>OZ020313.1:35255420-38138055 GCA_963971305.1 Arcuatula senhousia
TCAACGTTGGTGCCGATGCTAAAGTAGTCAACAGCCACCTGAAAATTTCTCTGAGAAATGGGGTAAAAAACAAGACTCTCAAGCAATCCAAGGGTACCGGTGCATCTGGTTCATTCAAAGTGGGTGAGGTACCTAAACCAGCCAAGAAGAAGCCAGCTAAGAAGGCAGTCAACCCAAAGCAGCCAAACCCAAGAAAGTTAAAACACCAAAGAAAACTGCCACCAAAGAAGCCAGCAGCAAAGAAGCCTGCAGCCAAGAAACCAGCAGGAGAAAAGAAGACAGCCAAACCAAAAACAGCAGCAAAGAAGCCTGCCACAAAGAAGCCAGCTGCAAAGAAGACCACCAAGTCTCCGAAAAAGACCAAACCAGCAGCAAAACCAAAAAAGGCAAAGACTCCAAAAAAGAAGTAAACAGATTGTAGCTGAACTAATCAACAAACAGCCCTTTTCAGGGCTACCAACATTATTCAAAAAGAATCTTATGTATAGTGTATAAAAAGAAAAAAAAATACAACAGTGCCCAAATCTTCTATCTTTTTCTCTCTTCTTCCTAACAAAGCCCATGATTTGTTCCCCTTTGTATATTAATTTTCCGTGAAAAGACATTTTTTATTTGATATTTTTCGCCTTGCCTGACTCTAATATGAAATTTATGTGTATTGGTCTAATAGTACTTTTCATTGAAATATCACATTAATTCTTTAAATTTAATATTCGATTCTTTTTATATATTGTGCATTGTGGCTTCATTAATCGTTTAATTTCACTTTTTATATTTTCATTTTTCAATTAAAAAAATAGAGTTTCAATCATACATAGTGTTTACGTACTAGGTGTAAAATCGCCATTTTCTGTGTGCTTCCGTATGTCAGAAAATTTAAAAATATGACACCAAAAATGTTTTCTGAAATAAAACGGCAAATGGATGATATTGATAGGTATTTTAGCTACAAAATAAACCTTAAGTTGAATCATTTATCTTAAACATTTCTTTATTTTAAAGCATTTTCTGATAGCATATGGTCGTTTAAGATCGCGTCTATCGCCTAACAAATCAAAATAACTTTTTTATCGTTGTATATTTTATAACTTCTATTTCAAATTCTAAATCTACATTCTTTTCTGCACATTTTGGTATATGAACTGTTCAAAAATATCCATGTTTAAGGTATAAAAATTGGGTTTGATCAAATGTCAGAAAGCACAAATACGCTTTTCGAAAACAAAATCGTATCAATAAAAATCTATTGGGTGTCTTCGGCGAGGTCCGCACTATCAGTTTTGTTTAAAAACACGGCGAATCCGTTTGACTTTATCATACAGTTTCCTATCGAATTTGATTGAAAGTCGTCGTACACAGTTCACCATGACCGAAAACGCAGCTACCCCTGTTAAAACACCAAAGAAGAAGACCACTACCAAGCCAAAGAAGCCAGCAACCCATCCTAAATACTCAGAAATGGTTGGCAAGGCCATTACAGCTCTGAAAGAACGTGGAGGTTCATCACGACAGGCAATCCTCAAGTACATCATGGCAAACTTCAACGTTGGTGCCGATGCTAAAGTAGTCAACAGCCACCTGAAAATTTCTCTGAGAAATGGGGTAAAAAACAAGACTCTCAAGCAATCCAAGGGTACCGGTGCATCTGGTTCATTCAAAGTGGGTGAGGTACCTAAACCAGCCAAGAAGAAGCCAGCTAAGAAGGCAGTCAAACCCAAAGCAGCCAAACCCAAGAAAGTTAAAACACCAAAGAAAACTGCCACCAAAAAGCCAGCAGCAAAGAAGCCTGCAGCCAAGAAACCAGCAGGAGAAAAGAAGACAGCCAAACCAAAAACAGCAGCAAAGAAGCCTGCCACAAAGAAGCCAGCTGCAAAGAAGACCACCAAGTCTCCGAAAAAGACCAAACCAGCAGCAAAACCAAAAAAGGCAAAGACTCCAAAAAAGAAGTAAACAGATTGTAGCTGAACTAATCAACAAACAGCCCTTTTCAGGGCTACCAACATTATTCAAAAAGAATCTTATGTATAGTGTATAAAAAGAAAAAAAAATACAACAGTGCCCAAATCTTCTATCTTTTTCTCTCTTCTTCCTAACAAAGCCCATGATTTGTTCCCCTTTGTATATTAATTTTCCGTGAAAAGACATTTTTTATTTGATATTTTTCGCCTTGCCTGACTCTAATATGAAATTTATGTGTATTGGTCTAATAGTACTTTTCATTGAAATATCACATTAATTCTTTAAATTTAATATTCGATTCTTTTTATATATTGTGCATTGTGGCTTCATTAATCGTTTAATTTCACTTTTTATATTTTCATTTTTCAATTAAAAAAATAGAGTTTCAATCATACATAGTGTTTACGTACTAGGTGTAAAATCGCCATTTTCTGTGTGCTTCCGTATGTCAGAAAATTTAAAAATATGACACCAAAAATGTTTTCTGAAATAAAACGGCAAATGGATGATATTGATAGGTATTTTAGCTACAAAATAAACCTTAAGTTGAATCATTTATCTTAAACATTTCTTTATTTTAAAGCATTTTCTGATAGCATATGGTCGTTTAAGATCGCGTCTATCGCCTAACAAATCAAAATAACTTTTTTATCGTTGTATATTTTATAACTTCTATTTCAAATTCTAAATCTACATTCTTTTCTGCACATTTTGGTATATGAACTGTTCAAAAATATCCATGTTTAAGGTATAAAAATTGGGTTTGATCAAATGTCAGAAAGCACAAATACGCTTTTCGAAAACAAAATCGTATCAATAAAAATCTATTGGGTGTCTTCGGCGAGGTCCGCACTATCAGTTTTGTTTAAAAACACGGCGAATCCGTTTGACTTTATCATACAGTTTCCTATCGAATTTGATTGAAAGTCGTCGTACACAGTTCACCATGACCGAAAACGCAGCTACCCCTGTTAAAACACCAAAGAAGAAGACCACTACCAAGCCAAAGAAGCCAGCAACCCATCCTAAATACTCAGAAATGGTTGGCAAGGCCATTACAGCTCTGAAAGAACGTGGAGGTTCATCACGACAGGCAATCCTCAAGTACATCATGGCAAACTTCAACGTTGGTGCCGATGCTAAAGTAGTCAACAGCCACCTGAAAATTTCTCTGAGAAATGGGGTAAAAAACAAGACTCTCAAGCAATCCAAGGGTACCGGTGCATCTGGTTCATTCAAAGTGGGTGAGGTACCTAAACCAGCCAAGAAGAAGCCAGCTAAGAAGGCAGTCAAACCCAAAGCAGCCAAACCCAAGAAAGTTAAAACACCAAAGAAAACTGCCACCAAAAAGCCAGCAGCAAAGAAGCCTGCAGCCAAGAAACCAGCAGGAGAAAAGAAGACAGCCAAACCAAAAACAGCAGCAAAGAAGCCTGCCACAAAGAAGCCAGCTGCAAAGAAGACCACCAAGTCTCCGAAAAAGACCAAACCAGCAGCAAAACCAAAAAAGGCAAAGACTCCAAAAAAGAAGTAAACAGATTGTAGCTGAACTAATCAACAAACAGCCCTTTTCAGGGCTACCAACATTATTCAAAAAGAATCTTATGTATAGTGTATAAAAAGAAAAAAAAATACAACAGTGCCCAAATCTTCTATCTTTTTCTCTCTTCTTCCTAACAAAGCCCATGATTTGTTCCCCTTTGTATATTAATTTTCCGTGAAAAGACATTTTTTATTTGATATTTTTCGCCTTGCCTGACTCTAATATGAAATTTATGTGTATTGGTCTAATAGTACTTTTCATTGAAATATCACATTAATTCTTTAAATTTAATATTCGATTCTTTTTATATATTGTGCATTGTGGCTTCATTAATCGTTTAATTTCACTTTTTATATTTTCATTTTTCAATTAAAAAAATAGAGTTTCAATCATACATAGTGTTTACGTACTAGGTGTAAAATCGCCATTTTCTGTGTGCTTCCGTATGTCAGAAAATTTAAAAATATGACACCAAAAATGTTTTCTGAAATAAAACGGCAAATGGATGATATTGATAGGTATTTTAGCTACAAAATAAACCTTAAGTTGAATCATTTATCTTAAACATTTCTTTATTTTAAAGCATTTTCTGATAGCATATGGTCGTTTAAGATCGCGTCTATCGCCTAACAAATCAAAATAACTTTTTTATCGTTGTATATTTTATAACTTCTATTTCAAATTCTAAATCTACATTCTTTTCTGCACATTTTGGTATATGAACTGTTCAAAAATATCCATGTTTAAGGTATAAAAATTGGGTTTGATCAAATGTCAGAAAGCACAAATACGCTTTTCGAAAACAAAATCGTATCAATAAAAATCTATTGGGTGTCTTCGGCGAGGTCCGCACTATCAGTTTTGTTTAAAAACACGGCGAATCCGTTTGACTTTATCATACAGTTTCCTATCGAATTTGATTGAAAGTCGTCGTACACAGTTCACCATGACCGAAAACGCAGCTACCCCTGTTAAAACACCAAAGAAGAAGACCACTACCAAGCCAAAGAAGCCAGCAACCCATCCTAAATACTCAGAAATGGTTGGCAAGGCCATTACAGCTCTGAAAGAACGTGGAGGTTCATCACGACAGGCAATCCTCAAGTACATCATGGCAAACTTCAACGTTGGTGCCGATGCTAAAGTAGTCAACAGCCACCTGAAAATTTCTCTGAGAAATGGGGTAAAAAACAAGACTCTCAAGCAATCCAAGGGTACCGGTGCATCTGGTTCATTCAAAGTGGGTGAGGTACCTAAACCAGCCAAGAAGAAGCCAGCTAAGAAGGCAGTCAAACCCAAAGCAGCCAAACCCAAGAAAGTTAAAACACCAAAGAAAACTGCCACCAAAAAGCCAGCAGCAAAGAAGCCTGCAGCCAAGAAACCAGCAGGAGAAAAGAAGACAGCCAAACCAAAAACAGCAGCAAAGAAGCCTGCCACAAAGAAGCCAGCTGCAAAGAAGACCACCAAGTCTCCGAAAAAGACCAAACCAGCAGCAAAACCAAAAAAGGCAAAGACTCCAAAAAAGAAGTAAACAGATTGTAGCTGAACTAATCAACAAACAGCCCTTTTCAGGGCTACCAACATTATTCAAAAAGAATCTTATGTATAGTGTATAAAAAGAAAAAAAAATACAACAGTGCCCAAATCTTCTATCTTTTTCTCTCTTCTTCCTAACAAAGCCCATGATTTGTTCCCCTTTGTATATTAATTTTCCGTGAAAAGACATTTTTTATTTGATATTTTTCGCCTTGCCTGACTCTAATATGAAATTTATGTGTATTGGTCTAATAGTACTTTTCATTGAAATATCACATTAATTCTTTAAATTTAATATTCGATTCTTTTTATATATTGTGCATTGTGGCTTCATTAATCGTTTAATTTCACTTTTTATATTTTCATTTTTCAATTAAAAAAATAGAGTTTCAATCATACATAGTGTTTACGTACTAGGTGTAAAATCGCCATTTTCTGTGTGCTTCCGTATGTCAGAAAATTTAAAAATATGACACCAAAAATGTTTTCTGAAATAAAACGGCAAATGGATGATATTGATAGGTATTTTAGCTACAAAATAAACCTTAAGTTGAATCATTTATCTTAAACATTTCTTTATTTTAAAGCATTTTCTGATAGCATATGGTCGTTTAAGATCGCGTCTATCGCCTAACAAATCAAAATAACTTTTTTATCGTTGTATATTTTATAACTTCTATTTCAAATTCTAAATCTACATTCTTTTCTGCACATTTTGGTATATGAACTGTTCAAAAATATCCATGTTTAAGGTATAAAAATTGGGTTTGATCAAATGTCAGAAAGCACAAATACGCTTTTCGAAAACAAAATCGTATCAATAAAAATCTATTGGGTGTCTTCGGCGAGGTCCGCACTATCAGTTTTGTTTAAAAACACGGCGAATCCGTTTGACTTTATCATACAGTTTCCTATCGAATTTGATTGAAAGTCGTCGTACACAGTTCACCATGACCGAAAACGCAGCTACCCCTGTTAAAACACCAAAGAAGAAGACCACTACCAAGCCAAAGAAGCCAGCAACCCATCCTAAATACTCAGAAATGGTTGGCAAGGCCATTACAGCTCTGAAAGAACGTGGAGGTTCATCACGACAGGCAATCCTCAAGTACATCATGGCAAACTTCAACGTTGGTGCCGATGCTAAAGTAGTCAACAGCCACCTGAAAATTTCTCTGAGAAATGGGGTAAAAAACAAGACTCTCAAGCAATCCAAGGGTACCGGTGCATCTGGTTCATTCAAAGTGGGTGAGGTACCTAAACCAGCCAAGAAGAAGCCAGCTAAGAAGGCAGTCAAACCCAAAGCAGCCAAACCCAAGAAAGTTAAAACACCAAAGAAAACTGCCACCAAAAAGCCAGCAGCAAAGAAGCCTGCAGCCAAGAAACCAGCAGGAGAAAAGAAGACAGCCAAACCAAAAACAGCAGCAAAGAAGCCTGCCACAAAGAAGCCAGCTGCAAAGAAGACCACCAAGTCTCCGAAAAAGACCAAACCAGCAGCAAAACCAAAAAAGGCAAAGACTCCAAAAAAGAAGTAAACAGATTGTAGCTGAACTAATCAACAAACAGCCCTTTTCAGGGCTACCAACATTATTCAAAAAGAATCTTATGTATAGTGTATAAAAAGAAAAAAAAATACAACAGTGCCCAAATCTTCTATCTTTTTCTCTCTTCTTCCTAACAAAGCCCATGATTTGTTCCCCTTTGTATATTAATTTTCCGTGAAAAGACATTTTTTATTTGATATTTTTCGCCTTGCCTGACTCTAATATGAAATTTATGTGTATTGGTCTAATAGTACTTTTCATTGAAATATCACATTAATTCTTTAAATTTAATATTCGATTCTTTTTATATATTGTGCATTGTGGCTTCATTAATCGTTTAATTTCACTTTTTATATTTTCATTTTTCAATTAAAAAAATAGAGTTTCAATCATACATAGTGTTTACGTACTAGGTGTAAAATCGCCATTTTCTGTGTGCTTCCGTATGTCAGAAAATTTAAAAATATGACACCAAAAATGTTTTCTGAAATAAAACGGCAAATGGATGATATTGATAGGTATTTTAGCTACAAAATAAACCTTAAGTTGAATCATTTATCTTAAACATTTCTTTATTTTAAAGCATTTTCTGATAGCATATGGTCGTTTAAGATCGCGTCTATCGCCTAACAAATCAAAATAACTTTTTTATCGTTGTATATTTTATAACTTCTATTTCAAATTCTAAATCTACATTCTTTTCTGCACATTTTGGTATATGAACTGTTCAAAAATATCCATGTTTAAGGTATAAAAATTGGGTTTGATCAAATGTCAGAAAGCACAAATACGCTTTTCGAAAACAAAATCGTATCAATAAAAATCTATTGGGTGTCTTCGGCGAGGTCCGCACTATCAGTTTTGTTTAAAAACACGGCGAATCCGTTTGACTTTATCATACAGTTTCCTATCGAATTTGATTGAAAGTCGTCGTACACAGTTCACCATGACCGAAAACGCAGCTACCCCTGTTAAAACACCAAAGAAGAAGACCACTACCAAGCCAAAGAAGCCAGCAACCCATCCTAAATACTCAGAAATGGTTGGCAAGGCCATTACAGCTCTGAAAGAACGTGGAGGTTCATCACGACAGGCAATCCTCAAGTACATCATGGCAAACTTCAACGTTGGTGCCGATGCTAAAGTAGTCAACAGCCACCTGAAAATTTCTCTGAGAAATGGGGTAAAAAACAAGACTCTCAAGCAATCCAAGGGTACCGGTGCATCTGGTTCATTCAAAGTGGGTGAGGTACCTAAACCAGCCAAGAAGAAGCCAGCTAAGAAGGCAGTCAAACCCAAAGCAGCCAAACCCAAGAAAGTTAAAACACCAAAGAAAACTGCCACCAAAAAGCCAGCAGCAAAGAAGCCTGCAGCCAAGAAACCAGCAGGAGAAAAGAAGACAGCCAAACCAAAAACAGCAGCAAAGAAGCCTGCCACAAAGAAGCCAGCTGCAAAGAAGACCACCAAGTCTCCGAAAAAGACCAAACCAGCAGCAAAACCAAAAAAGGCAAAGACTCCAAAAAAGAAGTAAACAGATTGTAGCTGAACTAATCAACAAACAGCCCTTTTCAGGGCTACCAACATTATTCAAAAAGAATCTTATGTATAGTGTATAAAAAGAAAAAAAAATACAACAGTGCCCAAATCTTCTATCTTTTTCTCTCTTCTTCCTAACAAAGCCCATGATTTGTTCCCCTTTGTATATTAATTTTCCGTGAAAAGACATTTTTTATTTGATATTTTTCGCCTTGCCTGACTCTAATATGAAATTTATGTGTATTGGTCTAATAGTACTTTTCATTGAAATATCACATTAATTCTTTAAATTTAATATTCGATTCTTTTTATATATTGTGCATTGTGGCTTCATTAATCGTTTAATTTCACTTTTTATATTTTCATTTTTCAATTAAAAAAATAGAGTTTCAATCATACATAGTGTTTACGTACTAGGTGTAAAATCGCCATTTTCTGTGTGCTTCCGTATGTCAGAAAATTTAAAAATATGACACCAAAAATGTTTTCTGAAATAAAACGGCAAATGGATGATATTGATAGGTATTTTAGCTACAAAATAAACCTTAAGTTGAATCATTTATCTTAAACATTTCTTTATTTTAAAGCATTTTCTGATAGCATATGGTCGTTTAAGATCGCGTCTATCGCCTAACAAATCAAAATAACTTTTTTATCGTTGTATATTTTATAACTTCTATTTCAAATTCTAAATCTACATTCTTTTCTGCACATTTTGGTATATGAACTGTTCAAAAATATCCATGTTTAAGGTATAAAAATTGGGTTTGATCAAATGTCAGAAAGCACAAATACGCTTTTCGAAAACAAAATCGTATCAATAAAAATCTATTGGGTGTCTTCGGCGAGGTCCGCACTATCAGTTTTGTTTAAAAACACGGCGAATCCGTTTGACTTTATCATACAGTTTCCTATCGAATTTGATTGAAAGTCGTCGTACACAGTTCACCATGACCGAAAACGCAGCTACCCCTGTTAAAACACCAAAGAAGAAGACCACTACCAAGCCAAAGAAGCCAGCAACCCATCCTAAATACTCAGAAATGGTTGGCAAGGCCATTACAGCTCTGAAAGAACGTGGAGGTTCATCACGACAGGCAATCCTCAAGTACATCATGGCAAACTTCAACGTTGGTGCCGATGCTAAAGTAGTCAACAGCCACCTGAAAATTTCTCTGAGAAATGGGGTAAAAAACAAGACTCTCAAGCAATCCAAGGGTACCGGTGCATCTGGTTCATTCAAAGTGGGTGAGGTACCTAAACCAGCCAAGAAGAAGCCAGCTAAGAAGGCAGTCAAACCCAAAGCAGCCAAACCCAAGAAAGTTAAAACACCAAAGAAAACTGCCACCAAAAAGCCAGCAGCAAAGAAGCCTGCAGCCAAGAAACCAGCAGGAGAAAAGAAGACAGCCAAACCAAAAACAGCAGCAAAGAAGCCTGCCACAAAGAAGCCAGCTGCAAAGAAGACCACCAAGTCTCCGAAAAAGACCAAACCAGCAGCAAAACCAAAAAAGGCAAAGACTCCAAAAAAGAAGTAAACAGATTGTAGCTGAACTAATCAACAAACAGCCCTTTTCAGGGCTACCAACATTATTCAAAAAGAATCTTATGTATAGTGTATAAAAAGAAAAAAAAATACAACAGTGCCCAAATCTTCTATCTTTTTCTCTCTTCTTCCTAACAAAGCCCATGATTTGTTCCCCTTTGTATATTAATTTTCCGTGAAAAGACATTTTTTATTTGATATTTTTCGCCTTGCCTGACTCTAATATGAAATTTATGTGTATTGGTCTAATAGTACTTTTCATTGAAATATCACATTAATTCTTTAAATTTAATATTCGATTCTTTTTATATATTGTGCATTGTGGCTTCATTAATCGTTTAATTTCACTTTTTATATTTTCATTTTTCAATTAAAAAAATAGAGTTTCAATCATACATAGTGTTTACGTACTAGGTGTAAAATCGCCATTTTCTGTGTGCTTCCGTATGTCAGAAAATTTAAAAATATGACACCAAAAATGTTTTCTGAAATAAAACGGCAAATGGATGATATTGATAGGTATTTTAGCTACAAAATAAACCTTAAGTTGAATCATTTATCTTAAACATTTCTTTATTTTAAAGCATTTTCTGATAGCATATGGTCGTTTAAGATCGCGTCTATCGCCTAACAAATCAAAATAACTTTTTTATCGTTGTATATTTTATAACTTCTATTTCAAATTCTAAATCTACATTCTTTTCTGCACATTTTGGTATATGAACTGTTCAAAAATATCCATGTTTAAGGTATAAAAATTGGGTTTGATCAAATGTCAGAAAGCACAAATACGCTTTTCGAAAACAAAATCGTATCAATAAAAATCTATTGGGTGTCTTCGGCGAGGTCCGCACTATCAGTTTTGTTTAAAAACACGGCGAATCCGTTTGACTTTATCATACAGTTTCCTATCGAATTTGATTGAAAGTCGTCGTACACAGTTCACCATGACCGAAAACGCAGCTACCCCTGTTAAAACACCAAAGAAGAAGACCACTACCAAGCCAAAGAAGCCAGCAACCCATCCTAAATACTCAGAAATGGTTGGCAAGGCCATTACAGCTCTGAAAGAACGTGGAGGTTCATCACGACAGGCAATCCTCAAGTACATCATGGCAAACTTCAACGTTGGTGCCGATGCTAAAGTAGTCAACAGCCACCTGAAAATTTCTCTGAGAAATGGGGTAAAAAACAAGACTCTCAAGCAATCCAAGGGTACCGGTGCATCTGGTTCATTCAAAGTGGGTGAGGTACCTAAACCAGCCAAGAAGAAGCCAGCTAAGAAGGCAGTCAAACCCAAAGCAGCCAAACCCAAGAAAGTTAAAACACCAAAGAAAACTGCCACCAAAAAGCCAGCAGCAAAGAAGCCTGCAGCCAAGAAACCAGCAGGAGAAAAGAAGACAGCCAAACCAAAAACAGCAGCAAAGAAGCCTGCCACAAAGAAGCCAGCTGCAAAGAAGACCACCAAGTCTCCGAAAAAGACCAAACCAGCAGCAAAACCAAAAAAGGCAAAGACTCCAAAAAAGAAGTAAACAGATTGTAGCTGAACTAATCAACAAACAGCCCTTTTCAGGGCTACCAACATTATTCAAAAAGAATCTTATGTATAGTGTATAAAAAGAAAAAAAAATACAACAGTGCCCAAATCTTCTATCTTTTTCTCTCTTCTTCCTAACAAAGCCCATGATTTGTTCCCCTTTGTATATTAATTTTCCGTGAAAAGACATTTTTTATTTGATATTTTTCGCCTTGCCTGACTCTAATATGAAATTTATGTGTATTGGTCTAATAGTACTTTTCATTGAAATATCACATTAATTCTTTAAATTTAATATTCGATTCTTTTTATATATTGTGCATTGTGGCTTCATTAATCGTTTAATTTCACTTTTTATATTTTCATTTTTCAATTAAAAAAATAGAGTTTCAATCATACATAGTGTTTACGTACTAGGTGTAAAATCGCCATTTTCTGTGTGCTTCCGTATGTCAGAAAATTTAAAAATATGACACCAAAAATGTTTTCTGAAATAAAACGGCAAATGGATGATATTGATAGGTATTTTAGCTACAAAATAAACCTTAAGTTGAATCATTTATCTTAAACATTTCTTTATTTTAAAGCATTTTCTGATAGCATATGGTCGTTTAAGATCGCGTCTATCGCCTAACAAATCAAAATAACTTTTTTATCGTTGTATATTTTATAACTTCTATTTCAAATTCTAAATCTACATTCTTTTCTGCACATTTTGGTATATGAACTGTTCAAAAATATCCATGTTTAAGGTATAAAAATTGGGTTTGATCAAATGTCAGAAAGCACAAATACGCTTTTCGAAAACAAAATCGTATCAAAATTGAGTTTGATCACAAAAATGCTTTCGCGTCAGATTTAGCGGATGAACTTTGAGAATATAATCCCAATTTTCTGCTGGAATTAACATTATGTATTCATTTCCATATTGAAATTAACTTCATCGTTGGATAAAAACGATTCATTCGAATATATAATGCAGGCATTTTTAAGACCATATCTATTATCATATAATTCAACAACATTTTAATTTTATATTGTACTACTTTTGAGGATGCCGAGGGGATCACGACAGGGTATTTTGAAAATTAAATTTATAAATGCACATTTTTTTGTGCTGATTAATAAGGAAAAAAACTCTATAGCCACAGAAAATCTAAACAGGGCAAGTTGGTTAGTATATAAAGATCTTAAATATAAAAAGATACATAATGTTACAATAAATAATAATAATAATTAAATATCTTATTATAGTGTCACAACATAGACATATAATTATACAAAATTTACATGTTCAAATACCCAGCCTTAGAATAGGCTTACGAGACACATTAAAACTAAATACAGTACAAATCTTCCATTATAAAAAAATACATATATAACTACACCATTAAACAGATATTTGATTGAAGACAAATTGAAACTTTGGCACTAAAAGATAATCAATAATCAGAATAAATATTTTATACATAAGTTGTGAGATCAACAATTTATCACAGGAAGAATATTTGTAGATATGATTTCAAATATGATAAATAAAATAAATAAAATAATGTGAATGTTTAAATATAAAATTAAGTTAAAGCTTAAAAAAAGATTAAATAGAAATAAATAAATAAATATTAAAAAAAATATATATATATATACATTTATCTTTAAAAGTTTTCTCAGAAGTATTGATATTCAGAATGAAATAATTAGCAACACACACAATTTACATGATCAGATACCCAGCCTTATAGTAGGCTTACGAGACACATTAAAACTACATACGATACACATCTTCAATTATAAAATATATATATATACAACATTAAAGCAGATATTTAATTGAAGAAAAATTGAAACTTTGGCATTTAAGATAATTTATAATCAAAGGAGATATTTATACATAGGAGAAATATTTCTAAATATAATTTCAACAATAAATAAATTAAATAAATAAAATAATGTGAACGTTTAAATATGAAATTAAGTTTTAGTTAAAAAAGTTAAAATAGGAATAGTAACATTTATTATTAAAATACACCAAACATACTCACTTAACCAGACTCTGTCACTTAACTATATTGAGCATTTGGAAAGCGTGACTTGTAATTTCTTTTTTGAACTTAACTCGAGATTTCAGCTTGCCAAACCGGCGAGTTGTAGATGAACTGAACTTGCCAAAATTCTTCTCAACTCGATTTCGGCGAGTTGGCTAGTGGCCCTTTCCCACATTAAGATTTGGAATTGTACACAGTGATGGAGTATAAATGTACCATTAGAGAATGCAAATGAGAATTTTATGCAAAAATGTCAAAGATTTTAGGGAACACTGTTATTAATGGTTTTGAGTTATTTTTAGTCGTAATACATCCTTTATTTTTTTTTTCTCACACATTTAAGTATAATATATAGTACGTGTGTAGCTAAATGAGTAAAATAGGGTCTAGAAAATGTAGGACATACGAATGTCCGAAATATCTATAAATCTTTAAATCATTTAACATCAATTGGTAATGTTGCGTACATTTTCTAGACCCTGTTGATTAGTTTTTTATGTATACGTCGTTTTGAATACCTTGTTACTTACGATCCATTAATTACCGTTTATATTCAAATCGTTTTTTTAAATGAGTAAAAGATACCTTTGTATGATAAAAGTACAAGTACTTGCCTTTTTTTGTATAAAAGTTTAGTTTGTTTACATACCAAAGTGAATTCCTCTCCTTCACGTAGGTGAGTTTTAAATTTTTAATGTTAGAAATGATACACCTTAAACTATGATATGCCAAGCTAAAAAGTTATTTAAAGCCAACGACATTGAGATTGCAGGCAAATCAGTATCCAGAAAACATATAACTTGTTTCTGTTAAATTTTACCGTTAGAAATAAGTTAAATCCCGAAAAATCAAAATGTTGTGCTGTAGAGGATAACAAATGCATTTTAACTACATGTAGGCGTTTATATTTCCATTTCTCTTGTACTACATTTTCGACCAATTGTGAGAAAAATCTTCTATATATAGTTGAATCCTGGAAAAAAACACTTCGAATTTGTTGACTAATTATCTTGGTTTGCTTTATAAATCTGAATAAATTCTTACCTCTTGAGATTACTAAACCATTATATCGCCTTGTTCACATGTTTTTGCCCGTCCATGATGCCGCGATCGCATCAGACATTTGCATAGTTTCTGACAGACCAATCTGTGTAATAAAGCTGTCCTCGCTTTGTAAGATCTCTGTTGAAAAATCTGTTTTTATGGTTTAAATCTGAATACAGTTTAAATAATATTCATTTTGCCTCTATACTATGAGTATCATGCACTATTGCTATATGTGAACAAGTACCGATGTATACACACAGTCATTTGAAGTCGTTTATTATATTTGCACTTCAATTTTTACTAATCTGACTGATATGTACATTATTTGCAAACTTAGTGTAAGTGTGCATCTGATATGTCCATTATTTGCAAACTTAGTGTAAGTGCGCATCAGAGGAAGACATCTAAGTTAATTGCCGACACATGATTCAATTATTTTTTATTGCAGTGGCGGATCCAGAAGTTTTTAAAAAATGATGGGGGCACTGATTGGCTAGGTGGCCCTAAAATTCATGTATTATAACTGGGCCTAGACCATGTATAATATATGAGTTTGTGACATGAAAGAAGAGCTATCATGGTAATGTTTACCTGTATAAAATGGTTATGATTTTGAAATCCAAGAGTCAGAGATTAAATGATTTTGAATTTAGTATGACAAAACATATATAAGTCATTTTTATACGTATGCAAAAAAAAAAATGCGGACGCATTATGGTATATTGCTGTCGTCGTCGTCGTTGTTGTGGTTGTCTATGAACTGTTTAGTGTTCCTACAATGACTTTAGTACTGTTATATGATTGCTATGCAATTTGACAATGCCTTAAAAAGCATATAATGCCAACGCATAACCATTTTTTTTTAAATTTCAAACATGTAAAAATTTTATGCCATATATGTTGGAACAGTTAATTTCTCGGAAATTGTTTAGTTAAATTGTATTTTATGTCCAGCGACAACTTGTTCGGGAAAATGAGAGAATGTCATTCCAAGTGTATATTCGTGTACGCGTCTATATATACATGGTATGTATTCGGACATTGATTCCGTCAAGCAAAGGACAAGATAGGATAAGAGCACGAATTGGCCCCCTAAATTGGATAATTTTTCCAAAATTGGAATATTGAATTATAACTGTGTGATTTTGTGATTCAGATGTTATATTTTTCGGAACCGGCAAAATTTAATTGAAAATTTGACATATTGCATAATTACGCATGTGCACAAAATGACAGAACTATGAAATGTAGCAAAATTGGCTGAAAATTATTAAAATGACATCAGTTTTTGTGAGATTTAAATATGAGCGGACCTTCGGCCCACGAAGATAATTTCTGTAAACATTAGTATTCGCATGCCAAAACCACAGTTAAAATATTTTTGTGGGCCGCTTGTCCGCTCATAGTTATTTTAGCCAAAAACATACAAAAATCTACCGAATCTTCAGTAATTTTGAGAAAAAGCCCCTTTTTCATCAAGTTTGATCAAATGCTACAATCAGATTATTTTTTGTTTTTGTTTAAAACATTTAAATTTATGAACTTTCATTACTTAATATCATATAAATCAACATTTTAGCATAAAATTTCACTTTTGAAAAAGGGGCCAAAAATAGCCCTTATCATACCTTGTCCTTTAGTTTGACAAAACATATATATAGTCATTTTCATTCAATGTAATTACACACGGTCCTTGATGATGGATTTGGCTTTAATTGGGTTTCAATACTTTAGTTTTTGATCTTCCAATACATTTGTCAATTTTTAGTTGCTTAATGTGGCCAAAGGGAAGGAACTCAATTAATTTAGTTTGTAAAAGGCCAGTTTATTTTAGGATGTGTCTAAGGACAGTCTTAGGACACGTCCTAGTTAACACGTCCTAGTTATATGCAGTGTTATCTGAGGCATCTTTAATAAGAACTTGCCCTAATTATTGCACTAAATTTAGGATGTAAAAATAGTATAGTCTTAGGGGCCATATTTGGGTATTCTAACTTGAGTAAGAAGTGTCGGATTGATTATCTGTTAAATATTGAATTCCTTCCGTTTAAAGCTAGTATTTAATGTAACAACAGAAAATGTAAGATATATTTTGTTCATAATAAAGAAAAAAAAACCAAATAAGTTGTTCATTCAGATTATATAGATAGTACTTACCTAATGAAGCAATGGAAATACACTCAAACATTTTTTTTTAACTTTTAAACGATTTGATAGTACATAATCAATGTAAACAACTTATAAAAATCTATTCATTTGTTTGAGAAATAATATCGCCCGTCTGCAATGTTCATTAAGGGGTACATATTTAAATTTTACACATTTGTTAAATACCATTTGACAGTATTGAAGGCGATCGTTATAAAAAGAAGTAAAAGAAAAAAATGATTATAAGCATGTCCAACAGATTTTACTAAGGTCTTACCCGAGTAAACGTGACTCCGATTATAATTAATGCATACTAGTATAAATGAAACAATTTTTCATGTTTGCAAATTCTTTTTATACGTCTGAAACGGTTTCTTGTTAATTTCAGAAAACGATATACCAGGCCTTGAAAGATGTTATTGGAATTTTGTGAAGATGACATTCAAGATGCATTTACAATATTAATTTAAAGATAGATTTATCATAACAAAAGTTTTGCGGGACCAAAAGTAGCTTGAGAACGGTTACCAATCTAGTAGTCCCTCTACTCATTCTGCACAAAGAAAACTATCGTTACCCGAAAGTAATTTATCACATTTAAGAACTCAACAATCGTTTGAGCCATTTAAACAAAAGACCAGCCCAGCACGCTCCCCGTCGCATAGCTCAATTGGTAGGACGCAAAGAGATCGTATCCCTATCCGCAATCAGGAACAATCCATTTGCGGAGTAATTTCCTTAGACAACACATACTCTGAAAAAGTAATTCCTTTAAAGATCCCTTCGATTCAAAACGCATCACCCATTGGACATTCTTCTCAGAATTCTTCGAATTATGTCAGACAAACTGTTCGTAGACCATCAAACGAGTTAATGAACGCTAGAGTATCTAGCACTGATGAGTATAGAAATGCAATACGGATTGATGATAGTCCTGTTAACGTATATGACTCGGCAATAGATGCATTAGTTTCTCTGTCCTCTCAGCACGCAATGCCAAGTAAAACTAACCATTCAAAGTGTACGGTAACGTCGGAGACTGAATAAGGACCAGAAAATACGCTGATGCTAGCATTTGAGAATACATAAATACTTGAAGCTGAAATATTGTGTTGAAAAGTATCATTTTGGATGTAAGACAAACGTTCTTTTTTTTCATAGAGGAAGCAGAGGTATCAATGGAGCATCCGAATGTCAAAGTCTGAAAGGGTACAGACAAAACCAGTAAACACAAACAAGGACAGGACGAAAAAAACCCAGACAACATATAAAACACGGAAACACAAAAAACTACTGAATATCAATTAACAACGCGAACTCTAGACGCAATGAGAGTGAACCCAGGTGCTCCGGAAGAGTAAGCGGTTCCTGCTTGCTAAAGCACACCCGTCGCGCTGCCAATTTCAAAACTAACAAACATTGGGAATAAAAAGCTTCGCCGCGCGCAACATGATACGACCGCAACATGTCGAACCCTGTACATTTTAGACCAAACATGGTCAGTAAATTCCTCTGGACACATTCAGCCTATGCTGGACTGACAAAGTTTTTTGACACATGCAGCCTTTGGTGGACTTTTCATCAACATGTCATTTTTTTAAAAGCAGACAAAAAATAATTACAGTTCAACAAAAATATTATATCATTTGGCCCCTAATTAAGAGTATCTGCTATCTTTCAGTTTTGTCCCTTTTGTCTCGTACCTTTATGCCAATAAGGAGGAGCGGAGAGTTACGAAATTAATTCTTAATTTTGTAAATTCACTATTTGACAAGAATTATAATTAGCAAAAATAAAAAAATTGAAATCGGACATTTAATAAAAAAAAGTTCGATTTAGGCCCTTTTTGGTCTCTAATTTTATAACGGAAAAAAGGGGGTTTGCAGAAATCTATTCCCCATTTTGTATTCACTACTAAACAAGACTTAACCTGCAAAAAAATCAAAATCGGACCAGAAATAAATGAAGTTGCATTTTTGTCATACTTTAGCCCCCTTATTTTTAGGCCGAGGCTACGATTACTCGCTACGAGTAACAATATTATTTTTTCATTGTTACTCGCGTGACTAAAACAGGAATGGTTTCCGGATACGACACCTTTTCAGTCCGGAATCTCACGAGTAACAATAAAAATAAAATTAGGATTACTCGCCTTATTGTTACTCGCAAAAGGAAATAAAAAAAAACCATCACAGAAATATGATTGAGTTTATTTTGGATAATGTTTAGACATTTAAGTAACCGAATTAGTTTAAATTTTTCATTTGTACATTATTGATTTCATTTTTATTTAATTCATGTTGTTTTGTAACATTTTCGGCACAGCCAATATGTTGTTTTGGGTGGTGCCTTAAGTCCCAAACACTTTAAATGGTGCCATTCCAGGCACCGTCACACACAATAGCAGATCGATTAACGTGGACATCGATGTCATACCTCTGGCACAACCACTCTGCTACGTCTTTTTTTCTGTCACTCTTTTCTTGAGAACTAACCAAGTATTGTTTACAGAGTACTTTTTTATTCTATTAATATTAATGTTTTCTTCTAAAGCCTTTATATTGATGGTGTTGGTGTCTTTTATACCGGTCTCTACATCTAAAACACCTCCACCCAACAGGTTTCTAATGTAAACGTCATCCTTAAGTACCCAACTCAACATGGCTCTAAATAAGAAACAAGACCAAATACATGCTGACTTCGGCGTCATCATCCTAAAATTTAGTTTGAAGAAAATGACTCCCGCCACGAAAATGTTTGTTACTTTTATATTAAATTCGTTAAAAATATGAGAAAGAATTCACATTTTTGTGTATCTAAACACTCTGCAAAGTTTGAAAGCTGTAGTTGTTGTACTTTTTGAGCTATAGGTGCATATATTTTGTGTGACGGGCGGACTTATAAGATTTGAATTTCTCTCCACATTTAAAGTCTTGGTCCATTTCTTCGGACATTATGATCTTTTGTGAAATTACTAAGTCTTGAGCCAGAGCCCGCGAAAGTTTATAGATCTTATTATAACCTACGGCAACAATTGAAATGCACAAGGAAAATAATACATTGATAAAATGCGGCTTTTTAATGATAATTTCTTTGTATATAATTGTCTGTTCATAAGTACAATTTTGCGAAATTGTCATTTTTTCCCTTTGTTACTCGCGAGATTCCGGGCTGAAAAAGTGCCGTATCCGGAAACCGTTCCCGTTTTAGTCACGCGAGTAACAATAAAAAAAATCTTATTGTTACTCGTAGCGAGTAATCGTAGCCAGTCTGTTATTTTTAAATGAAAAAGGGGGACCCCCAAAATAAATCCATGGTTAAATGGTAAAGCATATCATAGTCAAGTTTTATAGCAATTTGCCTACCAAAATCAAAGTTATTGTGCAAACAAATAAAAAAAAATCAACAGCATTTTGGTAAACCGTAATAACATTATTGTAGGAACAAACATACACGTAGCAGTTTTATCCCCTAATTTCTAAACGAAAAAAAGAAGGACCAAAAAATCAATCCCACCCATCCCATCCATAGCAATTGGATAGCTAAAACTAAATTTATCGTGGTTACACGAAAGTTTACAGACAACGCGGTCGCAGACGACCACAACGACGACGACGACGCCGAAGACGACAGCATCATTACATTATACGTCCGCAAATTATTTTTGCGGTCGTATAAAAACTCGATGTTTCTGCGTCTAGTGTTTCCTAATGACTTTTAAAAAAAGCAGCGTCCTTAAGGAACCAATGGTATAATTTGAAGCGGGAGGCTGTCGTTTTCGTTAAAATATATTTGAATCTGAATTTAAAAAAAAAAAAACGATTTCGCACCAGGCGATTATATAAAATTTTCTGCTAAAAAAACGTTCCAAACCTCAAACTTCAAGATGTTTCCTGTTTTTGTGTATCCTTAAACATGTACTAGTATACTATTCATTATAATATATCAGTTATAACCCCATACATCGAAAAGCATATAACACGTTGTTACTTATTTAACTTTACCAGTATAAATCGTAATTGAAAAAAAATGCTTTGAAAATCCTTTATGTACGAAAGCCCTGGAGGGACTTCTTAATCCTTAATCCCTAATCCTTAATCCCTAATCCTTAATCCCTAATCCTTAATCCTAATCCCTAATCCTTAATCCTTAATCCTTAATCCTTAATCCTTAATCCTTGATTCTTAATTCTTAATCCCTAATTCCTAATCATTAATCCTTAATTCTTAATCCCTAATCCTTAATCCCTAATCCTTAATTTCGGACCATTGCAATTTTTAATTTCATTATGAAATTTCATTAGTCCAGTACCCATCCACACACTTCGGCAAAACCTATCAGACTCTTATAAAAATAAAGTTATAATTAATACTAATTCAAAAATGTATATTTCTTTCAATATAAAAGTCTATTCTTAAAATTATCCACCACCTGTGTGAACTAAATTAGCAACTCTTGAATGAAGGAACATTAGTCTTAATTGTTTTGATGATCAATGTGTGTACCAATGTATTACATATTATTGAAAATAATAATACCAGTTATAATTAGTAAATTAATATTTTATTTTAAAAGGTGTTTCGGTATAGGTAATTTCCAAGGCATATTCTCGTCGGGTATCCCTAGCCTTAAAATAAACTTTAAAAGTTTTTAATTACTCTTGTTATTTATTTCTTGTCTTTTTGAAAATTGAAATTGTCCTTAAAATATATTTGGGGGATACTTTAACGTGTAATACTGGTGGTCAGTTTCCCATGATACAAATACTGGAATAAGCTTAGATTTTTATCTAAGATCGCTTAACACTAAATGAAGCATAAAATTGCTAATGTTTACATGATGAGAAATATACTGTTACTATTTGTCTCACAGCATGTTGTCATATTACATATTAAGCTCTATAGCTTAGCTTAGAAAATGAAGACATCTACCATGTCTAAATGTAATAATTCTATCAGTGTCATAGATTGAGTATTTGATAAAGAATTCATAATATGTTGTATGCTGTTGACCTTCCTCAAGATGATGAAAGTTCTAGGTCTTTTACTACTATTCTTGAAGATGGCAGAAAGTAAAGAGGTTAGTACAATTATTATTAGCTCACCTGGACCGAAGGTCCAGGTGAGCTATTGCCATCACTTGGCGTCCGTCGTCGTCGTCTGTCGTCGTCGTCGTCTGTCGTCGTCTGTCGTCGTCGTCGTCTGTTAACAATTTTTCAAAAATCTTCTCCTCTGAAACTACTGAACAGAATTCAATGAAACTTGGAATGATTGATCCTTAGGGTGTCCTGCACCAAACTTGTGTTTCGATTTTTGATTTGTCAAAAAACATGGCCGCCGTTGCTAAAAATAGACCATGGGGGTCAGACTACTGTTTTTGGCTTGTAAATTAAAAAGTATAAGAGATAAATGAAATTTGATGCCACGTTACTGCTTCAGCATCAAAAGCTCTACAAAAGTCTCCATTTGGACGAAGTTGTCAGATGACCCCTTATAGGGGTTACGGCCCCTTAAAGGTGAAAAATAACCTTTTTTCATGTTTTTGGTCTACAGAATGAAAATTATAGCAGATGGAGATTAGCTGTTGCTTGCTTAAATGTTCAGCTCATTTAGCTCTACAAAAGTCTCCATAGGGTCGAAGTTGTCAGATGACCCCTTATAGGAGTTACGGCCCATTAAAGGTGAAAAATGGTGTTTTTGGCCTATAGAATGAAAACTATTGCAGGTAGAGAAAAGCTGTTGCTTGCTTAAATGTTCAGCTCATTTAGCTCTACAAAAGTCGTCATAGGGTCGAAGTTGTCAGATGACCCCTTATAGGGGTTACGGCCCCTTAAAGGTGAAAAAAAGTGTTTTTGGCCTATACAATAAAAACTATTGCAGATAGAGATTAGCTGTTGCTTGCTTAAATGTTCAGCTCATTAAGCTCTACAAAAGTCTTCATAGGGTCGAAGTTGTCAGATGACCCCTTATAGGGGATACGGCCCCTTAAAGGTGAAAAATAGTGTTTTGGCCTATAGAATGAAAACTATTGCAGATAGAGAAAAGCTGTTGCTTGCTTAAATGTTCAGCTCATTAAGCTCTACAAAAGTCTTCATAGGGTCGAAGTTGTCAGATGACCCCTTTACGGGGTTTACGGCCCCTTAAAAGTGAAAAATAGTGTCTATGGTCTATAATTAAAACTATTATAGATAAAGAAAAGCTGTTGCTTGCTTAAATGTACAGCTAATTTAGCTCTACAAAAGTCTCTATAGGTCAAAGTTGTCAGATGACCCCTTATAACGTTTACGGCCAGTTAAAAGTCAAAAATAGTGTTTTTGGCCTTAAGAATGAAAACTATTGCAGATAGAGAAAAGCAGTTGCTTGCTTAAATGTTCAACTCATTCAGCTCTACAAAAGTCTTTATAGGTTTGACATCAAGACCAGGTGAGCGATTCAGGCTCCTGGGAGCCTCTTGTTAACAATAAGTTATTATTTAATTTTTTATTGATTTGCATTTGTTGATAAAAAGTATCTTAATTTGAACATTTTTGTAATGCCAATTTACAAACACTATACAAAATGTACAATAATTATTGCACATAAAAAAGGTACATGTATTTGTCAAAATATTTTTTTTTAAATTGCACAGGAAAGTAGCTATAAATAAATATAAACTATGACGACACAGCAATGAAACGAAACATGATAAAATGTGGATAGTAAATAAAGCTTGGGGAAATGTTAGTTTTTCTTGGTTCTTTTTATTCATATAATTCTTCTACTTTTTGAGCGCTTTCTTTCTTACCACAAAATACAATAGACGGAATCGCTTGATATGATATGACTTCATAGGCTTGTTTTTCTACATGATCCTCTATTATTTACACAGTGCTTATTTAAAAATGTGTCCAATAAATAGGTCTTTCTTACTTTTAAAATGCAATACAACAGCAATAAGTTACATATTGACATCAATATTTATACCTTTTTTTTTACCAATTATATCATTTGGGCAATGCACGCCCCCCCCCTCGGTCCCATGATATAACAGGGTATAGGGGGACCCTTGCCTAAATTTTTTGCATGAGGTTCTAAAACGCATTTAGAGGCAAATCCGTCATTTTAGGTACCCGTGGGACATCTGTTTCTAATCGAATTTAGACCAATTATTTTCAGGGGTTTCTAAAAATGCATTTTAAGGGGAAGATTTATGGCGTTTGGGATACATTCGAAACTGCATTCATTTTCAAATAAATATTGTTGTAAACTCAAATACATGTACATGTACCACAATATGCATAATGGTAAATGTTGTGTTATGATTTAGTTTATATATGAATAGTATGCAATATATATTTGGGACAGACCATTTAGCTTAAAGGGGGCATGGGTTTTGGTTTTGGCCAGAAAATGTTATCCGCACCCTGCGAAGGAATTCATTTATGATTATTTGAGGTGTGGCGACAGACTTTTGTTTCATTATAAGTAATATTTTATATAGCAGAAATCCCTCTTCAGAATATTTCTTCTTACCTTTTGCTGCCAAAATATCTATTTCATCAAAAATTATTTTCAATTTTTTGTGTGAAAAAAACAGGGTTACGATTCGCTATCCCTCATCATGATCTTGTGAAGATGAGAGATAGCGGATCGTAACCCTTGGTTAGCGAAGATGCCCTTCAAGTTAAATAGTCGGTCCCTTATGTGAACTATAAATTGTATTCAAGAAATAATTTAAGTCTCGAATAATTATGCACCAATAAAGTTACACGCGGCATTGCAGTACTGATCAAAGTTGTACTATATTTCTATTTTAGTTGTGTATTTAATATAAATACCATTAAATTTTACTGATTTTTGTAGCTAAAAGAATTTCTCACTGATTCATTTGAAGACAAGGCAGACGATCTACATGAACGACTTCTCGCGGAAAATGTAAGTGGAGATTTCTTTGAACATGTAGTCAATTTCGACCTGAATGTTGATTTGTGATTGCGACAAGTCATGTTTTAATGCTAGATTTCCAATTCACATCTATCAATAACTAACCCCCTTGCCTTTGAATAGAATAGAATAATTATGAAGTTTCTTCATGAATCAATCATTGATTTTTTAATTTGTACCAAAACTGTTAATCAAATGGTAATCACTCAAAAGTATTGTGATAGCAATTTTAAATTGTTTTAATAGTCCCGTTTGAAAAAGGGGCGGGGTATATAGTGATAGGGGTGTCTGCCCGTCCGTGTGTTTACCGTTCCGTTACACCTAAGAGTACCCATCTCTTTTTCGCAACATAGTGAAATGATCAGGGTTTATTAGCTGCTGAATGTCAGGAAGCAGGCAAGCATCCTGGGAAAATACTTTTGTAATAGTTCTTAGCAACTACTTATTGCAGGCTTTTGATATTTTGTATCCAGCATAATGATGATTTAGTCCCATAATGTTGGATTTGATTCGTGATTTTTTTTGTCTACCGATTTTGTCTTTCTTTTTCTTTTCGGAATAACAATGTTTGATTGCCCCTTTGGTGCACCTTTGCTTCTTTTTCTCTCCTCTACTTAATTGTGGACATGGTAGAAAATTTCGTAACCGTTTTCTCAGCAACTACTTATCATACCTTTTTGATATTTGCAATGCAGCAAAAGCAGAAAGTACAATAAGATGGAAATTTATTGTAGGTCTGTTACTTCGCTTATCCACTTCCTGTTAAATGATCTCTATCCATTTCAGTCAATTGCACATTTTTTAATTCTCAATTCTTAATTCTTTGTTCTTAATTCTTATGTCTCCTCCCACTTTTGTGGGGAGACATATTGTTTTTGTCAAGTCCGTCCGTCCGTCCGTCTATCCGTCACAAAGTTTGTCAGCGCAACTCCTCTGAAACTACTGATCCGAATTCAAAGAAACTTAGTATATAGGAAGGACACTATATGTAGTTGTGCATATTAAAAGGAAATTTTGATCCTCAAATTTTTGTGGGAGAAATGGCCCTTTGAACTTAGAAAATTGTTGAAAATCATCATTTATCATCTTGTCAGCGCAACTCCTCTGAAACTACTGAACCGAATTCAACGAAACTTGGTATATAGGAAGGACACCATATGTAGTTGTGCATATTACCAGAAAATTTTGATTTTCAAATTTGTATGGGAGTTACGGCCCTTTGAACTTAGAAAATTGCTGAAAATCCTCATATATCATCTTGTCAGCGCAACTCCTCTGAAACTACTGAACCGAATTCAACGAAACCTGATACATTGGAAGAACATCATATGTAGTTGTGCATGTTACCAAAAAATTTTGATCCTCAAATTTTTGTGTGAGTTATGGTCCTTTGAACTTAGGACTTTTTGGGGAAACGGGGGGAGACATCGTTTTTGTAGGCAAAAACAAACTTTAATTTATTCTTAATTCCTAATTCCTAATCCCTAATCCTTAATTCTTAATTCTTAATTCTTAATCCCTAATCCTTAATTCTTAATCCCTAATACTTAATTCTTAATCCCTAATTCCTAATCCTTAATTCTTAATCCCTAATTCCTAATCCTTAATTCTTAATCCTTAATTCTAAATCCTTAATCCTTAATCCTTAATCCATAATCCTTTATTCTTAATCCCTAATCCTTAATCCTTAATTCTTAATCCCTAATCCTTAATCCTTAATCCTTAATTCTTAATCCATAATTCCTAATCCCTAATTCTTAATCCTTAATTCTTAATCCTTAATTCTTAATCCTTAATTCTAAATCCTTAATTCTTAATCCTTAATTCTAAATCCTTAATCCTTAATCCTTAATCCCTAATCCTTAATTCTTTATCCATAATCCTTAATTCTTAATTCCTAATCCTTAATCCTTAATCCTAATTCTAAATTCTTAATTCTAAATCCTTAATCCTTTATTCTTATTCCTCTTTTTTTAATGTTTAATCTTCTATCTGCAATTTCTTGTCATCCATGCGAAAAATATAGATAATAAAATAAGAAGGTTGGTTAAACCACACATAAAAGGTAAAAATATCAAATATAAAACTAATATAAATTAATAAAGAATACATCTAAAATCTAAAAAGCCCAAATTTTCGGCTTTCAGCCTTCGTCGGGGGCAGAGCAAAGAAAAAAATCACGAACGCCACGGTCTGAGGACAACCAACAAACAACACTTGTTGGTAGTCCTCAGACCGTGGCGTTCGTGATTTTTTTCTTTGCTCTGCCCCCGACGAAGGCTAAAAGCCGAAAATTTGGGCTTTTTAGATTTTAGATGTATTCTTTATTAATTTATATTAGTTTTATATTTGATATTTTTACCTTTTATGTGTGGTTTAACCAACCTACTTATTTTATTGTCTCCATTTTAACTTGCCACACCACAACATTTATTAATCGAAAAATATAGATCACAGGGACCTTAACCCTCATGGACCGGTCACGCTACTCAAGACCCATATGCTGCTTAATTATCATAATCCTACAACACTTAGTATTTCTCTATCTAATTAACTTGGTTAGTCACAGGTCAATTATTTCGGACTTCTTCTTTCAAATCTCACCTTAAAGGCAGACCAAGTTAGGCTCCGCCAAACCCTGTGAATAAAATAGAGCAATACCTTAATTAGATATGGGACTTAACCAATATGTTACAACATGTAAGGACAGACGTACGTCTGATGGACAGACAAGGGTAGAACTATATGTCTGACCCACAAACATGGGCGGGCTACAATGAGTATTTGTCGTTCCATGAACTGTTTTGATAATAGTATCTTTGCTGTAATTGCTGTACAAGAAAACATAAAGGACGAACGGACACCCCTATCACTCTCTACCCCCTTCCTTTACTTTTCTAACAAAGGTATGAAATAATTGGGTTTTTTTCTCATACCGGCCAATGCCCATTAATTTTTTTTCCAATATTGAATCATATCTATGATCAGAATGAAAGTACGTTTGACATCTAATTTCAATTTTCAAAGATCATAATTTAAATCTAAATTACTTCTTTATTACCAAATATAAACATCGTATTTTTCAGATTACAGACACAGCTACCTTGTTCAAAATGAGCAATGACATGTTAAAATCTATTGGTTTTACATTCGGTGACATCATTAAACTTGAACAACTAAAGAAACCACAATGCAATGGTAAGTTGTGACTGATAATGATTAAAGCCATGTTTAATTTTCTTCACAAGTGTTTAGTTTAAACATATTTCATTTGTAAAAATTGCATACTTATGATGTCCTCTCCGCAATGCAGACATATACATCAAAGCATTACACAAAGAACAAGAATACTGAAAATTCCGCCGAAAAGTTGTGAAACGCAACTTCTGTTATACTGAATTAGATTCTTTTGGTCTCATGTAAAGGCAATATTTACAAAACCGTACCTTAATACAAAGCCCGTGACATATCAATGCATCACAAATTTTCCAAGGAAATTTACGTTAGTATTTTGCTATAATTTGGATAACGCAAGTCCAGTTTTGTGCATGTCGAAAAACTAAAAGTAAATTATGTTATTCCTGTACCTCTTTTAATTTTCCGCCAAAGTTGCAGTTTTCAAATGCATATATTTTAAAAACGAGGTCAGGAACCCCCATTTCTTATTTGAAACATATATGGATCACTTAATAGTATTTGTCTGCCAATTTTCATTAAGTCTCACCTTAATAAATCAAAAACCCGGCGCAGAATAATATATAACATTAAAAAAAAACACAACCGAAATTAGGTCTTTAAAGGAATGTCAATGCTTAATTTTCCTTTGATGTGATGATAAATATATTTAATGTTTTTCTTTGTAACAAAGATATCTAGAACCACTAGTGTGTTTAAAGATTCCTCATATCATTGCGGTGCCTACAGGGGAGACATACTTTTGGTGGCCACACTCATTTGTGTTCTGGTCGATTAAACTATATTTTATTTTCAGGAAAGTATATATGAGATTAATATGAATTTTCATATTTCAAATGTTAAAGATACCCAGTAAACACTACAACTTTATCTATGTGTGTTTTAGAAAAAGTCAAAGACTTAGTGAAAGCAATAGAGGAAAAATATAGACAAAAGAAAAATAAAAAGGTGCCTGTACATGAAGAAGAAAAACCACAGAAAGAGATCGTGAGTTTTGAATTTAAAACAAGAGAAAAAAAGTCTAAATCAGATTTGTAAAAATAACCATCGACCTTCAATGTCGCTGTTTTTGAAATAGGTCAAAGCTAAAAATTAAATGCATACGATTCAGACCAATTCTAAAAATCTGTCAAAGTAAGAAATGACCGGATTTCGTTTGACAGTAAGTACATGTAGGTGAGCGACAGAATTCAATTTGGAATCCCACGTTATGGGCCCCCACCCGATGCTACATACCAAATATCAAGTGGCTGTGATTAGATACTGAGAAAAATGTTCACAAAATTCTCCACGTCCGATTGCCCGCCGCCGGACATTCACCATTTTATTACCCGGACTTTGGACCAAAATGTAAAAAATCAAATCAATACAAGTTCACTTTAACAATAGACACACGGCAGAACCATTATGGTGAAAAACATTGTTAACGGACGATACATGCATTTTTTTCACGGTTTATGTCAATTTTCAACTTTTAATCTCGAAAATATCAAAAATATGAATGAAATAAACTTTAAAAACATGCCCAGTATATAAACAAGAACATATTGTATAAGGATTTAATTTCTTTTTGTCGAACACAATGGTATATTTTTAAATCATTCACGAACGGTGTGCTCGATTTGATTACATTGACACGGACAATTCAAACTGGTTAATATAAACAGGCCTGTATAGAGTAATAATCTGGCAAGTTATGCTTCTATATAAATAAAAGAAGTTAATAAAGTTTTGTTTTAATGAAAATATCAATATCCAATAATAACGTTCAATATTTTTTTATATATTTCAAGCATAACAAAATGACTCTAAATACATGCAATAAAACTTGGTAACGGACCGATACATGCAAAATAATTGCATTGCAGTCAACAGGTGTAACTGAAATGCAATTAAGAGGTACATAATTTGACAGTGTTCTGATGATACAAATACAAGGCAGGTCACTCTTGTTATGTTGACTGCAAAAAGTAATACATAATGTCATCGTTAATATTAAGAATTCATAGTAAACACAAAACATCAAAAATCATTGGAAAAAAACTATTTTACCTAATGCTCTATTTACCACAACATCAAAATGTCAGCGTTCAGACGGGGAATAAATTCTGAAATGCATACATGTATTACAAAGTTTAAAACAACAACTTAATCCCAACCAATAATTCAAATATAATAAAAGGTAATAACAAAACGGCCGAACTTGAAGAATCAATCTGAAACATGGAACTGGAAAAACAAAACAACGCAGACACACCATAGAGATAAGAGATCGCAATGGTCTTGATTTAGAACAGGCCTTTAAAAATATGGTTGAACTTGGTTTTAATGCACCAAAACCTCCCTCATTCATATAGCTAAAATAACGGATATTTATTATAAATGTGTGTTTTACACAGATTTACTTCAGCTTTTACCAGTGGAACACAATCTTTTTTTCATTCCAGATAATTGCATTTATTAAATAAACTGTTATATTTAATATCAACATGGACATGAAGCAGTCGCCCATAACAGCAAATCCATTTGCCATTATATCAAAGTCTAAAATACTGCCAAAGTCTGGAAGGGTCCCGTCGGCATCTAAGTGTTTTCAGAACGGTATTAGTAAAAAGTTGTTTTTTTCAGTTATTGTTCACTAAGTCCAATTTGAAAATCCGTGATTTTCTATGAACTTTTTTTTTCAAACAAATTTTATGGATTTGCATGAAATATGTTTTAATATACTAATCATGACATGCTACACTGAACCTACCCTGCAACTTTATCAGAAGGATATTGTAAATAGTTTTGGCGTTAAAGTGTTCACAAAGCACGTTTTCAAAGTTTTTTTAACTGTACAGAACTGTATTGTAAAAAGTTTTTAGTTTAAGGTATATTTTTCACAAGAGTTGTAGACGGGCAATTGGACGGACGGACAACTTGAAAACCTTAGGGCGACTCTCTACCACTTGCAGATTCTTAGCTATGGACATTTACCAAAAACTGTAACCAGAGTTATACGCGCTGAAAATGTAAGTCAAGATGAATTTATGTTAATGCAGATGCATAATTTTGTTATTGACAAATGGAACAAACAGGGGACCTACATAACACACATTAGTAACACTTTGGATGCATGTACGATTGACGACTTATCCAAATAAACAGAAAACGCAAAATTATTTATTTTCTATCCAATCTTAAATCATGATTAGCCAATTTACTAGCAGATGAAGACATTTGAACCATAAGTCATGACAACAATTACAGATGTACATACCCCTGACCTTTAAGATACATGTATATGGTTCTGCAGCTTTTGACATAACTCAAACCATTACGTACATGAAGCTTCATACGAACGAACACACCAATAGTCATCTTACAATTACAAGAAAGGAGAAGGTTGTTGCATCCACCTGGCGGCACCAGAACTGATATTGATACATTTTTATTTAATATTAATAAATTTAACTCAGACTGTCGTTTGCAGTTAAGACACGACGTTCATACGACAGTCGCTGACAAAGTATATACACGCACAATTGGTCTGATACATTATAAATCATGCATGTAGTCGTCCGTAACGTAGATTATTTGCATGTACCCCTTTTTCTTGGACAGCGACATGCTTTGCAGTCCATGGCTTCGCGAATAAATTGATGAACAGCCTATACAATTTCAAAAATCATTAAAAGAGCACAAAACTTTTAAAAAACACAAAAAAGTGGTTTTTGCTACACGTTGCTCGTATTGAAAGTGTGCTATAGTACGAGGGTAGGCTATTGGTTTGTTAATGTTCTCGAAAACTACATGGCCGATTTCAATGTTTCAAACATAAATATTTAGCTAGTTCATTTTTCTTTATACTGTACGCTTCAGTTTTTCTATTATTATTTGTAAACAAATAAAATGTCTTACCTTTTCTGACTATATCCATCCCAAATTGTGTATTTTACCTGTGTTTTAATCCGTTTCAAGGATTTTACGTCTATGTCCCGTCCGTCAACATTATTTCTCGTCTTAATGGTTCTGCCGTGTGATAGAGAAACAATCTGAAAAAAGATGAAATCTGTGTTCATTTTAAGGTCACTTATAGGTATCATAGTGATTCCGGCGGCGGCCGCGTCGAGAATTGTTAAAGTTTTCGTTCTATGTGAACAATTTATGGTTGTTAGATGACCCCTTATCAAACCTATTGCCTTTCAATTTTAAAAAAAAACATTTATGTCAAGTTGTCCCTTTTTCAAGGTTTTGCCGTATAGAATGAAAACCATAGCAGATAGAAAAAAAAACTTTCTTTATCCTCCTACACATTTAGTTCTGTAAATGAAAATCAATTGGATTTATAAAGAAACTTTGATCTTCAAATCTCTATAAAGTACATTGATATGACTAAATGCCTTATTAAAAATGAAATTAAGTCACACACCATTGTACACCGATTTACTTTGATTTACTTTAAAAAGACGGGTACTGATAATCCTTAATCAAAACAGTGAACTTAAAAATAAAGTTTTCATTATTATATAATAATGGTTGTATATAGAATTTGACGATTGTTTTTCAGGGACCATCTAGAAGTCGTGGAAATGTTAAACTCCATTTTGCTTGGCTACTAATGAAAGATGGGAAGTTTTCGCAAGTATTTATGAAATTTGGTGGAGGTCCCAGGGAAATAGAAGTTAGTGAAGATACCACCTCTGTTGCAGAAATTAAAAATATAGCAACTAGAATATATTTTCCGGATGGGAACTCTAAGTTTGGAAAGTTAGAAGATTTCAAAGTGGAATTAGGAAATTTCGAAAAGAAAGTAATTGAGGAATTTGAAGATTTAGACGGGAACCAATGTGACCTAAAACATTATCTTCGTTGTCGGGGTCTATTTATTTCAAGGGCCATATTTTATTTAATGACAACCCCTAATAAACAGGCAACAGAGAAAGAGGAGCAGATACCTAAAAAGAGGAGTATTGATAAAGACCATACAATGCAGGAAAGTAAAAGATCTTATACCACTATGTCATAAAATGTAACGAGATACCCTGCATTAATCATGCTTTATCAGTAGATAAGGCTAAATTCCTGAAAGACCCCCCTCATTAATTATCATAAACTTTCATTAAGCACCCTCTACAGTCCCGTGGTATAAATCAGTTATCCCCCATCGGGCATCCGCCCTCAGGGGAATAACTAACACTTAATATACCAAAGACAGCAACAGCACACTAACATCTTCAAATGCACACGAAGGAATTTCCAAGAATAAGGATACAAATTTCCGAAGGCTTTGTCCAGTTAATCGAATGAACTTGAAAGAGAAACGATTCATCGAAGTCAAGTATGTTAAAAAGCAATTTCATGATCATGAAGATGAAGAAGTTTTTAGCACCATAACCTGTTACAATAGGGCTGAATGTCGTGATTTTGCAATGAAAGATTTCCCAGATCTTCGCGACCTGTCAACAGCTGAATTTTTGCCTTCACAGTATGGATTTGAAATTGAAAGGATAAGAAATGACCAGAAAATATTTTATGAGATAAGGAATGACCATTCCAATACAACTATTGAAGAAAGTTTGCTTGACGAAGAATCAGAAAATACAAATGAGACTGCATCAAATACAAATGAAGATACGCCCTTGTTACTATGGGGGCCTGAAACAGTCTGGGGATATGATGAGGACAACCTGATAATTGGGGCTGTTACCACCAAAGAGGACACAAGTTTAACATGGACTTGTAATGACGAAGAAATTGCACAAGGTGATATGGTTATCGTTGTGCAAAAACCAGGGAAGTATAGATGCATCGTACAGAGCGGTAAAGATGTAATAATTTCAGAGAGTGTGGAAATCGACGAGATGAAAACTGATACAGGGTCAACAAGCAAGGCATCAATGTCAGCACACGTAGTACCTTTGATTGAATTGTCCCAAATAGATTTTTGCACTCAAAATGTTATAGGATCAGGGGGATTTGGCACAGTTTACAGGGGCAAATGGGAAGGTACTGAAATAGCAATTAAAGAGATAAATGTACCGAAGAGAGGAAGAGAACAACATCTTAGATCAATAAGACAAGAAGTTGAAATCCATGCCAAACTTAGACATCCTTGTATTGTTACACTCATGGCTACAGCAAATACACCAAAATCGGTTTTAATAATTTCAGAGTTAGTAAAAGGCTGTAATCTAGAGAATGGAATCTTTGGCGATGAAGATGAGAAGAAACTGATTGCTGGTAAAAAAGACAAAATTGCAAGACAAGTTTGTCAAGCCGTTGCATACATGCATGCTGTTGATATAATACACCAAGATATAAAACCATCAAGTATTCTTGTGGATGGCGAAACCGGCAATGCTAAAATATGTGATCTCGGTATAGGAAAATTAAAAAGGAAAGAAGCAACCACTACCTCTAGGACAGACGCCCCAGGCACGTTGATGTATATGGCTCCAGAGACAATCCTACAAAAAACAGCAAATTCTTACAGTGATATATGGTCTCTTGGTTGTTGCCTGATTGAGTTAATGACAGAACAGGACACATGGGACCTACCCGATGACGAGGAGCCACACCTCTTCCTTACTGAAAAGATGAAGAACAAAGCCAAACCACCAAGACTTGATAAGCTACAGTTAAATCTAGCCAGGTGTTTTGAATATGACTTCACAGCCAGCCCCAAAGCCTCATTCTTAGTCGAATGCTTCCCCCTGGAAGCTTGAGAATTGAAATTAATGAACACTAAAAATGTAAATACATATATGCACAATTCTGTTTTGTAATCAGTATTTAGTTTAGTATAAACATGTTCTTATATTCATGTTTTTTAATCTTAACCAAGTTGGATCTTCATTCGTAAAAACCTTTAATCTTAAAACTAAAATTAGGGAAATGATATAAAAAGGGGAGTTTGTCAAAGAGAAAATGAATCGAAATTGATTCAAACCAAATAAAGTTCTTTCCTCCTCCTCATACATAGGTTGATGATCTTAATTTATAATTTGATTCCCAAGTTTGGTATATTTGCAATCTAAATCACTACCATGCAGAGATAGTAGGTAGATCTTATTTTAAAGATTGGGCATTTTTGTCTCGCCTGCGACGAATGTCGCAAAAGGCGAGACTTAGGTATGGTGATTCCGGCGGCGGCGGCGTCCACAATTGGTTAAGGTTTTTGCTGAAGTCAGCTTTGTGTGAACTAGTTATGTTACACCATTGATATTTGGTATGCATTGCATCAGCATCAGTACAGATCAGTTTTAAAAAGATTGCACCTGTATGCTCCTGCAGTCACGGTCTACTGACTTTGAAATTTTACACTGATTTGGCCGAGGTTAACCTTTTTTGTTAAGTCTGTTTAACATGAAGCAGTTATGTAACACCATTGATAATTGGTATGCAGTTGCATCAGCATCAGTACAGATCAGTTTTGAAAGGATTTCACCTGTATGCTCCTGCAGTCACGGTCTACTGACTTTGAAATTATACACTGATTTGGCCGATGTTAACCTGTTTTCTTAAGTCTGTTTAACATGAAGCAGTTATGGTTCACCATTCATATTGGGTATGCACTTGCATTAGCATTAGTACAGATCAATTTGAAAAGCATTTTATCTGTATGCTTCTGCAGTCACGGTCTACTGATTTTGAAATTTTACACTGATTTGGCCGAGGTTAACCTTTTTTCTTACGTCTGTTTAACATGAAGCAGTTATGGTACATCATTGATATTGGGTATGCACTTGCATTAGCATTAGAACATATCAATTTCAAAAGTATTTTATCTGTATGATCCTGCAGTCACAGTCTACTGACTTTGAGATTTTACACTTTTTAACTTTTTACTTATGTCATGAGTGTTTTATATAAAGCAGTTCTGGTTCACCATTTATATTTGGTATGCAGCTGCTTAAGCATCAGTTAAGATCAGTTTAAGGAGGATTTTTACTTCATTTTATACTGTGTCCAATTGCGACAGGCGAGGCATGTCTCTGTGTTAACAGTTTATTGGTTTTGTTGTTCTATGCTCTTCATACTCAAATATGTTTGCCTTTTCAATATTTTGAGTGGATTGCCTCTTATGAATGTTGACAAGACGAAACGCCCGTTAGGCGTAGCAAAGTTTAATGAAACTTTGATGTAATTTAACTTGAATAATAAATGTCAAGTGAAAATATCCTCTATTAACATTATTCAAGACCCAGGATGGTGAAAGAGATTTGTTACTCCTTTATAACAGAAAAGAACTAAGTCACAGATGAAGGTAATGACATTATTTCAAAACGATCAATCTCAGATGTCCAAGAGAAGAGAAAAAAACAAGGCACACAGAAATCAAAAATCAAACGCCCTGACTTGAAACAAAAAAGAAATGATGGGTAAAAAGACGATAAAGAGATGTGGAATAAGTGTACGCAACACAACCAACATTAAAGAAACGAAATATGAAAAAAAATCACAATGGAAAACAGTTAGCAGTCTTCAACATTTAGGTCACACATTTATATTATGTACTAAAGATTGTTTCAAAAATTGATGAAAACCAATTAAGAGGTTTGGGAGGAGTCGCAAATAAGAGACGGATACCGCTTTCTAGAAACAGATAATTCCTTGTTTTGCTATAGGAAACCCCCAAAAAATCATTCTAATCAAATTCTAAAATAATAGATGCACCTCTCTTACAAATACCAAAACGCGGGTATAAACGGTTAATTTGGATATGCTATATATCGATATTTCAAGGAGTAACCTCTCATCAGTAGCATTTAACTCAAAACATTTGAAGGTCAAATACCAAAACCGTTGAAAACGAAAAGTACTCAAAACCAAAACGTTCGAACAAGGAAGCCAAATCCAGCACCGAGGACATCGACCATGTGCATTACAAGGAAAGAAACCTGGTGTTTTAAACAATTTTGAATTTAAAAATCGGAAATTTCAGCGACCGGGTTGTTTCTGACATCCACCAATCGATGTTCTCTTTTCTTAATATTGACCACCATGATTCTATCCTTTGGTTAGCTGTACTTTTTCCAATAATCAAACTATTAACACCGGAAAATTTGTCATCAGCTGAACTCCGGAAATATGGTTGCAGATACTGTATCAATGTATTTTCGGTACCATGATCACATATTAATAATGCTGGGGCTTTTCCCAATTGCTTCAGTGCTGATAAGTAGTAACAAGCAATAATCTTAGGATCGTTGTTAGATCTTGCTACCTTAAGCCATGAAATTTTCCGACTGAACCCATCAATGGCACCGTGTATTGCAAATCCATATGGCTTGATTTTGTCATAACCATCCATATGCCATAAAAAATTGGGACCTGGGTTAGTGTACTTTCTTCTGAGAAGCCGGTGACATTTTCGTCTACTGACCCCTTCAGGATCCATTATCCAGAGGAGTTCAAGTACGGTTTTTCGTTTTACATTAAGTCTGTGGGTCGTCAATAGCCTTTTCCACATAGTCCGATATCCCAAGCAGCTCCCGCTTCCCTGTAATTCTCTTTCTATTGCTGCTATTACCATGGCTAAGGGAGATTCGATATCTGGACCACGTCTTCTGAGTCCCATTTGACGAAGTAATCGTTTCAAATGACGATAGCTGATAAATATGTTATGATTACATGCTTATGAAACGATAATATCATGGTAACTATAATGAAGATCAAAATACTGTTTGATGAGCTCTTCTCGATTTTTTGTTTCATTTGAAGTTGGATGATATTCCGACTGCATAGTACTTTTCTGAAAATATTCAAACAAATGTACATGATTAAATGTGATTGTAACAAGGCAGAGCGATGATATGTAGCAAAAAAATGAATTAGGCTCTCATCCACGGCTGTATAAACTTATCCGGTGAATTATTCCCGGTACAAGAGTATTTGATTTTAAGTCAACAAGGAATCTTAACAATGGTTGTCACTTATAAATATTGAGCGATGCGTTGAAATGTTTGATATGTTCACAGGGGCCTGATCTTGGCATTTTGGGTCGAGTCAAAGAGCCACAAGGTACACAAATGGCAAGAAATGACACCGTTTTCACAGCAACCTGCACTTCGATTGGAACTTTTCAATAAATTAACATTTCCCTATCTTTTTAAATGTTTTATTCTTTTCCGAAGATATTTCACCGCGTACAACGGTACAAGCGGGGTGTTTGCTTCGAAGCGGACATTTTGACGACATGGCGAGCAAATGTCATGATATTTCGAAAATCAGAAAAAATTGAACCAAAACTTTTATCTCACGGAAGATGGCCTTTATAACATAATTTAATGCCATAAAGAGGTGGCGTACATATGTCCTGTGTTTTGCAAACACTCGCGCACAAGTTCCATACTGGAAGCAAAAACCAACATGCCCACTCTTTTCAGATCAATTTTATGCAACTTGAAAATTTCTCCTGAACGTTTTTATCTTCCAAGTGTTGAATATTTTAAAACAAACCCACTGTATGATTATTATTACCTTGTTCTTTTTTGGGTAGACGTAAATCACAAAATTTTGATGTTGAGTAAGGGGTGTTTGTTTCGTGATCCGTATGGGGTTACGGCTATTGCTTTCAGTTACTACCCTAGCTTGTTAAAATAGATAAACCAAAAACCTGCATGTCGGACTTCTGCTTCCTATTTTGGACCAGCAGGGCATTCGAGTCCCACGGTCATATTCCTTCTGTTTTTTAAATTTTGATACCCATGCATATGGGTCAGTATCAAAGCTCTTAATATAGGGCATTGTTGTTGTTGTTGTTAAGTAGATTCCTCCGTTGACTTAGGAGCACCCTGTAAAACACAGGTAAATAAAGTCTCATTGAATAATATTGTTTTTACACAATCTCCATCACCAATAAAAGTACTCTTCAAGTTCCCAATTCGTTCACTGCCTTTATACTGTGAATGTCAAATAAAAAGTTTCTAATAATTTCCTCAATATCTTTCACTATGTCTTTATGTCGCCCTATCACTCCTAAAACTTTAGCATCTTAACTTCCAAGATGCATAGCAGTTGATCTCTGATGTTGCTGAGCTGCGGTGTGTAGTCAGTAAGAGTTTTAGAGTAGAGAGGTGTTTTTTTTATAAGTTGGTAGGTGTTGCACTGTAGTATGCGGTGATGTCGATCCTCATCTCCCGTCTTGCAGCTCGGACAGGTTGGTGTTACTGGATGATGGTTGTACTTAGCACGGTTAGACTGCAGGGTATATGTTCCAGTGAGAAGCTTGGCTTTAACGTTGGCTTTGCGTACTGCCCTGGTGTTGTTGGGTAAGGTGTTCCACAGTTGATGTGGCATCTGTGTGGGGTGTTCATGAAGTGTAAGGTAGACTGTTGTTGATTTCTCTTCCAGATCTTTTTCCCATTTCTTTGACATGAAGTCGTCTACTGTAGTATTTAGTTTTGTTTTCCATTTACTCTTGGACGGATTGTTCTCCTATGGCAAACGTGATGACTTCAACTTTCCCTTTTTGTGTAGCAACATTTCGTCCGCTCCGGCTTATAGAGTTTACGTATCTCAATTGATTCGTTACTCCAGAGCGTGCGGGACTTACATCGATTTCCTTAGCAGAGCGACACGTCTGACGCAAAAATTGCTCACACAGGGTTATGTTGCTCCTCGGTTGCTGTCTTCACTCAAGAAGTTTTACGGAAGACATCATGCACTTATAGACAAATATAGGATTTCGATCTCTCAGATGAGTGCAGATGTTGGTTTGTCATAGGCTTTTGTTTTGTTTCTCTTTACCGGATTTGACACGCTGAATGGACTATTGGCAACGCGACGGGTGTGCTATAGCAAGCAGGAACTGCTTACTCTTCCGGAGCACCTGAGTTCACTCTTGTTTCGACTGGAGTTCGCGTTGTTGATTGATATTCAGTTATTTTGTGTTTCCATGTTTTACATGTTGTCTGTTTTTGTCACGTTCTTGTTGGTGTTTACTGGTTTTGTCTCTGCTCTTTTCGGACTTTTGACATTCGGATACCCCATTGGTACCTCTGCTTCCTCCATAATTTCATATGCGTCTGGAAGGTTGTTTTTCTAGAGTAGTAACCTGATGTTGGTAAACCAGATCTGACTGTCCTGATCTTTGATTGCCAATTGTCGTCTTTCAATTTGGTATTCTGTAGAGTCTTTGTTTCTTGCTATGGGTAGCGCAAATGAGTAAATATGTTGCAGAGTTGGAGCAACGTTCTGGGAGGCCCTGTATCTGTTTAAGGATTCTCTTCTCAAACATTTCTAGTTCTTCTTTTTCCTTGTTGCTAAGTCTGACAGCCTCTAGTCCATAAATAACTCTGGGTCCACAGAAGGTGGTATAGACTTTGAATGCTTCTGTTGGTTTGACTCTGTTTTTCCCATGTAGTCCAGCACCTAACAATGCGTATAGGGTTCTTCTTCTGTTCTGGATCCGTTCCTGTATATCAGTTTTGCTGTCCTCTCTTCTGACCAGACCAATGCGCTTCGTGGAGCTGACCTCTGCTATTTTTGATTTCCTAATGTCTATATTCTGGTGTTTCCATCTTTCTTGTCGTTTATGATGACAATGTCGCTTTTTGTTGTGTTGATGCTGACACTATCTCGTATGGTTTGTGTAGAGCTTGTTGTAATTCCTTTGGATCGTATGCTATTATGGCTATGTCGTCGGCTACTGTTGGACAGCCTATGTTATGGCAAGACGTTTTTACATTTATTCCTCTTTATAGATATCTAATAAACTTTATAAGATATCTCATATACTTTATATGATATCACATAAAGTTTATAAGATATCTTATAAACTTTATAAGATATCTTATAAACTTTATGAGATATCTTATAAAAAATAATTTATAAGATATATTATATACTTTATAAGATATCTTATTAAATATATAAGATATCTCATATAAATGGGAGTTTATAAGATATCTTATAAAACATATGAGATATCTTATAAAACATATAAGATATCTTATAAAGCATATAAGATATCTTCTAAAACATATAAGATATCTCATAAAGTTTATCAGATATCTTATAAAGATTATGAGATATCTTATATAAAATAATTTATAAGATATCTTATAAAAGGTATAAGATATCTTATAAAGTTTATAAGATATCTCGTAAACTTTATGAGATATCTTATAAAAAATAACTTATAAGATATCTCATAAAATATATAAGATATCTAATAAACTTTATGAGATAACTTATAAACTTTATAAGATATTTTATTAGTTTTATAAGATATCTTATAATTTTTTTTTAATGAGATATCTAATAATCTTTGTAAGATATCTTATAAACTTTATGAGATATCTTGTTTGTTTTATAAGATATCTTATATGTTTTATAAGATATCTCATGTGTTTTATAAGATATCTTATAAACTACCATTTATATGAGATATCTTATATATTTAATAAGATATCTTATAAAGTATACGAGATATCTTATACATTTTATGAGATATCTTTAAAGAGGAATAAATATAAATATGGCGTGCCATACTATGTATGTGGTTCTTATCCTGGCTCCTACTCCGTTCTCACTAAGCAGGTCTAGCAGGTGATTGTTGTAGCGCATGCACAGGTCAGGGAAAGTTTGGCATCTTGTCAGATTCCCTGTTCAGCTGTATAACCTTCACTATATAATCTGTTCCACTTGACCTTAGTGTTGGCTTCTGTTTGGAGCATTTTCATGATTACCCATGCAATTAATTAATTTATGCAATTTAATTATGCACTATTTTTGTGATTAAACTAAGATGAAGGGACTTTAATTTTTTTTGAAATCTCAGTGATTGTTTGTACTGTATATCCCCATCTATTGAACATGGTACACTTGAAAGTTATATTGTTACCTCATGTCCAGATTTCTTTGCTTCGGAATTTTGCATCGATGCAATGGACTTTTTGTGGTATGAGTTCTTTATCAAAAGGACAGTGCGTGTTTTATTTTAAAAGGGTTACCAGAGAATAATTTTTAACGATGACAATTCTTATCTCCCGGGGGCCGGGGGGGGGGCTATCTTTTTATGGGTGGGATGTGCCGTTTTCGATTTGAATTAAATTCCCATATAAAATTTTAAATATGACTTTTTTCATTGAATATTTAAAAGGATACCCATATTTATATTATCTGTCTTAAAACTATACCCATTTCAATTTTAGTTTTTTCAATTTAAACTCTTATACCCATATTTTTGCAAATCTTTGTTCTCCTTAATATAGGAAGTTCATCCCTCATTTTGGACGAATTGTATCAATACCATTTGATAAAATTAAGCTCTTATACCTTTTTATATTATACAATTATCTACCTAGTTGAAGTGTGACCCAGATGCTTCTTTCTCTAATTTTCATCCGATTTAACTACTTCCCAGTCAGTTGTGAAAAAATATTTCTTTTCTCTAGAGAATTTCAAGTTCTCATTAATTGATTGGTCAATTTTAAAGTAGGCGTGGCCATTGCGACTGAAAACTGCGAGAAAAACATTCGTCGATAAATATAATTCCTTTAAACAGTCACAATATATTTTAGTTTACTTTTGATATTTTCTGACACAATGGTTATTATTATGTTATTATAAATTATGTTTATGAATATCATAAAAACCTAAACGTTAAGATTACTTTTATTAATTTGAAACTCTTGGTAAAGCGTAATCATATACTGACCAAATCAAAGGTAAGGAGAATTTAAATTTAACCAAAATGAATATCATTTCTATTTTGTTTTCCGGAAAATTAGAGAAAGAGCGTCTTACATCATTTCTCGTGGATTATCAGATTTCTCAATCTCGATAGTTAAATGACAGAATTTTAAGCTCTCGATAGAGTCTCGAGCTTAAAATTCCATCATTTAACTAATTTGATTGAGAAATCTGATAATCCACTTAAAACAATGTAAGAAGCTATATTTCCCGAGAAAGTAAGGTACCCGAGGCTTTCCTAGAAACTGTTTAAAAGCCAACTGGTTCAGTCTTACAGATTATGGCATCCTAAATGTCTTTCTGACCTGGCATGCCACAAAGCCCTGTTTCGGACTGGACAGTTATGAAACTTTTTGTCAAGCTTTTTATAGAAATTGTACATAAAAATGACTTGAAAGGCAGGGTACTACTATGCCCTTTGCAACTTTAGATCCTGATGGGGACATACACTACTTCCTGTTTGAGATTGAGCCGAAATGAAATTTTGTCAAGAGTTTCTCAGAAACGATTTAAAATTCTCCCCGGTTGTTCAGTATGATCAACTGTACATGTATGTCAATCCTGAGTGGTTAAGGTCTTTCAGACTATTACCTCCTCACCGTCCTGTTTGGGCTCTACATATACATTATCAATTCCTTTATTTCTCTCTGTTAAGTACAAAGCTAGCTCTAATTGCTACCAAAATTTATATGCCTCTGAACTGATAAATATGCCCAGTGTTAATATTGACATGTTGACACTCTTAATTACTTAAAGTTAAAGCAATTGACATGCATACCGTTATTTGAATATTAGATGTAAAAAGGGGGATCAACTTTTTTTACAACTGAAAGATGGGGGATCTAATATATCTTTACATTTCAATGGGGGTTCAAAAAAATTTTCAACTTTCAATTCTAATTGACCAGCCCCCCTCCTCCCAGGTAAAAAATGATATGTCCCTTAAAGAAAAAGACAAAAATCTGGGTTTTGGATTATCTACAAAACTATTATCAACATGATCATCAAAGAAACAAGTCTTTAAAACTGAAATATAGACTAAAAGTTTGCAAGATGACTGAAACAGGTGCTACGTTTTAAAACCACCAGCCTCCTTAAATAATGTTATAAAGGCCACCTTCCATGGAATAAAAGATTTGGTTCAAATCTTTCAGATTTTCGAAATATCACGACAAGGTCGTCAAAACTTCCGCTTCGAAACAAATACCCCGCTCGAAGCATAGCCGACACCCTGATTGTTCCGTTGTACGCAGTGTATTTTTTCTATCGAATCGTGTCCTTTTTAAAACTTTCTTTATCGTATGCACCCTCTTTTAATTTCTATAATGCATTATTGATCACAACCAATGTTATCGATCAAATATGACAGCTTCTTAGGACACTCGTCATTCCAGGCCTTGGTCGAGTCCGCTGCCCTCCCTCAAAGGTACGAACTCAGCCGAAGTTGAGACGAGTTCTCCTTGGGACAGCTATTCGAACTTTATGGACTTTTAGATTGGAATGTGAAATGGGTTCTTAAAAAAAAACTAAATGGGAAACCCGAACAGGTTATTATTTTCTGTTACTTTTTTCCGTTTTTTAATTTTTCGATATAAAAAGAAAGTTATAAAAATTAATAAAAAAATCTTTCAAATTATTATTTTTAGCTCACCTTGCCAAAGGCCATGTGAGCTTATGCCATCACTATGCGTCCGTCGTCCGTTAACAATTCAAAACATTTTCTTCTCTGAAACCACTGAACCAATTTAACTGAAACTTTGCAGGAATGATATATGACATGTTGGCAACAAACGATCCTCATTTTAAAATGGTTCAATAAAAAAACATGTTACTAAAAATATAGAACATAATGTAAAATCAATTAAAATGGCTAATAACTCAGCAACCATAACAGATAGAAAAAATCCGAAGGATCTTAGACTCTTCAGAATCAAAAGCTCTACAAAAGTCTCCGTTGTGTCGAAGTTGTCAGATGACCCTTGATAGGGGTTATGGCCCTTTAAAGGTCAAAAATAACATTTTTTTCATGTTTTTGGCCTATAGAATGAAAACTATTGCAGATAGAGAAAAGCTGATGCTTGCTTAAATGTTCAGCTCATTTAGTTCTACAAATTAAAAGTCTCCATAAGATGGAAGTTGTCAGATGACCCCTTATAGGGGAGGCAACAAATAATGTTTTTGGCCTGTAGAATGAAAACTATTGCAGATAGAAAAAAGCTTTTTCTTGCTTAAACATTAAGTTATTTACAAAAGTCTTCATAGAGTTGACATCAAGACCAGGTGAGCGATTCAGGCTCCTGGGAGCCTCTTGTATATCAAATCATCGGTGATTTTTCTAGCTGATGGTTTATTGACCCTCGATCCCAAATGCCGGGAGCAGGCTCCTGTGGTATAAAGGTTGCTTTTTTACCATAGTATTTAAATACAAACTGATCAAAGTAATTGAGCGATCATCTGATTTTTTTAGAGGAGTGGGCTATGGTTAAATTTGAAATGAAAAGGCAGGATGCCAAAAATCGGGAATTCCGATATTAAAACGCAGGACAGTGCTTTGAAATAAGAAAAGGCAGGATGAAGTTTTGAGCTGAAAAAGTTATGGATAAGCTTATTATAAAATTTAAAAACTGCATGCGCTAGCGAGCCAAAAAATTATGTAAAATATTTGTGACAATATAAAGCAAATAATGACGTGTTTATTTCTGAATTACTTACATTTGAAGTTTCTGTGTGTATCCAAATTCTTGTGTCAGTCAGAACTTCATATGATGTGAATTGATGTGGCACAAACACCAATGTATACACATATTTTAAATATGTGTTCATGCATCAACATATTTGAAATTAAGAATTGGGGATTAAAGATTAAGGATTAAGGATTAAGGATTAAGAATTAAGGATTAGGGATTAGGGATTAGAGATTAGGGATTAAGGATTACGAAGTCCCTCCGGGGCTTTCGTACTTATGTCAGAATTAAATTCATAATCCACAAAGTAAAAATAATTTATTTGTAACCAATGTATTGTGATGTACTTTTTAATGTCTTTTTCAAGTCAAGATCGTTGTCGTGTAAGGCCAAACATAAAAAGATGTGTTTTTCTTGTTGCATGTGTGAAAAAAAAGGCATGTTTTACAATTAACTTTAACTTGAGTACATCGAGAGTAGAATAAAATTTTAACGGTGCTTAAGCAAAAATAACAAAACAGGAAACACAGTTTTTGTTTTTCATAAGAAATTTACATCCATATAAACTTTGGGTAAAGGAATGAGGAAAACAAGTTACATTTTAATTTTGTTCTGATAAATTATAATGATTTATAAAACACTATATACATGTACATAGATACATACACATTATATTAAAAACAAATTATGATAATAGAATTCTTAACAAACAATTTTTACTTTGATTTCCGAATTATGTTTCATAAAATGTACGCGGTCCACCAAACGGGTGAATGAACGCTAGTCTAAGAGTATCAGGCACTGATGAGTATAAAAATACAATTCAGATTGACGGTAGTCCGGTTGATGCGTATGACACTCTCAACAATTGATGCTTTGGTTTCTTTGACATCCCAGCAAAGAAAACTAACCAGTCATAGTGCACAGTAACTTCAGATATCGAAATACGCTCCAAGCGACAAATTAATATACACAGATCATGCTACCTCTTTCTACAAAAGTTTTCAATCTGTATGCCAAAAAAAAAACCACAGGCCAATACATCTTATTAATAGCGAGCACAGCTCATAGCGGACACGGAGTGCCCACGAGAGCATAGAGCTCTACAGCAAGTTCCCGCGAAAAATTTTCCTAATGCTGCTATTGATTTTTTTTCGTCCGGGTATGCTTCTCACAATTTCACGTGCACGCAGGTTCGATGCGAATTTGAAAATAATTGCCAATTTTGCTAATCGCCTTCCAAAAATTTTCTTTGTAAATATAGAACAAGGAGAAAAATATTTGAGGACGATTAGTTACTTCATTTTTTAAGTAAAACTAATCTTATTATTTTTTTTTACATTTTCTTTTTTTACGCTCATTCACCCATAGACCTTGTCCCAAACTGAACGTTCTAGGAAATGAACTGATTAATATAAAAAAAAATACGACCAAAACCATGAAAACAGTGCATCAAAAGTGTCCACCTCTTTTCGGGAATGGGGTCCTCTAGATCTTATATTCTGAATCTAAACTCGATCTTCAAAATCAGCTCAATTGTCTGAGTGAATATTGTTCTATCTGGAAACTAAAAGTCAATGCTGACAAAAGCAAAGTAGTTGTCTTTTCCAAAGGAAGACCACAAAATAATTTAAAGTTTATATATAATGGACAAGAATTAGATATTGTAAATGAGTTTATGTAAATTGGAGTAGTCTTTTCTAGATCAGGAAGTTTTGCTAAAGCGAAAAAATATAATGCAGATAAAGCAATGCGTGCGATGTATGACGTCATTCGAAATGGCAGGTTGCACAACTTGTCCATAGAGTGCCAATTAGATTTATTTGACAAGGTTATTCAGCCAATTTTACTTTACGGTTGCGAGGTATGGGGAACGGGAAACAACGCAGTCATCGAACGGGTACATCTTAAATTCTGTAAACTACTTATGAGTGTCAAAAAGTCTACACCAGATTTTATGATTTATGGAGAGTTAGGACGTTACCCCCTTGAAATATGTATAAAACTTAGAGTTATTAAATATTGGTCAAAGCTCATTAGTGGAAAAGACGAAAAAATACCAAGTATTCTTTATCGTCTTGCGCACAAGAACTTTGCTAATATTCCATGGCTAAAATATGTTAAGTCCATACTAGATGATTGTGGGAAATCATATGTATGGAATGATCAATCATTTACTAGTAGATCTTGGTTATACTTCTCTATTAAACAAACCCTCTTGGATAATTTTAAACAGAACTGGATTTCCAAGGTACACGAATCTCCAAAAGCTCTTAACTATAGGATTTATAAACGATAAAGACAAATTAGAATTTGAACTTTACTTTAATATTCTAAATGATAATTATGCTAAAACACTTTGTAAATTTCGTACGATGAACCACAAACTGCCCATAGAGTCTGGTAGATGGTTAAATATTCAAAGAGAGAATATAATTTGTACACTTTGTCAAAATCAAGATATAGGGGACGAATTTCATTATTTATTTGTTTGCCCTATGCTTATCAATGAGAGGAAGATATACCTTAAACAGAAATTTTATATACGTCCCAATATTATTAAACTAAATGAATTAATGAATAGTAGCCATCCACCAGATTTCGTAAAGCTATGTAAATTTATACATATCATTAATAAAAAGATAGAATCTCCTGGGTAATAATTTTACTGTTTATAAATATACATGTGTACCTCCAAGAACTCATCAACTATACAATTTTATTATTATAGTGTAACTGTAACCTTATTTTATTTTATCTATATATTATACAAATTTAATTGTTTTTATTTCTCTGTACCTTTGTATTGGTTTTTAGAGAATAAAGATATATATAAAGAATTCCAAACGATTTTATTCCTCAATTGAGGCGTGGAACTCCGTCATATTAGGGCCAAAAAGAGGATCCATCTTTGATGTTTCATGGTATAGGGGGAGCTTTTTTCAACTCAAAAGGTATGTAAAAATATACAATATTAAGCTGTTCATTGACATCTTATATTTTTGTGCTCGCATTTAGGCAATATTAATAATTATTATTTCAATGTCAAGTTAAAAAAAAAACTTTTCAACGGCAAATTGATATTCAAAGGGGAACAAGCCAAATGGTTTGTTAAGAAAAAAGAAGAAATACTGCGTTGAGGCTGGTCATAACGTACTTCTTGATGGCTTGTCGAAGTGATCTCCTCGTTCTTTCAAGCCGATAATATCTTTGTCAACCATCTTGGAATATTTTAGGTGAGCTGCAGGCTTCTTGGGCTTTGCTTTGGTCTTCTTTTTCGGCGTTGATTTACCCGGGGTAGCTGCGTTTTCGGTCATGGAAAGGACGTCTTTCAAATTCGATGTGAAAATGTATGATATCCGCTATGTTATAAAATTATAATTGTATTCTTTTCATGACAACTCCGCTATTTTTTTAATTTAGAACAAACAATTTTGGAAACGACACACAGTTAAAAAAAATCGTGTAATTTTTAAAATCAAATGGTGATTTTTTTTTTTTTGCAAATACACATTGATTTATAGGGAAGAAGAAAAATATAAAATGCCTTTTTAACTAAAACTTTATAATAAGAAGAGGAACAAGTCAAAGGATAGAGATAAGATTTTTCAATTTGGGAATTCTTTTATGCCTCCATTCATTATTACACCTGGTAAGCCTCACCTGGAGGAGTTCAAGAGAGATAAGCAAAACTTACCAAGATTAATATTCAGGTAGATTTGATCCGGGGGAAGAAAAAGTAAACAAGTTGGGATACTGGGGCCATGTTAACGAAGGTGTCCTAGGATCAGGACATGTCTAAGGATGGTCTTTGGACATGTCTCTGTCCTAAGTCGTGTTACTGAAGGCATCCTAAAAAAGGGCATGTCCTAAATTTGGTCATAAATTTAGGATCTGAAAATTGTTGTCCTAGGACCATCCTTGTGACTTTAAACTTTAAAAAAAAAAGTGTCTGAAATAGGTTTTATCTCCTTGAATTAGGGTTGAATGTGACCCAACTCTCATTTTTGATATTTTTCTTTCAAAATTTAGCATATAAAGATATTTTTGCCATTGATGAAATTTTCCCAATAGTTACCCATATATTGGATATTGTTGATCTGTGTTTTACAAGTTACATTTTGACGATATCTTAATATATGTAGAATTTACATTTAACAGTTCACGTGGATATTATTATTATTAAGGTCTTTCCCACTACAGTGGAAAGACCTTACTGTATTTCTTATGGTTATTATTAAGGTCTTTCCCACTACAGTGGAAAGACCTTACTGTATTTCTTATGGTTATTATTATTATTATTATTTTTCTTCTTCTTTTTCGCTGTGAATGTCGCAAAAGTGTCGCGACATATCTTTACGATACTTCTTGTGTTAACTCGGTCATACCCAGACTCGCCTTGACCGCAACCTGAAAACCGAACTATTTTTAGTAACGGAGTTATCTGCCCCAGACCGAAAACCCTTGTTATCAGATAATCTCAGAAACCGTAACCGGTATCAAAAATCTAAAGTGTGTGTTGCTGGACTCCTGGCAACATGTCATCACGCAAAAAAAAAATTTTCGATGAACTTCCTGGTTACGCGTTTTTGACCTGAAAAGTGTCGCAACACGTCAATTTTTTTTTCTTCAAAACGGTTAGTCCTAGAGACTTGGGACCTTCACCAATCATCCTAAGTGACATATGTTGCATTCAAAAATGTCAAGGTCAAAGGTCAAATCTCAAGGTCAGAGGTCATGGTACACCTTGTTTGCAGTATAGCTCAAAAACCATACAAAATTGAAGCAGACATGTAATGGGAAAAATACTCGTCTCATGTAGACCTTTGTTTGATATAAAGGGTCGAACACTGTACGACAAACCGTTTTCGAGTCATGGCCCTTTACACGTTTACGCTTATCCGTTTTTGGCTTATAACTTTTAAACCGTCAGAGATAATATAGTAAACATATGGGTTTGTTGTGACCGTCATGATAGGTCATTCAATGTAAGACCAAAGTCCAATGGTTATGGGCAGCCATTTTCAAAATGGCCGACAGTTTTCATGAAATAACACTTAAACCGTACAAAATTGAAGCGGACAATACATGAAAAAAATGTTTGCCATGTTGAAAACTACAAAAAGTGTTTCAGGTGTAAAAGTGTAAAACTTGTAGTTTTCGAGTTATAGCCCTTGATTCTCATTTTTAAAATGATTTTTGTTTATAACTTTTAAACCATAAAAGATGATGAATGAAACATAGGGTTCATTTGAAACAGGATTAAATTACCTACAATTTGAACCCAAACAGTACATGATTTGGTTGAACGGTTCAAAATGGCGCCCAAAACAAGTTTCGCGAAACACGTTTTTTGCCAATACCTTGAAAACTATAACAGATAGTATAGTAAACATGTATACTTAAATGAATCAGTATATAAAGAGCTACAATTTGAGTCCAAGGTCAAAGGTCAGAGATCAAGGTCATTCCCTAGCAACAAGGTAACATTAATGAAAAGTCCATAGCAACCATATATATTCTAAACCAAGACTACTTTTTGAGTTAAGAGTTAAGTTTTTTCAACCGGAAGTAACCCCTAGTCCATAGCAACCGTCATAAAAGTCCTTGGCAACCATACTTTTTCTGACTCTAGGTCCCCTGCTCTTCATTTTGGAGCTTATATCACAATAATTGGCGACATCTTGTCATAAACAAAGTGACTCAAATGTCTTTAGTACTTGTATAAAATAAAATAACATAAACATAAGACAGGGAAAGACCTCACATTTGTTCTCTGAACAAATGACTTTTTAATTATTATTATTATTATTATTTATTATTATTATTATTACATTATTTATATAGCGCTTATCTACTTTACAATACTCTAAGCGCTTTACAAAGCATAAAAAATAAGACACAGCAGTGTCTTAGTAGAGATAATCGGAGAAGCGACGTACGTATCTACGTATCATTAAGTTGCCCTAAGAAGTCTAAAAACGACATAATCATTACCTCCCTTATGCCAGGTGTCTTAATTGATCCGCACTAGATTTGAACATGTATTATAATCATAGATGCATAACCCATAAAAATATACATCTATGGTATTATGCATAGGAACTCTCGTTTATCGTTGTTTATTTATTATTTATTTTATATATTATTATAATTTTTTTTTATATAAATTATTTTTTTTATTTTTTTTATTTCTATCATTAGTATCATTTTATTATCATTTGGTGGGGGCGGGTTTAAATATGTAAAATTAAAGCATAGAAAATACATCTTATAATTTAGCGATTCCTCCGTTTAAAATTTTGTTTTAAAAATATTCAACCAGGCTTCCCACCTTTTATTCTGGAGATTTTTTGATCAATTTTTAAAAATTTTCCACTGTTTTAATGAATAAAATTTATTGCAAAGTAACTTACTTTGTTGCGGATTGTGCGTTCATCTGCTAGTTTTTGTCAAACATATATTTATTACCTTTTTGTTTGAATATGGCATCAAAAACCCCACGTATAGTAAACTGGGGCGGTGTTCTCGAAAGTATCTCAAAATTGGTCCAAAGACACGTCCAAAGTCAAATTTTGAGACCGAGATTGGATCATCTTTGGACCATCTTAATCTGTTTCTCGAAGGTGTCTCAGACGTATCTAAAGTTAAGATGTCATAAACATGTCTAAGATAAATTTATATCAAAATAACAATTAAAAATATTTTAAACACATAAAAACTAATAATTACCCGTGAACAAATTATACAATTATACGATTAAACATAAAAAAAATGAAAATCTAATATTTAAAAAGGAAAACTAAAACGCGGACGTTTTTTTTTTTTTTGCTTTAAAAACAATACCGATGACCATTTAATTTTTATAACAATGATAATCAATTACAAGGTACTTGCATTTAACATTAAGTTCAAAGTTTAAAAGCATGCAAAATTTCTTTAAATACCAATGTACCCGGACGAGTGAGTATCATTTCATATGCATCGTTCGCCGATTATTTACAATGAGCAAAAAACGTTACCCAAACTTCATGGAGACGGAGCTTAACAAATTGTCAGAAGAGGTAGAAAAACAGAAGACGCTCTTGTTTAGCAAACACAGTACAGTCTCGACAAATGTAGCAAAGAAAAGGGCATGGGATGCCATATGCGCTAAAATCAACGCTGGAAATTCATCCCATAAAAGGACAACAGATGAGATAAGCAAAAAATGGACCACGTACACCAGCAGCGTGAAAAAACAGGCAGCGTTTGTGAGACGGGAGTCGAGAAAGACTGGTGGTGGCCCTCCTCCTGACGTTTTGACACCACTACAGGATAAAATTGTGGGGATCATTGGCGACACGTCCATAGAAGGTGTTTCTGGTGGCATAGACACCTGCAGGAATTTCACAGAAGACAACGCGAGCCTTATGGATGAGGAAATATCAAGTGAAACAGGTTAGTTTACATTTTATTTCATCATTTAACCAACTTTACAAAAGCTTACACGTATATGGTGTTTCACATATACAAGCATTTGGTTACAGCATCTCTGATAAGACTTGATTAGACAAAATGCACGCTAGGCGGTATTAAAGTTATTGTTAGGAACTTTGATGTAGTACCTTTTTGAATATGCTTCATCTTGCTGAAAAAATGTATTATCAAACAAAAAAATTCAGTTTCGTTGCCATGTGTCTAACATCTACTTCCTGTTTACCGAAAAATTTTCCCGCCACACTTTAGTTTCGTATTGAGGGATACATTTTTGAATCCAACAATTTCTTAGTGTTTGCTGTAAACTTTATATTTTAACACATTTCATACTACATGTAGTAGAAGTTGTAAAAAGGGGGTATCAATAGTGAACATTGCCTCACAGATTTCTCGTTAACAATAAAAATAGTACATGTATATTCTTCTGTCTAAAAAATATTACAAAATGTGTGCCTTTATTTTAGATTCGCCTTCTACTAGTGGCTTAGGTTCAACTCCAAGATTGTCAAGTACAAGGTCACCAACACCAACTGAATCAGCAGAGAGCAGCCTTGTTCAAATTGAACGCGAGAGACTGACTGTGGAAAAAGAACGCTTGTCAGTTGAACAGGAACGACTCGAGATAGAAAAACAGCGTCTGGAGACGGAAAAGAAGTCACTTTCCATCCAAGAACAGAAATATCAACTTTACATGACTAAACTGAATTTGCATTTGCAACAAATGGGAATTTCAGTAAATGTACCTCAACCTGTAAATTCTACACAATAAAGTATTTGTCGTGCCTTGTTGTTGTATACTATTTGTTACTTAAATATCTCTTGGTTTTTACTTTGTAATATTGAACTTTGACTTTATTCAAATGCCCCTTCAGTATTTCTTTGCGTCATGAATGGTTAAGACAAAAAAAAATGCATTAAAAAACTGTACAACTATCTTTATATCAGTTGTTTTTATTTCGAAACAATATCAAAACATTCCATTTATTAGTCTCCCACGAACCCTAGTACCATCGTTCAGTGGTCCATCATAAATTGGCCCTGCAATTTGTCCATGGTCGGGGTAATTATCTCTGTCTTGTGGCAAAGGTAGTCTATTGTCAATACAGAGATTGTGTAGGACGGCAACAGCAATCACAATTCGACAACAAAACACAGCAGAATACAATAAAGTTCCAGCGGTAGAATCTATGCACCGGAAACGGGCTTTTAACACTCCAAAACTCCTCTCGACAACATTTCTCGTCCTGGTATGTGCTCCGTTGTAACTTTGTTGCTTTCTGGTTGTCGGGTTCAAAACAGGAGTCAGCAACCATGGTCTAAGGGGATAACCGCTATCACCCAGAAGCCATCCGTCTGATATTGTACGATCTTCAAACAGTTCACATACAGCTGAGTTAGACCAAATAAAAGCATCATGCGTAGACCCTGGCCATTGTGATACAATGTTCAGAAATTTTAAATTAGAGTCACAAAGTCCCTGTACATTTATGGAATGATAGTTTTTGCGATTCACAAATAAATGTTCGTTTTCGGATGGTGATTTAACCCTTACATGAGTTCCGTCTACAGCTCCTACAACATTGGGAAAAGCTGAAATTTCATAAAACCCACCTTTTATTATCTCTAAGCTGACTGCATCTGTTGGCATAACCATGTGTTGATGGCAAACGCCAACCAAGCACTGGGTAACATCACGTATACACCTTGAAACACTTGGTCGAGAAATGTTATGAACATCGGCATTGACCAGCTGGAAACTCCCTGTAGCATAAAAACGAAGTGCAACCAGCATCTGCAAAGAAACTGGCAGTGCACGGGACCTCATTGTCGGTCTTTGTAGGTCATTTTCAAAGCGTCTACATAAATCCAATATCATATATCTAGACAATCTGTACCTCCGTATGATATCTATATCGTCTAGGTAGTCCAAAGGGTTATCATAGTCTCTTAACAGTCTATTTCTTCGGATATTGTTCTGTCTCCTTCTCATGTAAACGAAAGCCGCGGCCATTATTGTTTACAAATTCAACATCTTAGACATGTCTTAGACATATCCAAAATTAAAGGGCCGATAGGATGGTCTAAAGTCACCTAATTCGATGTCTTAAAATTATGCTTAAATATGAGACGCGTCTAAAAATAAGAGGCTTTCGAGAACATGACTTAAGATTAAGACGAGTCTTTAGATGGTCTATAGATACATCTTAGTCCTAAGATAGCTTCGAGAACACCGCCCCAGGATTGTAAGTACTGAACATTTGTATAGAAGAGGGGTAAAAAAAATAAGTTAAACAGTAGCTACATGTACATTTGTAGATAATTGTCTCTTAGACTGTCCAAATAACCTCTTCCTATGCATCACAGTGGAATTTGAATAACATCTGGTATGAATTTAATAAAATCTTAAGCACCTATTCGTACATTTGAGAGAGCGATCATTCGATTTTGTATGGGGCTGATGAGGTTATTGATATGTTTTTATACTCCCACTCGTAAGAGAAGGGGCTATATTGCAATCACCTTGTCCGTCCGTCCGTCCGTCCGACCTTCTGTCCGTCCCGTCCAATTTCTCTGCTTCTACTGGATGGATTGGTTTTAAATTTGGTACACAGCTTCAGCTTGATGAGTTATACCATGCCTCCTCTTTCCAGATCAGTCCATCATCTACTTCTTGTTTTCTGAGCCGACTTAGACTTTTTTAGGGTAAAAGAATTGAAATGTGAAATTTTTCGTAACAGTTTTCTCAGCTTCAACTGGATGGATTTGTTTCAAATTTGGTACACAGCTTCAACATGATGAGTTATACCGTGCTGCCCCTTTCCAGATCAGTCCATCATCTAAAATTAAATGTGATTTTTTTCGTAACAGTTTTCTCGGCTTCTACCGGATGGATGGGTTTCAAATTTGGTACACAGCTTCAGCATGATTAAGTATACCGTGCCTTCTCTTTCCATGTCAGTCAATCATCTACTTCCTGTTTTCCGAGCCGACTTAGACTTTTTAGGGTAAAAAATTTTAAATGTGAATTTTTTCGAAACAGTTTTCTCGGCTTCTACCGGATGGATGGGTTTCAAATTTGGTACACAGCTTCAGCATGATTAGTTATACCGTGCCTTCTCTTTCCAAGTCAGTCAATCATCTACTTCCTGTTTTCAGAGCCGACTTAGACTTTTTATGGGTCAAACATAGACAATTTTTCGTAACAGATTTCTCGGCTTCTACATAATTTGGATTAATTTCGAATTTGGTATATAGCTTTAGCATATGATGAGTCGTTCCGTGCCTCCCCTTTACAGGTCAGTCGGTCATCCACTTCCTGTTTTCTGAATGGTCGAGTGGGGGTATGCTTAGCACGACTTAGTGCAACCCCTTGTTCATACAGCTATTTATTATCTGAACAATCAAAGCCTGGATGTTTTGCGAGCTATTTTTGAATTTTAAAATCAAATAAAAAATTTACAGCAAAAAAGACCATTCTGCCTTTTTCTTATATCAAAGCGTTGTCCTGCATTTTTATTTTCCGATTGTTGTTGGTATACTGCTTTTTTATTTCAAATTTTACCATAACCCCCACCCCCTTTCCAAAACAAAATCAAATGGTCGCTACCTAAGTTACATGTGGTTTATTTCTACCTCAGGCAAATTTTTGACTCATCTTAAACAAATTCAATTTGGCATTTTTATGCCCCGCTTGAAGAAGAAGAGGGTAAACTGTTTTAACTTTTATTCCTAAATTGCTGATATTTGGACACAAGCTTTTGATGGCATGGTGTATTGAGAAAACGTTTTTGGATTTATCGGACATTTAATTCCTGTTTATCGAAGACTATTTTTTCCGTCACACAAAATTAATTCTGCCAAGCTTTTAATTTACATATAACTTGGCTTGGCAACTATTATCCCTAGGTTGTTGATATTTGGAAACAAGCTATATGGATATGATGTATTGTGGCATACTTTTTTGATCCATCGGACTTCTTAATAAATTGCAGTTGGAGTTGACATATGTGTTGAAGTGTCATGTTTATTTACTCCATATCCTTTCATCAATAATTCTACTTCCTGTTAACCGAAAATTAAAACAAAAAACTGTCGCACATTTCATTCACTTACATGAAAACTCAGCAACTCCTAGGTTGCTGATAAATGGTAAAAAGCCGGTATTGACATGATGTATTGATACATTTTTGGATCCATCGAACATTTACTTCCTGTTTGTTGTAAACTTGAGGGTCTTTCAGTGCACTATAGGATTGGGCTTGAATTTATTTTCAATCCAGGTGCCAATTGAAAAACAGCAAGCAGCGACCACTGGTCACATTGAAGGCTGCTGGCTGTTTTCCATTGTGGATGTTTTAAATTTACGTTTATATTGTAGGTTGTGTCGCGTACACTTATTCCACATCTCATTTTCTTCTATTGATATTAAACGCATTGCATACTAGTAGTAGTTGTGAAAGCGGGAGTATTACTGGTGAGCATTGGGTCACAGATTTCTTGTTTCTTTTGTTTCATCGTTCTATGTTCTTTATATATAATGTTTGGCTTTTTTCTTTTTGGTTACAGTGGAAATGATTCAAGACAAACATTGCGTCAGACGTAGCAAATGTTTTAGTTTGTATGTTTGTTGCAACTTTCATTCATTGTATTACCATCTACCTCAGATATATTGATGGATACACCACTGAACAAAACTGAGGCAAAAACGGAAGTTTTAACAAATACAAGTTTACATGACCACAGCAAAAGTCTTTTAATCTGTTACAAAATCATGCTGAAATGGGTTTTACAACAACTGTGCGAATCGTTTAGGCCCCCCCTTCCTCTTAATTTCATCTATAGAAATATAGAAATGTTGGGTATAATTTATTTTTTAATCCCTGAGTCCAACAGAGTTTGAGAGGGGATATAGCGTTTGGTTTGTTCGTTCATACGTTCGTTCGTTCAAACGTACGTACGTTCGTTCGTTCGTACGTATGGATGTAATGGTATTTGTTTTGTCAATAACTTGGGAACTAAACATCATAGAGGGATGATATTTGGTTAGTGGGTACATCTTTGATGGTAGTCAGAATCAGTACCATATTAAGTGGCCTTGTCCAATATTTCCGCATGAATGATTCCGGTTAAAGTTTTGGTTAAGGTCCATATCCCAGCAACTGCAAGTGATAGAGCGATGATATTGGATCAGTGGGTACATTTTGGACAGTAACCAACATCCGTACCAAAATTGGGTAACCTTGATCTACAATTTCCGCATGAACGACTCTGGATTAAGTTTTGGTTTAGGTCTAAATTTTAGCACCTGCAAGTGGTAGAGAAATGATTGTTGGGTCAGTGTGAATATCTTGGAAAGTAACCAACATCCGTACCCAAATTAGGTCACCTTAACCTACATTTTTCAGATGAATGATTCAGGTTAAAGTTTTGGTTTTTTTTTGAAAAATTTATTTTTTGAAGGCATTGCGACAGAATTTGTTTTTCATTATTTGCATTATTTTATGTAGCTGAAATATTCAGAATATTTTTTTCTTATTTCTTACTCTCTGCTGCCAAAATATTTTTCTATCAAAAATAATTTCCAAAATATTTTCGGGGGAAAAACCAAGCCCCCCCCCTTTCAAGCAAAATGGTCGGTTGTTGTTTTTTAATAGCCCAAGCGCGTCATACATTTGTATTGGGGGTGCATTGGTTTTAATGATTGGTATTGTCAATCTTTTGGATAAATCTCATCTAATGAATCTTTGATAGATGAATAAAGGTAATAGCAAAATTACCGTGCTTGGAGGATCAATCTCATTGTCCAAGAGAAAAGACTAAACAAGGTAAAAATACCATAAAAACTTTTGCAATGGTCCTGTCTTGGTACATAAATTTTGAAAAGGGGTCTACTAAAGAGGATTCCAGGCCATTTTTGCCTAAAATCTGCACAAAAATATTATAAAATTTTCAAAGGATAGGGTGTGTTTCGACATCCCCACCAGACGGAACATCCTGGCTCTGGATCTGCCACAGCAGAAACTTTATCTAAATATATTTGAAATGTTCCCGATTAAAATTTTTGACATGAAATTACGATTAGAATTGAATTTTTATTTGAACGTGTAAAATAGTGATACAAAACATGGACGGAATTCGGATTGGATGCTTTACAATAAGCCGATCGACGAAAAACTGCTTTAGTAAGATTTTTTACTTGTAGGTAATAAAATGATGAATCTTCGAGGGCGGACAATTTGATTTGTTTTTGTACTGCACATTATTGCCCCACACCCTATTTAACAGATGGGGTCGGAAATGTTAACGGATGATCAAGTTTTGATAAAAAAGTAGAAAAAGTCCAATATTCTGGGAAAACTCCGAAATTACTAAAAGTATAAACCGAAAGCAAAAAATTTGCTTGGACCTCCCCCTTTTTTCTTTCTTCTATGATACATTAATTCAAGTTTGAAAAAATAAATCTTTTCGTGAGCAGTGTTCACAGTTTAGCCATATAAGGTATTATAATTAAAAGGGAGATAACAAGAATTTATGCCCGACTAATTGACATTAGAACGTAACAGGTAAACGGTTTTATGTCAACATTACTCACGATACGGCTCTTGTCCGATTATCTCTAATGCTTCCCAAACTTAAGGATTTGCTTTTGTTATCAGTGATAAGTGCAACGCGCAGAACAAAAACAAATCAAGAAATGCAATGATATTGCAATAAATTATTTTTATTACAAAAAAAAACAGAGGCTTCTCAATAAAAAAAACGTTTAAATATATTATACATTTGAAAATGCAAAACAAAAAACTTCTTTTTTCATCTAGTTTTGTTGTTGTTGTTGTTTGTTGTTTTTGTTGTTTGACTGTCTTATGTTCTCCTCCTGATCTTTTTGTAGCTGGCTTTCTTATCACAGTCTTCTTTGATTGGTGTAGCTGCTTTTGGTTTTCCTGCCTTCTTAGATGGCTTCTTCTTGGGTAACATTATTTCTAGGTTGTAGAGTAGCATCGTTCCTTCTATAAAATTTAGTATGAGCTTCATTTCTTCTATATAATTAACTAAACAAAATATCAACTAGTTTTTGTTCGTCATTTTGTTCTATTAAAAGTTTTTTAAATACAAAATAGAGAAACTAAAAGCTGATTAACGTTTGACCAGACACTTATAAAACACTTTAATCCGTTAATACACAAATTGTTTAAACAGTTCATTTTAATCCAAATCTTCTGTACACATGCAGTCAGTATAATTTATACAATGTCAAAATATGGAAGGATGTTTTTTGTGTTTAACATTGACTTTCTTGTTATCTTTAAATGAAGGTAAGGCTAGTTTCCCAAGGGAGCAACCATTTGACTCTTTTAGGGGTGTCTTTTTTATCTTAATGCAGCTCGTCAGTAATAATTTAGAGCCCGAATCATTTTTTTTCGGTTTGCTTGCTAGACATTAGGTCTAGGTATTTGGTGTTAGACATTTTTATCTTAATGCAGCTCGTCCTGTTTCACAGTAAGTATTCTGTAATTTACCTGCCATAGTATTTATTTCACTCTAAAGCTCTCTCCAAAAATAACCAAATAAATGGTAGCTCCCAATCAAGTGAAGTTAAGACTGTTTCCTTAAAATGACTTTGGACTCGCTGTGTGCCATGAGGTCACCCAGCTCATGACACGCCACCGCCAGAGTAAACTGCTCTAGTTACAGTTGAACCAGAGACAGGGACCCGCTCTCACCGCGTGGAGGTTCTGGTTGGTTTTGGAGAACTTTTCAGATAAGATAAGATTATTTTCTAAGATTATTTTGTCCATGATTTTTGTTTTTCTTCATCTTGTGATGAATAAATGGACTTTGTTTTCTGACTTGTTTTAAGATAAACCATTAAAGGTTATATTGATAAATAACAAAGGGTAAAATTAATAAAGCATAGCAAATGTGGAAAGTTATTTTATTTAACACACTATGCACTTTTTTAGTTGACACTTTTTTCTAATTACAACGTATAAATGTCCACCTAATAAAAAGTTACGAATGTGACGATTGAAGTTCATATTTCAATTGATGGAAGTTAATAGTCGTGACTTAATTTAGGCTAAAAGTCTCTGTAACGACTGCTAACTCTCGACTCGCTATGTGCCTTGGTCCCCCAACTCATGACACGCCACCACCAGAGTAAACTGCTCTAGTTGCAGTTGAACCAGAGACAGGGACCCGCTCTCAATGTGTAGAGGTTCTGGTCGGTATTTGAGAACTTTTCACATATGAAAAAGGATGTTTGATCCTCTTTGAAGTTAAGAAAAACCTTGGGGTCTATAAACAGAGCATCTTTTAAACATCTTGCAAAATTTAAGCCTTTATGTTAATGGCAATCTAAATGACTGGTTATTTCATTAATGATGTGAAATTTATTTTTCCATTTGATTATATTAAGGAAATAATGAAAAGAAATTAATCAAATTTTGTTGTGATTATACTAAATAAACCATAACTGATATTACGGGTGTTAAAAAACTCAAATGAGTATACCACTTTGCTACTCAAATGTTTGTTACATTGTCAGATTTGATATATGGTGCCTGCTGTTACAGTCAGTCTACCACAGATTGTGTCTACTGTTCAGGGTATTGTAGTGGGACGAAGGGACAAGAGGAGTGTAATGAAACTTCTGATACTGTGTAGGTATATTAGATATATTGTAGTGGGACGAAGGGACAAGAGGAGTGTAATGAAACTTCTGATACTGTGTAGGTATATCAGATATATTGTAGTGGGACGAAGGGACAAGAGGAGTGTAATGAAACTTCTGATACTGTGTAGGTATATCAGATATATTGTAGTGGGACGAAGGGACAAGAGGAGTGCAATAACTAGGTATATCAGATATATTGTAGTTGGACGAAGGGACAAGAGGAGTGTAATGAAACTTCTGATACTGTGTAAGAACATTTATATAAAATATATATAGTGCAATGTTCTCAATGCTGTTGAATGTACTGTTAAATGCTATCAGAGCAGCAATAATGACCTGTGAAAGTATATACTGCAATATATTCAGTAATGTTCATCTAGTCTACTCTGCTATTAGTGTTAGCAAAAATGGGTGTGCGTCTTTTTAGCGCTTCAGAATTGAAGACTGGTATAAAGCTAAGACTGCACCTATTTTGATTTGCAAGTTAAACTGGTTCAGTTTTCCCTCCATGGTTTCATCAAAAGTATTTAGAATTGCTTGCCGGATTAATTAAGACGACTTTGGAAATTATTTATATATTTTATTTTTTTAGGAGTGTCGGGGCTTTGATGGGGATGCTGGGAGGAACTATGGTAATAATGATTATTTGTGCTTGTGTTTGTGTTGGTATTTTCAACCATTACAAAGCCAAAGACGGGGGACGGGGGAGTGTGGTCTGTCCTGACAACGTTTATAATACTACAGCAGATGGTAAGAATTGTAAAATGTATTGGGATTTCTCTTGTAAGCTAATCTATCTTGAAACAGAGTTCAACAAACATTATAAAGCATAACCAAATACATCAAAATGTGAAAATAACCCAAAAATCTAGTTGAAGTGTATAATAAATGCTAATGAAATTATATCTAGTTTTAAACAGGAATATATGCAATATGAGATAGATAAAGATAACAACAAAACTACCAAACCAAAGGGCCTAAAAAGAAGTTAGAACAAGGGAAAGACATAGCGGAGAAATTGAAGATCAAAATGGTCCTGACTTGATACAGACAGTTCAAAATAATACAGTTTGATCGCTCCAAACTTTCCTCGACCTACATGTAACTTTGTTTTGTCTTTTTGCACAAACATTTTTGTCAATTGTTTTGAACTTCATCATATACTAGTACTCGACCAATATTCTTAACACTTGAACAGTTCTTTAAGCAATTATTCGCCTTTTCAATTCAGAAAGCAATAACGCTAGACGTCAAAGAACACCCCATGCAAGAAACCTACACAGAACGCAAACAGTTTCGAGAGTTTCCATCATTATCGGACCACCACCTAGTTATTCATCGTTGGACCTCCGAACTGCTTCATCTGTACCGCCAATGTCTACGCAGGATCAACGATGTTAAAAGTTGCTAGAGCTTGAATCAAACGATTTATTGATTTGTCATTAAATATGATAATCAACGCTTTCTCTTACAATCGGACACAAGATTTTGATCCGGTTAAGAAGTTTTTGTTTATCAGATTGAATAGAACAGTCGTGACAGTGTATGAGATCTTATATATGCTGAGATTATGAACTCTAACGAATATCTTGATCATTGGTAACATTAAGATACACGTACTTGTTTGATCTCATCGTGTGGACCTGGCGTAGGATTGTTTTTTTTTCAAGAAACAAGAGTTGTTATTAAGTCGTATAACTAGATATTATACAATAACGAAACTACATTTCGCCATCTTCGTACTCAACTTCATTCATAATCAGAAATATTGAAATAAACCCCAAAAGGTATTGATGGGGATATGCCAATGTGTTGATAATTATAACAATGTATGCAGTAATCTCATTTTTTTCATAGTCTTAAATATTGATTATAAAGAAAAAATGTTATTTTAATTTATCACATTCATTTCATACTTATGGACCTGGTATTAGGGATCAGAACGATTTGTTTGCTCGAGGTGCAATGTTGGTGTTCGTGGGAGGGACAACAGACTATTTGTTTCCCGATTACTCAGTAAGTGAGTGGTTTATTATATCGAAAAACACTAGACAAGACATTTAGACATCAAGAACTAGTGCATGTACAATGACGTAAGAAGTTTTTAGAAAAAAGGGTTCGTTATTTTTTATATAGGCATTTAACTCAACATTTTATGATTATGAAACTTAAATTCATCATCTTCGTACCAAAAAGTTGTATGAAAAGGTATTATAAAGTGTTGTAGACAATTTTGCTCTTTATGATTCATGTGGCGTAAGAAGCAAAGAGGCACCCATTGGCCATTCGAATGTCAAAAGTCCGAAAGGGCAACAGCAAAACCAGTAAACACGAACGAGAACAGCAAAAAGAAGCAGAACAGAAATCAACAACGCTAACTCAAGTCGTAACACGAGTGAACTCAGGAGCTCCGACATAGTAAGCAATTCCTGTTTGCTATTGCACATCCATCGCGCTGCCAATTTCCAATTCAGTCTGTCAAATCCAGTAAAGGAAGACAAAACAAAACCCTATGACAAATCAACATCTACTCTCATCTTATGAGCGCGTGATGACTTCCGTAAATTTTCTTGAGTGAAGACAGCAACCAAGGAGCAGAATAACCCTGTTTTAGCTATGGCACGCGATAATAACAAAAACCTGATAAACCACATTTATCGACCGTAAACTATAGTTTGCTGTTTCATCGCACGCTAACTATAGTTTACGTTCGTGAAACCAAGTTTTTCAGCGATAACGTTAGTTTGCGCGGTGCAAATGCTATTTTATCAACGCAAAACAGCATTTATCGACCGTAAACTATAGTTTGCGGTTGATAAACTCAGTTTATCGCCGATAAACTCAGTTTATCACCGATAAATTCGGTTTTTCACCGAGAAACCCTAATTAGCATTTGAAACCCCCATTATCGACCGCTAATGATAAATTTCAAACAACTGAAATTATCATTAGCATCAGCAAACTATAGTTAGCGAGTGATAAACCCAGTTTATCGACCGCTAACTACAGTTTACGGTCGATAAACTCAGTTTATGGGGTTTTGTGACTGTTGCATGCCATGTAGTTCAGCACCCAGGAACCCTAATTAGCATTGAAAATTTCCATAATCGACAGCTAATGTTAATTAAACAAACTTGGTCTATCAGGGTTTTATAACCTACAATGCAAAGTTGTTTTTGACTGACTCGAGCGTCAGCCCATCCCACCCGTCTGTAATCATATTTTATGGAACCTCTGAAACTACTTAGCAGAAATAAATGAAACTTGGTATGCAAGAAGTACACTTCGTAAAGTTGTGCATATAATTAGGATTTTTTTTTCTGTATTTTTTTTAATAAAAGGTGCGACCCTTTTGACTAAGAAAATCTTGAATTCTGCATTTCATATTTCTAAGTTTAACGGAATGTTGTTATGGCATTCAGATACATGCAAATTATCTTTACAATGCTTGTTGTACCTCAATAGGTATTCCTCAGGGATAATATTAATTATAAAATAAGTAGGTTGGTTAAACCACACATAAAAGGTAAAAATATCAAATATAAAACTAATATAAATTAATAAAGAATACATCTAAAATCTAAAAAGCCCAAATTTTCGGCTTTCAGCCTTCGTCGGGGGCAGAGCAAAGAAAAAAATCACGACCGCCACGGTCTGAGGACAACCAACAAGTGAATATAGTAAAAAGTGTTCACTCGATAAAAACAACCACGTCATCATCACCCAAATCCTGAACTGAGCAATATAGCAATAGGCCAAATCATACCCAAAGAATCAAATTAAGTAAATTACTAAGAAATGATTTGATTTTTGACATTGATGCCGAAAGGACGTGCTGTTCCCAGGAATTTTATTATTCTGTGCTCAAGGAACTGTCTTTGTTTCTCGCCGTGATGGGTTTGAAGCAGAACCGTGACTTGCATATCTTTTATACTGTGGCCGGACCCTCGAAAATGCTCTCTGGTGACACTGTTTTTGTGTTCCACAAAACGGTCCCCGAGTCTCCGACAAGTTTCACCAACATAAATCATGGAACATCGCTTACATCTTATAGCGTATACGACGTTTTCGGTAATGCAGGTGAACCCATCCTTCAGTTGGAAAGTTTTCGAGGGACCAACCACAGCATCGGTCTCCCATGTGAACGGACAAGTAGAGCAGCGAGTTCTTTTACAAGGACGTGTACCTTTGTAGCTGGTGGGTTGACGTGACGACCTATATGAACTGCTGACCAGGTGCTGTTTAAGACTCTTGCCCTTTCTAAAAGCCGTAATAGGGGTAGAGTCAGCAAAAACAGTGGACATATACTCATCTTTGAGGACAATGGATTTAAAGTTGCGAATAAGGATGTTCTTGATGGCAACATTGTGAGGGTGATAAGTAAGGACTAACGGAACACGATCATTGGTGCTATTCACCCGGGGCTCCATTGCCTCGCGTCTGTTCACACGGGAAACCGAGGACACGGCCCTGTCCAAGACTTTGTCAGGATAACCTCTCTTCGTGAAGAATGATCTCATCTTGTTACACTGGGTCCCAAAATCTTTATCGTCATTGCAGATACGACGAAGCCTCAGAAACTGCGACTTCGGGATGGCGTCTTTGCAGGAGGAAGGATGACAGGATTCGTAATTCAGATAACAATGAGCATCGGTAGGTTTAAAGAACACCGATGTAGAGATCTTACCGTCTGTGATAGTACAGTTAATGTCAAGGAATGAGAGGCTATCCTGAGTGATGTTAAAAGTGTATTTGATTGCAGGGTGGTAGGAAGAGACAAAGTTGATAAAAGATTTCAACTCCTCTTCACTGTCGGATGAGACTCCAAATACATCATCGATGAACCGTTTGTAAAGTTCCGGGACTGGACCGATGTATTCGGAGAACATTTTTTCCTCTGAATACCCTACAAACAAACACGCAAAACTTGGACCCATTTTGGTGCCCATGGCTACGCCACCCGATTGGTTGTAGAACTTCCCATCGAACTGAAAAGTATTCAAGTTGAGGACAAGTTCCGCCATTCTCAACACTATATCACACAGACGATTGGCACAGCTGATTAAACGCAGCTTTTTCAAAAAGAATGGAAAACGCATGTACAAATTTCTTGTAGTCGATTATACCAAGACTTACTTTGTCATCAATGAGTCCAAGAAAAAGAACAAATTTACAGAAGACCAAATAATCGACATGCTCAACTTTCTTATTGACAACATATTTGTTCAGTTTGGTGGACGTGTTTTTCAGCAAACAATAGGGATTCCAATGGGCACTAATTGTGCACCTTTGCTTGCTGATTTGTTTCTTCATTCATATGAAGCAGACTTCTTGCAATCTCTTATAGACAAAAAAGACTAGCTCTCTCTTTCAACTTCACGTTCCGTTATATTGATGATGTCCTTTCACTAAACAATTCTCGATTTGGTGACTTTCTCCATCTCATATATCCACAGGAGCTTGAGATAAAGGACACAACGGATTCTAGGAAGTCTGCTTCATATTTAGATCTACATCTCGAAATTGACTCTCAAGGAAGACTTTCAACAAGGCTCTATGACAAACGTGATGACTTCAACTTTCCAATCGTCAACTTCCCCTTCTTGTGTAGCAATATTCCGTCAGCTCCAGCTTATGGAGTTTACGTATCTCAATTGATTCGTTACTCCAGAGCGTGCGGGACTTACATCGATTTCCTTAGCAGAGCGACACGTCTGACGCAAAAATTGCTCACACAGGGTTATGTTGCTCCTCGGTTGCTGTCTTCACTCAAGAAATTTTACGGAAGACATCATGCACTTATAGACAAATATGGGATTTCGATCTCTCAGATTAGTGCAGATGTTGGTTTGTCATAGGGTGTTGTTTTTCTTCCTTTACTGGATTTGACACTCTGAATGGACTATTGGCAACGCGACGGGTGTGCTATAGCAAGCAGGAACTGCTTACTCTTCCGGAGCACCTGAGTTCACTCTTGTTTCGACTGGAGTTCGCGTTGTTGATTGATATTCAGTTGTTTTGTGTTTCCATGTTTTACGTGTTGTCTGTTTTTGTCCCGTTCTTGTTCGTGTTTACTGGTTTAGTCTCTGCCCTTTCGGACTTTTGACATTCGGATACCCCATTGGTACCTCTGCTTCTTTCAGTACTGATGTGAGGATTGGGTCTCCTGTCCAAAAAGTGTTTTAAAGCTACCAAGGCGTCATTGTTGGGTATGCTTGTGTATAAAGCAGTGACATCCATAGTAAACAGTCTGAAATCGGAGTTTTCTGGCTCAAAGAACTCAAGGATATTCAGAGTGTGGGTAGTGTCCTTAATGTATGTAGGTAGGTTCTCCACAATAGGAATGAAAATATCGTGGAGGAAACTGGAAATGTGTTCTGTGGGACAACTACACGCTGAAACGATCGGCCTACCTGGGTTACCAAGTTTGTGTATCTTGGGAAGCATATAGAAACGAGACGTTCTCGGTTGAGATACTACAAGACGCGATGCTTCCTCGGGCAGATCGTCGTTTTCTATGGATGTCTTGATGAAGTCTTTGACAGATTTTTGGTTGATTTTGGTGTTGTTAGAGCAAAGTTCTGTGTAAAATTGAGAGTCAGACAGTTGAAACTCGCCCTCAGAGACATAACAACGCGCGTCCCACGCTAACTGCACCACCTTTATCAGCAGGTTTGATGACAATATCGCTGCGTGTTCTGAGTTGGTGAAGCGCGGCACGTTCATCAGATGTAAGGTTATGTCTCTTGAGCGGTTTCGTATCTAGGCTGTCGATCTGACTTTGGCAGGTTCGGAAGTAATCTTGAAGGATCGGAAATAAAGACGCCTTGGGGGTAAAATTTGATTTTTTCTTAATGAATTTACTAAATAGTGAAGGAGCTTGATTAGAAGAATCAGAGATCTCAATAATATTAATTGAAATCGTAGGGTATGAAAGCCCGCTTACTTAGTTTCTGTTATTGATACTTTCCAAACCACATGACATATTCATAGCATACAATAGAAACCGCATAATAAACTATTTTATAGAACGTAAACCATAGTTCACTCAGTTACTTTAGTTTGCGCGGCGCAAATGCTACTTTATCAACACAAAACAGCATTTATCGACCGTAAACTATAGTTTGCGGTTGATAAACTGAGTTTATCACCGATAAACTCAGTTTATCATCGATAAACTCAGTTTATCACCGATAAACTCAGTTTATCGCCGATAAACTTAGTTTATCACCGAAAAATTCGGTTTATCACCGAGAAACCCTAATTAGCATTTGAAACCCCCATTATCGACCGCTAATGATAAATTTCAAACAACTGAAATTATCAATAGCATCAGCAAACTATAGTTAGCGAGTGATAAACCCAGTTTATCGACCGCTAACTAAATAGTTTACGGTCGATAAACTCAGTTTATGGAGTTTTTGTGACTGTCGCGTGCCATATTTTAGACGTGACGCTCTTCCAATGAAAGGACAAGATATGATAAGAGCCCAATTTTGCCCCCCAATTTTGAAATTATTAAAATGTGCTAAAAGTATGTGATGTATACTCTAGATTAGTTTAACTTTACTATATCAGCATTATTTTGTTAAAAGTGATCCATTATGATGTTAAAATAGTTACCCAAAATCGTGATTTGATGAAAAACTGCAAAAAACCTGCAACTTTGATGTGGTTTTCACCAAATTAAACTATGAGGCACACAGAGTACCACTTCAATAATTTATGTAGAAAAATCATTTTTAATATAGAAACAAATACTCGGTGTGGCTCATAGTTATATTTACCAAAAACTACTCAAAATTTGCACGATTTTATCACTTTTTCACAAAAATGTCCTTTTCACATAATTTGATGACGTCACTGTGACGTAATAAAAAAAGATTCTGTTAAAATTAATGTTATTTTACTATACCTTGTTTATCTAAGAACTGATCTAGAATAATTCAACCTTAGTTCAATCATTTTAAAAAAAAATGGTAAATTAGGGGGCCAAATTTAGCACTTATCATATCTTGTCCTTTGTTTAATTCCCGCAGGCTTTGGAGTAACGAATCAATTGTTATACGTAAACTCCATAAGTGGAGCGAACGGAATGTTGCTACACAAGAAGGATGTTGACGATTGGAAAGCTGAAGTCATCACGTTTGTCATATGAGTTTTGTAGAAAGTCTTACTGGAGAGTCTATTTCGAAATGTAGATCTAAATGATAAAACCAACTTCCTTGAATCCGTTGTGTCTTTTATCTTATGATGAAATGAATAAAGTCAGCAAATCGAGAACAGTAAAGTAAAATGACATCATTAATATTAAGAAAGTGAGGTAAAAAGAGAGAGCTAGTCTTCGATCTTTTTTGTCTAGAATTCATATGAATGAAGAAACAATAAACAATAAAGAAATGTACAAATTAGCAAGCAAAAAGGTGCACAACTAGTGCTATTGAAATCCATATTGTTTGCTGAAAAAACACGTCTACCAAACTGAACAAATATGTTGTTAAAAACATGCGTACATTATTTCGATTAAAATTAAACAATTAAAACGATTGGCTGAATGTTGGACATACCCGGCGTCAGAGGACAGCTATTTGTGGCAAGGAGTGATACTTGGAAACAATTGACCGGTCAAATAGTAACAGAAAAAAATTAAAATATTGAAAATGCATTTATTGAAGAAAAACACTACTTAGGTATGATTATGCATGTATTATTCAGTAGTATTTTCAGAAATATAGCAACAGCGATATAATTCCATACCATAGAGCATGGTTATTGCTATCTTATGAACAAATCCAAGATTTAAAAGGCTATAACAATGGCGCTGTTATGTTTCTTGATATATAAAACAAGATAGATTACATGGGTAATGTGACACGCAATACAGCACAAACGAACATAAAGATGTTAGTTTGTCTCATATCAAGTCTGTAAGTTTCAATAGTTACAAGAAAAGCCCGTTTCATTAAACATTGTCAAGCAAAATATCCCAAATTGAACATTCAAATCTTAAATGTCTAAACAGAAGGACAAAATAGGGACAGCAATACGATAAAAAACACAATTTACTTCTCAATAATTCACACGTGTTAATGCGGCTGTCAATGATTCATTAGACAACAGGAAAGAAAGGTCCACACGATAATGAAATTTTTAGCCAACATCTGTATTAAATCCCTTTTTTCTCGGAATATTTTGTGTCCCATAAAATGTCTTAAACATACTTAGAGCAAGACAAAATATGTTTTAATTGTTCTTTGTCCAGAAATGGGTCTTTCGCTGATAATTTTGGGATATGAATTAAATATTATGTAATATATTCATTGGCGGATCCAGGGGGGCTTTTGGCGGAAAAAAAATGGTTGAATATATATAGGAAATCATTGAAGCGGTGCCCCCTCTTAGGCCAGTCAGTGGACCACCTCTATTCAGAATTTCTGGATCCGCCACTGATATTTAAAATCCTTGGCCAATGCAAAACAGCGAAGAGCGATCACTGGTCACATAAATGGCTTTCAATTTCGTCTTCCCTAAATTGTCGCTTTTTATGTACGTTTTGTCGCGTACAATATTCAACATCAAGTTTTTGTCTTGTCTTGTCAACAAATCTAAAATTTCAGAGTAAAAAAATCCTAAAAAACGAACGTTAGGTTAATTTCTGTGGCTAATTCTAAAAATGATTTCATCACTTTGACAATTTTAAATGAAATGATAAAAAATTATTTTACAACAAGAACAAGAATGTGGCAAGAAATGACCCTGATTTGACAGCTTTGCATACATGATATAGGATTTATTAATTTACAAAAAGTGGACTTCACATCCAAATTTTTACCACTTTCAATATATTTGGTTACGGGCCCAGACATTAAAAACATTCAGGCTATCTGTTCATATCGTGCAAGGCTCCCCAGAATGCTTCTTCAAACTGGTTCAAGTCTTTGTTTGCTACCGGAAGTATCAACTTGTTCAGGCACGTGTAGCTGGTTGGGTATCGGCTTTTCTTATCACTGTTGAATTCTACCGAAAATGATTCCTCCACAATCGGCGGGTCGTACAGACCAGTGATGAAAGCAAAGAGAAGTCGTGCTTGGGCATCTAAAATAACAGATTTACAATAGAAAAAAAACATGTACACTTCAGGCAAAATGGTACCAACGAAGGTATTTATTTATACTTAATGTTTTTTTTTTCCATTCATTATGTGTTTGTTTCAATACTTTTATCATTGCATCGAAATAAAACGAATGTACCAATTCAAAACTATTGCCATTTTTAAAATTCTCCGGTATGTTACTGCCGTTTCGATGCAGAGCAGGGTTTTATTGAGTTATCCTCTTCGTTCTGTATAATTCTATTGCTTCCTTTACGTGATAATATTTCTTTTTTACCAAGTTGAATATTTTGATTTTGAAAACCTGATGGGATACGTGTCATGTTCTGTCATGCTCTGTCGCTACTTTATATAAATGTAACACTGCCTATTATGTAAAATAAAATTTAAGTTATAAAAATGATTCGGTTTGGACCTACCGTTTATACTTGCAATACATATCCCTGCTTGTTTTTGTGCTCTACTCTGACTTTCGTCCTTGACCTTCATCCTATCAATCAGCGGTTCCAGTTTCTGCTTCATATATTCTGCCGTGATGCTGTACTGCTCTGCGTGGACAAACAGTGGCTCGAACCACGAGTTGGATTTAATGGTGTCGAGGAAACCCATGTAATTCAAACCTTTCCTCAGTTGTTCTATCTCCGACAATCTCTGATCTAGAACCACCCATTTTGTAATGTATTGCAGGAGTAGTTCTCTTTGTTTTAACTGCAAGACAGTATTCATTATGAAATAAAAAATAATGTAAAAAATCATATCTAGATATAAATTTTAAAGAGTTTTCACATTGCTCTACTTGTTTTTGTCTTGCATAACACATGTATAGAATAGGTTCACAAGAAGCTAAAAGAGAGGTAAAGCTGGCCTTTTTTCAATAATAAAAATAACTTACTATTTAAGACGCACTTGATTAATAATAGTCAAAGAGTTATTCATATTCGACAACTTATTATATAAACTGATCAGCTTAAAGTTTAGAAACTTTTTTTTGGGTATAAGTTGTGTACAATTTTATCTGTATTTTACTGTTTAAGCTTACTGTGATGGCTTGTCCCTGTGGCCACCCTATAAAGTTAATGAAGTTAGATTCATCTCCAGTTACTGCATTGGTCATTTCCTTTTCGGTTTTTGCAGCTTTTATCTAGAGAGCAAATTGTAAATGGTCATGGTAAACACTGTAAATATGTGTGTAATGGTTTGTTGGATATTTTTTTACGGATTTTGATTTTATTCGCATATGAATCTAAACCAAAGTTTTCTAGTTCTGTGTGACCGCATGGCTTCTCTCAAATTGAATATTTCTTCTTGGTCATAAACTGCCAAAAATCGATGCTGTTGTTGCCTTTGATTTCTCGATTATTATTTTGAAAAGCATTAATAAACAATATCAGTTTAATCGTGTAAATGTGTTTTAAATGGAAAAAATAAAAGTGATTGATCATGACATTGGGCTGGTGGTCTCATGTTTTGTTCGGGTCCCATTTAAGTTAGGAATAGATCCCATTCTTCGTTTATCTAAATACCTGTTTTACAGTATATAGGACATCCCCTTCTGGAATATCATCGATATCAAGAGCTGTTTCAATCTCATCTGGGGTTTTATCCATTATTGTAGCAAACACAGATTTATTAAGGTATGGAAACCCACAATCACCATTCAAAATGGCTTCTACTATTGCAATACCCAACGCAGTGAATTCTTCTTTTTTTGACAAGTCATGCTTCGGGAGTTTATTCCTCCCAGATCCTTCAAACAGCCGCTTTAAACATTCTTGGAAGAACACGGCATAGTATTGTCTCCTAAAACCATTGCCGTCATAGTCAAGGTCGTCATCCTCACCTCCGGTAAAATGTATGACGGGAAGTTCGTGAGTGGGTTTCATTCCTGTGCGCAGCGATCGTATTTTCGCCGTATATCTGGACATGGCATGTTCGTAAATTTTATTTCGGTCAACTTCAATTTCGACGTATTTTTCCTTATTTTCTGTTATTTTCTCGATAATCGGTTTTATTCCTTCACGATAGGAATATAGATCTAGAATTAAAAAAATGTTATTAAAAGATCCACCGAAACTTTAACCCTTTATGAATAAAGGGACCTAACTCGAAAAATACATTTAGATTTTGGTTACAATCCAATTTTTTCTTTATATTACTTTTATGACAACAAATTTGTTGGATACAAGGGGATGGTTGCAGGTTATAGCATTGGAACAATCTGGGTTGTAGTTGCATTTCGTAAGAACAATTCAAATTTTAGTTAGAACAATCCTTTATTTTCCCTTTTTTTTCTGTTATCAAAACCCCACTTTTCCATGTGGTGTGGCATACATTTAGAAGAAACTTTTTGTTATTAAAGCAATGAGCAATACACAATTTTGCTAAAATTTAACACAAATTAAAAAATTTTAAAAGAGCAAGTACTTTATATAACATACTGCATCTCCGAAACTAACTTACCCGAAACAGCAACATGTGCAATTCTCATAGCACTTTTTAGAAGTTCCTTCAAAATAATAGTTCGAAATTTTAAGTTTCAATTAAAACATAGAACATATTTTACTTGAAAAACAATTTATGTTCCAGTCGAGAATGTAGATTCTAGTCATCGATTCATGTACATGCTTGTGTATTCAATTTTGAAATGTCATGGTTCTGGCAAGGAAACTTTGTTTCTGTTCTTTTAATGTTAATTGTTCTACGTCATAAATTATGGAAGCCCAGACGTACTACGAACAACAAAATATTTAACTTGTGTGCACGAGTTTCTTACTTGAGCACACGAGTTACTAACTTGTGCGCACGAGCTATTAACTCGTGCGCTCAAGTTTGAACTCGTGCGCTCAAGTTTAAACTGGAGTGTTCAAGTTTGAACTCGTGCGCACAAGTTAGATATTTTTTTTGTTCGGCGAGGCTTCCATAGAAAATGAATCTTTTGGTTATAATTTTGGGATTGGTATTGAATTTTATACTTTCAATCTAAGGCCAATGCACGACAGAGGGCATTGACCACTGGTCATTTTGAAGGCTGTTGGCTGTTTTCCATTGTGGATTTTTTAAATTGCTGCTTGTTTAAGTAGGTTGTGTAGCGTACACTTGTTTTATTTATTGATGAGGATATATTTTTTTAACTTTAGTTATCCCCACCGCCAAATCCAGGGCAAATCTCTTTTCTCGAAACTAGTATCATGAGTATAGCAACCGCTTTCACAGCAACTCTTCATTGTCATTTTATTATCCTTTTATGTTCAAATCCCTCGTATAGCCGAATTCGAGATTGCTTGCTTGAAAGTAAATCGTACACTGACCTAGCTAGTTTGTCTTGTTTTTCTGTTTTCGTTACCTTGTATATGCTTCCACCATTAGGTAATACTTACCTCTAACCCACGGACAGGGGCTCCTGCAGTCCTCGACTGTTGTGTCCCCATTATTTACAGTATGAGTCTACTAGATCAGTTCAGGCCACATCGTGTACACAATATCCTTTTCTTAATTCAGAAATTTCTACAAAATAACATTTTGCTATTAACAAACGTTTGAAGTCTGGGTCCGTCAGGAGTTAATTTTACATATGGTTTATTGATAGTCATTTGCTTTATTTGTGCCCGTCTAAGACATCAGAAATCTAACCATTTGATATGGAACAATAATAAAAGCATACATTTTTGTATATATATTTATAAATTTCAAGTTATGTATTTGTATCATTTCTTTTTAAAATCCTCAATATTTCTAACTTTGATTTAGCGTTGCACATTTTGGCATGCTTGCCCGGGGTCGAGCAGGCAATAGGAATTACGATGGAGTTTTTAGCTTTCAAAATGTATCGTTAGATTTTTCTTACAAAGTGTTAAAAATTGAACTAATATTAATATTCAAACATGTGCAAAGGTTTAATTAAAATCGATCCATTATCCATGCAATACCAACTTTCTTTTGATTTATTTGTTTTATCTAACACAGAAGGGGTACAATATTTAAAATTTGTCTACTGACAGATTATAAAAGATTTATTGCTAACACTTTGTTAGGTTCAATTCAATCTTGTAAAAATGTGAAAAAAAATAACTTAGAAATAACTTACCTTGAATTATGCAGGTTTTTATTATTATTAATAATAATAAATATGACTTGTTTCAAATCAAGGGAAACATGTCGTATTTACAGTTGTACGAATCTGTTCTTCAAAACAAACGAAAAGTTTAAATTTCTACACAGTTCAAGTAACCTGTATATCACGTAAATATTCTAAATTTAAACTTTTAAAGTTATTGAACAGATTGAAAACATGAACAAACTCGCTTCCACGATTATATTTGTAAAATCTCATTAGAAGTCATAACAAAATTTAAATATTTTCGTCTACCGTCATAATATAGAAAATTTGATTAAAGGCTAAGTTGCTTAAAGATGCATGAATTGTTTGGTGTTATTAACATCTGACTGTGTCTTTTGAAACTTAATGGTCATCCTATTTTTGTTACTTTTTATACACTTCCCTCCTTTTATGTGAGGATCTGTCAAAAAAAAACTTATATTGTGTTTACATGCATTATGAAAATAATTTCTGTCAAAATAAAATGGCTGGATTTTGTTAAACAGGAAGCAAGTGAGCAAAAGGTTTGAAAGAACAGTGAGATTCATAATAAGTGTACACGAAACTGTTTTGAAAATGGAGAAACAGCCAACAGCTTTAGATGAGTTAATCATCACTTCTCGTCGTCTTGCAATCGGACCCATATACCATAAAACTTAGCATGTTTGCGCGGAAGGGGGTTGGGTGTCGGGGTATACCTGTAATTTTACAGACTTTGGATCTACTTTCTGATAAACTAAGTTTCATTTGAATCGTATGGCGTGACATGAATGTGGATCAATGTAATATTGCAATATTCCCACATTTATTTGCAAAAAATTACGATCACATCTGGTGACTAAATATATGTAAAAACTATTTAAGTTTTCAAATTTACATCTAATTTGTCAAAAAAGTTTTAAAATTACATAATATCTTTTATTTTCATAAATCTATGTCAATTAACTACATGCAAGCGAAATTTTAATACATTTTGGCAGCACAATTTTATTATTGGTACAATTTGTTTGCATGATGTCTCGTAAAAGTTAAACACCAAAATTATGGTTACACGTAGAACCATTTCAATTGGTATTTTAATAAGGTGTTCTTTCTATAAAAATGCATTGCATTCCCTGTTCTTAGGTTGGCGATTATTTTCTTTTGTTGTTGTTTCATTGGCCGGAGCATTCAATAATAGTTTTTGATAGCAATGGTACATCAGCAGCGACAAAAATGTTTCCAGTTAACAGCAGAGACAAAATCATACGAAAATATCTCCAAAATAAAACATTCAAAGAAACATATAGGTGAAACATCAAGATTTAAACATTTTTTGGGGACATTGTAAGAAACAATCTTCCTCAAAGTTTATGTGAGAAATTTGAAGTCTACTCTTGGCTTTAAACGATATTTAACGGGGAAGATTTTGTTTATCAGCACGTTTCAACAAGAAAAAAAACCTTCTTCAAGCATACAAGTAACATATACCGAATAAGGTTCCTTCTGTGGATCAAAAATGCCTTTAGAAGATTTATGTTTTTTTACTAGAAAATCCTTTTTTGGCCGGGTCCGGAACTACTTTTTTTAAATGCTCGCAAGCTCTGTGGCTGTTTTATATCAACTTTAAATGATCTGTGGACCACCACACAACTTCAGATTTAAATGGTTATTTAGAAAATGCTTTAAGTATGCCGATGGGTGATTTCTATGAGGGTAGCAAGCAGCAGTTTTTAGATACTAGTAGGTGTTACGAAATAAGGTAAGAACAAAACTACCAAACTGAGATTATCAGTCTCATAATCCCAAGACGAATAGACAAAATATGGCAAATACATATAGAAATAAAGATATCAACGGTCCTGACTTGATACAGGTATTTCAAAAGAAACGGTGGGTTAAATAAGGTTTATTTGTGTGAAACCCTCATCTACCATTTAGGGTCCGGTAACACAAAACACACCACGGTTGTGAGGCGTAATATGGATAGCTATGCCATTTTATTAATGACTAATTATTAAGCGTGCTTTTTATAATTATATGAATTTGCATTGACTTTCTTTTAACTTGTTTTTATGTAAATATTGTATATTCATTGTAATGTATTAACTATGTTAAATATGTTTTAGACGCAACGACACTTTCTATATACCCGGATGGTTGGTAGGTCTAAATAAATACCATAATGTATGGCGACTAAAAACGCTAGTTGAAATATTTTTGCTGACATTCAAATCTAGACGACATGCTATATGGTTAATTATTTTGTTTTATATCTTATAATTTTGCAACATCATCAAGAGACCAAGGACTTTTGTTGATTTAAACGTTCTTAGTGAAATACCAAGTCCTAAATAAAACCTGAGTTGATTATCATCAATTTGTAAAGAAAATTTTGCATCATTTTCAAGGTTTTTGTACGGTATAGTTTTGTTATAATAAGCAATTTTTTTCACACTTTGTATTATTTAAATGTCTGAAACATTCAACATTTTACACCCAAAACAAAAACACAAAGTAAACATCTTTATTCCTGTAACAACAATATGATATACAATAGTTAAAACACTTGTTAAGCGGATAGATAAAACATTACCACAATACAAATACATAGAGGTAAACAAAATCTTTAAAAAATGGTACAGAATTTAACTGTCCCCAAAGACTTTGGTCCCAAATTTTCTATCGTCTTCTTTGTCTTATGAATCTTATGGTATAGGGTTGTTCTGTATTGCATGAAAACAAATGATTGCATCAATTGATTATCATTTAATTTACATTGCATCAATAAACGAAGGAGACAGAAATTGCCATAGTCTTCTTATTTTACAAAAAACAAAACAATTCGAAGAAGCCCCAAAACAAAAAAGGTTTCAGACACACACAGTTCGAAACTCAAAGGCTTGCTTGTAAAGTCTACAGGCTGTCTTTTTGATCATCGATGTCAAAATGTTAAGATGACTGATTCATACTTATTGGAGCAAATTATTCAGGTATTACATACAGTATATATGTAGTTTTGATTTCAGGAAGACATTTTACAGCAAAAAAAATAGTCATGGTATATATCGAATAGATAATGGATATGGTAAGATAAAGCTACAAACTGGAACGTGTGTTATGTTTAACAGTATGACTACAAGTCTTTGTACAAGTCTTTGTATTGCAAATATCATTGGAATCCAACAGGGTGTGAGCTGGATTCAAACCAATACCCAGATTCAAGTCCAGTTCACACCCTGTTGGATTTTCCAATGGTATTTGCAGTACAAAGACTTGGAGTCATACTGTCAAACAATAACACACGTTCCAGTTTGCAGCTGTACCATACCATATCCATTATCTATTTCACATGTTTGTCAAGCTACGTGCCATTCTATTATCTCTATATATAGAATAGCAATATTGACAACAAGAAAAATCGATTCAAATTGCCTAAGTCATAAGCATGGAAGTGCAACTTAGTGTATCATGAAAAAAGATGCCATAAAATTGCATTTGGCTAAGGTATTGCAGTTTTTCTATAATCAAGGAAAAAATCTTAGTCGTCCGAAAAACCAACACGACCCATTTTTATAGCAACATCAAATGATTTGTAAAAATCAAGTCTTGATTGGTTCCCCAGTGGAATCAGAAGTCTCTGCACACACGTAATGGCTTCCGGAAGTGTAGCGTTTCTGTTTTTCCGGTTAAAAGCCACTTGTATATTGAAATTGTACGGTGGAACATCATCTAGTCCGGTAATGAACTGGAATAGATAAGCTGCTTCATGTTCTGTAATTTAAAGATAAAACAAACGTGAATAATGATAAGAAAGGTGGAAAACATTAATTTTCGTAGATTCAAGCGCCAATAAATTATATTTGAAAAAAATTTCCAAATAAAAAGACAAAAATAGTGTCCTTCATATTACCACCATCAATGAAAGTGCTTCCCAAGAAACATATCCCCCAATCAATATTTGCTGAATTTGCCAAAAAAGCATTGTCAAATTGAACTAGTTATCACTTGTAAACTGAACCATAACATGGTCTAACGAAGATGGTAAACGACAAAGCTATTAGGGAGCGACCATTTGATTTTTATGGGGGGCTATGGTGAAATTTGAAATAAAAAGGCAGGATGGCAAAAATCCAGAAATAAAAAGGCAGGACAGTGCTTTGAAAGAAAAAAAAAGGCAGGATGGTATCTTTGGTTGAAAAATTTATAGTAGCTTTAAAAATAAAAAAAAACTTGCGCGCGCATGCGCAAAAAAATATCCAGGCTCTGTTTTTCCGAAAATAAAAAGGCAGGATGAAGAAAATCTCCATAACCACCCATAAAAATCAAATGGTTGCTCCCTTAGTATACTATGATAAGAAGCAAATGGTACAATTTTACTTATAAGTTTTGTTTACTGAATACAGAAAAAACACAAAATATATTATTTACGAAAAATGCTTCCTCAATTACTATAAATACCTTCCAGTATTTGAAGACATTTGACCGTTTGCTTTTTGGCTGCCTCCTCCTGGTCGTTTTCCGGAACTAGTTTTTGAACTTCCGGAAGTAACTTTTTCATAATGTAATCGGCAGTTGTCTCTTGTTTGTTTCGTAACAAAAATATTCTTTTAAACTCTGGGAGATCTTTAATGTCATTGAGGAAGTTGAATGTGTTTAATCCACCTATAATGTCATCTAGCGCTGGCTGTCGCTTGTCGATCAGATCCCACTGTAGTAATGTTTGGACAAAACCCCAGCGGTTGGACATCTGTAAAGACAATGCAAGTGGTGACGTGCAGTCAAACATGTTCGTAAACTAGTATGATATGCTATAGGGTTAATAATAATATCAGTTAATATTCAAAGAAAAAAGAAACAGACAAATGGCTATAAGCAAACATAAGAAGTAAAATGAAAAGCCAAAATAAATCTTTAGTTATTATTTCTCTTTATACTTCTAAAGAAATAAGTACAAATTTATTATTTTGAAGAATGACCATTGGCACCTCCTATTACCGGTGGTATAAAATATTTGCCTGAGTTTTTGTTGTTAATTGTGTTCTGTTCTGTTTTGCTATTGTTTGTTTGGTTGTGTTTGGTCTCTTATTTTTGGCTTAAGTTCTAATATGGTACCTACAGTTACTCTTTCATGACTTGGCCAACCACAGTTGTCTGTAAACCTCTCCTCGTCATTACCAAGTATGGTGTCCAAATCATCCTGAGATTGTGCCTCCGTTATCTAGCAAAATTAAAATAATAAACCTCAGTCAATTTTGATTTTTTTAAAACATATGTTGTCTATATATATTTCATAATACGTCTATCATCACTGAAATGAAAATAATGATCAATTATACATATACTTAAAATTCTATAAAGATCAATCATAATAGCAAAACTGTCGGATATGTGTGATATTGGAAAAAATAGACCTGAATGTGCTTACAATGTTCCATTAAATGTTTTTGTACTTACATCAGAAATGAACTGTTTTAAATATTCATTAACAACGAATAGAGAACTCATTTCATGAGCATACTCCTGTCCTCCAAGATAGCTCACAATAAATGGCGGGAAATATGGGAATCCTGGTCCGTGGGGATCTGTACATAATGAGAGAACTATAGCTTTTCCAAACGCATGAAAGATATGCGCGTTAACAGCTTTTTTATTGTTTGTCGGAAGCACAAAACCACCCTTTCCTTCAAAAACTCCTAAAGATGGTTCTAAAAAGTCTTTAAAGAGTAAGGTAAATAGTTCTCGGCTTGGGCCACCTAAGTCTATTGCTCGTTCCTCTACGCCATCTGTTCGAAATGTTACTTCAAGGGGAGATGACTCACTTCCTCTCTTCTTGAGGTAGGGTAATATGGCCGGTTTGACGTCATCACGATCCACCGTCAGAATGGTTTTACGTCCCGTCTGCCTTTGTCTTATATGGTTGATTACAGCTTTGAAGGAGTCGGTTGTATGAATAGATTCTAGAAAAAGAATAATACAGTCACTAACATGTAAGGATGCCGAAATATCTGTTTAAGGATTGAATGTCACAAAAGCAAATAAATCACAAGAAAGTGACTGAATGATTCATTAAAAAAGAATGACTTTAATATTTTGAAAATCACAACAAAAAACAATGCTTAAAATATAATTGTTGTTACAATGTAGTTAATGTATACGATTTGTTTTATGTGCATGAAAGTATCTACATGTATTAACCAAATTTTTTGTTATAAAATAAAAACAATCAATCGAAAATTCGTGAAGCCACACATGATTAAGTCGTAAATAGAGAATCAAGTGTAGATTGTTTTTCATTATTTTGCAATTACAGAAAAATGTCATTACCTTTTCTTACTCTTGATGTGCCCGGCTTTGCATCCACTCGAGGTGTGGAAGCCGAAGGACCTTGTCCCATTGTGATGTAACTAGATGATATTAAGAAATCTTTAAGTACCCATTGCACCTTCAAATATAAAATTTTGAAATATCTGTAAGTTTTTAAAAATATATTATTTTTTTTTCGTCGTGAAAATGTCTCCTGCAAAGTTTGAGTAATTTTTATGATTTATGACATGAAAATAAAAAATGAAAATTATGTATCATTTCATATTTTTTTGTTGACAAGATCAATTTTAAAATAATTTTAAAAAGCCTTAAATGAATGTTTACTTGCATTAAAAAAACACCAAAAATTACAATTTTAAATTTGGTAGATGAAAGGTGTCCGTGACTTACTTACCTATGTTAATCCTGTAACTGGTTGTATGTTGCTTTGGATTACATCTCTTCTTTTTGTACCAATTAATGAAAAACAATCAACCAATCAATCAAACAATCCCAGGTTATTCCTTTAATTCAGATTCCGATCACTTCCTGTTTTGATATACCAATGAAAATAATTTTATATTTTTCGTCGAAATCTAATCACCCGTAGCATGATTCAAATTCAAAATATGACGCTTTAAATCTTGAGAAATATACCTGTTTATCTACATATTGTACTTATATATTGCCATGTGTGTGCATTGTAAACCTTAGACGTGTAGGTATGATATATATTGAACATAATAAATCCATTTAAACATACTTTAAATCTATAGAAGACAAATGTGACCCAAATATTTATTTACCCTTTAATCTGATTTACTTTTTACAAGTCAACAGATCGATTTATGATATCATTTTATTTAAAAAAGTAATGAACTTTCGAAAAGAAATGGAAGTAATCTTAAACTAAAATTTTATACGTTTCTTAAACAGCAAATTTGGACGGCTGAGATTAAATAGTATATTTTCATTCGTTAAACCTGCGGAGGTACAGCATGCCTGCGTTTAAGACTTTTGTCGACCTTTACCATAAAACCAGTATCATTCAGATTTCTGAACAAAACCTTTGGCTTGGAGATATGTCAAGGATATCGACATGACCCAAGGAACAAATTTTTACACTCACTGGTTTCTTCGTTGCCCTCTCATCTTGCATACACGTAGGATGATGGATCGAGTTGGTAAAATGTCATGTTTTAACTGCTAGATGGTTGAGTTACGTGTATAATCAACCCTCCCCCACTGATATACTGTTGCCATATTCGCATTGCTTGGGAAGCAATAAAAAATAGTCATAGGCTTTTAAAAAGATATTTTGTGAAACTTAGCCTTTCTATTAAACCTAAACCTGAGGTTTATTTCTTTTACTTCAATTACCATGTTTACACCACAAAGATCCACTTATATCAACACTCAGGCTTTGCATATTTTAGGAACTAAAACTGTACGAGAAAGCTCACAAATTAAAACCCCTTGCCTTCCTTAAAAATCATTCAAATGAAATTCGTCAATCAAAGATGTACATTTATGTAATTTAAAGGTGTGGATAAGAGATGGATACGCGAGTACCCCTTTGTCATCTATTTTGCCAAGTCTATGATCCACAAAAAAATATCGTATTTAGATTTTAAACGTAGTGTCCATGTTATTTCTTTTGAAAATCTCAAAATCAGTTTAATTAAATTTCAAATCATTTGTGTGTATCTGCTTGATGTCAAAAATATTTTGTGAAAGCCCATAAGTAGTAAGGAAAAGTAGGGGGTAAGAGGGTAGTCATGTCCTCTGATGGCTAGATCCATGAGTATGGAAACCACAAAAATTGATCAGATCAAATAGTAAAACAGGAAAACGTATTGAGAAGAGATGGGTACCATTTTGTCATCTTTTGGCTAAATCCATGTTTTCCTTTGGAAAATCCTTAAATGAATTTTTAGATAGAAGTGGATTTCTACTGCATATCACAAATTAAGATCGCGCAAAATTTTTATGAAAATTCATTCAGTGGGGATGTTGGGGATAAGTGATGGGTACCCTGGAGTGTAACGGAACTATGGACCTCCCTCTCAGTATAAATTTTCAGGCATGCTAGGAGTATATGTCCAATTACAACTTTTCAGTTCCGTCTTTCATGTTTGACACAGAAATTGCTAACACAGGATTATGTTGTTCCACTGTTGCTGTCTTCACTCGAGAAATTTAACGGAAGACACCGTGAACTCGTAGACAAATATGGGATTTTTTTCTCGCAAATGAGTGCAGATGTTGGTTTGTCGTAACATCTTGTTTTGTCATCCTTTACCGGATTTGACACACTGAATTGGAAAGTAGCAACACGACGGGTGTGCTATAGCAGGCAGGAATCGCTTACTCGTCCGGAGCACCTGAGTCTTGTTACGACTCGAGTTCGCGTAGTTGATTTCCGTTCGGTTGATATTGTTTTTTTATGTTTCTTCGTGCTGTTCTTGTTGGGTTTACCGGTTTTGAAGTTGCCCTCTCGGACTTTTGACACTCGAATAATCTATCGGTGCCTCTTTGCTTCTTTCATAGTTGACTATGTGACAACTTTGGTGTTTAGTTTCAGTCACTCGAGTCGAGTACATATATATTCTTTAGTAAATAAAGTAAATAATGCTACAATCGTATTAAAAGGGGTATCGTCATATATAAAACAATTTATCTTTTTATTAATTTCTGTAAAACAAAACAATAATATGTTATTCACAAAAAATAAAAAAATAGTCTAGACTACATTTAGCACCGGTGTTTATATATCATTTCATTTGATTTAGTGAGTATAAAAAGAGTGAAATACTTATATTGGTACATTTAAGGAATGGCTGTAAGATTTTTCTGTCTTTGATGAAATAACTTCATCGCGTGGTGCTTGCTCAATAACCTGCGAAGCGTGTAATTTTATTTTATTTTATTTTTATTTTATTTTTTTTGGGGGGGGGGGCTATTTTAGAGTGAGCACTGGGGCATTGAGATCATTTCCAATTAACCAGAAAATATTACAGGCATTACTTATAATTAAAAATTTATAAAATCATACTTTATATATGAAAAATATTTTGAAAACAGAATTGATTGCGTGACAGTTACATGGAAACAATTGGTCTATGGGCCCATAGACGAAAGTGTTTATCTAATCACAAAGCTTGTTACACCAATAATCAAATTATCAAGGTTTAATAACAAACAAATAAAAACAAATCCATTCAGTATGAAATGCTTAAACATGGCCTGTTTCAATAGCACTGAGGAATGATTCCTGGAAGCTTTCCATTGTTTTGTTTCCTAGAGGTAACACCAGTCTGTTGATGCAGGTCAGGCTTTCAGGTAACAGTCTGTTAGGGTACTGTCTGTTAAATACAACATCTATGGACTCTTCAGTGATGGGTGGGTCAAATAGATTTGTTATGAAGGCGAATAAGAGTCGAGCCTGCTCATCTGAAATGAGATTAAAAACTTGAGAATGGTGTACGCGTATATCATTTGTAATTCTGATAGATCGAAGTTCTCAATTTATATCTGAAAATATTTTTACGAACTAATAGTCTCCCTTTTTCTATATGGGTTTTTGAAAGTAATCCATTTTTTTTGCTCTTTTGTCAGAATGTCTTATTTATTCAAAGTCTCTTAGAACCCCAAGGAAACACCATTTGCACAACTGCCTAACTTTTACATTTTAATACAGGAGCAAATCAAAATGGCATATCCAAATAACCGAAGATTACATATAGGTGCTGGCGACAGGTTTTCTTCCTATTATTATAGACATTTATGACACCCATACATTAACATATAATTTGAAAAAAAAATACTAATAGACTTACAAAACTATTCAGAATTTTACCAATTCAAGTAAATAAAGGATGAAGCATACATTTATATATTACGTAATCTAACTTATTGAAAAGCAAACTAAATTCAAATAAACAGCATTAAAATGGATATTGATTCACGGCTGATTTTCTGATTTTATTAAGGCAGCCTGAAATAATAATTTTACAACTCACCCGTTAACGTCTGTATGCATTTCAAAGCAAATGATTTTGCATTTTTCTCATCCGCAGTTTTGGCCTCTAAATTTTCCAAAGCCGGTTTTAGCTTGGCCTGCATGTACTCCGCACTGATGCTATACTGCTGGGTATAGACTAGGAGAGGTTCAAACCATTCGTTTGTCCGGATGACGTCAAGGAAACCCATGTACTGGAGGCCCTGTCTGAGCTGGTTTATCTCGTCTTTTCTGTTGTCGATCACATACCAGCGGAGTATAGACTGCATGAGTGTGGCTTTGTTTTTCAGCTACAAAATAGCATGCTATTTTGCTGTTATTGTGTTGCAAATATATATTTTCTTGGATGTTTTAAATTTTTCTTTCCTTGTATTACACATATTCATGTTTAGTACAGTCAACGATTGCTAGTATGCTGATTCTTGTATTGTTTATATATGTTGTGCTTTTTTTTCCGTCTTGGCCTTTAATATAGTCGACTTTTTCGATTATGATACTTTAATACCCTATGTTATATGCTTCTTTTTCTTTGTTGGTTGTTTTATCATATGGGGTTTCCAACATGCACACCTAAAAATATGCAAGAAAACGCTTAGTTTACTTAAGGACTAACCTTAATGGCATTAAACTTGAAGGGGGGCTTGGGTTTTTTGTACTCAGATTTTTTTAATGGTGTCACGACAGTTTTTTTCCACTATTTTATATAGCAGAAATCATCCTTTGGATTTTTGTTGCCTCTGCTGCCAATATTTTTTTTAATCAAAAATAAAATTAAAAATATTCTTAGGAAAGGAAAAAAGCCCCCCTTTTTCAAGTTAAATGGTTGGTCCCTTAAATGTAGATTCCTTTATGGTTGATAATTACATATCCAAGAATTCAGATATACTTACAGTCATGGTTAGTTTATCTGGCCACCCGATAAATCCTATGAACCCTGCATCTTCAGAGCTGACCACTTCAGTTAGAGATTTTTCTGTCGTGGCATCATTGATCTACAATAATAAATTCATTACTGCATTAGTTTATGCATGCTCAACATCTTGTATACGTTTGTGATCACATGATCAGCAAAACAGACACGGCACATCAAAATATTGCAGAATGGTACCCACATTAGCTTGAAATATAGAAAAACATCGAAAATCGGAATATGGTAGTTTTCGCCAAGATATTTTGTTAATAGGTTTTCTAAAGTCTTTGCAAAAGAAAATTGTAAAAGACAAAAAAATAGACAAAAAAGTATTATAGACAGTTGACATTTAATTTTGAAATCGCTCGTGTACTTGTTTTTTGTTGTTTTTGTTTTGTTTTGTGTGAAAACAAGTTAAACGATACAATGTTAATGTACCTGTTGTAAAACCATCTTGACCTGTCCGTCTGGAAGATCGTCAATATTAAGGTATTGCTCAATATCATCTGTATTGTCTCCGATAATAGCTTTGTAAATAGCTAGATGTAGATATGGAAATCCACAATCTTCATTTAAGATACATTCAACTATTGCTATACCGAGAGCTTTTAGTTCGTCTTTGATAGTACAATCTTTCTTCGGTATCATCTGTCGCCCATTTCCCTCAAAAAGGTTTTGAAGGCTTTTCCGGAAGTACATAGAGTAAAACTCTCTTCGGAACCCACTTCCGTCAACATCAAGTGGGTCAGTATCTCCGAATTCGATCACTGGTTTTTCGTGGATAGACTTTGTAAGGTTGTTTAGTTGTTTGATTTTGGCAATGTATCGGCCTCTTGCAGTTTCATATATTTTGTCTCTATCTACTTTAATGGTAAACATGCATTCTCTATTGTTGACAATCTTTTCAATCGCTGGTTTTATTTCTTCTCTGTATGCATACAAATCTGCAACGATTATTGCATCAAGATTAGAGTGTCAAATTAATTTGTTTTCGATTTTCCCAAATCGTAATTAATTTTCAAACTGTATGATACATTGAAGCTTCATTCGGACTACTCACTATCGTATGAACTTTGAAAATAAGAAGACTATGATGGTTATTTTCGATTTCTTTTAATAACCCTCACAGTTCAAATTCTTTGCTTAGTAGATAGAGAATGAGATTTGATTTTGACACTTTTATTACATACTTAATTTCAGCTTTTTTGTGTCTACATTCTTTCATATATGTAACTTATCAAACATTCTGTGATTATAGTTTATATAACTATCGCTTACCTGGAACAGGAATATGGGCGATTTTCATGGCATTTCGCAGTAAACTCTATATGAAAAAAAGTCATAATCATATATATGGTAAATAAATATAAAGAATTTTACAAACGGGGAATCAAATGGAGTAATTCTTTTTTTTTTGTAAACTTTTCAATATAGTGGTGCTTTATTTATTCATAATTGTATCCGTTGCTTTTGTACAATTTACTGTCCAACCCGGATTTCACAACAATACCACAAGCTGTATGGGTACATCTTGCATATCAAGATTTCTTTGATACATCGACAAGCTACACAAAACTGCTTCAATAAGGTTATATTGCTCCTCTGTTTTCGTCTGCAAATGTAAAATTTATGGTAGCATTTGCTTGTAGATAAAAATTGTATTTTTTTCTTGTATCGATGGCGTTATTTACTTGTCCCTTCGTAATGTTTTCTTCAATGTTATCTTGAGTTGTTTTAGTATTTTATACGGTCTTTGAGAAAACATTGAACACCAATTCTAGAACTTTTTTTGCAATAAGATAAGACAATTTATACAGTACTTCGAGATTTATGCTTTTGGCTTCAGGTTGTCTCGAACTTTTGTTACCCATCTTAAAAATAAAGTAACAGGTCGGAAAATCTGAAAGAAAGAATAAATAATATGATTAATGCACACCTATGATATCAACACGTTTGATGATCCTAACACAATAGATATAACTGCTTGATGTTATCATGTACATACATACATTAACTACTCTCTCTTTGGTGTTATAAGCTATAATAGCAATTCGGTCGTCACGTGCATTTTAAAGCATTATTTTCAATTTTGATTTTAGAAAGTATGACGAATATAAGATTTGTAGGAATAGATATGGCTTTCTGTTTGCCTTTAATTTTGTCTTACCTTAATTTGAATTCATCTTGTTCCAATTTTGAAAATTTGCCAAGAGTTTGATTTACAATGCTACTTCCCGGTTTGGGATCATTTGGCGAGAAACATGCATACACATTCGGGTATAAATAAAATGGATGGGTAATTTAGTTATATCGATTTTTATCCTAGTCAAGTTAATTTTTTACATCAATTATACTCTTTGCATAGACAAACATACCCGTCTTGGTGTGTTTTAATTTACCAATTTATCGAAAAAGTCTCAAGTGGATGTCTTACTCAGGCAACGTAAGGTGGTGAATTGATATAGTTATATCTTCTTTTTTTCAAACTTGTCTTTTTACACCCGAGATAAAATGACAAAACTGGGTATATCAAATATATTAAAAATATTTTCAATGTAATCATTTGAAAGTAGAAATTTATTTTGCAAGCATTGAATTCACATTACAACTCGCAACGCTGGAATAAGTTCACTCATATATTCGAAACATACAGCCTGCTTAACAAGCATACCAATACAATTGTCAGTAAACGGTAAAGAACTTTAACATGTTTAACAAAGTGGTAATTCGTGTGGAAAAAGTAGGTCAGCCAGCGCCCCAAGCATGCCCCTAGGTGAACTGACTACATTATTGTAGCTTTAGGTGAACTACCCAACCAATATTATTGATATGTGACAGGTATATTTGTCAGTTTGCGGAAAGTTCAAACCATTGTTCTATAAGAGGACACCACCGACGCCGGGGTAACACAAACCAATCACTTCGTGAGATGAGCCGAAAGTATATGAACATTTTGGAGAAAGGGGCAGAAATGTGATGCTATGATTTTGATTTACAACATTTCTTCCCTGTTTGGAGTTTATTGATATGGAACATGTATGTATCTATATCCATGTAATAAATCAATCTGGCATTCAGCAATATATCGATTTTGAAATTCTACCTTGTAATTTCAACGTCTCTTTTTTTTTACAAAAACAGATATTTAAATACCTATGATGATAGGTATACCTCAAGTATTTAAATTCACGGGTAAACAAGAATTACGTTATTGCAATAAAACCATTTCATCTATGAGTTTAGGTAAGTCATATTTCTTTCTTTCATTTTTTTATTAATATAATCAAGGTAAATACATATTGAACATGTTGAATAAATTTCTTTGCATCAAAAAATCAAACTACGGAGAAGCTCGTTTTGTCTACAAAAGGCTTTCAAGGGATGCTCATATTACTTCGTAAAAGTTTAAATTCTATAAAGGATTTCAAGGAAAGTAAACATTTTACGTACGAGCGGTGTTTACATTTTGTTTGTTTGATTTATACAGCTTTAAAACATATTAAGGAGTCGGAGATAACACAGTGTCTACAGAACAACATAAAATTGGTCAGGTATATGTAAAAGGTTAAAACATACGAAAATAGTAAACCAAGAAAAAAATCATATTCAAAGTGAAAATATGATACATGTCAGCAAATTTCATATGCTATACAGTATTAAACAGCAACATGCCAGTCGAAAAGAGTGTCAAGATGACATTCAATTGACTAGCTTTATATCAATATGTGCGAAGCAATGCAATATAGAGGGACTCCAAAGCCATTTAAGAACAGCATAAAATATAGTTAATATCAACAATTTACATTTTAGTAAAAGACATGTATCATGGGACAAAGTGAAAGCTCTCATGGTGAGGAAAAAGCAAGATTAGTGTCAAAAAGAGGTATGTAATATATGCCAACTATAGTGGAGTAAACAAGTCGGGGTACAAGGTACACATAGTTTAAGTCAATTCATAGATCGATAGTTCAATGTCCTTCATAAAATGTAGCAGCAACAAAAGATTTAAATACTGTTATTCCTTTATCTACACAACACATGTCACGTAGATTTTCTGAACCAATTGTCGAAAAAAAACAACAACAACAAACGTCATGAATGTATCTGTTGGCTCTAGTGTTGATTTTAATGAGTATAATACATGTAATTAAAGTCCTTTTTATTTAAATTCATAACCTTACACTGGGTGAATCCCTTTAGATGAGCTAATTTTGTGTACTAACAACGTGACCAAAGTTGCAACATGAAGAAACTGCATATCTTTCATCTTATTAGCCGCACCCGAGTTCACTTGTTTTGACAAGAGTTTGCCATGCTTGTTGTTTTGTTTTTTGTTTTTTTACGTTATATGCGCCTTGGTTGTCTTGTTTAGTGCAGGTTCCTTGTGGCTAATAGGTCCGTAGCAGCACTAAAGAGCTCTCAGAAACCTGACATCGGGTTAAACCGCTTTGACCACAACACAAAGCGACTAGATGGGGTAGCCCAGTCATATTGAATTCAGGGTCGTCAGTCTATTATACTGGAAACCACATACCATAGTGATGCACCGTGTAGCGAAATATGTACCGTCCCTCAAACTCTGCTTTAGGTGTCGATAAGAGTAGGGTCCCTTTGCTGGAGACTAAAATGTCCTATCCCCGATTGCCCGTATGTCTCCATAGCCTCCTCTTCATCTTTGTTTCATGTTCATTTTATCACCCTTTCTTGTTCATTTCCCTGATATAACCGAATTCGTGCTGCTTGTGTTATGAGAAAAGCAATTACTTACCAACTAATCTTGTTTAATTATTTCGTTGCATGCTATTATGAGTTGTGCTTGGTATTGTTTTGTCTTGACTTTGAGATTCGTATGCATTTTGAGATATCTATTTACTTGCCTTTAAACATAGATGTTTACCTACGTTTAAAGAACTCAACATCACACATGCTGATAATCTGATAAATCTTCAAATCATAAAACATGTTAGCAGCGTCATTTTTTTATTTGTCAAATGAGTTCAATTTTCAGTGTGTGTTACAGAAGGTTTTAAAAACGTGTTTGTAATCAATGTGGTAGTCCGCTTTTGATTAGCTCTGAAGGAATCTTAGGAAGAAAAAAATCTTGATCCTTTTTATTCTTAAGTAACCAAGTTCGATATAATATGTTACTCCATAAAGCGATAACAGGGTTTGAAAAACATTTATTACAGTCCACAGTGGTGAATATGACAAAATCATACAAGAACTTCGAGAGGAACAGACTGAGCGAGACAAAGAAATCACCATTGACCGATCAGAACTCAAAAATGTTGGAATATCATTGATGAAAACTCCTAGAATTGAGTACTCCCCTTTCAATATTAAATTCGCTTCCGGTTCAAAGGTTGAGAATGTGGTTGATTTGGGTGGACCGACTCGTGAGTTCTTTACATTGCTCATGGATGAGTTCAAAAAGCCAGACCTTGGAATGTTTGAAGGCATAGGAGGATTCCTGCTTCCGGTAAACAACAAGCCATTAATATCTAATGGTGTTTTCCAAGGTTTTGGCAAAGCTGTTGTCATTTCAGCACTTCACGGAGGACCGGGATTTCCATATTTCCCGCCATTTATTATAAGTTTTCTACGTGGCAGGGAATTTGAACATGAGCTGAGCACATTATACATAATTAATTTATACTTGAAAAAATATATAGATGAGGTAAGAAGCATAAAAAGATAACTTACATTAATTAATGTTGATTCATTTCCTGTTCTATATCAACCTAGCAATGAGCATATTAAGTTTGAGCGCTAAACTTTAATGAAATTTAAAACAAAACAAACATGAAAAACACAGTTTTAGAAAAATGATTTACAGTAAAAATGTATTTACTTTTTTTTGCATTAAGTGTTAATTCGTAACGAGTACTGATTGTGACGGCAGCCGTCACAGATGTTCCCCAAACGAACAAGATGTACCTTAAAGCAGCAAAAATACTGTTTTTTTCAGTTTTATAGAATGTGCAAATGATGTAAAAATATAGAATATATATGTATTATGTTCATGGCGTTTAAACATAACATCTTGGATAAATTTTGGGGCCATGATCTTGGATTTAGAGATTGCATGTTTTTGCATTTGACGGAAAAACTGTAAATATATCTTTAGAACTTTTAAAATATTTTTGTAGTACTTATCAAGCTTATAATACCACGAAGTTTCAAGGTGCTCATCACTTGTCTTACTGATATATGACAATGTCCTATATAATGAACTTTTGCTATTTATTAAAAAAAAGCGGCCATTTGAAAAAATTGGAAGTCCTAATGGACACCTCTAATGTGGAGCATTACTTGCATCAAAATCTACCAGAATATTAATTTTTATCAAAATCCAAGCACTTTTAAATTTTGGCGGCCATCTTGGATTTGGAAATTTCACATTTTCGCATTTTGCGGAAAAACCGTAAATATCGCTTCAAAATTTTTTTTGATATTTTTGTAGTACTCATCAAGCTCTATAATCCTACCAAGTTTCAAGGTCCTGACCACCTAGGTTACCGAGATATAGCAATGTCCTATATAATGAACTTTCGCTGTTTACTCGGAGACGGTGGCCATTTTGAAAATTCCGAAAACGTTGTGCACACCTCTGATATGTGCCCTATCACCATGGAAAGTTTCATAAAGCTCAGTCTTCGCATCTCTTCGGCTATACCCGGACAAGCGTTTTTTAGAGTGCGGAAGAAGAAGAAGAAGAATAATAAGAATAACTAGGTATAATTGTGTTGGGATGCCAACACACAAGTCGCCCAAAATCGCCTTGATTAGAGTTCCATTCAAATCAGTGCATCAAAATAAGTCTAGAAATCAAATTTCGTTGAAATCGGACAAAGTTGACGTTTTTAGGGGGGCGGGTGTAGTAAAATGGCCGCCATTTTGAAACCGTAAGTCGGATTTCAAATCCTGTCGCAGATTTGAGCTCAGCATACCCGCTGTACCCAGATGACCAATTTTCAAGACGATCCGATGAAAAAAAAATTTCCGCCCACTTTTTCCGATGGCCGCCATTTTGAAACGGCGGCCATCTTGAAAATTTTAAAAGTGCATTACACAACTTTGAGTGACCCACTATCCAATCTCACAAGTGTTATTCAATTTCCTCGGACCGTTTTCTTGTATTAGGGAGGACAAATTCTCGATAAAGAATCAGAAGAATAATAATAATAAGAACTAGCTATAATTTGTGTTGGGATGCCAACACACAAGTCGCCCAAAATCGACTTGGATACTATTTCTTCTCATTCAGTACAATAAAATATGTATAGAAATCAAATTTCATTGAAATCGGACAAAGTTCACATTTTTAAGGGGGGCGGGTGTAGTAAAATGGCCGCCATTTTAAAACCGGAAGTCGGATTTCAAATCCGGTCGCAGATTTGAACTCAGCATACCCTCTTTACCCAGATGACCAATTTTCAAGAGGATCCGACAAAAAAAAAATTTCCGCCCACTTTTTCGGACGGCCGCCATTTTGAAACGGCGGCCATCTTGAAAATTTCAAAACTTGATTGCACGCCTTTAGGTGACCCACTATCCAATCCAACAAGTGTTATTCAATTTCCTTGAACCGTTTTCTTGTATTAGGGAGGACAGCTTTACGATTAAGAATCAGAAGAATAATAATAATAATAATAACTAGGTATAATTGTGTTGGGATGCCAACACACAAGTCGCCCAAAATCGCCTTGGATAAAGTTCCATTCAAATCAGTGCATCAAAATAAGTCTAGAAATCAAATTTCGTTGAAATCGGACAAAGTTGACGTTTTTAGGGGGGCGGGTGTAGTAAAATGGCCGCCATTTTGAAACCGTAAGTCGGATTTCAAATCCGGTCGCAGATTTGAGTTCAGCATACCCACTTTACCCAGATGACCAATTTTCAGGACGATCCGATGAAAAAAAAATTTCCGCCCACTTTTTCCGATGGCCGCCATTTTGAAACGGCGGCCATCTTGAAAATTTTAAAAGTGCATTACACAACTTTGAGTGACCCACTATCCAATCTCACAAGTGTTATTCAATTTCCTTGGACCATTTTCTTGTATTAGGGAGGACAACTTTACGATAAAGAATCAGAAGAATAATAATAATAATAACTAGCTATAATTTGTGTTGGGATGCCAACACACAAGTCGCCCAAAATCGCCTTGGATACTATTTCTTTCCATTCAGTACAATAAAATATGCATAGAAATCAAATTTCATTGAAATCGGACAAAGTTCACATTTTTAAGGGGGGGCGGGTGTAGTAAAATGGCCGCCATTTTAAAACCGGAAGTCGGATTTCAAATCCGGTCGCAGATTTGAACTCAGCATACCCGCTTTACCCAGATGACAAATTTTCAAGACGATCCGACGAAAAAAATTTTTCCGCCCACTTTTTTCGACGGCCGCCATTTTGAAACGGCGGCCATCTTGAAAATTTCAAAACTTGATTGCACGCCTTTAGGTGACCCACTATCCAATCCAATAAGTGTTATTCAATTTCCTTGAACCGTTTTCTTGTATTAGGGAGGACATCTTCATGATTAAGAATCAGAAGAATAATAATAATAATAATAATAAGAAACGGTGCAAAAACAATAAGTCCCCAAAACTATGTTTTGGGCGACTTAATAATAAGAAACGGTGCAAAAACAATAAGTCTCCCAAACTTTGTTTTGGGCGACTTAATAAGAAACGGTGCAAAAACAATAAGTCCCCAAAACTATGTTTTGGGCGACTTAATAACTAGTGTTGACTGTGTTGGGGATGCCCAACACAAAAATATCTCCCAAACGTACGCAAACTGTCACTCTTGCATAAATTTTGACATCGCATCTTAAGTCGCCATCGTTTGAAACCCCTAGATACCAAATTTTGTTGAAATCGTAGCATTTTTACAATTTACCCATTTTTGGGCCCGAAAAATCACATTTTCGTGAATAACTCGAAAACCGTAAATATCGCTTCAAATTTTTTTTTCGTATTATTTAAGAGCTCCTTTTGCTCTATCAACCTGCAAAATTTCAGAACCCTGCGAACGTAGGTAACCGAGATATCACAATGTCCTATATTATGACCTTTCCCTGTTTCCATGGAAACGGTGGCCATTTTGAAAATTTCAAAAATTGCATGCACACCTTTAAGACCCCCTCTAACAACATACAAAGTTTCAAGAAGATCCATTGAGTAGTTTTATGAGATGTGGTGCAGACACGTTCATGGTCGGAAGAAGAAAAAAAAAGAATAATAATAACTAGTGTTGACTGTGTTGGGGATGCCCAACACAAAAATATCTCCCAAACGTACGCAAACTGTCACTCTTGCATAAATTTTGACATCGCATCCTAACTTGCCATCGTTTGAAACCCCTAGATACCAAATTTTGTCGAAATCGTAGCATTTTGACAATCTTCCCATTTTTGGGACCGAAAAATCACATTTTCGTGAATAACTCGAAAACCGTAAATATCGCTTCGAAATTTTTTTTCGTATTATTAAAGAGCTCCTTTTGCTCTATTAACCTGCAAAATTTCAGAACCCTGCGCACCTAGGTAACCGAGATATCGCAATGTCCTATATTATGACCTTTCCCTGTTTCCATGGAAACGGTGGCCATTTTGAAAATTCCGAAAATTGCATGCACACCTTTGAGACCCACCCTATCACCATACAAAATTTCATAAAGATCCATTCAGTAGTTTTATGAGATGTGGTGCAGACAAGTTCATGGTCGGAAGAAGAAAAAAAAAGAATAATAATAATAAGAAACAGAGTAAAAACAATATATCTCCCAAACATAGTGTTTGGGAGATATAATAAGAAACAGAGTAAAAACAATATATCTCCCAAACATAGTGTTTGGGAGATATAATAATAATAATAACAAGTGCTGACTGTGTTGGGGATGCCCAACACAAAAATGTCTCCCAAACGAATCCATTTTTGACTTCGTATTATGATTCGCCATCTTTTAAAACCCAAAGATACAAAATTTTGTCGAAATCGAAGCATTTTGACGATTTTCGCATTTTTGGGCCCGAAAAATCACATTTTCGCAAATAACTCGAAAACCGTAAATATCGCTTCAAAACTTTTTTTCGTATTATTGAAAAGCTCCTTTTGCTCTATTCACCTACAAAATTTCAGCCTCCTACGCACCTAGGTTACCGAGATATTGCAATGTCCTATATTATGAACTTTCGCCAATTACACGGAAACGGCGGTCATTTTGAAATTTTTGAAAAGTCCGTCAACAACTTCAGTAACCGATCTACCTTCCTACAATGTTTCATGCAAATCCCCCTATGCGTTTGAGAGAAAACTACCGGACAAGTTCATGGCGGGGAGAAAGAAGAAAAAGAATAATAACAAGTATTAACTGTGATTGCAAGCAAGTCACAAAGTCCCCCAAACGACCCATATTTGCCACTATTCTCTTCAGCATGTCAAAAAAACCCTAAATATCAATTTTCATGTAAATCGGAGCACTTTGAAAATTTCGACCCGATTATCTCCCTTGAAATCACATTTTTATTTATATCTCGAAAACCGTAAATATCGCTTCAAATTTTTTTTTCATATTATTAAAGAGAATGTTTTGCTCTATCAACCTACAAAATTTCAGAACCCTGCGCACCTAGGTTACCGAGATATTGCAATGTCCAATATTTAGTCCATTTTCCTGTTTCCATGGAAACGGCAGCCATTTTGAAAATTCCGATTGTCAACGAAGCTTCCTTTCTTTACAATCTATTATCCTGCCAAGTTTCATATTGATATGTGGTGTCGTTTTCTCTGGGATCTCCGGACAAGTTCACGACTAAGTGGAAGAAACGGAAGAATAATAATAATAAGAAACGGTGCAAAAACAATAAGTCCCCAAACGTTGTTTGGGGGACTTAATAACTAGTGTTGACTGTGTTGGGGATGCCCAACACAAAAATATCTCCCAAACGTACGCAAACTGTCACTCTTGCATAAATTTTGACATCGCATCTTAAGTCGCCATCGTTTGAAACCCCTAGATACCAAATTTTGTTGAAATCGTAGCATTTTTACAATTTACCCATTTTTGGGCCCGAAAAATCACATTTTCGTGAATAACTCGAAAACCGTAAATATCGCTTCAAATTTTTTTTTCGTATTATTTAAGAGCTCCTTTTGCTCTATCAACCTGCAAAATTTCAGAACCCTGCGAACGTAGGTAACCGAGATATCACAATGTCCTATATTATGACCTTTCCCTGTTTCCATGGAAACGGTGGCCATTTTGAAAATTTCAAAAATTGCATGCACACCTTTAAGACCCCCTCTAACAACATACAAAGTTTCAAGAAGATCCATTGAGTAGTTTTATGAGATGTGGTGCAGACACGTTCATGGTCGGAAGAAGAAAAAAAAAGAATAATAATAATAAGAAACAGAGTAAAAACAATATATCTCCCAAACATAGTGTTTGGGAGATATAATAATAAGAAACAGAGTAAAAACAATATGTCTCCAAACTTTCGTTTGGGAGACATAATAATAAGAAACGGTGCAAAAACAATAAGTCTCCCAAACTTTGTTTTGGGCGACTTAATAAGAAACGGAGTAAAAACAATATGTTCCCACACTTCGTTTGGGGAACATAATAATACGATAAATGACAAAAAAATTATATAAGAGTAATTTTATAGGTTTTAACACCACATGTTTATTCAAAATCATGTTTAGATAGCTTTTTGAAAAGGAATGTGATTTTATTTTCATTTCGATATACGTAAAATTCAAATTTCAATGTATGATATATACTTTGTAGATCCATGCAGCGGACTGCCAGGAAGAACTTGACCAAACAATCGGGCAGGACGAAGAAAGGTTCATGGATAACTGTGGTTGGCCAGTTAACGAGAGGGTCACGGTAAGGAAGAAAACCTTATTAAGTGCTCCTAGCAATAAGCAGATATAGTGAGATTTGTATTGCAATAGTAACATGTTTTGTTCCCGATTTATATCTGATGAAGACTCGTATTTTTAATTGAGCAAATGCAAAAGGTTTTAGGCCTTATATTAAATCTTATTTTTTACATATATTTACACAATCATGAATTCTCGTATAATGTAAGGGACCGATCATTTGATTTTCAGATGGGGGTGTGGGGGGCTTCGTCCTGTCCTTTTCATTTTCGGAAAATCAGAATATGCTTTTGAGAGCAATTTTATTTATTTACCTTACTATTATAATAGTTTTTTTTTCAACCCGAAACAGCATCCTGTCTTTTTTTAATCAAAGCACTCTCCTGCATTTTTATTTCCTGATTTTTTTATTGGTCATCCTGCCTTTTTTTTTAAATTTCACCATAGCCCCTCACCCCATAAAAAATCAAACGGTTGCTCTCTCATACAGCAATTTTATAGTTCCAGAAGTAACAATACATAAAAAATAATTGAACTTCTGTCTCTCTTTAGCTGGGAAATAGAATTTTCTACACACAAACTTTGCTTCAGTGGGATCTTATAGACAAAAGACTGGCAGCACTGACCGAGATAAAAACAGGACTAAATTGTTTAGGCTTCCTGGACAAAGTCAATATTCTTCCAGAATTCGAACACCTTCTGTATGTCCGAAATAAAATAGCAACGACTGCTAAGTTTATCAAAGAAAAGTTGACTCCAAAAGTTGTGGAACTTGAAACAAGAAACGATTTGGAGGAAAAAGCAAAAAAGTTTACCATTGGATGTTTAGAGGACTTAGAAGGTATGTATTAGTTTATCAATTGTTTCAAACTGTAGACACTTAAAATACTACAGCAAGGCTATTCGAGGCTATTCAAGTTATGCCTAGTGATTGTCATGTAATTAATGCTCAATACACTACCAGGAAAGTTAAATTTCAAAAGTAAACAAGAATATGTCCATTATAGATAATGCCCCATTTTGCAACATTGGGGAAGAATTGACGGACGAATCCGAACACTTTTTGTCCCCCTAGACGGGGTATAAAAAGATATGATTTATTCCATTGTAAAACTTTGCTACTTTTATCCAATCACAACATTTATGTTTTATGTGTAACCCCTTCTTTGGAATCATTGTTACCACTTGAATACTTGTCTGAATTTGCACGAAACCGAAACACTTAAAGAATATTGATGTGATTTGCACGAATTGCAAATAAAAAGCGCTATATTAATTGATTTTAACATTTTCTTGACAATAATTATTTTTTTAGATAGAGAGGCTTCGGTACTGTTTCAATTTATTACTGGATTAGATGACGTTCCGACACACGACTTTATCATGCAAGTGGGTTTTAACACACAAAATAGGAATGCCAAACTTCCTGAGGCAATTACTTGTATTCAAAAACTGTTGTTGCCTCTTGGAAACAAATCAAAGCTAGAATTTTTCAGTTCTTTTGCAATTGCGTTACAGTTTGGAGCCGTTGGCTTCGATGAAGGGAAGTAGACATTTAACATTATTCTGCATTTAGACATACATTTGTACGGTGTAATCATAATTAATCATTTCAATGGTTTGAAAAATAAATCTTTTATTTGAATATGTATTTGACTATATCTTTTTCAGTCATTTCAAATGATCTTGTGTCGCCTGAAACGTGTTGCAAAGCGACACATAGGAGTCGCTTTGACACTTTCCGTCATCTTGCGTCGTCCTGCGTCCTGGTCCTGCGGCCTCACATACATTTTCGTTGCAGTTTGCCAGGCCACTGTATATCAAAACCTCTTGATATTTGATTTGTAGCTTCCTTCTTTAGTACTCAATGGCGTTAAGCGATTATATGCCCAAATAGCTGATCTATTTCCTGTTTGCCGAATACTTAAAGACGCAGGCGACACTTGAAAGGCCACCATTATAGTTATTTTTTTAAATATTGTTTCTTGTGCAGTAAAAAATTTGTTTCAACACTAGAGTGACCTTGATCAACAGTTCAAAAGCACATTTAAAAAAAATCCGACTGTAAACCTTGTGATATTGTTTGTTTTTTCTCTTCTCACATTTTTGTACATATACTAAGTTCTTCTATTAGAAAAGCAAAATAAATCAAAATTAAGTCAGAAGACATACAAAACGTTTACAAAATATATTTACAACTAGTTCATGGGTCTTTCTTTGATTATTTTAAGATAAGTATTGAATCTTAGGTAATTGTATTTTTAGTTGTATTGCCAGTGCAAGACGGGGGGCAAGCGACCACTTGTCACATTGAAGGCTGTGGGCTGTCTTCCATTGTTGATTTTTGTTCATATTGCCACTTTTTTTATGTAGGTTGTGTCCCGTACTGTTATACCACATATTCAATTATTAAAATAGCCCAATAGTGCCAAGTTAGACCTGTACATTTTTTTATTTAATAGGAGACCACCACTTACTTTCTGGCGGCCGCCACTTATTGTTTGGCGGCTGCAACCATATATGCGGCCACCATATAATTTATCTGCTGCCATATATTAAGTGGTGGTCTCCTGATAAATTACGATATTTCAGTTTTACTTGGCACAAATGGGGTTCCATACATTATCAACTAGACATAGATAAAATCTGGGACGGCTCATTAAATGGAAAAAAAATCAGAATTATAGTATACATAACTTTTATTTATATGCTATATTTGTAAATATGTGAATTTAACAAAACATAATTCAATGCCACTAGTTGATTATCCTGTACAATGTAAACAAGTTTGTGTCGGTCCTATAAAGCACTATGGATCTTCAAGGTTGTCCATACTTTTCGATCTTTTATCAGGATGTATGAATGTGACAGAGTTGCCGTTATTGTTTTTGTGCCACGACATCATCGGAGTTGATTCCTCGTTATCAAAAGACACCATGAGTCCCCTGAGAGATCCGCTAGAACCGAACCGTTTCTTCTTGCTTTTTGTGACTTTTTCTGTAGAATAAAAAGTTATAAATATGTCGGCCAGGATTTAAGGAGTACTTAACACGGACAAATTCAAATGACATTTTATTCCATTTTTCGATCAAAAGTAAATGGTGGAATGGGAACGCAAGGCCACAGGTTACACGTGTTTCGATTGGCACCTGAAAAAATAAGGAATTGTTCCATTGTAAGGTCGGAAACTTAGCCTATAACTCATAGCAAAAATTGTAGCAATTATTTTATCGTGTAAAATGAAATAGTTTGGTATAAAAATAAGTAAGGTTTGACATCAGGTTTATTTTCTACATTATGTTCTGACGAACTTTAGCATGCACTATAACGGTTAAGCCTTTCAACATGTTCAATCAGACGCGTACGAGAGTACAAAGTTAACACAGTCGCATTATGGAAAAAAGGTTAACACTAAACACAGACAGACAGAGGTACCGAAATGAGACTGAATGTGAATACTATCAATTTATAATTTTGTATAAAAACAAAGATTTTTACCCGTTCCAGTGCAATTTTGAAGTTGATGTTCTGAAACTCCAGCTGACAAACACAACTGTTCCAATGCTGCAATGCGTTTCTGCAAACAAATTAAATGACGACATTACCATAATATTGTAAAACTGTCAAATTTCTCATTTTGCAGATTATATTGAGATTGTTATAAGGAATTTAGTAATTCTAATAGAATTATTTTTAAATTTGTAACAAAACCAATTTAAAAAATAGTCTGGAAGATTCAAAAAGATTTTTTAAAAGAACTTTTGGCACATATTCCATATTCTTTCGTTTTTAATATCATTTCAGAGTTTGGCTTTAGTGCCGTGTGGAGGTCGTAGAAAGCTTCCCCGTGCTTCAGTTGTATGCTCTTATATATTTTCGAGTACTGGAATATGTGTTGGAAAGACACATTTTACATGTTTCCAAAATTTGACAACGTTTGGCGGTTTCTTTAAAAATTGATAAACTGATCTGTTTGGTCCTTGTTGTAAATCTTTTTGGCATTTTTTTTTTATCAAATCTAATATTTTACCGGTTTTCCAAGTTTACTACACCTAGCGTGTCTGATGAAGATTAATCCAGAAAAGCGCTTCACACGCAGTGAAATTTTGCTTTTGTACATTTATTAAAATCATTTCAATATGTGGATCGTGTCTTTTTGGCACATATTCCATATTCTTTCGTTTTTAATATTGTGAATTGCTAATTCTAGCGACACGGTGTATCATTTCAGTCTGAAATATTTGGTCAGCATTGTCAGTTAACACACACACAAAAAAAGAATTTAACCTGCAATGTTACATAGATAGCAGGTACAAAATAAGAAGTGTTCTTCGTCAATTTCTAATTGTGCTTTTATTTTCAGTTCTGCGTTAGTTTTAAAATGTTTTAAGTCTTAATTTGACTAGTTGTTAGCCTGAAATGAATGTTAGACAAATTTGACACTATAAGGAGTTACTTCTGTATACGCACCTCACATAATTTAAGTTCTTTCTTAGCCTCCTTCATTTGGTTAGAAATCTGTTTCTTTTGCATATACAATAGCTTCATCCGAAAATGTTCATGGTCAATTATTGCAACAATTAGACCTATAAAAATACAAATATTTGTTTAATTAAGTTATAGGAAATGTCATGCGGTGCTGGACGCGATTTCATTTTTAACCAGATTTATCACGCCTTAAACCAATGAAAGTGTCAAAATAGTTTTGTTTACACAAGAAAAAAAAACCCACGCTTGTTCTACCAGAGCATCTGAGTTAAAAAAATCCTTTTGGTGCAAAGTCTTTGATAAGGTGCCATGTTTGATTTAAAGCATTATATCAAAACGCTATGTTACCCCGGGGGTGTTACGCTTGCGCTAATTTTGCTCAGAGACATCATACGGAACCTGTTCATACGGATTCTCATATAGGTTTTCTGTTGTTTTTTTTTCTTATTTGGCTTGTACTTCTATAAAACAAAGATAACAAAATAATGTGCTAGATCAAGAAGGATCGGTTTTTTCCTACCGGAACAACTCTTACGATAAGTTCTTTATGTTGATTGCTGTTTAGTCATACTAGTATGTCTTCGTTGTCTCCTGAATTGTGTACTTCCTGACGCTGTTTTAAACATTTTTGTTTAATGGCAAGGTACAAAATGGAAAAAAGTGGATTAGAAATGTAAAAAAAAAGAGAAAAAAGTTAGTTGTTTTACTCACTGTTAACAACTCTTAGAATTCTCCAAGGGACGAGGAAAGCCAAAATAAAAACAAACTCTTGAATTGCATAAATTGTTATTCCTTTGATAAAAACAAGATCCAGGGTAAACGAAACAAAGACGATGAAACTGTCAAAAACCTGGAAGGATAAACGAAAATACGAAAACTGATATACTTTAATGTTCTCAAATCTTAAATGATATTAATTTTGGTGTTTTTTAATTCAGTACTTATACATAAATCATTATGTAGTATATTTAGTACAACCTCAATTAGACAACGACACCTTAAAAAACGGACAACAGATCGCTTTTTGCCGGTTTTAAATGGGCTCAAAATAAAGATGTCATTCAAATGACCTAAAACTAATTTTACTTTTACGAGATTTTATTTTGTTCTCCTTGAATGGATCTGACATGCTGAATTGACCATTATACCAACGCGGTGGTTGTGTTACAACAGGCAGGGACTGCTTACACTTCCGGAGCAATTGTGCATACTTTCGTTTCGACTAAAGTTCGCGTTGTTGATTTCTTTCAATATTTATCTGTGTTTTGTTAGATGTCTTTCTTCGTGTTGTTCTTCTTTGTATTTACTGGTAATGTTTTTGCTCTTTCGGTCTGTTGACATTCGTATGTCCCATTGATACTTCCCTGCTTCTTCGACAAAGATTTCTGTAGGACATATAGAACAACCCATCTGAATTATACTAATGTTATGGAAACATCAAAGAAAAGATCCAGCATTGCTACTGTCGATGTTAAGTGCCTTTCTTCCAACAGGTTTTTTTTAGAATAAATGCTGAACGCGTACATCCGAAGTAGCTTAATTTATGAAAGGATTTGGAGTAAATGATCATGAGACCACAACACATATTTACTCCAACTGCAATTATTTTTTTATGAGCTGTATTGCCATTTCGGAAAATAATTCCTCATCAGCAGCACTAGAACCCAAACAAAGGAAATCAAAATTTCAAAAGATGTTCAAAATTCATTAAATCAAATGAAATCCAAATATATATAGCTAATTGTTCGCTTAATAAGAAAGTGCAATGAGGCTGCTTTATCAAAACCTACCTCCAGCTTATTCTCAAGGATATGAAATCCGAAGCAAAATATCTTGCATATTGTCTAAAATATATGAAATTAAAATATTTTTAACAAAATAAAAGAATGCCGATAATTAGAAACATTGGTATATATTAAAATACATATTTTTTTATAGTATGACACGTGAGAACAGTATTATTCTCCAAGTGTTCAGACTCCAAAATAGTCTGCGCATCTGTCACTGGCATTTCTTCCATAGAATTGTGTTTATACAAGGTCTTCACTAAAGAGATATCAACTGACAAGTAAGACATCATTCGGCCGTAGATGAATAAGGGATAATTTTTATCTCTCAGAGAAAGTAGGTGGCATTGGTAGATGTCGAAAATATTTCATCGAAATTCGGCTTCTAAGAACCTTCTCTTTTTCTTTGCTTATGGATAGTTTTCTTGCGTTGTGGCATTCTTAAAACACATTGTCCGCTGTTTCGTCTTAGAATAGAACTGTTTTAATAGTTCTTTTCATGGAGAGTTCTATTTTTTTTTGTAACCTAAGAACGCGCATAATAGGTAATTTGACTAACTTTCAAATACTCACATGATAAGCAAATGGAAGAATGTTTAACTTATCTGAACACATACAAGCCATTGTTTAGCGTTTATACATTTCTTGAAACAATTATATTACCTCTATCACAAGAATTGCTAAAATGGTGATGCTGGCTTTATGGAACCCATGCGCGATGTCCTCTTCTATTGTATGTTCTTTGTGCTTTTTCTTTGATTGGCTGTGATCGGTTGCCTCCCTTTTTTGTCTGGTCAGCAATAAACCTGTATTTACAGAAATTAACTGAACGGGTTGTAAACCGTTCTCTGTCGCCAAATCTCGTTTATGTCGAAGTTCATAATTTGTGTCGTTATTACTGTAATTTAATAACTGAAGTTCTATTGTATCTGATGCATTTTTCCATTGAATAGATGAAAGTAATATCTTTGAGTAAAGATCTTCGATATCATACACTCCAATCAGGTCATTTGGATACTTTGCGTTGAGACCAGTCATAAAATTATCCGACACTTGTTCCGTCTTTTCTAAAACGTCTGAAAATGAAACAATATAAGAAGTAGATTACATTTATACAATATTTCCACTTTTAATGAATTAATAAAGTTCATTGAGCGTTATTTAACAAAGTCAACAACACGAACGTTAAACAAACCGTAAACTGCCAAAGCGATAATTTTGAACTATTTTTATGGCCACAAAGACTTGCTAGAAAAAGAACAAAACAAATAGGCCTAAAAAATGTGAGAATCGCAGCAATAAATCCAAACGGTGGATCAGGGAGCAAATCAAATATGAGTCCAACAAAAATCGAATAAACATGTTTCCGATACAGATTTCAAAATTATGGCTGATGGTTAAGGTGATCAGTTCCTCAAAGTTTCAATCTTTAAATATTTTTGAAATCAAATAACTCTTGTAGGAGTTGTTGAAATTTTTGAAATTTTTTTTTCCAATTTCACTGAAAAAACCTTACATCTTCTCTCTGGGACTACCAAATAAAAGTAATAACAAAAATTAACAAACTTAGAGAATCAATCTCAATATCCAAGAGAAAAAACAAAACATTGAAGACACACCGGAATAGTTATAGATCGCAATGATCCTGACTTGGTACAGACATTTCAAATAAAATGGTGGGTTAAACCAGGCTTTATGGCGGGCCAAACCCCCTCTTCCATTGCGATCTAAAGGACCGGCAGTAGCACACAACGCAACACGGCTGTGAAGCAATAATAGGGATATTAAGATGATCATCTCAGTACATTAATCAGCAAAGCACTAATCAAAACAAACATTAACCAATACGTTCAACTCAATTTTGATTTTTTTCCACCAGTGGCTGATAACGAAGGAAGAATTTTTTAAGGGGCCGTATGAGTCGTATTTTCTTGTAACCTTTTGTCTATGAGTCGTTCACGGAGACAGCGATGTCGTATAAAAAATCAGAAAATTAGCCCTAGCATATCGAATAAATTGTGAAATATAAACAAAACCAATTTGGACAAAACTTTGTCTGATTATCCCTTAGGCCTAGAAGCACCTTCTTGGATTAGTGTCGCACTTACCAACGATATAATGGATGTCAAGTATTAGTTCTCCCATCACTAATATACAGTCTATGATGTTCAGAACCACTACAGCTAACAACACGTGTTTACTGTGTAGCATACGTTCGCCATGATAACGTACTCTGAAAAATAAAATAATGCACATTTCTCATTGTACTTTGAATAAAAAAAATAAAAGCGAATTTTACATGAACAGTTACGTTAAGTCTTGTTCTTGCCTGCTAGGTTTGATATTTGACAAAATGCATATTATTATTCTGTAAACGACCGTATTGTCAACTTACACTGTAAAAATGTATATGGTATATCTTTATTTGACGGACTAGAGTTAGCTTGATTAAGCTTCTAACTTTGTCTTGAGTTAAAAGTTTCTGTTTGTGTGATTTATTATTGTGCATCATATTTTTTTTCCACTAGAATGCTAGAAAGAGAAGATGTAATGTTGGATTTTGTTTTACAAGAAGCAAAGTGGCATCAATTTACCAATGGGACATTCAATTGTCGCAAGTCATGACAACACATTTTGTGATATTTTTGTTAATTTTTGGTTATAACATTACATACTTGGCTATTTTTCCTTTAGGTGGAGATTTCGTTTCCCAGCTGATTTCCTTTTCAAGTGCCTCCTCTGTCCGTTTCAGGGTTTCTACGTCATGTGCATGAACCTTGGCAAATGACAAAGAGCCCGCAGCCAACGCCTAAAAAGTTTTCACGTGTTAATTGAATGAAGAGGATTTTTATTATGACTAGAAAAAAAGGCTAAAAACAAGACAATCTGTTATTACCAATGACACGCTTTTAAGTAAAATCGGGACGAAACTTCAGAATACAGAACTACGGACACAGTTAAAACAGTATACCCCTCGGCATTGAAACTGGTAAAATTAAACTCACATTTGCTGTAGTATAAGCAACAACAACGGAAACTTACTTTCTGTCAGAGTATATATTTAGCATAAGGTGTGTAGGGCTTCCGTATTTATACAAATTAGAAAACAGGTTCAAATTCAAATGAAATATTGAATATAACATGTATAAGTCTATTTGGTCAATAGCATTTTTTTCGGACCTAGAAAATCTTATTAAATTTGTTTATTTAAAGTGAAACTTTAGAGAGCAGAGATTACACGTACATGGGAGGATTGTTGGCTTTGTAGTCCAAGCAGCACAAGGTTTTCGATACTGTGATCTAAAGATTGTAAAATAAACTGTTTTGTGAACTAAAAATTATACTGTTCCAACTTGAGGAGAGTGGGTTTTTGGTCAAACTTAAGCTAATAACGAGTTAAAAAGAATACCCGACACGTTTATAATTTCGAATGATATTTGAATTGATTGAAAAGTGAGGATTATAAAGAATGTCCTTTTGATTTGAGTGAAGACAGAGTAAAGAACACCCAAATAAATGATACCAAAGTCTAATCGAAATTATAAAAAAGTACTTGTAAAATACTTACTGCAATAGCACTAGGTTGGCTCATCCTTCCCACACTAAATATTTATCAGTATTAGTCAACAGAAGTGCATGTCAATATGATTTGAATTTAAATATCTCACATACATGTCAATTTTAAAGATACAAATTGAAAAAATTATTATTTTTGCAGTTACCGTGCTCGACTGTAAAATTTAGAACAAAACCTATTGGTTCGATGACTTCAGGCCGTGTACCACATCTAAAAGATTAGTCAGATATGCATGGTTTCTCTGATATAGTAAGTTTCATTAATGTACCCTGCTGGAAATGAATTTTGACAAAACTAAGTGTGCATTGATACCTATTTAGCAACGCCCAGGGTTTGGGTAATAAATTTAGAGTTCATTCAATCATGGCAAACCATGCAGGTGGTTGGTTATGCACGTGCCTAAAGGTGTTCAACTTTAATTTTATGAACACTTTACTTGTTTGTAAAATTTGACGTATCAGCTTTACATCAAAAGTGACATCTCTTTGTACTGATATTTTTATTGGTTACCTAAGACAATGAATTCATTTTTATTTCTTCACAGTCAAGGTGCATTTGTGCTCATGCAGCTAGCCAAGGGTTTCGAACACTTGGAAGATCTATATTTTATAAAAAGATAAGGAGTAAATGAACACGAGACCATAGTACATATTATGTAAAACTACAAATACAATTAATTAAAATGAGCTGCAACAAGTCTTTTTTTGACAAACATTTGTACAATGTGGCGAAGGTGTTATTCAGCAGACAATTGACATCCGAATGGGCACAAATTGTGCATTATAATATTGCTTGCTGATTTGTTTCTTCATTCATACAAGGCGGATGTCTTACAATCACTTCTAGAAATAATAAAAGGATCAAAGAGACCCAGACTTCGATCCTTAATCCTTTAATCTCACATTTTATTAAGTAAAACGTCCTTTCACTAAACAATCCTCAATTTGGTCACTATTTACATCTTATCGTCCCCAGGAATTTAAGATTAAAGACACTACAGATTTTAAGAGGTTAGCTTTATATTTGGATTTATATCTCGAAATTAACACACGGAAGGTTTTTACAAAACTCAATAACAAACGTGATGACTTCCACTTTCCAATCGTTTACTTTTCTTTTTTGTGTAGCCGCCTTCTGTCCGCTCCAGCCTATTTAGTTTACGCATAGCACGTGATATGTTATTCCTGAATTTGTCTTGATAGAGGTCACGTCTGACAGGCATATTTTTTCACAGGGTTACGTTGCTTCCGGTTGTCCTCACTAAAAAAACTTTATTTCGGTTCACGTTGATTGCTGTTTGGTTGTTATATGTGTTTTGTGCGGCTTGTTTTGTTGTGATGATTTAATTTCTACCGATTTTGTATTTATCTTTTCGGATTAACGATATTTTTTTTAATTGCATCTTTGATACACCTTCTTCCAGACGATAGACTTTGCATGACGCGCGTTTCATCTTTTCAAGACTCGCCCAAAGATTGAAAATGCAAAACACTATATGAATATGAAGAGAATAGAACAATTAAACCAAAACAGCCAAAATGGACACCAAACTTTTACTAAGATCAAGTTAAGTCAATCCATTTTGTTATAAGCTACGAATAAATTGCTCATTAGGATTTACAATGATAACAGTTTTTGAATCAAAAACCTAGTGAATTCATAACAGGGGAAGTAACCATTGTAGCGAAAAATAACCCGTATCAACACAGGGTCAGATCTTGCAAGCGATAATAATGCATCAGACCGAGATACTTTGTTGTATCCCCCAAATTTAGTGTTTTCACTCTAGTGTTTCAAAAAATTCTTCCTGTCATGAACTTGTCCGGACGGTTTCTCAAAAACTACTCAATGGATCGTACTGAAATTTTGTATCGTGATCATGAGAGTGGCACTCACAGCCAGTCACAGGTGTGCATGCAAAAACCAGAATTTTAGAAATGGCTGCCGTTTCCATGGAGACAGGAAAAAGGTCATAACATATGACATTGCAAATATCTCGGTAACCTAGGTGTGTAGGGTTCTTTATTTGTAGGTGATTAGAACAAAAGAAACCCTTCCATAATATGAGGAGAAAAAAATTGAAGCAATATTTATGGTTTTCGTATAATTTACGAAGATGTGATGTTCCAGGTCCAAAAATGAGCACTTGTCAAAATGATTCAACCTAAATGATGAAAAAATGTAGGCAGAATGGCAATATGCGAACGTTTGGGAGATATATTGTGTTGGACATACCAAACACAGTCAACACTAGTTAAATATAAAGTAAATACATAAAGCTAGTTGATCTGAATGGGAACTATATATTTCCGTTTTATCACTAGCTAAATATATATGGTGTCAGCGAAAGAGAAAAAAATCATAGTTCTGGCTTTCTCAATGCTTTATACAAATTAAAAACCATTGTTTAAGGCTGGACACAAATAAAAATCGCTATAATTACCTTAAGACTGTTTCCACTTGATTTTTTCCTCCGTATCATATCCATTTTGTACCGTATTCTTTTGAAGTGTCAGTGCAAAAGTATCAACATTTGAAAACAGTTTTTCATTTCAAAAATCTTAAAATGTTAAGACTTATTAAACCTACATTAGACCGATTTAAGTTATAGGTGCATAGAATTTTGCGATGTCGTTTTGGAATTATAGCATGTTGTATGATCATAGGACACTGAAAAGGATTAATTGATCATTCAAATTCTACACGTCTTACTTATTAAAAGGTCATTTCACAAAGTTATGCATTCGTATTGAATATATATATCTGCTTTCACTATAGCTTTTATTTAATCCCCTGTTTCAATACATGTTAAATCGAAAGGATGATTTATCTAAGAAGCAAAAAGAGACAAGATATTGAATTAATTGGAGATCCCCATACTAAAAATGGAAATCAATTATAAAGAAAAAAAGCCATGATTTTTAATTCTGACAAAACTGTTTAAAAAGTATAAATTCGGACAGAAACAAAGAGCCATGCCATATCTCTTTTGTTTTTTGTATAAACTTCAAGTATAAAAGTGACAATTTAGCAGTTATTGTGGGGAAAATAAGGATTAGTTATTTGCGCAAGCTCCTCCGACTGACCTAATTTCTCAAGCGGCAAAACTATACGGTAACGAGTGAACCGGTTTGGTTTTTTTTTGCCAGAGACTTACATTTAAGTTTGTGTTTAGGGTGTGTTGAAAATATTAATGCCGCAAAGGATTTTTCGGTTTTTTGTTTTGTTTTGTTTTGTTTTGTTTTGTTTTGGTTTTTTTTTTTTTTTTGGGGGGGGGTGTTTACAACTCTTTTGTGTTTGCTTCGTCAATCAGAACGTTCAAAACCATTGACAAAACTAAATGCCTCCAACATTTATGAAGTCGTGAGCAAAAAAGATTATTCTTTTATAGCTTGCCTCTAAATAAAGCAGAGGTAACATTGGGGCATCCGAATGTCAAAAGTCCGATTGTCCAAAGACAGAACCAGTAAACAAGAACGATAACAGAAGGAAGAAACAGACAACACAAAAACACAAAAATACCAAACCAACTGAACAGCAACCAACAACTCGAACTCAAGTCTTAACGGTGCTCCGTATGGGTGAGCAGCAAGAAAAAATATGAATTAAAACATAATTCTCTACTAACAGTCTCTTTTTATAACACGAAATGATATGGCCTTTATACAGTCATGTTATATTACCTGTAAGAAACAAAGAGACACCAAAAGGGCATGCGAGTGTCAAAAGTCCGAAAGGGCAACGACAAAACCGGTAAACAAGAACAAGAACAGCGCGAGGAAACACAAATACAAAATCAACTGAACGGAATTCACCGATGCGAACTTAACAACAGTGAACTCAGGTGCTCGGATCCAGAAGAGTAAGCGATTCCTGCCTGCTATAGCACACCCGTCATGTTGCTAATTTCCAGTTCATTGTGTCAAATCTGGTAAAGACAGACAAATAAAATTCTACGACAAACCAACATCTCCACTTATTTGAGAGATAGAAATGATTTGCCTACGAGAGCATGGTGTCTACCGTAAAAATTTCTTGAGTGAAGACAGCAACCGTGGAGCAACATAACCCTGTGTTAGCAATTTCTGTGTCAAACGCTCTGCCAAGGAAATCAATGTAATTCCTGCAAGCTCTGGAGTAACGAATCAACTGTGATACGAAAACTCTATAAGCGGAATGTTGCTACACAAAAAGGGAAAGTTGATGATAGGAAAGTTGAAGTCATCACGTTTGTCATAGTGCTTTGTTGAAAGTCTTCTTTCTCTTCTTCCCGAGGTTATCCCATTCCGATACCAACACATTGTGTTGGAGAACATATCAAAGCTTTAAATTATCCGTTTAAATTTCAAAATTTCTAAACCCTAAGGTTCTTTCTAGCCCAGAGATAGGTTGATCATCTTAGTAATAATTTGGTTCCCTAGTTTGGTATTTTTTGTTTTATTGTTCTATCCTCTTCATATATCATATAGTGTTTGGTCTTTTCAATATTTTTGGTAAAGCGCCTCTGATGAGTCTTGAATAGACGAAACGCGCGTCTGGCGTAGCAAATTTTTTGTCTGGAACTTTGTTGTCATTTTTATTGAGAGTCAATTTTGAGGTGTAGATCTAAATATGAAGCAGACTTCCTAGAATCGTTGTGTCCTTTATCTCAAGTTCCTGAGGATATATGAGATGGATAAAGTCACCAAATCGAGAATTGTTCAGTGAAGGACATCATCAATATAACGGAAGGTGAGGTTAATAGACAGAGCTAGTCTACGATTAGTCTCGAACCCAAACTCATACTACCAAGGTAGTGAGTCTGGGAAAACACCTATTGATTTCTCGTAACCACTAGGTGGCGATCGTTATACCTTTTAACCTTTACCACGTGTGTATATGACGTGTTTAGCATACAAGATTCATTTCAATCTGAAATGAACCAACTTTAAAAAACTCAACGTTTCATTGGTCTTCCGTGGTTTTTGACAACTGGTTCTGCAAAATCGAGAATCGGATTGGTCAAACGTGTATGGTTCTGTAATCAAGAATGTCCCAATTTTTAACTCCAATAAACATAAACAATTTCCAAAACCAGGTAGACGCCCGTGAGTACAATTTAACAATAAAACGATTTTGTTTTATTGTTAACAAAACCAACTTGTGTTCAAAAATGTAAAATATGATGTCTTATTATATAAATGAGAAATGATATGTTATAAGAGAACAACTCACATCAATTCGAGAAGTTATTTCGCTATTGTATTTGCATAAATTCACTGAACCATATGTGCAGAATTCTGAACATACGGTTGAGTGATTTTCGTCAAACACTATGATAAAGCCTGAAAGTACTCCGAACGTACACATAACAAAATAGGACTCTCATCATCTATTGATAAGCGTCTGGGTGATCGAGACTAGTCTACGATCATACAATCATACAAAAAGATGTACACGTACATACAATATAGCACCGTATGGACTCGTGATTTGATGAAAAGGTGATTCACGTACATGGAAATGGTTAATAACACACTTTGAAAAGGGATAACCGGATTAAAAACAAAACAAGGTATGTTTGAGTATCATTTTTCGTTACCCATTTCAATTATATATTAAATGCCATGGCTCACGGAACACTGGAAACCGTTCCCTTTCTTAAGATGCATAATACTTTTCGAAAGAATGTTTCAGTTTTCTTCCAACTTAATGACAAAATGATGTTACAAAAAAAAATAACAATAAAACATATTTTTTTCTAATGAAATCACACTATTTAAGAATATAATGTGCATACACGTGCTCTTAGGAATATGAAATATATCAAAACACCGTTTTTTTATGGGCACGGATCTTATAATAAAAGTTATGCCCGAAAATTAAAGTAACGCCGTCTGAAAAGGTTATCAATCGGTAACGCATATAAAAATGGTTAAGAAACAGCAAATGATTAATGCTGGAGCCGATGGTTATATAACGATAAATCTTTCTCATTCCGAAAGAATCAATATCAACCTGTATTACTCAATTTGTAGATCTACTAGTCAGTGTCTATGTTGATGACTGTGGCTGCCAAGAGCAATATGTAACACATACAGACTGCAAAAAGATACAATTCAAATTGAATCATTATTTAAAAAAAATACTGCTATGAAATAAAAAGTCGGGAATCCTAATTTTGGTAGAGCGCGTCAGAAGTAGCAAAATTAAATGTATGGACTCGTGATTTGATGAAAAGGTGATGTCAACAAAATTAAACACCTAAAGATATGAGGTGTTCCGTGCAATAGCATTTGTTTTTATATAAGAATGGCTACTGGGCTTATTATAGACCTTTTTGATGACATATTGCTATTTTTGAAAATTTTGCCTTTTCAAAGTGTGTTATTTACCATTTCCATGTACGTGATTCACCTTTTCATCCGATCACGAGTCCATACGGTGATATAGTGAAAAAAATAATCAATACAGAAATGTGTTGTTCAATGTTCTGGTACGATTTGCGGAAAGAATCAATCTCAACTAAAAAGTGTACCTAATAATAACTACTAAAAATTTAATACACATAAAGGTTTCAACGAACGCCTTTAGGCTATGTCATGTATTTGTAAAACACATTTCACTTATGTTGATGATCCATGTTCTTGTTTCCAATCCACCCCAGTCTTGGCCTGTACGATTTGGGGATCAAAGCTGATGACACTACCTGGCTTTGATGACAAAGAAGCACTTGATCCGTTGAACGTAGATGTAGAAGACTGTGATCGGAGATGCTTCTTTATACCCTTGACACCAGCTGGAAAAATACGAAAAAGTTTATAATTTAATCAACAAAAAGGCTTACTTTATTAATATTTCAACAACTATTTGATAATGAACTCTGAGAAAAAAAAAACATTTTCAATTTTTAGAAACACTTAAAGACTTTTTAAAATCCTCATTAATTTGTTCTAACAGTACTTCCTGTGTGGGACCAAGGTGGTAAATAGGACCACAAACGACCCTTGCTTGTAAGAGGCGTAAGTATTGGTATTTTGACATCATTTTAGTGCTTAACCAACAGAGCGACCAAGGTGTGTACACTGACTGGCTGAATAAGGTGACTCAAGTCCCCTGTTTGTCTATAATTTAAAAAATATGTCCGATGACCATAGTTGGCCAACGTGGTATGGAGAGTGCAACGCGTGAAGCAGGTTAAACATCCCTTCGTGAACCGACCACCATGTAGTACAGTATATAGGCTGTTCCGCACTAAAACAGTTTTTCCAAATGTCTCCTTTGTTTCCCTGTCCATATTTCGTTCATCATCATCATTTCATGTTCATTGTATCATCCTTTCCATGTTCATCGCCTGTAAATTACCTATATAGCGTTGCACGGGAGTAAAACAACTCACTTACTCACTCTTTTGTTTCCCATCCCATCCCCATATTTCTCATCATCATTTCATGTTCAAATTTCATGTAACATCAACATCAAAGTTCAATGCCCTTATATATATCCTAGATAGTGATGTAAGGGCGAAAAACACCAATTCATTCATTCATATTCACAGTACAGTTAAAACAACGGTAAAAAAAGATCAAACAAAATTAACCCCCCCCCCCCAAAAAAAAAAAACAAAAACAAAAACAAAAACAAAAAAACAAAAACAAAAACGAAAACAAATTAAACAGAATCAAATAATTCAAACATGCCTCCAAATGCAAATGAAATTATTTAGGACAACAGGAACATTTACCTTCACAAATCAGAATTTTTCCTTCATCAATCCCCGAAGTTCTACACAGCTGATCGAAATTGTCTATGCATTTCTACAAGAAAGGGATATAAAATTAAAAATAACAAGAATGAGATATAACAGATACTTAATTTGACCGAATGAAAAAAACAAAAATGTGTTCTCAAAATAAAAATGGCCAATGAAACTAAACATTGCTATCATACATCAACTGTTACACTAATAAAGAAATAATAAAAGGCAAATAAAGAAAACAAAAGAAGTACAATTTGTGAGCTATAGGTTTTCGAAGTGACTGTGTTATATCATATACTCATATAAAAAACTTTATTATGACGTGGTCACTTAGACGTGGTCACGTGACATGTGATATTTCGCTGGGTCAACCGGTAATCGTTGGGTCGCATGGTAAGGTCACCCTCTCGTGAGATTTCGCACGTGAACCCCATGTTTTTACTTCAACATTCTATGAGCTGTATTTCTTTCAATGGAAAACGGTTAAAATGTCCAAAATATGTTTCAGAATTTAATATTGAATTAGTTTCATTTAGATATTCGATATAATATAACAGTTATCACCCTTGATGATATGTGACCCAGCATTTCTTTCCCCTCGAAAAGTAAGGTCACCCTCGGGGCAAGCCCTCGGGTGACCTTACTTTCTCGGGGAAAGAAACCACCGGGTCACACACCAACTAGGGTGATAATTGTATAATACTAACTTGACCAATGATATATCTGGTTTCATTCAGCACTCTTCAAATATAATCAGTTCGCAATAATGTTTTTTTTTTTCTGTTGTCGCATACTCATTATGTTTTCTTTTTCTGGAGACTTAATATGTAAAATTCTCAACCTTCGATAATCGTTTTGAAATGATGACTGGAAACCAAAAAAAAAAATATTGTCTTAATCTATACCTTATAAGTCTGGAGATCGTTCCTTAGTTCAGCCACCTGGGTGGTGACCTTTTTCTTTTGAATGTACAATAATTTCATACGGAAATGTTCTTGGTCAAGTATTGCAACTATCATACCTGTAAAAAAGAAAAAAAGATTCTTTAAAGGATTTTCTAATTATTAAAAGAAAAGGCTTACCGGTGTGTCTGTCTCTGTTTTCTTAATGTTAATGGTTCTATGACCAGCAATGAGTCTTTCCCTGATAATTTTGGGATCAGTATTGAATCTTTTGTATTATAATATTTTTAATCTAGGGCCAATTCAAGACGGAGAACAGTGACCACTGGTCTGTTGAAGTCTTCCATTGTAAGTTGTGTCGCGTACAACTATTCTATATCTCATTATTTTCTATTTATGCCTTTTAGAATAAAAATTGAAATCATCATGAAATCAGACTAAAACATGTGACCGTATGATATATTCTCAAACTCTGTGATATAACATTTGTAAATATTAAAGTAAATGTTCAAGTATAGTTGAGACTTGCAAAATTATATATTCTACTCCGATCATAACAAAAGATAAACTACTGTACTGTTAACTACTCTGAGAATTCTCCAGGACAGTAAGACACCCAGTATGACGACGAAGTCTTTGACACTGTAGGCTTTCAGTCCTTTGATAAAAACGATATCCAGGATAAAAGAGACAATGACCACGAAAGCATCGAAAACCTGTAAAAAGTATGGAAAGCTTAAAATGCATACAAACCTCTAAAAAGTATGGAAAGCTTTAGATGCAAAAAAAAATTAAGAATGCTTTAGATGCATACAAAACCTATAAAAAGTATGGCAAGCTTTAGATGCATGCAAAACCTGTTAACAGCAGATTCATTCAAAATATGTAAAAGACTTAGTATGGAAAGCTTTAGATGCATACTTTTTGTGTTGTGAAATAAAACATCGTAAAATGTACAAATTTGAATATTAGGGAATGCTATTATCTAATGCTAACAATATCGATTGTGGGTTGAGACCATAAAAAATGATAAATTAAGTTTTGCTTGATATACATTGTTTATATCATGTTACAATTAAAAATGCAAACAAACGCACATGACTATCAATATTGCCATTTTGATCTGAGAAATTTAAAACTAATTTCATTATCTCAGCTTTGATATTGGAACCCCGAATAATATGGATTCACATTGCAATGGTAGTTACCTAATGTGAAAGGACTCATCAGTGTTAAACCAAACCACAGACCAAATATTAAATAGTGATTTTATGTCAAATGTTGCGGTCTATTTGTCTTTTTTAGAAACAGAACCCAGCAGGTAAAATAAATGTTGATAATAGTTATATAACTTGAGCTATAAAATAAAATATCAAAGTCACACTCGATGTCAAATTGAAACATTTGAAAAGACAAAGATTTCGCCTCAAGGTATAAAATGTAAATCGATTTTATCTAATATAAGTTTGGAACAAACGTAACAGAGAAAGTGATATTTCCCCTTTAAGGTTCATGGTTACACTCTGAATTAATGGACCGATGATATTGGACTTAATTTTTCTATCCATGTACAGTTAAACTCTGCTTCACGAGCAAGTATTTTTTGTACAAATAAATAGGCAGGAGGTCTTTTCTTCGTTTATAATGTACAATCAAATTACCTCTAATTTGTGCTCCAACATGTGTTTTCCCATGCAAAACATCTTGAAAAACGTCTACAATAAGAAGGTAAAAAGAAGGACAGTTAAATAAAAGTATTTAATTAAATGCAGTTGAATACGTTTTTTAGGGTTTGATATGCTTCAGGTGCATTTGAAGTAAGACACTGTTCTACTGACTGATATTTTCCACTGCAGATGTTTGAGTTGTCGTTGTTTCGCATACATAGCTTATTCCACATCTCATATTTTATGTCAGAATGTGATAAGTACCGACATTAATACTTATTCATCAAACATTATACCTGTTACTATATCTGCTTTTTAGTCATATATCACAACTTGTTTATGTTCCGATTATGGCTGAAATATCGCCGACGGGACAGTAAGCAAACAACTTTACTAGTTATCAAGTTATAAGAATAGAATTGTTCCTGATACCATCTTCTATTTGAATGTAAGTCACAACAACATCAGACTACTTAACACAAACAAACAAAAGAACAGTTATTACCTCAGCTAAAAGGACTGATAAAATGGCGATGCTAGATTTATGGAAAATGTATGCTACTTTTTCTTCCACCGACAATATTTCTTGATCATCATTGCTTAGTGTAGGAGCATAAGTTGTTTGGTTTGATGGACCCACACTTTGGACGTCCCGTTTCTCTCTTATATTTTTAACCAGGCTGTTTGTTGCATTATAATTCTCCCAATCTACATTCGACCGCAGCAGTTTTTCATACAGTTGTGATATATCGTCTAGGTTTTGTAACTCGCTCGGGTAGTTTGAAATCATTCCATTCATAAAAGATGTTGCCTTTAGTTGGTCTGTTTCCATCATACCTGAAGTTGAGAGGAACAAGTACAGTTTTGATGTTATATGTATATTCTATGCATTTCAACAATAAAGGGACCTCAATTTTTCAGATATTCAATGGCCAATAATAAAAGAACGCTATAGGTACAAATGCTAGAAATTAAAAAATAATTGTTTGTACAAATTTCGAACAAATATCATTGTCATTATTCTGATGAGTTGCCGCATTTTGAGATTTTGTTTAAATTAAATATTGCTTCTTTTTCGATTAAAACTCGTAATTTTCTTTCTTGTAAAACAAACTTATTAAATATATATATTGTTATCTATTGTTTCTTCGGCAATGAATGAAATAAAGCTTATTGACGAATCTTAACATGAATTCGCCTGCAAAACATACATCAAATCTAGATAAATTAAGGAACTTTAATTCTTTATGTCCTTTTTTGTAACTAAAGAGTGCTTTATATAACCTTTTATAATACCAAAGTAAATTTAAAGTACAAAAGATTATTTTTGAAGTTCAGCTTAATATATGCTTACCTATGACATAATTGAGATCCAGCATGAGCTCGCCCATCACTAGGATACAGTCAATTATGTTAAGCGCCACTACTGCTAGTAACACATGCTTACTGTGGATTATCTTTTCTCCATGGTAACGGATTCTGGAATACAGTAGAAAGCTAAACAGCATTTCCTTTCATAAAATAAGAAACGGACAAGGATTGCCAAAGTATTTACCAATAGTTTCCCTCTTGTGCAGTCAATATCTACATACATTTTATAATTACATTTACACATACTTTCCTTCCATGCTCGAGATTGTGATTTCAACAAAAATTCAATTGCAACTCGTCAAGCTTCCCGTCCTCTTCAATTTCCATAAAATCAAACTCACAGTCCAAAATTCACAGTTATTATTCATTTTATGACACTATACAAAATTAATGAGACCAAATCACGCGCTCTTACTTATTTTTCCTTTATTGAACTTCATATTCTTTTATTCCGGTATCATCTAATAAACTTTCAGTGTCTTAGGCGAATCATCAGTGTGACATCTACATGTTCAATTTTACTTTTATCAAAAACTGTTTTAAGAAACTTTTTCATGATAACTTACTTTGCTATGGTACCAGTTGGCGGTGCTCGGTGTTCCCTATCTATTTGTTTCTGTAGAGTTTTTTCTGTCGTTTCAATTCTATTCAAATCATCTGCGTGAAGTTTTGCAAACGTAAGCGACTTCGCTGCTAAAGCCTTGAAATACAATAAAGTTTCTTTAAAAAAGGGAAAACAAAATGTAGAAAAAAAAACCAATTCTATTTAAACATCTGCTAAAGCATTTAAAAACAACAATAGTGTTACTATTAGAAAGTCCTTTCAATTTGTTCAGATGCTCTGCATTGAGAGTTTAAACAAACAAACAAAAGTGAATTTGCTGCAAAAGTCTTTCAAGCTGAAGCACAAGGGTTGCATAACAAAACAACTGATGTTGTTAATGAATCAAAAGAATGAAAAAAATACTGACCTGCAAAGCAAAAAGTATTGCAAAATATTATCAGTTTTTTGGGGCAGGCATATTTAAGAGCTACTATCAAATAAAGACAAAGCTAAATCGCAAAAAGGAATATTAGAAATACATACATGTAAAGTGGCCATTCCTAGATCGTGTTAAAGAATGTCTAATTACTTAGTACCCTGTCCATTTTAACGACTACGTAAATTTGATGGGACAAGTAAAGTTTATCAATTAAAATATCTCTATTTTGTTGGCTCTAGGGCTTTTTTCTTTAGATAGTATAAAATGGAATAAAATATTTTATTGTGTTCATTTGTTTAGGATTTCAAAATAAAAAGGCAAATAAAATGATTTTATGTAAATAGCGATATTTATACAAAATTAATCACGATTGTCTAAGAGTATTTTTATAATACATGTATACTTTTGAAAGAACAGCAGCACGTACTAAACTATATTTGATTTATTTAATGAACAACAACATTTGCTTTATATAGTTATTCTATTTCAAGTACATCCAGTAGTTTGTCAAGATCACGAAGATGTTTGCTATTCAGCAAAAAACTGATCCTAATTTTGCAACGCCAACGATATAAAAATTCAAATTTACCAAAAGAGCTTTTAAAGATAAATTCAACGAGATACAATCGAGTTTATTATACATAAAACAATATATATAACATAAAACTTTTTTTTATTCTCTTGCTAAAATCATTTCATATAAAACTTCAATAAAAGTAAATTGATTAATCAACACATTGTAAATGACTTTTTGCTGGAAACTGTTTGATTTTATCAGGTTTTATTTTCAATCAACTTTTCTTCAGGCTATGAGAACATAAGATAGGTATTTTACTTTTTAATAGTGTCAAATTTTATGTTAATTTGTGAAAAGCTTGCTCAACGAAGTTCGTTTGGACAAAGTCCGTCATCTCATATAACAAATCGAAAGCAACTTATAATAATTAAAGTACTTACTAGTATAATAAAGGGTTTTTTACGTTTTCGAGAGAGGTCGCCAAAGAATAACGTGGCACAGAAGTGCTGAAGCAGAGCGGAAACAACTGGAGTAGCAAGCATGAAATCGAGCTGGCGTTGTGGCCAAGGACAGGCGTGGATACAGCAAATGCTGTCATGTCTTATGAGCCGACCATGGCCAGAAGAGGATATGTAGCTAGATATCAAAACTGAGATGATGACAGACGTATTTTATCGACCGTGTATACCCTAATGTTTTCTTGGTCATTTTTTTTTTGGTTCCGAGCTGAGCGCGAAAACAAAATTTATTTTCTTAAAGCATCACAACGGAATATATTTTTCTCATAATCAATATTATTTCATATAGCAGAAATCCTTCTTCAGAATATTTTTTTTTGCTTAACCTCTGCTGCCAAGAGGTACCAATGGGGCATTTAAATGTCAAAATTTCAAACGGACAATTAAAGACAAAACCAGTAAACACAAACGAGGAACAACTGAATAGCAATTAACAACGCGAACTCGATCGTAACGAAAGCGAGCTCTCGTGCTCCGGGAGGATAACAGTTCCTGCTTGTTGCTATATACCGTCGCGCTGCTAACTTTCAATTCAGCGTACCAAGTCCGGTAATGGAGAACAAAGAAATTACTCATTCTTGAGATACAAATCTTATATTTTTGTTTATGAGAGCATAATGTCTTTCATATAATTTCTTTACTAAATACAAACGTAACGCTGAAGCGGAGGGAATGTGAGAAATTTGAAGTGATCACTTTTGTCATCGAGTTCATTAAATGTTTTAGATCTAAATGAAAAAGATTCTTAAATTGATGTAAACAAATATCAGTGTGACTCCTAGTATAAACTTATGTAATGCATATAATATACACATTTTTTTAGTATATTAGACAGGTACAATAGAAAATGCATGATTTGCTGTATTTGTTCAGTTTAATCGATACATTTTAAATGGTTCCTTTCTTAAAAATTGTTTAAATTTTAAACGGTCCCTTTATTAAAAATGGTTTAAATAAAAACGTTGAATAAAGTGTCATATGACACACAAGGAAGTATTTGGCAATGCCCAAAAATAAATGCCGTTTTGTTTATTTATGGTTGCCATAACAACACAAGTAGTGCATGTAGTGTATTGTATAAAACTTTAAATTAGACATTGTCAAAATCTTTGGTAAATATCCAATTTTTACAGGTACATGAGGATAAAGGACTAAAAAACCGTTTTACAATGGATCGGATAGTTCAGTTTTTTACACTTTTACTGCAGTTTGGTAGGTTTAGAAATTTTAGGGTTTTTTTAAATCAAGAAGTTAAAATGTGACAAAAAACTTTATTTTGTTGTAATCCCCATAAGGAATCAAGGTGAATATGCAGGACGTATGTAAATCAATTTTATACTTAATTGTTTTGTCTTCTTTGCAAAGCTATAGTTTTTTGTTCCAAGTCAAAGTCAGAAGCGGCGCAAACTTCTGCGATGTTTATGCTGTTGTTGTGGTTAAATACTTCGATTACTTATGCCGCTATTTTAAAAGCTGTTGTGGCTTTAAGTTCTCTTTTTCAATGCCAATGAGAAAGGTTCAAGACTAAAAGATTTCTACCTCTGTTAAAAATGTCTAAGACAAACTAAGAACATAATTATTATGAAAGTCTGACAATAAAAATTACAATAATTTGAATTGATGTTGTTTACATTTTAGTACCTTATAAACTAAATGAAACAATTTAAATATATCTAAATACAGTAATGTGTTGTTCTAAGATATATGATCCGTATCAATTATCGAGTGCTGTTGTACTTACGTAAAGGATCCGGTGCATTCAAATTAAAAGAGTTTTAAATATTCTTTTGTTTTATTAAGTTAACAAACATTGGCGTAACTACTACATGTAGCACAAACTTATGATATTATTTAGATGTTATTTAAAAAAAAATACACATTTGCTGCATGGCGTTTTAAAAATGAAGATTTTGGATAATGCTAAAGCCTATTCCTTTCTGAATACATAGAAATTTATATGATGTGAGATTAGTGTACGCGATATCAAAATACAAAATCTGTACAAGAGAGAATATGAGATTTAAAGAAATGCAAGACTTAAAGGTACTCCCGTGAGCTTTCCTGCGATTCCTGACAAAAAAAACTTAAAAACATCTATCGACTGACGTAAAAATTCAGTTTAGGCGATAGTTAATCCGTCTCAGTTCTTCAAACGGGTAATGATTAAGTCTAGAGTTTTCAAAGAAATCAGACTCACTTGATCGCTGCTATTCTGAAAAATGACACAAAGGTAAAAAGGCATTTAACATTTAAGGTAAAAATAATATTTATATCAATATTTCAAGTTTTGAACAAAGGAGACAAAATTAAAAGATTCAACCAAAATGTTCAACTCAGACCCTTTAAGAACAAATTGTTAACATTTTTTTTTATTCTCAAAGAGAATTGCTTTACAAACAATATTTGTCCATAGAAATTCTCTTCACACTTTAAAACTAACGTGTACGGTAAAACAGCTTTAATCATTATAACTAGAAACTTCGCTGTTGATCCTAGCATTTCATGTCTTATTAACTATAAGACATACATATATGCTCGGTTATTTAACTGAAATACAAATTACCAATGAATAAGAAAACTAAAATGCCATTATAATTTTGAAATTATTTCATGACGCTTTGAAGTGTAAAACATGTTAAACTAATTCAATCTTGACACTAATATATACTGTTTACAATGAACGCAACCAAATGTAGGAGGCTTGGTAAAGACCCTAAAAATTTTAAACCTGTTACAATTGTGAGTTGTCTAGGTAGCCTCTTTACAGCAGTACTTATAGAAAAGCTGAATATACATTCAGAAGAATTTCGAATACTCACTGTCGTGACGAGAATCAATGTAGTTTCATGCAAGCTAGGCTATAGTGTCACAGATAGCTTATTTTCTTTCATGCTTTATTTGAATTCCCAAACTTAAGGAAAAGACACTTTACTGTGCCTTTTAAGTTATATAAATGGCAAAATGTTAAATGTTATCAAAACATGTATAAAAGTATAAAATCAAATATTATTTTTGACAATGGGAAATCTGATTTCTTTTCCTGTAATAACGGAGTGAGACAGGGAAAAAATATGTCACCTTTTCTTTTTTGCTTTGTTTCTAAATGACCTTGAGTTGTTTCTTGACAGTCAAAATAATACAGGATTGTCATCGATAACTTATGATTTAGAAAGTAGTGTACGTAGGATACATCTTGAAAATATGTGTACTTTTATATGCAGACGACACTTTAGAACGCCCCATAATCCCCACCCTTAATTGGATGCTGTTGTAGATAATTATCAAACGTTGGATAAACGTGATAAAATGTCCTAATAATTGACGATTTGTTTTTAATATCACTGTCGTCGAGCTAGAAATTGTAATCCAGAAATTTTGGCCAGCAATTAAAGCTCAAGCAGAAAAGGGAAAAAGCTAGTATGAAATTATCAAGCTAGTTCGATAACGCAATGTATCCAAATCCTGCCATTAGACCAGTTTCACAAGATGGTAAAACCAATCCTTTTATACAGCTGTGAACTTTAGAGGTTTAAAAACAATCACTCATTAGAAAAAAATCCACTAAAATTCTGTAAACTCCCGCTAAATCTAAAGTATTCTACAACAAACTGCTTTGTATGTCGTAAATTGGTAAGATTTCATTTGAATTTAGATATCCAAACTAGGAGGGTTTGGTGTAAATTATTTAATATACGACAATGTCCCACTGATCAATTTCGTTAAAACTGGCATGATGAAACCCCAAATTGTTCAATACGGCGTAGCAAAATTAATTGTCTGGAACTTTGTTGTCATTTATCGTTCGAACTCACGCCGGAACGAAAACTAAACTCTGGCGCTTTTGAAAGGTAAGTGCAGCACATCCGTTGCTTTGCGAACAGTAACTTTGCATTTTTTTTTATTGGTTTATAAAAGCAAAACTTTGTAAGTAGCAAATTGCAGTAATCTTCTCTCGATTGGGCGCCTACCACTTTTCGTGTAAGCTTTTGGTTTGTATCCTTCAAGTAGTTTTTTTCTACTAATCGTTATAGATGCAAGTATTTAACATAGCTGGCAAATCACGGCTATTCAAATAGACCGAACAAACCAGTTTTTGTACATCGCATAACAATTTTTAATATTTGAATAACAATAGAAAAGTGAAAATTAGCTACTTGACCATTTAAACTGATCATTTAATTGTCGAATCGAATCGTCACAGCCGTGGTACGATAGTCTTCAAGCTATTAATTCAAATAACAATTGTACATGTATAGAACTTGTTTCGCAAGATTGTGTGTTACTGATTTCAATTGGAAGTGACATAAAAAGGGGGGCCTTTTGTTAACCCACGCAAGCGATAGATTCTATGATAATCAATTGATTTTTGCTATAAAAAAGAGTGATTTGCAAAATTGTAGATAAGCAAATCATGGACGTAACTTCGAATAATTTACTAGATGATTTCTAAGTACTTACAACTCCAATTTCTAAGTTCTAAATTTCACCGTTTGCACGGGTAAAAAACTAAACAATTTATAAGTGAATTCTAAAAATACATTATAATTTTATAAAAATGGCAAAACTTACTATTATCAAGAAAATCGAAAAAAAACTAAGTGAGGGAAACGGGGACACAAAGCCAGTCGGGGAGGAGAGTTTTGACTTGCAAGTTGCACGGGAAAAGGAGTGATGGCATTTACTGGCAATTCAACCTCCTACACTGTAAAAACTGCCAACGCTTAACATGTTTAACGAGTGTTGAATTCTTAAACATGTGCGTTTGATATTTTAACACCAATGTTTATAAAATAAACATCTCCATTTGAATTTTAAACATCAAATGTTTAAAACGACAAAAAATTAAACACCCATGTTTAGACAGAAATGCTTAAACACCCATGTTTAAAAGGCTTGATTTAACCAAGTTAAGTTAAAAGTAAGTTAAATTTTGATTTAAATACGTTGAATTCATTTCTAATTTTAAAATACACAATTTTATGTAAACGAATATCAACAGAAATGAAAAGGAGTCTTTTAAGAAAAAATATTGAAAAATGATTTTGAATGTTAGCATTTTTGTTCAAATCTGGTGTTGTGTTTGTGGTATCAATTTATTAGACAATTAATAGACTTTTTAGATAGAAAATGTTAAAACAAACGAAGTAAAAAGCGATTGAACGTTCATTTTCTAGATGATCGCCAATCATGTTAAACACTAATGTTTAATAAAGCTATGAAAATCCTATGAAAAATAAACACTTATATTAAACACTAGCGTTTAATTCCTACCACCGGAAATCGTCATCACATCACGTGAGGATATTGGATTTCACGCGCTTTAATTTTGAATATTTGTTATGAAATATCAGACAGGGAGGAATATAACAATGAGATGATCACATATGGTAAGTTCTTAATATAATTTAACAATGAGAAACTGTACATGAATATAATTTATATTGAGTGTAAGAACGAGAAATATTAAACCTTTCATGGAAAAAAAAACAAACATAAATAGAGTGAAAACATTATTCTGTTACAGTAAAAACGTTCCGAGAGAGTTCAATGAAACTTCATTGCATTTGTTAGTATAAATGACACAATTATGTGTTTTCAATTCATTACATTTTGTATAGAACAAATTTACTCCTGGTATATAATATTAATTATTTACTGTTTAATGTTTTCTAAGTAAAAATAGTTGCTTGTTTAGGGTAAAATTAAACACCAATGCTTAAACTTTTAAACACTAGAGTTTAAAATTGATTACAAATGTTATGTTTACTTTTCAGGCTTTGTATTGAAGAACTGAGATGGAAAGCACATAATACAAATACAGAATCTATATGTACATGTTGTATCTAAGCTGAACATCTTCATCTTATTTTGATGTAACTGAAACCATGACAGTATGTCAATTTCATACTTCCATGCTGAAACTGATTTGACAGAATTTGAAAACGCTGAATTTTTAAATAGTTGCTTGTTTAGGGTAAAATTAAACACCAATGCTTAAACTTTTAAACACTAGAGTTTAAAATTGATTACAAATGTTATGTTTACTTTTCAGGCTTTGTATTGAAGAACTGAGATGGAAAGCACATAATACAAATACAGAATCTATATGTACATGTTGTATCTAAGCTGAACACGAGACAAAGACTTTGTGAACGCATAGGAATAAAACATTTCATGTATTTCTGTGTGAAGGAAACCACCGGAAAACTTTCTTTTATTTGTGGAATGAGAATTGGAAAGTAATAAAAAGATGGACCTACTGAAATAATGGCTGCAATATGACATTTGAACTAGTGCTTACTACACTGAGGATATTAAACTGGAGAAAAAATTTGACTTAATGTGAAATTGTGTTATTTGTGTTTTAATATATCATAATAAAAAACAAACAAATATAATTTTCAAATCTTCTTCTGTTATTTTTTTATTATCCATTTAATGTGAAAAAAAATCGGAATACCACAAGAAAGTCATGTATTTACAAATACATGTAAATTATTCCTTTTACATGTATTTCATTTTTTAAAGCGAGTCAAATACATTGTATGTTCAAATGAAAGGTTTACGTTTAAACACACATGTTTATTATAAAAATAATAAACGTGTTTGAGTGTTTTAAATTTAAAATAATAAACATGTTAAAGTGTTTATTATCTGTTGCATCGCTATAAACACTTTATGGTGTTTTTTATATAAACACCATAACATGTTTAAGAGTTAAACATGCATGTTTATAGGATAAACAGGTGTGTTTAAAAGTGTTTAATTTATAAACATGTCAAGTATTTAATATCCAAACACATAGTGTTTATTAGTGTTTAATATTTAAACACATTTTAGTGTTTATTATCTGTTGCAAAAAGGTGTTTATGTATTAAACACTTAGTTTTTACAGTGTATGGATATCCTATTCTTCACGAGACCTGCAACAAGGTTATTTAACGCGCGAGGAACCTGGAATTTTTCCTAATATGATTTGCGGTTAGGTTATCCACATTATAGCAAAGCAACCCGAGTCGATGTCACGTTTCTTGAGCGCTCTTTAGTGGACTGTTACCGACAAGCTTAGCGCTGCTGTGGGTCTATTCGCCACACGGAAACCGCAGGGGTAAATAAAAGAAAAAATGAATGATAAACACTAAAAATATTAACAAAGGAAGAAGACTTTTTATCCTAATTAGTTTCAATATATCGGAACATAAATGTATATACTGGTATTATAGATCTTTATCGATTCTATTTCGAATTGCTTCCATGATATTGCTTTAGACATTTTGTTGTTTACAAGAAGAGTTACATGTATGTTTTTTCTGATGTTAAAATATCACCAGGTGCTGTTAGCAACCAGGCTTATATCGGACTAGGATTGTAAGAGCAAAACAGGCATTTTTACGCATTACAGCTTTAAAAAGTCTAATCAATGTCTTTGCCTTTTTTTTTGTCTTTTGTTCTTGGATATATGAGATTGATCATCCCAGTTCGGTAATTTTGTTGTTACCTTTATATTCCATATATCAAGTCACAATTCTTTACAAACATCAAAACCAAAATTTTACAACAGTACCGGTACTGGTATGTATAACAACAGGAAGTTAATATGCAAAGGATTATGTCACCAAAGTATCATGTAAAATCCTAAGCGCCTTCTTAAATGAGAGGAAAATGATGCTCGGAGAAATTGAATATTTCAAAAGTGTAGCAACGGGAAGGGCAAACATATTCCGATTGTGGCCTCGTTCATCTGCCTTTTGTCGACTGACGAAGTACAGCTTTGATTCTCTCCGAGTGTTGTGTAGATGCGGGTTGGCCCGGCAGACAAGACAAACTCTGGTCAGTAGCCAATCGATCATTTTACAACTCGACCCATGTTTTAACACGAATTTAGTTTGTTTGCAACACATAAGGTTACCCAAGAACCTGAGCTGACACAGTCACAAAGATTTTCAACTGCAATGATTTAAAATACGGTAATATCCGAAGATCTTCAGTTGACTGTACAAACACAGGAGTACATCCACTAGCATTGAAACACAATTTTATCTTTTATATGGTGTCTCCCTTTCGAAAGGCATCTTGAAAGGTTTTTCAATCAATTTAACATTTATCATGTTTCATAGATTTCAGTCCTGTCACGACTTGAATTCGCGTTTAAGATTGCTAGTCCTTTGCCCTTTGCTTGTATAGTTATTTTTGCGTTTTATGCAGGTGGATTTAAAACCGGCGTGCCGGGCGCGCGCCCTCCCGTTTGACAGCCAAGATTGGTTAAGAACTGTATGAAACAAGAGGTCCCAGAATATTTTTTTTAACTTGGGAGGGCGCCTCCCATATGAAAATTTCTGGATCCGCCCGCCACAGATGCGGTCTGTTTCTTTGTCCTATTCTCGTAAGTGTTCATTAGTTTTGTTTTTGCCTTTTCGGAATTATAACATGTGGATTCTTCATTGGTAACTCTACTTCATAAACTGTTCATAGACTACTGATTAAGATATTCAAGTCTCTGATTGTTTTCCATTGCGGATTTCGTTATTATAATAATTGCGGCTTATATGTGTCTTCATGAACAACATAACTCCATGAGAGTTGTTTGTTGTCTAATGTTATTTTATTCCAGGGCCACACGCACATTCAAAACATCAAATATTCGCACCCCACTGCAAATGAGTACACTTTACATTGTAATTTGTAACAAGTAAAAAATATGTTTCGGAACCGAGCAAACTTCATTTTTTGGAAAGATTATTACATTTAATTAATTACTTAGTGTAAATATGTTTATACCACTATGTCATAAAATGTAACGAGATACCCTGCATTAATCATGCCTTATCAGTAGATAAGGCTAAATTCCTGAAAGACCCCCCTCATTAATTATCATAAACTTTCATTTAGCACCCTCTACAGTCCCGTGGTATAAATCAGTTATCCCCCATCGGGCATCCGCCCTCAGGGGAATAACTAACACATATGCTTTTTATATACTTTTCGTTCTTCTATATAAACTGTAAAACACTAAATAAACTCTTCTAGCGGTACACAAATTCTTATTTTTTGCAGTGAATATTCGTTATAGAATAGTTATTCTATAGTTAAGATCTATTAATCACAGCTTAACATTGTTTTCACTATTCAACGCACTGAAATATCATTTTAAATTCCGTATCCATCACTAAAAGAGGGCATATCTAAAAGCAAGGGAAACAAATTCTACTCTTTGCTAAATGTACTAACAAATAAACATCCAAAGAACGATAATTCAAATTTTATTACAGCACTAAGTGACATAAGAAAGACAAAAGAAAGCATACCTTATGTCGAGTTAAGTATCTAAAGTGAAACATAACTTTATTTAATGTTCCTTATCCGATTTTCTCTAATACTACCAAGGAAATAAATAGCACCTCAAAGTCTTCAAATTAGGCATAAACAGAGACTTACAACGCCACACAGCTCACAGCTAGCTATACACTTAGTGACCATTACTAAGAGATAATATGCTTGTCTCACATATTGATGGAGAAAATAATACATAACACCACAAGATTTAAAAACTCATAAGCTTTTTCAATTATATTGATTGTTTCAGCTGTTCAATTTTACGCCTTCCATTTAGGGGACGACCATTTTATTCTAAATGCACGGGGTCAGATCGGAAAGTAAAGAGGTTGTTGTATTAAGCTCAATTATACGACTTCCGGTTAAGTTTAGCTGATGATACGCATGAATTATGTTATCTTTTACACGACAACTTTATTAAACCGTTATAAACTCACAAATGCTTCAACTTATCCAAATATCATTTGGCCCATTGTAAGAAAGAGATATTTTGGTATAATACCTATACTTATTTGAAATTGTACCGTCACTGGTAATTTGTTGAAACGCGTCACAGTTTTCAACAACCGACTAAGATCGTTCAAAATGATTCAAGTATGTCTATTTTCAGGCTTAAATAGGCATGTATACTATATTCTTAACTTTTATTATATGGTATGCTTTGCTTGAGTGATACATTTCAAGTAAAACATTATGTTTACGTAAATAAAGCTTTAACTTTATTGATAAGAACAATCTTGTTGTATTTTGCATTTGTTAACCCACATAAAGTTATGTTATGCTTTAGACATCGTATGTGTAATGCAAAAAAAACTCAAAATGTATGCGGTAGAAAACGAATTCAAAATTATTATTCCTCGGCACAATTTTAACGTTTATAAGACATTTATTCAATATAAATTGAAATGAACAAATAAAACATTTTACGTTACAGCAAAGTTTAAGGCGAATGGTTATACCCTTGCGTGAAATGTAGTGGGATGTCTGTCCATGTCCCGCTAGTATCTGAAGAAAAAACCTTATCTGAACAGAAGGTTGCCAGCTTACTCGTCTCTTATCCACAACCCCTCAATGTTTTTTTTTTTTGGAAACTTTAACACAATCTTAGTGACATAAATCTACTACACTTCCTATTTGATAAGAATTTGATTGGATTTACTCTTGGTTTCCCTTTGCAAATATAGACTTAAATTGAACTATTAGATGACAAGGAGGGTAACCCCTTCTTATCCGCACCTATCAATTTATTTTCATGAAATTCATTGTGATATGATGCAGATAAATGCGCAAACCAAATTTAAAAATGTTACTGGATTGATTTGTGGGGGTTTCAAACACAAAAGCAGCTTCCAAAGGCACAAAAAATCTCATGATCCCAAGGAGCTGCAACAATCTTGCCAGGCATGTAGTATATATTTTGCTAGAAAGTACCAGTTAGCAAAGCATAAAGCTGATGCTTATAAACACACTGGACATAAATGTGAAAGATGCCATAAGGTACTGCGGTCAAAGGGGGCAGTAACACTTCATGTTAAACGCCACACAGAAAAGCCAACTCATATTTGCGATGTATGCGGTAGAGGTTTTTATGAGTAGCAAAATGTAATCGCCCATTTAGAAAGCCATGGCGGTTAAACTCCATTTCAATGTGAAATTTGATTGAAAAGGCACAGATACAGCTAGCTAACAAGTCACCATCAGAATTGTGACAAGGAAAAGAAACCCTCTCTGTTCAAATGTGGTACATGTCACAAATCCTTCTCTAAGAAGTGTCATTTGTTGCAACACGAAACAAGAGGCTCCCAGAAGCCTGAATCGCTCACTTGGTTTTGATGTCCACCCTGTGAAGAACTTTGTAGGGCTTAATAAGATGAACATTTTAGCAAGCAACAGCTTTTCTCTTTCAGCAATAGTTTTCATTCTGTAGGCCAGACCGTGCAAAATGTTATTTAAAGGGCCGACTGACAACTTTGACGTTATAGAGACTTTTGTTAATAGCTTAATGAACTAAACATTTAAGCAAGCAACCACTTTTCTTTATCTGCTATAGTTTTCATTATACAAGCCAAAAACATTAAAACATGTTAATTTAGGGGCTGTATTCCCTATAAGGGTTATCTGACAACTTCAACCCTAAGAATACTTTTGTAGAGCTAAATGAGCTGAGCATTAAACCAAGCAACAGCTTTTCTCTATCTGCAATAGTTTTCATTCTATAAGCCAAAACCATGAAAATACGCTATTTATCACCTTTAAGGGGCTGTAACCCCTATAAGGGATCATCCGACAACTTCGACCCAATGGAGACTTTTGTAGGACTTTTGATGCTGAAGCAGTAGGTTGGCATCAGAATTCAACTATCTCTTATACTTTTTGATTTACAGATCAAAGACAGTAGTCTGATCCCTGGTCTATATTTAGAAACGACAGCCATGTTCTTTGACGAATCAACAATCGAAACACAAGTTTGGTGCAGGCCATCCTAAGGATCATTAAATTCTGATCAGAAGTTTCAGAGGAGAAGATTTTTATAAAATTGTTAACGGACGACATACGCTGACAGACGACGACGACGGACGCCAAGTGATGGCAATATCTCACATGGACTAAAATAGCACGGAGAGCCAAGATATATCTGCCAAGTGTGTGGGAAGGGTTTCTTCTAGCTGACATCGTTTCAGAGGCACCAGAAGAAGTGCTCATAAATCATGTCATAATAAATATTGAAGAGATAAATTATACAAGTTTACACTAAATAACTACAGTGAAAATGTATGTGTTGTCTTCCGTGTCCGCCAATTCTTTTGCGCGTCCCTTACAATACTGGTTATCTACATATATCGTTAAAAGGGAGGTTTGAAGCGGTAATACCTGGTTTAAACTATTTCTTTTGAAATGTCTATACCAATTCAGGACCATTGAGATCTTCAACTTTTTGGGGGGTATGTTTTACTTGTTTTGTCTTTTCTCTTGGACCTCAAACTTCGGTATTTTGATTATTACCTTTATTATATACAATACCATTTGACGTTTCTATCGCTTTTCATGAATTATTTCACAATTTTGGTGACAGAAGTAAGATGTGTACTTTTTTTTAAAATTTGATCTGGTGCATAATATTGGAAAGGCGTTATATATTTGTGAACTAAAGCAGTTGATCGGGTAGTTTAACCCCAAATCATTATTTAAGCCTTAAAAGGGGAAATCAATGATACATGTACACCCATATAATTTCAGTTCTGTTTGTATATTACTATAATGAAGCATAATATCCTCTCACTAGTCTTAGCAAAACATAACTTATGCAAAATTGGCTTATAATAGAACATGTCGTTAAACAATCTAATTTGAACTACCTTGCTTTCCAGATGCGATACATGATGTGTGTTTTTTCTTAATAACGCCTAAAAGCGCTGCTTATATGCAAGAATAAGCATTATTGGCCGAACTTGGACTAGAATTTGCTGTTTGAAAATAGGGGTACTGGTACTTTGACTCGAATCACTCATTACTCGTCAGTTCCAGGCTTATTTGGGAAAATTGTCCACTTTCCGGAAAGATTTTTTCTTCGAATAGGCATCTCAGAACTTACCTTAAAGTCTTTGATTCTTAAATATCAGCAATAACAGCTCTCAACATCTAGATTATTATTAAAATTACGTTCTAATTCCTGACCTTTTAGTTAAAGAAACAGTTTTTACGCTTATAATTTAGCATAATACAACAATGATACGCGAAAAAAGCATAATACAACAGCCTCTTTACTTTTCGATCTGACCCCGTGAAATGGGGGGGGGGGGGCTGGCAGTTTTTGTAAATACATTTTTTGGGCTTGAAAAACTATGTAATATATAATCTGGTTTTTTTTACCTCTAAACAAATATTAAAGACAAAACCTGTCCCCTAATTGCTTAGTATGGTATATATCAAAATAAATTTTCTGACCCACAAAATTTAGAAATTAAATAATCTGACTTGATCAAAATTGCCAGCCCAGCCCCTTCAGAATCAAATGGCCGTCCCCTTAGTTATTTGTTTTCTTATATTCAAGGCTGGGTAAGACCTGATTGTTGTTACTATAGCGGCTTCTACTGTTATTACTGTGCCGGATATTGTTATGGGTATACTTATGGATACCAGTACTGCGACAATTCTTATGTGTACTACACGTAAGTATACATGCCACAGCTGGCAATTCTAAAACTGTTTTATTTCATTTATTCTATTGCTGTCCTTTTCAAATGCTACAACTACAATGACGTCATATCCAATTATAAAATGGACTAGCTTAATACATGTAATTGCAAATGTCAGTGACTTTTCCTATACATTTACATTGTATATTAAGTTTGAAATTAAATTTAGAATAAAATTATCTTTTATGATATTAAACATTTTTTCTTTGTGGTTTACTTCTACTTAGTAATTACACAGAGATAATACAAAAAAAATGTCAAACGAAAACTAGTTCTGTTGTGCCAAGGTTCGTGGTTTGATCTTCGTCAGGGGTGAAAATTTCATGAATCGATTTCCGACTCTCTCTTGATACCATTGGGGAGGATGTTCTTAAGAAACGAAGAAAGTCCATAGAAGGCACAAAAAAGGTTATACCAAGTATGGGAAGGGCTAAACCCCGTGTAATTTTAAGACTTCTTTATAGAATAAGGTCAAAGTAGGCTCAAAACTGCAAACTCAAGAAGGATATCTAGAAGCATTATTAAGATTGTTTCCCAATCAAGGATTAATAAATGTTTAAAAAAATAAAATGCCTGTGTACGGGTCCCCGTGCATCAGCCTTACATGCTTTGTGATTAAATTCCAACTAAATAGTAAATACACGAAGTACTCCAACGACTACTGTAAAGCCCTGACCACAGAGCAATAAAGCTTTGTGTACAAGGCAAGTAGTTAAATAGGATAACCATTGGCTTGTCAATATGCCTTGACCGTCAGGCCATAATACGCAAATCCTGATTGCAAATCATAGCAGAGCACATTGAAGGGAATTATTGCAGGTTTCGGTTTGAATTTGACTGGTAAGATTCTTTTGGGTAGACTAAACTGCCCGAACGTACATACCGTTCGCTCTATGTTTCACTACACTGTAACATTAAAACTCATTTACCCCTATATATTATGCAAATTTTGCTAATATGCTCAGTTAATAACCTCTTCTATGTTTATCTCATCAATTGACAAAATCCCACTACAAGTGAGTAAAACAAAAGCTACAGCTAATATTTTTATTTTCAGTTCTGGTGGGGTAATAGCGGGAGCTGTTATTGGATCTTTGATAGGTCTTGGCCTTCTTATAACCTGCATAGTATTTACTTGTGCAGCCTGCAACAAATCCGGATCACAGCGTGGTCGTGTTGTACAACCTACTACTGGTGTTTCTGTCGTTCATTCCTCACAAGGTATAACATTAATTGAAGATGATATAAAGACACGGTAACATCAATTTTGTCGAAGCGGCAAAATAAGTTCTAGTCTTAGACTAAGTAACGACACCATCAGCCAAAAGTTGTACCGTGGATTCATTAATTGTTCATGGGTACCAATTTTCGTGGCTTGATAGAAAAGAACTAGTTCGTGGAGTCTTAGATTATAGGTTCTGAAATCTGCAGTGTACAAATCAATGTCAAATTTACTTTTCGTGGAATATCGAATTTCGTTGATCAAAACCACCGACGAAAACCTCGAAAATTGATACCCTACTAATGATAATGAAACCACAGAATATGATGAGCACATTTTAAAACTAAATTCAAAACTAAGACTTACTCATGCCCTGAAAAATATAAGGGTTTTGAAAATTATGAAGTTTCACCTGAAAATGAAGGCTTCATTCTTCTCCTACATAAAAACGAGCGGGTTAACCTCGGAGAATCACAAGACTCCATCAATATATAATTTTAAATTGTTCTAAAATGTGATTCTATTATTTTACAGGAAACACCTATTACGGTGCCCAGCCATCGGCTCCATATGCGTCATATCCTCAACCCGCACACAATGCGCCGTATCCACCACCGCAGAATGCAGCATATCCGCCTCCGAACCAAAATTATGGAGTGCAGCCTCCGAACTATTCTGCCTTTAACCAAGAACCACCGCCACCAATATACAAACAATGAAAAGTGTGTGTGCTTAATGTTACATGCCGATGGAAAAGAAAACAATCCGTCCATATTAATCAAAACAGCCAATCAAATGTTGCTTAATATTAGGTATTGATATTTGATACTTTAATCCCCGTTTAGAATTTGCCTTTTCCTGTTTTTTGGCTTTATACTTTGTGTCACTTTACGTTTGTTTTCACTTTAACATATTCATTCGGAAAAACATATCAAGTACAATGTTGACAGCTCAAGATATTCTTTTTATCATGCTTGCTACATGTACATGTTAGGTAGTGTATTTAATTTACAGTTAACGACTTAATACGTGTAAAGGGCGTTTGAGTTTGCAAGTTTATAAGGTCTATAAGAAGCAAAGGTGTTTCAAAGAGGCAATCAAATATCGTTCATCCGAAAAGAAAAAGACACATAAAATCATTACAAAAAACAAACAAAAACACATAACAACCAAACCGCAATATACGTGATTAACATAGTAAGATACTCAATTATCATCGCAATTTTTAAGGGAGCAACCATTTGATTATTATGGGGGGCTATGAATATTTTCTTCGTCCTTCCTTTTTATTTTCGGAAAAGCTATTTTTTTAAAGCTTTCTAGAATTTTCACTCAAAACTACCATCCTGATATTTTGTTTTATTCAAAGCACTGTCCTGCCTTTTTATTTCTTGACTTCTGCCATTCTGCCTTTTTATTTCAAGTTTCACCATAGCCCCCCCCCCCTAAAAATCAAATGGTCGGTCCCTTATAGTCAATTTTTCAACATCGACATACTTGTATGGCCAAGCCGTTCTCGTCTTAAGAATGATTTAAAATGTCATCACAAAATACAATTAAAAATTGAAAAATAGGCTCAAACCCGCAAAATACACACTCAATATTTTGAGAACTTTTTTACGCAGGACTTATACATATTCACATCACTCCCTGTTTTTCTAAAGTTTGAACAGAGTCCCTGTAAAACAAGGAATGAAACAAAGATTTGTAAAAAAAAAAAACGCTAAAAAGGCCAAAGTTTGTAAACTATGAAGCCATTATGAATACATAATGGTCAAAACAAAACAAAAAGGGAAAACAATGAAATGTAGAACGTTATTCCGGATAAATTTTATTTTTATGCCCCCGCCACGACATGTCGGGGGGCATTAAATTTTACTCATGTCCGTCCGTACGTCCGTACGTACGTACGTCCGTATGAATTTCCGTCAAGCTTTTCTCAGAAACTGTAAATGGGAATGACTTGAAACTTTAGGATGGTTCAGTATTACAAACAATACGTCCTAAGCAAATTTTAGACCTGTCAGACATCAACTTCCTGTTTGGGGCTGGATCGATACCAAAATCGACATGAAAATTTCCGTTAAGCTTTTCTCAGAAACCATACATTGGAATGACTTGAAACTTGGTAGGATGGTTCAGTATGACAAACTATATGTCCTAAACCAATTTAAGACCTGTTGGACATCTACTTCCTGTTTGGGGCTGGATTGATACCAAAATTGACATGAAAATTTCCGTTAAGCTTTTCTCAGAAACCGTACATGGGAATGACTTGAAACTTGGTAGGATGGTTCAGTATGACAAACTATATGTCCCAAGCCAATTTTAGACCTGTCCGACATCTACTACCTGTTTGGGACTGGATCGATACCAAAATCGACATGAAAATTTCCGTCAAGCTTTTCTCAGAAACCGTACATGGGAATGATTTGATTCTTGGTAGGATGGTTAAGTATGATAAACTATGCGTCCTAAGGGACTTTCAGACCTGTCAGACTTCAACTTTTTATTTGTGGCCAGCGGGGGCATCCGTGTCTCATGGACACATTCTTTCATTATTTATTTATATCTTTATGAATATTTATGAGTCTTGCGCGAAAAAAATACGTGCGAAATTTTGAGTGTACATTAATCATGTGTACATTGAATATAAATCATTCTTTTGACGAGAACAGCGCGCCATATACTTGAACTGGTTGTTTGCAAAGACTTCTTGAAGATTGTGTTTAATTATACCTTTAATAGCACAAAATCATATTTTACTTTTACCATTAGCTTGTGCTGCTTGTTTTTTTTTATCGCTTTTATTGTTAATTATGGCCAGCATGGATCGGTCAAATAGTAGTACCCGTCCATCCGTACGTCCGTAACACTTTGGTTAAGTTATTGGTTTATAAGGTCCATTGCTCGGATACAAGATGTTGGTGTTCAATGACTTTTCGCCCCAAGATATGTCTTTGGTAGAGCTGTAACACCCACTAAAATTTAGGTCACTGTGACCTATATTTGACGCATGAACGGATTTCGTTAATTTCTTGGTAAAGGTCCATAACTTGGATACTACATGTAGGGGGTCAATGATATTTAACCACTCCCACTAGAAATAAGGTCACTGCAACCTATTTTTTTCGCATTAAGGTTCCACTAAAGTCAAAATCTAGGACATGCATTTCCTATGTAAATTTAAAAAGAGTTTATACAGAAAAAAATAAAAACAATATATAACATATCGACTTCAAAAACGAGTTTTTAGCTTTATTATCTGGTGCAAGCTAGTGATATTTTGTTGAAAAATCCATTTGAATTAACACAATACTGATTTTTGTTTGAAATATTTCACAAAAGTCAAACGCACCCTAAATTGGACGAAGAATTTTTCAATTTTATCTAATTTAAATACATTTTTTAACAAAATACATCTAGCTTGCACTAGATGTATCAGAAAGGAATCAATTGAAGTAGTTTATAAAGCAAAAGCTGTTCTTAAATTTCTTGCCTAATTCTTTTCAATTTTACATAGGATATGCATGTCCAAGATGGTGACTTTAGTGGAACCTTAACAACTTAGGTTTATGTCCATATCCCAGGTAATATAATTATGTTGGTAGTCTGTGATATTTCTGTCAGAAAGAGCGAGTGTTCTATATTTCTTTCTTGTTGAATTGAAAAATTATCGATTTTATTTTTATTGTTTGTTAATTGGACCCAAAAACTAGTTTTACTCCGCCACATTTTATATGTGCCTGTCCTTAGCCGGGATTCTTTGAAAAAGCTTTTGTTTGTACTTCGTTTTGATGTTTTCTGTTCCTTGTTTAAGAAGGAGGTCTTTCTTTGAATATATCAGGGCTAAATTCGAATATGCATGAACAACTTCGAAAAATTTCGTTGTAAAGGTTAATATCTCAGATACTAGTACTACATGTTAAGGGTCAATGATATTTCACCATAAGATATACCTTTGCTAGCACTACACCACCAACGAGATATTGGGTGTCTGCAACCTATTTTATTCGCATAAACAACTTAGGTTAAGGTCCATATCCCAGGTAATATATGTTTGTAGTCCGTGATGTTTCAAGAACGGGAGGGCCATCATGTGGCTTTTAGACACATTTTCTAATTCATTTCCGTTTTATATTTCGTTTATTTTTTTTTACCTTTACGTTTAAATGAACCAATGTTATTTTTTGCTTTCTGTATGCCATTTTTATCAAATATTTATGTGATCAATGCAATAAATAGCTTTATCTTTCATAAAATCTATTTAAGTTTTAAATGTATATAGTTTCAATTTTGTTTGCATTAATTATAAACTTTTTTGTTTTAAAGCTTTTGTCGTTATAAGTCTAGTGCTCTCCCTATAATCTTCCCTCATCTGGAAGCTTTGAAGGAGGCAAAGGAGTATCACTGGGACATTTCAATGCGCAAGTCTCAAAAATCCAAGCCAAAAACAATAGTCATGAAGGAAAAACACACAAAAATGGCAAAACAGCAACAACAAAATGAAAACCTACAATAAACCAACTGGTTTTGTGTGATGGTACATTATCAAATCATTAATTGTTTAAGTGTTGTGTCGGATTTAAAATTGATATTTTTGATTTTTTTTTATATAAGTCGACGAATGATTCTCAGCTAGCTGTCAGAAAGAGCGAATGTTTTATATTTCTTTCTTGTTGAATTGAACGTATATCGATTTGGTTTTTATTGTTGGGCCTAAAACTAGTTTAACCCTTCCACATTTTATATGTGCCTGTCCTAAAGCCAGGATTCTTTGAAAAAGCTTTCGTTTGTACTTCGTTTTGATGTTTTCTGTTCCTTGTTTTTAAGAAGGAGGCCTTTCTTTGAATATATCAGGACTAAATTCGAATTGTATGCATTTTATTTTGATCTAGGGCCTCGTTGAAGTCTGTTTTACATTGTTGTCTTTTAAATTACTGTTGTTTGTGTGGTCTGTGTTGGTGAGGGCTGTGTTTCGTAAACTTATTCCACATTTCATTATCAAGGCAAACTTACGCCGTAAAGAGAGTAAACTTAGAGATGCTATTGAATATTGTAAAAAAAGTAATAACCAAAACTACTGAACTTGGAGAATCAATCTTAATTGTCCAAGAATAAAGACAAAATAGGGAAGACACACCGGAGAAATTATAGATCACAATGGTCCTGACTTGGTACAAGCATTTCTAAAGAAATGGTGGGTTTAACCAGGTTTTATGGCATCAAACCTCCTTCTTTCTTTCATTGCGATCTTAAGAGTTCGGTAGTTACACAAAACGCAACACGGTTGTGAGACATAAAAGATACATTAAGGTGATCGTCTCCATACAACAACCAGTCACAATCGCTCATTATTTTCTTACGTCATTTTGTATTTTTCAACAAGAGGATGATTATCGAAGGAAATTATTTTTAAAGACCGTATGCGACAAAATTCTAATAACCCTGGTCTAAATGAAGGAAAATCATGGATGGAGAAACTCTGTGGTAGGCAACTTGTATACTTGCATTTAGAAAACAGTGCTAGGTGCGTTCAGAAAATTTTACTGATATCTCAAACACATGTTAGCATATGCTCGGTGGTTTATTAGTCAACAAATTAAACAAGGTCTGTTCAGTTTTACCAACGGCAAAATTACCAACGGTTTGGTTACAGTGTTATACGATCCCATGGTCGCCAGTCTTGTGAGGAGGATACTAGTAGTCCAATTCCAGTATTCTATGAAGAACGTCTGCATGTGAAACACCAATTGAAACATGACTTGGTTTTGACCTGTGATATATTAAAAGTCTTTGAGTCGTCTGATCTTTGTTACACGAATTAACCAAATATTTTTATTGAAATTTCCGATTGTGCAAATTCAAAATTGTTTGAAACACCAGATTTATTTCCTAATGCTGCAAATGGTCGATATCCCCAATGCTAGATTTGGCTTCCCTGTTCGAAATTTTTGGGCATGAATACTTATCTTTCAATACTTCTGGTTTTCTTGATTCAAATGCTGTTGATGAGATGTTATCTTTGAAATATGCATATATGTATAACTAAATTGTCCAATTTTGTACCTGCTTATCAATCGACTAGGTGGGTAACCGCTGTGGTAGACCAGAAGTCCCCGAGAGTAATCAAATGATTGGTTGTCAGACTTGACTTACACGAATTTTCCAAAATATTATTTATTACTGATATATGTACCAATTGGGCGATCAGATTTTGAAAATTCGAAAAGACACAAAGACAAAATATCAAAACAAAAAGACAAACCATATAACAAAAAAAAAGTACAGGTGCCTCGGAAGTGTAAGCAGTTTCTGCTTGCTAACGCACACCCGTCACGTTGCTAAGTATGAATCCGGTAAAAAATGACGATACTTAACCTCTTTATGTCAAACCAACGCATGTGCACACCTGAAAGTTAGAAATCCACAAGCACATGTCTTCCGTAAAACTTAACTCGCAACGACATCAACTGAGGAGCAACGCAACCCTGTTGTAGCAATTTGCTTGTTAGACGTGATGCTCAATCAAGGAAATTAATCACAATGTTTCCCAAAACCTTCGGAATAATGAATCAGTTGTGACATGTAATCGCTATAAGCTAAGGCAGACAGAATGTTGCTATTAAACAAACAAGAGACTCCCAGGAGCCTGAATCGCTCACCTGGTCCTAAAAAGCTAAAAGTTTTTCGTTTTTTTATGAGCTATCACCCCTATAAGGAATTATCTTATAACTTTGATGCAATGGAGTTTTATAAAAAGGTAAATGAGCTGAATGTTTAAGCAAGCAACAGCTTTTTTTATCTGCAACACTTTTCAGTCAGTTTGGTTAAAACATGAAGAAGAAAAAAAACAATACTTTTACTTTAAGGACCATAACTTCTACAAGGGTTCATCAGACAACTTCTACACAATAGAAACTTTTGTACAACATAAAAAGCTGAAGGTTTAAGCTATAATCACCTTATCTCTATCTGTAATAGTTCTTTCTATAGACAAAAAACTAAAGATAAAATTCTATTTTTTACCTTTAAAGGGCCATAACCCCTATAAGGGTTCATGTGACCATCTTCGACCAAATGGAAACTTATGTAGAGCATGCAATTAAGCAAGCAGTACCTTTTCTCTATCTGCAATAATTTTCATTCTATTGGCCAAAGACATGAAAAACGATGTTTTTTACCTCTAAAGGACCAATATCCCTATAAGGGATCAGCTGACAACTTCGACCCAATGGAGACTTTTGTAGATCTCAATTAATTGAAGGTTTAAGCAAGTAATATTTTTCATTCTATAGAGCAAAAAACATGAAACAAGAGGCTCCAAGGAGCCTGAATCGCTCACCTGATCTCTTATGCTAAAGCATCTTACCTAGTGGACAACATGGTCTACATGTACTTGGTAAGTAGCATAAATACAAATGACAACAAAGTTCCAGACAATAAATTTTGCTACGCCTGACGCGCGTTTCGTCTATTCAAGACTCATCAGAGGCGCTCTACCAAAAATATTGAAAATGCCAAACACTGTATGAATATGAAGAGCATAGAACAGTATAACCAAAAATACCAAAACTGGGGAACCAAATTATTACTAAGATATTCAACCTTTGTCTGGGGTAGGAAGAACCTTAGGGTTTTGACAATTTTGAAATTTAGACGGATAATTTAAAGCTTTGATGTATTCTCCAACTCAAAAGTGTTGGTGCCGGAGCGGGCTAACCTCGGGGAATTTACACTCCACCAGCAGTGCTAACCTTCACGTGTGTTCGAAATACAAATGACAACAAAGTTCCAGACAATAAATTTTGCTACGCCTGACGCGCGTTTCGTCTATTCAAGACTCATCAGAAAAATACCAAAACTGGGGAACCAAATTATTACTAAGATATTCAACCTTTGTCTGGGGTAGGAAGAACCTTAGGGTTTTGACAATTTTGAAATTTAGACGGATAATTTAAAGCTTTGATGTATTCTCCAACTCAAAAGTGTTGGTGCCGGAGCGGGCTAACCTCGGGGAATTTACACTCCACCAGCAGTGCTAACCTTCACGTGTGTTCGAAATACAAATGACAACAAAGTTCCAGACAATAAATTTTGCTACGCCTGGCGCTCTACCAAAAATATTGAAAATGCCAAACACTGTATGAATATGAAGAGCATAGAACAGTAGTTAAAGAAACTAGTTAGGATAGAAAACACTCTTAAGATCAAGAATACAAAGTTACAAAGCTTTTCATTAAAAAAAAAAACCAAACAAGTTAAAATTATTTGAAAACCGTTAAAGGGGGATAACTCTTAAAAGGTTGATTTTGACCCTGAAATCATTTTTGTAGATCTAAATGAGCTGTACAATTTTGCAATGCTAACTTTTCTTCTAGCACCTACAGTTTTCAAGATAAAGTTCAAAAACTGTGAAAATGGTCAATTTTCATGATTACGGGGTAATAACTCCAATAAAGATTCGTCCAACAATTTCAACTCAATGGAGAGTTTTGTAGAGCTGTTGATGTTGAAGAGAGGTTGTTGCTTCAAATTTTCTCTATCTGTTATACTTTTTGAGCTATAAGCAAAAAACTATGGGCTGATCCCTCAGTTCTATTTTTAGTTACAGCGGCCATGTTGGTTGATTGGCATGCACAAATTTCACAAACTTGGTAGAGGACATCCTAAAGATCAAGTGTACAAAGTTTAAAAGCAATTCCTTTAGTGGTTTCAGAGAAGTAGATTTTTAAAAATCAGTTAAAATTGATAGAAAAAAAACAGTTAAAGAGACTAAATCTTAAACGGTTGATCTGAGAATTTTGACCCTGAAATCATTTTTGTAGATCCCAATGAGCTGAACAATTTTGCATTTCCTCTAGCACTTACGGTTTTCAAGAAAAAGTAAAAAAAAAACTGTGAAAGTGGTCAATTTTGACGATTAAGGGGAAATAATTCCTGTAAGGAGTCGCCCCACAACTTTGACTCAATGAAGAGTTTCGTAGAGCTTTTGATGCTGAACATGTAGAGTTGTTTCAGATTTTCTTTATCTCTTATACCTTTTGAGCTATAAGCTAAAACCAATGGTCTGACCCTCCTGTTCTATTTTTAGTAACGGCGTTCATGTTGGTTTGTCAGCGTGCACAAATTTCACAAACTTGGTAGGGAAAATACTAAAGATCAGGTGTACAAAGTTTCAAAGCAATCCCTTTAGTGGTTTCAGAGAAGAAGATCTTTGAAGAAAAGTTAAAGACGGACGACGGACGCCTGACGATGACAATAGCTCGCATGACCCTTTTGGGACAGGTGAGCTAAAAACTACAGCTTGACCCCCCTGTTCTGTTTTTAGCAACGGTAGCTATGTTGGTTGGTCGGCGTGCACAAATTTCACAAACTTGGTAGAGGACATCCTAAAGATTAAGTGTACAAAGCAATCCCTTTAGTAGTTTCAGAGAAAAAGATTTTTGAAAATCAGTTAAAATTTATAAAAAAAAAACGTTAAAGGCGAATAACTCTTAAACCATTGATGTGACAATTTTGACCCAGAAATCATTTTTGTAGCTCTCAATAAGCTGCACACTTTTGCAAGATAAGTTTTCCAGAACTTACGGTTTTCAAGAAAAAGTCCAAATACTGTGAAAGTGGTCAATTTTGACGACTAAGGGGAAATAATTCCTATAAGGAGTCGTCCCACAACTTTGACTCAATGAAGAGTTTTGTAGAGCTTTTGATGCTGAAGAAGGAAAGTTGCTTCGGATTTTCTCTATCTCTTATACTTTTTGAGCTTTACGCTAAAAACTATGGTCTGACCCCCCCCCTTGTACTATTTTTAGCAATGGCGGTCATGTTGGTTGGTCGACGTGCACAAATTTCACAAACTTGGTAGAAGTCATCCTGAAAATCAAGTGTACAAAGTTTCAAAGCAATCCCATCAGTGGTTTCAGAGAAGAAGATGTTTGAAGAAAAGTTAACGGACGGACGGACGACAGACACTTAACGATGTTAATAGCTCACCTTCGGATCAGGTGAGCTAAAAAAAACCCGCTATTTTTTACCTTTAAAGGGCAATAACCCTGTAGGGGGTCATCTGATAGCTTCGACTTTATGAAGACTTGTGTAGAGCTTTAGATATAGGACAGACGACAACGACGACGTACGCCAAGTGATTGTAATTGCTTCTAAAAAGGGAAAGTTGATGGATAAATTATACAGGCGAAGTCATAAAGTTAGTCATGATGGAGGTTTGTAAATAGTATTCCTTGTGTGTCGATTTCGAGAAATAAATCCTAATATGAAGCGGACTTCCTAGAATTTGTGTTGTCCCTTATATCAAGATTCTGAAAATATTAACAAATGTGCAAATTCAAAATTGTTTAAAATACCAGGGCTTTATTTTTGAAACTTTCTTAGAATTCCTAAGGCACGTCTGTCTTAAGGTCATTTAGGAAGGTATATGGAACTTCGTTAGGATCAGTAATGGTAACTAGGTTTTCCAGGGAAATTCCTGACAATGAAATCTTATCTTCGTAAAATCAAACTTCTTAGTAAGGGAATACATTGTAAAACATAATCACCAAATTTATTTATTTTTGAATTTAAAATATAAATAATATAAATATTTACTTTAAAAAATAAAAACAATATAAAATAAACAAATAAGATATTTTGAAATAACTAAAACCACATTGTAAAACCATAACAAAAATACAACTTTAAAAGGTCAAAAACATAAAATGTGTCAGTGAAAATGTTCCAAAATTTTCGGACGTAAAGTCCTTCTTCAGGGGTCATAAAATGGAGATGCCATATTCAATGACGAGAACAGACTGACTGACCCTAGAACAGGGGGCACACTACCTTAGTGTGATAAAAATCGTTTCAATTAAAGGGGAATGACAAAGACACGTAATAAATACGCAATGTATTAACGATGTATTACCTATCTTTTAATATCACATCGTGTGAAGTGTGTGTGATACGCAAGATAGTCTCATCTCGCGAGAACTAGATAATATTGCACAACAGCTAGAGAATGCGATATAGGATATGCTTTTGTCCTATAAAATATATTCAAAAAGACTATATAATTACTTACATTAATGATATAAGCAGTTAAAATAAATGTTCAGCGAGAAGATTACAGAAGGGAAATACCTTTTATATTATAGTCCATGTTAAAGGAGCTGTATGATTGTCGAATTTCTGTTGCTTAATGTCTTGTGTAATATTTTTGATTTGTTTTGATTAATATGGACAGATCATTTTCCTGTTGATTGACTAATACATGTTATAGCATTCAGCACACACATTTCATTGTTTATAAGTTGGAGGTGGCGGCGCCTCTTGGTTTAAAGAAGAATAGTTCGGAGGCTGCATTCCATAATTCTGGTTCTGCATCGGAGGCTGCATTCCATAATTTTGGTTCTGCATCGGAGGCTGCATTCCATAACTTTGGTTCGGAGGCGGATATGCTGCATTCTGCGGTGGTGGATACGCCATATTGTGTGCGGGTTGAGGATATGACACATATGGAGCCGAAGGCTGGGCGCCGTAATAGGTGTTTGCTGTAAAATAATATGTAGTACATTTCAAAACAATATAAAACAATATTGATGGAGTCGCGTGTCTCTCCGAGGTTTAGCTTTTCACGTCTGAATTTCAATTTAAAAAAAAAAAATCAGGACATACTAGTTAGTAAGTCTAAGGTTTGAATTTAGTAAACTGTCCGATACATTAGGGTCCTCGTGTATTAAAATATTTGGCTTACAACTTTTGGCATTGCCGTTTGTGATGAGTCTTTACTTATCGAGACGAGCGTTAAGCGCAGTCTTATATAATTAGTCTGGAGCTTTTTTCAAAAGATCAAATCTTTATTCGTCACCAATTCTTGTATTCTGATTGTTTTAGATATTTTAGAATTTAGATGTTGCTGTTTGGTACTTTTGTTGTTATGGAGCAACTATTTGATTTTTATGGGAGGATATGGATAGTTTCTTTTTCCTGCCTTTTTATTTTTGGATAAATCGGATCCTGCATTCTTTTTTAATTGTGCAGTAAAACACACCATCCTGTCTTTTTTTTATTCAAAGCACTGTCATGCCTTTTTATTTCCTGATTTTTCACCCTGCCTTTTTCTTTTTCTCGTTTCATAGCCCCCCCCCCTTTTATAAATCAAATCTTTATAATCTTATGAATGTTTTACCTTGTGAGGAACTTATCACAGAAACCCCAGTATTTGGCTGTACCACACGCCCACGCTGTGATCCGGATTTGTTGCAGGCTATGACAATAAAGACTACAACTGCTACAAGAAGACCAAGTCCTATCAAAGATCCAATAACAGCTCCCGCTATTACACCAGCAGAACTAAAAGAAAAATGGTTGTTTACTTCTAAGTATAATTACGCTACTAGGAAAATAAACCTAGATTACCACTTCCATATTATTGAGGGGTCATCCTATACAACTTTTTCAATAAATCGCAATATGGCGGTAAAATATAGGTTGGAAATTAAAATTACCTCTGCACTATAAGAATTGAAAGACAAGAGAGAGTTCTACGTAACTATGTTACATTCCAAGATTAGATCTAACGAAGCCTGCCAAAGGAACGCAAATTAAACAATAAATTTGAAATTGATCCTAATTTTTTTAGGACATAAGTAAGTCTTAAGCCCCATTTACATGCACAAATTATACATACGTATGTAAATATACACATGTGCAAATTTACACACGTATGTATAAGCAAATTTGCTAAGCATTTACATGAGTTTTATGCTTAGTGTGTATTTTCTTTAAATAATCCAAAAGAGTTGACTGGATCAATACACGCAATATGAACTATACGTATACCTGTATGTGATTTGTACCCCTGGATTTGCTTAAATATGAAGCCCTGTCATTCTGGTCTTCAAAATTTACATTCACCCAAGTCAAGTTTTTCTCTCCCAGCGTGTGAAGGTTGAACCAAAATTCTGCTTTGTATTTTCGACAGATAAGGGTTGCTTATGTGAAACTGGGTAAGGGTTGGCTCTATCCAAGACAGGTAAGTGTTCCAACTAGAATGACCTTATTTCAGGCAAGGGCTCCTCATTGTCAGTCACAATGGCATAGGTGTGGGTTCCAGATAATGCAAAATTTTCGGGGTAGGCTTTTGTCACTTGCTGGGTGCATTAGCCTTATATATAATGGTTCGTTGAGGGTATATTGGCCTGTCTTATGATTTAATTCGTTTTCCTTCTTGTCAGCGGTCGTACATTAGCCATTTTTGCATGACATTCATGGGTCTGTGTTACAGTTGCTGTGTTCTAGTTAGTCACATAACTCAATTAGTTGTTTCAATCAGTTCCTGTTTTGATTATCACTGAAATATTGCTGACTGGACATACATATAAAGAACAATGCAGTAATACAATTTTTTATTCTTTATAGTGTCAAAAGATTAAATATGAAAGCCGCATGGGTGTAACTTAAACCATGCTCTTTTGTCCCGCACCGTTCTCAACATACAATTTTGGCTAATATAGACTAGAATATAAAATTTAGCTTTCTGTCCATCCGACCTTCTATCTGGTTTGTTCTCCAAATCTAAATCGTAGCTTTCGGCCTAAGAAATAAGGAAGAAGCCTATAGCTTTGGGGTAAAAGGGTCAAAGGCCAATGTCACAGGTTATGAAAAACCTAGAAAAGGTAGTGATATTGGTTCTCAAAACATAATTTTACCCTGAAATACGCGTTTAAGGTTACGGTGTATGAAAGATGCCAATTATGTTCGAGGAATCAAGAGTCAAGGTCACAAGTTTAGAAAAACTTTGATATTGTAGAGTGATATCGGTTTCCCATGCATTATTTATAAACGCCTTGATATAATTTCATAAAACTTACACGTCATAGAACTTATGATGCACCAAAGATGCATGTGGATTTTGGAGTAAGTAGCTTTAAGGTCAAAGTCACAAGGTCCATTGGAAAGGAAAAATCAAGCTATGCATTTGTTTAAATTGCGTTTACATGCACAAAATTTAATTAAAAAGCATATGTAAATTTACACATAAAGATTTACATCTGGTCCTGAGGTGATGTAAATTTACACCATGTGCAAAATTACATACGTATGTATTTGCATTTACATGCAGTATTTACACACATGTGTAAAATTACATACGTATGTAAAAATGCATGCGTATGTAAAACTGTGCATGTAAATGGGGCTTAAGGTTTTGAATTTAGTATACTGTCCGATTTCTAGTGATAAACGTTAATCAGTGAGTTGTGTGATTTTTTATTTTTCTCCAGAGTGTCATAGGTTTCACCATTCTATTCATGAAATGTTCTACCCGTAATATGTTATTTCCTAAAAGTTGCAACACTTTAAAATGTCTCGATCTGAAGTGTCTCAGTAACAGTTTTGCTATCACATGTGTATTGCCCTGTAAATATTGAATTGATGTACCAAATAAATATTGCAAGGTTGCTTTCTAGGTTCCAAACATGTTCTTTGTATAGTTTGAGCCCTTGTACAAGTATTTTTCCTCAAAAACGTTTGTTCAACTGAATTTGTACAGATTCATGATAACTTGTATAATGTCATCATATACAAGTCGTACAAATTATAGCTTGTACAAAATAATAACATATGCACGACATATATACATTTTTGTTCTAAATAATTATTATTAAACCCAAAACTTATTTTCAAACTTGACTATTGTAATTATACACGATAGAAAGACTATTATTTGCAATCAGCACGACATAAAATCGTTAACAATAAGGAACCGAGCGTTTAATAGAGTACGAACAGAAAGAAGCAGAATAAAAATTTTAAATTTTCGAAAATACAAACCAGTGTGTACGAGATCCAGACCCAGACCCGTTTTCCGAAAATCTTCCTGTAAAAAACAATATTTTCGAAAGAAAGTGCTAACCCCGAAACACCCCATCTGGACTCGCCATCGAGTAAATTGCAAGGCAACGTAGATAGATGTTATAGCAGATTTCTGCTGTATGTACGTACGTGTTAGACTCGTCACAATACTGGTATCCATAAGTATACCCATAACAATACCCGGAACAATAAACACAGGTATAGCTGGGCAAATACTGGTAACAACAATCAAGTTTCACTAACCCTAGAAAAGAAGAAACAAGGATACTATATATATATGAGCGAGCTCACAAAGCTATATCCCTGCTGAAATTGGACACTATATTGTAAAAAAATAAAGGTCCATATCACCCCTGGATGATATGTGACAGCAATGAAAATTCTTCATGCACATCTCCATATGGTGTTCTTCCTTCATGTAAGGTTTCATTAAAATCCATAAAGCCGTTTAGGAGTTGCGCTTACGAGGTCATAAATGGAACACTATTTTTAAAAGTCTGAGTCCAATTATCTCCCCTGAATGATATCCGACAGCAACAAAAATCTTCATGAACATCTTCATATGATGTACTTGCTTCATGTAAAGTTTCATTTAAATCTATTGCGTAGTTTAGGGGAATAGCGCTTACAAAGTATGTAGACAGACGGATGGACAAACAGGCAGACGGACAGACAGACAGACAGGGTGATTCCTATATACCCCCTAAACTTTCTTTGCGGGGGTAGAAAAAGCATACAGTATAATTATGTTTAAAAAAATGATAACTATATGTGCAAGGCCTAAATGAAATTGTACAACTTAAACCAATATATGAATGATAGCCGAAAAGCGTTTTAATTTTAATGGTTTAGGTCTTTTTTCTTTCTTGCTTTTTTTTTTTTTAGGGACCGACCATTTGATTTTTAAAATTAAAAAAAAGGCAGGATGGTAGTTTTGGCTGAAAATTTTAAAATATTTTTTTTAAAAAAAATAAAAATAGGCGCGCGCAAGCGCGGAAAAAATCCAGTCCCAGCTTTTTCCGAAAATAGAAAGGCAGGACGAAGAAAATATCCATAGCCCCCCTTTAAAAATCAAATGGTTGTTCCCTTAATTAAAATCATTGGACAAGCATACAGTCTTTTACTTCACATGTATGAAATGATCACATCACTTGTATATTGTTTGAAGGTTAGACTAGTGAACTTCAGCTGTACGTTTTAAGTAACTTAGTCCCTTTTAAAGCAAAAAAAAAACTATAACATATTATTCTTGAAAATGAATGATTCACTAATCAATGCATAGTTAAGTATTTGGTAAAAGATATTGTAGATTTTATTTCTTTCTTTCTTTTTTTTTTTTTAAAAATGGAATGCGTTTCCTGTTTGCAAACCAATATTCACTTTTGTCAACTTCAAAGTGGTGTCGCAATTATTTATATAAAAAAAGCCGTTAATGTAAAGATTTTGGAGTTTCATTAACATACGCTTGGACAAAAGTTAGGGACCACCTGAAAATCAACCAATTTTTCAAGGTCCTAAATTTATATTTTAAACCTATCTAATAAAGTTACCTAAGACCTAAACATACTTGTCATTGACCCATCTTTGGATTTGATCAAGAATTACAGAAATGATCTTAACAAAAGTCTGGAAATATGCAATTAATTTAACTAGGTGAAAAAAAATAGGCAAATATAGGGAGTATAATATTTTTGCAATATGTGATACCCGTCCGATTTAACTATGGACTTTCGATTGAAGCGTGCAAATACAACAATGGAAATTTACGTCGTCATGAACAAGCCAATCGGTAACAAAAACCGCAAATCGTCACAGTAAGAAAAACCTACGTCAGCCAGAATATTCATCAATATCCAATCAGATTTAATGTTTGCACGACCCATTTATTCAATCAATGTATTTTTTATGTAACCAATGCAAATGTAACGATTTGTGGTTTTTGTTAACGATTGGCTTTGTTCATGACGACGTAAATTTTCATTGTTTTGTTTGCACACTTCACTTTACGCTACAATCGAAAGTCCATAGTTAAATCGGACGGGTTGTAAAGGAATTGTGTAACACATATGGCAGTGATGGTATATTTCATAATCAATTGAAAGCTTGAAAACTAGCATTTTTCCCCTTAAAAAGCGAATGTTGTATTTTTTTGCAAGATGGGCCGATCAGACCAGCTTTCACCTTTATGAAACCTATACGAATAGATAAAAAAAAGTACAGAGAATTCTCAAATAGGGCCAACACTTTCCCAAATTCACATAACAATCCGGAATTATCTGTCGAAAATATAATGTTGAATCATGGTTGAACCAACACAATCTGGAGGGGGTGAAAAGAAAAGAAAAACCTAATTTTGACTGCCACATCTATGTTTGGACAATTTATCCATGGCAATTGGCCCCCAGTAAGCCTACTCTTATCGAGCTCTATCAATGGGATCTTGTACTTTCGCATGCTTGACGTTTCAAGCACAAACCCCATTTTAGAGGGTAATTTTATACTTTGTATTTTAATTCTGTACACGGCCTCGATTTCATAAAAAAATTGAACATCATATCACACCGTCGTATGAAAATAGGTCGTGTATGTATACATTTTTAAATGAATAGTTTGTGCTTATACCCATGTTTGTTAAATTTAAAAATTAAACCCTCGTTCCATACTTAAAGATCTTTATTTATGTAAGACGTAAAAAAAAACACTTCGTAATTGATACGGGTCATATATCTTTAAACATTAGCTATTGTGACTGCATTTAAATATACTTTTATATTCATTTTAAGGTATGAAAATGAAAACAACAATACCAAAAGTTATTTCAGGTATTTTCGGTCAATCTTGATGTTTTCTTAATCCGTATTTATAACTATTAGTCAGAGGTTGAAATCAATAAGACCCAATCCTTTCCTAATTGCCACAGGCATAAAAAAGAGAACTGAAAATAAAAGTAACAAATTCTTTTAAAATGGCGACATCAATAATCAAAATATTTATCAGCAACATAAAAGAATAAAATCCTTCACCGCAGCTTTGATTGCTTCCTTCGCTTTTCCTTGTAACGCAACAAAATAGCCATAAAAATAAACGCAATTATGAACTGTTGAAAATTGATTTACATATATACAAGAACAACAATGTATTTACTTTTGTTTCGTAAGATTTTTCAACTTTATGTCAAAATGTAATTTCTCAATTTTGGAAACTAAAATGTATAAACCTTACCAAACTGGAGTAAGAGTGTAAAAAGCTGGACTATCCGATCCATTTGTTTATCGTTTTTTTTTAGTCCTTTATCATCATTTACCTGTACATATTGGTTTTGTATCAATGATTTTGACAAAGTTTTTTTTTTAAAGTTTGTTTTTATTAAAATCAATACACTATTTGTGCTTTCATAGAAACCATAAATAAACAAACGGTTGCATTTGATTCTTTGAAAATTGCCAAATACTTCATCTTCTGTCATATGACACTTAATACAACTGTTTGAACAACTTTTAAGAAAGCGATCGTTTAAATTGTATTGATTAATCGATCCATACGTTTAGCCTATAAAGTCACGACTATAAAAAACCATCAGTCATCTGTGTGTTCCAAACCTCTTATCCAAATTATCGAGATCGCGCAAATTTGAAACCAGAGCTTTTCAAGAGAGAGACTTAAATAATTACCCAATTTCATTTCAAAAACTAGATTTGAATATTACATATATTTGTACCGTCTTTCGTGCTATGTCAATAACATAGCACCAGAAAACTAGCCTTAAATGTTGTTTTAAAAATCTTTAACGCTGCTTTTATAGACTAAGAAAACAAAACATCTACCCAACAAGAAAGTCTAGCGAAACAATCAGAAATGAGGTTAATCATGAAAAGATGTGAATTCATAAAAAAATGCATTTTATGATTATTTAAAGAATACCAACTGTACCGACTTTGTATGTAACACGACTCGATGTCCACTGTTGCATCCCTTAACGGCATTTTTTATCATTCATGTTTTTAGATTGTTCATTAAGGGTTTTATAATTCCAAATTATAACCCGAATATTTGTAAAATGTAAACCTTATTGTAAATTTTTTCACGTATAAGGTTATAACATCACTTGTTACTTATTTTACATTTTTTGTATGTTTGAATCGATACTGTTTAAAGCATATTCCATGTCAATATTTACGCTGCCTCATTGAAGTTCAATAACACAAATAGTTCAGCCTATTGGGAGTTTTAATTAATTCCTAATTCATTGGTTTTTAAGAAAACAGGAATATAGCTTTTAATGTATAAAAATTCAATTACGAATCTAAGTGATCTGAGCAATTTTGGATAAAACGGTACACTTGTTTTGAAATTTAGGTACAGTTTTGGTTTGTATTCGATATATCAGTCCGTGTTTTCAGTACAGAAGCTGTTTTTCAATTGCCATGAACAGCACTACCATTACAACAAGACCACGACCATCAGTCGTGGAGATTCTTCTTCCATCTTTATTGTTGATCATTACGTGTGGAGTCGGTATGTATATCTTAACATTTACGGTCTGGTGTTATGTTGTAACTTTTTAAGCTTGTGTGAAACTCGGAGCGGGGACATAGAAATGCCGTCATTCACACTTTTTTCCGTAACAGTTTTCTCAGGAACAATTAATCATAGGCTTTCCATATTAGGCATGCATCTTCAGGTAGGGGTCCCGTATAGTGAGAAGCGTTTCAGATCAGTCGCTAATCTCTTTCCTGTTTAACGAGCCGACATAAATTTTTCCCACTTTACGGGCGAGGGACCTAGAACATCGATGAGTACTAATATGTCAAATAGGTTTTCAAAAACTTTGACAACTGTTAAATGATGAAGATTCTGTTGTTAATATTGACGAACTGGATATTCTCGGGAAATACAGAAAAAAAAGAAAAGGATTTATCTAGAACATAAAAGGAACAAAAAAATCTGACTGCCGTTTGAAAATGAATGGTGTTTAATTGGATCAATAAATTGTGCTTCTTTTTTAACCCTTAAGATGGTTGCTTGTATTTGGCTAGTAATAGTATTTATGGCCTATCAATAAACGATTGTTCACTGTTTTTCATAATGTAACTTCTCATATTATAAACTGATTACTTTCCTGAATTTTTCGATCAAGGTTAGCCCTATCCGCAATCTACAAATGCACTTGGAAATGCACACCATCATCTGTCCGAATTTATGATCAGATTCAAATTTTTCGGACATTTATAACTTGCCTTGAACTTTGCATGTACTAACAAAATAGTATTACACAAATTACAGTAAAAACCAAAGTGCATAAATGTGGTTAAATGATTGAAATTCAACATATTGAATTATATATTCTAGGTATTGTAACGAAAACCCTATTCGACCGGTACAAATGTCTGCAAAACCTGCTGAAAAGGAGAAGAAAACAAGTAGAGGACGAATTTCAGTGGATGACTAACGGCTTGGAATTTTATAAAGAAATTTTTCTACTGAAAAAGACTAAATCTTCCTGTGAACCATTTCTGTCACCATTCGATCTAGAAGTGATGGACTGTATGAAACAATTCAGCCATTCCACCATGGAGTATGTTAAAATTAGTATACCCGCGTTAACAACGATGACAGTTGGACCAATTACAATCCTGATGTATTATTATACAACGGAATATTTCTGGCCGGTAACTGAGTTCCCAACCATGCCCAATATAAATCAGTGCGTGTCTTGCTTTCTAACACCTGCTGGCCTTGTCTATGCACTGTCGTTCGGGTTTGCCTTTCAACAAGCGCTAACTAAACAAAACGAAGTTTTGGACAAGATGACGACCGAGATTAGCTACCTGGACCAAATTGCAACACTTACATGTAAAATTAACTTTCAGTTTCGGGAAACGCGTATAAAGATATACCAGGCTCTGAAGTCCGAAGCTATATTCATGATGACATTGGTCCAAAACCGAAAAGTTTCAAGCTTTGATAACAAACCTACTACAAAAGTTTCAGGTAAGATATTTCTAATATTGCAGTTTTTGTTATCTAGTCATTTTTTTTTCTTGTAGAATTTGACATTCATTGTAGCTAGTAAATTAATTTTGTTTATTACTTGTCATTATATATGTATGCCAGTAAACAAATTGTGAACACAAGAAACAAATAGAACAAGGGCGTGGGGATAAATGGGAATAAATCAACCAAAATGCGTCAAAAGCAAGCCAAACATTAAAAGGCTCCTTTCGGGAAATACAGACATGAACAACTAGTTACTTACCCATTCGAGTAGACCCAGACATCTTACTGTATTAAGATGGAGGAAAGCCGACAGCTTTAAAAAGAATTCGGAAAGAAGCCACCAGACTATCAAGGGAACAGTCTTAACCCACAGACATCTAAAGAGCGGCCTGCAAAACTTCAAAAAAGGACGTCTTTGGATAGCGCCTCGTACTTCCGTGTTTATTACATAACATGAATCCGGTAGAAAAATAGTCCATTACTAGTACATAGAAAAGTGAAATCCAAATATATCATACAATTTCTGCAATGTATGTAGTATTGTGCTTTACGTTAATATGTGCATGTTGTATTGTGCTTTGTGCTTTACGTTATTATATGCTTTTTGCATCAGTTTCGTTGTGTGCTTGACTGCATGTGCTTAGTTTTACTTAATGTGTTACTGTACTTTTATGTTTATTTGTTTTAACCAAGTATGTGTACAGCTTAGCATACATATATGTATTTTATGTGCTCAACTGCATGCTGCTTATTATTTTACTTTAATTTGCTTTGTGTTTTATATTGTATCCATTTATGTGTTGCTATTGGTTTGTCGACAAAAAGCTTTACAGAGCTTACGTTTATATGTTTGTAATAACCCGACTTCAAATAGAGTTTCTTAGTCTTAGTCTAAATCTTTTCTGAGAATGGGTGACACTGCTTGCCAAAGATATAGATGGATTCTCTCCTAAGTCCAAAACACAAGGGGCCTGGGTGGCCGAGTGGTCTAAGGCGCTGGTTTGAATACCACACTATTGATCACTAGACAATCACCTCTTAGCTGGAGTTCGAGTCCGTTTGTCTTTAACAAAAAAGGGACTTAATCAACTGTATGTGATTAGGTTTGTCAGTTACCTGCCCAAGATCGGTGGATCCTCCGGGTACTCCGGTTTCCTTCGCCATTAAAACTAACCGCCCTACATGGCCCAGATGTGTCGATAAAGGGTGTTAAACACCAACACACTCACACACACACACACACACACCAAAACACGACCACTGGTCATCGCCATTTACCGGAAGTCACAAAATTCTATTTTTTTAGAATGTATCTCTATTTGAAATGTTAATCGATTATGGGATTATGACAACACTTTTAATTAATGGATGATAAATCAACTCGACTCAACAACGTTAATTTTATTTGAACAAATAATAATGAATTATTTTTTTTTTCTATTTACATATTTGCTCATTGAATTTGAAGGTCTTCTCCTTGTTCGAAAGCAAACTGAGAACGTCATTAGATTTTATTCCATTTAAAGATTTCAAAAAAGGGGGTTTGATCTTATATAGGGGCAAATGTTAAAAAAAAATCCGAAAACTCGGCCCTGTCACACTATAACGTTTTAGCCAACGTGTGCCGACGTTTTAGAATATATTTTCAACACGCTGGTGTGCGTTGCGTAAGTTTTATACACGTTATGAACACGCTACAAACACGTTAGCGAACGTCAGCGTGCGTTGGTGATCGCCGAGTGCGTCGCAAATTTTTCAACATGCTTAAAATTTCCGACGTTCGCCAACGTGTTAGAAATAAATTATTCGAACGCTAGGCATAAGTTAGAAGGACGTTATACACACGCTGATGTACGCTATGTGGTCGTTGTGCGCACGTTGAAATGCGTTTGACGAACGCTAAGCTAAATGGAAACGAACGTGTCTAGCGATAATGCAGCGCACGTCTAGCGTCAGTCTAACGACGAAGAAACGTGTACAGAGCGCACAGAGCGTCATTGTAACGAACGAGTAGCGTATCAACCCCAGAATTTTATAAGTTAGATTGAATTACAAGGGGGATAGTCAATTTCAAAAGCTTCAAATACTAATTTAAACCTGAAAAAAAAATATTTAAAAAAAACAATGAACAAAGCCAAAAAAAATCTTGAATATAACAAAGATCACTTAGATGGTCTGGAATTGAAAGTAATTCTTGCAAATTTAATACACCTGTCGTGTTTTCGATGATTTTTGTTTTGGGTAGAAAAATACTCAAATACAACGAGTAACGGCAGTCTAACTTCAATACTCATTTGAAATAATGTGTATTTTAAATATTCAATAAGCACACGCATTTGTCTCTATTAAGGACATCCGTCATGCTGTCTGCGATCATTGTGAATTAGTCATCTACAGACCGGTATTTCTTACATGTATATACTCATTTGAGATTTTGAGAGTTTGTTAACAAGTGCATGCATTCCTCTCTGTATATTTTTGACCTATCAAAATATAAAATCTACACTATATTTTATTCTTTTAGACTGAGTGCAAAAATCATCACTTTTGGTTATAAAACGGCTTAAGAATAATTATACATTCATATTACCAGAAAGCTGAAAACCAATATTTTTATAACGAAACTAAATTTCTATAATTATTAATTAATCCAGCAATACATTTAAGCCAGATAATAGATCTATTTGGGCTATTACGAAATGATACTAAAGAAATTAACAGAAATCCTAGGTCTCCCCACCGAGAGAAAAAAATATAAGTTAGACTAACGCTATGAATGCGTTCTGCAGTCGTCACGCATGCGCTAGGCAAACGTCAAGTACGCCGGACGAACGCTAGAGATAAGTTTTGAATAAGTTTGTCGTGCGTTGCAGGTAGTTAGTCTGACGCTTTGTGGTCGTTCACCGAGATATTTTTTGAAACTTTTTACCTCGACTGCCAACGTGTTCCAACGTTTTAGAAAATTATTTGAACGTTCGGCACACGTTGGCTAATATTACTATAATTTTTGTATATGTTTTATTTCATATTTTGAGTTATTAGCCTTTTAAAGTGATTTCATTTTAAGTTTGGTTATGCAGCTGCGCAATGTTATTAAAAAAAAAAAAATCGAACACATACCTTTTGAAGAAAGATACCCTAAGGATCAATCATACAAATTTTCATAATAGGAAAATATTTTGAAAAAAAAATAACAGACTACGACGACTGATGCCAAGTGTGGGCACATGTCCCTTATGTAATAAAACGATCGTTTCTTTACATATTCGTGATCATTATCAAAGCTTAAAATTATTTTTATATCCACGTGACCTTTGTCAAAGCTAATTTAGTTCAATATTTCTGTCATCTTTGTCAAATCTTATGTACATGTGCATTTTGATCAATGTTTTACAGGACTCGTTGATACATGTACATCGAATTCAAATAATTTTTGTCAATAATAATTCATCTATATAAGAACCAATTGAACAACAACACAACAAAATAAAAAAAATAAAAAAAACTCGGCAAGGGTTCTACTATAAACGATATTGAGATGTGGAATAAGTGTACGCGACACAACAAACATAAACAAACAGCAATTCAAAAAATCACAACGGAAAACAGCAAGCAGTCTTCAACATGACCATAGGTCACTGCTTACCGTCTTGCATTGGCCCAAGACTTATAATACAATACAAAAGTATCAAAACCAATCCCTAAATCATCAACGAAAGGCCCAATTCTTGACATAAAACAGTTAACATAGAATGACAAGGACAAACAAAGGCTTTGGCAAAGTTTCCTGGCTTAGGACAGGCACATATAAAATGTGGCGGGGTTAAACTCGTTTTTTGGATCCAACCTTCCCCCTATTGACTAGTTGTTTTTATTCTGGATTAATGTTGGCTTTGTTCGCTAGTTCAAAAAACTTCGTATTTTTTATTCCCGCTACATTCTTACTTGACATCATAATCTATCCCTTATGATTTATAATGTTCTTGCCATTCCAATTTTTCAAGCCAAAACAGAAGACTTCATAATGAATTTGTTCTTCTGAGTCTTTTTCCATTTAGAAATCTTTAAACAATTTTTTTTTTTAAATAAACAAAATAACATTGCGCTTGTCGGTTTGCTATGTATATGGCCATGTTGGTTCCACATGCTTTTATCACATGCACTTGGAACATGGTCTTTATATATAAACATCCTAAAATCAAATCTGTGTTTAAAAGTTAACGTTATATCAAGTATAAAATCAACAACTTGCAGTATTATATACTTTCAAACTTCCACTGCGCTGCTATACATAAAGCGATCTATGTATGCCAGTGTAGAAAAAATACAAGTCCACATTTTTAGGGTATGTACACATGAGCTGATGCACTTTGATTTTGAAATTCAATTAATTTTGTTATAGCAGTTCTAATGTTAAGTTGGCAACCGGCTCTCTACTGTTCACATAAAATATACTTGTATCTTCAGACCACAACGGGGTAACAGCCTATTTTATCGTTAATTTTTTGTATAATTACAGAGGACATATGGAACCTGTTGTACCTTCTGCAAGAGACCTCGACCAACACCAAACATCATGTTGACGCCGTGATGTGTAGATACATCATAGATTATATCTCCATACTGAACAGTGTTTGTTCTGATCAACTTGGAATTCTACATTCTAGAATTAACTTTCTTTTGTAAGTTTTTTTAACTCTTTTATCTTTTTTTTACATGTACATGTACAAAGTACCAAAGCGAACGCCAATATACGATAACATTGTCATGATGTAGACTGTAGACACAAGGCAATGCTCTTCTCTTTCAATTATTCATTTTTTTTTAAATTCAACATTCCAAACAAATTGCACGTTGATCCTCATAAAGCAACCTATTGATAGAAATACAAATGACAACAAAGTTCCAGACAGTAAATTTTGCTACGCCTGACGCGCGTTTCGTCTATTCAAGACTCATCAGAGGCGCTCTACCAAAAATATTGAAAAAGCCAAACACTATATGATTATGAAGAGCATAGAAAAGTAAAACCAAAAATACCAAATTGGGGAACCAAATTAATACTTGTCTGGGGTAGGAAGAACCTTAGGTTTTACACAATTTTAAAATTTAAACGGATAATTTATAGCTTTGATGTATTCTCCAACACAAAAGTGTTAATGCCGGAGCGGGGAAAGTTCATGTTGCTGTATATGCCGATTTCAATGAGTAATCTTTCATCCACACCATTTTAACAAAAACAATTGAAAAAGCACAAAAAATATCGAAGGAAAGTTGTGATGATTTTTTTGTCTGCCGGTTTTGTCTTTGTCTTCACGGTTTTATGATACTGATTACCCCTTTGGTACACCTTTGCTTCACTCGTACCCTAAATTCGAAAGGGGAAGCAAAAGTTCAGCACCGATGAAATCGTCAATATGCATTTATGCATTACATCTACTAAAAATGTATTTCCGAAATTTGGCTTTGTATTTCACAATATGTTTGTTTTATTTGAGTGCATTTTAAGTCATTTGTATCTTCATTATTTTAACCTATTATATTTCAGGTGGGGATTCTTGGTAACACTGGGACTGTTCTCCTTGTACGGTGTAATGATGATTCAGGCCTTCTCCTACAAAATGGAACTGATGCTCTGCACTCTGACCTTGTTCTCCATTGGAATGTTATGTTACATTGTAGCCGATCTGGACTCGCCATTCTCCGGTATTTTCCGGATTGACCTTTCCATACTTGCCGACGTTATAAAGAGAATTGAAATTATGCATTCATTAGAGCATATGGGGCGCACCGATCTTGTTTATTATCCAGATACCTCGTATTTTCAAACTTAAAACTTTCTTTTCCGTCTTCAAAATGTTTATTCCTGACCTATACCCACCTGCATGTTTTATCGACATCGGGCATTTTTATATTTCATTTACTGTCACCTTGCGTGCCTGTGACGACCTTTATCATCTACGAAACATCTACGAAACGTGAAACAAAGATAAGCTTGAAACTTAATTAAATAATTATTGTGTTTTGCATTCAAGTGTAAATCAAGTCTACTTCTCAGAATTTCAGTAAGGGTTTTGAGGTTTTCTAAACACCTGTGTTATTTTTTTTTAAATGCAGTTGCATGATCATTTATTAAGAAAATGTTTGCGGAAGCAGCAGTTTGCGACTAGAACACATATAAACACTGTATGCAATGTTCTATCTGGATAGGGCGTATACAAAATCGAACAGATGACCCTTCAAAACTCCGATCATTGCCACGCTTTCGACTTATAACCTTGCCTGTGAATATAAAATCGAAACAAAAAATCGAGAAGAATGCTTACTCGGTACATGTAAATAGTAAACTTTGGTTTTGCTGTATATGTGAAGACTGCCAAAATCGAAACAAAACATGGGGAAGAATGTTTACTCGGTAAATAGAAAAATTTTGTTTTGCTGCACTTGCACGTGATTAATCAACTAAGATTCCAAAATATAGAAAATAATGAGAATTGGTATAAGTATACGCGACACAGCCCACAATCAAGCGGCAATTCAGAAAATCCACAATGGACAACCGCCAGCAGCCTTCAACGAGGCAAATAGGCGCTGCTCGACATTTGCAATTAAAGTCTGCAACGACAAAGATAAAATCGGCACGTATGAAGGACTCCAGACAAAAGTAACCTATAACATTACAGAATCGACACGTAAAACATCAACACTAATCAGCAAGCTGTCTGAACGAGAGTGAAATCAGCTGGTTTATGGAATTTAATTATTTGGTGTGAAATTACAATGGTTCAGTCACTTCCCAATACATGGTAATAATAAAAACATAAAAAATGATTCACTTTAAAACCCTCTAAATTTATTAAAATTCACATGTGCAACGCAAAATGCCCGAACCAAGAGCATTACGTCATACAATTACAAAATCAAAATAGTGTTAAAAGGGAGGTAACTTAATTCGATAAATACCAATTGGTATATCTATTAATCACGTATATTTATTCCACAATCCTGTATTATTTAAAGGAAAAAAATCTTTAAAAATCACAAAGTTTACCGTTTTGTTAATACACACATTTTACTTAAAACAAACTTTGATATGTAAAATATCATTAGGGGCTCCTGCCTATTTGTTTGCGTTTTAACGCCTTCAATTTATTCAAATTAACTGCGATTCGCCTTTTATCGCCATCATTTCCGGAAAATTTGTTTGTACCCCATTTCATTTTGCTCATAATGTTTTGTAGCCTCTCCATTTCATTTCTCATGTCATTTTGTGCGGAGTCGGAGCAGTCCGTTGACCATATCTGGTTCATAAAATTTGGAGAGACGGAATGATATGTCAGACAGTCACGTGATTTGAACCAACACGTCATTGGATATTCCGTTGCTGCTTGAATCTGTCTTAAGTATGTAGTATTGTATTTAAGATGATGGATGCAAAACCCAATAAAAACATCTTCCAGTGGGAAGAAGGGTACATTTGGAGCGGTTTTTACAATATCGTGAACTGTATTTTGTTTCAACAAATATGATGGTCCTGAACAAAATGGCGGGAAATTAGAATGTGGATAAGTCTCATATGAGATAAAATATTTACTTCCTTTATACCGAATCGGGAAACCGTCTTTAAAACACTGTCCCCCTATATGATCAGTCTTCAGATCTCCTGATCGCAGTGTCTTTAAAAACTCATCTGTATTAAGCCAAACATCTTCATCTATCTTTAAGATGTATTTGGCAAGTTTACAATTCTTAGAAACCCATTTTAATCCGTTTAAAGTTTTGAAAGTAAGCTGTCTGTAGGTGTCATTAAAATCAAATTTTATAATGTCCCGAAAAACTGAATTTTCTTTCCATAAAAATGCGTTGATTCCTTTTTCATTTGAATTTCCTATCACGAAGACGTAGCGTACGTTTTCTTTCTGCGATCTATAACGTGAAAGATATGTATTCCTAATCACCATTCGTTTTTGGAAGTTTTGTGGGGTCGACATAATTAATAGTAAAACATCAATGTTGAACGGTGACTGAGTGCATACAAAATTTTCGAAGTCCAAGGACGCTTCAAATTTAAAACAATTCTTGCATGTTTTTCGTTTAGAGAAATCCGTTAGAATAATATTTGGTTTAGTAACATTTAAGTCTTCATTATAAGAATTATTTTTGTTACACTTTGCCTTGTGAATTATTTTAAACAAAGGTATCGGAATGCCATGGAACGTGTATACACTTTTTGTCTTGTAGTAGCATGGATGATGAGGATGATCAAATCGCTGAAAAGCAGGAATATGCGACACGGAATAATTTAACATTTGCAGACAAATCCCAACGAAAACATCTTCTATATGTATCAATGGTGCATACTGGGAAACGTCTGCGACGTCGCGCACTGCTGGTAGCGTCATGATGTAGCTAGGTCCGTTACAATATGGCGGATAAACGTCACTTGAGTATTTCTCTCTTGCTACAAAATGTTTATGTCTGTTTTCTCTGACTGGGACGGCTCCATTATAACAGAAACCACCAATGTAATTAATAAATGATGGCTTTGAAATAGCATGCAGTAATGCTTCTATGTTTACCCAAACATCGTCATCAGCTTTCAAAACGTACTGCGCGCGTGTACAAATCTTAGACGCCCACTGAAACGCCAAAACCGTTTTTAAAGTTAAATTTTCGTAACTGTCCTGAAAATCAAATTTCACTATATCTTCATGATAGTAATTTTCACTCTCAATTCCGTTTTCAGTGTCAATATCATCTGATTTTCCCACAACAAACACGTGGTTTACTGGCGCATTGTGCGTTTCTTTAATATATGAGTTTCGAATAGCCTTACGCTGCTCAAAATGTGACGGCTCACTCATTATCAAAATAAGAATCTTCAGCTCGTTATTGGGCATATAAACACATTTCTCAGAAGAAAGCAGCGTCTCAAATTTTATCTTTCTGCATCCGAAACATTGTTTGTATTTCAGTTGATTAAGTAATGCTGTAGTCCTATTTTCCCGCTTTATTTCTTTGGGAATAAATGAATGCACAAATTCCATTATACCACTGTCATTCTCCTCTTGTTCTGTTTCGTCATTGATAATCAATAAAGTCCGGGAGTCTCTGACGATAACAGGTTTCTGGCGCGGCAGCCTCACGTAGATGTGCATAACTAAATAAACCCAATGAACAACCAGGCACCCAATAATAAGCCACACAAAATAGTGCACGGAAAGTTTTGACAACATGGCGATCTTGTATCTATTTTGTTCATTATTTTCTTTATAGATTTAAAGTCTAAAAGGTCAGGGTAAATATGGTGTAACCGTGTCAGATAATTAAGTAAAGAATATAATAAGGGATCGAATTGTCCTCAAGAGAGATTTAAACCTTTGAAAAGAAGAGTTTAATCTATGCCGTCCTGCTTGTTTGAATTTCAACCAAATGTTAAATAACGTTATATTATGAAAAAAAGTTTATTTTAACATCGGATTATACATGTTATAGAATAATATAGAAAATAAAGATATGCAGACACATAGTTTTATAACAACGTTAAAAATAAATGGAAATTATGAAAACTAGAATTATAATCAGAGAGTAATTTTAGTTCTTTAATTATTACACGTTCATATAAATTGTAATAGATATAAAGCAGAGAAAAATGAATTTGAGACCAGATTCGGTTTAATCTTAAACCCACTTTTTCTTTTTGTTTCATCCAAAGGATTCAAATGCTTTCATGATTTTTAAACTTTGCTTTAGCTTGATTTGATAATATGAGTATATATGGATGAACAGAATAAAAATATAACCTGGCCGGCCGTAGAATTATAGTATAACTAATAAAGGGTGGCGAATATCAATTTTAATGTCAACTCGTGCGCGCAACTTGCAAGCTCCGCGCACTTGTTGAATCCCGGCGTTATTTGACACTAAAATTCGACATTAAAACTGATATTCATCACCCCGAATTAGTTATACTATTTATTATATGTTATTACCTTTATTGATAATTTGGATAAACGTGAAAAATACATCATCAAAATAATGAAAACGACAAAAAAAATTGATCGACAAGTTGTGTATTGCTTACTAATCTATGTTACGTATTTTACGCGGGAAACCTCACGAGGGTTAAATAAAATCGCACGCGAGTTAGACAAATCCTGAAATTCACTCATGAATATCTAGAAATTTATTTAGTTCAGAAATCACAACATTTCATCTATTTCTATATAATAAGCTCATTTTAAACACTTTTTTATGCTTTAACATGAATTTCTAGAGAAGCAACAATTAGGTATATTCCATTGTGAAATTTTACATCGGCTAGTAATTTTATTTTGAATTAAAGTCGTTTTCAAGGAAGATACACATTCTCATTCACGAAAAAATAAACAACATTTAGCATAAACTGTTTCTTTAACTAAGTAAACAATTATCAATAAAAATATAAGCCTTTGCAGCGTTTTATCGAATGACACATACATATACTAACCATGCTCACATAAAGCAGTACAATATGGTCCATATAGTGGAGACAAGACTTATATAATTGCATTGTACATGTAAATAAAACAAGCAGATATAAAGCAGAGAACGTATAAAAATTAATCTGAAACGAGAGACAAAAACACGCCAAAAATTGCACTACAACTTTTCAAAACCGTATGTTCCACATCTGTATGAGCTTTTGTCTCACCTATTTGGTAAGCTTTCAAATAATTTCTAAGCTAGATCCAAAAATTCGGTCGAAAAAAGTCCTTTGACTACCTCATAAGACCTGAAGTTACCCACATCCACTTATCTTCTTTATAAAGGGGACTCATTTTCACTTATTTTACCTTTGTTTAATTATAAAAGGCTTGCTCTACAAAATTTTAATGACCATATGCATGGAGGTAAAGATACCAGTAGATTAACTTATTTTATGATTTTGATATAAATATCATCATTTCCAGTGATCTTATTAACATAAATTATAAGTTAAATTCTGTAATCCTGCTTGATGCGTCCTTGGTTTAGTACTATTCTTTTCAGATTATCATTTATTTTTGTTCTATATCTGTTGGCTTGCGTGCCTGTGACGACCTTTAACATCTACGAAACGTGTGCATCATGAAAAAAAAGATAAGCTTGGAACTAAATTATATGCATTCAAGCGTAAATTAAGTGTACTTCTCAGAATTTAAATAAGGGTTTTGAGATTTTCTAAACACCTGTGTTATTTTTTAAATGCAGTTGCATGATCATTTATTAGGAATATCTTTGCGGAAGCGACAGTTTATGACTAGAACAAATATATGATTTAGACATTACCTAGCTGCCAACACAGCATAATCACTATCTTAATTTTATAGAAAAGAAAAGATGAAGAAATGTTTATTTAACTTGATAATCATTAAAACTTCTCTCAAATACTCCAAATTAGTGAATTATGTGGTTGATTCTGAAAAGGCGTCTTTGACCGCGTGACGTTTCTCTCCATTTTTTTATTACTGACGTTGGCAATATATATTTCATTGATATGCAATGTACAAAAATTAATGAAAAGCGCAAATCAATTACTTTGCTAATAAGTCTTTGACCCACTTATTTTTCAAACTTTCTTCTATGTTTCAAAACACAAAATATATTTTTAGAAGCGATATTACTATTATTCACGGTGGACCTGTAATTTTTTTAGAAGCATATCCGGACGAAAAAAAATCAATATCAGCACTAGGCAAATTTTTCGCGGGAACTTGCCGTACAGCTCTCCGCTCTCGCCGAGCTGTACTCGCTATAAACACTGTATACAACACTCTATCTTATTAAGGCGTATACTAAATCGACCAGATGACCCTTCCAAACTCCGAACATTGCCACGCTTCCGACTTATAACCTTGCCTATGAATTAATGTACAGCAAAACCAAATTTTACTATTTACCGAATAAAACATTCTTCCTCATTTCAGAATTTATAATTTGTTTCGATTTTTGGCAGTCTTCACATGCACGCAATTCGACTAAGATTCCGAAATATAGAAAACAATGAGATGAGGAATAAGTGTATGCGACACAGTCCACAATCAAGCGGCTATTCAGAAAATCCACAATGGACAACCGCCAGCAGCCTTCAACGAGGCCAGTAGGAGCTGCTCGACATTTGCAATTAAAGTCTGCAAAGACAAAGATAAAATTGGCACATATGAAAGACTCCAGACAAAAAAACCTATACCATTACAGAATCGACACGTACAATACCAAAGCTGTCTGAACGAGAGTGAAATCAGGTGGTTAATGGAATCTAATTATTTGGTGTGAAATTAAAATGGTCCAGCCGCTCCCCAATACATGGTAATAATAAGAACATAAAAATGATTCACTTTAAAACCCTCTTCATTTGTGCAACGCAAAATCCCAGAACCGAGAAAACATTACGTCACGCAGTGTATAACATATGCTAAAATGGAAGGGAAACGCCAGAATTATTACAAAACAAAAATAGTGTTAGAAGGGAGGTAACTTAAATCGATAAATATTGTATTATCTAAAGGAGAAAAATCTGAAAATCACAAAGCTTTCGTTTTGTTTGATATGTTTAATAGACACATTTTACTTTACACAAACTTTAATTTCATGTTAATTCATGACACTATCCTATCATTAGGGGCTCCGGCCGATTAGTTTTCGTTTTAACATCTTAATTCTATTCAAATTGTATTTTCGCCATCATTTACGGAAAATTTGGTGGAACTCCATTTCATTTTGTTCATAATGTTTTGTAGCCTCTCCATTTCATTTTTCATGTCATTTTGTGCGGAGTCTGAGCAGTCCGTTGACCATATCTGGTTCATAAAATTTGGAGAAACGGAATGATATGTCAGACAGTCACGTGATTTGAACCAACACGTCATTGGATATTCCGTTGATGCTTGAAACTGTCTTAAGTATGTAGTATTGTATTTAAGATGATGGATGCAAAATCCAATAAATACATCTTCCAGTGGAAAGAAGGGTACATTTGGAGCGGTTTTCACAATATCGTGAACTGTATTTTGTTTCAACAAATATGATGGTCCTGAACAAAATGGCGGGAAATTAGAATGTGGATAAGTTTCATATGATATAAAATATTTACTGCCTTCATAACGAATTGGGGAACCGTCTTTAAAACACTGTCCCCCTATATGATCAGTCTTTAGACCTCCTGATCGCAAGGTCTTTAAAAACGCATCTGTATTAAACCAAACATCTTCATCTATCTTTAAGATGTATTTTGCATGTTTACAATTCTTAGTAACCCATTTTAATCCATTTAAAGTTTTGAATGTAAGCTGTCTGTAGGTGTCATTAAAATCAAATTTTATAATGTCCCGAAAAACTGAATTTTCTTTCCATAAAAATGCGTTGATTCCTTTTTCATTCGAATTTCCCATTACGAAGACGTAACGTATGTTTCCTCTTTGCGATCTATAACGCGAAAGATATGTATCCCTAATAACCATTCGTTTTTGGAAGTTTCGTGGGGTCGACATAATTAATAGTAAAACATCGATGTTGAACGGTGACTGAGTGCATACAAAATTTTCGAAGTTCAAGGACGCTTCAAATTTAAAACAATTCTTGCATGTTTTTCGTTTAGAGAAATCCGTTAGAATAATATTTGGTTTAATAACATTTAAGTCCTCATTATAAGAATTATTTTTGTCACACTTTGCGTTGTGAATTATTTTGAACAAAGGTATCGGAATTCCATGGAACGTGTATACACTTTTAGTCTTGTAGTAGCATGGATGATGAGGATGATCAAATCGTTGAAAAGCAGGAATATGCGACACGGAATAATTTAACATTTGCAGACAAATCCCAACGAAAACATCTTCTATATGTATCAATGGTGCATACTGGGAAACGTCTGCGACGTCGCGCACTGCTGGTAGCGTCATGATGTAGCTAGGTCCGTTACAATATGGCGGATAAACGTCACTTGAGTATTCCTCTCTTGCTACAAAATGTTTATGTCTGTTTTCTCTGACTGGGACGGCTCCATTATAACAGAAACCACCAATGTAATTAATAAATGATGGCTTTGAAATAGCATGCAGTAATGCTTCTATGTTTACCCAAACATCGTCATCAGCTTTCAAAACGTACTGCGCGCGTGTACAAATCTTAGACGCCCACTGAAACGCCAAAACCGTTTTTAAAGTTAAATTTTCGTAACTGTCCTGAAAATCAAATTTCACAATATCTTCATGATAGTAATTTTCACTCTCAATTCCGTTTTCAGTGTCAATATCATCTGATTTTCCCACAACAAACACGTGGTTTACTGGTGTATTGTGCATTTCTTTAATATATGAGTTTCGAATAGCCTTACGCTGCTCAAAATGTGACGGCTCACTCATTATCAAAATAAGAATCTTCAGCTCGTTATTGGGCATATAAACACATTTCTCAGAAGAAAGTAGCGTCTCAAATTTTATCTTTCTGCATCCGAAACATTGTTTGTATTTTAGTTGATTAAGTAATGCTGTAGTCCTATTTTCCCGCTTTATTTCTTCCGGAATAAATGAATGCACAAATTCCATTATTCCACTGTCATTCTCCTCTCTCTCTGTCTGGTCATCAACAATCAATAAAGTCCGGGAATCCCTTACGATAACAGGTTTCTGGCGCGGTAGCTTCACGTAGATATGCGTTACTAGATAAACCCAATGTAAAATCAGACACCCAACAATAAGCCACACAAAACAGTTCACAGAAAGTTTTTGAACCGCTCTGGACAACATGGCGATCTTGTATTTTGCTCATTATTTTCTTAAATGATTTGAAGTCTGAGAGTAAAGGGTGAAAATATGGACATACCGTGTCATATATTAAAGACAACAATATAATAAGAGGCCGAATTGACCATTAGAAGACATTTAAACTTTTGAAGAGAAGAATTAAATTTGTATTGTTCTGCTTCGTTGAATTTGGACTTAGTGGGTACTTCTACCTACCCGTAAATGGACATAATTTTAAATAACGCTATACTACAATTGCGTAATGTTTACTTTAAACATCGGGTTAAAGTAATATTGAATATAAAGAATAACTAATGCGGACATGGTTTTATAACATCCACGTTGAAAATAAATGGCAAATATGAAAACTAACAAGTACATCTGTGAGCTAATGCTCACTAGTGATACCCCTGCTCCTCAAACTATGCAATACAAGTTCAAATACTCTAGATCTTTTGGCATAGGAACATATAAAAATCGCTATACACCATGTGGGACTATAGGATAAAGCTATAATCAAAATATCAGACCTCTGTCTCTTGTAGTTGCTGACAAAACTTTAACGAAAAATTTGCATTCATGTTTACTATGTGCAAAAATCAAAGTATTCGGTAAACAGGAAGTAGTTATTCTAGGAACATAAAATCGCTGTACACTATATGTGACTGTATGATAAAGCTATATGCAAAATATCAGACCTCTATCTCTAGTAGTTGCTAAGAAAACTGTGACGAAAAATTGTGTTACGGACAAACAGACGGACGGACAAGGTTAAAGCAGTTTACCCCCGCTTCGAAGACCTCCTCTTCTTCTTCGTGGTAAAAAATATAATTAAATAGCAATTTTAGTTCTTGAATTATTACAAGAACATGTAAACTTCTGTATAATATCAAACAAAAATTCTCGAAAGCCAATAAAGCATTTTCATCAAATGACACATAAATATACTAACAATACTCACACAAAGAAGTACAATATGGTCCATATCCATGATATCGTGGAGACGAAATATATAAAAGACAAGACATATAAAATAGCATTGTAAATTAAAAAAAGCAGATATAAAGCAGAGAACGAATGAAAATAAATCTGAAACAAGAGAAAAAACATTGCACTAGGACTTTTCGAAACTATGTCATTGTGTTCCACATCTGTATGAGCTATTGTCTCATCTATCTATTTGTAAAGCTTTAGAAGTAATTTCTAAGCTGGATCTAAATATTTGGTCGAAAATCCGAAATACATGTATATTTTTGGACAAAAAAAAGGTTTTATGACTACCTCATAAGACCTGAAGTTACCCACATCCATTTTAATAACTAATCTTCTTTATAAAGGGTGACTGATTATAACTTGTGCCTATCTTAGCGTGTATGGAAATAAGGCTTGCTCAACTGATTGTTAATTACCATGGAGGTAAAGATACCACTTGATAAGCTCATTTTATGATTTTAGCACAGAGAGCATCCTTTCCAGTGACCTTATTAACATTAATTGTAGTATTGGAATCAAATTAACATTTTAACCAATACTACGATTGTCATTATTAAATGTCATTTTAATCTAACTTTTGAATAAAGTATTGACACCGTCTCCGGCTCTTGGCGGTCGGTACACTCCTGAGATGTCTAATTTGAAGGCAGGTAAAACGCAAGCCCACTTCACGTTCTGAACGGTTTTTCTCCCAAAAATAAAGTTGAGCATCTTAAAAAATCTTGTAATTTTGCTTCTGATTTTAAAAAAATGTATACAATTATCTGTGTACGAACTGTGATGGAACAAAACTTATAATACTATAAGCAACTACAATATACGAAGTAACTTTTGCACAATACAAGTTTTTTATATGTATTTCTATCGTGTGATGTTTCAGTTGTTGTTTTACCGGGTGTTGATTTGCATCCAATGAGAGGGTTTTCCAATGAAATATATCGCCTACAGCAGATATTTACAGTTTTTTTAATTATCTATTTACTTTTTTATGTATACCCGTGCGGGTTCCGGATGGCGAATAGGCACAGGCATCGCTAAGCTTGTCGTTAAGTTCATTAAAGAGCGCTGGGACAACTGACATATGGTCAGGCCACCCTGCCCACAAAGTCAGTGGGATGTGTGGTTGAATAAGGCAGCTCTGTCATTACGAAATCCGGGGTCGTCCAGCTATGATGCAGACAACCTGACCGCACACCAAAGAGGTGTACCGCTAAATTGTCATATCTTACCCATTCCTCCTCTTTTCCAGTGAAAAACTCAAAACTCGATTGGCACTGTGTCCCCACTCCCCTTATCCTCCACTTAAGCATCATCTCGTGTTCATTTTATCACCTATTTCATATTCAAATGTCTGCACCATATCAGGCCCATTGCGAATTTCAATTTTTTTGTCTTTTCCACTAAGATTTATGTGATTGATCATCCCGGTTCAATAGTATGTTGTTTCCTTTATTTGATCTCCCTGATATAGCCGAATTTACACTGCTCTGAAGTAAAGCAATAGTTAACTAACTAACTTTTGGATGGTAAAACAACTTTTAAAATATACTCTAAAACCTTTAGAAAAGACTTTTTATTACATATAAGTATGAAATATTTTGTTCTTAGGAATATTTCTATCTGTTTGTGCTACGGTCGTTAAAGGTCGAGTTGACCCGAACTTGAAAATATAAAATGAAAATTATTGATCTACCTCTATAAATTCTACACAAATTATCTCCAGTGACGAGAAGTTATAAAATTTTATTTCAGTTTTATTTCCTTCTAACCTTATATACGTTCAAAATAAATCAATGAAAGGTTAATAAATCTCAACAATTAAATTGAAAAAATGAAGAAAAAAAATTACATAGAGTACTAGGATGTTTAAAAAACAAGCGAATCAAAATCAACCTTATATACAAGGTTCAATATATAGCGAAAACGTTTGAACGAACTCATGCCGGTACTCCGATAAGGTCAGAAGTTGCTGCTTATTTCAACAAACAAGCGTCGACTGTAGTCAAATATGATAAAAACCTAGACATTAACTATAAAACTTCTATAACAAACAAACATCTTTACAAATCTAAGAGAAAAAAAATTTCCCCATTTGTCCACTAGGATATAATGTATTTTTTCCTACCATTTCAGATAAGGACAACAATCGATGGTAAAAACCCAAATCATCAAACGTTACGATATTTCAAGGACACAATTATAACTTAAAGTTTATAACCCTACAAGTCCAGGTCTGGGTTTCATAAAACATCTTATCTTTGAGTTTTTCCTCAAATTTAAAGAATTGGAGTTGAGGAAATCGTCAAATTTGAGATGTTTTATGAATTCAGACACGGAATAACGTATCAATTACAAAACGTTGACGGAATGTTGCTACAAAAGAAATTATTCAAACAAGACGATTTTAAATTGAAATCATCTCGTTTGCCATATATCTTTTTTAAAATGTGTCCTTGAGTCTCAATTTCGAGATATAATATGAAGACTTCCTGGATCTTAAGTTCCTTAATCTAAAATTACCGTGGAGACGGAGAAAATCACCGAGTTTGTGTTTTACGCCCTAGCAACACTTTAAAGGTCGATGAACTAACAAGTGATAAAATGAACATGAAATGATGATGAGGAATATGGGGATTGGGGTTGATGTGAAAACAATTGAATAGTAAATTTTGAAAATTGGTATGTGGACTTAGAATTAAGACTATCGATATGCATTGATGACGGCCATCTCTGTTTTTACGTGCATTGGCCATGCTCTCTCCGTCCACTTAGGTCAACTGTTAGACATCAGTCAAGATTGAAGCTGTAGGTGTGATATTTGCAAGTACAAGATGAAAAATTCTAATGTTTATATTTTAGTATACATAATGATAACATATATAGAATATTATGAAGAAAATGCAAATTAAAAGACATTCATTTTAGCCCATTAATCCAATATATAATTTTTTTTTTTTAAAGATTTATGCAAAAACCACAAACAGACGAAAACAATAAAATAAATTATTTGTAAAATAATTAGAAAAAAATAAGAGCTATAAAGTTATAGATATAGGTTTTATATTGTCTTTATTATAGATATAAACATAAAACTTCCGCGTAAAATATGTCTTGAAACAGTTTGGGTCTCATGTAGGCGATGAGTGTGTCAAGGCTTTTTTACTGATGCGAGAAAAAAAAATTGACGCATTTTTAAAAATTAATAGGGCCGATATCGCAAAAAAAAATCACATTTTTTAATTAAAAGTCAAAAATATTTGTCCAACAAGGGAAAGGATAAATTCAATGACCATTTCATTAAGGACTGAACATTTCATTGTCCACAAGTTTGCACCTGGTATTCCATGGCTCCAATGTTCGTGTTTGTATATAGTAACTGTAATTTTCTGTTTTATATTTCTTTACATTACTTTTTTGTGTTTGCTTATTTATATAGTTGCCGACAATCATCTGTCTCATGGAAACCGGTTTTTGTGTAGAATTTTTTCGTGAAGTTACAAAGAACTGTGAGGAATTGTATGGGTAATACGAAATTCTGACGGTATTGAAATTTTGACGGAATATCTTGTTTGACATGACTAAATACATGTACACGTAAATATTTAACATTTATTAATTAAGGGGGGGGTGCACCTATTCTTATTTTGTTTGATTACTGATAAGGATGTATCATTGAACACCATTGCTCTGCCAATGGATCTAATCTTGCTTCCGAAACGGAGTTATGCTCTGTTCACAACAGGCATATGTGTGGTATAAACGTTGCACCCTGGACGAAAACGAATTGTGCCTTATACTAATGCAATTGACTACGTTGAACCAATAGGCATCACAGTTATATATTTCGTTTAGTTTTTAGAATGTTCCCGAATGAAACGAAGACCGAAACTAACTAGATAAGAGGCAAAAGAGTACAAATGGTGTATCATTTTGATATGTTCACCTTGCAAAAGGTCATGTGAGCTATTGCCATCACTTGCATTGGCGTCTGTCCGTCGTCCAACTTTTCAAATATTTTTTCTCTGAAACTGCTATGCCAAATGTTACCAAACTTTATAGGATTATTTTAAGTATGTCCTTTTTAAAACAATTGTAATAATTTTGGAGTCAACAAAAAACATGACCAAAAATAGAATATAAGGGAAATTGTGGTGTTTTGCAAAAATGGTTACAGATACCAAAATTCTGGTAATGGTAAAAGTAATCAGCACAGGAAGATCTATTTGCCCTGAAATTTAAAAGATCCGACAACAAGTGTAGGAGTAATTGTCCTTTTTCTTGATTTTCCCCAAATGTTACGCTTATTTAGCCACAGACCTTAAAAACTATACAAAATTAAAATTGCATATGGTGAAGCACGTTCAGTTCTACAAAATTTATAGCAGTATCAAAGTCGTAGTACCAAATGTGACTAACCTTGGTAGGATTGTTTTATAGTATTTCCTTATCATGAATTTTGTTTGGATTTTAGAATCGACGAAAAACATGGCTCAAGATATAGGGATAATTAATAATTTTTGCAAATAACTCAAAAAAGGTTATAGATATCAGAATTCTGAGAGGGAGCAAAATTGATCAGCACATTGAAATCGACCAGAGCCATAAAATGTTGAAGAACTTCCTACAACTCAAGTTACACTAGTCGTAGGACCATTCCTATTGAAGACCAGGTGAGCGATTTAGGCTCCTGGGAGACTCGAGTTTTATTGATTATATCTAGACACAAAAAAACAATTAAAAAATCAATAGGGGGAATGAAAAAGAGAAAACGAACAACGTCAAAAATACATACAAAACTTCTCATATAAAGGCAGCAACTCGAACTGAAGTCGAAACGCAAGCGAAATCATGTTCCTCAGAATGGTAAGCAGTTTCTGATTCTCAACTAAATATTTTTACAAGAAGAAGATAGGCAATATATCTGAATTTTCTTCCGTTTGTTTAGATGTGGTGGAAAAACTGTTACAAAGTATTAATTAATTGCACACGGATAGACGAACAGAACCATAACAATATAGTCCCTCTAGTTTCCAGTGGGTGTATTGTAATGTCACCTCGATTATTATTGATTGAATAAGTTCAAACTTCAACCGAATCGATGAACAATAACAATTAAGATATTTAAACAGATACATGGTATTATGTAGTTATGAATAACTTGTTAATTTAAAATTAATATTTAATCTGTTTAAGAGGTTAACTTAAAGGGTGTTTTACTTCATAAGATTATATAATGTTATAAGAGTACAGCACTAGCCGTGAAGGATAATCAGAAAATAAGTATACTGTAACAACGCTTGCCGTGAAAGATAGCCACCAAAACCAGCAAGATTGCATCTATAAACATATATGTTAATGTTAGTTTGGATTTTTCCCAAGTATAGTATATGTGCTGACATTTGTTAGAAGTATCAAGTGATAAATTGTTTAAGTGAATACCTTACTCAGACAGGTTAGTTTGCATGTATATATCAATAGATTAAGGTTTTCTTTTTCTGTATTATACATGTATTATTAAGGATGTTGGTTTGTAAAAGTTTTAGAGTACTTGTAGATAGTTATTTATGATAATAATAATTTTAATTTACAAAACGCGCCTGAAATAACAGAGGACTTTTCCAAATCGCCTAAAAGTAATCTAATTAATATATGAAAGACGCAATTTTAGCCATTTGAAAGTAGTCATAGTCTTTTTGTTACCTAAAGACAAAGATTAACATAAAACTTCGTGCATCACTATATGTAAATATATTTTTAAAGGTTGCCTTGTTTTAACTATTGTCATCAATTGACGTCCGTCCGTTCGTCCGTCGTCAGTGTTCTTTTTCAAATGTTCACTATCCTGACACTATGAGTCCAATTGCACCCAAACTAGGCAAGTTGTTCATTTGCAAGAGAGGCATAGAACTGATCTGGAGATTTTTGGTTTGTCGTAAAACATGGCCGTCGTGTCTATGAATAAAACACAAAGGGGTGAATTTCAATTGTTTGCAAATAACCAAAAAGCACCACAGGATACAAATGCCAAGAAATTTTGAAGAAGATGTAACAAACCATGTAGGGTTGTTTTCCTTTTCCTTGGTGTTTTTCTTAACTTTGCACCTTTTAAGCTCAATATCTTAAAAACTATATACGGTATTTGAGAAACAGAAATTGATCATCAGGATTTACAAATTGTGTAGCAGGGTCAAGGTTGTAGGGCCATTCATTTCAGGAGTTACTAGTAATTCCCTAATAAAGTCAAAATTGATAATTTTTACAGCAATTCCATATTATATTGAAAACTCTTTTGACTCCATAAATTCAATTGCAACAAAACTTGGTTTATTAACCATCAGCACGAGTGGAATAGAACTGCTATGGAGATTCATGATTGGTTATGAAGCATTGCCGCCGTTGCTAAATATAGAAAATTACCTTTAATTTCGTGGCTTTTATTTTTTTGTTTTGCCCTTAAGATAAGAATGAAAAGTAAAAGCTGTTGCTTGCATTGTCCATAGGCTCATTTAACTTTGTAAAAGTCTCATTTAGTTTGAAGCTGCCAGGTGACCTCTTATAAGGGTTTTGATCCTTTAAAGGTCTTTTTTTTTTCATGATTGTACTTTAGAATGCATAAGTAAAGTATTATCCCTTATAGGGGCAATAGCTCATAGTAGCTAGAGACGATTTCAGCTTAACGACCATGTGAGCGTTACAGGCTCATTTGAGCTTCTTGTTTTAATTAATTTATAAACTAGTAGTTCACGTAGAAAGACCAGAGTTTTGGTATTAGTTTTCAAATCTTGGTCAGTATTTATCATCAAATGAAACATCCTAAGAATATTTTACCAGTGATTTAAGATGCCGACTTGATTTATTTATTTAGACCATGGGCCAATTGCAGAACAGCGAGCAGTGCCAAATGGCCTTGTTGAAGGCTGCTGGAGGTTGTCCATTGTGGTTTTTCTAAATTGCCGTTTAATTGTGGGTTGTGTCGCGTACACTTATTCCACATCTCATTATTTTCTATTGAGTGGACCATCCTAAATTCAAGAACGTAAAGCACTAATCACACAATTTCATTTCCTCAAAAAGAAATAACAATATTTAAACAACAATATCATGCAAGATGACTGTGTAACCCATTTCAACCACTTATGTTCAGTCTCCGTGTCTCAGTGACTGTAGGGATAACACAACGACTAGTCATTGGGGTATTAAATATGCTCAAAGCTAAAATTTACAACAAAAAACTCAACGGAGCGGTGGACATATTTTGCCACCCGCGACAAGCACGATTAAGGGAAATTTCTTTGCAAGATTCCCAACTGTGGGATTCTGCCTTCCTCTAAACTAGGAATAAAAAGCAGGGTGAGATTTTTTTAAAGTACATACATTTTAACTGTACCATGCACTGTGATAACAATATAGACTAAAATATCACATGTTAAAATCTATGTATTTTATGTATTAGACCACATGTTGCTTTACTGGGTCATTTAACAGGGTAAAGAGGTCATGAGAAAACAGTCAAACATATATATATCTCGTTACTTAATGGATCAAAAAGCTTTATAGAACACATCAAATAATTGATTGAAGAATTATCTAAGGCATTTTAAAATCTTTTATTATTGGGAGAGATTGTAATAAAGTATAAGAAACAAATCTTAAGGTATAAACTTTATTTCAAAATGATGAATTTTTAAGCTATCGTAGCAATTTACGTTTGTTTTCCTCTCACATGTCTTAATAACGCTCAATATTTTTTTAATATTTTTATTTTCAAAATCCAGAATATACATACAATACATAGTCATTATCTGTTTGAATTTCAAAATTATCTAAACCCCAAGGTACAAAGGTTGATCATCGGAGTTATAATTTGGTTCTTTATTTCGGTATTTTTGGTTTCATTGTTCAATGCTCTTCATATTAATCATATAGCTTTTGGCTTTTCAATATTTTTTGTAGGGCGCCTCTGGTGAGTCTTGAATAGACGAAACGCGCGTCAGGTGTAGCAAAATTTAATGTCTTGTCTGGAACTTTGTTGTTATTTTAATTTTCAAAATATAGAAGTTATTTGGACGAGTTCTATCCTCGGAAACCCAGGGGTTCTTTTCTCGCTTACTCTTTCATCACCCCTGGGACATTTGGTAAGAAATTGTTCGTTTCGAGTTCAGGATCTGATCTTGAACTTGATATTATTTATATATAGAAACATGTTTAAATCGCATAATAAAAATGTAAAGCGACCAATCAGAAAGCTTGTTACAAAACTATCAAAAACGAAGAATTTCATGCATAATGTCCCAGGGGTGATGAATGAGTTAGCGAGAGAAGAATTCCTGGGTTTCCGAGGATGGGCGAGTTCTAGAAAGTGGTGAAAATGTGAGGTGACCGAGCATTTCTCGTCTGTTTCGTGGCGAGTCCAGCAAGTCCAAATGATCTCTTTATTGTGGTTATCCTGCAATCAGAAAACAATAAATGATCAAAACCACTGCTTTTCAGCACATCTAATTTTGTGAGAAAAGGAAGCACACGACGTCCCGTTATTACCGTCGGGAACCAGTATACAACTACAATGTCCATTTAAACTGTTGAAGTAGGGTACAAAAAGCTTTATTATGTTAGTATCCCAAATTTTTTACCCTTATTTTTAATTTAAAAATGGCGTCATTGTAGATCAAATTAAATAATTCTATCATTTTTATATAAGGATAGAAACTTTGAAGAGGTTTACATGTTATCAGTAGACTTCATTTTCAAATTGATATCAAGAAAACGGTAACACATATGTACGGTGGCAGAATGCGGCCATGAGAAAAAAAATAATATCACGTTCCCTCGTAATACCATCACGTTCCCTCGTAATACCATCACGTTCCCTCAAGAAAGTTATTGCGTTCCCTCAAGATAATTATCTCGTTCCCTCAAGATAACATCACGTTCCTTCAAGATAACATCGCGTTCCCTAAAAATAATTATTGCGTTCCCTCATGATAATTACGTGCCCTTGATTTGCAAGACAAGGTTTGTGAGGCTCCGAGTAAAAATGTATATTTTTCGTATATTACTCGTCCTGTTTATGTAAAAATGGAATGATCAGCAACTAGAACTATCATCTGTGCTTTTCGACACCTTTTTACGACCGCTTTGGATTTAAAAAAACTTTTGTTGGTGCTTGAAAACTTGGTGAATACTATTTGTTTACATTCACAATGGCGGACAACAAAAACAACAAGGCCCAAATCCAAAGACACTTGTCTGTCCACTTCGGTACTAGCTTTACCAAGGGCATTACACACGCTGAAGTTTTAGACGAACTGAAAACTATCATTGATATCAAGTCGATACATTCAATCCAAATCACTGAAAAAGAATGCATTGTGACAGTTCACGACCCAGGTGCAAAACATTTACTACTCACTAGAGGAATAAACCTAAAAAACAGAACAATTAAAATGGTTGATGTAGAAAAACAAGTAACAAATGTAACGATTAAAGACGCTCCGTGTGAAATGAGCGATATAGCAATGTGTGGTTATGTGTCACAGTACGGAGAAGTAGTTCAGGGGTCTCTTAGAAGGGGAATGATCAAGGACACGAACGTTGAAACAGGTACTCGTTACGTCCAACTAACAAACTGTATTCCGATCATCCCAAACATAACGAAATTCGGAAGGTTCGATGTACGAATATTTGCCGATAATAACCGAACTGAATGCAGATATTGCTCAAAAACAGACCACCCCTCGTTTAAGTGCGACGAAAAACCGAACAAGAGCCCCCCAAAACGGAACTGCTATCGGTGTAATAGCCCGTCGCATTCTATCCAGGAATGCCCCCACGATGATATAGTGTGTTTTCGATGCGGTAGGGAGGGTCACCCCCAACGGCTCTGCGAGGTACCAGATCACGAAATATATGGCGATTACGTGCACGAAATCCGAGAAGGACGAGAACTGAACACTCATGTTGAAAAGCAACATCAAAATGTACCCAAAGAGGCAAAACTCCCAGATGACTTGACCAACACAGAACTTAATAAAACAATTGAAGCTGAGTCTGAAAGTATATCAGAAAGGTTGCCTATCAAAGAGAAAACAGTAATATTAGGTGCTTCAAACATCAGAAGAATAGACTTCGAAGGTTTCAGTGAAAATGCTCACATTCTAGCACTCTCTGGAACAACACTAGAATCAGTTGATATTTTGTTAGATAAATCAGACAATGAGATAGAGTCAGATCAAGTCAACCATGTTATTGTGCAACTTAGTACAAATGACATCAGTACTTACAGAAACGACGTGGAACAGGTGATCGTTAACGCGTCAAGTTGCATAGACAAAGTGAAGACAAAGTACAAGTCAGCCAGAATAGGTATTTGTAGTATATTACCCAGAAGAGGAAAGGGTGCATATGTGCAAGAGTTAAATAAAAATGCACACTTTGTCAATAACTTCCTTAGAAAATTATGTGCTAAGAATTCTCAGTTGAAGTACATTGACATATGGACAGAATTTACACCTAACAATGTCCCAAACAAGCCCTTGTATGATCAAAAGGATCCAACTGGAGTTCATGTCAGTAGTGTTGGAGCTGAAACTATTCGAGACATTTTTTATGACTTCTTGACAACAAAACCCGATGCTGTTTATCATACGCCACAATTCAGGAAGAGACTTCGTAGCTCAGGATCAACAACCCCTGGGTCAGCTGATAAACAACAAAGTAAAAAAGTTTTTAGATAAAATGTCAATACACTAAAATGGAATTTCCCAGATCTATTTTTAGACAGCGGTACATACTTTTAACCGCTTCAGTTGTTTATTATTATTGTATAAATGTCAAGGTGAAACCTATTAATACTATTGTACGGCGGCACATTTTTTTAACCGCCTCAGTGGTTATTAGTAATTGCTGTTTAAATGTCAAGGTGAAATTTATTGATACTATTATGTGTTTATTGATTTTATTATGATTTCCATAGTCACTTTAAATGTTAACGGAATGGCAGATAATAAAAAACGGCAGGCAATTTTCAATTGGTGTAGAAAGAAAAAGTATGATATAATATGTTTGCAAGAGACACATAGTTCAAAAGAAGTTGAAAAAAAGTGGGCAAAAGATTGGGAGGGTGAAAGTTTATGGTCTCATGGCACTAGTAAATCAAAGGGGGTGGGAATTTTGTTTTCTGAGAACTTTAATTATGACATAGTTAACGTAAAGGGTGATATAAACGAGGGGAGAGTAATTTCATGTCAGATTAAAACTTCAGATGAACTGTGTTTCAATGTGCTTAATATTTACGCACCAAATATAGCAGGTGATCGTAAACGGTTTTTCACTGATAAAATTCGGATCGAGACTGGGGCAAAGAATATTGTCCTCGGAGATTTTAATTGTACTTTAAATAAAGAACTAGACCGTAAATATGTGCCTAGAAACGACGATATTGGCACATCGGAACTTAAAAAGATTATAACGGAACATAATCTTAATGATGTATGGCGAGTACGGTATCCCAAAGATAAACAGTACACATTTAGTAGAGGCAATTCTAAATCGCGCATTGACTACATTTTTGTTAGTAGTGATATGCAGTTTATGATAAATAAAACCAAATTGGTTCACTTCCCTTACAGTGACCATGATGGTGTATGCGCACAGTTAGATCTATTAGAACCGAAACGGGGACCGGGTATTTGGAAGATGAACGTCTCGGTGATTCAATCGGATTCTTTCAAGAATACATTTGAGAGCTTCTGGCACTCATGGCGGTCGAAAAAACGCGACTACGATAACTTATCAGAATGGTGGGAGGCCACGAAGATAAAGATAAAAAGTCTCACTATTGAGATTTCAAAGAAACTTAATATATCAGATAAAGATATTAAACTATGGGAAGCTGAATTAGAAAATATGGATGAGAGCGATCTCAACCATGGGGATAGGGCAGCATTTCTTAAGAATAGAATACGAGAATATTATGATAAGAAATCGGAAGCCGCGAGGATACGATCCAAGGTAAATTGGTATGAAAAAGGGGAAAAATCTTCGAAATATTTTTTCAATTTAGAAAAGAAAAGGGGAAGTGAAAAATTATGGACGAGAGTCAAAACTGTGAACGGGGAGTACAAGGAAGGCATTGATGCAATCCTTGACGCACAGTTGACCTTTTATAACTTGCTCTTCACATCAGAGGGTTGGGAAAACGAGGCGGCAGAATCATTACTTCGGAATGTTGACAAAAATTTAGGGGAAAACGAAAAGCGCGACTGTGAAAAAGAAATTACCTTGGACGAAATCCTAAACGCAGTACGTAAACTTAAACCAGAAAAATCACCAGGGGAGGATGGGATTGTTAGTGAATTTTATCAAATGTATTGGTATCTAATCGGCGAGGACTTCACAGCTGTTGTGAACGATATTATGAATAAAAACATATTATGCGATTCGCAGTATAGAGGTGTTATTACTCTCATGTTTAAGTCTGGGGAAAGGGAAGATATTAAAAACTGGCGTCCTATCACTCTGCTAAATACTGATTATAAGATTATTTCAAAATTATTAGCAGAGAGACTAAAACTTGTATTACCAAATATCATTAGCACCGATCAAAAGGGGTTTGTTAAGGGCCGCGATATTTTCCAGGGAAATAGACTATTACAAGATATAATTGACTATACTGATATGGAAGACCAAGAAGGGTCAATTATTTTTCTCGATCAGCAAAAGGCATTTGACAGAGTAGAATGGGGATGGATTGATCTATGTATGAAAAAATTCGGCTTCGGTGACAAGTTTAGAGGGTGGGTATTTATGCTTTTTAAAAACGCGAAGACGTGTATACAAACTAATGGTTTTATATCCAAGTATATAGGGATATCCCGTTCTATTCGCCAGGGATGCCCAATCGCGCCTATGTTATATATTTTACAAGCAGAACCATTTGCTGCAACAATTCGCTACAATCCAAATATTAAAGGGATTAGTCTCCCTTCTAGAACGAGCCATAATTTAGAGGCTAAATTAAATATGTTTGCCGACGATACACAGCTTTTTAATAAAAACGAGCGATCGATAGAAGAAACTTTTAAAGTTTTAGAAACATACGAAAAAGCTAGCGGTGCTCGTATGAATATGAATAAAACGGTTGGTATGTATTTAGGGAAATGGAAAAATAAAAAAACCTGTATATAATCGAATTAAATGGACCAAGCATGCAGCCAGTTAAAGCGCTTGGAGTCCAACACGGTTACGGTGTTAATATAGATCGTATCTGGTTAGATAAAGTAAATAAAATAAAAAGTTGTATTGAGGTCTGGAAATCAAGAGATTTAACATTTGCCGGAAAAGTATTGATTATCAAATCACTTGTATTATCTAATATTGGCTACGAAATCGAGATGAGAGGTATTCCAGTTAAATATGAAAAAGAGATAAATAATATTATGTGGTTTTTTATATGGGACGGAAAACCAGATCGAGTATCTAGAGCTGTGTGTTGTCTTCCGAAGGAAAAGGGTGGAATGGGTATGGTAAATCTTAGAGATTTCATTAAGTCTAAGCATATCAAGAGTTTATACACCATGGTAAATAGCGATCTAAATAACTGGAACGCTATAGGCAAATTCTGGCTTACCTCGCTTGATTCTAAATTTGATTCAGATTTTTTTATATGTAAGTGCTCGGATATTATTGGTTTAGGTCAGCCTAAGATGTCCAAATATTATCTAAATCTCTTGAGTTCCTGGATAGATTTTCAAAAACAAGCCAAATGTAACATTAATTCAAGAGAGGAACTTCTCGAGGAGAATCTCTTTGGTAACTCTCTTTTCAAATTTAGACGTCATGCTTTATTTTTTGATAATTTTTCTAAAAGCGGGATAAAAAAGGTTAGGGATATATGGAACACACAAACCGACTCCTTTGTTTCACCTTTAGTAGTATTTAATATGTTAGATGATAAAAGGAATTGGATATCTCAGTATAGTCAAATAAAGGCATCTTTTTCTGCCGATCATATTAATATTCTTAAACGTAATAATGTAAAACTAAAACAACAAAAGAGATCGTTCGAACTAAACGAAACAAAATTCATACGAGAGGGTAAAGTTATGGAGTCAAGGGATGTCAAACTGAAGCAAATACAAAGCTTCTACAGATATCCCTTGACACCAAACTGTGAACACAAGTGGGAAAGTTACTTTCAAAGCAATATCCAGTGGGATAAAATATGGAGTGCATTGACTAACAACTTTGCACACAGAAAATGCAAACAATTACAATGGAAAGTATTGCACAATATTATTTATACAGAAGAATTGTTACAAAAAATTAATTTATCCAACGGCATTTGTCATTTCTGTACAGAAAAGGAAAGTTTATTACATCTTTTTGTTCATTGTAAAGTGGTAAAAGAAGTATGGGGGGATATTTTTGCCATTATTAATTCATTATGTACTAGAATCGGAACAGATATGGTACAAAATTCTGAAGACATCATAATTTTAGGAACTCAAAAGCTTGATGTAAAACATTTATTAGTTGAAACGGTCCTTTCTATAGTAAAATGGGCAATATGGAAACATAGAAATATTGCAAAATACCAAAAGAGGACCGTCTCAAAATCTATGATATTGAACATGGCAATAAATGACATATATCTTGTCAACAAGCTTAACAGGGATAGGATAGGCGAGAACCTTTACTTAGAAATGAATAGTGTGTTTGAGTAAAGTGTAGCTGATCCAGATTATAAACTCCCATCATTGTATCTATTGAAATAATCGTTATTTGATAGTTTATATATGTACGATTTTGCTGTATTTAATAATTATAATAGTTACATGTATCCAGGTTATATTGAAATACTTTTGTGTCTTAATTTTACTGTAACTTACATTCTGTGGAACTTAAATAATCCACGCGTATATAATTGATATTTAAGAACTAGCCACACAAGTTTATAAAGACAGCACGTGCACATCGTCAAAACCTTTTAAATTTACACAAGCTTAATCAATCAATGATGCGTATAGAAGTCGGAAAAGTGAAAACGGTACATATCTAGGTCAAAATACATGTAGCTATTATTGTGAATAGATAATTGATTGATGACATTATTATGATAAGTTTAAGGGAGTTATTTTTCTTTTTACCTTTACGCTATCCTTGTGCGTGAGGGGTGTAAAAATCAGGGAAACCCTTTACTGCTATCCTGGGCGTAAAGGGGATTTGTATTGCAGGAGTTGTAAATAAAGAATGTATATATAAAAAAAAAAAAAAAATTGTTATCGCGTTCCTTCAAGATAGTTATCTCGTTCCCTCAAGATAAGATCGAGTTCCCTCAAGATAGTTATCGCGTTCCCTCAAGATACTAAGTAGTTATCACGTTACCTCAAGATAACATCTTGAGGAAACGTGGTGTTATCTTGAGGTAACGTGATAACTACTTAGTATCTTGAGGGAACGCGATAACTATCTTGAGGGAACTCGATGTTATCTTGAGGGAACGCGATAACTATCTTGAGGGAACACGATAACAATTTTGAGGGAACGCGATGTTATCTTGAGGGAACGCGATAACTATCTTGAGGGAACGTGGTGTTATCTTGAGGGAACGCGATGTTATCTTGAGGGAACGAGATAATTATCATGAGGGAACGCTATAATTATCATGAGGGAACGCAATACTTATTTTGAGGGAACGCGATGTTATCTTGAGGGAACGTGATGTTATCTTGAGGGAACGAGATAATTATCTTGAGGGAACGCAATGACTTTCTCGAGGGAACGTGATGTTATCTTGAGGGAACGTGATATTATTTTTTTTCTCATGGCCGCATTCTGCCACCGTAAATATGCGGGAATGTTGTTTTATACTTCTGTAATTTTTTTAAAATAGTTTTTGCGAAGGCTTTAAAATCGATATTTGGTTCTTTTACATCAATCCATAGATGCTTACATTTGATTGTTTCAAAGACCGGCTTATGCCATAAATGTAATGAGTGGATCATTATATTGTCATGTATTTTCATGATTGTTATTGGCTGTATGTACGTGTCGATACATGCAGACACAAAAAACGACAGATAAATCCAAATCTATATAAACTTTTTAAAATAGCCAACATACTTTATATGCGAGCGTAGCGAGCTCTCTAATGTAGAAAGTATGCCAAATTGCACGAGACTCAAAATACTATGGAAGAAAAATCGTTCTGTCACCGGAAACATTCGATTTTCGGAAGTTTTCGAAAATGTCCGCGCGTGCTGAAAAATTGCGGGAAAAAGTAATACATCGTCCCAAATAATCTCGTCCCAGGCATTATTCGAAATTTTCAATCTACGCGAGCTTTTAAGGCAATGTCTTTCTCATATTAACAGTATTTTCCATTTTTTTTCTTATTCCTAGGTGTTGTAATGGACGATCCGCGACCTCAGACTGCTTCAACGCATATTTCTGAACCAAGTTCCTCCTCATCCGGGTCATATGGCGTACCATCACACAAAGAATGGTCTGCATATATAGGACCAGTCGTGCATACCGGGCCAAACGGGGAACGGGACCAGAAAGTCACAGTTAACCTTGATTTTCAAATGGTTGGGGTCGGAAATAGATCACCGGAAGTCACAAGTCAAATGGGTTATCTAAGCAGACCTCCGCCTGGAACTAAATTCCCAAAAGCCAAAAATGGACAGATTGGAGAAATAGGTTGGCCGGTTGAATATTTTAAAATTGTGAAAGGATTATGATATCGATATTACAATGGTATTGTTTTCTTGTGAGTTTCAAGCCAAATCAAATGATTCACATCGTACATGTATGTGGCTTCATCTACACATTTGGTGAAGGAATTATTGTTTTTACATTTTTAGCAAAATTATTACCTTGTTACTTTGTTGAATGAATAAAAAAAACTTTCTCTTATTTGTTTCCCAAAAATGTAATGGTGGAGTTTTGTCAAAATTTGAGTTTAAATTTGAACAGTTAAATACTTTGTATTGATTACTTTATAGGTGAATATAAAAAACTGACTTTTTAAAACGGGAAAAAATATCCTCGTTCGGTTTTTGATAATTCGTGTATTCCTCCGGTCAGGTTAACCCAAATATTCCTTTCTAACGAATCCATAAATTGCGCATCGATTAATTTTCTAATACAAATATGTACTTGTTTTCATCACGAATTTATGAATCCACAATCTAGAATATATTTCCCAATCCAAGAGTAATAATTTTCACTGATTCGAGTACTGATCACAATACTAGTAACGAATTTATGAATAAATAAATTTTGATGCTCCCAAGAAGCACAAACCCCACTTAATTAGAGAGACAAATATTTAAGGGAGACCAAATGAACATGAAATGACGCAGGGAGAAGAACATATGAATCGACGATAAAGAGATGTGGAATAAGTGTACGCGACACAACGACAATTGAAAAAATCACAATGGAAAACAGCCAGTAGTCTTCAACATGACCAGAGGTCGCTGCTCGCGGTCTTTTATTTGCCCCTGACTAAAAATAAATTTACATTATATTTAAACAAATCCTTAAATTATCAACGAAAGTCCCATTTCTGGACATAGAACAAAACCACTCTCGAGACCAAGATTTTTATTAAAGGCCCAGTCGTCGAGCTTGTCTGACACCAATTAAATAAAAATATATTTTTATTATTCAATTATAGTTAAGTAAAATAAATTAATTGTGAGAATTGCTCTTATGTTCTAAGAACGATAGGTTTTATGTACGCATTATGTTTATGAGACAATATAGACTAAAACACATACACCCTCCATAGTACACCAGATTCTTTGTTCTAACACTTTGTGCCTGAAAAGGGAATGTTGACATTTAATTCATATGATTATCAGAATAAAGCGGATGGTAATGGCTGCTTAATTTTTTCGCTGTGTGAACATGTGATGAATTGATCGAAAAACGAAATGTAGCCAGGTCTATTTCAACAAATAAGGACTCGGAATGGATTAGGAGTCTTTTCAGTACATAAACAATTTCTTTATCTACGATCCATGAAGTGTTTTTAGTTAACGGCAAGTGTGTGTAATATTGTGGGCATTGTTTACATTGGACAAGTCGAGTGCACCATTATATATAACTTTCCATCATCGGAACTGCTTTGATTTAAAAATGTATTATGTCAATAATCCCAAATACAACAGTCAAAAAACGTAGACACTCATCTGAACCTTCGCCTAAATTAAGTGAAAATAGTATTAAACCTCTGCGAAAAAAAAATAATATTTGACCTTGACCCCTCTGACGACACAATCAATAACAGTACAAAATCTGGGCCAGTAATTATCAACAAAATGTCACAACCCGAAGCCCCGAAGTCACTTTTTACTGATGACGATGTTCAGCGTCTTGCTATGGCCGTAAAAACCTTAATGATTGATGACTTAAGGAAAGAGCTCCGAGCAGACATTGTTCAACAAGTCAGCACAGCAACTGCACCATTATATGATGAAATATCAAAGCTTAAGGATGAAAATATGTTCTTAAAAAAATACATTGGTGAAATCCCAAAGATTACATATAGATTAGATGATCTCGAGCAGCATAGCCGTAAAAGCTGCATACGCATCAGTGGTGTTCCCCAAACACAAGACGAGGATACAACAAATATCGTTTGCGAAGTCGCTCAAAAACTTGGTGTTACACTTAATCCCAACGACATAAGTGTCTCTCATCGCTTACCAACGGAAAAGGGAGAAAAACAAATCATAGCTCGATTCACACATGCTAGAAAAAGATCTGAACTACTAAGGGCCACACAAAACATAAAAAAAGTTGAGTCTCTGAAAGGTGTCAGCGTCAGCCAAGACCTCACTAAAACCCGATCAAAATTGGCATATCTTGCCCGTAACGCCTACAGGGAAGGTAAAATCAACAAAACATCCGTTTGGGACGGAAAGATCTTTATTACAGACAAACACGATAAAAAGCATGTGGTGACATCTGAATCGGACTTGCAGAAAATTCTCGCCGACAGTGGTGCCTCTTACGCGACCGTCAATTCATTAGATGTGATGGGCAGTACGGGATCTAGCCAGCCTAGCAGTGGAACTGTAATGCACCCCGGTTATCTTGTGCGTTCGCCAATGAACAATTACCATCAACCAATGATGCAGCAATTCCAACCACGATACCAACCAATACCTACTTGCAGTGGAGGGTTCGGAATGGGTCCCCCTATGTCACATGAGTCCGGCGTGAGATTATACTGAGAGTATGCTTTCCAATGAACAGTGTGTCATGCTTGCGGTGAATAAAAACTCAACAACAACAAAAACTCAATAAATTATCATTGTATACATATTGTGTAAACGCTTGCTTTATACATGTAGCTTTCCATCTAAAAAGGTCTCTTAGAAATTTTCCTTATACAACATGATAAAGTAACCCGTAAATTTGATAGAAATAACTTTTGAGTTACATTTGTATATGATGTCCCCAAGATCTAAATAGAGTTATCCCTCTTTGTATACATCGAGTGTTGTGACCCGGTTGATATTGTGTAATTATTCTGTTTTTTATTTTATTTTTTTGTTGTTTTTTTTTGTTTTTTCTGACATTTTTTTTTTAATTTTTATTTTCTTTTTGTTAGGGGAGGGATTCTTTCGATTTTATTCTCCTTGGATCCCAGAGTCAATCCATGTTAATGCCACAAATTATTACTTAGCCATTCCGGTCCTTAATGATCAGGATTTATTTTTTTATTATTAGACCGACTACTAGTTTTTCCCAATGTGAGATGCAAGTTATGCATGTTACATTTGTACATAGTGGGATTATAATGTTGTATATATGTTACACAGTGTTCTATGTTTATTTTTTGTACCACGATGACCTTACATGTTTCATTATGTTAAACTTACATGCTTGTTTTATTAATTGCAAATTAATATTTGAGGCCACAAACAGTTCAACGCTGACGCGGAACTTCTCGTGGGATAACGGTATCACATAATGTTTGTAACTATATCCGAGTACCGCGCCAGGGTTGGACTGTTCTACCCGAGAGCCACACAGAGACCTAAACACAAAAGTTTGGTTTCCGAGGATGTTCTCTTTGCTAATCTTATTTATGTGCATGGATCAGCTGCTATTTGTATTATGCTTTTATTATTACATGTATCCTATAACTGTAACAAAAAACATTCGAACCCACCAGATGAGCTTATTGTTTATGATAAAACTTTATTAAGCTATCAATTTATATTGTTCTCTGTAATTATGCTTTGGCTGTACTTAGTCATGATGTTGTCTGGTGATATAGAATCAAACCCTGGACCGCTTTCCAGGACGTCGGAAACTTCGTCAACGTCTACCGAAGACGCTTTATTAGATAACTTTCGAGATTGTATGAATTCATTTCCTTCCTTTGTCCATCTGAACGTTCAGAGCCTTCTTCCGAAGCTTGATATTATCAACGCTGAACTACGAAACATAGATATCTTATGTTTTAGTGAGACCTGGCTTAACTCCGGTGTAAGTGATAGCGATTTACAATTGGATGGTTTTCATTCTCCCTTTAGAAATGATCGTGTTGGTAGAAGGGGTGGGGGCGTAGCCATATATATTAAGGATAATTTTGTTGCGTCTAAAAGACAAGATCTTCTTGTCAGAGGAGTCGAATGTTTATGGGTCGAGGTCAGTATTAAGAGTCAGCAAAAAATTTTAATTGGCTTGTTTTACAGACCTCCTGACTCTGGTATTCAGACTTATAACCTCATTCATCATTCTATTGACTTAGCAGTAGACACAGGCATTGATAACATTGTTATTTTGGGGGACTTTAATGAAGACTATCTGAACGCTTCTAATATGCACATGAGAAATATCATTACGAACTATGATATGATTCAGTTGATAAACGAACCGACACACTTCACGGAAAACAACAGCTCGTGCTTAGATCTGGTAATAACGAACCAGAGAAACCTGTTAGCCTTTGTACATGTAGGTCACTCATTCCTTGATTCGATTGTACGATACCACTGCCCGATTTATGGTATCATAAGAGTAGAAAAGTCGATGCGTACCTGTTTTAAACGTCGCATATGGTTATATGACCAATGCGATGAAGAGGGATTTCGCGACAAAATACGGTCTGTCGATTGGGACCGCGTTATTTCCGATGCTGATAATAATTTAGATGTACTTGTCGAGTCTTTTACAGATATCCTTATTAAGTCTGCGTCAGAGACCATTCCAAATAAGGAAATCACTGTACGTAACTCAGATCCTCCGTGGATAAATAATACCGTTCGTCGCGCTATACGCAAACGCCGCAGACTTCACAGTAAGGCTAAAAAGTCAAACCTACCTCAACATTGGGCTGACTTTAGACGTCATAGAAACCAGACCGTTAATCTTATTCGAAGTCAACGACAAAAGTTTCTCGACAGCCTGGTTGATAAGCTGAGAACTAATACCACTGATATAAAGAAGTGGTGGGTAACAGCTTCACGGTTAGTAGGTTTCAAGACTCGTGACAAGGACATTCCTCCGATTAAACAAAACGATATTATTTTAGATAATGATCGTGATAAAGCTGAAGCATTTAATAATTATTTCGCGTCGCACTCAAATTTGGATGATAGCAACAAAACAATTCCGAACATTGATTCTATACCAGTTAGACAACTTGATCTACTAAATATTACAGAGAGTGATGTAAAAGATGTTCTTCAAATTATTAATGTCACCAAGGCTTCTGGCCCTGATGGGGTCAGTCCGAGGTTGTTAAAAATGGGATTTGATATACTTTGTAAGCCTCTTTGTACAATTTTTAATTTAAGTTTGTCAACTATGTATTTTCCTAAGTCATGGAAAAGGGCGAATGTGATACCGGTATTTAAAAAGGACGATAAAAGCTGTCTTGGTAATTATCGACCTATATCCTTATTGAGTGTAACAAGTAAAGTTTTTGAAAAGTGTGTTTATAAACATGTGATGAATTTTATACGCAATATGTTGTCGGAACACCAGTCTGGTTTTACCCTGAAAGATTCTACAGTAAACCAGTTGTTGTATATATCAGACGTATTTTCTAGAGCATTAGACGAGGGGAAGGATATTCGCATTGTTTTCTTCGATATTAGTAAGGCTTTCGATCGTGTTTGGCATAGAGGGTTGGTTTATAAATTGCAAAAAATGGGTGTCACGGGTAGTTTATTAAACTGGTTCTGTAGCTATCTTGATGATAGAAAACAAAAGGTAGTTCTTAATGGTCAAGAGTCTACATGGGTATCAATAAATGCTGGTGTTCCTCAAGGTTCTATTCTGGGTCCTATGTTATTCTTAGTATTTATCAATGATATCGTTGACGAAGTTAACTGCGACATAAAACTTTTTGCTGATGACACTAGTATCTATGCTATAGTTGACAGCCCTCTCTTGGCATCAATTAAGCTTAATTCTGATATGCAAAGAATTAGTGTATGGGCCAAGAGATGGTTAGTTTCATTTAATCCTAAGAAAACTGAAACCTTGATAATTTCTAGGAAGGTTGATCCAGATTACCACCACCGGTTGCTTATGGATGGTACAGTTATTTCTTCTGTCCAGTCTCATAAGCATCTCGGTCTTACTTTCTCTAGCGATGGCGGCTGGTTTACTCATATTAATGATATTATCAAGAAGGCTTCTGTCCGTTTAAATCTTTTACGACGTCTGAAGTATATGGTTGACAGGAGATCTCTTGAGACCATGTACTTTTCATTTATTCGTCCTACTCTCGAATATGCAGATGTTATTTGGGACAATTGTACAGAATATATGAAGGATAGATTGGAACAGATAAATTATGAGGCTGCACGAATAGTAACAGGTGCCTCAAAACTGACTAGTTTGAATACTCTTATACTAGAGACGGGGTGGGAGACTTTGAGAGACAGACGCTCAAATCATAAGCTTATTTTATTTCATCAGATGGTAAACAACAACGCTCCTATGTATTTATCAAATTTAGTACCACCATCCTTCGGTGATTTGCATAATTATCGTACTCGTAATGCTGCCAATCTGATCAACATACATACTAGAACTAGCTATTATCACAACAGTTTTCTACCATCATCCGTTAGATTGTGGAATCAGCTTCCGGTAGATACTAGAAATTTATCTTTATCTTGTTTTAAGACCCATATTCGAAAAACTCATCCTGTTCCCAAATATTTTTACGTTGGTAAGAGGATGGGTCAGATTTTTCATACTAGAATAAGAACCCAGAGTAGTGGCCTAAATGCCCACCTATTTTCCAAAAACATAGTTGAAAATCCGCTTTGTATCTGTGGTCAAGTTGAAAGTCCTGAGCATTTTTTCTTAAATTGTGTCCAATATGATATTCAGAGGCGCCATATGATAGACCGCCTGTCGTATGATCCCATTACTGTAGATAAGCTTTTATATGGTGACAGTACCCTTTCTGATATTGTGAACTCAGAAAACTTCATTGTAATTCAAGAATTTATATTGCAAACTAAAAGATTCAACTGATGTAATATTAGTACCCTATTTAATTTTCGCTATTGTTATCTTATAAGGGCTCTCGAAACTTTGGCTTCAAATTATATTAACTACATTTATTTGTGTCATTTGGATTGATGAATGTATGGTCATCACCTTTTATAATATTATTCAATTATTATGTGTCAATATTTTGAACCATCTCTGTTTATGTTTTCTTTGGGAGAGGAACTTGTAAAAGTGCTTGTCACTTGTTTTCCAATCCCAAATCAATATCATCTGTTTGTATTAATGTCATCTTGTTAACTAATAAAATATTGTTTACACTAAGAAAAACGTGTAAATATTGGCATTTTGACATTAATTTGAAGTGAACACTTTAAATTTTATTTTTAATGTTACACTTTTAGACATCATACAACTTTATTTTCGTAATCATGTGGCTCATCAAAATTGTGACATTCAAATGTCTTCAGATTAGTACTTCTAAGACTTCTTTGTTTCTTATAATTAAACACGAATTCGAAACAAGACACAACACCAGAAACTCCCATTGGCTTAATGGATTAATCATTTTAAAAATAAATTCAAAAATGATTCATCTTCAAAATGTCAAATCTTTCAAATTGCAAATTTCTACGCAGTAGGTTCATTTGTACGTATAAAACCATATATTCGTGTGGTGGTATATTTTTTCCTTTCACATGTTCTTGTAACTTCATAGTAAATACCCATACCTTCATAAATGCATTGGCCAAAAATCAAAATGTGCTTTTTAGGAAACTTTTTTTTATGTTTTAGAGTCTGAATATCTACCAAAGATTCTTTTAAAAAAAATGAAAAATCTCAAAGATGTTAATTGCAAACCAGAAAACTTTTCAAAGGGGTCTTAATGACATATACATTTTTATTGAATCCATCCCTATAAAAGTTAAACTACTGCTATCAACACACCCGTTGACTTTCCAACATTCCAGTCAAGGGGAAAACTCATTGCAAATCCTGTTTTTGATAATATGCACATGACGTTTCTAGGTAAAAATCTTTGATTGACAGCAGAAGAGGATGGAACCCAAGATATGGAAGCAGATTTCATGTCGGGCTAATAAGAACGAAGAAATGAAATACCAAGACGTTTGAATTTCAACCACAAAACTTAGTAGAACTGTGATACGTTCGCGACAGCGACACTTTCTAAACATATATAAATGAAACCAGAAAAGCTTACTCGTGACAATGATTGTATATCTCACAAGCTCAGATATCAGGCATGCGTATGTAAAAAGTCAAAATCAGAAGACATGAACCAACACTAATACCAAACACATACAACATACAACATCAACTAATGTTACTAGGCATTGCCTAGCTGCGAGCACAGCATAATTATTCAATTTGATAGGGAAAAAAGAGGAAGAAATGTTTAAACTTCAAAAACTTAAAAACTTCTTTCAAATGCTCCAAATTTAATTTTAGCAAACGACGCCGTGAATTCAGTGGTTGATTATGAAAATGGCACCTATGAGTGCGTGACGTTTCTCTCCAAATTATGAATAAATGCTGACATTGATGTGCAAAGTAAAGCGCAAATAAATAAGTTTGCTAGTAAATACTTGCCCTACTGATATTTACAATTTTCTTCCATGTTTTAAAACACAATATATATATTTTTAGAAGCATTATTATTAAAATTCACGCCACACTTGTCACTCAATTTGTGATGCATATCCGGACGAAAATTTTTTTTTTTTTCCACAATAACTTTTGTTCGGGTTGACCAAATGCTATAAAACTTTACAGTAATGTTACTTACCATAAAAGAAAGGGCATGGCTGATTTTGGGTGTCCCCTCTTTTTGTTTAGGAATGAGGGGCCCAAAAAGAGCAAACATGTTACTTTTTTTTAATTTCCGGTGCAATTTAAATTTTTTTTTACAAGTTAAGGGGAAAATAAAAACTTTATTTTTCTAATTATATTTTTAATATTGGGGTGCCTTTGACAATCATGCTTTGCAAGTCCACCATAGGATGCAAGTGTCAAAAATTATTGACTGTCCATATTGGGCCTAGAACGTACATGGTTCAACGTTTTGCCATGCGACACAGGGCCAGACATCGATTGGTCTTGTTTATAAAAGTTATAGACACAAATACACATGTATGCAAAAATGTTATGTCATGTTTAAAAGAATCCAAAATGAAATATTTAAAAACGTAAATGAATTTAGATACGTGTCCGAAATCGACGTTAATATCCCCTATATCCCCGTCCCCCCTATCAGCCCCTCAACTAAAGGCTGGTACCCCCGATGTCAGCTTATCGCAACTGGTTCCCGCCCCTCAATTTTGAGTCCGGTTTCCTCTACACTTCCTGGTGTTTTCAACAAAGATAACGACACAGTTACTAAACAATGATTGGTTATCAAATATAAAAAACGTAGACAAATATATATGATAACTTGAAAATAATTAGAATGTCGGACTATCGAACTGTCGGATTATCGAACCGTCGGACTAACGGCCTGTCGGACTAACGAACTGTCGGACTAACGGACTGTCGGACTATTGATACGTCGGACTATCGATCGGACCCCGTCAGGGATGACCGAAAGCAAAGTTACAAATATGTTTTTGTACAAACCATATATCAGTCTTTTGGAAAGATATTCCATATTAATAGTCCAACCCTTCATTCATGAAAAATAGTCCCCTAAAGTTGGTCATTTCTGTACATTTCATAAAAAAAACACAGATATTCCCATCTTTCACCCTTAATCCCAAGTATATATCTTTCCCGACCCTTAAATGGTACTTGTATTGTGTTTAGCTGTTGCATCACATGTTCTAAATGTATTTTGCTTCATAGCAAACACATTCAGATTTTTAAACTGAATACCTTACCCTAAAAAGTGGATTTTATGTAGAATTATCAAAACATTTCAATGTTTCCCGGGGCTGTGGCTAAGTAAAAATGTAAAATTCCAGCTTGGGTTTTTGATATGTTTGTCTTGATATGTTATTGTTTTTTGATTTTTAAAAGATAGGGATAAAAAAGCGTTACCTTGGACAATATGTACCCTAAAAAATAACAAATTTCAGCATTTTTGAACAGTCTGGAATACTGCCCAAGTCCTACCTAAAGCTACCAGAGGAACCAAAATTATAAATTACGAAAATTGCACTGAATTTGAAAGACAAAACATCACTATTTCAAAAAATATTGTTACAATTGTCATTAAATATACGTAAACTAAAACAAAAGCACAATGAAAATGTCTTATATTCATATATTTTTTTATTGAAATCACTGAAAATCAGATGAATGCTATACATAGCTATTTAGGCCTGTAGGCCGGCCATCTTTGATTTTTCGAAGGAAAAAAAATTGCCTGAATAAGTCTCATACGGTGGTCTTTCAGTTGCACTATACCTTTTACAAATTGGACGATTTTGCATGGTTTTCTCATGAACAGGCTCTTAATCATATGATTAAATCAATGTTATTGTTTTCGTCGTTGCGATTAAACTTTTCTATAATCGTTCTAATTATGGCTTGGATAGATGTACAAGCTTCTTACCTTTCTTTGAACTTTAATGCAGCGTATTAATTAAGTAGTACATTTTTATAAGTTTGTCTATCTTTACACTTGATGACTCATATTTAACGACTCTTTTCTATCTATTTGGAGTCTAAACTAGACATTCAATTGCTAAATAAGGCATAGAAGTGTCTAGATAAATAACTTTTGCATAAACTTGCAGTATTTTGTACGTGTTTTGCCGGGGCATATTGCGTTTTTCAGTGCACCAAAATATAGCCAAATATCAACAATGCCCTATCATTTGACCTCCACGTGCTAAAAAAATTCATGATTGGTTTAATTAAATCTACTCACAATCAGTTTTATGGAACTTACAAGGTTATTTAGGGGTAATTCATGCTTTATTTTTGGTACAATTTGAACGGAAAGAAAAAAAAATAGAGAAAACAACAAAAGTAATCTTGTAAACTGGAAGGGAAAAGGATCGGCGATATTTATATCTAGACACTGCTACACTTTCATGACTTTATTTAGTGTTTCTATGTGTCGTTTAAGCCGTACATAGACTAGAAAAATATGTCAAATATCTACAATATTATTCGAAGTGTAACCATGAACCTTAATATATACAGTCCGCCATAAGTTTAGCATTACCCTATATTATTCTATGAGTACAACTTCAAAGAAAAAAATGCATACGCCTTTTAACTTTAATATAGGTTTGAAAGGCGTATCCTTAAAACACACATTTCGATGTAAGGTTACACCAAAGGTAAAAATCTACAATCTAAAAAAGACACTTCAAACAGAACATGATTTAGCGTCTTAAATGTTTCTTAGAAAAGGTTTGACGAAAATTTCAAAATTTGTTCAGCTAAAGTTGTTTGTCCTTTAAGTTGGCTTGGTGTCTTACAGTAAAACAAATTGTTAAAACATTTTCATTAAAAAGACCGCACAAAACCCCGCACATATTGTTAAAAAGGGGGATAAATCTTTTCTTGTAAAATTTTAGGCCGAAAACTGAAAAATGGATGCTGTCCTTGGGAAATGGAATTGGTATGGATTTTTTTGCGGTAGAAACTTCAAACTTTAATGTCGTATTAATTCGTGCGAGCAATGGTGTTTGTTCTCTGTCCGACACATCACTTTTCTGAAATCCTATTTTCTGTAAAAACCCAATTTTTAAAGAAAATGTAATTTCATTACTTCAAAGTTCACTGACATGTACTTTCTTCTCCAGACAAAAATGTTACGTCATAAGTGTTATAATCACACAATTCTAATGACATAAATATCTTTCTGGAAACAGTTTTAGCTTTTTAAAAAAAATTACATTTTCTGAAAAACCTTAAAAAATGTTATTTTGCCTTAAATTTCTGATAAAACTTTTTAAACAAACTAATTTAATCATCATCAAAATGTAAAACTTTTATTTCCATGCGGTTTTAAGGAGAAATGAGCATTTGGGAATAAACATTGTCAGAAAGTCGGGGAAAAACAGACAGTTTTAAACAGACCCCAAAATCTGCAAAACCCATTAAAAACTCATATTTGTCGTGTGATGTGATTGGCAACACGACATTTTAAAGAAGTGTCATGTGTAAGATTCATTGAAATAAAGATTTTCTTGAATTCTTTGTTACTTCTATTGCTCTCAGAAACTTGAAATCAGGATCGAGTAAAATCACACAATATTATGCGCCCATATTTTTAAAATCTTTATTTATTTTCAAATTTTGTATGATGCAAAATTGTTCTTATCTCAAAAGGTTCATGTGTGCAAAAGATCAGAATATTTTAATAAAATATAAATGAGGGTGCCATTTTAAAATGTGGTGATGTTTAACTTTTGGTGGATTGATATGTAGGAGGGAATAAAACTTTAAGGGTTTAGTTTTTTAATAAATTCTAATTTCAACCACTACATTCCAATACCCAACGTATTCTGACACTCCGATATTTCAACAACCCGTTAGTCCGAAATTTAGATAGTCCGACTACCCACTAGTCCGACACCCCGTTTGTCCGACAACCTAAAATTTTACTTCATTCGTAGTCAAAACAAAATTGTGTTTTCTCTATTTACTTCGAAATACAACAATGCGCTTATACACCCCGCGGTCTTGTATGTACAATACAAGATACATGTAATAACATCGTTTCGGAAATAATCTAATGGTCTATTAATGGTAGGTAATAGAAAAGTAGTTGTAGTTACAGCAACTTTTAGACAAAAAAATGTTTTGTCATCCTTTACCTGATTTGACACACTGTATTGGAAATTAGCAACACGGCGGATGTGCTATAGCAGGCAGGAAACGCTTACTCCTCCGGAGCACCTGAGTTCACTCTTGTCACGACCTGAGTTCGCCTTGTTGATTTCCGTTCGGTTGGTTTTGTGTTTTGTATTTCTTCGTGCTGTTTTTGTTCGTGTTTACCGGTTTCGTCGTTGCCCTTTCGGACTTTTGACACTTGAATGCCCCATTGGCGCCTCTTTGCTTCTTCTTAGATCGAGATTGAAATATACAACCATGACATTTCTTGAGTACTACACGTTACAGCAAGATGACCACAAGGAATCGGGTCCAGTCGATTTTGATTCAGAAAGAACTTTTGACGGAAACGTAAAATGAACTCCGTTCCGTTAACTACGGATGCCAAGCATGTAAATAAAGGTAATACCAAAATTACCGAACTTGGAGAATCAATCTCAAATGTCCATAAGACGAGACAAAACAAGGAAGACATACCGGAAAAATTGAAGACCGCAATGGCATATGTGCCTTTTTTTCCATTTCGTATGGAAGAATTTCAATATCGACGTTTTAAGCCATGGTTTTGTGATAAAAGTATCCAAAACACACGCATTTTTTTATTAGTTTTCAATTTTCTATAAATTTCAGTCAAAAACACAAAACCGCCTTTTTTTGTCAAAGCACTGTCCTGTCTTTTTATTTGCTGATTTTTATGGACATATGTACAAACCATATATCTAGTAGGCCTGATTGCAACGAAGTAGTCAGGACGTTCATGATATTTGAATACTTAAAAATCGTGTTTTAAATTGTTACAACTGATGATTGTTTTACTACAAAGCAATTTAGCTATAAGGCTAGATCTAAGAGAAATAACAGTAAGACCGTAATAAAATGATAATTAAATGAAAAGTTAAATGGTACACATTCCTCCATTTTCCAGTGGCAGTCAAACTCTCATCCCCTTACGTCATTGTGTCCACATTTCGTCCACTCCTTCATAATTTCATATTGATTTTATCATCCACTTAACGTTCATCTTCTTGATATAGCCGAAATTTTGCTGCTTGAAAGTAAAGTAATTAACCATGTAGACAAAACAACCTGAAGATAAAAGTACTGAACGCTTTTAGAAGCTACATTTAGCTTTGTTGAAAATTTTCCTTGAGTGTCTATCTCGAGATGATCTGCATCTGAAGAAGACTTACTAGAATTCGTAGTAAAGATGTTTTCAAAATCATTTTAAAGACCATTGACTTAAAAAATGCATGTTTATCTTTACTTTTTTAGGTTAATTGGTTTATTGTTCTATGCTCTTCATATTCTTAGTGTTTAGCATTTTCATTCGTCAGAATACAAATACCAAAACGGGTTTAAACGGGTAATTTGGTTCTGCTGTATATGTATATTTCAAGGAGTAACAACTCATCAGCAGTATCTGAATCAAAGAATTGGAGGTAAAAAGTTTAAACCAAAAGTATTTAACGAAAAGAACCAACAAACGTTCGAACAGAAAGCGATAAGAAAGCCAAATCAAGCACCGAAGATATCGACCACGTGCAGTACAAGGAAACAAACCTGGTGTTTTAAACGATTTTGAATTAACAAGCGGAAATTTCAATGTAAAAAAGTATCAAAATTTATTGGTAAATTTGTGTCAGACACGTCTGATGGCCAGGCCACTGATTAGCCTCGTTGACCTCTGGTCCACCAGCAGCAAATATCACCCAAGTGGTTCCAAAAACAAATATCAAGTGTAGAAAATCAGATCACATATAAAAAAGAACCCCTGTAGCACTTAACAAAAAAGTGAAAAACACAGAAAAAAAATGATACATTTAGTTGATAGAATTTCATGAGGAATACAATAAAAAGATAAATTGGGTAAAAAAATAAACATTCTATAGAAGTGTGTTCAATCTAACAATTTAAGACTCCTGTTGGCCCTTTTTTTCTAAATTGACAGAAACAACACAACACCCAATACTATACGAAGCTTCCTTTCTTTCCTACCGCTATACCAAAAATAATTGAGAACGATTTATTACGAGATGTGGTTTCCCATAGACCTAAATTCAGGGAAAACACAGCGAATAAATTGGAACCATAACTTTAAGATCATCATAGACGCTGTGGAGGGCAATGCCAGTGACTTGATAAAGCGGGAAGTGGACCAAGAACCAGAGCTTTAATATCTGTCGGGCTGGGTTAGAACTATCCGATCTCTTGTACGCAGCCGAATTGACAAACTTCGGAAATGTGTTAACCCTCGGCTTCTTTTTGTATTTAGATATCGTGAAGCTCTCGATGGTCTCTCTTCCTTACACACGACAAGTATGTTGTCACGCCAGCAGACAAGGCTTCCAACAATATAGTTTTCGTTTTTAAAGCACATTACTACAGCTGTCTGATCAAAGAGCTAGGCACTGATGGTAATTCTGCTAGTGCTACATACACTCGGACTTCATTTGACCAAGATGAGATCAAAGCCATCCTTAATTCTTTCATGTCATCTTTAACTATATTAATGAAAAAAGAACACGAAGAGTAACCATATTTCTACTGGATACCTAAACTTCACAAAATTCCGTACAAAGAAAGGTATATAGCTGAATCTTTATCGTTTTCAACTACAGAATTGTCCGTTCAACGCACTAACATCTTGTCTGCTGTCAAAGAAGGACAACAAGCATACTGTGAAACTATTTATATTCGTAGTGGAATTAATCATATGTGGATTTTAAAGAACTCAAAAGATTTGTTAGATAATTTTAAATCCCGGTCATTCTCTGAGGTTCATACTTTGTACACCACATTGCTACATGAAAAACTTAAGTGTTGCCTGAAAAAACTTTTTGAAAAGGCCATTTAGAATTCAAGAAACTTTGTTGTTTGAGGTACCGATTTTACATTTTATAAACATCTTATAAAGATAAGATTTGTTACACTTTGGATCAAGTTTGCAGTATGCTTGATTTCCTTTATATTGACCACATATTTGTCACATTTCGAGGAGAGATTTTTTAACAACAAATCGGCATTCCAATGGGCACAAACTGTGCTCCTCGCATCGCCAACTTGTTTTATACTCTTACGAGACTTAATTTCTTCCGGATCTCGTAAAGAACAATAAGATTAAAGAGGCAATGTCCTTTTACGTCCTCTCTGTCAACAACTCCTGAGCTAGCGATTAAAGAAAGCACCGAATCCACTTGTTTTACATCATATTTGGGTATACATCTCGAATTTGACCCGGGTGGTCATATCAGTACAAAAATTTACGATTAAAGAGATGATTTTGATTTTAAAATTATTAATTTTCCTAACCTGGAAAGTAAAATACTAACGTCATCTACATACGGTGTCTATATTTCATAACTAAGTCGATATGCAAGTGCTTGAACACATTTTCAGATTTTTTATCCGACAGCGCTTTTTCCGTAACATCTATTAGACCAAGGTTGTGAGAAAATACGTTTCATACGCTCTCTAAAAAAATCTTTCTTCGTTATCAGCCACTGGTAGAAAATTCAATATCATGTTAGACGAAATGGTTAGTTCTTGCTTTAGCATCCCTAATATGTCTTCACAAACCTGTTGTGTTTTGTGTAACTACCAGACCCAAAGATCGAAATGGAAAGGGGGGGTTTGGCGCGCCTTAAAACCTGGTTTAACCCACCATTTCTTTTGAAATGCCTGTACCAATTCAGGACCATTGCGATCTTCAATTTTTCCGGTATGTCTTCCTTGTATTGTCTTGTCTTATGGACATTTGAGATTGATTCTCCAAGTTCGGATATTTTGTTATTACCTTTATCTAAGAAGGGTTATATGAATGAACCATTCTATCATCTGTTAAAGTTAGCGGTGCTGGCTGGTGGAGTTTAAATTCCACGTGGTTAGCCCGCTCCAGCATTAACTGTTTTGTGTTTAGGAACACATCAGAGCATTTAAATTATTCGTGTAAATTTCAGAATTGTAATAACCCTCGGGGTTCTTCCTTCTCCAGACAAAGGTTGGTCTTAGTCATAATCTTATTCCCGGTTTGACATTTGTTTTTGTTCTGTGGTCTTCACATTCGTGTAGTGTTCGGAAATTTTACTTCCATTTCGGTATATTTATTTTTTAAGTCGATCTGTGGTACTTAGTGTTCGACAAATCTTTTTATACTTCAACATTTTTTACTCAACTCACTATTTTATTGGTATTCTTTATATATTACATGTATATGTTTCAGTCATTTTCTTAATTTAGGCATTTTGTTAAATGACTGAAAATTTTAGGCATTTGATAAAATGCCGACCGATTTTAGGCATTCTATAAAATGACTAAAATCTTCAGTCATTTAACAGAATGCCTGGAAAAATATTGAAAATTTTAATAAAATGCCTGAAATAAGCAAACAACTTCTTAATACCAAGAAAGACATATTCAATATCACGGGTCCTAAACTGATAGAATAATTTATCCGGTCACTCCGGAACTAAGCCCTCTCGCTGTTGGTAACCGTACAAAACAACCGCTTCAGTCATGACAAGGTAGGACATTTCTTTCTTTTTTACTACTAGCAGCTCAAATAATTCAATTTAAAGTATGCCTATTCTAAGGAGAATGGTAATAAGATTTGTCCATTGTAGGCACTTTTTCAAATCGTTTTTTGTAATTTTCGTGAAAAGCGGACAAACGTGGAGTTTTACGATGAAATTCTTAACTATGTGTCAAAGTATTTAAAAAACTAATAGATTCCAAGCCCCAAAGTGTCAAATTTATGTATTTATAACACAAAAAGGAACAAATACTTACAATCCGGCTGTTTGTTTATTTACATTGTTGAAAGTTCATTAATTATGACGGTATAAGCAGAAATCTTCTGAGAAATGCTTGGAATAAGCCGCTAAGAATTGGGGAAAGTTAGGTATCAAAATACATGTTGTAACGTTTCTGACAGATGTTGCGAAAGATGAGACTAAGCCAAGGTATCGTGATTCATCCCGCTGGCGTCAGCGTTGATAATTGTTTAAGTTTTTGAAGCATTTGGTCTGTTTTATGCGATCAAGTAATGGTTGACCATTAAAATATTGATACAAAATATCTGGTACGCAGTTACATTGGCATAAGTACAGATGAAAAGCAATATATTTGTATGCTACTGCAGTCACGGTCTACTGGCCTTTGAAATTTTTTGCTGATTCGGCCGATGTTAACCTTTTTTCTTTAGTCTGTAAAACATGAAACAGTTTTCGGACACCATAAATATTTGGTACTAGTATGCATATGCATTTAGCATCATTGCATATCAATTTCAATAAAAACTGACCTTACTCCAACAGAATGTTAACCTATAAGAACCCTCCGAAGATGAGTCAATTTACCATCACAACTAATGGAATAACTAAATTACTCAAACAACTTTACCAATGTAAAGCTCAGAGACCAGGTTACATATTGAAATACTCAAAGAATTAGCAAAAGAAATTTCATCAAAACCTCTATATATGTATGTATATCTGTTTATGGATACCAGCAAAGTACCAGCTAACTGGCGCACAGCTAACGTATCATCAGCCTACATGAAAGGATCTTAAACCAAAGCAGAAAATAAAACATCCATATCCCTCACATCGATATACTGTAACACAGCATAGCCAACAGCATAAAAAATCATTAAGAATCCAAAAAAACTATCTTACCTTCTCCATTACGGTTTTAGACGCATGAGCCCTTGATAGAGACCAATCTGATATAATTGGTTGACGACATATTTTAAAATCTACAGAAGACGAAGAAGGAGAAGCAGAAGAAGAAGAATGTTTTATGAACCAAAAGCATGGGCATGGGCCAACAAGGGGCATGATACAGAGCAATTAACACAATGTAATAACAATTGATATATAAAAGTTACAGAGGAAGTATATAATATCACCTATATAATAGCATAGTATATATAAAATATTTATTTTTAATATATTTGGAGTCACTTAGATTATAATAAGTATTCTTAATATAAGCACTCAGGTACAACCCAGACGAGGAGATCGGACTATAATAATTAATGGAAGGTATGGTGCACAGTTAGATTAAAAAAAAGTTATATATGATATAATTATACAAGTAAGCTGCAAAACCGTAGTGGCCATCCTCTTGCCAAAAGCAGATACACTTGCACATGAGGTAATATATCTGCAGATTGCACCAAGGGACAATGCTCTAAGGCACATTCCAGTCTTGGCCGTTGTATATGAGTGGCTGCAGGACCAGGTGGTCATCCTTGTGACGTATGTACATGTATAAGCAGATATTAGCTAATTGGTTACACGTATACAGACGGCACCAAGGGACGGTGCTCTATGACACACACTAGTCCTTGCCAGGTGTAGTAGAGAATTGTTAAATCACTTGCAACACTAAATCTTAGACGCCTTTATTAATTCACAAACTTTTAGTAATATATGTACATTTTCGGTATTGAGTAACCAAATTAACTTTCCACTCGAATGTAGCTGATGAAAATTTGGACAGTTTTGATTGACTGTCTGAAGCATTTCTGTTCTTAGATTTTCTAAAAACTTGCAATCGAATAGAAAATGAATTTCATCGTCTAGCTCGTCTGAGCTACACCTGAGGCATGTCCTACTTTGTTGGGGAGTACCCTGATAACGCCCTTGTTCTATTCTTAATCTATGTGCTGATATTCTAAGTCTAGTGACATTTTTCCTGTGCTCTTGGGATGGAATAAGTGTCAGATATGGTTCAAATCCGAAATTACATTTGAATTTGCCATAGCTACACAATTTTCCTTCACAAGATTTTTGCATTCTACAAGACGAAAAACGACCAAACATAATCATTATAGACCTTCGATAAAACTAACACTTGCTTTCTCATACATTAATTTACTAAATGTAAGCATTATGACATTGTTAACAAAACCGTAAAAATGGACCCAAAGCTGACTATCAGAAAGTAAACAGCCTGCAGTAATACTAGTAGATGGAGTAACACCCGATCAATGTAGTCAGTGTAAACACTGGTGTCCCCCAGGTTCAGCATTAGGACTACAGTGTTCCAGCCAGGATTTGAAAAGGGCAGGGATGAATTTTTAGAAAAGGGCACATTCATGCGTTGACTTCATCTTTCAAAAGGGCATACAAATGTAGCTAATAACAATCAAATACAGCACACATTCTTTTTTAACAAACAAACATGCATTTTTAGGCTTAAGGGGAGCCTCTTGTTTCTATAACAAGACTTTAGGCTTTTCATTACATTCATACATTCTATCAGTGCTAAAAAGCTTGAATGTCAGCTCAAGAAAAAAATAAGAAAACCCATTTGATTTTTATTGAATTTTCTAGTAAAATCCGGAGATTTAGTACCATTCCGGTCAGAGTTCGTGTTTAGTTTTTAACTTCCGCTTCCTGTCATTATTTGTAAACAAAAAATATATGATGGAGCATATTACAAATCCATCAACATCGTTTCTTTTTTTCAATAAAAGCGAACATTTAATGTTAATTTTGATAGAAAACATCCAGATGGGTTCAGATTCTGATTCTGCACAATTATCATTACCGAGGCAGAGAAATTTACTGATCAATCAGACAAATTACCTGTAATTGAAATTGATTTATCAAAATAGATGAGGTCAAATAGATACCTTAATTAATTGACTAAAAATCACATGTTTATTTAATTTGTTACTTGGCTTGGGGTTGTAAATATGCCATTCAATTACCCCAAATGGCTTCATTCTCAATACACAAATTATGTAAGATCAACTGAAAAAGGCAAATGTACGATCAAAAAGGGCAGGGCGGAGCATGTATCCTGAAAAGGGCAATCGGGCGGAGGCAAAGGCAGGCGGGCGGACCGCCCTCTGAAAACAGCCTAGCTGGAACACTGGACTAAGACCCTTCATCTACTTTTTCAACGACCTACATCCACAATACGCTTATTCGATGATGATACGATTGCATTTATATACCTGCCAATATCAAATGCTCAAGATGCGGAAGCAAAACAACAGGACCTTAATCAACTAGACCAGTGGGAAGAAGACTGGTGCATGAAGACTAGAAGCAGTAAAAAAAGCAAAATATCCTGGACTCGACTCACCTTCACCAAAGCACATAAATAACACCTGTAACAAATCTAACAAAACCATCAGCTTCATATGCAGAAATCTGATATCATTAGATAAGGCATGTATTTCACTTAACAGACTCCTAGTTGAATCAGCCAGCACTGTTTTGACCTATAAAAAACAGTGCAATAAAAATCAAATAAAAAAAAAGTCTGTAAACCAACAGTTACAAAGAAAGATCCAGTGTACGCAATGTCATACTCAGAATAAAGTGATAACCCATTTAAGACCATAGAAGGGACTCGAAACTTCTCATAATGTATGAAATTGATCGAGGGCTTGTAGCCATACTTAAACTCAACAGGCTATAAACATGACACCTGAGAACATTAAGAACAAGGAACAACAGAGCATTTCAAATAGAAAACAGCAGAATCGATACCAGGAAATTTAATTTCTTTCCCATAACAGTTTGTGCTAGGAATGCATTCCTAGCACGAACTGATACTTACTTACTTACGGCCCTTAATGCCTGGTGGCATGTAGGGCAGCAACAAAGGTCCTCCATTGGTGACGATCTTTTGTCAGCCTCAGTATGGCCCCAACTTCTCATCTTTCCTTCTACTGTTCGTTTCCATGTGTTTTTGGATCTTCATCTCTTCCGTTTTCCTTCTGGTGTCCAATAGAGAGCAACTTTGATATGTGACGTACTGTCTCTCCTCATGACATGTCCTATCCACTTCCAGCGTCTTCTAAGCAGGATGGTGGCCATTTCCTGTTGGTTACAAGCAGTAAGTAGGTCTTCATTGTTGATAGTTCTTGGCCAGAAGACTCGCAAAATGAGTCTAAGGCATTTTGTGTGGAAGGTGGACAGCTTAGCCAGATCATGTTCAGTCATTCTCCAGCACTCATAGCCATACAAGAGTGTTGATGGTATGCAGCTCTGGTATAACTTCAGCTTGGTGATTTTGCTGTACTGACTGGACTTCCAGATGTTGTTAAGGGAGATAAAGATGTTGCGTGCCTTTCCGATCCGGTTCTTTATGTCATCACCAGCACCCCCATCATTTCTTACTGTGCTTCCAAGGTAGGTGAAGCTGTCAGTATGAACTGTTATGGGAAAGAAATTTTTCCTACCACCAGACATTGTAGACCTGGACAATTGAAAACTTCGAAGCTCAGATAGTGTCCATGTGAACAACATGTTTAATGTCCCGATTATGGCTGCAATATCCCTGACGGGACATTAAACAAACAACAATCAATCAATGAACCGTCAGACTCATCTGTTAATAGTTTTAAACAATTTAGAATTTTTAATATTAAAAATAAAAATAAAAATAAAATAGGGCTTAACCTAAAATTTTCAATTTTTACGATAAGTAGGGCATGCGCATCAGTCAACATTGCATAATCTTTGAAACGACGATGAGGCAATTGAAAGGCAGAAAAAAGCAGATTTAACAACCACATATGATTCAGCAAAATCCGTTGAACGGATTCAAAGCAGATGTGTCTAGAAAAGATGACATACTAAGTTCTTCCGTTGTGGTGCTGCGATAGACCATTTATTAATATGAATCATATAAATCTCACGGTGGTGGAATAGCACATGAATATCCGTTTTCCATATCCTATGGGCTTAATATGGCGTTTCCCAATTTTTTTATGCTTATCCCGTTTTATTGTTCGATAGATATCATAATATCTATATAATTTGCTTTAAAGCAATCAGCAACCGTCACAAAATTCATTGCATATATAAAATATACCTTAGGCAACTTTAAAAATAGTTAATATCTATAAATTTACTTTTAGGTGTGTGTCTCGGAAACCTTTGTCCTTGTTTCACTGTTTAACTAATTGACCCAGATTTTACCTGTTTAATCAGTTACTTTTTAAAACGTATTACCTGAAGCTTCCATATATTTTTATTTTCATATGTAACCATTTTCATGTGTAAAATGCATTTTTAAAGAGCCGAATCAATACATTTTCCAAAAATTCAAAGCTTAACAAGCCATTTACCAACAAAATAATTCTATCAGTTTCACCCGCGTGAATATGAATTAAGGTGGAATGTTCAATAAAAAACCTTGTCCATAAAATAAAGATTCTGGCTAAAATGTATTGCTAATATAAGGTTTAGAAAAATAGCCATCGCAACCCCAATTTCCCCTGAATCCCTCATCTTAATTGTCCTTACGCTATAAGGGTCTCTCATATGAGATATTACGCCTTTAAGGGATCATCTGACAACTTTGACCCTAAGGAGACTTTTGTAGAGCATAATGGGATGAAGGCTTAAGCTTTTTTTTATCTACCCTTCATTATATAGGGCAAAAACAAGAATAAAGCTTCCTTTGTACCTTTCGCTCCTATAAAGGGATCATCTGAAAACTTCCACCAATAACGGTTTTCAAGTGTTTTTTACGGATCAAAAATCGAAACAAATCTTTTGCACAGAATCCCCGATGAATCATTCATACAAAGTTTCATAAAATTCTGTTCAGTAGAATCAGAGGAGAAGAAAATTTTGTAAGTTATGTGTATAGGATTGCAAATACCCACACGACAAATTCTTATTTTATACAATTTAGGCATTTTCTTTAATTTTGTTTAAAAATTCCAGGCATTTTATATAATGCCGATAGGACTTAGTCATTTTTAAAAATGCCTAAAATATCAGGCATTTTACAAAATGCCTGATTTAAGAAAATGACTGTAACATATATACTTTTTCTTTCATTTTACTTGTGTATAGTTTTTTCTATTTATATTGTTTTAATGTAAAACGCTCAGAGTTATGTAAGTAAGATGATGCGCTATTTAAATGTCGCAATAATGATTATTTTATTAATATATTAATTTTCGGTCTTCGGTTAGATCGCCTCCGATGAGTCTTGAATAGACGAAACGCGCGTCAGGTGTAGCAAAATTTATTGTCTGGAACTTTGTTGTCACTTGTATTTCGAACACCGGTGAAGGTTAGCACTGCTGGTGGAGTTTTAATTCCCCGAGGTTAGCCCGCTCCGGCACCAGCACTTTTGTGTTGGAAAACACATCAAAGCTTTTGATTATCCGTTTAAATTTCAAAATTGTTTAAACCCTAAGATTCTCCCTATCCCGTGCATAGGTTGATCAGCTTAGTAATAATTTGGTTCCCCAGTTTGGTATCTTTGGTTTTACTGTTCTATGCTCTTCATAATCATAAAGTGTTTGACATTTTCAATATTATTGGTAGAACGCATCTGATGAGTCTTGAATAGACGAAACGCACGTCAGACGTAGCAAATTTATTGTCTGGAACTTTGTTGTCATTTGTAGTTCGAACACCCGTGAAGGTTAGTACTGCTGGTGGAGTTTTAATTCCCCGAGGTTTGCCCGCTCTGGCACCAGCACTTTTGTGTTGGAGAACACATCAAAGCTTTAAATTACCCGTTTAAATTTCAAAATTGTTTAAACCCTAAGATTCTCCCTACCCCAGACATAGGTTGATCAGCTTCGTAATAATTTGGTTCCCCAGTTTGGTATTTTTGGTTTTACTGTTCTATGCTCTTCATAATCATAAAGTGTTTTGCATTTTCAATATTTTTTGTAGAGCGCCTCTGATGACTCTTGAATAGACGTAACGCGCGTCAGGCATAGTAAAATGTATTGTCTGAAACTTTGTTGTCACTTGTATTTCAAACACCGGTGAAGGTTAGCACTGCTGGTGGAGTTTTAATTCCCCGAGGTTAGCCCGATCCGGCACCAGCACTTTTGTGTTGGAGAACACATCAAAGCTTTAAATTATCCGTTTAAATTTCAAAATTGTTTAAACCCTAAGATTCTCCCTACCCCATACATAGGTTGATCAACTTAGTAATAATTTGGTTCCCCAGTTTGGTATTTTTGGTTTTACTGTTCTATGCTCTTCATAATCATAAAGTGTTTGGCATTTTCAATATTATTGGTAGAGCGCCTCTGATGAGTCTTGAATAGACGAAACGCACGTCAGGCGTAGCAAAATTTATTGTCTGGAACTTTGTTGTCATTTGTATTTCCATCTTGAAGGTTAGCGCTGCTGTGAGAGTTTTAATTACCCAAAGTAAGCTCCCTATAGCATCAACACTTTTATGTTGGAGAACACATCAAAGCTTTGAAATTGTCCGTTTTAATTTCAGAATTTTCAAAATCAGACATAAGCTGAGCTTGGCCATAATTTGGTTCCAAGTTTGACATTTATGGTTATATGCTTTTCATATTCATATAATGTTTTGCATTCTTTTAATCTTTAGTTAGAGCATATCTGATTAGTCTTGAATTGAAGAGTCGTGCGTCTTGCGTAGCAAAATGCATTGCATAGAACTTTAAAGTATTTATTTTTATTATTTTTAGTATCCTTAAACAGGTCAGGTGATGTCGTTGTTCGACCTATCAGTCAATAAAAATTATAATAAAAGTGACCTTTCAAATGGGAAAAAATAGTAAATATTTTCCTCGTTCCTAAAGGTAAGTTCTCAACAAAACATATCATCTTTAACTTCCTCGTTCATATTTCGATAATTCAAATATTTTCGGTTTTAGACATTGTTCTTTTTGGCATGGGTTAAATTCTCCTTTTAAAGATTGGCCTTATGTCCCCTTTTCCTCTACTTCGTTATCGTTTCATGCTCATTGCATCACCCCTTTCATGTTCATCTCCTGGATATCGCCGAAATCGTGCTGCTTTTGAGTAAAGCAATAACTAACTAACCAACTAAACCCTTACCAACATGCACCAAATGTTACACGTGACCTACACTAGCATTAAAAATCCTAGTTTTTCTTAGGATAGAACTCTTGTTTTATTTCTTATAAGCATCATCAAGTTAGACAACATTGTATGCTACAAGTGTCTAATTCTATTTAGGGACTTGACATAAAACTAGACGTCACAAACAAAAACATATATAGCACTGACGCTAGTGCATACATTTTATACAAATGCAGACTTCCATTTTATGAAATAATCTTTTCGATACGTGTGGAAAATAAATACTTCAGAAACGTTGTGACAACAAGAGCGTTGTGGAACTGCAAAAAAATCTTCAAAACCATTTTTTTTCGACGAAACACATACGTAAGGTTTCAATTTTGTCATTAAAAGTGACATCAAAATTATTCATCTGACGCCCGTTTTTTGTGTTAATGACTTATCAGTCAACCCTTATAAAAAATATATATAAGTTGGGGTAAATTGGTAGAAATGTCCTTTTTCACACTTTTTATTATTCATTTTGTCCTTTCATATGACCAACGGCAGCTGTTATCAAATTCGGAATAAAACGTTTCATTGTAATGATTTTTTTATCTAGAATGCAACTATCGATATCCCGTCGATGGTTCCCCCTTTGTGATGAGGTAATTTTTCAAATAAATATATATGCAGAAATTATTTTCTTACTAATTTATGAAAGGATATGGAGTAAATGAACATGAGAAATTACATTAATTTAGGTAGAGGTTAAAAACAAGGTGTACACATGAGAAATAATTTCATGTACAAGTACACCATATCTAAAAAATAAAGAGCATAACCTTTAAAGTATCTTTTTGCCATTGTGTTTGTACCCAAGGATGTTTTGGAGCGTCATTTCGACTGGAGTTGTTATCTGACTCTGTCTTATTGTTGGTATAGTTGTCTTGCATTAATTTTATGCCTCCGCAACGAAATGTCGGGGGATTAAGTTTAACGCATGTCCGTCTGTCCGTACAAATTTTCTTCAAGTTTTTCTCAGAAATCGTTCATGGAATTATTTAAAACTTGGTAGGTTGGTTCAGTATGTTTAACCGTACGTCCAAAGCGACTTTGATGATTTAGGGATTGGTTTTGATACTTTTGTATTGTATTATAAGTCTTGGGCCAATGCAAGACGGTAAGCAGTGACCTATGGTCATGTTGAAGACTGCTTGCTGTTTTCCGTTGTGATTTTTTGAATTGCTGTTTGTTTATGTTTGTTGTGTCGCGTACACTTATTCCACATCTCAATATCGTATATTTCAGACCTGTCGAATCTCTACTTCCTATTTGAGGTTGGGCCGATATAAAAATCGACTTGAAAATTTCAGTCAAGTTTTTCTTAGAAACCGTAGACCATTGGCCGATTTCAAACGGTAAGCAGCGCCAATATATACTGGCCTCGTTGAAGGCTGTGGACGGTTTCCGTTGTGGTTTTTCTGAGTTACCGCTTGTTTTATATGAGCTGTGTCGCGTAAACTTATTCCACATCTCATTATTTTCCATTGTATGACAAACTCTATAAATGAGATTGATGCTGATATTAAGCTACATGTATGAATCAAATTTACATGTAAGTCCATCGCAAGCATTTTTCACAAACTGAAATTGTGGTGCATCATTCCCCGCTTGTCGATTTGACGTGAATCATCTTCTCAGTTTATCAAAAATGTTCTTCTAAAAATTAGGATGGAAAATGTTATATAGATATGGGTGTATAGGAAGATACCAAAGTTTAAGTTATGATAAGGGCTGTTCCCTTAGGCAAAAGTCAATTTATTTTCAAATATTGATGTTGGAACTGTAAAATGATGGAAAATAATATGCTTTTAACGATGTTTCTATCAAATTTCGTTTTAACATCGGATTGAATGCAATGAAAATAGGCCTTTTTCTTGAAATACAAGAAGTCCTTCATTTGTGATAGTTTATGTGTTTTGGCTTAAATAGTTAGCGGGAAAATGGCAAAAAAAATATTTTTACTGTCGATTTCGCATATGTAACTGATGTTTCCTGACAATGGCGGTCGCAGAACCAACCGTTAATGAAATTTTACGAAGATGGTGTCGTTTTAGCCATTTGAGCCAATTTTGATATATTTTTGGAAAAATAATCATTTTTCCTCAAAATAATTGCATGCTTAAGGAAATTTAACTAATGAATCACTATACTACACACTTTATATTCAATACTAAAGTATTATAAGCATGCCATAGTTGGTTTTTGTCCTCTCTTGTCCTTTGTGCCAATAATTGTGAACAAGGAAAACGTGATTTGTAAAACAATATATTGGTTTACTGTAATTTTACAGTCCACTATATATTAGTCCTAAAATATAACGATATAAAGAGATGAATTATATACCACCTTTATATAATACAAGGAAAACTTTAATACACTTGGATATATGGATAAACTACCCATTGTGTATGGCTCAGACAACTATCTGTCACGACCTGCATATTAGGTTTAGATAGGAGAAGACAATGTTTCTACCGATGATATTTCTTTTTTTATTTTTTGATATTGTAAGTCTTCGTTTAAATAGCAAGTTTTTTTAATTCTATTTTAATATAACATATCTGTTTAATCGTCTCTCATAATTCCTTTTAGAATTAAATTTATATATTTCGAGATTTTTTATTTAATGTATATTTATTATAAAAAATATTGTAAATGAGACCATAAATAAACCTAATCTCTCCTTTTATCTTACCAAAATTATTGCTGATGAGGAATAATTTTCCGAAATGGCCCTGCATACATCTCATAAAAAATAATTGCAGTTGGAGTTTAAAATAACATATGTGTTATGGTCTCATGGTCATTTACTCCATATCTTTCCATAAATTATTTATTGCAGGAGTTAGTCTTTAATGCACCGGAAGTGACGTCAACCTGTGTACACGGAGATTTTACAAGCTGCACAAACAAAATACATTTTTGGCATATTATTCTAAATTCTGACCCTCATCTCACCGACCTAGAGGTAGTATTTAGCACACACACACACACCCAAAGATCAAAGAAGTGCCAGGAAACCTTCAAGAGACCCATAGAAGAACTTGTCTACAAAAATCAGCTGAGCTGATTACCCGCCATTTTTGACAACAGAATAGTAAAATGTAAAGAACCAGAAAAATGGGAGAATTAATGATTCTACGAACATTTCTGATAATATATAGAGTCATATCCATTATTACCATCACAAACCAACCATTAATTGGCAATAATTATTATGACCAAAAGATAAAAACAACAACAACACCAACATTGTTTCAAACAAGCAGAACAATCCTCGACACCTGTCCAATTCTTGAATGGAACGTGCCCAATCAATGGAAAAAGCTTGCCAAAACTGAACCAACATCATATTCCATATGCATATCCATATTGATAACACTGTCAGGTGATGTACACCAACACCCAGGTCCAGGAGACCGGACCACAGAATACCCATGTGTTATATGTAACAAACCAGTTGAAGATTAACAACCAGGTCTTCAATGTGATCAATGCGACGAATGGGTGCATGCAAGATGCGATGGTATAACCAAAAAGGACTATAAACGTTTCCAAAAAATACGCCAACTGGTTTTTGAATGTCCTAGTTGTCGGAAACCTGTCTTCCAGTTTACCGATTCGTTTTTCCTTGATAATTCCATGAGTCTTAATACCAGCAATTCCTTTGAAGCATTATCAGATATTTCTGACGAGGATAATCTCCATACAACATCAGCAAATAAAGGTAATAACAAAACTACCGAACTTGAATGATCAATCTCATAGTCCAGAGAAAATGACAAAAATGAATCAGTCATACCGGAGAACTGGTGGATCGCAATGGTCCTGACTTGGTACAGGCATTTCAAACGAAATGGTGGGTTAAACCAGGTTTTATGGCGCCAAACCTCCCTCTTCCATTGCGATCTTAGGATCCGGTAATGACCATAGAACACAACATAGTTGTGAGACACAATAGGGATATTGAGGTGATCATCTCAGTACAGCACATCAGTCAAACACTAATTAAAACAATTAACTATCATATCTTTTAACTCAATTTTGAACTTTTCTACTAGTGGCTGATAACGAAGAAAGAATTTTTTTAGTGATCGTATGAGACGTATTTTCTTATAGCCCTGCTTCAAAAGTCGGTCACGAAGAAACCGGTGTCTGATCAAAAAATCTGTGAAATGTGTGCAAGCTCTGGCATATCGAATAAGTTGAGAAATATAAACACCGTATGCAGGAGAAGTAGGTATATTGCTCTGTAGATTAGGAAAATTAATAATTTGAAAATTAAAATCGTCTCGTTTATCGTAAATTTTTGTACTGAGATGACCACCTGGGTCAAATTCGAGGTGCAAATCCAAGAAAGACGTGAAGCAATTAGATTCGGTGGTCTCTTTAATCTCCAATTCCGGAGGATATATTGAAGGAATCCAACTACCAAATGAAGTGTTATTGATAGAAAGGACATCGTCAATATATCTGAATGTAAGATTAAATGACCTTGCCTCTTTCATCTTCTTGTTCTTTACGAGTCCCTGAAGAAATTCAGTCTCGTAAGAGTATAAAAACAAATCGGCGAGGAGAGGAGCACAGTTTGTGCCCATTGGAATGCCGATTTGTTGTTGAAAAATCTCTCCTCCGAATCTCTCAACTGATAAGTCCAATGAAAACAAGAAAACCTCAAGCACCAATGATAAAAAGAAACTACGGGTAATGATAGTTAATTGCCGCAGCTTAATCGGCGACAAAAAGAAAGTAGATTTTCAAGAACTAATAGAAACTCACAAACCAAACATTATAATTGGACAGAATCACACTTAGACGGTACTATAAAAAGTAGTGAAATATTCCCTGACCAATTCAAGAACCCATTTAGGAAAGATCGTAAATATGGAGAAGGAGGAGTGTTCCTTGCTGTGGATAACAACTACATTGCTTCTGAGATAAGACCAACTACAAATTGTGAAACTGCCTGGTGCAAAATCAACATACAAGGTAGTCACCCACTATATATAGGCTCTTTCTATAGACAGACTAACAATGATATAGAGAAGCTTGATGAATTAGACAAGATGATAACTAAAGTAATGGAAAATCAACATAATCTTCCAAATGTAATATTAGGAGGAGACTTCAATCTCCCACATATAGACTGGAAAACAACAACTGTAAAAAAAAAAACAACCCACAATATGGAAAAGCAATCAACAATAGAATGCTAGAAATAACTAACAACAACGACCTGACACAAATAGTCAATGACCCAACAAGAGGAGAAAATATACTAGATCTATTCCTAACTACAAATCCTAGTCTTGTAGATAATGCGGAAGTTCACCCAGGTATGAGTGACCATCACATCGTCATAGTTGATGTCGATCTTAAAGCGAAAACGGCCGAAAAGGAACCAAGGAAAATTTTCCTGTACAAAAAAGCCAACACAAAAGAACTTAAAGATTATATCAAATCTAAACTGTCAACAAGATAAGAAAATATACCAAACTATAGCACAGAAGAAAACTGGATTTACTTCAAGAACACTATTATTGATGCAATGAAAGAATATATCCCTATGAAAACAATTGGTACTAAGCAGCATGTTCCCTGGATTAACACTCAAATCAAGAGATTTATACGCCAGAAGCAACGTAGCTACAATGCAGCAAAGAAACACAACACAGAAAAGAACTGGAAAAGGTATAGACATATACGAGACCTCGTGAAAAAGACAATGAACGAAGCACATGATAGCTACATCCGACAAATCTTAACCGATGACAATGAAGACAAAGGCCAACCTACACTTGGAAAAAAATTCTGGAAATATATCAAATCCAGAAAAAAAGACTCAATGGGAATATCACCTTTAAGGAACGATATAGGAGAGGAAATCACAGACAGCAAGGGAAAAGCAGAGATACTTAACCAGCAATATAACAGTGTATTTACGACGGAAGATGTCAATAACATCCCTAATCTAGGACCAAGTAAAATTGCCAACATTGGACGCCTCATAATAACAACAGAGGGTATAGACAAGCAACTGCAACAGCTGAATCCATCGAAGGCTAATGGACCAGACGAACTACCGGCAAGAATACTTAAAGAAACACATGAAGAAACTTCAGCATTCTTGGCTAAGATATATCAACAGTCATACGATACAGGACAAGTACCAGCTGATTGGAGACAAGCAAACATCTCGGCCATTTACAAGAAGGTGGACAGAAGCGAAGCCGTGAATTACAGACCAGTTTCGTTGACCTCCATCTGTTGTAAGATAATGGAACATGTAATCTACCGCCACATAATGGAACATCTAGAGAAACACCAAATACTATCCGATAATCAACACGGATTCAGAGCTAACCGATCATGCGAGACTCAGCTTGTAAACACTATAGAGGCAGCAGCAAGAGAACTTGACAAACGAGGACAGATGGACATGCTTATATAAGACTATTCCAAGGCCTTTGATACCGTGCCACACCAACGCCTGCTTTCCAAAATGGCACACTACGGTATCACAAGCAACACACTACAGTGGGTATCAGCATGGCTTACCGAAAGACAACAAAGGGTCTGTGTAGACGGGGAATCCAGCCACAACAACCCAGTACGATCAGGCGTCCCACAAGGAACGGTCCTGGGACCACTCTGCTTCCTGATCTACATTAACGACATGGGCAACTCAGTGTCACAGAAAACAACGTTGAGACTGTTTGCAGATGACTCACTCCTATATCGATCCATCAGTTCAGAGAATGATAGCGAACAGCTACAGCAAGACCTAACAACCCTAACCCAGTGGGCAGATAAATGGCAAATGACATTCCACCCGGCCAAATGCTACATATTAAGAGCCACCAGAAAAACACCAATAATAAAGAATAATGATATGATGGGACATGTATTAACAACAGTACACCAATACCCATACCTAGGAGTGGAGCTATCTGACGTTCTAAGCTGGGATCCTCTTATACGTAAAGCAACATCAAAGGCAAATAGAGTACTTGGCTTTCTGAGGAGAAACATCAGTAATTGCCCTCAATCTCACTGTAGTTCGATAGTTCGACCAGATCTTGAATACGCATCAGCCGTCTGGGACCCCTACAGACAACATCATGTAGACTCCATCGAAATGGTCCAGAGAAAAGCAGCAGGATTTGCTACGTCGACATACAGTCGAGAGCCCGGAACAGTCAGTAACATAATGAAAAAGCTAAACTGGCCATCTTTAGAATCTAGAGTGAGTGAGTGAGTTGGTGTTTTACGCCCGTGCAACGCTATATAGGTTATTTACAGGCGATGAACATGAAAGGATGATAAAATGAACATGAAAGGATGATAAAATGAACATGAAAGGATGATAAAATGAACATGAAATGATGATGATAAATGAAATATGGGCATGGGGTGGGAAACAAAGGACCGGTATATTTTGACGTCCACAGGAAAAAGGGGAGAGGTGGGTAGGGGCGGAAAATTTGGCCTATGTGGTGCACTACTTGGCGGTCCACAAAGGGGTCTATTACGTGCATGAAGCGTGGCACTCTCCACACACGTTGGCCCACTATGGTCGGCGGTCAGGGTTTCCGTATTATAGACCTGCCAACCCCTGCGGACGAGGGCCACCCTATTCAGCCACCTAGGGTACACACTTGGTCGCTCTGTGGGCTGAGCACTGACCCGACGTCAGAATCCCAAGACCCTTAGTCGCCTCTTACGACAAGCTAGGCTCTGCTGCGGGCCTATTTGCCACCCTGGCCCCGCACGGGACTTTAGAATCTAGACGAAGAATCAATAGACTTACTCTCTTCTATAAGGCGACACATGATAAAGCAGCCATCACTATTCCATCATATACAAGAAAACCCTCTACATCTACAAGACAATACCACCCAGACAGATTCACTCAACTTAGAACCTCAACAGATGCATAAAAGTATAGTTTCCTGCCTCGTACCATTATTGACTGGAACAGCCTCACTCCTGAAGCCTACAGGGCCACCTCACCAGAGAGCTTCAAGGAGATCATCCAGAAACTGTAAGCAGTAAACCACCTGTTTTTATCCAGTTTTTAATTGCACTTGTAAATACCGTACACCCAGGTTGACGTTTGCAGTATCTGCGTTATGGATTTACCACTGCAGATCAATAGTATAGATGTAGATGTAATGCCGTGTGGAGTTGGTAGAACAATTCCCCATGGTTTGGATGTATGCTCTTTTATTACTTCTCATTTGTACACTGGTTATAACCATTATCTAAATATAATTACATTTACCGTGTATATAATTAAAATGCAGTATTGACACCTTGAACCGTTTTCATACCTCGATGAAATGTCACTTGTTTCACGTGGCCGCCGGGTCATGGCCTTACTATATGCACAACTAAAATTTGTTATTATCCAGGGGCCTGTTTAACAAAAGTGTCTTATGACTAAGACGTGTCTAAAGATGGTCTATAGACAAATCTTAGTCCTAAATCGGTTTATCGAAGACGTCTTATTTTCAGACATCGCAAATTTTTAATCCTAAAATTAAGACTACGAATTAGTTGTCTTATGGTGGTCTTTAGACCAAAAAATGATTTTAATATCTTTAAAAAATAAATAAATCCTTAATATTTATTCTGTATTTTTGTCTATGGTTCATTTTTACATAGTACAAGTAAGTCTGCTATATATTCAAGTAAATAAAGACTCCTGAACGCAATACTTATTTTTGCACGTGAATTACACTAGTGTCACGTAATCATTTCTTAATTAATTCGTAAGTATTAAAAACATGCAAATGTATTGGCCAACTTGATCTTTGTTGATCTTATTGTATCTAAGTTGCTTACTAGATAGTTTTCTTTTTGAAGAGAATATTAAATACGAAAGAATATGGAATATATGTTGTTTTGTGAATTACCTGTAGTTAAGTTTCAACGATAAGTTTGAAGCTTTATTAATTTTCCATTTATAAAATTATGTTTATTTGCCATCATATCGATATAAAATGCTATAATGTTTATTTTTATTTTTGATATATTATAACATAGCGGAAAGAGTTACAATCAGTTTTTGTCAATGACGAATAATATTATAACCGATGCTAACATTAAATTATGACCATCAAAAGACCATATAAACTAAGATACCCATAAGATAGCTTTGTTGTGTGGTTTTAGACATGTAATAAGATGGTCAAAAGACCATCTCAATTTCATCTCTTATGCACGTCTTTAGACATATCTTTAGATAGTTTTGTTAAACAGGCCCCAGGGGCGGTGTTCTCGAAGCTATCTTAGGACTAAGACGTGTCTATAGACCATCTAAAGACTCGTCATAGTCTTACGTCGTGTTCTCGAAGCAGTCCTTTTTTTAAGCTCTTGTCTTATTTTTGGATAAAAACTAAGACATCAAATTTGATGTCTTTAGACCATCCAACCTTAATTTTTACTTATTTTATACACTATAACTCACTATATTTTGTCCAGGTGTTTACCTAATGACATTTAATCATCGATTAACTTGTATTCAAGGTATCATGCGTGATTTCAAACTTTGAACTTATTTTCACATACTTCGATGACCCTGTATGTTGTTTTAATTATTTTAGGACAACGTGGTTATGAATTTAAAATAAAAACTGCAGCTAATAAAGTGTTGACTTTTAGCTTTAGCATTCAAATCGTAGCCCTTTTGATATACATACACAGGAATATATTCTTTAAAAAAAGTTAATTATTAAATTTTGTTTGAATAAAAAATGTATTAAATCTATATTGAGACGTCCTAAAAAAAGACGCGTCTAAGATAGTTTCGAGAAACAGATTAGGATGGTCTAAAGATGGTCCAAACTAGGTCTCAAAATTTGACTTTGGACGCGTCTTTAGACAAATTTTAGGATACTTTCGAGAACACCGCTCCAGATAAATTCTCACAACTTGAATTCGCATTTGGATATTAATGCGCAAATATAAAATACACGAACATACACCACAAAACAAAACAATCAGAAATGAATAAAAAAGCATTAAAATGTAATAATAAGAATTAAATGCTTGTATTTTGTTGCATAGGGAAGTAAAACCGTTGACCGGTCGCACATTTTTAACATGAAGCGCTAGCACGCTTCATTCAAAATGTGCTACTGTTAACAGTTTTACACGCTAATGAAATATCAAAATACAAACATTCAATTCTTAATTAACCTAAGGTTTAAATCCCTCCATCGTAGTTTGCCCTTAGGATTATAGCTATATTAGTTTGGATTTTTTGGGGTTTAATGCATTTTAAGCAATTTTTGAAATGGAAGATTTCCTACGTTTGGATTCTTGTGCTGCTGATGAGGAATAATTTTCCGAAATTGCCATACAGCTCTTAAAAAATGCAGTTGGAGTTTACATATGTGTTATGGTCTCATGGTCAGTTACTCCATTTAGAAAAAATGCTAAGGCTAGCCAAGTGAATATCTTGGAGTAATTTCCGTTGCTTTTGTTTCCTTTGTAAAGTCCTGTTTTGGGGTGTTTTATATCTCTATTCGAATTTGTATTCTTGCAAGTGCATAAATGTTATATTTTATCATTTTATCAAAATGTACTGTGACCCTTTTCTGTGCCAGATTGTTTCTATTTCGAACAAAATAAATCTTTTTCTTGTGAATTCTTACAAAAAAACACTTATCAGACAGTTTTTTTATATTTGTCAAGAAAAATTCTAACATGCATTTTTTGCACTTCTTTTTGATTCTTTTATATCTTTCAGCAAAAGTACAGAGAACAAATTCAGTTGAGACATATAATTCTAGATTATGTTTTAAAGAATGTATTAATGATATTTTTCGCATTTATAGAAAAGGCGTGATCCAATGAATTTTTATTATTATTTTATTCTAAGTTTTTTATTTGATTCAACAGCAATGACAATTAAAACTATATCCAAGAAGACTGAAATATATTTATGTAAACAGACTATCCCAACAGACCACTTTAGGCTTATTACTGTGATGTTCCCAAACCCAATAAAAGTTGGACATGATATTCCATTAATTATGTATAGTTGAGAAACTCCCTCAAGTATTATGATTTTAAAATTTATTGATAATTTCAGATTTAAGGCATTACATCTTTCAGGAAAATTAAGTATGAATTATTAAAATGGTATTAACGTGGGATACGGGTATTTTTCCATTGGGTAAATCAAATGTCTATATTACTGAAACATGTTTTCTTGGCAGTTTATTGGGGTACTTGTAAGTAACGCTAGAGGTTAGTAAAACTTTTATCTGAATTATTTTCTTTTAGTACATGTGTAATTATTTATAAATACCTTTTCATATCTATTCCCTTAATAAAAGTATTTGGCAAAGTAAATGATAATTTCATAACAGTTTTAGGTTTTACTTTAAATTGGCAAAAGCCTCTGTATATATACTGTTAAAAAAAAGTTACGCATAGATAGAAAATTCCCCATAGGTTTAATGCAAATCCAAACAATATTGCCGAGCTGTTATCAACCGATTTTCATGAAATAATACGAGTAAAAAGAAAACGAAATAAAGATTGTTTTATTTATTTAGACCAAAATCCTAACTTCAATGTTTTTTTTTTAAGAAATTGTGAGTTGAACACGACCAATGTTTTTCATGGAACATTTTGCAATGATTTAAACGGGAAATTGATGCGTAAATTGTACACTTGAGTTCTACTTGCAATATCCTAAAAAGCAGCGAGGTTACGATTTTGCTCAAATTAAAGAAATAAGATTCATTAATTTTTCTTTTTATTGGTTTTTATTTCATGAAAATCGGCCAATGGACGGCTTGGTTATATTGTTTTGAAATGGTGTGGGTTTGTATTAGACATATAGGGAATTTTCTACCTATGCGTTACTTTTTTGAAGAGTATATATTTTGGAAGTTTTTTTAATTGTTGTTTAACTATGTCTTTTATTTAAATTGCAAAGGTTCATAAAGTTGATAAGAATAATAATATTAAAATGGTCTTGAAAAATTAACATGTAAATTAACAAGACTTTGTATTTATTTGAATATAAGTTTTACTTGAAAAACATTTTGAGGAAGAGAAAGCTGTTATTACATATTTTTGTAAAAAAAAAATTTCAATATGTTTGTGAACTGCATTTTTTTTTATATAGGACGCTGACAGTGTGAATTTATGCAAATTGCAATTTTTGGCAAAAACTTTAATTTCTCAATGTTTAATCTTTAATAATAGTTAACCTGATTTTTCAAAGCCCCGATTTAAGAAGCAAACACATTATTGGACAAGTTCGCCAGATAAAGTCTTGGTTTGAAGACAAAAGAACAAAATCAAAGAAGTGTTTTACTAACATTTCAAATAGAACACAAGTTTGAAAACATGATGAGAAAGAAAGGAAAATATGGATACACAAAACGAAAACTTTTGTCAATTTTAAATTTTTTCATGAAACTGAATTATAAGGTACAGGTCTTGCTAAACAGAAGTGTAAAACATTCATGATGCTTGAAAACAGCTATTCTTCATAGTATTCTAAAATTAAGAATATCAAAAAATATTGTCAAAAGAGGTTACAGAGACTGTATGTTTATATTAACAACTTTTGTAACATAATTCTTCATGCTTTTTCTCAAACTAAATTTACTTAACTTTAGAGGATTGACCATTCAGAATTTTGATGCTAGGCTGCCAATGCAAGACAGCGAGCAGTGACCTCTGGTCTTGTTGAAGACTGCTGGCTGTTTTCCATTGTGATTTTTTAAATTGCCGTTTCTTTAATGTTGGTTGTCTCGCGTACACTTATCCCACATCTCTTTATCGTCTATTGTGTTAAGTCGCCTAATAACCGGCATTATTCGATTTCCACTGGCCCTTAAAGATCAGCAGGATATGAACCATTATTTTGAAGCTTTCTTACGACTAAGAGACATTTAAGCAGCATGAAGTTTCCATTCGATTTCCACTGGCCCTTAAAGATTAGCAGGATATGAACCATTATTTTGAAGCTTTCTTACGTCTAAGAGACATTTAAGCAGCATATAAATCACACCTAATTTTGAAATGAAGTTTCCATAAGTGTACTAATTTACCGGTAATTTTTTAAAGAAGAATCTCGAATTTTGGAAGGCAAATTAAAGACCTAGGAAAACCCTAAAACATAACCAATTTTAATTTGTATGCAAATATGATATCTTAGAGATCTTTTGTGGTCTTTTTAACATTTATTTATATTCTAAACTTATTTTTACATATTTAGTTGCGTTTGAAATTCTCTCAATGAGAACGGACTTAACGTTAACGACCTCATTCTGGCGAAATAAAATCGACAATTTCAAATATCGAGGTGAAATGTATTAGAAAGTTTGGTAAACAGTTTCTCGGCATTCTAAACTTATTTTTAACTTGGATAATCAAATCGAAAACACCCTTTTCTAATAAAGGTGTAAACGAAAATCACTTTACTGATGACATTTAATTCAAATATCATTCTGTAATGATTTTGAAAATTACATTTACAATTCAAAAGTAATTTGTACATTTACTAGTAGTTGAAATGTCCATCTGTCTTCCTTTACAATCTTAAGTATTTTAAAACATTTACAAACAACATCATATTCCCTTACTTAAGAAGTTGTTATAACAATGACAAGAATTCCTAGCCAGGAAGTACCTACGGTTCAGACGTACAAATTTTTTTTAAAAATCTCCCAAAACTACGCCAAATCCATTGATGAGACATACCTTATGAAATTCACAGAAAAGTTTAAATAAAAAAAAGGGGTGGTGTTCTCGAAAGTCACTTCGGAATGACCATAAGAAGACTTCTTATGCAAACTAAAGTAAATAGTTAGGAATGACTAAAAGATCCTTAGGGGATTTCAAGAAGTTTCTCTGTAACTTCTTACATGTAACTTGGGCTCTCTTTACTTTATTCTAATTCTATTCAAATGGCAGGTAAAAACACGACTTTATATTTCTATCATTATTGATGATTACTTGTTGGACTTATGAAGAAAATATAGCAATTTAATTTTTAAAATCATTCACACAGAAATAAAAAACATTTTCTGCTATCTCTTCCTAAACACCTGAGTTCAGTCTCGTTGCGACTTTCGACGAGTTCGCGTTGTATATTGCTACTCAGTTTTTATTACGTTTTGTTTTGTCGATTTCTTCGTGGTTTCCTCGTTCGTGTTTACTAGTTTTGTCTTTGTCCTTTTGACTACTGACATTCCAATGTCCAATTGGTACAGTTTTGCTTCTTTCAGCAAAAATAAAGAAAATGAATTTTACATTGAATATTTTGTTGTTATATTACTTAAGTTAATGCATCTTCTAAAGAATGACTTAGACATTTTTTTAAGAAAGTCAAAAACAAAGTCTGTTACGCGCGTGTTCGATTGCTTTTCATAAAAGACATAGAGCAATCACACAATTCACCAACAGTATGGTGGACGGGTTTTATGCTAAATTAAATATTTAGTTTGCATACCAAATACCAATATGCCTCTTACATACGTATTAGTTTATGCAACAATGATGTAAAGGCAATTAATGACATTGTTCATACTTACGAGACAGGAAGCAGAACACATGGAAAAGCAATAAAACTCTTCCCATAAATTGAACTTATACGTATTAATCAATGATATTACGCTAAGGTTCCTCCTAACCCAGACATAGGTTGATGATCTTAGTTTTAATTGGCTCCCCCGTATTGTTTGCTCTTCATAATCATATAGTGTTTGGATTTTTCTACATTTTTGGTAAAGCGCCTCTGATGAGTCTTGAATAGACGAAACGCGTCAGGCGTAGCAACATTTATTGTCTGGAACTTTGTTTTGATTTAATTGATACGGCTTGTCAAATTTTGTTGTTTGACGTAAGGTTATTTTCCCTTATTATTGCTAGGAATCAAAATTGTTTAATGTGTTTCGAGGAAATCTAGATTTTAGATGTACTGGAAAAATAGAAGAATATACTTTAACTGTTTAACTTACAATTGCTATCTTATGATCTGAAAATATAATTATTGAAATTAATTAAGAAATACGTATACCTGATAAAAAATGCAAGGAGGAACTTTTTAGGCTAGAACTCAACATAGATCAAGAGATAAGCGATCGTTGCTGACTTTAGCAGGCTTTATTGGGCTATGTTGTGCAAATCAATTTAAGCCAGTTTATTGCATTTTATAAAGAATGATCCAATCTTGACATAAAATTAAAAAGAATAACTTTATTCAAAAGCAGTACAGCTAAAAGAATGACAATATTTTGTAAAATAACAGACATTCACGCCTACATCAAATATATTAATATTTTTTATCACTTAAGATTCAAAAACAAAAATAAGGTTTTACAAATGCATACTTGCGTCTAAGCTCTTAGAACAATAAAATATAATGAAACAAACATGAACGTCGACTTTGTCAAATATTTTCTGCTAAGCCTGAGCAACTAATCAAATGTGAAGTTTTGGCGAATTAACCCTAATGGTAATCTTTAAGAAAAATAAAAATAAAAACTTTCACTTCATAAAATAAGAATCAAAAACAAATTCAAATATCCTTGAAAAAAAGCTTTAAAAAGGGCGGAAACAACATACACAGAGGAACAATTAAGAAAGCATTTGCTGTTATGACAAAATCCGAAGCTTAAATCTAAATCTAGTAAAGTTTGTTTACCAAATTAACAAAAAATTGTGTTCAGTATTTTGGAAAAAAGAAGCTACATGCTTTAAGAAACTGCTATCGACAAACTCAAAATCAAGCAGACGAAGGAGGCCATTTTAGGGCAAAAATCTTGAGAAAAAAATAATTAATCCAGAAAGTGAAGTTCAAGAAACCCACCATTCCCAAAAAAATATCACATTGTTTACAAAAAGTCTATGTTTCAGTCTTTTACAGTGTTAGGGAGAAATTTCAGGTGGCTAATTGTGTTGATTTTAATGTGTTTTGGCAAACCCCTCGTTAATTGCTATCAAAACGTGTCTTATAGTCCTGAAATTATATCACGATCGTAAGTACTAGTAAACATGGAGAAATGTATAAGGCAAATGATTAGAGTTTTTTTTGATTCTCAGAATTCTCAAAATGTTTACATATGTTGACATCTTTTACACAAACATACATGTATGTTTTACTATGCTAGTTATAAATTAATGTTCCCTTAATCAAGTTTAAGTATTACAAATAAAAAAACCAAACACCAATTTGATAAAAGCACAAATATGATAACCAAAGGCTTTGAATTCATGAACTTATTTGAAATTAGTACATAAATAATTAATAAATTAATAAATATTTTTTTTTACAATAATAAGGTAGCTACTTTTTTCGTTACAGCGGAAGATGTGGAGAGTTCATATAGAAAAAGAAGTAATAAGCATCATAGTACTGTGCCAAATCTATTCAATAGCTTGTCCACCAGTTCTTAGAAGGTCAGAAAATTCATTAATATATTATTTTAAAGAGATTTCAAATAAATGAGAAAAAGATCAAATGGAGTAATTATTAAAACAGCACGTTGTAAAAAATATTATGACTCTAGTACACATCGACATGCCATTTCAGATTTTTATCTCTTTGGGCTATTATCATCGCTTTGCGTTCTCCGTTCGTCTGTCCGTTATTTTTTTCTTCAAAGATCCTCTCTGAAACCACAGAAGGTATTCCTTTCAAACTTTGTACGACTGGTCTTAAGATTGTCCTTTTCTAAGTGTGTGGAACTTATGCCAACTGACAGACCAACATGGACGTCCTTGACAAAAAATAGAACAAGATTCAGATCAGAGCTTGTGCTCCTCTCCTCGCCGATTTGTTTTTATACTCTTACGAGACTGAATCTTCAGTGACTCGTAAAGAACAAGAAGTTGAAAGAGGCACGGTATTTTAATCTTACATTCAGATATATTGATGATGTCCTTTCTGTCAATAACACTTCATATGGTAGATGGATTCCTTCAATATATCCTCCAGAATTGGAGATTAAAGAGACCACCGAATCAAATTGCTTCACATCTTTCTTGGATTTGCACCTTTGCACCTCATATTTGACCCAGGTTGTCATTTCAGTACAAAAATTTATGATAAAAGAGTCGATTTTAATTTTCAAATGGTTAATTTTCCTAATCTACAGAGCAATATAGCTTCTTCCCCTGCATACGGTGTTTATATTTCACAACTTATTCGATATGCCAGGGCTTGCACACATTACACATTATTTTTTTTTTATCAGACATCGATTTCTTCGTGACCGACTTTTGGAGCAGGGCTATAAGAAAATACGTCTCATACGACCCCTAAAAAATTCTTTCTTCGTTATCGGCCGCTAGTAGATAAGTTCAAAATTGAGTTAAAAGAAATTGTGATAAATTGTTTTAATAAGTGTTGACTGGTCTGCTGTACTGAGATGATCACTGTAATATCCCTAGTGTGTCTCACAACTATGTTGTGTTCTATGGTCATTACCGGATCCAAAGATCGCAATGGAAGAGGAAGGTTTGGCGCCATAAAACCTGATTTAACCCACCATTTCGTTTGAAATGCCTGTACCAAGTCAGGACCATTGCGATCCACCGATTCTCCGGTATGACTGATTCGTTTTTGTTATTTTCTCTGGACAGTGAGATTGATCATTCAAGTTCGGTAGTTTTTGTTATAACCTTCATTGTTAGCCCGTTTAAATTTGCCGTTCATATTTCTGTTTGTATCCTTTATATTAAAACACCAAAACGTTTTAAAATGACTTAAGTTTTGACTTATGTTGAAGTCTATGATATATGTGTACATTATCCAGCTCTTGTAATTCAAAATTTGAGTAAATGCAATATTCCCCAATACATGCAACTCATTTTTAAACTTATGTGTGGGGTTGATGAATAAATTTGATGTTTCCTTAGAGCTGAGTAATTGATTGTTGGATGCTAAGTAGACATTGCATACGTCATTATATTTTATAGAATTCTGTATAAAAGTTGACATTTGATATTGGTTATTTTTATTGGACTTTTTCATTTTTATGTTTTTACATTTTAACCTTATTTTTAATGTATTTTGAATTTAACATTGTTTTATTGTTTATTTACGACAGGAATAAAAAATGGTTATTTATTTTTATTACTTGTAGTCATCATTTAAATGTACGGAATCATTTTGAAGATGTACGAGATTTGGTTCGAATTTATAGACAATCACGAAAAGAACAAAGGTTTGTCATAATAAATAGATCTAAACTTATATTTCAACTCATACAATTTAATCCAAAAGATCCGCATACATTTGTCATAGTGTCACTGCAATTTGTTGATCATTGAACAATCAAAATTAATCAATCTAATAATTCCATGGTTGATCCAAAACTATATAAGAACAAGGATAAAAAAAGCTTTGATTCCAATGCTATTTTAAAATCTTGAAGTCGGTTCATATGAAGAAAAATTAAGCCCAAAGTTCTATCAGACCGTTATGATGTAACTATCTCATAACAATATTAGATTGAAGGAGCAGCCATTTGATTTTCATGCGGAGGCCATGGATATTTTCTAATTTGGAGCTTGCATTTTTCATTTTAGATTTTCAACAATTTTTTAACCAAAAAACTGCAACAATAATTGGTAATTGCTACAACATTTTTGAACAAACCAAAACAATAAACAGAGATAGCTTGTATATGTGATAAATTAAAACAAGTTAGCTATTAGAATCATTTAAAATTATCGTTCTGTTGAATTTTTAGCCAGAAAATTTTCGTAACCACACAATATCAGATAATATATTGTATTTTTCAGTTCCAGAGGACGGTCACCTTCGATAGGTCCTGATTTTGGTTTTGGAAACAGATTAAACGCTGGATATACTTTAGCTTATTATCAGGCTCGTAAGTGATACATGTTTAATGATAATAATGATAACTTTATTGACACAAGCACATTATAATAATGTATTTTTTTAAATATCTTTTAAACCAAGTCTTTCTAGCTATCTCTGCAAGAATTGACGTGGCTATATTTAAATAAACTTTCCATTACATTAAGGAGTAATATCAAGATAACAGTATTTATCAACTGTATATCAATAATAAAATTGCCGAACTGGGGCAACCAATCTTAAATAAACAAACAGAATAGACAAAACAATGCATTAGCAAGAAATGGTAGGTTGATCCAAGTTTTATGATCAACATCTCATTTCCTTTGCAATCGTAGGGCATGTTAAGCAATACAAAACACAACATGGCTGTTAGACATAATTGGAATAGTAACATTTAGCTATTTATGATTACCTTCCACGTTTATGTAAGCATGAAGAGACACGTTTTTATTCTCTGAGAAGTAAAGTTAAGACAGTAAATTCAAAACAAAAGGGCTGTCCTAAAACCTTTCTTTTATATTTATATATTCCTATCCTTACTTAAAGTATTACTACTTATTTTTACTGACACGATTCTTTCAATTCCTTTTTAAACTTAAAAAAAGTAAGCAAATTTCGTGATTCAAATGACACTATTCTATCATATTTTTTTTGAAATTTGAAAAAAAAGTTGTTTGTGTCATTGCATTATAATAAAGAGTCATATCAATAATGTCAGCATAGCATATGAAAGTGTTATATTGACAATGTGAATATATTATAAGAATATGTCGTATTTGCAATAGAAAGTGTCTAATTGATAATGTCAGTATATTGTAAGGATGTATCATTTTGATAATCACAGTTTAGTATATTTATAAGTGTCACATTGTCAATGTAGGTAAGAAAATTTCTAGTTGATCATGTTAGTATATTATCAAAGAGTGTCATATTGACAATGTATATGTTGTGTACAAGTTGCAACATGTACAAATAAAATATACAAGTTGCAACATGTATGGTGCAATTGTACAAGTTGTAACATGTACACCTTTTGCTGTACATGTTGCAACATGTACAAACTTTTTATTGAAATATGTTGTAACTTGTACAATTGGCCATAAAAGACAATATATATCCTTATTTCGAAAAAAAGAATTTAAGTTTATTGGATTAATTTATAATATACATGATTGCATATCTCCATTCCCACTCAGCTTAAACGGAGTAGATTTTTTAGGTAACAGAACAAATTTTGCCAAATGGCTTAATTGCAGCAGAAATTCTATCAAGAGATTGTGCAGCTTGTCGAGAACAATTCTTAAGAACAATACCTCTACTGAGGGAGATGCATCAGATCTAATATATAAAAATTGCCAAATGGCTTAATTGCAGCAGAAATTCTATCAAGAGATTGTGCAGCTTGTCGAGAACAATTCTTAAGAACAATACCTCTACTGAGGGAGATGCATCAGATCTAATATATAAAAATTGCCAAATGGCTTAATTGCAGCAGAAATTCTATCAAGAGATTGTGCAGCTTGTCGAGAACAATTCTTAAGAACAATACCTCTACTGAGGGAGATGCATCAGATCTAATATATAAAAATTGAAAAAGGTCAAAACGAGCAGCAGCCACATGGACTTGCTTCCCTCATACGAATAATTTTTAAACATTGAACATTGACTCTAACAAAATATTGATAGAGGAGCGCAAAATTGGAATAGTAAAATTTAGCTATTTATGATTACCTTCCAAGTTTAAGTAAGACTGAAGAGACACGTTCTTATTCTCTGAAAAGCAAACTTAAGATATATAGTAAATTCATAACAAAAGGGCAGTCTTAAAACCTTTCCTTTATATTCATTTATTCCTTTCCTTACTTAAAGTATTACTACTTATTTTTACTAATCAGATATTCCTTTTCAAACTTTAAAAAAAAGGTAAACCAATTTCGTGAAAGCGACAGGTGAATTCAAATGACACTATTCTATCATATTTTTTGCAAATTTGAAAAAAGTTGTTTGTGTCATTGCATTATAATAAAGAGTCATATCAATAATGTCAGCATAGCATATGAAAGTGTTATATTGACAATGTAAATAAATTATAAGAATGTGTCGTATTTGCAATATCAGTATCGGCCTTTCTGTTGGTCATTCCATCCCTGTATTGGATTTCCAAATTACATAAAAATCCATGCAAACAGCGTTTCATTGCAGGGTCATCCAAATGTATAACTAAACCTCTTTCAGTTTTGTTGACTTCAATACTTACGGCAGTAAAATCCGCCCTCCAGAAATATTACGATTGTTGTTATTCTAGAAATGGTGTCAATCAAATGTGGATCCTGAAGAATTCGAAAGAACTGATGGAGATTCTTAACTCTAAATCAGTTTCATCTTGTAATAGCATCAAAACATTCGATTTCTCCACACTTTACACTTCTATTCCACATGAACAACTGAAATCGCGATTGGCACAGCTGATTAAACGCAGCTTTTTCAAAAAGAATGGAAAACGCAGGTACAAATTTCTTGTAGTCGATTATACCAAGACTTACTTTGTCATCAATGAGTCTAAGAAAAAGAACAAATTTACAGAAGACCAAATAATCGACATACTCAACTTTCTTATTGACAACATATTTGTTCAGTTTGGTGGACTTGTTTTTCAGCAAACAATAAGGATTCCAATGGGCACTAATTGTGCACTTTTGCTTGCTGATTTGTTTCTTCATTCATATGAAGCAGACTTCTTGCAATCTCTTTTAGACAAAAAAGACCGTAGACTAGCTCTCTCTTTCAACCTGACGTTCCGTTATATTGATGATGTCCTTTCACTAAACAATTCTCGATTTGGTGACTTTCTCCATCTCATATATCCACAGGAGCTTGAGATAAAGGACACAACGGATTCTGCTTCATATTTAGATCTACATCTCGAAATTGACTCTCAAGGAAGACTTTCAGCAAGGCTCTATGACAAACGTGATGACTTCAACTTTCCAATCGTCAACTTCCCCTTCTTGTGTAGCAACATTCCGTCCGCTCAAGCTTCTGGAGTTACATCGATTTCCTTAGCAAAGCGACACGTCTGACGCAAAAATTGCTATACAGGGCTATGTTGCTCCTCGGTTGCTGTCTTCACTCAAGAAATTTTACGGAAGACACCATGCACTGATAGACAAATATGGGATTTCGATCTCTCAGATGAGTGCAGATGTTTGTTTGTCATAGGGTGTTGTTTTGTCTTCCTTTACCGGATTTGACACGCTGAATGGACTATTGGCAACGCGACGGGTGTGCTATAGCAAGCAGGAACTGCTTACTCTTCCGGAGCACCTGAGTTCACTCTTGTTTCGACTGGAGTTCGCGTTGTTGATTGATATTCAGTTGTTTTGTGTTTCCATGTTTACCTGTTGTCTGCTTTTGTCCCGTTCTTGTTGGTGTTTGCTTGTTTTGTCTCTGCCTTTTCGGACTTTTGACATTCGGATGCCCCATTGGTACCTTTGCGTCTTTGTAAGAAAGTGTCTTATTGATAATGTCAGTATATTGTAAGGATGTATCATTTTGATGTATCATAAGAAAGTGTCACATTGTCAATGTCGGTATATTGTAAGAAAATGTCTAGTTGATCATGTCAGTATATTATAATGGAATGTAATATTGACAATGTATACTCATGGACAAAAGAAACGTTACACCCGAAAATTATTGCAAATCAGAAACATTAAAAATTTTGGTCAATTACTTGTTTTAATGTCATAAAACGCACCCATACCAAGGTTTATCATGGAAAATTTGTTGAAAATAATGAAAAAAGAAGCCACCATTTTAATTTTCTTAAAAACAAATGAATTTTAAATTTTGTATCGAACAAATAATCGTTTTGTCTGAAATGTCAATTCTAATGCCCCTTGTGTATTGAATTGAAAGAAAAACACAAAAGTTTAAACACCGATTGTCTAAAACATTTTTACAGAAAGTTGATATGGTCAGGCGAGGAGTGAGAATGTTAATTTTCATTCGAAGAGATGATTTCGAATCCGTTCATTTTGTCTTTAGTATTGGGTATATTCGTAACGAAAATTTTATTCGGATACGTAAGTGTTCGTGGTTAGTGAGTAAATGGCAACCGGAAGTGGTTATTCAAGTCAACAAGAATTCATTAAAATCTCATTTTACGTCTGATGCTCTAAATTAAGGTCAATTCAAATTCATTTTTCTTTGTCGGATACAATTTAGACATTTCTTAATTTTTTGTCAATTATTATGTAGTTTTATATTATGTTACAAATTTCCTTAAGTATTCAAATATGTAACGAGTATATATATTGTAAGAATGTATCATACTGACAATGTCAGTATATTGTAAGAAAGTGTCTAGTTGATAATGTCAGTATATTGTAAGAAAGTGTCTAGTTGATAATGTCAGTATATTGTAAGAAAGTGTCTAGTTGATAATGTCAGTATATTGTAAGAATGTGTCATATTGATAATGTCAGTATATGGTAAGAATGTGTCATTTTGACAATGTCAGTATATCGGGTATCTGATAAGGATATTTTCGTAATGATACCTCAACATGAAAATAAAAACCCCGTTTTTTAAATTATATAAGTAGGATTTTCTTTTTTTTCAGATATTCATAACCTCACAGGTCCACATTCACCGGGGAAAAGGGCGAATTACATAACAGCATGGAATTTCCGGTTATCATAATGAAAGGACATCTGAACAAAGAATCTTGGTTTAAATGACTGTTAATGGTTAAAAAATCGAAAATTGTTTATTTCTGTCAAAGTATTCAGGGTGCAATGTCGTGCTTTATAAGTTCTGATCATCTAAGGAATAAAAATATTATATTTTATAACCATTTGCAACTATTTGATACATAGAAGTATGAATTGTTATTATAGCTATTATTATTAAAGAAATTTATTTAGATATTCTTGACATTTGCAAGCATTTATCCTATCTCTTTAAAATACTATGCACCCAAGTGGGTAAAAAACGTTAATTGGATAAGGCTGTATTTGCATATTTCAAGGAGTAAATGCTTCATCAGCAGCAACTGAATTAAAACATTAAAAGGTCAAAAATTGCAGAACAAGTAAGCCAAATCATGCGCCTAGTTTATTGACCAAATGCAGTATAAGGAAGGAAACCTGGTGTTGTAAAGAATTTTGAACTCAGACAATCGTAAAATTTAAGTATAAAAAAATACAGATACTAGTACTGGTAAATTTGATGTCAGACAAGTCTGACAACCAGGCTTGTGATAACAATTATGGACCTCCAGTGTACATACAGCGACTATCAACCAAGTGGTTTCAATTTACATAGTACCAAAAACGGTATGAAATGGTTAATTTAGTAATGCTGTATGCTCAAATTTCATGGAGTAACGGCTCATAAGAAACATTTAAATCGAAACATTGGAAGGTGAAAAAACAGTATTCGGAGACTAAAAAGTACTGACAAAAAAGAACGTGTAATCCATCAGTCATAACGCAGATCAACACATTTTAGATACAAAGCACATCAAAGTTTATAAAACAGCCTCATCAAAAGCCTTATCAAAGACGTTGTACATGTAACAAACACAAATGCCTAACGCATCAGGAAATTAGAATTCAGAGAACAAATAACAGACCAAATTTAGCATCGAAAAGAGTAAGAAGCAAAGAGGCATGCACCAATGATTCGAACGTCAAAAGTCCAAAACGGCACCTACAAAACGAGTTAACATAAACGAGAACAGCATGAACAAACACAAAACATAAAATCAACCGAACAGAAATCAACGACATGAACTCAAGTCGTAACGAGAGTGAACTCATGTGCTCCAGAAGAGTAAGCAGTTTCTACACGCTTTAACATTTAGTAAAATTAACCATCATTTTGTTTTAAATATTGCCTGTATTTACATTATTATAATACATTAAAGGAAGCAAAGAGGCTACAATGGGAAATTCGAATATCAAAAGTCATCCATCGTATCGATCTTTAAGAAAGGCAATGGGCACCTGGCAGCTATGGTACAGCTTCTTGGACTTATATCATGCAATCTACTTAAACACATAATATATAGCCAGGTTACGAACCACTTCGACAAGAATCACATCCTCAGTTACAGTCAACATAATTTTAGATCAAAGATGTCTTGCAAGACAGCTGACAATCACTATAGACAGTATTGCAAATTCCTTTCCATATTCAGAGATTTTAAGGCTCGCTATTACCACTCTGCTTTATACGACACGTGTCACATCTACAGACAAAGATTCTAACAACATATTTTTGTCTGTAAACACAATTCATGGTATGCCTCCGATAGTGCTTCATACAGGTTGAAAAATAAATGATAATTACAAACCGAACCCATGTCTTATTTGAATTTTCAATCCAATGATTAGCATTAAGGGTATGTGTATTTATATTGGATACCTAAACACAAACATCAATACAAAGTTACGAACATGTAGCTGGATCATTTTAGTGATAAACAACAGAACTTTCCGTTCATATTACGATAATCTTGTCTGCTACCAGATTTAGGAGGACAAAACGCATACTGAAACTCATTTAAATCACAAAGTGATGATTTTTTAGAGCAGGAAATGATTTTGTTAAATATCTCGATCATCAGAAGTTTGTTCTTAGATAGCTTTCGATTGTCTACTGTGTACACCACCTTACCTATCAAATGAGAAATTTAAGTTATTGAGATACCATTTGATTTTTATGAGGGGGGCTATGGTGAAATTTGAAATAAAAAGGCAAGAAGGCAAAAATCAGAAATAAAAAGGCAGGACAGTGCTTTGAGTAAAAAAAGGGCAGGATGGTATTTTTGGCTTTAAAATTTATAGTTGCTTTAAAAATAAAAATAAAAATTTGCGCACGCAAGCGCGAAAAATAAATCCAGGCTCGACTTTTTCCGAAAATCAAGAAGCAGGACGAAGAAAATATCCATAGCCCCCCCCCCCCCCCAATAAAAATCAAATGGTTGCTCCCTTATACGAAACAAATCATATTCACAAATCCCCAGGAACCTTGTTGTTTTATGCTATAACTCTACAGTTTTGTTCTAAAACATTATATAAAGGTAAGGTGTGTTACATCATGGATTAAATTGGCTGTGTGTTGGATTATCTTATTGAAAGCACGTTTCTTAAATTTGAAGGAGAGAACTGTGCTTCTCCTTTCGCCAACTCCTTGAGAAGGATTTTCTTCAGCACCTTGTAAAAAACAAAACGATGAACGAAATGATGTTTTTTTTATTCTCACTTTTTTTGGTAATGTAATTCTAAAAGGTAAAGCAAATAAACTATATGGCAATCAGAAAACAATTCAGAATAGATATCATAAATGTATCTTGAAAAAAACGGTTACAAATTATTTTAATAAGTTCTCATATTGGCATGTGTCACAACGATTTACTTGGATTGTCTCTCCTGGAATAGTAATACAGTACTTTATAGAAGAAGTCTTTTACCCATATTTATATCTAAATCACAGTTGTGATATCATGCCATTGTTATTGCAGAACTTTATCTTACAGATGAGTACTGTTTCGTCTTAATATTGGACTATATTATACCTAATATTGGATTGCTTTTTTAATATTGGACGGCCAGTAAGAGTATTTTTGTGACTTTCCCGTTTTCTAAGTTAATGATTGAAGGAAAAAAATGCAGTAAGTATACTTCATGTATTTCGACACATTTTGATTATGTATGCCAAGCCTATATTCGAACTCGCAATCTTTCTCTCCACAGCCCATGTCCATTAGCGTGCGCGGCTACTGATTGTTCAATTCAAAATAGTTTTAAGGCATATTGTCTACGGCAAACTCATTTTTTTTACCCCTCAATTTTTTGGTGTCAATTAGACCGAAATGCAATAAAATGAATATTGAAAAACAAATTTGCTACAAATTTTGCCTCAAAAGTAGTTTATTTTGATCAAAATAGCTCGACAATATTGATTGATATTTTATTTACCTGCACTACGTCACATTGACACAGATTTAGACTGAGTAGTTTTAACACGGACACTAATCGGAATCTCGAGTTTTGTCCCCGAATACATTGATATGTTGAAAAAATACCGATATTTTTCGTGTTTACCTTTTAAATAACATTCAAAACTTAATACAGGCAATAATTGTCAGTTTTATCCATTAAGTAGCTCTAATATTCGGTTGCCGTTTAAATTTTCTTCCGAGCTAAAACTTCGAGAAACAGATTATGCACCACGTGCAAGAACTATTGAAGTTTTCAATCAAAGAAAGTATAGTGCGCATGCTTACAGCTCATCTACATCTCATGAATATGAATTTTTGTAAAGCTTTACAAATATTATTTATTTTTCAATTTTTGAAGTAATAAAGAACCCTAGTGGTATTTTGAAAGTTTGTATCTTTCTAAATAAACAAAACGAATAGTCTGACGACAATTTTTTGGTTTTACAAAAAAAAAATTTTCGTAGACAATATGCCTTTAAATCATTCTGATTGTATTAACGTGTATAATAACTCAACAAAAATTGTTTTGTCCATGGCTGGAACCGAACACGTAGTCTCTCCCGCCATAGTCCACAACGCTAACCATTCGGCTGTGGAAGACTTGATCGGCAAAGGGTCGATTAGAGTATTTTTATTATCCGATGTATTAACGTATATAACATCACCAATAAAAATATTTTTGATCGTGTTATGCTTGAATATAAAAGTTTGTATGCGTAAACTGTGTTTTAAGTAAGATATAAGCCTCAAACTGTCCATTCGGAATGATATTAGATATAAATATAAGTCCAATATTTTATCGAATGGACTGTTTACGGCTGAAATCCTTTATATCTATTTAACATTTACAAATTGGAATATCCATTTGTGATGAAATTACTCGCAACAAAAGATTACTAAAAGGTATAAGTAAGAGGAAGTGAACAGGACAAAAATACAATCGTTTTTGCTGTCAATTCTTCTGAACATTTCTCCTTAGACTAAACTACAAGCAGCGCGAATGCTGCTTTATCGTGCAATGAGATGAACAAACAAAAGGCTCCCAGGAGCCTGAATCGCTCACCTGACATATGTGCCTGAGGTAAAGGTTATTAGGCAAAATATATTTGACATTGAAAGGGTCATAAGTTTAATAAGAGGGTTATCTGACAAAAAGGGCAATCACTCCAACATGGGTTGTTGGATTTTCTTCAAAATGTTAGGGTAGGTAGATCTTGAGGTACTGATCACTTTTACCATTGCCAGAATTTTGATATCTGTAGCCGTTTGGAGTTATTTGCGAAAAACTGCATTTTACCCCTATGTTCTATTTTTAGCCAGGGCGGCCATGTTTTACGATGAATCAAAAATCCCCACATCAGTTCTAAGCACCGAATGATAATGAACAACTATACCAAGTTTGGTTTCAATTGGACTTAAGAAGGCAATGGATGACGGACGACGGACGGACGACGGACGGACGACAGACGGACGGACGCCAAGTGATGACAATAGCTCACATGACCCTTTGGGTCAGGTGAGCTAAAACGGAGCATAAAATGATGAAACAGTTATATAAAGACCCAGCGGCTAATCGATATAAGACATTTTGACAGTCGTTGGAAAAAGAAGGCATGGTTATGGTCGGTTATGTGGCAAATCTATGCAATAATCTTATCCCTTTCCAATACAAAAATAGGTCCGGATATAAAAATTTTAGTTTAAATATGGAATAAAAATTTTGAAATAATCGATCATGGTACATTTTGAGGCATGATTAATTTGCAATTAAACTCGCATCACCGATTGGCATTGTGTCCCAATTTACTTTATGTTATCATCATCATTTATGTTCATGGTATCGCTCCCTTCCATATTCATATCCCTGATATAGCCGAATCCGTGTTGTTTGAAAGTCAAACAATAACTAACTAATTAATTTATTATTTTGATTGAGAGCTGGTGTCAAAGTCTGAACATTAAAAACAAGTTGCTTTTCTTCCAAAAGGCAATCGTGGGCGCATGTTATTTTTAAAAACTGACATATGTTAGTTTTTGTGGATTTGATTTTACACTTACACTTTTTGTATTATTTGAAGCTTTTAAGTTACAAGCTTAAGTGTATGATGTATGCACTATATTGAAACTTGATCAATGTTTTCAGGAAATTTACAGTAGAAAAAGTCCTTTTTTTGTTTTCTTAACAGCTAAACGTTATTATTGTTCCCATGACTTACAGTTAATGGGGTGTAAATTTGAACAAATGGAAGTAAGAATATCCTTAACTGCCTTAATTGACCTTAACAAAAAATTCTTCAAGATCAATAGGGTTCTCACTTATCTGGTATGTATCAATATCCTTAATTTTCATTTGATTTGGCATACAGTGTTTGGCATTTTCAATATTTTTGGTAGAGCGCCTCTGATGAGTCTTGAATAGACGAAACGCGCGTCAGGCGTAGCAAAATTTATTGTCTGGAACTTTGTTGTCATTTGTATTTGGTTATAATTTTCTTTAGTAATCGTGCGGAAACCATATTTTTGTGAAATTTAAAGTTTAATTTACGAAAAATACAGAAAAAAATGTTTTCTTTTAGACACTGTTTTTACTTTCTAATATGAGACTTAGGCCCAAACTCGAAAAAAAAATGCTCGAAAGTACTATACCCCCTGTTTTACGGACTTGCCTGTGACACACAGGCTATATTCTGCGAAAGCTACACCAACCAACGTTTGTACAGTCGTAGGTCATTTCAAATAATTGTAAAAGGAAAACATTAACCACCTAAATGGAAAAAATAGGATGTACGGCAGGGTTTTTATAGGGTCAAAATTGACGTTCTTAGCCAAAAACACGTTTTCGTGGATAAATAGTCGGAGAAAATATTTTTGTCATAATTCTTGCACTGTAAGGTTGAAAACACTTCACTTTTCACAAAATTATAAATTATTAGTAAAAAACGCAAAAAGATAGCGTAAAAAAAAGCCAGTGCATCACATTACCCGATGCGTCAAATATAGGACGACATGGCTGTATAATGATGACTTTGAGATATTTTTCCGATGATTCCGTTTAAACGGACTTTACCCAACTCAATTAACAGACCGATCGCGCATTTATCATTATGGTTTTGTTGTATTAACAGACCAAAACCTCTGTTACCCGAATGACGGCCGTGTTGCATATTGTTCTCTAAAAATAAATTCCTCTACTAATAGTTGCAAAATAAATATCCCGTATTCCGCAGCTAACAAACAAGTTTATCTTGTGACGAAATATTATGTAAACAGTAACATACATATATATCTAGGTCAGATGTTGAAAATTGTTTTCATCGGTGTAAATACAAGATTAGCTTTTCAAAAAAGCTAGTGTCAGGCCATGGAGATTTTATGTTAGTTTCATATTTTAATATAAAGAACCGTTTTCAAGTTAAATTTTTAACAAACGCTGTAAAACAATCATTTCAAATATTCCATTTAAAACGATATGTTCATATTACAAAATATTTATTCAAAGGAAAGATTGGAGGTTGGTCTCTCCCCAGGTTGATTCGTTCTCAGTTGTTCCGTCCGTAGTATTTCCGTCCTCTAGTTGATCCGACCTCTTGTTTTTAAATGGTCCGTCGCATTTTTGATACAATGAAATATAAATATATAGTGAAACACACATTTTTCATAGAAAAAACGCTACAATCGTTTTAAAAAGGATGCTGTAAGAAAATTATTTTCTGTTGGTCCACGGCAAGAAAATTTTATTGCTGTGATTTTTTAAAGCGTTGATAGTTTGTAATAAAAACCTTCAACAATGAAACAAGCGATCACTCTATGGAGACTTTAGACAAGAACACAACAATTAAGCAGTAAAACGATTTTAGATAAAAAAAAAGATAAAGAAAGAATGTGTCCATGGGACGCGGATGCCCCCGTTGGTCCCAAATAAAAAGTTGAAAGTCCTACAGATCTGAGAGTCGCTTATGGCTTAGGATGCGTTGTTTGTCATACTGAACCCTCCTACCAAGTACCAACTCATTTCCATTTACGGTTTTCTTAGAAACGCTTTGCGGAATTATACATATACGTACGGACGTACGAGCATAAGCAAAACCTAGTGCCCCCGACATGGCGTCGCGGGTGGCATAAAAAGACAATTTTCGCATTTTTTTTTGGACCATTAAAATCACTGTATTTTACAAATACATGTAACTTGAAAACCGTATATTTCGCTACAAAATTTTGTCTTGCAGTTTGCGAGCGTGAACGTTGTAGCGGCACAATTGAGCCTCCTCTTATCGAACTACATGAACTATACAAGAAGACAAGAGACACCAATCGGGCAGTCCGAAGCCAAAAGTCAAGAAGAGCGAAGGCAAAATCGGTCATTACATAACAAAACAAGCACGAACAAGAATACAAGAATACAAGAATACAAGTTTATTGACCAATTAAGAGCCCTCGAGGGGCAATGACATGACAAACAATTATGATTTAATGACATAGATTACATATAAATATTTGAACCTTTTAAGGTAGTAGGCCTGGGTGACCCCAAAATTTTCCAAACAGTCAATTTTTCTAAAAGTTATATGCTGTTATTTACTAGTACAGATGCATAAAATAAACAAGTTTCAAGAGATTTTACCGTCTAGTTTCTCCGCTAGGGCACTGTAAAGTCTTATACATATGACCATTAAAGACCTTTGCGGACCTAAATGCCCTAATTTGAATTGAGGGGCTTATTTTCAAAAATAGGTTTTAGAATAATCAATTTTTGGCAAATATGAAAAGTTATTGGGTGAGGCAATATAAATTCAACGCTTTGTTAATGATTTTTCATTTGTAATTACCAATACAATATAAATTATATTAAATTTTTTGAAAAAATGGAACACAAAAGCACAGCTGGTGGGACAAAATAAAGCAATTTTTCTTAAGAGCCTATCAGTCGTTTTTTAAGAAAAAATAAACACTTTGTTAGTATCATGAAAATGCAACATTACACCAAAAATTAGACAAATTCACCGTCAATTTGTAAAGATATTTCATTTTAAAGGTATCATAGGCATACCAAAAATCAAGAGAATAGGGGTGAAATAATCTCAAATTCAAAAAGAATGAATTAAAAACTGTCTTTTAATACACATTACCATTAATTATGACTTATTTGTTCAATTTACGAAATATTTGAAACAATTTTTGTATTTTAATAATATTAGGGGCATCATTTCTTCGGGGCGAGATAACCATATGCAACTTGGACCATACCAATTCATTTCCTTCCCCATACAAAATTTTCCCCAGCAGCAGACAACAAAATTTGACATGTAAACATTTTATCTGTCAGGTTTTTGTGATTTTCTGCATCTCAATGTAATGTTCTGACTATTGACATGAGAAAGTTGCTTTAGAAACCTGGCAGAAATAAGCATGGATATTCATTGTGTTGTGCTTATGTTCAGGTAGGACTTTTTTATTTTTCAATCATTGAATTTCATTCACTTTTAATATTAGATTAGAATTTTAAACTTACAAAGACTTGTTTATAAAATGTTATGATTTTGTTTTATTATGGAAATGCAAGGAAACATTATACATAGAAATGCTCTGAAAACAAAGCCTGATCAGCATCAACAAAATGTTTGGAAAATAACTTGAATATAAAACATTCAAATGACATCTGATCTGTTTGAAAGAGTTATGTCCCTTACCCCAGGTCTACTACCTTAAATGGTGTAAAGTACATGAATTTATATAATCAGTCAAAAAATAAAACAGTGGTGTAGAATAAAACATTTATATCAACCTTGACTCCAAGAGGAACTTGCCAAAATTATTAAGTATGTTTATATTTTCACAATTGAGAGTCCAGTATAATTTGTTAAATTGTGAAAAGGTACTAAAGTTCATATTAGATTCTTTAATTTTATTAAATAATATAATTCTGGACTCAGAGAATTTTAAGCATTGGTTAAAAAAATGTAATTCATCATCTACTTCTAAATTATTACACCTATCACAAATTCTATCTTCTAAAGGAGTTTTTGGTTTGGTATGTCTACCTGTTTCAATTTTTAATTTATGACAACTGATCTTGAATTTTGTGATAGACCTTCTGAGTTCTGAATCAGTTATAAGTTCTAGATATTTTTCAAATCCAAATAGAAAATAAAGAGATGTGGAATAATTGTACGCGACACAGCCCACAATTAAACGGCAATTTAGAAAAACCACAAAGTTGGTTTTGATTTTCAGATAGGTCCTTAAAGTTCCATTATCAATAATTAGTTGATTTCTGTTATCATACCAAGTTTTTATATAAATATTTTGTAGATCTGTTTTAATAGAGTGTTTAAATGATGATTTTGAATATTTTTTATACTTATTTCCTCCTGGAGTCTTTAAAATAGTAAATAGATTGGTAATAGCTGAAAACCATGATTTCCCTCCCTCCTCATAAATATTTTTGGATTCTAAATAAGCATCTTTTAGTAAACCGTTCGGGATATTTTCCAAACGATACCAGTAATTTATACTAGCTTTAAAACAGTCCAGAATAATAGGACACCTACCCAATTCAGACATTACTCCAAAATTGGAGCCTTTTTTGTAAATTCCAAGAATATATTTACTGAAATGCAAATCCATCTTAGAAGATGGTGAAAATTTTGATTGTCTAGTCCAATCACAAACACACAAGAGAGGACTTTAAAGTTTTAAAGAACTTTTAAAGCGAACATAAGATATTCCTCTCACAATATTAAAAAAGGACATCTTTTTGCCCATTTCGAAGGACTGGGCATCGTTCCTCGCAACCACTCTCACAAATGGTGTTGAGAAGAGAGTCGGAAAATTGTTTCATGAAATTTTCACCTCAGACGAGGATAGAACCACGAGACTCAGTGTTAGTAGCCCGACACGTGAAGAACTTTACCGCCGACTCCCTTTTATTTGATCAATGATCAAACCATATGGTCCAAACATGAAAAAGCTAATGATTTTTTTTTGAGAATTGACTATTTCATTTCGATTTCGTCTGGATATATTATTATTAAAACAAAAAGTCGTATTTGCAGATGTAAAAATGGGTAACTCAGAAAGATCAAAGACGAATCTAGCAAACATAATGGGATAACAGAAAACAAAACACACTTACAAAACTGAACCGTGAGAAATTGAAAATCCACCAATGTGACTTAAATCGTATCGAATAATATCTACCTATTGGTACTTTCAACTCTTCGTTGTACTTCTCAACTAAAGCAGTTGTACATCTCAACTGTCGCATTTGCACATCTCAACTTTCGCCAATCGTTAAACGATGTACAATTCAACTTGTGCGGGTGTACTAAAAAACTTTCGCATATGTACTTCACAACTTGTGCACCGATGTCGTGTTTTATCATTAAAGGACACAATAAAACGACTCTCTACCCTTCAATATATCGTATTTAGGTAGCTTATCTTTAGGATAAGAAATAATGTTTTAAATACTTATGATGTTTTATATACGTGATTTTCGGAATATTTATGTATAAAAGTATTTAATTTGTATTTTTAAGAACTAAATTAAGCTCAATTTTAAGTCATTAGTAACCTAAATGCCTTAATAATAGTTTCCAGTTAAAAAAACATTACTATTAGGCATATTTCTGGCATTTTAGATGCAAATTCCCAATTTCGGGTGTCTTTTTCGTCTGATTTACCCACAAGCCACTATAAAAGCACTAATCAATTATAGCGGGTGTACTTCTCAATAGTTTTTACGCAGCGCACCTTCCATACATTGATACTGTTTTTTTCCTTCAGCGTACCGTTAAAGTTAAGGTCAAGTCAAATTAAATCGCTTACTTCTCTCTTTAAAACATTTAAACTGTACTATAAACTCTAAAGGTAGGTTGCACAGTTCACGTTTTAATATTGTTGTTTATTTTTTTGTCTTTTATATACAACTATTGAATGGGCCCGGGATAAACAATACATACTTTAGCAATCAAAAGTTATGAATAGGACTCGAGTTATTTAAATACGTATAAAAGCTTGTAGGACTGGACTGTAGGACTGTGACATCAATTTATAATGACCAATCAGATGTGTTGTTTCATGGGGGTATTCTCCAATTTGAAAATTAGAAAAGAGTAAAGGTCAATAAAGGGAATGTTGATGGAATGACAATAGGATAACGAAATAATGAGAAACATTTTTAAAAGTGACTTTGACTGCATTTACAGGGCTTAATAAGGAAAATATGAACAACATACACGATAAAAGCAAGAGTACCATTAACTGCTAATTAGTAATCGACACCAAGAGCAACCTGACACATGTCACATATAAAACAGTATCTTCATATTGCACACTTTATGGCTTTTCCTTATGAGCTTGCAACTGGTATTTTGCAATGACTTGCAATAACTCTTAGTTATTCTTGCTTACTTGCAGGAACTCATGAAAGTATATTACGAACATTTTTGACAAATTTTGAAAAAACAACAATGTTATAATCGAACTCATAAACCAGTTGTGGATTCAGAGGGGGCGGAAGGGGGGGGTACGCCCCCTTTAATTGATAGATTTTATTTTTTCTGTATAATATTGACCAAGCAACTTCAAATTTTAATCCAAATCTGACATTTTTAGCAATTACGCCCCCCTTTCGCGAACCTCTGGATCCGCCCCTGTAAACATAATTTGCAAATTTTTATTGTTTAAACTCGTGCCAGTCGATCATTAACCTTTACTCATAACCAACTGTCCAAGAACTTGCAGGGGATTTTTTTTTTTACGATTGGTTTCGGAGTCACTTACGATTTACAGGACAGCGGAAAGGCCTATTTTTCACCAGAAATTCCCAATTTAATCCATAAAACTGTGGGAATTCTGGATTTTTATGGGTTTTATTTGCACCAGTAATTTTCTTGGAGTGCGAGATTTAGTGTTTTATTTCTACAGGAGTCCGTCATCCGTCATGAGACCTCCCCCCCCCCTTATATGAAGAGCATAACACATATTTGTGTACATGTATTTAAGGTCTCATATAAAAATCTCAGAATTATATGGGACCTAAATAGAAAAACCCTGTGTAATAATTGTTCGACCCACATTTCATAATACAACTAACTGCTACATGCATTACTTAACAGCCATGTCTTTTTTTGTAGGGTACCTGCAGTACCACAACAGCTCCCTGGCAAAGAGTTTCAACAAACACTACATGAATGTATAAAATGAAGTTGGACACTAGTCAGAACAAAAAGGTACACATAACAGTATTTATATATCTTGTTTCGACTGGGTTAGGAAATATAAATATGCAACATATACCGCAGCAAAAACTAGAAAAAAACAACAATGTCATGAATAAATAAAGCATTGTCAGTGTAACAGACACATTATATATCCCATGGACTGTAGCGTATACATGTATAGCCATAAACAACAAAATCAAAATGCTACATGTACATGTACAACGCTCAGTCTAACACACACATTATATTACACTTGGACTGTGGCTCATAATACCACTTACTAGATCAATATCAAAGCTACATGTACATGTATAACATTGTCAGTCCAACAGACACATTATGTACCACACAGACTGTTACATATAATACCACATACTACATGTAGATCTATATCAAAGTTGCATGTACATGTATAACATTGTCAGTCCAACAGACACATTATATACCATACAGACTGTTACATATAATACCACTTACTAGATCAATATCAAACCTACATGTTCATGTATAACATTGTCAGTCCTGCAGACACATTATATACCACACAGACTGTTACATATAATACCACATACTAGATCTATATCAAAGTTGCATGTACATGTATAACATTGTCAGTCCAACAGACACATTATATACCACACAGACAGGGGCGTAGCTGGGACAAAAGGGAAGTGTAGGCAAACTTACGGCGAGGGGTCTGGGGGCCGCTCAAGGCCCCCAGCAGGTCCAGGGCAGAGCCCTGGTGGGGGGCCCGGGGGGGCGAAGCCCCCTGGAAGCTCCGCGGAAATAACGTTTTAGAGGCTTATTTTGCCACTCTCCTGGGTGCAATTATATAAAACTTTTGACATTAAATTTGCAAACATAATGAAGGTTAAATATTTTGGGGTGATGCAAAATATCAGTTTAATAAAAACATCTAGGTAAAAGAGTTGTCGGGAAATGTATAAATTTCGCCGAATTCCAATCCGTTTAGTGGTTTCAGAGTAGTTGCACTGACAAACTTTGTGACGATAGACAGACAGACGGACGGACGGACACATAAAGTGAAAACTATAGGGCGAAGAATTTTCAATGCGGGTCCCTAATAACATTTTTCTAAATTGATTAATACATGCATTTCTTTTGCCGGTCTGCACTAGGAATCGCCGTATAGGGAGTAAATGGAAGAAACGGTAGACAGAATCAAACCAAATATATATATGGTTATTTGTGTTTTTAAATATTATAATGTTAGAGAAAAATTCAAATGTGATATTTATTGACACATGTAATTCATTTTTCTCCACGTCAACTTTACGGCGTACAGTGGATATACAAGTCAAACATAATTTGAAAGTATTAGAAAAGATTTTAAAAGTCGCTGTTACTCGTATCCAATTTTGTACAAGAGCAGATAAATGAAGGATCATAACTGTCGTAAAAATGTCGAATCAAAAAGAAATCATTTATAAACTGACAAAATTTTCACAGCGATTTCAGAGTCCATAAGATGATAATAACACACACCGACGGATTCATGGCGGTGGGTTTTCGTTTTAGAATGCTATCCAACACACAAAATGGTGAAAATATCATATCCCTATTATAATAAGATAATATTATTTATAACCAAGAACCTAAGCAAAAATCTTAATGTGTCATACGGACGGATGGACAAAAAAGGGTAAAACTACATGTATGTATGTTCGACCATGAAAATTCTAAAGACGTACGGACGTATGTATATAAATATATTATGCCTAAAGCTCATTTTAATTTACTATAAAAACATATTAATTGTAATACCTTATACTAATTCACTAAACTACAGTCAGACAGACAGACAGTCAGACAGACAGCCAGACAAGGTGGAGCTCGATCATTTGGCCAACTTATTTACACAACAGCTGGCTTTATACTTTTGTCATTACAAAAACATTACTCCACTGCCAAACCTCTAATTGTTTTTCCAAATGTCATTATGTTTAAATATCACCACAGTTCATGTAGTACTAATTGTATGTTTGATTGATGACTGCATAGTTTTCCACTGATTTTATCTCGCTAAAGTATATGTGTCAACGTACATTTATTCCCTATCTTAAATATTGATCGTAAAACAAAACAAAATAAGGTTAATAACTTTATATAACAATATTGTCAGTTGTAAATATGTTTACAGGTTTGGCAAGAACTGGCAGCAGATATATTTTGATGGGCCTCAGGGGAGACTGCTGGTTACCTAAAACACACTGGCGACCAGTGACCTATGATCCACATAGTATCTGACCCCTGGACATTCCACGACCATGGGGGTAGTGGTTGGGGGTCCACCCGTATTGATGCCACCCCCCAGAACAAAGTGCCCCTCCTATAAAGGAGTAGACCTCCCCTCAAAGAGGTGGAGGGAGTACCAGCGATACCCAGCTGTATACCCCACATTTACACACGTTTAACCAAAATACCTGCAAATATGAAATTTGTCAGGCCCGGAGAAATGGCCGATGAACTTATCCCCAACCACTAACCAGTCTCCCCCGACCCCCCCCTTTCGAAAGCATCTGCGCCACGATTAACTTTGTTTCTTCCCTTTTAATCAGTTCGTGAGAATAGCGTTAAAGTCTTTACCGGAAAAATTATTTGAAAACATTATTTTAATAAAGTCTCTAGGTCATTAAAAACATATGTATTAACCACGCGAAATGTCGTCATATCCTTCAAAGTGAAATAAAAAATCCAAAGTCTTAATATCGTCTGGAAAACCATTTGCTAACGGGATCCATCGGAGAGCCTAGGAGTACAACTTGTTTAAATCCACATGGAAAGGACTATGCAACTGGAAACTCTGAAATATACAAAACTAAATGCAGCATCAAAAGTTCTATAGGGAGGGTTGGGCGGGAAATTTAAGAACAACTTCTAAGTAATGATATAACTTTAAAATAAATCCTTGTTGTTCTGTCGGTCGCGCACGAGGAGAGAGACCATCCCGTTTCCTGTATTTTCTTTTATAGTAGGACGTACGCCGCCTATCAGAAAACATGAGTATATGCAAAGGAGGACAACTCAATTCCACATAATAACAGAAAATCAATATTGATACGGGACAGCTAAAACACAATGATTAAATTAAACCAAATTATTTGAATATAAAATTAAAATAATTTTAATTAATTGTAATACCTTATACTAATTCACTAAACTACAGTCAGACAGACAGACAGTCAGACAGACAGCCAGACAAGGTGGAGCTCGATCATTTGGCCAACTTATTTACACAACAGCTGGCTTTATACTTTTGTCATTACAAAAACATTACTCCACTGCCAAACCTCTAATTGTTTTTCCAAATGTCATTATGTTTAAATATCACCACAGTTCATGTAGTACTAATTGTATGTTTGATTGATGACTGCATAGTTTTCCACTGATTTTATCTCGCTAAAGTATATGTGTCAACGTACATTTATTCCCTATCTTAAATATTGATCGTAAAACAAAACAAAATAAGGTTAATAACTTTATATAACAATATTGTCAGTTGTAAATATGTTTACAGGTTTGGCAAGAACTGGCAGCAGATATATTTTGATGGGCCTCAGGGGAGACTGCTGGTTACCTAAAACACACTGGCGACCAGTGACCTATGATCCACATAGTATCTGACCCCTGGACATTCCACGACCATGGGGGTAGTGGTTGGGGGTCCACCCGTATTGATGCCACCCCCCAGAACAAAGTGCCCCTCCTATAAAGGAGTAGACCTCCCCTCAAAGAGGTGGAGGGAGTACCAGCGATACCCAGCTGTATACCCCACATTTACACACGTTTAACCAAAATACCTGCAAATATGAAATTTGTCAGGCCCGGAGAAATGGCCGATGAACTTATCCCCAACCACTAACCAGTCTCCCCCGACGCCATGGAACAATTCCCAGAGTCCAATTATTCTGGACTCACAAGAATTGTTCTCGCCAACAAAAACTAATTATCTGCCTGACTGCAAGGATATATTTTTCCTTTTCCCTGAATTATAGCTTCAATACCCCCTTTCAAATTATTCAAAAATACTTTGTCCCCCAATTTAGACAAGTGAGTACCATCGTTTCTGAACAGTTGCATATCCTGAGCTGAAATGTTTTGATCATGCAAAATAGCTGCCCCGTTGATGACTTGTGTTTTGTTAATGAGGAGTAACTTAAAACGACTAATCATTCGAACATCTTATATAGCGTTGGTATGTGTTTGATTTCCATCTCCCCAGTCGCATGATTTTCTCATCTGGAAGATTTTTGTTTTTAAGATAAGTTGTGCCTCCTATTCTGAAGCTATGTGAACGAATATGATTGTTTTGTAAGCCTAAGAAAGTCAAAGCTTTCTTTAAAACTGAATTAAACTGGTATGTTGTTAACGATTTATGGTTCATATGTATGAAAAGATCACCATTTGTGCAAATTGGTCTTACACGCAGATATTTTTCTAAGTTTGCGACTGGGCAATAAACTTCCCTATTCTCGTTAATTACAATATTTGCTGGCTTACCCCTTTGCTGAGTCTTTGAATAACAAATTTTGAGTTTTATACTGCCTTTACTAATAGAAACATGGCTGAGCTGTAATTGTTTCGCAACACCTAATGAATTAGTGGAGTTGTTTTTTGTAAATTCGCTTACTCGCAGTAATGCAAAAAAGGCTAATGAAAATGCAGCTGAGAAAAGCGTTGATTCATACGTAGATGAACAATAACTTGGCGAATGTTTGATCAACTGTTCAAGTGTTAGTATTGACAGTGCCTCTCTTTTATCTATTTGAGGACCTTTACTGCGTTTTAGACCTTCTACTGCCTTACTAATAATAAAAGATTTTGTTGTGTCCTCAAAGCTATTAATTTTGTGATAATATGATATACCAGACAGATAAGATGTCACTGTTGATGGTGACAAATTCTCAGATGCTAAGTAAGCGACAAAATTTAACAGATCTTGAACAGGAATTGGCCAAATATGTTGTAAACCATATTTTAACCTGAATGTAGATAATTTCTGTAGTGCCGTATCATAGTTATTCCTGGTATTTTTGGATATGCCACTTTGAACCAAGTGAGATGCTATAACTTGCAGATGTCCCAGATTGTTGAGTTTATTTTGGTCGGCCACCAGTTTGCTTCGGGTGCCTCTTTTCGGAATAGTCCCCACTGTGAACGAGATATGAAATCTGCCTTTCTGTTCAGTTTTGATGGTACCCAGACTGCCTTAATGTGTGTGTTATTGTTCAAATTCATGAGTACCATTTTCCTAACAAGTTGCATGACCCTTTCTGATTTACTTGTTTTTGTATTGATTATCTGAATGACGGATTGATTGTCAATATGGAAAAGTAGTTTTTTGTTCTTAAAACATGTCTCCCAAGTCAACAAGGCCGCAACAACAGGGAAAAGTTCCAGAAATGTAAGGTCCCTTGTAACACCCGCTTCTACCCAACAATGAGGCCATGTGCCATGGGCCCATTCCCCTCCAAAAAAGATACCAAATCCCCCAGATCCACCTGAACTGTCCGTGTAAAGCTCCATGTCATGATCGGAAATCCACTTGTCCTCTTGAATAACAGTGACCCCATTATAAAAATTTAAAAAAGACAACCAAATCTCTAGATCAGCTATCATTGCTTTCGACACCCTTATTTTAAAGTGTGGTTTTTTCACACCAATTGTAGCATTAATCAGCCTTCGACAAAATGCTCTACCAGGTGCAATTACACGGCATGCAAAATTGAGTAATCCTAAAAGGCTTTGAAGTCCAACAAGTGACACTTTTTTCTTGTTCATAACTTCGATCACCTTTGACCTCAGGTCGTTTAACTTGCCTACAGGTAACCTCATGAGCATATCTTGTGTATCGAATTCTACCCCCAAGTAAATCAATTTTGTTGTTGGGGCCACTGTTTTTTCCTCGGACAAGGGGACACCCAATTCTTTACAGGTTTGTTGAAATTTTCGTAGGGTAAGACCTGGGCAGTTTGTTAAAGCTGGTTCCATAAACAAAAAATCATCCAGGTAATGGAGGATATTTTCATTTCCACTACTATGTTGAGTAGCCCATTTAAGAAAAGTTGAAAATTTATTAAATAATGAGCAGCTTATAGATGAACCAAAAGGAACCATTTTATCGTAATAGAGCTTACCTTCAAAAGTCATGCCCAGCAATTCAAAATCACAAGGTGCTATAGGTAAAAGCCTAAAAGCTGACTTGATATCACTAGAGCTCAGTTTAGTCCCCTTACCCAATGTATGAATCATTTTGGCTGCATCGTCTATCGTGCTATAGTGGACAGTGCATAATGATTTGTCAATAAAGTCATTTATGGAGTTATTATCAGGGTAAGACAAATGGTGAATAAGTCGCCAGTCCCCGTCTTTTTTGGGAACTAAACCAAGTGGTGATACTTGGAGGGCATAGAATGGGGTTTCAGTAAATGGCCCAGCGACCCTTCCCGCTTGTATTTCCTTGTGCAATTTCTTTGCTACTATAAAAGGGTTATCTAAGGCACTTCGTAAATTCGTACAAAGCCTAGGTTGGCGTGGACCTGAATACTCCAGAGAAAAACCAAATTTAAAACCGTGATATAAAAATGATCTCATTGAGACTACAGGATATTTAGAAAGTAATTCTTTGAGTTTAAAAACTTTGATAGGGGAATAACCTAAGGCATAGCGATTAACGGCCTTGTTGGCTTGACCTACACTGCACCCTGCGGTGTTTTCCACCACAGATTTCACATTGGTGCAGGTACCTACAACGAGGGTAAAAATGACAATCAGTACCTTGATTGTAAAAACGACAGTAAAGAATATCATTTGATTTGTTCTTTGGTAATTGTCCGTGCGAAATGTCTCGTTTTGATGGCCTATTTACTGACTCTGTATTTGTCTGAGTGTTAATTGTTCCGTTGTTATTGTTATTGACTTGCCAGTTATTAAATCTACTAGTGTACGAGGATTGACCTTGATAATTGTGTGTTTCGTGTCTAGTATTGCTGTTAACGTAAAGAAGCCACAGTTCCTGATTAATAACGCCCCAGGATGAGTTAGGATCCCTTTCCTTCCTAAGGCGATACTGTTCATCATAAGAACCCCACCCAAAACGAGGTGACCTTTTAGATGCCAGTCGTATATCCCTAAAATACTTCAACATCTCTTGAGCCTTAGTTCTGTATTTTTCGAGCATGACGCTCATGAAAACAATGTAGGCCGAAGTCCACTCTTCAATATCGAGAAATGATCTGGGTTTGGAGGGTTCACATACAATCTTTTGATTTTTAATTTTAAGATCCCCAGATTCTATGTCATTTAATGCATCCCGCTCTGGTTTCAGGAGTGTTGAAAAATCAACAAACTTCCCTGCCCAAATTTTCTCCTTAATTTTGAGGGGGACATTAGCTCCCACATTATCTAAAAAACTTGTGTCCCGGGCGGGGGTATAATCCTCTACGTCAACAGCAACATTTGTTTGTTCGATTTCGTGACATGCTGTATGTGTAAGTTCATGCATAGGGGTGTCCCCTACTTCACTACCTGATTCTGAACCGGAATTACCGGTTTCCTCTGTTCCAATATTCCCCTTAGGCAGATGGTCCTTCTTCGCCGACTTTTTCTTTGGACTCTCTTTGGCTGCTTTATATGTTGCTTTTCGTTTCCTTTGTCCCACTGCCCTGGCCGGACTCCCCTTGTTCTTATTTGTTCGCGGCATTGTCAAAATATAAATTTAAGAACAACTTCTAAGTAATGATATAACTTTAAAATAAATCCTTGTTGTTCTGTCGGTCGCGCACGAGGAGAGAGACCATCCCGTTTCCTGTATTTTCTTTTATAGTAGGACGTACGCCGCCTATCAGAAAACATGAGTATATGCAAAGGAGGACAACTCAATTCCACATAATAACAGAAAATCAATATTGATACGGGACAGCTAAAACACAATGATTAAATTAAACCAAATTATTTGAATATAAAATTAAAATAATTTTAATTATAAGTTAACAAATTGAAATGGGGCTTCAGAGAGTTTCAAACTATTTTTTTATTTAATATTTCAATGTTTGTGCAGACATATTCAGGTGTATCGCCCAAATTGACTTGCCTTTATAAATGGTGCTGGTTAGTATTGTGCATGTTACTAAAAGCTCACCTATTAGGAAAAGAGAACATGTGTAAATAAAACACTGGGCCAGTGGCCCTCTGATCAATTGGCTTATCTATATAGTAGAAATCCAACTTTTTCATTTTGAAAAGATTGAAAGATTGCCAGGATGATCACTTGTAAACATAGTACAAAAGCATGAACAACATCGGAAAAGGAACAGTTGGGACCCGCAATTTGACAATATACTGATCATGATGTATTTTACTTTATACACTAACAGATCAAAAACAGATTTTAATATCAATACATTTACGTTCAACAGCATAATGTGTTTTAAAAAAAAAATGGCAAAATAAAGTGCAGGCAAAAGCTTTTTTGCCTAATGGCAGCTACGCGCCTGACAGACTGTTACATATAATACCACTTACTAGATCAATATCAAAGTTGCATGTACATGTATAACATTGTCAGTCCAACAGACACATTATATACCACACAGACTGTTACATATAATACCACTTACTACATGTAGATCTATATCAAAGTTGCATGTACATGTATAACATTGTCAGTCCTGCAGACACATTATATACCATACAGACTGTTACATATAATACCACTTACTAGATCAATATCAAACCTACATGTTCATGTATAACATTGTCAGTCCAACAGACACATTATGTACCACACAGACTGTTACATATAATACCACATACTAGATCAATATCAAAGTTGCATGTACATGTATAACATTGTCAGTCCAACAGACACATTATATACCACACAGACTATTACATATGATACCACATACTACATGTAGATCTATATCAAAGTTGCATGTACATGTATAACATTGTCAGTCCAACAGACACATTATATACCATACAGACTGTTACATAATATGAAATAGGTATTACCTAAATGCGAGCACAGCATAATTCTGTAAATTAAATGTAATGTTAACATGTTTAGTGCCATTGTTAACATTGTTTGATGAACGAATAAAAAAGATTTTATTTCGAATCGATGCAGTCAAATAAGATTTAAAATCATCGTAGTTATTTTTGTTTTGGTTCATTTTCTAGAACGTTCAATTTGGGACGAGATGCTTGGGGCGATTGAACGTTAAATAGAAAAGCAAGAAAAAATCGATTAAATTTGGTTACTACAAAAAAATGTAGCAACTCATCGTCATCAGAATATTTTTCTCTTTATTCATTATTACGTAGATAATTTTTGGAATGCGACTAACAAAATGGGTAATTATTTTCAAATTCACTCCGTTCCTGTAAAATTTGAGAGCCTTTCCGGACCATGAAAAATCAATATCAGCATTAGGCAAATTTCTCGCGGGAACAAATACCGTAGAGCTCTCCGCTTGCGAGCTGTGCTCGCTATAATACCACTTACTAGATCAATATCAAACCTACATGTTCATGTATAACATTGTCAGTCCTGCAGACACATTATATACCACACAGACTGTTACATATAATACCACTTACTAGATCAATATCAAAGTTGCATGTACATGTATAACATTGTCAGTCCAACAGACACATTATATACCACACAGACTGTTACATATAATACCACTTACTAGATCAATATCAAAGTTGCATGTACATGTATAACATTGTCAGTCCAACAGACATATTATATACCACACAGACTGTTACATATAATACCACTTACTAGATCAATATCAAAGTTGCATGTACATGTATAACATTGTCAGTCCAACAGACATATTATATACCACACAGACTGTTACATATAATACCACTTACTAGATCAATATCAAAGTTGCATGTACATGTATAACATTGTCAGTCCAACAGACACATTATATACCACACAGACTGTTACATATAATACCACATTCTAGATCAATATCAAAGCTGCATGTACATGTATACCATTGTCAGTCCAACAGACACATTATGTACCACACAGACTGTTACATATAATACCACATTCTAGATCAATATCAAAGTTGCATGTACATGTATAACCTTGTCAGTCCAACAGACACATTATATACCACACAGACTGTTACATATAATACCACTTACTAGATCAATATCAAAGTTGCATGTACATGTATAACATTGTCAGTCCAACATACACATTATGTACCACACAGACTGTTACATATAATACCACATACTAGATCAATATCAAAGTTGCATGTACATGTATAACATTGTCAGTCCTGCAGACACATTATATGCCTTTTGGACTGTGGCTCATAATTTCACATACTAGATGAATATCAAAGATACATGTGCATGTATAACAATGTCAGTCCAACTGACATATTGTATACAGCATGGACTTTTGCATATAATGCTCTATGCAGCAATATTAGCCGGCTACATGTACTTGTATATAGTCAGTCCAACTGTCATATTGAATACCTCTTGGACTATAGCAAATAATTCCACATTTAACAATATCACAATTAAGACAACATGTACATGTATAACTATTCAGTCCAACTGTCATATTAAATAACTCTTGGACTGTAGCAATATGATACCACATACAACAATATCACAAGACAACATGTACATGTATAACATATTCAGTCCAACTGTCATATTATATACCTATTGGACTGTAGCATGTTATACCACATATAACAATAACAAAGTTATGTGTACATGTATAACATTGTCTGTACAACTTACATATTATATACAGCATAGAATGAACACACAGTACCACACATAAGAATATCACAAGACTAAATGAACACTGTATTTAATTGTCAGTCCAACTGACATATTATTTACAGTATGGACTGCAAAACACTGAAACCACATATAAGAATATCACAAGTATGAATGTATATGTATAACATAGTCAGTCCAACACTCACATTATATACCTCTTTGACTGTAGCAAACGATACCACTAGACTATATGTACATGTATAATATTGTCAGTCCAACTGTCATTTTATACACAGCATGGGCTGCAGTGTACAGTAATACAAAGGATTATTATTGCATATGTTATGAAAAAAGCTATTCAATTGATTTGAAGTTCATGAAATATAACTGTAAATTTGAATGCTTTATTTGTAAAGATTTAATTATTTAAGTAAATAAATATAGACATCCATAAATGCATAAAACTACATTTTTTTATTAATGTCTCCATGCAAAAACCATTTGGATATGAAAAGCATAAAGCAATAGAATATGACTACATGTATGACCATCCTATCTCTACAGTATCCATGAACCTTAATATAGTATATCATTTGGGAAATTCCACATATATTTTCATAGTTTTGTTGTATTCTTTAACATATTGTTAAAAAGGGCAGATTAATCAACCTCTGGGTGGAAGACTCAACTCAAATGCAAACAATTCACTTTTATTTTATTTTATTTGTAGGAATCTATAGAGAAAGGTGTTGACTGTGATGAAAGGGTTATTGATAATTAGATAAGTTCAAAAGGTGAGCCATTTAATGACCATCTTGGCAGATTTTTTTTAAAGGTTAAAAAATAAAGCAATAAAAAAATAAAACATTGGTGAAGTGGAAAAATTTTAAATTATAAGAAAAAAAAACATAAACATGTTGAATATTTAAAAAAGATCTATTCTCATCTCATGTGAAAGAGGACTGACGAGTGAACTATTCGTTGTCTTTAAGCTACTATAATTATATAAAGATCAGCATTTAACGTATATCCATGTTGACAAATATTTTAAAATTTGTTCACTTATATTCTTTTTTTACAGTTTTTATCGCACAATTGACATTGGTGGAAGAGAAAATCCTACACTACAACATTAAAGTCAAAAGAATCAAAGATCAACTATGGTGCATCCAAGGGTTGATGAAAATAAAACATTTATCAGAATATTTTTCATGAATTGTTTAAGTCTGGCATTTGGCTTTTATCAATCATGCCAATTCTATGAAACTTATCATTTGAACAATAAATTGATTTAATCAATTTTTAATCACCTTTACATATAAGTTCACCTGGACCCAAGGTCCATGGGAGATATTTCCATGACTTGGTGTCTGTTGTCTGTTTGTTTTTCAATTATCTAATATTTTGATAGAATTTAAGGGAACTTGGTATGATTGATAGAAGCAAAGGTGTACCAAAGGGGGAATAGAATATAGTTAATCCAAAAAGACAAAGACAAAATCAGTCAACATTAAAACACCACAATGGAAAACATAAAACAACCAAATCCCAATCAGCAACGTGAACTCAATTTGCTTAAACAAGATCCTTAGGGCATCTTGCACAAAATGTGAGTTTCAATTTTTGACCCTCCAAAAACATGGTCACTGTTACTAAAAATAGGAGATATGATGAAATCACCTAAAAGGCATTTAGGTTTGATATTGATCTAGTAAGTGGTTTTATATGTAACAGTCTGTATGGTATATAATGTGTCTGTTGGACTGACAATGTTATACATGTACATGCAACTTTGATATAGATCTAGTATGTGGTATTATATGTAACAGTCTGTGTGGTACATAATGTGTCTGTTGGACTGACAATGGTATACATGTACATGCAGCTTTGATATTGATTTAGTATGTGGTATTATATGTAACAGTCTGTGTGATACATAATGTGTATGTTGGACTGACAATGTTATACATGTACATGTAGCTATTGTATTGATCTAGTATGTTGTATTATATGTATCAGTCTGTGTGGTACATAATGTGTCTGTTGGACTGACAATGGTATACATGTACATGCAGCTTTGATATAGATCTAGTATGTGGTATTATATGTAACAGTCTGTGTGGTACATAATGTGTCTGCTTGACTGTCAATGTTATACATGTACATGCAGCTTTGGTATTGATCTAGTATGTTGTATTATATGTAACAGTCTGTGTGGTATATAATGTGTCTGCTGGAGTGACAAAGTTATACATGTACATGCAACTTTGGTATTGTTGTTCGAGTTTTATATGTAACAGTCTGTGTGGTACATAATGTGTATGTTGGACTGACAATGTTATACATGAACATGTAGCTTTGATATTGATTAAGTATGTGGTATTATATGTAACAGTCTGTGTGGTATATAATGTGTCTGTTGGACTGACAATGTTATACATGTACATGCAACTTTGATATTGATCTAGTATGCGGTATTATATGTAACAGTCTGTGTGGTACATAATGTGTCTGTTGGACTGACAATGTTATACATGTACATGTAGCTTTGATATTGATCTAGTATGTTGTATTATATGTAGCAGTCTGTGTGGTACATAATGTGTCTGTTGGATTGACAATGGTATACATGTACATGCAGCTTTGATATTGATCTAGAATGTGGTATTATATGTAACAGTTTGTGTGGTACATAATGTGTTTGTTGGACTGACAATGGTATACATGTACATGCAGCTTTGGTATTGATCTAGTATGTTGTATTATATGTAGCAGTCTGTGTGGTACATAATGTGTCTGCTGGACTAACAATGGTAAAGATGTACATGCAGCTTTGATATTGATCTAGAATGTGGTATTATATGTAACAGTCTGTGTAGTACATAATGTGTCTGTTGGACTGACAATGTTATACATGTACATGCAGCTTTGATATAGATCTAGTAAGTGGTATTATATGTAACAGTCTGTGTGGTACATAATGTGTCTGTTGAACTGACAATATTATACATGTACATGCAGCTTTGGTATTGATCTAGTATGTGGTATTATATGTAACAGTCTGTGTGGTACATAATGTGTCTGCTGGACTGACAATGCTATACATGTACATGCAGATTTGGTATTGATCTAGTATGTTGTATTATATGTAGCAGTCTGTGTGGTACATAATGTGTCTGCTGGACTGACAATGCTATACATGTACATGCAGATTTGGTATTGATCTAGTATGTTGTATTATATGTAACAGTCTGTGTGGTATTATAACGTGTCTGTTGGACTGACAATGTTATACATGTACATGCAACGTTGGTATTGTTGTTCGGGTATTATATGTAACAGTCTGTGTGGTATTATAACGTGTCTGTTGGACTGACAATGTTATACATGTACATGCAACTTTGGTATTGTTGTTTGTGGTATTATATGTAACAGTCTGTGTGGTATACAATGTGTCTGTTGGACTGACAATGTTGTACATGTACATGCAGCTTTGGTATTGATCTAGTATGAGGTATTATACATGTATGTAGCAGTCTGTGTGGTATATAATGTGTCTGTTGGACTGACAGTATTGTACATGTACATGCAGCATTGGTATTGATCTAGTATGTGGTATTATATGTAACAGTCTGTGTGGTACATAATGTGTCTGTTGGACTGACAATGTTATACATGTACATGTAGGTTTGATATTGATCTAGTAAGTGGTATTATATGTAACAGTCTGTATGGTATATAATGTGTCTGTTGGACTGACAATGTTATACATGTACATGCAACTTTGATATAGATCTAGTATGTGGTATTATATGTAACAGTCTGTGTGGTAAATAATGTGTCTGTTGGACTGACAAGGTTATACATGTACATGTAGCTTTGATATTGATCTAGTAAGTGGTATTATGAGCCACAGTCCAATTGTAATATAATGTGTGTGTTGGACTGAGCGTTATACATGTAGCATTGTGATTTTGTTGTTTATGGCTATACATGTATACGCTACAGTCCATGGGATATATAATGTGTCTGTTACACTGACAATGCTTTATTTATTCATGACATTGTTGTTTTTTTCTAGTTTTTGCTGTGGTATATGTTGCATATTTATTTTTCCTAACCCAGTCGAAACAAGACATATAAATACTGTTATGTGTACCTTTTTGTTCTGACTAGTGTCCAACTTCATTTTATACATTCATGTAGTGTTTGTTGAAACTCTTTGCCAGGGAGCTGTTGTGGTACTGCAGGTACCCTACAAAAAAAGACATGGCTGTTAAGTAATGCATGTAGCAGTTAGTTGTTTTATGAAATGTGGGTCGAACAATTATTACACAGGGTTTTTCTATTTAGGTCCCATATAATTCTGAGATTTTTATATGAGACCTTAAATACACAAATATGTGTTATGCTCTTCATATAAGGGGGGGATAGAGGGGTCTCATGACCGACTACTGTAGAAATAAAACACTAAATCTCGCACTCCAGGAAAATTACTGGTGCAAAAAAAAACCATAAAAATCCAGAATTCCCACAGTTTTATGGGCTAAATTGGGAATTTCTGGTGAAAAATAGGCCTTTCCCGCTGTCCCGTAAATCGTAAGTGACTCCGAAACCAATCGTAAAAAAAAATCCACTGCAAGTTCTTGCACAGTTGGTTATGAGTAAAGGTCATGATCGACTGGCACAAGTTCAAATAATAAAAATTTGCAAATTATGTTTACGGGGGCCGATCCGGAGGTTCGCGAAAGGGGGGCGTAATTGCTAAAAATGTCAGATTTGGATTAAAATTTGAAGTTGCTTGGTCAATATTATAAAGAAAAAAATTAAATCTATCAATTAAAGGGGGCGTACCCCCCCCCTCTGAATCCACAACTGGTTTATGAGTTCGATTATAACATTGTTGATTTTTCAAAATTTGTCATAAATGTTCGTAATATACTTTCATGAGTTCCTGCGAGTAAGCAAGAATTACTAAGAGTTATTGCAAGTCATTGCAAAATACCAGTTGCAAGCTCATAAGGAAAAGTCATAAAATGTGCAATTAAAAACAGGTGTAATGAAGATACTGTTTTATATGTGACATGTGTCAGGTTGCTCTTGGTGTCGATTACTAATTAGCAGTTAATGGTACTCTTGCTTTTGGCGCCATAAAAACTGGTTAAACCTGTAACCGAAGAGCATGAATTACTTCACAAAATCGACATGTCCTGAGCGGGATTCGATCCCGGGACCTCTAGGTTTACAGTTAGGCACTCTACCTCTGAACCAAAGAAGTACTTCCCTTGTTCAGGGATAAAGGCTGGCTATTTAAATCTACTAATTAATGTACGAAGGGGGGGGGGGGGCAACCCCGTTACACTTCCCCCTCCTCAAGAGTCATCATACCTTCATGTATGACTCTTAACACAACTAACCCTGGATAGTTTTCCTGTTTTAACCATCGTGGGTTTTTTAGTTGGGCGCCAATGTAACCGGAGAGCATGAATTACTTCACAAAATCGACATGTCCTGAGCGGGATTCGATCCCGGGACCTCTAGGTTTACAGTCAGGCACTCTACCTCTGAACCAAAGAAGTACTTCCCTTGTTCAGGGATAAAGGCTGGCTATTTAAATCTACTAATTAATGTACGAAGGGGGGGGGGCAACCCCGTTACACTTCCCCCTCAAGAGTCATCATACCTTCATGTATGACTCTTAACACAACTAACCCTGGCTAGTTTTCCTGTTCTAACCATCGTGGGTTTTTTAGTTGGGCGCCAATGTAACCGGAGAGCATGAATTACTTCACAAAATCGACATGTCCTGAGCGGGATTCGATCCCGGGACCTCTAGGTTTACAGTCAGGCACTCTACCTCTGAACCAAAGAAGTACTTCCCTTGTTCAGGGATAAAGGCTGGCTATTTAAATCTACTAATTAATGTACGAAGGGGGGCAATCCCGTTACACTCCCACCATTTCGTTTGAAATGCCTGTACCAAGTCAGGACCATTGCGATCCACCAATTCTCCGGTATGACTGATCGTTTTTGTCATTTTCTCTGGACTATGAGATTGATCATTCAAGTTCGGTAGTTTTGTTATTACCTTTATTTTATCGCGTATGTTGTTCATATTTTCCTTATTAGGCATCCCCTGTAAATGTAGTCAAAGTCACTTTTAAAATGTTTCTCATTATTTCGTTATTGTCATTCCATCAACATTCTCTTTATTGACCTTTACTCTTTTCTAATTTTCAAATTGGAGAATTCCCCCAAGAAACAACACATCTGATTGGTCATTAGAAATTGACGTCACAGTCCTACAGTCCAGTCCTACAAGCTTTTTTACGTATTTTAATAACTCGAGTAGGTCGTTATATCAATTTTATAAATAGCTGTGAGTCTGGGCCCGTGAGTCTTCAGTATTAGTCGCCTCGATACAAACATCTTTCTTAATACAATATTTATAACAGTCAGTTAGTAATTCATAGATTTTTGAGAGGTGCCCAGATTAAAAGCATGGTTACAACCGTATATGTCAGGCCCTCAAATATTGATAAGTTTAGCATGTCAGGTCACAGATGGAGAAAATAATTATTGTTTTTATAAGTACGATGTATGCACAGGCAAATTGTTAATTTATTGAAAACAATATTGCAATACACTGGCTTATCAATGTCACTTGGAGAATGTTTGTACAAACAAAAACAAATAACCGCCTTGCCTGAGACGTTATCCCATAGAGGCGCCATTGCTTTAAATAACTAAAGCATTTTACCTCTTTCCTTCTTAGAGGCACTTTCCCACAATTCTCGAAGTCACGTGCCCCTCCATAGCATCCTGTCAAACCTCTCTAATACTAATTGCGTGGGCTGCTAAGGCGCCCACACAATAACCCTTTAAAACTTGTGACAGGGACAAGTGTACAGACCTTTACAACAGGAACTGAAACAGTGAGGAGTTTTGGTATATGGATAATTTATATGCTGTATAGGTAATGGAATATTCAATTATGTATATCATATATACTTAGGATTGTGTTGTCGTTTCATAATGGTTGAATAGTTTTTAAATAAAAAAATATTTTGTATTAATACAATCGTAACTTTATTCTGAGCTTATCCATTTTTCCAAAGAATTTTTTTTTCTGTTCAGACTTGAAATACAAATGACAACAAAGTTCCAGACAATAAATTTTGCTACGCCTGACGCGCGTTTCGTCTATTCAAGACTCATCAGAGGCGCTCTATCAAAAATATTGAAAATGCCAAACACTGTATGAATATGAAGAGCATAGAACAGTATAACCAAAAATACCAAACTGCATACATGTGACAGATCTGTGATGACAAAGCTGGAGATTTTGATATTTTTGGCTGGAGATTGGACCAAAAAGCGGGAGATTTTCAACGCTCAATAAAATTGCATTTCAATGTCAATTGGGGGCACTAGGGTGTGCCAAATATACATGGCTTCACTGATTAATCTCAAACTGTTTATACAATCATCAGGTCAATTATGGCAATAAACCTTTAATTAACACCTTTACCTGTTAAATTAACATCTACCTAATTGACAAACCCCTAAAAAACGTAAATGTTTTATGACTGAACGATTAAAATGTCTATAAAACTAAAATTTTCTCATGTCTTGAAAAAGCGGGAGATTACATAAAAAGTCGGGAGAACGGGAGATGGATCAAAAAGTCGGGAGATTTCGTCTCCCGGCGGGAGAATCACATGTATGAAACTGGGGAACCAAGTTACCTAACCTTTATGTATCTAATTTTACTGTCACCTAGCCTTTATCACAGACAATTTGAGGCCATTGTTTCATACTATTTGTATAAACCAAACGTTTTGTCTAGAATGTAGGTTTATTATTTGACAATAAAGTAAGACGTCGAAACTCGAGGCAATATTCTCAACTAAATTTAATGTTCGTCGATATATTCTTTTTTGCGTTTAAAGTGGGTAGACCACTTGACGAAGGCTTATTCCTGCCAAGTAAGAACAAGGAAAATATTCAAATTTCTTTTTTTGGGATTAATAATTCTTTGTACGATTTATCATTCGTTGATATCAATTAATAGACATTTTCAATAACTCGTCTATACCTACAACGACAACGACATCGACAGTTTAAACATAAGGGAACTTCTCAGCAGATGTTTTTAAGCAGAAGTTTTCACGTCTAATCAATTTTAAAATCTTATTAATAAGGGTGAAGTTATTATAGGTTCGTTAGGATAGATTGATTTTAATTGTAAAAGTCTCATCGAAAATCAGTAAAATTGAGCTGTATTCGCAAAAAAATACTATATACCAACCCCACCCCCTCAAAATATCCCCCCCCCCAAAATGAAGAAGAGGAACAAAAATAAACAATTAGAAAAGAAGCACGCACATTTTTATATATTTCTCGTGTATCGTTTCTAAAATCCTGACTTCTATGTAAGTTTTCATATCGACCCTGTCTCAAACAGGAAGTAGAAGTCTACAAAGACTGACAGTCGCTTAGGATGTACAATGTATAGTATAGTTCTGACTGATCCACCCTACCAAATCATTCTCATGTACGGTTTCAGAGAAAACTTGACGAAAATTCGTTCAGATGAACATCGCGCTTACATCGCCATGCATAACACTTAACATCCCCCGCAAAAATTTTGTCGCGGGCCAAAATAAGTATCACGGATAAAAGAAACTAACTGTTACTGAATACCCGCGCTAATAAAGGGGGTGTATTTTTGTAGCATGAATTGAGATTTTTTTATTTTGCTCTCGCTTCATACCTTAGAATGTCTGTCCGTTAACACTTTTTAAATACAGGGGTATGTTCAGGAAGTGCTGAAATCGACCCCATATTTCCACAGATTTTCAGCTTTGTACCATCTCAATGAATTTGATGTGATTCAGTCATAAGATAACCAAACTTTACATATTTAATTGATTCCACATGCTGGCGACAATATGCATTATATTATGATGTCATAAACGTGCTGAAATCTCGGAAAATGTCAATATTTGATTATTTTTTTATGGTTTACAAGAGGTTTTTCTTGAAATTAGTATAGAGCGCATTCGTCGACAACCCCAATTCTTTGCCCATCTATTTGTCTTTCAAAAATAAGCTTTTCATTAGAAAATTGTTTTTGTCGACGCATGCGCTCTATGTAAAATTAAGAGATTTCTTACCAAAAATGATTAAAAATTGCCAAATATCAATAAATTTCATAAAATCGTATGATTTCTAGCCCAGTTTTCACGAAGCTACTGAATATTTTGAACCCCGTTTTTTTATTTCTTAAATTACAATATTTCAAAACATATTTGGCAGTAATTTCAGAAATTTTACCCCAAGCTTAAATTTTGGGCCAGTTTTGGTTTTAGTTTAAACATATTTTATTGCCAATAAAAGCATATTGGATTGGACACAAGTGAAAATCTTACTTAGGTAGTCCTCTCCGAGATACAGTTTTACAATAGTATATGTACGTACAGTTACCGAGCATGCGTAAAGATTATAATATGACATAAGATGATATAACAAAATGAGAAATTTAAGTAATTATGTGTTTCATGTGAAAAAGGTAAAAAAGAAAAAAGAAAAAAAAGAACAAGATTTTGATGCCAGACAAATTGAACAGAGACCATCCTTTCCTACCCTGAAGGTTAATCAACAACTAGAAATCGCTTAGAATTTTTAATGAATTTGCATATTTCGTTCAAAAGTTTTTGGTTATTGTTGTAAGAAAAATCTGAACAGTCATGCAGAAATAGGTTTTGGTTCTAACCGAACCTACTCCTTTCTAAAATACTTTTGAAGGTTATTTGAAGGTTCTCGATATAAATTTTGTGGTTACTTTGCCCATTTTCTATTGACTAGATTTTTTCTAACCGAGAATACACAGACCCAACAAAATGATTTTGTCGGTGCTTTTCCTTTCTAGGACTAGATTTTTACTTTCTGTTTACTAAATATGGATACCCCTGTTTTTTTTTCTGCTATAGAAATCTGGTTGTTTTCTGCATCGTCTGTCTGATGAATTTCATGACGAACATTTGTTTTATATTAGGCATCGACTGTTCCAGACATTTAGTTTAAAAAAGAGGATGACTGACGAAGGAAGTGCCCAGACCTCGTCTTTGACATTTTCTTATCTATTGAATAAAAAAAATCCAAAAGGGACAAGCAAAGCTCTTCACCAACCACTATCTAGTTTAGGATTCACTGAACAGAAAGTTTATGTTATAAATCTTATGTATAAAAAAGATATAAGCGTAATTTACAACTATAAAAACAACACTCAATAGCTTAAAAATACCCCGTTCCGCTAAAAAATCAGTGGACATCTTAGTATAGAAGATGCACATACACATTATCTCACGAAGGTTTTGTCATTTTTTGCCTTATTTATAAGTCTGTTTTGCGAAGAAATCCCCCCATTAGAACGTGCACATTTAAATTATGCCACAAAGATTGTGTGAAAGTTTCATGAAAACGGCTACTTAGGCATTTAAGAAGAGGTAAAAGATAAGAGATCACTGGGTATCCCCTTGTCGTCTAACATAGTCTGTATGTTTTGCTATATTGGAAACCTACAAAATTCATCTGATCAAATATCAAAATAAAAGAGGTAGAGGTGCACATCTACATTATTTTACAAAGACTGTGCGAACGTTTTATCAAAAGTTTTCAACTTAGAGGTTTTGTATAAGAGATCGGCTGTTGTTATCTTCTATGGGACCCCCCCCCCCCAAATCAATCAAGAGAAGTAGCGGATAAAATATAGGTTTAACGGAAGGACAGACGGAGAGAACTTTATAGGTGTATATTCCTTAACTTTTACGTGGAAGGTATAGCTATAAGGGTCCGACCATTTAACTTGAAAAGGGAGTGAGCCTTTTTTCTTATTACATGTAGATTTAAAAGACTATCTATTTTAAAAGGTGTCTAGAAAAAATATTTTTTGATATTAGAACTATTTTATATCACAGAATTCCTTCCTTAAAATATGTTTTTATCTCCTCCGGCCCTTTTTTCATGTTAAATGACCCCTCATTTATATTTGAAATTTATAAAAATTCAATATCAAATGCACGTGGTTAAGACATCTCAGGTAAACGAAAGGTTATCCAAAATAGTTCTGAAATCTTCCCCCTAAAATTTTACCATAGTCGTAGATGTCGATCTCGATGTAGACAGTTATTGAAAATGTCTATTAGTCAGTGATAACTCTTTTAAATCGTACAAAATGAAATGAATTGAAAAATTGTTAAAATGAATTAATAAATCATACAATCGAATTAATAAATCGTACAAACGAAATGATAAACCATGCAAACGAAATAATAGATCGTAAGAACGAATTAAATCATGCAAACGAATAAATAAATCGTACAAACGAAATAATAAATCGTATAAACGAATTAATTAATCGTTTAAACGAATTAATAAATCGCTAAGAAGATGACAACATATTCCTAAACGGACAAAAAGGCGAAATTAAAGAATGCAATGGTTAGACTTGAAGCAAGCATATTTCAAAACATTGATCAATATTGAAATGCAACTTAATGGCACTTAATCCTTAGTCCATTGTGTCATTATTTTTGTATATTTAGTGTCAAATTGGGTTACATGTAACCGATTTCCAGGAATGTGTTATAGATACTACAAAGTGGCTTCCCATTTATGCCATTGTAACTTTCGTCGAATGCAAATATAAAGGAAGACTGAGACCGTTTGAACATGTTTGACTAAGTATAGCAAAGAGTAAATCTAAACTATGCAAAGAAAACTTTAAAAAAAACAGGGTTGTGTGAAATGACAACTTTAAGGTGGCAAACATTTGATTTAAAGGTGGGGGGCTATGGTGAATTGGAAATAAAATTGCAGGATGGAATTAATCTGGAAATAAAAAGGCATGACAGTTTTTGATATTAAATAAAAAGACAAGGTGGTGTTTATGATTGTAGAATTTAAGGAAAAGTTTTAAACAAAATAGTTGCAGGCGTTAGCGAGTCAAAAAAAAGGCAGGCTAAAAAACCATCCATTTCCCCCCTTCAAAAATCAAATGTTCGATCCCTAAAGACGAAGATGGTCATCACATTAATACCTGGTTTGCTCAACAGCATCATTGGCAAATTATGGCAAATTGTATTAGTCGAACCAATCGTAATAAGAATGAGTCAGTTGTTTGAACTAAACAATTTCAATATATCCAAAGTGTTTCGTGTACTTATTTTAACCACATGATCAAACAAGAGCTCTTACTTGCGTAATTGTTTGTTAAATTATAAACTTGTTCATTTATTTCTCTTTTCCAAATATCATGAATATATTTTCTTTTGATTTATGCTGTATAATTATGTTATGTGTTCATTACTGGTCAAAACACATGGAATAATCAGCATAAAAATATAATCTATTTTGAAAGACGGCTTTCCGCAATTATTTTATAATTCACTTTGAAAAACGAACGATGTCCATACAGTAACAATGCTGTATTCCAATTGAAGTACCAAACGCAAGTTTCAACATTAAAACAAATATTACAATAGAATTTGACCCAAAAAAATTGTTGAACATACAAATAGCACTAAATGACAAAAGATGATTAAAGACTTATTATATCTGAAAAAAGACCATGTATAAAGATGACCATCTTTAAAATGACAGCAATTTTCAAATCAAGGAAAAAACATCTTCTATTATACTGTTTATAATATAGACCGCTATTATACACAATTTATTGCATATATCATCAAAGTACAATTTCAATTTGATTGAACTAATGTTAAAATTGTTTAATATAACATTGTAGAACTAATGAGGTACGCAATCTTTATCAACTATTGAACTATCAACTCCAATTGGTCGTTGTTTTAAAAGATGGCTGACGATTGAAAATTACTGGGCTGATATAAAAAATATGCACATTTGATTGTGATGAAGAAGGAAGCAAAGACGCACCAATGGGGCATTCGAGTGTCAAAAGTCCATATGAGCAACGACAAAACCAGTAAATATGAACGAGAACAGCACGATGAAAAACACATAAAAAAACCCACACAAAATGGACGGAACCGAACTCAAGTCGTAACGAGGGTGAACTCAGGTGTTTCGAAAGAGGAAGCATTTCCTGCTTGCTTTTGTACACCCGTCGCACTGCCAATTGTCAATTCAATGTGTCAAATCCGGTAAAGGAAGACAATACAAAACCCTATGACAAACCAACATCTGCACACGTACATGTCATATGAGAGATAGAACTCCCATAATTGTCTATGACCGCATAATGTCTTCCATAATTTTCTTGAATGAAGACAGCAACCGAGAAGCAACATAACCTTGTGTTAGCAATTTTTGTATCAAACATGAGACTCTGCCTAGGTAATCGATGTACGTCCCACAAACTGTGGAATAACGAATCAATTGTGATGCGTACATTGTAAACTCTTGAACGTACGGAATGTTGCTACACAAGAAGGGAAGTTGACGATTGGAAAGTTGAAGTCATCACGTTTGTCATAGAGCTTTGTTGAAAGCCTGAAGTATTCCTTAAGAGTCTATTTCGAGATGTAGATCCAAATATAAGCAGCCTTTCTAGAATATGTTGTCCTTTATCTCAAGTTACTGAAGAAATCTGTAGAAAGAAGAAAATATAAATTCCTTAGCAACCACTAAAAAAAGGCAAAGAGTACACGGATTATTTTAAAGTGCAAAGACTTAATCAAGAAAAACCAAGTTTGAGTCGGATTACAAAGCTAATCATGCAAAAGTTAATAGAAGTGTGAAAAACGATAAGAAACGCTATTATACAACAATGGCAAGGCGGCTAGCAGTAGAAGAAACATTATATGACAGCTACAAGAAAAATAACGGGAAAAAAAACGGGTAAAAGACAAAAATGGGAAAACCTTAACCTCAATAGAAAAACAAATGCAGAGTTTGTACTGAACATTATACTGAATTACTCAAACGACCAGCATCTGAAACAATGACATATATTCAGCTTGCTACAGACTTCCTTCACATTGACTGTTCTAGGCCATCCTTAGTTGGAATCATTGAAGCCATAAAGACCCCGAAAACTGGTAAATCGCCAGGCTTAGGCTTGATACCATTTGAATCGAATCCTCCAGCAACAACAAAAATTCTCAATCCCTTGGGAAACATAATAACTCCTACAAGACTGGAAAAAGGATACATCATGAAACTTCTTTAAAAAACTCAATCTAATGTAAAAACTATAGAGGCACAGTACGAATAAATCCTTAAGAGAATAATTCTAGGTCGTATTAAAACAAAAATAGACAAAAAACTGCGAGTTTAGAAAAAGAAAGACCTCACATTGACCAAATAGTCACCTTGCACATGATAACTAAACAGTCAATTGAATGGAACAGTTACCTGTATATCAATTTTCTAGACGTCAAGGAACCTTGAAGAAAGCCTTGATAGAGAAATTATGTTGAAACTCCTTATAAGCTACGGAATTCTTAACAAAATTGTTACATTAATAATGTATGAATATGTACAGAGGAATATAATATAAGGTTGAAAATAGGGGAGATGTAAGTACAGAGTTTAAAATACGACACCGTGTAAGACAGAGTTGTTTACTTACCATTTTCTTTTTCTTTTTGGTAATTGATTTGTTCAAGAGAGAATCACACCAGCTAAGAGGAATAGAATCCAACGGTATCTCACAAACCAATTTGATGAGTGACCTGGATTATGATGACGACCTGGCTTTTCATTTTAATACTCATGATTAAATGTCACAGAAAACATCTTTATAGGTTTAAAATGCTACAAAACAGGGGAACGTATGAAGAAAAAAAAGACCAAAATGATAAAAACTAATACAAACAATATCAATTTAAGTGAAATAGATGATACTCACCTTTAAAAAAATTGGATTGCTTTGGAAAGTATGGGAATCTAGGCAAATATAAGCAAAGACCAGACTTAGAATATTCAACAGCAACGTAAAATCAGACTTGTTGTTTGGGTGATAAACATCTTCGATCCTTATAATGGCCAAGACGAAGAAACATAGGTATTGATTAACAAATGTTAGCAATCCATTTTGCAGATATGATGGCCTACCAACGAATACCTTTGGCAGAGAACAAACCAAACACCTATTGTTCTCGAAATAAATAAGAAAGAGGAAATAATTAGGCCAAACATTACGCAAAGGAATAACCAGCACATGGAAAAAGAAAAAGGGAGAGACCTAGACTGACATGGAGGAGAGTACTAGAAAATAAAATGATAGAGAATGGTCATACATCGAACAGCATCTAACAAATTTCAAAGGACAGATGAATATGGAAAAGAAGTATTAGTGGCCTATGCTCCATTTGGGAGTGAAATTGGCTCCAGACAAGTCAAGTAAGAATTAATGAGGTCCATAAATGTAGCACCCCTGTTGCAGGTTAGACAAATTGATAGATAACAGAGACAGGGTGACACTGCAAGTATTGATTATATAATACTTCAAAAGGTAAACTTTGTCAGCTATCTTTAAAACACGCCATTTCGAGTTGATAGTTCCATTGTTAATATAAATTTAGTTCTGCCATGCTATATATAGCAATTTTTCATTTAAACACAATTTTACTACAATCAACTAGATTTGATTAGATATGCAGTATATTCCTGTATACTTTCCGCCTAATATCTTCATACAGAATCGTAATTCTTTTTACACTTGTTATGAAGTTTTGTTTGCGCACATAAATCGCTGATCATTCCTATTTGGGTCATAGATAATATGAAATTGAAAATGATTTGATATTGTAAATAAATATGCTATTTCTGAGGCGGTCATCTATTAAATGACAGCAATTTTTCAATCTAAAGAAAACCATTTTCTATTCTAATGCAATATGGAAAAATCCTGTTATTTCATTGGTTAATTACATGCGTCAATTTTCCTTATATACCTGTCGGAGTTTTATCTTAAACACGTGGGGCGTAGGAATCTTCTTTAGGCAAAACTAATTTGCATAACTATTAAAATGGCTGACCTAGTTTAAGTACTTTCTTTTAAACAGGATGAAGAAACTACCATATTTAGAAACTACATGATAATTCGTGTAACAGTACATTTTTGTACTTAAACTAATCGACTCATGGCCATTATCCCCTGTATTTAGTTCATAGAATTTGATGGTGCGGTAAACATTTAAAAAGCTATTTATAGATATTCAAAGTCGTCATTCATAAATCCTATTTTAAATCACAAAGTAAGTCCCAATCGAAGTCACTTTTAATTACGGTATGCTGCTTCATTGAAAATGTAGATATTGTTACAAAAATGTCCCAAAAACCTCTTTCTTTCATAAATTAGAAGAAAGTATAAAAAGAAAAAATAAATGTTAAAACATAATTAACCGTATAACACAATGTTACTATTTAACTAATATATTATAGTATTACCAATCAAAAGTTAAAATGTACTAAGTGTCATATTCGATTATGCTGGAGAAAAAGTGAATTAAAACGGCAAATCATTCAAAAACGTAATTGACTTTTAATTTAGCATTAAAAATAGGTTTATCTCTATAATTGAGATACAGAAGGACAAAATCGAACACTCCGTTCAAGATTTGAACTTACACTGTCAACTATATAATATTGCAAACATTATTAGTAATAGTATAGTATAAGATTTAAATACCAACGACCTAACTCACTGAGCTATCGGAGACATACTGTAGAAGAGAAGAAAATAAAACATTTAAAGTTTTCAATTCTTTTAATATGTGATTTTTGTATTAAAAAGTTAATTTTTCGTTAGAAGGACATCGACAACCAAAATCTTTTAAAATGCATATAATTCTAATTTAACCATTCTACCCAAAACCCATAAAATCATGTTGGTTGTGCGTGTCCTTCTTGGGGGATTCCCATATTAAAGAGGCGAATTTTAAGCAAAAATGTGCAAAATGCATTTTCTTAGATTTTCGGGACAAAATATCACCGGTTTGAAGGTTTTGAATATTGTTGATTTTTATTTACTTCATCGCTATGGCCCCAATCTACACATTTTTATTACATGGGGAGTATTTTGTGAAAGTTTTGAAATTGGCCCGTCTATGGTCAGAATTACAGGCAAAATGGCCATGGTCCTTTTACGCTATTGTTTAAAAAGATACATTTTCCAATGGTCTCCCGACAAAAAAAAAATGCATGCATGTTTAATGCATGAAAATGGTGTTGACAGTTTTTTACGAGTTATTTGCTATGTGTTTACGAGTTAAATTATGACATTGTTGTTTTTTCAACTCGTAAAAGTCTTACGATGATGAAAAATCCTCGTAAAACTTACACGAGTTCTTACGATTTCATACGAGCTAGAAAGACCTGTTGTCTTTGCGATCGAATACGAGTTGAAAACTCGTAAGAACTCGTTCGGAAATCTCGTATATGTGAAGGGGGTATTAGACTTTTACGAGTTGAAAAAGCAAAAATGTCATAATTTAACTCGTAAACACATAGCAAATAACTCGTAAAAAACTGTCAACACCAAACTCGTAAATAACTCGTAAAGAACTCGTAAAGATCGTAAAAGACTCGCCTTTACTCGTAACTAACTCGAGAAGACCTCACAAAGGACATCTTTTACGATTGGTTAGCTAGTTAGTTACGATATCCTTTTAAATATCGCAATTCACTCGTAAGGACATCGTAACGTCCTAGTAAACACGTCGAAAATAAAGTTCGTATCGTCGCTGGACGGAAGTTCGTAAAATTTCCGCACAACTGACGAAATCGTGACAACTCAGAAATAGATCGTAATACCCCCTTCACATATACGAGATTTCCTTACGAGTTCTTACGAGTTTTCAACTCTTAATCGATCGCAAAGACTCGTAAATCACTTTTTGATACTCGTAAACAGGTCTTTCTAGCTCGTGTGCAATCGTAAGAACTCGTGAAAGTTTTACGAGGATTTTTGACATGTCAAAAATCCTCGTAAGACTATTACGAGTTGAAAAAACAACAATGTCATAATTTAACTCGTAAACACATCGCAAATAACTCATAAAGAACTCGTAGAGATCGTAAATGACTCGCCTTTACTCGTAACTTACTCGTGAAGACCTCGCAAAGGAATTCTTTTACGAGTGGTTTGCGAGTTTGTTACGATATCATTTCCAATATCGCATTTCACTCGTAAAGACGTCGTAAAGGCACCGTAACAGCTCGTAAACACTTCGAAAATAAAATTCGTATCGTCTCTGGACGGGGGTGCGAAAAATTTCCGCACAAGTGACGAAATCGTGACAACTCGGAAATAGATCGTAAAAGGTTGGTAGAAAATCTCGCAAGAACTCGTAAAAAAATAGAACTTTCCAAAAAATACGCCAATTGGTTTTTGAATGTCCTAGTTGTCGAAAACCTGTCTTCCAGTTCACCGATTCGTTTTTCCTTGATAATTCCATGAGTCTTAATACCAGCAATTCTTTTGAAGCATTATCAGATATTTCTGACGAGGATGATCTCCATACAACACCAGCATCTGATAAGTCCAATGAGAACAGGAAAACCTCAAGCACCAATGATAAAAAGAAACTACGAGTAATGATAGTTAATTGCCGCAGCTTAATCAGCGACAAAAAGAAAGTAGATCTTCAAGAACTAATAGAAACTCAAAAACCAAACATTATAATTGGGACAGAATCACACTTAGACAGTACTATAAAAAGTAGTGAAATATTCCCTGACCAATTCAAGAACCCATTTAGGAAAGATCGTAAATATGGAGAAGGAGGAGTGTTCCTTGCTGTGGATAACAATTACATTGCTTCTGAGATAACACCAACTACAAATTGTGAAACTGCCTGGTGCAAAATCAACATACAAGGTAGTCACCCACTATATAGAGGCTCTTTCTATAGACAGACTAACAATGATATAGAGAAGCTTGATGAATTAGACAAGATGATAACTAAAGTAATGGAAAATCAACATAATCTGCCAAATGTAATATTAGGAGGAGACTTCAATCTTCCACATATAGACTGGAAAACAACAACTGTAAAAAACAACCCACAATATGGAAAAGCAATCAACGATAGAATGCTAGAAATAACTAACAACAACGACCTGACACAAATAGTCAATGACCCAACAAGAGGAGAAAATATACTAGACATATTCCTAACTACCAATCCTAGTCTTGTAGATAATGCCGAAGTTCACCCAGGTATGAGTGACCATCACATCGTCATAGTCGATGTCGATCTCAAAGCGAAAACCGCCAAAAAGAAACCAAGGAAAGTTTTCCTGTACAAAAAAGCCAACACAAAAGAACTTAAAGATTATATCAAATCTAAACTGTCAACAAGATCAGAAAATATACCAAACTATAGCACAGAAGAAAACTGGATTTACTTCAAGAACACTATTATTGATGCAATGAAAGAATATATCCCTATGAAAACAATTGGTACTAAGCAGCATGTTCCCTGGATTAACACTCAAATCAAGAGACTTATACGCCAGAAGCAACGTAGATACAATGCAGCAAAGAAACACAACACAGAAAAGAACTGGAAAAGGTATAGACATATACGAGACCTCCTGAAAAAGACCATGAATGAAGCACATGATAACTACATCCGACAAATCTTAACCGATGACAATGAAGACAAAGGCCAACCTACACTTGGAAAGAAATTCTGGAAATATATCAAATCCAGAAAAAAAGACTCAATGGGAATATCACCTTTAAGGAATGACATAGGAGAGGAAATCACAGACAGCAAGGGAAAAGCAGAGATACTTAACCAGCAATACAACAGTGTATTTACAACAGAAGATGTCAATAACATCCCTAATCTAGGACCAAGTAACATTGCCAACATTGGACGCCTCATAATAACAACAGAGGGTATAGACAAACAACTGCAACAGCTGAATCCATCGAAAGCTAATGGGCCAGACGAACTACCGGCAAGAATACTTAAAGAAACACATGAAGAAACTTCAGCATTCTTGGCTAAGTTATATCAACAGTCATACGATACAGGACAAGTACCAGCTGATTGGAGACAAGCAAACATCTCGGCCATTTACAAGAAGGGGGACAGAAGCGAAGCCGTGAATTACAGACCAGTTTCGTTGACCTCCATCTGTTGTAAGATAATGGAACATGTAATCTACCGCCACATAATAGAACATCTAGAGAAACACCAGATACTATCCGATAATCAACACGGATTCAGAGCTAACCGATCATGCGAGACTCAGCTTGTTAACACTATAGAGGCAGTAGCAAGAGAACTTGACAAACGAGGACAGATGGACATGCTTATATTAGACTTTTCCAAGGCCTTTGATACCGTGCCACACCAACGCCTGCTTTCCAAAATGTCACACTACGGTATCACAAACAACACACTACAGTGGGTATCAGCATGGCTTACCGAAAGACAACAAAGAGTCTGTGTAGACGGGGAATCCAGCCACAACAACCCAGTACGATCAGGCGTCCCACAAGGAACGGTCCTGGGACCACTCTGCTTCCTGATCTACATTAACGACATGGGCAACTCAGTATCACAGAAAACAACGTTGAGACTGTTTGCGGATGACTCACTCCTATATCGATCCATCAGTTCGGAGAATGATAGCGAACAGCTACAGAAAGACCTGACAACCCTTACCCAGTGGGCAGATAAATGGCAAATGACATTCCACCCGGCCAAATGCTACATATTAAGAGCCACCAGAAAGAAAACACCAATAATAAAGAATTATGAAATGATGGGACATGTATTAACAACAGTACACAAATACCCATACCTAGGAGTGGAGCTATCTGATGATCTAAGCTGGGATCCTCATATAAATAAAGCAACATCAAAGGCAAATAGAGTACTTGGCTTTCTGAGGAGAAACATCAGTAAATGCCCTCAAGACATCAAGGAAAAGGCGTATCTCACTTTAGTTCGACCACATCTTGAATACGCATCAGCCGTCTGGGACCCCTACAGACAACATCATGTAGACTCCATCGAAATGGTCCAGAGAAAAGCAGCAAGATTTGCTACGTCAACATACAGTCGAGAGCCTGGAACAGTCAGTAACATCATGAAAAAGCTAAACTGGCCATCTTTAGAATCTAGACGAAGAATCAACAGACTTACTCTCTTCTATAAGGCGACACATGATAAAGCAGCCATCACTATTCCATCATATACAAGAAAACCCTCTACATCTACAAGACAATATCACCCAGACAGATTCACTCAACTTAGAACCTCAACAGATGCCTACAAGTACAGTTTCCTGCCTCGCACCATTATTGACTGGAACAGCCTCACTCCTGAAGCCTACAGGGCCACCTCACCAGAGGGCTTCAAGGAGATCATCCAGAAACTGTAAGCAGTAAACCACCTGTTTTTATCCAGTTTTTAATTGCACTTGTAAATACCGTGCACCCAGGTTGACGTTTGCAGTATCTGCGTTATGGAGTTACCACTGCAGATCAATAGTATAGATGTAGATGTAGATGTAGAAAACTATAAATTTTGATAATCGTAACAACTCGTAAGAGAATATCGTATATGTGAAGGGGGTATAAAAGGTTGGCAGAAAATCTCGCAAGAACTCTTAAAACTATACATTTTGAAAATCGTAACAATTCGTTTGGAAATCTCGTATATGTGAATTAAGGGGGTTTAAACCATTTACGACGTTGAAAGTGAAACAAGAGCAAACGATCAACCCATGCATGCAGAGCACATTTTAGTCTTTTTAAGATAACCAATAATAAGACTAACGCATTTATTCTAGATATCATACTCGACAAATGACCAAATGTATATTTAAAATTATTTAAAAATTACAAGATATAAAGGATAAGAAATTATTTAAGAAGACTATCCTCTCATGTCAAAACAATTCTAACTATTACTTAAGCAAAAATTTTCCTTGTTTACATGTTTAACATATTTGCTACGTAAAACACTCAAATTACTTAAATGTTGAACTTCTCAACTTTCAAGGCCAAAATTTATATACGCAGGTCTCATTTTAATTAACCAGACGAGTACGGAAGTTAATTTTTCTTAAGGTAAGTTTTAGATTTGGACATCTAAGGGACCGATCGTTTAACTTTTTTTCCTAAAATAATATTTTGAAAATGATTTTTTATGAAAAAAATATATTGTCAGCAGAGGGTAACAAAACAAATTATTATGAAGAAGGATTTCTGCTATGTAAATTAATGGTAATAATGAAAAAAATATTCTGTTACGCCGAGAAAAAAAATTCTGTGCTCTGTGTGGAAAAATTTTTTTTTCTGGCCAAAACAAAAAACCAAGCCCCTCCCCTTAAAGTTAAATGGTCTGTCACTTACGTTGTTAATTCTGAACATTTTATTGCTGTTTATTATTTACTAGCAAGTAGTCGTAAAAGTCGTTTTTTTATAATTGTCGTTATACCTACCCAATAATTCTTTTATTTACTTTTTAATCACATTTTTTTCGAACCGTATTGCTGTCACACGATTAAAAACAAAACAACAATAACTCATACGTATGGGATACAAATCATATGTATGAGATAAAACTCATATATGTAGGTATGAAATCTAACTCTTGCATACGAAAAGATAACTCGTATACATGAGATATAAGTCAAACGTATGAAATATTACTCGTACGTATGAGAAATGAGCAATAGGTATGAAATATTACTCGTACTTATGAGTTAAGGCCATACGTATGAAATACAACTCTTACGTATGATAAAACAGTCATGCGTATAATAATAAATCATACGTATGAGATATAAGTCAAACGTATGAGATATAAATAGTACGTGTTAGATAGAAGTCAAACATATGAGATAATAACTCATTCTTTTAAGATAATAATTCGTACATACGACTTATATGCATGAGTTATTATCTCGTACATATGACTTATATGCATGAGTTATAATCTCGTACATATGACTTATATGCATGAGTTATAATCTCGTACATACGACTTATATTTCATACCTACGAGTTATATCTCGTATCCCATTCGTATGATTTAATTCTGTATTTTTTAATCGCGTAGCAGCAATGCGCTTCCTACCAATGCCGTTACAACACAATAAGTATTCAATCTGAGCATGCATTGGAAATATAGTCTAAACCAAAGAAGATAACAATTTTGCTAATCCCGAGTTTGAAAAATATAATGGTAAATAATTATTTGCAAGGTGACGGACGCAACAGCCACGACGCAGGAGCTGCTTACCCCCTTTAAAAACCTGACTTCACTTCAAATAAGCGGTTGTTCGATGGGTGGTTGCATTTCAGTTAAGTAATGCTTTTTTATATCAAATTTAGTATTGCATTGGTTCTTTTCTATCTGATGCAACGTACATGCACACCTATAGTGATTCATAAGAAGAAAAAACTTTATGACAAACGGATTGTATAAGGTGTTAAGTAAACCACGCATCGTGTTTGAATCTATCTGTTTTCTTTCGTTATTCAAACGATATTGCAGTACTAGCATCGGTAATTAGGGAAGCCTAAATGAATGTCCCCTTAATCATGAATTCAATTATTACTGACCGGTTCTTCACTTTCATATAACTACAGTATCTGCTTTGAAGATTTAATAAGAGAGGAAACATCGTGTCTTAACGTTGTATCCTGTTTTAACTTCTAAAGATTCTAATAAAACTGATAATATTTATTAGCCGTATTATCCCTGTATTTTATATCAATATTTGAAACTTAGATACGATTTTTGAAGTGTATACGGAGTGGTTGATATAAATGATTACACTCAGTCTAAAAAAGATGGATATATATTCATTTATTGAACATTTATGTTTCTTAATGCTTTGTCATACAGCATTTGAGAAAAAAATATATATTATATTCTATTTTTACCATACCTTTCCCTCAAAATATACATTAGCATGCAGATCCCGGTTGGTAGGTAAGTAAATAGGTCAAAAGCAAAAGTGTACAACACCCACTTGTCGTAAGAAGAAGCTGAGGGTCTTTTTATCAGCCCAAATAGCTATCAAAATATGTTAGGACTGAATAGGATCGCCTCATGCGGAAGGATTATCAGGTCGTACACAGGCAAAATGTTGACTGCGTTTAACGTGCGTCTGGCGTACGTTAAACACATGTCATCTGACGCATATTAAATTGGCGTTTCTAACCGCGTACGTCTGACGCACGTTAAAAATTTATCTTGGCAATATTTTTATTTCATAATAAAACACACTAAATAAATAACTTACTAACTTCAAACATTTTAGGAAACTATATGTCTTACGTATGGTAAACGTACGTTTACCGCACGTTTAAAAAACGTACGTCTGACATATGTTTTTACAATAATTTAAAGTACGTTTACCGTACAGCGGTTAGAAACACATGTTTAACGTACGTTTATGCACTACGTCAGACGCACGTTTTTATTAACGTACGTCAGACGTATGTCTAAATTTTGCCTGTGTAATACGAAAAGCTGAATTGCTAACTATATATATACTTGACCAATGTGTGTCGAAGGTGCCACGCTTTTTGTCAGTAGAGGACTCCTATTTTTTTGCCGCTATGAGTGCACTATATAGGCTTAATTTTCCTTAACCTACCCTTCTTATGTCAGTGGCCCTTAAAATTTGACTGGTTTTTATTCTTTTTCATCCCACCTTTATCCTTATCCTCTGTTCATACTCATATTCTCCTTTTCATGTCCATCCCCATGGTGTTGTTAGGGCGTAAAACACCAATTTGTAGTTGAATTGGTAATTAACGCAACTTTTGTTCTATAAAGATACATCAAAGTAATCAAATTTTCCGCTGAAATTATTATATGCCTTGCTTTCTTCTAAATAGCAGACATAATATGCGTGTGTTGGTCTTTTTCAAATATAAGGTGAAGTTTGTTCGATTTTGATTGTATTTCATGCTCTCCTTTCTTCTTTATTCCGCTTTACCATTTAAGACTAGTGCGTAAGTAGCGAGTATACAAAATTGTTTCATTGAATATGGCTTTTATAACGGCGTTAAGGCGCTGATCAATATAGCTATTCACGTGAAGTGAAGCAAATGTTACTACAGCAATTGTTTTTCTTAGAGTGAAGCAACATGCAGACTTTTGAGCGTGTATACAGGTTTAATAATTTCTGTTCATCTACCCTTACAAACTATAAAACTATAGATTAATAACTATTTTACAATGGATGCTATGTTTAGACAATTATTCCTAACCTCTTCTGTCTCATTTTCTTGTTTGTCGATCTCATTGATACTATACAAGAAAGAATAAGCAGGAATATACAAAACATCTTCTGCACTCATTTTTCATGAGACGTTATGGAGTTTTTAAAGTTAATTTCTGATTGATTAGCCCGGAGGTCGATCCAAAACTCATAAGATGGTTTTAATTAGAAAAGACTCATTCGAATTTCTTCACTGTGGTTTATCAGCCTTGAAAATGTAGAGCAGTTAAACGAAAGCAATTTCCTTTGAATTTTATATTGATACAGTTTCAGCTTTCATTGTTTTTGTTGATCAACTATGTTGTTAACCTACACTTTAACCTCAGGCTTTTACAAAAAAGCTTTTGAAGAAAAAAACAAGTTGTTAGAAATAATGCAGTGTATGGGCGATTTCAAATAATAAATATAGACTGGCAGCTTTAAACAACGTTTTATGCTTCCTTATAAATTGTCTACTTCTTTTTTAAACAAGTCTTGTTGAAACCTCGAAAAGATAAAGGGCGATTGGTCGGCGGTCAAGCTAGGAAATAATTTTCATAACCGTTTTCTACGCAACTTTTAATCACAGCCTCTTGATATTTGGTATGCAGCATCAGTATTGGGTCCCAAAATGTTGTATTTCAGGTCTGTTACCGTTTAACGGAATCCGGCGATATTTGACACAATCTTTCGTCGCGACGGCGCTTGGGTCTAAGATTTTATTTTTCATTTCTTGTGTATTAATTAGAAATTCTGACCTTCGCTATATTTCTGTTTTCATTATAGCGAGGGTCAGATTTTTTATATACACACAATACACACAATAAATTGAAAATAAAATCCTAGACCTTCCTGGTAAACATCAAAAATACAACGCGTTTGTAAGACACCTTATGGAAAGTGAGGCGATTATCTCAGTTCAGTTATTATATTGTTTTGGGTATAATTAAAAAAAAATAAGCAAACATATATGTATCCATATTATTATTTATATCTATTCGGAACTTTTTTTGTCGAAATAATTGTTGTTTCAATATATTTTCAGTTGTATAATGCATAATTTAACTCAACTTCGGGAAATTCCGTTTTACGAATTTTGAGAAATCAGCTTTAAGACTCAAAATAAACCTGGTTGGACAGACCTAAAAACTGAATGTTCTACAACTTTTTGGTTAACCCCAATAAGGCAAATGATAAGACTTGTCAGGGATGTTGTAACAAATACTTCTAAGGTCAAAATAATAGAACATTATATAACTTCCAAACGAAGTACGCAAAAACTAACACGTGGTCAACATAAGTTCAAAAAGTCCATCGAAAATTTGGACAGACGATCGTATCTTGACGCTTCTCCCCTTATCCACTCCTCCATCAACTTTGCTGTCACTTTTTTTAGCATCATAGAAACTAAAATATACGATTTGCCATATGCCATAGCATAATCCTAATAACTATGATATCCACGTACGACAAGCCTCAGCACCGCCTTATCGCTTTGTTAAATCATTGTTTAGGATGAAAAACAATTAAGCTTAATTGCATTATTTGAACATGAATCGACGAGTACACTTAACACTTTTTTCATCTTTAACGTGTCGCTAAGCAGGCATGCGTAGTGCGAAGGTGCGTTCTTTCTGTTCATTTATAATTGTATTGTCTCTATTCTCTTCCGTCAATATAAAGATAGTCAGCATATATTAATTTTTCTGTGGCTCGGTTTAATTGTGACTGATATTAGAAATTGTAAGCTGAAGATTTAAGTTGGTATCAATTGCAGGTAAGTGAAAATAGTTTTTTTTTCCTATGCGATGTTGTTTTCTTTTTTCCCTTCTTTTATTATTGAATATATCATAAAATATCATATCAAACAGTTTAAAAAAAAACGGGTACAACAATCGAAAAAGCAACTTAATACTAGTATTAACATTTTGATGACTGCAACATAAAAAGTAGTTCATTTAAAAAGCGTTGAAGAAAATTCCGCAGTATAAATCATTTCGAATATATTTGTCAATAGAAAAGTAAGAAAACATGCATTAAAAGTTTTTAGACTCGTTAACTTACTAAATAAAAATTCTTCAGAATATTGTAATAAATGTTAAATCATTCATAAAAGTTTCCAAATATACTCATAAACATCTCTCATGATACTTTCATAAAAAGTATTCAAACTTTCTTATAACACAGCAAATGAGGGTAGGATATGCTGAGGGAATTCATAAGAACACAGATGCCACTTTGTTAAGCATTTCATTTTTTTTTTCGTTTGAACATTCAAATAAATAAGTATAATAGTTGCATTCTGTTGTATTATAATATTTTTAAGGATTATGGCGATCAAATATGTCGGTTTTGTGATGTAGATGCGTTATGTAGGATTTAGATTTAATATGTTTGATATTTTTTTTACAACGGTCGATAAATGCTTCTTAGCTAGCTCTTAGTAACCGTGAGTGTTCTCAAAAGAGTTCCTCTACGTCTTGTTGTCTTATATAGTGCTTTGTCTCAAGAATTGAACTTTTGTCGATTTGATATTTAAAGTGTGTTATGTATGTGCTTGTACAAGATTATCAGTAGGGGAGGTGAACTAGTTTCACCCCGCCAAATTTTATATGGGCCTGTCGTAAGTCAAAAATCTTTGTTAAAGCTTTTGTTTGTCCTTGTCTTCTTTTTGCTTATTGTTCTCTGTCCAGAAATGGGTCTATCGTTGATAATTTTTGGATTCGTTTTGAATCTTATGTATTGTATTTTTAGTCTTGGACCAATGCAAGACAGTGAGCAGTGACCTCTGGTCATGTTGAAGACGGCTTGCTGTTTTCCGTTGTGATTTTTTGAATTGCCTTATCTTTATATTAGTTGTGTCACGTAAACTTATTCCACATCTCTTTATCGTCTATTCCTTTTTTCACTTTTTATCCATACAGTGTACGGCAATTTACAGTTTGATAGTGCAGTTTATTACTCATGATACGTGCCAAATATGGTCGGGCACAAACTTTCTGGGTAATGACTTACGTTTATGGTACATTTGTGGTACATACAAAGGAGTGAGATTGATCTGTTAATCTACAATTTTCGACCATTTTGAATGTTGCAGGGTTTTATTTTATTTTTTTAAACGAGAAACCTACACCTACCTTTGGATTAGATACAGCAATCATGTTAAACTTTGATTGAATTATTTAATTATTATACCCCGAGGGGTATTCTGTTTTTCTTTTGTCCGTCCGTCTGTGCCCCCGTAACATAATTTCTGTCAGTTTTCTGTGCAACTTCATGACGCAGAAGTCTGATGATTTGCCTTAAGCTTTATCACATAGTAATATATAACTTTATTAAGAATTTATGCTCGTAGGTCAACTATTTCCTGTTTCTATGTAATTTAGATTGTTACACATAGTGGACATACATGCAAAATGAGCGAGTGAGTGAGTTGTTTTACGCCCTTGTAATACTATAAAGGTTATATAAAGGCGATGAGCATTAAAAGAATGATAAAATGAACATGGAATGATAATGAGAAATATGGGGTTTGAAGACCTCGGGAAAAGTGGAGAGGTTGATAGTGGTGGTTCTTGGTGGTCCACAAAGGGACTCTCAATTTTCAAAGCAACTAGTTGATGACACAGAGCTCTGATATTTTTAGTAAATCTAAAATCCTGTAGTACGTGCCATTTGGCGTTCAGCGATTCATGTTTACTTTGATACCTTAATAAACAGGTCAACATTACAAGGTCACTATTAGAACTATTATATGTTTTTTAAAGTTAATATGCATGAACGTGTATGTTGTCAAACAAGCAGCTTTAAATATCTGTTTGTCCGACTACTTTGTACTGATATACTGTACTTGACCTTGATGTTTAAAAAGATCATATTTAATGCATAACCACTTAAGATAATGTATACTTATATTTTATTATTAGTGATAATTTTCTATTCTTGATATTTCTCAAGAGTTTATTGAAGAGTTGTTGGTAGTAAATGATCAGCAATTTCTTTGACCGAAAAAAAAATGTCGAATTCGATATTGTAATTTCTTTCTCAAATGCATATATATGTTGTGTACAAATTGCAACTTTGTACATGTTGCAAAATGTACAGATAATTGTACAAGTTAAGAAGAAAAATATTGAATGTCCTCTACATTATTAGACACAACTCATTTTTGTGGCCATCAATGAGAATGGACTTTCAAAAAAAAAATGTATCATGAAGTTCACAACCAAGTCTATAAAATACAAGTTTTAAGAATTTCCATTGCATTATGATGGCAATATAATTTCTCAAACTTTATTGTCTTGATTTCAGCAACAACATGTTAAATGCTTTTGTTTGGCACTTCAGTGATACTATCGATTAAGGTGAATATTTCTTAAAATTGACATGCAGAATTTCAAAAAAAAGTTTAACATTTCATATGTCTTCTTTCAGATTACATGTATTTGATGTAAGACAACCATGTCATATTTTGTCTTAAATTGTACAATTTATCTGTTCATGTTGCAACATGTACAATATTGCAACTTATACAAAACATATATATATATATATATGATATTTTAGGCGCCTTGTCTTCTAAGCTTTTTCAGTCTCTTGCGTGTCCCGGCTGAGGGAAAGGCAAACATTGTCGGTAAAAGTTTACTAATAAGCGTCCACTATCAAGGCTGAGCTCAGATCGCTTGGCCCACAGAGCCACTGATATGTGAGATCAAAATGGTAGAATGGAATAAAACTGTCGAAGTCTTCAGACCATTATTAGGTAAATCTGACTAAATCATAGTGGTGCTCCATTTTGGGTAATTCCACGTTAATTGCACTTAAAAGAACTCCACTGCTCTCGTTAACCTCTTAGCAATGTGTCTGTGCCCCCGTCATCTCATTTTATCATTATTCATAATCCTTTTATTCCCCCTTTCTGTTCATCTCCCTGGTAGCACCGAATGCTTCTTGAGAGTAATTATTTATTAAGATACAGTGGTATTACTCTACCCTCGCCTCGAACAAGATGGGGTATACTTGTTTTACACTTGTCCGTTCGTCCGTCTGGATGTTTGTTTGTCCTTCTGTCCATACTTAATAACCATATGGTGTATAGCGATTTTATGACCATAGATCATCGACTATCTGTTTACCGAATACTTGATTTTTACACGAAGTGTACATACATACATGCAAAATATCCGACATAGTTTTCTAAGGAACTACATGAAGCAGAGGCTTGATATTTTGTGTTTTGCTTTAACTTATACTAGCATGCATGCATGTGGTTTATGTCGAAAATCATCTCCTTCCTTTCAAACGAATGTTAAAAGGTGTGACAACGCGAACTTTTCAGTCGAAACAAGAAAGTACACAACACAACCTTCATTATAAACAGTAAGACGACAACTGGAATATCGGAACAGTTGCGATTATGAAACCTTCTTTAGCTGGAACGGATCGAATGTTGCTTAACATTCAAGGGGATATTGTAGACCTTTGTATAAAGATTTCTTTGGTTGTCAATCCAAATATAAAACGGACTTCCTAGAATAAATAGAACCTATGGTGTATTTAATCATAATTGTTCTTGTTGATATTTGAGATGCAAAAAGTCACAAAATCAAGGACTTTTTATACATGTATATAATTAGTGAAAGGACATCATTAATACAACGACAGTTGAGATTAAAGGATAGGGCATCAATTATATGATTCTGCTTGTCTCGAAGCTTAGGGTTCATTAGAATATTTTGCTTTGATCATTAGTAATGATTATAATGACTTGTTGGTCAAATCCTCTTCGAAAAACATAATTGATATTGAAATTTACGAGAATGCCTTTCCAAGTATAAAACACAAACAGCCAAATATAAGATGCTGTGGATGTTGGCCCTCAATTTTGTATTCTTAATTATTTTTATTCGCCTGCGACGACATTTCAGGGGGCATTAAGCTTTAGTCATGTACGTCCGTACGAATTTTAGTCTTTTTAAGGTCGTTAATCTCTTTTCTTCGTTGTTTGTTCATTATTTTTCATCTGTTTTTGGCCATTTTCCTCTATTCTTAATACTCCAATCCACACCCTCATATGCCTCTTAATACTCCAATCCACACCCTCCACAAAGCCTCGTTGAAGGCTGCTGGCGGTTGTCCATTTTTTCTGTGATTTTTCTGAATTGCCGCTTGATTGTGGGCTTTGTCGCGTACACTTATTCCACATCTCATTATTTTCTACTATATAAAATAAGCATTAGTACAATTTTAGCTGTTTGTTGAAGTGCCGTATTTGTCAGAAAAAGTCAAAATATTAAAACTTTACCCATGGCTAGTCCTTTAAGACAAGAGTGCAAATGCAATGCAAATTTGAAGCGCTTCGTTCAATGCCACAAAAAGACATCGATAAAAACTGCTACAAAGTCTGATTCGTTTCGTTCTCAACAATGCTTATTATAGTGTATCGGAAAGCTTTTTTATGATTAAAAAAGTCTACAAGTTAATTGAAACTATGTATAAGATAATCTTAATTACAAAATGGATTTTCCTTATACTTATTAAAAAGTCGAAGGCCATGCATGGAATATTAAATAATTTTTTAATGCTATGACTACCGGTAAATATTTGTCAGAAAAAAGTTTTCATTAAAATTACAAGCGATGCTTGTAATATTTACAACCTTGGGTTAAATGAAAATGCAATCTTTTACATTTTGCTGGGTTTAATGATATCTTGTTAATTGGTGTTCTTGTGGCGTAGCACTATAAAATTAACAAAAGATTTCAAGACAATTTTTGTTTTATACTTCTGAATCCCATTAAGTGATAAATATTTGATCTGATTTTATATTTGAACTGATAATTGCGTGTTTATTACTGTAATTTTTCGATTTATTTGTTGCTCTTTTAGTACTTTAAATTTCTTTTCTAAACCAACAGAGTTTAAACAGGTTTTGTTGTACTTTTCCTTTTTTTTTCTTTTTCTTAAAAGTGTACAATGTTTGTGTAGACCATAAACAGGTTGAGCGTCCATTTTCTAAATTTTCATTCATTTCTACAACTTTAAACGGATCATATAACACCCCAAAAAGGATAATGCTTTAGTCTTTAATCCAGGCACAAATATGACATTGAATATAGCTCAAATTACATTAAAGAGAAAGTTACCTTTAGTATATCATAACACAATTAAAGTTAGCGACCATCAACAAAACTGCTGTTTAAGTAATGCATTCTGTAACGAAAAGAAAGAAAACATTTTGCGACATTACCTATTCATTGCAACCTTGAATCAACAACAGAAACTTTATTAGAACAAGTCATATCATACACGGTTCTTAAGCTGTCAATAAATTAAAACAAAAGCTTTTCTCTCAGTTCTAAATAGGCGATCCGTTGTGGGAACACTGCGCTAATTATATATTAGCTTGTTTGTAAAAGTCCACTGACAATGGGTCAGGCAGCTTTGACCACAAAACGACTGGGATGTGTACCCAAGATGGTTGTATGGGACAGTCCTGCCACAATAAATGCCGTGTTCGTCAGACTATTTTGCGAAAAACTTGACCGCAAACAATAATGGTGCACTGTGTTGGAAGACTTTCACAATCCTCGCAGGTTAAAAAAGGCCTTCTGCAAGTCTATAACAGTAGGATCACCGTGCAGGAGGCTGAATTTTCCGATCCTACCAATCCCTTCTTTTTCTAGTGGCAGTGAAAACTTTCATCCTAACCCATTTCCTCCACTTCATCATCATTTTATGTCATTCCATCATCCCTTTCATGTTTCATGTTCATCTTCCTGCTATAGCCGATTTCGTGTTACTTAGTAGAAAAGCAATAACAAACTAACTATATAACTTACGAAAGGTGATTTCGACTTACATGAAAACTAGGGAGGTTCAAATTTGTAAAACATGATACTGTCTAGTGTCTTCTAAACACAAAGTGTCTATTTCTGTTTATAACATAGTTTCTTATTCACTAAGGGAACAACCGTTTGATTTTATGGGAGGGGTATGGATATTAATTTCATCTTGCCTTTATTAGGGGGTACAGATAAGTCTAAAAAACTTGTTAATTGTACAGCCAAAAACTGCATTTTTTAGTTCTATTTCTATCAATTTTGGCATCTTGCATTGTTATTTAAAATTCCCTCCTTTCCGGCATAAAAATTGCTGCTCCCTTCTATACGCTAATGATTCGAAACTTCTTTGCCCACAAAGCGACTGGAATGTATAGAATGGGACAGCCCTGCCTTAATGAATGCCGTCGTCGTCAGGCTATAATGCGGAAACCTGACCACAAACCATAGTGGTGGACCTTGTTGGGAAAATTTCATGGTCCTCGCACGTAATAGGACCCTACTGCAGGTTTCGGTGAGTTTATGACCCGTAGGATCCATGCATGAGGCAAAATTTACCGTTACTACCCATCACTCCTCATATGGGACTTGTGTCCCATTTTTACGAAAGACCGATAGTGCCATCAGTTCTTTCACATTTCTCGATTGAAACTACAAATATCATAGTTTACAAGTTGACATTTCTTAGTTCCAAGTTGACATTTCTCACTTCCAATTTGGCATTTCTTACTTCCATGTTGACATTTCTCACTTCCAATTTGACATTTCTCAGTTCAAAGTTAGAACTGAGAAATGTCAACCTGGAACTGCGAAAAATTCCCCACTTCCAAGTTGACATTTCCAAGTTCAAACTGACATTTCTCAGATCCAACTTTACATTTTTTTCAGATCCAAGCTTGCATTTCTCAGTTCCAACTTGGAAGTGAGAAATGTCAAGTTGGAAGTGAGGAATGTCATCTTGGAAGTAAGAAATGCCGATTTGGAAGTAAAAATGTCAACTTGGAACTAAGAAATGTCAACTTGGAAGTGAGAAATGTCATATTGGAACAAAGAAATGTCAACTTAGAAGAAGAAAAGGTGTACAAAAAGGGTAGTCAAATACCATGCAGAAAATACAAAGACGAAATCGGTAGACAAAAAAACACCACAACGAAACAAACCAAACAACAACAAAAATTCATACATAACAACAAAATCGCATTCAGCAACGTTAACTCAAGTCAAAACAATAGTGAACTCATGTGCTCCGGAAGAGTAAGCAGTTCCTGCTTGCTATAGCACACCAGTCACGTTGCCAAAGATCAATTTAGTGTTGGTCAAATCCAGAAAGGATGACATTACAAAACTCTATGTCAAACCAACATCTGTGTTTATTTGAGAGATAGAAATTCTGTATTTGTCAACAAGCACATGATGTCTTCCGTAAAATTTCTTGACCGATGAGCAACGTATCCCTGTGATAACAATTTGCTTGTCAGTCGTGTAGCTCTATCAAGGAAGTCGTTATACTCCCCACATGCTCTGGAATAACGAACCAGTTGTGATACGTTAACTCCATATGCTGGATCGGACGGAATGTTGCTACACGACTATTGGAAAGTTGGAGTCATCACATTTGTCATAGAGCCTTGTACAAATCCTTCCTAGTGTGTCAATTTCGAAAAATAAATCCAAATATGAAGCGGATCTCCCAGAATCTGTAGTGTTCTTTATCTCAAGTTCCTTCGGATATATGAGATGTAAATAGTCACCAAATTGAGAATTGTTAAGTGAAAGGACATCATCAATATAACGAAATGTGAGATTGAAGGATAAAGCAAGTCTGTGGTCCTGGAAGTGAGAAATGTCAACTTGGAACTAAGAAATGTCAACTTGGAAGTGAGAAATGTCAGCTTGGAACTATGATATTTGTAGTACCTATCGAGAAATGTGAAAGAACTAATGGCACAACCGGTCTTTCGTACATTTTCCTCCACTTTATCATCATTTCATGTTCATTGTATCACCCCTCTTGTCTTCATTACTCGGATATAGCCGAAATCGCGCTATAACGTACTAACTTGAGTGAAATGTTAGCGCTTAGGTATATACAAGTGACATTTCAAATTGTTTTGTAAATCCGAAGACAAGAAAAACTTCAAAACACTTTGAAAGCTCTAATGGTAATGCAGGTATCATTTAAATCATATTTATATTTTTTTTCCTTTTTGAGATAATGGCTTCGAATCCGTTATTTCGACTGAAAATTTTAACGTTTTTCTTATTTTTGAAGTAAAAGTAACGTGAAGAAATTCATTAAATGATGTAATTGAGAGAAAATTTGGAATTATATCTGTAAATTGTTCATATTAGTACACCATTTTTTAGCAACCTTGTGCTTTTATTATGCTTTATCTAAGTGCAAATGCAAATGGTGTTATCAATTACGCTGTTTAAAAAAAATCAAAGTAGAGGAAAATTTCCAAAAGCAGTTAATATATAGATATAAAGATGAATCACGCTTCAGTGTATGGATTGATGGTTGGCCAATAGAACCATTTTGATTGTGGAGGGATGATAAAATTTTCTATCAGCAAGTCTTTGTACGTATTAGAAACCTTATAACCGGCTATATAGGAGGAACCAAAACAATAACGAAATATAAAATTTATATATATAGTAAAATTAAGAATCAAATTTCCGATTGTTAAGAAATGAAACCTTAAATAAAGTAACGGAAATAGTTACATTCAAATATTGACTTCCTATGGCTTTTTTAATAACTCTCTAAAATAGTTAAAGACAATGACCTCATTGTATATAACTCTTGAAATTGGCTTTCAGAAGGAAAATGTTAGTTGTATAAACTAATGTTAAGACGAAAACAATTGAAAATAAAGGGAAAAATCCAAATAAGAAGCAACCCTACTTTATTTTAACAAATTGTATTAATCTTGAACATGATCATAACACAAAAAAAGACTATAAATGCACACGTTATTTCAAAGCTTGGGATTCAGAAAAACAAGCGAGGTAAAAAGAATGTACATATCTATTTAAATGTTGAAAAATATTTTTAATCAAATCTATTGTTATTATCATCTATTTATATGTAATCCAAGGCATAAGATACAATTTTTAAAGATCCCCTTTTTTACTTTGAAAGCTATTTTTCTTGCCGTAAGTAACACTGCAGTCAGGTGATGTAGGATAATAATTTCGTCTTAATGTTTGCAACTGTTTTGATTCTCGTGATTGGAAATAGACATGATATTCGAAAACATTTGATGGCCTTTAAGATATAAAAGACCTTTTTGAAGCTTGAATGGTTATAACTTGACCTTTAATTCGAGCTTACAGCTAAAAATAAGCACTAATCATGTTGTGATGAAAACCTGTGTTGCTTCTCAACTGTTTGCTGTCACCAAGAAACGTTCGGAAGTGGCCAAAGATGTTGATTGTTGTCCAAAATACCTCGTTGATACTCAAACAGACGGACATACAAATCTAGTTATGCCTTTAATAATATTATGAAAACTAGCCGTCCACCTGAACAATGATGGTAACCGTTATACTTCCTTTTGGTACCATTAAAGCAAACGTAAACATTCAAGAAAAAACTGTGTCATAAAAAACGTGAAATAAATTAAGATTTGCTTCACTAACCTTCATACATTCTATTTTTGCCTTAATGATTATTAGTTTCAAATCCCCTTTAACTATAATAAACTTGTTGCTTCATATTTAAACTACATTTTCTTTCAGTGATATAGAAAAAGCTCGATACTGCAAACAAAATAATTAAGCTAAATAGGCAAACATTGTAGCTTTCTTCCACAAAAGATGTTCATCTAATTTTACGCGCGCAACACATGAAATTAGATGTTGATTAAACCGAGCTATTAAAACGACCATATTGGGTAATGTATTCTTGAAGTGACAAAATATGCCAATTAAAATACCATTGCTGGAAACGTCTTTCTAAATGTATCAATAGCGTCACCGCTAGTTTTATAAAGCCTGAACTATCAATGGCGGATGGAGGTCTACTCATTGAGAAGTAAAAACAATAACCAAATAGCTTTTCGGTCTTTAATTCATACTTTTCATTTTTTCTCAAATGTTACAAATTTCTCTGATATGAAATGCAAAAGTTGTTGTTAAGAATTTCTATCTTTTCAACTATTCCCTCTTTTCAGTTTACATAGGTTATCTCCCATAAGCAGGAGTTATCTAACTTTAAAGTTTACACTTTTATTGCAGATTATTTAATAAGTATTTTTGTAAAAGGAAATGTTTTAAAAAGTTACATAACTATCTCTAAATGTGGGGAAATCCCTTTTCTTTCTGAACCCCTCAAATTTATCAAAGGATTTCAACAATAAATCCAGAGAAAATAAATTTCATACCTGCTGTAAAGTTAGATAATTCATGCATATGGGAGATAACCTATGTTAACTGAAAAGAGGGAATTTTTGATTCATTAAAAATGATCATATCTGCATCGCATATAAAAATCCTAGTATATTGTATTCATAAGAGTTTGTAATCAATGGTTTTTAAAATTCACACATAGGTTTTCGTCTAGAATTATTTATATGCGATATTTTCGTAAAAGCTCAAGCTGCTGGAATTGAAAGCAGACTAGTAAAGTGCTGGGTGGGATAAATATCATAGATATCTTTTTATATATATTTATTTTATTAAAACAGAAATGTCTGAATAGGTGTGATAATCCTGTTAAAATGTCAAATAAAAGTAAAGAAAAGAAAATAATTATATACATTAAAGGAAGTCCTAATTGTCGATCATTTGTGAATGGTATGGCATGTACCCATATTCCTACTTCCTGTACTCCTAATTATTGTCTATTAAATTTAAATTATTATCGAAATAAATTAAATATAAAAACCACAGTCGCATCCGAAATCAAATGGTGGAAATAATAAAATGGTTAACCGATGGTGGAAAAGTGTGCACTTGAAGGAAATAAAACGGGTATACATGTATGGCCTCGTCCATTTCTTTTCAGTGTCACTAGCTGACCACGACTTTTTATCAGTATATCCCTGCAACAGAAGAGTTATGGAAGTAATAAACCAAAGGTCAGGAAATGCTTCATACAATGTAGTACTTTAATTAGCCATCCTACACCTGAATTCCTTTGTTTGACGTGATCTTTACCTGACCACTTAACAGTATCCCGTGTCCATCCCCCCTATCAGCATTCATTGTGGGTTGACTAAGAGGGCAGACGTAAGTCCTTGGGAGGGTATTCATAAAATTAATTGAATAAACAAATGCTGTTTATTCCAATTGATAATCGTCATTGTAGAGGATTGTTTATAACCCTTAATAAATTTGTTTTTATTTGATTTACGAAATAATCGAAATAAATCATGAAAACTATGTGACTTGTGTCATGATATAACACGGGTAAGATTTTTTCTTAAAATTTAGTTTTCCGTTCATTATGACATATTTCTATTTAACTCATATATTAACTTTAATGGATATAGATTTGCATTCCTTGTTTTATCTATATTAAGTGTACAAATACATTGGTATCTCTGTGTCATTTCACAAATATATTTTTTTTATTTTTTTCAATCTTATCTGGACATTTGAGAATGATTCGTCCTTTTATGCTTATAAAGATCATTTATGTTCCATCTACAAAAGTAAGGGCATACAGTAGTCGTGCCCCCTTTGTCCACCCAACCGTCCCAAATCTTGCGAGAAGGGGCATGCATGTCTTTTGGACATATTCTTGTTGAAAGAAGTTTTTATGTATTAACGATGAATGACAAATCTTTTGGAATTGACTTAGTGCACTTCTGCAACATAACGTTTTGAGTTGCGATCATGCAATTGAACGATTAAAAACTATGGTTTCTCGGTGAACTAACTAATATCTGCCAATTAAGGAGTATAAATGAAGAAATAAAACCACCGTAAAACTAAAAATAAATGTTATTTTTATTTTCTTGTGACGATCGACTTTTATGCAAACAGAATATCAAGAATTGTTAAATTAAATGAATATTACTTGGCGATACTACAACGCAATTTCATATGGTATTAATAAAACAATTAACAATAAGACACCTCTACGAAATTTGATATTAATTATTTTAATGTCTGAATTTAAGGAAACTGGATTGATTTAATGTGTTTTGCCGGAAGCGTTTTGCGCCTTCTTCTTAGAAACAACCCTTACAGGGAATTGGGTTGTCTTTTGTCTTCTACTTTTATTCTTTTAATGTATGGAAAACTAGTTGATTATACATCTATTTATAATGCTTTTATTATTGCCTATTTATAGGTCAATCAAAATCAGGGTACGCTGTACACAACTACTTCAATAAAGCACTTCAAGAATTTCCTGCAATTTCAAAGACTTAACGTTTACATACAGTATCAGTATACCTAGTCAAAGTAAACAAAGACAGAATATTCTAGGGTAAGTTACAGTGTACATCACCACAGCACATTAATAATCTAAGGAATAAGAGGAGGAAGCGTTAAATTTTTCGTCAGTTTTCGTCACAAAAAAAGGCTAGACAGCAATCAAAAAGAAAACATGGCTTCAAAGTACATCTTACACAATACTACATGTAAATGCTAATCAATTTAAGAATTTAAAGCATTGAAATCGTGAAAATTAAAATGTTAAAAATGTTTATTAATCTCTAAATGTACACATGTACAGTATAAAGTACACAATAGTATGCTAGAGCAATATTATATTTTTGCTCCTGTAATGGACATTTTTTTAATTGAAAAATAACATATAGAAGAAGGTTGATGAAAATAAAAAAATGCTTAAACCAGTTTATACTTTAAAACACCAGACTTCTTTCCTTGTAATGTACACGGTCGATATCCTAGGTGCTGGATCTTGCTTTCCTGTTAGAACTATTTGGTTTTGAGAACTTTTCATTCAATAATTTGGGTTTTAGATCTTCCAATGTTTTGATTCAAATGCTGCTGATGAGAGGTTACTCCTTGAAATATCGATATACAGCATAACCAAATTAACCGTTTTATACCCGTTTTTTTGGTATTGTATTTATACGCCAATATTAAAACTGTTATGATCATATTCCGATACATATGATTACATTCTAATTCATAACGTCAATTTCGATTGGTTAATATTTCAGTTTCATTTCTCGATGAAACTCACTAACACCACGACCGTCATTCGGTATCGTGAGTTTTTGACTCGTGAAGGAATCGACAACGGCGGCAAAGTATAGAAAGCTGCTCGTGGAGGGAGGAGGCGACGGTTCGTGGTGGAGCATAAACTATAATTTTTCTGAAAGTTGATTTATTTCACTCAATATCAAAGTTATTTGAAGAAAAATAAAGAAAATAAAACTGTCTCACAAAATGATTGTTTTTACTCTGTAGAATGGAAAAAAGGTACACGAAAAAGCTTTACCAATTTCGAGAATTAATTAAAGGCGTTATTGCACCCTATATTTTTGGGGGTTAAAAAAAGGACATTTTTATACAAATATTATTAAATTGCACAAAAATGACGTTTTAAGCATATCATTATATCCAAAACAATTTTTGCCACATCTTGACAGCTAATATGAAACGAAAAGTTATTAAAATTTCATTTTTTCCAAACAATGATTCTGTTATTGCTCGTGAAGAATGCAGCGACGATTTATCGCTCGTGAAGTAGCAAGCGTGACCAGTAAAAAATGGCCTCAAAATAGTTAGATCAAACAATAAATCGGCCATTAAGAAGGCACAAAAAGTAAATCCAAATTAAAAAAAAATATAGATACGGTTATTCCGGTAATCTATAGATCATAAGTGGTCAATCTCTAATAATTTAGATACAATACGGACCAAAACTTGAAGAAAGATTATAGACAAATATATAAATATGTTGAAAAAATTAAAATAAAATTCATAAATGAACATTTTCTTCAATATGTGCAGCCAAACATTCATTTACATATCGCTGTTTGTGAAAGTGCTTACTATTGTAGTTATCATTACATGTATGTTCTTCATTGTATATTCAGTGAAATGTCAAGGCAAAAGATCTACTTTGCGGAAATGATTGACTAGACCTTTTTACTGTCTAATCGCTCATCACAATTTAATATTGGATCAGTTTAAGTTAATAGTACATGATCGGGCCCGACGCGAGTTTTGCCAATGAAAAACTTATCAACACAGCATACCCATATCAGAAAGGTGAGTTAGATGGTACATCACCTCGATTTTTTATTGTGAATCTCTATGGTTATTATACCCCCACTTCAAAAGTGGGGGGTATATAGTGATAGGGGTGTCCGTCCGCCTTTCCGTCCGTCCTTCCGTCCGTCCGTCCTTCCGTTACACTTCAGGGTACCCATCTCTTATCCGCAACTCCTCCAAACCCCTTGATGGATTTTCATGAAACTTACATAATGTAGATGTGCACCTACTATTTGAAAATTTGATCAGAATGATTTTTGGGGTTTCCCATAGCAAAACATGGACTTAGCCATTCGACTACATGGGGGTACCCATCTCATATCCGCAACTCCTCCTAAACCCCTTGATGGATTTTCATGAATTTTTTTTACACAATCTTTGTAACATAATATAGATGTGCACCTACTATTTGAAAGTTTGACCAGAATGATTTTGGGGTTTCCCATAGCAATACATGGACTCATCTCTTATTTGCAAATCCTCCTAAACCCCTTGATGGATTTTCATGAAACTTACACACAATCTTTGTGACATAATGTAGATGTGCATCTCCTATTCTAAAATTTTATCTGATTAATTTTTTTTTTGGGGGGGGGGGGAGTGGGGGTATTTAATTGTGAGCTGCGGCTCACAGTTTTTCTAGTTTATACATGTTTTAAAACAATTAATGGGAATGAAAATGTTAAAACAAATATTGGGTAGAGTTTAACATATTTCTTTGTTGTTTTCAACCGGTTTTTGTGTCTGATCTTCAACTTGTGGTGTCGTCTTTTCCGTTGGTGTTATTGGTCCATCATCGACTAGTGTTATTGTCTCATCTTCGACTAGTGTGGATGTTTCATCTTCTACTGGTGTTACTGTTTCATCTTCGACTTGCGTGGCTGTTTCATCTTCAACTGGTGTTACTGTCTCGTCTGACTGGTGTTGTGGTTGTCGTCTCATTTTCTCCTGGTGTTGTTGTTTGTATCTGTCTTCTCTTTATTGCCCAATGGTTCTTTCTGTTGTCATAATTATTGCTCTTTCTTCTTTTCATGATCTACAGTTATAAAAATATGACAATAAATACCCAAGCGAATTTGTTAAAAAAATATATAAGTATTATATGCAATATCATTTAGGTTCTTATTGATTCTAGTGCCGGTACAAAGTTTTGGTAATTGATAAATTCCTCCATCACGAGCATAATTCACGAGCAAAAAAATACGGTACACCATTCATCACGAGTAGATTTTTCGGTACCGAGCATATTTTTCTTAGCTTATTCTTATGGTGTGGAATATGTAAAAACAAAAAATGCTGCACACGCACTTACCGAATTTGTAACGTTTTATGCAAAAGGCAACCCGCAATTCGTAGAATAACATGTTTGTTTACAGAAAAAATGATGACGAAATATTCGCCTTGAATGAGTTTGAAGAAAGTAATGCATTTTTATTTTTATTTTTTGTTGGCGTTTGTTCATAATGTTCATTAATTTTGTGAGACATATTTGTTTTTGGAATATTTTGTATATAAATATAAGAAAATTAGAATAAAAGACTGACCTTCTATTTGAAATGTCCGAATTCCTCCACCATGAACCGTCGCCTCCTCCCTCCACGAGGGCTTAAGCCTTTCTATACTTTGCCGCCGTTGTCGATTCCTTCACAAGTCAAAAACTCACGATACCGAATGACGGCCGTTAACACGTGCCAACTTAACAACGACTTAAGATGAGTAATTTAGAAAGAAAAGATAAACCATGCATTTCGTGCAATTTTGAATTTTTCTGTGCAAACATTTAATATATTTTATCGGAATGTAATTATATATATTGAATGCAATATTTTTTAGGTTTATTGATGTGTAAAAGCTCTTCATTAAAAATGTGCCTAGGTCCACGCTTTTACACACGAACAAAACTAAAAAATATTGCATCCAATGTGTAATTAAAGTGATCCTCATAGCTTTTGACTTTTCACACTAACTCAAAAGAAACATAAAATGAATTAAGAAATTTAATTAAGGCATTCAAATAATACCTGGTAGCTAACTATCATTTTCACTTGTCCACGACAAATTGTGATTATATTAAGACATGTTTTTTCTTTCTTTCTAGGAAATGCATCAAGGTCTATGGAGATGTATATATATAGTAACAGTTTTACCTTTTATACAGTTTTTACAAGCAGACGACCGTGAAGAAGATGCAAGAAGGTAAAGCATGGTTTTATACATTGTTTAACATGTGTTTTTTTCTAAATTGCCGCTTGTTATGTGAGCTGTGTCGCGTACATTTATTCAACATCTCATTATTTTCTATTAATACATTTTATACATAGATTTATTTTATCTTATCTAATAAGATCCTTTGTTTTTGGCGTGACTTTTTAAATTTTCATAGGAGGTGTTGCATTGGGCATTTTGACTTTAAATTCGATTTGTTCTGCTGACTTGAAGGTACTGGTTGATGTTTATCATTCTTGGTTAATTGCTTGATTTTGACCACCCTGTTATAAATCTTAAGTTCACTGCTATTAAAAGTCTTATTTCCAAATTTTACACTATATAATAAGAACTGTAGCAAAACAAAAAAAAAACTATTGCTTGCTCTAATATTTTGCTAATCAATGATCATAAATCAGTCACAATTTGACCCCCTTGTAATGTGCACGCTTATTATGTACAGAAGAACTGCATGATAAGGTTTTGTGGTTTCACTATTGTTTTTGGCTGAAAAAAGAGCAATATAAAGTAATGTTCACCACTACATTTGTTTGTGAAACGGACATTTCTATTGTAGTAAGCGTATACATATTCGCAGTTGTTTATTTTTGAGTCCAAATGCTTTTTTTCGGGTATTAAATTAAACGGTTTTTATAATCAGACTTTGTTTTACATATAATGTGTTCTAATTTCGCGGATTTGCATTTACGCGAATAAAACAAAAAATGAGTACACCGCAAATTTGACTAGGTTTTCAGTAATTCAAATCATAAAATACAGATTAACCTTGAAAAATTGTACTTGTCTAGACGGTCATCACAAAAAGTACATTTTAACGGGGAAAAAACTATTTGGACTTTATATTAAATCATAACACCTCATTATCCCACAATACATTGGTATTTTCAACCATTAAAGCTCAGCCGTTGTTGGACGATGAGTAGAACTGACAATCCTGGCTAATAATCTAGTGTAACGAACGTTTATATTTGATATTTGATGAAAAAATAGTCTTTTTTATGTTGAATTTCTTAGAAGTGTCGTCTTTTCCCAGAAACCTCGCACCTGTCACACGGAAGCTATCAGTGTCGAATTCAAATATTGATTTGGAATGAAGTGATATCTTTTACTTTATCTAGCTAAATATTTTATTACCATCTTACTAAGATAATGACTTAATATAGCACCTTCAATAGAAATTTTACAGATCTAATGCTATGTAAATTGATTAATGGCATTAATTTGATGGTGAATGTGAAACAATTGCCTTTTTAAATTTCCAAAATTACTTAAATGCAACATCTAATTCAAAACCAAGTTTAACATTAATTCTACGTGTGATAAAAACGTGTTATAGATTTGTCAAGAAGGTTTCAACTGCATTGAAGATAAAAAAAAAATCTTTCAAATTTATATTTTTACTTAAAATCAAAATAAGTTGCAACGTCTGAAATGTTTCTACTTGCAAGAATCTGCTGCTTATTTCGTCCTATAACCTAGCCGGTTTCATGGTAATCTTTTTTCGTGCTTTTCTTTATATTTGATTTTTAGGGGGATATGGATATTTTATTCGGTCTACTTTTTTTTCTTTTTGGAAAGTAAATAAGTACTGTTCTACCTTTTCATTTCTAGATTTTTGCCATCCTGCCAGTTTATTTAGCTTTTAACTCTAGCCCCCCCCCAAAAAAAAATTCAAATGGTCGTTCCCTTAACAATAAAAATCTGCTGAATTATGCTTAGATTGTACCAAAAATAGTTGCCAAAACAACTGAAAGGTTAAAATAAACCACCATTTCTTTTTGAAATGCCTGTATCAATACCTGTATGCCTGTAAATGACCAATGGGATCTTCAATTTTTCTAATATGTCTTTGCCTTGTTTTGTCTATTATTCTTGGATATTTGAGATTGACCATCCCAGCTCGGTGGTTTTGCTGTAACCTTTATTTAACAGGTTACGTCATTATTTTCCAAATACCAAATATCAGATTTATTTTACAGCTTCAAATTGCAAATTCTTGCAGTTAAAGGTCTAAACTATGAAATGATATCAAAATTGAAGAGTATGACATCGATTACAAATTGAGTTCAAAACAGTTTTATTTTACGATTAATCCATTAACAACAATATCCGGAAGTATCTCATAAAACACGTGGAGTTAAACACTTTGTAACGGAAAATAATGTATTTAGGCGCCAAAAGATGAAAGAAACGATTAATCAGGATAACATAGATGACATATGTATTTTCTAAATTAAGACATTCCAATTATGACAAGTAACAGCATGCTTGATCAGTTCTGAAACAGGGTGGAATAAGCTGATCAATTTGTATAGGTTTTGGATTTATTTTTAAATATAAATGTGTTAGCATATCATTTGTTTATTCAATAAAAATAAAACCCTTGAATAAAAGTACTTTTAATAATAATCCCATTTCTATTACAACATGTTTTAAATACTCCCCAGCTTCACTTTTTGATAAGTCAAAGAAATTGTCCATAATAAGAATTTTAATTCGTTTAATGAAGAAGACTTTTACAAATACTAGAACCGTTTTACTTCAATCACCACAATGTGTAAGGTTACACTAACACTTATCCAATTTGTTCTTGTAGGTTGATGGAATCTTTAAACCATGCACAGAACGATATAACATCCATGATGACTACAGTCAACAGCCTCGACAACTTATTATCCACACACCAGTAAGAACTTCATATTATGAAAACAAAAGTTGATGTTCCACAAAATGTAATCAATTTAGAAGCAAAAAAGTTCCAGTCGAAAACCTGAAAAGGGCAAGAAAAAGTCAGTTGACACAAAGAATAACCCGACACAACGTAGAAAGCAAATCATACAAAAATTAAAGTAACCAAACTGCCACGGACATCAATAGCTAACAATGAAACAAGAGTAAACTCAGATTCACCGGAAGTTGAAGCAGTTTCTTCTTGTTATAACACACAATTGTATATAGGTTTGGTTAAAATTAACGATATTTGTACACCGAGTCCTGATCAGCGTTGGCACAATCAAGGAACGATAACATTAAAATGAAATAAAGGAAAGATTTAATTGTAACTTTGAATCTACTTTTTGTATGCAGATGCTGCTATAACTGCTTAACTTAAGGGCTGCACTTAAACTTATATCCTCATTGGATTTTTGTCAACTGGTCGACACACTGGCAGTTTTTGGACGGTTTGGAATAGTTAGAACATATCGACCCACTGACTGATCAATAACTGAAGTGGCTGTTATAGAACCGATTGACCTACTACTTGTTCTAGAACTTATCAATCTACTGATTGATCAGTAATTGATTGATAGCTGCTGATTGACCGACCACATATTCTACAACTTAATAGTCTACTGACTTATCAATAATTGATTGATCCACTAGCCTATTTATAACCAATTGACTCACTGGCTGCAAAATAATAAGTTGATCAAAAGGCAGTTCAATAAATATTTTGCCCACTGGTTGAAGTAGAACCAAATGATCCACTAGCTGCCCAAGAACTGAACTTATGTATCCACTAAAAGATCAATTATTAAATACCCTATTTTGCTGTTATAAACTCATTAACCTGTGGGCCTAATGACTGACTAACCCACTGACTGCTAAATTACTAATTGACAAATTGACTACTCAATAACTGATTGACCCAATGATTGCTCAATAACTGATTGGCCCACTTGCTGCTCAAAAACCGATTAACCCACTGGCTGCTAATTACTAGTAACTGATTGATTAACTGACTATTAAAAAAATGAATGATCCACAGGCTGCTCTATATTTGATTGACCAACTGGCTGCTCAATAACTGATTGACTTTCTGGCTGCTTAATAACTAGCTGTTCTAGAACTTATTGATGCCCTGATTGTCTTGGGACCTGCTCAGACCAACTGAGTGTTGTTGAACCGATTGATCCACTAGCGGTTTTAGAACTTATTATCCCACTGGCTGTTATGGTCTGATCCACCAATTAGCTGTTTTAGAACTAATAAATCTTCAAGCTGTTCCAGAACTGATAAACCTTCTAACTGTCCAAGAACTGATTAACCAACTAGCTGTTCTAGAATTAATGGATTCGCTGGCTGTCATATTTTTTTTTGTACCCTGACTGTTTTAGAATCTGGGATTCTAAAGTTCTGAAGCTGTTCTATTAATTCGAGGTATTTTCAACCGTCGCAACTGGCTATGTAGTTGAGTTTAAGTGGCTGTTTTTCTCGCAAAAGTTTGTTCAAGGCCGTCTAGTTTCAAGTTACCTTATATTTCTATGTGACTTGCTTTTTGTAATTTTAAATCAAAACAGTTTTAATATAAGCTTACTAAACGAGTTCAGTAACTTATAACACTATTCCTCTTCAGAAATATTCTGTATTAGTTTTAGCAGATCTGAAAGAATTCAAATCAGTCGTACTTGATGATAAAATACAAAACCTGAACATTATACATCGAAAAATAGCTTATTTTTTCCCACTATCGAACCCCATCACCCGTTTTTAAATATATAAACCCCATAGCTTCCAACTTCCCTTTGTAGTTTTCCTGAAATAGCCATAAGAAAAACCAATATATAGCACTTTTTGTCTTTAATAACTACTTTTTAATTGGCCAATAGAATTGTTTATTGTTTGTGACTTTCAAGAACACCACTGAAATGATTAGATAACTATTTTCTTCTCAGTCAAGGTTAAAAATGACATGTACATTTATTTCCTCTCTCATTTTCTTTTAAAAAGTTTATTATATAATTCTTTCTCGGAAGTGATTTTCATGTTATCTTCTAATTACACTGATCTCTTCCCACTAATATACATCAATAAAGATATTGACTTGTTAGTTATTGACAGTGGAAATTACAATGTATTTTGACCTGTAAAGTAAACCTTTAATGCATACGTTGCTTACCCACATCAAAGAAAACATGATCAATAATATCTTGTGTCTTTTTTCCGATTTTATTCTTAAAATGTGAAAACAAACATAACAAAATGGAGGTTATTTTCTAACTGAAATTTTCTTACTTTCGACACTCAGTGGTTGGTTTAGAGAAACGATCTTCTTGTCTCAATTAAGATACTTCCCTTGATTTAAGTGTGAATCAAGAAAAATACTTTTTGATATCACATATGTAAATCTCAACTTAAGGAGTTCACAAGAGATGAACAAAACTAATATTTCTTTCATTTTGTGTGCCTGCTCTATTGAATGATTAGCAAAATTTATTGTCTTGAACTTTGCTGTAAATTTTATTTCTATAACCTTTGGTGGTTAGACCTGCTAGTGGAGTTTTAATTCACCGAGGTTACCCGCTCCGGCACCAACAAATTGTGTAATGATGAACACACCAAAGCTAAGTTATCCGTTTTAATTTTAAAGCTGTCTAAACCCTTAGATTCTGCCTACCCCAGACATAGGATGGTCTAAGAAATAATTTGGTTTCTAGTTCGGCATTTTAAGTACTAGTAGCATTGTTCTATGATTTTCATGTTAATACAGTGTTTGGTATTTTAAACTTATGGTAAAGTGCCTCTGATGAGTCTTGAATATATATGAAACGCCCATCAGGGTAGCAAAATTTATTGTCTGAACTTTTGTTGTAATTTTTATGTCAATTTAACATGAATCTAATATAACATATATTTTCACTTATTTTAGAAAGCGGGCTTGTAACCTTGGTATAAACAGCCATCACTGTGCTTTAGCAGATTATGACCGACTTTTACAATCACATGAGTACCTATCGAGTGGACATAGCCCTGGTAAACGAACACCGATCGACGCTAATGAAATGAGTGACTCTCTTAGTAAAGAAGATTTAGAAAGGTATGTGGCCAATTGTAGGTTTCTTGTTTTTCACTCTGAGATAACTTGAAATAGTGATTTTGATTTGAATACTACATGTATAAGTAAATATGCTCTGAAATTCTAAAAGAACGATATTCCTCGCTTTTCGAAATACATAATCACAAGAGGTAAGCACGTAGTTGAACCAGAAATTTAAAGAATGCAACTTATCTCTTCTGGACATTATTGTCAAAAATAAACTGCTAGAACCTTTCAGGCGTAAGGTGTTACCTTTTTTTTTAAATCAAGATAAATATGTATATTGCCTTGCTATAGTTAAGGATTTAGGTTTTTCTCCTTTCTCTGTGAAGGTGGTGGTGGTTGTGATTTTAACTTTGTTAGCAAATTGGATTAGGTTGTTTGTCAACTCTCCTAGAATATTACCTTATTTGGCTACAAAGGCTGACTGTCTTTATTTTTCTTATCAATATTCACAGTAAGAATATTGAAAACATATTTAATTATTTAACAGACTACCATAAAATGTTATTTGACGAACTGAAATATACCTTACATTGTGTTCTAACTGATTTTCTAATTGGATTTAAGTGAAATATAATCATAGAGTTCCTGTTTTGTCTAATGTGGTCTTCATTGCAAATCTGCTTATCGCTGCTCAAATGGTCCTCTGGGGAATATTTAGTAACGCTTTTTACAGATAGATAATAAAATGAACTAGATATATAGGAAGTTAAGCTGATCTAATTTGTCTAAATTGTTTTATGATAACCTAATATTTACTATAGATAAAACGATAGCTCTGGAGCAATGAATGTAAACATATTTTAACCGCATGACTCGTGTGATAGCTTATGAGGACCCTTTACATTAGCGCATTACTCCTGTTCCGAAATATTTCACATCAAATAATTCCATATGTCCGTATAAATAGCAGAGCAATCTCTGGTTAATGGTTTAATCCATAGATACGTTATTTTGTTACAAAATCTGATTGATGATTCCATCCATTGTTATAATTTGTTCCTTTTTAATTTTTCTTATACAGTATTAATGGACTAGCTTGTTGGTTTCCATTTATGATAGAACGCAGTCAGAGGTTTATTTGAGCGAATTTAATAACAGGGTATACATGGTATATACAGTGTTCTGTGATTTGGGGTTAAAACTGGAATGGTTATTATTACAAAGCTCAGTCCGCAGGTGTTCGCATTTGTGATAGTCTTCCGGCTAACCTTAACTAAGAAGGGTGTCTATCTGTGACTATTTCAGGACTGGATTGAATTAAATGCATTTTATTTAGACCATGGGCCAATTGCAGAACCGCGAGCAGCGCCTACTGGCGGTTGTTCATTGTGGTTTTTCTGAATTGCCACTTGGTTTTTGGGCACTGTGTCGCATACACTTATTCCACATCTCATTATTTTCGATTAATCCGAATGTAGCATTTCCAATTTACATACAATTTAACTTAAGTTGGTTGGCTAGTGTTGCTTTTCAGGCTTTTAAGTTTATCTTAAGGTTAGTTTGTTTATTTCCAGCTTACAATAAGAATACTCATTATATCTTTCTTTTAAAACAGATTACTGAATGAAATTATAAGAAAGCGATCAGACTTGAAGAACATAAGGGCATTATTGTCGGATGCTAACGATAGTATTATTGAAAACAGGTGGGTATTTTACCTAATAAGTTAAATGAGTTCATTATTTTTGGTGCTGCATTTATCGTCCTAAATTTTGGTAAAAAAACAACACAACTATTATTTTTCCTTATTTTATGACATGGCTCATTTGAAACGGCTCAGAAAAAGAACTGAATCTGCTCTAAATCTGCTCCAGAAATATGTTTATGTATTTAAAGATAAAAAGAGTCAAATTTTAGATGACGAATTTCACGCTTTTCTTAATCATTCTAAAGAACTATACGATACTTGTGAGTAACAGTGGTATTTGTCCAAAAAATACTACTTGAGAGGCTGATTCAAAATTTCACGAGCCGTAAGGCGAGTGAACTTATTAGCCTCGAAAGTAGTATTTTTTGCAAATACCACTCACAAGTATTGTGTAGTTCTTTAATTCCACTGCATATCCTTTGTATCAAACCAAAAACATTACAATAAATGTTTCTAAAGCAATGCCGATATTATATCATATGATGGCAACATGTGTGACGTCACAATATTACATAAGTAATCTATTTCTAGAATCATAGGGACTTTCCGCGATTACCGTGGTATTTCAATAAAATACCACGGCACTTGAAATGGCGGGAAAAAAATACCACAGCAATAAATTGGCGGGAAATAAAATCCAACGACAGCTACATATTGAATATGCGGAAAAATACTAGGTTTGTTGAACAATCAAAACACGGCGTTATTATATAAGGCGGAATTAAATAAATAATAATTACATTTACCGTGCATTTAATTAAAATGCTGTAATTCTATTTGTTATTTTACACCTTGAATCGTCTTTCATTACTCGATGAAATGTCATTTGTAGCCGGGTCATGACCTTACTAATTTGTTCTTATCCAGGTAAATTCTCACAACTTGAATTCACATTTGGATATTAATGCGAAAATAAAAAATACACGAACATACACCACAAAACAAAACGAAAAATCAGAAAAAAATTTTAAAAAAAAGGATTAAAATGTAATTTTAAGAATTGAATGTTTGTATTTTGATGTTTCATAGGGTTGTAAAACCATTGACTGGTCGCAAATTGTTAACGCTTCATTCAAAAAGTGCTACGGTCAACGGTTTTACACGCCAATGAAACATCAAAATACATGAACGTCGCTTTCGCTAGCATTCTTATATAAAATTCTAATATCACTTTTGAGATTGACACACTTGATCCGGCGTGCGGGCGGTGAAGAAATTTCCGTAACAGTTTTCTCAGCAACTTTATAATCACAGCCACTTGATATTTGGTATACAGCATCAGGATATGTTCCCATAACGTGGGATTTGATATCAGGATTGTCGTTCACCTACTTCCTGTTTAACGAAATTCGGCTATTATTGACTTTGACAGTTGTTTTTTTTTTTTTTTTGAAGCGCCGATACCAAATTTATATGTTTTGCCTGTAGTTGTACATATTACAAAGAAGTCGGCTTGAGAATTCGGAAAATGAGATCATCATTAAACGATCAAGTTCAAATATTTGGATTACATGTATTCATAATTAGTACTGTCATCTGTGATTTTTTTATATATAATCTGTATGTTTGTATTATATGTAATTCATTTTTATTGTTGATAAAGATTATAACATCAAACCAAAATCAAAATTAAGGTTCTAGACACCGGAAGCAAGTTTCACCTCTTCCACCCTAATCGAAGGCGCTCAAGCCAAAAGGTTGGAAATGCCAATCACCATATGAATAAAAAAAAAATAAAAAAAATTTGAAACCTGAGTTCTGACATAGATCATCTTATGACTAGGGGAAAGAAATCATAGAAATTTGACAATTTTTAAATTTTCACGAACATTAACATTGATGATTTTGTTTTTAGCAAACGTACGTGCTCAATCGAGCTTGGAGGTGCTTGTAAAACAGAATGGGCTTCGTCTATCGCCGATCAATACTACTACCTATTGTCTGGACACAGCCCGGGAAGGAGACGAAGAAGTTTCCGAAACCGAAGACCAGTGTCAGTTGTTAAAGCGTTTAACAGTCGGTTGCAGGAAATCAAGAAAAGACATTCAGCCTAAAAATCAGATAAATTAAGGACTTTTAATTTTCAGGTACAGAAGATAATTGACCTTTAAGCATATGAAAATTATACTTGAACTAAATATCGGAAAAGAGCGACTACGCATATTTCACCCGATTCCAAATATCCCCGTTGTTTATCACATTGTTTATTCTGATTCCCATGACGATAGGATACATTTGTACTAGTATGTAAATATCATCGTTAGATAAGAATTACTACACATAAATAAATTATTACATATGTTGACTTACTAATAAATGATTTTTTCATTCAAATAATGTTTTTGTGTATTTTCAGCTAATAATTAAATTACAACTAGAGACGAATTCGATCTACATTGCTAAGATGAACGACGATATTTAAGATTCAAGAAACAGTATATTTGACATGTGCAGTTAGATGAAAAATTATATCTATTAAGTAATTTAATTATGCTTATAACTTCTTTCATAAAAGTTTAAGAAAGGACATGTGCGCACTATATAATTGTAAATATTTGTTACAATATCATTTCATTAATTCAAAAAAGTTCCACTACACAAATGTAACAGTTTTGTTTTCTTTTATGTGTAAAAGACAAACCTATACACAATTCATTTTTTCTTTAAATAATCCAGTTATATCATAATCCCTTACGACTACAACATCATTTTGTTTTTGTTATCTAAATTTGTGTTTTTCTTTGTTAATTCTATACGTATTCTTATTCAGTCAGTGTTACCAGCATGCGTTTATTATCTTTTATGTCAATATGTTTGCCTGCAACGTATTGCAGAAGCATTCATATAGGGATCACTTGGCATCATGCGTTGTCTTGCATTGTTCTTTGGCGTCACAAAATATTCTGTCACATACACCCTGACAAAACAAACCATTGCCTCTTGATATTGGGCAAGGTGCATCTTCCCATGATGATATGAAGTGTCAAATGATTTTATGCCCGCCACATTGTTACTTCCTGTTAAACGAATTTACATGTACAATGGACATATATGCAAAATATTAGTCGCAGTTTTCCCGGAAACTACACGCCACATCCACTTGATATTTGGCATTTCGCTCTCTTCTATAGTACTGCACGGAGTACAGCCATTCTATTCCCAAACATTTGCTTCTTCCTGTTTACCGAATCTTTAGATTTTATATATTTTAATGAAATTTTGCGCAGTTTTCTGGGCAACGACATGCCACAGCTCTTCTATTTTTGGCATGTAGCTTCGTCCTACAATATTATATGATGTGAAGCCATAATATGGCCGTAACTCATGCACTTCCTGTTTATTAAATATTTTAAGACACAGACGACAAACGCTTTTTTTGGCCGACGGCATACACTTTTCATGAAAAACCGCCATTTTGGTTTATTTTTATGAAATATCTGCAATGTTTTTATGTTCAATTGTCTTATCTATAATAAGATGTACTTAGACAGCTGGGATATGTTACCTCGAGCAACTAAAAGGTAAAACCAAAAACGCCAATCTAGGGGTCTAGATGTAGAACGTGCTTGTTAAATTTATAATGACTTTTCGTCTTTTCTTGGCTTTTTGCATAAATTATTTATGACAGTGCGTGTAACCAATGGTTTCGCCAAGGTGAAACACTTATAGCTTTTCAAAGAACTTGAACATTTGTTACTTACAACATGCTAACCACCTTGCAATTAAACTGAGAATTACAATAATAAGACTTTTTTTCTTTGACGTTTCCTCTAAGTGCTAAAAGAAGGTAATATTTTTAGCATTTATTTTTAATCTTAATGCAAGACGACCTCAAGCTACCACCAGTCTAATTGAAGGTTGCTATCTGTCTTACATTGTGGAGTGTTTTTAAATTGCCGCTTGTTTATGTAGGTTCGTTGTGTCATATACACTTATTCCACATCTCACCATTGTATATACTGGTCCGTCTAAGCTAGTATGGTTTTGTTATAATGTTTATTTGCCGATTTCGTGAAGAGTCATAGTTACTTTCATGTTCTGTTCCCTTTGGATATGCATCACTGGTGAGTCCCGGACTCAATGCCTCAGATTGTCATTTGCTGTTAAAATGACCAGTCGGCACGATAAAATACACGACAAAGATGAGAATTTTTTTTTGCGATAATATATTGTGTGCAAAATTTCAGTCGCAGTTTTCCCGCCAACTACATGCCATAGTCGCTTGATATTTGGCATTTCGCTTCCTCCTATAGAACTGCATGGGGTTAAGTCATTCTTTGCCCAAACCTTTGCTTCTTCCTGTTTACCAAATCTTAAGACTTAAGAGTTTGTAAAAGTGAAATTTCGTCGCAGTTATATGGGCAACGACATACCACAGCCTCTCGATATTTTTCATGAAGATTCCTCCTACAGTTTTATATGATATGAAGCCATATTATGCCCGTTACTCACGCACTTCATGTTCACAAGAACAACAAGCATACTGTGATTCTATATATAACCGTAGTGGAATTAATCATATGTGAATTTTAAAGAACTCAAAAGATTTGTTAGATAATTTTAAATCCCGGTCATTCTCTGAGGTACATTCTTTGAAAAATGTCGATTTTTCAACTTTGTACACCACATTGCCACACGAAAAACTTAAGTTTCGACTGAAAAAACTTATTGAAAAGGCCATTTCGAATTCAAGGAACTTTGTTGTTTTAGGCTATAATTTTACATTTTTTTTTTCCAAAACATCTTATTAAGATAAGATTTGTTACACTTTGGATCAAGTTTGCAGTATGCTTGATTTCCTTATTGACAACATATTTGTCACATTTTGAGGAGAGGTTTTTTTAACAACAAATCGGCATTCTAATGGGCACCATTTGTGCTCCTCTCCTCGCCGCCTTGTTTTTATACTCTTACGAGACTGAATTTCTTCAGGAACTCGTAGAGAACAAGAAGATGAAAGAGGCAAGGTAATTTAATCTCACTTTCAGATATATTGATGACGTCCTCTCTGTCAACAACTCGTCGATTGGCAGATGGATTCCTTCAATAAATCCTCTGGAACTAGAGGTTAAAGAAACAACAGAATCAACTTGATTTACATCATTCTTGGATCTACATCTCAAATTTGATCCGGGTGGTCATATCAGTACAAAAATTTACGATAAAAGAGACGATTTTAGTTTTAAAATTATCAATTTTCCTTACTTGGAAAGTAACATACCTACGTCACCTGCATACGGTGTCTATATTTTATAACTAATTCGATACACATTTTTCAGATTTTTTTTTATCCGACACCGCTTTCTCCGTATTATTAGACTATTATTATTATTTTTATACTATTAGACCAAGGTTATAAGAAAATACGTCTCATACGATCTCTAAAAAAATCTTTATTCGTTATCGGCCACTGGTAGAAAAATTCAATATCATGTTAGACGGAATGGTTAGTTCTTGCTTTGATTAGTGTTTGGCTGGTTGGTGTACCTAGCATCCCTGATATGTCATCACAAACCTGTTGTGTTTTGTGAAACTACCGGACCCAAAGACCGCAATGGAAGAGGGAGGTTTGGCGCGCCTTAAAACCTGGTTTAACCACCATTTCTTTTGAAATGCCTGTACTAAGTCAGGGCCATTGCGGTCTTCAATTTTTCTGGTATGTCTTCCTTGTTTTGTCTAGTCTTATGGACATTTGAGATTGATTCTCCAAGTTCGGTAATTTTGTTATTACCGTTATTTATAAAATATTTAAAGACGCAGGCGACATACGCTAATGCAGACGCATACACTTTTCATAGAAAACCACCATTCATGTTGATTTAAATGAAACATCTGCACTGTTTTTATGTTTGATTGTCTAATCCGCTGCTGGTGGACCAGAGGTCCCCGAGGGTAATCACAAGCCTGGTAGTCAGACTTGTCTGACACGAATTACCATAAAATTTCTAATATTTTGTCGCTGAAATTTCCGATTATTAAATTCAAAATTGATGAAAACACCAGGTTTCTTTCCTTGTAATGCACATGGTCGATATCCTCGGTGCTTGATTTGGCTTCCTTGTTCGAACGTTTTTGTTTTGAGTACTTTTCGTTTTCAACTGTTTTGGGTTTTTACCTTCCAATGTTTTGGTTTAAATGCTACTGATGAGAGGTTACTCCTTGAAATATCGATATATAGCATATCCAAATTAACCGTTTATACCCGCGTTTTTGGTATTTGTTATTTTGAAACCACTGGGCGATAACCGCTGCTGGTGGACCAGAGGTCCCCGAGGGTAATCACAAGCCTGGTAGTCAGACTTGTCTGACACGAATTACCATAAAATTTCTAATATTTTGTCGCTGAAATTTCCGATTATTAAATTCAAAATTGATGAAAACACCAGGTTTCTTTCCTTGTAATGCACATGGTCGATATCCTCGGTGCTGGATTTGGCTTCCTTGTTCGAACGTTTTGGTTTTGAGTACTTTTCGTTTTCAACTGTTTTGGGTTTTTACCTTCCAATGTTTTGATTAAATGCTACTGATGAGAGGTTACTCCTTGAAATATCGATATATAGCATATCCAAATTAATCGTTTATACCCGCGTTTTTGGTATTTGTTATTTTGAAACCACTGGGCGATAACCACTGCTGGTGGACCAGAGGTCCCCGAGGGTAATCACAAGCCTGGTAGTCAGACTTGTCTGACACGAATTACCATAAAATTTCTAATATTTTGTCGCTGAAATTTCCGATTATTAAATTCAAAATTGATGAAAACACCAGGTTTCTTTCCTTGTAATGCACATGGTCGATATCCTCGGTGCTGGATTTGGCTTCCTTGTTCGAACGTTTTGGTTTTGAGTACTTTTCGTTTCCAACTGTTTTGGGTTTTTACCTTCCAATGTTTTGGTTTAAATGCTACTGATGAGAGGTTACTCCTTGAAATATCGATATATAGCATATCCAAATTAACCGTTTATACCCGCGTTTTTGGTATTTGTTATTTCTATTACAAGTTGTACTAAGATAGCTGGGTCATGTTGCCTCAAGCAACCAAAAGGTAAAAGCAAAACGGCAATCTAGGGGTCTTGATGTAGAACGTGCTTGTTTCATTTATAATAACTTTTCGTCTTTTCTTGGCTTTTTGCACAAACTATTTATGACAGTACGTGTAACCAATGGTTTCGCTTAGGTGTAACACTTATAGCTTTTCAAAGATCATGAACATTTGTTACTTACAACAAGCTAACCATCTTGCAATTAAACTGAGAATTACAATAACAAGACTTTATTCTTTGATGTTTCCTCTTAGTTCTAAAACAAGGCATTTTATAAAGCATTTATTTTTAAACTAAATGCAATACGGCATCCAGCGACCACCAGTCTAATTGAAGGTTGCTAGCTGTCTCACATTGTGGAGTGTTTTTAAATTGCCGCTTGTTTATGTAGGTTCGTTGTGGCACATACACTTATTGCAAATCTCATCATTGTATATACTGGTCCGTCTTAGCTTGTATGGTTTTATTATAATGTTTATTTGTAAATAGTCCTAGTTACTTTAATGTTCTGTTCCTTTTGGATATGCATCACTGGTGAGTCTCAACTCGGACTCAATGCCTCAGATTGTCATTTGCTGTTAAAATAACCAGTCGGCACGAGAAAATACACGACAAAGATTAGAAAAATAAACAATGTTTAAAAAAAGAAGAACTGTGAGCAGCTGCTAAATCCCCCCTCGATATCAATCAGATCAAATTATAAAATCAGAGATAAACATCTACATTTTGACACACAAATTGTGTGAAAATTTCATGAAACCTAATGGAGGGGAAAGAAGAAATTGCAGATGAGAGATGGGTACCCCTTTGTCGTCTGATGGCTTAGACAATATTTTCAAACGGGAAATCCGAAAATTCAGTATGATCTAATTCTAAATAGAAGGCCATGAAAATCAACATGATTTCAACAGCTCGAAGAAACAGACGACATTTAACGCACATTTAAATTAAAGGAAGGGAATAAAGAACTGATTTGTTTGGCCACTGGAATAAAACGTGGGAATACCGGTAACAAATTCTAAAGGGCCTATTCATTTTATATTCATATTCATATTTCTCTGTTGTAAGGATTTACAAATTTCTCGATACATGTACCACTGGGCTGACCGAATAAACATTTAGCTGACAATATTGAAATAACTTTTAAAAATATTTCAAGATGTCGCAGGTCTTAAGACCATCTATAATCGAAAGTGTACGCAGGTTCCTCTGACTTCCTTAATACTAATGATGTTTTGTTCCACTTAACTATCACTTGAAGGCCTTCAATGCTTCACTTATCTATTCTTACAAAAATTAAAGGACTCTTAAAGAAAAAATAGTGTATTATATTTAGAAATACATCTTTAAGAGTACGCATAAGGATTGTTTCGTCTAGTTGGAAACAACAGAAAATCTTTCTTTCAATAAAAAATATGTTTTAAAATCCTGAAATAGGTAAATAAAGGTATTAATAAAATTACCGAACGTGTAGGATCAATCTTAAAGTCCAAGAGAAAGACAAAACAGGAAAGACATACCGGAAAACTGAACATCGCAATGACTTGGTACAGACATTAATTTCAAAAGAAATGGTGTTTTAAACCAGGTTAATGGCGTGTTAATCCTCCCTCTTCCATTGCGGTAGTAACACATAACATAACACGGTTGTAATTTATAGGAGAACCTGTATTAATAACAATGCTTTTGATCGTTTTGAAATACAATGTAATACACTATGTATGCATTGAAATATGTTCATCTGCTCTTTTTAGATTGTTTTAATCAACAATTGATTTTGAGTTACATGTAAACACATGTCGAAGGTACAATTAACATAAATTCGATGAGACAAACATACGCTTTGATAAAGATTCCTTGCTTAGGACAGGCACATTTAAAATGTGGCGGGGTTAGCTTTTTGGTGAAAACCTTCCCCTGTAGTGTATGCTATCTAGTTCTAATAACTCATTTTGAAAAGCTTGTGTCGCGATCGGTGATCTTGATCATTTCAATAGCATAATAAAAAGCTACGCCGAGCGCAGCATGATACGATATGATGCAGCACAATGGTGGACTCACAAAGCATTTTGACACATGCATTCTGTGATGGACTTACAATGCATATTTGATTTTTTTATTTATACCAACTTTTAAGGAACTCTTACATGTATATGTTAGAGGCAATAGGTATAATTAGGCATTAAGCTTAAATCCTAGGCAATAAGATAATACCTAGTCATTAGCGTTAATGCCTAAATCGAATTTGGCATTAAGGCTAATGCCTAGAATTTAGGTCTAATGCCTGATTTTTTTTCCATGAAAATTATTCTTATTGCCTAACCAGATAATCTGATACATAATGAAAAGAAAATTTGAAATTAAAGGTTCAATATTAGTAAGTTGAGCTGAAATAGTATTTCTTTGAATAATAGTAGGTAGCCAAATTTCAAACAAAATCAAATATTATTTATTTCTAATGATTTTGTATTTTAGCTCACCTGGCCAAAGGCCATGTGAGCTTATACAATCACTATGTGTTAATCATCGTCCGTCGTCCGTTAACAATTTCAGAAATCTTCTCCTCTGAAACCACTGAACCAATGAAACTGAAACTTTGCATATTGGCAAGACCATAAAAAAAACATAGCATAAAGGTATCAATTGGGCATTCAACCATTGTCAAAACACCGAAAGGGAGGGCAAGGACAAAATCAGTCACCAAAACAAGAACAATGTGTACATTTTCCTAACCACCAATACAGATTGATCTCCACTATTGAAACATTAAAAGATCTTAAATATAACATTTGTCAATATAAGAGGGTGTGGATGGGGTTTCCAGAATAGAAAATAATGGCCAAAAAGTTAAAAGATAAAGAATAATGACCAAAGAAACTAAAGAATAGAGAATATTGACCCTTACAGAATAAAGAATAATGTGAAAAATTGACTAAACTCCAAACAAAGCCTTAAAAGAATTGGAATAAAAAAGCAAAAAATTTACAGAATAAAGAATTGAGGACACCTCCGTCCACACCCTCATATATACTCACTCAAAAAAGAAACGCAACATGCAAAAATTTTAAAATTACATCGCATACTAAAGTCGAGTTTTATATCATCAATTGTTGAAATATCATTATGAAATTTGACTTGGCAATTGTAGAGGGGTCACTTTTTCTTTAATTGCTAAATTTTTATAAAATGTCTACAAATTGAGTGCGCATGCCAATCAGAATTATGTCATGCAGTTTGTTTGCAAGACAGTACTCAAACTGCCACCCCCATATTCGAAAGAACGTTCCGTACAAGATTTCAATATCTGATTCTCATCACCCAAAAGTTTGTGCTTCTTTCCGTGGTTTTTGATTGCACAATAAGGCGTTGGCGCATGCGCAGATCCGATTTAATCAGTAGATGCACGATTTTTCATAAGATCAAAATTTTCAGAAAGTCTTTAAAAAGCAAAATTGTCTTGTGTTTTACGTTTGTTATGTTATTGGTAAGGATTCTCATGTTCCCATTTGACTCTTGATGCACTACACTCCACCCAATTTTTCAAAATCTCTGAACCTTCCTTCTCATATTGTTTGCCATTTGTTAGAATGTTTAGCAGAAGCTTTCTTTGTAAAAATTGGTATTTTAGTTTACGACAATGTTTTGGTGCTGATATCATTCTGGATGAATAATCCAAGGAGAATTCCCTTGTTCAAAACTCCTTCAACCGATATGTCGTGTGCAGGGGAAATTCACGCCTCATGTTGAGCCTGATGTTAACCACTTTAGACGGGATTATCGCTATGATAATGATGGTATCAAAGAAAGGAAGATTTTCGCATGGTTATGGAACCAAAAAAGTGACCGTTTCACATATTGGTTACCAGAATTAGTGGATGTTAGATAAGACTATCAATTTCTATGATTTTTCAAAGTTGGATAAGCGCAAGCGCTAGCGCCACCCGATGTTTTTAAAAAAGTGGGGGATGGGAGCAAAGGCTTCAATATGTGTGAAAATGGGGGCCAGAAGATCGTATGCAGCGTTTTTTTAGAAACAGAGAGAACACAAAAGAAGTCGTGATTTTATCATTTAGTCGGTATAACTTCAGTTGGCGCTGCGCCTTTGTTGGCTGGTAAATTTGAATTTTGTTTATATCACACGTAAGATTAACCATTTCTTAATGATTCTGCAAAATTTCACATTCGTACGTTAATTTTTAGTTGAAATTCATTAGTTTTTTTTTCAATAGTATTTTAAGTATCTTTATATGTTGCGTTTCTTTTTTGAGAGAGTATAAATAAACTGGTATGTGCCAGACCTACTATAGAAAAAGCTTACATTATATTTTGTTTACTACAGATGATTTTATGGAAAAACTGCAAATCCATAAGGTCATTCTTTGATATTCTGATTTGTTTGGAATGGTTTGAATTTGTTTTACATCACTGACCACCAATACGACGAAAGCATCCACATTATGTACCTTGCAGCAGGTCATCATTTATGGTTGTTGTGTTGCTGACATAAATATTTATGGATTGGTCCATCAAATTACGTACCAAAAACTCTGGAAACTCTGTTTTTGTTTCGCTAAATTTTTTAACGGCTTTTTAATATTTTTACCAAAGTTATTGCAATTCTCACAGTTTCCTAAACATTTAAAACTCCAAATATAAATTTATTTTAATAATTATGTTCTATTTTTAGTAATAGTGGCAATGTATTTTATCATCTTGTCAACATAAAATAAATAAAAAAATAAAAAATATTTGATTTTGTTTGAAATTGGGCTAGCCACCCAAAGAAATCCTTTTTTCAGTTAAACTTATTATTATTGAAAGCAAACTTTAATTTCAAATTTTCTTTTCATGATGTATCAGATTATCTGGTTAGGCAATAAGAATAATTTTCATGGAAAAAATCAGGCATTAGACCTAAATCCTAGGCGTTAAGCTTAATGCCAAATTCTATTTAGGCATTAACACTAATGCCAAGGTATTATCTTATTGCCTAGGATTTAAGCTTAATGCCTAATTATACCTATTGCTTCTAACATATACACGACGTCGCCATAACATTTATCATACGATCACAAACATTTTGCTGTCGTAAAAACCTTTTTGGGTTTGTTTTCATGGTCAAAGAAATGCAATTAGACCAATAGCCTAAAATTGGAAGATGTTAAATTGCCACCCACTACCTGATTTTTATGTGGAAAATATTATATATATATGAATTAACCAGAGAATTCAGTAACCTGCATAAATCTTGTATAACTCTCAAACCTTCATAATCTTTTTATTGTGACTAACTCGTATTTCTTCTAATCATTGAAATCAAAAGAGGCACAACATTTAAACTATTATTTAATTTGTTTTACTCTGTTAACATCATTGATTCAACTTTACTTCTACGAAAGGTTCTATTTAAGACAGTTAGCACTTGTAACTGGCGACACATTTTAAAAGTATCTCGTACAAACTCTACATTTCCAATATCATTTCCGGTCGTCAAATACAGCTTCTCTATGTTTGGACAATACTTTAAAATCTCATATATAAGTGTCTTTGACAGTTTGGTACAACGCTGCATATTTAGCACTTTAAGTTTTGATATATTTTTCTTTTCGGTATCTGTTTCTTTAAAGTTCCCACGGTCTGTGTCAGTATCTTGCTCGGACGCTTCACCATTAGCATTCACTCGTTGCTCATGGTTAGATTCGTGGCTCTGAAAACTCGATGAATCTCCTGTATCAGCTATCCCTATACAGGACGACAAGTCCAAATATTTCAAGTTTTTGCATTCGCTAACAAAATGTATGGCTCCTTCCACGGTAATCTTACAAATTTTATGAAAATTTGCAGATTCTAACATACCACAACTATCAGCTATCGCTACAAGAGCTGGATTACCAACTTTTAAACAACCAGTGAGACGAATGCATTTCAAATTAGCCAATGCATGAACAAGACATATAACTCCGTTGTCGCTGATTTTTCGACAACCTTTAAAAGAAACAGTTGACAAGGTTTTACATTTAGCTAAGTCCACAAGTCCGTTTCCAGTTATATCTGGTCCGTTAATGGGTGGATTGCAACCCACGAGAAGAGATTCTAATTTGAAACAATAAATTGATATATGTCTTAAAGACTCATCCGTGATAGCAATAGAAGTCTCTAAATTCAAGTACTCTAGATTTGGGCATCGCTGAACTAAACTTTCTACTCCTTCGTCACTAAACAAGGGCGAGTGCACAGTAACATTAGTCAGATTTAATGTCTTTGTTTCCGTCAGAAATGGTGATTTGAGCGAAAATTCGTTCGACAATGCCAAATCCTTTATAGAAACACAGTGATCTAAAATGGCGGAAACAATGTGAACGTCTTCTTCATGCGATGACGTCAAACTAAAATTATCTAAATGGTTTTGTCTCATCATGAAATCTAAAAACCTGTTTCTGACCATCGTCAGGTCATTCGACAAATATGTTAAGCGAAATGATTTTAATTGTACATTTTGTAATGTTAGCATACTTTTTTCAATATCTCGCCATGTTCGCGGTTGAAATTCGATATTTCGCAATTTTGGACAACTTAAGACCAAATTTTCAACCGACTTGGACCATTTTATTTCGTGTAATACCGACAATTCTGATAAAAGAATGAATTGAAATTTATGTTTACTTTCGGCTAACTTTTGAAACGAGGCTGATGATATGACTAATTTCTCAACTGACGATTGAATATTGTGAAAATAGTTCAAAAACTGCGGACATGATTTGAAAATCCCTTCAAAACACACTGATTTCCAATATTGCGAGTTTGTGCTAAGATCCAACCAATATAAACTCACTTTACTCATTGTGTTTACCAAATCAAACTGCGATACGTACGAAAATATTTTAGTCATTAACTCGGGTGGTAGGTCATTCCAATTCACATCAGAGTGATGCTCTCCCGCGAATTTATCATCAACTAGTTCATTATGCTGTTCCATCCTTGAAAAGACTTCCAAACTAAGTCTAAAAAATGTCAATGAAAATTTAAAAAGTTTTTATACACTTTATATAATTAAATCTCTTCTTAGCTTTATTAAAATAAAGAAAGAATGTGTCCATGGGACACAAATGACCACGAATAGGTCCCGAACAGGAAGTATAGGTCCGACGGGTTTGAAACTCACTTTTGAAGTACAGTTTGTTTTACAAAAGCATCCTACACAATTTCAAATCATTCTCAAATACGATTTGTTTTACGTAAATATTCATATCGACCAAGTCGAGTACGGGAAGTAGAAGTCCTACGGGTTTCAAAGTCACTTAATTAAGACTTACAGTTTGTTTTACAAAATAGAAAATAATGAAAAACCTCCTTGATAAAAATTTTAAATTATACTCAGTTTTTTAGAAAAGCTCGGCGGAAATTTGCAGGGACGGACGGACGGCATGTTGTCACATGGGCCTAAAACTTGCTTATTGGAATATTATGTTATAGTCAAATGAACATTTTGAAATACTCGCGACCAAGAACTTTAGTCGACTTACAAACAGGCAGCAAATTTAGTGGGACTCGAACACTTTTAAAAACTTTTTTTTGCGTATAGATAGATCTGTGACCCCTCGACCACCCAGGACTTTCAAAATAATTTGAACCTCCGTATTGATCATAACATTGAAATAGGTGACGAATGTTGACCATGCGAGGTGTGTGGACAGACGGACTGACCGATGATGGACCCGTTTAAGGATGAAGCATAAATGAATATGCTGAATTGCATAAGTTACTAATCGATTGAAAAAAAACTTTCAGTAACACAATGTATATGTGTAAAAGGATATTGAAAGCCTTCGTAATAAATTAACAACTTACGTGATATCGGCTCAACTTCATAGACATGTCCATAAATAATGAAAGATGCCCTTTAAATAAGGAAGTAAAGGTACGAGTTCATGTCTAAAAATAGTCACCATGTGATATTAGTAAACAGTAAGGTATATATTTATGCATGTATACATCTGGAAAAATAATTGAAAATTATTCAATATCATATGATTTAAAAAAAAATCATACATCGAATGACAAGAGAAACAGAACATTAACGTGTTGAAAAAGAATAATGAAACTAAATGATGTTTTTGTCAACAGTTTTGGCAACAGTTTTGAAGAACTCAGATGCAATCACATTTTTTTTCTTTTTTTAAATCATTAAATCAACAACTACAAAATTTGTTGGCACTGTATGTCTAAGGCACGGACCATTTGATTTTCTGGGGGGGGGGGGGGGCTGGGATTTTTTTGAAAAAAATTTCCCAGCCCTGATTTTTGTAAAAAAAATAATCTGGCCAGCATCTAGGTTGAAAAAAATAATCTGGTTTCAATCTTGCCAAAAAAATTCCCCGGCTCAAGGTAAAATCCCAGCCCCCCCCCCCCCCAGAATATCAAATGGTTCGTGCCTAATCATAACCTAGCCGGAGGTGTGCTCATTTCAGGCAGCTTTGTCCACAAAGCAACTGGAATATGTTTACCCAAAATAGTTAAATGGGAAACGGCTGTCACAATGAATGCCGGGGTCGTCAGGCTATAATGACCTGTAATGCGGAAAAGCTGACCGCAAACCATACTGGTGCAACGTGTTGGGAAAATATCACGTTCCTCACACATTATTTAAAGAGCCCTGCTACAGGTCTCAATAATAGTATTAAAAACCCGTAGGACCCCATGCATGCAGGAGGCTGAATTCTCCGACCCTACAAACCCTTCTTTTTTCTTATGGCAGTCAAAGCTCTAATTTCCTACTGGCCTTGTGTCCCCATTTCCTCCACTTCATCGTCATTTCATGTCCACATGTCCCTGGTGTAGCCTTAAACGTGCTGCTTCGGAATAAAGCTATAACTAACTAGCTTCAATGAAATTGATATGTGTGGCACTTTGCGGACAGGAGAGATTAAATTGAGCATTTTAATAAATCTGAAAGAGCTTTTGGTCACCCGATGACACCACGTACGCAGCTGTGAAAAACACTGAATATATATATTAACTCATTGTTGCTCTTGGCATGTGTAATTTACAAAAAGAGGTCGACTAAAAGTTCAACTCATAAACATTTTAAATTTAACTACGTTTTCAATATCTTAAAAGATTGTCAAAGGGTTTTGTGATAAAAGTGTATTCCCAGTCACGAGAATCAAAGGTTTTGTGACCAGTATCAAAAGACATGTGTGGCAGGGAATCGAATGACGACCAATCTTGTTTCAATCGTCAACATGAACCATTCTGCCTCATCTGATCATGCTGATAGGTGCACTGGATTAACCAACAATGTCAGTATGGAAGACAAACAGGCTAACATAAAGAACATAGAAGGACTTTTCAAAGACTTAAATTTCGAACGCCTACAATTTTTTAAACCGCAAAAGATACATGCATATAAAGTGTTTTAATGCGTCATAAGTAATTATAATTAAAAACAAAGAATGTTTTAGATAAAATCAAAACATCAATTTTTCATAATTTGATCATTTTATTTAAATCTAAATAAAGTGTTGTAATAATTTTTTTCAAGTTGTAGGTACAACCTATTTCAAATCAGAAACTGCGTTCAGCCCCGGCGCCACAAAACAATAACAAACATCATTGATTCCCATATTAAACATAATGGGTTAAGAATATGCTCAGACTTCAAATATTTTTTTTTTCAATTTTTGTGGCACCGGGGTCGTTTCAAAATTACTTAAAAGTTCCAGACAATAAATTAGGCTGCGCTTGACGCGCTTTTCGTCTATTCAAAACCCAATAATTAGAGGCGCCGTACCCAAAGGTTGAAAATTCAAAACACTATATGACGAATTTGGAGTATACAACAAGAAAAAACAAAAATGTCAAACTGGGAACCAAATTAGGACTAAGATCAAGCTAAGTCTAGGTTAGAAAGAACCTTAGGGTTTTTACAATTTTGAATTTATGTTTTATTCTACACAAAATAGAATGAAAGTTGATGATCAGTGTATTGAAAAAAAAAATCACGAATTCGGCTATATCAGGGGGATCAAAATGAAAGGGTTATAAAATAAACAGGAAACGATTAAGTCAAGGCCGTCGGAAGGTGCGATCACACCCCCGTTGTAGAAAAAAAAACCTCTGTAGAAATGCACCAAAACCCACAAAAGTGGGTCCAATTTTAGTAAAATTTGTCCAGCTGAGAGGAGATCCCCCTCTTAGACCCTCCCCCGCACCCCTTCCCAGAAACTAGGCGACGGCCCTGGAAAAAGTAGGGATGGGTAAGATCGGCCAAATAGGATTACTGTAGGGATCCCAAGGGCCATACTTGTACTTAACCTGCAGCAGATTATAATGCCTAATGGCCCTGTCACACTATAACGTTTTAGCCAACGTGTGCCGACGTTTTAGAATATATTTTTAACACGCTGGTGTGCGTTGCGTAAGTTTTGTATACGTTATGAACACGCTACAAACACGTTAGCGAACGTCAGCGTGCGTTGGTGAACGTCGAGTGCGTCGCAAATTTTTCAACATGCTTAAAATTTCCGACGTTCGCCAACGTGTTAGAAATAAATTATTCGAACGCTAGGCATAAGTTAGAAGGACGTTATACACACGCTGATGGACGCTATGTGGTCGTTGTGCGCACGTTGAAATGCGTTTGACGAACGCTAAGCTAAATGGAAACGAACATGTCTAGCGATAACGCAGCGCACGTCTAGCGTCAGTGTAACGACCAAGAAACCTATTCAACGTGTTTAAAACGTGTACAGAGCGCACAGGGCGTCTTTGTAACGAATGAGTAGCGTATCAACCCCAGAATTTTATAAGTTAGATTGAATTACAAGGGGGAAAGTCAATTTCAAAAGCTTCAAATACTAATTCAAACATGAAAAAAAAACTTTATACAAAAAACAATGAAAAAAGCCAAAAAAATCTTGAATATAACAAGGATAACTAAGATGGTTTGGAATTAAAAGTAATTCTTGCAAATTGTAATACAACTATCGTGTTTTCGGTGGACATTTTTTGGTAGAAAAATACTCAAATACAACGAGTAACGACAGTCTAACTTCAATACTCATTTGAAATAATGTGTATTTTTAAAATTCAATTAGCACACGCGTTTTTCTCTATCAAGGACATCCGTCATGCTGTCTACGATCATTTAGTATTAGCCAAGTGCTAAAAAAAGGATGTTAGGCAAACTCTACAGACCGGTATTTCTTACATGTATATACTCATTTGAGAGTTTGAGAGTTTGTCAACAAGCGCATGCATTCCTCTCTGTATTTTTTCGACATATCAAAATATAAAATCTTCAATATATTTCATTGTTTTAGACTGAGTGCAAAAAATCATCACTTTTGGTTAAAAACGGTTTTAAAATAATTATACATTCATATTACCAGAACGCTGAAAACTAATATTTTTATAACGAAACTAAATTTACATGATGTATCTATCATTATTAATTAATCCAGCAATACATTTAAGCCAGATAATAGATCTATTTGGGCTTTTGTGAAATAATACTAAAGAAAAGAACAGAAATCCTAGGTTTCCCCACCGAGAGAAAAATAATAAGTTAGACTAACGCTACGAATGCGTTCTGCTGTCGTCAGACATGCGCTAGGCAAACGTCAAGTACGCCGGACAAACGCTATAGATAAGTTTTGAATAAGTTTGTCGTGCGTTGCAGGTAGTTAGTCTGACGCTTTGTGGTCGTTCACCGAGATATTTTTTGAAACTTTTTACAGCGACTGCCAACGTGTTCCAACGTTTTAGAAAATTATTCGAACGTTCGGCACACGTTGGATAAAACGTTATAGTGTGACAGGGCCATAAGGGGCGTTTCATTTCCCCATATAGTGCATCACTATGGTTAATGGTCACGTTTTATGTATTACGGCCTGACGACCACGTCATGCAAGATAATCCATCTGAGGCACATATCCTCGTGGCTCTGTCGAAAAAGCGACCCTTCATCAGAACGCTTTTTAGTCACAACGTTGAACAGTATAGGACTTATTACAAAGGATCATGAATCGTATTAAGAAAACAACAAATCGAAGTTTTCAAAAAGAGGGGTTCTATGTCGCCAAATCATAATGGTCATAGTTTTATCTGATAATTATTCACTTATAAAGACAAACAATTTTGTTGGCAAAAGTGGACTGAAATGACCTGGAAATGATCATCTCAAAACAACAAAATATGGAAAGAAAGACAACTTAATAGCCTACTTTTTACAATATTATGATTAACATACTTATCTCTTTTTAAATAATTGACAATTGAAATTTTAAATATACATTACATGCACCTAAAAAAATAACGTACAATGAGACCAAGATAAAGGTAGACCCGAGGTTCTTCCTACCACAGACATAGGTTGATTTTATTCATAATGTGGTTCCCAGTTCGGCATTTTTGGTTTTATTGTTCATGCTCTTCATTTTCATATTGCGTTTGTCATTTTCAATCTCTTTTTTTTTTGGTAGAGCGCCTCTGATTAGTCTTGAATAGACGAAACGCGCGTCTGGCGTAGGACAATTTGTTGTCTGGAACTTTGATGTATTTTTGATTTCACTGTTTACATCAATTTTTATATTCAATTTCTTACCTTAGTAGCAATCAGTCGTAAAACACATTACCATTTAGAACAGATAATTACTACAAATTAATTTATAATTAACAACGCCAAAAATAGAATGTTTAGTTCGAATCTTCATATTACCGACTGTTAACTTACATGTTATCAAAATTTAGACATTTTGTTAATAAAAAAAACGAAAAACAAATCATTTACAAGTCAACAAGTCATGAATCAGTGCTACAATAGAAGTCTTGAATTATCTTTCTTGTGCCTTACTCTACTGTGTGTTGTAACCATTGGATTATTATTACAAGTTTCGCCACAATTAGAAAAACAGTATGCCACAGTTCACAAAATACCTCTTTATGTATCCAGCAATTATAAATCAGACAACGAAGATGCATTCTGTCAAAATTTTGTTTGTAAGTTTCCTGAAAACACATTCAGTTGGTAAGAGATTGTCATTTAATTGATATCCAAAACAAAACAATTTGTCGTATCAAATTTTGTAACAGTATGTGAATATAAACATTACAATTGTAGTAAACCCGTGTGGGTTTCGGATGGCAAATAGGTCCACAGCAGCGCTAAGCTTCTCGGTAAAAGTCCACTAAAGAGCATTCTGAAACCTGATATCAGGCCGGGCTGCTTCGTCCAAAAAGCGACAATGATGACTGTGTGCCCTAGATGGTTTAATGGGGCAGCCCCCTCATAATGAATGCCAAGGTCGTGAGGGTATAATGCGGAAAACTGACCGCAAACCATAGTGATGCACCGTGTTGGGAAAATGCCACGTTCCTCGCACGTTAATTAATCAAAGAACCCTGTTGTAGGTCCAGGTAAGAGTAGGACATGAAGGAAACTAAATTTCCTGTCCTTATACCCATCACTCCTGTTTCCAGTGGCAGTCTAAATGGTCTTGTGATCCCCTTTCCTCTACTTCATCGTCATTTTATGTTCGTTGTATTACCCCTTTAATGTAAATCTCAAGATAAAGACGGAATCGTGCTGCTTAGGAGTAAAGCAATAACTAATTAATTAACTTACTAAATATATGAATTGTTTGAAGTACATCGAGTGTTACCAGGCAAAAGGTGAAGCAGGTCCAATGATACAGTAACAGATACTCACTTTGAACCCTCACTTCCAAGAGAAGAACATAAAAAGACTGTTAATAATTCCTTTACTAGTGTATCTGGAAAATGAACAAAGTTGGAGGAATGAAAAATGGGATCATTACAAAGTGTAAACGAGTTTTGACTGCCACTGTAAAATAAGGGGTTGGTGATGTTTATGAAGCAACGGTGGACCAAAGGGGTAACCAAACATCGTTATTCCGAAAAGAACAAGACGAAATAGGTAGACCAAAAAAACATCACAACGACACAAACCACACAACAAACGAAACAAAAACACACATAACAACTTAACCACATTTAGCATCGTGAACTCAAGTCAAACGAGAGTAAACTAAGGTGCACCGGAAGAGTAAGCTGTTCCCGCTTGCTATAAATAGGCTTCTGAAAGGAAGCTATGATTCATACTCATATCCAATCATATGTATATGTTTAAATAAGTCAAAGTTTTGTTCGGACTCAAAATGATACTCGTTCATTTCTTCACAGACTACAAATATCACAGTCGACCAAGACTTATTTCAATGCCTTTTTTTTCAAATTCTAGGAAAATTGTGGTGTAAGGCTACAATTCTACATATTTTCCCCAAAAATCTTATAAAGATTATATATACTCATTGGACAAAGTTGGCAGTAAGCTTGATTTCCTAATTAACAACATATTCGACACATTTTGAGGAGAAATTTTTCAACAACAAATTGGCATTCAAAATGGTGACACATTGTGCACCTCTCCTCGCCGATTTGTTTTTCATTCACTTACGAAACTGAATTTCTCTAAGAACTCGTAAAACAACAAGATGAAAGGGGCAAGGTTCTTTTATCTCAATTTCATATATATATCGACGATGTCCTCTCTGTCAACAACGCTTCGTTTGTTTGATGGATTCCTTAGCTAAATCCTAGGAAGGAAGGAGATCCAATTGTTTCACATCATTCTATTATTTGCATTTCGAATATGATCAGGGTAGCAATCTCAGAACAAAAAAAATTACGATAAAAAGAGACGACTTTAATTTTGAAATTATTAATTTCCGTAACCGAGAAAGCAACATACCTACTTCACCTGCTTACGGTGTTTTTATTTCACAACTTATTCGATAGGCCTGGGCTTGTATAAATTTTTCAGAATTTTTTTATACGACACCGCTGTCTCAGTGACTGGCTGTTAAACCAAGTTTACCAGAAAATACGTCTCATACGGTCCTTAAAAATTTCTTCCCTCGTCATTAGCAAATGGTGGACAATTCAAAATTATGTTGAACCTAATGGTTGGCGATTGTTTTGATCAGTGTTTTGCTGATTGTTGTACTAATATGCTCAACTTATGATCCCTATAATATCATCGCAAACTTTTGGCGTTTTGTGATGCTACCAGACCCTAAGATCGCAATAAAAGAGAGGTTTCTTCATTATTACCTTGTGGTTCGGATTACAAAACAACAAGGATCGAAACTCCATTCAACCACCTTTAACATACATTACTATCACAAAACATACTGACGGATAGGATACTGTACGATCCTAAGCGGTGCTGTGTGAGACCAGAACGTATATCGACATGTATTGAGGTTGGTTGAATATTTAAATTGTATACAATCAACATTTATCAGGGCAATATTAGGACGAAGACAAAGCACTTAAAGCAAAAACTCCATTAAAAAGAGTGATAATAAACATGGAATGTTGAGACATATGGGGCGTAGTTGGAACATTAAATTTGAAGACAGAGATTGGAAGGAACAGAAATTTAGCCTTTGTTGTGAAACACTTGGTTATCGACAGAGATTTATTCATCCGGGATAATCGCTGTAGCTGATGATGGGTATTTATAGTCGTGACTATAGGGGAATGTTCCTCTTCTCGACTATTTTACCAATTAAGGTTAAGACTCGCTATGTACCATGGGTCGTCCAGCCCATGACTCACCACCGCCAGTGTTAGCTGCTCCTTTATTATCCTTTGTTGTCGATGGATACAGGGCCCGTCTTCCACCACGAGGAGGTACTGGTCGGAATTCTGGAAGACTTCGCTGTAGCGATTAGCAACGGCTATAAATACGATAGCCTTTCAGTAACTGACCAATCAAAAGCATGCAGATGGTCGTCGTGTTGCCTTGTCACAACAATACACGTTCGCAATTTAGTTTTTTTTTTTGCAGATTATCCTGGCTACGAGTACTTTCAATGCTAAGCTTACGTGCAGCAAGCGTGGCACTCTACACAAACGATGGTCCACAATTGTCAGCGGTCAGGCTTTCCATAGTATAGACCTGATAACCCCCTCGGACGAGGGCCATCCTATTTAGCCTCATAGGGTACACAACTTGGACGGTATGTGTACTGCACACTAGCTGCAAGCCTATTCATCCCCGGAAAATTGTCTTAATAGATTCCCTTTCTTTAAATGAAGAAAATGAGATGTGGGATAAGTGTACGCGACACAACATAAATTTAGCGGCGATTAAAAAAAATGTTTAAATCTTTACGTGACAAGCATGTAACCTATTCATCAAAGATTAAAATGTTAATAATCAACATTGGGGACAGACCAATTTACCTTAAAGGGGATATTGACTTTTTAAGCTCACCTGGCCAGAGGAAAGGCCAGGTGAGCTTATGCCATCACTATGTGTCCGTCGTCGTCCGTCGTCGTCTGTCTTCCGTAAACAATTTCCAAAATCTTTTTTTCTGAAACCACTGAACCAATTAAACTGAAACTTTGCAGGGATGATAAATGACATGTTGGCAACACACGATCCTCATTTAAAAATGATTCAATAAAAAACCATGGCCGCTGTTACTAAAAATAGAACATAGGGTAAAATCACTTAAAATGGCTTATAGCTCAGCAACCATAACAGATAAGACTTAGGCTCTTCAGAATCAAAAGTTCTACAAAAGTGTCCATTGGGTTGAAGTTGTCAGATGACTCCTGATAGGGGTTATGGCCCTTTTAAGATAAAAAAAAACGTTTCCCTATAGAATGAAAACAATTGCAGATAAAGAAAAGCTGTTGCTTGCTTAAATATTCAGCTTATTTAGCTCTACAAATCAGTCTCCAAAGGGTCGAATTTGTCAGATGACCCCTTATAGGGGTTGCAGCCCCTTAAAGCAAAAAATAATGTTTTGGCCTATAGAATGAAAACTATTGCAGATAGAGAAAAGCTGTTGCTTGCTTCAATGTTCAGCTCATTTAGCTCTGCAAAAGTCTTCATAGGGTCAAAGTTGTCAGATGACCCTTTTTAGGGGTAACAGCCCCTTAAAGGCAAAAAAATAGTGTTTTGGGCCTATAGAATGAAAACTACTGTAGATAGAGAAAAGCTATTGTTTGCTTAAATGTTCATCTCATTTAGCTCTACAAAAGTCTACATAGGGTCAAAGTTGTTAGATGACCCCTTCTAGGGGTTACAGCCCCTTAAAGGCAAAAAATAGTGTTTTTGGCCTATAGAATGAAAACTATTGCAGATAGGGAACAGCTGTTGCTTGCATAAATGTTCTGCTCATTTAGCTCTACAAAAGTATTCATAGGGTAGAAATTGTCAGATGACCCCTTAAAGGCAAAAAATAGTGTTTTTTGGTCTATAGAATGAAAACTATTGCAGATAGAGAAAAGCTGTTGCTAGCTTAAATGTTCAGCTCATTTAGCTCTACAAAAGCCTCCATAGGGTTGAATTTGTCAGATTACCCCTTATAGGGGTTACACCGTTACAGTCCCTTAAAGGAGAAAAATAGTGTTTTTGGGTTATAGAATGAAAGCTATTACAGATGATAAAGAAAAGCTGTTGCTTGCTTAAATGTTCAGCTCATTTAGCTCTACAAAAGTATCCATAGGCTCGAAATGGTCAGGTAACCCTTTATAGGGATTACAGCCCATTAAAGTAAAAAAATAGTGTTTTTTGGCCTATAGAATAAAAACTTTTGAAGATAGAGAAAAGCTGTTGCTTTGCTTAAATGTTCAGCTCATTATGCTGCACAAGAGTCTCTTTTGGGTCAAAGTTGTCAGAATACCCCTTATAAGGATTATGGCCCTTTACAGGTGAAAAATATTGGGGTTTTTTTCTCCATAGAATGAAAACTATTGCAGATGGAGAAAAGCTGTTGCTTGCTTAAATGTTCAGCTCATTAAGCTTTACAAAAGTCTCAATTGGGTCAAAGTTGTCAGATGACCAGTTTTAGGGGTAATGGCCCTTTACAGGTCAAAAATAGTGTTATCTCCCTATAGAATAAAAACTATTGCAGATAGAGAAAAGCTGTTGCTTGCTTAAATGTTCACCTCATTTAGCTCTCCATAAGGTCAAAGTTGTCAGATGACCTCTTTTAGGGGTAATGGTCTTATGGTTTTTTTCTATAGAATGAAAACTATTGCAGATAGAGAAAAGCTGTTGCTTGCTTAAACATGTAGTTTTACAAAAGATTCACATAAGTCTGCATTGGGTCTCATTTGTCAGATGATCCCTAAAAAAACACCCTTATGGCTAAAGGACCAGGTGAGCGATTCAGGCTACTGGGAGCCTCTTGTCTTAATATTATTTTGATTCTTATTTCTATCAAATTGGCAATAGGGGTGGGTAACCCTACTGTGAGAAATCTTCAGGCACTGTTCACCTGTCGCCTGAGTAGAGTCTTCTGCACTGTCAACCTGATGCCTGATAGCAGTGTTCCTCAACGTCAAGAGTAACATGGCATTTTCTTCTACAAAAGCTATGCTCTGCAGTCAGGTTTCTATAATATAAGGACTTGGATTATAAGATAGGTTCTTTTTACTCAACCGACTGTAGCACACGTCTCGGTCGCTTTTTTGGCCAGTCCAAAGCAGAGCAAATTCTGCTATGCCAGAAAGTGGTATGATGAATTAAACATGAGACGACGATATGGAAGAAGGAATGTTAAGATCGGGCAAGGTAACCTATTTTAGGGGCTACGGGCCCTTTTCTTAAGGTTACATTTCCCCGACACGGTTTATCACTGCGGCTACAATAAGGTTTTCCGCATTATAATCGGACGACCCCGGCAATTAATATGACAGGGTAATCCCATTCAACCACTTTGATAAAAAATGTCAGTCGTTTGCAAAGCTGCCTGACCTGACATCTGATTTTTTTGCTCTGTTTAGTTGACTTTTACCGACCTGATTTATGCTTAGCGCTGCTGTTGGCCTATTCTCCACCTAGATGACCTATTACCCGCACTGGTTTGCAATTGGGACTTAACTGACGAACAGGTTCGTTATATAGTTGCTATCATACATGCTTACTCTTTAAATTCCTTAGATATGCGTTTTTGTGTACGATTTAAAGTAAACCTTTTAACAAAAAAAAATAATTCCATGGCATTGAAAAGAAACAAATTTACGAAGTAAACGGTAACTGTAAACATATGAAAATATAACTAACTATATAAACAATTAAGGTAAGTAGTGACCGTTGCCTCACTGGACCTATAAATACCTGTGTTAGTCAAATTATCCATGAAGGAATTTTCACCCTCTATAATCAGAGAAGATCATTTGTGTAACGGTATACCACTAATTACACCTCAAACGATTTACCGCTACATTTCCATCTATTGAAATATACAAAGCAGACAAACTTACACTAAACTATGTCACAGATGATACACTGCTTCAACTCTAAATCATATTAACATTATTTCTTTATATTTATCTTATTAGAAAGATATTACAAATGTATCCTTAAAAATGTGCAAGAAATAAACTCATAACATGGCTTTTGACAATGCCATTTTATACCGTTACTTAAGTAGTTGGTTAATTTTTCCCATTCAGCGAAAATTCGGCAATAGCAATGATATGAACATGAAAGATGTCATTAGCCAGAAAAAGCACATGTGAAACCGGTAGACAAGTCTTCACAACAACAAACCAAATAGCATTCAAAATAAACACATATCCGGTGTTAGTACATCCGTCACGTTGTCAACAATCAATTTAGCGTGGGTCAATACACAATATTTTTGTCAAACCAACACCTTTAGTTTCAGATCTGCATGTGTTCATCTGAGAGTTTGTCTACAAGCGCACGATGTCCGTCTTAGAAATTTTTTAGAGACCACAACAACCGAGGAGCAACAAACCCTTTGTTGACAGTGACCATAAACAGACGTAACACCATAATTCTATGCAATATGCTTATATTTAGTCACTATTTGCTTATTAATGATTATGCATTATGCTTATTTCCTGAAATTGATCAAAGGCACGTTTTACCCATTCATGTCAGTTCCAGGTTTCAAACAGACCCACACCGGCGCAAAGCTTTTGGTTAAAAAAAACAACTATAGAGCACTCAGAACTTGATGTCAGGTATATTCTTGACATTGCCGAACTTGTGCTATTTAGGAGTAACTAAGTAATTCTAGCTATCTCCTAGGCCATAAGAAAATAAACGTTTTGTGCTATAGCAACAACTAACGCTTCTGGGTCCCATTTTTACTAACGATTTGTTTTTGTAAACATAGTCATCGCATAGAGGTAATGTGTTTAGCCAAATCATCTTTAAGGCAAATTAAACGTTAGTTGATACGGTTTAACTTATTTAATTATAACAAATTACATATCTTTTTGGTCATCAAGGCCTAGCATAATAACTTTGCGGTTGTGTACAAACAATTTCTGACAGACAGTTGGCAAAAGATTTTTTTTTATTTCTGATTTAAACATCTAAAAGCTACTAAAAGTAAATCAGAGCTGTTGAAATAGATAGACAAAAAAAGCTAGGTGATAGATATAAAGCACAATAGAAACGGCGACTTATCACATTGCATTTGATTCTCCGACTGCAATAAAGGAGAAAAGTACGATCAAGGAGACTGGGGACAGCAACAAAACAAATACCACACCCAAGGTATACCACCTGCTTGGGTCGACACTCGCCATTCGGTTCTGGTCAGCTGATGTGTCCACATCGTTCTTGTTCTTTTAGCCCCTGAGGAAGGACTTGCAGTCCAAAAATTTGGGCATTTTTTATTTATTTTTTCATTAATTTTTACCTTTTATTGTGATTTTCTTGTTTGGATTTTACCTTTTAAATGTGGTTTTACCTTCTAAATTATTGTTTTGTTTACCTCAGGTACAATATCCGTTCTATAATTGGAAAACGACCAACTAGTAGACGACATGAATTAGTGGACACTGCTCTCCCATCTGAAATGAAAATAAGGGAAAGTATATTTGCGTTACTTCAAAGCAGCACACGTCGAGACAAATTAGTGGGGATAAATTGAATATGAAATGATGAAGTTGGAAGGGGGTAACAAGGCCAATCGGAGAAACCCGGTAAGGTTACTACCAATAATGAAGGCATTTGAATGTTAAGACAATTAACTAAGCCTACTTATATGAGAGCTATTTGTGCTTGTTGTTATCATATATGTCCAGAGGGGCGTCTTACTTTCAAAATTTGGATTGGTTTGGAGTCATATACATCATTCGATCTAGGATAAATTGCAAGATGACGAAGAGCAACCACCGCTCACATCAAAGTTGTTTTTAAAATTGCTGCCTTTTATGTTTTAGGTTGTATCATGTACACTTATTCCACATTTCATTTTCTATACTATAGCGTAATGGCTAATCTTCAGAGTGTCTGGCTTGGCTAACTGTGCCGGGTTTTTTTTAAACACTCACTTCGGGTTTAGTATAAACATATTTATTTATTCCGGATGGGAAACAAGCTCAATGCCAAATTGCACTTTGCGAGTGTGGCCTTTGTAAACTGCCTCCGTTGTGCTTACTCTTATCGAACTTTACAAGGGGTCTTTAACGTGCACAGGGAATTGCTTTCCCCATACACGGGGCATCCTTTTTCGTCCCTTCCGAAGAACTAGCAGCGTTTAATTTTGAGACCATCCAGTAGAGAGTAAAATCGGTTCATGAAATTTTCACCCGTGACGAGGATCGAACCACGAACCTTGGTGTTGAAGCCCGACGCGTTAACCACTACACCACCGGCTCACTTCGGAGTATTTTTTCTTTATTGTACCACGGAGAGCTAGCATTTTTTTGTTTTCTTTAGCCTTTTAAAGTGGTAGTGATTTGTTAAACAATTATCGATATCTGGTGTATCTTCGTGACGTTTACTTTTATAATTTACATCTAAAATGCCTTAAGCCTATTATAATAAGACAAAAATCAAACCATCTTATTTTATATCATAGACCACAATAATTAGTATAGAACCTCGGGAATTTTAAAACGTAGATTAGAAAATTTGAGTTTGATAATTCTCATTATGAATAATTATTTATTTATAAAATTGGGCGGAATTCAAATAATATTACATATGACGATATGAGAGGTAAGGTTTAATCTGTATTATATAATGATTCATATTTTTATGGCTACATGCATGTGAATCGGGCGAAAAATTCGGCCATATGAGAAATTACAGAATAAACTTTCATTCAAAAACGGATGCGGGATTTGGTGAAAGTCACTCAGTGCAATTCATTTATATAATAATTATTAAACGCCTTCTTAAAAGTATCTAGAGTCGTAAAAAATATCTTTGATTTAGTAGCAAATTATGCATCAGATACAATTTTATTGTTTGCGTCTTCGTCATATATATTTGGTAAAATGCCTTTAAAAGAAACAAAGCTCAGTGAACTTGCATTTTTTGTAGTTTGGGTTTTAACAATATGAATCATACAATTGCTATTGTTGAAATTTTATAATTGTAGTTTAATTATCTGAACTATTGATAACTATAAGACTATGAATCTCGCATTACATCTATTTTCTGCACAAATATTTACATGGGAAATATTCAATACCGGTAAATATATGTTTTAAACTTGCACAGATTTTTACTTATGTAAGAGACACGTTGTCAAACAAGAGGCTCCCAGGAGCCTGAATCGCTCACCTGGTCTTGATGTTGACCCTATACTTTTGTAGAGCTAAATGAGCTGAACATTTAAGCAAGCAACAGCTTTTCTCTACCTGCAATAGTTTTCATTCTATAGGCCAAAAACACCATTTTTCACCTATAACCCCTATAAGGAGTCATCTGACAACTTCGATCCTATGGAGACTTTCGTAGAGCTAAATGTGCTGAACATTTAAGCAAGCAACAGCTAATCTCTATCTGCAATAGTTTTCATTCTGTAGGCCAAAAACATGAAAAATGGCTATTTTTCACCTTTAAGGGGCTGTACCCCTATAAGGGGTCATCTGACAACTTCGACCCTATGGAGACTTTTGTAGAGTTAAATGAGCTGAACATTTAAGCAAGCAACAGCTAATCTCTATCTGCAATAGTTTTCATTCTGTAGGACAAAAACATGAAAAATCGCTATTTTTCAGGGGCCGTAACCCCTATAAGGAGTCATCTGACAACTTCGACTCTATGCAGAATTTTGTAGAGCTAAATGAGCTGAACATTTAAGCAAGCAACAGCTAATCTCTATCTGCAATAGTTTTCATTCTGTAGGACAAAAACATGAAAAATCACTATTTTTCAGGGGCTGTAACCCCTATAAGGGGTCATCTGACAACTTCGACCCTATGGAGAATTTTGTAGAGCTCAATGAGCTGAACATTTAAGCAAGCAACAGCTAATCTCTATGTGCAATAGTTTTCATTCTGTAGGCCAAAAACATGAAAAAATGCCATTTTTCATGGGCCGTAACCCCTATAAGGGGTTATCTGACAACTTCGATCCTATGGAGACTTTCGTAGAGCTAAATGAGCTAAACATTTAAGCAAGCAACAGCTAATCTCTATCTGCAATAGTTTTCATTCTGTAGGCCAAAAACATGAAAAATGGCTATTTTTCACCTTTAAGGGGCTGTAACCCCTATAAGGGGTCATCTGACAACTTCGACCCTATGGAGACTTTTGTAGAGTTAAATGAGCTGAACATTTAAGCAAGCAACAGCTAATCTCTATCTGCAATAGTTTTCATTCTGTAGGCCAAAAACATGAAAAATTGCTATTTTTCAGGGGCCGTAACCCCTATAAGGAGTCATCTGACAACTTCGACTCTATGGAAAATTTTGTAGAGCTAAATGAGTTGAACATTTAAGCAAGCAACAGCTAATCTCTATCTTCAATAGTTTTCATTCTGTAGGACAAAAACATGAAAAATCGCTATTTTTCAGGGGCCTTAACCCCTATTAGGGGTCATCTGACAACTTCGACCCTATGGAGAATTTTGTAGAGCTCAATGAGCTGAACATTTAAGCAAGCAACAGCTAATCTCTATGTGCAATAGTTTTCATTCTGTAGGCCAAAAACATGAAAAAATGCCATTTTTCAGGGGCCGTAACCCCTATAAGAGGTTATCTGACAACTTCGATGCTATGGAGACTTTCGTAGAGCTAAATGAGCTAAACATTTAAGCAAGCAACAGCTAATCTCTATATGCAATAGTTTTCATTCTGTAGGCCAAAAACATGAAAAATGGCTATTTTTCACCTTTAAGGGGCTGTAACCCCTATAAGGGGTCATCTGACAACTTCGACCCTATGGAGACTTTTGTAAAGTTAAATGAGCTGAACATTTAAGCAAGCAACAGCTAATCTCTATCTGCAATAGTTTTCATTCTGTAGGCCAAAAAACATGAAAAAATGCTATTTTTCACCTTTAAGGGGCCGTAACCCCTATAAGGGGTCATCTGACAACTTTGACCAAATGGAGACTTTTGTAGAGCTTTTGATGCTGAATCAGTAGCGTGGCCTCAGATTTCCTCTATCTCTTATACTTTTTGATTTATAAGCCAAAAACAGTAGTCTGACCCCCCCTAGTCTATTTTTAGTAACGGCGGCCATATTTTTTAATGGATTAAAAATCAAAACACAAGTTTGGTGCAGGACACCCTAAGGATCATTCATACCAAGTTTCATTAAATTCTGTTTGGTAGTTTCAGAGGAGAAGATTTTTGAAAAATTGTTAACAGACGACGACGACGACAGACGACGACGACGACAGACGACGACGACGGACGCCAAGTGATGGTAATAGCTCACATGGACCTTCGGTCCAGGTGAGCTAAAAAAGGGGAGCTTTAATGTTGAAAGATGCTCATTATCTTGAATGGAATGCTTTATAATCTAAAAAAATATATTTTACAAAAAAAAGAATATCATTATATCACAACTGAACAAAATGCACACCATGTAAACTACTGTCCTTAATGATTGATTGTTGTCGATTTTGTGATCACACATACATTGTCATCCAGACCGTAACCAACACTTAAACGCTATAAATACAAATACCAAATCGGGTACAAAAACGGATACTTTGGTTATGCTATATATCGATATTTCAAGGAATTACCTCTCATCAGTATCATTTGAATCAAAACATTAATTAGAAGCTAAGGTCAAAAACCAAAAGTTACTCAAAGCAGGCAATCCAAATATTCGACCATATGTAGTACAGGAAAACAAACCTGTTTTTTTTGTCATGAATCGAAACAATAATGGTTGGACTTAGTTGAACAGATAAGCGACAGACATGAAATCGAACCAAAGCAATTCGGGACCTTATGGTTATGCTGCATACCAAATATCAAAAAGCTTTGACAAGCAGTGGCTTATGAAACTGTTCCAATAATATTCCTCTGTCAGTCGGCAACTTGACTATTACCATATTATTTATTTCTACTCTGTGAAAGCTGATCTAAAATACAATGACCAGTCTTTTCAAGTTAAGGCCAGACCATGCCTTCTGCCATGTTCAAAATTTCTGTCGCATGGAATGAAAAAGAAAAAATCTATTACGGCCACTGTTAAAAATAAGTTCTGAACATTTGTAATTATACTGAATGTCACCATTCTTGCATATACCAAATTTGAATTTCAGGCAGAGGCTACTTCATGCTCTTGTTGAACTTGCAATCAATATTTTACATTTGCAACAACGACAAAATCAATCAAATGATAAACTTTATGGAACGATGTTCTTACTTAATCCCCATTTTAACTGTGCATCTGATCAAATTACATTAATAAGTTATGAAAAGTAATTGGTTTATTGTTCTGTTTTAGAAAACGGAGGAAAATTAGTGTGATTTACTGTGTGCTTAATAAGATAAAATAAAACTATTTCTTAAGATTAAAAAGCTTCCCTTTGCTTTTCAAACATGAATAAAAATATTGGGTTTTTTTTAATGTCTAATCCTAAAATAAAATTATGTAATAAGTCTTTAATTTTAATGAGGAAAAAAACTTAGTCCTTTTGTACTAAAGGTATACATTTTGTGCCGGTAATTATAGAGGATGACAGTCCGAAACGTCTTAACCGATAGCTTGTAGTCAATGCACTCTAATTCAACAAGTAATTTTCCACATAACTCAATTATTTGCGGCTTATCAGATGATTTGATTTAATTTCCTCTTTTCGACACAATTTTATGGGTAGTGGGATTCTAAACAAGTATTATTGCTTAGGCTTCATCTGCTTTTTCACAAAAGAAAATTACTGCCTATCCAAATAATTGACAATTTAAAAGTAATATCTATTTTATTTTTCCGTTCAGTTGAAAAGTTGTGGATAATTTGTTTCATGATGTTCGCATGTAATTTTGTATTGAGAAGTTCGGTGAAGATAATATCTTCAATAATACAATGTCGGACAAAGGTTTCTTCACTGATCTTGTAGGAAACAAAAGTATACATTTGGATACTGGCTGACACTCACTTACTAGACTTTAAATAAGTACAGTTGATTTAAAACCAACAAAGGGCTGTCGCTTAAATAAATATCAAAAGAAAACCAGTTATTTGATTAAGAAAATAAAATATGAATAGTTACTATTTTTCATTTTATTATATTGTAATTTCTGTTTAAATAAAGTCGTATTTACAATGTGTATTTTAATTTCTTTATTTCAAAAGAGACTGAATTAAAGAACTAACTTTATATTAAAAAGGCTTTTCTAAACTTTGAGAAAAAAAGTTAGAATTTGATAAGAATAAATTCCAGTAGTTTAAAAGATCCGTGCTACAAATGACAGGTAGAAAGCCTAATTCGTACTTATTCATTAACACTGTACAATATATCAAAGAGAAATTAAGTCTGGATTATTTCTTACATTTCAGCAAGTTGTTAAACATTTGCTAAAGGAACAAGTTTGGAATAAACAAACAAATGCATCTTCGGTTCAACCCAGGAAGTTAACGATTCGTTAATCACTTTCAATTCAACCGTTGAAACCTTTAGCCAAAAAGTACTGATATCTTTCTGACTGTGGAAAACAATGACAAAAAGTAAATTAGTGTACATGACCGTCTACGAGGTGTCATAAGGAGGTATAGATGTTTAGAGAATGCGGCAGAGACAATATCGAATTTCAAGTAAGTTCTGCGTTTAATTATTTGTCGTTTATAAATTATTTTGAATTATTTTTTTTTATTTTTTTTTTAAATAATTTCCAAGGTGTTAGCTCGAAAGAACTAGATTTGTATACACATTTAAAACTTATTTTCAATTATCATATTTTTATGTAAACAGGTGACAATTTGAAACAATAGCATCAGCTAATGTCAGTGGAAATTATGACAGGATTAATTTCATTCATGAAATATTTTATCCATGTCAAGTCCGGTGCCTTCCTACCATAGACCAAGGCTGATCTAAGTCATAGCCTGGCTTCCAGTCCCGGGGGGCAGTTCGACATATATAGGGGGGTCTTACTCTATGCTCTTCATATTTTTATAAGTTTGACATTTTCAATCTTTTGGGTAAAATGCCTCTGGTGAGTCTTGAATAGACAGAACGCGCGTCAGGTTCAGCAAAATGTAAATGCCAGGAACTTTCTTTGTTGAAATTTTATTTCTGACTTTCCTTTTCATTTAATTTAACCCTTATAATTTTAACCACACATGTTCTGTCAAAGACAGTTCCAACTTTTTATATTAAAAATATTACCCAAGACTTCCACGTAACTTTTCTTTCTGATTTGTTTATATTGGTGTGCAGTGTGCAAGTCAATATATAACGGATAGAACTTGAAATATTATTCAATATTTATTTTTTACTAATTCACAAATACGGCATTCGCACCTTAATTTCAAGGCCTAGACTTTATTTAGAAATTTTTAAGACCACTGGCAATCCTTTTAATTTATAACGTACTTGAAGCCCTTCTTAAAAACAGTTTCTTTACTTTATATATTTATTACTTATTGTATAACTTTACTTTTTTTTCTATTTGATATCTGAATAACGTAGTATTTGTGATAAAACAGATGATTTTCATTCTATTTCGCGATGTCTCGAATTTCCTAACAAATCAATGGATTTTCACATAACTGTCAAAATGTTTAGTAAACATCTATACAACAAACAGGCGTAGGCCATAAGATCAGTCATTTTGTAATTTTATTTTTTGTAATTCCACCAATAATACAACTTTGACCTCGTCGACCTTATTGAGTTTCATGACTTTTTAGATATTGCAGATTAATCGGTTAACACATCGTTGCCAAAAATCAGTAATTGGTTAATAGCAACACCGTGTGGTCATTTCGTACTCGTTATAGGGTATCATGTTCATCGTACAAGGGTATCAGATATTCAAAAAATTACATGTGATTTTTTCTTAATGCAAATGTAAATAGAATAGTTCATGTGAACATTGGAATCGTACATCACCCTTTTTACCGTTTTTTTTTTTCTGTGTCATTAATAATTTTGTCTTATTCTTTTCGGTTTTCCAATATTTGAATGCTCCATTGGCAGTCGAATGCATTTTTACAACTAACTAAATTCACAAAGCTGCGTCTGACGTCGCATATATACAATTAAGGCTGCACAAATTTGATATTTTTTGGGGGGAAGGCTATAATGAAATTTGAAATCCAAAAAACCAAAGAATCAAGAAAATAAAAAAGGCAGGACAGTGCTTTGGGTAAAAAAGAAGGCAGGAAGGTGTTTTTAAGTGTAAAACGTGTACTTTAAGTTTTTTTTTTATGCACACATTAGCATGCAAAAAGCAAAAAAAAAATCAGACTGCCATTTTTCCCTAAATAAAAAGGCATTCATGATGAAGAGAATCTCCATAGCCTGCCATAAAATTAAATGGTTGGTCCCTAAAACAGAGAAACTCCAGTCCAAAGTGGTAATGTCAAATGACAAAAGAATATGAAGAGCGCATCATAATTATACATGTAGTTATCTCAAGGTTGCATTTTAAATTCGTGCCAATCTGCCAGCCGTCTATGCATCTCTATCAAATTTTCATAAAATTAAAAAATGGAATATTTTTAAAGATGGTTCAGGACACACGTATTTTAAAAAATGGAGATAAATCCAACGTCGACCAATGTACGTTTCAAATTAACCTTTGAGAAAGAATAATAAATGCAAATCTAAAGCGAACTTGAAACAAACTAATTGCTCGATCCATGCGTAAATCCAATCGAATACCATTAGAAAATGGGGATGTGGGCAACATTGGTCAGTAAATTAATATCTAACTAACACAGTGCAGTTACTATACGCTTTGTGGACAGACAAATACGATTTTGCATTCTCCCGATGTTAAAGCTAATAAGGGTATTGAATTTGAAAGGGATAAAAGATTGGACACGAAATAATGATCAAGTGAGAATTGGTACAGAGACACGAAGCCAATTCTAACTGCTCCTGGAACTGGAACATATAGGGACTAGTAAAGTCGATCAATTTAGCCCTTTTCGGGTAGCCAAAGTAATATAACTCCTTAGCCGACATTTTGATTCGTTGAAGCTACAATTGAAATGAGTAAAGCCGACTGTAAAACACAGCGAAACAATATTTTCAACTTGATTTTTGATGAAAAAATATTTTGTCAGTAGCGGTTAAGAAAAAAATATTCTGAAGAAGGATATAATGCTTATAATGAAAAAATATTCTGTCGTTAAAAATGATTCTTTTTTCTTACCGGAACAAAAAACCAAACCCTTTTGTAATTAAATGGTCGGTTCCTTAACTTGAAAGTAACAGTAGAATTAAGGATCAAAATATTAGAAATGGTTAAAAGTTTCAACACATGCATTTCTATAGGAGTCAAGTTTAGATAAACTTCTTTTTGTATTGAGCTGAACGAAGAATTTCAGTTCGCTTCATTACGAGTGGGGATATTTTAGCAGCAATTAAGTGTTTGCTTATTGGAAAACTCATAAAAACTAAAAATTATTGGATAGTTTTGTCACTTTTATAATTTTGATCCTGTACTGAACTATGAAGTTAAGCATCAAAATACATAAAAATTATGCATTTTATTTTATAAAAAATTATGTTTTTTATTTCATAAAAAAACAATTATAGCCAAGATCACAAAGTTGTTGTAAGATGTATCAATGACTATCAGAAATTTGCACTAGGCTGCTGAATTTCCTCTTTAGATGGCAAACTATTAGAATATCATTCGCAATGGGACAATCCTGATATAAGATTAAGACCGACTGTATGTGTCCAGGGGAGGGGTCGACAATCCATATAAAAGAAAGTTCAGATAGCGAATGAGCCCGACAGCAGCGTATGTCCACTCAGTATAAAGCGCTTAAAACCTGACATCGACTCAAGACGTTTAGCTCACAAAGCAATTGGTATGTGTATCGCCCCATGTAGTTGATTGGGCCAGCCGTGCCATTATGAATACTTTGGTCGTCAGGCAATGATGTGGAACATAGTGGTGCCATAGTGGTGCACCGTGTTGGGTTAAAATTGCATGTTCCTCGCAGGTCAATAAACCCAGTAAGAGTATAGACCACGCATGATCCTCGTGCAGGAGGCTATATTGTCCTATTCTACCCATCCATCATTTTCAGTGGCTGTTAAAACTTCCAATCCCGACAGCTTTGTGTCCCTGTTGAGTATAAACCAATATGGTCCGACCAAATACCCATATGGTCATGACCATACGCGTATGGTCCAAATACTCATATGGTCCGCAACATAACCATTTCCCCGCTTCATCATCATTTCATGTTCAACTTATCACCCCCTTCATGTCCATCTCCCTGATATGGCTAAGCCGAATTCGTGCTTGGGAGTAAAAGCAAATAATTAGCTTACAAATTAACTAAGTACATGTATTTATCTCATTTGTATCTGTCAGAGTGTCTTACATATTACATTAGCCCTCCTTTGCCCACTGAACGACTGCATTGTATGTCCAAAGTGGTTAAATAGGGTATAGCCGTTGCATCTTGTATGCCGGTGGCATTTGAATATAATACAGAAAACCTTACCACCTAAAAAATAGAGATGCACTGCTACATGTATCGGCAAGTAGAATCTCCTGCAGAAGACTAATTTCTTTACCTTACTATTTCCTCCTTTCCATGTGGCAGTCAAAACTTTTAATTGTTTACTCGGGAGGCCTTTCACTTCCCCGTACCACTCTTTACTTCACCATCATTGGATTTTTTTCTGATTTAACCAAACTCGCGCTGCTTTGAAGCCATGAACCCAACTTCTTTATTCTAAATCTGATCTAGTAATTTAAATATAACTACATTTGGGTTGTATTCGACGTCTTATAAAATTTCAATATTGAATAATATTTTCGGTCAAATTTGTAAGGACTATATAATGGTATTAAAGATCAGAACGGCAAACATGAAGAGGATGATGTGAAAATGAAGTCTAAAAAGGGTTATAACAGAATAACTGAAAATGCATTATCAATATCAAACGTCTAAGAAAAGGAAAAACAAAATAAGGCAAAAACATATGGAAAAACTTGAAAATACATGTAGCAATTGTCCTAGATTTGTGCAAGCATTTCGAAAGAAACAATTTATCAAACAAGGTTTCGTGGCAACAATCATCCCTCTTCCTTTTCGATTGACAGTTAGTTAGTTAGTTATTGCTTTACTCCCAAGCAGCACGATTTCGGCTATATCCGGGAGATGAACATGAAAGTGGTGATACAATGAACATGAAATAATGATTAAGTGGAGGAAATGGGGACACAAGGCCAATCGGGTAGGAGAGTTTTGACTGCCACTGGAAAAAGGAGTGATGGGTAGGGACGGGAAATTTAGCCTCCTGCATGGGGATCATACGGGTCCTACTCTTACCGAGACCTGCAGCAGGGTTCTTTAACGTGCGAGGAACGATTGACACGGTTGTGAGACAGAAAGGCTGGTGAACGTATGAGACATATGTATACTCAAAAAATGTATCACTAAAGAGACAACTGCTAAAAAAAATCTTCGAAAAGAAATACATAAGCCCTGGCATGTCGTTTGAGTTTTGACATGATCACACTATTTGTTGGCGAGGTACAGTCTAAGTATGTTACTTTTTAAATAATTTGATTTTTTTTCATAGATTTTTGAACTAGCCTAAGATGTCAACAGAGTCAAATTCGAGGTGTTATTTCAAATTTCTTAAATCTCTTCATTTGTAACACTGAAGGATACATTGAGTGTGAGTGATTTGTTGTTTTACGCCCTTGCAATGCTATATAGGTTATTTATAAGCGATTAACACGAAAAGGATGACAAAATGAGTATGAAATGATGATGAGAAATGAAATATGGGGATGTAGTGGGTGAATTTTGTCGACCACAGGAAAAGGGGAGAGGTAGGTAGCGGGCGGAATGTACCTATGTGGTACTATTTGGCGGTCCGAAAAAGGGTCTTTTACATGCATAAAGCGTGCCACTTTCCACATACGTTGGTCCACTATGGTAAGTGGTTGGGGTTTTCGTATTATAGACCTGATAAACCCCCGCGGATGAGAGCCGGCACACCCTATTCAGCCATCTTGGGTACACACTTGGTCGCTCTGTGGGCTAAGCACTAACCCGATTCTCTGACGACAAGTTGGGCTCTGCTGTGGGTCTTTTCGCCCCCTGGCTTTGCGGGCACATGACAAGGATATATTGAAGGAATCCCATCTAGCAAATGAAGCATTATTAAAGAGGACTTCGCCAATATCATATTAAATGTACTTGTATAGTGTTTAAGGCCTTTCATCAAAAACGGATTAATAGTTTCCTTAAAGACCAGGTGATCGATTCAACCTTCTTAGAGCCTGTTGTCTAAAAATAGTCTTTCTACATTTCAAAAATATCATGTTTTATGCTGTAAAACCTCAACAAGAAGAAAATCGTTGTCAAAAACGCACATCTTGATATACCACAAATAAATCATAAGTCGCGTACATCATTGATGTATGTACATAACCTACATTTGAGAAACTTTTTACTAAGTATTTGGTTATACATTGATAATGACACTAAAGTCATTGACTCTAAATAACATCGAAAAAGTGCATTTTGGGATTTTCCACCTGTCACTTTTGAGCTGCTTTTGCCATTCTTTATATCACATGGTCAAAATTCTGGGTTTTGTGTTAATCATGTTCACAATAAACGCAATATCTGATAAGTTGGTCACAAATAGCTAGGAATAATATGGTTTTATTATCTTATTGACAAGGTACATTGAAAAGAGATTTTCCAACAACGATTTTGCATGTCAATGTGTACAAACTGTAATCCTCTGCATGTATGTAGACATTTGTTGTGCTTCTAAATGACAGTATTTCCCAGGAAGCTAGATATTTGATTTTTGATAAATCTTTTCTTTTTGATATTTTAATGATGTCATCTGTGTAAATACAATGCTTCATTTGTTAGATACTTTAAGTAAATTCCTTCAATTTATGTCATAGTAGCAGTTAGAGAATTAGGAAACCACCGATTTACTATCTACATCTTATTCTTTGATTTACAACTCGAATCTCTCTCTGTTCGTCATCTATGAACAAGATTTTGTAACCTTGAAATTAACATTCTTACGTCAGTCACGGGTATATGATAAATTATCTCACAAAAGTATAGTATTGTTTTTCTTTAAATCCTCGTGCAGGAGGCAAAATTACCGTTCCTTCCCATCCCTCCTTTTTTCCAGTGGCAGTAAAAACTCTCCAACCCGGTTGGCCTTGTGTCCCCATTTACTCCACTTCATCTTATTTTATCAACCTTTCATGTTCACCTTCCTCATATAGCCAAAAAATCGTTCTGCTTTGGAGTAAAGAAATAACTAACTAACTCACTAAGTTTGTCCGTCACGAAGATATTCTGCTAAATTTTTGTTATTGTAAACCCTCTGAAACAAATCTAGGAAAAACTTAGTATGTAGCACGTACATCTTATGATAGCTGTGCCTATGACCTAAACATTTTGTGGAAGTTATGATCTTAATTTTTGGAACTAAGAACTTACCAAAAATCTTCATAAATCATTGTATCCGCCTAACTCCTCTTAAACTGAATAATCAAGTTTTATCAAACTAAGTGTTTGTCTAGTACAAGTTATTCAGTTGTGAATCTTCCTTTGAAATTTTGATCCTAAATATTTTGTGTTGGTTTTTGCCTTTTTTACTTCAAATATTAGGGAAACGGGGCATAGTTTTTGCAAGCAAACTGTTACCAAACATTTTAAAAGTGTTGTCTTTCGATATTAGGCATTAACAGGGAAAATGTCAAAGGAAACGATTCGTGCTTGTTTAAATGCTTTGTTGACCAACTCGCTCGTTTTCTTATTATACTATTACTGGACCAAATGCCAACAATTAAAGGAGGTTTGACGTCATATGACCACTGCATAAAACCTGGTTTAATCCACCATTTCTTCCGAAATGTCCAGCTGTTCTCAGTCATAACCATACATCTGGCGTGTCTTCACCTTGGTTTGACTCAGTGGTTTGACTTTTCTTTTGAAATGAGTTGAATTGATCATTCCAGTTCGGAATTTTTGTCTTTAACCACCATACAGTTTTTGTTTAAAAGATATAAACTGTGACATAAACTCTTTCAACAAATTTTTTGAGTTGCCTCTCTTTCATTCCTATTGAATATAATACGGTAAAAACACTTTGTCAGTGTTGAATCAGAAATGTGACAAGTATTTGTACAAATTTGCGATTAAATCTTTCTTATTGCTTCATAGACCTATAATGAACACCAATTAAAGTTAAAATCAAAGATCATGCAAAGAAATCCACTTAATGACTCAAGATATTGGTAAATTGAGTGACATTTGGAAATTCTATCTCAGCATATCAACATTTACAATCTCCTCGTTGAAATAATATGGATGTTTTTGCCCAAATTTAATTATTGATAAATGGTCCTATGACGCCAGCGTTTCTCCATGGGGTAGTTTGATTTGCTTTGTTTTATATTTTTTGGTATTTGACTTATCACCCAATTTTCTCTTTACCGGGGTTTTTGGCTTATCCACATTTGGCTAAGGCGCTAGAAATTTTTTTATTTTCATTATTTATGCTCAAGTTTACACATAGAGGCAGAAGAGTTAACGTACACAACATATATGAAAAAGTCGAAGTATAACCTGAACAAGTTTCAGTCAATTTCCATTTTTTTCCAATACAACACTAACAATGATTTTATGCCCCAACGGCTACAGACGGGCATAATGTTTAACTTCTGTGCGCCCAAGCACCCTTTCTAATTACCTTTTCTCCGAAACCGTTTAAGGGAACGATTAGAATTCTATGTTCAACCGAATAACAGATATGTTGGACTGTTACTTCTTTTTTCTTACGGTGGCATTTGCGTTCCACAGACACATGCCTCCATTTTTCATTTTGTTTTAAATCTTAATTCTAAGGCTATATGTTTGCTCTTGAAACAGAGTGAGAGATTTCGACTCTTAACATTTAAAGAGAAAGTTTGTGATTTTTTAGTCTTCATTTTTTCTTTGCTATCTACTAGTATCCTAACTCATTAAATGAACTTTTTGTTATTTTGCAGTTTTGTTGTTGATAACCGTATTTACATCTGCTTATCAAGACAACGCTGTCCAACTTGACTTACGTAATGGAATTGTGAGAGGTTATAGTCCATTTATTTCTTTCGTGCACCAGCCGAATAACAAAGGTGGCTTTGCATGTGATAAGCAAGTGGTTCTAAAAATAGATTTTTCTGGGAAATATGACGGTGCAAGGTTTGTCCTCCATTATGACGAACCTCCAAGGAGCTGGACTGTTGATATATCAGATTCCCCAACCGGTGACGGGTACGGAAACGATAACGGAACGACAAGTAACATGGCGGAAATTCAGATTCATAATAAACAGTTTCGTATCTACAGTAACAATTTAAGAGGTCATATGGACGCATCGTCCGATGGTGGATTGCTTATTAGAACGATTGATAATTTTATAAGAAAAGGTTCACGTGTTAAATTCGATATCAGTGATGAAAGGTTGGAATATAAGTCTGGCAGATATAAAGATTTTTTGGAATCCAGATTTTTATATACATTGAAAGGTCAAGAACCAGAGTATGGGTTAAAGGATTACAATATTTATGTTGGGCTAAATCGAGTTGTAGCTGGCAGTTACAGAAGCGGAAGTGGTTTATGCAGAGCAACAATAACGCTGTATTCCCTCCCAGGTAAAAAATATATTTAGAACGCTTCCGATGATCCATAGAGAAAAAGTGGGAAAAAAACTGTTAATACTGTGAAATGAACGCATTTAGAGAAAAGTTATTGCTTACTGAAACTGTCCGCTCATTGAGATACGTAAAAGTTCTCAGGGTCGAAGTTGTCAGATGACAATAACCCCTTATTAGAGTTTTGGCCCATATGGTGGAAAGTAGCAATATTTCATGTCGGTAATCGCATGTCGAAATTAAAATGCACGAATACATTTTTTTGTAAATTATGTGCAAATTTCCTACAAACCATTTATTGGTTTACTTGGGAGGAGTTGCGATTGGTTAATGGGTAAGAATGGACGGACAAAAATAAGTCCCTAAAGGGTATAAGGTATCAGATGACCAGTTATAGGGGTTAAGACCCTTCAAATGTAAAAAAAAAATAGCGTATTTTAACGTTCTTGCCTTTTAGAACGAAAAACTGCAGATAGAGAAAAGCTGTTGCTGACTTAAATACACCTCAAGCTTATTAAGCTCTAAAAAGTTTCCGTTTGGGTTTGGCTTCTTTAAATCTTGAAACACACAAAAATGCCAATGCAAGAGTCTTATCAAGAAAAAGAAATTCAAAGCCCAAACGAACCTTTTTAATACCTCTTTTTAGTCCTTTTGACCTTGAAAGGGTGTCTTTATTGGAAATGCAGTACACATGTTTACTGCAACACTTGACGAAACGTTGAATTGAATTTTTCACAGATACATATATATCTATCATTCAAAATTTTCTTGGTGCAGTCAAAGATATCTTGGCTCTCAACTTAAACAAAAACGGCAGTAAAAAATCAAGTTTTCACAATAGACAGATCACAACAACTTCTACTTTTACTTAATTACAAAATGTGTTAAAATCTTCCAGATCAATTTCCTGCAGAATAATCTTTAGTCTATTTGCCAAAGATTTGTCAGTTCTTTCAATCTTACTTTAATTGTTTTGTCATGGTAAATGTAATTTTTGACAATGAGAGATTTAATGAGCAAAACATTTTGAAAAGGTACTCAGTACATTTAAGAGTACCTATCGTACTCCAAGACGTTCGCCATGTCATGGCTATCTGTTTTCTCTCATTCCTTACACATTTGATAAACCTGCACAACATTTCAATTATACTTGAAACGATTTTATTTCTTAAAACGTAAGGGCGGACAATACCTATGCTCCCTCAAAAAATTTTAGATGTACGTGAACATTTTGTCTTTAATATTGGTTTATTAAGGAGAAATTGGGATTGTTAATGGGGAAAGAACGGAAGGACTACCATCGCTGTATGTCCCCGTTCTTTATTAGACAAACATAGGTTACTTTTGAAACAGATGTCTTGCTAACATCATGCACATATGAAATGTGGATGAGTTTTACTAGTTTTGTGCCACAAACCAAATGCAAATATCCTGCAACGGTCAGCAGTTCTTGCTTGATTCAACATAGATCGAGAAGTCACTAAACCGATGATTGTTTAATGAATTTCTTCTCCCAATCAGTTCTTGCTTGACACAACACACTGATCGAGAAGTAACTAAATTGATATACATAGCTTTTCTCCTAATCACGTCATGCAAAATAGGAGGGTCGTCCTATTCGACTACCTGGGTCACACATTCCCTTGCGGGGCCCGGGTGGCGAAAAGGCCCGCAGCAGAGCCTAGCTTGTCGTAAGAGGCGACTAAGGGTCTTGGGATTCTGACGTCGGGTCGGTGCTCAGCCCACAGAGCGACCAATGGTGTACCCTAGGTGGCTGAATAGGGTGGCCCTCGTCCACGGGGGTTGTCAGGTCTATAATACGGAAACCCTGACCGCGGACCATAGTGGGCCAACGTGTGTGGAAAATGCCACGCTTTATGCACGTAAAAGACCCCTTTGTGGACCGCCAAGTAGTGCCCCACATAGGCTAAATTTTCCGCCCCTATCCACTTCTCCCCTTTTTCTGTGGTTCTTCAAAATTTACCGTTCCTGTGTTTCCCATCCCACCCCATATTTCATTGATCATCATCATTTCATGTTCATTGTATCACCCTTTTCATGTTCATCGCCTGTAAATAACCTATATAGCGTTGCACGGGCGTTAAACACCAACTCACTCACTCAATCACACACATTCAAGTCCCTCTGTAGGCAAAATGCGTTCATAGTCAGGGTACTTAGCACTTTTGAAAGGACGTTTATCAACAAGCTTTGTGCTGCTGTCGGCCTCTATGCCACCCGATATCCATATAAGATGATTGCTTAAAAAGTTTTAAAAAGCTTTTAGTGGGGAACTTCAAAATAACATTTAGTTTCAACGGCAAAATATTTTTGTTTGATCAGAGATGGATTTGAAAACGTAAACGTCAATGTTATACAATTAGAAAATAATTTTACTATTAAATCTTGTTTGATTAATTGATTGAGGGTGTAATACAAAGTAAAACATTTTTTTTATGGTATACGACAAGTATGCGTCTATTGGCTGAATCAAAATCGATCCATTGAGACAAAAAATCAAAAATTCATATCTAATCAGTGTTTTCTTTAAATTAAAACATTTTCAGTACTTGAAGAAACCTCCCAAGAACAACAGACAGCAATCAAACACGGTATCTTTTTTCATGAGCATCATTATATGTATATTAATTTTCGGTTTTATTATAACTGCAATTAAGTAACAGCAATTTTATGCTATAAAACCTCGGTAGGAGACTATTTATATCAATTGATTATGTAGACATATTGTGCTATTTTAGCATTATTTCTTTGCTTAATGGTTGATCATAGACGTTCTATTTTAGCATCTTTTAATGATATTAAGGACTTCCTAGAACATGAAAAACATTTTTTTTACAATTTGTAAGTAAAGAATGACCTTCGATGGTCATTCTCTCCTAAACATATTTAGATTTTGTGCTTTTATTTCGATTTTATGACTTTTTTTTTGTAGCAACACAAGATCATTCGATTTTGTTTTTGTTTTTTTTTATTTTACCAAATCTTTGGCTCACCATATAAAAAAAGACTTAGCGAAGTATTTGTTTAATAAGACTTTATTGTTGGACTTTTTAACAATTATATATATAGTTTAAACATATTTTATTTGAAATCTATTTCAAATGGGAATTGGACATAAGTAAATAGTATTTATGAAGTCCCCGATCTCCCTATGTCAATATAAACAAAATAATAACATTACATAAAAATTAAAAGAGAAGAAAGTTAATTATGATCTCACTTCCGAGCAATGCAAATTCGTCCTTTGGGGGGGGGTGGGGGGCATGAACATAAAAAATGATGACGATATAAAAGTTTTGATGGGGACGAACTATTTAATCGGTATATTGAGGGTTGTGTAAGGTCAGATAATTTGCATAAAAAGTAAGCTTCTATATTTTTTCGAAATCTGCTAAGCACTCATTCACAAACGAAAACGTGGCATTTTCATCACAAGATACATTACTATGAATCGTTATTAATTATCGCCTTTGGAACATGTATTTCAGTTGTGTATATATGCAGTATTTATTCAACAACATCCAAACGATACAATTGTCATCTCTCAAGAATTGGTAAGACAATAAGGCATTAATACTGCTATCGATATTGTTGATAAAAGTCCTCTTAGGAGCGCCCAGTATTCTGGCTGTCCAGCAGCATGGCAAGGTAAAAACTTTGTCCAGAAAGCGATAGAATGTGTGCCAAAGGTATATACCAAAATTTTGAGCAACAAATGGTTGACATCTTTGCATTGAAAATCTTGGTAATAGAGGCATTTTGATTCCGCAACCATGGAAAAAACTAACTTACATGGAGGTCACCAAGCGGAAGAGATAAGAACCAGAAAGAACATATCATGGTGAAGAAATGGAGAACCTTGGTAGATGTTCATGTTAGTAGGTAGTGACCATCAGTAAGTCATCGCCATACTGAAGGTAAAATTGAGAAGGGCCGGAAATTTTTACACAGACAACTTGAGAAATCATAAAGATTTGTTTTTCAACTCAGAAATAGATCTAAAAGCAGGGCCTATGAAAGATGGTGTAAACAACCCATGGAAAAAGCGAAAGACTTGTATCAAAAGACCAGCAAATATTGTCTTTTGTACAGAATAAACAAAACAACATTACAATGGCTATTACAAACTACATAGAAAGCTGTACGATAAACAACGCAACATAAAACAACAAAAAACTTGAAGCAAACCCTAAACCAAAGGGACAAACTCAAAGGTGAATATATACAGTAACTACTGAAAAAGAAGTAAAAAGGTTAGCAAGGGGAAATAAAAATTCATATGGGGATATTGCTAGACTGGTGGAAGGTGCTGAGAAGACAAAGAAAGAACAATTATACATACAAACCGTAATCGTGAGCGGCAAACACAGGAGAAACTAACATTCCTGTTAAAGATAAAGACGGGAAGCTTCTATCATCAGAAACCGAGCAAAATGTCAGATGGGCTCAACATTTCAAGAAATTTCTAAAAACAAACAACTGATATACCAGAACCTAACCATGAATTGGAAAAAGAAACAACTCCTTCAACAATTAAAGTAAGAATCATAGCAATTAAATCACTTAGAATCTGTAGAAGTCAAAAATGGCCGGATTTCGTTAAAAAGGAAGTAGGTATATTAAGCAAGATTCCTGAAATAGAATTCCAAGGTATTGTATCCCACATTGATGCTGTTTACCAGATATTTAGTGGCTATGATAAGTAGTTCCTGAGTAAACTTACAAACTTTCTTCCCCGAAACCGCCCGCCCGCCCACTATTCACCATTTTATAACCCTGATTTTCACTGCGTGAAACCCGGCCAAACATGGTACAAGTAAATGACAATGACAAGATAACATAAATGCTGAATATTTTTAGGACAGACCCATCCCTTTCACCACCTATTTAACTGAATTTAGAATGATAGCAAAAACCAAATGAAAGGCTAGAGTGCACAATTACCAAGATCCCAAAGAACTGCAATTACTTGCACCACATTACACTTCTATCATTACCTACCAAGATCCTTTTCAAGATAATAATGTAAACAGCAGCAATAGATGAATGACTTCAAAAGTAAAGGCAGGCTTTAAAAAGGAAGAGGTTGCAAAGACCAGATCTTTGTTCTGTGCATCATAGAACAGTGTACTGAATGGCAGAAAGAGTTTTTCGTATTTGAATACCTTAAAGAACAACAGGCAGGCTTTAGAAAAAGTTGGGGTTGCCAAGACCAGATCTTTGTTCTGTGCATCATCATAGAACAGTGTTTTGAATAGCAGATAGAATTGTATATCAATTTTGTTGATTTCAAGAAAATTCGACAGCATCATCAGGAAGAGCCATTTGAGAAAAAAGATACTATTATGTTCCACTTAAAATCCCATATAATAAAGAGCTTTAACAACAATTTCACATGCATTGTACAAAACATCAGCATGAAGTTCCAAATCGAAAAGGATATGAGACAGTGGTGTGTTAAGTCATTTGTGCTATTTAGCACAGTAATTAATTTGACGATTAGAAAAACTGAAGATAACAAGAGAAGCAAACGATGGATTATCAACTTTGTATAAGAAAATTTTGACTTTGTATATGACACCGCCCTTCTAGCACTTACATCAAAATATGCAGAAAAAGACGAAAAGACTAGCTGAATTCGCCTAATGCATCAGCTTTTAGATCAGCGAGACAATAACTGAAGTAATGAAGCCCTACACCACCAATAATCAACCTATACGTGTCTACTTTAAATGCTTTCAAACAAATGACAGCTTCAGTAAACCAGAAAGTTCAGTAAGAAGCGATGAAGGTGCTGGTGACGACATCAAAAACAGGCACGAAATACATTCATCTCCCTTAACAACATTTGGAAATGCAGTCAGTATAGCAAAATTACCAAGCTGAAATTATACCAGTGCTCTAGTAATTTCAACATTTTTATACGGCTCTAAGTGCTGGAGAATGAGAGAAGATGATCATGCTCAAATATTAGCTTTCCAAACAAATTGTTTGAAACAAAAATCATTTTGAGAGAAGCAAAGGTGTACCAAAGGGGTAATCAGTATCATAAAACCGTAAAGACAAAGACAAAACCGGCAGACAAAAATCATCACAACAAAACAAACCACATAACAACATAAAACACAAACACACATAACAACAAAACCGCATTCAGCAACGCGAACTCGAGTCGAAACGAGAGTGAACTCAGGTGCTCCGGAAGAGTAAGCAGTTCCTGCTTGCTATAGCACACCTGTCACGTTGCCAAAGATCGATTAAAGTGTAAGTTCGCGATTTTTTTCAAAATTTGTACATTGAAAGACTATCATATAAAAATAACTTTGGTGAAATTCCTAGCGCTCAAATATGCATAGTTAGGATGAAATTGGCTTTTGAAAGTAAAAAAAATCTATCCATGGAGGGTCACGTGATTTGTACTAGATGGCGCTGCTCAAAGCCTGAATGTTGCATCCTATACCCATGTGATATTTACGGATGTGTACCACAACGGACAATTTGAAATAATTATAATTAAGTCGGCAATGATAAAATTAAAGTCAGTCTAATGATTGATTGTGAGACGTTTAAAAATGGTACCAATCGTTAAGTTCAGAATTAATTCGTAGAAAAATATAGAATTTTTTTTTGATTGGCCGTACACGTTTTAGAATGTTCCTGGCCATACATACATTTTCAGAAAATATGTATTTCAATTTTCAGTATGTATAGAATTGCCCTATACTTTTTCTTTTATACATTCTGTTTAAAATTCATGGTTCCCTGACACCCTACTGGGATTACGTTGTATGATTCGTTTGAAGTGATACATGATTATGATAATTAGTCCTTCGATCCGTGCAAACCATCGCACCACAGGGGCTTACTTATCGTTTTCTGTGTATAAGACTTTATTCCCTTCTACAAACCACTGGCACAACAGGGGTTCACCTGTCGTTTCCTGTGTACGTTTAGTACCCCCGTGCAAACTATCGGCACCACAGGGTTTAATATTGTTTCCTGTGTATTAGAAGTTGACATTTTCCTAGTTGGAATGGGTTCTAGAACACTTTCTTTTAACGAAAATCAACCCCTTTGGTCCGCCAGTGTCGTTTGAAAATTGAAGTGCGAAAATGTTAATAAAATACCCTTTCTAATTAAAAAACATATAAAACAATAAACTGTAGGAATCTTTTTTTTTTTGTCTTGCAAATAATTATGTAGTTAATAAATTGTTTTTCCACCACTTCAAAAGCGAAAAAAGTGGGAACTAAAATTCTTTAAACACATTTTTAATTTGGGTACTAGTGTTACACAAACCATACACGATGTAGCACCACGCTTTGGCTGATTGAGAAAGGTAGTCAATGGAGTGAACAGGTGATATTGACACCTGCTGATTAATTATACCGTATACTGATTAAGAAATTATTAAAAGATGTGCCGGTCAAAATTCTTAAAATCGAGCTGTGGTGGGTGTGTCTAAAGCGGGTTGAGTGCTGCAAGGAAATCTTTGATTGGAGGAGCACCTTAATTGATCTATGATATCTGTCAATTATACCTGTAATTAACCAACGGGGCGTGGCAGATCGTCCATGGTTAATGATCGTAAAGGTTAATGATTTTAATTGACACCTGCGTATTCATCAAGACCTGAATTTATTGTCTTAAATATTTGAAAAAGGATTGAAAATTAGGGCTACTGTGTCAATAAATATTTTCAGATTATTTACTATTTGGAATTATAATTAATTACTTTAAAACAATTTAAGGTTTAAGTAAACTATTATCTTGCTATTTCGATAAAAAAAAAAAAACGCGGGATTAAAAAAATTATCAATGCCAAATTATTCATATTTCAAATAATTATTATGATCGACAACATCGGTCTTATGTTACAAATATCGTCAATTGGTTAATGTATTTATCATTGGAGATGTGACGTCACATCTCCAATTGAGCTATCCCATAATTCATCATTGTTCATAGCATGGATGCGCCCATATGGTCTTGTGTATTGGAATAAAATTACGAATATCTTTCTTAATATATCGTTTTCAATGCCCAAACCCGGCATGATGCCTACTTTCATTATAATAAATCAAATAAACTAATAACTCAAAAATCGCGAACTTACACTTTAAGCGTTGGTCAAATCCGGAAAGGATGACATTACAAAACTCTATGTCAAACCAACATCTGTGCTCATCTGAGAGATAGAAATCCCGTATTTGTATACAAGCATATGATGTCGTCCGTAAAATTTCTTGAGTGATGACAACAGCCTGGGAGCAACGTACCCCTGTGTTAACAATTTGCTTGTCAGCCGCTCGGCTCTATTAAGGAAGTCGTTGTACTCCCCACATGCTCTGGAATAGCGAATCAATTGTGATACGTAAACTCCATATGCTGGAGCGGACGGAATGTTGCTACACAGAAAGGGAAAGTTATTGGAAAGTTGAAGTCATCACGTTTGTCATAGAGCTTTGTACAAAGCCTTCCTTGTGTGTCAATTTCGAGAAATAGATCCAGACATGAAGCGGACCTCCTAGAATCTGTAGTGTCCTTTATCTCAAGTTCTTTCGGATATATGAGATGTAAATAGTCACCAAATCGAGGATTGTTTAGTGAAAGGACATCATCAATATAACGAAATGTGAGATTGAAGGATAAAGCAAGTTTGCGGTCCTTTTTGTCTAGAAGTGATTGTAAGAAGTCCGCTTCATATGAATGAAGAAACAAATCGGCAAGCAATGGTGCACAATTTGTACCCATTGGGATACCTATTGTTTGCTGAAAAACACGTCCACCAAACTGTACAAATATGTTGTAGATTAGAAAGTTGAGCATTTCTATTTTGTGAATTTTGTGACTAAGAATCATCGGCAATAAAGTTTTACATGAGACCGGCAGCCAGCAAGGTATGGCCATCATCTTGTTGAAAATGTTGAAAATGATTATTACATTTCAAAAGAAGAGAACTTTCTTGTAACAACAATTTACTCTACATTACACGACACATGAAAACCGAAAAGAGGAAACCCAAGAACACATTGGGGAGGATTGTGGAAGAAGAAATGAAGGGCTAGAATTATATGTGGGGAACAATAGAGAGGCTGCCCAAAGACTGTCACCAATGGAGGATCTGTTGCTGCCCTATGGCAGTTAGTAGGTACAGAGGACTTCACTAGAGGTGAAGCCTTGTAGATTTGAGGCTATAATATTGACTATTATAGTTTACATTTAATTGGCAAAACAAAGTTCCCTGATCTAAATGAATCCTCTTTTCCGTCCAATTCTACAAATATCATTTCAAAGTCAAAATGGCACTGAACTGTTGTTTTAATTCAAATTTGAACTGATTCTTAAAAATCTTTTTAAGAGAAGTTATAAACATTGCATTCATTTAGAGTGTTTAATCTTAATCCATGCAGACTGTCATATTTTGCACAAATTAATCCCGTGCCCGTAGCGAATAAGCCTAGTTTGTCGTAAGAGGCGAGCCAACGTGTGTGAATTGCAAGCTTCATGCACGTATTAGATCCCTTTGTAGACTGCCAAAAAGTGCAAAGACATTTTCGTGCCCCTATCCATCTGTCCCCTTTTCTTGTGTTTTTCAAAATAACTGTTCCTCTGTTTGCCACTCTACCCCTATATTTCTTATAATTTCATATTCATTCCATCATTAATGTCCATTGCTTTTATGTAACCTAGTTAGTGTTGCATGGGCGTGAAACACCAAATCACATTGATTCGTAAGAAGCTCCTGATATTCTGAAAACCTTGGCTACTTCTTTTACTTGCCGGCGTTCAGACTTTCCTTTCATGGCCTTAAGCTTTTTTCTGTTGTGTATGTGTAACCAACGTGCCTTAATAATTATCTTTTGTTGTATATATGTACCCTACGCGCAAAACTGTCAAAAGGCTGAAATAAAAGAGCAGGTCTGGTTGACAGCAGAATACTTAGGATCATTACAGAAACTACTATCTTTTAGTAAATGTCGACTTATTTTTTGTTCTTTTTTTACCTTGTGACGCCTTGTGGGCCGGATGGCGATTAGTCCCGCAGCATATCTAGGCGTAAGAGATCTTTTACGTGCATGAATCGTGACCAGAGGTCAGGGTTCAGTTTCATAAAGCAATCGCTAATTAACGTGCTCGTAATTCCATACGAATTAAATGGGCTAACGTGCACGTTAGGCTAACGATCGCTTTATGAAACGGCACCCAGGCTTTCCGTATTTGACACCTGACACCCCCTTCACTGCAGACGAGATTTGCTCTATTCAGCCACCTAGGGTACATTCATTGGTCGCTCTGTGACTGAGCACAAACCCGATTTCTGCAGTGAAAGATCCTAAGTTGCCTCTAACAACAAGCCCGGCTCTTCTGAGGGTGTCACAGCCCTTTTGGTACGCGGTATTCCGTGCCTTTTAAAGGGTATTCGGTACGCCAAGGTGTGGTACGCGGTACGCGATGTTCCGAATTTTTAGGCTTTTGGTACGTGTTCGCCGTGATCTTTAGAGTATTCGGTATTCCAGTCTTTTTAACCGTATTCTGTCCTTTTTTAAACGGTATTCGGTATTCCGGGGGCGGGGGCTGTGACACCCCCTCTTCTATGGGCCTATTCGCAACCTGAGCACAACAGGAGACCCCACTGCTGTGCAGTGTCTTTGTTATAAGAAGGGAGAAATGATTTTTATTGGTTAAAAAAAAACGAAAGAATAGTGTTGAATACTGTATTCATATAGAAGGATTATTACTCTTGGACTTAATTTATTTTCTTATGCGAAAGACCTTTCGTTAAAAATTATAATTATGCACGCCATATGTAGGTTGCATCAATCACTGCTAATGTTATTACCCATGCATTGCTAAACATCACAGGTGCTATTTATTTAAAATTTTCAAATTAAATATAATCTTCAAAGAATTAAGATTAAATTGACTGTCAAACTTTAATCCATATAAAGTTTTAATGGGTGAATTACGGAAACCGTAAATATTTTACCATTTATGGGAAACTGATGTTAACTACTTTAATTATTGGATGTTTATTGTTCCGCTGACGTTCTTTTCTTTGAGAAATGTTTTATCAGACTTGTGTAATGTAAGCAATAAAATATATACATCATTCTGTTTCGTTCAAGCAAGTTAACCCTTTGTGAGATTAGGATCATACGATTCAAAGTACAATATCGAAGATTGGGGTCTTCAAAAGGATGGTTTATCCCCCTAATAGGTTTACAAGGCACAGGAGAACCAACCAATTAAGTTATAAATCTTTGCATGTGTTGAATGTACATTTTCTGTTCAAAGCTGTATTAGTTAAATACTCTGGTGTTTATATCCATATGTCGAGATAAACTATTGTATTATGTTTATTTTATTCATAAATATACATTTTTCATTATGAACACCCTTTAGGAAACCTTCTTTAATGATGCGGACCATATTAGTCTTGAATTTTACATTACCATAAGATTGTGAATTTTCACGTCTCAACCAAAGACATTCCCAGACGACATCTAAAAAATGACCTGATATGACCTTTTTGAAAAGGGACTTCCGGTCGGTCATAACTTTTCCACAAACACGACTATAAAACGTCGGCGTCATTTATGGCTTGTTTTATGAATGATGTGGTTTTTGTCAAACGTTTTTTGTTGATTATAAGTGTCGTACGAGTTGTGTAAACACTAAATATTTGTTCACAAGGATATGACAAAAAAGTGTAAAAAGACTATAAGTTATACAAATATTTAAGACATGCGATCAATTTTCAGACATTTTTCTATATTTATGAGGGATGAACAAAATTTGTACTTTAGAGTACTAGTCCATTTAAGGGAGGATCAAATGCGTTAATAATATGACTTTAAAAGTTAAATTCTAGTTAAACAAAATGGACTTTAAACTGGGTCTATTTTAATTAACCACTTGATTTCAACGTCAAAAACAAATGACAAGACAGATATCAGTCACATGTTCCATTGATTACCTATACTAAGCGATTAATTAGCAATACACCTTTCCACTATTTGCTGCTATGCGCCTCCCACTGATAAGAATGCATAGCAACACAGCATCCTCGGACAAGCTAATCAACAAAATGGCCGCTGCTATAGATAATGATAAGGAGAAATAGAAATTGATCATGATTTAAAACAGTTGAATAAACATATTTTAAGAGTAATAAGTAATGAAAGTCTTCACTCTGATTGCAATATACATTAAATAATTATGTTTTTTTATGTTATAAAGTAGAATCAATTAGCATGCTTTGGGTTTTATGCTACAAGTACTAGTACTGCTTATTTACCTTTTAACAATTTAGATTCAATAATAAAATTAAGATATGGATGCCTATTCTTTTTAAAGAAAAACAATTGATAAGTATAAAAACAGACTAAAAAGGACATTTTATCCAAATTAATAAAAAAAAAACATTCATTATACTTAATTTATTTAACTATTTCAAGATTATAACTTAAATATAAAGACACATTTGAACACTCACAGACCTTTACATTCAGTGCAGTTTTAACAAATCTTACTGTTAAAGAATTCCCACAGTTAAATCAAAATTTAAAAGGAAGAAAAATTAAAGTCTTTGTAAATTTAATAAAACACTTGTATACAAAACTTTATTTCAATTTACTAATAGTATTTTTAAATAATTGAAATATTTTAGTCTTTTCATGACTTAATTATACATGTATGTATTTTTTCAAAAGTACATGTATGTATGTAGGCTTTACTTATGTACGTGTTACTTAATTTTGTATTTTAAACAATTAAAATTAATCAATATTTAGGTTTACATTTATGATTTAATTGTTTATACCTAATTAATAAAATCCTCTTTTTACTAAGTTAAAAATATCATTTTCAAATTTTCTTTTTACTTTAGCATACAAAGTAATGTTGAAATTTTACTATCTCACAAAAATATCAAGATTGCATGGTTAATTATTTAGTAATTGACATAAAAAATTAGCCTAATTTACTATAGTTTGTATAGAAAGATATCACAGCTTGACCGAGGTTATGTCGGACACCATGTGCTCTTATCTTTTGTTTACACATGTGATCAATTTACCAGATGCTATTGGCTAATCAGTAGATGATAGACAGCAGAGTGGAAAGGTGTATTAAACAGATCTTATTTGCATCAATGTTACTTATTTTTATGTGAATATACAGATGGCTAAATCTTGGTATCATCAACTTTAAGTCTGGGTGTTCATGATGAGAAAGTGTAAAGTTTGTTAGACAGGGTCAAGCTTCTTGAGCTTTGAGTCACTCAGTGTTAATCCTGGGTGGAAATAAGCCAGCAACAGTGCCAAATTTGTCAGTGAAAGTCCACTAAAGAGCACCCAGTACTCTGATGATGACTCAGTTATTTTTTTATGGAGCGACTGAGGTGTGTACCCTATGTGGTTGAATGGTTAAATCCTGTCTTGGCGAGGTAAACAAAAATCGTGTCCCTAATGGTCCTTGCGTCTTAACCCCACTTCTCATTTTAGCATCATTTCACGATCTTTGTATCACTCCTTTAAGTTCATCTCTTTGATAGCTGAATGTGTGCTGTTAAGAATAAAAGCAAGGCTGTTGAATAAATCACATTTAAATAGTATGTGAAACAATATAAAACGAAAACAAACAAATAAAACAACTGCAGAATTAACTCTTACAAAGTGAATGAGAAATACGAAGATATTTATAAGTTGTAAAATTTTACACAAACCGGTGAAATACTCGCCTTAAAGGGTAGAATTTCAATATTGTCTTTGATGATAATTAAATCTGTTGTGGACACTAGATGTACATGTTTATTAAGTATTTTTATATAAAACATGCAGCTCTGCTGCTTTACTTCTGTAGCACGAATTCGGCTATATCAGGCAGAGCAGTATTGGATGTTTGTACCAGTTATATGATTTTCTAATGGTTTTATGACAGAAGAACTCAGAATTTGGATAGAAATCACGGTTTGGCTTTTTATTATTTAGTGGTTTTCGATTTAAACTGTCTATTACAATACAATCAAAAATAGATGTGATATGTCAATTGATTTGGGCAAAATCGTTTTTGTGGGAATGACACTTTATATCATGAACAGATCTTTTTTAATCAATTTAAATGTTTCAAGTCGTTATTTTGACATGAAAAAGCATTCTTATATGTGACCGATTCGAGTTCGCCTTGCTCCAATTATATAGAAACACTTTGTTGACCGCTAAGTATGGCACGGTCACCACATTAGCTATTTTCTGCCCCTATCCACCTTTCCCCATTTTCATTTGTCTTTCAAACTTTACTGTTCCTTTGTTTCCCATCCTATTTCCATATTTCTCATCTTTTATCATCATCTTCATGTTCATCGCCCTAATGTAACCTACCGCTTTACATTGTTGATAGATCGTAAAACAACAACTCGCTCACCTATTACAGTTTAGATCTTTTACTGTATGTTTTTCGTGGAATCTTTGTTGTCAAAGATATTGTTTGCAATGGTCAATATTTGGTTCATGCATTTCAAAAGGAATAGCAGGTTAAACAAGGTTGAATGGCGCCAAATTCCCCCTTTAAGATGTTTAGATAAACGAAAAGGCGGCGTTATATGTTGAAGTGAAACTTCTCATCATACCTCTATTTTACTTGCACCAGAATTGAACCCGTGCGGGTTCCGTGTGGAGATTAGACCTGCAGCAGCTCTAAGCTTGTCGGTAAAAGACCACTAAAGAGCGCTCGGAAACCTGACATCGGTTCAGGTCGCTTTGCCCTAAAAGCGACTGGTATGTGTGTTCCAGGTAGTTGAACGGGACATCCCTGTCATAATGAATGCCGGGGTCGTCATATAATGCGGTAAACTTGACTGCAAACCATAGTGGTGCACCGTGTTGGGAAAAAATGTCACGTTCCTCGATAAGAGAAGGACCCTGAGTATTCCCATGCAAAAGGCTGAATTGCCAGTCCTTACCCATCACTCCATTTTTCTAATGGCAGTCTAAACTCTCCTTTCACATTGGCCTTGGGTCTTCATTTCCTCATCATCGTTTTGTGCTCATTGAATCACCCATTTCATGTTCATCTCCCGGTTATAGCCGAAATCGTCCTACTTTGGAGTAAAGCAATAACTAACTATACAGGAATTGTTATGGTTGTACTTTGAGTACAAAAGACCTGTTGGCATCTCTGTATATCCTGGGCAATGATTTCAAAGTATTCGTAATTTTATTGTCACAAGGACGATACTTTCCATAAGCTATCAGTGCCTAATTAACCCAAAGGTTACTTCCATATTTTATCAACTGAAAAAGAATTGAATAAACCCATTAGTTCGGAAATGTAAAGATTGTTTGCCAATGAAATCCTTCCATCGGATCCGGTCGTTTTGCCCAGTGAGCGAGTGGTGTGTGTGTCCCAGGTGGTTGAATGTAGTAACACTGTAATTTTGCAGCGTCTCCATGTCAAAGTCTGACAGCATGCCTAAGTTGTGTAATGGGTGGAGAAAATGCTCCATTTCAAAAGAAAAAACTGTATGTTTTATTTGGAGATGGATCGTAAATAAAAGGCTTATTAGTCCGACCTTTCCTGTTCATTCATTATAACCCTAGTGGAGTTGTGTCCTAATATTCTCCGCAACATATTCTTTTTTATTAACTTTTTAAACTTTTGAATGTTTTATCCGCCCTGACATTACCAATTTGCGCTGCTTCGGAGCAATGCAACAAAAACTATTATAAACAGGTCTCTTGAATAATCAATTGTATATTTAGTACGTATAGATAACTTTCTCCAAATGGCATGTTCTCTATACCAAAATAAAAATACATTTCCCAACCGTGCGTTTAGATATTTCAAATAAAATTATTTTTAATTGTATTTTAAACACTTTTAAAATAATAAATTCTAAAAATAAAGTTAAAAAAGTTATGCTTTGTCACCGTGGGGAAAATTCGGGTAAACGTTTTACGGCGTGCTTTAATACATAAGCTATAAAACTATGTTACTGGTATTAATAACATAATCAAAAATTAATAAATTTAATATTTGTGGAAATAATTGAAACCATTGTGTGGCCATTTTCCGTCCTAAAGATAAGATCTGCAAGATCAAATACTACTTTCGCTATACCTATAGTATATGGGGCTTATTAATATGCTCGATTATGAAGCCATATTATTCTGGCGTTTACGATTGCGTTTTGATAACTTCTCGTAATTTTTTATAGATTGATAAATATTCTATTATAATAAGAGTTGTTTTGAAACTTACACTGGATACGGCTTGCGTATGTGATGTTCGATATAATTGTTTTAAAAGATAAAGTGCAGGGTTTATCAAAAATATTTTTAATCATCATATTTTCACTAAGGATGGAAAATTTACATAAGAATTAAAATAGCTATTATGTTGCTTGATTTACTGATTTAAACTCGAATACGTAACAAATTTGACAAGTGCATGTGAACAATGTATTTAATTTTAAAAAATTATTAAAACATGTATTTGTTTTCCTTTTATCATGGTGCATGATAGAATACATTTTGTTTTGTGTGAAATTTTCATAAAACAGTGAAAGATGGATTCATTGAAGCTCAAGGAAAATACATTTGCATATAGAGAAAAGTAACATGAAATTGGAATGTAAAAAATTCAACAGTGTGAAAGCGTTGCATCGCACTTCAAATACCAAGACGTAACAATCGTATTGACATTGACGTGAGAACCATGTAAAAGTTTTGTGATCATATAAAAATACATGATGAGTTCGAATATTACCTAATGTAGGATACTTAAAGATTAAAAGTGCTTAATTTTATAATATATGGACTTAAAACGACATGAAATTTAAAAGAAAGTTACTTTTATATGGCTCTACAGTTATAATCTTATTGATAATAATATCGCCGACGGCAAGTGCTAAGAAAGGAAAGAGAAAAAAGTCAAGAGGTAGGGCATTATCTTTATGTCTTTATCAATCGGATGAATTAATTTTGTTATATATTTTTTTCTTACTTGCTTTAGGCAAAACTGTATGTGTGTGGTATATTATTGGGACATTTATTGAAGTTTGATTGCAGCTTTTTACGGTTTTATTACCGATTTGCCGTCTGGTCTGCTTTATGAATTAAGTGATGAAATCTTCTTTCAATATAAACCAATATTTATTTTTTCTACTACAAAAATCGTTCTTTCATGTTCAGTGCATTTTTTTCGAGGTGCATTGAATGTTTTAAGTACACTGTCCATATAAAAGGGTTTGAAGCATAATAGCCCAATGTAATATTGAACTCCGCTATAGTCCCTTTAAAGGTTGAAACAAACTTTTGATTTTGATTTTCAAGGTCGTTACTAATGTCAAATAATCTTTAAAGTACTGTGCAAAGGTTTAAGTTATTTTGAGTGACAAGTCTTCTAGGCTTACGTTTCATGCTACACTCAAAGCGACCAAAGTGTGTATCCTATGTGGCTTAATAGGGTGCTCCTTGTCTGTTGTGGTTGTCAGGTCTATGATACGGAAAGCCTGACCGCTGGCCATATTGGGCCAACGTGTCTGGAGAATGCCTAGTAAAAGATCTCTAAGTAAAATGTCAAGAAGTGCATTCCATAGGTTAAACCTCTACCCACCTCTCATCTTTTCCTGTGGTTTTCAAATTCACTGTTTCTTTGTTTCCCACCCCATCCCCATATTTCTCATCTGTTATCACCATCTTCATGTTTGTCGCTCTTATATAACCAATATAGTGTTGCTTGGGTTTAAAACACCAACTCACTCACTCATATTACAGTCTGTTTGCCCGGTGATATAATAACTGTTTAAGGTGTAGGTGTTTTATTCACAGCCACAACAAGAACCAAACAGTTTCTGTATTGGTCATACTTAAAATGCTTCATTTTCACCTTTTTATCCTTCAAATTTTCTAAAGCTTTTCAAAACTCTTTAGATCTGGTAAACGTTTAAACATAGAAATGGTATCCATTGAATGTCACTACGATTAAATAACTTTTACCCCCTCTTCCATTACTAGTATCAACTTTTGTCATCCTTTCCGGATTTGACCAACACTAAATCGATCTTTGGCAACGTGACGGATGTGCTATAGAAAGCAGGAATTGCTTAATCTTCCGGAGCACCTGAGTTCACTCTCGCTTCGACTTGAGTTCACGTTGCTGAATGCGGTTTTGTTGTTATATATGTGTGTGTGTGTGTGTTTTATGTTGTTGTGTGGTTTGTTTTGATATGATGATTTTTTTTGTCTACCGGTTTTGTCTTTGTCTTTACGGTTTTATGATTTTGATTACCGCTTTGGTACACCTTTGCTTCTATCAACTCTCTTTTGTCTGAGGGTTTTTCTTTTTTTTAATTTGTTTTTTTTATAGGCAGTCTCATTAAAATCAGACCTTAAATGTCGCTCAGTGTCGGTCCCTCTTTTTGCCATGCCAGCCATTGTCGAATAGGCCTGTAGCAGCGATAAAAGTCCACTATTATTGTGAGCACCAAGAACCAAATGAATTGTCACAGAACAACTTGGATGTGGTTTATTTTGGTAGCCCTGTCATAATTAATGCCGGGGACGTCAGGCTTAAATGTGGAACGAACCTGCTCGCTATACCATAGTGGTGCACCATGTTAGAAATAAAATATTGTTTCTTGCGGGTTCAAGGACCTTTCTGCATGTCTTGATAAGAGTATGCCCAATAGCGTCTCCTGCAGGAGGCTAAATTGATAGATCTTTTTTTTTCGGAGACAATCAAAACGCTCCCCGATAGACCTTGTCCTCATCCTTTCATATTCATTTTATCACACTTTTCGTGTTCATCTCCCCCCCCCCCCATTTATAGAAAAAAAAAATAACTAACTAACTAATGAGTATGAACATGTCCCAAGCCAGAACTCCGAGATAACTTCTCTTGACAGAGCAAGTTAAAGATCCCATCGCCAGAGTTCACTTAGTAAGTGCTGTTGCCATAGCTTAATTGTCCCCCGGGGAAAGGGGACTCTTGCGTTGAAATATAAATGTGGCAGTCAAAATCAGTTTTCCGTCACCATATAGGTTAGATAATTTCCGAGGGTTTTGTAACTGGGGGCATTGGACTATCGTGCTTTCAGGATACACTGGACTGTTTTGTGAGTTCAGCTCATTTCTTTATAGTTTGTGGTCGTATTTCTGGGTCGTATTGGCCGTTTTTGCATGATATACATGTCATGGGTCTGTGTTACGAGTGCTGTGTCTTTGGTGCCTCTACATTAGATAAAAATCTTGCTTATTAAAATTTACCAGGATATAGTGTTCTCTTTGACCTTTATCGTGTAAAATTATCCTGAAAATTTTTGCAATACCATGTCTTTTTATCTGATTCATTTATTATTCTGAGATTCATTCATAACATTTCTTAAATTAAAATTTACAAACAAAATTGAAACTTAATACCTCCCAGGAGAAGGCATTATGATTGAAAACAGGTAATAAATGTTGTAATCACTATTACATGAAGTTCCCACAATTTGACAAATGTTGTTTCATATGTGCATTCTGGAACAACAAGTTACCAGGTGTCTTAACAAATTATATAATTGCATATGAAAAGCTTTGATCTTTTGGAAACTTAATTGAATACTTGCACTCTCTTTGTAAACATGCAACACGAGTTCTTACATCTTGGCCAATGTTCATGTGATCTGCTATGTAAATTAAAGATTTTGAAGGTTAATATTCAACTACTTTGTTATATTATTATACTTGTTTCGGACATAAAACTATATACAGGTGTTGTGATGAATGGCAATGGAATTGGTTTTGCTTGTAGTTTGATATAAGTTCTGATAAACTTTGCTGGCTTTTTATAAAATTCACATGTATGCATGTAGACCTGCAGTTTGAACAAAACGAGGAGGGTGTTCATAGTCATTACTATAGGGTAGAACTGCGGCGACTTTTATGTGCCATGGGTCGTCCAGCCCATGAAACACCACCGCAAGATTTAGCGCTCCAATACAGATAAACTGGAACCGTCTCTCATCACTAGGAGGTTCTGATCGGGAATTTGTGAGACCAGTTTGAACAAGTAATACTGTGAGCGAGCTCACAAAAGGTAACCCCCCGATTCATATTGGACTCTGTACTGTAAAAAAACCTCTCAAGTCCAGTTATCTCCCCTGGACGATAACCGAAAGCAATACAAATTCTTCATGCACATCTACAGATGATGTACTTCCTTCATGTAAAGTTTCATCAAGATTCATCAAACGGTTTAGGAAGAGTTGCACTTACGGGGTTTCCCATTGAATAATGTATTATAAAAGTCTAAGTCCAATTATCTCCCCTTAATAAATTCTGATTGCAATGAAAATTCTTCATGCACATCTACAGATGATGTACTTCCTTCATGTAAAGTTTCATCAAAATTCATCAAACGGTTTAGGAGGAGTTGCGCTTACGGGGTTTCCCATTGAATAATGTATTATAAAAGTCTAAGTCCAATTATCTCCCCTGAATGAATTCTGATTGCAATGAAAATTCTTCATGCACATCTACATATGATGTACTTCCTTCATGTATAGTTTCATCAAAATCCATTGAGCAATTTAGGAGGAGAAGCGCTTACGAGTTATGTGGACAGACGGACAGACAGACGGACGGGCAGACAGACAGGGTGTATATATACCCCCTAGCTTTGTTTGCAGGGGGTATAACAAGAGAGGTCCAAGCTTCATATATATCTGTCTTACAGTTAAAGCTATATAACTTAAAAGCAAAAGCAAGAACAATACTCATCATATGATTGGTGAATATAAAAATTAAAAGCATTTTAGCACATGTGTGTTAAAACTTCGAACATAGAAAAAATTAAAAAGTAAACAAAAAATATGTTAAGATATCGGTTATTCGATACATTGTTATAAAATTTAACCATCCTTTGAAAATGAAATAAACATGAAAAACATCAGTTTAAAAATGTATTATAGAAGATTTGTCAATGAGATATTTCATATTAAAACCAAGATTGATTCGTTGTATGTTTGGGTGGTCGTCTCCTGATGGTAATGCATAGATTTGTAAAATGGTGTAATGCGATTTTAACTAAGTACTGTTAAAGTCATTCACAACCTATTAAGAAATTAGTATGATTCTTTGAAGATGTGATGTTATTACGGTGGTAAAATTAGAAATAGCATCAAACAATCCTATCTCATATCATTGAAGTGTCTAATACTTTGCAAATTATGACATTTGGTGCAGTTCTGGGATGTTTCGTCGAAATGCATTAGGCTTTCTAGCAATTCAATATGCGCATGAACAGACAAAATAAGACCACAAGAAGAGAAACTAACGTGTTGAATAGATGGCCATAATCCTGTTCCCATTTTTCTTACCCTGGATATTCACTTCTGAGTACCATTCCCATTCCCCACAATCATTGCCTTTTTAATGTTTGGAACTTCTGAAGTACGATTATAACTTATTTTCAACGGCTGTCAAACCCTCCAAACTTTCCTTTGAAATTTTTGTTGTTGTTTTTGCAGTTCTCTGGACCCCCTCCCCTTTCAAGTCTTTAGTGGTCGCAAAACAATCTCAGTGGACTACACCACATCCCTACCCGTATGCTCGCAAAACAATCTCAGTGGACTACACCACATCCCTACCCGTATGCTCGCAAAACAATCTCAGTGGACTACATCCATGCATCACATCCCCTACCCTTATGCTTGCAAACAATATCGCAGGGTAAGGGCTAAGGAACGTCTTTTTATCTATTGTTTTAATAACATACCATCCTTCTGTGGTTTTCAAATAATTAACTGTTAGTACAAAACTCTCAAGGCATTTCAAACTATTTTCTTCAATCATATTTTCAACCGCAGCAAGCGTTAAAAAATGATAAATTTAATATTCTGAATTTTATTGATATTTTACGCCTTGTGATAATATCAAAATTGAGCATAACGTATTTATAAGATATTATATTAGCAGTAAAACGAGAAATTAAACGTGAATGCACTTTCTCGGTTGCATAATGATACAATAATAGCCTATTAATTTAAGTGGTTTACCTACGGGAAGAGGGCAACTTGTTTCATTTTCATTTTAATATGTAAAGTGTCTTCAGTATAGGTGGTCGGTTTTAATATTTTCTTGCCGCATGCATGATGTATTATTCTGTATCAAACACATAGGTAATATCAACTATCAATGCTTTCATATTTTTTTCTCATACGTTTTAGGTTGTCATTTATTTATTTATTTTTTATAACACTTTGATTTTTATGAATAAATATTATAAGTGCTTAAATTTGATTAATTAATGTGTAGATTTGATATATTGACTGTCATCACCAAAAATGATATGAATGGAAGTTTCCTTTTTTTTTTTTGAATATGAAATAGACAGAATAACTGTGACTGTTACGAGTGATAAAACATGTACCATATTTTCAATTCATTTCTTTACAAAAGCGTCTGTTAGACATAACAACTTCTTGGTTGAATATATGTATAGCAGGGGCAGATCTATAAGGGAGCAAGGGGGATGGGTCTATGCAGAAAAAATGGCTTAATATATAGAAAATCGTTGAAGCATGGCCAAAGCGGGTCCCTTAAACAGTCAGTGGGTTCCCCCTTTCGAAATTGTTCGAAATTTCTGTGTAGCAACAGTCCGTCCGCTCCAATATATGGAGATTACGTATAACGACTTCCTTGATAGAGCTACACGGCTGACAAGCAAATTGTTAACACAGGGGTATATTGCTTCCATTTTGTTGTCATCACTCAAGAAATTCTACGGAAGGCGTCATGTGCTTGTAGACAAATACGGGATTTCTATCTCTCAGATGAGCACAGATGTTGGTTTGACATAGAGTTTGGTAATGTCATCCTTTCCGGATTTGACCAACACTAATAATCGAACTTTGCAGCGTGACGGATGTGCTATAGCATGCAGAAACTGTTTACTCTTCGGGGCACCCGAGTTCACTCTCGTTTCGACTTGAGTTGACGTTGCTTATTGGGTTTGGTTGTTATGTGTGGTAATTTTTTTTGGGGGGATGTTTGTTATATGGTTTGTTTCTTTGTGATGATTTTATTGTCTACCGATTATATCTTTGCTTTTTTGGTATAATGATGTTGGATTGCCCCTTTGGTACAACTTTGCTTCTTTCTGGATTCGCCACTGTATAGTATCGAACTAGAAACGCGTAGCTGTTCTTTGTATCACCCTTCTACTACTTATATACATCTAAACAGTAGAATATAATTTGTTATTTTAAAATTGTGGTCAGTTTTAACACCTGTTTTGGGTTGTCAAGAGATAGTGAACGCGACACTGCTCATAAAACAAGCGGCAATTTAGAAAAAAAAGACAAAATTGACAACCGCCAGAAGCCTTCAACGAGGCCAGTAGGCGCTGCTAGTGGTTCTGCAATTGGCTCATGGTCTAAATAAGATGCATATAATTCAAATCTAGTCCTAAAATAGACACAGATAGATCCCCTTCTTAAACAAGGAACAGAAAACATCAAAAGACAAGTACAAACAAAAGCTTTGTCGAAGATTCCTGGATTGGGACAGGCGCATATGAATTATTTTGATAAAAAGGCTCATAATGAGGTAACTTCTCGAAGTGAAGTATGCGTATGTAGCATTTTGGTTCTTTAAACAACGTTCAATAACTGAGATGATCATCTTATTATCCCTATTATGTCTTCACAACCGTGTTGCGTTGTGTGTTACTACCGTTGCCTAAGATCGCAATGGAAGAGGGAGGTTTTGCGCGCCATAAAACCTTGTTTAAGCCACCATTTCATTTGAAATGCTTGTACCAATTCAAGACCATTGCGATCTATACCTATTCCGGTGTGTCTCCCCTGTTTTGTCTTTTCTCTTGGACATTGAGATTGATCCCCCAAGTTCGGTAATTTTGTTATTACCTATTTACTGGTATACATTTGTTTGTACAGCGAAGAACCATTGGCAGCTACCAATTTCAAATTAAAGAGTGAATTTTAAACAAGGATTTAAAAAAACAATGAGATATTTAATGAACATATTGTATCCCAACTCGTAAGAGAGGGGGCTATATTGCAATCACATTGTCCGTCCGTCTGTCCATTTGTTACGAACTTTTGTAAAATATTTCTCAACTTCTACTGAAGGGATTTATTTAAAATTTGGTATACAGCTTAAGCCTGATGAATTGTACGGTGCATCCTATTTCCAGGTCATTTGCGCATCTGCTTCCTGCCAGTTTTCTGATTCGACTTAGACTTTTTTAAGGGTCATTAATAGACAATTTTTCGTAACAGATTTCTCGGCTTCCTCTGAAGGGATTGATAAAAAGAAATGTATAAAGCTTTTTTTATAATGAGCTGTACCGTGCCTTCCCTTTCCAGGTCAGTCAGGCATCTACTTCATATTTTCCAAATGGTCGAGCGGGGTTATCCTTTGCACGACTAAGGGAAACCCCTTGCTAATGTATAGGTTCTTTTAAAATTAAAGCATAGAAAATTTGCTTTATCTACACAAGCTCGCCGTCTAAACTTAACGATTGCACACACTTAATTCATAAAATTCAGTAATATTTCGTTACTTCAATAATCAAAGAACAGGTATTGCCCTAAAACGTAATTTAACAATAAGACAAGAAATGCAGTAACGTGGCAAATAATCATGACTTAGGGCAGGCACTTATATAATGACAGTCATGACAGTTTCTAGTTTAATACATGTACATTTATTTGCGCTATCTTTACCTTACCTTGATATGGGTTCAATTTTAAGCGGCTAGTAATGTGCCTGTCCTAAGCCAGGAATCTTTATCAAAGCTTATGTTTGTATTTAGTCGAATTTATGTTAACTGTTTTTGTCAAGAAGAGGGTCTTTCATTGCACTTTAGGATTGGGCTTGAATCATATGTTGTTTATTTTCAATCCAGGGGTCAATTGAAAAACAGCGAGCAACGACCGCTGGTCACATTGAAGGCTGCTGGCTGTTTTCAATTCTGGATGATTTGAATTTACGTTTATATTGTAGGTTGTGTCGCGTACACTTATTCCACATCTCATTTTCTTCTATTAAAAACTTTTCTTCTGTAAGGTTTAATTTTTTTTTTCCAGAAGATGCATGTAAGACGGGTAAACATGACTGTGACGAGAACTCTGTGTGTATAAGTACTAGAAAAAGTTATAATTGTAAATGTAAGAGTGGATACTATGACGAGAAAAGAAAATGTGTAGGTAAGTACCAGACTCAGATTTCTCATAGATTGGTTTGACTGGTGTGATTGGGTTTAAACGACTGGTGTGATTGGGTTTAAACGCCTCTTATAATTGATACACATGGTTTACATAAGATAGCCAGTTATACTCAAATTCAGAATAGTGGTACCTTTTTCAATTGAATTGAAATGACACCAACAGGTTTGCCAATTAGGTGTCTTAAGAGAAGAAAGAGGTTTAATATTAGGTCAGTGAAGTTGGTGAGCCATGAAGCACCTGTTGTTAATATTCAATCATGAAGCATATCAATTCAGCTGGAAATTTAAATGGATCTCACCTGTCCAATAATTACTGATCAAATGGTCAGTTTGATCCATTTAAATTTCTACCTGAAGTGATATTCTTTTTATGAGTTTTACTTCAACAGGTGTTTCATGGCTGACCAACTTCACTGACCTAATTTTAAACCTCTTTCTTCTCTTAAGACACGAAATTGTCGAACATGTTGGTGTCATTTAAATTCAATTGATAAAGGTACCACTATTCTGAATTTGAGTATAAAATTCATGAAATGTCCATTAAAAGGAAAACGCCGACCTTTGGTTGTGAAGTAAGGAACCTAACAATATGCAGTGTTTTTCTTCCTCTCTTTTTTTGCAATGACATAGTGGGTCTTCAACGTCAAATACCAGTTGAGGAAGTAAATTGACCAGTGATCAGCTCTTGTTCAATATCATCTATTATCCAGACTATGGTCAAAGGAGGACCACTATTAGAAAGAATATGCTCTGAAATTGGCTATTTTAAATATAAGTTACTAAACTTTGCTGAAACAATATTGTTCGGGGTTTTTTATTTGCTGATAAGATTAGCACGTTAGATTCTGAGGCCTCATATGCCTTATTCTTAAAACAGGCTTTAGACCGAAATAAAAACAAAGTGTACAACGAAGTCCAAGCTAAACAATGCTTGCTTCGTCTTATGAAGTGCTCACAGGGATACTCTAGCCAAACCTTTAGAAAAGCTTCAGTAGTTAGAAATTAAAAATTTTAAAGCATTTAAGTCAAACTTGTACACGATCCCTTAAAATATTTTGCTTCATTCAGCACGGTCTTGGAAGCTTTTTTACAATTGAATTGGGTACATTAAGAGGAGCTTAAAAAAACATGCTTTCTACCTTAATTATACAATTTTATTTTAATTTTCATATTTTCAGATAGAAACGAATGTAATTATGGAAATGGGGGCTGTGTTCATTTTTGTCATAACTCTCCGGGAAACTATTCCTGTAGCTGTAAACCTGGTTTTCTTTTAGATAAAGATGGACATAATTGTATAGGTTTGTATTTCTAGCTACTTAAAGGGAATTGGCTGGACTGTTCTGTTAATCTGATCAACTTAACAGAATCGTTAGGGTTTTTTTTTTCGTGTGATTGTTTTTATGGGTTTTTTTTAGGGGGTTGTGTTTTTCGTGTTTTTTTTAATTACGAGCAATGAATATTTAGGTTCGATAAAAAATTTTGAAAAAACTTTTTTACCATACTTTCTAAGTTTATAGTCGCTTAAACCTGATTTTGTAACGAATCTGTCATTGTTGTGTAAACTTGATAATCTCAAAATTTAAAGAAACAAACAGTTTGGTTATATCGAAAAAAACTGCAGAGGTCCTGACTTTGTTCTATAATGTGTTGAACCAGGTTTTATAGCGTAAACATCCCTCATATATAAAGAAATAGGTGCTAGATGAAAACGTATAAGGTGTGATTTTTATCGTCTCCTGGTTTTTGTATTTTTAGATAAGAAATTCTTAGTGTAAAATTTTGTTTTGTTACGACGCAATATAACAAACTTATTTCCATGAGGAAGACTTGGAATTAAAGGTTGCGTTGCGTAAACAATGTCTTGTTGTTTTTTTAGATACCAATGAATGTTTTTCCAACAAAGGTGGATGCCAACACCAATGTGTCAACAGTGTGGGCAGCTTTGAATGTAGATGTAATGCAGGATATTCTCTGTCAGCAACAGATTCCAAATCTTGCCAGTGTATGTTTTTTCTTTCATGGAAATTTACTTCGTCATCTTTACTTTAAATCAAAGTAAAATTAAAATTTTTGATAAATAACTTCAACATTGTTCCTTGTTCCGTTCAGTAAATATAAGCTTTTATTTCATAGCAGTTTCCTGTAAAAATAATGCCATATGTTACCATTTCTATAAAATTCATGTGCTAATCCATCCCATACATTATTGAAACATTTGAATTTCATTTTCAGTTGGCCAATGGTGCCAAAACAACTTGGGGTTTGAACATTTTTTGTTACAAATAGTGTTTGTTCTATTCAGTTAATGTAATCTTTTATTACATTGCAGTTTCCGGTAGAATGGTACATTATCAAAAAATATCATATGCCAAAGCATATAATACATTATTAAAACATTTGAATTTCGTTTTCAGTTGGCCAATGGTGCCAAAACAACTTGGGTTGTGAGCATTTTTGTGATACAAATGGTGCTTGTCGCTGTAAGGTGGGATACAGACTTCACTTGGATGGTAAAAGTTGTCTCCGTAAGTATTTTTGTTATAATTGTATATCAATGTTTTATTTTAAAATTAAGGTTTATTCGACATCATGTTCAAGTAGGAGACCGTAGTATACAAATAATTTCCACTGAATTCAAGATGTCTGAAATTCGAAGACTTATGAATTGAAAGCTAATCAAATATTATTATTTTTTTTAGATATAGATCTCCTTTTTCTAAATAGAGGAAAGAATAAAGCAAACAGTCAAATGTTAGAATTATATGACAGTTTAAACAATAACACAATTGTTATTCGAATTATCCAATAAAAATTGCAATATTAAAATAAGAACTACAACTTAGTTCCAGAAATTATGTTTTGCTATGCTTGTGCGCGTTTCGTCTATTCAAGATTTATCAGAGGTGCTCTGCCCGAAATATTAAAAAGGCAAAACACTATATACAGATTTTGAAGAGCATTGAACAATAAAACCAAAAATGCCGAGCAAGAAAACCAAATTGCGACTTATATCAACATATGTCTGGGGTAGGCAGAACCTTGTCTAAGGATTTAGAAAATTTTGAATTTTAAATGGATAAGCTATAGCTTTGAGTCTTCTTCAACACAAAAGTGTTGTTGTCGTTGCAGGGCTAACTTTAGGGTATTTAAACTCCACCAGCAGTGATAACATTACTGTGACGGATGACTTGGTGCATTCATTTTTTTCATAGAATTAAATTAGAATATACAGTTCTATGATTTTATTGAGGTGAAACGTCCGTAGCATGTATATGTAGTACTAAACTTTCCTCCTGGAACTATCATTTGCTATATTTCTAATATATATCCTTCTTTCAAACATATTATTTTCTTGAGAATTGAGAAAAAGGAAATGTATCTGTATCGATCTGTTGTTTTAGGAACTTGTGAAGCAGGAAACGGTGGCTGTCAACATAACTGTACCAATCACCAACAGGACGGGACAATAAGATGTTCCTGTGCCCCGGGATATCTACTAATGCGCGACTACAAAACATGCATAGGTAGCAACAACAAATAACTGCTAAAAAGCATAATTGAGATAACACGTAGAGAAGTCTAAATTTGGTTTTCAATGTCAGAAGTCCGAAAAGGCATAGGCAAAATACACAAATTACAACAGCGCAAACATAACAAAATTTCATGTTCATCTCCCTGATATAGGCGAAATGACTTTGCTTGGAAGTAAAGCAATTATTAGCTCATGTTTGACAGAGTTGGAAACAAATTAGATATGAATGACCTTTTCTCACAATAGTATTGAAATCTATGGTTTGTTATTTTTGCATATGTTTAACAAAAACGTTGAAAAAGCTTTATTAGCATTTCGCTTTAAATGCAGTCCTAAAATTTTAACTACTTCTCACTTTCTTCTGAAAAGCTCAATTTTGCCAGTATAAACGAAAAAAATTGAAAACATAGAACTCACCACTGTTAGTTTTGGGCTCATCGATATTAATTTATTTTTGCTAGCCACATGTGCTGTGAACAATGGAGGATGTGATAGAAAATGTTCTGATACAAGAGATGGTCCCAAGTGTTCTTGTCCTAAAGGGTATAAACTTCACCAAGATGGACGAACATGTTTAGGTACTTGTAATTTCATCCATGCATCTATATGCTTTCGTTAATCAGTTAACAATGTTATTTTTGGAACAGTCTTTATCTGAAAAAGAAAAAAGTAAAGATTTCTTAATATGAAACAAAGTCAAGGATATTAGTGACAAATTATCATATTTATTCGTTGTACTTTAGCTAACAGTTATACCGCTCTGAAGTATGTTTGAGTTTAATTAATGGTTTGAGTTTTGTGAATAGAACGTTCTGTTCCTGTTTTCGTATTTTTAGCTCACAAGGTCCAGGTGAGCTATTGCCATCACTTGGCGTCCGTCGTCGTCCGTCGTCGTGAACTTTTCTTTGAAAATCTTCTCCTCGGAAACGACTTAGGGGATTGCTTTGAAACTTTGCACACTTTATCTATGGGATGTCCTCTACCAAGATTGCACAAATGGTGACCGCCGTCCAAACAACATGGCCGCCGTTACTAAAAATAGACCAGGGGGGGTCAGACTACTGTTTTTGACTTGTAAATCAAAACAGTATAAGAGATAGATGAAATCGGATGTCACGCTACTGCTTCAGCATCAAAATCTCTACAAAAGTCTTCATTGAGTCGAAGTTGTCAGATGACCCCTTATAAGAGTTACGGCCCCTTAAAGGTGAAAAATAGCAATTTTTCATGTATTTGGATTATAGAATGAAAACTATTACAGATAGAGAAAAGTTGTTGCTTGCTTAAATGTTCAGCTCATTTAGCTGTACAAAAGTCTCCATAGGGTCGAAGTTGTCAGATGACCCCTTATAGGGGCTACGGCCCCTAATATAACGTTCTTTTATGTTTTTGGCCTATAGAATGAAAACTATAGCAGATAGAGAGAAGCTGTTGCTTGCTTAAATGTTCAGCTTATTTAGCTCTACAAAAGTCTCCCTAGCGTCGAAGTTGTCAGATGTCCCCTTCTAGGGGTTACAGCCCCTAAAATAACGTTCTTTCATGTTTTTGGCCTTTAGAATGAAAACTATAGCAGATAGAAAGAAGCTGTTGCTTGCTTAAATGTTCAGTTTATTTAGCTCTACAAAAGTTTTCATACTGTCAAAGTTGTCAGATGACCCCTTATAGGGGTTACCGCCCCTTAAAGGTGAAAAATAGCAATTTTTCATGTTTTTTTGGATTATAGCATGAAAACTATTACAGATCGAGAAAAGTTGTTGCTTGCTTAAATGTTCAGCTCACTTAGCTGAACAAAAGTCTCCATAGGGTCGAAGTTGTCAGATGACCTCTTATAGGGGTTACGGCCCCTAATATAACGTTCTTTCATGTTTTTGGCATATAGAATGAAAACTATAGCAGATAGAGAGAAGCTGTTGCTTGCTTAAATGTTCAGCTTATTTAGCTCTACAAAAGTCTCCCTAAGGTCGAAGTTGTCAGATGTCCCCTTATAGGGGTTACGGCCCCTAAAATAACGTTCTTTCATGTTTTTGGCCTATAGAATGAAAACTATAGCAGATAGAGAGAAGCTGTTGCTTGCTTAAATGTTCAGTTTATTTAGCTCTACAAAAGTTTTCATACGGTCAAAGTTGTCAGATGATCCCTTATAGGGGTTATCGCCCCTTAAAGGTGAAAAATAGCAATTTTTCATGTTTTTGGATTATAGAATGAAAACTATTACAGATAGAGAAAAGTTGTTGCTTGCTTAAATGTTCAGCTCATTTAGCTGAACAAAAGTCTCCATAGGGTCGAAGTTGTCAGATGACCTCTTATAGGGGTTACGGCCCCTAATATAACGTTCTTTCATGTTTTTGGCATATAGAATGAAAACTATAGCAGATAGAGAGAAGCTGTTGCTTGCTTAAATGTTCAGCTTATTTAGCTCTACAAAAGTCTCCCTAAGGTCGAAGTTGTCAGATGTCCCCTTATAGGGGTTACGGCCCCTAAAATAACGTTCTTTCATGTTTTTGGCCTTTAGAATGAAAACTATAGCAGATAGAGAGAAGCTGTTGCTTGCTTAAATGTTCAGTTTATTTAGCTCTACAAAAGTTTTCATACTGTCAAAGTTGTCAGATGACCCCTTATAGGGGTTACCGCCCCTTAAAGGTGAAAAATAGCAATTTTTCATGTTTTTTGGATTATAGCATGAAAACTATTACAGATAGAGAAAAGTTGTTGCTTGCTTAAATGTTCAGCTCACTTAGCTGAACAAAAGTCTCCATAGGGTCGAAGTTGTCAGATGACCTCTTATAGGGGTTACGGCCCCTAATATAACGTTCTTTCATGTTTTTGGCATATAGAATGAAAACTATAGCAGATAGAGAGAAGCTGTTGCTTGCTTAAATGTTCAGCTTATTTAGCTCTACAAAAGTCTCCCTAAGGTCGAAGTTGTCAGATGTCCCCTTATAGGGGTTACGGCCCCTAAAATAACGTTCTTTCATGTTTTTGGCCTATAGAATGAAAACTATAGCAGATAGAGAGAAGCTGTTGCTTGCTTAAATGTTCAGTTTATTTAGCTCTACAAAAGTTTTCATACGGTCAAAGTTGTCAGATGATCCCTTATAGGGGTTATCGCCCCTTAAAGGTGAAAAATAGCAATTTTTCATGTTTTTGGATTAAGAATGAAAACTATTACAGATAGAGAAAAGTTGTTGCTTGCTTAAATGTTCAGCTCATTTAGCTGAACAAAAGTCTCCATAGGGTCGAAGTTGTCAGATGACCTCTTATATGGGTTACGGCCCCTAATATAACGTTCTTTCATGATTTTGGCCTATAGAATGAAAACTATAGCAGATAGAGAGAAGCTGTTGCTTGCTTAAATGTTCAGCTCATTTAGCTCTACAAATGTTTTCATGGGTCAAAGTTGTCAGATGACCCTTTATAGGGATTACGACCCCTAAAATAACGTTCTTTCATGTTTTTGGCCGATAGAATGAAAACTATAGGAGATAGAGAGAAGCTGTTGCTTGCTTAAATGTTCAGTTCATTTAGCTCTACAAAAGTTTTCATAGGGTCAAAGTTGTCAGATGACCTCTTATAGGGGATATGGCCCTTAAAATAATGTTTTGTTCATGGTTTTGGCCTACGGCTACAGAATGAAAACTATAGTAAATAGAGAAAAGCTGTTACTTGCTTAAATGTTCAGCTCATTTAGCTCTAGAAAAGTCTTTATAGGGTGGTCATCAAGACCAGATGAGCGATTCAGGCTCCTGGGAGCCTCTTGTTACACCTATCGACGGATCCATAGTGCTTATACAAATTTCTAGTAAGATATGATAGGAAATTTTGTTCTGTTCTTATTTTCGTATTTTTTTTCCTATAGATGGAGATATTGTACTTATACAATTATTCTTTTTTTCTAGATATAAACGAGTGTGAGACAAACAATGGCGGCTGTAGCCACGACTGTGTTAACAGTGTAGGGAGCTATGAGTGTGTGTGTCCCACCGGATTTAAGGTGGAGATAAACCAACTCAGATGTGTAGGTAGGATCCTATCAAAGATATAGATAATATTATATCATTTAAATGTGGCATACAACCCAAACTATCATTGGGGATCGTTATACTTTGGTTTTTCTTATTTTTCGTGAGGTATCAATTTTCATAGTTTTTGTTTTGTGGTACCTACCCATGACATTGAAACTAGGTTCCCCACGAAAAGGAATTTTGATTTGTATACATGAATGTACAACATCGTTTATTATGTATTGTTTTCTTTTTTTCTATACAATAAAGTATTCGTATTCGTATTCGACTTCAGAATTACGAATTAAAGAACCAATGAACGGACATTAACTATTTATCAATGCACCGATATTGATACCAACATAAAGCCAAAGTATTTATTCAAAAGGTCAATAAGGGGTATTGATGTTATTATTAATTGATATAAAAACTATTTGCATTGTTTTCTATTATTTAATTATCAAACTTTTGTTGACAAGAATGTAAGGGCAAATGAAAGTGTCCATCATAACCTTGATCAATAGTACAGCTTTATACATGTTTATTCCAATTATATGGTAAACTGTAGTCTGATACATGTAACAGCAATGAAAATATTAGGCTGGCATGAAAATCGCAAAAGGTAGGGAAACATGAGCAATCCCTTTTCACAAAATTTGTTTCATCCGTAAGAACATATTTTTGATACAGCATTTCGCGTATTAGAAATGTCTAATGATTGGCAGATAGACTCAATTTTGTTCTAATGTTCTAAAGCACTATCCGTAAAACGGATGAACATTTACGGATGTATATCATTCCGTTTTCACCCTTCTCTCAAACCATCCGTAAAACATCCGCATTTCATCCGTTTTTCAACCGTACCATAAAAATAAAATTTTCACAGAATTATTTACCGAATACTCCCTAAATTTATGCTGATGACGTCAATCATTTTGAAACGAAAATACAGGCTATTTCAATACCGGTAGATGCGGATGAGAAACATTCGCGTGCTCGATTTTTCCGTATTCATCTGTATATTTGTTCTTACCTGTGTACCTTTGGCCATATAATAACTGTCTTTGTCCTTATACCCCATTTTGTTCTTTTCTTTGTAGCTGTTATTGAGTACGACCTAAACATTACCCGTGACCACACCTGTGTTTGTTTTTGTATCCTATCTTGTTCTAACATTTAAAGATGTAAACGAATGTGACCCAAACGGTACCTGTGACACACATGTGTTGGTTTTTCTGCCCAATTTCGCTTTTAAATTCTTAAATAGAAACGAATGTTATATGAGCAACTACCTGTGGCCACATCTGAATTGTTCTTATCCGCAATTTAGTTCTCATGTTTGTACATATAAATGAATGTCAGTCGAACACTACCTGTTACCACACCTGTATTATTGGTTCTTACATTTCTAGAAATAATCGAATGTGATCTGAACACACCCCGAACGTCTACTGGATAAAAACAACACCTAACACCCCGAACGTCTACTGGATAAAAACAACACCTAACTAGGTAGAGGGTTTAAGGGGCCTATCAAGGGGAATGTATTCATTTTTCTACCTGTATTTACCTTGAAAATAATACAGAATAATAAAAATATTTTCAGAAATTGAATGGACAAAAAAAAAAAAATATCTAGAACAATGGATGAATGAAAAATAACTGAAGAATTAAATGTTTGTTCATTATTTCTTAATAAAATATAATACTTGTCTTTATTATTTAAAAATGAAAACAAAAAGAAAATGAAAAAGATATCATAAAAATGTGTGCTTTAAAAAAAATAAGATACAATGAAACAAAATAAAGAACTTTGAGCGATAATTTTGAAATGTTTCCAAATAAAATATTTTTTCATTAATACATAGACCTGTATATCTAATTTCAGTAGTCGAAAAACTTGAATTCACCCTTAGTGACATCTGAAACACACAAAGTACACTTTAAATGAGTTTTTCTGAGACATGATAATGTTCAGTGTCAACAATATATTATTGGACATTATTGGATGACTATCGAAGTAATAGAAAATAATGAGATGTGGAATAATTGTACGCGACACAGCCCACAATCAAGCGGCAATTCAGAAAAACCACAATGGACAACGGCCAGCAGCCTTCAACGAAGCCATTTTGCACTGCTCGCGGTTCTGCAATTTGCCCATGGTCTAAATAAAATGCATATTATTCAAATCACGTCCTGAAATAGTCACAGACCCCCTTCTTAAACAAGGAACAGAAACATCTAAAAGAAAAGTACAAACGAAAGCTTTGTCAAAGAATCCTGGCTTAGGACAGGCACATATGATATGTGGCGGGGTTAAACTAGTTTTTTGGGCCCAACCTTCCCCCTATCAATTTTCCTAGACAAAGCACACACAAAAAAACATACAAACAAACAAAACACAATAAAAATGAAATCGATCAAAGTCCAATTCCACTAGAGAGAACCTAAGACAAAAAACAACAAGAACAAACAAAAGGACGGTAAATGAACTCTCTATAGAACACTCGCTGTTACTGACAGCTAGCTGAGATTCATCAATCGACTGATGAAAAAAAATCAAACATATCGATTTTAAACCCGACACAAAATTTCAAACAATAATGATTTAGCGAAGTGTCATAAGTCATAAAAAGTATAAAAAGAGATTTTGTAATATATCTTGGAAGACACATATTATCAACAACATGCTTATACAAGAAACATTTTGGTTGGCTATTAAGCGTTTTGAAAATATTAAATATTGCATTATCTTATTCTTTACAAAAAAGTTACCTGTAAATTTCAATAAATAAATAAATGAATGAATGATTAAACACACATAAACATAGATGTTAAAACAAGAATTAAAAACTTAGAAATTTATTCAATATTCAACTACTAAGTTTATAATTTTTTTAGTCAATACCTAAATTATTTTTATGAATTTTCTTAAAACCTTTTCCGTTTGATTATATACCTATCATCTAATTCAACAGGTGACATTAATTTATAGCACCCTTAGAATGCCCCTTAATCCCCTACATAAATAAGATGTTTTTTAATCCAGTAGGCGTTCGGGGAACAAACCATTTGTACACTACCTGTGGCCACACCTGTATAGTTGGTTCTTACATTTGTACACTACCTGTGGCCACACCTGTAATGATGGTTCTTACATTTGTACACTACCTGTGGCCACACCTGTAATGATGGTTCTTACATTTGTACAAATAATCGAATGTGATCTGTACACTACCTGTGACCACACCTTACATTTGTAGAAATGATCGAATGTGATCTGAAGAATACCTGTTTCCACACCTGTATTGTTGGTTCTTACATTTGTAGATATAAACGAATGTGATCTGAACACTACCTGTGGCCACGCATTTATTGTTTTTATCCGCAATTGTGTGAACACTACATGTGAACACACTTGTTTTTGTTCTTGTATCCTATCCTGTTCTTATATGTGTATTTGTTACCTGAAAACTACCTGTTACCACACCTGTAATATTTTTATCCGCAATTTTGTTCTTCCATTTGAAGATAAAAAAGTGACCTGAATGCTACCTGTGGCCACAACTGAATTGTTCTGATCCGGAATTTTATTCTAACATTTGTAGGAATAAACGAATGTGGTCTGAAGAACACCTGTTTCCACACCTGTATTGTTTGTTCTTATATTTGTAGATATAAACGAGTGCGACCTGAACACTACCTGTGACCACACTTGTGTGAACATTCCGGGAAGTTACTATTGTAAATGTAGAGATGGGTACCAACTTTACGGCAATACTCACTGTGCAGGTAATTTAAACTAAGATTATGATTGTTTCTATGTACATGTCAAATTGTTTCAAGATTAAATTGATTCAATTTTATATGTTTGTGTGTGTTACTTAATTTATATATGAGGATCGATTCCAATATATGGTTGAATGTTGGTTCTTAAAGGTTCTAGATACTTTTGATTTATAACTTAACTGGTGTTTGCAAAATGAACATGTACTCTTTCCTATAATTAAGGTTTTTTTTCATTTACATAATTTTAAAAAAGTTTGATAAGTTTATTGGTAAAGAAAAAAAAGATTTTTATTTTACACCATAAATTTTGCGTATTTGTTGCTTTCTAGATTCTGGTGTTTGAGCCTTGAGAGACTTTATCCATTCTTGTTTCTTTGTCTTTATCTAGTTTTATACTCTCCGTCAATATGTTTTTTTTTTCATTTTCTCAAATAAGTTTGCCCTTAAGATTAACGTTTTACATTTTTCCCCATTTTTTAAGATTAAAATTTTTATTTATTTTTTTCCGATTTGGTGTGATTTTTACTTGTAAAGTATTGTTTTAAAGTCATTTTCTAAGGTAAATATAATTTTTATCTATTTTTATGTCACCAGATATGAATGAATGTTCTATCAATAATGGTGGATGTCAAAACACCTGCCAGAACACTGAAGGAGGATTTATTTGTAGCTGTGGAAACGGATACAAACTCCATGCAAATACTAAGGACTGCATTCGTAAGTCATTGTGATTATTCTTTATTCATTTAAAATTCATATATAAACTTGATAATATTTTATGGCATTCTGTATGTCACAGATTTAAGAAAAAATATCTTAGACTATACAGTTATTGAATGTGTAGCCAGGCAATGGATCAGAATATTTTTCCCGAGGTATCCAGATCAGCTCAATGTTCTATTGCACGAAGCCGTAGGCTGAGGGCAATAGTGCATTGAACTGATCTGGATACCAAGGGGGAAATACTTCTGATCCATTGCCTGGCTACACATTCAATAACTGTTTTATTACCTAATACATCTTTACAGCTATAATATACATACCCCGGGGGGGTACTTGAAAAATTTTTGGCGGGGGGGGGGGGGGGGGGGGGTTCAGATAGAGGTCTTGAACCCCGACCCCTTTGTAGACTACTTTTTTCCTGAATACGCAACCCCTTTGTAGACTTCTTGCCTGTTAGTAACCCCGTTGTAGACCAACAAACAAAATTATACACCCCTAATTTGTTTGTTCCAGATGTTATTTCCTGCTGTGCAAACTTAAGAGATTGTGATAAGGGATGGAATTTATATTACAAATACCAAAACGCGGGTATAAACGGTTAATTTTGATATGCTATATATCGATATTTCAAGGAGTAACCTCTCATCAGTAGCATTTAAACCAAAACATAGGAAGGTCAAAATCCAAAACAGTTGAAAACGAAAAGTACTCAAAACCAAAACGTTCGAACAAGGAAGCCAAATCCAGCACCGAGGATATCGACCATGTGCATTACAAGGAAAGAAACCTGGTGTTTTTATCAATTTTGAATTTAACAATCGGAAATTTCATCGACAATATATTAGAAATTTTATGGTAATTCGTGTCAGACAAGTCTGACTACCAGGATTGTGATTACCCTCGGGGACCTCTGGTCCACCAGCAGCGGTTATCGCCCAGTGGTTTCAAAATTACAAATACCAAAACGCGGGTATAAACGGTTAATTTTGATATGCTATATATCGATATTTCAAGGAGTAACCTCTCATCAGTAGCATTTAAACCAAAACATAGGAAGGTCAAAATCCAAAACAGTTGAAAACGAAAAGTACTCAAAACCAAAACGTTCGAACAAGGAAGCCAAATCCAGCACCGAGGATATCGACCATGTGCATTACAAGGAAAGAAACCTGGTGTTTTTATCAATTTTGAATTTAACAATCGGAAATTTCATCGACAATATATTAGAAATTTTATGGTAATATAATGAGTATTAGATAAGCTCTAAAATGACAGGGAACTGTTATAATCCAATAAAGATGCTGACCTGATAGGATTTAGATTCAATTATAACCCTGTGGTAGAATAATCTTTGTTAATTATAACCCCATTAGAGACTAAATTTTACATACCCCTTCAGAGACACAATAAAAATTACATACCCCATTGTAGACAAATATACGAAAAAAAATGCCCCCGTTTGTCAGAACCTCCCCACCACCCAATACATAGCGAGTGACCCCCCCGGGATACATACTATTCCGAGGACAAGGTAGAAATGAGTTAGGCCAGTCAAAACATTTTGTATACCCTCATCAAATTTATTACAAACTGTAAACAGATTGATATACCAATAGGTACAACTGTATTTCATAATTGCACATTTAATGAAAAATATATTTCCTTAACACCAACTCGGAATTGAATATTGCGAAAACATTTTTTTTTATCACTAGGTAGACAGCGGTAAACTTGCATATCATTTCATTTGTGACTGACTCGAAATTCACAATTTTTAATCTTAATTCAAATGCATGAAACATTTAAGAATGCCCGAACATGTTACTTATGAATTATATGTTAAAGTCAAGAAACATGTAATAGTAGATCATAAATATTCATGTTTATAAATCGTCCAATCAAATGTGAGGTCAAAAAGTCATCAGGCAATAGAACGTCACTGGGCAATAGAACACTTTTCTATTGCCCGGTAAAATGTGAGAATGGTCAAAATTAAAAAATAGTTAATAGAGAAGGAAATTTTATTGTATTAGGTAATAATATATATTATTGACCTCGAATGGTCAAAATCATAAACGTTTGATTTTCTATGATTAAGTACTTAAATTCGTTGGCATCAATTTTCATGGATTGGGAATAGAATGCATGTTCGTGGGTTCATGAAATCGTGAATTTTTACAAAGTAATTAAAGAAATAAGCAGCAAAATTTCATATTAGTTGAAATCAAATTTCGTGGTTAGCCTGCCACACGAAAACACGATTTTTTTTTCTTTCACAGACACTCAAATAATCAGAATTTCAAACAAATGATATTTAATATCGATGCTATTGTATTTTTAGCAAACAATGTTTGTACAAAGCTTACTACTTCAACTAACTCCAAGCTACAATGTGGTCGATCAGGATCGTCAGAAACCTGCTCTTTCGAATGTGCACCAGGCTCTCATTCCTCCCTCACAGAAGACAAGTTTTCAGTAACGTGTGATGCTGGATCTAATTACACATGGAAGTTAGGAAATTCATCCATAACAAATGTTCCTTCGTGCTCTTGTAAGAACTTTTCTCTTTTTTTGTCATATGTTATTTACTTGATGAAGCGTGTTTTGAACCCTTCATTTGTATGTCTGTAGAAGACACAATTTAATATATCGATAGATTATAGCAGTGAGCCAAACTATGCAAGTTTATTACTTTATATCTACATGTGTAAACGCTACATGGACCTTGCCCATTTTATATTTCTTTATTTACGTTGAAAGTACATATAAAATTGTTCAAGAACACAAAATAGGAATGAACCAAGTTTTTTTTAATCTTATTTTGAATTATCCACTTGCAGCTATGATAACTGGTCCAAGGTTAAAACGGAGTGTGACATTTTTATTTCTGTCTGAAAAATGCAGAACAAGACGGAGTTTAAGAGAGCTTATTCGAAGAAATATTACACAACAACTTAATGGTAGGCTGTTAGTTATATTTTTTCATCTATTCAGTTGAAATCACTCAAAGATCAGATTAATAAGCATTTTTTTTATTTCTGCTTCTTCCATCATTTGAAGCAAATGTTTACAAAACCTTTTTAGACTCTCAAACTCATTTTAAAATGTAAACTTAAATGAGCTGAGATTGTTGGACATATGAAAGTACTTGGTATGCTATGTAATTAAAATGACAAATGATAAAGTATATCTATTTTTCTAATTGATAGGTATTCATTATATAAGATGTGATATGAACAAAATGTCGATTTTTCAGAACTAAAGAAAAATAAATATAACTTAATTTTTTTTTCAGAAAATAAAAAATATAAATGTCGTCAAACATGCCAAATAGATTCTTTGGATATCGACTGTAATGGCAAAATACCCAAGAAATTTAAGAAGTATGTCAAAGCAAAAGTTGCAGTTATATCTGTCCAGTTTGATTTCCAAATGGATTCACTGCCGTTAAAAGGTATGTATCAACATGACAAAGACGTGTTTTAGTAAGGTTGTCAATTTGTACATATAGAAGTTGCTAATTTTTGTAATCACATCAATTTAATTTATAAACAAATACTTAATGAATAAAGATATTTTTCTTAAGGTAATCATCGTGGAGTCTTTAATAAAAATTTAACATTAAAATGTTTTAGGAAAATGTGATGCATCGTGTACCAAAAAGAGAACAGAAAGACGAATGAAAAAAGCTCTGAAAAAATTGAGGAAAACTACCAATAAAAAAGACTTTATATTCAGGTATGTATTCTTGTGGAAGAACAAATTTGTTCTTATAACTGTTTAAGCATTTTATTTGACATTGATGAAAAACAGGATATCAAAACAAACCGAATATGTAAAATTTCTGTTAATTGCTGAAATTGGACAAATATAGCACACCTGTCACGTTGCCAAAGATTATTCAGCGATGGTCAAATCCGGAAAGGATGACATTACCAAAATCAATGTCAAACCAACATCTGTTCTAATCTGAGAGATAAAAATCACATATTTGTCTTCAAGCCCATGATGTCTTCCGTGAAATTCTTGAATGATGACAACAGCCTGGAAGCAACGTACCCCTGTGTTAGATATTTGCTTGTCAGCCGTGAAGCTCTATAAAGGATAATATAGGATGATATACTTATATGTTACGTAAACTCCATATGCTCGAGCAGAGGAATGATGCTACACAGAAAGGGAAAGTTGACTATTGGAAAGTTGAAGTCATCACGTTTGTCATAGAGCTTTGTACAATGCCTTCCTATTGTGGCAATTTCGAGAAATATATCCAAACAGTAAGCGGACCTCCTAGAATCTGTAGTGTCTTTTATCTCAAGTTTCTTTGGATACATGAGATGAAAAAAGTCACAAAATCGATGATTGTTTAGATTGAAAGACGTCATCAATATAACGAAATGTGAGATATAAGGATAAAGCAAGTCTCTGACCCTTTTTGTCTAGAGGTGATTGTAAGAAGTCCATTCCATATGAATGAAAAACAAATTGGCAAGCAATGGTTCACAATTTGTTCCAATTGGGATACCAATTGTCTGCTGAAAACACGCCCACTAAACAAAAGAAAGTTGAGCATTTCTATTATTTGATCTTCTTTATTATTTACTAGACTTATGGATGACAAAATAAGGTTTTTTTTTATTGACTACCAAATACTTGTACCTACGTTTTCGTTTTTTGTTTTTTTTTTGTGTTTTGTTTTGTTTTTTTTTGTTTTTTTTGATTTTTTTTTTGGATAAAGCTATATTGAATCAACTGTGCCAAACGAGATTTAATTGTGAATGTGAAATTGAAGTATTGTAATGTGAAGTATAAAATGAAGAGAAGTCAACAGTTTAATGATATTACAAGATGAAAATGAGTTACTTTTCTTTCATCAATAAAGGTAATAATAAAATTACCGAACTTGGAGGATCAATCTCAATGCACAAGAGAAAAGACAAAATATCGAAGACCCACCGGAATGGTTATAGATCACAATGGTCCTGACTTGGGACAGCCATGTCAAATGAAATGGTGGGTTAAACCAGGTTTTATGGCGCTCCCACCAACCCATTTCCATTGCGATCTTTGGGACCGGAAATAATAACAACACAACACAGTTGTAAAGACATAATAGGGAAAATAAGATGATCATCTCAGTACAACAATCAGCAAAACACTAATTAAAACAATCCCTAACCAATACGTTCAACTTAATTTTGACTTTTTCCACCTGTGGCTGATAACGAGAAAGAATTTTTAAAGGACCGTTTTAGATGTTTTTTCTTGTAGCCCAGGTCTAAAAGTCGTCTCCGGTGTCGTATAAAAAAATCAGAAAAAAAAACTTGTACAAGCCCTAATGTATAAGTTGTGAAATATAAACAACGAAAGCAGTAAAGTGGGTTTGTTGCTTTCAAGGTTAGGGAAATTAAAAATTTAAGTTGTCTTTTTTATCGTAACTTTTTGCACTGAGATTACCATCCTTGTCATATTCGAGATGCAAATCCAAAAATGATGTGAAGCGATTGGATTCTGTGGTTTCCTTAATCTCTAACTCTGGAGGATATATCAAAGGAATTTATTAACCAAACGAAATGTTGTTTACAGAGAGGACATCGTCGATATATCTGAAAGTGAGATTAAAGGACCTTGCCTCTTTCATCTTCTTGTTCTTTACGAGTTCTTGAAGAAATTCAGTCTCGTAAGAGTATAAAAACAAATCGGCGAGGAGAGGAACACAATTTGTGCCCATTGGAATGCCAATTTGTTGTTGAAAAAATTCTCCTCCAAATGTGACAAATATGTTGTCAATAAGGAAATCAAGCATACTGCAAACTTGGTCCAATGTGTAACAGATTTTATCTTTATAAGAGATCATAAGATGTTTTGGAAAAATATGTAGAATTGTCACCTATATCAGAACCAATATAAACATATTAAAGATGCCCCCTAAACAGCTTATAAGAATAGGGCGATATGTGTGTTATGTTTACCTTTTTTGTTTATTTACCAATGTACTAAATAAATAGGATGTAAATATGTTGAACGTAACAATACTTATCTTTATAAGGAAAAATTAACACATGCCGAATAGAATAACGTTTAAAACTAATAATTTTTGGTACTGACGAAATATAAGCGAGGTAAAGAAAAAATGTGTTTATGTCGAGAACTTTTGTCGGGAAACGACGAAAAAGATTTACTAATTTTCCATTTGAAAGGTCAAAAGTTTTCGATTTTCATCGATTAATAGGTTTAACAAAATCTGGATGACTGAAACTGTTTAATGTAAAAGAAAAATACATTATTTCATTAATTCTAACGAATATTTAAAGAGAAGAATAATTAAGATGGACCAAAATGTGAAATTTTCTTATTTTTCACATATTAGGAATATACGATACATGCATTTTAAAAGGCTCTTAACCAAATGCTTCATTGGTTCATCTGCTTCTTGATGAACCATTTATGTAATCATTTATATTTGAAGTATTTTATGGGCTTAATTTAGACCCATTATTTTAATAATTTATATTTGTAGATACGACAACAACGATCGGTATATCTTGAAGAAATCATTAAAGTTTAAGAAGAAAGTGGAGATGACTTGTTCAGATGGATATATGTTAAAAGGAGAAACATGCGGTAAGATTTTGGATTCAATGGTTCACACACTATTTCTTCTAAATGCCTATACCATTGCATTTTTAGACTTCTCCGTTTAGTTTTGTTTGCGTTGTTTTGTCTTCTCTTCTTGTACATTTGAGATTGATGACACATGTTTATTGTAATTTTATTAGTGCCTTTATTTACATATTTTTATTAACCTGAATCTAATTCTTTACTGAAAAAAATTGTAGTATCTTATTTGAAACACGCCATACAGTAGATAAGTAAATTGTTCTTTTCACATTATCTTGAGGCTTATTTGCATTCTTTTATATATTTCCAGGCTCTGGTTTTAAGTTTAAAGATTAATATTTTTAATATTCATACTACCATATATTTACTCACAACACTGAGTTATATCCTTAACGGCAGATCATTATAATGATGTATCTTTTATGGTTTGCAGTTGCATGTAGTGTTGGAATGTTCTATGATGAAAGATCCAGTCGTTGTCAATTTTGTCCACGTGGTACCTACCAAGACAAGGAGGGAAAGAATGTTTGTAAGAAGTGTCCCCAGGTAGAACTTGGCATTGGAATTCTGGGAGCAGACAGCATCAAACAATGCACAGGTAAAATAAGTAATTCATTTTGATTAGAAATGTTAAACAATATGCTATAGAAAGCTTTGCCATATTAAATTGTTACATTCACCCATAATTGTTTTCTTTTCTTTAAAAGTCATTTTGAATCTGTATGCAACCAAATATTCACGTTTCGCTTTTAGACGAAACGCGCGTCAGGCGTAGCAAAATTTATTTCTGGAACTTTGTTGTCATTAGTATTTCGAACACACGTGAAGGTTAGCACTGCTGGTGGAGTTTTAATTCCCCGAGGTTAGCCCGCTCCGGCACCAACACTTTTGAGTTGGAGAAAACATCAAAGTTTTAAATTATCCGTCTAAATTTCAAAATTGTATAAACCCTAAGGTTCTTCCTACCCCAGACATAGGTTGATTATCTTAATAAAAATCTGGTTCTCCAGTTTGATATTTTTGGTTTTTACTGTTCTATGCTCTTCATATTTATATAGTGTTTGGCATTTTGAATATTTTTGGTAGAGCGCCTCTGGTGAGTCTTGAATAGACGAAACGCGAGTCAGGCGTAGCAAAATTTATTGTCTGGAACTTTGTTGTCATTAGTATTTCGAACACACGTGAAGGTTAGCACTGCTGGTGGAGTTTTAATTCCCCGAGGTTAGCCCGCTCCGGCACCAACACTTTTGAGTTGGAGAAAACATCAAAGTTTTAAATTATCCGTCTAAATTTCAAAATTGTATAAACCCTAAGGTTCTTCCTACCCCAGACATAGGTTGATTATCTTAGTAAAAATTTGGTTCTCCAGTTTGGTATTTTTGGTTTTTACTGTTCTATGCTCTTCATATTCATATAGTGTTTGGCATTTTCAATATTTTTGGTAGAGCGCCTCTGATGAGTCTTGAATAGACGAAACGCGCGTCAGGCGTAGCAAAATTTATTGTCTGGAACTTTGTTGTCATTAGTATTTTGAACACACGTGAAGGTTAGCACTGCTGGTGGTGTTTTAATTCCCCGAGGTTAGCCTGCTCCGGCACCAACACTTTTGAGTTGGAGAAAACATCAAAGTTTTAAATTATCCGTCTAAATTTCAAAATTGTATAAACCCTAAGGTTCTTCCTACCCCAGACATAGGTTGATTATCTTAGTAAAAATTTGGTTCTCCAGTTTGATATTTTTGGTTTTTACTGTTCTATGCTCTTCATATTCTTATAGTGTTTGGCATTTTCAATATTTTTGGTAGAGCGCCTCTGATGAGTCTTGAATAGACAAAACGCGAGTCAGGCGTAGCAAAATTTATTGTCTGGAACTTTGTTGTCATTAGTATTTCGAACACACGTGAAGGTTAGCACTGCTGGTGGAGTTTTAATTCCCCGAAGTTAGCCTGCTCCGGCACCAACACTTTTGAGTTGGAGAAAACATCAAAGTTTTAAATTATCCGTCTAAATTTCAAAATTGTATAAACCCTAAGGTTCTTCCTACCCCAGACATAGGTTGATTTTCTTAGTAATAATTTGGTTCTCCAGTTTGGTATTTTTGGTTTTTACTGTTCTATGCTCTTCATATTTATATAGTGTTTGGCATTTTCAATATTTTTGGTAGAGCGCCTCTGGTGAGTCTTGAATAGACGAAACGCGCGTCAGGCGTACCGCAAAATTTATTGTCTGGAACTTTGTTGTCATTAGTATTTCATTTATTCATTTTTATACGTTGTATCTTTACCAATTTTCAGTTCTCTGTCCTCCTGGGTCATTCTCAAAAGATGGAATGTCACCTTGCTTAACCTGTCCCAAAAATTTCTATCAGTCAGATTATGGTCGTTTAAAATGTGAACCTTGTGGAGGAGGCTTGGAAACAACGGGACCAGGATCACGGGACTTTAAGTCATGTTCTGCAAAAGGTAAAAACAAAATATCCAGAATGTTGCTTTTATGTTTAGATAACTCTTTCAGGTTTTAAAATTGTATACCAGTATATAAAAATAGTTTGTTCGCCATTAAATGGATGAAATGGATTAAATGGTTACAAAGAGTTCATGTAGTTTTCTATCTTTTCATTATTTTGGTTTAAACACTCCTGGTAAGAAGTTGCTTTTTATATTTTGTTGAAACACAGTTTGGACCTTCATATTTTTTATCCAATGATTACATGCTCTATATGTTGAACTTAATTTAAGTTTACACCCAGTTAAAGATACTTCTCTGAATCTTTAGTTTTAATCAAAAACACTTTCAAGGGACATAGTTCAAACGTAAACACCATTATTATGCTTCTATTACAAAGGAAGAGTACTTATGATATATTGTTCGGTGCTGTTCGACCGTCTCAAATGTTGTTGCATTATGTCTTTTGGACATATTTTTGTTTTCTATCTTTTTGGGAGACATATTTACATTAGACTTTAATAAGTCTTGTTTCCGAATTCCTTTGGTTAATTGTACTTTTGAAAATTGAAAATGTAAGCTGCATAACTTGTCATTAAATATATTTCGGTTGATGATTAAGTGGCTAAACATTTGTTGTTGGTTCTATTCTTTTGTCAAGTATTTAAGTTTGTCTATTCATATATGACAACTGTTTTCTTGCTTTTCTAGTGATATGCTTACCTGGGAGTTTCTATGATGTAAAGACGCATCAATGCCAAGTATGTCCATCTGGAACATACCAAATGGAATCTGGTCAGAACTATTGTATCTCATGTCCAGGAGATACTAAAACTGATTCCAATGGTACTGTAAATGCCACTGAATGTAAAAGTAAGCTGCATTTTTTTAGATTGATAAACTTAGCTATCATAGAATAAAAAATGTATCTAGTTTTCAGTTTTGAATAACTTAACAGGCTTGAATAAAGATAATAACAAAATGCCAAACTTGGAGGATCAATTTCAATGTCTAACAGACGAGGCAAAACAAGGATGTAACACCGGAAGAATCTGAAGATCGCAATGGTCATGACTTGATACAGGCACATCAAGAGAAATGGCTGTTTAACAAGGTTTAATTGCGCGCCAAACTTCCGGAGCACCTGAGTTCACTCTTGTTTCGGCTGGAGTTCGCGTTCTTGATTGATATTCAGTCATTTGTGTTTCCATGTTTCACATGTTGTCTGTTTTTGTCCCGTTATTGTTTGTGTTTACTAGTTTTGTCTCTGCTCTTTCGGACTTTTGACATTCGGATACCCCATTGGTACCTCTGCTTCCCTCTATAATCGCATAATAGGGTTCAGTAGGAAGGCAAAAAACAACACGTTTTTGAAGATATAAAAGTCGCAGTCAAAATGGCAAAAAAACAGCACGATTTTGAACATATAAAAGTCGCAGTCAAAATGCAAAAAACAACACGATTTTGAAGATATAAAAGTTGCAGTCAAAATGGCAAAAAAACAACACGATTTTGAGGATATAAAAGTCGCAGTCAAAATGCAAAAAAACAACACGATTTTGAAGATATAAAAGTCGCAGTCAAAATGCAAAAAACAACACGATTTTGAAGATATAAAAGTCGCAGTCAAAATGTTAACCGTAATAATCACATATTACACTCTACATTGCAAATACGGTTTGTTAAACTATAAAATTTTTAGAAATATATGATAACGATATTTTAACCAGATGATAAATGTGGTGGCCTGATAGGAAAATTACATGGCTTCATCCAAAGCCCTAACTATCCTGGAAACTATCCAAACAACGTAGATTGTATCTGGAAAATCAAGCCAGGAAAAAAGAGGCGGATACTTGTAATCATTCCAGAAGTGTTTCTACCATCCATTGATAAATGTGGAGACATATTGGTAATGCGACAGTCTAGTAAGTATAGTATTAGGAAACCTCTGGGGCGATTTATTATGATGGTTGAGCAGAGGTCCCCGAAGATAGTTACATATCCGGCCGTATGAAACAAATTTTGCCAAGGGTGTTTTATTTTTTAATTCAAAATGTTTAAACACCTGTTTTTTTTGTTTCTTTTCCAATATATAACATTGTATTGCATTATAGCTGTTCACAATTACATTTTATAGATGACGTACCCAGTTATCCTAGTGTCTATATAAGTTTATAAGTTAATTAATGCAACTAGAGACTAGTACAGTCATGGCATACAAAACAAAACAATGACATACATTATAAAACAATGACATACATGAATAATAACAAATTGACATAAGAGGGGTAATATATAGACATTGATATACGTCGTTTCAGACCTATATTTAGGTATAGTCACGACGTTAAACTCCTCAGTAAGACAATGATAAACTACTTTTTGTTAGTTCAAGGTCAGCAACTTTTTGGCACATATATATGACCATATATAAACACTTTGTTCCTCTTCTTAAATATGTAACATAAGCAAAATTACCCAATAACAATAACATTAAAACTCATTGATTTATTGTACATCTGGTTTTGGGGTTTTTTGTTTTTTTTTGTTTTTTTTTTTTTTTTGTATTTCACATGGTCGATATTTTCGGTGTTGGTTTTGACATTATTTTCGGAATTTTGAGTCGGGTATGTCTCTTTCCACATTTTTCGATGTACAAATACCAAAATGGGTATGAACGTTAATTTTGTTATGCTCTATATCAACATTTCAAGGAGAAACCTCTCATCAGCAGTATAAGAATCGAAACGTTAAAATGTCAAAAACCAAAAGTGTATTGTATGAAAATAACTCAGAGTCAAAAGGTTCGAACAGGGAAGCTAATTACAGCACGTAGGATATCGACCATGTGCAGTACAAGGAAAGAAACCCGGTGTAATAAACAATTTTGAATTTAACAATTGGAAAATTCAAGAACAAACAATATTAGAAATTTTATGGTAAATTCGTGTCAGACAAGTCCAATCGTCAGGCTTGTGATTGCCATCGGGAACCTTTGTCCACCGATTTTCGGTCTTCCAATTATTTTGAAATAAATGCTTATAATGAGAGGTTATTCCTAGAAAAATGCATGTACAGCGTTACAGAAATGAACAGTTTTATTGGAACTTACTTTGTATTTAATACCCTGTATTCATTTGGCAGCGCAAGAATTAAACTTGTAGCAGTCAACGTTATTCTACTCTTTAAATTACTTTCAAATGCAAATGAAATGTTTGTCGATTTTGATTTACAATTATCACAGTTTCTTCTTTCTGATCAAGGTTGGTTTTTCCATATACACGTACCCTATTGCTAATAATGAAACATATACAGTATACAAAAAATATAGCACCATATTTTTTTCAGAAAAGCCTTCTTCCGTGACGTCATATGAAGCATGTGAAACAAAGGTTCGACCGATAGCGTTTACGTCACGCTCTAAGAGAATGTGGATACAGTTCAAATCAAATGACAAGAACACGGCAACGGGATTCTCGATTCCTTATGTCACGTACAACGGTAATGATATTAAAATACTAATTATAGATGGTTTACTAACTTGAAGGGAAAGTTCACAAAAAAATGAAAATTTGTCATATGATTTCTAATGCATTTTCTAATTATGCAATATCATTTAAACTTTTATATTCAATTTAATAAGCTGACAAAAATGGAATTTTATCTTTTATCTTTTGGTTTCTGTCATTTTAAATTACACAAAACATCTGAATACCACAAAGTCTTCTTTTGACAGTGACCCACCGTTTACCTAATTATTGAATTGCCAATATATAATATTTTTGTGTGCATCTATGTTATGGCATTTTAAATAAGTGATAGAAAATCCTTATTAAAATTAACAAAATTGAGTTATTCTTTAATTAGTAATAATGATTTTTGGGGTATAAAAATCAATTTAAATAAGTCATTTTTAATTATCTAAGTCATGTTATGTTGTGATAATCTTGCAAATAAATCACATTATTGTTTTAAATGGTAGAATGAAAATAAAATGATCTAATACATAACACTTTGTTTCTGAACGTTTGTATATTAGGTTTTGACACCTGTAGGTATTGATAATTAGAATTTCCTGTTTATTTCACCCCAAGTCAGCTGTGACTAATTACATTTATGTTTACCTAACCATTACACAGGTACCTGCTGAGAGACAATGACAATTAATTCACATTAATTACCACTTTTAGCAAACCAAGTGGGGGATTAGAAAAAGAATGACCTGTTATTTACATAATTATATCACAATTATTTTTAATGAAATATGATGGCTTACATTTAAATACACAACTTCTTTCTTAATAGTAAATAAAAAAATATATGTTTTTGAATTATAGAATTTTAATTTTAATTAATTGATTATAAGCTCAATTTAAAAGAAAAAGATAATAGATTAATAAAACGTTTTTAAAAAAGATTTTTATATAGAAAGTAATTTGAAAATATTAAATGATCTTGTTGACTCTTGATTATTTTAATTATTTTGTTAGTTATTGGACCACCAATTAAGGGTGGGGATTAGGGGGCCAACTAAAGGATATCCAAGTTATTTATTACCTGTTAAAAATATATAAAATAGTTAAAAAAAATGTATTGTTTGTTCACATACCAAAACAGGGTATTAATAATATTGTTTTTTTTTCTAAATCATTTTTACATGTATTTATTATTCCATTTTATGTTGAATTTTAAGGATATTGACTATTACTAAGTTCTTTTGAATATTTTTTTTGAATCCTTGTACATATATTTTTGTAGCCACGGTTTTTCTTTCCTTTTCTAATCTGATTCTTAACCAATTTTGACTTCTTAATATTAAGACAGACACTTTGTTTCTAAAACGTTCAGAATATTTGTTGATGAAATAGTTTGTACTTGTCTTTTTGATGTTTTCTGTTCCTTGTTTAAGAAGGGGGTCTATCTGTGACTATTTCAGGGCTGGATTTGAATTATATGCATCTTATTTAGACCATGGTCCAATTGCAGAACCGCGAGCAGTGCCAAATGGCCTCGTTGAAGGCTGCTGGCGGTTGTCCATTGTGGTTTTTCTAAATTGCCGTTTAATTGTGGGCTGTGTCGTGTACACTTATTCCACATCTTTTTATTTTCTATTTAAATAATTACAAATGTATAACCAAACAATATAACAATACGTGTTATCCACGACGAAAAATTTAATTTCCACACAAGTAATACAAAAATTTAGAAATACAGAAAAACACTATGTTGAACGCTGCTAGTAAATGAACCTGTGCATGAGTATCAATGTAAAAATGTTTCTTCCGTTTTGATCTGGTTATTGCTCCATACAAGGCTTGAATCTAAAATCAAACAAGGATGGCTTCATATGTTCTGGAAGGCCAGAATTTCTTGCGAATTGCAACGCGTACGACTTGCTGTCGGGGGAACCTTCAGGATAAGTCGAATCCAGTTAAAAAGATGATACGCAAACACGTGATAATATCACATCTTTTATATACGTTTTTATTTGATATTTTGAACAACATTGTTAACTTATCTATGGCTTTGAAGTCATGTATGAATTAAGAGTAATAAACTCCATTTTCTGGAGCTAGCCGAGTTTTGCTGCACAAGAAACCTGACAAAAAAGCTCACATAAACAGTTGTACGTAATATATTGGTAACATTTTAAATCAAAATACGAAAGTGATTTCGGAAACCCTATATCCTTTTTTTTCTGCTTAAGCTTTTCGTTAAGAAATATCATAGAAAAATGAGTAAATACCAAAAAGGTATTCAAACACGAAACAAGAACAAAACTGACAAGCAAACGCATAATTTTTTTTCGTACGTTAGCTGAAACGTTATCATGTGGCAGGGTCATGCCTTTTCCAATTCTATTCTGTATTCAAGGCCTTCTGCTGGATTTTCCATCATTTACACCATGAAATAATCATATTTTTCGTCCAATTAAAATCTGATAACTCCATGTATGAATTGAGTGTTGTAAAAAAAGTAGCCTCTGCCGGGTGATGTTTTAGGCCTTGAAAGGCCCGAGCGTAACGTGAATCAGTTTCAAAGTCAGTGAAGAAGAGAGTTGTTTTTTCAAATTGTTACTATATAATTATTTTAAATTACATTTTTATGCTGAATGATACTGAATGAGAAAGTAAATTTCAAAATGAAAAACGAAAAAAATCATTTATCAATCCTTTTTATAAAATTATATATTTACATTTATTAAAATTAAACGAATTCTTTCTTTAAATGACATGAATTTTCTTTTTTGTTACTTTAACATCAAGCATTATTTCTACAAAATTTACAGGTGAATTACAGGTAAGAAAAATCTAAGCAATCCTTATGAGGGCCCCTTAATCCCAACCCTTAATTGGATGTTGTTATTGCTAATTATCAAATGTTGGAGAAACGTGAATACCACATGATCATTTTAACGTTTGAACTAATATGATTTTTTGCTATTAGAAGAAATTCTGATTAACTGAAGTAGTCCCCTAATGTAAAGTAGGGGACTATTTCAAATAAATAATCTCCAATATCTTTGTTAAAAGTTAAGATATGAGAGAAAAAATTTGCACACTGTTATAAAACATTATTCTGAACAATTTAAGACCATATGTCAAAAATCGTGAACTTACCCTTTAACCTTCAAATGAAAAATTGATGTGTGGGGAAAAAGGTTATATTTCAATATTAAATGAAAGGGTACAGTTAATTTGAATATTTTTGGTATTTTAATGTAGATGGTTTACCTGAGCAGTAAAAGGATTTTTTAACTGCCTGACTGGGATGATCAATCTCAAATTACCAAGAAGAGGCAACGATACAACGATGAAATTGAATATTGCAATGATTTTAACTCGGTATAGGCATTTCAAAAGAAATTTTGGGTTCAAGCCGGTTTTTATGGCACCAAATCTCCCTCATACTTTGCGCTCTTAGACAAAACACTACAGGATTTGATATATATCAGAGCTGAGTGGAAAGGTCTATCTCTGGTGTTTATATGTTGCATTTACCTTTTATTGGTATATCAATACTCAATCTCATGAATTCTTTATGAATGTTTTAATTATATTACTAGTAATCTAATTCATTGGTGTTGCTTTCTTTCTTTTTAGAGGACTATGAGCCTCTTATTGAAGATATTGTGAAAGATGGAAGATTATATAATTCATATCAACACCAACATACACTAAAAGTAAGTAAAGGATGGTCTTAAACTAATACTATTAAATAAAAAAGATATCGTGTATTGCAAGAAACAAAGGTGACAACCAAATTTCTTAAATGATATGACAAAACTACTAAATTTGGAGATCTAATATCAAATGTCTTGGAAAAAAACATGGAAAATGGAAGATGGCAATGGTCCTGACTTGGTACGGGCATTCCAAAAGAAATTGCGGGGTGGGTAAAACAAATGGATGTTCAATTTTAGAAAAACATACATCAGGTAGGTACAAACAAACAAAAAAAAGAAAATAACCTTTAGTACAAGCATCTCGAAAGAAATACTTTGTGGAATCAGGTTAAATGACACCAAAACCTCTCTCTAATGATGATCTTAAGGTTCGGGGTGATGGAAATACATTATGCTTTAGGCTTATATGATAAGTGAAGAGTATATAAACACTAAAAACAATCATAACCCATTGCACATACAACTTTTCCATTAAATCAGCTGTCTCTCATTTCATTTCCAGGATAGAAAGTTACTAAATGCCTTAATGGAAGTGATAGCACAACCGCTGAACTATTTCAAATATGCAAACGTTTCCCACACGATGATGCCACAATCTTTTATTAGGTTATTGACTTCAAAAGTTAGACGATTCTTTTCTTCATGACTAGGCGTGGATTAAGAGTCGTGGAGAAGGAGAAACTGATATTGCTTTAGAAGCAGCTGTTCGGTTTTGCTACATACGTTTTTAATGTGAAAAGTCTCTTTTGGAGAAACAAAGTTGGTGTGAGTTAAAAGGATGGTGGAAGAGTGTCGTTTTAAATTGAGATACCATCCAGAACTGTATAGTTGTCAAACAACAGTGTAAATATATTTGTAACTTTTGATGTCATAAGCCTCATATTTTCATATGTGTTGTGTTTTATTGAGAGTTATGATACAATACTGAGTAAGATGTGTTCAATGGTATATTGCTGCCATGTGCCAGTTTATACAGTGCTTAATTTCATTAGCAAAGCATTCGTGTAGAAAATGTTGATGTGTCATATTTTTTGTCTTATGAATTTTAACAAATATATATTTTTTGATTGAATGTCCTTTGTTACAAATACTAGATGATGTTTTAATCGCCTTAATTGGAATTAGGGACAGGTCCAGATATTTTTTAAAAGGGGGTTCCGACTATAGTGTACTGAGGACTAAAAGGGGGTGTTTCGGGCCAACTTTGCTGAAAACATTACGAAAATTTCAAAATTTCAGAGACAAAAGAGGCTTCCAACCTCGACCCTTCCCTTCTGGGTCGACACTGGAATCCAATGCTCGACTAAATAACGATTATAACATATGAATCAATATTCATCGCTTTTAAGCTTATGTTGTAAACCTTGTTTTTCATTTTATATTAAATTATGAATACATTTATATGTTTGAGGGAAAAAAGAAACATTTTGGAGCTTACTAAAAATATGACTTTATCCACAATCATACGATTCTAGACAATGTTCAGATTTTTTTATGGTTAAAATGTTTTCAATTGAATGTTTTAATTTTGTTAAAGAAATTAGCTGTTGGTGTTTTTTGCACAACATGTATTACTCTTTTCTCAAATATCTTACCTGATGAAACTACCTTTTTTCCCTTTCCAACTCCAAAGGTAAATGTGTTCCTTACAAACTTATTGTTTGTCTTTTACAACAATGAAGGGAGTGCAGTACTCCTAAGTGAAAACTACCAATCATATGAACATTTTTTTTAGAGAAATCAAGCTTCTCAATATCCTATATGAATATGTTGACACGCCAAAATGTTCGCTGATAAAACTTTGGTTCGAAAAAAAATTGAAATATAAAGCCTGTGCCATGAAAAAAAAAACATCGTACATAGTTGTCATGAAAAAACGAGCTTTTATTATATTTTAAGAAAAGTACTTACAAATGTTATTATTTTGATTAGTTGTTTTTGTAAATAGATTGTATATAAAGAATAAATGAAAATATATTGAATAAACTGATTTCTTCTTTGAAAATTACTGGGTATTTTTATTTATCAATTTTTGTGCTTTACATATCATACAGGATAAAAAAAAATAGATATGATAGATATATTTCTTAATTTGTTTAAACATTTTAACTGTAATGAAGAGTTTTATTTCGGTTTAAAGGGTACTTGATATTACAGTGCTTTATAAAAGTAAAAGATTGTAGATATTCTTGTGATATATTTATTGTAAATATTAGTATCAAAAATAAATAGCTGGTTTTTTACCAGAGAGCAGTATGTTTGTTACTTATTTGAAAATGGCGGACTACTTCATTAATAGCTTAAATCGGTATGAAGAACGATGTGATCTTCTGTATATATGCATATTTCAAGGAGTAGCTGCTCATCAGCAGCATTTGGATCAAAACATGGAGAAAAAAAAAGAAAAACAGAATAGCAGAGATGGAAACCCGATGTTTAAAACACTCGAACAGGAAAACGAAATATGGTTATTCCTGAAGGGAGATAAGGGGACGACCATTTGATTTTGAAGGGGGGCTGACAGTTTTTGTAATTAAGTATTCTGGCCTGGAAAAAGTTGGAAATAAATAATCTGGCCTTTGTTTGCAAGAAAATAAATAATCCGTCCCAAGATCCTTGCTCAATTAAGCTATTGTATGCAGAAAATAAATATTCTTGCCACATAGCCGCGAAAAGTAAATATTCTGGCACGCAAAATTTTGAAAATAGATAACCTGTCTCGACCGAAACTGCCAGCCCCCCCCCCACCAGAATCAAATGGTCATCCCCTAAACAATGTCAGTATAGCAGTTGGAGATATCTTGTAAACTAGTAAGCACACATTACAAAAACATTGCAAAATGTTGTATAGAACAACAAATGAAATGAACATTTATATTTTGAATACTAACAAAGCCTCGCTAAGTAGCTGATTTTAATAAAATTAATTCTGGTTACACCATCAAGGCTTGATACTTCTAAGAATGGAATCATTGTTGTCATGCTTTACTAACAGCATATTTCTATTACATCTTATTTTACATCTTACAGACTTTTAAAATTATTTTGTTGTAGAAATTGTAGTATTGTTTTGTTTTGTTTTTGTGTTTTTAGTTTGGTTTTGTTTGTTTTTTGTTTTGTTTTTTTTGTTTGTTTTTTTTTTGTCTTTTTTGTTGTTTTTTTGTTGTTTTTTTTGTTTTGTTTTTTTTGGGGGGGGTTGTATTTGTATTTTGTTTCAACTGTTGATAAAGCAGAGGCAGTTTAAATGAAAAGTTTTTGCATGGAATTGTTTGTTACATTTTTCACATTAAGAGCCTTGCGATGAACGATCGAAATTCATTTGAATAAGTACCGTTTGGACAAGAAATAGTAAATACTAGAAAGCTTTGGATTATGTTGTTTTCACGATGAATATTCTTGCTCCGTAAAACTAAAACTGGTATAGGTATAAATAAGGTAAAGAAGGGAATCATCAAATACACCAATCAATAAAAAAATGCGTCAATAGTGCTTTTTAAAAGAAAATTCTAGCTTCTAATATTACCAGTTAGCGGTAGTCATCAGTCAATGTTTGCGCATAGGCCACAACCAATTTTAAATAACAAGTACCAAGTGAGCCGATAGTGAAGTTAACTGGCTCTTAACAACAATATTCGTTATTCGACTCTTGTCAGGGGTGGTTTCCAAATTTCTCTTGGCATCATTGCAAGGATGGTCACAACAAAAGATGCCTGCAAAAAAAGTTAGTCCCACGTAAAGGGAGTGTGTGTGTGTGTGTTTGTGTTGGTGTTTTATGCCCTTTATCGACACACCTGGTAATAGCTATCTACTCGCCTCTGTACCATCTTTTTATACCCCAACTCGTAAGAGAGGGGGCTATATTGCAATCACCTTGTCCGTCCGTCTGTCCATCCGGTACAATATCTCAACTTCTACTGAAGAGATTGATTTCAAATTTGGTAGAAAGCTTTAGCATGATGGGATTTACATTTTCTCCCCTTTCCAGGTCAATCGATGATCTATTTCCTGTTTTTTCGAGCCGACTTAGACTTTAAGGGTTAAAAATGGAAAAATAAATTTCGTAACAGTTTTCTCAGATTCTACTGAAGGAATTGATTTTTAATTTGGTATATAGCTTCAGCATGATGATTTGTACCGTGCCTCCCCTTTTCAGGTCAGTTGGTCATTTACTTCCTGTTTTCTGAGCCGACTTAGACTATTTTAAGGGTCAAAAATGGGAAAATTTTCGTAACAGATTTCTCAGCTTCTACTGACGGGATTAATATTTAATTTGGTATACACAGCTTCGGCATGATGAGTTGTACCGTGCCTCCCCTTTTCAGGTCAGTTGGTCACTTCCTGTTTTCCGAGCCGACTTATACTATTTTAAGGGTCAAAAGTTGAAAAATTTTGTAATCTGATGAAGGGAGTAATTTCTAATTTGGTTTACAGCTTTAGCATGATGTGTTGAAGTGGTCTCCCCTTTGCAGGTCAGTCTGTCATCTATGTCCTGTTTTCTGAATTGTCGAGTGGGGGTATGCTTAGCATGACTTAGTGCAACCCCTTGGGTGTTTCTTTTAGCTCACCTGGCAAAAGGCTATGTGAGCTTATGCCATCACTATGTGTCCGTCGTCGTCTGTTAACAATTTCAAAAATCTTCTCCTCTGAAACCACCGAGCCAATTTAACTGAAACTTTCCAGGAATGATATGACATGTTGACTATAAACGATCCTCATTTTAAATTGATATGATAAAAACATGGCCGCCGTTGCTAAAAATAGAACTGTGGGTAAAACATAAGTTTTTTGCAGATAACTCAAAAACGGTGACAGATATCAAAATTCTGGCATACGATTTAAGTGATCAGCATGTCAAGATCTGCCTACCCTGAAATTTTGAAGAAATTCCAACCAACCATTTGGGAGTTATTGCCCCTTTTCTTGATTTTGTCTGCGTTTTGCACTTATTTTGTCTTATATCTCAAGAACTATATAAGATAATTCAATTGCATATTGTTCAGCTAAGTGGGCTCTACAAAATTGTCCATTGGGTGGAAATTGTCTGTTGACCCCTTATAGGGGTTATGGCCCCTTATATGCCAAAAATAGTGGTTTTGGCCTCATAGATTGTGAAGGATAATAGATAGGGAAAAGGTTTTGCTTGCTAAAATTTTCAGGCAATTGAACTCTACAAAATTGTCCATTAGACCAAAATTGACAGATGACAATTATAGGAATTACGTTTAAATGCCAAAAATAGTGGATTGTACGTGAAAGATTGCATACCATAGAAGATTGTACTACACATTTGCTTGCTGAAATGCTCAGCTGTATAGAGTCATTTCATGACGGGCTGCTGGCAATAATAAATATTGTTACATTAAGTCACTGAATCAAGCTCCTGGAGCCTCTTAATAGTTTGGGTGGTTTTTTTTTTGGTTTTTTTTTTGGTTTGTTTGTTTTTCTTTTTTTTTTTGGTTTATTTATTTATTTTTTGTCCTCCTTCAGCCACAGGTCCTAGTTGGTACATGCAAACAATGGTGTCTTAAGATTTTTTTTAAAGTGACTTTTTTCCTTGAAATTTTGTTTCTGGAAAAAAGTTGCGTTAAACAAAAAACAGGTTCAACGTGTAGTGATGTTTGAATGTTTTCTTTCTAGATATAACATGCTATACATTGTATGTTGAAGACAGAAAGCCACGTTCCTAAGCAGATGGTTTTTTTTAAAAGGTGTACTAATTATTTCATTGATATCTTGTGCGAGATCAAAATTACAACAAAGTTCCAGGCAGTAAATATTGCTACGCCTGAGACGGTCTATCCAAAAGATTGAAACGATTGTGACACCTAGATATTTTGCTGTTGGCGACCTTGAAGTTGTTATATAATAAAGAGTAGGATGTTTTTTTTTAAAGATTATGGCATCATCATAACATTTTTTTCTGGCAAGAAGCTCATTTGTTTCATTTCATGTTTGTCCATGTCTACTTGACGTGTTACGTCAATATCTGTTACAAAGATAAAAAAAGATGCATACAGAAACTGAATCCCTGACTTTTCGACCAATTACAAAAAACGGCCCATGAACATTGTCGATCAAGTCTCATATAATTATTTTAGCTAAACCGTAAAAATATTTTATGATTATGGTTACAACAAAACTACCGAACTAGGATGATCAATCTCAAATATCCAAGAAAAAAAGACAAAACAAGGCAAAGCCAACAAGCTAAATTGAAGAGCGCAATGGTCCTGACTTGGTAATGGAGGGCTAACCCAGGTTTGTTTTATGGTGCGAAATTTCCCATATCCATTGCGATCTTAATGTGCAAAATCTTAACGGAGAATATTGTGACACTGTAAAATTTGCTTGGTATAACAAGTTTGAATTAAAAGTTAAAACTTGGTAATGGAAGGGGTCATGAATAAATTTCACAACAAAATTACTGAACTTGGAGGTCCAATCTCTCCTAGAGGAAACAAGGCAGATAACCGAAGAAATTGCAGATCGCAATGGTTCTGACTTTGCACAGGCGTTTCAAAAGAAATGGTGGGTTAAACCAGGTTTTATAGCACCAAACCCCCTTCTTCCATTGCGATCTTAGTCAGGTGACACAAATAACAACATGGTTGGGAGACACAATAGGGGTAACGAGGTAATCATCTCAGTACAACTAACTGCAAAAAAAAACTATTGATAATTGAAACAATAACGAACCATTTCATCTGACATAATTTTTAATTTTGCTACCAGTGACTTATATCGAAAGAAAACTTTAAGAGACCGTATGGACGTATTTTTCTATAATCTTGCTCTAAAGCCGATCACGGAGAGTCAGACAGTGGTGTCGCGAAAAAAATTCAGGAAAATTATTACAAATCCTGGCATATCGAGTAAGTTGTGAAGTATATATCTTATATTCTGATGAGGTGGGTATGTTAGTTTCCAGATTAGGAAAATGACTGTGCTTTGTACTGAGATGACCCCTCGGTTCAAATTGGAGATGTAAATTTAAGAAAGGCGTGAGGCAAGTAGATTTGGTGGTCTCTTTAATCTCTAGCTCGGGGATAAATTTAAGGAAGCCATCTAGCAAACGAAGCGTTGTTGACAGCTAGAGTGGACATCATCAATATATCTGAAAGTGAGATTAAATTATCTAGCTTCTTTAATCGTTTTGTTATTTGGGATACTTTGTTGTTGAAGAAAAAAAAACTCCTCCAAATGTATCAAATATGTTGTCAAAAAGGAAATCAAGCATATAACAAACCTTGTACATGTAAGGAATATGTTTTATCTTTAAAATATGTTTTTAGAAAAATATACTTTCCGGAGCACCCGATTTTCCCCTCGTTTCGACTTAAATTCACATTGTTCATTTCGGTTTGGTTGTAAAATTCGGGGATTGAGGCGTTTGGGCTATTTAATTCCTTGTATTCCTTTCGAATTTTTTACTTGGCCTTCCCAGAATTTTGGCATTCGTATTGTGCCACGGGTTCTTTTTTTTTTTTTTTGGCTTGTTATGATGACCAATCGCCATCGCACGATGACCATTGGTCATCTTCAAATATTCATATAACCTCCTTGCGGTGGTGCCGGAAACGAAGAATTTTGAAGTTTAGAAATACTTTACATCGCGGCAAAATTCCTTCATAAAGTTCAAGTTTTTAAACAGTTGTTGCAATTAAAAAAAGAAAATGATTATTATGCTATTTCTGTAAGAATATATAGACCAATCATATTTAAGTACGGAAGCGTATTAGGGCCATGTTTTATTTTTTATTTTTTTTATTTGTCAACTTTAATCTTGGAAATTCCAACTTTAATCTTGGAATTATCAACTTAAATCTTGGAATTATCAACTTAAATCTTGGAAATTCCAACTTTAATCTTGGAATTATCAACTTTAATCTTGGAAATTCCAACTTCAATCTTGGAATTATCAACTTTAATCTTGAAATTATCAACTTTAAACTTGGAAATTCCAACTTCAATCTTGGTAATTCCAACTTTTGTGTTGGAAATACCAACTTTAAACTTGGAAATACAAGTATTCATTTTAGAATTAAAATCTCAATTATAACCGCAAACTCCAATATACTAGACTTATTTATGTATATGTTATCATCTAAATTCCAGTTACACGAGTTCCTTACTTGAACACATTCATTGTACTACTAATACTGACCATTTTGCATCGATGTTAAGACGGTTTGTCTTAAGACATACTAGGCGTGTTCAAAGTCTGAGGTTAGGGACATCTACAATGTAGGTGAAAAACACTCGCCTCATACGCAAAAGTGCGTATACACTCTCAAACTCTTTACAACTTTTCTGAGTCGCACTGATCTCCATCTTCGCTAGCCAAGGGTAACGATCCGTTATCTCCCATTTTCATGTAAAAATAAGTGCTTTCGGTTCATAACCCTTGGCCTGTGAAGATAACATATCTCATTTTGATCAGATTTTCTCAAATGACGACAAACGATGGAGTAGTGGTAAACTTGTTACACCGAGGTCCGTGTTCGATCGTCAAGTGTGAAAGTTCCATAAAATAGCCTGTTTTTTAAATCCCATTTGGTACTTTGTATTTTGAAACTACTGGATTGACAACCGCCGCTGATGGACCAGAGGTCCCTAAGTGTAATCACAAGCCTGGTCGTAATAATTGTCCTCAACGAAATTGACTTACTTGACCTAATCCACTTCGTCCCATGGGGACATAGGGCGACCACTGCTACTTTCCATTTCTACCTGTTTTTGGCTGTTGTTTTTGCCTCTCCCCATGTTTGCCAATCTTCTGGAAGTCGGATGTAAGGTCCCTGCGCCAGGTGTTCTTTGGTCTGCCTCTCTTGCGATGACCCTGTGGATTCCAGTATAAAGCTTGCCTGATCACATTGTTGCTGTCGTTCTTTCTCAATGTGTGGCCTAACCATCTCCGACGTCTTTCTGTGATTGTTCTTTAAATAGGCTCTTGCTTCGTTCTTTTCCACAAATTTTCATTTTTTATCTTGTTTGGCCACTTGATTCCGAAGATGTTTCGTAGGCACCTATTTAGAAAAAAACCTGCAAGGTTTTCTTAGTGGCTGCATTTAATCTCCAAGTTTGAAGATTCTCAGCTTGGTGCTTGTTCTCAGAGCTTTACTTTCCATACAGGTTTCAAGATAGCAAAAGCCTGTTGTGTTTTCTTTATTTTTTCTTGCTGTTATATCTGCATCAGTGCCACCTGTTGTTATGATGACACTTCCCATGTAGGTGAACTGTTGTATATATCTTCAATTTCCGCACCTCTAACTTTTGTTTTGTTTTCTTGGTTGGCATTAACTCGCATGGATTTGGCTTTAGCAGGATTGATGTAGAGCCCTACTTTTTTTGCAGCTGTCTCAAGGTTGGAAACTTGGTTTTTGAGAGTCTTGGTGACAATTAGAAAGTTGGCAAATATCACCGACAAACTTTTTTTAAGTCTAAATCTTTGAGAAATGATTGTAGTGTCCACTTTATTCCCATTGGATTATCATATGCGTTTCGGCTCACCCAGTCAATGACAACAAGAAAGAGAAGAGGAGAGAGTAAGCATCCTTGTCTAACACCCGTTGACACTGGAAAGGGATCTGTCAGGTTTCCTGCATGGATGACTTGGCAGGTAAATAGAATTGTTGAATAATTGATATTATCTTTTCAGGTATTCCATAATTTCGGAGAATGTTCAACAGTACTTGATGGTTGATACTGTCAAACGCCTTCTCAAAATCTATAAAGGTCAGATAAAGAGAAGTCTACCATTCAATACTCTGTTTTATGATGATTCTTAGGTTGGCAATTTGGTCTACCCGGGATCTTTCTTGTCGAAAACTAACACTTGTTCTTGAAACGAAATTACAAATACAATATTTGTTTTTGAAATTTTTAGATGGTTTATACTTAAAGTCGAAAAAACACCAGGTTTATTTCCTTGTACTACACATGGTCGATATTCTCGGTACTATATTTTGCTTCCTTTTTCGAACTTTTTGGATACGAGTATTTTATTCTTTTGGGTTTTAGCCTTTCAATGTTCCAAATGAGAGGTTAAATTAGTCCTAGAAAGATGCAAATGCAACATAACCAAATTAATCGTTCGTTTGATACACGGTTTTGATTCGTAATCTGGACCACGATTGGCAAACAGTTTTACTCCAAAACATCATTACCGCTATTTCCGCTTCATGTTTGTTTCATGTAGGTCGTCATGTTTCCGGCCTTGCTTAACTTTATATCTTTCAATGATGTACGCCCTTTCCAAGTGCTTGAAAATTCCTCTATGGAAAGATTCACCCAGTGTTTACACCTTGCCCGAATGTTTTGTTATTCTCCGATATTATTGTACCAGTTTTTTAATAACTTTGCATCATTTTCGATCCAGTCTTCCTATCGACGGTTTAGTAAGAGTACGTGTATTCTAATTTTCTTTAGACCCTAGTTTATAAACCTTGGCATATAAAAAAAGCAAATACATAAAAATGAAAACTAGGAAAGCAATTCAAGATTCCGAGAATAATTCCGTCGCAGTTTTCCGGACAACTACATTGTGCATGTACATACGAAAGAAGCAGAGGTACCAATAGGATATCCTAATGTCAAAAGTCCGAAAGGGCAGAGACAAAACCAGTAAACACCAACGAGAACGAGACAAAAACAGACATGTGTAGTTAAACATGAAAACACAAAAATTATTGAATATCAATCAACAACGCGAACTCCAGTCGTAACGACAGTGAACTCATGTCCTTCGGAAGAGTAAGTAGTCCCTGCTCCGTCGCCTTCTCAACAGTCAATTCAGTGTGTCAAATCCGGTAAAGGAAGACAAAACAAAACCTTATGATAAGCAACATCTGCACTCATCTGAGAGATCGAAATCTCATATTGGTCTATAAGCCCATGCTGTCTTCCGTAATTTTTTTTTAGTAAAGACAACAACCGAAGAGCAACATAACCCTGTGTAAGCATTTTTTGTGTCAGACATGACGCTCTGCTAAGGCAATCGATGGAAGTCCCGCGCGCTCTGGAATGACTTGTTAACTCCATTAGCTGGAGCGGACAGAATGTTGCTACACAAGAAGGGAAAGTTGACAATTGGAAGTTGAAGTAATCACGTTTGTCATATTTGCTTACTAGTATTTATATTTTTGAATGATTATTTAACCAAACAGTAGAAGTTCTGCTTAAGTGGTTAGCTATCATATTTGAGATACCTTTCTCCATTGTTTTAGAATTAACTGAATTAAAAGAATAAAAGGTGAATTTTATATTGTTTTTATTTGCCAAAAACATGTCTTATAAATGTTTAAATGACAATAAATATTGAATTTGAAATTTTATGTTCTTTGGTGCATGTGATTTTCATATTCGGACTTTCTTTGACATTTTCTGATACTTTAACAAACGAAAATTGCACCAAATTAGATTATTTGTGTGATTCTATGTCATATTCGATACTTTTGGAATATAAAGCACCTTGTCAAAAATAAAATAAAAATGGAATGTGCCCAAACAGGAAGTAGAAGTCCAACAGGTCTGAAAATTACATAGGAAACAGTTTGTCATTTTAAACCATCCTTATAAGTTTCAAATCAATCTCTTGTACGATTTTTGAATAAACCTTGACGGAAATTTTCATGTAAATTTTCATAACGGCCTATTCCAAAACAGGAAGTAGATGTCTGAAAGGTCTGAAAGTTGCTGAAGACATAGTGTTTATCGTACTGAACTATCCTACAAAGTTTCAAATAATTATCATGTACTATATCTGAGAAAAGGCTTGACCCAAATTTGTAGGAATTTTCATGTAAATTTTCATATCGGCCCAGTCTAAAACAGAAAGTAGTAGACACATCTGAAAGTCGCTTAGAGGTAGAGTTTGTCATACTGAACTATCCTACCAAGTTTCAAATCATTAACCTTTACGGTTTCTGAGAAAAGGTTGACGGAAATTTTCATATAGGCCATGTCCCACATAGGAAGAAGAAGTCTGACAGGTCTGAAAGTCGCTCAGGACCTAGAGTTTGTCATACTGAACCATCCTACCAAGTTTCAAAGCATTATCATGTACGGTTTCTGAGAAAAACTTAACGGAAATTCGCAAGACGTACGGACGGACAGACAGATGTACATGAGTATACAGTTATTTAATGTGTAGCGAGACAATGGATCAGAATATTTTCCCGAGGTATCCATATGATCTCTATAGCCGCAGGCTGAGAAGCAATAGAAGATTGGGCATATTTGGAGACCAAGGGGAAAATAGTTCTGATCTATTGCCTGGCGATACATTCAATAACTGTTTTATTTACAGCTACAATGCATACTAAAGAAATCCTGAGGAGTCAGAATAAATACAAGATAAAATGAGATAGGCCGCCAGTCAAAACATTTTGTATACGCCCATCGACTTAATTGCAAACTGTCAATGCAAAATACAGGGGCTTTAAAAAAAGGGGGTTCCACTTACAGTGTACTATGGGCGAAAAGGGAGGGGGGCTTAAACAAGTTTTGCCGAAAATCTACACGAAAATAACAAAATTATCTGATATAGAGGAATAGATTATGCATATGCATGTTTATGAATCGTCCAACCAAAGGTGAAGTCAAAAAGTCACCAGGCAATAGAACGTCGCCGGGCAATAGAACATTTTTACCTGCGTCGCCGAAGGCGAAAGCAGGTCTAGTAGTCGGGTCACTCCGTCCGTCCGTCCGTCCGTCCGTCCGTCTGTCCGTCCGTCCCGCTATGGAGTGCCTGTCTTGTGTAATCTGAATCTCAAAAACCAAAGACTAGATCTTTCTGAAATTTTACACAGTGATTACAGATATATTGAAGATGTGCACCTCCCCTTTTGGGGTCATTTTATAATTTCGTTAATGCTGGCGTCACACTATCCCGATTTTGACCCCGATGAAAACACGATTTTGGATATTTTCGAAATCGGGAGTGATCGTATTCAAATCGCGCTATTCGTGTTGCCATCTTTTACCATCGTAGTACCATCGGCTGAAATATTCCAACTTCGGGAGCAACTTCGTAATGCCTTCCTAATTTTTTAACATGTTAAAAAACTCCCGAAGGTTCGTGCGAAGGTCCTTGTTCGTGTTGTGTTTGTTAATCCATCCTTTCTATCGTAATGCCTTCGCGAAAGCATCTTCTGATTTCGTGTTGCCTTCTAAGTGTCGTCGGCTAAATATATCTTACGATGGCGGCACGAATAAAACAAGAAGCTCTCCGAAGGTGGTGCGAAGGAAACACGGCGTCGCAAAGACCTCGCTTTGTATTCGTATATCCGTCGTAACTAATGTAATGGCATAGAGTAATGGCATGGAGATGGAAACACGGCACTGGTCAAAGCAGCACGATTTCTGAAGTAAAAAAAATATCAAACGTGTCAAAAGTGCCTTATAAGGACATTTATTAATCCATTTCAGTTAGGGGCGTGTTACAATAAATCTTTTAGAGAAAGAAGTTAGTACATGTACAGCTCTGTTTTTCCCCTCATAATTAAAATGCAGCAGGAGGAAGACTTATAAGACAGCAGCTTATGATACAAGTATCCTCATTAATTCTTTATTCATAATTTTTTTAGTTTCGAAAAATTGATAAAGGAAATTAAAAAAAAATGAAACTAGAATGATCAGTCTCAAAAGTACTAGAAGAAAAAACAAAACAAAGCGAAGAAAGTCTGGATCTAGAATCTTCTGACGCTTTTCTTTTCGTCATGTTCTTTCCAGCCAGGCGCTTCCCTGTTTCGCGTCCTCGTCCAGGCTTTTGTGGCAGCTTATAATACTTAAATCTGAATATCAGAAATAAAGGTTTAAACATTTTAAACATACTTTAGTTTTTATCAGTCCCCTACCGACAAAACCCGAAGGGGACTTTAGGTTTGCACTCCGTCTGCCCATTTGTGTGTCTGTCCGGCCCGGCCGTCTCGCTGTCACAATAACTTTTTCGCACTTTTTTCAACCTTATATATAGATATTAAACTTTAAACTGATTTTTCGGATGTGAGTCTTACCATGAGGAGTTAAAGATCAAGTTAACGCGTTGTTCCGGTCCGCAATTTTTTACCGAGTTAGGACCCTTTGAACTTTGGAATTTCACTGAAATATCAGTTTCCCACATTTTTTTTCTAACCCTTATTTATAGTTATTAAACTGCTTTTTGGTATGTACTGTATGCCAGTCCACCATTACGGGTTACTGAGATCAAGTTCACATTCCGTTTCGGTCCGTAAATATTTACGGGACTTTTGGACTTAGATACCGGTATAGGACCGGTAACGAAGTTATGTATTATAAGGTGGACACGCTTTGTTCAAGAATCGTTCATTACAGCTAAAATTGTTGAACTTTCTACATATTTACAACATATATTTCTTGTTTTCAGATTATGTGTGCTTCGGTCAACTCACACGAACAAACAAGATAAAGTAGCGTCATCTTTTTTGTTCTATCTTAACAGGCTCTACATATTAGCTTCAGATCAAATGTCTTATCTACTCTTACTGATCGACATCAGGGACATAACTTGTTATCCATAAATTATAATTAGAGGCTGCAAAGGACAATTTATATAGACTAAATTATATAATCTTATTGCAAATCGCGTTATTATATTTCATACTTCGTATACCCATCGTGATGCTTCGTAGACCCATCGTGTGCTAAACACGACGTCGTACAGCCGTCGTATAAATTCGTGTCTCCTTCGGATCCAATTCTCGACTAATCTTGATAACATCGTAACAACTTCGTAATCGGTTCGCAGCTATTCGTATGTGCTACTTTTCCGATCGCTTAGCCATCGGTTCTAATCGTATACCCTTTGGTTTTGATTTAGATTTCAGCAAGTTCGGGACTAACTTCGCACGAAGTTGAAATTTTCACATTCGTGTGTCCATCGTATGTCAAAATCGGGACAGTGTGACGCCAGCATTAGAAATTAGGGGCCCAAAAGGGGCCAAAAAAAGCGACTTTTTATTTTTTTCCACAATAACTTTTGTTCTGGTTGACCAAATGCTGTGAAACTTTACAGAATTGTTACTTACCATAAAAGGAAGGGTTGGGCTGATTTTGGGTGTCCCCATGTGGTCCCCTCTTTTTTCGTTTTGAAACTAGGGACCCAAAAGGGGCCAAAAAGGGACTTTTTAATTTTTTTCCACAATAACTTTTATTCTGGTTGACCAAATGCTAAGAAATTTTACACTAATGATACTTACCGTATAAGGAAGGGTTGGACTGATTTTGGGTGTCCCCTCTTTTTTTTCGTTTAGAAATTAAAGGCCCAAAGGGGGAAAAAAAAAGCGACTTTTAAATTTTTTTCCACAATAACTTTTGTTTTGGTTTACCAAATGCTATGAAACTTTACAGTAATGTTACTTACCACAAAAGGAAGGGTTGGGCTGATTTTTGGTGTCCCCTCTTTTTTCATTTAGAAACTAAGGGCCCAAAAGGGGCCAAAAAAGCAACTTTTTTATTTGTTTCCACAATAACTTGTTTTGGTTGACCAAATGCTATGAAACTTTACAGTAGTGTTACTCACCATAAATTAAAGGGTGGGGATGATTTTGGGGTCCCCTCTCTTTTTGTTTAGGAACGAGGGGCCCAAAAGGGGAAAAAATGTGACATTTTTTATTATTGGTCCGAATTAGAAAATTTTTTTACAAGTTAATTTTGGTCATATATTGGATACAAAATGGAGGATACAATTTTTTCTTGACCCACCTTTTCTGTTTAGCAATAAGGGGACCAAAAGGGAAAAGAATAGAAACTATTTTTTTGGGTCTATTTTTACAATATTGGGTGGCATGTGACAAATATGCTAAAAATGTAAGTCCATCATAGGATGCAAGTGTCAAAATATTTTGACTGTCCATATTGGGCCTAGAACGTACAGGGTTCAACGTTTTGCCGTGCTACGCAGGGCCAGACATCGATTGGTCTTGTTCATTCAGGCGGCCCGGTAGAATGTGACAATGGTCACAAAAATAGTTAATAGAAAGGGAAATTTTATTTTATTAGGTAATAATACAACTTAATGGGGGGCTTATAAAAGCAAAATTTGATATTCATGTGAGAAATTCCAATTAGCAGAAACAAAAAAAAAACCAAAAAAAACTTGGATTTGCTGGTGCTGTTAAAGTGTCAGATGTTAACTTAGGAACAAAACTGTCGTTGCTATCGTATAACTCTCCGTCTGACTAACCTATTTTTATACCCCCTCTTATTTATTGGCATTCTGGTCGTTCGTGTGACATCTCTTGGAAGAATCATCTCTTATCCGCTTCATCGCAAGTTGTAGATGTTCACCTCATATATATATTTTAACATACATGCATACTCAAATTGATTTTTGGGGTTTGCTATTGCAAAACATGGATGAGGCAAAGAGGTACTAATGGAGGATTCGAATGTCAAGAGTCCGAAAGGGCAAAGAAAAAAACAGTTAACACGAATGAGAACAGCATGAAAAAACATGCAACATAAAAACACAGTTAATCAAGACAACAAAGAGAAGAAACATAACTTTATGTTAGCCTTTTTTTTGTGCGAGACCTGTCGCACTAGATGATAAGGGGTGTATGTCTCTTTGCCTAAACTTCTCTTCAATCCCTTCATTGATTTTTATGAAACTTCAACACAATCTTTTAGACTTTGGACAAAACGTAGATGTGCACTTTCTATTTTATAATTTGATTGAAATGATTTTTGGGGTTTCCCAAACAAGCTAGGACTTTTCCATAAAATGACAAGGGTGTAAATATTTCTTATCTGCAACTAAGTCTTCAAACCCCAATGATGGATTTTCATGAAACTTCAACACAATCTTTGTGGTTTAATGTAGATCTGTACCTGGTATTTAATACTTTCATCTAATGGATTTTAAGTGGTAGGGTATTTATTTATGGGTTGTTGCTTATTGTTCAACTAAGTTGTTCCAGCCTTTTTTTATCAAGTTAAACAAAGCAAGAAGGAACCCATTTGTTGTGGGTAGTAAATCAGACATGAATAGGGTGCCACAAAAGATAAAAAAAAAACAAAATAGGTCTAGTTAAACAGGAAAACGTTCAGTAAAAAGGAAAACAATATGTAAGAAGATGAATAATAGCAACGATCCCTCTTACAGAATATAACGCTAGTGAGAATCCATAATATGGGATGTTATAAACCAAAGACGTTAAATAAAAAAAGTTTGTATAACCAAAAAATTGAAATTTCCAAAGTTGAAGTTGTAATTTTCAAGATTTAAAGTTGGAATTTCCAAGAATAAAGCTGACAATTCCAAGATTTAAGTTGGAATTTCCAAGAATAAAGTTGATAATTCCAAGATTGAAGTTGGAATTTCCAAGTTTAAAGTTGGAATTTCCAAGTTTAAAGTTGATAATTCCAAGATTAAAGTTGATGATTCCAAGATTAAAGTTGGAATTTCCAAGATTAAAGTTGATAATTCCAAGATTAAAGTTGGAATTTCCAAGATTAAAGTTGACATTTAAAAAAATAAAAAAATAAAACATGGCCCTAATACGCTTCCGTATTTAAGTCTTCAAAATGCATTTCATTGAACTTTTGAATTTTAATAATAGGCTATTTCTGCAACAGAAATGCAATACCATGGTCCAAGATTCAAAGGGAAATAACTGATAGCAAAGACTGAATCAGATATAGCGGTTGATAACGAGGCGCCGGTTTATAATGTAATTCCCCGTGTCACAGGCACCTGTTTCAGAAAAAAATATACCCCTATACTGTTGTGTTTGAGTATAGGGGTATATTTTTTTTTCTGAAACAGGTGCCTTTGCCCCGTGTACCCGGCCGATGTAGTTCATTTTCATGATATTCACTGAAAGATTTACTAAACACTTAGGCTTTCATTTTCGTTCCCTTTAAAACCCAAGACGAAAAAGTTATAAACTTGACATAACCAAAAAATTGTTAATTTTGAATTATTGCCCACCAATTCCATCAATTTTATTTTATTCTAACTTCAGTATCATTTTTATTCTAACTTCAGTATCATTTTTATTCTACAAGTGTGATTGTTATTTGCAATTGAACCGACAATATGAACTGAATTATTTTCAACGCTACAAAAACAGCAAAATTTATTTCCTTGTGGGAAATGGGGAATTTGAGGCAAAACTTACTGGGATATGGGTTATTAAAGTCCATTTTAATAACAGGGATATAGGATACTGGGAAACACTTTTTGCTATGGGATATTTGATGAAAAATTGACGGGGATGTGGAAAATTGGTACCCCCTTAAAAGCCCCCTAGTTCGTCGCAATTCAATCGATTTCGCAAAATTAATTCAAAGGGTTTCCCTCCGTTTTTCTATCCTTTTATGACGTTTGCGTCTGTAACTTCCTACAACTACAAAGAACAGAGAGAAAGAACGAATTATATATGAGGTTAGGCCGGGAAGGTCCAGGAAAAGTAAGTGAAGTATCATTTAGTCGATAAAAAAATTAAATGGCAAGCTCTTAAAAATGTGAGTGTGTATTGTAAGGGTGCAACCATGGTGTGGTTATCAGTATTTTGTTTTCGTCCTGCCTTTTTATTTATGGAAATATTTAAAATTTGAAGCTCTATGTATGTATCCATTTTGTTGTCACAATACCTGGATTTAGTCCTTTTTCGGTTAAACGTGGGTTTGGTTTTTTATCATGTTATTAAGCCTTAAAGATCATGTAGAGAGGCTCTACACTAGTGTCAATTTAGTCCAAGTTGTCAGATTGCCCCAAAAAGATCGAAATCCGTGTTTTTTTACTTAAAAATAAAAGCTATTATAGCAGATTTTAAAAACTGCACAAAAGATAATAAGATACCAGAGTAAACAAACCATTCACACCCCTCGGAAACAGTCTCATTAAAATCAGACCTTCAATGTCGCACCCCACTTTTTTTAGTATGTCCGCTCCCTGAAATGAGCGGACAAGCAAAAAAAAAAGGGGGAGCGGGAGCAAGATTTAAAATCTGCATTTTAACCAGACTGCATCGGAAATGGAAAAGGAAGAATCGCACGCCTTTTAACGAAATAAAAAACAATTACATTGTTATGTTTACAGATAATGAGGCAACCTCCACCCCCATCGTATGACGATGCAATGCAAAATGCATACCCCCCTCAGCAGTACGGAATGTTACCTGGGCAGATACAAAATCATCAAAATACCCTGAACGATCAACAGCATAACCCTGCGTACCCGCCTCAGCAACACGCTAGCCCTACGGCTCCAACCCAGACATATGGAATACAGGGACAGTTAAACCAAGCATCATACCCTCCGCAGCAATATAGTAATCCTCAAACTGGGACACCTAAGCACTTTACATACCCCACTGCCGTGGTCAACCCCTCGGATGGAGTTCATCGTCAGACCAGGCGTCAAAGTCAATTAGATAGAATAGGAGTAAGTTTTCGATGAATTTATTTTAAACATATATATACTACAATGAATCAAATATACATATGTATCAGGAATTTCATTTATGAAAGTTCAAAATTAATTGCCACCCGTGCGGGTTCCGGGTGGCGAATAGGCCCGCAGCAGCGCTAAGCTTGTCGGTAAAAGTCCACTAAAGAGCGCTCAGAAACCTGACATCGGGTCAGGCCGCTTTGCCCACAAAGCGACTGAGATGTGTGCCCCAGGTGGTTGAATGAAGCACCCCTGACATCGAGAGATGCGGGGTCGTCAGGCGATAATGCGGAAAACCTGGCCGCAAACCATAGTGGTGCACCGTGTTGGAAAAAATGTCACGTTCCTCGCACGTTAAAGAACCCTGCTGCAGGTCTCGGTAAGAGTAGGACCCGTAGGATCCCCATACAGGAGGCTAAATTTCCCGTCCCTACCCATCACTCCTTTTTCCAGTGGCAGTCAAAACGCTCCTACCCGATTGGCCTTGTGTCCCCATTTCCTCCACTTCATCATCATTTCATGTTCATTGTATCACCCCTTTTCATGTTCATCGCCTGTAAATAACCTTTTTTTATATATATAGCGTTGCACGGGCGTAAAACACCAACTCACTCACTCACTCACTAATTTGATTTTTTTTATTCACCAAAAGAGATGTGAAATTAAAAAGCATAGAATCCTACGTGTATTTTTATGCAAAATTAATAAGCGATGTGCATGCTTTATAGATGAGATCAACATACAGTTACAGGGTTTTTATTGAACAAACATTATGGAAGGGGAAACTTAAGATACATTACATGTAAAATTAAGTTCAAAGTAAAACAACAATTCAATTTAATTTGAAAACCGTAAAACTGTGTATCTCTGATTGTTTATGAACAAGATATGTTAATCCGTATGCAATATAGGCATAAGTAGCGGACCAATTTAAACTGCTAGTTTATCGAACTTTTCCATCCCTTTCGAAGGACTAGACTGTGTACGGACATTAGACAAAAGTGGAAAAGTGGTAGACGTCCTTCTCGTACACTAAGTTACCACTACCTCTTTCGTCATGTAGTTCATAGAAGCCTCAGTAATGACCAGTTCATATTTTCATTTGAAGTTTCCTAGTCTTAGTCTTTAAATCTATTTATAGGTTTTAATGCAACAGTCACCTGTCAGAACCAAAGTGATAATCTTCTTTGTAACTGCGATGGTTGTTATTTTTCCTTTCGTCATCTTCAGATTTGTTTTTTCGGAGGATTGAAAGAGGTGGGTACATCAACAGCAAATAAGGAAAATTCATTATCAGTGTTCTCTTGTCAAGAATTTGAAAGGATAAAATATATAATTGATCAGCACTTCTCCTTAGCTCGGGAAATAAAAGGACTAATGAGACATTCGAATGTTAATTAGGCAAATTCAGTAATAGCACACTGAAAAGCAATCAAAGACCTGAGCTCAAGTCGTGACGAGAGTGACCTCGGGTGCTCCGGAATGGAGCTTAAAAGCAGCCATGCATAGAAGGGAAATTCGAATGCCGGAATTCTGAAAAGTCAGAGATAAAACAGGTGACAAATTGACAACACAAAACACAGAACATACTGGTAACAAAACATACAGAGAACAATAATACGATACATATCAGTAACGCCACCTCGCGTCGAGGGTAACCGACCGAAGAAACAACACTCTTCCCATGGTAACAATTGTTAAAATATATGTATCTCTTGATACATATGGGGTGTTGTTTCTACTTAATTGTAGAAATTTTAAAACTGACAACTTATGTAAAAGCTTCCACGCATATGTAAAATTGACCTTTAGTTCTTGTATGCTTCCTATTCATCTTAGGGTTCCTCTTCTATTTACAAATTATCCGTCTAATACAAGTAGGAGCATCAAATAATTAACTTATTCACTATTCCTTATTCAAATAACGAAAACGCATAACTGGAATAAGGAAAAAGTAACCAACTTGATGCGTATACAAGTCCTATTATGTAACGTTTTTAAAATTTATGTGCAATTTTCATATTCATCACTTTCAAAGCCTTTTTTAGAAAAAGACTGGCAAATAAAGACATACTGAACTGTACGCTCATCCAAGGAGACTAATGAAGAGATCAGCTAAAGAATGACAGATTTAGTGCAATCATGTTGTAGATTCTGTTGAGTAATAATTAGATAAACTATGAAAAAATACAATTTCTGAAAATAAAAGAGTGAAAACTGGTCTTCTGTCTGAAATTGTAAAGCATATGACTGCAGCTTTCTCCGTTCACTTCTTGGTCTTAGAGATAAGTGCATTACATTAAATAAAATGCTACACGGAGTACAGAATGATACATAATGATATTGAACCATGTACTTTGAGGGCCAAATATTGATAGGCAATTGCTCTGGACATAATATTTATATCAATGGCTCATAACAAAGCCACGAATTAAATTGAGTAAATGATAAAAATAGGAAGAAGCTGAATTCCTCACTCAGCCAAAGGTTGCATCTGTAAGCAATGTCCCCAATAAAGAAACTACCAACCCAATGGGACTTTTGAAGAGCTTATTCAGCTGAAGGTTTAAGCATACAACGGGTTTTTTTTCTATCTGCAAAAGTTATCCTTCATTCCATAGGGCAATCAAATGAATATGGCCATAACCCATTTAGGGAGTTATCTAACAATTTTGACACAATGGGGAATTTTATAGAACTTTTGATTCTGAAGAGCCTTATATTCTTTGAACATCTATCTGTTATAGCTGCTGATTTACCAAAATGTCATTTATTATTCCTGGAAAGTTTTGTACAGTAGGTTCAGACGAGAAGATTTAGATTTTTTATGGAAGACAAACGGCAACATCCAATGCATATTGATGAAACAAGCTCACATGGCCTTTGGCAAGTTTAGCTTAAGATATTGATCCTACAACTTATGAGGTGTTGTAATAACTAATCAAATTCAGGAAGACAAGAATGGAATTCCCACGTCATCTGCCAAGCAGCTAAGAAGTCTGCTTGCTAAAGGGGCACTACTTCGACAAAAATAGTCATATGGTACTCAGATTCAAACATGTCCAAGGTATATGTGATATAGACAAGTATATGTCCAACAGACATAATGTCCCATCTCGCAACATTTATTTACTTTTTGCTGCAATCACTAATCCATGAAGCATCTTAAGCATAAATTGTGCTTAACATCACTAGGTGCACCTACCATACAAGTATAGTGGATGTGGGACTTGTCAGTAAGTGAGAATAGATTTTAACCATTCTTCTGAAAGTGGTCAATCATGTGGAAAATATGTCAAATCCAGAATCCGAAGCATGCATTGTGCTATTAGCATCACTAGGTGCACCTACCATACCAATATGGTTGATGTGGTAATGGATTTCAACCATTCTTCTGAAAGTGGTCATTCAAGCTGAAAATATATTTCACATCCAGCATCCGAAGCATGGATCATGCTTAGCATCACTAGGTGCACCTACCATACCAGTATAGTTGATGTGGCACTTGTAAGTGGGAATAGACTTTAACCATTCTTCTGAAAGTGGTCATTCATGCGGAAAATATAGGTCATATCCAGCATCCCAAGCATGCATTGTGCTTAGCATCACTAGGTGCACCTACAGTACCAATATGGTTGATTTGGCATTTATCAGAAAGTAGGAATAGACTTCATTCATGCGGAAAATATAGGTCACATACAGCATCTGAAGCATGTATTGTGCTTAGCCAAACATACCAATATGTTTGATGTGGCATTTGTAAGTAAGTAGGAATCTGGAAAGACAGACAAACGGAGGGACGGACGGAGGGACAAACGGACCTGAACACTATATGCCCCTCTACATTCACAGATGGGGCATGAGAATATCATGTATAAGCTATAAAGGAGTAAAGCCACGAAGGCCCTAAATTGGCCCGGTATTTTCACTATTTTTTCAACTACTATAACTTTTCAAAAACTTAACTAGAATATGTTAAGGTATGAACAATTTTTTCAGATCTGTAAGATTTAGCAAAATATTTACGCCACAGGTTTAGCCATGAGACTTCAAACAGGCCATAAATTTGAAAATTCCTCATTTTTTCACACATTTTCACTGGTTTCTCTGCAAATTTCGTCAAAATTAGTATTGGCCATATTCCTGGACCATCTGACCATCGTAATTTTTTTATAATTAATTTATAATACTATAATACACATTTCTTTCACAAAATAATTTTGATCGACAGGTGTTGCAAATTTCATATTTATCGATTTATACATGTAAATCAAGGAAAACTGTCACAAATTGTTATTTTTCATAAAAAAATCTATTTTTAACCTCACTGCTCTCTTCTTTGAAAAATAATTGAAGGAAAAAATATTGGAATTCATGAAATATAAAGACTAATGAACATCAATGCAGCGACTACAAGCAGATATTTTGGGGCCTTCGTGGCTATACTCCTTTCAGAAAACATCCATAAAGAGTGCTTTTAAAAGTGTGATGGTTACATGGACCTCATTTCCTTGTGGTCAAAGGGGCAAAAAGAAAAAAAATACATAGTCACACGGTACCCAAATTTGAACTTGAATTTGGTTTTGGTGATATAAACACCATATTGAAGGCTGCTGGCTGTTTTCCGTTCTGGACTTTTTAAATCTTCTTTTATATTGTAGGTGGTGCGTGTACACTTAATCCACATCTTATTATCTTCTATCATGTATAAATTCCATAAACATGTAAATGATTTTTGTGAAAATTCTGGAATTCTAATGTCACCAACCTTCCTTGTGGCTGGTAATAAAATTGATCAACACAAATTTAAACAGTAGATGTGCCATAAACAAAAGAACTCACAAACAATCTTAGTTTATCAGCTTTATGACAATATAACCAAAAACAATTCTTGATACATTGTATCCTAAGTTAATAATAAAAATTGATCTGGAATTTTAAAGCCCAAATCAAAAAGAAATATTCCATCTAAATCTTCATTTAACCTGTGTTTTTATACAGTCTTATAAAATATGATGTTTTTTGTCCACTGGAATACAAGAATATAGAGAACAAATTTGGATATGTTATATTTTCTTTATCTAGAGGTGATACATACATATCTTTATTTTAGACAAATAAGTTTTAAGGTGTGTGTGTGTGTGTGTTGACCTTTTCCATCTTAAAATTAAAATTGGCTATATATGAAGATTTAATTGGAATAGCCAGTATCCAGTTTGTGTTCAAATAAGACAGTGTTAACCTGACAAATAGACAGATCTGTGACCCTATGATAGGGGGGAAGACTTCATATTAAAGAAGTATCTTCTCAGGGAAACAAATAGCTAGTGGTAGATAAGGAGAAACAGAATGAAAACTAATTACAATTCATAAGTACAAGTATTTGTGCCAACTGCAAAATGACATTCATTTCTGTTTGTACACATGCAAAAATGTTCTCACAAAACAGACCTGTCAAGTGTCACGCAACTCGCGTGAGACTCACGCATCTAATCGGCAATTTGGCGGCAAATTTCTTTGATCTTTTAATTTTTTCCTTTGATCTTTCAATTTTTTGTCAAATCTCACGCATGCAGCTCATAAAAACTTGACAGCCCTGACAAAATGAGCTTTAGATCTTAAGAAAAGGCATTTTCATCTGTGTATTATTTTAGAAAAAAAATATATTTCAAAAACAGAAAAAGGGGCATAAATTAATATGCTTTGTAAGGCTATTAACATATAATTTTTGTATGGACAAAAATTCTGAACAAAACGGATTCTACATTGCTTAAGGAAAGAATATTTTTTTAAAGAAATATCACAAAGGTAACCATGCTAAAGTATACTAGAATGCAGACTTTTGTCATGAAAACTTTTCATTTGGCCTATCTTTTCTATTGGTAAACAACTTTTGGGTTCAATGCAATAAAAGATTATATATTTCAAAAGAGCAGTCTTAGTTCCATCAGGGCTTAATTATGCGACTTCAAATATATGAGGAAAACTGTATGTCCAACTCAAATAACATCTCATTACAATATAAAACTGTCAAATTAAAAACATGAAAGGTACAATTTATCTCTAACATAAATTATTATCACAAACAATTAAAATTCTATTTGCATTGTACAAAATGTAATATTGTCATTGAATCGCGACATGATTCTCTATATAATGTAATACACTCATCAGGGTTGGGTAAAATGTGTGTTCTCATCCCACAGGTGTCATATACTCCTCCAAATCAAAATAAATAATTCATTCTATAATGTTTACATCATCTCCATGGTTAAGATCACAAAATGAAGCAAAGACAGGACACAACATGCATGTACAATACTGAGTTCAGCAAATAGGATTGTCAGGGACCATCTCAAAATCTATTTGTTTGTTTTTGACATATTTACCCTTGACATTGATTGAGTTTGTATGAGCACCATAGATTTTGAAACAAAAACTGGATAAACAACTCAGAATGTAAATTCAGTCCAGGTAAACTTGAATTAAAGCATTAGTACATTCAGTTTCCAAATAATAGACAGAATCTACTGCAAAATAAATACAAAATGTGTGTGTGAAAACAACTAAAAATAAATAACAAATATGGCAACAATGTTTAAAGCACCAAAATAAATGGGAAACAAAATAATAGCTGGTATATAACCAAACATACTATTTATCAATATTCAAATGAAATTATAGTACTATAAAGCAAAGAAAATAGAACAAAGTTTGTGTTGACAAACCCAGTCTCATAATGAAAATATGTAAATGATTATAATACTAGTACATCAACCAGGAATTTAAATACCATGCCAGCAAATATTTAACTAATATCATACAATATATCTTAATATAGCACTATGCATCTGTAATATTAGTTATAATATGCTTAATTGCTGAAATCTTTTCATGAATTAGATTGTGTTTTTATTTCGTCTGTTATTTTGAGATGGTCCCTACATTTCATCACAGTTTTTTTTATCTAAACAAAAACATGTCTGATGTATCCCACAAAGCACCACAGGAAATCTTTCTATCACTACATCTGGCAGCTGTAAGGACTTTGAATACGCAGGTACTGAAAAAACATGTAAAGAAATTAAAGCTAATCAGAAAAAATCCATGAAAAAAATAACTATTTATTATACAATAACAAATCTTATAATCCTGCTTTCAAATTATGTAAAAGTTTAGTTAATGTATCCTTTACAGTTTTGGAATTTAGTGGTATTAAAAAATTGCTGACAGAAAGAATTTAGCAAAATGAAAACTATAGGTCTTCTGCATCCTTGATGCCTGCATGGGGCCATAGCAAGTTCAACATATGAGGAAAGTTGACAACAAGTATGGCCACTAAAAGAATGTCTCGCTTGTCAGGGCCTCTATGAAACTCATTAAAGGTCTATCCTGGTCATTAGTTCTTGACAAAAGAAGGATATTAATGGCAAGGTCAGTTAGAAAGTGACAGAATGAAATCTAACAACCAAGACAAATCTGTGGACAAACTTTATTTATACTAAATAATAGTCTCTTTGGTGTTTTTTAAAGTCATTCACTGTCCACCAAGTCTTATGTAAAAGTTTACACCCCTCAAAAGACCTATGTTTAAGCACAAAATGTCTGTATTCCAAATATCAGATGCCTAAGAATTATTCTTTTAAGGGAGTTCATTTTCCACAAAAGATGTGACAATATGACAAAGAGTTTCTTTTGCTAATTTGGTGCAAGTTGTCTTAAATTTTCCCTGGTTTAGTCCTTGGTCTTTTTGAGTTTTTAATGCTCCTCTGGCATTTCTTCGATGATGTTTTTAGAAATAATGGTTAGACATCTCACCTGTATCACTAAGGAAGGACCCTTAGCCACAATTTCTGGGGGGATCTGTGTTAACGGGCAGTTCTCTATACTCATAATCTGCAGATTTCCACATAACACTAGCTCAAATGGTAAGCTATGTAGATCTTGGTTGTCATTGATGTAAAGGGATTCTAAATTCTCTAAAGATCCTGAAATACATTAATACAATAAACTTAAAATGATTTGTTTTCCACTAAAATAATTAAACAGTTTTTATCATTCATAATGTAATTGTTTATATAAATGTAAGGTTGCTTTTTAGGGTACAACAGGAAGCAGGTTGGCAACAGATCTGAAATCTAATCACAGAATATATGCTACACTGCTGAACTTTAATTTCCTCCACCTGCCTGCAATTTTCTATTGCCCAGATTTATTGTCTGTGAAGTCCAGCTGTAAATAAATTTCTTTAAAAATGCAATACCTGCGAGTTTATGCCATTATATGTACAGATTTCCCCAAACCCTACATGCCCTAGTCATGTTACTTTTAAATACAATTAAAACTATTAAAACTGAAAAATCTTTCTAAAGAATAGCATGTTTCTAACTCACCAATCTCTTGAGGCAGAGAAGTGAGATTATTTTCTCCAGCACCGAGGTACTCCAACTTTGACAGGCAGCTGAAATATAAACCAAAAAATTATAACATTATCTAGGTTTTCCAAGTTGACTAGGATTAAATGCTACTACACAAGCAGATGTGTTTCATAAGACTCTGTATATATATTTATATATATTTTTTTTGTTAATTAAGATGTATAAAATTTTATGAAGATCTCAGTCAAGGCTAAAGGCAATGGTATAATCTGAGTTGTGACGAATGGATAGACCGAAAATCTATGTGTCCTATTAATATCATTAGCAGGCTATAACAAGGATATGTCCAAAAAACATAATGCCCCAGCTTGCAATTTGGGATGGATGGACGAATGAAGAGACAAGAACACTATATGCCCTACATCCGTAGATGGGGCATAAAAATAATGCATAAATCTACATTACTTTACCTAAATTCAATGCTTGACTAATTTATGAAATAAGATTCTTTTAAGACAGCAGGACTGTACACTAATGGTATTTTATCATAAGAAAAGGTTGAATAGGACCACTGAAATATCCAGTCCAGTAATGTTACATAAATCTTAAAAAGTGTGATGGCTGGAACTACTGAACCATGGTGCTGCGGAACTACAGTACCTCTGAACTACTGACTGACAAAGGTAAACACTAACCCCCCTCCTCTTCTTCAAAGCAGAGTATCATAAATATTTTAAGTTCACTGAACATGCTTTTCAATGTTTGGGTGTAATATCTTGTGCTACTTTCATCTACAATGAATATTCCTTAGTTTAAAACTAAACACTTTTTCTATGATATTCCCAGCATATTGCATGTCTGACTGTTGACTGTTTATAGTCAGATATCTTATTACTGTAAACCAGGAATTTTTTTGCCATTTTCACATTAACATTGCTTGCATGAAAATTAAACAGCACAAATATATTTGTTTTCCATTGTGGTCTATGGATTAAAATATTACAGCCCGAATTTAAGACCCAGTCGTCCTACTGCGAAAAAAGACAGCAAAAATATTTCCCATTTTACAGTATCTTATTGATGTCTGGTCATGTACACTTATTCCACATAAATCTAATCACTATACTGCTTATTTCCACCACACTTTATACAGGACTTACCCAATAGCTCTAGGTAGACTTGTTAGTTGGTTTGACTGCACCACAAGCCTGGTTAATTCTTGTAACTGACCTGAAAATATTCAAAGCAAAAATATCTCTGTAATACATGTATAATTTGTCAAAATTTGATGCATCATTTTGTTGTACTAAAACTAAAAACATCATATCAGCGGTCTTGACATAAGTGGTTAAAGATACAGGTTCATCAGCACCTTTCCATTTTAATAGCTTTACTTTTTTGTAGTGAAAGCAAGAGCAATTTGTAGCTTATCTAAGACGTGTTTTTTATCTTGAGACTTACAGGCTCTTACATAAGTTCGCTGATCTTTCACAAGTGATAGAATTTTTCAGTATTTTTGCACGTGGAGTGCAGCAGAACGAGCCAAAAATTCTATTACGAGTGAAACAAGGGTCTGGAAATTTTTTGAGCTAATTTCGGTCATTTTTGTCCGACTGTATAAATGTTACAATTACTCCCTCCCCCTTTTTTTCCTTGGCCTCCCTGGAAATCCACCTTTTAAATCCATAAAAGCAGTGTTTGTTTGTGCATTACATTCCAGACGTTGAACTTAATATCAAGAACAGGTCAAGGCCAAGGCTTTTAATAATTAAATATTTCTTTGTTTTCATTAGGCACGGACCATTTGATTTTCTGGGGGGCTTGGGATTTTTTTGAAAAAAATTTCCCGGCCCTGATTTTTGTAAAAAAAAATAATCTGGCCAGCACCTAGGTTGAAAAAAATAATCTGGTTTCAATCTTGACAATTGAAAAAAAAAAATCTTGCCAACAAAATTTCCTTGCTTCTTATGTGTGTGAAAAAAATAATCTGGCCCGCAAAGCGGACAAAAAAAAAATTCCCGGCTCAAGGTAAAATCCCAGCCCCCCCCCCCCCCAGAAAATCAAATGGTCCGTGCCTTAATATAAACAAAACACGTTTCATGTAAAAATTGAGAGTGAAAGTGAAAGTAGAATTACCGGATGTAGATAAATTGGGACCACTTTATTGTTCTGTTTACAAAATAAACACATGTATGAGAAAAGTTACTTTAATTATGAAATTAGTAACAATTATTGATTGTATTAATATCAAAACAATCTGTTCAGTGAATGAATGTTTGCAAAATAAGTATTTTCTCCGCACATGTGTAATCAAACACCGTTAAAAGTGTGCACATGTTTTGATAAATACTGGATAAAATGAGAAATTATTTCTAAATAAACAAAATGGGCATCTCAGGACAGATTGATGACATGAGTTGACTCAATTAATTAAAACCATATGTAAATACAGTGGCCATGGTCAGACAGGTGTGACCGATTATCTAATTAGCGTAACCCCATGGCTATGTTTACCTGTTTGACACCTGCTGGAGGTTTTAATTATGATATTAATGACCACAAGACCGGATGCTCAGGAAGATAATTAAACAATATTATACGACCGATAAGTAAAAAAATTATGCTTATAATTAAATTTCAAAATGTCCGATTGGGAGAATTTTTATTCGGTCATTTAGGACAGAATTTCGGTCATGTCCGGCAAATATGACCGTTTCCAGACCCTTGGAGTGAAAGATCATTCCTGGTTTTTCAAAAACATACCCAAGTACCTATTTCTTCCATAATCAAACATTGTTCAAGTTGCATTCTCCAACAGAATTGCCATATTGGCATTGCTAGTTTTACTGTGACATTGCATTATCAGAGAAATATATTATAATGTGAAGCCAAGTTTCTTTGGAATATCTTTATAATGACATCGAAAACGTATACATATTGCCCTTTGAACTGCTTCATATGTGATGTCTATGTAATCAAATCATCTAATTAGAGGATAAACTAGTTGAGATGAGCTAACATAAACACATCTCGCACTGCTCATCTCAACTCGAAACGTCAATTTACAGAAGAAAAGCCTTTTCAAAACTGTCTGAACAACATTAAATCTGTCCACTAGTTGACAAACATATTACCTATTTCTTGAGGTAGTGATTCTAACTTATTTTCTTCTAGATCCAGAACCCTCAGTTTTTTCAGGTTGCCTATACTTGGAGGTAATCTCTGCAACAAACAACATTAGCATTGGACAAGGTTAATAAAATAAACATTTGTTTGGTTTAATAATTGAGGTTAAACATGTTAAATGCTCTTTCTAATAAATTGTACATTGCTGACATAAGGAACAATGGTTGGGTCAGTTTTGATTACACATAATACCATACTATCCTAAGTATACAGCAATAATTTGACCTTGCACAAATAACTGACAAACCTACTTATATACAGGCCAGCAAATGTTTTGTGCTAATTATCTAACTCTTGAATAGTTAAATAGAATAATATGGCAAACTAACTTTAGACTTGTTTTAAGACATTGAGAACAAAAGTTATTTAAGGACTTTTTGATGCAACCTTTTTCATGCCATTGTTCAGTTTGTTCCAAGTCAGAAGCATTGGGTTTTTAAATTTTTCTGTAACTATATGAAATTTGATTTTTTGTCAGGTCATCTCTGACATTCTAAAATTAATCATCATTATTAAGTAATTTTGTATTTATATTTAACATAATAAAGAAATCATATCATTTTTTGTCCAAATCTTCAAGGGTGGATTCAGGATTTTAGTAAAGGGGAGGTGTAAAAATTTTCTTTGTTATTTTTCGCAAAATGTTTTAAGTGTTTATTACATGGATTTTATGCAAAACATTTTTTTTTGGTCAGTTTTAGGGGGGCGTGTAAGCCCGGTATGCCTTTCCATGGATCTGCGCCTAATCTTAATGAATTCTATATACATAAGACCTACCCTCAATAAATTATTACTAAGAGTAAGAACTTCCAGCTTCTCCAAGTTCTGAATATCATCAGGGACTCTAGTGAGCTGATTAGTTCCAAGGTTCAATTCTACCATATTGACCCATGTACCAATATCTACAAAATAATGTCATTATGCTATAGTTTGCTTTTAGAAGAAATAACATTCTCAGCAAATAAAATGTAGAATAGAAGTCTATTTTCATACCTATTTTCTATCCCAATTTTACTTTATATTTGTTAGAACACAAAAAAATGTTTTCAAATGCCTGCATTTGAATAAATATTGAGATTTTTTTACCTTTTTGTACAAAATAGCTTAAAGTTTTTAAAATAATAAGTTTCAGTTTTCATGCTTATATTATGTGTGCAAGGAAATTATACCAATTAAGCAAGAAGCAGAAAGTTGTGAGCATACTGTAAAGGTCTAAACAGTGGCCCTTATATTCTTTACCTTGCCAGAAACTCATTGAAATTTTGACATTAACCTAATAGAAGTTATATGGTACCTTCATAGTGAAAGCTGGTTATCCTAACTTCCCCCTACCTACCTTGTTGCAAGAATGTTAGCTGGTTATCCTTATTCCTCTGGACCCCTCCCCCTTGACTCTTGATGTTAGGTAACAAGTGGCAATAATATTAGCTGGCTGGTTATCCTACACCCCCCCCCTTTTCCAAACTTACTGCAACCTTGACCCTCTGTCTACCCCAATATATGCCTAGTGGCAAGAATGTTAGCTGGTTATCCTAAACCTCTCCCTCCCCAACCTTACTGCAATCTAGACCCTCTGTCTACCCCAATACATGCTACCTATCTAGTGACAAGCATGTTAGCTTGTTATCTTACACCCCCAATCCCCACCTTACTGCAACCATGACCCTCTGTCTACCCCAATATATGGTACTTACCTAGTGGCAAGAATGTAAGCTGGTTACCCCTCCCCCCTTCTCAACCTTGACCCCCTGTCTACCCCAATATATATTACTTTGTTTGTAGGCTATCCTAACCCCCCTTCTCAACCTCAACCGTCTGTCTACCCCAATATATGGTACTTACCTAGTGGCAAGAATGTTAGCTGGTTATCCTTCATGTTGAGCTTTGTCAGGCTGGCAGCTCGAGAGAAAATTCCTAATGGAATCTTATTGATCTGGTTGTGTTCCATATTTATGGACTGAAAACGATATCAAATTAACCATTGCCATTAATATATAAATAATTCATAAAAAAGTTATAACATAGAGGGTAAAACATCTTGAATTAATTCTTTAACATATTTTTTTTTCAAACAAGAAAATTAGTGAAAAATTTCTTCAACCACATCTCCATATAATGAAATTACTTCATGAAAAGCATCATTAGAATCCATCAAGCAGTTAAGGAGTTGTGTTTACTTCCAAGGTATGTTGACAAACAATCATTTTGACAGGATAAACCCTTCAATCTATGTCTGCTGTAGATAAATAAAGAATACAGATTTGAATCTTAAATCTCAGTGCTTTTTGTTCATTTACTTTGAAAACTTTAAAGGTTCTTCCTTCCCCAGACATAGGTTGATCATCTTAGTTATGATTTGGTTTCCCAGTTCTGTATTTTTGGTTTAAATATTCTATGATCTTCATAATCATGTAGTGTTTGGCTTTATCAATATTTTGGCTAGAGTGCCTCTGATTACAAATGTAGTCTTGTAGGACGAAATGTGTGTCAGGCAAAGCAAAATTTAATGTCTGGAACTCTGTTGTCGTTTAATTTCAGGGCCGAGGATTGGCCTGGTCAGACATATTCAGGTTTTTCCCTAAACCATCTCGTTCCTTGCCATTACATAACACTTACGTATACAGAACAGAACTGTGCTGGCCCTCCAGAAGGATATGACTGAAAAGCGTTCCTGGACAAGGTAATAGAATTCAGTCGTGTTAAATTTGACAGCAGTCCTTCCTGCAAATGTACAAATATACAGTGTTCAATTATTGAATTGATTTTATCAATCGCACTGAATAATGTAGTGGCGGAATGATTATTGCCCGTCAGCAATATTTCAGCCATAATCAGGAAATAAACAAGTAGAAAAACACAATGTAATGAAGAGTTTATCTTGTGCACGGTATTAATGTATCAAAGTAATTTATACATGTCACTAACCCAAAATCCTCTACACATATTTTGTATCTGCACTATCAATACTTCAAAAAAAATATCATATTTACATTTCAATTTTATTCATTACATTATTGAGTATACATGTACTTGTTTATGTACTGTAATGTTAACATTGTTTCAATCATGACTGTTATATGTAATTGCCCTAATGGGGACCTAATTTGGAAAATAAAAATATTGGTATTGGTATTGTATCTAATTATAAGGTGTAGAACAGTGCTTTTTAGGAAAATTACTGGTTCACTACTCATTACAATGTTTGGTTTGACCTGAAGATAGGATTCTAAATTTGTTTGGGTTTGGTTTTGGTTTTTTTTTTATTCAGTGTGAGACTCACTCAGTTAATGAATGAAATATAACATGATCTTGTAACAAAAATGAAATGCCATTTGTCCTATCAATAACTAACAGTGAGGCCCAACTCTGTGATGGCTTTGAGATCTATAGCCTTGCAAAGTAGAACTTATTACACTTCTGCAATCACTCTCAAGCCCTTTACTCAAGATGTGGACTGTTCAGCATAAGATTATAATCTACTTACTGGTAACTGTGAAATTTTGTTTCCTTCCAAATTGAATTCATCCATAAGAACACAATTTGCTAAAGACTTTGGAATACTACTTAAATTATTATATCTGAAAAAGAGACAAAAAACTGAAATGTGTTAAGATTCTTTAAATAAATGTCTTAAATCAATAGGAAAATTGTGAACATTAATCTTAAATTCTAAATTGTTTGGGTTTTTTTTTCTTTACGGTAGCTGCTTATCTTTATATATTCTTTATCATGTTTATCCCTATTGAATTTTGGCTCAAGGAGCTTTTTTCAATTAAGGTAGATGGGGTGTCTAAAAAGTGATCCATAGAATTTTCATAAATTTTGACCACAGTTAGTCCTAGACTGGTACTTTAAATCTCAATAATAAAATTAAAACTTCACCACGAGAATTTTTGTAGAAACGACTTTGAAATAAGGATGATTTCAGTACTTTTTATATAGGATCAATAGGGAAAATTCAAATTTCTTTTACCTAAAAAAATCCACTCCATAGATTTTTCTTAAAATTTGAGAAAATCTTTGTTTTCAAAGGATTTTTAAATATACTAAATAAAAAATAAAGTTCACCATCAAAATTTTTGTTAAAAGTGAAAAATGTGTTTTTTCCCAATTATTTCTATATAAATTATCTCCCCTTAAAAAGTACGGGAACATATTGAAATTCGCAAAAAAGGTGTATCTAATCCTAATTTTTGTTGTTATTTCCAATTTTGATGTTGACCTACCCCAATAGATATCAATTAGAATCACAAGCAATATAAATTTTAAAGTTTTGATATATGTGCAAAAAAGATGCTCAGTGATAGACATCCCATCTACCTTAAGTGTAGATTTAAGCCATTAAAAATTCTTTAAATTTACAGTGTTTAAACTGTGAACCGGGTGTAGACTATATATCAGGATTTCTTCCACTTGTTTAAAAAACTGTTTTTTCTTTTAACTTGTTCCACTGCATACCACTCGTGAAAAGATGTAATTACGTAGAACTTCCTGATCTTCATTCAATAAAGACTTGAGCAAGAACCAATTAATTTTCAAAATTCAAAGGTGGATTTAGTACTGATGTGCCGGGTCGTGTGGCATAGGCGGATCCAGGGGGCCCTAGGGGGACAGGCCCCCCTTTCGGCAGAAAAATTTGGTTGAATCTATAGGAAATCATTGAAGCGTGACCAAAGCTGGCCCCCTCTTAGGCCAGTCAGTGGGCCCCCTCTTTTCAGACTTTCTGGATCCGCCACTGGGTGGCATCCCATATGACAGGAAGTTTTGGTTAGGAACTGTATGAAACAAGAGGCCCTGAAGATTTTTTTAAAATTGCATGCAGTTTGAAAATTTCTGGATTTGCCACAGATATTCTGGCAATGACAATTAATGTGTTATATATCTATGTGATCACAAAATAATATACCTTAAACCTAATCTTGATAAATTTTTCATATTTCCTATGGTTTCTGGGATGTCCACCAACTCATTGTGCTGGAGATCAAGTGAACTTAGATTCACACAGTTTCCAATTTCTGTGGGGGAGGAAAATAACAAATTATCACAGATAAAGGCTACGTAGAAAGGGGAAAGTCTTCTATTGTTATACATCTGCATGGGAACAGTTGCTTTCTGAAGGACAGTTTGGCTGTTTAAGTGTGCAAGCTTTGTTATGTGGGTTGTTTTTATGGTATTTGAGTTAAAATACTTTTGTCTTGGTCATTTCTGACTCACAACATTCAAATGTCAACTAGTATTTCTGTTCTTTTTAAAAGTGAAATAAAAATGATGAAATTGATGTGTTTATACAAAAACATTAAATTAAATTTAGATTTCTATGACTTAAAATGAAAATACATGTTTTAAATATTTTTCTTCGTCAAAACTTTTTTGCTCTAAGATTAAGGTTGTAATATAGATACATTAATATAACTGACTGCTGAGGGAGACTGCAGCAATTAGAATGTGCTATCAGTGAAAAAGTTTTAAAAATCTGATTAATATGCTATTATGCTGACATGTACAATATGCTATTATGCTGACATGTAATCTGTAGTGGCAAGGGCAACAAGATAAATGAGATGAGATGTTAATTGAATGAATTTAATTCAGATGGAATTGAAGAGAGTCTACTAGAACCCCCAATATCATAAAGATACATTAATCTTACCTTCTGGAAGGTGCTCTAAGTGATTATGTGAAATATCAAATGTCACTAAATTAACTAACTTCCCAATGCCTTGTGGAAGCTTGGATATCTTATTTTCTCGTAAACTTAAGATGGTTAAATTCTGAAAATATATGATAAGAGCATTAAACATACTTATATTTGTTTAGACATAAAAGCTACAGATATATCCACATTTCAATGACTGATATTAAAATTTGTGCTCAAAACGCTGAGCAAGCTCAATCAATATACCTTCAATTCTATATTTTCAAGACTCTATACTTGAAGTAGAGAGAAAAGCCTTATTCTCTTCCCTTTATCATTTCAAAGAGCAATTAAATCATAGATGCACATTACCATATATGTATCATGATACAATGTATAATGTTCTTCCTACATGTAAAGTTTCATCAAAATCCATCATTTGGATTAGAAAGCATTGTGTTTATAGAACATGTGGATAGACAGGGTGATAAATATAGTGTACAGCCTCCCTGTTTTCGATAAGGTGGATAGAAAATCATTTCTGAATTTTATATTTTTCTAAACTTCCAAATCCAAATGTGATATAGTATAAAATATTTTTTATTACATTTTTTCATAAACTTACTGTTAAATTCCTAATAGCTTCATCTACATGTCTGATTCTGTTAAATCTCAAAAATAAAGTTGTTAAAGACTGTAATCTGTAAACAACTTCTGGAATCTATAGAAGAAGAAAGAACAATTTCATCATATGCTCAATGATTAACTATATTAGAAGATAGAACACTTTATCAATGATAAAAAGATGCCTGGGTGCCATTTTGTAAAGCAATCTCTCGTTGACATGCATTCTATATTTGATAATGTGCGGGTTACGCTAGTATCGCTTCATGAAATGACTCGCTGATTGAGGTCAAAGTTCAATGGTAAAAACAGATGACTGTTTTCCACTTCATCCTTTAAATTTATCTTTTAATAGATGCTGTGCCATGTGCATTTATTCCAAATTATCATTTTATAATATCTGTACAGAATTGGACATTTGATTTATAAGCCGAAGTACCTATACATGTAATATAAAACTCTTCTAAACATTATTTTGCTGTACATGTATTTACTGTTTTATGGATGTTTTCTCCAGCACGTTAATCTTTTATCTATAAACAATCAATACAATTTTGACAAGCAATAAGAATCAATAACATATCAAACATCATACTGTATACTACTTTCTCTAATTTTCATCCTATTTATCAACCTCTCAACCAGTTGTGAAAAAATATTTCTCACCTCTAATGAGAAATTTGTTCTCAGCGTAATTGCACGTGCAATTGATGAGCGACCTTTTGCAATTTCTTACCTGTAAACATTTGAGAAAAACCTTCTACAACTTTATTCTCGATGATTATGGAATTTCTAACATCTCGAGAAATAAATTTGATATCTTAATCGCTCGGCAAGCCTCGCCATTAAAATAATCTAATTTATTTCTCTCGATGTTAGAAATTCTATAATCAACTCGATCGCGTTGTAGAAGCTATATTTAAAATAAGTCACCTCCAAAACAGGAAAGGAGAGAAACAATCTGGCTCACCTCATTTAATCTGTTGTGTCTGAGATCAAGTACACGAATCAGTTTGAGATTTTCTAAAGAGTCTGGTAAATTTGTCAAAGAATTTTCACTAAGTCCTAATTTCATTAAATTTGTCAAATATCCTATTTCTGACGGCAATGTCCCTAGTTTATTTCCATACAAATAGAACTCTTGCAGTTGGGTCAGCTGAAAAGTTAAATATAAAATAAATATTCATATACCAATCTATAAATAAAATATATTACTTGTATTTTTACATTTTTGTTTTTTCCATGATTCATTTAGTATTTTTGAACATATTTGTTTTTTAACAAGACTCCTGTAGAATTTCTGATTTTTTTTTCCTGGTTCCACATATAGCAATTATGAACTTTTTTTGTTTTTATTGGTTCATCTAGTAATTTTCAACATTTTTCATGTTTTGGGATTTATAACAGGACTCATAGAGAAGTTTTGAAAATTCTGTTTTTTCATGGTTCATCTAATATTTTTTAACATTTTGTTTTTTCATGTTTCATCTAGTATTTTTGCATTTCTTTTAGTGCAATACCTAGATCAGGTCTAACCAGTTAATCAGACAACTTGGAAAATTTTAATTCATTTTGATTTAGTAAACATGGTTAAGTATTACAGTACAGTTAATTCATATACTGATGCATATATATTCCATATTGCTCTACATGTTCAGGTTGTTTTATGAAGTGAATCATAACCCTTGGCTGTGAGGATAAAATAAAACCTGTCTTAACTGAACCCTGAAACAACCAAAAACCTAAACTTAACCTTGGAACAACCCAAAACCTGTCTAAACTGAACATTGAAACAACCCAAAACCTGTATAAACCAAACTGGATTTAAAGCCCCTTCTTTATATGCATTTTAAACCTGCATTAACAAAACTCTTGTCTATATGAAACAGATTCTTAAGTCCCTTCAGGGTTGAGTTAAAACAGGTTTCACTCGGACATCATTTTTTCTACCTCTCCCTATTTTTCTTAGTTCTTACCTCCTTTAATGAGCTTGGAATTGTTGTGATCTGAAAAAGATGAAATAAAATTATCAACATTTCTATATCATACAGTATGGCTTATCATGATTATGGGATATATATGCAAAATAATAACTTTCATGAAGAATACAACAATAAACATGATAAAAGTCATATATTCCCAATCCCAGACATCCTGCCAGGTCTTATGAATATCTTAAATCTCATAGAATTGTGCTCTCTGTTCATGGCATAATCTTGTCAAAGTTGCTTATCAACTTAAAATAGTTAAAACGATCCATGTAAAAATCCATTCAATAAGAGCAAGCCCTAAATGGGAGATTTCAAATAATTTGATTTTTATTAGTACATTGTACATATATCTATGTTTTGTCAAAGATCATATTATCAGTTGATGTTTAAATATCTCATCTTCTGTATTTTTCAGTTTTAGTTGCTGTTCACTATACTTAAACAGTATGTTGGTTTTGCATGAGCTAGTGCTTTTGGTGTTATTTATTAAACTGTATTAGTACAATATTTATTTCTACAATTGTTTGTTATATTTGTCTGTATGATGGTCTTATGCTAACCAACTGATGGATTTAACTTCACTTATTAGTGTAAATTGAACAGTTACTGTAGTGTATATCATAATGTAACAAACCTGTGATTTACTCAAATCTAGTCTTTTAGAATCTTCTTCCTTACATTTCTTAAATTCTTTGGCCACATCCTAAACAATAAATACACAATACACAATACACATGTACGTAACATTTAACAATGACTTTAAATAAAGTTTGTTTTAGACAGGTTTTTTGTTTTGAACAGTGTTGAGTATAGACAGTTTTTGTTTTGTTATATTCCGTGTTTAGATTGCTTTGTTCAGTGTATACAGGTTTTTTGATTTTTGGGGGGGGGCTCAGTAAAGACAAATTTTGTTTTACTCAGTGTTTGCATGTTAAGACAGATTTTATCCTCTTTAATGTTCAGAATATACAGGTTTTTTGTTAATTAGGTGTTTGTAATAGACAGACTTAAGAGATAGGTTAAGGCAGATTTCATTGTACTCAAAGTGTACATTGTAAGGTTTTCTTGGTTACATACTTACTAGGTCAGCTTTAGGGGTGTTTTATTGTTTACTGAGGGTATAGGGTACTTACTAGATCAGCTTTGAGAGTAGCTTTCTTGTTTACTGTGGGTTTAGGGTTCTTTTGTCCTGGAGTTTTAACAGTGACTTCCTTCTGTCTTATAGGATCCAGTGATCCAATGCTACCAGAACTGGACTTTTTATCATGTGGGTGCTGAAAAAGAAATAAAAGTTAAGATTGGATGGGAAAACAAGTTATCATCCAACATGTCCAATGTGTGCATAATCTGCATATATAAGTACACTTTGTCTACACTACAAAATAATTTGTTTAGACTAAACAAAATAATATATTAACCAAGATATTTTTAGGCCGATTTTAAAAATATCCCAGATTCACATCCCCCTGTCTCAATTTTGATTTTTTGGCAAATGATGTTCTTTTTTTGTCTATTTATTTTCAAAAGGCAGAACACTTTATCAAAATGGATAAAAAATAATAATAATTATGTGCCTGCCCCCCCCCCCCCAATTTACAAGAAACTTGTATCAGAATTGCCTTAACTGAAAATGTATATTAGAACATGATGTAAGTAGTATAAATTAAACCACCACATGGACCCCTTGTGTATCAAATAGTTCCTGAAATATCCTGCTGTATATTATATACTAAATTATATGAAAGTTATGTCCTATTGTCTTTGTTCAAGTCAAATGTTTCACAATATCAATAACCATATTTTTTTTACCATAAAATCAGGAATGATTTCTCTGATATTGTTTAGCATTTCTCTATTCCATTTTTAGAATTACACATTTAATTTTACTCAAATGAAAAAAAAGTTTAAGTATTTCAGCATTTCAAATACTTGTAATTATAAATAAAACATAATGTTGTTTGCCCTTTTTGATATACATGTAACATATGACTTAAATGACTCTTGCTACAACTGGATTTTCCAATTACAAATACATGTACATGTTCATGACTGTACAAAAAATTAAGATACATCTTAATTCAGATAACAGAAAGGATATATTTCCCTATGTTCACAAAGATAAACTTATGTTGTTAAGGACATACAAATAATATAAATTCAGTTGTTCAAGGTCCTCAACATGTCACATTGTGACTTGATTTTAATGGTAAAAGTGCATAACTTGCACATACATGTAGGTTGTTGAAGAGCTCTGAACTTGGAACTTGTCCAAAACAATGATGACACAGACATGACAGACATTATTTGTAATATTTTTATACTGAGAACGGGTCATCATGTTCATGTTGCAGGCATTACTGGAGTGTGACAGACAGGCGGATGCAATGACAAAGACACTAGCATTTCTTTACGATTTTGCCCCATGTTCAGTTGCTGCAGATATAATATTATAATGTCATTTTCTGTCACAATTTGTTCCATATATTCAAGATCACCCCTGTATGGAGTCTTATAAGCCATCAAGGCCAAAAAAAAATATATCTTATTTGAAATTCTTAAAATATGTAATTAAATCTAACATCATATGCACAGCTGCTTTAACCTTGTGACTAAGTACATGTATGACCTTTGACACAACAGTTCAATTAATATGATTAAGTTCAAACTATGAGCATGATGAGGAAATTTTTAATAAATTACATATAGGACAAAATTAGATTGGATTTTAACAGATTTCCTGGTAAGCATATATTTTTTCAGATTCTAAAAAAATGACCAATTCCAAGAAACCTAAATTTCTGGAATTTTATAAATTTGTAATATTCTAATATTTCTCAACAATTTTGAATTTTTATTAAAAAAAAATAAATTCATGAGGTAATGATTTGGTTTTTTTTCAGTTTGGAAAACCCCTTTAATCTACACAATTTTAATACATGTATATCAATATTATCTAAGTTGTACTTTGAAATACAAGACTTCATACATGTGATTCTCCCGCCGGGAGACAAAATCTCCTGACTTTTTTATCCGTCTCCCGATCTCCCGACTTTCTGTGTAATCTTTCGCTTTTTCAAGACATGACAAAATTTTAGTTTTATAGATATTCTTTTTGTTCAATCTTAAAACATTTCCGGTTTTTTAGGGGTTTGTCAATTAGATAGACATTAATTTAACAGGTAAAGGTGTTAATTAAAGGTTTATTGCCATAATTGACCTGATGATTGTATAAACAGTTTGAGATTAATCAGTGAAGCCATGTATATTTGGCACAGGCTAGTGCCCTCAATTGATATTGCAATACAATTTAAATGAGCGTTCCGCTTTTTTGTCCAATCTCCAGCCAAAAAAATGAAAATCTCCAGTTTTGTCATCACGGATCCGTCACATGTATGAGACTTACTAGATCTATTGTCGCATAACTTTTTTAATATACATGTAACTTTTCCAAGCCATTCCAGTGGCAGATCATGCAATTAAATTTTGAAGGGGGGTCCTCATGAATAGTCAATCAAAGTCGGAAAAAGGGAGGCAGTTCAAAATCCAAACCAATTATCCATAAAATCTTGCAAAAATATAAGTTGCAGAAGAAGTAGGGGTTATACCCCTGGTACATCCTCTGCCAGTTTTCATTTGTGATACCACATACCATTTTCATTATGTAAATTTGCCCAGAGCTCAGTTACATTTGTACAGTAGAACCTCTGAGCAGATATAGGAGTCCCAGTGATGCAGATAAGTGTCGGACCAGTGTCAGACAAAGGGAGCAAAATTTCAGCAGGCCCAGCAAGTGTAGACATTGTGCAGGACCTATGTCTGGCAAAGTTTTGGAATAATTTATTACAGGGTCATTACAGCTTAAGTGGATAGGTCTTATAAAATTTTTGCAGGTCTGGCAAACTTATCTATTTTGTAGGACCCAATGTCTGACAAGAAATTTTTTTTATCTGCATCTCTGGAGTCCCAGGAAGATATCAGCCTTTGGGCAGGTACAGAATTAGAACAGTTACTTTCAAAATCTAGACTATAATAATTACAGAGGAAATTAAAGAATTGTTTATTAGCCCCTTTCTAACTAAACTCTTATGTACATTTATATATTTAATTTTCATACAGGTTTATCCAAGCTTCCATTAATCAAGTTACATATTATATACATTTACATTCTTTAAATGTACATACCAAAATTATTTTGTTGGCAAAATAGAATAAAATTTTTAGCATACCAATTTACATGCATGACATGTAAATTATCTATAAATTGGAAAATGGCAAATAATCAACATTTCAAAGAAGGCCATAACAAGTTACTTGTAAATGTACATGTACCCACAAATAAATGTGGGATTTTTCCAACAGCCTTACACTTATAAAATTCACTAAACAACTTTCAAAGGAGCAACTACGAGAAAAACACCTTTTTTACCTTTAGTTAAACTGCTATAACCCCTTAAAATGTTAAGGATCATCTGACAACATGACCCTTTGGAATCTTTTTATAGAGCTAATAATAAGTTGTACATTAAGGCAACAGCTTTTCAATATCTGCAATAATTTTCATTTTGTTACAAATGTACATACAAAATCATCAAATGGATTTTTTACCTTCAAAGGGACATAACCCTTTGAAGGTAAATAGTTTGAGATACATTTATCAGCTGTGGACTGTATTTCTATATCAGGGTTTTCCTAATATTTAGAAGTAGAAGGCTAAAATTGTGAAGTAAAAGGTTGTTATTAATAACATTTCCTTTATTTTTGGCAAAAGTAGCAGGTCACAGAGCTACCGCCTTCAAAGGAAACCACTGTACTATAAGGTCTTTTTTTTTAATTTTTTATGCTTGGCTATATTCAATGGTACCAAAGGAGGGTTTTTTTCATATATTCACATATTGTCATAATAATGTAATAAATATGATAAATGTACAAGATTTTTTTGCACACTGGAATTAAGATTAACATGTGCTGGCAATGGGGTGAGAAAGATGCTGCACAAAGTGCAAAACCTTTACTTAAAAATTCAGTCTTCGTAAACAAAGATGGAGCAGTTTTAGAGAAGTTGCATAAAGCAGGAGTGACCTACAATAATGTATTTTGGAAACATATTAGCTAACAAGGACAAAAGATATATGTACATGTGTAAGTCTCAGGACAACGCAATTCTCACTTTGAAGTAATGTACCATAAAGATTCATACATGTATAATAAAGGTTCAAGCTTTAAATATCAAAAGACCACTGTATGAATTCAAGTGCAGAAAACAAGTTGAAGATGATGATAGCCCTTACATATGAGTGTCAATAAAAATAAGTTGATCAACATTTTTTCACTTAAGGTAGAGTGCCTGAAGAAAAATTGAGAGAATAATAGTATAAGGCAAAGCAAAGTTGATAACCTACTGGATCTTTGTTGTAATTTTTAATTTCACAAAAACTATGGATGCATTGATTTTTTTTTAAATTTACATGTACATATACCTACTTGTTTATTCTACATTTATTTAAAATTGTAAATGTGAGCATTGGAAATACCTTTGATAAATCTCGTTGAATGTCCATTTCATCCATAGATGAGGACATTTCATCTAAATCGTTGGTATCACTTGCAGCATTAGCCATCATAACTCCACCATGTGCAAATTCTTCGTGGTCAAATGACCCAGATCCTGACCCCGACGAGCCCATACCAGGCCCTGGAAACGGCATGGCTGTTTCTCCTGTGTAATCTGCCAATCTTTCAGCAGCAGCAGAACTCCCTGGTTTACTTTTCCGTGACATGTGCTTCACATCATAGATGCTTTCATATCCTTTTGTTTTACAAAAAGTACTATTATCTATATCTCCACTTAAAAATTCATCAAATGTAGATCAGCTTGGGTATTTGACCTTTTGCAAGTTATTTGCAGAATCCAGGAAGAAGTGTAACAATTGTGAAATATTTAAAATGCACTTAAAATCACATGGTTTCTCACAAGTTTTTAGTTACAGATAGTAAATAAATGTCAAGCTAATGAAAAGGATATTTGTATATGATAAATGTCTAGATATATCTTGAGTTACAAAATCCTGTCACTTAGTTATGTAAGTAGTCAATTAAAAATGTAATTCTTAAGTTATCTATGTTGGTACAGTCATAAAGAGTCAAGTGGGCAAACTTTCAACGATGATATCACTATGAGATCATCACAAATCTATTGTAATGGGTATTTTTACGTTCTACTATCATTTCATAAATGTGTAGTTGTGCAGCTGAAAGAAAACAAGAGTATCGATTTCAGGTTGTGATGCAGACTTTACGATGTGTTCTGCTGGAATCAAGAGATTAATTGAATGGTGTCGATGTGAATATACAATGTATAAAATTCTATGACATTGTCATAAATTGTGTTTTGTCCACATGATGGGTTCTCACGAAGACATCCATAGAAATGAAATCGAGGTTGTGTCCTACTTTCTCCCATATATTTTACTCATGTCTTGTTGGAATGTCTTTTTGTGTTTTCTATCAATCTGCAAAGACGATTGGTACCATGCAGTGACTTACTACACATGTGGAAATATCGCTACGAAATATAACTATGCATTAATTCATGGAACCCGTAAATTGTTTGTAATTTTGCAAATTTACTCCAACTTTCGGTTGCAGTCGACATAAATAAACCAAGTTCCAGATGCGTGATCAGTATGCGCGATAAAATATGACGCAGGTGCTCGAGGTTATGAGAATTTGGTTGGTAAAAGAAAATTCTCAATTTATCGCATTAGGACAGTTACCGTTCTGGTAAATTATCTATCTATTAAAAGATTAAAAAGTAATTTAATTCAACAATTTAGAGAAAAAAATACCTATCTTTATTTTATTTCAAAAAAAAAATATTTTATTTTATTGTATTTAAGATTAATAAATAATTTTATTTTAATGTTATGCTAAATTGTTTTATTTCATTTTATTTCATCTGAGTAAGAAAGACTGTTTTATTTGATTTATTTGAGTGATAAACACCTTTCATTTCAGCAGATGTATATCATTCATTCAATTTACAGGTGTTCTAAGTGCGAACGTCCAGAAAATTACATACATAATTAACACACTGTTTTTAATATTTATATCTCACTAGAAAATGTCATTTATTATAGTTGAATCTGACAGAGCTTTGATCATGTTGATATAGAAAGATTTGACCAAAAAAGCGGAATATATATCTATTGGCTTGCACCGCTTTGGTGTTCTTTTGCGCCGGCAACAATTGAATTGCGCCAGTGTATTTTTTGCGCTAACCATTAAAATGCATATACTTTGTGGTCACTTGTATGTTACTTACAACCTGAGATAATTAAACTTAGTTTTAATTTTCTCAGTTTCAACACAATATAATTTGAGTATTGACTTCTTTAACTCTCAAATTATATAATATACAGATTTTCATTATGACCTTTTCCAAAATGCGTTCAGTAAAATGTTCCAACCTGAGACCGCCACACACACAGTAAGCTCTCTTTAATTGGTTATCAGCAGCATCAGTTTGAGTATCATGAAATATTGGACTGAATGTTTGGACGAACGGAGAAAGGAACTTGAATAAACAATTTTTTTCAGGCGTGTTTTCCTTCTTATTTCCTCGGTCCTCTATCCTTTCGTATCGATGTTTATAAAGACTTTAATATATGAAGAAGAAGAAAAATAAGAAGAAGATACTTTATTTTCCAAAATAAAGGGCATCTTAAGATGCATAATATACATATGAATATCTATGCAGATCATGATCCATGCGAGGACCGGGGATTTTAGATCGCTATACTCTGTATTTTTTTGACAACATTTTTGGTAAAAGATTAATTACCGGTATTTGTATTTTTTATCATTCATTGTATACTTTTTCTACAAGAACTTTTAATTCGTTGTAATTTTGTTGATTTGATATTTTATAATTTTCATATTTAAAAGGAAACCTAGAAATGTTATATTTGCAATAGAAATAGAAATAGAAATAGAAATAGCTTTATTCCAATTAAGGGCCCTATAATAGAGCATACAATTACATATGAGTGATTATGACAATTTGTGACAGTAAATAAAATTATAACAGATTGATTAATAACAACAACTTAATGATTTTACAGGGGCAGAGCCAAGTAGTACATAATATGATACAGTTACATGTATGAAATATGCATGTATTTATTATGAGAATATTATTGAACAAATAAATCTAAAGTCAGAGATCTAAAGTTATGCTACAACATTTGATGTTCTTCTTAATTGAAGACTTTGATATACATAATTTCCAAACTCTCTGAGCAAATCTAAATCTTCTTGTATAAAAATCCAATTAAATTTTAAACTGTTTTGTAAATTATTATAGTTTTTGCAATAATGTAAAATCTTATTTGAAAAAATATCTCTAAATTCAGCATATAATGGACATTCAATAATAAAATGTAATTCGTCCTCTGTTTTATTCATAGTACAATATTGACATTTTCTTAATGATCTTTCAATATAATTTTTTGAATATCTATCTGTCTCTATCCTTAAGGGATGTGCACTTATTCTGATCTTGCATAAAGCTTGTCGAAATCTAAAATCTTTTAAATTTAAGTATTTTTCAAATCCAAATGTAGTTTTAAACGAAAAATATGTATAAAGTTTCCCTTGCTCAGAGTTTGCAATCGTATTTCTATAATCTTTCCAAAATTTTTGAAAACTACACTGTAAATATAAGTGTTAAGATTCAGAACACTTCTTGAACGCCTAAATGTGTTCCAATGAAACACTTTTGGAACATGTAAATGTGTTCTAAAACTTAACATGCATGTTCAACTTTTAACACCATGTGTGCAAATTTGGAATGCCATGTGTACATTTGTTGAACACTGAGTGTTCATAGCTGGAATACTATGTGTGCATATCTGGAACGCTATGTGTGTAATTTTTGAACATATGTGTTAAAATCTGGAACATGTCCTTGTGTGCAATATTGAACACATTTACATGTTTAAAGGCATGAAACACTTCTGGAACACATGGACTGTGTTCAAGACATAAATGTTCAAATCTAGAACACTATGTATATAAATCTGGAACACTTTTTTATGTGTTCCAGATAAAAGTGTTCCATAATTTTCTTTGGGATAATCTGTGAAATAAAAGCAACAACAAATTTCTAATTTTCAACTTATTTATTTTTAGCAATTATTCAACAATAGAATATAAGAGACAATTGAAAATACGTCTGTATGAACAGGGAAATTTACATTTGAAAAAAAAACATTTACAATTGAAATTTATGCATTTACTCGAAAAATAATCTTAAAATTATGTTACTATATTATATTATAATATTTTCAAATTGAAATAAGTTTCATATCCAACATGTCCAATAACAAGCAATTTTCATATTTTTTCATAAAAAAATAAAATTTGTAGAAAACTAAGAAACATTACATAACACTTGGGAAAGTCTATATCAAACATATAGTATACACTCAACAACTGAGTCAAGGTGGAGGTCACACTATACTGCCTTGGTGTCCCCTACAATGTATATGCCAGTGTTGGTGCCATCCAAGGTGGGGCAGTACCAGTGCCTTAGTTTCTAATTCTTTCTGCACTTGGTCATCATCAGCATTCTAGAAAAAAAAACATCAGTAAAGATTTTTCCTCATTTATCCAACAATTAATTGTAATAAAAAATGATGTATTGCTGAAAGTCATAAACTTCTTAGCAGGCAATAAATGTTGATGAACGATGAAAACAGACTTTTAATTAAATATAATTATTAAAAAAATGGTTTTGAGTTGTCTTTATATCACGGTGGAGTTATACATGTACATATACAATCAAATAAATTCAATCTCTGTGTATTCCTAATCGCTAATCACAGTGTGTACTAAGGTCAGCAAAAATTGTTCAGCAGTTTCAGAAATTCAGAGGAATTTGTATCTGACACAAGGTTGAAGACCATCACTAAATACCTTTGTCAAAAAACTTCCCATCATTCTGTGAACTGATGGTACAATCTTCCACAGCAGAAAGCTTTTCATCACCACAACGAACAGCAAATTCAAACAGGATCTAATAATATAAAATAAAAATATATTTCATATTACATGTACATTGAAGTACAGATGGATAATATGCTGACATTAACACATGAATAATGGAGTGGTGTGGACTATATTTTGTTCGTGGGTATCAATTTTCGTGAATTGCTGAAAATATGGTAGTTAGTGGGTTTTTTAATATGTAGTTGAGGTTTACAGTATGCAAAGCAATATAGGATCTCCAGGTATACCAGTATTGTGATCGCCAAGTACAGGAGAATTCGGGTTCATGTTCATTATCTTCAACACAGTTGTTTCCTGTGAACATGCACTTTAAATCGGTACTCAAATTGCGTGAAGTAATCTCAAAGGAATCTATTGCATATGAAACGTTAAAGTTTGTGATTTCTGACAAAATGTTTATCTATAGACATATTGAAATTGCCTGAATAAAAGCAGCACAAGCTACAAACGAACTTTTCTCCTTCAGTGTAATGTTTTATATAGGTTTGCTTGTCATTTAAATAAATTCAACATACGTGAAAATCAGGATTCTTTGACGTCTTGTTCTTTAAAACATTCAAAACATTGAAAACACCGCCAATTTTTTCGATTTCCGGTCTGAATGCACGTGCGTAGTGGTTTGGAAGCGTGGGTATTTGAACACTTACTGTTCAACGAAAAAGTGTTCTGTCGGACGCCTAATGTTCCAGTTGTGAACACATTACAATTCTGTGATATGAATCTTGATAAAAAACATTTATTTATGTTTTCTTTTCGGTTTCTAACTGAATTTAAAGAGACATCATCAAAAACTTTTAAGAAACATGTGGTGTGATACCGTGTGTGATATATTAATATGATTTGTTAGAGCCCGATAGCTTTGTAATTGTCATATTTCGAAAGGTTTGGAAATTAGTCAACTAAGCAACACATTTGATTGATTTTATGATATTATAAAATTATACAACACTGAATAGGAACTAAAACCAACCAGAACCTATTTCAGTATAAACAGACACATTATGTTCCCTGACTGAACACATTTTTTAAACTTAAGTGTTATAATTTGGAACACTTAGTGTTCCTTACTTTAACTGGTGTGATAAACGTTGAACACTGGTGTTCAAAATTGAACATACGGTGTTAAAAAAAGGAACGTGTCTGGACGCGTCATGTGTCCGGCATATTTGCAGTGTATTCAGTAGCTTATCTTTCACTTGTTTAATAAATTGATTAACGCTTAGTTTTTTCATTTGGTTATAACATATATTAAGTTTTTTCATAATATAATCTATACTAGAATACCATGTGGCTGTGTTATTTTGACAGAGATTTTTACTACAAACAAATGCATTAAATAGTAGCCCATCTTCCATATGCTCTAATCTATGACAATACTTTAACATTGACAATATAATGGAAAAATACATAGGATATCTTCCAAGTTCAGACATAACTGCAAAATTGGTAGAGCGTTTATTAACACCTAATATATATTTCATAAATTTTAAATGTGATTTTTCAGATACATCTTTTTCAAATATTTTCTCAAATAAATATTGTCCATCATTTTTACTAGCTGAAGAGGTTGTTGAAAACATACCCCATATTTCACAACCATATGTTAAGATGGGTTTATGGTCATATAAGTGAAGTAGTGTTTGTACACTGTGATTAGAAGATGACATGCACTGTTGCAATTTAAAAGAAGCTTTGATAGATTTTTTGTATAATTCTTCTTTACACTGAGAAAATTTACCACTTGGTGTAAATGTTATACCCAGATATTTGTAACTGTTGGTACAATCAATAGATTGTCCATTCAATTGAAAATGAAAATTTAAATGTTTTCCAGTTTTATTAAAAACCATAACCTGAGTTTTCTTGAGATTCACATTCAAACACCATTTGCTACAAAATGAGTTAAGCATGTTTAACCTTTGTTGCAATCCCTCTTGGGTTTGTGAAACTAATACAATGTCGTCAGCATACATTAGACAGTCTATGCGTTGACCATTTACATCAACCTGGTCAATGCAACAGGAAAGATTATCAGGGAGATCATTTATAAAAAGATTAAAGATATTAGGACTAAGAACATCTCCTTGTCTTACACCAATTGAGGAATTAAATAAAGGAGTTAGCTGGTGGTTTAATTTGACACATAACTTACTCATACTGTACATATCTTTTATAATGGCATAAAATTGCCCTGCTATATTATTTTGTAAAAGTTTATATCTAATTCCAGCATGAACAACTGTATCAAATGCCTTTTTTAAATCTACAAAACAGGCAAAAAGTTTTCCATTTTTTTTATTTATATATTTATCTATTAATGTTTTCAGAACAAAAATATGATCTGCTGTTCTAGCCTTCTTTGTAAAACCAATTTGATATTTACTTATGATATTGTTCTTAACCAAGAAACTATCTAGTCTATTATTTAATATACTGTTAAATAGTTTTCCAATACAGGAATTTATAGCAATTCCTCTATAATTCTCTGGTTTATCAGGGTCACCAGATTTAAAAATAGGGGTTATGTATGCCGACGACCACTGCATAGGGTAAGATCCTGTCGAAAATACAACATTAAATAACTTTTGTATTAACGGAATTAAAATTGGTGATCCTGCTTTTATCATTTCAGCAGGTATACCATCAATACCTGAGGCTTTTCCATTTTTAATTTTTTTTATACATTCTGAGATTTCTTTTGGAGTTATTCTAAAATCTAACTCACAAAATTGTTTAATTTTTTCAAGATTATTAACATCAGATAAGATTTATTGTAGTCTATCTTTGTAGACATCTGGAGTTTTATTCAGATCTGTAAAATATTCATGCCATATATCTGGCTCAACTGTCTCTAAAGAATCATTGCTGTTTGACTCTTTTAATGAATTGATAAGCTTCCAATATTTTTGGGGATCTGAATCCCTTAATTGATCTAATTGATCAAGTATTTGTTGTTTAAAATGTCTCTTTTTATATTTCCGCATTTTATTATATTCCCGATAGCACTTGAAATAGGACCCTCTTATAATAGGATCAAATGGAAATCTAGAGAGAAGTTTTCCTTTATCAATCAGAACTTTTCTCTTGCCAATCAAATCAGAATCAAAAAAAATTTCTATTTTTTGTAAGTTTTTTCTTTTGAATTCTTTTTCTAGTGTTAACACATGCGTTGGACGCAGCTATTTTAATAATATCTGTAAAATCATTGGCTGCTTTTTCTGAATCTAAGTCTTGATTTAAAAATCTAACAACCCTACAAGTAAATATATCTTTATTATTTAAAGACAATCACAATACAAATAAACGAATACAAACAATACACCATAAATAAAACACATGCACAACTTTCATGAAATCCGTGATACAGCCTTTAGTCAATGAACGAAAATATTAAACATTTACAAAACAATACATAACCCCACCACATATTACCGGTATATGTGCCTGTCCTAAGCCAGGAGTCTTTGACAAAGCTTTGTTTGTATTTGTCTTTTTGATGTTTTCTGTAACGTGTTCCTTGTTTAAGAAACTCGGGGTTTTATCTGTGACTATTTCAGGGCTGGATTTGAATTATATTCATTTTATATAGACCATGGGCCAATCGCAGAACCGCGCGTAGCGCCTACTGGCCTCGTTGAAGGCTGCTGGCGGTTGTCCATTGTGGTTTTTTTTCTGAATTGCCACTTGATTGTGGGCTGTGTCACGTACACTTATTCCACATCTCATTATTTTCTATAAAACACAAAAATACGATATTTGAACAATATATTCAAACACACGAGACTTGCCTGTTAATCTTAATAAAACTGCAGATCTGTTGAAATCTTCAAAAGTAATTAGTTTAAGAATATAAATACCAAAACAGGTAATTTGGTAATGCTGTAAATGCATATTTCAAGGAGTAACCTCTCATCAGCAGCATCTAAATCAAAACATTGGATGGTAAAAAACCAAAAGTATTGAACAAAACTGGTATCCCAAACCAAAAAAGTTCTATCAGGAAAACCAAATCCAGCACCGAGGATATCGACCATGTGCAGTACAAGGAAAGAAATCTAATGTTTTAAAGGGGGTGGTAAAGGGGGGGTGCATGCACGGATGAACGACCAATAAAAATGATAATTCACGATGAACGGCCAATAAAAAAATGATAAACACGATGAACGAAAAATAAAATAGAGAAACACGATGCACGATGAACCTCCATGCACGGCTGAACGGGAAATAAAAATTGCTCAACACGATGCACGAAAAAAAACCCTTTACCACCCACTTTAAACAATTTTGAATTTACAATCGGAAATTTCAACCACAAAAAGTATCAAAATTTATGGTAATTTTTGTAAGAGGCTTGCCAGTGATTACCCTCGGGAACCTCTGGTAAACCAGCAGTGGTTATCGAACCAGTTGTAACAAAATACAAATACCAAAACGGGTAATTTGGTGATGCTGTATTATAAACTATATATGCATATTTCAAGTAGTAACCTATCCTTAGCACCATTTGAATCACTGGAAGGTAAAAAACTAAAAGTATTGAACGAAAAGTACTCAAAACCCAAAAATTTCTAACAGGAACGCAAAATCCAGCATCGAAGATATCGACCATGTGCAGAACAAGGAAAGCTTTAGAAACCTGGTGTTTTGAACAATTTTGAATTTTACAATCGGAAACGACAAACCTTTGTATTTTGAAGATTTTTAAAAACTTTTCTAATATTGCACCAGAATTTACTGTCATTCTTTTCCATTGATGATACAGTGCAAATTTAAATATTTGATTTTGTTTTATTTACAAAACAATTAACAGCAAATGGTGTGAATAGTGTAAATTTTAAGGATGTTGGACCGTCAGCTTTTGAGATTTTTATCACTTTTTTCGGAATCCTCGTTTTTTTTCCATCAAAATAAGGCAAAAAAAAATTGCTCGATGATCCTATTTTTTCTTCTTTTTTTAAGGTCTTCGTTACATCATAAATATCTGTTTTACATTTTTCAAATTCTAAAAGTCACTTTTTCACAGGTTTAAACAACTATGCTCATTTTTAAGCTATGGGTGAAAAAGACAGAGAAAACCTATTCCCACAATTCTTTTTTTAACTCTTATTATCTTTAAAATGAGTATGGTGACCTATTAATTTTTTTTTTAACTTGTTTTGTATTTTGTTATTCCCTGCTGATTGAGGTAATCAATTTCAAAACCTCATCACTTCCAAAGTCACCCTCGAACATCTTTAAACCAGGGAAATACCTCGTTCTAGCAAGGGCGACTAATTTGTAATACCACAAACAAGCTTAAGCAAAAATAACCTGATTCAATATTTTGTTACTACATATATTCAATTTCCAATAGCTATACTTTTCGTGTTTTCTAAAAATCTAGCTCAGTCCGTTGCAATATATTGTTTAACAAGTGGAGAACGGTTATAGGTCAGATTTCCGAAAAAAATGTGGGTTAACTCCCTTAACGTCCTTTTCCGGTTTTCATCCATCGTATGTTGACAAATTTAACATGCTCTTAAAATCGTTCCCAATCAGCTTATTCAAATGAAGTTTTTGCAATTCTAGTATATGAGATCATTGTTTGAATATTGGTTTAGCTTAAGCAATATGTATTTTCCCGAAAAAAGTTTCCCCTGTGACGATTTTGACTTTTTTCATCGGCCCATTTTTTTGTGTCAAGAAGTTCAATAAAAGTGTTCAGAGATAGATTTAGCGCTTTATAGTTTCCTTTAATCATGGTTCAATAGTTTTAAAAGTAAGCTATCTTTTTTCAACTGGGAGGTTGCGATTACGGGTTCTCAAATTATTTAGTAATATGGCGTAGGCTTTAGCCTGAAATCGGACGAAGTCAAAAATAATAAAAATAAAAAAATGAATAATTGATATTATATGTCAATGATGAAAAGCCCGGCCCTTCTTTTATTTTAGTCTAAGATTTCAATCACCCTGGACAACCATGGCATTGGTATTCTTGTTAAAATATACCTTGGGTCAGTAAATATACAATCTTAAAAATAATTTGTGCAAATACCATCCAAATATTTGTGGACAACACTAAGCGGGGACGAATTAACTTCTTCATGACGTCATTTCCCTATCAGAGAATTTCGCGCTTCAGTAGACAACAAACAAAATGTCAACATTCATTAGCCAGGTTTTGAAGATTTTCGGTGTCAATATTTAATTCTCGGTCGTCAATATTGACACCGGGAGATCGATTTAGAAACCTGTCGGAAAATAACGACATGAAGGTTTGAGGATATCACGCAGGATTGAAAACTTTCAAGGATACAATCAGCATCTGAGATAGGACCCTTTCTTTCCATTTTTAAATTTTGTTTTGTCATAGGCTGAGATTAGCTAAATCAAAGCCAGGCTTATTTTATTTTATGATTATGGTGCATTATTGTTCGTACGTAAACATTCCCATATTGATTACGTTGACATAGTGTCATGTTGTTATAGGTGACGTCATTTAGTAATTTTTTAGTGTGTCGTCATGTAAACACGTCGCCATATTGGAATCCGTTGTTATGGTGTTTTTTGTAGGTCACTGACCAACGTTTCGAATAAAGTTTCAATTTCGCACACAAAAAAACTTGAAAAATATCGTTTGAAAATTTAATTGTTTTAGAAATTATATTTTGGCTTCGCCACTACATAATTTCTTTTGAGTTTCTTTTGCGAAAACACAGCTAAAGCTGGCCTTCGGGGGATTATGGGATTGATTTACAAAATGCTACATCCGGTTTGCAACATTAATACACTTGTCATGTGACCTTTATTCTACACTTAGTCGGACTTCGTCCGATATCATGTGGGGGGATCCACAAAATGTAAACTGATGGGTGGACCTCACTCTTTTTGTCGTGTTGCAAGTTGGAGCATATTTAGGGCTGAATTCGATTTCATAAGTTGGCAGCCCTGCATATTCTTGTTCTTCGGTTTCAGCTGACGACAAATAATGTTGGATAATTATGGTGATTTTCAAAGTCTGGAATAGAACTAGACTATCCTGACCAGTGCTCGATAATTTACTCTGAGTAAAACACGCTGGAGTTGGTTGCTGGAATTCTGGTTTAGTTTCATAGAAATACATGTTATGTGCACATTTAACACATAAAACATTTTTGAAAAGCTTCATCAGGTTGTATTTTAGAGGTTGACTTATTTTTAGGATGTATTTTCTCAGAAATTCTACAAATTTGACAGTAGGGTCGTTCCCACCCCAAATCTTGAGATCCTGTTGTTAGTTTGAACATTTGTTCATATATATGCAACAACGAGGAGTGGAACTTCATATATATGTGATAAAACATCTTGAGAAATCAAAATTGTCATTCTGTTACCCAATTTTCGAGCACTGGTAGGGTTACATGGCATTTTTAGCTTTTTTGGCTCACTGACATCCATAGGCCATCATGTTCCAGCAAAAACATTTTTGAAAATTCCTTTGTGATGATCTTGTCCCTTAAATGACTGACCTAAGAGATACAAACTTGGTTTTAATTTAAAGCAATAATGAGAAATTTACGAAAATGTTGTCAAAATTATCGAGCAATGGTGAGGTGAGACTAGCACTAAGGTTAATACTTCAATTTGGTTGACCAGACAATATATGAATTAGCAACTAGGAATTTTAGTTATTGGCTGAGTTATAATTTTCTCAGTTTTTGGCAACAGAATATTTATTCTTTAAACTGCGAAGCTGTTAGTGTTACAAAAAGGATCTATAAAAGCGAAACCACTTTCTTTTATATATAGTATTTTGATACATGTACATTTGTACATATTCCAGTAACCTTAACTACGTATACATGTATAATTTTTTACATGACTAACGCAATTAACATATTTTCTCAAAAACTTTTGCATAAGACTCATTAATAGATGTTCAAGCCAAAATATTCAGTTATTTTGGCTCATCACCAAGAACCTTTAAGTCTAATATGATTTTAAAAAAGCTCTGAATCACCCTATTGTGATTCATTTGGAAAGATGGGTGATAGGAGAGTGTCTCATCCTGCACTTCTGCTATGAAATACCAAATCACCTACTTTTTTTGGCCAAAGTCTTTCCTGCTGTTCAGTAAAAGATCCTACTGACCCTCAAAGAGTGGTGGAAATATGTTTATTGTATTCCTTTTGCCTTAATAGGTTGATCCCATTGCAGAAAAAAGGATTTAAGACAACATTTAATTATATTGAATCAAAAAGAAATTTAATATTGCATGTATTGACATGTAAAATTACATTGTATGAGTCTGCTTTAATTCATATATTCACTTATCTCTTACATTTATTTTTATGTAGAACACATGAAGGCATGCGCCTCATTAAAATGATCTTATTTGTGTACTGTTCTTTTCTAGGTTTAGATCATGGCGATCAGGCCGCTTGTAAAACATAAACAGGTCAAGAAGAGGACCAAAAAATTTATAAGACATCAGTCTGACAGATATGATAAAGTAAAGGTAAGAAACTAGCTAATCGTATGTTGAAATTTGATTTATTATTAAGGTTAATGAGTTTTGGTTTTGGCTTGGATCATTTTCAGTAAAGATATAACTATTGAAATTGGTTACCAGGGAATGTCCTAAAGCAATTTCACCCAACTTACTTGTACATGTATTTAGCTTTTGGCATATTGTTGATATTGAGGTCATTAACTTGAAGGTCAAAGTTCTCAAAAACTTGGAAATGTTTGGCTGAAAATTTTTACCAGAGGAGAAAGAAACAAAGACCAGTGGGGCATTGAAATGTCTAAAGTCTGCAAGTGCATCAACAAAACCAGTCAACATGAACGAGAACAGCACAAAGAAACACAAATTCAACCATATTAACAATACAAACTTTCATACACTTTCATGAAACACACACTTCGAAGCTACATTTTGTTATAAGGAAGTCATCTTTTTGAAATTTGGGTCAAAGGTCATGATTGAAACAATTTTGAGGAGCATAACTTTTGAAGGCCTTCATAGAAGTTAAAAAAAAAATGATTTACACAATCAACATGCACATTTTACCTTCAACCCCTGAGGTTTGTTATACATGTGATGCGGATTTGACTGTTTATTGGAATTCTATAAAATTTATCGGCTTGTGGATGTCGGTGCTTAAAAATCAGTCTTAATTCATGTATTTTGAACCGTTTCTGGGAAAAAAAAACTTTCTGCATTATTGATTATGCATTATGTCACACAAACTTGTAAAATTTTGTGTAATTTAGAATTACAATGTATGTATTTATTGTAGTCTAACTGGAGAAAACCAAAAGGTATTGACAACAGAGTAAGGAGAAGATTCAAGGGTCAATATCTTATGCCAAATATTGGTTATGGTTCCAGCAAAAAGACAAGACATTTGATGCCTGATGGATTCAAGAAGTTCCTTGTACACAATATTAAGGTACTACAATTTTGGTATGCGGAATTATGGTCTTCAATAAACCTCACTATGGGTCAGATTTTAATATTGTTGAAAACCTTTATTATTATTTTCTGCATTTTAAGTATGTAGGAAATAGAAATAGTATTTTAAACTGTGAACTGTGTTAACAATGGTGAAAGCAAGTCTAGTAATGCGACTGTGTGTTATTGAGTATGTCTGTCTTGCATAGTTTGTCTATTAATCTGAAAGTTACAGCACAAGTTACAGTCTTAACACTATGCATAGTCATTACATGTATGTGCACACTAAAGATGTGTATTGCATTGTCAAAGAATTTGAAATGCTGTTCTCTATATATGTTGTGTACAAGTTATCATTTTGTACAAAAAAGTTGTACAAATTATAATTTGTATATTGACTTTGTACAAATTGTAATTTGTACAAAAAGTGCCTGTACAAATTATAATTTGTACAAAATAAGGCTAAATTTCACTTATAACTTGTACGACAATTTATCATATGGATATTGTGATAAAAATGTATTGATACCCACTATAAAAGCTGTTCAATGCTATTTTAAATTCATTTTGATTCCTTTATTTTGCCTTGAGGTTATAAATTGAACTCCTGTTCACTGGTGTTTCACATGGTCATTTACAAAAGTAAAAGTTAAGGTTTTTAAAAAATGGCTAGTATTGTTGATCAACAGGATAAATTTTATCAAGAAGTTCAGCAATTTTCTAAGAATAATACATCTAAGCACAACCATCTTTATACTAGGGACAAATTGAATGACTTAATTTCTAAAGTTAAAAATGCAAATGAGGCATCTAAGAAAAGTGACCAAGACAGACATTTGCTAAAGAAATATGATATTATTGAAGTTGCAGATATTAGAAATGCAAATGTAAAGGCGGTTGTAACAATTCAAAGTGTAAATGTAAAAATCAAAATGTATTGTGTAATTCGAGGTGTCATGGTAACATGGTTCGCTAACCTGCTCAAACAAATAAGAGCATTATATATTATTGTATGGTATTGTAAATAGAGTTATCAGTGTGTTTCATATTGATTCGTAATCAAAATTGAATTTATTTTTTATCATTTGATTTGAAACTTATTATATTTAAAATATTGTACAAGTTATGAGTGAAATTTAGCCTTATTTTGTACAAATTATAATTTGTACAGGCACTTTTTGTACAAATTACAATTTGTACAAAGTCAATATACAAATTATAATTTGTACAACTTTTTTGTACAAATTATAATTTGTACAAAATGATAACTTGTACACAACATATATATAAAACTTAACATGTTAAACTTTGTCCTTCCTGATAAAAATTTGAAGGTCCAGACAAGTATTTGATGTTATTTGATCAAATGAAAATCTTATTATTTAATTTAAAGATGTGATAAAACAATCCAAGATACTTATGTGTAGTATCTGTATTAAAAATGGCTGTTAACAAGTACGCTAAAAATGCATGACAGAAAGTTACATGAACTGATTCATCAACATCCTCTTTTATGCATACATTTATCAATAAGATAATGGATAGGAGAAAATGATTACTTGCAGCTTGAATAGCTGTCAAAAGTTAAAAGCTCGCTACCATATCATTACATCATAGAAGTATCTTCATCAAGATTCATTTCTTCACATTATTTACATTTCATGTTTTTTTTTCTCCTCCAGGAATTGGAAGTATTACTCATGCAGAACAGGACATTTGCAGCTGAGATTGCTCACAATGTTTCCAGTCGGAAGAGGAAGGAAATTGTTGAGCGCGCCCAGCAGTTGTCCATCAAAGTGACCAATCCAAATGCCAGACTTAGATCAGAGGACGATGAATAGACAAATAAAAAAAAATGTATAAAATCAATGTTTATTTCATTTCAGTCAAAACCATACCTGTCAAGATATCTTACAATTGGAAACGAGGCTGTATCTGGAACTTTTGATATTGAATTCTTTTTTTTTTATTTTTAAGTAAACTTTCTGTGGATTCCAGATTGCATAGGAATTTTGTCTGTCTACAGATTATGTTAGTTTATAATGAATTTTAGTGAAACTTTACACTATTATGTCATGCTTACAAACTTCAGTATTCAGCCAACAGGAAGTAGAGGTCTTTGAAGCTTTAAATTGCTATAAAAGATAATGAGATGTAAAATAAGTGTACATGACACAACCCACAATACAAACGACAATTTTAAAAAATAAACAATGGAAAACAGCCAGCAGCCTTCAATGTGACCAGTGGTTGCTGCTCGCTGTTTTTCAATTGGCCCTGAATTGAAAATAAACAACATACGAATCAAGTGCATTCCTAAAGTGCAATGAAAGACCTTCTTCTTGACAAAAAAAAATTAACATAGATTTGACGAAATACAAACATAAGCTTTGGTATGTTTATTAATTAGCATAAGGTGTATATAATTAATGTGGTGATTTTCGATTGGTTGTAAAACATGGCTGCCATGACGAATAAAAGAACATTGGGGGAAATTGCAGATTTTAGTAATGTCAAAAAGGGTGACAGAATATTAAAATCTCATAGAAGACAAGTGATCAGCACCTTGAGATCTACCTGCACTTAAATTTTGAAGAAGATGAATTTTGCACTTATAAAAATGTATTCAGCTCAATATCTTAAAATCTGAGATATTTAAGAAATGTAATTTTGTTAAGCACAACATGTAATAAGGTCAACATTGTAATGAACCCCTATACATTTTAGGGGTTATTCCTCTTAGAATGTTTAAAGAAGAAAAAAAAATTCTCTGCACAATCATTGCTCCATTAAGTTAAACCATATTGTCAGATCAGATAATAAAGAAGCAAAGAAACACCAATGGGGCATTCAATTGTCAAAAGTCACTCAATTTAAACTTGTGACCCTTTCAATGTCAAATAGATTTTGCCTAATAACCTTTACTTCAGGCACACAAGTCAGGTGAGTGATTCAGGCTCCTGGGGGCCTCTTGTTTATGATTTTGCCCTATTGCAGATACAGAAAAGCTGTTGTTTGCTTAAACCCTTAGCTCATTGAGCTCTACAAAAGTCTCCATTGGGTTGAAGTTGTCATATGACCCCTTATATAAGGGTTATGGCCCTTAAAAGGCCAAAATAGCATTTTTTTAGCTTTTATATGCAAACATGTTTGCGATTGTATTGTGTTATGGTATAGTAACCAATTTTTATAAGAATTTAATATGATGTTGGTAACTATACTAAAGGAAGGTTGATATTGCATTTGGGGTTTCTGGTCCATGCCGTTTTAGAAAAAAAGGTCAAAAGGGTGTATTGACAAAACGTCTGTAGACTGTTCATTATTTTCTGATTTTGATCATTTTTGTCTGGATTTCACGGGTTATAAAATAATGAATGTTGGGCGGCGGGCGGAAAGAAATCTTCGTAACAGTTTTCTCAGCAACTATTAATCACAGCCACTTGATATTTGGTATACAGCACCAGGGTGGGGTTGCATAACATAGGATTCGATTTCAGGACTGTCACCTCAATATCCCCTATTGTTTCTTACAACTATGTTGTGTTCTATGGTCATTATCGGATCCTAAGATCGCAATGGAAAAGGGAGGTTTGGCGCCATAAAACCTGGTTTAACCCACCATTTCGTTTGAAATTCCTGTACCAAGTCAGGACCATTGCGATCCATTAATTCTGCGGTATGACTGATTCGTTTTTGTCATTTTCTCTGGACTATAAGATTGATCATTCAATTTCGGTAGTTTTGTTATTACCTTTATCATCTACTTCCTGTTAACCAAATTAGTACATTTTTTACATCAAAGGTCAAAAGTAGAAAATTTTCGTAACAGTTTTCTCAGCAACTTCTCATCACAGCCAGCCATTTGATATTTGGAATACAGCATCAGGATGGGGTCCCATAACGTGGGATTCGATTTTAGCCCTGTTGCTCGTCTACTTCCTGTTTACCGACATAAATGGTCAAAAGTACAAAAAATTCGTAACAGTTTTCTCAGCAACTTCTAATCGCAGCCATTTGATATTTGGTATACAGCTGCAGGGTGGGGTCAACTGTATGTGATAAGGTTTGTCAGTAACCTGCCCAAGGTCGGTGGTTTCCTCCGGGTACTCCGGTTCCCTCCACCAATAAAACTGACCGCCCTACATGGCCCAGGTGTGTCGATAAAGGGCGTTAAACACCAACACACACACAAATACTCCGGGTGGGGTCCCATAACGAGAGAAGTGATTTCTGGTCTGTCGCTCATCTACTTCCTGTTTAACGATTCCGGTCATTTGTGTCTTTGACCCATTTTTTTAATTGCATTCCTCGATAAATTCTGTCACCAAAATGTAAAACAGTTTTGATGTTTCTCGCACCGTGTCATTGCTATGAGGGGTCAAAAAGGGGCCACACCCAAAAAATCTGCTTTTAATTTGTGGTCCGGTTTTTCAAAATCGTTTTTCATCCGAATCTTTATAAAAATCCCTGCCTGCATGTATTTTTTCAATCAGTTTTGCATTTTCTCCTACCGTTTTGAAGAATTTAGGGGTCATAGGGACCCAAAGCACCAATTATAAGAGTTTGTCTCGACAAATGGTTTTCTTAAACAAATTAGTTGTAGTGGGCTGACCAATTGTTCCGTTGTTTAAAATGATGTTTCTAACCGCTAGAGAAAGTTTCCTTGTGCATTACTTAGTAAGGGATTGTGGCCCCTACCGTTTCAGAGAAAAATATGGACCAAATTAAGGGAGTAAAATGGATGTTAAAGCTAAGAACGTTTATTTTTAATTACATGATCAACATGTTTCGGTCGTATCATGCTGCAGTCGACGCACAGGGACATGCTCTTTTTCGTACCGCACATTGACTCTAACAATATATTGATAGAGGGGAGCAAGTCCCTGTGGTCGGCGTAGCTTTTTATTGCCCTATATAGAATATAATCTGTTGCAGATAGAGAAAAGCTATTGCTTGCTTAATAGACGATAAAGAGGTGGCGCGACACAACCAACATTAAAGAAACGGCAAATTAAAAAAAATCACAATGGAAAACAGCCAGCAGTCTTCAATATGACCAGAGGTCACTGCTTGCTGTATTGCATTGGCCCAAGACTAAAAATACAATACATAAGATTCAAACAAATCCCTAGATTATCAACGAAAGACCCATTTCTGGGCATATAACAAAAACAGATAGTTGACAGGGACAAACAAAAGCTTTGACAAGGATTCCTGGCTAAGGACAGGCACATGTAAAATATTGTGGGGTTAAATTAGTTTTTTGGGGCCAACCTTCCCCCTTATTGTTAATCTTGTATAAAGCACAAAAAATAACACACTTTAAAAATCAAATCGTCAAAAAATCAATTCACCAAGAGAGAAGCTGAGACAAGAGTACTATACGAGAACAACGAGTCGTAAAGGAACTCTCTTGAGAACACTCGCAGTTACTGACAGCTAGCTTAGAAGCATTTATCGACTGATGTAAAAAATCAAACATATCGATTCTAAATCCAACATAACACTTCAAACAACTTATGATTTAATATTTTATCATCACACAAAACCTACATATTTGATTTGATTGAAACCTTCATGCAGCTCATTAAACTCTACAAAACTCTCCACTGGGTCGAAGTTGTCAAATGACACCTTATAGGGGTTATGGCCATTCAAAGACAAAAATAGCGTTTTTCCTGGTTTGCCCTGTAGAATGAAAAATATTGCTGATAGAGATAGGCTGTTGCTTGCTTAAACCTTCAGTTCATTAAGCTCTACAAAGGTCTCCATTGGGTCGAAAGCTGTCAGATAACCACTTATAGGGGTTATTGCCCTTCAAAGACCAAAAATAGCATTTTTAGTTGTTTTTACCCTATAGAATGAAAACTTTTGCAGAAAGAGAAAAGCTGTTGCTTGCTAAAACATTCAGCTCATTAGTTCCACATAAGTCTCCATTGGGTCAAAGTTGTCAGATGACCCCTTATAGGGATTATGGCTCTTTTCAGGCAAAAAATAGCATTTTTTCCTGTTTTCGTCTTATAGAATGAAAACTATTGCAGATAGAGAAAAACTGTTACATGCTTAAACCGTCAGCTTATTTTAAGCTCTACAAAAGTCTCAGAAATTGGTCAGATAACCCCATATAGAAGAGATCCTTAGGACCAGGTGAGCGATTCAGGCTCCTTGGAGGTTGGGGTTATTGGCCAAACAGTTATTACACTAAACTGGACAGAATTTAATGAAACTTGGTATGCGGCAGATATACCACATAGGGATTGTAGTTATGCATATTTCCAGGAAAGTTTGATGTCAAAAAATTTAGGTAGTTGTGGCCCTTTGAACTTCGAGTTGTTCGAAAAATTCTCGAAAGTCATTGTTTCGGCTCGGCTTGGAAGGAAGCAAACTGTAATTGTAGGTAATTCCAGGAAGTTTTGATGCTCAATACTTTTGTGGTAGTTGTGGCCCTTTCACAAGTCGTTGTTTTTGCTCAACTGAATTTAAAGAATTAGGAATGAAGCTTTGCATAAAAGTCTGTGGGAGTTTTAAATGACCCTTTGAACTTTTTCAGAAAATCTTATAAACTTTGATCAATTATTGTGTAGGCTCGACTACTTAACTTTGGATTTAGCATATTTCCCACTTATTGTTTTTGTCCTTTCCGTCTGTCCGTCACAAAGTTTGTCAGCGCAACTCTTCTGAAATTCCTGAACTGAATTAAATGAAACTTGGTATACACTATGTAGTTGTGCATATTACCAGTAAATATTGATCCTCAAATTTATGTGAGAGTTATGGCCCTTTTGAACTTAGATATTTGCTGAAAATCCTCATTAATCATCTTGTCAGCGCAATTCCTCTGAAACTACAGAACCGAATTCAATGAAATTTGGTATATAGGAAGGACACCATATGTTATTGTGCATGTTACCAGGAAATTTTGATCCTCAAATTTTTGTGGGAGTTATGGCCCTTTGAAGTTAAAAATTTGCTAAAAATCCACATTTATCATCTTTTCAGTGCAAGTCCTCTGAAACTACAGAACCGAATTCAATGAAATTTGGTATATAGGAAGGACACCATATGTTATTGTGCATGTTCCCAGGAAATTTTGATCCTCAAATTTTTGTGGGAGTTATGGCCCTTTGAACTTAAAAATTTGCTAAAAATCCACATTTATCATCTTTTCAGCGCAAGTCCTCTGAAACTACTAAACCGAATTCAATGAAACTTGGTATTTAGGAAGGACACCATATGTTGTTGTGCATATGACCAGAAAATTTTGGTCCTCAAATTTTTGTGGGAGTTTTGGCCTTTTGAACTTAGAACTTATATGGGGAAACAGGGGGAGATGTCGTTTTTGTAGGCAAAAACAAACTTTAAACTAGTGTTGACTGTGTTGGGGATGCCCATCACAAAATATCTCCCAAACATACGCACATTGTAATTCTACCAAATTTTTGACATCATATCCTATTACACCAACATACAAAACCCCTATATACCAAGTTTTGTTGAAATTGAAACATTTTTACAAATTGCTCCTTTTTGGACCTGAAATATCACATTTTTTGTAAATAACTCTAAAATCTTAAATATCGCTTCCAAATTTTTTTTCAATATTATTGAAGAGCTCCTTTTGCTCTATTAACCTACAAAATTTCAGAACCCTACGCACCTAGGTTACCGAGATATTTGCAATGTCCTATATTATGATCTTTTCCCTGTTTCCATGGAAATGGCAGCCATTTTTAAAATGCATGCACACCTTTGAGTGCCACTCTAGCACCATACAAAGGGACCAGGGCTGATAAGGCCTGTTTTTGGCCTCAAAATATGGCTGAAAATTACAAGGTCTAGTATTCTACATTCACTGTGTTATTGTCTTAGGCAAGGGCTAGGGACATATTAAACAATGAAAATTATTTCAATCCATTTAATCTATTTATATGAAATGGCATTAAAAGTTGGAAGATTTTCAACATTTGGTCAAAATAAGCGGTTTTTATGTTATTTTCATGCTTTTTTTATTTTCAATAGTAGTGTGTACAGCCATGTACCAAATAGATACTTTGGGAAAATATTTTTCAGGACCAACTTAATTTGTTACCAAAAGGATTTTGTGGTACATGGGTGTTGTGGTCACTTCCCAGAGCGAAAATTATTAAAAATATGCTAAAAAACAGCCGATTTGGTCGATTTTGTGCAATTTGTTCAATTTTGACGTCACTATGACGTCACAGTATGGTCAAAAATATTAAATTGTTTATGGAGCATTAAAGTGCTGACATTTAACTAAGTCTTGTCACAATTTTTACTTGAATTCCAACAAAAATAATTTTTGGGCCAAAAATGGCCCTTATCAACCCTAGTCCTTTCATTATGATCCATTCCGTAGTTTTTGAGAAACTGTGCAGACAAATTCATGAAGGGAAGAATTTTTTAAAACCCTAGAGTAAAAACAATGTATCTCCCAAACATAGTGTTTGGGAGATATAATTCTAAGTCATTGTGTCAATGTTGCATATTCTTATACATGGAAGGTTCTGGTTGAAAATCTGTTTCTTGATAGCAAACTTTTTAAAATCTTAATAAAATTTGACGATGTTTTTTTCACAATGATGTTAATGAGGAAGGGAGGGGTCATAAGGTCAGGTTCTTTCTAGAATTGGTGAAACTTTAATCCATTGAGCTTTCTACTCCTAGCGTGTCTGATGAAGGTTAATCCAGAAAAGCGCTTCACACGCAGTGAAATTTTGCTTTTGTACATTTATTAAAATCATTTCAATATGTGGATCGTGTCTTTTTGGCACACATTCCATATTCTTTCGTTTTTAAGATTACAAAAAGTCATACACATTAGTGAATGTAGGGCATCTAAAATGTCAACAGCAAGACTTTAAACCACCCTATTTCACCAACTGGTCTACAAGGATGAGATACATTCTTTAAAATAGCAGACTGCATTTACATTTAATTTTCTTATCTCAAACACATAACATATTCATTCAAGGGTCAATTGTAAGAGATCAAGAAGGGACCAGTGATAACAATGAAGGCTGGTGGTTGTTTTCCCATTGTGATTTTAAATTGCCACTGATTATTGAAGGTTTTGCTCCAAAGGAACAGTTCCATACATTGTTCACCATCTCATTACTTTTCTTGATTTTTAAAAAAAAATTGTAATGATCATTTCAATTGAAGGGGAGGGCCTTTGTTTTGTTCATCCTTGTCAGAATTTTTTTTTCTCAAAGAGCACTGAATTTACAAATTACAAAATTTTGGATTTTGGTTTTCAAAATAAGTACTTTTATGTATGGAAGATTCATATAACTTTTCTTATAGAAAAAATCCAAGCACCCTCTTCAAGTTAAATGGCTTTTGTTAGAAAAAAGTAATATACTGTGGTTTCATTATTATTTGTTGGATATCAATTTTCGTGGTTTTTCTGGGTGACATTGACCCACGAAATTTGATACCCCACAAAAAGGAAATTTTACATTGATCTATATGGCGGAGACATCAGAACCACGAATTTAAGAATCCATGAACTGATCCTTTTTTACTAAACCACAAAAATTGGTACCCACCAAGATAAATTAATCCACGGTAATCATATGATGACTTTTTGTCTGTATGTTGTACTGAGATGATCAACTTTGCTTTGTTTGATATTAGCATTTATTATGTGATATTGTGTCTGACATGCATTTATATTCCATATCCCTTCATTTTTAGTGACCTACAGAACTAAATCAACCTTGTCTGGTGATACATGTAGTTTAGAGAAAATGTGCTGTGCATAAATGAAAAAAAACTTTAAAAAAAATTTTTATTACAAAAACTTAAGTATAAAGAAGCATAAAATATTATTGCACAACCTAGTTGCCACACTAAAATGCCATACATTCGTCAATTAATCAGTAAAACAATGTCTTATCATGAAATCTTAAAAATAATTTAAGAGATGTGTAAATCATATCTCTTACATTTCATAATTGCATAAAAGAGGCCTAAGTTACACTTGTAACACAATTAAAATTATTCAATTTAGGAATCATCAACCATTTGGACTTTTTAAAACAAGAAGTAATATGTGATTATTATTTTAAAATGTTGTGAAAAGGAAGTGCTTTAAAATGTAAAGTCTTTTTTTACCTTTTACATTATGTAAGTTATGAAGGTAGAGAGAAAAAGAAACTGTATTTAAAATTTCTACCAATAACCCTTTGGATAACCATTCATATAATCTTTTTCAAAGTTTCTGCAAAAACTAAACTAAAAGCCTAAATTATATTTAAGCTTTCTAAATGCAAAATTTATGTTTAAAACTTTCCTATTAAAGATGCAATCATATGCCACACAAGTTTTTCAGAATATATTTCATTGGTTTGTGCTACAATAACACTGGTTTGAAAAATGACAATACAGTTAATAGGGCTAATCCGTTTCCTACCCACAGATGGCAGAATGTTTTAATGGAATAGCCCTTAGAAAAATAGCTCACATAGTTTATACAAAGCAAAAATGGCTTTTAAGCATATTACATATAAACAATATATGTATGTTTTGTAAATCAAACATTTATACATGTATTAAGTAGGAAAGTATATGAAAGCCTCTTAAAAGTAATTCATCAATATTCAGCATTTTTTTTCTCATTTTCATTAAATGAAAAAAATTGTGTATGATAAAATCAAATTAAAAGGGATATAAAAAACGTATATCACATGACACAACAAGCATACTTATAAACAACAACATGTTTACTTTACAAACCTTTGTACTTCAAGTAAAGTTTTAAAAAATAATAAAGATAACTTATAATCAGTAATTTTAATTTATAAAAAATATTTCTTATCTTCCACAATTTTAAACTCATTGTTAGCTTTACAAAACTGATGTTAATCAATAATAGTGATTATAGACGATATTGAGATGTGGAATAAGTGTACGCAACACAACAAACATAAACAAACATCAATTCAAAAAATCACAACGGAAAAGATCAGTATCCAGTTTAACAGAAATTTACCAAAATAAACATAATTTGCCAAACAAATGAAAATAATTTTTTTTAAGGTTACAAACATGACAAAATTAGGGTGGGAGGGGATGAGAAACTAGGATATTTTATTAGCCTAAACTGACTCTGATAGAAATATACAATACTACATCTATGGAAGTTATCAAGGTTGCTATGAAATAGACTCAAAAACAGTAACTAAGTGCATACCAACCTCACTAATTAGAAAAAAGCTTTTGACAATAGACATAATAGATAAATGTACTACAAGTTTCAGATATAGATAAAATAAATAAAAGCATATAAAATAAGAAATTAATAAATAAACAATCATACATAAATTCATTTTAGATAAAATACATATACATAACACATAAAATGAAACATAAATTTAACTCAACCTTTTCACATAAAATTAAGTACAACAGCTCTTTCAAAAACATATATATTTACAGCATAAACCATTTCTAAAAATATCACTAACTACATGAATACTATAATGTACATTGATGTGTTTATAGGACCCCATTGGAAACAAGCTCTTGAGCTTTTATGGGTCATCACAGATAAAATGTCAACTTTTTGCATTTGACAATTGCATATACATTGTATTTTAACTTGTATCTGTATATTGTGTATTGTGATATATAACATGTTGATATTTTATTGAATAAATTATTATTATTATTATAATTTAATCAGTGTTCTCAGATGAACAATAAAATACCATGTATGGTACATGAACAATAAACAAATCTTGAGTTGAAACATTTCAGAAAACTCTGAGTGTTAGAATGCACATAATTCATGATCAATGATCAACTGTTACTGGAGAAAATTTTTTAGAATTGAATGTAAAAAAGCCAAAATGCTATAACTATAAATTTGTACAGAGATCATCTGATGTTAAATGCACCATCAAAATGAGATTCACATGTAAATTGAAAAAAATATATATATTAATGTGTAAATGTGATATTTTGGTTAAATCTTTCACATATTTATATGGATATTAGAATTTAAAAATATGTACAATGTACATTTTATATGGATGAACAAACAGACACATACATATAAATCTATTTCAAACAGTCATAACAGTTGCAATGATAATATACACTGTACATTGTACATACATTTATCATTTTGTATTTTAAGTATTTCTATTTTCACTTTCTTTAAATAATTAATTTTGTTACAGATCATTCATTCTGTTTGGAGTATACTATAGATATGATTATACAAACATGTAATCCTGGCTATTTCTTTAACATAGAATACTTTCCAGTTATAAAATAAAATACAGTAAAAAAAAATCACCTTAAATAACACACATGTATGTTCAATAAAATTTGGCACTATCATAATCCAAAACAAAACAGAAACAATGATACAAAATATACTAAGTATACAAAAGTCAACTTGTTAGCACCACACGGAACTTTCTGTGGAAGGTCATTAACAACATAGTAAGGTTCTCGCTCAGGAGGACATGTAAACCCTACGATGGGATTACAAATTTCCGCACAAGATGGGCATACAATGTATCCATCATGCAGATAACGATATGCAACGTAACTGATGCGAATTTTTTGTCCAGCTTTTAAACATGGATATGACTGGCCATTAACATAAACAACTAACCCCTGATATTTGTTGCACTCGTAACTATAGCAACCACTTCCTGAATGAGAAACAGGGTGTAAAAAATTACAATGTTGAATCCTCCATGCACTAACATGGCTGAAACATTTTGATCCCTGCCCATAAAATTCTCCGTAAAAGTTTATGGTAGGTGCTGGATTATTTTCCTGCATGAAACACCTGGAATCTCTAACAGTTCTTGATCCCTCCTTCCATGTAAATTCTTGAAGATAAGGACAATAATCGGCCAATGAAACAGAGCCACCGTAACGATTGACAGAAGAATAACTTATACCAGGCAGGGAATCGAAATAACGATAATGTTCTGGTAAAGGTGCAGTGAATTCCTGTAAGTTACAAAAGGCTACTGCATTGCGATTCCTTGTGCAGTCTGTCTTTAAAACACCTTGACGAACAGTGTCGCAAAATGGATGTATGTCCCCATGCTGAGCCTTCTGTGTGTCTATCCAATCTAAGCAGCTCCTCTTTACAAAGTTACATCCCAATCCCCTCCCCCATTCTAACTGCTCAGCCATGAGATAGTTTGCCTTGTACCATCCTGTATCTTCCATTAATGCCAAAGTTATTCTAGAGATTACTGGATTCTGTGTATAGGTCCCTGTCATAGCTTCATTTTCGAATACCCTCTTTTCCCAATGGGTTAGAAAAGTACCAAACATTCCCTGATTTTCCAATTCAGCACCCTCTAATGTTTGACAGCCAAAATGAGCTCTAGCCTCTCGTACCACTCGAGGTGTAACTAACATATTGACATCATGTGAAACAATTCCATCAGCTATTTTCCAGTTGGGTCTAACAAATTTTTTAACAATTTTTTCGCTCCATTGATAAAGACCAAGAAAGGAGTTATAGGGGGGTTTATTTGACTCTGTAAACCTAGGGGTATATGGAGCTCCATTATCATCTCTGTAAAATGCAAATAGTCCAGCTGAAAATAGAAAAGTATGTCAATTTTGAAACAAGGATTTAAATCAATAAGTTATTCATGATAATAGCTTTAGTGTGTTTGTTTATAACTGTTACAAGTATTTTAGTGGTCATCCATTATGTCAATCATTTTAAATGTTTGAAAAGTGCACACTTGGGGGGGATGTCTTATATTAGCTTCAAATTTGTAGTTCTACACTTTAGTAATTGTTGACACTAATGAATGACCCATTATATAAGCGCACAAGAAACCATCATTTGTATGAAGTGAGCAATACATCATTTATTCAAAAGATCCCTAAACTGAATTCATTATGGCTTTTTTCTTATGAACATTGACAACAATAGATGGGTTGTGAATTAAGTTGTAATTTACCTTTGGAAACTTTATCCTATTACTCATGATTTATTTCTAGGAAAAAGATGGAAGAATGTGACCATGGGACAAAGCACCCCTTCCTTTTTGCTTCAAATCAGGATGTAGGAGTTTGAAAGGACTGAAAAGCTTGTCAAATTTCAAATGATTCTAACATCTGGTTTCACCAAAATCTCAACAGAATTTTTCATATCTACAAGCATTAAGGACTGGGGCGCCGAGCTTATGCCCTTCCGTTTGACAGGAAAATTTGGTTATAAAACAAGAGGTACCAGAAGATTTTTTTTTTATTGCGCGCCTTCCCTTTTGAAAATTTCTGTATCCACCACAGACAAGTATACATGAACATATATGTATGATTGGACAGACATCAGTAAAACTTTATGCTCTCTAGCAAACTAAAATGCAGACCAAAAAAAGTTGAAGTTAAATTGGGACACTAAGTCCAATAAAATATTATATTTTCAAGTCATTTGCATGAAATGCTTTTACTACCAAATGTTATTTTACCTGTAAACCCAAGAGCATGTAACATTTCATGTTTAATAGTAGACAACAGTTGAAGATGATCCTGAGTTTTGGCTGATATAGATTGAGGACAGATGGTGAAGTATCCAGCTACAGGGCGATCTAGCATATGTTCCTGTTGGCAGTGTGCAGCATAAGCAATCGTCCTCCCACTACCACACCTAGATGTATTAATGGCAGCAACATAGAGAACAAAATCTGTTTCCAAGCCAGCTCCTGCCTCCATATTACTTCTACGTGTGTTTGTAGCTGTATCAAAGTAGTAGCACCTAAAACAGAGAGTAGTGAGGAATAAATGTACCGTACATAAAACAATGACTATAAATCAGAGAGAGCTGATGGTGTAGTGGTTAACGCGTCGGGCTACTAACACCGTGGTTCGTGGTTCGATCCTCGTCAGGGGTGAAAATTTCATGAACCAATTTTCCGACTCTCTCTTGACACCATTTGCGAGGATGGTCTCAAGAACCGATGCTAGTCCTTCGGAAGGGACGAAAAAAGGTTGTCCCGTGTATGGGAGAGCAATACCCCATGCACGTTAAAAACCCCTTTGTAGAGTTCGATAAGAGTAGGCTCAATGGGGGCCGCTACAAAGGCCACACTCGCAATCTGCTAGCTGGAGAGGGATTAATATAAGCATTAAGCTTGTTTCCCAATCCAGGGTAAATAAATATGTTTAAACTAAATGTACCGTACATAAAACAATGACTATAAATCAGTGTCAATTCAAAAAAGTCTTTTATGTAAATTTGTCAGTCTTAAAGTGAGCAATGTATGTTTGTTATGAAGATGGGTAGCAGTCTTTAATATTATATCTTTGTTCCTGCTCATACTTTTTTATTGACCTAAATTTCAAATATATTGTTTTCTTTTTAATTACCCAAATTTAATGTATATTTTTACAAGTATCATACTGTACATGTATATAATTGTATATGATTATTATATATGATGCTTATGTTAATCAAATTCCATTTTGATACAAGTTAATTCTTAATGTTAAATTTGTGATAAATAAAATTCATCGATACATGTATATTAAGCTAAATCTGCATTTTAGTAAACTTTTTTCAAACTTGTAAACCTAAAATCTTTTAACTTCAAATGTACATGTGTACCTTATCTTCATACCTTTCTAAATGTGAATCTGGAATGTATACATCACCGCAATATGTCTGAGTAGCACAGCCTCCAACACAATATCTCTCACCAGAGAAATATCTTACATCTAAGCTGGAACACTGTCTATTCAATCTAACATTAATAGAACCCCTCTTTATACTAAGTGTGTTCTCCCAGTAGTCTTTAGCTTCATTAACCAGCTTTAACACCAGTTGTTTATGATCCCACGGTAAGATACTTATACTATAGTCAGGATAAAGATCGATCCGTAGCTTTTCATAGACGCTGCGTTTCTGAATATGACCTGGATCATTGTGGAGTTTTACGTCTTGGATGACTTCATCTCTGGTTGGCGTTTTATGAGCACATAAGACCTCTTCAGGCATTGACATTTCAAGAGAAGAGACAAAGGATAATGATGAAATGAAGAAAACAAGGACGTATATAAGGTTTCTGTGATTTGGATCATGTTGATGAGGGTTCAGCATAATGAGGTTCATGCTGAGGGTATAAGCTGCAACCTATTCACCTCATTCCATTTTGGTTCTCTGAAAAAAAAAAAGACATTGATTCAAACTTACATGTGTAATATATATATATATATCAATAACAAGCATCTTTTTATTAGTGGAATCCCTTACTCTTTTTGTTACATGAGGTACATCCAACCCTTTTAAAACATTTGATTTCAGAAAAATAAAACACAATTTAACACCAATAAAAAGCTACGCCGAGCGCAGCATGATACGACCGCAACAAGTTGAACCCTGTTCGTTGGAGGCCCAATATGGATAGTCCATTGCTTTGGTCACATGAAGCCCATGGTGGATTTACAAAGCTTTTTGACACATGCATCCTGTGGTGGACTTAAAAATGCATTTTTGACAAATATATTTACATCAACATCTTATACAAAAAGCCTTATTTCTATACATGTATTAATTTACAATTTTGGCCCTTTGACCCCTAATTCCTCAAAAATGGTAAAAGATATTGCTAATGCGATAAAAAAATAATAGGAAATTGTGTACATGGAATCCGATGAAAAAAAGATTTTGAAAATCGGACCACAAATAAAATAGTTGATTTTATGGGCATGGCCTGTCTTTAGCCCCCTGTAACAATGTAATGGTAAAATACATATCAAAATCATTGACACATTTAGTTGACAGAATTTAATGATGAATTCAACAAAGAAAGAATTTTCAAAATCTAATGAATAATAAACATTCTACAACAGTTTTGTCAATACACCCGTTTTAGCCCTTTTTGGCCGTTTTTTTTCTAAAACAGTAGGGGCCACAAACCCAAAATTCCTTTAGTGGATATAATCATCATATATAAACTTCATAACAATTGGCAAGCCCACTACAACTAAATTTTTGGTATAAAACTATTTGCATTGACAAACTTTTAAAAATGGCGTTTTTGGCCCCTTTGACCCCTAATTTCTCAAAAACGGTAAGAGATATTGCAAATCTGATTGAAAAACACAGGCAGGGATTTCACAAGGATTCCAATGAAAAAGAGATTTTGAAAATCGGACCACAAATAAAAAAGTCAATTTTTTGGGTGTGGCCCCTTTTTGACCCCCAGTATCAATGTAACAGTGCAATATATATCAAAACCATTGACACATATTGTTGACAGAATTTAATGATGAATTCAATAAAAAAAGAATTTTTTAAAATCGAATGAATTATAAACATTTTACAACAGTTTTGTCAATACACCCGTTTTAGCCCTTTTTGGCCCTTTTTTCTAAAATGATAGGGGCCACAACCCCCATATACAATACCAACCTTCCTTAAGTGGTAACAAACATCATATCAAAATTTCATAACATTCAGTCAATATTTACTCAAGTTATCGCACGGAAACCAAAGTGTCCACAGACGACGACGCCGCCGCCGCCGACGCCGACAACGACGACATCGCCATAACATTATACGATCACAAAAATTTTGCGGTCGTATAAAAAGAGTATGTAAATGTGGTTGATAAAAGTAAACACATACATGACATATTTGCCTGAAGGTGTCTTAAAGCCTATTGCTCTTTTTAATTGCCTTATGTTGAAAGATAACATATCAATTTCCTATCCGCAATTAAAAAAGCCTCAGTCAATCCCTTCCTGTGAAGGTTGTGATATAAGTCTCGTTCATCATCAAAGAGCAGTGTCGTACATGAAGTTAATCGCAATGACATGTCTAACAAATGAAACAATCCAAAGATTGATTGTAAAACTTTCAAATGTAAGGAAAAACATATAATGAATGCAAGTCCTTTTATTGCCCCAAAATAAGATAATTTATAAAAATTAAATTTTATCAAGTTCAGGATTAGCTTCTTTAAACAAAAGAATAAAAGTAGTTTTCTAATTCAGTGTGAAAAAATCTTGTGTACCGGTATAAGAATTAATCTTTTCCAGGATACACATAATAATTTCATACTTGTATTCCTTGTCATAAAAATTATATCATCTTTGAAGCCTTCTCACAACTTTTTAAGTTTGGCTTCCTGTAACATCTCTGTGAATTTACCAAAGTTTAAATCATAAAAAAAAACAAGAAGGATGTATTGATTATCTGGACTATATTAGCACATGAGTTTTCAAATTAGCCCCAAAGCAGCCCAAATTCTGCTAAATGGGGGAGATGAACAAACATGAAAGGAGTGAAAAGGAACATGGAATGTTAGTTATTGATCAATACATGTATCATGATTATATACAATGTATGTTTATAAATAGAGAACAGGAGGGTTTATACATTAGGCCCCCAAAAATATATGTCTGTTTCCTGATACCCTACCTACCCTATTTTTTTAGCCCTACCCTAAAGTTCTTATTGGCATTTTGGGACAAGCACAGTTAAAGTTGAGATTGCTTCCCCATTGACTCAATGTAAAATAATTTTGTAAAAAAAAAAAAAAAATTCCTACCTACCTACCCTAATTTTCAAGAATAGGAAGCAGGAAACAAACATATATTTTGTTTTGGCATTGTCATATCTTTACAGGTCAGAGTTGATCTTACCAGCTAGTAATTTTAGTCATCCTATTTTCAAACACTTATTGTGAAATTATATGTACTTGGACAGTAAGTCTAAGATAAAAAAAACCTGACCTTGAAAGACGAGCATGACAAAGGAATGGCCTATCAAAAGAGCCATTCCCTGACAATTTTTACAGAACATAAAGACATGTATGGAGCAGTCGCACAGCACAGACAATCCCCTAGCTGTCAAGGTGACCTAAACCTGGATCAAATGTTAATTACTCTCCAAGATATACATGTAACCATTTACCAAATATCATTCCTTACCACTTGCAGTTGCAAAAATATGGACCTTAACTTAAGTTTAACCTGAGTCATTCATGCACAAAACTAGAAAATGTGTCTATGAGCCACAGGATGGCCCTCCCGTTCTTGAAATATCATTGACCTAAATTGTAGTGAACCTTAACCAAGAAATTAACCGAAATCATTCATGTGTAAAATATAGGTCACAGTGACCTTATTTCTTGTGGTGTCATGTTACCCAAGACGCATCTAGTGATGAAATATCATTGACCCCAACATCTAGCATCCAAGTTATGGACCTTAACCAAGAACTGAACCGAAGTCGTTCATGCATAAAATATAGGTCACAGTGACCTAATTTCTAGTGGGTGGTGTAGCCCTTCCCAAGACCCATCTGGTGGTGAAATATCATTGACCCCCAACATCTAGTATCAGAGTAATTGACCTTTACCATGAACTTAACCAAAGTGTTACGGACGGACGAACGAACATTAGGAAGGACAAGGGTAAAACTATATGGCCATGAATTCACATACAACCCGTCCGATTTAACTATGGACTTTCGATTGTAGCGTAAAGTGAGGTGTGCAAACACAACAATGAAAATTTACGTCATCATGAACAAAGCCAAACGTTAACAAAAACCACAAATCGTTACATTTGATTACATAAAAATACATTAATTGAATGAATGGGTCGTGCAAACATTAAATCTGATTGGATATTGATGAATAGTCGGCTGATATGTTGTTTTTCTTACTGTGACGTTTTGCGATTTTTGTTACCGATTGGCTTGTTCATGACGACGTAAATTTTCATTGTTGTGTTTGCACGCTTCAATCGAAAGTCCATAGTTAAATCGGACGGGTTTCTAGTGGGTGGTGTAGCCCTTCCCAAGACCCATCTGGTGGTGAAATATCATTGACCCCCAACATCTAGTATCAGAGTAATTGACCTTTACCATGAACTTAACCAAAGTGTTACGGACGGACGAACGAACATTAGGAAGGACAAGGGTAAAACTATATGGCCAATTCACATATGTGGTTGGGCCATAAAAATGAATAAAATTAATTATAACTTCGGGAGCCTCACATATTAATGATAAAATTAATAATACAATGTATATAGTACTGAGATGTTGGTTACTATATCTCATTCAAAAGGCCATTCCTTCATTTTAACAGTTTAAAGGTCAGGTAATATCCTAAATTTTTGGTGACTAATGGACTGACCATTTATCTTTTTTCCTTAAAAAAATATTCTGAAAATTACTTTTGATGAAACAAATATTTTGGCAGCAGAGGGTAAGAAAAAAAATATTCTGAAGAAGGATTTCCACAATATAAAATACTGATAATAAAGAACAAAGTTAATTGGTCCTTTCCTAAATAAGCCTTTAATTTCCTATCAACCCTCTACCATCAATTACTAGATTTTATTTCTATATTTGATTTCTTAAATAATACTAAATGCCTAACAGGGATCTTTCCCATGGTTTCAACAATTTATTTTTTGAAGTAGCTGCAATAACTTTAAAGAAATAAAAAAGGAAATAGTCTGATCATGATTTTTTTTTTTTTTTGTAACATGTCCCTATATCATATGTATGGCCAGATGGTTTGATTGGCTGTTTACCTGGTGAAATGCTCAATTTTGGATCAGGTTTCATTTTATAGATCTACACACATTTATATATGTAAACCCGAATGGTTTAAACTAAATATATGCCTGAAAACTGCTTTCTAAACATTAAAAATTCTCATTTTTATGACCGGAAATTGAAATTGTACACTAAATATTTTGATTGACGGTAAAAGACCGACCCGTTTCCGTCTTGATAAATTAAATTTCATCCGTGCTGCGTGCTGCTGCTGTTGTTGTTTTTTCCCCTTTGCACTTTAAGAGGGTGCTTGCACCAAAATTTTCCTGTCAATAGATTTTTTTTAAAATTTATTTAAAGACATATAAGGAGATACACCACTTTCTATTCAATTAGAAAAAGGCATATGCTTCTGAGTTTAATAGTTTTCGAGACAATCTGAGAAAATTATATTTAATTATTGTCACAGAGACAACTGAATCTTAAGGTTGGCTTTTTTACATTGAAATGTAAAAGAAAGTGCACAATTTAATTTTTTTTCTGATTTTACAAAAAAAAAAACTGAGACAGAGATAAATCGGACTGTTCTAGAAGTCACAGTAAAAGCTTTGACATCTTCATTACTAAGGTTTCAAGTTTCACTAAGGTGGAAAATTAACTTTGATTACGATTATTTTTTAAAATGGAAGAAATTTGGAAACTTCTTGTAAGTTTGACTTGAGAAAATTAAAACGAAAATGATACTCTTTACTTTAATTATCTCAACTTTGACCAAATAAAACTTGTCTTTCTTTTTAAATTAGATTTTTAAACAAACACATAAAAAAGGTTTATCCCGTCATCTTCTTATGGTCTGTAGGTTTTACAAAATCTATCTGATCTTTATGATTTTGAACAACACCCAATTTAGATTTCTTGCCAGTCTTCTTTTAGTTCCCAGCTGGACTCTTAGAGTGTATGTTGACCCTTGATCAACACAACAAGACGAGTCTCCTTTCTTAATAGACAATAGACAATATTTATTTGCATAAACACATTTACATTAAATGGTTATAGCACAAAGAATAAGCAAAAAATGTCCATAAACAGTTTACAATTACAAATATAGCAATGTTAACATGGCATGACAGTGGTACTAATTTATTCATTAACATTTAATTGTGTTTTCTTATCTTCCAACATTCTTGTAAAAATTTTATGAAAATTTTAATAATAGTATAGGAATTGTTGTTAAGAAGAAATTTAATTTCTGTAATTGTTAGAGTATGAGGAAACGGATGTCCTAGAAGATTTTTAAGCTTTTCAATAAGGTTATTAGATTATTGTAGTGAGGACAAGTTGATAGAAAGTGGAACTCGTCCTCAATGTTTTGTTATCACAAGAGAGACAAATGCGTTCACTTCTTTCAGTATTATTATATCTTCCTCTTTCTATGGCCAAGTTGTGTGAACTTAAACGCAATTTCTTAATTGTGTATATGTCACGGAATGAGCAACAAAAGACTTTACTTCTCTAGATCCTAGGGCAAAACTCATTTGGTTAGTTACAAATGACATAGACCTGTATATTAGGACTCTGACATTCTAAATTCAGTTACATTCCAGAAATATATATAATATAACTCTCCCAAACGGGTTCCAAAAGTAAAATACACTATATGAAAATGGTAAAAACTATATACAAGGATCTTGTTGGTGTTTCTAGCTTTAAAACTTATGAGTTGAAATTCTGAATTTTCACAATGATAGAACTTTTCCTTGTTCTACGACATTATCATTTCATTGATGAAATTATTTTCAATATGATAAAAATGACAAAGGCACAGGTTACAAAAGTTGCGCCCGTCCTGCGTAACAATAGTACAAAATTTCATCAAAGGAGTTGCGCTCACAAAGGTTTGACGGACGGACGCACAGACGGACGAAGACCATTACTAGGTGCCCCGTCGCGTTGTGGTGGAGGACAAAACATACAGGAGGTCCTTTTTTTTGGTAGATATTAAAATCATAATTATTCAAGTCCTCAGACCTGGGTAGTTCTAAGTCGCCCGTCATCTATACTTATATACTGTAGTTCATATTATCCTGAGATGTTGATATCATTGTAGATACACTTTATTTCAGAAAAAAAAATGCGAATAACTTACCGGTCAAATTAAAAGTATGACTCTTGTCATAAAAAGTCATGATATAATTTCCATAAACACACGAAAAGCCATTGAAGATTGAGAACATCCAATCGATGCAGAGGATTTCCATGCAACAACATCATAAGTTAATAAGATAAGACAACAATTAGCCTTTAACCTTCATGTTTATGTTTATAATGATAATGATTAATTAGATTAACATAAAGATAAAACATCTTTAAGGCATTGACATGATTCACTTTTCATTTGATCTACAACAGGTATTCTACGTGGGTGGAGGAACTGGTAACTATTTTGCAACAAGCAAAAGATAATCAATTTCTATACCCCCACACCCGTTAAGCATCACCTGGAGGAGTTCACGAGAGATGAGCAATTAAAACTTACCAAGATTCATATGAAGCAGACTTCTTACAATCTCGTCTAGACAAAAAAGATCGTAGACTAGCTCTCTCTCTCTTTTAACCTCACGTTCCGTTATATTGGTGATGTCCTTTCACTGAACAATTCTCGATTTGGTGACTTTCTCCATCTCATGCTTTTCTCTATCTGCAACATTTTCATTCTATAGGGAAAAAAGCGCTATTTTTGACCTGTTAAGGGCCGTAACCCCTATAAGAGGTCATCTGACAACTTTGGCCCAATGGAGACTATTGTAGAGCTTAATGAGCTGAACATTTGAGCAAGCAACAGCTTTTCTCTATCTGCAATTGTTTTCGTTCTATAGAGCAAAAATGTAAAAGACTTTGCATCCTGAGAAGTGTTGTTGTCAACTTTTATTTATCTATTTTTTTATAGGTGATTGTATCACCATGTTGTCTGTTGTATAATTATTTTATGTGTAATCTATCAATTATGTTCTTTTCCTCTATATGTACAACTCTCCTTGCTCCCAGTGGGCTCCTGATTGGAAATAAAAGATATGTTATGTTATGTTATGTTATAGGGCAAAAAGTTGAAAAAATGCTATTTTTGACCTGTAAAGCATTATCTGACAACTTTGACCCAATGGAGTCCGAGACTTTTGTAAAGCTTAATGAGCTGAACATTTAAGCAAGCAACAGCCTTTCTCTATCTGCAATAGTTTTCATTCTTTAGGGCAAAAACATGAAAAAAACCTGTTTTTGACCTTAAAAGGCTCATATCCCCTATTAGGGATCATGTGAAAACTTCAACCCAATGGAGACTTTTGTAAAGCTTAATGAGCTGAACATTTAAGCAAGAAACAGCTTTTCTCTATCTGCAATAGTTTTCATTCATGAAAAAGGCTATTTTTCACCTTTAAAGGGCCATCTGACAACTTTGACCCAATAGAGACAATTGTTAAGCTTTTGATTCTGAAGGAAAGTTGCTTCAAATTTTCTCTATCTATTATATTTTTTTATTTATAAGCCCAAAACTAGCGTCTGACCCTCCTGTTCTATTTTTAGCAACGGGGGTCATGTTTTTGGTCGGCAGTCACCATTTGTGCAATCTTGGTAGACATCACATAGATGAAGTGTGTAAATTTTCAAAGCAATCCCTTCAGTAGTTTAAGAGGAGAAGATTTTCAAAGAAAAGTTAACAACAGACGATGACGGACAACAACGACAAAGGATGCCTTTCGGGTCAGGTGAGCTAAAAATCAAATGGTTGCTCCCTTACCTTTAATGGGTCATAACCCTTAGAAAAGGTCACAGCAATGTAGAGACTCTTACTTTAGATGATGATATGATAGGCAGATTGACTTCACAGTAACAATAATTTTGGATTGTAAATGAACATAAATACATTGTAACTCTTTATATTAAAAAAAAACCCAACCGAGTGAAAGCAAGTATTGTATTACTACAAGATTTTCAACAAAACTTATGCTTCTCCTTATACAAGTGGAATGACCTTGTCTATACAGAAAAGGTGAATGTAAATATCAAATGCATTTCAAACAGGTAAATCTGTAATTAACCTGCTGTGGTGATCATCTATGAAACTAGTATTCAAGAAAGCAACTGTCCAAATTTGATGGACCTATTGTAAAACCAATCAGACAATTGAATAGACTGTTGCAGATGTAGGACCTTTAAGGTCACTAAGGTAATTGACAACATTCTATATATAAGTGTGGATATAAAGGTTATTATATCAATAAATGATCATTTTTTTGGTAAATTTTTGTTTTAATGTGTCTTTTGATAAGTTGATTCATGGCTGGATATTTCTTTTTTGTTTATATATTTTTATCACTGTACTTGTATGGAAAAATGGGACTTCCCCACCTTTATGTGATTAGGTTTGTCAGTTTCTGCCTAAGGTCAATAGTTTTCTCTTGGTACTCCAGTTTCCTCCACCATTACAACTGACCACTGTGCATTGAAAAGGGAAATAAACAATAACACACACACATATTTGTATGGCAAACAATATTAGACACTATTAATAAACAATTTATTTTTCAATCTGAATTTGGTAGAAATTGAACTTATGATGACAGAGCAGTAAATATTTGAACTAGAAGCTCCCAGGAGCCTGAATCGCTCACCTGATCTCTTATGCCAAAGTTTGAATAAATTTCACAAACTTTCAAGTATACAAAGTTGCAAAACAATCCTTTCAGTTATTTCAGAGAAGATTTTTGGAAATCAGTTTAAACTAATAGAAAAAACAGTTAAAGGGCAATAACTCCTGTAAGGACCTTTTGATGCTGAACAAGCAAATTTGCTTCAGATTTTCTCTATTTCTTATACTTTTCGAGTTATAAGCCAAAAACAATGGTCTGACCCCTTGTTCTACTTTTAGCAATGGCGGCCATGTTGGTTGGTCGACATGTATATAATTCACAAACATGGTAGAGGACATCCTAAAGATCAAGTGTACCAAGTTCCAAAGCAATCCCTTCAGTGGTTTCAGAGAAGAAGATTTTTGAAAATCAGTGTAAATTAATGGAAAAAAAACAGTTAAAGGGGAACAACTCTTCAATGGCTGATCTGACAATTTTGACTCTGAAATCAATGTTGTAGATCGGAATGAGCTTAACAATTTTGCAATGCTAACTTTTCCTCTAGCTCTAATGGTTTTCAAGATATTGTCCAAAAACTGCAAAAATGGTCAATTTTGACGATTAAAGGGCAATAACTACTATAAGGAGTTGTTTCACAATTTTGACTCAATGGAGAGACTTGTAGAGCTTTTGATGCTGAACATGAAAGGTTGCTTCCGATTTTCTCTATCTCTTATATTTTTTGAGTTATAAGCCAAAAACAATGGTCTGACCCCCCTGTTCTATTTTTAGCAACGGTGGCCATGTTGGTTGGTCGACATGTATATAATTCACAAACTTGGTAGAGGACATCCTTAAGATCATGTATACCAAGTATCAATGCAATCCCTTCAGTGGTTTCAGAGAAGAAGATCTTTGATGAAAAGTTAACGGACGACGGACAGATGGAAGGACGACAGATGCTTAACGATGACAATAGCTCACATGACCCTTCGGGTCAGGTGAGCTAAAAAGTTTACAGATGACAGAAAACTTATTGCTCACATGACCCTTAGGTAAATCTTCTTGGTTGATAAGACACTTCAGAATTGACCTGTAACCAATTTGCAGATCTAAAATGAGGTAAACTATTTTCCAATGATTTTTTCTAGTACTTATAATATTTTGAGAATGCAGTGTTGAAGAAAGACGGTTGCTAAAGATTTTCAAAAATATCATTCACTTTTATTTATTGAGTATACACCATTCTTGTTCAATTTCTATCAATGTCAGTCAGGTTGATTGGTCAACAGGAACTATAACAAGTGTAGCCACTAAAAGTATGTCTCGCCTGGTGGCACCATCACCAAAATCAACTACCTAAGCTTTCATTTTTTTATATCAACACAAAAAAGTCTATATACCCAATATCAGATGCCTAGCTATTATACTTTTCAAGCAATTCATTGTCCACAAAAGTCTTACAAAAGAGTTAAAGGTCTGAAAAAAGACCTGAGTTCACAGAGTCACTGGAGCGTGAAAATGTGGTCAGGGTCACATGGCATGGTGACAGTTGCATTTACCATATCCTTACTGCTAATCAAGAATTATAATCCCCGTGTTTATATTGGTACTCCTTAATGAAATTAGGTAAACTACAACTTAATCCCTCTATTGAAATTTGCAACAATGGAAGATGATTACCGTGATCAGTTAAATTGACATCTATACAGAGGAGATTAACTTGTTATGGGTATGAATTTTTTTGCTTGAAGGAAAAAAACTCCTACACTGTAGGAAGAAAACTCCTACTCTGAAGGAAGAAAACTCCTACATCAAAGATGATAATATGACCATCAATTTGATAGTTATTTACTTTTCAAATCAAAATCTGTTTAATATAATGTTACACTAAGGACAAAATCTTTTTACTTATGCATCATTTACATTTTACACCATCAAAGACCATACCATTTGATTCACATAGAATTGAAAATATATGTATAACATGAAGCAAATATGGAAACAGCTTCTGCTCATATTTTATTAATGGGAAATTTCAATCCTGATATGGGATATTGGCAAACACTTTTTTTTGGACTTGGAATATTTGATAAAAGATGGGGGGGGTATGGAATATTGGTACCCCTTCTAAACGAGCCCAAAAACTATATATACAGATAGACACTTAAACAGTCAATGTAATCTAAAGTCATTAAACAGTATACTTTCGATAACAATGACCTTGTTTATGACTACAAATGTATAAGAAATCTGAATAATCAGTAATATCAGATATTTCAGATATATCTGAGGACAAACTATGATGAATAGAGTTGTAAAAACCATAAAAAAAAATTTGATTATTAAAGCATTTCATAAAAAAATTATTTTTAATATGCTAAAAGTACACTGATATAAAAAATAGTTTTTAATAACAAGTATTTCCTAAAAAACCATGTAACCTACTAAAGGTACTCTGTATAGCATTTCATTAGTTCAGTTCGTACTATTCAATTTCTACAGGTAAATTTTTCAAACAGGTAAAATTTTCATACAGGTAAATTTCTCTTTCCTAAAACAAGATAATCTTGTTTGTATAGCTGTTAATTTAACTGATCAAAGAGATCAAGTTCCATTGTTGCAAATTTCAACAGAGAGATTAATCTCAAGTTTACCAGAGTTCACCGGGGTCATGCAACCCAAGGTCGTGGATTGTTTGACTTTACTTGCTATAACTGTCTGTATACCCAATATCAGATGCCTAGCTATTACAATTTTCAAGCAATTCATCGTCCACAAAAGTCTTACAAAAAAGTTTACGGCCTGAAAAAGTTCACAGAGTCACTGGAGCGTGAAAATGGGGTCAGGGTCACACTACATGGTGACAGTTGTGTAGACCATAACCTCAACTGTCTGTATATCAGATGCCTATCCATTATACTTTTCAAGCAATTCACTGTCCACAAATGTCTTACAAAAAAGTGTACGCCACTGCCGTCACCGCCAGAAAGTATTACCTATGTCTTGCCTTCGGCGACTTTTCGTTGCAGGTGAGACAAAAACTGGGTTTGCAAGTGATAGAGTTGAAAAAAAAACCAAGTTCTTGTAATAGGTGGTTGCTGAGAAAATGTTTCAAATCATGTTTCCTCACCAACCAAAGACCCAACATTTACCACATTATTCCCCAAATGGTCAATTTCTGAGAATAGGACAAAAATTGAATATTCTCAAGATACCATTGCAATAACTGTAAATCATTTAAAAGTTTGATTTTTAATAAATAATTTCTATAAGATATTTGCATTATTGCTGTTTCACAATATAAACAAGTTTTCCGCCAAACTCTTTCTTTTGTCCATTGGTTGCCATAGTTACTGCACCAGTCTGTATATTGAATACAGCAGAATCAGGAACTTCTGATAATCCTCTCTCAACGTTGTTGTAATCTGGAATCATCCGAGAGTTTTTATCTGGATCTGTGTAGGTTAGAATCTTAACTTGACTGATGTCTGAAAACAAAACGAGAAAGTGTTATGAACAAGTCCTGAATCAAATGTAAAGCTGTAGATTTAGAGTAATGACATGTAGTTCCATGAAAAAATTAAATCAATTGTATATATCAACATTTTATCATGTCATATTTTTGTTTGCTTAATTAATTCTGTGTGAATTAAATATAATTACTGCTCAATTTTATTTTTGTCACTATCTATACCTCATATTCTTTCAAAGCAATGTTTTTTACGAGCTGTGTTTTGTTTTTAAATTCAATATTTGTTGAAAAAATGTTAGGTCACTGACATGTACATTTAATCTAAACATTTAATCTTTATCAATATTTGATAAAAAATGCATGTATTTATCATCGATAGAAACATTAACAATAGGTGCTAAATAACTGTCAAAAGGGGGGTCAAGTTGGCCAAATTTGTATCTTACCTTTCATTTTAGATCTATCTGTTTTCATCAGACGACTTATAACCTTGACCTTTGTGTCATCTTCAAAAACAGGAAGAGCAATCTCAAACATGCCACTATAGGGTTGAGGATTGATACACTTTACAGACACTGATGGCTAGAAAAATATTTATTACAAAATGTCTTTATTCAATAAGTATGCATAAAAATATCAACAATGTAATGCATGTAATGTTGAAAGGGTCTCACATACATTTATAGCTTGATTCTCAATAAAGTATACAATTGCCTATGTAGAGGCATTGTTTAATGAAATATGCCTTGAAATAATTGGTTAAGCAAAAACTGCTTAATTTTGTTTAACATGAAGAAGGTAAGTGACTGACCTGAAATCATAACCTGTAATATGACCCACATGCTGATGCTGCATACCAAATATCATTACAAAGTGGCAAGTGGTTGGTGAGAGATATTCTCCCTGTCTGTCAGCCATTCAACATTTTATGACTGTTTTTTAATTTATCAAATTCAGCAAATTATGTTGAACAACATTCTCTTTCATAATCATACCCAAACTTGAGTATTGAAACCAAATACATGTACCGTGAAAGTACAAAATTTGTGGACATTTTTTGGATTGAGGTGTGGATTCATAGTTTTATAGGAAATTCATCATAGAAAGCAATTAAAAAACTTTATTACGGGGGATCAAATTTTTTATAGATGGCCAGACCCATAAGAACCATGAAAATTGAAACCTCATGGAAAATACTACTTTTACAGCTGTTAATCATTTTCATTCTTTGCAATATAAATTTATGAACATATCAGCGTACCTCAATTCTGTAAGTGATATAAGGCTTGCCAGGACAGCAATCATCCTTGATCTTGTTATCAGCATCATCTGAATATCTCACATCAATTCCTTCAAGCTGTAATAAAAACATCACTTGTCATAGGTTTGATAACATATTTAACTACAAAATCTGTACAGTGGTGTTATTTTCGCTAGGTCTAAATTCAAGTGTATTTTAACAGATAAATTGAAAGCAACCGAACAAACAAAAAAAACACCTAAATTTATTTTTGTTGTGTGGTTCAACTGATAAAATGTTGTTTAAACTACATTGTAAAATAAAATTTCACACCAAATCTATGCAAAACCTAGAATGACGTCTTCCATGGAAGACGTATGTCGGTTGTGTCTTAAAATATTTGGTAAACAGGAAGTGGATGAGTTACGGCTATAAGATCACTTTACACCATTAAGTACAATAGGAGGTAGCTACATTCTAATATCAAGAGGCTGTATCCTGTAGTTGCCCAGAAAACTGTGACGGAAATTTTTGTGGCGCTGCAGGACAACACAAGATGACAGATAGTTTCAAAGTCACTTTGCAACACCTTGTAGGCAACATAATGACAGAGAATCTCAAGCAATATGGAATATGAAAATATTCTACTGTGTTATTTATTTATTTTTTTTTTTACAAAAAAAAACATTTTAACTAATCATGTATTAATTGTAAGGCAGCATATTCAGGATGCTTTTTATTTTTTTTTTGCAAAATTTGTATGTATTTTTTTTTAAATCCTTGTTAGTGGAAACTTTTTCAAACAAGTGTAGAAATATTGAAAGTAAGCAAAGTATTCTGCTTTAACAACAGTAAGGACTTGCAGTACAGTGTAAGCAGTGCAGGTCTTGAATACCAGACTGTTGCTTTAGTTTGTTTTCACCCATGATTTTTCTACAATTATTTGCCAAATATAATACATCTTCTTTTTCAACTTATGTTATTAAAACTATCATGGATGTGAAGTCATGGAGCATGAATAAAGTATAGTTTTTATCCAGGTAAATATATTGTAAAATTACAATATAATCAATTCTCATGAATTCAACAAAAGTAACATCTACGTGGAGTCATGAATTCATGGTTTATGCAACCTCACTAAATAAATCAATTGGATATTTTCATGTTGTTAGATGCCAGATTTTATGAATTTTCTGATCAATGGAACCAAAAACAAACAAAACAGAAGGAAGTGGTGACTTACATCCAGTGTTGATACTAGGTACTGATGATAGGTGGTAATAACTTCTTTCTCATCGAAGTCCATCGTCAGCTGTAAGGCCTTGCTACCTAGCTTCTCAAAATTTTCCTATAAACAAAATAAAAGACAATACATTTTCTCATTTTAACCAAGTCTATTGCACAGCATTGAGTAGTATAAGTTGTAAGGTGTCAAATGAAAATTATATGCCACTTGCTGATTTTTTTTTCTAATATATTTTCTATACGTAAAATTTCATAAAGTTGAATACACATTTCAACACTAAGTAATGAAGATAAAATAACAGGAGTAAACATTCTTGTCATCTAAACCCAAAAGACATATACAGGTATTTTCCCTCTGTATTAGAATAATAATTGTGCTTGAAACACCCCTTTGGAAGATTTACCAAGCATTGACACCTTATCATCTGACTGTAGTGTTACTTTCAGAATATAGAATAATAACATATATGTACAAATGTTCAACAGTCATAAAACAATGGCAATTAATTGAAGTTCAAAATAGTTGTGTTTAAGAATCACAACATTTTTTTAAATTTTCAATATCTCACTTAAGAAACAGCCAAACATAATAACCTAATCACATTGATCAAAACTGACCTTAGAAGCCTGTACAAAGGGCATAACCTTCTTTCTGTATTTGTCAAGTTCTTTCTTGTCTTTTAACTCTCCGGCTATCACCTTGTTGTCTGGAAAACCTTTATGCTTCTAAAACATATATTAATATGAGTAATGGGCTTCAATGTTAAGATTTGTGATTCGACTCTGGTGTAAGAAAAGTAAAAAAAAACCAATTACCTGTACAAAACATTTGTAAATACAAGTTTCTGACATATAAAACAGGTTTTAAATTCTTATCAAAATCAGCCTGGTCTTAGTTTGGGTTCAATTGTGAACAGATGCATGTACAAGTCATACAACCATGAAATAGTGTGTTTGTTTAATTTAAAAAGCTATTTGCCTATTTGAACTTTCATTTACCCTTTCTTTTCTTAAAATCTCAAATATTGAATATCAAAGATTAGCCCCTTAATAGAATTTTCATGAAAGTGGATAACTCAATTCATGCTTTTATAGTTAACCTTATCACTTACGTCATGTAAGGTCTTGAGTGTGGTCAGTACAGTTGACTGCCATGGTGGGAATGATTTAGCTATCCACACTGTACCATGGGTAGGCTTTCCATCTAACTTCTTCCCTTTACCAGGTGCTGTTAACTGCTTCAGTCTGACACGGAAATCATGAGCGGCTGACATTAAGTAGTTAGACATGTTGATCAGAGTATCATTGACTGGTCCCGTCACAGGCCATGATTCCAGCATTATACTTTTCTGATTTCCCAGAAGCCCCCATATGTGTTCACATACATGCGGACAGATGGGTGAGAGCATTATTGTCTGTGTGCGTATGAATTTGAAGACCAGATCTGCGTTCATGCCTGATATCTCAACTTCTCTATACTTGTCTCTTAAAGCCTTAAAAATAAATCAACAATTCAGTTTTAACATATATGTATTAATCCTATGGCTAAACACATTATTAACAATCTCATTGAAAAAAGAACTTTAGTTCACTCGTCCACTATGTTCCTGAATGAACAGGAACATAGTGGACGAGTGAACTAAGATATCATTTTAATGAGATTGCATTATAAATTAAAGAGAATATTTAACAATTAACTTCTTATAATCTATTCTAATTCAAAACTGTATAAAACATCATTGTTTCATTTCTTGTTTTGCACATGGTAGATATGTTAGGTGCTGGATAAAGCTTCCATTTATACAAACCTTTGGTTCCTGCAGGGGTAATTTGAATATTGGGAATTGACACACATCTTGTCACCATCGTTTCCTTGTACGTGGGTGTGGTCTATAGAAGAATGTGATTACATTTCTTGCACATTTTTACAACTATGATATTAGGCTGGTCAAGATTAAAAGTCTACAGAAAAAGTGTTTTATTTAATAAACAGGTGCTTTTTAAATATATCATGTAAGTCCATTACAAGATCTTACCTGGTACTCAAAGAATCCAGTTTTGAGGGCTTCTTTATACATCATCTTCTCATAGTTGGCCTTGGTGTCATTTATTGCCTTGTTCATCTCACTGAAAAAACAATCCATTAAATGCATTATAGTACATAAACTGGTATCACTTTAATATGCTATTAGACTTGCTGACAAAGGAATCAAGGAACAAATTTATAAACACTAATGAAAAATGGTTCTTAAAGAGATTGTTATTACAATATTTTTGCTCTAAGTTAATTCAATCAAGAAAATTAAAAAAAAACCTTTTAACAAACAAAAGGCTTCTTTGAGCCTGAATCACTCACCTGACTTAAATGCCTAAATTTTCAGGTTTTGATGCCAAAAATACTTTATTATGTTTAAAGGGCTATAAATTTAATAAGAGTTCATCTAACAGTTTCAATAAACTTAATACAGTAAAATGTAGAGTTTAATTAGCCAAGCGAGATAAAAAGAGGTATTACTAATCACTTGACCGAATTAGATATGCTTCCTCAAAGAAATGTTGTGTAAAACAATAATTTTTATTAAGTTAGAAAAGTGTAAAAGGCAATACAAGTACCTATCAAATATTTTATCACTGACAGTCATTTCTTTAGAACTACGTAGAGAATCCTTGGTAGTTAAGATCTCCTTCACCCATTCCAGGTACGTAAAAAGACGTAAAAGTCCAGCGTCAGCCATCTTCTCTACAAAGTTAGCATCCTCCATCGTGTCTCCTGCATCAGCAAGGGCTAACCGCATGCCTGGAACAAAGATGACAATACCCTTTATTAATTTATTTATTTTAATATTTTCCCTTAATGATTTCAAGTGATATGTGAAATGATGTTTCATGAGCATTTTAATTCCAATATTAAAACTTTCTTATTAATATACACATGCAATTTTGTTAACATTAAAATCTAATGTTAAATTTACTAAATTGAGTTTGGATTGTAAATTCTATGTTAAAGTCTAACTTTTGATGTCACATAACAAAAAGACTATTGTTAATGTTAACACCAAATTAACTTAAAAAATTCTAACATTAAACTAACATTTAATTAGTGTGAGCAGTGGCGTAGCTTCCATTGAGGCAATGAGGCAGTTGATTCACTTTTTTTCGTCAAAAAAAAAAAGGACTGTAAACATAAAAAACTGAACTGAAAAATGAAGAAACAGATACAGTAAAGCTTTTTGTGTCAGGGGTCATTAAAGTCGAAGCGAATTCGTGCTTATCACTCAGTATTATAATCTTTATTAATCTTCTCAATTGTACATTTCTATTCCCTTTCTAAAAGTTCGTTTTATTATTTGGAAGTTTCCATGCGCTCTTGCTTTGAAAGCTTTCAAGAATATAACAAATCATCATGTCAATCAAAGTTAAAGAATTCAAGTTTGATAAAAAAATGTAACGTCTAAAACACACAGATCTCGGTTCTACTTCCCATCTACTACAATCCACCAACCTTATAAATAGTATATGGCTGTTATTGTTTGATCGTTTGTTACGTAAAACATACTGCTGCATTTTTTGCGTAGCTTTTAGTACCAAAAGAGGAAAAATTTTAGCTAATCGAAATTTAAATACACATTTGATAAAAGAAATCGTAGCCTAAGGATGTAAGCATGTTGAACTAAGGAACAAAGGTCCATTCACCAGCACTATCGTGTTCAACCATTGTAATAGAAAGTTACTTTCGGTTGGCTTACTTTTTTCCTCTGTTTTGTTGGTAACAAGTTTCACTATGATTTGTATTTAACACCTTAGAACCAGTAACATGTTCAGATATCTAAATCTATGCGATCTCGGTATGCTTTACAAGAAACAACAAATAGTATAACAAAGTACCGTTCTATCGTACCCGTTCCGTGCGGAGCCTGGGTGGGGAATAGGCCCGCAACAGAGCCTACTTGTTGTAAGAGGCGACAATTAAAGGGTCTTGGAATTCTGACATCGGGTTAGTGCTCAGCCCATAGAGCGACCAAATGTGTACCCAAGGTGGCTGAAAAAGAAGGTCCTGGTCCGCGGGGATTGTCAGGTAAACCCTGACCTCTGACCATAGTGAGCCAATGTGTGTGGAGAGTGCCATGCACGCTTCATGCACGTAAAGATCTCTTTGTGGGCCGTCAAGTATTGCACCACATAGGCTAAATTTTTTGCCCCTACCCATCTCTCCCCTTTTATCTGGACTTTGAAATTTAATGTTCCTGTGTGTCCCGCAAAACCCCATATTTTTCATCATCATTTCATGTTCATTTTATCACTCTCTTCATTTTCATCGCCCTATGTAGTGTTGCAAAGGCGTAAAACACCAACTCACTCGCTCACTCGCGCTACCATACCTACACTAGCAGGAGCATGGCTTAAACACATAACGCAGTTTATAAACTAGTCGACACAATACGAATCATCGGATAAAAAAAACAAACTTTAAGTAATGGCATTCAAATTTCGAATTGTCAAAAACTCATGAATATGAAGAGTATTTATAACCAAAATATACTCAACTGCTATCCAAATTTTGACTGTCTTAGATCAACCTATGCCCGGGCCTTGGATAGGAAAAACCTTAGAGTTAAACCATTTCGAAATTCAATGTAGATAAAATTATGAATGTTTTCTTTAGACACTTGTTCAGTTTAAAAAAAAACAAGACCCAGATTGACTTTGATACCTATTTTATATGGTTAGGAGAAGCATTCTGTGGCCTCTAAATAGCTAAAAATCGTTTTCGGCCAGGGGGCTTCGCCCCCAACCCCCTACCAGGGCTTTGCCCTGGACCCACTGGGGACCTTAGGCGGTCCCCAGACCCCTTGCCGGTTTTGCCTCACTTTTAAAAAAGGCAAGCTACGCCACTGGTAAGTACAATAACATTTAATTAGTGTTAATCAAACCTAATGTGTATTAAGCGTTAAAGCATATTGCCTGAGTAGGACAATGATAGGTTTCTAAACAATTTCTTCAATTATGAAGTCTCAGCCATGAGTTTTGCGACTTTAAGCATATTTAGACAGGATTTCTAGGCAGTGCAGTTAAACACAATTTTCAAATCTAATTTTGGTTGTTAATTTAAGACTCACTTTATCAATAAAGTGTCTATAAAAAATTATAACTCACAAATTGAGAGTATTTCTTACCATCAGCTGAAAATTTTCCAATAGCTTCATTCAGTGACAGAAAGTTTCCTGTTGACTTGGACATCTAAAATAACAATAAAATAATTTCAAGTAAACAAAGGCTGGTAAAAAAATTTCCATCAATGTTGAGTAATTCATTTTTTTCTACATATAAAACTTTTCCAAAAATTGAAGATGCAAAAATAAAATTGTTCCTTTATAAAAGACAGGAAAAAATTCTTTCCATACAATATCTTTGTAAAGAATAAATTGGATAACTGCAATGTACTTTAAAATAGTTTTATGTCACTGATCTAAAACTGTAAAGTTTGGACCATTATAGACAAAAGAGACAGTAGACTAGCTCTCTCTTTCAACCTCACGTTCCATTATATTGATGATGTCCTTTCACTAAAAAATTCTTGATTTGGTGACTTTCTCCATCTCATATATCCCCAGGAGCTTGAGATAAAGGACACAACAGATTCTAGGAAGTCTGCTTCATATTTAGATCTACATCTTGAAATTGACTCTCAAGGAAGACTTTCAACAAGGCTCTATGACAAACGTGATGACTTCAACTTTAAAATCGTCAACTTTCCCTTCTCGTGTAGCAACATTCCGTCCGCTCCAGCTTATGGAGTTTACGTATCTCAATTGATTCATTACTCCAGAGTGTGCGGGACTTGCATCGATTTCCTTAGCAGAGCGACACATCTGACGCAAAAATTGCTCACACAGGGTTATGTTGTTCCTGGGTTGCTGTCTTCACTCAAGAAATTTTACGGAAGACATCATGCACTTATAGACAAATATGGGATTTCGATCTCTCAGACCAGTGCAGATGTTGGTTTGTCATAGGGTGTTGTTTTGTCTTCCTTTACCGAATTTGACACGCTGAATGGACTATTGGCAAAGCGACGGATGTGCTATAGCAAGCAAGAACTGCTTACTCTTCCGGAGCACCTGAGTTCAATCTTGTTTCGACTGGAGTTCGCGTTGTTGATTGATATTCAGTTGCTTTGTGTTTCAATGTTTTACATGTTGTCTGTTTTTGTCCCGTTCTTGTTGGTGTTTGCTGGTTTTGTCTCTGCCCTTTCGGACTTTTGACATTCGGATACCCCATTGGTACCTCTGCTTCTTTCTGATAAACTTTCTCTCTTTGTGTTTAATTACAATTTTGAATAACAATCTATTTAAGTGGGGATAAAATTTCTTTGTTAAGTGCACAAAACTGAATGGGGACAAATTTTTGTGGATTTTTTATTTTAAAATAACACACTTCAACTTAGTATTCTAAATTCATTGGGATTAAATATCATGGAATTCTCATACCCACAAACAAAAGAAATTAAACCCCCCATGAATATTCCTGCTTCTACAGCATTCATTTCTTACCTTTTCAAAGTTTTTTCCTACCTTTTCTGAGTTAAGAAGGATGTGACCATTGGCTCTTATACTTTGTGGCCATTTAGAACTGTAACAGAAAAATAATGTTTGATGATTAGATTAAAATGATATACTGAGGATTCATTTTGTGTGTACCAATTTTCGAAGTTATATGAAATAGGATCAGTTCAAGAATTCTTAACTTTGTGGTTCTGATGTCTGCAGCAAATAGATCAATGTTTACTTTCCTTTTTGATGGGTATCAAATTTCATTTGTAAGGTCAACCCACGAAAACTGATACCCCACAAATATTAATGAAACCACACTAATTGCAGTTTAACATGTTGAGTTGTAACAAAGTGTGGCAAGTATATGGCATATACATTTATTCTATGTTGAAAAGTTCTAAAGACATCTTTATTTGATACAGAACACTTTCCATGACAATTAGTTTTTAGATACAAACTATAAACCAATATGTTTTAATGTAAAACATGTATGCTATATGTTCAGATTATGAAAGTTACGTCAATAGCCTTAAAATTCTAAGATGTAATACAAACATTTAGAATATTCTACTTACTGAAGTTTTTAACATTGCAAAATAAAATTCAAAAATACGACATGTATATCATAACAATTTTGTTTAAAATTTGTGTCAGACATGTCTAAAACATTTATCTAGTTACCTGTCCTCTGGCCAGATTGCACAGTGGTTATAGATGTAATAAGTCAGATGGTTGGGTACCAGATCTTTACCAGACACTCTCAGATCAACAGGGTACCAGTACTCAAACTCCTGCTTTAACTTATCTAGAACTTTCTTGGGTATGGCTGTTTTAGGTAAGGGAGCTTTCTTGAAGAAAATGTAGTCCCAGACTTCAAGAGTCATCTGTTCTGGTCTACAATAGAATTAAGGCAGAATTATAGTTTTGAATATCGTTAGACTTAAGTAATAGTTAGTACACATTAAATGTGGACAAAGCATTTCTTTTCAGATGGGTATGATAATTAACATATATCTTATGATGCTCAATTTTTAAATTGTTCATGGAAATTTTGCTGACAAGTCTATTTTGCTGATGATTGTCCCTGTAGATGAACAACAACTTAATAACAGACTATTTTCTAAGGACACATAAATTACTAGAAACAAACATGGTTTGGTGTCTGGCTTTTGAAGACCCTACGCGTTGAGAGATGGAACATTTCTAAGGACATACATACATATAAACTTACTTGATACCAACAGGACTTGGTGCCTGACCATTGAACACTCTTTACTTTGGGAAATGGAACATTTCTAAGGACATACACACATATAAACTTACTTGATACCAACAGGACTTTGTGCCTGACCATTGAACACTCTTTACTTTGGGAAATGGAACATTTCTAAGGACATACACACATATAAACTTACTTGATACCAAAAGGACTTGGTGCCTGACCATTGAACACTCTTTACTTTGGGAAATGGAACATTTCTAAGGACATACACACATATAAACTTACTTGATACCAACAGGACTTGGTGCCTGACCATTGAACACTCTTTACTTTGGGAAATGGAACATTTCTAAGGACATACACACATATAAACTTACTTGATACCAACAGGACTTGGTGCCTGACCATTAAAGACACCTCCCTGTAAGAGATGGGCCACTGTATAGTAGGCCATGTATATAGTGGAATCAGATAGAGACTCAATCAGATACTGTGGATCCCAGGGTAACTTTGTACCTGAAAAAAATTTGATTGATTGATTAATTTTTATCTTATATCTAGTTTGTTTGAATCATTTTTTCTGTATTAAAAAACTATACTGACACATCTGGTACAATTATGTCTTATATATTTCGTCACACTTCTTATTGGCCATGCAGAATTTTGACTTTATACTAGGTTCTGTGTGAAAATTCCTAAAAAATATTTGACATATTTGCATTTACTTTTTTTTCCTGTATAAAATTCTATAAAGACAATACCCCCTAGTTTTTTACTCTAATTAGTTTTTCCATAAGACCAAATTTAATATAATATCTAATTTCACTCACAAATGGACACACACACACACAAAATAATGGAGCAACATCTTATTCAAATTAACTTCAACTATACATCAATACATACCTAAACGATATAACCTAGATAAGACATGTTCATGTAGCCAGTCTAGGGTTGATAGGAAGTTGTGCTTACATTACTCTTATTAGGTCTCTTATTCCTGAAACCTTATAAAAGCCTAGCCATTTATACATATACATACCTAAACCATAAGATCTAGAACAGGCATGTTCATGTAGCCAGTCAAGGGTTGACAGAAAGTTGTGTTTACACTCCTCTGAATATGTCTCTATGTTGTCCAGAGCTTTCATTGCTAACGCTTTCCAAGATTCTTCTCCATATTCCAGATACCTGATAAAAATATTTACTGATGGTAACAAAATTAAGGGGTCAAAAATGCATGTTTTTAGTATTGTTCTCTGATTTTATCTCATTTAACCAAACAATCAACCATTCTGAAGGAATCGCATCACTTACATCTAGTTAAGTCACAAATGCTTTTTGTACTGAATGGTTTCATCTGAGTTTTCGTGTCATCAATTTTTCTAACTTTGGGATAAAAATGTCAGTTTTTCTTTTTGGGTGGATGAATGTGTGTATAAATTTCAAGTTTACAAAGTTATGAACCATGGTTATGTATAAAATATCATCACATTTATATTGAATAAACTGGTAACTTCTTAAATGTTCCCTCATATAATGCCTTTTTCATTAGTTCTACTATAATTTACACAACCTATCTACAATATCTCAGTGGTTATCTATCAAAAGACTATATGTACTAACCACTGATCACAGAGAGCCACTACACATTCATCAGCAGATCTGGATATCACTTGTTTCTCTGGTTCAAAATATATCACTGCTTCTCCCTGGAAAGCAAAACATACAATTTCTATTACTATCTGTACAAAAAGTAATCAATGGTGACCTTTATTATAAAAATGTCATCTTTTAGTAGTATATCAAAATATGCTTAATTTTTCATAATAATGTTTCACATGTAAAATATCTGTGCATTGTTATTTGTACCTTGTCTGTTGTACAAGGACTTTCATTCTCAAATTGTTTTTCACCATAGAGAAAGGAAACAGAGGGTTGTGCAACATTATTATTTCTTATTGGGTGTTTCTGAGTCAGGCCAAGTGTGCACACTAATCTGTTAAAATATTCCAAACATTTGTATGGTAAGGTTGTATGGTTAAATGTGTATGTTCAACCCTCTTCTTACACTTCTTGCTGAAAAAGCCTTTCTTGTATGTACAAAGGTAACATAAGATAGACATTTTATATTTTTTGAGAGAAATAAGTCTAAATGAATTTTATATAAAATGACTTACAGAATCCACCATCCTTTTCTGAATCTGTTTCTTCACAGCCTGAACTTGTTGACCTTTGAACTCTGGTACAATCATCACCTAATGATCAATAAACAAGAAAGATCAATTCTGTTAAATTTGTAGTACGATTTCTTATTCAAACTGCATAAACTAACAAATTTCATTGCATGGCTAAGAAAAATGAATCTTTTCAAGTATCTTAGTCTAAACACTAAGCTGTTAAAAAACAACCAAAGGAAATTCTTATGCTAGTTACATGTGCTTGTCAATCCAATACACCAAATTAAAGTATAAAACTTTAACAGTTTATTCTACCAAACAGACTTTCAAACATGCACATTAATGGAAAAAATCATTGTCAAACTAGAAAACAATAGCATATTTTGGTTGGAAAAATGCATAATTTATTTGATTTAACATTAACCATGGTGTTTTATTTTTTTACTTAAATTATGAAGAATGAAATCATCATTACTTCATCCTTTTAACTTACCCCCTCATAGAACCCCTTTAGGTAAACCCTTTCTTTGGCCTCTTGTAACTGGATATGGTCATTCTGGCTCTGGATTTTTAACTGTTCACATACAGTAACAGCTGAGAGATTACCAAACTCAGGAACTTCTATGATGGGAACCTGTCATAAACAAGGGGTTGCACTAAGTCGTGCTAAGCATACCCCCACTCGGCCATTCAGAAAACAGGAAGTAGATGACCGACTGACCTGGAAAGGGGAGGCACGATACAACTCATCATGAAAAAGCTGTATACCAAATTTAAAATCAATCCCTTCTCTAGAAGCCCAGAAATCTGTTACAAAAAATTGTCTATTTTTGACCCATAAAAAGTCTAAGTTAGCTCAGAAAACAGGAAGTAGATGATGGACTGACCTGGAAAGGGGAGGCACGGTATAACTAATCATGCTGAAGCTGTGTACCAAATTTGAAACCAATCCATCCAGTAGAAACCATGAAATCTGTTACGAAAAATTTCACTTTTCAAATTTTTTACCCTAAAAAGTCTAAGTCGGCTCGAAAAACAGGAAGTAGATGATGGACTGACCTGGAAAGGGGAGGCACGGTATAACTCATCATGTTGAAGCTGTGTACCAAATTTGAAACCAATCTATCCAGTAGTAGCCGAGAAATCTGTTACGAAAAATTTCACATTTCAAATTTTTTTTCCCTAAAAAAGTCTAAGTCGGCTGGGAAAACAGGAAGTAGATGATGGACTGACCTGGAAAGGGTAGGCATAGTATAACTCATCATGCTAAAGCTGTGTACCAAATTTGAAACCAATCCATCCAGTAGAAGCAGAGAAATTGAACCGGACGGACAGACGGACGGACAAGGTGATTGCAATATAGCCCCCTCTCTTACGAGTGGGGAGTGGGGGTATAAAAATAAATAGGATTATTTTTCATATCCATTTTAAACAGATTGGTTAAAAAGTAAAAGTTATGATGGTTACCAATGGGTTATTTTTCTTGCATATTGATGTTGGTTTCAAGTAACCTTTTAATGTGCTTTTCAAATGAAATTGGCATGTTCTATAAGCACATTGTACAATAAATACCCCGGGGGCCAATTAAAAAATTTTGGAATGTTTTAATATTCTCGTCTTCAAAATTGACCAATCATACTTTTGGAGATCATGGAGATAAGAGAGCACTTTATGTAACTGCCGGACACCTTTTTGCCTTTCATTGACAATGAAGAATAAATAAAATGAGTATTGAACAGATTACTTTTTTGCTGTATACTGTGAATACTTACTGGATCAAAGGGAAGAACCATTTCATCTGTTAAACCATATTTCTCTCTAAAAGGCTAAAAATACATAAAGCAAACTTATCATTTTAATATTATTTATTCTGTGTGCATTTTTTTCCATTTGTTCTAAATCCTCAAGATGATTCCATGACTTATCATTGAAGCCAGGTATAATGGGCAAACACTAGTGCCCTCAATGAACATTGAAATACAAGTTTAAATAGCCAGCTTTGTCATGACAGATCCATCACAAGAATGGACTCAGTGTAATTTTTGCTATACATGAACATGCACATGTAATAGTTATCAGTGAAAAAATTATTAATATAAATAGGGAATCTAATGGGACATTAAATGATTTCCCGCCTCAATATATTTTACAAAAAAAACTAAAAAACAATGAAATTGAATATCCCAATCAAGTTTTTAAGATTATTAAGGTGAATACATGTACGTTTACAGTATTTAATTAAAAAGTTCTGACCTGCTTGTTTTTTAAATCTCTGAGTGCAGCAAAGTCATCAGGGGCATCTGATGGTACACTAGTAACTACACCAGTTCCTGAAAAAAAGGTGAAAAGATATCAAAAAACTTCCTTAACAAGAAGTAACAAAAATTGAAGATTCAAAATTTGATGGAAATTTTTTTACTCTCTTCAAGCAAAAAATCATATAAGAAAATAGATTAATAGATACAAGGAATGGTGTGTTGTCAAATTATTTTCAAAAACTGGTCTCATTTTCAAAATAAGAAAATCTTACTGCCATAATTGAAATGTCTAATTGCTAAACCACTTCTTACTTTATAACCATATTATAACCATTTAGTAGCATATATTAAACATAATTGTTTCTTAAGGACCAGTCAAAGCAATGAAAAATTGTCTTTTTTCAAAGTTAACTCTTCAACTCATTTACCTTTGTCTTCTTTAATGGTCAGCATGGGTAAGGTATAAATCTTCTTGTAGCAAGTCAGTGGCCCTGCTAATGCCACTCCCATTATGTCCTAAATATAAAATATTCATTCAAAATGATTTTTTATACACTCCATGTAAAGTATCAGTATGTTCCATTTAGACAGAAGTTAATTCCTTTAAAAGGAGTTCATACCTAAAGATATTTGAACAAATAGATACACAAAGTTATTCCTCTATGCCACCAAATTTATAAAAAGAATTAAAGGAAAAAAATGAATGATGTTTAAGAAAACAATTTGCCATGGGAAGTGGAAAGGGCCATTAGAAATCCATTAACCAGTCAAACTAACTCAGTTACTAATACTTTTTGTTTTGGGTGCAAATAGGTTGACCAACCTTAACTGATAGTTGTTTGCCTTTTTCCCCCTTTTCCCTTCAGTTTTAGGCAAGACTTCTATTCAATACTTTAGCTTTAATATTCATGATTAGAATGCTTTTATAAGTGCATTCTATATGTTTTCTTTGTTCTTATTCTCAGCATGTCCTATAAGGGTTTGTATTTTATGCTTTATAATTGGGCGCGTTCGACATTCCCTTCCTAGGCAGCCTGGGTAGATTATCTTTCCTCGGGTTGAAATATAAAACAGAATGCGGGTGACCTCTGTTCTGTATGAGTCAATGATCTTTGTAACAAATAAAAGTGTACATTCGGAACAACCTAGGTTACATATTTTATTACTCCGTCATTGCCCAGGTTGTTCTCGTTCTGCCCCATGTGAGCGACATTTTTCCTACCTGAGACTCCCTGGGTTTGAATGTCGAACGCAAGCCAAATTATATGTCCTTTATGTATGTTGGTAAAAAAAAGTTCTACACAGGTTATTCTACTTTTTATTTTGATTTGCTGTGCATAACACCTCATACCTGGCCTACTAGTTGTACAACTACATCTACTTTTCCATCTGTCTTGGTAAAGCCTTGGTATGCCATGTTTCTGGCTGCTCTCATGGTACAGACAAATATTTCACCATTACTGAGCTCATGGGCTATATATTTCATGTCCGGTCTGACCCAGATGTTTGTCTGCCCGTACATGGTTTCAGGACGAAGGGTAGCAGCTACTAAGAAGATGGATTTTCCTTTTAGTTTGCTGACAAAAGAAAAAAATAATGAAAGTAATAAATCATTATGTGCAAACAAAAAGAATCTTTACTTACAAACTCTCTCTAAAATTGTTATTTTTTCATTCTTTCCTTTGCTATCACTAAGCTCAGAATTACGATATAAAAGCCTGTTCAATGCATAATTGAGAACATTTCTACCTACCTACCTACCTATCCTCTTCGCTCCCAGTGGAGCATAAGGTCAATACAAGATTGCGCCAATCATTCCTGTTCTTTGCCTTGGCCTCAGCCTCTCCCCAAGTCATGTGCAAACCTTTTAGAACATTTCTACTGCTTAATAATTATTTCTTTCTAAACCACATTTAATGGACATTCCATGATCTCAATAACTCACCTAAACTTTGGTGGGTATGGTTCTAGCATTTTAAGTTTTATCAGTGTATACTCTTGTGGTCCAACTCCCTACAATACATGACGTTTTAAATTAGATGTTTATAAAGAAAAAAAACATTTCATGAATCAATACAGTTTGGCTGATTTTTAGTTTTAGAAGGATTTTTCAAAAAGTTATATTCAAGATATATATATTTGTATAGTAGGTATAATTTACAGAAATAAAGTAAATGAAAGTTTCTTTTTTTTTGTGGGGAAAATAACACTTTATAACTTTATTCTTTTTTATTATTACCTCCCCTGAACTTCTGTCGTGGTCCATACAAGGTTGGCCATCTTTAGGACTGAAAATGGTATGTCTGAAACCAAACAAAAAACCTGTCAGATTTTGTTAAACCATGAATAAAATGTGTTTCATGCTTCATGCAAAAGTTAGCACCTGTGTATTGAAATACATTTGTATCTTCATAGTCCTTGGTAAAAAACCCATGTACTAGGTTAATTTTTGTAACTAAATTTTACACAGTCAATTACTGTTATTTTTAACTTATTAAACAATGGTCTGTAAATGTTAGGAAGAATACAAAGTGATATGCTTTTAAAAATATCATAGTTTTTTTTAGTACAAGTCATGAAATTAAGGCTTTCACAAAAGAGAATTTAAAAAAATATTTAATATAAAACAAATATGTTTGCAAAATTTAAGGTTAATACATAAATACATGTTACATTTAAATTTTCCTTATTTTAAAAATCTATTGTTAAACTTCTGATTGTACATTGTACTTTGTAAGATATTTCATTGTTTCCAACTTAGTATTATTCAAAAACTCTTTCCACTAAAGTTAAACTAGGTTATTGCAATTGACTTTTTTTGTGTATTTTTTTATGTTGTTATTTTTTTTACCCTTATTTTCAAATTGTCTTTCACTATGTCTACCGATTTTGCATTTTGTCTTTTGTTTTCTTTGATTTTCAAACGTTTAATTGATACCATATTGCTTCTATGACTCTTTCTAAGTATTCATACCTTTTCCCAAATTTGACCTTGTTGCGTTCTTTCAGACGCATAAATTGCCACCGTACAAATGAATCATAGAAAGGATTAACATCAGTGGTAATAAAAGTTCTTCTCCAATCAACCTATGGAAATGAAAGTCAAATGTACAGTGAATATCATTACTATTATGAGACAATGAAATGAATGAGCAAGTAATAAGGGGACAAAGAGTGTTTTATTTTTGTTTCCTGCTTTTGTCAATGGAAAAGAATGCTTTGTATTCTGCTTATACCTATTAACATTGATATCACAAAAATAAGTTATGTTTTAAAGTGGTCTCCAAGCAAAGTTGACTTTTAACATTTAAGGTTTGGATGTTGATGTATTAATATATTTTATTTCTTATTTTACATTATATTTATTGTTTATGATGTATCACATATGTCCAAAATTTTTACTCTTTTTTAAATCAAATTCAGAATACTTGTATGTTTTGATTCATGTCTTTTCTAGATTTTTTAACACAAGGTGTACTAATACCAAACTTACCTACCTACATTTACACAAAAAACATGGAAACATAACCACATGAAAATTCTTAGACTTATGATTTTCTCAACATATTAGAATTAAAGTTTGTTTTTGCCTACAAAAACTATGTCTCCCCCCGTTCCCCCAAAAAGTTCTAAGTTCAAAAGGCCATTACTCCAATATTAATTTGAGGATCAAATTTTCATGGTAATATGCACAACTACATATGGTGTCCTTCCTATATACCTTTTGAATTCTGTTCTGTAGTTTCAGAGGAGTTGCGCTGACAAGATGATAAATGAGGATTTTCAGCAAATTTCTAAGTTCAAAGGGCCATAACTCCCACAAAAACTTAAGGATCAAAATTTCCTGGTAAGATGCACAACTACATATGGTGTCCTTCCTATATACTAAGTTTCGTTGAATTCGGTTTCGTAGTTCTAGAGGAGTTGCGCTGACAAACTTTATGACAGACAGATGGACGGACAGACACGACAAAAACAATATGTCTCCCCACAAAAGTGGGGGGAGACATAATCATTTAACCTTTCTTACCTTAACCCCCATTCTGATAAGATCAGCTTTAGCTTTTGGTGGGAAGTATTCCAGCCAATGGTTCACATCACAGAACTTTTTAATCTCATCATCAGGGAATCCCATGGCAGCCATTATCTGCCACTGGTACTTCAGTCCTCCTGTTTTAGCTTTTACTTTACTCTAAAATAAAATAAAATTATTGTGGGAACACTTAAGTTTACTGACAATGATGCAGACAATGACAGCATCATACCATTATAAGTCTATAAAAAGGCAAGTTGTAACCCATTTATTTAATAATACATTGTACAGTTATATTAAATTTAAGGTCTGTAAAAAAGTAATGTTATGATCAAATTATACATTAGACAATATGCTTATTAATTCAGGGTTTTACATCATCTTTTTTTTTATCAATAAATCAATTAAGTTTTAGATGATGAAGTACATTTTGTAGCCAACATTATTTACTGATACATTAGACGTAAAACTGAAGATGATTGAAAGTGACTAAATTTTGTGTCATGCAAACTGACCTTTTTACTCTTTGATTTGTCCTTGACCTCAATCTCTTTCTCTTCAATCTTCTCCTCTGCTTCTTCTGCTGGGAACTGAGGAGGATATCCGAAGTCCTCTATTTCTCTGGTTAGCTTGTCTGCACATGCCTGTAATTTTAACAAAGAAAGAAGTCTGACAACATTTCTTGAAGATATTTTCTAAAATTTTTAATGTTGATCAGGAGACAAGTTCATTTATAGGCATGATTAAATTTACCTACCTTATCCTAAAAGACAAAATAATTCTTTCTTCCTAGCCCTTCAAGCAACAAATGTATATTGCATAACTAACAGTCTAAAATCATTCTGAGAGTATTGCAAAACAATACATAGCCCCCTACCCACCTCATATTTCAGTCACTGAATAAAATTTTGCAAAATAAAACAAAACATAAATTTTATCAGTTTATTATATACAAGCAATAATAAAAAAGTGTGAAAACTAAAACTTTTCATTTTTCCAATTCAAAGGCCAATAACTCTTGTAAAATTTGCAGACTGGAACTTAACCTTAACTTGATCTGTAAAGTTTTATTTTTTGTGTCTACATACAGGTAAGAATTGAAGTTGCATTATAACATGTATATGTTATGTACACTAAGATACAATATTATACATGATGCAACATGTACAAATAAAAGGAACATGTTAACAAATGTACACTTATATCTCAACAGACCTTGATTGGCATACCAGTACAATGAAGACCAAAGGGAAATAGGCACTTCTTTCCTTGTAATCTCTGATAACCAACTGCAAACTGAAAAATCACAACAGCCATTAAGGTACTTTTATACTGTAAGAATTATCACAAGTATGATTTTCAATAATAAATAAATAAACTAGCTATAATTGTGATTGTAAGCAAGTCACATAAAAGTCCCCTCCCGTCCCCAAATTTTGGCGGATTGCAAAATACCAAAACATGGCTAATCATAGAAACATTTTACTTGCCTCATGATGATCAGCATATCAAATTTACATTGTATACAAATTTTTATGTAATTTGGACAAATTTAAATTTTTGGGGACTTTTGGCAGATTGCCAATTTTTTTGGCAGATTGCCAAAAATTGGTTACTTATTGAAGAACCGTGCTTGCCCAATGGTGATCAGCATAATCATTTTATCTAGTATAACAATTTTCATGGATATTTGACAAAGTCGAGTTTTTGGCGATTTCGGCGGCTAATTGCCAAAAATTGGCAGGTCGTAGAAAAAATCCGGTCGCCCCATGATAATCAGCATACCCACTTTACCCAGATAACCCATTTTCAAGACGATCAGACGAAAAAAAAATTTCCGCCCCTTTTTTCCGCAGGCGGCCATTTTGAAATGGCGGCCATCTTGAAAATTTTAAAAGTCGATGGCCCATCTATGAGTGACCCCCTAACCATCTAAAAAGGTTTCATCTTGATTCGCCAAAGCGTTTTTACGAGATATGTCGGACAAACTTTAGATCTATAAATAGGAAATTGAAATAAGAATAATAATAATAATAATAATAATAATAATAAGAAACTGGGCAAAAACAATAAGTCCTCCGACACTTCGTGGTCGGGGACTTAATAAATAGTATTTGAAATTAAGACATATTCTATATCTCTCTTACCAGTTATTTTCACCTTATTTTAACTACTCATCTACATGTAATGGTCTAAAGGAAAACAACAACTCTCTAGTATTTTTATCTGCACTGATGATGAAAGTAAAACTTAACAAGTAATACTGTGAGCGAGCTCACAAAAGGATACCCCCCGCTTCATATTGGACTCAAATCTCAAGTCCAATTATCTCCCCTGAATGATGTCAGAGTGCAATGAAAATTCTTCATGCACATCTACATTTGATGAACTTCATTCATGTCAAGTTTCATCAAAATCCATGAAGCGGTTTAGGAGGAATTGCGCTTACGGGGTCTTCCTTTGAATAATGTATTTAAAAAGTCTAAGTCCAATTATCTCCCCTGAATGATGTCAGAGTGCAATGAAAATTCTTCATGCACATCTACATATGATGTACTTCATTCATGTAAAGTTTCATTAAAATCCATCAAGCGGTTTAGGAGGAGTTGCGCTTACGGGGTCTTCCTTTGAATAATGTATTTAAAAAGTCTAAATCCAATTATCTCCCCTGAATTATGTCAGAGTGCAATGAAAATTCTTCATGCACATCTACATATGATGTACTTCCTCCATGTTAAGTTTAAGCAATATCCTTCAAGGGGTTTAGGAGGAGAAGCGCTTACAAGATATGTGGACAGACGGACGGACGGACGGACGGACAGACGGACAGACAGACAGGGTGTTTCCTATATACCCCCCCAAACTTTGTTTGCGGGGGGTATAATAAAAAAACATTATCTTGCCAGAGTTCAGACACTTACTTCACATTTTGACAGTGAAAATGTATGTCCTAAATGTAAAGTTCCATTCATGTAAGGATATGGAAAGGTTACCATGTACTTTGGCTGTCTGAAAAATAAAAGTCAAAGTCTCATACATGTACCTTAAAAAAAAAACCAACAGCATGTCTATAGGTCCACTGCCTAGCAAAAGTTGTGTGCGTGTGTGTGTGTGTGTTGGTGTTTAACGCCCTTTATCAACGCACATGGGCCATGTACGGCGGTCAGTTTTAATGGTGGAGGAAACTGGAGTACCCAGAGGAAACCACTGACCTTGGGCAGGTAACTGACAAACCTGATCACATACAGTTGGGGAAGTCCCTTTTTGTTAAATACAAACGGGACTCGAACACCAGCTGAGAGGTGATCGGCTAGTGATCAATAGTGTGGTATTTAAACCAGCGCCTAAGACCACTCGGCCACCCAGGCCCCCGCAAAAGTTTTGATCTTTAGCTTTCACATATTGACGTTGAAATGAAATAATCTTCCTAATACAAAAAGGTTTAATGCATGTTATTTTAATTAACTCTTTAAAGGCATTCAAGCTATGCTTCAGAAACCTTTATTTCACTAAAAAAATTGTAAGTTGTTAAATACTTGTGACCTTTAACCTTTTACCCCAAATCTTTAGGCTACTTCTGTACCACATACGCTTTAATGTTTCAAAATTTCATGAAATTCTACTATGATGTTCAAAAGATATGCTCAGAAAATCAATCTGGAAGGACATATCAAATCTAAATCTGTCCATGTTTTCTTTTCATACTTAGAATCGGAAGGAGCATCCTCTTCAAACACACGTTCTTTTTCCCATTTTTCTTGTACTTGTTTCTCTATATTGAGAATCTCTGATAACTTTGCAGTACTTTTTCTTTCTACTTGCTGTTGGCCTGTGGCCTCCATTCTACAAAAAACAATGAGTTAAGCATCTATTAAGAGTTCATTATAAAGGACAAAGCAAAGAAACATATAAAAACCTCGTCCCTGTCACATATTTTGGACGCAGTATAATAGAATTAATCCTTATTACATTTCTGCTTCATATTTCTATTCTTTAATGGTAAATTAAAAAAAAAAAATTTTACTTTTGAAAAATTCTCAATGGTTCTTTCATATTTTGCTATAGTAGAGTAATCTTATTACAAAATAATAGTTGGCTTTCCAGTTTGTATCATATACTGTGGATTCATTTATTTTCGTGGGTACCAATTTTCGTGGTTTGGTGAAAAAGCATCTTCCGCCTGCAGCATACACACCAATGCTAAATTTCCTTTTTGCAGGATATCAAATTTCGTTGTTCAAGGCTACCCATGAAAACCACGAAAATTGATACCCCACAAATAATAATGAAACCACATTAGTCAATTGTGTAAGGTAAGACTTTTCATTTCATTTATTTAATACTGTTACACATTCATCATCAGGGTTCATCACAGGCTATTCAAGAGAGGTGCTAAAGACTGATAACATTTTTATGAATAAATAAATGTCATTCTAATTTTTCTTATGAGTAAAGAAAAGGATCATTGTCAGAATTTAATTTTGAACCATTGTGTTCCATGCATCATGGTCATGAATCAGTTTTTATTATGCACATGCATACTAAAATAGGTATCAGTCTAAGCAGTTAGCTTTTTAATAATAAAGTTTTAGTCTGACCATAAGCCTTTGACATAATTAGCTGTACTGATATTTATCAAAAACCCTGACGAGTTTGCTGCTATACATTGTTCACAAGTTACATGTTACATGTATCTGCCATTTTACTCTGACATATGTATTCAATTACATTTTAGAGTAATTGACATCATCCCTGCCTGATTTTACTGAAAAACGTGTACAATTGTTGTTAACTGAAACCTTGAGTATTTTATTCATATAAATGTCGCTACACTGTATCTCTATGAAATATCTTTTTTTTATATTTATTTACTACAATGTATTCCATTTCCTTTAAATTTTCCTTCAACTAAATCAACATAATAACTTTTGTTGCTCCTATGTTCATGTGTGTTGACATCAATTTTTCCCCCAAGTTGATCTTTAACATATTTGTATGCATTCTTACCTGATCCAGAATTTTTCAGAATGGGTCAAAACTTGATAAGGTGCATCACAATTTCATTAATAACATTTGTAACGGGGTTTCTCCCCTTCGCCCATGTACATTTATTACAAAAAATGTAGTAGGTTTAATAGCCAGCATTTACTGTTGAACTACGGAAGTACTTCTTTAGCTCAGTGGTAGAGCATCTGACTATGAAACTTGAGGTCCAGAGTTCAAGTCCGGGTCAGGACTTTTTATGAAGTAATTCATGCTCTCCAGTTACATTGGCGCCCAACTAAAAAAACCCACAGTGGTTAGAAGGATTCCAAGCCCGGGTTGTATTGTGTTAAGAGTCAAACATTGAGGTATGATGACTCTTGAGGAGGCAGAAGTGTAAAAGGGTTGCTCCCCTTCGAACATAAATTAGTAAGTTTAATAGCCAGTATTTACTGTTGAGCTAGGGAAGTACATGTACTTCTTTAGCTCAGTGGTAGAGCGTCTGACTACATGTACGAACCTTGAGGTCCTGGGTTCAAGTCACGGTCAGGACATGTTGATTTTGTGAAGTAATTCATACTCTCCAGTTACATCGGTGCCGATCTAAAAACCCTACGGTGTTTTTAGATCGGCACCGATGTAACTGGAGAGCATTACATGTTGATTTTGTGAAGTAATTCATGTAACTGGAGAGCATTACATGTTGATTTTGTGAAGTAATTCATACTCTCCAGTTACATCGGTGCCGATCTAAAAACCCTACGGTGTTTTTAGATCGGCACCGATGTAACTGGAGAGCATGAATTACTTCACAAAATCAACATGTCCTGACCGTGAAGGATTCCTAGCCAGGGTTGTGTTGTGTCATACATTGAGGTATGATGACTCTTGAGGAGGGGGAAGTGTAACGGGGTTGCTCCCCTTTGTACATTAATTAGTAGGTTTAATAGCCAGCATTTACAGTTGAGCTAGGGAAGTACATGTACTTCTTTAGCTCAGTGGTACATGTAGAGTGTCTTGACTACAAACCATAAGGTCCCAGGTTCAAGTCCCAGTTGGGACATGTCAATTTTGTAAAGTAATTCATGCTCTTCAGTTACACGAGTAACAATAAAAATTAAAATTAGGATTACTCCCCTTATTGTAACTCGCACAAGGAAAGAAATGATCATGTCACAAAAATAAAAGCATTTTAAATTGTTGATACTGTACATTTTATGAACAGACAATACACATAGAAACTATTATTAAAAAGCCGCATTTTATCAAAAATGTATTATTTTCCTTGTGCATTTCAATTGTTGCCTTAGGTTATAATAAGATCTAATATAATATCGCGGGCTCAGGCTCCAGAGTTAGAATTCAGTGACCACTTTTCACAAAGGCACAGGATATGATTACGGCAAAACTGTAACTATAAGAAATTATTATTGTTACGGCAAAGACGAAAATCAGGAACGGATGACGGGACAAAGGCCGATTTATTTACGACCGTAACAATAAAAAAAAATCTTATTATTACGGCACTTATCATTACGGCAAATTTCAAGAAATTTGATTTTTCAAAGTGCCTATCACGAAAACTATTTTTTGGATCATTCTGGAAATCGAACTTGACCTGTATTTTATTGTACTAAACAGCTGTGCAAAATATCATTCAAATCCTTTGCACGTTTTAAAGTTATTGGTCGGAAACCTTCGGGGACGGACAGACGGACGGACGGACAGACACCGAAAAAAAACTGAGGGTATAACATAATACCCGGCCACTTCGTGTGGCGGGGTATGAAAATACTTTTAAGTTATATCTAGATTAATTGGAATTTTTCCCCCGCTTGTATTATATGAATAAATAAATTTTATGTCACTCTTTATTTCACGTCATCACAATATCCATTTGCCATAATTATAAGTGCCGTAATAATAAGAAAATTCTTATTGTTACGGTTATAAATATTTCGTTCTCCGTCCCGTCACCCGTTCCCAATTTTCGTCTTTGCCGTAACAATAAGAATTTCTTATTGTTACGGTTTTGCCTAAATTTGCCGTAACCGTATCCTATGCCTTTTACAAAAGATCAATTATTGTTACGGCAAAGACAAAAATCGGGAACGGATGACGGGACAAAGGCCGAGCTGCACTTGTGTGTGACGGATGCCTGGAATGGCACCATTTAAAGTGTCTGGGACTTAAGGCACCACCCAAAACAACCTGTTGGCTGTGCCGAAAATGTCACAACACAGCATAAATTGAATAAAAATGAAATAATTAATTATGTACATGTACAATAAATTATGTCAGTCTATTATTCGTTTTGGTAACTTTAATGTCTATCAAAAATAAACTCAATCATATTTCTGTGATGTTTTTATTTTATTTCCTTTTGCAAGTAACAATAAGGCAAGTAATCCTAATTTTATTTTTTATTTATACTCGTGAGATTCTGGACTGAAAAGGTGCCGTATCCGAAAACCGTTCCCGTTTTAGTCACACGAGTATTAACAATAAAAAAATCTTATTGTTACTGTAGCGAGAAATCGTACCCGAGTTCACTCTCGTTTCGACTTGAGTTCACGTTGCTGAATGCAGTTTTGTTGTTATGTGTGTGTGTGTTTTATGTTGTTATGTGGTTTGTTTTGTTGTGATGAGTTTTTGTCTGCCGATTTTGTCTTTGTCTTTTATGGTTTTATGATACTGATTACCCCTTTGGTACACCTTTGCTTCTTTGAACTAATAAAATTGGAATAAAATATGTCTATATCAGTGTTCCATCACGGAGAGTCTCTTGGTGTACTATACAATATTGAATACATACATGTACTGATGTAAACAGATAGTTGTCACTGCCAGTGCATGCAGTGTGAACAGTTCTCTGTGTGATAATCAGACAGTCATCATAAAAAGACCCAATACATATAGATAAGCAACTTACTCTCTTCTTCTTATTCTATTGCAATGATTTTTCTAACCCTGTGTATGTTTATAAAGATGAAAAATATGATGATGAAATCAAGTGACACACATGGCAAAATTAGAATTTCGGAAAAGACCAGTGAATATTCCGGATTTGCTTTTTGATAAATCAACATTATAACAAAACAATAAACATTTCAAACAATTTTTTTGAAAATAAAATATGAAGTATTTTTAAACTGTAATTTTAATTATTTTTTTTAGTTATCATGATTATGAATGTTTTACAATTTGGTCTGTAATGCGTTATTCCACAAGAAATGAAAATGAACACTTTAAGCAACAAGTATGGGGAAGAATGGCAACTTTTGAGGAGAAAAGTGGCATTATTTCTTGTAACACGCCTTGGGGAAAGTGGTGGCAAACTATTGAACAAGTTGAAGTTGAAGTAGAAATACCAGAGAATACCAAATCTAAAGATATAGTTGTAAAGACAACGCCAAAAACAATCAAAGTTGTTGTTGCAGGACAAGAAATATTTAGTGTATGAATTTTTTCAAGGCACAAGCTCCTGTTACGTCCAATTACGTAATTTTAAGGCGAACATTTATATATGCTCTAGTTACGTAACTTCTGGGACATGATAAATTCCGGACCCATTACGGATAGGGGGAACGAATGGAAAACGGATTTATCAACGCATCTGTAGAATTTAAATAAACCTTAAAGTTACGTGCAGAAATATTTTTACTCTATTCACTTAACTCAAAGAATAAAGTGAATGGTAAATATATGTTTAATTAGGTAAATAATAATAATAAATATCAATGTACTACTTTATCAAAATACAATTAAACACTAGTATATAGCATTATATGAGCTTTTATATGAAATTCCATCAAGCAATTTATTTTGAATAAAGTATTTTATGCTCTTTTGCACTTATACAGTTGTACAACATTTGTTCTTTGGTACCTATTAATATCATTTTCGTGATCGGCATATTTTTTATAAAGTTATCCATCTTTAAAACTACATGTAGATGATTGATCACCCATTTCTACCTTGAGAAAAAACCGATAGTGCTAAATGAGCTAGATTTTTACTCAGCCAACAAGGTCAATATAGGTCAAGGTGCAAAGGACTTGAGCATACCGTGGCAGACTTTAATCTCAATAAGTATTCTGTTTAGTATTTTATTAATTAAGACAATAATCGTATAATTTACACACACACACAAAAAATAAGATTTTGAACAAAAACAGCAACAAAATTTTACGTAATCTTTTTATTGTATTTTAAAAGTAACTGTTTAAACTCTATAGTTACGTTAATAAATCCGTTTTCGATTCGTTCCCTCTATCAGTAATTATGGGTCTGGAATTTCTGATGTTCCAGAAGTAACGTAACAGGAGCATATATAAATTTTCGCCTTAATGTTACGTAATTGACGTAACAGGAGCTTGTGCCTTTTTTCAATTTTACATATCCAGTAAACAAGTCATTTTTCTCATAATATGCATTAATGACCTGGCCCGGATTCAGTGCGCCCCTCTAAAATTTGAAATTAATTTTCAAACCCCTTCAGGTTCACCATAAACCAGTGATAAACTCCATCTCAAGATTCAAAAGTCCTTTATTCTATATATACATCTGTACATTGTCATGAATTCTAGTGGTTCTGTCCCCAAACATGTCGGTCCCCTAGTTTATCCGGCCGAACCTGATCCGTCCTTAGTTGTTCTGTCTGCGGTATTATCCAGCCCCATAATCGAGTAAGCAGTATGATATTGTATTATTTATGTGAAGTGAGGATAATAAGAGAATAGTACCCCAAAAATCAATCCCATTCATACTTTTATGGTATAAAACATTGTTTAATTTTGGGCTGTGTTGCGTACACTTATTCCACATCTCTTTATTTTCTATTGAAAAATTTCACATTCATGACATTTGGTAAACCAGAACAAAAGTTATTGTGGGAACAAACAAAAAAGTTGCAATTTTGGCCCCTAATTTCTAAACAAAAAACTGGGGGACCCCCAAAATCAATCCCATCCATCCTTTGATGATAAGGAATATCATTGTAAAATTTAATTGCATTCGGACAACTAGAACTAAAGTTAATGTGTATGCACTAAAGTTAATAGACATCGACGACAGCATCATACCATTATACGTCTGCAATTTTTTTGCAGTCATATAAAAACCAAGAACTATGTCCATGTATTTAAAAAAAAAGAAAATACAAAATAATTGAATATTTCATTACAATAACAAACAAAATAATAAACAACAATAAATTACAGAGAGCAAACATTCAAAATACATCGAAATGTTTATCGTCAGTTCATTGTTTACACACGATCTAAGCACTGTCGGTATCGCTGCTGCCGCTATCCCCTGGGGTTGGAAAAGATTGGGTGTAGAGATACCCAACAGATCTAAAGAACATACATGTAGAGGTGGTGACCTGTTTGTCCTGGTACTGGTCCCAAAGAGTCTGTTCAAGACTATCTATATCCTAGGCTTTAATCAATTTCTGAGCTTTGAGAATTTTTTTTGAATCTGTCATGTGTTTTCTTTCAAACGTTTGATCTACAACAAGGAGAAATTTATTATTGTTTTCTTATAAATTAAAACTTCAAAGTAAGCTTGGGTACTGAGTAATTATTGCACCCAAGCTTACACATAGATTAATCAAAGAAATTAATCAGATCTGAGACAATAATTAATATGATATGATTTTCTCAGATCAGATCTATTATGATTGTTCGATTAGGGATGATTTGTCTGTTTAGCAATTAACAATTTCTAATTATTTTATATGAATATATGATTTTATATGAATATAATATAAAATTATCATTAATCAAAATTAATCAATCAATACATCCAATCTTTAACCGTAAAATTGAATAAACTCGATTAGTGTGATATCATAAAACTAATAATTATATATTTTTTATTTATAAATATCACCCTTTAAACTATATTTTCCACAAAACACACAATTTTTCTCTGGTCTATATTTAAAATATATATGCAACCATTATATTATATATTTATTTTAAAATGTGGACGGATCAACTATAACCATGGGGCCGGATCAACCAGGGGATGCATATACTTGGGACGTACCAACTTGGGGACGGAACCACCTGCAACCCATTGTCAATCTTCGAAGTGGGGTATAATAAAGATTGCAAAGAAGAACTTTGATTTCATCATTTTATTTCTATTTATAGGGGGATCTGTTTTCTACAGTCCATGCAGATGAAGTAATTTGGACATTAGGTAATTATGAAAAAAATTCAAGAAACACAGACATTATTGTGCCAAAATACTAAGATATTGGTAATAAATGTTTTTGGTTTTCTATCCTATAAACTGTAAGTGTTGAAAGGGAAAATTCTATGGAGAAATAACTGAAAGAAGCAAATTACCATATTACTAATTGGGATATTTTAAGTAAAGAAGAAAGAAACAAGAAAATGTGTCAAACAGACACTGTGCCCCACCTTTATATTTATCAGACAGATAAGTTATCTATCAATAAGGAAGCTCACCTCGTTACCCACTTTTCAAAATATTAAGTGCTCATGCATGCAGAAAAGGAGGCCAGCATCCGAACCATATGTCTTGCTGCACCTACAATGTACCATATCACTTTGGTTATTTAAAGAGGTATTTGCCTGTTAGCAGGAATGAACCTTAATCAGTCTTCTGTAAGTAAGTGGTCATCCATGTGGAAAATATTATAGGTCACAGCCAGCATCAGAAGCATGCATTGTGCTTAGCATCACTAGGTGCACCTACCATACCAATATGGTTGGTTGGCACTTGTCATTAAGCAGGAATGGACTTTAACCACTTTTCTGTACATTTGTAAGTGATCATCCATGAGGAAAATATGGGTCACATCAAGCATCCGAATCATGCATTGTGCTTAGCATCAAAAGGTGCACCTACCATACCAATATGATAACCTAATGTGGCACTTGTCAGTAAGTGGGAATTCGGAAATCTGAGGATTTGGGACGGACAAAATTTAATGTTCCTGAACACTATATGACCCTCTACTTTCATAGGCGAGGCATAAAAATCAAACACTTAGACAATAACAACACAGGGAAACAAACACTAATTACACTCAGTGAAATAATAACAGTGCCTGAAATTTCGTTAACATGTTATTTGCTGTTACATATATCTAAAAACATTGTCTATGACACTGAAAACCCTTCTTCCCCCATTTGCATTTTTTTGTAATTTAGAAAAACATGTAAATGAAGCCATAATTTGGGTTTAAACCATGTAATAAATTGGTTTTATTTTAGAGGACAAAAAGCTGATTCATATTTGTTTACCTAAGACCCATTGTTCAACTGATAATTGCTGGAAATCATTGCTGAAGTCACAGTATGCAGCTGATGTTGCAACCTTTGATCAGATGGAACAGAAAATGACCTTAGAGAGATTTCAAAATGAGGTAAAGATTACGAACTTACGAAATGCAGGTTAACCATAAATGTTGTCTGAATGATAACTCTTACGCATCAATTTTTTTTTTTTTTTCTGGTTGGAGTTGTAAATTTTAGTTCTACCACAATTTATTCAAAATAAAACCAAAATTACAAAGTAGGCATAGCCAATTCCATTTGAATTTTATTGATAAAATCATTTGAAAATCGGTACATGTAATTTAAAAAGAGTTACATGTACATGCACAGATCAGTTTGTAACCTTCTAGCTGCAGGTCTGTAGCTCATATGGTCCTTTATGAGGTTTCTGATTTGGAGATATGCCAAAGGATGAGTGGCAATAAGACCCATATTTGGCCTAAGATATACCAAGAAATTAAACCTGAGCATACAGATGCCTTAAGTTGCTGAAACATTGATAAATTGTTAGGCTTAAAGAAAATATTAAGCTGTTGCCATATCTGTTAAGCTGTCATGCCAATAAGTTAACTCAAAAAGCTATGTATTAAGGAAAATGTCCTTATTTCATTGATTTTTGCTGATTTTCACACATATTTTGGTCTGAAAGAAGGTGGGCGCATCAAAACAACAACTTCATACCTGGCAAAAATGTGTAAAATGATGAAATCCATTATTTCTGAAAGTTTGGAGTTGTTGTTTTCATGCGCCCAATGTTTTCTAAAGGAAAATATGCACATAAACCATTCAAAATTGCAGATTTTCGCTATTTTGTCTAATAAGACCACTAAATAATATGTCATTATTACGTCACAATGAAGGAAAATTGCCATATCTGATGTGTTTTCTTTTTAACCACATATTAGCTTATATTTCTTATAAATATCATAACATTTGAAGAAACTACAGTTTTTGGGCATATTATGGGTCTTAATGCCACTCATCCTTTCAAAAGAGGACCATAAAGAGCTAAGAAATGGTAGCTATGGTAGGCACTTTTATGTAAGCTAAAATGTTGTTTTTCATTTTCTATATAAATGTATTTTAAAAAAATATCACATTTAATTTGCATTTAAGGATGTTCGATGAGATTTTGAAATTAATTCCTTTAATCATAAGGAAATAATTGAAAATACAAAATAATGATGTGATGAAGACATTAAACAAAAGAAAAGTTCGAGGTACCATGCAAGTTATTAAAATACTTTATTTTGATGGAAATAACTGGAGGATTCTGAAAAAATATTTAAAATCTAAAAACCTGACCCTTCAACATCCCTAAGAAATAAAAAATTTTGGTCCTGTTATCAAGTAATGAAATAAATCTTAGAATTTGATTGTTCACTGTTTCAGGGAGAACATGCTTTATTTTGAAGGAAAATAGCTGGGGTAAGAAAATTTTAAAGATTTGTATCATAATATATTTTAATAAAGACAGTATTGTTCACAGAAACTTCTTTTGATGTAAATTTTAGCTGTTGTTGTATTAGTTGTTTTTATGAAACAGTGAACAAAACAAGATTTATTTTATGTAAATGTAACAGAAAATGAGTCTTAGTACTTGTTAAACGTAAGTATCAAACGTATGAGAAAGACAGTAAAGAGACAATTTTTAAATATAATTATTTGTATGCTACTTAAATCAACTAAATTCATATTATAAATTCATTACGAATTACCTCATTGCTCACTCAGAGCTAATGGCAAATTCAATTGAAGTACATTGTGGTTACTTGCAATTTATAAAACTATTGATAGAAGTATTGTGACAAGTATCATTGTTGAAATCTGCGAGAAAAATGTTTTTAGCAATTACAAGTCACATTTTTCTTTATCTTTGTTTTTTTCAGAACCCTGGATTTGATTTCAGTGGTGCATCTATAACTGGAAATTATCACAGTGGAGGACCACAACTTAATTGAATATCTCATCAGTTGTACTTCTAACAAATTCTAACATCTATCAGATGTTACATTATCTACAAACTGTTTGATTTCATCTCAGTTCAACAGGTCCAAGAAGACCAGGATTGATTAAAATTTCGATTTTGATATCAAACCTCTAGACTTTATATAGAACTTTTTTAAATTTAGGAGAAAAAATGGAGGATGAACTCTATTGCAAGAGCTGTAAATGTGAAGTTAGAAGACCATATATCCACTGTAAAGCTGAAGTCTGTCTGTCTGTCACGATATGTATGCACTGTTTCAGTAAAGGGGCTACATTTGGTGCTCACCAGAGTGATCACCCCTACATTGTTTGTAGGTCAGATTTCCCTCTCTTTGAAAGGTCATGGACAGCTGAAGATGAAATGACACTTCTTGATATCATGTCTGATTGTGGATATGGGAACTGGTCAGATGTGGCTCATAGGCTACGTACTAAGAGCCAAACAGAATGTCAAAAACATTATGATAAGTATTACATAGACAATGCACATGAAGATCTTCCTCAGTTCTCAGAGGTTGAGACCACGATTCATCCACAGCCGATTGTTTATAAATTATCTGATGATCCACCAAGATACACTGAAAATAATAACTTAAGCGGGTACATGGCAGGAAGAGGTGATTTTATGATTGAACATGATAACTTCATGGAGCTTGAAATAAAGCATTTGAGCTTTGATCAAAATGATGAAGAAGAGAATAAGATGCAGTTGGGTGTTCTACAAGTCTATTATGATTGTCTAAGGGAGAGATGGAAGAGGAAGACAATTGTACGTAGATACGGCCTTATCAATTTACCAAGAATACAAATGGCCAATTTCAGGTTTGCTTATACCATTAAAGATCTTGTGGAGAGATTGAGAATTTTCATGTCCTTGTTATCACCTGACGACTATGATAAATACTTAGAGTGCCTCCATTATGAAAAAGAGTTGAAAAATGACATAAAGAAGTTACAAAATCGTAGAGAAAATGGTTTGATCTCTTCACAGCAGAGGAAGGTATACAGAATACTAAGCTTGAGGCGTAGTGAGGCTAAGGCCAAAAGACATTTGTATAAAGACCTGCTGGGTCACTTAAAAGACGAGACCTCATGTCAGACATGGCTGCAACGTCAGGCAGTCTTAGAAAACATGTCTAAAGGGTCGGCAACAGGTATCCATTTACCTAATGCACCTCGTAGAAGTGCACCACCTTTGGACATTACAAATTTGCCTGGATTTTCGAAGTTGATGGAAAGTGAGCAGGATATTTGTGCAAGTATAAGACTTGTGCCTGAGGCTTACATTGAATTTAGGGATGCTCTGATTAATGAGTGTAAAAAGAATGGATGTTTAAAGCTAGGACAAGCCAGGTCATTGATCAAAATAGATGTTAATAAGACTAGAAAGTTGTATGATTTTCTACTAACAGCTGGCATGATTAATAAAGAATACAAAGAATGAAGTCAGTGTAAGAAATCATTTATAAAAAAGAAGATTTTTGTCTACAAGTAGGCTGGTCCGTAGAATTGATTTAGTGTTAGAATCATATGATTTGGAGGTTTTCTTGAAAAAGTAAATGTAAGTTGCTCCAAACATGGCATCACTGTAAAGTTTTAGATAAACTCCTACTTAATTTTAATCAAATATTTACAAAAATATTTTGGACTTTATTTTATAAATATTTGTTTAGTTATTCTCAGAAATCAATACATGTATGTTTTCTAGTGCTTAAACTTTTACACTTACAATCAAACTTCTTTTTGGCTTTATTATTTATAGAACAAAACTACTTACATATAACATATAGAAATCACTCTGTCTGTCCAAATAAACTGTTGTTTAATGGATCTTGATAAAATCCCCGGGACGGTCTCAATTTGAAATTATAGATTTTTCTGTAATTTGGCACACTTAAAAAATGGGGGTCACCGTTCATTTAAGCCCGCTATAAATGTTCTCAAAATAGGCTATTTTCCATCTATTTTATATAGATTATATAGGGAAAATGATAATTTAAAGTTTAAAAATGATGTGGAAAAAATCTAATGAACAGAATTTCTTCAAATTTGCAAAGAATGTGTGTTTTAATGCATTCTTTAAATTGAATTAATTTTTAAAAAAAAGGGTCACCATGGAAATTAAAAAAAATGTAATTAAAAAAATTGTTGGAATTTTGCCAATTTTTCACACAAAAAATATAAAGAAAATCGGGATTTCAATGGAATACAGAAAGAACTGAACATTAGAATTTTTTCAAATTTACACAGAAGATGTGTTGTGTAATCAGTGACAGTGCTACAGACATTGGAGGGATTTACCAATACAATACCCCTGCGCAAAAAATATGCGCTTATTTAGACCCGCGAGCCTCCTTAACATGATTTTTTTGTGTGTTTTTTTTTTTCAATACAGAATTCAATATGAGTTTGTGAGATGGAAATAAACTTAGCATATAATAAATACACCATGACAAGAACTTAGAAGCAGACTGGCTGTAAACTACTCTTAGTCAGAATATTAGCCACTAGCTACATGTATATTTACCATCTTGCTTCTTTCTTTGTGTTTTACGATTGTTGAACCAACTAAGATCAGCTGTTTTCATTTCATCTTTGCATATTGTCAAAAAAGCAAACGGGAATTATAACAAAGATGTAAAAAATGGAGTCTATTTGTCTATTCCAATGCAATTTACATTATATAGTGTTAAAGCATTTTTTCATCAATTACTGTGGATTCATTTATTTTTGTGGGTACCAATTTTCATGGTTTAGTGAAAAAGGACAATACGTGGAATCTTAAATTCGTTGTTCTGAAGTCAGCAGCATTAGATTAATCTAAAATTTTCTTTTGGAGGGGTATCAAATTTCGTGGGTCAAGATCACCCATGAAAACCACGAAAATTAGTACCCCACGAAAAATAATGAAACCACAGTATGCCAAATGCAACAAGAATACTGACGAAGACAGATTCTAAGTCAGGTGATTAGTCCTTCAGAGGATTTTGACTTTTATCATTTAGTTCACTGTGATGAGTTACTAGTCAAGCTTATGTTTCATTTAGCATGTTTAGGTATTTTACATGTACATGTTGTAGTTTGATGATTTTAGCCAGAGTTATTGCCCTTTGACTGAATTTTTATCAAATTAACATACCATACTTTTTACCTTAACATTTTGAAATGATGATGTGTATTTGTTTATTTGATGAGTTAAGAATCAAGTAAAATATGTTAAGATAATATTCAAATGTTAAGTTAACATTTAAAAGGATTTAATGGATGATTGCCACCAAGCGATGGCAATAGTTTGCATTACCCTAAAGTAAGTTGAGCTATCAAACATGTACTTCTTACCTACCATCCATGCATTTTTATTCAGATTTTGTTCAGTATCTTTAGTAGCTTTTAGGTTTGCAATAAATACACCATGTTACCAGGATTATTTCAAATTCATTCATAAAATTTTGTGGGAGTAATGACCCCTTGAACTTAGAAAGATAGTTACCTGAGTAACCATAACTTATCAAAGTTATGTTTTTAAGTTTAGAAATTTTCATGAAACAAACATCATTTTCCAGACTATTTACCTAAACAGTTGCATATTTAATTTTTTTTATATATATAATTTTAATGTTATTGTATTTTTTTTGTGAGTTTTTTTCAATGAGATACAGATCAAGTTAACATCATCCTCGGAAACCCAGTGGTTCTTCTCTCCCCTACTCGTTCATCACCCCTGGGACACAACGCACAAAATACTTCGTTTTCGATAGTTTTGTATCAATCTTTCTGATTGGTCGCTTTAGATTTATCTAATGCGATTTAAACATGATTCTATATACAAATAATATTAAGTTCAAGATCAGATCCTGAACTCAAAACGAAGAATTTCATTCCAAATGTCCCAGGGGTGATGAATGAGTAAGCGAGAGAAGAAACCCTGGGTTTCCGAGGATGGTTAACATTTACTTTTTTATCAATAAAGATAGGCCCCAAAATCATACAGGATTTTTTAAAGAGGTCTAGAATAGCAGAGTCTTGTAGTCTTGATAAACAATCTTTTTGATAGCTCACCTAACTTGGATGGTAATGGGAGCCATTGCAATCTCTTGTTTTGGGTCATCCATCCATTTTTTAGCTCACCTGGACCAAAGGTCCATGTGAGCTATTGCCATCACTTGGCGTCCGTCGTCGTCCGTCGTCCGTCGTCGTTAACATTTTTCAAACGTTAATTCTTCTAACACCATAAGTCCAATGGCTTTTAAATTTGGCACAGTTGTTAATTAGCCTAGGTAGTATAAAACTAGCGTGGGGATTTTTGATTCGTCGAAAAACATGGCCGCCATGGCTAAAAATAGAACATAGGGGTAAATTGCAGTTTTTTGCAATAACTCAAAAACGGTAACAGATATCAAAATTCGGGCATGGGTAAAAGTGATCAGCACCTCAAGATCTACCTGCCCTGAAATTTTCAAGAAGATCCAACAACCGATGTAGGAGTTATTGCCCTTTTTCTGGATTTTTTCAAAATTTTGCACTTATTTAGCCCTATATCTTGAAAACTATACAAGATATTTTAAAAATTCAAATTGCATATGATTAAGCACATCAAGATCTACATTTCATGTAATTAGGTCAAAGCTGTAGAACCATTTCTTTTAGGAGTTATGGCCCTTAAAGCGTCAAAATTTACCATTTTTCATTACTTTTACCTTGAATTTCAAAGATTAACTTGTCTGACACCATACATCTAACTTCAACCAAACTTGGCACAGTTGTTTAATAGCATTAATGCTACAATTCTATCGTTTGGATTCTTGATTCGTAAAAAAATATGGCCTCTATGGCTTAAAATAGAACATAGGGGTCAAATTACAGTTTTTTGCAAATAACTCAAAAATGGTAACAGATATCAAAATTATGATGGGAGACAAAAGTGATTAGCATCTCAAGATCTACCTGCTATGAAATTTTCAGGAAGATCCAACAAACGACATAGGAGTTATTGCCCTTTTTCTGGATTTTCCAAATTTTTTCACTTATTTAGCCTTATATCTTGAAAACTATACAAGATTTTTCAAAAATTCAAATTTCATATGATTAAGCACATCAAGATCTACAATTCATGTAATTAGGTCAAAGCTTTAGAACCATTTCTTTTAGGAGTTATGGCCCTTAAAGCGTCAATATTTACCATTGTTCATTACTTTTCCCCCCAACTTGTCTGAAACAGTAAGACCAAATGCATTTTAACATGGCACACTGTTTGATAGCTTATATGCTACAACTCTATCGTGCAGATTTTTGATTCGTAAAAAAACATGGCCACCATGGCTAAAAATAGAACATACGGGCAAATTTCATTTTTTTGCTAATAACTCAAAACTGGTTTCAGATATCAAAATTGTGCAAGAATCAAAAGTGATCAGCATAATAAGATTTACCTGTCCTGAAATTTCGGAAAAGATCTGACTGCTGATGTGGGAGTTATTGTTCTTTTTCCTAATTTTTGCCAAATTTGCACTTATTAAGCCCAATATCTTGAAAACTAACCAAGATATTTCATAAATTTAAATCGCATATGGTTAAGCACAATAATATCTACAAATATATGTATCTGTGTAGTTCAGGTGAGCGATTCAGGCTCTTGGGAGCCTCTTGTTTTTAATTTCATCTTTAAAAATTTTAGCACCTATTACAACCTAATTATACCCTGTGCAACTAAGGTAAGAAGAATATGTTTTCATCTGTTCAGTCTGTCTGTCTGTGATAACAGTTTGTGGAAACAACGTTTTACTTGCGTGGCCGAAGGCAAAAGCTGATCTTAGTAGTCGGATCACTCCGTCCCTCTGTCGCGCTATGGGGTGCCTGTCTTGTGTAATCTGAATCTCAAAAACCAAACACTAGATCTTTCTGAAATTTTATGCAGTGATTACAGATATATTGAAGATGTGCACCTCCCCTTTTGGGATCATTTTATAAATTGTTTAGAAATTAGGGGCCAAAAAAAGCGACTTTTTATTTGTTTCAACAATAACTTTTGTTTTGGTTGACCAAATGCTATGAAACTTTACAGTAATGTAGAAAATGATGTGCTGATTTTGGTGTCCCTTCTTTTTTCGTTTAGAAATAAGGGGCCCTAAAGGGGCCAAAAAAGTGACTTTTATATTTGTTTCCACAATAACTTTTTGTTTTGGTTGACAAAATGATATGAAACTTTACAGTTATGTTAGTTACCATAAAAGGAAGGATGGGGTTGATTTTGGGTGTCTCTTTTATTTAGAAATAAGGAGCCATAAAGGGCCAAAACATGACATTTTTATTTGTTTTCCACAATAACTTTAGTTCTTGTTGACTGATTGCTATAAAAATTTTCCAATATTGTTCCTTACCATGAAAATGATTGATTTGAATGATTTTTGAGGTCTCTCTTTTTTTTCATTGATAAATAAGGGGCCCAAAAAGGGGAAAAATGCAACTTGGTGTGTGACCCAGTGGTTTCTGTCATCGAGAAAGTAAGTTCACCCGAGGGCTTGCCCTGAGGGTGACCTTACTTTTCAAGGGGAAAGAAATGCCGGGTCACATATCATCTAGGGTGATAATGTTATATTATATCGAAAATTTAAATGAAACAATTCAATATTAAATTTTGAAACATATTTTGGACATTTATCCATTTTCTATTGGAAAAATGTAGCCCTTACAATGTTCAAGAAAAAAAATGTGGGTCTTACGTGCAAAATCTCTCGAGAGGGTAACCTTACCATGCGACCCAACAATTACTGGTTGACCCAGTGAAATATCACATGCCATTTGACCTCGTCTAAGCAAATCACAATATAGATTTTTATATGAGTATATAATATTTTAATTTCTAAATATTTATTGTCAGTATATAATGGGTTGCATGTGACAAGAATGCTTTGTCAGTCCACCATAGGATATGCAAGTGTCAAAAACTATTGACTGTCCATATTGGGTTTAGGAGGAACAGGGTTCAATGTTTTGCCGTGTGACGCAGGGCCAGACATCGATTGGTCTTGTTATGCAAGAATTACACCATATTACTAGAAAGTTTTCGACAATCTGAATATTGTGGGAGTTGTCCCCCTTGCAATTTAGAAATTTGTCAAATATCCTGATTTATCATCTTGTAGATACAACTCAAATAAATTTTAACAAATTAATGAAATTATTTATGCAAGAAATACATCATATTTAGTTGCCCATATTATCACAAAATTTTTAATCTGCAAAGTTTCCAAGCTATTCTATCCATATAGAGGAAAACTTGTAGCTCAACGCTTAATTCCTCAAGAGCAATATTGAGAGTCCAGGAGTACGGTAAGTGAGGTTCCTTTATTTAGCCCAGTGAAATCTGATAGTTGTTCAATGTGTTACACAATTGTAATGATAATTGATTTGTCCCAACTCCCAATGTTTGGATAAGTTAATGGTTGAATGCTAGATGTTCGAGGTCAATATTTCATCATGGATGTGTCTTGGATAGCGCTACATCATCCACCACAAAGTAGGTCACTTTGATCTATATTTTATGCATGAGTGACATTGATTAATTTCTTGATTTAGGTCCATATCTCAGGTATTAAATGTTGTGGGTCAATGTTATTTTAAGAACTGGAGGGCCATCTGTGGCTCATAAACACATTTTCTAGTTGTTTTTGTTTTTTTTATTTTGGTGGTGCATCTGGTTGTAAAGAATACTTATATGTTCTCATGAAACTTAAACCATTTCTATGGGATGTAATTTATCAAATGTTTATAATTGTATGTAATTTCCTCCTATTTATTAGTTTTTATTTTTTTGTTTAATTGATATTTGTTGTGAGCTAATTGTGGCTTTCAGATTCCTTCATAGACTTGGTCAAGATATTGATCAATTTGTAATAAATTTTTTGTTTACAGTTTTTGTTGATTTTAACACCTAAGGTGTAGAAAAACTGGAAACCAATGTCAGTTTTGTACTTGAGGCATTTATTTATAATGCAATTCTGTTTTATTTGTCTGACTTAACATTTTATTTATGACCAATATAAAGTGTGAAAAACTGTTTTATTGTAGATTTTTATCAGAACAGTTTTATTTTAGTTATTACATTTGGTGAGTATTTGAAAAGAATTGTAACCAGACCTGTCAAGTGTCACGCAACTCGCTTGAGACTCACGCATCTAGTCAGCAATTTGGCGGCAAATTCCTTTGATCTTTTAATTTTTTTGTTTGATCTTTCAATTTTTGGGCAAATCTCATGCGAGCAGCTCATCAAAACTTGACAGCCCTGTTGTAACAGTTATTTCTTCAAAATGAGCCACATTTTGCACATAGATAAAATAAATGGAGAAAATTGCAAAACAAGTACAATGAATTTGTAGAAGCAGTTTCTAAACATTTACACATATTATCTGATAACAGAAAATTAAAATTCTTAAAGATTAAAAAAATAGTGAGCTATTTAATTTTGCCCCCTCCCAAATAAAATGACATATTTTGTAGGATAAGCCACTTGAACAAAATTGAAAACATAATGTATTCTGTTTAGCTAGAAATTAAAATTATAAACTCATTTTCCTAATCCATGACTTAATAAACTAATATATACATATCTAATTCATGTCACAATTAAATTAAAGTTAACATTAAAGATTATCCCCTAGATTCTGATAGGATGTTTAAACATTATCTAATATATTTATTTTAACCTAAAGTCAATTATAATCATTGTCTGAATTATATATTTTTATGGTTGATCAATGGTGCAATATCATATAATGCTCATTAAATATTAACATATATGTTAGTTTTGCCAATATCACATTGATTTTCATCCTATTTAATGACCCCTAAGGTTCCTGGAGCCATTGCTTTTGGGAAAGTTTTACCTATAATTTTATAGCTTATCGATATTGGACTAAGATATTCTTCCTTTTAAGCTTATCAATGTTTGTATTCGAGAAAATGGAAAAATAATTGGACAGATGGTGAAATGTGGACAAGATTTTAATAAGCCAGGCTTAAGAGGTATGTATATTTAGAATTTGGTTTCTTAATTGATTAAACTAAAACTAAGACATTTCATAATAGATCTGTATATTCTAGGTAATATTTAGGTCTATGATTTAATTACCACTCTGAAACAAATATCTATGTGACATTTGGCTCAAATGTTTCAATTCAAAAATCCATACCAAAATTTGAACAATGCCTGACTGGTTGTGTCCCTTTAAAGATCAATACCCTGTTTAACTAAATTTACTATCACACATTTCTAGTATACCTTTAAATAAGAAATTTTGTTCTTTTATCATTTTTCGAATCAATTTGAAAAATACAGTTTTACAAATGGACTTTGTCTTTTATAGTTCTGTTTAGAGGATTAGATTCTGTTGATACACCTGTGATTGCTTTGGGATAGACTTTAACCTGATCTAATTAAGGTAATTTATTGAATTTCTAATTTAAATGAAAAACAGGTGAAATTTCTAGAAATCAAGGTAGGAATTTTTAAAACAAGAAGCAAGTCAAATAAAAAAAAGAAATTCATTTGGTAAACACATGTATTTTACATTGTGAAAGATATTCAGTTTTTCTTAAAAGTACATGTTATACTTTTTTGAGACACACATGTATTTGAAATTCAATAATGTACACATTTAAATTGCTTTGTTTCTTTGTGAAATAATCTTGTTATGGACATGTCTTACTTCCATCATGACATGTTTCAAGGTTAATTTATCTAGAATATATGAAAACTTAAAAGATTAAAGCAGTTCTTTTGTGGTATAATATCAGATAGTCTAATACAAAACTGGCTATTTACATCTAAGTCATACACTCAAGTGGAAAGATTTTTTAATAAAAACATTTTTGTGTGTATAAATCAAGCATGACGACTCTTAAACTTGTCATTCATGCATAGAAAATTTTTCTCTTGTATATAACTGTTTTCATGGCAACTTTTACACAGACTTGAGCAAACATAGATCTTAAGGTTTAATTTTTCAATGGACCAAATCGACAAAACAAATAAGTTGATAAATCAAGGTTGATGCAGAATTATTCTTATTTTTTATTTTGATGCAGAATTATTCTTATTTTTTATTTTGTTTCACTTGAAATCTATTATAGATTAGTGACAACAGAGATCCTGCTTATAGAATGAAAGGTCAGTCATCTTATCAATAAACAAAAACAAAAATAACAAGGGTGGACCAAGGTATGAAAAACAAATCTTTTTACACAGTACTAGTATGTGGCTATAATCTGCTGTTGACAAAAACCTTTAATCTGAAGGAAAGCCTTGAGCAATATGTTTCAATATCTTATTTACAAATCTTATTCAATGTCAAAAGATATTATTCTATGAAGGAACTGAACCTTGAAATTATTAATGGAATATCTTAAAGTTTATCTATACTTATGGTCAAGATAGTTCAGCTGTTACAAATCACTATTAAACTCATTCATTTATGTTCCATTATCAAGATAAAGTATCAGAAAAGAATTGGATCTAAGTTTAACATTAATATTATGTAGAGATGACTAGTTTGATCATGGAGACAGTCATTTGAGTAGTATACTTTATGAAACAACAGAAAAATGTGCAATAAAAATAAATGAAACAGCATCTTGCAATTAGGAACACAGTGGATAATACAAGGTAAAGCAGCTATTGGCTGATACATTCTTATCAGTCCTTTTGATACTTTTATCAATCCTTGTGACACCTAGAAGTGGAGTATTATGTTTAATTCTTTGCTAGGTTTGGTTTGGATTTTTTTTTAAACATAAGCGGATCCAGGGGGGGCCCTGGGGGGCCCAGGCCCCCCCTTTTGGCGGAAAAATTTGGTTGAATATATAGGAAATCATTGAAGTGTGACCAAAGCTGGCCCCTCTTAGGCCAGTCAGTGGGCCCCCTCTTTTCAGAATTTCTGGATCCGCCTCTGTTAAATGAAAGGCTATTAAATTTGTTGTGGTCACATTGCACAAATTCTCCTATTACTATATTGCAGTTTCAATAGCTATAATCATCTTTCACTCAAATTCCTAACAAAACAATTTGTTTGTTTTTCACAGTTAATAAGAGTTGTGGCCCTTTATATGATTAGAAACATTCTTCTTTCAGGTATATGAAACATGCATTTTGAAGCAGTGTAGTCAAAATATAAAAAGCTAGGACTTAAAGGTAACTTTAGATAAGATTTGAGGTGTTATTACAATTGACAATAGGAAGGACATATAAATTCATTTACTTTTATATTAATTTTGTTCTTTCAATATGTATTTTAAGAACATTAATTACCCTGTTACACTAGTTTATGGTTTACTGAAGTTTTTAGTATATTCTTAGAACATAGGTTTTACAACATTTTTGGCATATATGGATTAGTACTCTGGAAAAAAATATGTATGAACTATTTAAAATAATTGTTCAAAATTTCCCCAAATCAAACAAAAATGCCTGTAACAGAATATGCAATGTTGTTTTCTTTTGTTAAATATTTTAGAAAATGGCATCATTTGGGAAATTTCTCTTTATTTTCAAAACATGTGACTTGTGTATCTTGAACTAACCTTCCTCTTGAGAAAAAAACTTTTGTTTTTTGCTTTTTTTTTCTTTCTTTTTCAATGTTTTTTTATGGTTCTGACTTCTAATCTTTGGTTGAAAAAAGTTTGAGGAATTTGCTTAAACTTTTGAGTTATCTCCCCCTTTTGTATGATCTTTTAAGTACTACTTTTTCTAAGAATCAGGCAGATACCATTAATAGGGTTGCACATCGATAATAAATACACACAAAAATTTCAACAGAATTAGGTAAAGCAACCCCAGTTAACTTTGTTTTGACCACTAAATTTTTCAGTCTATCTTGGGTTTAGGAGCTATTACCAGTGAAAATTTAGTTACATTGTATAGTGAAAAGTACGGGAAAATTTCCCGTCATATTTTTTTCCTATATAACCAGTCAAAAAATATCTAGGCACCAAATACCTATTAAGATGTAAAAACTGCATTGGGTTTGTTTTTATGGTAAAATGAATGCATCTATACCCCAAAATCTGAAATTGGAAATTATCGATGTGCCATCCCCTGCCTGATCCTTATGTGGAATAGTACTTAAATACTGACAGTTTTTCATAAAGATATGTCTACATGTACATGTAACTAAATCTATTTTATTAGTAACTAAATTTATTTTAGCGTATCGATATTATTCAATGCTATATCATTCCAGATGTTCCCCAACAAGTTATCTCAATTCAATAATCTCTTTTGTATGATGATATGAATTTAAAATGAGTTAAAAGTCTGAAATATGTCACTAAAACCATTGATGCTGTTAATTTAAAGTTTTACTGGTATAGATTCTGACTATGATTGTCTTTCAGACATTGCAGACTATTGTAGTTTTGCAAAGTTTTTAAAAGTTTTGATAAGATTTACATATTAAAACAAACAAAAACAGCAGGAAATAAATATACACATATATGAAGAGTGAACACACATCTATACAGAATAAAATACTCAGGGGAGATAACTCAAAAAGAGCCAATTTTCACTAAACCAACCCCCTTCTAAATGCCACTTCTTTTTTTTCTAGAGGTGACCACTTTAGATAAGATACACAGTGTAGATACCATTTATAACTTATATTCTTATCTTATAAATTCCTTTTTAGAATGGGAAATTTTGGAGGACACGCACTACCAGGATCCTTCTTCATCGTGTTTGCTTTATGGTGGACGGTCAAGATATTTAACAGATACTACACATGTCTTCAGAAAAACACGAGATTCAAGGCTACAGCCGCTTTCACTTGTTACTGTGGGAGAAACAGGGAGCTGTTTATAGAACCTTATGTTAAAATAGCTCTAGTCTCTATAGGAATTTTCTTGGAAATATACACAGGATATAATTTTTTCGTCCATAAGTTTACAACTCCAGGTAATGCTCAGCATTCTACAATGTTCTTTTTCTTTGGAATGAGCGGCGTCCTGGATCTTATGTTATATTATAAAGCACCAATACCTAAAGACTTAGATTATGTTATAGTGATAATGGCCCTGGGTGTTGAAGGAATTTTATTTCATTTTCATCTACATGGCCGTGAAGAACTTAATGTTCGACTACACATTTTATTGATATACGCAATAGTCTTTAGTCTAATAGGAGTTATCTTAGAAATGAAGTATCGTCATAGTGTTTTAGCATCACTCACTCGAACATACTTTTTCTTACTTCAAGGAACATGGTTTTGGCAAATTGGATTTATTCTATATAATCCTAACACTGACGCCCCCTTGTGGCAACCAGGAGATCACGATGAAATGATGATGGTTACTATGTATTTCACATGGCACTGTATGATCAATTTCCTCCTTATGTTAGGAATCGGTTGTATTGTTGCCTTCTTTCACAAAAAGTTCAACAGTTACAGGGAGGACGAATATAGCATGAAACGTTTGATAAAAACTGGCTCCAGAGGTGAAACATTAATCTCAATGGGAGACAGTGATGAAAGTGATCTAGAATTCCAAAAACCAGTCATTAAGTAAATAAAAAATTGTTATATTACAGTGCAAACTGTCTAAAAAAGTCATTAAGATTTTTTCACTGGCATGAAGTATTTTGTTGTGGAAAGCCACAGGATATAATTTCAGGGAGAAGGAAAAATGTCTCACATGTACATTTATGATCAAGGTCTTATGTAAAGTAAAAGTAAAAATGGAATAATTATTAAAAGTATAGGTAATCAACTAGAATGGAAAATTAAATAGGAGTAACATTGGTACTTATTTTTTTGTCTCGCCTGCGACGAAAAGTCGCGGAAGGCGAGACATAGGTATTACTTTCCGGCGGCGGCGGTGACGGCGGCGGCAGTGGCGGCGTCGTAAACTTTTTTGTAAGACTTTTGTGGACAATGAATTGCTTGAAAAGTATAATAGCTAGGCATCTGATATTTGGTATACAGACAGTTCAGGTTATGGTCGACGCAACTGTCACCATGCCGTTTGACCCTGACCCCATTTTCATGCTCCAGTAACTCTGTGAACTTAGGTCTTTTTTCAGGCTGTAAACTTTTTTGTAAGACTTTTGTGGACGATGAATTGCTTGAAAAGTATAATAGCTAGGCATCTGATATTTGGTATACAGACAGTTCAGGTTATGGTCTACGCAACTGTCACCATGCCGTTTGACCCTGACCCCATTTTCACGCTCCAGTGACTCTATGAACTTAGGTCTTTTTTCAGGCCGTAAACTTTTTTGTAAGACTTTTGTGGACGATGAATTGCTTGAAAAGCATAATAGCTAGGCATCTGATATTTCGAATACAGACAGTTTAGGTTATGGTCCATGCAACTGTCACCATGCCGTGTGACCCTGACCCCATTTTCACGCTCCAGTGACTCTGTGAACTTAGGTCTTTTTCAGGCCGAAAAACTTTTTTGTAAGACTTTTATGGAAGATGAATTGCTGGAAAGTTATAATAGCTAGGCATCTGATATTGGGTAAACAGTCAGTTGCGGTTATGGACAACGCAACTGTCACCATCCCATGTGACCATGACCCCATTTTTACGCTCCAGTGACTCTGTGAACTTAGGTCTTTTTTCAGACAGAAAACTTTTTGTAATACTTGTGTGGACAATGGATTGCTTGAATAGTATAATAACTAGGCATCTGTTATTAGGTATACTGACACTTTTTGTGTTTATATCAAGAAATGAAAGCTTAGGTAGTTGATTTTAGCGATGGTGCCGGCAGGCGAGACATACTTTTAGTGGCCACACTTGTGTTAATTAGAAAGAATCCCTTGCTATTTTTCAGTTGACTGTTAGAAGATTGAAATTGTTAATTAAAATTCATTGGTTTGTTTTCCCTTATAAAGCAATATGAGATTTTGATTTAACATGCATGTTTAAAATTGTCATTCTTATAAAAGAAAATATTTACTTTGTCTTAATATTTTTTTTATTTATTTTCTATTATAACTGTTGGGTTTTTTTGTACTTTATTTGTGTTACCATTCCTTAAAATATTTTTTTATTTATCACGCATGAAATTGTTCATGTAAGGCAAAAAGAAGGATAAATGTTTAGCTTCTCAGGCTGTACAGATGAGGCGGCCCCATGGCATTGTCCCTTTTTATTGCTGTTTTCATAAAAGAAGAATAACAAATCACTTGCCTCATTATTTTTATCAATGTATAATATAGTAGAAAATGCCTCATCTTTGTTTTGGACTAATAAAAAATGAAATAGAAACCTTCCTCCCTCATCTGTTTTTAAAACAAGAATGGCTTGAAAAGCTTAAAATTAGTTTTGAAATGTTTTTTTGAATAACAGTTGTGTAAACTGTGAAGCAGTCTGTGATGCATTTTTTTTCTTAAAATCTTTTCTATTATTTAAATTGTTTTCTTATCTAAGATTTGAAAAGGAATTTTTAGTTTCCCAATTGAATGATTTGATAGATTGTCCAGAAATGTGGATTAAAATAGTTTTAGCTCAATTATATTCAAACCAAAAATTGAAAGTTGTGGAGGTTCCCAGTTTACACCTGATTAATCCACTAAGAACGATGAAATTAAAACTTGCATTCTTTTTACCATATTAAATTAAAATGTATATGAAGATTCAAATCTCCACCCGCTCTTTCTTTATAGATGGTAGTTTTAATTATTCTATGGAATTTTACAACATTTGTTAAATTTTAAGAAATTTTTAATGAATATGGGTAAAAATAAAAAGGCTTCTACCAGCCAAATACTTTCAATATAAGTGGATGACAATCTATTACTCTAATTATGGAAAATTTTGTGGGTTTATATGTATCGCGTTTTTGTTTAGTTAACAATTTGGGGGGGATTTCGTGATTTCTTTTACAATTCAAATTTTATACTTAAAGAATAAATATAAGGGTTATTTTGTGGATAATTTGTGATCGTGAATTAAGCGAAAATAACCCCACACGAAAATTTCCACGTTTACAATAATTTAAATGATGTGGTTGTAGGTTTTTAGTCATAGGAAGTTTATGTGATGTGTTTTGCTCTTCCAAAGTTTTTAGCTGCCATAATATAGTTTTCTATTTATATAATTTAATATGTATGTTGATTTAGTTTACTTATGCCCTCCCTCTAATGAGAACTTCAATTTACTAACAGATTTATATAAAGCTGCTTTTTTTATGCCCCCTTCAGGAAAGTAGGGGGCATATAGTGTTTTGGTCCGTCATCTGTCAGTTCATCCATCCGTCCCAAATGTAATGAGAATGGACATGTTCTTGTGTTTCTTATTCATTTGAAAAAAATGAAATATTTTAGGTTTGAAGTCCTAAATCTATTGGTTAAAGCTTGAATAATAATCATGCTAAGACTAGATCAATTAATCATTGTTATCACTTATTGTATAGTTGTTAGAAACAAAGTTTAATAGTAGTCCATCCTTGTTAGATTAGCCTGATAATCTGGGTGCTGTTTCATAAGGCCATTGCTATTAAGTTATATATAATGTGCTTGTTTTTCCATGCAATTTTATGGAATAATCTGAAAGGTACACATTAAGCTAACCATAGCTTTATGAAACAGTGCCCTGAACTTAGTAGTGGTGTTTTGTTTTCATAGAACATTTGTGCATCATATGTGAGCAATATTAACGGGTATTTTAAGTTGACACGAGAGAAATCCAAATTTATATGGTGTTTTGTAATGTTGTTTATTTGTCATATCATACTATTATTTTCCAGATTTTGCAAAATTTTTGTTAAATTTTACATAGTTTATGATACTTTTTTATTTTATATGAATATACATTTGTTGTGAAATGATATTTCATGTTGTTTACAGGTTTTGGGTGAATAAAAATATAGATATAGATTTACATGTGTTTTTATGCCCCATCTACAAAAGTAGAGGGGAAGTGTTCGGGTCCGTTTGTCCCTCTGTCCGTTTGTCCATCCCAAATCCCCACTTACTTACAAATGCCACATCAATCATATTGGTATGGTAGTTGCACCTAGTGATGCTAAGCACAATGCATGCTTGGGATGCTGGATGTGACCTATATTTTCCACATGAATGACCAGTTTCAGAAGAATGGTTAAAGTCTATTCCCACTTACTGACAAACGCCACATCAATCATATCTGTACAGTAGGTGCACCTAGTGATGCTAAGCACAATGCATGCTTCCGATGCTGGATGTGACCTTTAATTTCTGCATGGATGACCACTTTCAGAAGAGTGGTTAACATCTATTCCCACTTACTGAAAAATGCCACATCAATCATTTTGGTATGGTAGGTGCACCTAGTACTGCTAAGCACAATGCATGCTTCAGATGCTGGATGTGACCTATATTTTCCGCATGAATGACCACTTTCAGAAGAATAGTTAAAGTCTATTCCCACTTACTGACAAACGCCACATCAATCATATTTGTACGGTAGGTGCACCTAGTGATGCTAAGCACAATGCATGCTTCCGATGCTGGATGTGACCTTTAATTTCTGCATGGATGACCACTTTCAGAAGAGTGGTTAACATCTATTCCCACTTACTGAAAAATGCCACATCAATCATTTTGGTATGGTAGGTGCACCTAGTACTGCTAAGCACAATGCATGCTTCAGATGCTGGATGTGACCTATATTTTCCGCATGAATGACCACTTTCAGAAGAATAGTTAAAGTCTATTCCCACTTACTGACAAATGCCACATCAATCATATTGGTATGGTATGTGCACCTAGTGATGCTAAGCACAATACATGCTTCGGATGCTGGATGTGACCTATATTTTCGGCATGAATGACCACTTTCAGAAGAATGGTTAAAGTCTATTCCCACTTACTGACAAATGCCACATCAATCATTTTTGTATGGTAGGTGCACCTTGTGTAGCACCTAGAATTTTTGTAATTTGGGTTTTTTTTGTCAAGAAAAGGGCCTTTCATTGCATTTTAGGATTGGGCTTGAATCATATGCAGTTCATTTTCAATCCAGGACCAATTGAAAAACAGCCAACAGCGACCACTGGTCACATTGAAGGCTGCTGGCTGTTTTCCATTGTGGATTTTTAAAATTTTTGTTTATATTGTAGATTGTGTCGTGTACACTTATTCCACATCTCATTATCTTTCATTTAGTAGAAAAACTAGAGGCTCCCAGGAGCCAGAATCGCTGACCTGATCTCTTATGCCAAAGTTTGAATAAATTTCACAAACTTTCAAGTAAACAAAGTTGCAAAACAATCTTTTCAGTGGTTTCAGAGAAGATTTTTGGAAATTAGTTTAAATTAATAGAAAAAAAGTTAAAGGGCAATTACTCCTATAAGGACCTTTAGATGCTGAACAAGAAAAGTTGCTTTGGATTTTCTCTATCTCTTATACTTTTCGAGTTATAAGCCAAAAACAATGGTCTGACACCCCTGTTCTATTTTTAGCTATGGCGGCCATGTTGGTTGGTCGACATGTAAATAATTCACAAACTTGGTAGAGGACATCCTAAAGATTAAGTGTACCAAGTTTCAAAGCAATCCCTTCAGTGGTTTCAGAGAAGAATTTTTTTGAAAATCAGTTAAAATTTAATGAAAAAAAAAACAGTTAAAGGGGAATAAAACTTAAATGGCTGATCTGACAATTTTGACCCTGAAATCATTTTTGTAAATCTGAATGAGCTTAACAATTCTGCAATGCTAACTTTTCCTCTAGCTCTAACAGTTTTCAAGGTATTGTCCAAAAACTGCAAAAATGGTCAATTTTGACAATTAAAGGGCAATAACTTCTATAAGGAGTCATTTCACAATTATGACTCAATGGAGAGATTTGTAGAGCTTATGCTGAACATGAAAGGTTGCTTCAGGTTTTCTTTATCTCTTATACTTTTTGAGTTATAAGCCAAAAACAATGGTCTGAACCCCCTGTTCTATTTTTAGCAACAACGGCCATGTTGGTTGGTCGACGTTTATATAATTCACAAACTTGGTAGAGGACATCCTAAAAATCAAGTATACCAAGTATCAATGCAATCCCTTCAGTGGTTTCAGAGAAGAAGATTTTTTAAAATCAGTGAAAAGTAATGGAAACTAGAGGCTCCCAGGAGCCTGAATCGCTCACCTGATCTCTTATGCCAAAGTTTGAATAAATTTCACAAACTTTCAAGTATACAAAGTTGCAAAACAATCCTTTCAGTGGTTTCAGAGAAGATTTTTGGAAATCAGTTTAAACTAATAGAAAAAACAGTTAAAGGGCAATAACTCCTGTAAGGACCTTTTGATGCTGAACAAGCAAATTCGCTTCAGATTTTCTCTATTACTTATACTTTTCGAGTAATAAGCCAAAAACAATGGTCTGACCCCTTGTTCTATTTTTAGCAATGGCGGCCATGTTGGTTGGTTGACATGTATATAATTCACAAACATGGCAGAGGACATCCTAAAGATCAAGTGTACCAAGTTTCAAAGCAATCCCTTCAGTGGTTTCAGAGAAGAAGATTTTTGAAAATCAGTGTAAATTAATAGAAATAAAGAGTTAAAGGGGAACAAATCTTCAATGGCTGATCTGACAATTTTGACTCTGAAATCAATGTTGTAGATCTGAATGAGCTTAACAATTCTGCAATGCTAACTTTTCCTCTAGCTCTAAATGGTTTTTAAAATATTGTCCAAAAACTGCAAAAATGGTCAATTTTGACGATTAAAGGGCAATAACTCCTATAAGGAGTTGTTACACAATTTTGACTCATTTGAGAGATTTGTAGAGCTTTTGATGCTGAACATGAAAGGTTGCTTCTGATTTTCTCTATCTCTTATATTTTTTGAGTTATAAGCCAAAAACAATGGTCTGACCCCCCCTGTTCTATTTTTAGCAACGGTGGCCATGTTGTTGGTCGACATGTATATAATTCACAAACTTGGTAGAGGACATCCTAAAGATCATGTATACCAATTATCAATGCAATGCCTTCAGTGGTTTTAGAGAAGATTTTTGAAAATCAGTGTAAATTAATGGAAATAAAGAAGGAATGTGTCCATGGGACACAAATGCCCCCGCTAGGCCCCAAACAGGAAGTTGATGTCTGACAGACCTGAAAGTCGCTAAGGACACACAGTTTGTGATAATGAACCATCCTACCAAGTTTCAAATCATTCTCATGTACGGTTCCTGAGAAAAGCTTGACGGAGATTTTTTTAAAGTCATGTTCACACATTTTCACATCAGCCTAAGTCCCGAACAGGAAGTAGATGTCCAACAGGTCTGAAAATTGCTTAGGACGTATAGTTTGTCATACTAAACCATCCTACCAAGTTTCAAGTCATTCTAATGTACAGTTCCTGAGAAAAGCTTGACGAAAATTTTTAAAGTCATGTTCATCAGCCTAAGTCCAAACAGGAAGTAGATGTCAGTCAGGTCTGAAAATCGCTAAGGACGTATAGTTTGTCATACTGAACCATCCTACCAAGTATCAAATCATTATCATGTACAGTTCCTGAGAATAGCTTGACGAAAATTTTCATAGTCATGGTTACATATTTTCACATTCGTCTAAGTCCCAAACAGGAAGTAGATGTTCGACAGGTCTGCTAATTGCTTAGGACGTACAATTTGTCCTACTGAACAATCCTACCAAGTTTCAAATCATTCTCATTTACGGTTCTTGAGAAAAGCTTGACGGAAATTTCGTACAGACGGACGGACATGAGTAAAACTTAATGCCCCCCGACATGTCGTCGCGGGGGCATAAAAAAAAACAGTTAAAGGGGAATAACTCTTAAACGGCTGATCTGACAATTTAGACCCTGAAATCATTTTTGTAGATCTGAATGAGCTTAACAATTCTGCAATGCTAACTTTTCCTCTAGCTCTAATGATTTTCAAAATATAGTCCAAAAACTGCAAAAATTGTCAATTTTGATGATTAAAGGGCATTAACTCCTATAACAATTCGTTTCACAACTTCGACTCAATGGAAAGATACGTAGAGCTTTTGATGCTGAAAAGGAAAGTTGCTTCGGATTTTCTCTATCTCTTATACTTTTTGAGTTATAAGCCAAAAACAATGGTCTGACCCCCCTGTTCTATTTTTAACAATGGCGGCCATGTTGGTTGTTCGACATGTATATAATTCACAAACTTGGTAGAGGACATCCTAAAGATCATGTATACCAAGTATCAATGCAATGCATTCAGTGGTTTTAGAGAAGAAGATTTTTGAAAATCAGTGTAAATTAATGGAAAAAAACAGTTAAAGGGGAATAACTCTAAAACGGCTGATCTGACAATTTAGACCCTGAAATCATTTTTGTAGATCTTAATAAGCTGAACAATTCTGCAATGCTAACTTTTCCTCTAGCTCTAACGGTTTTCAATATAAAGTCCAACTAGAGGCTCCCAGGAGCCTGAATCGCTCACCTGATCTCTTATGCCAAAGTTTGAATAAATTTCACAAACTTTCAAGTATACAAAGTTGCAAAACAATCCTTTCAGTGGTTTCAGAGAAGATTTTTGGAAATCAGTTTAAATCAATAGAAAAAACAGTTAAAGGGCAATACCTACTGTAAGGACCTTTTGATGCTGAACAAAAAAATTTGCTTCCAATTTTTTTTATCTCTTATACTTTTTGAGTTATAAGCCAAAAACAATGGTTTGACCCCCCTGTTCTATTTTTAGCAACAGCTGCCATGTTGGTTGGTTGACATGTATATAATTCACAAACTTGGTAGAGGACATCCTAAAGATCATGTATACCAAGTATCAATGCAATCCCTTCAGTGGTTTAAGAGAAGAAGATTTTTGAAAATCAGTGTAAATTAATGAAAAAGAACAGTTAAAGGGGAATAACTCTTAAACGGCTGATCTGACAATTTAGACCCTGAAATCATTTTTGTAGATCTCAATGAGCTAAACAATTCTGCAATGCTAACTTTTCCTCTAGCTCTAACGGTTTTCAAGATATTGTCCAAAAACTGCAAAAATGGTCAATTTTGATGATTAAAAGGCAAAAACTCCTATAAGGAGTCGTTTCACAACTTCGACTCAATGGAGAGATTCGTAGAGCTTTTGATGCTGAACAAGATTAGTTGCTTCGGATTTTCTCTATCTCTTATACTTTTTGAGTTATGAGCCAAAAACAATGGTCTGACCCCCCTGTTCTATTTTTAGCAACGGCGGCCATGTTGGTTTGTGGACATGTATATAATTCACAAACGGCTGATCTGACAATTTTGTCCCTGAAATCATTTTTGTAGATCTCAATGAGCTTAACAATTCTGCAATGCTAACTTTTCCTCTAGCTCTAATGGTTTCAAGATTTAGTCCAAAAACTGCAAAAATGGTCAATTTTGATGATTAAAGGGCAATAACTCCTATAAGGAGTCGTTTCACTACTTGGACTCAATGGACAGATTTGTAGAGCTTTTGATGCTGAACAAGCTAGTTGCTTCAGATTTTCTCTATCTCTTATACTTTTCGAGTTATAATCCAAAAACAATGGTCTGACCCCCCTGTTCTATTTTTAGCAACGGCGGCCATGTTGGTTTGTGGACAAGTATATAATTCACAAACTTGGTAGAGGACATCCTAAAGATCAAGTGTACAAAGTTTCAAAGCAATCCCATCAGTGGTTTCAGAGAAGAAGATCTTTGAAGAAAAGTAAATGACGGACGACGGACAACGGACGCCTAACGATGACAATAGCTCACATGACCCTTCGGGTCAGGTGAGCTTAAAACAACAAACAAAAGGTAAAATGGAAAACAATATATTACAAGTAGAATGTTCAATGTTAAAGTTTTATAAGTACCTCTATATGAAACTTTACATGCAAACTTTGTTTGCAGGCGAGACATACTTTAGAGTTAACTCTTGTTATGGTAAGTTTTTAAGATTTCCTTTGGAATTTTTGTGTTGGGTCTATTAATTTTCAGTCGGCTAGTTTTATAGTTAGTTTTCTAGTGTGTGTGTGTGTTGGTGTTTAACCCCCTTTAATGACACACCTGGGCCATGTAGGGCAGTCAGTTTTAATGGTGGAGGAAACTGGAGTACCCGGAGGAAATCACCGACCTTGGGCAGGTTACTGATATACTTATCACATACAGTTTGGGAAAGTTTTCTAGTGAACTTGTTCTACTTACAAAACACATTAAAAACAACTGCAATTGTAAAACAGCCACAACATGCAGGAAGTAAATAACCGTGAAAGACAGACAGTATGAAAACAATTACAATTTGAGGAATGTCATAACAAGCAGTAGCTCTTTCAATCTGCAATGGAATGCATTCTAAGGTGTATTTAAAGGGAAATGACCCTATGTGAGGTCATCTGACAACTTCAACAGAATGAAAACTAAAGACCTATCAGACTCTAATCAGGACAATTGGCATTTGAATTTGTCACAATATTATACCTCTTTATATTATACATGTATCTACTTTAATTAGAACTAGAGGCTCACAGGAGCCTGAACCGCTCAACTTGTATTCGATGATAAGATGGATATTTTAACAATAGACTGCTACTCTGTGGAATTATCAATTTTAATTTTCTAAGGGAAACAACTTTTATCAAGAAAGGTCTTACAACTTTGACCCCATTACATAATTTTTAAATCTTGATGTGCTTAACCATATGCAATTTAAATTTTCCAATATCTTGAATAATTTTCAATATATTGGTCTAAAAAAGTACAAAATTTGTAAAAAATCAAGAAGAAGGGCAATAACTCCTACAACGATTGTCGGATCTTCTTCAAAATTTCAGGGCAGGTAGATCTTGATGTGCTGATCACTTTAACCCTCGCCAGAATTTTGATATCTGTTACGGTTTTTGAGTCATTTGCAAAAAACTGCTATTTATCCTTATGTTCTATTTTTAGCCATGTCGGCCATGTTTTTTGTCGAATCAAAATTTCAAATGATAGTTTTGTAGAAGACATACTACAGAACAACCCTACCGAGTTTCATTACATTTGACTAAGTGGTTTCAGAGAAGAAGAAGATTTTTGAAAAGTTAAACGACGGAGGACAGACGATGGATGCAAAGTGATGACAAAACCTCACATTGCCTTTGGCAAGGTGAGCTAACAAAAAAAAAACAATTAAAATAATATTTATTCAAATAAATAACAAAATTATATAACAACAAATAAAAATCTTAAAAAACTCATACATTCATCTTTAACTTCATGCAGAGCTCTACAAGATTTAATATAGATCTATACTCTCATATTACAATGTATAGTCTATTTGATTTCCACAGACAAACTTAGGGCTGTTTCAGCAAAACATACATAAACGGGGGGGAAGCAAAATTAAATTGCCACTATGGGTGGGCTTAAAAGCTTGTGTAAACTCAATGAAAATAATGTCAGTTTAAAAATTAAATTCTATGGGTTACTTTCCTTTCAAAGTAGTGCCTTCCCCCGTCCCATGTATGTTTTGCTGGAACAGCCCTTATAATGACCAACTCCATAATAGGTTATATAATAAAACCAAATGGAAATACCATTTCAGGCAGTGGGTTACCCAGATTCAGTGAAAGTCCAAATATAGATTGCTTTACATTAGAAAAGAGTATGACAAGTACCAGAGAGGAATAGATTAAATTACCACTATGGGTGGGCTTAAAAAGCTTGTGTAAACTCAATGAAAATAATGTCAGTTTAAAATTAAATTCTATGGGTTACTTTCCTTTCAAAGTAGTGCCTTCCCCCGTCCCATGTATGTTTTGCTGGAACAGCCCTTATACAAAATCTATAGAATGACCAACTCCATGATAGGTTATATAATAAAACCACATGGAAATACCATTTCAGTCAACGGCAGTGGGCAATCTATCGCCAGAGGGAGCGTCTATCAACACTGACCTCTATACTATTGCGCTAAGGATTGTGGGTAATTTCCCGGATTTCGGGATTGAATATCATTAAAATATTTCCCATGATCTTTAGCGCGATAGTATAGAGGTCAGTGTTGATCGACGCTCCCTCTGGTGATAGATTGCGGCAGTGGGTTACCCAGATTCAGTGAAAGTCCAAATATAGATTGCTATACATTAGGAAAGAGTATGACAAGTACCAGAGAGGAATAGATTAACACCCCAATCACTACATAAACACTCTGACACTTAAAGTGAGGGGTATAATATTTGAATACATGTTACATGTGTTATTACATGGTGAATTTAATCATTTACAAATACATGTACATATAAACTTTGAAGATTTTAATTTTGTAAACATAATAGTAATTTTGTTTCCCTCATACTTTGTGTCAAATAAATGTCTTTTCCAAAATCTTTTTTTTTAATTTCAAAAATTAATTCAACTACAACGCCATGGATTACTAAAGAATTCTTTAAAAAGAATTTCCATTGTCTGACACATTGCAAATCAAGGTATATCAATAAGAATGAATAAATGCATGAATTATATTAGAAAAGAGTTTTTCATAAATAAAAAAAAAACATTCAGACTCTAACATGATCGCACAATTGTTCCAGATAAAAATATACAAAATACCACATACAGTGACTAGTACAGAGTACAAAACACCCAAGTTTAAGCCTTAAATTAAATTGAGTGGTTTTAATTTTCTTCATAACCTTCTGAAAAATATACTTTATTAATAGTGTAAAAAGGTACTGCCAAATTTGAGGAATATCAAAACTTACATGTAAGGTTAAACTTTAAATCTGTGAAAATAGTTGAAAGAGTCACTAATTTGACCACAGAATAGTTTGATTTCCTTTAAATGTGAATGAATAAAACATACAATATTATAAACGATAAAATATGGAATATGCGCCAGAAAGACACGATCCACAAATTGAAATGACTTTGATAAATGTACAAAAGCAAACTTTCATTGCGTGTGAATGTTTAAATCAGTGGCCTTCCTTTAGATTTTTGTAACCCATATCATCTAAAACTTATATCTTCATTAAGATCATTTATACCATTTAAACATGTACTCTCTTACACACATCTAATTTTAAAACAGTCATCACAAATCATCATTTTCAAACATCTCTCCATTTACAGACCACCTCATATGGAATGGCTCAGCTTTACACATCATAAGCTCAGGCTTAATTTTATAAATATTTGGATAGTATTGTATCATTTGATATAAATGGTTGGCACTAGGATGCCATTCATTATCTCCCTTAGTTAATGGTTTCCCTGACAACGAACTCAAAAGTTGCACTAAAGTGTTGATGTTAGGTCCTGCAGGTGTCACTGTACTATTTATCCTATCCTTAGAATCCTCAGTACTTTCACTTAATGAATTACGATTTTGATTAGAATTCTGACTTTCAGTTTGTTTGTTACTATCTGAGTCTGAACCAGAAGATAATGATTTACTATTTTGATTAGAATCTTTACTTTCATCTTGTTCGTTACTATCAGTATCTGAATCTGAATCAGAATCAGAAGCTTTATTTTCAATGTTTTGAGATTTCTGATCTGAAGTTGGCAACTCTATAGATGGAATATCTATATGTAGTGAATTTTTAGATTCTGATTTTCCAGCAGATGTCTTTTCTGATGAAGACTCTTTGATATCATCATTTCCAGCACTATCAGATGATGGATTGGTTAATTCATTTGTAACAATGTCTTTATTTGCTCCATTCTTTCCTTTTACTTCCATAAAAGATTTTTCATCAGCTGACCCTCCAAAATTTTGCTGATCATTCTCATCAGAATTTTCATCTCTATTTAAAATATCACTATCTATTTCTTTTTTGTTCTCATCTATTTTCAATTCATTTACATTTTCATCTAATTCCGTGTTATCATTACTGATTTCTTCTTCTTTTGCTTTTGTTTCAACTTTTGGTAATTGTTTAGCATTATCTCCCTTTAAATCTCCTGTGTCTCCTTTCAATTTCGAATCTTCCACTTCTTCTTTCTTTTTCAATATTAATTTCTCTCCAACAATTTCCTCTGTAGTATCCAGAATATCCATCAGGGACAAAAGATCAAGATTTTCATGCATGACTCTCATTTCGTCGTCATCTGCCTTCTTACTAGCGCTACAACAATAAACAGCAGCGGAATCTATAGGATGAGCCTCTGTATTGAAGAAATATCCACCAGCATCAATTACACACTCCCCATTTGGTGTCTGTATCACTGTTCCTGAGCTCCCATTGTTGTGAATAAAGTTTTCTGTGTCAAACAGGAGATATAAATATTTTGTTGTTTCAGCTAAGAAGAAGCTTTCCATTCTGTTTTCTAGTAAATGTGTATTTACATCTTTTACCTAAAAAATATTTGTCAAAAACATCAGTCTGCCATGTTTTAAAAAACAATTGAAAAGTAACATCACATTAAGACTAAAATATTTGTTTTTCTTGTTTTTTTTTAGTGAGAGGTCATTAATTTATGTACTTTTATATTATATCTCAAATCTATAGCTTTTTTTTTAAAGTTAAGAAACAGCTGTTGATTCTAAAGTGTTGCCATTTAGGAACCTTACAATTTATTCATACATGTGATTTTCCCGCCAGGAGACAAAATCTCCAGACTATTTTACCCATCTCCTGTTCTCCCGACTTTTTGTCAATCTTCTGATTTTTCAAGACATGAAAAAGGTTAAAGTTTTATAGACATTTTAATTGTTCAGTAATAAAACATTTCTGGTGTTTTAGCCAATAGGGCTTTGTCAATTAGGCAGACATTAATTTAACAGGTTAATTGATTGTTTATTGCCATAATTGACCTAATTATTGTATAAACATGTAGAGATTTATTAGTTTGGCACAGGCTAGTGCCCTCCATTGACACTGAAACGTAATTTAATGAGCATTGAAAATCTCCCACTTTTTTGTCTAATCTCCAGCTAAAAAAATCAAAATCTCCAACTTTGTCATCACAGATCTGTCACATGTATGATTTATTTGCTTTCAGAATGGCATCTAGGGTACACAAATGACATGGTATACATACTGTGGCATATCCACATTTAGTTTTAGTAGAAGTTTCTATAGATTCCAGTATCTCCACACCAATATCTAGTAAGACTGGGTCCTTGGTAGCTCTGTATAGGTACATTACACTCTCTATCAGCTCTGAAATAAGAATCATACATACATATCAAAAGTTGTTTTAGTTAGAATTAGAATTAGAATATGAATCTGAATAATTTTGGTTTATCTCATCATAGAATAATGTAAGTTAACATTATATATAGTACTACATATAGGTATAAGATTCAGCTGCAAAATATTGAGAGGCCTCAGTAGTTCTTCTGATTTTGGTTATATAATTTTGTTGTTGTCATGTAGCCAGACAAGAGATGATGGATAGTGCCATCACAATGCAGAAGCACTTGCAGACACACAAAACAACTAGAAAATGTGTCTATGAGCCACAGGATGGCCCTCCCGTTCTTGAAATATCATTGAACCTCAATGTGTATTACCTGGGATATGGACCTTTACCAAGAAATTGTTCAAAAGTGTTCATGTGTAAAATATAGGTCGCTGTGACCTGGTGGGTGGTGCCATGTTACCACGACTCATCGAGTAGTGAATTATTATTGACCCCTAACATGTAGTATTCAAGATATGGACCTTAACCAAGAACTTTACCAAAGTCATTCATGCGTAAAATATACGTCACAGTGACCTCATTTCTAGTGGATGGTGTCACCTTACCCAAGACACATCTAGTGGTGAAATATCATTGACCATCAACATGTAGTATCTGAGATATGGACCTTAACCAAGAACTTAACCAAAGTCATTCATGCATAAAATATAGGTCACAGTGACCTTATTTCTAGTGGATGGTGTCACCTTACCCAAGACACATCTAGTGGTGAAATATCATTGACCATCAACATGTAGTTTCTGAGATATGGACCTTAACCAAGAACTTAACCGAAGTCGTTCATGCATAAAATATAGGTCACAGTGACCTAATTTTTAGTGGGTGGTGTAGCCCTACCCAAGACCTATCTACTGGTGAAATATCATTGACCCCCAACATCTAGTATCCGAGTAATGGACCTTAACCAAGAACTTAACCAAAGTCATTCATGCATAAAATATAGGTCACAGTGACCTAATTTCTAGTGGGTGGTGCCACCTTACCTAAGACACATCTAGTAATGAAATATCATTGACCCCCAACATCTAGTATCCAAGTTATGGACCTTAACCAAGAACTTAACCGAAGTCGTTCATGCATAAAATATAGGTCACAGTGACCTAATTTCTAGTGGGTGGTGTAGCCCTACCCAAGACCCATCTGGTGGTGAAATATCATTGACCCCCAACATCTAGTATCCGAGTAATGGACCTTAACCAAGAACTTAACCAAAGTGTTACGGACGGACGGACGGACGGACAAGGGTAAAACTATATGTCCGATCCACATACGTGGTCGGGCCATAAAAATGTGTTCTACCTTATTATAGAAGAAGTGGAAATAATTTGTGTTCTTATTCTGGTTCCTACCAGAGATGGGAGAATACTCTTCTTCCCCCTTAAAAAAATGAGTCTTTGTCTAAGGAGTTTAAAACTATTGTAAGATACCCAAATGTTGTTGAGCAAGTCCTTTCTGAATCATGGAATTGTCTAGATTAAAAAAGATTTGAAATAGCTTTACCCCTGGGCTTATTTGACTGACACATCTTCACAATTCTTAAGTTTCTACTAATGAGTCAGAGGAAAGGGCAGAAAATTTGTGCTCATACCAGGTCTGAGTGGGTAACCCTCTCTCCCTTTGTGGGCCTCTGTCTTGGGAATATTATAATATTCTGGTGTGAAGCCAAACTGTTGCCAGACTTGGTGGAAATTGTGTAGAGATTTCATGGCTTCTTCGGTTTCACCAAGCATACTCTAATAAAAGAAAACATATTTTATATGCATTTGTGAAATTTTGATTGACAATGTGATATCTTAAACGTCAAATATTATATTACAAAACAGAACACATAAAGACAAATGTTTACTGACAGAGGCTGATATTGCATTTCTCAAAAAAATAGTTGGTGTCAACTCCCTCATTTTAAATGCACTTGGGAAATTGTCTGTTGGATGGCAAGTTTTATTTCCTGAGGTAACCACAGAATTTAGACTAAGAATTATAATATGAATAACCCTTTTACCAAATGAACAAGACTTTCCCTCAGTATATCCCCGCTACCCCAAAAATGAACTATGTCAGTAAACAGGAAGTAGATATTAGACAGACCTAATTTCAAGTCTCGCAATAGAGGACCTCATACTGAAGCCATATAATTAATTTCAAGTCACTATGATATGTAGTTGCTGAGGAAAATGTTACGAAAATTTTCAAAAATTAACCAGTAACAATGTTTTAAAATTGACTAAGTCGGTAAACAGGAAGTAGATATCCAATAAACCTAATTTGGGTACTCCCAATAAAGGATCTCATAATGAACTCGTATACCGAATTTCAAGTCCCTGTGATATGAAGTTGATGAGAAAAACGTTACAAAAATTTTCAACATTTGATGAGTAATGTTGAAAATTGACTAAGTCAGTAAACAAGAAGTAGATATCCAACAGCCCTAATTTCAGTACATGTACTCCTGATAAAGTACCCCATACTGAAGCCATATACCAAATTTCAAGTCACTGTGATATGTAGTTGCTGAGAAAAATATTTTAAAAAATTTTAACGATTGGCTAGTAATGTTGAAAATTAATTAAGTCAGTCAACAGGAAGTAGATATCCAATAGACCTAATAGCGGTCCTTGCAATAAAGTACCCCATACTGAACTCATATACCAAATTTCAAGTCACTATGATATTAATTGGAAGAGAAAACTGTTACAAAAGTTATGCTGTGGACGGACAGATGGAAGGACATAGGGACAGAGGTAAACCAGAATACCCCCCTCTTCTTCAAAGCGGGGGTATAATTACATATTACTATATAAATATAGATGATAATTGAGTTGAATAAATTTCTAGATATTCACTGAGTGAATAATATACAATTACTGTCTTTTGATGAGGTAAATGTGTGGAGTTATTGACTTTTGAAAAAACTGTTATTCACCGAGCCCAGCGGGCGAGGTGAATAACAAAGAGTTTTTTCAAAAGTCAATAACTCCAAACATTTACAGAATCAAAAGACAGTTATTGTTTTATTCAATAATGCAACAAAAATCAAATATCAAATTTATATGATTAAGATTACATAGTGTTACAAAATAATTTTGGGTGTTTTTTTTTTGTTTTTTTTTTTGTTATATTTTTTTCGGGGGGGGGGGGGGGGGGGGGGGGGGGATTTCCACTTATCGAAAAAATATAAGACATGTGTATAACATTTAATCTGTTAACAATTATTGAACTAGCTGTGGCCTTTTTAGTGTTTGCTGAGTCCTTGTCTAGCATTATCTTCGCTAAAGCATCATCGCTTACTAACGCAAATCTCGCTTTTTTGCTTACAATAGGAACACTTTCATTGTGAAAATAAAACAGCAGACAAATTATCTGTAGATTTTATTAATAGATAATATCGCCGTTGTAAATCTAATTTGATTGGTCGAACAAAAAAGGGAATAACCGGATTCTATAAATATCAACCGCATGCATTTTCCCGCGGTGAATAACCATTTTATTTTAGTGAATATCCTTTTTTATTCAATTTTTTTCAGTCACATTATTTTCATACAAAATGTTTTATATATTATTGAATAACATGATTTATCTAACTTGTGTAAGAATTTAACTGTAAGTGACAAGTGATTGATAGACCGTTATTTCAACTAACAACCTACACTGAAGCCATCAAGACACAATGGTCAAGACTGACAAACAGATGGAAGGACAGACAGACAAACAGGGTGATTCCAATATACCCCAAACTTTGTTTGCAAGGGGTTATAATAAACAATTCATCAAAATGATTTGGAAAATTTATATCAGTGATGCATACAACCACAGTCATGAAGTGCTAGGTATCTGACATGTATTGTTTCACCTACCAAAATACCAGGCCAATAAGCATCCAGTGATGTAAACATAGGTAGAGTTATTCCCCCTTTATTCATGTTAGCCCACATGTACCAGTCATCTCTCTTAACATGCTTCTTAATAGCTCTGTGATATTCTGGAAAAAAAATGCACATAAAAATTCAATACCCTATCATAAATATTATTTTTTTTAAAGCTGGAGGAAAACTGACTTTTTTAATATCTTGCTTTGTAATTTTGGCAAGCATTCTGATAGTGTGCAAAAATAAAATCTTTTGTCCAAATGTTTTCATAAAGTTTAAATGTAAAACTTTTTTTTAAAAAAAGACATAAAACAATTCTATTGCATAAAACCTGATATAACTTATACATAGTGTACATGTACTGGTACAGTTTTCCATCCCTGTATAATGCTTAATTATTAGACTTCCAGGGTTAGTCTAATAAGAGGTTACATGTAGTATTTTTTTTAAAAAACAAGTTCTGTATTATTTTAACTAGCTTTCCAAGTTCTTTTTCATATCCACTATTTGAGGCAGTTCCAATGGTCTAAAAGTGTGTAAATTTTTCTGACATCTTTCAACTATTAGACTGCATTTGAATTTAAATGACTTTAAATAACATAAAAGATGCCCAATAAAATCAGCTGAATTCCTTATTCTATTTTGCTATTGAAATAAATATAACATAAAATATTAATAAAAAAAATAATAAACTTTTTCTTTAAAATTCTAATTTCAGGGGAGATAATTTGTTGGAAAATGTTTGATTTTTTTTATATACAAATGTATAGAAAAGATAAGATTTTCTAAAATAACTTGATAGGCCAAACAATGATCAAACTTTTTCCTGTTTCTTAAAAGATGGTATAGATGGCTTGGTTTTGTGAAATATAACAGAAATATGATGGGTTTCCAATTACATTGTGAGTTTAAAGATGCTGAATGTCACTTTTTCCTTAATAATTTATTGAAAAACAAACTTTTCATTACAAACTTCACATGATTATAAATCTGAAGAAAGGTTGGTGACCAAAATTTTTCCCCCCATAATATAAAAGTTTAGATAAATTGTAAAATCATACCATGGAATTGTTCCAGCAGTTCTGGTATATCAAACATGATTCCAGCTTTAACTAGGTATTCAAAGTATGAGTCAATCCCACCACCTATACCAAAGTCAACAGCTGTCCACTTCCTTGTTTTAACATCAACATGGTTACCTAACTAAAATTCAGACATCAATATGCATATAAGAATTTATGCAGATAGAACTACTTTTCAAAAAGGGAAAAACAAAATGCAATAGCATGAGATATTTAACTCTAGGTACATGTACATATCTGTATGTCAAAGGTATTAAATAGAGGTCTTTCTATACAAAGACATCTGAAGTCCATTGCAACAGAAACTGCTTGAAATTTTCTTTACAAAATATTTTTTACAAAAAATACACGGCTCTTCTTAGGTGCTTGGGAAGATTGCAATGTAAAATTTTTTGTTGTTTTTAACTTTATCTTTAATTTTTCTTTAATCTACAAACATTTCATTTTATTTTAAAGAATGTGCATATTTTCAACATAACAAAACATTGAACAGCATTATGCATGATGCAACAAATAGTCTCCAACAATAGAGGTTAACATTACCAAACCAATATCAGATCGAGTGTTCCACAGACATCTCATGGCTCTCATAGCTACTTTTTCAAACACAGGATCTCCTGTCAGGCGACTGAGGGTCCCAAACTCAATGATAAACGTTCCGACTCCAGCAGTACATGTAATGGTTGTCTCCCCTTTGGGTACCCCATGACGTAGGTTCACTGTACCATATGGCATACCAGTTGGTGTATCAAAAGCTTGAATAAAAAGTTATAAATGAGTTAAATACAAGAATTAAAATACACATGCTGAAAAGTGTGTTTGTAAAAATGTCATTTGATGCGACTTTTCTGTAGACTGGCAAGCAGCAACACCAGTCATATTGAAGGCTGCTGCTGTTTTCCTTTTTGAATTTATAAATTCCCACTGATTTATTTAGATTGTTTCATGTACACTTATTCCACATCTCATTGTCATCTTAATGTGCAATGTTTTGTTTATAAGATTAAAGTACTTTTGTTTATATTTTTTAGTAGTAAGGATTTGTTTTACTCTTTTTAATTATCAAATAATTGTTCCAGGGTGCTGTTTCATAAAAGGATCGTTAGCCTAAAATTTGCAAAGGATAGCGAGCACATTAATAAATGATCGCTTTATGAAACAACACCCTGGTTCCCTATTCTTGACTTGATCTGGTTCTAAACTTCTTACCTTTTTCAGGTATAAACTATTATATATAAGTATTTACCTAAATATATTGAAAATTTAACATGTGACAGTGTTTACATGAGCATTACAGATGCATGGAAAGATCCATTTGAATTGTTCAGCAATGCTTTTACCTGGTAAAATTCTTCTGGCCACATCTTCTGCTAATCTGAGCAGGGGACCAGAACATGGCCAGCCTGGTTCCAACTCCATCCCAGCTTTCTTATACAGTAAATGAGCAGAGAGCAAACCACCCAAAACTAAAAAGTAGAGAATAATAAATTATTTCAGTGGGGTAAATAGGAATTCTTTTATATCTTCAGTGAGTACTAGTCCCTGAAGTAGGAAATTACTCAAAATAATTTGAGCACCAACACTATTGATGGGTAGATGGAAAATTTGAGACTCTTACTCCCGGGAACACATTTACATTATTGTTATGTGAGCTATGTCGCATACACTTATTCCACATCTCATTATTTTCTATATTGTGACATATTCTATTTCTTTTTTTGTTTTTTCTTGGCTTCAACAGACTACAATTTGCCTGGGGGCTATTTTATGATCACAGAAAAGATAACAACCCTTCAATGATTCCATTATGAAGATATCAGAAGCCCAATTTTTGTTGAAATAAAACCATATTCTGTGTTCCAAATTGTTATTACTTCATTAAAGCCTAATTTCTCTCTCACATTGACTGGAGTTTGTGTTGCTGATTGTGGCATTTTAATTCCACTTTGGTATTTCTTAGCAACTTTCATATTTAAGAATTAGCAAGCAAGCAAATACTTCAAATATTTGTTTCACACTCTGATTACCTTTTTGTACTTCTTGTGTGTGTGTTATGATTTAACAACCTTCTTCAAGCACCTGTGCCATATAGGGCGGAGTACCCAGAGAAAACCACCAACTTTGGGCAGGTAACTGACAAACCTAATCACATACAGGTGGGGAAGTCCTATTTTTGTAAATTACATGCGGGACCGTGCAAACACCACCTACGGTTGATCAGCTAGTAATCGTTAGTGTGGCAGCTACTTATCAATAAAGTGGCATTTAAACTAGCACCTGAGACCACTTGGCCACCAAGGCCCCTTTTTACCTACTTACATATATACATGTATGAATAATCAAGCAACTTACTTCTAATATTTGTTTCAAACACCGAGGCATTTATGTCTATGTCAAAGTTGATCATGCTGGACACCAGGTTGGCAACTCGTTGAAATTCAGTATAGTTCCCCATTATGGCAAGTGTATCTAAAGCATCTATCAAAGTCAAGGAATAACTGGAAATAAAACGATATGTATATTATTTAATATATATGTTTTCGGAAAAGCATCAAAACAAGAGGCTCCCATGAGCCTGAATCGCTCACCTGGTCTTGATGTCAACCCTATGAAGAACTTTGTAGAGCTGAATAAGCTGAACACTTAAGCAAGCAACAGCTTTTTTCTTTCAGCAATAGTTTTCATTCTGTAAGCCAAAAACATACAAAATGTTATTTTAAGGGCCATCTGAACACTTTAACTCTGTAGATACTTTTGTTAATAGCTTAATGAGCTGAACATTTAAGCAAGCAACCACTTTTCTTTATATACTATAGTTTTCATTATATAAGCCAAAAACATGAAAACAAGTTTACTTAGGGGCTGTAATCCCTATAAGGGGTCATCTGACAACTTCGTCCCTATGAAGACTTTTGTAGAGCTAAATGGGCTTAACATTTAAGCAAGCAACAGCTTTTCTCTATCTGCAATAGTTTTCATTCTTTACTCCCAAAACACTATTTTTTGCCTTTAAAGGGCTGTAACCCCTATGAGGGGTCATCTGACAACTTGGACCTTATGAAGACTTTTGTAGAGCTAAATGAGCTGAACATTTAAGCAAGCAACAGCTTTTCTTTATCTGCAATAGTTTTCATTTTATAGGCAAAAAACACTATTTTTCACCTTTAAGGGGCTGTAACCCCTATAAGGGGTCATCTGACAACTTCAACCCTATGATGACTTTGGTAGAGCTAAATGAGCTGATCATTTAAGCAAGCAACAGCTTTTCTCTATCATTAATAGTTTTCATTCTATAGGCCAAAAACACTTTTTTTCGCCTATTAGGGGCTGTAACCCTATAAGGGGTCATCTGACCAATTTTGACCCTATGAAGACTTTTGTAGAGGTTAATGAGCTGAACATTTAAGCAAGCAACAGCTTTTCTCTATCGGCAATAGTTTTTATTCTATAGGGTAAAAACATGAAACAAGAGGCTCCCAGGAGCCTGAATCGCTCACCTGGTCTTGATGTTGACCCTATACTTTTGTAGAGCTAAATGAGCTGAACATTTAAGCAAGCAACAGCTTTTCTTTACCTGCAATAGTTTTCATTCTATAGGCCAAAAACACCATTTTTCACCTATAAGGGGCCATAACCCCTATAAGGAGTCATCTGACAACTTCGACCCTATGGAGACTTTTGTAGAGCTAAATGAGCTGAACATTTAAGCAAGCAACAGCTAATCTCTATGTGCAACAGTTTTCATTCTGTAGGCCAAAAACATGAAAAAACACTATTTTTCAGGGGCCATAACCCCTATAAGGGGTTATTTGACAACTTCGACCCTATGGAGACTTTCGTAGAGCTAAATGAGCTGAACATTTAAGCAAGCAACAGCTAATCTCTATGTGCAACAGTTTTCATTCTGTATGCCAAAACATGAAAAATCTTTATTTTTCAGGGGCCGTAACCCCTATAAGGGGTCATCTGACAACTTCGACCCTATAGAGAATTTTGTAGAGCTAAATGAGCTGAACATTTAAGCAAGCAACAGGTAATCTCTATGTGCAACAGTTTTCATTCTGTAGGCCAAAAACATGAAAAAACGCTATTTTTCAGGGGCCATAACCCCTATAAGGGATTATCTGACAACTTCAACCCTATGGAGACTTTCATAGAGCTAAATGAGCTGAACATTTAAGCAAGCAACAGCTAATCTTCTATCTGCAATAGTTTTCATTCTGTAGACCAAAAACATGAAAAATCTTTATTTTTCAGGGGCCATAACCCCTATAAGGGGTCATCTGACAACTTCAACCCTATGGAGAATTTTGTAGAGCTAAATGAGCTGAACATTTAAGCAAGCAACAGCTAATCTCTATCTGCAATAGTTTTCATTTTGTAGGACAAAAACATGAAAAACCGCTATTTTTCAGGGGCCGTAATCCATATAAGGGGTCATCTGACAACTTCAACCCTATGGAGAATTTTGTAAAGCTAAATGAGCTGAACATTTAAGCAAGCAACAGCTAATCTCTATCTGCAATAGTTTTCATTCTGTAGGCCAAAAACATGAAAAATCGCTATTTTTCAGGGGCCGTAACCCCTAAAAGGGGTTATCTGACAACTTCAACCCTATGGAGACTTTTGTAGAGCTAAATGAGCTAAACATTTAAGCAAGCAACAGCTAATCTCTATCTGCAATAGTTTTCATTCTGTAGGCCAAAAACATGAAAAATGGCTATTTTTCACCTTTAAGGGGCCGTAACCCCTATAAGGGGTCATCTGACAACTTTGACCCTATGGAGACTTTTGTAGAGTTAAATGAGCTGAACATTTAAGCAAGCAACAGCTAATCTCTATCTGCAATAGTTTTCATTCTGTAGGCCAAAAACATGAAAAAATGCTATTTTTCACCTTCAAGGGGCCGTAACCACTATAAGGGGTCATCTGACAACTTTGACCAAATGGAGACTTTTGTAGAGCTTTTGATTCTGAATCAGAAGCGTGGCCTCAGATTTCCTCTATCTCTTATACTTTTTGATTTATAAGCCAAAAACAGTAGTCTGACCCCCCTAGTCTATTTTTAGTAACGGCGGCCATGTTTTTTAACGGATCAAAAATCAAAACACAAGTTTGGTGCAGGACACCCTAAGGATCATTCATAATAAGTTTCATTAAATTCTGTTTGGTAGTTTCAGAGGAGAAGATTTTTGAAAAATTGTTAACAGACGACGACGACGACGACGACGACGACGACGACGGACGCCAAGTGATGGTAATAGCTCACACGGACCTTCGGTCCAGGTGAGCTAAAAAGGCTATTTTTGACCTTTAAAGAGCCATAACCCCTGTAAGGGTTCATCTGACAACTTTGACCCAATGGAGACTTTTGTAGAGCTTTTGATTCTGAAGAGCCTATGATCCTTCGGATATCTGTTATAGTTGCTGAGTTATAAGCCATTTTAAGTGGTTTTACCCTATGTTCTATTTTTGGTAACGGCAGCCCTGTTTTTTATCAAATCATTTCAAAATGAGGATCGTTTGTTGCCAACATGTCATATACCATTCCTGTAAAGTTTCAGTTAAATTGGTTCAGTGGTTTCAGAGGAGAAGATTTTCTTAATTGTTAACGGTCGACGACGGATGACGACAGACGACGAACGACGACGGACACATAGTGATGGCATAAGCTCACCTGGCCTTTGGCCAGGTGAGCTTAAAATTTAAAGCTTTAGATATCAATTTTTTTTAAACCAAACATACAGATTTAGTTATTAAAGTTTTTAAGATACTATGGTTTCATTATTATTCGTGGGGTATCAATTTTCGTGGTTTTCGTGGGTGGCCTTGAACCACCAAATTTGATTTCCCAAAAAAAGGAAATTTAACATTGGTGTATATGCTGCAGGCTAAAGAACCACGAATATAAGAATCAACGAAACGATACTTTTTCACCAAACCACGAAAATTGGTACCCACCAAAATAAATGAATCCACAGTATGAAAATTTCATAAAAAACCATTACAATCATGACAATATCATGCAAAGAAAACAATTGATTGAAGTTGAACTTTTGCTTATTTCCCCTGTGAGGGATAGCCATGCATAAATGACTTAACTGGGATAAATATAATGAGTTCATTTTCATTTTTATTCCAAAAATGAATTCTGAATACATATTGGATTCCAGAAGAATTCTGAATCATAACTGTACAAAATGAAACTTTTATTTCCACTTGATTCAATACAATGGTATGACTGCAACAGAAGGATGCACCATACCAATGTTTATATATTTTACCTTCCCCATGTGTCGTGTCCATCACAGGTCAAAGGTCGAAGTTCATCATATGGATAGGCATATTTGATGTAACCATCATAGGCATGATAAAACATCTTCTCAACCTTTTCCCTGGAATTAAAATAAATCTTTGTGAACGCATAACAGTTTATCAGTGTATGATAATGAAAGTTTCTGCTTTACACAATGAGTAATTTTTACCTCTTCTATTTAAAAATAAATAGCAGTTTTATTGTTACAAGTTGCTTATATATCAACTTATCAAGGAAACACAATTTTCGATACAATTTTGTATTTTAGACCTGTACAAGTCCTCCTTTGCAAGTATTACATTGTATAAAGAAGCAGAGAAGTGCCAAACATTATGACTTCAACTTTTCAATCTTGTGTTTCGACATTCTGTCTGCTCCAGCATATGGCTTTTATGTGACACAATTGATTTGTTATTCCAGAGCTTGCAGGACTTACATCAATTTCTTTGGCAGAGCATCAAGTCTGACACAAAAACTGCTAAGACAAGATAATGTTGCTCCTTGCATGGTTGCTGCCTTCACTCAAGAAATTTTACGGAAGTTGAATGTATTCCACATCTCTTTATCATCTAAATAAATTGGGATCTCTATCTCTCAGGTGAGTGAAGATGTTGGTTTGTCATAGGGTTTTGCTTTGTATGTGTCTTCCTTTACTGGATTTGACCCATTGAATTGATAATTGGCAGTGTGACGCTGTGCTATAGCAAGCAGTACATGCATACTATTCCAGAGCACCAGAGTTCACTGTTACAATTTGAGTTCACATGGTTGATTTCTGTATTATTGATTTTGTGTTTTTCTATGTTTTGTGTTGTTCGCGCTGTTCACATTCATGTTTACTGCTTTTGTCATTGCTCTTTTGGACTTTTGACGCTTGTATATCTACTTTAAACTTTAAACATATTTATTTACCCTGGATTGGGAAACAAGCTTAATGCTTATATTAATCCCTCTCCAGCTAGCAGATTGCGAGTGTGGCCTTTGTAGCGGCCCCCATTGAGCCGCGTTAACCACTACACCACCGGCTCTCTGTTTCTTTGCTTCTGTATGCTGCTGAGTTTTTCAGCCCGTATCTTTATCTAGCACCCCATTTTAGGATGCAACCTGCAATGTACATGTACATGTAATACGCTCCCGAAGGAAGCAATAATGGTAAAAATGTCAATATTTTAGTTGTACTATGAGCTGAATTTTCCTTCAACGTCCGTTTTAGCACGCGCTTGTTTTCCCGAAGTTTCAGCGTCTTTTTAACGCTTTTATCTTTGAAAATTTTAGACGTCATTAAACGCTCACCTAACCCACAAGAAAAGCTAGTTTGTTTTTATTTTCGAACCAAAAAAATTTAATTAATTGAAACTTCGGGAGCGTAACAGGTTTAACCTGCCTCATATTACATCATGTATACATTGTATAGAACTACTATAAATAACAGAATTTGGCAGAAAGCAGCAGGATTGAAACTGTGAGTGTGACTGAATTTGATAGACAGACTTGTCATGACAATATTTTATGTAAAGCATACCTGTACCGTAAAATGTCATCATTTGAGTATGTTTTGCCTAATCGAGATTCTGATAGTGATATGGTTATGCTAAAAACGAATAAATATGCCACATATCGACTTTTACTGCGGGCTGCCATTACGTCTCGCCGTCTGCGAGATTGTCTAATTTTACTTCCTTTTCCGGTCTGCCATAAACAAGAGCAGCAAAGTTAGTGAAACCACGTTGAAATCTCTATAAATCTTCCGAATAAAGAGCCATCTTGCAATAATATTGAACTTGTACAATGTTCAGTGCTGCTAAGTTGACATCCTATGCGTGTTTGCCTAAATTTCTTCACCTGATACTCGAAAAAAACCATTTCAAACAATCTTGTCTCCTCATTCTTACCACTACTGCACTAGAGTCTCACTGTGATTTTAATAAGATGAACCTTAGAGGAAGTTCACACAGTATTTTCTCCTTGTACTCAGAATTTCAACATGAACTGAATCTGTAACACAAAACCACTTGTGTACTAGACACACTACTGTCCAAGAGAAGTTATTGCCACTTTTACTGCCTAAGCAGTTCTAGTCATGTTTGCTCATAATAATAGCTCCTTCTTTCACTCTGCACAAATTGTTGTACAGATCTGACTCCATTTATACAGGGTTGTCAAGTTTTTATGAGCTGCATTCGTGAGTTTTGACAAAAAATTGAAAGATCAAAGAAAGGAGTAGAGCCACGAAGGCCCTAAATCGGCCCGATATTTTCACTATTTTTTCAACTACTATAACCTGTAAAAAAATTAACTGAAGTATGTTTTGGGGTGTATTCATTTGCTACCTTCTGGATCACTTCAGCAGTGGTGTGCAATTAAACAAAAGTGGAGTACTACTGGATAATCCTGTATTTTTGCAATGATTGTGGATCACTCCAGGACTATTTTAACAGATTTTCTATTACTTTTTATATTTCTTACATAAAATATTATATAAATGTTAAGGTTCATCTGTACCTTTCGTTAAAAATAGCGAAATTTTCTACCTATTTTTTAGTATATGCAGAACAAAAACTACAAATGAAATAATAAAATAAAGCATAGCTGGACCTAGATCTGGTAATGTCTGATTCAATTTCTATCAAATTTTCATTTTAAGTTCCTTAAAAATAAAGATCTCTTTTTTTTCCTGTTCAGATTTTAAATTGAAAAAGGACAAACTATCCCTATTACATGAAACGAAGTGAACACTTTTAGTTAAATCCCTTATTAAAAGTTGCATGAAATTTGAGGCCACAAGAAAGGGTGAAAGTGATATTAGCCTTAAATCGGGTGTTTTTAAAAGCGGAGAAAAAAGAAATCTCTAGAATAAAGGATTTTTTCGGGAAGAATTCATAGAGAAAAGGTAAGAAATTTTAATATCTAGGTCCAGCTACACTTTATATTTCAATTTTATGTGCAGTTTCGGCTGTGCATATACTGAAAACAGATTAAAAATAACGCCATGTTTTAAAGAAAGGTACAGATGAACCTTAAGTATATGCAAAGATGTACACATGTCTCATAAAAATCTCTGTATTCACAAATATGGTGTTGCACTGATCACATTTGATATATTTTTTTGTCTAAGTCTGCCATTGTTATCATGTGACCTCTCCATTTCCTACCTGGGTCTGAAAATGGAGAGACTGGAGCTCTCCAGCAGAGTTCTCCCGTGCAATAAAACAGGTATGGAGTAGTCCAGTAGAGCTTCTGCTGAGCAAACGAATACACCCAAGGTATGGACAAACTTTTCATATCTGTAAGATTTAGCAAAATATTTACACCACAGGTTTAGCCTTGAGACTTTAAACAGGCCATAAATTTGAAAATCCCTCATTTTCACACATTTTCACCGGTTTCCCTGCATGTTTTGTCAAAATTAGTATTGGCCACATTCCTCGACCATCGTAATTTTTTGATAATTTATTCAAAGTATCATAATACACATTTGTATCACAAAATAATTTTGGTCCACAGGTGTGGCCCATTTCATATTCATGGATTTATATATGAAAATCAAGGAAAACTGTCACAAATTGTAATTTTTCACAAAATAGTCTATTTTTCACCTCTCTGTTCTCCTTATTGATAAATAATTGAAGGAAAAAAATATTACAATTCATGAAATGTAAAGACTAATGAACATTTATGCAGCAGCTACAAGCAGATTTATCATAGTTGAATTTTTGGGCCATTTTGGGGCCTTCGTGGCTCTACTCCTTTGCAGCCAAATTGTCGACTAGATGTGTGAGTCATGTGAGTTGTGTGACACTTGACAGGTCTGATATATAACACCATTAAAAAATAAATATATTATCCTACAGATATTCTATGATCTGCATGGATAATAAAATATCACGTTAAAAAAGGCTCCTTTAATTTAGTTTAAGTGTATTTGTTCCAGGCAATTACAATTTGTGTTTTGTCATTTAGATTTTATAGTTACACTATTTTAGAATAGAACTATTTTTTCGTTGTAGGATGTTGATGCCCAAGAAAAATAGAGTACAAATATTTGAATATCTTTTCAAAGAAGGTGTTTTGGTAGCTAAGAAAGACTTTAGTGCCCCAAAACATCCTGATATTGATGTTCCTAATCTTCATGTTATTAAGGCATTGACAGTAAGTAGTTCATGTTTACAGACTTTAGAAACTTTTTGTCTGTATTTTGTGCCTATATGAAACCCCATACATAAAATTTTCCTTGGTTCTATGTCACAAATAGTGAAATCACTAGTAGACCTAAATCCTAAAAATCCGCAAAAAAGTCATGCTTTTCCGGAAAAACCTTACTTTCCGCAAATAAATCTTAAAAATATGGATTTTCATAACAATTCTCGTATTTTTATAGCTTTCCCGTGTTGTAGAGACTTTTTCGTATTTTTGGAAAAACCATCCGGAAATTTGACATTTGACACAGTAGTCTGTGTATTGTGGATTACACGAATTTCGGAAAGTAGACAAATTGTCCATTCATGCCATTGGTCTGTGTATTGTGGATTACAATCATCACGTGACAATCGTAAATTATAGATTGATCAATTCGAATAGGTTGTACCGAGGATCATCTGTGATTTAATAAATTGTACTACCAAGATTGAACAAAATCTATTTTCAACTATTTTTCCGATATATTTATATTAAGGCTACCCAGAATTCACCCAAAAAGTTTGTTCTGTTGTTTCCATTGTTCTGTTTTTTGTGTTTTTTTTTTAATGAAATTATTATTTTAAAACAATAAAGAATGAGTTTAAAAAAAAACATTTCTTTAAGAAATTTTAGTAAATGATTGCTCTCTAATCCACAATGAAGACTAAAGAGAGAAGGTTACGTTCTTTGGCGCGTCCGTGAGAACTGTGGAGAGTTTGGGTCTATATAATATTTCTGAATTTATTTGATATTCTTACTTTAAACTTTCTGGAGATTTGTATTATATAATGCATGTACGAATCACAAGACTTTGGTCCTATAGAAATTTTATTTATGTAAAATTGCAAATGTACAAGACACAAAATAGGTAAGTTGATGTCCGTGGTTGATGTTAATAAATTATGCCTTGAATGATTTCAGGTCCTTATACAAGTCGTCGGTATAATAATATTTGTAGATAATTTGTGGATAAAGAAGAAATGAAACCCCTTGTATTTTCAGGTTCAAGTCAACCCCACCCCAACTATGAGTTTACGGTGGCAGATTTGTCTTATCAGGACGCCGAAAGTTTGTTATCCTTTATATACTCCTTTTTGTGCAATATTTGCGGGGCATACTGGTTTGAAGACTGCGTTGTTTTAGATGTATGTGACGTTGGTTAAAATATTTATTAAGTTGTATCATAAACAATTATACTTTTTACAATACTAAAAGTCAGGTACTTTTTAGACACAGACAATTCCGTAGAAGTTAGAACAGCTAACATAATTCCACTTTGTACATAAATAAAGAAATAGTTTTGTGGCCTTTCTTTTTCCTTTAGTTTTAACAATAAAGTAAGAATGTTTCCCTGGGACAGGGATGCCCCCGCTTCCCCTAAACAGAAAGTTGAAGTCCAACAGGTTTTGAAAGTCGCTTGGGACGTATAGTTTGTCATACTGAACCATCCTGTATAGTTTCAAATCATTCCAATGTACGGTTTCTGAGAAAGGCTTCACGGAAATTTGTATCTACGCAAAAATGCATAAGAAAATAAAACATAGCGTGTATGTTCTAGATATACTAGAAACAGAAAAAGATGTAACAGTAAACTTGGGATCGAAAGAATAAGATTATATCTAAACTCTTTTTCCAATTCAAGATTTATACGAAAGAAACTATACGAAAAACGCATATAGTATCGGGATTTATGTGTTTATTTATCTAAATATGTTCGAAGTATTCTTTGAATTGTACTTCTTTACTGGATTTGACACGCTGACCACTATCAACGCGACGGGCGCGTTGCAATGGACAGGAGCTGCGTATTCTTTCGAAGCCGTGATCGGAGTTCAATCTCGTACCGACTTGAACTTGTCGGACCGTTTTCTTTTTTACTTTTTTTTTGTTTTTATGCACGTTTTGTGCTGCTGGTTTATTTTGTGTTTGCTGGTAACCTTTCGCCTATAATTTGGTCTTTTGAACTTTTGAGTTTGGAATGCCCCATTGGTACATCTTTGCTTCTTTTTGCAAGGAATTTCTACCTGTGCATGCATATTAATTAGCTGTTGTTTATTGTCAAAATAATATTGTTAATTGAATTTTACAATAAACATGAACTTTCGAACACCTGTATTCATGGTATAGGCAATATACAGATTAAAGGACTACCCTAGTTGAATATTGTACTCAATATTTCTGCTCAGTACAGTGGGGCAACGATAGAGCGATACCTGATACCTGCAGTGTTCAACACAGGCGATGGCATGCCGATGAGCTGGACGACTAAGAATATAAATAGTGTCATACCTGTCTATTTAAATGGGTCTTCCAGAATTCCGACCAGTACCTCCCCGTGGTGGAAGACGGGCCCTGCTCCAGCGATAACAAAGGATACTCTGGTGCAGCTAACACTGGCGGTGGTGTGTCATGGGCTGGACAACCCATGGCACACAGCGAGTCTAATAGTCGACGCAGAGGGGCTTTAGGAGAAAGTCGCGACTATAAATACCCATCATCAGCTATTTAAATGGTTGATCGTCGCTGCACGACATTATATGTATAGAAAATAATAAGATGTGGAACATATATAAGATGTGGAACATATGTCACTTAATGAATCAATTGCATTTTGAAATCATGCACTTATGGGCCCTAAATGGGATCTAATAAATCTGTTTTATATGATTAGTTTAATAGTATTAATTACCTTAGGGACCGACCATTTAACTTGAAGTAGGGACTTGGTTTTTTTTTCTAAAAAAATATTCTGAAAATTATTTTTGATAAAAAAAATACTTTGACAGCAGAGGGTTAGAAAAAAATATTCTGAAGAAGAATTTCTGCCATGTAAAATCATGCCAATAATGAAAAAATATTCTGTGGCGACGCCTTGTTCTATTCTATTCCAGAGCTTGTGGAAATTACATCTATTTCCTTAGAAATTTTTGACACAAGGTTATGTTGCTCCTCGGTTGTTGTCTTCGCTTAAGTGATATTACAGGAGACATCATGAGCTCATAGATAAATACGGGATTTCTATCTCACAGATGAGTGCAGATGTTGGATTGTCATAGGGCTTTGTTGCATTTTCTTTCTTCGACTGAATGGACAATTGGCGACACGATGGGTGTGCAATTGCAGGCATGAACCGCTCTGTGTTCACTCTTGTTACAACTTGAGTTTGTGTTAGCAGTTGTCATTCAGCTATTTCTGTTTTGTGATTTTATGTTGTTTCTCTGTGTGGTCTTCGTCGTTTTCGTTCTCTGGTTATCTTCGAAATTTCGGACTTTTGATATTCGGATGCCCCTTTGGTACCCCATTGCTTCTTACTATGTAATATATTTATCATTTCATATCATATTCCTTGCAATTGAAAATATTAAAATATATAACTGAAGACATGACAGACCAACATGCATCTCAAAACCCGCATGGACACGATGATCGTTGGACCAACAGTAAGCCATGCAGTGAATAATATATGTGCTGTCAGTGTTTCTTAATTTTATTTTATTTTATTTTTTGGTTGTTGTTATATCACGATTATTTTTCTTCCGCATGGTCTTGTGACCAGTCTATATGTCTTGGGTGCATGTATAAGATTTCCCGAATGAACCTCGTTTAGCTAATCCAGATAATCATGACGTCTTTCTGTTTTGTTTTTTTTTGTCATTTGGAATTTTTAAAGATCCCCAGAGATGCCAAACGTCAAAAATTGTAAAAAGGCTTCCAAGACGGCATAATTGTTTGGACCATCGTTTAGCATGCAGCAAAGTTTACAATTTTTTGTCTCGCCTGCGATGAAAGTCGCGAAAAGCGAGACTTAGGTATTGTGTTTTGGACGGCGTCCACAATGTTAAAGTTTTTTGGTCAAGTCTGTTTTATGCTTTGTATGATGACCTGATTGGCCAAGACTCAAAATAGTCGGACTATATACTGTGAGAGTGGGGAAGGGATGAGTTTTAAAAAAAATCCTGGCTCTGGATTTCGTAGAAAAAAAATTGTAATGTAGAATGTAAAAAAAAAATCTGGCTAATCAATCTTGGCAGTTGCAAAACAATTGGCACGCAAAGCAAACTCAAGCCCCCCTCCCCCCCGAAAATTAAATGGTCAGTGTCGCATCGCTGGGGTAGATACGGAAGGGGTTCCACATACTGTCTACTGTGGATCAAAGGGGGGTTACAGGCCAATTTTGCTAAAAAATCAACATGAAAATTTAAATTCCGACCCCTGGACCCCTTCTCCGTAAGTTGACTGAGATGAGTGGATTTCTCATGCATTTGCCGTGTCCATGCAGTTGATTTGATTTCCTCGTATGTTGCAGCTCAATTATCACGGTAGGCCTGAATAATTGACATATTCCAAGCCCATGCAGTCAACAGGTACAAAAATTGATGACGATTTTACACACGTCTTCACCAACTACAATTTTACAAATAATAGGTTGACAGTTGATCAAAGATTGTAAAATTCACTGTGTACATACCTGAACAAATCATTTACAAATCATAAAGTAAACTTTGTTACTATTTTATTTTTGTTTTTGTTTCTAAAAGAAAATCATTCGCTTCATCCTCAACTGATGGATACTTTGTGTATTTTAAATGGCCGACAGGTAGCACACATCAACACGCGACAATACACAGGTAAATTTTATGGGGAACAATTAGGAGAATTGAGAATCGCGATGTAATGCGCATGTGACAAGATCTAAAGATTGGGTCCATATTTCTGCATTTGTTTAAAAGAGATTTCCTCTATAAAATATATGTTTGAAATTGTGATCGCCGTATACAAAATTATTTTCAGGTATATTGCCTTGCCTGAATAATTTCGGTTTTGCCGAGATATGGTGAAATTTAATAGAAGTAAAACGACGGGATACCAAAAATCAAAACGAAAAGGGCAGGATGTAGTTTTCACTGAAAATATGGTCAATAAAAAAAGAAATCCAGGCTCCTATTTGCGAAAATAAAAAGGCCATATTTCTGCATTTGTTTAAAAGAGGGTCAAAAGAGATTTCCTCTATAAAATATATGTTTGAAATTGTGCCGTATACAAAATTATTTTCAGGTATATTGCCTTGCCTGAATAATTTCGGTTTTGCCGAGATATGGTGAAATTTAATAGAAGTAAACAGACGGGATACCAAAAATCAAAACTAAAACGGCAGGATATAGTTTTGACTGAAAAATATGGTCAATAAAAAAAGAAATCCAGGCTCCTACTTGCGAAAATAAAAAGGCAGGATGCTATACATCCTTATAGCCCCATTCCCTTTTTCCCCATAAAAATCAAATGGTCGCCTGGCCGTAAGGTAAAGCACCCGCTGTATTTCATATTTCCCATCCCCTCCTTTAAGCAGAATACCCCGATGATGTACAAAAAAATCCAGGCTCCAATTTTTCTGAAAAATAGAAAGGCAGGACGAAAAAAAATATCCATAGCTACCCCCCCCCCCCCCCATAAAAATCAACTGGTTGCTCCCATAGGTTATAAAAGCTTCATAAAATGTATATTATCGGCTAACAAAGTTCTATAAGAATCATTAATGAAGGTAATAACATACTATTAGACTCTAATGTCTAAGAGAGAAAAAATCCAGAGAGAGACGGAACGGAACGCTTCAACTCAACCGTCCAGTTATAAAGGCAACATATGTTGGATTGGACAGTGCCTCACTCTTAAAGAAGGACACTCATTACTAATAATTTTATATGCAGGATCACAAGTTTTAGATACTTACGCTAGTAGCTAAAGATCTTTGTATTTCACTGTCATAGTCTAAATTGGCTTTTCTCTGATGCATCAACCCTCAGGGTATTATATAACTACAGACTATTGTTAACGCTGAACTATGAAAAACAGCTACCCTTTCCCTTAAAGACCAATAACGCAGAGAGTTGACATTGAGAAAATAGACAACCATATATACTGTCATTTTCATACAAGTTTTTTTTTTTTTCAGAAAGGAGGAGGGGTCAGATTTTTAGCGTTGACGACAAGCGATATTTTACATATGGATGCTTACATGTAGTTGGGTTAAATAGCCACGGAAACAACAAACAATTTAACAATTAGCCATGGTACTCGATCTACTTCCAATACAAAAGCATGCAGTTGTGATGGAAATGGTCAAATCATTCTACCTTTTATTACCGATTTTCTTTCTTTCTTATTGACAAGTTTTTTGCATACCCTTTTTAGAGGTTTGCTGGACTTTTTAGCTATATACATTCAGGAATCTTATATAGGACACGGGTATCGCCGCTACCAACTAAATAAGAAGTTGTCTCATATCGTTACCCGTACACTTGGGGAGGCAGTGGTATAGCTACAGTCCCTTTGAAAACGAACAGGTTACACATACTATTAAACATACCCTGGGACTTATACAATTAAAAACGAAAGAATATGGAATAAGTGGACACTTCGAATAAACTTGCACTACCTTATAGATCCCTGTATGATTAAATTTGCATCCATTTCATTTAAACATATTTATTTACCCTGGATAAGGAAGCTAGCTTAATGCTACTATTTAACCTCTCCAGCCGTGCAGTTTGCGCGTTTGGCCTTTGTAGCGGCCCCCTTTGAGCCTAATCTTATCGAACTCTACAAAGAGGTCTTTATCGTTCACAGGGTGGTGTTGAAACTGATTATCTTTGAAAAGTTGTCAGACTGTTCGTATTATTGTGCTTTAATGAAACATTGCCGATATTTTACTAATATAGTTGAAGATGCCTACGGAACCGGCCGCAGGCAAATATCCTCCTCCAATCTTCGTATCATCTGCTATAACGGCAAGTTCTTCTAGCCTTACATATTCAATAGTAAAAAACATACATGACATAATTCATTAGAAATAATTAAAATACGACAAGCTTTACTAAAACCCAGCGGTAATAAACAATTCCCTTTCCCAAAACACCAAAGTCTCCACAACAAAGGAAAGCTATGAAAATACTAGGACTGTTATGGAAATCCTGCCTGCATACATAACAGGACAGTTTTTTTTTATATGGTATATATAGACATTTACACCTACTAGCTCGCAATGCTCAGTCTATCTATTCTTCTAAGACTCTTCTAACACAATAACAACAAAATAATAAAAACAAACAACAAAGCATTATGACACGTATATGTATTAACAACAAACAGATTAATTTGAAATGATTTTTATTTAATTTATTCAATCTACTCAGGATTGACGATAGTCACGTGATGATTGTAATCCACAATACACAGACCAATGGCATGAATGGACAATTTGTCTACTTTCCGAAATTCGTGTAATCCACAATACACAGACTACTGTGTCAAATGTCAAATTTCCGGATGGTTTTTCCAAAAATACGAAAAAGTCTCTACAACACGGGAAAGCTATAAAAATACGAGAATTGTTATGAAAATCCTTATTTTTAAGATTTATTTGCGGAAAGTAAGGATTTTCCGGAAAAGCATGACTTTTTTGCGGATTTTTGGGATTTAGGTCTACTAGTGAATCATTCCATGGAATTAATTTATTGTTAAAAAATGTAAAAAAAAAGTAAATTAAAAAAAGTCTTGAGGTCCAAATAATGTCTATGTACATTGCAAATTGTTTAAGTTTTTATTAGTCTGTGTTGTATTTTTTTATGAATACATGTATTGCAGTCTGATGTAAGTCCAATTGTAGATAGTAAGGTCACCGGTGCACAGCATTTTGAAACCATTAAACAGCAATTTATATTTAACCAGCAATTTAAATTTTCCAAGTAAAATGTCATTCGATTACAAATACATGTATATAATATTTGAAATATCTTTCTATGATATTTGTATAAACTGAAAATAATTATCACCAAAAACTTGTAGGTAGTTTTTAAAACAAATATCATGTTGCACATGCTTTACAATTGTTTTCTATTTCAGTCTTTAAAATCACAAGGATATGTCCGAGAACAATTTGCCTGGAGACATTTTTATTGGTATTTGACAAATGAAGGAATAGAATACCTGAGAAATTACCTCCATCTCCCAGCTGAAATTGTCCCAGCCACACTCAAGAGACAGACAAGGCAGGAGGCTCCTAGTAGAGCACCCAGACCAAAAGGTTCATTCATATAAATCTGTGAAGTGTAACTGAACCTAATGTCTGATACAAGATGACATCTTCTAGTACAAAAATGTAGTAGTTATATGTAAAAAGTTTTAAAACATATGATCACAATATCCAACACTAAATTATGAAAATAGATCAAATGTGTTCATTGTTAATTTTGTAGTAATTTGATGATTAGGTATGCACCAGTAACTACCTTGCATGAAATTCTGTGTTATTGAGTCCGTTGTTGATAAAAATATTGACATGCACAAATGTTAATTGCATATATGATGTAGTGAAAGATGAGTGTAAAACATTGTTTATGATTTGATTCTAATCATGAAAAGATGGCGAGCAGTGCCAAAAGGCACTGCTCAAGGCTGCTGGTGGTTGACCATTGTGGTTTTTGTGTTGCCTGCGAAGCAGAGCAGGACATAGGTGTTACTTTACCGGCGACGGTGGCGTTAACTTTTTGCAAAAGTTTTATGAGCACCTCCATATCTCAAGAACTATAAGTCCTAGCTTGATGAAACTTGGTATGCATATGCCCCAGTAGTAGCTTAGCACAGTTGCATCCCCATCTTCTGACCTTGACCTTGATTTTCCGGTTGAGTGACTTTGACAATTTTCAATACATAAAATAGCAATGGAAAAGTTTTGCGAGCATCTCCATATCTCAAGAATTATAGGTCCTAAGTTGATGAAACTTGGTATGCATATGCCCCAGTAGTAGTTTAGCACATTTGCATCCCCATCTTTTGACCTTAACCTTGATTTTCCGGTTGAGTGACTTGTACAATTTTCAATACATATAATAGCAATGGAAAAGTTTTGTGAGCACCTCCATATCTAAAGAACTATAAGTCCTAGGTTGATGAAACTTGGTATGCATATGCCCCAATTGTAGCTCAGCACAGTTACATCCTCATCTTTTGACCTTGACCTTGATTTTTTGGTTGAGTGACTTTGATTATTTTTATTGCATATATTTGCAATGTTTAAGTTCTATAAACATTTTTTGATCACAGAAACTGAAAATCCATGTAAATTCAAAATATAGTGGAAGTAAGAAAGAATAATTGTTTCTGATGGTGCCGGCAGGCGAGACATACTTTAGTGTTAACTCTTGTTCTAAATTGCCGTTTAATTGTGGGCTGTGTCGCGTACACTTATTCCACATCTCATTATTTTCTATTAAATTATTGAGAAAAAATTATCCTGTCACAGAATGAGTACAAGATTCCTGAATCTATTTTATAATACATTCCTCTGTCAAAACAAGAATAAACATTGCATACGGCATCAAACTTTTTTTTTACTTTTAAAACTGGCTTAACATACTATGATAATCTATTTATAGGTCCAGAAGGATCATCACGAGGCCCTGGCACTGGAGATCGTGAGGCATACAGACGACAACAACCAGGTATACATAATGTGTATTACACTAGACTTTACTATAGACTTATTTATATTATTGAGGGATCTGATGGTCTTTTGATAGATACATAAGGCTTCACCAATAAACACTAGAAATTTCAATAATGAAAATTATTTAAGGACATTATGTTTCATAAAAATCACTACTAATTATCTTTAACTATGAAAAAAGCATAATTAAAACCAGTTTACCTACAGTCAACATCCCTATTTTCACATTGTATTAATTCCCTAGTCAGCCATTTTCACCAAATAAGTTACTTAGCAAAATCAGAATTTGACTTAGAAACACAACACCAGTGAACCTGTTTGAAATGTAAAATTGTGTAAATAAACACATTTACAGTACATGTTTTTCAACGGAAGGGGAGGTTTGGCGTGCCATAAAACCCAGCTAAACCCACCATTTCTTTAAATGCAAGTACCAAGTCAGGACCATTGCCATCTTCAATTTCTCCAGTATGTCTTGCTTGTTTTGTCTTTTCTGATGGACATTTGAGATCGATTTTCCAAGTTCGGTAATTTTGTTATTTACTTAATTCATGACAATAACTAAACTTCATCATCAGGTAAGCTTTCAAGCAATTGATTATTCTTATTACTCTGCAAACAAAGTTGAAAGGTTTATAGGAATCACCCAGTCAGTTCACATTCACTGCCAATTCATCATGTTCATAAAAAGTATACATTGCAAAATTACACCTTTTAATTCATGCAATCGTCCTGAGTTTGACAAAACTATGCATGGGCATGATGAAGGAAGTGCATCATATTAAGATGAGCATAAGGAAATTGCTCACGAATAAGTTTATTTCTGATAAGTAGTTAAGAATTTTGATTCCTCTAAGTCTTCCTAGTTATTGTCAGATCAATGTCTGTTCAGCTTTTTACTTGTCATACAAACTTTCAGGGACAACAATATTTTTTCAACTTGATAAATCTGGTAATTTTAACAAATTGTAGGAAGGGTTGATGCGGTTTCTTTTTTCATTCCAATCAATACTTTCAGCTTTACCTTTCTGGTAATTTTTATCCCCCTTGAGGTAAATTCATATACATTTTGGAAATTCCTTCATAGTTGACTGAGTGGGTGCTAGTAGGGTATCCAGAGATATCTTGTGTAATTTTATACATATGAAAAAAATACCTCTAGCAATTTTATTACTATCCTTTTATTCGGTGAACATATTTATTATCAGAAATCCTTTCCTTTGATTTCATTTTCATTCATAGAAATGTCTATTATGTTTTCTCTTTACATAGATAATTAAATTTTGTTTGGATGATTCATTTTACAATATTTAAGGCAGTAACAACAAAATACTTGAAAGGAAATGATTAGATACCTAACACAGATTTTTAGAAGCCACTTAGAATTAATTGCATTAATACTAAATGCAGGACTTTTAGAGGCTAAATACATGAAAAAGAAATAATCTCAGAAAGATTGATGAAAAATGTGCTTGCTCTGACACACACAGAATTTGTACAGTATATATTTTTTTCACAAATTACACAGAATTGTGATTTCCTGTCTAACTGTGATTACAGGTGGTGGTGATGACAAGAAAGCAGATGTAGGAGCCCCAGCCGGTGGCAACTTCCAATTCGTAAGTTTTTCCATTTATTTGCATTGAAACAAAAAAGAATATATGGTCAGAATGTAATCATTATATGATACCAATGACAACAGTCAAACTGAAAAACAAAACAAAAAAAACCATATAAGCTAAGGAACAGCATCAATCTCCTTCAGTTAGCCATTTATTATGTCAATTGCAACATGTTGCAAAGTGAAATCTAGGAGTCACTGACACTAGCCGTCGTCCTGTGTCCTGCAGCGTCACAAAATTTTCGTCACAGTTTTCTGGGCAATGACATGACACAGCGACTTGATATTTGGCATATAACTTCCTCCTGTAGTTCTATATGGTGTAAAGTGATTTTATCACCATAACTTATCTACTTCCTGTGTACCAAATATTTGAAGATGCAGGTGACATTCATCTTCCATGGAAGACTCCCATTCTCTAGTTACACAAGCTTTCACCTCACAACATGATAAAATACAGAATTTACTATCTTAGGTTGATTTCCTTCATATGAATTATATCCAGACATGGTCCATGCTGGGCCTGGGTGGCAAATAGACCCATAACAGTGCCTAGCTTGTCGTAAGAGGAGAATTCGGGTCTTGTAAATCTGGTCAGTGCTCAGCCCCAAAGGGCTACCAAGTGGCAGGTGTGTATCTTTGGTGGCTGAATAGGATGACCCTCATCTGTCGGGTTGTCAGGTTACAATTAGGAATTCCTTACCCATGTCAGACTCAGTGGGCCAGCAAGAGTGAAGAATGCCACACTGTATGAAAAAGAATGAAAAACAACCCGCTTAAAACAACTTCTCCAATTTAGTAGGATAATTTGTTACAACATTAGATGTGCACACTACATGAATGCGGGTACGGCTAATTGGATTCCACGGCGGTAATGATACTTGAAAAAATGTTATATAATGTACATGCTGTTTGACATTTTGTGTCAGAGAGCATTATATACATGTATATTTTCTTTTTCAGAGAGGAGGATTTGGACGAGGAAAGCCACAGCAGCCCCCACAGTGATATTGACAATTTACTTTTGGGGGGAAATAAAAAAAAAAAAAGGAGAAAAAACCAAATCCAGTTTATGTAGAGGCCCATCCCAAGAGTTATTCTGATGAAGTGTATATGTGCATTGTTTTAATCTCTATTTCCTGTATTGGGGTTTATTAACAGTGCTTAACAACTTTGTTTAACACCAGCCTGTTCACTAAGTCCTTTAAATGTAATGATCTAGGTAGTTGGTTGTTTGAGCAAGTGTAATCTTGTCTTGGTTACTGAAAAGGGTAGGCCTGTCTTCTTCAGTAAAACTAATTTATTCCGACGGAAAAATGAATAATTTGGTCACGAATCGGCTTTGGAGCTTCAAGTCTTCAATGTTGTGGAAAGAGGTGTTGGAGGAAGTGTCGGACATTAACTTAAAACGCACTGACGAGGTTCTTGTGCCATCTCAAAAAATTGGACGTCCCAAAGAGAAATCCGATTAAAAAATAGTTTTTTAAATATTTTCTAGTTTGACAGTTTAAGTGATTTCTAATTTGACAGTTACTGAAGTTTTAGTTTGACAGTTACTGGTTTGACAGCTGAAGTGAATTCTAGCTACATTCTGACTATAAATTCCAGTCTAGTCGGTGTCTTTGACATGTTTATGATTTTTGTTTCTACTAATTCTAGTCAAGAATAAATGTTGTTTTTTTTTCATTTATACTGCTTTTGAAAAAATAATGTTTTAAAGGAACATGGTAAAGAAAACTTTAATACTCATCCAGAGAATTCATTTGGCATAGTTGTTTTGGAAATTTGGTTTATACAGTTCTACATTGTTTGGTATTATGTATTTTGGCCCTTCATTTTCTTTTGCAAACACAACTGATGAGACTACAAAAGTCGAAACACATGTCTTGCGTACTAATTTGTTTTTCAACCTCAATCTTTGATGACTTGCATTCAAATTTATAGCATACAGAATGGTGTAAATATTTCATTCCAGTATTCTCATAAACAACATTGAAGCTCAACTAATTTTCAACATAGTGGTATTTTTCTTTTCCAGCTCTGAAAAGTCTGGCAGATCTGCTATTCTGACAATACATATAAAACTTAAAAGTTAAGAGAAAAAATCACCTGCCTCAGTGCCTGGTCAGTTTCAGAAACTAAGAAACTAGACCCGGGGGAGGGGGAACAAACATTCTTTTAATTGTGGCCTGGACCAGGTGCATCAGTAGGGTAAGCGTCCTCTGCTTTTCATGGAACACAAAAAAAGAACTATCAGAATATGCTAAGAATTTAATACATGTAGTGTGGACTTTTAAGCATAAAAAGCTGTACTTTCATATTTCTTTACACAATAATATCCAAATGGTGGTCGATGTTCCGATAATTAGAGTTGACATGAAAAAAAAAAAAAAAAAAACCTACCTACCTACCCATTTCCAAAAAGTTGGGTAGGGGAGTGGACAAACAAAGATTTTTTTAATTGTGGCCTGGGCTGTTCCACTATTTTATCAGTAGTTATTTGACAGGAGATATCCATTTAAACTTCTACCTGTATTGATATGCATCATTATTATACCCCCTGCAAACAAAGTTTGGAGGGTATATAGGAAATACCCTGTCTGTCTGTCCGTCTGTCTATCCACATAACTCGTAAGTGCTTTTCCTTGAAGGATTTTGCTGAAACTTAATATGAAGAAAGTACATCATATGTAGATGTGCATGAAGAATTTTCATTGCACTCTGACATCATTCAGGGGAGATAATTGGACTTAGACTTTTTAAATACATTATTCAATGGGAGACCTTGTAAGCGCAACTCCTCATCAACCACTTGAAGGATTTTGATGAAACTTTACCTGAAGGAAGTGCATCATATATAGATATGCATGAAGAATTTTCATCGCTCTTGGATATCATTCAGGGGAGATAATTGGACTTCGACTTTTTAAATACATTATTCAACAGGAGACCTCCTAAGTGCAACTCCTAAACTGTATGAAGGATTTTGATGAAACTACATGGAGAAAGTACATCATATGTAGATGTGCATGAAGAATTTGAATTGCTCTTGATTATCTTCGAGGGGAGATAACTGGATTTGAAAATTTTTTTGCCCCATCTACGAAAGTAGAGGGGCATACAGTGTTCGGGTCTGTTCGTCCTTCTGTCCATCCGTTCGTCCGTCCATTCGGATGTCCGTCCCAAATCCCATATTTCCAAATTTGCACTTACTGACAAATGCCACATCAATCATATTGGTATGGTAGGTGCATCTAGTGATGATAGGAACATTGCATGCTTCGGATGCTGGATGTGACCTATATTTTCTGCATGAATGATTATGTACAGAAAAATGGTTAAAGTCTATTCCTTCTAACTGACAAGTGCTACATCAACCATATTGGTATGGTATGTGCACCTAGTGATGCTAAGCACAATGCATGCTTCGGATGCTGGCAGTGACCTATATTTTCCACATGAATGACCACTTAAAGAAGAATGGTTAAAGTCCATTCATTCTTACTGACAAATGCCATAGTAACTAAATTGGTATGGTAGGTGCACCTAGGGATGCTTAGCACAATGCATGCTTCGGATGCTGGATGTGACCTATATTTTGAATTTTCCACATGGATGGCCTCTTAAAGAAGACTGGTTAAAGTCCATTCCCACTTACTGACATGTGCCACATCTACTAAATTGTTATGATAGGTGCAACTACAAAATGTAGTGATGCTTAGCACAATGCTGGCTGTGACCTATATTTTTCGCATGAATGACCACTTGAAGACCATTCCTTTTTTACTGACATGTGCCACTTCAACTATATTGGTATGGTAGGTGCACCTAGTGATGCTTTCGGATGCTGGCAGTGACCTATATTTTCGGCATGAATGACCACTTATAGAAGAATGGTTAAGTTAAAGTCCATTCTTCTCTTATGACACCTAATTGGCAAACCTATTGGTGTCATATAAATTCAATTGAAAAAGGTACCACTATTCTGAATTTGCGTATTAAAGAAACTTTAAACATATGTATTAGAATATGTACTAACAAAGAACCTCATTGGTGGTTGAACCAAGAAGCCAAGCGGTACCATTGGGGCTTTCAAAGTCCAAAATTGGAAAATGCAGACAAAATCAATCAAATGTAAGAATCAGACAACACCAAAAACAAACTCTAAAAGGATTAAATAGTTCCTGCTTCTTGGAAAACACAAGCTGCATTGCTAACAGTCATTTCAGCTTGTCAAATCTGGTTTAAAAAGACAACAAAATGAAGCTGACAAACCAACATCTGAGAGAAAGAAATCCCTTATTTGTCCACAAGTACATGTCTGCTATTAAATTATAGAGTGAAGACAACAAAATAGGAACATAATGTCAACATTTTCAGGTCAGATGTGACCCTCTATCAACAAGGAAACCATTACGTGTGTCACTGGCATCAATTACAGAAAAAGGAGGATGTTCAACTAAGTTTTAAGCAATTTTTTAACAAAGTATGAATGTCATAAGAAGAAAACATTTAAATGCATCAGGAGACAAGCATACAAATATCAATATCAAAATTGTCCCCCTGATATTGCATTCATGATTTAGTGATTAATGAAACAGAACATGTCTTCAAGTCTTTTTTTTTAAAATGCCCCTGCAACGACATCTCGGGGGGGGGGGGGGCGGCAGTAACTCTGTACGAATTTTGGTGAAGTCTTCTCAGAAACCATACACGAGAATGATTTGAAACTTGGTAGGGTGGTTCAGTGTCTTAATATACATGTAAGCGACATTCAGACATGTCGGACTTCTTATTCCTATTTTGGGAATGGTCCGACAGATATACTTTATGGTATGTCTGTACGAATTTTCCGTCAAGCTTTTAATATGACAAACTGTTCGTCCTAAGCGACTTTCAGACCTGTCGGACGTGTACTTCCTATTTGGGTTACGGACGGATAGACTTACGTTCGTATGTCTGTACCAATTTCTGTCAAGCTTTTCTCAGAATTAAACCGTACATGGGAATGATTTGAAATTTGGCAGGATGGTTAAGTATGACAATCTGTACGTCCTAAGCGACTTTCAGACCTGTAATTCCTGTATTCTATTATACCGTCGATATATCATCTTTACAAAAACCGAGCAGTTTTCGACAATACTGAGACACTGACTTACTTATATATATAAAGATTATATTTCCCCGGACATTTTATAGTAAAGTTTATTATTTACAATCACGAAATTACAGAAAAACTTACGGAAAAACTTCGTTTTAGGTATTTTTCAGGAAGCGTGGACGCGCAGGCTGTATTCTATTCGTCCACGCGGCGTGGACGCGCAGACACTGCCTTTGGGGTTGGGCCGATATGAAAATCGACTAGAACATTTCTCTAAGGCTTTTCTCTGAAACCGTACAAAGGAATGATCTGAAATTTGGTAGGATTGTTTGCATGAAAAACTGTACGTCCTAAGCGACTTTCCTACCAGTCGTAACTCTACTTTCTGTTTTTGGCTAAGCGGGGGCATCCATGTCCCATTGACATATTCCTTCTTTATTTCAACCTTGTTTTCCATTTAAGTTGCACTTTGTTTCTAGTTCTACCAAGCAATTGATATTTTCCATACCTGATGGATTTAAACCTTTATTGATGTTGTGCTGAATATCATTCTATTTGTACCTTGCTTTATTAAAAAAGATGTTTGTCATTCTGTCTGTTGTTTATTTTGTAAGCATAGTTATCCGTTATAGCTCACCTGACCCGAAGGGTAATATCACAGTACACTACGTATCTGTCTGCTTACTTTTCTTCAAAGATGTTCTTTGAAACCACTGAAGGGAATGTTTTCATACTTTGTACAGTTGGTCTCTATGATGTGCTCTATCATGTTCATGGTTTGACCAACCAACAGGGCCGCAGTTACAGCTTGAAAAGCACGAAACATGTACTATTACAATAGAAATAAAAATCTGAAGGAAGCTTCCATCTTCAGCGAACGTGTACAAAGCTTTCCACTTTCAGACAACGGTTGAAGTCAATTCCCGCTTGCAGACATGGTATGGTAGATGCACCTAGTGATGGTAAGCACAAAATGTTATTCGTATGCTGGCTGTGACCTATATTTTCGGCTTGAATGGCAACTTACAGAAGAATGGTTCAAATCCATTCCAGCTTACTGACAAGTGCCACATCAATCATATTGCTATCTGAGTTGCACACAGGGATGCTAAGCAAAATGCACGGATGCTGGCTGTGACTTAAATTTTCTGAATGAATGACCACTTTCAGAAGAATGGTTAGCCAAAGTCCATTCCCGCTTACTGACAAGTGCCACATCAATCATATTTGTATGATAGGTGCACCCCGGGGAAATGACTTGGGACTTTTTTGGGTGGGGATGTGCTATTTTCGATTCGAATTCAATACCCATATTTATATAAAATTTCCAATTTTCATGACCCATTTTTATATGACCAATATTTATTTTTATGACCTATCTTTATATTCAGTAAACTGTATTACAGTAATGGGGGTGGACAGGGGGTTCTCTTCCCCGTCCCCTTTGTCCGCCCTTGTACCCCGCTCCCCGCCCTTCCACCCCTGCTCCCCGCTTCCTCAACCCCCGTACCCCTGTCCGCCCCCTCAGTAATATTTATTTATTTTTTTGATTATTGATATATTATGGCTCTTAATTGTTGCCAAATATAATTGGCGTTGAAGATTTTTTTCTATCAGCTTATTGCTGGTGCAGAATTTCATAGGGCATATCTATATCAAAATGGACAAAACATGACCCATATTTATATGAGACCAGAGATTTTTTTAATGAAAACAAAAAGCATACCCATTTTTAAATAAAATTCTCTTAAAACTATACCCATTTTTAAGTAAATTTACCAAAAAAAACCTACCCATATTTTTGGCACATCCACGTACACCTTTATATAGGAAGTTACCCCCCCCCCCCCCCCCCCGGAGGTGCACCTAGTGGTGGTAAGCACAATGCATGTTTTGTATGCCGACTGTAACCTATATTTTCCGCATGAATAACCACTTACAGAAGAATGGTTCAAGTACTTTGCCCACTGACAAGTGCAACATATAAGTATGATATTTGGGCCTATAGGGATACTAGCAAGATGTATTGTTCAGGTGCTGGCTGTGACCTTTTCCTGCATTGATAAGCACTTAAAATCAATTCTCGCTAAGTGACAATCAACTTCAACTAGGATCCTCGTCTAAATCCATACTGGACATTTACAACGAGGGGAATGATGTACGTGAAAAGAAAGGTGCGGTTCATACAGTGTTTGGCATTTTCAATATTTTTGGAAGAGCGCCTCTGATGAGTCTTGAATAGACGAAACGCGCGTCAGGCGTAGCAAAATTTATTGTCTGGAACTTTGTTGTCATTTGTATTTCCAAACAGAAAAATGAACTGGTGATTGAAATCAACATGTATAAACACTGTACAAGAAACGGGTCTGGCTTGTACTGTTGGCTGCCACGGAGGTTGTCCCTGGATGGATGTGTTAAAGGCCTCCAGTGATGGTGATGAGACAACTGCTTCTGGTAGCAAGTTCCAAACAGTGATGGTCTTAGGGAAAGATGAATGCTTGTATGTGTTGATACGGCAATGGAATGGCAGGAACTTCATACTGTGGCTGTGTCTGGTTCTCGTTGAAGTTGATTGGGGTGGTATGTAGTGTGATGGTATCGCTACTAGGTGGTTGACTACCTTGTACATCATGGTTTCATCTGCAATAATTCTTCTCTGCTGTAGGGTGTTCCAATTCAGCTGTTAAATCATAGATGTAACACTCTCGGGTTTCTCCGGATTATATGGTTTGTTGAAAACAAAACGGGCATCATTACGCTGTACTTGCTGGATCTGTTTGATCTGTGTGGTGTATTGTGGGTTCCAGATAGGCGTGGTATACTCTAATTTGGGTCTTACTAGGCTCTGGTATATGGCACGCCATATTTATATTTATTCCTCTTTAAAGATATCTCATAAAATTTATAAGATATCTCGTATATTTTGTAAGATATCTTATCAAATATATAAGATATCTCATTTAAATGGTAGTGTATATGATATCTTATAAAACATATGAGATATCTTATAAAACATATAAGATATCTTATAAAACAAATAAGATATCTTATAAGACATATAAGATATCTCATAAAGTTTACAAGATATCTTATAAAGATTATTAGATATCTCATATAAAATAATTTATAAGATATCTTATAAAACTTATAAGATATCTTATAAAACTAATAAGATATCTTATAAAGTTTATAAGATATCTCATAAAGTTTATAAGATATCTCATAAAGTTTATTAGATATCTTATATATTTTATGAGATATCTTATAAGTTATTTTTTATAAGATATCTCATAAAGTTTACGAGATATCTTATAAACTTTATAAGATATCTTATAACTTTTATAAGATATCTTATAAATTATTTTATATAAGATATCCCATTTAAATGGTAGTGTATATGATATCTTATAAAACATATGAGATATCTTATAAAACAAATAAGATATCTTATAAGACATATAAGATATCTCATAAAGTTTACAAGATATCTTATAAAGATTATTAGATATCTCATATAAAATAATTTATAAGATATCTTATAAAACTTATAAGATATCTTATAAAACTAATAAGATATCTTATAAAGTTTAAAAGATATCTCATAAAGTTTATAAGATATCTCATAAAGTTTATTAGATATCTTATATATTTTATGAGATATCTTATAAGTTATTTTTTATAAGATATCTCATAAAGTTTACGAGATATCTTATAAACTTTATAAGATATCTTATAAACTTTATAAGATATCTTATAACTTTTATAAGATATCTTATAAATTATTTTATATAAGATATCTCAAAATCTTTATAAGATATCTTATAAACTTTATGAGATATCTTATATGTTTTATAAGATATCTTATATGTTTTATGAGATATCTTATATTTTTTTATAAGATATCTCATATGTTTTATAAGATATCTTATAAACTCCCATTTATATGAGATATCTTATATATTAAATAAGATATCTTATAAAGTATATGAGATATCTATAAAGAGGAATAAATGTAAAAACGGCTTGCCCTACGGTAGGCTCTCTCTCTGACTTTTGGTGGACAATGTCTGTGATTGCGTTTCAAGAATCCTGGTATGCCAGCTGCTTTCTTACAAATATTGTCGATGTGTAGGTTGTATCGTAGGTTGTCATGAAGTTCTACTCCAAGATATGGGTGGTGGTGTACAGTTTCCAGTGCTTCGATCCCCTTCTATGGTGTAGTTAAGGGGTTTTTCTTGTTGGTATTTCAAAACTGCATGATTACACACTTCTTGATGTTGAATTCCATCCGCCAGATGTTGCTCCACTGCACTAGTTTGTTGAGGTCGTCTTGTAGAATTTCATTATCTGTGTTGTCATTGACTGGTCTGTAGATTACACAGTCGTCTGCGAAAAGGCGTATTGTTGAAGTTAGATCACCGGTAATGTCATTGATGAATATTAGGAAAAGTGTTGGCCCTAATACTGTTCCCTGGGGACACCTGATGTAACTGGTGAGGTCTTAAATGTGGCATTGACGACTACAACCTGTTGTTGGCGGTCTAGCTGTAAGGAAGTTGTTGATCCACCTCTGTGTTGTGCATTGTATTCCATAGTAAAGGAGTTTGTTTGACAGGCGATGGTGCGAAGCCTTGTCGAACGCCTTCGAAAAGTCAAGTATGGCCATGTCAACTTGCGTCCCACTGTTCAGATGTTTGGCAATGTCATCAGTTGACATGAGTATTTGTGATTCACAAGGTCTTTTTGCTCGGATTCCATGTTGGTTTTCATGAAGAATGTTTTGGTTGTCTATAGATGGTTCATGACTTGGGAGACTATTATATGCTCTAGCATCTTCGATTCCACTTCTGTTTAGGAGACAGGTCTATAATTCCCTGGTTTTGATCTGTCACCTTTCTTAAAGATGGGTACAACATTCGCGTTCTTCCAATCATCAGGAACATCGCCAGTATCCAGTGACTGCTGAAAGATCAGAGTAAGAACGGATGTGATGGTGTTGGCCATTTTCTTGAGGAAGGTGATTGGTATCTTATCTGGTCCTGATGCTTTCCTCTCATTGAGTCTGTTTATGCAATTTGTTACTCCACCTTGTGTAACAGTAATGTCTTTCATTGCGTGAAACGGGGACGGTCCCTTTTCTGGAATTTTTTTCTCTGTTTTCTCTGGTAAATACAGATGTAAATTGGTCATTCAGCAGGTTTGCTTTTTCGAAAGGGGGTATCAGCAATGCTGACGCCTTCTTTAAGTGTACCAATGTTCATAGTGTCTTCTTTTCGACTTTTGATGTATTTCCAGAAAGTATTGATGTTGAGTCTTTTTCTGGGTCAAGCAGATTGTTTAATAGGTATCTATGGTAAGAGCAGTGAAGTGCGCCAGTTTCTTACAATCTTCCTGTAATTCTTGAAGTCAGTAAATTGTTTGCTATTGGGACCATGCTTCTTTGCTTGTTTGTACAATCCGTCTTTCTTGCGTGTCATTCTTTTGATTTCTCTTGTCATCCATGGTATATCAGCTCTTTTGGTTAGGATCTTTGTGGGTATACAAGAGTCCATTACCGCAATAATACATAAAGCTTTTATATATAATTACCTATGTTTTTTGTGCAACCTTGTAACTTTGCGTACCTGATCTTTAGAGTTTTCTATAGTTTCTTTTATGTTACTAGTACTTACTAGATATACATGTATAGAAGCATTGCTGTGTGACCAAGAGTGGCTGTATAGGGTGGTCCTCGATCGTTTGTGGGGATGCTTTCTACAGAAAGCCTGACGGCTGACCATAGTGGACCAACGTATGTTGAGAGTGCCACACTTCATGCACGTATCAGATCCCTTTGCGGACCTCCAAGTAGTGCACCACATAGGCAAAATTTTCCACTCACCCACCTCCCCCCTTTTCAAGCAGTCTTCAAATTTTAAACTGTTCCTTTGTTTTCCATATCAACCCTATATAACTCATTACTTCGCTCGCTCGCTCTTTTAGTATAAAGGGGCTACATCATTGATATTTTTTTAGACTTCACCTGTGGTTATTCGGGCTACTGAGATCCTCTAGTTTCTTTTTGAATAAGTAACCAATTGGGCAATTGGAAGAGGCATAGACAAAAAAATTTGACTGGCAGACAACATAACAATATAGACCTGTATATTATAATATTTACGAAAAATGTTGAAGTAAAATCTCCACAAGTCACACTATATGAAAATAAAAGTTGAAAAATCCACTGAATTCGGTTTATTATAGCTCTGATGTAAATTTCACTTAAATTAACATTCAATTACAGTTCTTTACCGACCGGGTTCATGTCTCGGAGATAATCATGGCTGAACTGGTAAGTGCGACAACATAAAATATTTATATATATTTAATATACAGGTCTTCAAGTAGAAGTAATTAAGCAAAATGTGGAATTTGGAAAATATATCCTGATGATTTCAGAATAGTGAACCTTCGGATTATTGGACCGACACCTGTATATGTGCAAGCTATAAAATACAGAATTAAACAGTAACTGCAACCAATCTGTAAATAAGTAAGGAGGGGAAATATATAGGCTTAGTCCTGCTTTCCAATCCTTTTCATGTTTATTTCCATGAATAAAATATGTTCAAATCAAATCTGTAAATAAGTTTATCAACAAAACAGTCCCAGTGTTGTAAAGGTGCTTCATTCATTGGAGGAAAATAACATAACAGAAACAATAAACGCCTAATATTGACCCAGAATAAAAGATGGAGACGTGGATGAAGCTTGCTGGCATTTGCACATGTTTTAAATTGTTATTATTCTCAGCATAGTAAGCATATAGTCTTAAAATTGACACATTAAAGCAATACCAACTTGGTTTTATTTGTAAAATAGATTTGATGTTTTTCTCTGTGTTGTTGAAGAGTTGAAATCCGTTTGAATGCAAATGGTGAAAAATTATCTCCCCTTATAAACTGCATAAAAGTTACATTATATTGATTATTTCAAGTACAATATGGCTATAGAATACATCAACAATGTAGATATGATATATGCTATATTTCTGCTTAAGTGTATCATATGAAAACATCAAATATATATTTTTCTACATGTTACCACAGTGGCTTATAATTTATATTCGCCTTTAAAAAGGCTCCTTAGAGTTAGAGCTTGTGTTGTGTTGTTTTTATCATGCTGAATCAAACTAAAGTTGTACTTATTTACTTACTTACATACTTGGCTTGTTACATTTTTTTAATTACACTGTTACTGAAAATGCAGGTACAAATATCTAGTTGTCGATTATGCCAAGACTTACTTTGTCATCAATGAGTCTAAGACAGGGATTTAGATAGGATTTTTCAGGCTTTAGTCACTTTAGCGGCGGGCATATTTTGGACCACATTTTCAGTCACTGTTCAGAGCTAGTAATATTCTATCATGTCTATGGTGAATCTTAATTTATAAACTTTTTTTTGCAAATGGTCTGTTTGTAATTCATTGATTTCTAATAAAATTTATCTTCTAAATAAAGTATTATCCAACATTTACAGCTTTGTTATTTTAGCCAGAATTATATGTATGTTTTTATATTTTATAAATACTAATTATGTATTTCAACACCCCCCTTTTTCCCCTCAAAAGAAAAAAAATAACATGACTAGGAAAAGAAAGAACTCTGCAGTGTTTTACTACCCATAATCAAAGAGAGTTCTTTTTTATTTATATTTAATCATAAAATACACAGTATATTAAGATGCAGAATATATATATAACCTTATTAAATAAAATCAGGAACGGTTATTTAAAGTTCCTGATAAAATCTATGTTATGTTAATTAAGTTTTTTTTGCTTTGGACTAGAGTTATCTTTCTTTTTCTACTAGTAATCCAATATGTTAATTTTCCCGCCAAAAACGTCACATGATCTAGCTCAAATGTAAACAAACACACTCTGGTCATTCATGACCTTTGTAGAAGTTCCTTCTGCATATGTATGGCATATATTCAAATTATTGTATGTTTTGTGCTATTTTATGGATTTAACTTTTTCCTAGAAAGGTAAATATCCCCATGCATTCATTTTCTTTTCAATCAGACCTTGGCTTTGAAAAATAAACCACGTGGTTGAGTCGGTCATTTTATTTTTATTTACATTTTTCACGTTTTGATTGGCTAAATAGAAATTTGCATAATTTCAATTATCGTAACACCTCCTGTTTTACCTTGTCGGCGGATTTCTTTTATGTTTGCTGGTCTCATATCGATCTATAAATTTAATTGGCATGAGTTGTAAAAGTGTCAATTGTCTTCTAATTGATGTCTTTAATCATATCCGGTGTTCATGATCAGCTTGGCTTCGTAAATTAATTAGCCTTGATTCATTCACAATAATTGACGAAAGTGACACTGGATTGACTTTTACCACTGATTTTCTTTAAATAAATTTTACACACTTTTTGAAAATTAAGGTGACGAAAATGGTTAAATAAATTTTCGCTATTTGAAAAATCTTTTCGCCAATGACGAAAATGACGAGCGCTAGCTAAATCACTGTAAGAAAAAGAACAAATTTACAGAAGACCAAATAATCAACATGCTCAACTTTCTTATTGACAACATATTTGTTCAGTTTGGTGGACATGTTTTTCAGCAAACAATAGGGATTCCAATGGGCACTAATTGTGCACCTTTGCTTGCTGATTTGTTTTTTCATTCATATGAAGCAGACTTCTTACAATCTCTTCTAGACAAAAAAGACCGTAGACTAGCTCTCTCTTTCAACCTCACGTTCTGTTATATTGATGATGTCCTTTCACTAAACTATTCTCGATTTGGTGACTTTTTCCATCTCATATATCCCAGGAGCTTGAGATAAAGGACACAGCGGATTCTAGGAAATCTGCTTCTTATTTAGATCTACATCTCAAAATTGACTATCAAGGAAGACTTTCAACAAGGCTCTTTGACAAAGGTGATGACTTCAACTTTCCAATCGTCAACTTTCCCTTCTTGTGTAGCAACATTTTGTCTGCTCCAGCTGATGGAGTTTACGTATCTCAATTGATTCGTTACTCCAAAGCATGCGGGAATAACATCGATTTCCTTAGAAGAGCGACGCAAAAATTGCTCACACAGGGTTATGTTCCTCCTGGGTTGCTGTTTCACTCAAGAAATTTTAACAAAGACATTATGCACTTATAGACAAATATGGGATTATGATCTCTCAGATGAGTGCAGATGTTGGTTTGTCATAGGGTTTTGTTTTGTCTTCCTTAACCGGATTTGACACGCTGAATTGACTATTGGCAACGCGAGGGGTGTGCTATAGCAAGTAGGAACTGCTTACTCTTTCGGAGCACCTGTGTTCACTCTTGTTTTGACTGGAGTTTGCATTGTTGATTGATATTCAGTATTTTATGTTTTCATGTTTTCCATGTTGTCTGTTTTTGTCCCGTTCTTGTTAGTGTTTACTGGTTTTGTCTCTGCCCATTTGGACTTTTGACATTCGTATACCCCATTGGTACCTCTGCTTCTTAATGTAATGTATATATATATTCTCCATATAGAGTACATTATTATAGATATACAATTGTAACAAACCCTGTGATATTACTGAAGCAATATGAATAGAAAAGAAAAACAATCTTTTCTTATAAAGTTTTGCAGGATTTCAAGTCAGGCAAATTTTGTGCAGACTTGAAATTGTGAAACCTAACTTATGTGTTGTGTTACTGTATTTGGATGGCAAGTTCCAATAAATTAGCCGTCCTTTTAAATCCATCAAATCATCTAGCAGGAGTAGTAAATACAAATAAGTGTGACAGATGAAAGTGAACAACATTTCAAACCTATCAGAAACCCACTTAGATACAACAATGTGAAAATGAAAATCTGTATTGTCATGGCTAATTAATGTATTATGCAAATAATCTTCAGGGGGACCTTGGTGGCTGAGTGGTCTAAGGTACTGGTTTATATACCACACTATCATGATTAGGTTTTTCAGTTACCAGCCCAAGGTCAGTGGCTCAGTGGTTTCCTTTACCATTCAAACTGACCGCACTACATGTATATGCCCCAGGTGTGTCGAAAAGGATGTTAAACCCTAACACTCACACACACGCACATAATCTTCATGGCCTTTTTAAGTTTGTGTGGAGAAATTTGTTTTATATTTTTAGTAAATCAACAGACTTTGATGTACATAGAAACTGGTTAGCAATAACGTACAGTCTACCTGTGAAGAAATGGTATTTTGAGGTAAGTTTTATATATGTATCTACTTAAGGAGAACTACAAGTTTATGAATTTACCCATGGTAAAACAATACCCTTAACCAAGTTTCTGTACTTAAGTCACTCCAAATTAATTCACTATTTGTCAGATGTGCTGCATCTACATGTATTATGTGCAAGAGAAATAAAAAAACTTTAATTTAGTCTCCACCCAACCTTGCAAATAGAATAGAGTAATATTATGTAGCTGTTTTTGGTTATAAATTTATGTTCTGGTTCATTTGTAGGCAACCTCAGAATGGACATTGGATTATCCACCATTTTTTGCCTGGTTTGAATGGATAATGTCACATGTTGCCCAATATTTTGACAAAGAAATGCTAAAAGTAGAAAATGTGGACTACAGATCTGAGGCAACCGTTATATTCCAGAGATTGTCAGTAGTAGTAACTGATTTCTTATTTATATATGCAGTTAAAGAGTAAGTTAAGTGAAATATTACTCTAAAAAGTAGTATATAATACATGATCTTCGTAAAACAAAGTCATATGAATTTCTTGGCCAGTTTAATGTCATGTGAAATATTTATCATGGTTTTATTTTATATCAAAGGTCAGTGGGTCCTCTGGGTACTTTTGTTTCCTCCACCATTAAAACTGACTGCTCCACTTGACCAATTTGAATTAAAAAGGGCTTAAACCCAATCACTTGCTTACTTATTTGTTTTAAATGTAAAGTTAAAACTTTTTTTCTGATTTTTGCTGATAATGAAGTTAACACATTTTGCATGTTTAAAAAAATCTTATTATGTTTAGGACATTTTACTAATTTACAGTTGTACCATTGTTAATAATCAATTTTTGTTCATTTATCATTTTTATTAATATCAATATTTTATTCGGTAATATGATTATAATAGGTTTATTCTTGCTTACTTTATTTACAGATTTTGCTCAAAGTTTTTGAGGAAAAAAGATGATGACAACATATTTACATCACCTTCTTCAATACTGACATGTTTACTAGTGTGTAATGCAGGACTGCTGTTGGTTGACCGTATCTTTTTTTTGTTAACAAGATGAAGGAACATAGTTATGGTCTGCGCCCATTACACTTTTGTGGACGCCATTGGCTTTTTAAACTTTTGAAATTGCTGAAATTTTGTAAGTTGTTTGTTTCTTTATGTTGTTGATCATATCATAACACAATTTTGATGCCATTTTAAAAGAATTATTTGACTGTTCCTGGTCAAATTGGAGGCCACCGGCTGGTTTCCTTTTTGAATTGCCGCTGTAGTGTCAACATATTTTATTCTAAAAGCAACATTTCAGATCAAATCACAGTATACAAATAAATAACAAGACTTTGAGTCTTATTTAAATCCATCTTCTTTGCATCTGTAGGTTAGCGTGTTATGTAAATTTATTCCATATCTCATTATCCTATATTTATTGACTTTTTACATTTTAGGCATGAATAGAAACACTTTATTGACACAACTCCTTTGAAATTGCAGTTGGATTAAATTTGATTAGACTGCTTGTCGTCATATATAATTGATTAGATTACACCACCATTTTGACCCAACAAATTTGAAATTTTATAAGACTATACCTTTGTGCTTTTAAGTCATATAAACACTTCGTGGACATGCTATACAAATAATTGATGCCTGCAAAAAAGCCACTCAAGATTGAATGTACTAAATTGCAGCCTTTATAATATATACTTTTATTATGAATATTTGAAGTAGTTAGTGAAATACCTTAACTTCTTTAAGATATCCATTTCCAATACAATGGTTTCCTGTTTGGTTTACTACTGCTGTCTATAACAAAGATTTATGAGGTTGGTATAGAATTTGAAAATACAATAAGGGTTGTTCTAGATTTCAATGTGAAAATGCATTACCAAAACGGGTATAAAAACAGTTAATTTGGTCATGCTGTATATTGCTGCGATATTTCAAGGAGTAACCTCTCACCAGCAGCATTTTAATCAAAACATTGATTTGGAAGGGCAAAAAACCGAAAGTGGAATGAAAAGTACTCAAAGCCAAAAGGTTTGAACAGGGAAGCCAAATCCAGCACTGAGGATATTCGACATCGAAGATAGACATTAGGAACATTTTATCACAGACAGACTTTGGGATGGACAGACCTTCGCATAATATGGCGTAGGCTTTAGCCTAAAATCGGACGAAGACAAAAATAATAAAAATAAAAAAATGAATAATTATATATTGTCAATGATGAAAAGCCCGGCCCTTCTTTTATTTTAGTCTAAGATTTTAATCACCCTGGACAACCATGGCATTAGTATACTATTCTTGTTAAAATATACCTTGGGTCAGTAATTATACAATCTTAAAAATAATTTGTGCAAATACCATCCAAATATTTGTGGACAACACTAAGCGGGGACGAATTAACTTCTCCATGACGTCATTTCCCTGTCAGAGAATTTCGCGCTTCAGTAGACAACAAACAAGATGTTAACATTTATTAAGCCAGGTTTTGAAGATTTTCGGTGTCAATATTTAATTCTTGGTCGTATTGACACCAGGAGATCGATTCAGAAACCTGGCGGAAAATAACGGCATGAAGGTTTGAGGATATCACGCAGGATTGAAAACTTTCAAGGATACATCTCAGCATCTGAGGTAGGACCCTTATTTCCATTTTTAAATTTTGTTTTGTCATAGGCTGAGAGTAGCTAAATTAGTGTCAGGCTTATTTTATTTTTTGATTATGGTGCATTTTTGTTCGTACGTAAACATTCTCATATTGATTACGTTGAACGTTGACATAGTGTCATGTTGTTATAGGTGACGTCATTTAGTAGTATTTTAGTGTGTCGTCATGTAAATACGTCGCCATATTGGAATCCGTTGTTATGGTGTTTTTTGTAGGTCACTGACCAACGTTTCGAATAAAGTTTCAATTTCGCACACAAAAAAACTTGACAAAAATCGTATGAAAATTTCATTGTTATAGAAATTATATTTTGGCTTCGCCAAAACATAATTTCTTTTAAGTTTTATATGCGAAAACACAGCTAAAGCTGACCTTCGGGGGATTATGGGATTGATTTACAAAATGCTACATCCGGTTTGCAACATTAATACACTTGTCATGTGACCTATATTCTACACTTAGTCGTACTTCGTCCGATATTAAATGTAACTTTTAGATATTGTAAATACTTTATTCATTATGTGAACTTTTTGTTCTATTTCATACAGGGCAAGATACTTGAAGGAGCTTTATGGTTCACAGTCCTGCTAAACTTTAAACATATATTTATGTATATAGCTCCTGCCTATTTTGTTTTTCTACTCAGATGCTACTGTTTCAATCCTTCAGGTATGTATTGAGGGGAAGTAAAATTATATACTCATGGAAAAAAGAAACTGTGCATGTCTATTGGAAATCAATTGTACCCGTTCTTCTTTTAATCAGAAAATCGTAAAAAAAATACAGTTATCGACTTGAAATTTTCACTGAATGTCAAGTGGATCATTTTTGGGTAAAAATCCGAAAAAAATTTAATTCCAGTTTCTGAGATACAAAAAACCACTTTTTTAACCCAAAAATTAAAAATCAAGACTTTCACTCAAAATTTAACCTGTTAACTTTCAACCACTAAAAGAAGAAACGTTTTTGGTGAAAATCAGCTGAGAAAACTTAATTTCAAAAATGTGCATTTTTTCCAAAGTGTGATTTTGTGAATTTCCAATTGACACTACCTGATTTCAAACTGCAAACAAAACATCTTTTAGAGGTCTAAAAATGAAATTTTTTATCCAGATCTTGAGAAAAATGATTTTGCAATACTTTTGTTTTGAATTTGTGATTTTTCAAAGTGATGCACAGTTTCTTTTTTCCATTAGTATAGTTGGCTTTTATGAATCCTTAAAAATCATGAAAATAGTATCCTTTTATATATTAAAGTAATAATAAAGCAGTTTTGGGGAAAAAATTTGCAATGTAAAAATAATCACTTAACTGTTGCATAATCATAAAATTAGAGCTTTTGCGCTTTTATGAAGACGAAAATTTTAGTAATGTGTGTGTACCGGCTAGAAATTTAGCTGATTTTTGAAAGAAGTTTGATACCAATGGCCACTTATTAACTTTCGTGAACAAAATTCCGATTTTTACCGAACATTTCAAAACAAACAAAAATGTATTTTGAAGTAAGAGTATGTAAAGCTCTGGGTTTAATATAATTTCATATTTCTTCTTTATTTGACAAGTAAAACCTTTCCGCTATTAAGAAATACTGATTAAAAAGTGTTAAACATGTAAATAATAACAACACACACGGACCTGTTTCCATTCATCATGCTATTTATTATCGGGCCTGTTTAATTGAAAACTCGATTAATTCAATGACACAAGATTCTCATTGGGGGGATTTTTAATTTAAAATTTTAAAGGGGAACGGAGTAAGGAAAAATTAAATTAGTTACAAAAGCCAGAACATACCTTTTCAGACCACGTTTGTTTACATCCATTTCCTAAAGTATTTTTAGATGGGCTTGCGTGGGCACTTCCGAGTGAGTTCAAACTTGGGTCGTATGCATCTAGTTTGCATAATACAACTCGGGAAGCAAATGATTGTTAAAGACATTTTTTTGTTAAATTCTGCAAAACTACACTGTTTAATGAACTTTTTGTAGCTTTAATAAAAGTTTATATTAACAATTTATATTTTAAAGCTTAAAAAGACTGTTTGAAAATTTTATGATTTTTTGATTTATTATTACTTTAAAGGATTAGAAACAGAAAAAAATATGAACTAAAGAATAGCAGTTTATTTTCTTTATGTCCCTTTATTCAAAGGATATACATTGAAAAAAAGAAGTTATTTTTTTTTATTTTTCTGCCAAATGCTCATGTAGTTTATCTGTCCAAACTTTTTTTAATAAAGAGAATTTCTTTAAAAATCAATTTTGGCATGACTTGATTTAAATTAAGGCTTTATTTGTCAGATGTGTGGCTGAGGAATAAAACTTTATTTCAAAACAATTGCTGATTTTCAAAGATAATTATTATTCTACTACAATTTGTACTTAAAATAACAAGCAGAATCAATGATTGCTTCAATTGAGGAAAAAATAAATGAAAAGAAGACATTCTCTAGTCTTTGTTTCATGTACATGTAGTTATATTTATGGCTGAAATAAAAATACATGCTATAAAATTTGTTGTTGAAATATAATACATCTGTTTATTTCAAGTGTGTTTCTTTTGCAGGCGTATCATTGAGAACATTTTCTTTTTCAAGGATTTTCAAGCTAGGAATTATTGTTATTGCTGTATTTAGTGTGTCCTTTGGTCCATTTATTTATATGGTGAGTACATGTAAATTAAGTAGTGTGGCCTATTTCACCTACATGTACAATCTACTAATATTGGGTTTTAACAATGTTTTGAACCAATGACTATTAATACATTAACACTAAAAATCAGACATTCATAGGACAACGAAACAATAATTGATAAACCTCAACCAAACACAGACATTTAAAAACATGCAATGAAATCCAGCAATGCAATTCTAAATGGAATGAAAAATTTAAGCTTTTATTATTTACGGAACAACCTATAAACATGTGTTTCTATATTTGTAGGGTCAGATTCAGCAAGTTATATCCAGATTGTTTCCATTCAAGAGAGGACTCTGTCATGCTTACTGGGCACCCAACTTTTATGCATTGTATAATGTACTGGACAAGGCTGCAGCTGTTGTTTGTAAGATCATCTATATCTTATCTATCTAATTAAGGAAATAACATTGAAAAAGATCACAGTGTAAGGGGATGGGGTGGGGCTGTTAGTAAGACCATTCAAACATACCTATTTGTTATTTCATGCAATGTGTATGCCCTAAAATGTTGAGGGTTTTAACATAAATCTGCTTAATGGCTTGTCAAACTTGATTTAACTATTTATGATATAAAAATGATTATTAAATTTAATGCCTAATTTTTATGCATATAGTGTTCGGGTCTGTCCGTTCTTCTGGCCCAAAGGTTGCATATTCTTGTTTTAGTTATATTTAAGTGTTATTTGTATAACATTTTTCAGAGTTCTCTTTCAATAGCGTTTTATGAGCATCACTCTATGAAATTACTTAGGTAGAAGGATTTTGGTCTGACAGAAATATTCTTTAAACACAAATATGCACACAACTTTTCTGAATACCTGATGTGCCATTACCATTTAATTACTTTCAATTTCAGGTAAAAAGTATGAATTATTGAATATTACAGAACCTAAATCTGCTGTCATGACTGGAGGACTTGTACAAGAGTTCCATCATACAGTGCTGCCCTCTATATCACCACCCGTCACTCTTCTACTTACTGTGTTATCTATATTGGTTAGTAACTTAGTTATAACTGTAGGTTTCAGTCATAAGTGAATTTTAAAAATGATTTTCCGACATAAAAATAGTTACTGTTTTGAATTAAACATGCAAGCATTAAAAATAAGTATTGAGGGCATGCATGTGATTCTTTCGCTTGGAAACAAAATCTCCCAACTTTTTTACCCATCTCCTGTTCTTCAGACTTTTTGTGGAATCTCCTTTTTTTCAAGATTTGGCAAAAAATTTATTTTATTGACATTATATTTGTAATGTCATAAAACATTTCTGGTTATTTAGGGGTTTAGCAATTAGATATACGTTAATTTCAAAAGTTAATGTTAATAGAAGGTTTATTGTCATAATCGACCTGATGATTGTTTAAACATTGGTATAATATAGAATGGATATGGTGAGCTGCAAAGTTAGAAAGGGTGTCCGTGTGCCAACAGTGATGAAAATCATCTTTTTAAAGCCGTTGACACCGGAAAATCCAGCATGGGGTTGAGCTGGAATCGAACCCATACTCTGTCATCTATGGCAACTTCGCCTGCACTGTGTCCAGCGCCCTAGACCACTAGACCACCTAGGCTAGATAAAATCTAGCTTTCGGTTGCCTAGTTAAGCAACCAATTTCTATACAGAGCTGTACGCAACACCATTTATCATATATCATCGATTGTTTAAACAGTTGGAGATTAATCAATGAATCTTTCTTCATCTTTATTGTGTGTTATACTTTACATGTTATTTTAAGAAGCAAAGATTTTATTATTTGACATTTTAATCTCTAAAAAGTATTTAAAATACATGTGACACAACAAAACATCAACCTCATCTTATTTTTCCCCTTTACAAACATATAAATACTTTTTGCATTTGGTAAATTCCTCTATGAGGGTTATTTTTAATAATAAAACAATGATAAATGCACAATCAAATATGGGATTTTATTTTACAGCCTGCATTAGTACACCTGTGGATTTATCCTAAAGGTCCCAAGAGTTTCCTACGCTGTTTAATTCTGTGTGCCTTTGGATCTTTCATGTTTGGGTGGCATGTCCATGAAAAGGCTATTCTTATAATTACTATTCCATTTAGGTAAGAAATTTTAAATTTATTTTAAAAATACAGAATGTTTAAAAAAGACCATTAATAGCAGGATTACATGAATCGTTGTAATTTTGTACAGTAAAGCCTTGTTTTGTACAAACCATAGAAAATGTTATGGGAGAATGCCCTGTTATGAAACATTCAAGATTTAAAATCCCGGTACATGTATTTCTTTTAAAATTATTACATTGTATATTGTACAAACCAAATAAAAACATATGTTATATTTGAAAGATAAATGAAGATGTTCCTTAAAAACAGAATTCCAACATTGTAAAGGGCAATATTTTTGAAAACTGTTTCTGACATGCATTTTATATTTAAAAGAATACCGGTAATTGGAGATTTTCTACTCAAAATACACAAAAAATAAAGATCACAGTTTTAAACATAAAGACTTGCAAACTGGTAATATACAAAATGATTCATTTTAGATTTATCTTGTTTTATATCTTGCTAATTTTTTCAGCCTATTGGTTTGTGATAAGAAAAAAGATGCCCAGCTTTTCCTGGTGTTGTCTACCATTGCACATTATTCTTTGTTTCCTTTAATATTCACGCAAGCAGGTAGGTGTATAGAAGATGTATATTTTCTAGTTATGATATGTCATAAAAATCTACGAGTATGAGAGAAATCTTAAATGTGAACATATTTTAAACCCAATTTATATTCTTCACTCAGATGTTTGGCTGGATTTCACAGAGTGAAAAAAAAGGGTTATAAAATGGTGAGTGGTGGGCGGGAGTAAAAAGATTTCCGTAACAGTTTTCTCAGCAACTACAAATCACAGCATTTTGATATTTGGTATACAGCATCAGGTTGGGACCATTATGGAAATTTGATTTCAGGTCTATAGCTCATCTACTTCCTGTTTAAAGGAAATCCAGCCATTTTTGACTGAAAGATTTTTAGGATTTTACCATGTCAATAGGTTTAATATTTCTGAAATTCCTTGAAACAACATTATATATAAAATGATCACAAATATTTCTGTTGCAGTTTTCTAGGCAACTACATGTTACAGCCTCTTGATATTTGGCATGTAGGTACTTGCTATTGTACTTTATGATGTAAAACCATGTAATGCCCGTTTCTCATCTAATTCCTGTTAACTGATCATGAATACTTTAATACACAGGCAACACAAGTCTTCCATGGAAGACTGCCATCCTAGTTTATATTATAATATTTAAAAAGTGTTTAGTGGAAAGCTGACAGGACGTATCAATTGCCATATTTACACTCAAATGTACATAAATGATCTTGGCTGTGAATCATTGGCATCTTAATGAACCATTGAAGAATGTTTAATGACTTAGCCAGTCCTTACAGGACTTGTACAAAGACTTTTATGTATCAATTCTTACATTTTTCTTTTTACAGAAACTGTGATAAAGATCTGTATAGTTATGTCATATACAATATATTCATTCCATTGTCTAGGAAATATTTATAGGTAAGTTTTCATTTACAAACTAAAATCATGTTTGACATACTTTGGATTCATTTATTTGTGTTGTAGCAATTTTTTTGATGGATCAGGTCACTGGTCCTTAATTTCCTGCTTCTGAAGTCTACAGTATACAAAGTAATGATGAATTTCCTTTTTTGGTGGAACAAAAATTAATGGGTCAGAACAACCCAGGAAACCACAAAAAATGGATACCCATGAAAATTATGAGTCCATAGTACCAGCAATTTATCATTGAAAATGAAGGCATATATAGAAAGCAGAATTTTCATTTATAGTTAATAAGATTAATCTTTTTATGCCCCGCCAACTTTGTTGGGGGGCATATAGTTTTTCGGTCCGTTCGTCCGTCCTTCCGTCCGTCCGTCACACTTTAGTTTTCCACACTTTTTTTCCACATCCTTGCATATATTCAAAAGATTTTTGGTATGTGAGTCTACCATGATGAGTTACAGGTCAAGTTCGAGTTTCATTCCGGTCCACTGATTTTGACCTAAATTACGGCCCTTGAACTTAGCAAATTTTGTAAAAATAAGTTTTCCGCACTTTTTTTCCACATCCTTGCATATATTCAAAAGATTTTTGGTATGTGAGTCTACCATGATGAGTTACAGGTCAAGTTCGAGTTTCGTTCCGGTGCACTGATTTTGACCTAAATTACGGCCCTTGAACTTAGCAAATTTTGTAAAAAAAAAGTTTTCCGCACTTTTTTTCCACATCCTTGCATATATTCAAAAGATTTTTGGTATGTGAGTCTACCATGATGAGTTACAGGTCAAGTTCGAGTTTCGTTCCGGTCCACTGATTTTGACCCAAATTACGGCCCTTGAACTTAGCAAATTTTGTAAAAATAAGTTTTCGCACTTTTTTTCCACATCCTTGCATATATTCAAAAGAATTTTGGTATGTGAGTCTACCATGATGAGTTACAGGTCAAGTTCGAGTTTCGTTCCGGTCCACTGATTTTGACCTAAATTACGGCCCTTGAACTTACATGTAGCAAATTTTGTAAAAAAAAAAGTTTTCCGCACTTTTTTTCCACATCCTTGCATATATTCAAAAGATTTTTGGTATGTGAGTCTACCATGATGAGTTACAGGTCAAGTTCGAGTTTCGTTCCGGTCCACTGATTTTGACCCAAATTAGGGCCCTTGGACTTAGCAAATTTGGTAAAAATAACAGTTTTATTTTATTTGCCAGTGGGGCATCAGTGTCATCTTGACACATTTCCTTGTTCAAAAATCTTTTAGCTTATTGTTTGTATTTATTATTCTTCTATGTGAACGTATGCATAAAAAGATGATTTTTCCAGATAAATGCATGGTACAAAAAGATTATTTTCATTTTTCCAGATTTCCATGGACTTTCACCAAGTTGCCATTGTGTTCAACATTAGAGACGATATATTTATTAGGAATCATTTCTTTAGAGACATACAATAGTGCCATACATCCGCTGTTAGGACTTAGTCAGAAACTGCCATTTCTACCATTGATGTTAACATCAGTGTATTGTGCAATGGGAGTGACATACTGTTGGTTAAAATTTTACATATTGACATTACAGGAAAAAACACATGACAAGAAGAGACACAATGAATAAAATTGGGATAAATTTTCATAGTTATTCTAAGTATTTAGTAATTGTATGCAGAATTTGAGAAGCCAAGGAATACAAAGGAGGCATTCAAAAGTTTTTGAGTTCAAAATGGATATTAAAACATAATCACTTTTGTCTCGCCTGCGACAAATAGTCACTGAAGATGAGACATAGGTATTACTTTCCAGCAACAGCGTGATGCAAACTTTTTTTGTAAAATTTGTGGACGATGAGCTGCTTAAAAAGTATAATAGCTAGGCATCTGATATTTGGTATACAGACAGTTGGGGTTATGGATTACCGACTGTCACCATGCCGTGTGATCCTGAGCCCATGTGCATATTATCAGAAAATTTTGATTTGAAAATTTTTGTGGGACTAATCATGGCCATTCGAACTAAGGGGGTGGGTAGAAGGGGCGACTCATCACAGACTCCCATAAAAATAAAGACTGAATCCTGCGCTGCTGGTAAACTATTGTAGCAGAAAAATGTAAAAATCCCAATTTTCTGTAGTTTTATTGGTGAAATCTCTAGTTCCCTGTGAATAATAAAGCCTTTTCCCCTGTCCTGTAAAATGTCCTACCGACCCTCAACATAGAAATAAGCTTATGTTCTGTAAATGTAACAAAATTTGTCAGTACAACTTTGCTGAATTTACTAAACTGATTTCCATGAAACTTGATTTATAGGAAGTACATCATTTGTGTTTGTGAACTGGAGTTTGGTCCTTTGAACTTAGAAATTAATTTGTTTTCTAAAACAAAAGTTAGTCGGTGCAGCTCCTCTCAAGTTATTAAAAGGATTTCCATGTACATGTAACTTTGTTATTGTTGTATATATTGTCGGAAAATTTTAGGATGACAATTTTTCTGGGAGTTCTTTGAAGTTTGAGTTTCCATGGTTTTAACCAAGTTTGTTAGCATAACTCCTCTGAAACCACTATCATATTTGATAGTACATATTTTTATACCATACTCGTATGTGGTTTTTCAGTCAGGCAGCCTTCCATCAAACAATGCAGCAAAGCATATACCATTATCTTTATACATACATTTATTTTAATCATCCCACCAATATTGGTACCAACATATTGACATTCATTAACAATTTTTATCTTTCAAAGAGCCTACAAGATATAAGTGTATGGTACATTTTAGAGTCTGCAATTATCCAACTTCTAAGAATTATGACAATGGTCAAACTAATGTGTACTTAAAAGACCATTTCACCTTGCTTTATCTGACAGCACCATATTGGATAGGGGCAAAACAAAGGTAAACAAGAGGCTCCCAGGAGCCTAAATCACTCACCTGGTCTTGATGTCAACCCTATAAAGACTTTTCTAGAGCTAAATGAGCTGAACATTTAAGCAAGTAACAGCTTTTCTCTATCTACTATAGTTTTCATTCTGTAGCTGTAGGTCCAAATCATGAAAAAACGTAATTTAAGGGACCATAACCACTGTCCCCCTGGTCTATTTTTAGTAACGGCAGCCATGTTGTATGGACGGTGGTCACCATTTGTGCAATCTTGGTAGAGGACATCCCATAGATGAAGTGTGCAAAGTTTCAAAGCAATCCCTTCAGTCGTTTTGAAGGAGAAGATTTTCAAAGAAAAGGTAAGGAGGATGACGGACGCCAAGTGATGGCAATAGCTCACATGACCCTAAAAACCTCATAGTTGCTTGAAAACACACATATAATTTCCAACTTTCTACATTTGTAAATCCTTCTTTCAGGAAATCTGTCCAATATCCAATATGGCTTTAAAAGTCTCATAAAAAGAGCTTTTAAAACTTGTTTTGGCAAAATAGTGTTGAAAAAAACTTCAAACATTTATTTAAAAAATACAAAGTAGACAATAAATGCTGATTTCTAAACAATTATAAACAGTTATAAATAAAGTGTGTTTTGTCTATCCCATTTGTGTAAAGTCATATGAAGGTATGTGGCAATCTAAAGCTTTCCATGCTCATCTACCATAGTCTTCTGTAAAACAAAGGAATAATGTTAACTTGTTACAATCATGCTTATTTTGTCTAACCATCACAATAAATCACTACTTCCAGTACATTGTGTAAAAACAAAAATTATTTGTATTTATATAAAAAAAAATTAAAGTACAAATCAAATATTTTTAAAGTAAATTACATGTTATAACAACTTGTCTAAACATGAACTTAATAGGTAATTCCTAGCTATTCTTTCCATAGTTCTTGTCAAACATATCTTTGAAAGAAAAAATATATTGATGGATGTGGAGTATTAATTGAAAAAGTGCTACTCTGGGGTATACCTATAGATGGTATATCAACTTGCAAAGTTAAATAAGAAAATACATTTCAAAGTAAGGCCACACAGAATTAATTTCTTGTTCTTTGGATTTTGACTTTTAAAAAAAGGAGCGAGCGAGCGAAATTATTTTTATTAATTTTTTTTCTGAAAATCTGATTTTTAGGAGCGACTGAATTTTTTTTAGGCGAGCGACTTGTTTTTAAATTTTTAATAAGTTTTTTTCTGGTTTTTATAGCCAATTAAATGATTAATTACCCCAAGCTGAACAGGGACTCATCAAGGTACTTTGGAGTTCCCGTACTTAATCCTCCTATTGAATGTGTTACAATGGAAGTTAATCTCTCTGATCAGTTTAAACTCACATCTATAGAGAGGAGATTATCTTGTTGTATGAAGGAAAAATTTTCCTAGTATAAAAGACTTACCTGTTAAAAATTTCACATTGAAAAAATAGCTCAAAAAGGATATATATATAAAAGAAAATGAGAAAGATATATGTCAAAGAGTTGGTTAAAGCATTAAATTCATAAAAAAGTATTATTTTGTTGCAACAATCGTAGATATAAGCAATTTTCTCTCAGAGATAGGAGTTTTTTTCCTTTAGGTAAAAATCATCTACCTATGAGTACTTTTCATTTTCAATGAATATGTGAGTTTAACTGATCAAAAAGATTAACTTCTATTATTACAACATTCTATAGATAGATTAAGCACCAGTACTCCAAAGTACCTTGATGAACTCCTGTTCAGCTTTGGGGAATGGAACATTTGATTGGCTATAATGTAAAAGTGAGGCGAGCGAGCGATTATTTTTATTTTTGAAGAAAATAAGTGAAGTATTAAAAAACTTCTATTTAAAGTATAACAAATGCTTGTTCTCAGTGGTTTATGGCTTTCCCAATTGATTAATATACTATTTAAGCAGGAAATGGTTGTCTTTAGTTGTTTTTTTTCTCTGAAGAGTTGCTGTCTTGGCTTTCTATCAATAGCCACAAGCAGACCAAGAGACAGTCAATTACACCAAACAAGAATGACTATGTCCAAAAATCTTGCTGGCAAGGCATAATTTTAAGATAAAATATTAAAAAGAAAAACAACTTCCTATCTTTATTCACAAAAAAAACCATAAAACAACAATAACAATTTGTAAATATTTATTAAAAAATATTACAAAACAATCCTTGGTCAATGGTGAATTGGATGTTCATAGATGTGTCATTAATATCCCATTATTGTCCTAACACATAAGTTAGGGACTATCCTTAATGTTTTCAATTTGAACCATGTTGTTTTTACATGTATAACTGAGGTCATCCGAGGAAAAATACCACAGGAACTTGAATATATCAATAAAAGGGGTCGACTATACATCGTATATGGCATCCGATTCTTTAAATGTTATGAATGTTTTTAAATAAATCAATGTGAGAGTCGTCCATTTGACATGCAATTGCCGTATTTTGTAACAATACTTTTACTTGGTGGCAACAGATTTCATTGTTTTCATCGGAGTGTTTTGTTTGAGGGGAATGAAACGTAGTTTCAACCGTTTAAGTTTAACGTCTTTTATCATGAATGTATCTCCAATATTGGAGCACTAAACTTAACTAACAAGCGATTAGACAATTTATAAGAGTACATGGTTGAAAATCGGCAATTTTTTGGTTGTTTACTTTTGCAAAAGACAAATATTTTTCAAACGCGGAGATAAACAAAAATTTTGAACACAACTTCCGGCTCCGGACGCGGGCGGGTTTCCGGTAAATGTGGGCGGAAGAAATTTATATTTTTTTATTAAGGAAACAATTTCACATGCGGGCGGTCCGACGAACAAGTAATTAATTCGGCGTGGCCTAAACATCATGACTGATTTACTTTTATGAATTAAATACTTCAAGTCATACAGTATTTAAGAAATAATTCATGGCCGCCCGTGGTTTATTGGAGATTTAACCATAGGTGCCCATTATTTTCGTGGATATTTTACCCAGAGCGTAGCGAGGGGTTAAATACACGAAAATTGTCAAGAATCACGAACTTTAACGTTGCTTTTCCCGGACGTTGCCACTGAGCAACGGTCGTAAGGTCATTGCCGTCACCGCAACCAACGCCCATACATTGTATCTGTTATTGTCTCAATTATACGTATTCAAACTACACAGAGTTTTCCTTTCATAAAATCGTGGTGCCGTGAAGACCACAGTGATGACAACCAAGCTGAAAACATCAAGATCGGGACACAGAGGTTATCTGACGAAACTTTTACAGAAATTGGAGGATAGAATCTCGAGTGAGGAGTTCGACAAAGATGAAGTTTCCACAATTCTAAGTGCTATTCTGGCGAAACAAAAACTTTTGCTGAACATAAACACACAAATTTTAGATCAGATTTCAGAAGAGGAAATAGAGGATGAAATTTCAGAAGCAGAGGATTATTCACTGAACTTGGAACTGAAGATATGTAAGTTACGCAAACACATACAACCCGCTACACACGCTAGTACCCCTGTCCATGAGTCCACCGCCCTCGCTAGCGTGACCGTTACGAGTCTTTTTCCAAGTCCAATATTTCTACTCAGGAGTCCTCTGCACACACTAGTTCGTCCGCCCCGCCGCTAGACCCTCGCTTGAATCCAAATGCAGACAACTTTAACATGAATCAAACTTCGTCATTCAATTCTCAGCCGCAATACATGTATGAACCTACGCAGAGCAATAGTAGTCATTTCCACAAATTACCAAAACTAGAGATGAAGAAATTTGACGGCAATCTATTAAATTGGCAACCCTTTTGGGACTCATACAAGACAGCCGTACACACAAACTGCACACTATCCGATGCACAGAAGTTCAACTACTTGCAGTCACTGCTTTAGAACGAGGCCTTAGACACAGTGTCCGGATTTTCCCTAACTGATGCGAATTACGCTAAAGCCATAGAATTGTTACACAAGCGCTTTGGACAGACACAGCAGATTACACATACCCACATGCAATCCCTGCTTAACTTACCTGCACCAAACAGCACCGTAAGATCATGTTGTCAATTCTTTGACAAATCTGAGCAACTGATAAGAGGGTTAGAATCAATGGGACAAAGCCAGGAAACTTACGGCGCGTTTTTGATACCAATTATGCTAAACAAGCTACCCGAGAGATTAAAGGAAAACCTAAACCGTGCACATGGTTTCGGAAATTGGACCCTAGACAAACTCAGAGAAGGTATACATAACGAGTTATGCATAATGGAGGCTTCCCAGACGTCTAAACCTATAGCGGAGCAACCAAATCGCAGCACAGTTTATTTAGCAAAAACTACCGCAGTACAAGAAAGGAGTACCAAGACGCAGAGCACCGACAAGAAGGCTTGTATCTATTGTGGAGAAACCCACCCACCAGGAAGTTGCAACAAAATTAAGGATCCCAAAGCTCGCAGAGAAATCTTAAAACAGAAGAGAGCTTGCTTCAATTGCCTTGGTAACCACCGAGTTTCCGATTGCCGATCGAAAGGTAAATGTAGACAATGCGGGCGCAAGCATCATACTAGCATATGTGAAAGCGAGAGTCAGACACCAGCACGTACAGATTCGACCAGTAATAATGGAGGACAAACAAAAGACAACAAGTCACTAGATCAAACCACTCATAAAACGTCAGTCATGCATTGCACAACTGCATCGCAAGTTTTGTTAAAAACCGCAGTTGCAACAGTAAATTCGAACATAGGAGTAAGTACGGACGCTAACATACTTTTTGATGAGGGGGCCCAGCGCTCATTTATCACACAACAACTAGCAAGTCAGTTGGAGTTAGATGTACAACAACTTAGAACAGAGGCAATTTCCATTTCTGGATTTGGAGGAGGAAACGATACCGTTCGTCACTTGAAAACTGCCGAAATTTACGTAGAAACCGATGAGGGAGAAACCATTAACTTGAATGTACTTATTGTTCCAGAGATAGCGTCCCCGATTAGAACACATTCCACAGATATTACCCGATTGCCTTATTTGCGACACTTGAAATTAGCGCACTCATTTCCTGAAGACGAGGTCTTAATGATTGCCTACGCAAGGATCCGCCGATACTTAACGATATTTCTACGTTACTTCTTCAGTTCAGAGAGACGAAATATGCTGTAGTAACAGATATTGAGAAGGCTTTCCTACAGATAAAATTAGATGAAAGAGACAGGGACATGACTAGATTCTTATGGCTGAGTGACCCCACAGATCCAACATCAGAACTTACAACGTATAGATTTAAATCCGTACTATTTGGCGCTACATGTTCTCCATTCATCTTAAATGCAACGTTACTGAAACATCTGCAAGAAAACTGGAACGAAACCGCAGACAAGCTAAAACAGGGCTTATACGTAGATAATGTCATCGCAGGATTCGACACAAATGATGAACTTTGCAATTTTTACAGTGAAGCTAGAGCACTTATGACAAAAGGAGGATTCAATCTTAGATCTTGGGCTTCGAATTCAGATAAGCTTAACCAACATGCAAAGATGGACAACGTACACGACGAAGACATTTGCATCAAAGTTCTTGGTTTGAAATGGAACAAACAGGATGACAAAATAAAATTTGGATACAAAGAGCCACAAATATCAGACAAATCGCGAATAACCAAACGTGTGGTATTACAAGAATCATCTAAAATCTACGACCCACTAGGAGTCTTGAGTCCGGTCACTATACGCAGCAAGGTATTTTTGCAGGATCTTTGGAACCTCAAACTTGGATGGGACGACACAATTCCGTTCCGACAGAGCTACGAGTGGCTAAAAATCAACGCAGATCTAAGAAGTTGTAAGAAAATTGAATTCAACTGGACATATTTCACGGACATGGACACAGAAAAACACGAAGCTGTATTACACGTTTTCACCGATGCAAGCATGTCCGCTTATGGAGCATGTGCGTATCTCGTAAAGGGACAAGAATCTACATTCGTAATGGCTAAATTACGTGTAGCACCCATCAAGAAGCTCACGATTCCGCAGCTCGAACTAATGGCCGCTTTGATAGGAGCAAGACTTGCGTCCCACGTTCTAAATAGCTTACGTTTTACCGACAAATGTGTTCTATGGAGCGACAGTCAAATCGTATTGCATTGGATTCACTCAAAAAAGCAATTGAAAACGTTCATAGCAAATAGGATCACTGAGATCAAGGAACTCACGTACGGACATAGATGGAGATATTGCCCTACTGAACACAACCCGGCAGATTTGTTGTCTCGAGGATTGACGTATAATCAACTATCAACTAGTGATTTATGGAAACATGGACCAACATGGTTATCAAACATGGAAAACTGGCCAAAGGAGTTCGATAACAAAAGCACAGTACTAATTACTGTTGAGGACAATGAGGATGAACCAAAGACAAATCAGAGTGAACACAAACATAACCAGATACTTAATATCGTCGATCCGGAGAGGTACAGTTCATTCCACAAAGTAGTGCGTATTGTAGCATACATACAAAGATTCGTGACAAACTGTCGTGTTAAACCGACAGAGAAATGTACGTCAAACTTAACATCGAAGGAACTAGGAGCCGCTACACAAGATTTACTAAGAGCCATGCAACACGAGAAGTACGGTGACGTTATCAACTGCTTAACTTCGAACACAAGTCATCAACTGATCCGACAACTTAGACTCTACATAGACGATGAAGGACTAGTCCGATGCAGAGGACGAATCAACAATGCACCTTTACCGTTAGACGCAAGATATCCGATTTTACTACCACCAAAGCATAGACTTACATTTCTACTAATATCGGATATTCATGTTCGGAACATGCATTCTGGAATAGGATCACCGTAACTTTAATCAGACAGTGCTACTGGATTCCTTCACTCAGACAAGAAGTTGGATACATCATTCGAAAATGCGTGAACTGTAGAAAAGTTACTGGAAGAGCGTATCAAGCACCCGAACCACCCCCGTTACCGAAGGATAGATTGTCGTTATCACCGCCGTTTACTGTTTCCGGTGTAGACTTTAGTGGAGCACTTCACGTCAGAGGAGACCACAGAAAGAACCAAAAAGTATATGTGTGCTTGTTTACATGCGCAAACACAAGAGCAATTCATCTGGAAGTAGTAGCCGACATGACAGAAGATTCGTTTCTATTGGCGTTCCGAAGATTCGTCGGAAGGAAGTCAATACCCAAAGTTATTATTTCTGACAACGCCACCACTTTTGTTGCCGCCGCGGAGGATATACGTAAACTAACCGAATCGAAATCGTTGAACGATAAACTAAGTGAATATGGTACAACCTGGAAATTCATTCCGCCTCGTGCACCGTCAGGGATTGGGAAGGCCACGCGCCATGCGCAATTTGCGCTTTTGTTCTTAAAATGGCGCACTGAAGTACAAAAGGGACGGGCCGTAGTACGCATTTTAAATATCGGCGTCTATATACACTTTAGAATAAAAGTTTGAATTCCCCTTATCTAAAAATATCGTCCAATCGAAATTTGTTATGAAAATAAAGCTTTAAATAGTCGTCCAATCAAATGGCTTATTGACATACGATTCTCGGAACTGGTTATAAAAATAGAAAATTATTAATAATGTGAATCTGATCGAAGTGGACTATTAATTAACCAAACTGCCAATAGGTTTGAAGTTTCTGACGCTTAAAATTTAAAATAATCTATAAAATACTAATAGATTACAGTAGAATTATCCCTACGTGTACGATATATATTTTAAAAATCTCCGGTCGTGTTGAGTGCTTTTGGCGAGATCGAGATCAATAATAAAAACATTTCTGTTTTGCAAATTTATCATTAAATCAATAATAATTTATCTTGAATAAAAATATCAAGAAGGTAACTTAGGTAAAAGAATGTCCGTGAATACTATTGCCGGTCGTAACGGCCGTTTTAACATAAAATTAACTATTGCCGTAATTTCTTTGCTTTCCTGACCCGAGAAAGATAATAATTAAAAGTGATATAAAGCCTAAAAAATTTCAATATTTTGCTTTTACATTTAAAAATGGCCCTTTAAAGTTTGTCAATGGCCCAATAAAATCAAAAATGGCCCTTTGGATTGTTGTAAGATGGGGCCATTGTCCCATTGTAAAAAAATCGTTCCCAATCACTGCACCGTGGTATGGTGGATTTTGGGAGAGGTTAGTCGGACTTACGAAAAACTGCTTGAGAAAGACACTTGGCCGAGCGTATATAGACCTCTCTGAATTACAAACAATGGCTGTAGAAATCGAAGCGCATCTTAACAACAGGCCATTAACCTATGTATCAACCAATATCTCCGACCCAGAACCGCTAACACCATCACATCTGCTTTATGGTAGAAACATCCAGTCTTTCCCGCTTCCACATTTACCCTCCGATGATATCATGTGCGACAAGGACTTATCTGGCGATCACACAACGTTAAACAATCAAGTTAAAAGGAGATTTCAGATCGTAGAACAATTCGTAATGAGATACCTTACCGCACTTCGAGAGTTTCATCGCACATCTGGGAAACAACAACAGAACATTAAGGTTGGAGAAATAGTCCAAATTTATGACGACAATTTACCGCGAACGGCATGGAAACTTGGGATAATCGAGGAACTAGTCTATGGAAAAGACAATCTCATACGATCCGGTTAAATCGAAAATAAACCATGGCCGGACATGAATTATTTTTATTCTAATATGACAATTTTGTGTTTTCAAAGACCTATAGTGTACGATGCTACAGAAGCCATTTTGTTGTTTCTTGCTACGTTTATGTGCAAATGATCCTTTATGACGTCTGCAATTTTAGCGTAAAATCATATAATGACGTCGCAAAATGAACTTTCAGGGGACCCATATTAGAATTGCTATTAACATTTAATCTAGGGAAACTATTTTGATAAAAAAATAATCTGAAGACATTACCTGGTATTTGGTCAATATTTCTGTGGAACCTTCTCATACATTCTTTAGTCTTGTCAACAGAATAATAAGTACCAGCCGCTCCACCAGTCAATAAAGAAAATGTCTGAATCAAGTAAGGTTGGTAGGGTAGATACTTCTTAAAGACACTCTGTACAACAAATGTTCCGGCTGAAACTAAAAACATAGTAGGTAAGGTAGATACTTCTTAAAGACACTCTGAACAACAAATGTTCCGGCTGAAACTAAAAACATAATAGGTAAGGTAGATACTTCTTAAAGACACTCTGAACAACAAATGTTCCGTCTGAAACTAAAAACATAGTAAATAGGTAGTTACTTCTTAAAGACACTCTGAACAACAAATGTTCCAGCTGAAACTAAAAACATAGTAGGTAAGGTAGTTACTTCTTAAAGACACTTTGAACAACAAATGTTCCGGCTGAAACTAAAAACATAGTAGGTAAGGTATATACTTCTTAAAGACACTCTGAACAACAAATGTTCCAGCTGAAACTAAAAACATAGTTGGAAAGGTTGTAATTTTTAAAGACACTCTGAACAACAAATGTTCCAGCTGAAACTAAAAACATAGTAGGTAAGGTAGATACTTCTTAAAGACACTCTGAACAACAAATGTTCCGGCTGAAACTAACTAGAGGCTCCCAGGAGCCTGAATCGCTCACCTGATCTCTTGTGCCAAAGTTTGAATCAATTTTACAAACTTTCAAGTATACAAAGTTGCAAAACAATCCTTTCAGTAGTTTCAGAGAAGATTTTTGGAAATCAGTTTAAATTAATAGAAAAAAAACAGTTAAAGGGCAATAACTCCTTTAGATACCTTCTGAACAAGGAAGGTTGCTTCGGATTTTCTCTATCTCTTATACTTTTCGAGTTATAAGCCAAAAACAATGGTCTGACCCCCCTGTTCTATTTTTAGCAACGGCGGCCATGTTGGTTGGTCGACGTGTATATAATTCACAAACTTGGCAGAGGACATCCTAAAGATCAAGTATACCAAGTATCAATGCAATCCCTTCAGTGGTTTCAGAGAAGAAGATTTTTGAAAATCAGTGTAAATCAATGGAAAAAACAGTTAAAGGGGAATAACTCTTAAACGGCTGATCTGACAATTTTGACCCTGAAATCATTTTTGTAGATCTCAATGAGCTCAACAATTCTGCAATGCTAACTTTTCCTATAGCTCTAACGGTTTTTAAGATATTGTCCAAAAACTGCAAAAATGGTCAATTTTGATGATTTAAGGGCAATAACTCCTATAAGGAGTCGTTTCACAACTTCAACTCAATGGAGAGAATTGTAGAGCTTTTAATGCTGAACAAGGAAGGTTGCTTTGGATTTTCTCTATCTCTTATACTTTTCGAGTTATAAGCCAAAAACAATGGTCTGACCCCCCTGTTCTATTTTTAGCAACGGCGGCCATGTTGGTTGGTCGACGTGTATATAATTCACAAACTTGGCAGAGGACATCCTAAAGATCAAGTATACCAAGTATCAATGCAATCCCTTCAGTGGTTTCAGAGAAGAAGATTTTTGAAAATCAGTGTAAATCAATGGAAAAAACAGTTAAAGGGGAATAACTCTTAAACGGCTGATCTGACAATTTTGACCCTGAAATCATTTTTGTAGATCTCAATGAGCTCAACAATTCTGCAATGCTAACTTTTCCTATAGCTCTAATGGTTTTCAAGATATAGTCCAAAAACTGCAAAAATGGTCAATTTTGACGATTAAAGGGCAATAACTCCTATAAGGAGTCGTTTCACAACTTCGACTCAATGGAAAGATTCGTAGAGCTTTTAATGCTGAACAAGGAAGGTTGCTTCGGATTTTCTCTATCTCTTATACTTTTCGAGTTATAAGCCAAAAACAATGGTCTGACCCCCCTGTTCTATTTTTAGCAACGGCGGCCATGTTGGTTGGTCGACATGTATATAATTCACAAACTTGGTAGAGGACATCCTAAAGATAAAGTATACCAAGTTTCAATGCAATCCCTTCAGTTGTTTCAGAGAAGAAGATCTTTGAAGAAAAGTTAACGGACGACGGACGGACGACGGACGGACGGACGACGGACGCCTAACGATGACAATAGCTCACATGACCCTTTGGGTCAGGTGAGCTAAAAACATAGTAGGTAAGGTAGATACTTTTTAAAGGCACTCTGAACAACAAATGTTCCAGCTGAAACTAAAAACATAGTAGGTAAGGTAGATACTTCTTAAAGACACTCTGAACAACAAATGTTCCAGCTGAAACTAAAAACATAGTTGGTAAGGTGGTAATTTTTAAAGACACTCTGAACAACAAATGTTACAGCTGAAACTAAAAACATAGTAGGTAAGGTAGATACTTCTTAAAGACACTCTGAACAACAAATGTTCCGGCTGAAACTAAAAACATAGTAGGTAAGGTAGATACTTCTTAAAGACACTCTGAACAACAAATGTTCCGGCTGAAACTAAAAACATAGTAGGTAAGGTAGATACTTTTTAAAGGCACTCTGAACAACAAATGTTCCAGCTAAAACTAAAAACATAGTTGGTAAGGTAGATACTTTTTAAAGACACTCTGAACAATGGCTGACACTAAAAAAGCATAATCTTCTTAATTGCAAAATTCTTGATATTATTTTAATGACAGTGATATTGAGGATTGCAATTTTCATTTAAAATTGTTTACCTTCACTTTTTAATATTTTCAACAACAACAAAAATTTAGAAATAAAAAAATATATATTTTACTGAAGACATCAAGTGTTTGTCAACAAATATTAATATGGAGTTTCTATCTCTCAGATGATTACAGATGTTAGTTTGTAAAAGGGTTTATTTTTTCCTTCTTTACCCATTTTTGCATGCTGAATTATTGACCATTATCAACATGAGAGTTGAGGTGCAACAATTTTCCGTAGTATCTGAGTCCACTCTCCTAGCTTGAGTTTGCCTTGCTACATGTAATTGTTGTTTGGTTGTTTTTGTGTTCTCTGCTTTTGTCTTAGCCATTTTAGATTTTTGACATTTGAATGCCCCATTGGTACCTCTCTTCTTTTTATGATTACAAAGACATTGTCAAATAGATACATGTACCTGCAATAAATATTCCCACTAAACCACCAGCTACATTGAACAGACAGGACTTGTTCTCTTTTCTGTACTACAATAAAAATCATGATATGAATATATAGAGATAAATAAACATATAACATGTACAAAAAGAACATGTCCAAAAGACATCACGTCCCATCTTGCAACATTTGTGATGGATAGACAAACAGACATTCACACTATATGCCCCTACTTTCATAGATGGGGGATAAAATTACAAAAAGAGTACATTGTTAATATGAAGACTGATTTTGAATGAAATGAGTGAATGAATACATGTACATGTAATTATCATTTTATCTGTAAGTTCATTAGAATCACATTGATTTCTCAAGAATGTAACTTTTAGCAAATTCTATCTAGCAAAAGTAAATCATAAATTGAACCAAATATGTGAAATAAAGTGTGAAAGATTATGGCTATTGAGTGTGTGTGTGTGTTGGCGTTAAACGCCCTTTACGCACCTGGGCCATGTAGGGCAGTCAGTATTATTGGTGGAGGAAACCGGAGTACCTGGAGGTAACCATCAACCTTGGGCAGGTAACTGACTTATGGCTATTGAATGATCTTATTTCATTATACTGGTACATGTAGTTTACGAAGTTTTTTTTTGACAAATTTGGATTATTTCTGGTTTTATGCATTTATAAAAATACAGTTTAATTGCTATCCTGAGAATTAGTACAATATTTTATCACTCATGTAAATTGACTGTGATCAATGACCCATGAAATGATGGTACATGTATTTATTTGGATTATTTCTGGTTTTATGCATTTATAAAAATACAGTTTAATTGCTATCCTGAGAATTAGTATAATATTTTATCACTCATGTAAATTGACTTTGATCAATGATCCATGAAATGATGGGTCATGTATTTATAATAGAGAAAGTAAGCAACTGGCACTATATGAAAGAAAAAACATGTAACATATATGAGGTTGCAAGTGTTGTTAACATGTTAAAGGGTAATTTTAAAAATTATTTGTTTTGATTTTTTTCAAGGGGTTGGGGGGAGGAATGGTAACATTTTCATATTCTTCCTATGTTCATGCTGGAGGGTAGTTATTTACAGTTCTAAATTAAACTCTTGAGTCAAGAGCAAGCATCTCAAATTAAGATTGATCACAGTACTGAGCATTCAAATCTGATACTAATGTCTATTGTTTTTAACTTAGTCTTCAGGCCATTGATATCATGTACTGTGCTTATTCATGTTACTGAAGTCAATTCAAAAGCTTAACAGAGCTTGTGTTTTTGTTCTTGTTAGTATGCTCTCTAACTATCAATAAAGCTTAAACAAATATATTGTCCATGTTGATTGAGACTACATCTACAGGTTTCAAAGCTCCATCTCCACTTAACATTAACAATGAATGAACCCTAGTGAGCATGCTCAATTACCCAACACGTTCTCCTTTTTGACTAAATTAATATTATCCTTGAGGAAATTATTAGGAATGGTGATAAAAAGTTGGCAGTGGCTCCGAATACATGTTTGTACCTGTAGCCTGTAAACTCCAAATACACACGTGTACCGTTAGCTGAAACATGGGTTTTGGCTATAGGTACATGGAATAATAAAATAACTAATTCTAATAATATGAGAAAAACACTATTTATTATGTTTTTATTCTCAAAATAAACTACATTAATTTTATATATAGTCAGTTTGTACCTCATTTACAACCCGCTTAGTTTAAATTAATTACAAACACAAGAAAGTAAATATATAAAATTTATTTAAATATACAGATAATCATGCTTTTAAATGCCTTTGCCTGTTTTGCAAAGCCAAAACTTCTGTTTAGGCTCTTATTTTATTTTCAAATAGTTCAAGTGAAACCACTCAAAACCCTGTCGTACAGTCTACACTACAAGAAGCAAATGTGTAACGAATGGCAATTATAAACTAGTAACATCAATCATAAAAGATAAAGACACAATCGGTATACACAAAATCAACACAACAATACAAACCACAAAAAAGCACTCACAACAAACCGTTGTAATTTCATGAATTTGTTTATCTCAATTTTACACTTATAACAATACCAAACATAATTTGTGTCTTTATAAAGTTGCAAACTAGTTTCTTTACTTCGTCCTATGCATCTTTCATGAAAAATGTCAGATAGAACTTTGTGAGAAAAGATTTTTGCATTTTTTTTAACGTTAAGTAGATCAAGATATATAACGATAATTTTGAGGTTAAAGTTTTTTAAAAAGTTCATTTTTTCCATATTATAAGAAGTAATATTATAATTCTGTGTACCTATAGACAAAACCACGTTTTAGCCAATTATACACACGTGTACCTGTAGCTTACAGCCTATTTGGTACACATTTGTATTCAGAGCCTACAGGCTAAAGGTACACATCTGTAACGGTATTCAGAGTCACTGCCTAAAAAGTTTCAGAGGAGTTGCGTCAACAAACTGTTATCATATACCAATTGACAGACAGACAGATAAAAAACCATTTGACCCTAGACAACTTCTTACTCTTACTGGAATCTTACTCGATCTGTGCGGCAAAAATTTTAAGTCATAAGACTTCTGTAGCCGCCTCTCATTAAGGTTAGTATACAATAACTTTTGTGGGTTGCACGCTATGGTGGATTGAATTTTCTTGTGTTCCAATTTTCTTCGTTTAGATGGCTTTTAAATGTGTTCACAGATGTTGCAACTTTGTTGCATAAGTTATCATAAGGTATAATTACGTCAATACGCCAATGCCAAATAATAACGAATTTTTATGCCTAAATATAAATCAAATGAAATGTTACTTCTTCTATCTTTTCTCTTTTAGCCTTGTTCATAGTATTAGTTCATCACACTTCTAAATCTTTGCAGAAAACAATCATTTCATCAAGGGTAAAAATTGGAGTATCTTTTTCTACGGGGAATGAAACGACATTTTGTATGATCCATCCCCATTACAAGAGTCATTATATTAGAGTGACTTTTTTAATCTAATACCCTCTTTCGATTACACGATGACCAATTTTTTAAAGATTTTTTTCTGTGTTTTCAGTACCAAAGATTAAAACTTAATTTACTTTAATTATCCGTGTATTCTCAACCAATTAAAGCATAAACTTGCCAGGTAGATCCCCCATTTGTGTCCAACCCAACCCACCGGCCAAGTCCGTCCAGGAACAGTCCATGACTTTCCAAAGCCGTTAAGTTTTGGTATAAAATCCCCTCAGTCATTGCCAGTGGTGACCAGTGGTGGATTTAGATCCTTTTATTAAAAACAAAATAGTACAAGAGGCTCACAGGAGCCTGAATCGCTCACCCCAAAGACTTATGGAATGAAAAGATGATTTGTAGACACCTGAGGCAGAAATCTCAATAAAGAATCATCATACAACTTTCACCTAGACAGTTAGGGGCCATCACTTTTATAAGGGGTCATCTGACACTGTCTAAACACTATTTTTCACCTTTAAAGGGCCATAATCCCTAAAAGGGGTCATCTGACAACTTTGACTCAATGGAGACTTTTGTAGAACTTTTGATTCTGAAGAGCATAAGATCCTTTAGATTTTTTTCTATCTGTTCTAGTTTTCAAGTTATAAGCCTTTGAATGTGATTTTACCCAATGTTCTATTTTTAGTAACAGCCGCCATTTTTGTTGACAAATCATAAAGCCGAACACAATTTTTAAACATCATGCCATGATAAATACTTTGACCAAGTTTTGAAAATTCCCTTCAGTAGTTTCAGAGAAGAAGATTTTTGAAAAAGTAATGGACGGACGACGGACGCATGGCGATGACAATAGCTCACTGACCCTTCGGGTCAGGTGAGCTAATAGAAGAGAAACATAACTTATTTATACTTAATATTTTTGATTTTCAGTTCTTACATAAATTTGGTCATGGAAAACAAGAAACTGTGCATGCCCATGTTAAATCAATTGTACCTTTTTCTTCCCAGATAATCATAAAAATACAGATATCGAGCTGAGAAGTGGATGCTACAGTTCATTTTGGTGGTAGACTCTGAAAAATTTTGAGGTCCATTTCCTGAGAATTAGAATTTTAAAACAATTTTTTTTCATGAAAATGAAAAATAAAATTTACTTAAACTGATCAATGTTACATTTCGACCACTACAGTAAATAATCAAAGCGCTAAAGCGTTTAAAGGCAAGCGAAATATATAAGAACTATAATAGATTTACTCTCTGTTAAAGTATATTGTTCAAAATGTTTGCGAATTATTAATTTAGGTGAGCAAAGAAAGGATCGTCATGCAGATGCCCTCAAATTTAAAGTTAATGAACACAATTACACACACAAGACAGGTATCGTGTAAAACGGTATCGATTGAAACACCCCTTCGATTAAAATGCACTCGTCCCAATGATGTGTATTTTTGTACTGATTTTATGAATGGTGAAGCTAGAATCTGAATCCATGCATTGACCAATCAAATGAGAGAAATATTTGTACGAACCAATCAAGTAATAGATGAATACATAATGTATATTCTATCGCCTTTAACTAAAAAGTTCGTCATGAAAGATGCAAAGGAATAAATAAAACTTGTGCCGGTCATCTAAAATGCCAATAAAAATTGAGATTGATAGAAGTGCATATCATGTTAACAAATATTGAAAAGTAATATAGAATATAAAGCATTTTATTCCAGTCTGGATGCAGGAAAATCACTCCGTCTAGACAGAAAAAAACGCGAAAATCATCACTACTCTATAGACTCCATAAGGCTTCGCTAGCGCTTGCCTAAAAAGCCGGCTTCGCCGAGCGCAGCATGATACGACCGCAACATGTTGAACCCTGTACGTTTTAGGCCCAATATGGATAGTCAATTGCTCTGGACACATGCAGCCCATGGTGGACTGACAAAGGTTTTTGACACATGCAGCTTTTGGTGGACTTTCCACTTACAATTTAAAAGGAATTATTCATTTTCGAAAGGAGATCAATATTAGACCACAAATTTTCCATTTTGGCCCTAATTACATAATAGGGGGGAAAAGTGGGGGTTGCAAAAATTAATTCTCAATTTGTATCCACTATTTGACAAGAACAAACATGCAAAAAAAAATTCAAAATCGGATCACAAGTAAAAAAGTTTCGATTTTGGTCCCTTTTGGCCCCTCATTACATAATAAGGGGAAAAGGGGGATCGCAAAAATTGATTCTCAATTTTGTATTGCTATTTGACAAGAACAAACATGCAAATCTTTTTTTTCAAAATCGGACCACTGATGTAAAAGTTTCAATTTTGGCCCCTTTAGTCCCCTAATTTCATAATGGGGAAAAAGGGAGCCCGCAGAAGTTCATCAGATTCATTTTTTATTGAAAGAAACATTCTTCACAAAGTTCACAGCAATAAGCCAGTTAGAAACAAAGTTTATGGTGGAAACAATAAAATATTTGAATTTTTTGCCCCTTTTGGGCCCCTAATTTCGAAACAAAATAAGGGTGTACCCCCCAAAATCAATCCCATTCACCCTTTTATGTCAAGGAACATTAATGCCAAAGTACAAAGCAATAGGATGACGTACTAGAACTAAAGTTATCGTGGCAACAAACATAAAATAGCATTTTTGGCCCCTAATTTCAAAACCAAAAACAGGTGGGACCCCGAAAATCAATCCCATTCATCCTTTAATTGTAAGGAATATCATTGTGAAATTTCATTGCATTCGGATTTCTAGAACTAAAGATATCGTGTATACACTAAAGACGCATCATACCATTATACGTCCGCAATTTTTTTGCGGTCGTATAAAAAGTGGATAGATTAAGCTGAGACTTTCATAAAACTTTCACACAACCTATGAGACATTATGTAGATGTCCACCTCCTATTTTAAACTGTAATCGGATGAGTTTGGGGTTTCCCATAGTAAAACATGGACTTTGTCAGGGGTATCCTCTTGATTGATTTTCACAAAACTTTCACACAATCGCTGTGACATAATGTAGATGTGCACCTCCTATTTTAAAATTTGATCTGATTTATTTTTTTTTTTTGGAAGGGGGGGGGGCGTAAGATATTTTTTTGTGAGGTGCCGCTTACAGTTTTTCTAGTTTTAGGGACCATCCATTTGGCTTGGTTTTCCTTATAATATAATTGAAAATGATTTCATCCTAAACATTTTTTATTGAAAACAAAAATTGACAGCAGAGGGTAAGAAAGAAAAACATTCTGAAGAAGGATTTCTGCTATATAAAATAATGATAATAATGAAAAGATATTATGGTGTGACACTCTAAAAAAAAATATTCTGTTGCCACGCATTCAACAAATTTTCTGGCCAAAAAAAAAACCCAAAAAAAACAAAACCAAGTCCCCTTCAAGGTAAATGGTCCGTCCCTTAACCTATTTTTTTTTTTCACGTTGAAAACACTTCTTAAATTTTATAGATAAATAAATCATTTTTGAATGAAATCAGTATAAGTAATACTTTTGACGTTGAGCTAGTCTAATTATGAGAGAATCATGATGCATTCTCTTAAGTTTTGGCCAGGGATTAAATAAAACTGATTTTTAACATCCTTGTTTTGGCTTGTAAAATCATATCAATTGGGTTAATGAATACATCTGAAAATTCTATGATGTAATCAACAAAAGGTGAACGACCAGCCAAGTTAGGTTTTTAAGTTCAGCGAACTCTTCGAAAAATGACAAATTTTGAAGACTGCGGTTAATAACCCTCGCCAAATGTTTTAGTTTCAGGACACTCGAGTTCATTGCAGGTCAAAATACAGACAAATCAATACAAGAAGGTTACACTGACTCGGGGAATTCAATATTAACCTTATCAATCTTTACTATAATGTAGAACGATTGAGTTTAATGTTTATATTGACCCAGAGAGTAAAAAAGTAGGGCTATATTACATATAGAATCATACCGTAGTAAGAATGTGTAATAGAACTCATTCCGGTTTTCACCATTGGCGGATCAAGAAGGCTCCAGAGTCTGAAGCTGCATGGGGAAATTTACAATTTCCGTCGATTAAAATTTTGGACAAACATTGGGTGTGGAAACCAACTTTTTGTCCTGGACTTTCAGGTTGGAACGCTGACTCCGACCTCGGTTGGATCCCAGACTCCTTTTAATTAAATTCTGGATCTGTCATGAACAAAATAAATTGATATACATGTTACTCCCGACGTTACCCTAAAATTTTCAATTAAGTTTAAAGGGTTCCAACAAAAAATTTCCAAGTAAATGCACAACTACACGTTACTGAGGGAACGACCATTTAACTTGAAGGGGTCTTGCTTTTTTCTCAGAAAAATTTTGAAGATTTTTTATGAAAAAGATATTTTGGCAACATGGGGTAAGACAAAAATATTCAGGAGAAGGATGTTTGCTATATAGAAAATAATGCTAATTATGAGAACAAGAATATTCTGCCGCGACGACATGAAAAACTTTTTTTTTCTGACCAAAACAAAAACCAAGCCCCCATTTTCAAGTTGAAAAGTCCTTCCCTCAGTAGCTTCATATAAACTTAAAAAGCCGTCTCTTTGGGTTCATTAAATGGGTTCAGAAAAGTTGAGCGGAACAACTTTGCGACGAAAACGTGGACGGACAGAACCATCAACGATTATAGCTCTTTCCAAAGTGGGGTATATTTTATGAATATCCAGATCATTTTACAGATTTTAAAAAAGGTTGAGATCTATTTCCCTGCATTTTCTGTCATGATCATAGAGATCTTTTAAAATTCTTCTATGATGTATATCCTTCAAAGAGCTAATAGCATTTTTTTTTCAGTTTGGTCACTCAAAGGCACGGTGTCAGTGAAGTTCAAAGTATTACCTCCATGTGAAATGGTTTCACCCAAGTTGTAACATTGGGTGTAAACTAGAACAGTCGGATAAGGTCATGTCAGGACACTTTACTAGGTCAGCGGGTCAAAATTAATCGGACAAGTCTATTGAAAATAAAAAAATAAAAATTTTGTATCTTTCGTTCTATTTAATAAAAATTGATGGTGGTGGACAAACCAAGAAATTTTCGAAAAGGGGGGGGGGGCGGTTCCGCCATAAGTCTAAACTTAAAAAGAAAAGACAAAAGGTCTACGGGAATGATACCCCTCCACTGGATCCGCCACTGTTAATCACTATTTTGAAAATTATGTTTATATACATGATATATCTGACTTTATATTCAGGCTTCTAGTTCATAGACAGGTAACTTCAAATTGATAAGGGCATGCAACGTTTACTAACAATTAAGACAATCAGATACTTACTGTTTTCGGCATTAACGTTTGTAATACATTTCATCTTTCGCATTCTGTCAATCAGTCATCACTATTTAAAAGGTTCTTAATTTCTTCTATCAATTCTAATCATTTGAAATCTTTTTATTTCCACTTTCTGCATTCATGTCTTAGAATTTCGTCTTTAAAACAGAAATAATATACTGGACCCTGAAGAGATCCAAAGAATAACCACAAAAGTTGCCTTCATAAATAATCTTAAGGGAGCAACCATTTGATTTTTAGGGGCTATGGTCCTGCCTTTTTCTTTTTTGAGAAATCGGAGCCTAGATAGTTTTTATGCGCTAGCTGGCACATTTTTTTTTATAACGTACGATATTGTTTCAGCCAAAATCATCATTCGCTTTTTTGTTTGATAATTCATAACCCTGTATTGCCTTTTTATTTCAAATTTCACCATATTCCCCATAGAAATCAAATGGTCGTTTCCTTACTGTGATACATAAAAAATCCATTAATGTTTTAATCCATTAATGTTTCAAGTCAATATTTTTTTGGATCCATATTACTTTGACCTTCAAGTTAAACTGTGCCAGCGAACTAGAAAGCAAAAGGACTAAGGCTAGCGATTTAATAACATTGCTCCATATACTACTTATTGATAGAAGTTCAGCTTACCGACCTTGGTTGTTAAAAGCTATTGGCGAATAAAACTTCTAGGCCATAATAGAGAAAGCCTGAACAAGAACAACTGTGGGCCAATGTGTATTGGGAAAGTAATATACTGAATTTGGTGTAAAATTATCTAAGGAAAACTACAGATTTCAAAATAGGAGAGTTCTTGCAGATGGGTAAAGTTTTTACCTTAAATCTGGTTCATCCCATCCCTTATATTTTTGCTTGATTTTTATTCTTAACATTTATTTAGAAAGTGTTGTGGGAACACTACAGCTACAATAATTAATCAACTGGTAGCTGTTTTTTTTTGCCTTTTAAGCCCCAATCACTGTAACTTTCAAGCTGATTCAAAAAGGTTTTCAAAATTTATACATTAAAACTACATTTTGAATAAAAGGAAAGGTAAATAAGTTTGTTTTTGCCTGCAAAAACGATGCCTCCCCCCGTTTCCCCCCAAAAGTTCTAAGTTCAAAAGACCATAACTCCGACAATATTTTAGGAATCGAAATTTCCTGGTAATATGCACAACCACATATGGTATCCTTCCTATATACCAAGTTTTGTTGAATTCAGTTTAGTTTAAGAGGAGTTGCGCTGACAAGATGATTAGTGAGGATTTTCGGCAAATTTTTAAGTTCGAAGGGCTATAACTCCCACAAAAGTTTGAGGATAAAAATTAACATGTACAACTACATATGGTATCCTTTCTATATACCAAGTTTCGTTGAATTCGGTTCATTAGTTTCAGAGGAGTTGCACTGAGAAGATGACAATGAGGATTTCTAAATTCAAAGGGCCATAACTCCCACAAAAATTTGAGGATCAAAATTTCCTGCTAATAAGCACAACTACATATGGTGTTCTTCATATATACCAAGTTTCATTGAATTCGGTTCATTAGTTACAGAGGGGGGAAATAAATACTAGTAAATGAACAAATTGTATAGTGTTGTACACTGCTTTTATGATTGTGCACTGTTTTTATGATTGTACACTTTTTTTTATGATTGTTAATTTTTTATGATTGTACAGTTTTTATGATTGTACACTGTTTTTTTATGATGATGTACTGTTTTCATGAAAGGCAAAAGAAAAACATATCATGACCTAAAACCTAAAATATTATGAAAACATCAAACTTGAAATCAAACATTTATATACAAAAGAAAATTATTTAAGCTGCTTAACTTAAATCTCAAGGTTAAGGTGAAAAGATGAGGATGCATCTGTAAAAATCTAGCTCTTATGCAAAAACATACCAAATTTCATCAAACTTGCACTTTTTATAATTCATGAGATATGGAGTTGCGAATAAAAACATTAACATTGCTAATATCTGTATGCAAAATTGTCAAAGTCACTCATTCCAAAATCCAAGGTCAAGCTCAGGCGCAGATCCAAGATACCGGGTAGGGTATAGCCCCACCCCCCTTTAACTGACAAAAATTATGTTTTTTATTCTCAAAATCCATGTAAAAAACTGTAAAAAAGTTTCACACCTTGCTCCACTTCCTGAATTCCAACAACAAAATATTTATACACCTCCCCTAACCTAAAAACCCCTATTCGGCCTGTAGGTCAATAATAATATAATAAGGGGGCATCTGCATACCAGGTCTCACCTGCCAAGACTTATAGTTCTTGAGATATGGAGGTTTAGATATGCTTTCTGAAATATTAAAAAATAAATATATAGATATCAGATTAAAACATTTACCAATTATCAGGAAGGAGCCAAGGATAGCCTACTTCAAGTAAACAGGGCGGCCAACTTTTGAAAATTTGAAATCTCATGTTTAATCATTTCTTTGATGTTTCATGTTATATCTGATAAAAAAATAAAGATCTGAAACAAGAGTTAACACTAAAGTATGTCTCACCTGCCGGCACCATCAGAAACAATAATTCTTTCTTACTTCCACTATATTTTGAATTTACATGGATTTTCAGTTTCTGAGATCGAAAGATGTTTATAGAACTTAAACATTGCAAATATATGCAATAAAAATAATCAAAGTCACTCAACCGGAAAATTAAGGTCAAGGTCAAAAGATGAGGATGTAACTGTGCTAAGCTACTACTGGGGCACATGCATACCAAGTTTCATCAACCTAGGACTTATAGTTCTTGAGATATGGAGGTGCTTGCAAAACTTTTCCATTGCTATTATATGTATTGAAAATTGTCAAAGTCACTCAACCAAAAAATCAAGGTCAAGGTCAAAATATGGGGATGCAGCTGTGCTAAGCTACTACTTGGGCATATGCATACCAAGTTTCATCAACCTAGGCCCTTTGGTTCTTGAGATATGGAGGTGCTCGCAAAACTTTTCCATTGCTATTATATGTATTGAAAATTGTCAAAGTCACTCAACCGGAAAATCAAGGTCAACGTCAAAAGATGGGGATGCAGCTGTGCTAAGCTACTACTGGGGCATATGCATACCAAGTTTCATCAACCTAGGATTTATAGTTCTTGAGATATGGAGGTGCTCATAAAACTTTTCCAAAAAGTTAACGCCGTCGCCGTTGCGGCCGCCGGTAAAGTAACACCTATGTCCCACTCTGCTTCGCAGGCGAGACAAAAAAGATTGGTTTGGGCCATAACCTTTTAATCAATATTTCAGTCATTCATTTATTACAATAATTATCATATACATGTAAAAAATCTACACTACATCTAATCTCTGTTAAAATACATAACGCAACAATAATCCATGTATAAATAAAACAAATATTTAAGTAATAGTGAACTCTCCCTGAAAATGACATATAATATGCAACAAGAATATCTATAGAAATATATATAGTACAACATCTTACAATTCAAGCTTCAGTCACAATATAAAACACATTGAAACATAAATTTCTATTTAACGTCAATGCAGACCTATATTTAGGTATAGTCACGACCTTCAACTCCCCAGTCAGCCATGTTCTATTTATACTAGTAAGCACTAAAGTTTAGTAAACAAAATTTCAAACTTTGCATATTGGATGTGGTACAAACAAAAACAAAGGTGTATACCAGGAACAAGGTAAATTAACAGATAGATACCTTATATGTTGTTATTTTCATGTGTGGAAAACTTCACATTTTAGTAGAAAACAAAGAATAATCAAAACAAACTGAACAAAGAATAATCTAAACAAACTGAACAAAGAATAATCTAATCTTTGCATAATGAAATTTACTGTGGATTCATTTATTTTCGTGGGTATCAATTTTCGTGGTTTGATGAAAAAGAATCAGTTCATGGATTCTTAAATTCATGGTTTTGAAGGCAACAGAATACAGATCGATGTAAAATTTCCATTTCCTGGGGTATCAATTTTCGTGGGTAGAGGCCACGAAAATTGATACCCCACGAATAATAATGAAATCACAGTAAATGGTTTGTCAAATTTTTAAACACTTTGTATTATCACTTTTTATTTTGATTGGTTTATTTTTGGGAAAGAGTGTTCCCATGATCATTGAATAAAGCAAAAATTTTAAATAATAGCAAAAAAACACAAATCCACTTATACCACATTATGCACACAACAGATGATTGTCATATCAAAAATTCAATGTTTCATATATATTAAGGCACAAAATTAATCACAAATCAACTACTTAATCTACTTTTATACATTATAATTTTCTATTCATTAAATAAGCTAGGGTACCAATGGCAGTATAATTTTAATTTTTTTTCTTCTAATTATGCTCATCTACCAAAGTAGGGGGCATGTAGTGTTAAGCTAGATTCATCCGTCCGTCTGTCCCAAATGTTGCAAGATTGGGCAATTATTTCTTTTGGACATTTTCATGTTTTTAATTGGCATATGTTTCTTTTACTTTTATATAGCTTTCTGGAATTAATTTTATTTATACATTAATGTTTTTCCTTTCTTTGAATTTCATTTGAATATTTTTCGAGTTGCATAATTATGTACTTAATAGATTGTTAACATAAAATTCATTGTCAGATTTGTGTAACATTGTCATACATTGATATTGTTTGTCTATATTTACCTCTTCATCAGGCTGTTTCCCTAAAAAATGTCCAAAAATGGCTTATTTTCTCCAAAATGAGGTTAACATTTTTCAAAAAGATGGCGTTTGAAGCAGAAAATACAGTTTTGTTATTTGTTTCCTTTAAAACTTTTCATACAGTTAGTTTATTTTACTTAAAAATCAATGTTTTATACAAAGGAAGCTTAATTAGAAAGGACAAGGTACAGTAAGGCCTGTATTTGGCCCCCTCTTAGACTGAAAAATAGAAAACTGATCTAGAGAAAAGTCCTTTTGTTATTTATTAAGTCAAATGAATGAAGAAGATAAAACAACTAAACTCCTAAGATTTTTTGATGTTATTTATTTAAAATTGCTTGTCAAAACATGGTGAATATGTATGATTTTTTCAAATTGCAGAAAATGGACAATATTTGGGTAGTATTTTCAATTTTAAGATACCAGTGACTACTTAGACCACAGTTATTATTTATGAACTTTAATTTGCACTATAAAATGATTATAAATCTTTCGAGAAATCCATGGTCTACGTTGTCGCCCATCATTAAAAATAACAAAATAAGCATGAAAAATGACATTTTTCCACGATTTTGTTACTTTTGCACTACTTAAGGCCTCTATAAAATTAAAATTACAGTAAATAATAGAAAATATTTACCATTGTCAAAAAGTTTTATCATCTTACTTGAAACCTTAATGATATTTAAATCATTTACTTAGGATTTGTTTTTCTTAAAATAAGGGGGCCTAATATGGCCCTTACTGTACCTTGTCCATAAAATGATGCTTATTTTCCTAATAAAAAGGAGGAGACAGTTTTGAAAAAAGCCAACAAAATCACTGCCATCAGCAAGTGCATGCTTGCCAACACACTGTTGGTGAGGAGTAATAATTGAACATTACTCTGTATAGATAACAATTTGTAAAATATTTTAACATTATAAATGATCTACATTTAATTATAACTTTTTGTAAATTTAAATGAATTTGACATAGATTTATTGTATAAAAGCAGAAAAAGTTTTTTTTTTAATCAACACTCCTATCAAATCTGAATAACTAAGCCTGAGGTAATGAATTTTGTAAAAAGTACTAATACTCATATGTAAATGAACACTAGAGCTTGTCTGAATCTACTCACATTTTACACAAACAAATGAAAATAAAATAAAATCTCAAAATGGTAAATAATAACACTTTAAAAATATAAATTATCAAACATATTTACCACAATAAAAAATATGCTAAAATCTACCCATCTATAACCATTTAACAATCAAACTTTTTATTATGCAAGGTTTAAACAATAACAGTAAGATAAAAATAAAATAACTAGTAAGGGCTGTAGTTGTACTAATAAATTCATATTAAAAAGGGCCATTTCTCTAATTTTCATCCGATTTATCAACCTCTCAACCAGTTGTGAAAAAATATTTCTCACCTCTAGAGAAAAATTTGTTCTCAGCGTAATTGCACGTGCAATTGATGAGCGATCTTTTGCAATTTCTTACCTGTAAACATTAGAGAAAACCTTCTACAACTTAATTCTCGATGATTATGGAATTTCTAACATCTCAAGAAATAAATTTGATATTTTAATCACTCGGCAAGCCTCGCCATTAAAATAATCAAATTTATTTCTCTCGATGTTAGAAATTCCATAATCAACTTGATCGCGTTGTAGAAGCTATATGTTTCCATTGATTTTGAGACTCCTTAAAACAATAAAAGACTGAGAACTATATCCCTATTGCTGAGCATTTCATCAGTCTTTTTTATATGTTTTGCCATTAAAAGAATTCAAACTTAATCTGAATACACATAGAATTCAACATTGCAGCCTTAAATTTTAAGCACCATATTATATTAGGAGTAGGAAAATGTAAATAAAAATGTAGACTTTAAAAAAGGCATTTTATAAAATTAATACCATGGTAAAAAATTACAAAAACAAAATGAACAGTCACAATATTTAACAAACACAAGCCACCAACTATTTAAAATTGTTTTTAAAATGGTAGTTTTAACAGATATTTTTTAACAAAAAAAAAACTATCGCTTAATATTTAAACAAGTATTTCTACAAAATATTCTTTACTAATCTCATATTTACTTTGAGATTCAATCGTTGAGATGACGTTACTTGCAAGTCTTATTTTAAAAATAATCATCACTTACTTTGAATAGGTCAGGAATGATTCATAATTTTTTTTTTCTATAGAAATTTAAACATTAAACACAAACATGGTTATACCCAATAAAAATTAAAAGTATGATAATCTCAAGTTTGATATAATATGTAATATAATCTCTCCTAAAAACAAATTCCTCTATATCCTCTATATCTAACAAAACATTAAAAAAACATTTTAAAACTAAAATACAAAGTATACATTAACAAAACAACAAAAAAGGCTATTTTTGTATAATCAAGGGATATTTACATGTACCCCAATATAAACCTTTAATTTATTCTCTAAATAGTTAAAAATATAGAAATGTAAAATTTCTTCCTTAAAAAATTGAGTAATAAATGAATTGGATAAGGATTTTTTAAAGTTGTAATGTCACCTTTTAAAGGAAAACAAAATTCCTTAAAAATAAAAAAACTTAGGCAGAAACTTACAATGTATGCATTAAAAAAATATTTAAAAAATAAGAATAAGTCTGAGGAAAGATAATTTTGTATATGTTACAATGTATATCATTAGTTATTTTAAAAATTCTATTAATGTAAATAAATGCCAATAGAAATATAAAACTACTGAGTATTATCAACTAATGACATTTTTGGATTAAAAATTGATTTTAAAAGTCACTTAATGAGATTTTAATGCAAGTTTTAGCACAATGTTTAAAATAGTCCTCAGTGAGGTTTCTGTACAAATCTAAGCACAAAATACCCTGCTATGCGGAAAACAAATATAAATAAAAATAACGGGGCAAGATACTGCCAGAACTCCCAGTCTATACTAAAGTACTCTAAAACATCGTCTGAAGGAATGAGTGTAGAGTTGGAATGTAAACAACTTGTAAAACTGGACTCGGACAAATTAGACGGGGCTGTACATCTGTAAATATATAAATAGACAATTATGAGCTGTGAAACTAAATTTAGTAATTTTAAAATCTGAAGTAAAGAACAGCCCAAAGTAAGTGACCAATGGTTGGTGTTCATCATCTTGCATTTAACCCCCTAAATGACAATACTTAGCATCGACTTAGAAATATGGTGTTAGGACCAACTTCTAAACATAAAATAATTAACTTAGATAAATAAGTAAAGTTTATATCATATACAATGTACTTGTCGATTAAGGAATTTTTATGTGTGTACTGGCTAAATATTGCATATGTCACAAAAATACAAGGGCTGTTCCTTTTGCTTTTTAATATCAATCCCTATGTCTTGCATAATTACCCCACATCCTTTCTTTTAAAACTTATTTTAAAAAACACAGCAAGGACCGCATCCAATGGACTTTTTAAATGCAACACAGAGGAGCAGATGAATACCAAACGAGAATATGTCTAACAGACATAATGCCCCATCTTGCAACATTTTGAACTGACAGACGGACGAACAGACCAGAACACTATATGCCCCCTACTTTCGTAGATGTGGCATAAAAAAGAAATTTGTTTAATCATTTTCTATGTGGGGACTTATTATGAACATAGAATTAAATTAAATTTTTAGACATTTTTTAATTAACCCTTATACTATACTGTAGACTTATTGTTACAAATGGTTTGATAGTGGATCTAAATGGAAAATCATGGATTATGGCCCCTTGACCAGTGCTCTTTTTATACAACTTACGATAGTGGCTGTCCATTTTTGAACTCAAGGTACAATAAACAATGGTATGTATAGTACTGGAATGATAAATACTTCAACCAAAACAACCAGGATGGTAGAGATCGTGTGTAAAATCCACCTGAAAAGAGAGACAAAATGATAAATACTTCACCCAATACAATTAGGATGGCAGAGATCTTGTGTAAAATCCTTCTGAAATATAAGTTCAATTGCTACAGAATAAACAGAAAACTAAGTATAAAGAGATGGCCCATTCAACACATATTTGATGAATTTGTTGAAATTTTAGCCTAAACATACTGTTCTTGTAATGATTAACAAATGTACTAAATTACAGGAAGATCCAATTGAAGGTTTCTAATAAAGCAGGTGAAATGCTAAGGTAAAGATCAAACAGGCAAATAGATTAAAAAACAATGTCTTACAAAATACAAATTTCAACCAAAATAAAATATAAGAATTTTAATTTTTTTTTATTGAATATTGTGTTTCATTAATATTCGTGGGGTATCAATTTTCGTGGTTTTCGTGGGTGGTGTTGCCCCATTAATTTGTATGCTGCAGACTTCAGAACCATGAATTTAAGAATCCACAAACTTATCAAATTTCATCTAACCATGAAAATTGGTATCCAAAAAAATTAAAGAATCCACAGTAGCTGGTTTTTTGTTGTTGTGTCAAGTATGTTACAGCTAGGGATAAGCCTTCACTATTTTATATCAATTGTGTCAAAAGATTGAGTTAGGTCAGGTTCAACCACTGTATTTACTCACTCCAAGGGATTTTAGCTAGTTGTTATGTTACTTATTATTCACAAGCCATGAATGAAGTATCAGAAATGTTATTATGATCTCTGTTGTTACTAACACCAGTGCATTGCGAGCCACAAGACCACCACCATTGAAAAAAAGTGTTTATCTATATGAAAGAGCAATTCAAATCTCTAAACCGACTTAAGCCCCAAAGTTGCTGAAATTAGGTTACAGCTCCAGTAACTCGAGTTGCTGCATTTGGTCTTAGAAGTGGAATAGTAACCCTCAAGTGCCTTATATTTGGGATAAGACCTAAAGGTAATGCATTATCTTGACTCACCTAACAACAAAGTGCCCATGATTACAACAGTGGCCACACTCATACCACATCTGATGTCCATACAAACTATACCAACACTTACCTAACAACATAGTGCCCATGATTACAACTGTGGCCACACTCATACCACGTCTTATGTCCATACAAACTATACCAACACTTACCTAACAACATAGTGCCCATGATTACAACTGTGGCCACACTCATACCACGTCTTATGTCCATACAAACTATACCAACACTTACCTAACAACATAGTGCCCATGATTACAACTGTGGCCACACTCATACCACGTCTTATGTCCATACAAACTATACCAACACTTACCTAACAACATAGTGCCCATGATTACAACTGTGGCCACACTCATACCACGTCTTATGTCCATACAAACTATACCAACACTTACCTAACAACATAGTGCCCATGATTACAACAGTGGCCACACTCATACCACGTCTGATGTCCATACAAACTATACCAACACTTACCTAACAACATAGTGCCCATGATTACAACTGTGGCCACACTCATACCACGTCTTATGTCCATACAAACTATACCAACACTTACCTAACAACATAGTGCCCATGATTACAACAGTGGCCACACTCATACCACGTCTGATGTCCATACAAACTATACCAACACTTACCTAACAACATAGTGCCCATGATTACAACTGTGGCCACACTCATACCACGTCTAATGTCCATACAAACTATACCAACACTTACCTAACAACATAGTGCCCATGATTACAACAGTGGCCACACTCATACCACGTCTAATGTCCATACAAACTATACCAACACTTACCTAACAACATAGTGCCCATGATAACAACAGTGGCCACACTCATACCACGTCTAATGTCCATACAAACTATACCAACACTTACCTAACAACATAGTGCCCATGATTACAACAGTGGCCACACTCATACCACGTCTAATGTCCATACAAACTATACCAATAAACATACCAATACTCTGAAAATAAATAAAACATTTTATGGATTTTTTTTTAAATAAGACACAATTTAAAATAATAAAGAAGCAAGGGCCATTCATATCTCAAATGCAATAATAACAAAACCAATCCAGGAGACAGTGAAAGCAACAACACTAACAAATCAAAGTACCGTTGGTACCAAGTACTTAGATTACACTAGACATAAACCATTTTTATTCAGATTGACAAAGGAAAACAGTATTCAATTAAAAATAGACCAAGATACAACAACAAAAAAAGAATTTCTGAAAAAAAAACCATGATTTGTGAATGCAAGGCTTACTTAAGTTTGTTTATTATCTACATATTACTTAGAGCAAAAACACCAAACCGAATTTGCTTGATAACTCACCTGTTTTATTTGGCCAATTGGTTGTTAATAATTTTAAAATTTCCTGCCTTAATGCAACAGGAAATCAATATTCCTTCTCTCTATATATATATATATATATAGTTCTGGAAGTTACAAAATTCCCAAGTAAAAAAACTTACAAAACTGCAATCAATAAGGCTATAAAAAGGATAATGAACTAATATGCTTTAGAAGGGTAAACATCACATAATATGAAACATGTCAAAAAACAATTCTAGCCACTGTTGATAACTGTTTCTCATAAAGAGTATAACATAAAAGCTAATTTTCTTTTATATCTAATTCAATAATTGCTGCTAACTTACTGGTACAAATGAGATTTCAATGGAATCCTGCGAACTTGTTGGTACCAATGGGGCTACTCCAACAACATTTCAGGTTGGATGACATGCTATTTTTTTACTTGTTGCCGTCGCAGTATTGAGTTACGAAAACAAGACCTCTTATGTTATAGGAGTACAATTGGGCTTTTTAATATTTCTTACTAATCTTATTCATTGTTGGTGGCACTATTTGAGATCTAAAAAAAAAATTGTCAAGCAAGCAGACAAAGTATGCCATTTTTGTCTCGGGCGGTGTCAACTTTTTGGAAAAGTTTTATGAGCACCTCCATATCTCAAGAACTGTAAGTCCTAGGTTGATGCACTTGGTATGCATTTGCCCCAGTAGTAGCTTAGCACAGTTGCATCCACATCTTTTGACCTTGACCTTGAATTTCCGGCTGAGTGACTTTGACAATTTTCAATACATATAATAGCAATGGTAAAGTTTTGAGAGCACCTCCATATATCAAGAACTATAAAGTCCTACAGTAATGAAACTTGGTATGCATATGCCCCAGTAGTAGCTTTATAGTACAGTTGCATCCCAATCTTTTGACCTTGACCTTGATTTTTCGGTTGAGTGACTTTGACAATTTTCAATACATATAATAGCAATGTAAAAGCTTGGCGAGCACCTCCATATCTCAAGAACTATAAGTCCTAGGTTAATGAAACTTGGTATGCATATGCCACTTTCCATCAATCATCTGGCAGTCTACCATCCAGCTAACATCTATAATTCTTCATAACATAAGTATCATTATTAATAAAGTAATGTTCATTATTAAGTCGCCCAAAACTAAGTTTTGGCGACTTATTGTTTTTACCCCGTTTCTTATTATTATTATTATTAAGTCGCCCAAAACTAAGTTTTGGCGACTTATTGTTTTTACCCCGTTTCTTATTATTATTATTATTATGTCGACCGAAACGCAGTTATTCGGTAGACATATTGTTATTGTCGCGTTTATTTTTTTTCATTATTCTTATTCTTATTATTATTATTCTTATTCCTATTCTTATTCTTATTCTTATTGTCGCCAATTTTTGTCCTCGTCATAACTAAAGAACCGTTTTATATTGCGGATCCAAACTTGGTATGATGATACGTGATCATGATATCTGTTGCGGTAGAAATTTTCACAACCAAGATGGCTGCCATTTCAAAGATGGCCGCCATTTTACGTAAAAAAAGTCGCGTTTTCTGATTGAAACAAAAATTTATTTTACGCAATATTATAGGATGGCGTGTTGAGGCGTGACGAAAAAAATGTCGAAAAATTCAAAATGGCCGCCATTTCCCGTAAAAATTGAACATTCTCCGATTTTAACGAAACTTTATATTTAAGGTATATGAAGGATGGCCAGTTCATACGCGGAGTAAGAAATGTCGAAAAATTCAAAATGGCCGCCACTTCCTGTAAAAATGAAAAATTTTCCGATTTCCACGAAAATTTATATTCAGGTGTTTCAAAGGATGGCGAGTTAAAAAAGTTCAAAAAATTCAAAATGGCCGCCACTTCCAAAATTTTTTTTTTTCAAATTTTTAACGAAATTTTATTTTTAAAAGTTTTGATGGATGACCGATTCAAAAATCTCAAAAAATTCAAAATGGCCGCCATTTCCCGTAAAAATTGAACATTCTTCGATTTTAACGAAACTTTATATTTAAGGAATATGAAGGATGGCGAGTTGATACGCGAGGTCAGAAATGTCGAAAAATTCAAAATGGCCGCCATTTTCCGTAAAAAGTGAACATTCTTCGATTTTAACGAAACTTTATATTTAAGGAATATGAAGGATGGCCAGTTGATACGCGAGGTCAGAAATGTTGAAAAATTCAAAATGGCCGCCATTTTCCGTAAAAAGTGAACATTCTCAGATTTTAACGAAACTTTATATTTAGGAGTTTCAAATGATGGCGAGTTCAAAAATTCTAAAAAATTCAAAATGGCCGCCACTTCCGTAATTATTGAAAATTCTCAGATTTTAACAAAACTTGATATTTAAGGGTGTTTGAAGGATGGCGAGTGGGAATATGGAGTCAAATATTAAAAAATCATTTAAATGGCTGCCAACAGTGTCAAATATGTCGTAAAAGATAAGGCAACGGTCGACATCTGCTATTGCTGGCAATGGCAATTCTAGTTATTAAGTCGCCCAAAACTAAGTTTTGGCGACTTATTGTTTTTACCCCGTTTCTTATTATTATTATTATTATTAAGTCGCCCAAAACAAAGTTTGGGAGACTTATTGTTTTTGCACCGTTTCTTATTATTATTATTATTATTATTCTTCTGATTCTTTATCGTAAAGTTGTCCTCCCTAATTCAAGAAAATGATTCAAGGAAATTGAATAACACTTGTTGGATTGGATAGTGGGTCACTCAAAGGCGTGTAATCAAGTTTTGAAATTTTCAAGATGGCCGCCGTTTCAAAATGGCGGCCGTCGGAAAAAGTGGGCGGAAATTTTTTTTTCGTCGGATCGTCCTGAAAATTGGTCATCTGGGTAAAGCGGGTATGCTGAATTCAAATCTGCGACCGGATTTGAAATCCGACTTCCGGTTTCAAAATGGCGGCCATTTTACTACACCCGCCCCCCTTAAAAATGTGAACTTTGTCCGATTTCAATGAAATTTGATTTCTATACATATTTTATTGTACTGAAAGGGACGAAAAAGTATCCAAGGCGATTTTGGGCGACTTGTGTGTTGGCATCCCAACACAAATTATAGCTAGTTATTATTATTATTATTCTTCTTAACAGTTACTTTTCCGGAGGATTGCCGTAGCAGTGATTGAGATAGGGGCTTGATATTTGGCACACATATAGATCATCTAAAGCGGGGTTGCAGTGGTCGGACAAATGTGTCAAAATGGCCGCCATTTCAAAATGGCTGCCGTTCTAAAAATAGTAACATCAAGAAATATTTATCGGATCATCTTCAAAATGATATATAAGGGTAAATGGGATGTCCTAATCTCAAATCTGGAATCAAAATTTTTGTCCGAGCTTTCGTTCCAAAATGGCGGCCATGTAACAACACCCGCCCCCCATGAAAAATCATCAATTTTGTCCGGAGGTATAGTCTGACATGCTTTAAATGAGATTAATGAAACTTTGCAGAGTGATTAAGCACCATCTGAAGTTGTGCAAGTGGTTTGGAAATTTTCAAAATGGCCGCCGTTTCAAAATGGCGGCCAAAAATCGGCAAATTTTCAAAGTGGTCGGATTTCAACGAAATTTGATTTCTAGGCATATTTTGATGCACAGAATTGAATGGAATACTATCTAAAGGGGATTTTGGGCGACTTGTGTGTTGGCATCCCAACACGATTATTTTTAATTATTATTATTCTTCTTAACAGTTACTTTTCCGGAGGATTGCCGTAGCAGTGATTTAGATAGGGGCTTGATATTTGGCACACATATAGATCATCTAAAGCGGGGTTGCAGTGGTCGGACAAATGTGTCAAAATGGCCGCCATTTCAAAATGGCTGCCGTTCTAAAAATAGTAACATCAAGAAATATTTATCGGATCATCTTCAAAATGACATATAAGGGTAAATGGGATGTCCTAATCTCAAATCTGGAATCAAAATTTTTGTCCGAGCTTTCGTTCCAAAATGGCGGCCATGTAACAACACCCGCCCCCCATGAAAAATCATCAATTTTGTCCGGAGGTATAGTCTGACATGCTTTAAATGAGATTAATGAAACTTTGCAGAGTGATTAAGCACCATCTGAAGTTGTGCAAGTGGTTTGGAAATTTTCAAAATGGCCGCCGTTTCAAAATGGCGGCCAAAAATCGGCAAATTTTCAAAGTGGTCGGATTTCAACGAAATTTGATTTCTAGGCATATTTTGATGCACAGAATTGAATGGAATACTATCTAAAGGCGATTTTGGGCGACTTGTGTGTTGGCATCCCAACACGATTATTTTTAATTATGTCGACCGAAACGCAGTTATTCGGTAGACATATTGTTATTGTCGCGTTTATTTTTTTTCATTATTCTTATTCTTATTATGTCTCCCAAACAAAGTTTTGGGAGACATATTGCTTTTGTACGGTTTCTTATTATTATTCTTCTTCTTTCTTTCTTTCTTTCTTTTTTCTTTCCGTGCTAGTTTGTCTGCGCGTTTTCTCAGAGATGCAATGCCAGAACATTCTTAAACTTTGGGAACATATAAAGGGTCACCTGAAGTTTTGCAAAGGACTTATAAATTTTTCGAAATGGCCACCGTTTCCATGGAAACACGAAAAGTTCATAATATAGGACATTGCAATATCTCGGTTACCTAGGTGCGCAGGGTTCTGAAATTTTGTAGGGTGATGGAGCAAAACATTCTCTTTAATAATACGAAAAAAAAATTTGAAGCGATATTTACGGTTTTTGAGATAAAATTGAAAATGTGATTTAAAGGGAGATAATCGGGTCAAAATTTTAATAAAAATTTCAAAGTTGTCTGATTATGATAAAAATTGGTATCCTGATAGATTATGATGTTGCGAGTAATATTTTTATAACTAAAATTAAAATTTGACAATGGCGGCCATTTTTAATCCAAGATGGCCGCCCAAATTTCAAAGTGGTCTGATTATGATGAAAATTGGTAAAGTGATAGATTATGATGTTTCGAGTAATATTCTATATTTTAAATTAAAATTCGACGATGGCAGCCATTTTGAATCCAAGATGGCCGCCAAAATTTCAAAGTGGTCCGTTCATGATGAAAATTGGTAAACTGATAGATTATGATGTTGCGAGTAATATATTTATAACTAAAATTAAAATTTGACGATGGCGGCCATTTTGAATCCAAGATGGCCGCCAAAATTTCTGGTGGTCTGATTATGATGAACTTTGGTATACTGATAGATTATGATGTTGCGAGTAATATTCTATAATCAAAAGTAAAATTTGATGATGGCAGCCATTTTGAATCCAAGATGGCTGCCAAAATTTCAAATTGCTCAGATTTACATGAAAATTTATATTTATAGGTTTTTTGACATACTGAAGAGAATAATGGCAATGGGAGTTTGTTTGGGAGACATTCTGTGTTGGCATCCCAACACAATCATACCTAGTTATTATGTCGACCGAAACGCAGTTATTCGGTAGACATATTGTTATTGTCGCGTTTATTTTTTTTCATTATTATTATTCTTATTCTTATTATTCTTATTCTTATTATTCTTATTGTCGCCAAATATTGTCCACATCATTACTAAAGAACCGTTTTATATTGCGGTTCCAAACTTGGTATGATGATACGTGATCATGATATCTGTTGCAGTAGAACTTTTCGGAACCAAGATGGCTGCCATTTTCAAGATGGCCGACATTTTACGTAAAAAAAGTCGCGTTTTCTGATTTGAACAAAAATTTATTTTACGCCATATTATAGGATGGCGAGTTAAGGCGTGACGAAAAAAATGTCGAAAAATTCAAAATGGCCGCCATTTTCTGTAAAAATTGAACATTATCTGATTTTAACGAAACTTAATATTTAAGGTATATGAAGGATGGCGAGTTCATACGCGGCGTAAGAAATGTCGAAAAATTCAAAATGGCCGCCACTTCCTGTAAAAATGAAAAAATTTCCGATTTCCACGAAAATTTATATTTAGATGTTTCAAAGGATGGCAAGTTCAAAAAGTTTAAAAAATTCAAAATGGCCGCCACTTCTAAATTTATTTTTTTTTTCAAAATTTTAACGAAATTTTTTTTTAAGAGTTTTGAAGGATGACCGATTCAAAAAATTCAAAATGGCCGCCATTTCCCGTAAAAATTGAACATTCTCCGATTTTAACGAAACTTTATATTTAAGGAATATGAAGGATGGCGAGTTGATACGCAAGGTTAGAAATGTCGAAAAATTCAAAATGGCAGCCAATTTCCGTAAAAAGTGAACATTCTCAGATTTTAACGAAACTTTATATTTAGGAGTTTCAAATGATGGCGAGTTCAAGAATTCTAAAAAATTCAAAATGGCCGCCACTTCCGTAATTATTGAAAATTCTCAGATTTTAACGAAACTTGATATTTTAGGGTGTTTGAAGGATGGCGAGTGGGAATATGGAGTCAAATATTAAAAAATCAATTAAATGGCTGCCAACAGTGTCAAATATGTCGTAAAAGATAAGGCAACGGTCGACATCTGCTATTGCTGGCAATGGCAATTCTAGTTATTATTCTTATTCCTATTCTTATTCTTATTCTTATTGTCGCCAATTTTTGTCCTCGTCATAACTAAAGAACCGTTTTATATTGCGGATCCAAACTTGGTATGATGATACGTGATCATGATATCTGTTGCGGTAGAAATTTTCACAACCAAGATGGCTGCCATTTCAAAGATGGCCGCCATTTTACGTAAAAAAAGTCGCGTTTTCTGATTGAAACAAAAATTTATTTTACGCAATATTATAGGATGGCGTGTTGAGGCGTGACGAAAAAAATGTCGAAAAATTCAAAATGGCCGCCATTTCCCGTAAAAATTGAACATTCTCCGATTTTAACGAAACTTTATATTTAAGGTATATGAAGGATGGCCAGTTCATACGCGGAGTAAGAAATGTCGAAAAATTCAAAATGGCCGCCACTTCCTGTAAAAATGAAAAATTTTCCGATTTCCACGAAAATTTATATTCAGGTGTTTCAAAGGATGGCGAGTTAAAAAAGTTCAAAAAATTCAAAATGGCCGCCACTTCCAAAATTTTTTTTTTTCAAATTTTTAACGAAATTTTATTTTTAAAAGTTTTGATGGATGACCGATTCAAAAATCTCAAAAAATTCAAAATGGCCGCCATTTCCCGTAAAAATTGAACATTCTTCGATTTTAACGAAACTTTATATTTAAGGAATATGAAGGATGGCGAGTTGATACGCGAGGTCAGAAATGTCGAAAAATTCAAAATGGCCGCCATTTTCCGTAAAAAGTGAACATTCTTCGATTTTAACGAAACTTTATATTTAAGGAATATGAAGGATGGCCAGTTGATACGCGAGGTCAGAAATGTTGAAAAATTCAAAATGGCCGCCATTTTCCGTAAAAAGTGAACATTCTCAGATTTTAACGAAACTTTATATTTAGGAGTTTCAAATGATGGCGAGTTCAAAAATTCTAAAAAATTCAAAATGGCCGCCACTTCCGTAATTATTGAAAATTCTCAGATTTTAACAAAACTTGATATTTAAGGGTGTTTGAAGGATGGCGAGTGGGAATATGGAGTCAAATATTAAAAAATCATTTAAATGGCTGCCAACAGTGTCAAATATGTCGTAAAAGATAAGGCAACGGTCGACATCTGCTATTGCTGGCAATGGCAATTCTAGTTATTATTATTATTCTTCTTAACAGTTACTTTTCCGGAGGATTGCCGTAGCAGTGATTTAGATAGGGGCTTGATATTTGGCACACATATAGATCATCTAAAGCGGGGTTGCAGTGGTCGGACAAATGTGTCAAAATGGCCGCCATTTCAAAATGGCTGCCGTTCTAAAAATAGTAACATCAAGAAATATTTATCGGATCATCTTCAAAATGACATATAAGGGTAAATGGGATGTCCTAATCTCAAATCTGGAATCAAAATTTTTGTCCGAGCTTTCGTTCCAAAATGGCGGCCATGTAACAACACCCGCCCCCCATGAAAAATCATCAATTTTGTCCGGAGGTATAGTCTGACATGCTTTAAATGAGATTAATGAAACTTTGCAGAGTGATTAAGCACCATCTGAAGTTGTGCAAGTGGTTTGGAAATTTTCAAAATGGCCGCCGTTTCAAAATGGCGGCCAAAAATCGGCAAATTTTCAAAGTGGTCGGATTTCAACGAAATTTGATTTCTAGGCATATTTTGATGCACAGAATTGAATGGAATACTATCTAAAGGCGATTTTGGGCGACTTGTGTGTTGGCATCCCAACACGATTATTTTTAATTATAACTACTTTTTTGATTTCATGTTTTTTTGAATGAATAACTATATGTTCCGATGGTGCCGGCAGGCCAGACATACTTTAGTGTTGTTTTATTTGTATGACAGTCTGACCAACCATCACACAGACAAATTAACTTGAAGTCTATTTACATCTCTAATTCCATAAACCTGGAATAAATTTACCCACCTGTCCAGCAATAGCATGTACTATAACTGTTCCTAGAGTGGCAAAATATGCCGATGTCCCATTCAACCCCACCACCCAGTACACCACTGTGAGAAATATGGATGACTGGATCAGTATGAGAGGTATCTCACTCAGCATCTTGGCAAGGTAATAAGCAGACAGTCTGTACCAACCAGCTGATCTCTCTTTGTTGATGACCACTCTTTCTGAAGGAACTGGAAAATTTATAAATGGTTCACTGTTTATAAGCACCATGATAGAATAAATAAATATTTCTAAGTAAAAAATGGCCACATTTTGTTTAACAGGAATGAGGTGAGCAACAGATCTGAAAAAGATACCTATGACATTTGACCCTATGCTAGTGCTGCATACTAAATATCAAAAGGTTGTGATAAGTGGTTGCTGAGAAAACTGTTACAAAAGTAAATTCATGACCTGTCCATGCACATTCTACATTCATTATTTTATAAACTGTATTTTTTCATTCTGTAAATTCCAGCCAATTATACTTGTGGAATGAACTAATGTTAATTACACAATTAATCTCTAAAAAAAACGCTATGGAAAATTACTTTATTTTTAAACTTGTAAACAGTAAGATGTTGTTAATAAAGAGCATGCATACAGAAAGAAATCTTAATTTTTTCCCATTTTTCAAAGACAACTTTAAAACCATGCATAATTTTGATTAAAAATTTCAAGCAACAAATTTCAAAAGAGATCTTATTTTATTTTTGGAATACATGTATAACAAAGCAAGTAAAACTAAGAAAGAAAAAATATACTTACATGAAGTTACATTGTCAAAAAGCGGTGTAAAACCAAAGTTCATTGTCAGGAAAAATATCTGAAAGAATATGAATACATCCATATATATTAAAAAAGTAAAGGGTTTCAAAAGCTTATCATCAGCTGCTAAAAATCCACAAAACATAAGCTTGGAATCTAAACATAAACAAACTGTCTTTATGACTTATCTTTGCAGTTTAATTTCAAACTTTACACAATATTAAATGAATTTGTATATGAAGTTTTCTGATGTATTGGAGTTAGGCACAAGTCTATTAATATTTATAAATGGTGGATTTCCTATATATTGATGTTTGGGTTCTAGTGCAGCTGAAGAGGAATGGCCATACAGCTCATAAAAATTAATTGCAATTGGATTTAACATATCTGTTATGGTCTCATGTTCATTTACTCCATATCTTTTCATGGATTACTAAATGCAAAAAAGAAAACAATAGTTTGGCTGACAAAAACTAAACAAACAAAACATGATCATGATACACAGTCCACATAAAAATGACCTTTGACTTATCAACTTTGACTTACTTACCAGTCCTATTCTGTCCCTTAGAGTGCTCTTTTACCTTGCTAGCCTGAACCAGAGAAGACAAAATACCCTTGAACTTTTTGACCTCTGACCCACTTACCACTCCCATCCTGTCCCCAAGAGTGTCCTCTGACCTTTGACCCACTTACCACTCCCACCCTGTTCTGTAGAATGTCCTCTGACCTTTGACCTACTTACCACTCCCATCCTGTCCCCAAGAGTGTCCTCTGACCTTTGACCAACTTACCACTCCCATCCTGTCCCTTAGAGTGTCCTCTGACCTTTGACGCACTTACCACTCCCATTCTGTCACCAAGAGTGTCCTCTGACCTTTGACCCACTTACCATTCCCATCCTGTTCTGTAGAATGTCCTCTGACCTTTGACCCACTTACCACTCCCACCCTGTTCTGTAGAATGTCCTCTGACCTTTGACCTACTTACCACTCCCATCCTGTCCCCAAGAGTGTCCTCTGACCTTTGACCAACTTACCACTCCCATCCTGTCCCTTAGAGTGTCCTCTGACCTTTGACGCACTTACCACTCCCATTCTGTCACCAAGAGTGTCCTCTGACCTTTGACCCACTTACCATTCCCATCCTGTCCCTTAGAGTGTCCTCTGACCTTTGACCCACTTACCACTCCCATCCTGTCCCCAAGAGTGTCCTCTGACCTTTGACCCACTTACCACTCCCATCCTGTCCCCAAGAGTGTCCTCTGATCTTTGACCCACTTACCACTCCCATCCTGTCCCTTAGAGTATCCTCTGACCTTTGACCCACTTACCACTCCCATCCTGTCCCTTAGAGTGTCCTGTGACCTTTGACCCACTTACCACTCCCATCCTGTCCCCAAGAGTGTCCTCTGACCTTTGACCCACTTACCACTCCCATCCTGTCCCCAAGAGTGTCCTCTGATCTTTGACCCACTTACCACTCCCATCCTGTCCCTTAGAGTATCCTCTGACCTTTGACCCACTTACCACTCCCATCCTGTCCCTTAGAGTGTCCTGTGACCTTTGACCCACTTACCACTCCCATCCTGTCCCCAAGAGTGTCCTCTGACCTTTGACCCACTTGCCACTCCCATCCTGTCCCCAAGAGTGTCCTCTGACCTTTGACCCACTTACCACTCCCATACTGTCCCTTAGAGTGTCCTCTGACCTTTAACCCACTTACCACTCCCATCCTGTCCCTTAGAGTGTCCTTTGACCTTTGACCCACTTACCACTCCCATCCTGTCCCTTAGAGTATCCTCTGATCTTGGAAGTCTGAACCAGAGAAGACTGAGTACAATAATGTAGACAACTGTCTCCAACACCTTGAACTTGTTGAAGATTTTAGATTTGGCTTGTCTGAAGGTCCGTATTGTTAGATGTGTGAACTGTGTAAGGAATCCAGTAGGCCATTTTTGAACCACTGATTTTTGTCCGCTTGACTCTGGTATTTCCATTAGACTGATGTGGACACTATCTGGTTCTGAAAAAGAGAAGGAAATTTACAAAAAGCAAATGATCAATACTGAAATATCTTATAAATCCACACAAAGCAATGAAAACATAAATGAATTCTTGTATATTTTTAAAATCTTCATACATTTGGGTTTTAAAATCCAATAATCTTCAAACATTTCTACTCTTGATTTGACATAATGTCTCTGAAAATGTTCTTTAAAGGGACTACAAGGCTATTTTGTTTTCAACCTAAAATAAAATTTTCTCATACCTGATGTACAAGTATAAAATTGACTTCAATCTTGTAAAAGTTTTATTTGGATCTAGCTGTATTCTTTTTTTAGTTAATTATAAAGTACAATATCTACCAGGCTATAGGAATGATAAGGAATCATTAAATTTTTCATATAAAATTTGACAATAAACAACTATTTTTGAAAAAAAAAATACTTAAAATGTTCAAAATAATTGTATGGATGGTTGGTTGCTGTCTAACCCCCAAACCCTCAATATCTGATAATACCATATTGATCCTCAATAGACTTTTCCTGGTATTGACTGTCATTGGTATTTCTTGCTGCGCCCTTGAGCTCCACTGGCCATTTGTCAGTCTCTCTGATCAATAACAAAAACAAAAGCTTAATAAAACATTACAAATGTTTGCAATATTAACTGAAAGGTAAAACCATGAAATTCTATTGATTTGCAAAAAAAAAATCATATCCCAATGAAAAAAAAATTATAACAGTCATTCCTTATATGCATATGTGTAAAACGTTTTAGGATGAAAATTATTCTTCCTTTGTGAATAATTTACTTCATCCTGCAAGTAAACCTGATTTGGGATTGAAGGACAGACAGGCCGAACAGTTAATGCCCATCTACTTTACTAGTTAAGGCATAAAAAGTTTCATAATATATCAAAATTTACAAGGCTGAAAAATTTTTACCTGCTGCTTAAGCATGTAATGAATGAATTATTCTTGTTATAGAATAAATCGTATTAAATGAAAAAGCAAAACACAATAAAACTGTATGCTGATTAAGTACCTGAGTCTGTTAGCAGCATCAATAATCTGTTTTCTAGTGGAGGCATCCTCTTTCAATTTTTCTACTAAAATGATAAAATGTTTGGGAAGCTAAAAAGTTGATAAAAATTTGAACGAAGACTGAAATCACTGTTTCAGTTTGTACTCAGTTTTTATTACTTTGACGAAAATCTGACAATTTGGGTAAAAAGTTGTTATGAGACCTAAGTCTAGTTACCTCCCCTGATGATACCTAAAAGTCACAAATTTTCCAAATGCAAATCTCAAAACAATGTACAATGTATACTGTATGCAAAGTTATACTTGAATTAACATTTTATAAGAAATCATATTAATGGGGGAGGGAATGGACTGCTTGTTGCCAAAATCTGGAATTTATTTCTTTTGTTAGGACTCATATGTGTTTAGTGTAAAAGCTTCTTGTTATTTTACTTCTATTTGCTTCCTTGTTTACTTACATACAAAATCAGCAGGGTTATAATGTGGTTCCATAGGAAATCCTGCTTCACTGAAAAAGTCAGACACATCTGTAGTCTTTCCAAAGTAGGCAACCTGTAACACAGCAAATAACAGATAAAAGATGCAGTAAAGTGACAATCTCTTGCATTTATAGATCACAATTAAAATCTTGAAGAAATTATAATCATGTCCAGTTTTGATTTTATTATTATGAATATTAAATGAAAATATGAATGCTTATTAAATCTTGATTTTTTTTGGTATTAATATGAATATAAAATTAAAAGGGGCGGATCCAGAGGTCTGTGAAAAGGGGGGGGGCTAATTGCTAAAAATGTCAGATTTTGATAAAACTTGTAGTTGCTTGGTCAATTTTATACAGAAAAAAAAATTTCCCAATTAAAGGGAGGGCTTTTAATTTCACCATAAACATACTTATTTTTTCTATGTATTTTATTCCCATGGAACAAAATAGTGTGCATGTACTGAATAAAATATTGTACATAAAAACCCAAATTTTAATACCTGTGAACTTGGGTGAAATTGTGATAAGTATGTTAATACATTGTATGTAGTTAATGTTTTTACCTTCTTAATTGTAAAAGCAGGTTTCAAGTTTTGCATGCATGTGTGTTAGTACATTCTTTAGTTAGACACTGAAATCAAGTGAGTTAGTGAGTGTTAGACAAATAATGTTAAAGCGCACATGTGTTTCAATAAAAAACACAAAACTGTTGAAGCACAATTGTGTAATAAATATAATAAAATCATGAATACATAAAAATACTGAATATACTTGAATGTAAGGGAAGACACAAATGATACTGTAAACAGGAATGCAAAAAACTTAAATGATATCAAATCATGCAACTAAATCTTTTAAAATTAAAAGTGAGCTATAAATTACTGTATAATCATTTATTTTCGTGGGGATAAAATTTCGTGATTTAGAGCACAAAACTGAATTGGTGGGGATAAATTTTCGTTGATTTTTAATTTTTATATACACTCTTTAACTAAATATTTTAAATTCGTAGGGATTTAATTTCGTGGATTTTTTCTTTGTTTTTGTAGGTGGCCTTGATCCACAAAATTTGATTCAACATATTGTAACGCTCGCCTCCCTTTTGTTGTAGTTAACTGATATTTGAGCTATTGTTGTCGTCTGAATGTATGAATGAAACCTGAATGCCACATAACCCTTTTTGTGTGTTTCAAATATTTATGATTGAGCTCAAATAATAAGTTGTTTTAGCCAAAATATCATATTGTTGTTGTTTTTATAGAAATTGTTGCTCCTGTGTAATAAAGTTGTTGCTAATGATAATCTTGTGTATTAATGTGGTCAAACAAGTGTATACACATATATCTGAAGTTAAACATATCCAATTGTTTCTAGATTGTTGAAATAAAGCATTGATTTTAAGGCATCGGACTTGGAAGTTCAACATTACGAGTTCACAAGGCTATATTGCCGTAAATACCTATTTAAATTAAACAATGGGTAGAAAGCCCATCTCTGTTAAGTTACTCCACTGTAGTGTAGATGTGTCACACTAATAATATAGTGTGTTTGTGTTGCAATCAAACAGGAAAGCATTTTTATTATCGCTAAATGTTGTTGTTTACACCCGGAAAGTACAGTTATGCTAGCCGACGTTGTTATAAACCAAGCGCTGTGATTGGTTGAATAGTGGTATTTTGTGAAACACGGTACGTCATTGGCTAATCCGTTAAATAAAAGCAGTGATGCGTACCGGAACTAGCAATTGCGTCATTAGCATTCCAAAGAGTTCCAGAGCGGCAAATTTCAAATACAAAAATTCCTAAAGTTAGAATTACACCATGTCAGACAATATATCAGAGGTTTCAAAAGTTAGTAAAGTTGTAGAAAAGTACTATTGACAACCTATAGTTGAGAAAAACCTTGTTTTATATGGTTGTCTCGTTGGTGGAAATCCTGGGTGTAAAACTTGGGTGCAAAATGTCGGTGATTTTGGTGTAAATCTCCGGGTGGAAATTTGGGTAGAAATTCAAGGTGTAATTTCTTGGTGGAAATTCTTTGGTGCAAATATGAATTGTCTGATGTTATAAATAGGAAATAAATACTATAGGTTTTCGTATTCACGGCAAACGATGTTTACTTTGCTTAGCCAGTGTTGTCTTTGTTATTTGTTGGAAACTGCCTTATAAGCTTCAAGTTATTTGTGTTGGGAAGGGAAGTTAAATATTTAATATTGTTTGTTCTATTAAAGGTCTATTAGGTTGGTTCAGGTTTCGGTGTTCCTCATAAAACACCAAGTTGTATTTTTCTGATGTCCCGGAATAATGGTGAAGAGTTCCAAGTCCCGACAGCCTTAATGGATCGGATTACATTGAGTTTTTAATAAATAATTAAGTTTTATTTGAGTTCCCATTTGTTCATTCCCTTTCCCTAATCCTATAGCGTTTCTGGTTTGCGAAGTTCATAACTCGCCACACCCGAGACCCTATAGTGAATTCATAGAGTAATCCCCTTCTTGATGTATCGCAGTGTTCTCTGGTTATTGACTCTAGCACCAGAGGGGCGGCGTTACAATATTTAACAAGATTGCTACGCGTAGCCATGTGTCCCCCGCCGCCGCATAAAAGTTGTGTGGTATGTCAATTCAAGCAATACATTCTCTGAGAAACGATAGAAATAGGTTGTCAAAATATGGGATGATCACCTATTAACAGTACCCTATCAGTGTGTAAAGTTTCAGCAACATCCGTTCAGTAGTATCCGAGGAGTTGCACCCACAAAAATGTTTGATATGACAAAGTCCCATTTTTTGGACCGGAAAATCATAAATTTGTAAATAACTTGAAAACCGTAAATATTGCTCAAAATTTTTTTTGTATTATTATAGAGTATCTTTTGCTCTATCAGCCTACAAAATTTCAGAACCGGGTGCACCTAGGTAACCCGAGATATTGGATGTCCTATATTATGACCTTTCTAACCCTGTTTCCATGGAAATGGCGGCCATTTTGAAAATTTCAAATATGGGATGATCATCTACTAACAGTACCCTATCACTGTGTAAAGTTTCAGCAACTTCGGTTCAGTATTGTCCGAGGAGTTGCACCCACAAAAACGTTTGACAAAGTCCCATTTTTCGGACTGAAATCACAAATTCGTAAATAACTCGAAAACCGTAAATATCGCTTCAAATTTTTTTTTCGTATTATTATAGAGTACCTTTTGCTCTATCAGCCTACAAAATTTCAGAACCCTGTGCACCTAGGTAACCGAGATATTGAATGTCCTATATTTTGACCTTTCTTCCCTGTTTCCATGGAAACGGCGGCCATTTTGAAAATTTCAAATATGGGATGATCATCTACTAATTGTACCCTATCACTGTGTAAAGTTTCAGCAACATCGGTTCAGTAGTGTTCGAGGAGTTGCACCCACAAAAAACGTGACGGACGGACAGACGGACGGACGGACGGACGGAGACCATTACTAAGTCCCTCCGACGCGTTGCCGCGGGGGACAACAAATGATCTATATGTCACAAATTTAAGAATCCACAAAATGTTCCCTTTACTTCAAACTAAGAAAATTGGTATCAATCCACAGTACATAAAAGCAAAATACATGTTAACAAAGCAGACAACACCAAATAACAATGCAGATAAATAAATAGGGATATAAATTACCTCCCCTTCTGAAAGCAACAGAAGGTTGTCAAACAGGTGGAATATAAAACTTGACGGTTGATGTATGGTTGTAATGATGGTCTTGTTATGGTCCATTGCATATGTTTTCAAACCCTGGACCAGGCTAAATGATGTACTGTAGTCTAGACCTGATGTTGGCTCCTGTATAAATGACAAAATAGTGAAAATGGTGAACCTTTTTCTACATCATGTACATTGTTACTTTTTTTACTGAAAATTACATGTTCCTTGAAGGAGGAATTCAGGGTTCAAAGTTAATGGGAATTGGTTTAGGATTCAATATGTTTTTGTTTTGATTTGATATATTTTTATTTAGACAGATTTTACACAATTAGATCTGACATTTAAATGGCTACTGGTAATATTTTGAGATAAACTATGAAGATTAAATATATATGATATGTATTCGTATCAAGGGAACACAAATGTTCTTACATCTAATAATATCATGACAGGGTCAGTAATTAGTTCACAGGCAATGTTTGCTCTTTTCTTTTCCCCTCCTGACAAACCTCTGGTCCAAACATCTCCCATTACTACAAATAAACAAATCCAGGATTTAACATTAATTAATCATTTGGTCCAATGACATTTGACTAAAATTATATAAAATTTTGTATGCATTACATATGTACATACAGTTCCGTATCACATTTTTTAATTGTCAACAATAGAAAGTAACATATAATTTTATATCAGAAGTTTTTTTTCCTGGGTTTGTAATGATTAAGATTAGTAAAAGATAATGAGATGTAGATTATGTATACACGAGACAACCGGCATTTCATTGTCAATTCTTTATTTTAAATCCACAGTGAAAAGGCATTTAGAAGCTTGAAGGAGCATGATCTAGTTAATAAAAGTTTTAAGTACATACACGTATCTAAGCATCTGCTCAGATCAAGGTCATTTACAAGGTCATTCATTCTTTTCATTTTCTCTGTCCTTGACATGGATTCGGGAAGTCGTATCATGGCTGTAAACTGAAGAGAAACCAATAAGATGTAGATACTGAAGAATTTAAACTGTTGAAATTATTGTTATTTGTTGGATACAATGTATCGGTATTCAGGATTTTTGTTGGTTAGACAAACCTTGAACTTAAGTACTCGAATTAAAATGGTTACCGTAAGTGGTGAAAATTTCTAACACAAATGAATCTAAGAATTCCTGTTAGAGTATTTCATAATCCAAAAAATCTACAAAATGAGTATACAAGAGTAATATGTAACAAGAGGCTCCCAGGAGCCTGAATCGCTCACCTGACATATGTGCCTGAAGTAAAGGTTATAAGGCAAAATCTATTTAACGTTGAAAGGGTCATAAGATTCATAAGGGGGTCATCTGACAATATGGTGGATCTAAAGGTGCTGATCACTTTTGTTCTCAATCAAAATCTAAAAATCTGTCAACCTTTTTGAGTTATTTGCAAAAAAATGCAGTTTAACCTAATGTTCTTTTTTTAGCCACAGCGGCCATGTTTTACAACCAATCAAAAATCCCCACAACAGTTCTATACACCTAATAATAATAAACAATAATACCAAGTTTGGTTCCATTTGGACTTAAAGTGTCAGAGGAGTTAACATTTTCAATATAAGGAAATGCAGTTAAAATGCTCAGTTTTGACATTCCAAGGGCAATAACTCCTCAAAGGAAAGGTCCTACAATGTTGACCCTGTTACAAATTTTGTAGATCTTGATGCGCTTAACAATATGCAATTTAAATTTCTCAAATATCTTGTATAGTTTTCAAGATATTGAGCTAAACAGGTGCAAAATTTGCAAAAAATCCACAAAAAGGGCAATAACTCCTACATGGGTTGCTGGATTTTCTTCAAAATTTCAGAGCTGGTAGATCTTGAGGTGCTGATTACTTTTGTTCCCAATCAAAATTTTGAAATCTGTCACCGTTTTAGAGTTATTTGCAAAAAACTGCCATTTACCCCTATGTTATATTTTTAGCCACAGCGGCCATGTTTTACGACCAATCAAAAATCCCCACATTAGTTCTATACACCTAATGCTAATAAACAACTATACCAAGTGTGGTTCCATTTGGACTTAAAGTGTCAGAGGAGTTAACATTTTGAATGTAATGAGGAAATGCTGTTAAAATGCTAAATTTTGACGTTCTAAGGGCAATAACTCCTAAAAGGAAAGGTCCTACAACGTTGACCCTGTTACATATTTTGTAGATCTTGATGTGCTTAACAATATGCAATTTAAATTTCTTAAATATCTAGTATAGTTTTCAAGATATTGAGCTAAACAGGTGCAAAATTTGCAAAAAATCCACAAAAAGGGCAAATGCCAGAATTTTGATATCTGTAGTCGTTTTTGAGATATTTTAAAAAAACTGCATTTTACCCCTATGTTCTATTTTTAGCCATGGCGGCCATGTTTTACGACGAATCAAAAATCCCCACATCAGTTCTAAGCACCGAATGCTAATGAACAACCATACCAAGTTTGGTTGCAATTGGACTTATGGTGTCAGAGGAGTTAACGTTTTAAAAAGTTTACGGACGACGGACGCCAAGTGATGACAATAGCTCACATGACCCTTCGGGTCAGGTGAGCTAAAAAGGTTTTGAGAAACATATAATATGAATCTTGATTTGTATCATGAGAATTAGTGAACTCAGCTATATGTAACCATGTTCCATAAAATAAATCATCAAGAGATATTGATATCATTGTCCTGAGTTATTCAAATATCAAAATTATTTTTAACTTTCAATTGTTCTAGAGTACTAAAAATGTTCATAAAGTTAATTCAATGACACCCAGAAATTTTCTTGACTGCACTTCATTTTATGTACCTCAACAATACCTGTTTTAAATTACCCTGCTTTATACCTCAATAAACAAAGATATATGCAGAGAGACTTACCATTAATGTTTGTCTTAACGTAAGGTTTGGGAAGAAGATATCTTGTTGTAACACATAACAAACTCTTCTCTTCATAGCTTTGGTTAGAGGATCACCATTTAGAGTTATCTCCCCTGAATCATATGGACATCTTCCAGCCAGCGTGTTCAATAAAGTTGTTTTTCCACCACCTTGATTAAAATAAATCAACAATACTGTAATGATATAAGAACATTACTACTAGTAGTAAAGATTTTTTTTTATTTCAAGTGGCAGTATTTGGCTCTAATATGGCTAATTTATCATTATTTATCCCTAGTTTATCACTGGCATGGTTAATGGTGAACCCGAATGGTAACCAATAAACCAGTGATAAAACTAGATCTCAAGATTAAAAAGTCCAACATTGTATAATTTATTTTTATCGGTAACCCCAGAGCAACAAAATAGTGGTTTTTTTTTTCATTAAAAAGGGGTTTTTAATGTTTTTTTTTTTTATAAGGAACTTTTTTGTGTGTCCACTGATAAAACACGTGCTAAGTCACCAACTGAACCGATAATTTCGGCGATAAACACCTACCCGGTATTCATGATACAGGGTTTATCAGCCACAAACATCAAAGGAAAAATATAATGATTACTGATAATAGTGTTTATTGGTTATAATATATATTTTTAAATTGGTCATGTATTACCAATATTTATAATATTTATCTACATTTGAACATACCACTGGGACCCATGATTGCTGTAAGGCTCCCTGCTTTAGCCAAACCCGATACATTCTTCAAGATTTCTTTCTTGTTGACTGATACATGGACATGGTTGAATATTAGTTCCATTCTACAGCCACTTTTAGATGGCAAATGGTCATTTTCTATTGGGCCACTCTCTGCCATCATTAAAGTTAGCTTTCACACTGAGTCATCTTGAACAGAACCTCCTATAAATATGTTGATAATTCAACAAAGGTTTATGAATTAAATCTACCGGTACTACTGGTAATAAATTTAAATTTTAAATGTTGTACTTCTAGTTTCTCTTTGTTAAAATTTAACCAATATATAATTCACCTTTTACCTACATTTAGTTATCTATTGCACTTGTCTAAATAATAAGAGACGAGACATCTAAATAGTTTTACATGCTTTGTTGAACACACAACTCAGAGAACAATAAAGATAAATGGTTATAAGGAACATGTACATTTAAAGTACATATAAATGATGTTTACAAAAAAATCCTAAAGTTGAATTATATGTTTGGAAAAATTGGAAATAAGTTTATTTATATTGAAAAACTTCTTCTTTTTTTTTAACTTTATATCTATAAACAAAGATGTAGAGACGAATTACCTTTTCTCCCCACTCTCAGGGCCAATATATACAACTACTAAAAGAAAGAGCAATATATTTCTTTAGTCAATGGAAACATTTTAACAAGACGTCCTTTGACAAAAAATGGGAAAAATACAAAACCCTCGTTTGAAGAATTTAAGTAGAGAAATGTATAAGAAGTGTTACAAATAAATTTAATATATCATATAAAACAAGTTTGCTAGAAATGCACATGCTCTAGCAATTGGTAAAACTAATTATAATAATGACTTTCCTGAATGAGTGTGAGCGTGAGAGTTTGTCTTTGTATTTCAAAACATATTGTTAAAAAAAAAAATAATCCTAAAATGTTCAACTTATGGTCATGTTGTCATCTAATTAAGATAAAAAGGAAAGTGTTGTGTGGAGTGACATTCTTTATTTTGCACATTGTAACTGTTAGCTATAATTATAGTTTTTCATAGACATGATGCCAGAAAAAAAACTTATAAAATACTAGTAATCTATATATTTGAGTGTCTCTTTTTAAAAATTTAAAATATATTCAAGAATGAGTTAATACCATTATTTTCAAAACACACAATTTCAAGACAAATGGTTAATATATGAAAGTGGAATGCTAAGCAGCTAAGCCAGTAACTTACCACTTTTAAATAACTTTGAGCAGAACAAATCATGTTTTATAAATTTTTAACATGCACTTTTTAAATACTTTGAAAGTTAATGCTAGATATAATTTTGCATAGTTTAGGTGGACACTTAAATGACTGTTTTATAAAAAAAAAAGAAAAAAAGAAAATTAAGCCTCTTACCTTGAATTACAATGTACATGTATGACTTGTATGTATTTCTTTTCTGTATATGGTCTCACCAAACAGGATTGAGTAATAGCCATGTATAACAGACAATAAATTCTTTGATGTCACCAGCTATATCTTGTTAATATGCATGGACATGCTTATGTCAGGATTCTGGATTATAAAAGTTTAATCAAATGTAGATGATATTTTCCTATCTTATGATACTTTAAAGGAGGAATATGTCCCTGCACCCTTTAAAGAAGGTAACTTTTCTGTCATGAAAAGCATTTCTATTAATTTAAAGTCTAAAACTTGACCATGTTACTGACAAGTTTTAATTAAAAATCTTTTTTTTTTCAAGGTAATGGCCAACAGTTAATTAGTTTCGTTTCACTATAAATTCTATATTTTATAATTGTTCATTATTGTGTAACAAATCTTGAGGACACACTCCAAACAAAGAGCAACTTTAAATAAATAATGGCATTAGTTTTCAAAAATGATATGAAAAATTCTTCAAAAGATATCTAACATTAAAATAGTAAGGTGAGTTTAACACATTAAAAACCGTACTTTGCAAACCATGAAAAGCTAACGAAGAATAGTTGAAATAACAAAAATGGATGCGTTTCTTATTAGGAAGAAAACATACCAACCTTCTTAGCACATTGGAAAGACAAAAGTCGTTGTCTTTTTACTTGATTAACATCAATTTTGATAAATGCAGGTGAATGTTTTCGTTTGTCTTGGTGTTAATTTTACAGACTTTTTACTACGAAACGAACTTACATTGACTCTACAGTTTTTTTGGGGGTGTTTTTTTTTTAGCAAAATGATCTATGTATATTAATTGGAAAATAATACGAAAAACACAAGCTGTTTATGAAAATTTTTCATAGTACAGTGTCAGGACTTTACTTGAATCATATTCATTTGAGAGTTATTAAATATTAAATATTAATTTGAATATTTCATCAGGAACGTATAAAAAAGTTATACATTATACGTTCCTGATTTCATTTAAAAAAAATACCAGAAAATTAAATTGACTCTAGAAAATTAACTGCCAGTATTATAAATCTTAGTCTCATTACTTTGTCTTTAATATTTCATATAAATGAAAAAAGTCTGAGTTATGGCCCCTTAGAGTCACATTTTTTCTTTCATATTTTTACTTTAAATTAATGGAAGTATGTTAACTGGGAAGTACTCTAGGTGTGAAGACCCAAATGCATAATATTAAACACCCCTTGTATATATATAATAACTTTAAAATAAAATCTAAAATATGTGAAATATTTCCAGATTTAATAATGAATGTTAAATTATACAATTTCTTGTTTATACAGCCCATGTTCTCATTTTCCTAATACCACGCCAAAGGTAATGTTTTAAATCAACATTTTCTGACAAAACAATATTGTTAGAAATGATACTGGGATTTTCAATACATTTATCATGCACTGTTACCTTTGAATACACAGGTTTGCGCATTTGCAGGATCGGTCAGTATTTTAGCCAAAGAGGATGAATGTTTTTCCTCCCCATGACCCCTGGTGACCTTGTCCAAATGACGAGTCAAATCTGGGATGGAAACATTGTGCAACCCATGTATTCATGAACATTATATATCCATGTATATCTTATGAAAACAACAGCAGAGGTGTTTACCCTCTTTTCGTGTTACCAGTAATTTGAAAGACTTTTTCCAGTAATTTTGACCAGTAATCAGTAATCTGAAATTTTGTACAGGAGACATAGGATTTTAAATCTCCAGCACTCATCAGTTTTGTGTTTTTAGTATCCAAAATAGTCATTCAGCATTAAGTAATTAAGATTTTCTATTGCACAAAACTGGCTTTAACTTTGTGGTGTAAATAAAATGACAAAAAGAGCAAGTATTATAAAGTACTATAATAACATTGTTACAATTGCATAAATGAGTAATTTCAAAGGGTAAATCAGTGATGAGTAATTTGGAACTCAAATCAGGAATGACTACTGAAAATCAGTAATGGTAAACACCTCTGCAACAGCAATATTCATTCAGCAGCCTTCAATTTATGGGACCAGCAATTGCAGTTTGCAATCTATGGCCCAAAGATAACAGTGAACTGCAAATGATTCAAAACTGACCTCAAGGGCACAAACATTCAACTTGAAGGGGAAATAGGGCTTAGTTTTTTTTAAGTTTTATCAGAATTTAAAAAAAATGAAGGTGTAACAGCAATTTTTTATTTTATGTTAGCATTATTTCATATAGCAGAAATTCTGGGGAGTTTTTTTCGTTAACCTCTGCTACCAAAATATATATTTTTTTATCTCAAATCATAATACATGTACATGTATTCAAAATATTTTTAGGAGAAAACTAAGCCTGTTTGTCCCTAATGTTAATTGAGAATTATTGTCAAAATAATTTTATGTCATCCTAACACTGATATGAACTTTGAACATTTCACACATGTATTAGATTTCATTTCAGATTCTATGGAGAAGACAATAGCAATAATAGGTGGAGGGATTTCTGGATTGGTATGTGCTGGCAGGCTTAAGCAGCTAGGTTTTAAAAATGTAACAGTGTTTGATACAGGTATTGTATAATGTTTCTTAGTCAATTGCTACACTGCCAGTACAATTTGGAGGAGATGCAAATTTTCTGACTATACAAGATCCATCTAATAATAAACCACATATAACAAGTAATATTCAATGAATTTGATAAAGAATGATAAATGTGGTTTTAAGGGTTTCATGGATAATGGATTCTAATTTCACTTGAGATCTCTCACTTCAATATACTATAAAAGTATTTGATTTCAATAAGAATTTTACAATGACCTAAAAACTATAATGACCTTGAACTATACTTTTTGATAGAAACAGCATCATCGTCATCCTTTTTTCCTCTTTCCAGATTATATGTTACCTTTAGTTTGACCCCTATATAAAAAGACACCTTTTAAAAATTTCAAAAGATGTGTCTGTCTAGGTCAGTCAGGGGTGAAGTTGAATGCACACTTAAAAAGGGATTTTTGAGTGATACAACTTAAAATGTACTTATACTTCCAATTCTTCTTTGATATATAAAAGTGTAATATCATTAGTTACAATTGCATGAGGACTTACTACTTTTTACATTTATATAAACAACTGAGCAATCTTTGACTTTTGTCAAGCTCTTGTAAATATTTTTTCTAAATTAACAGGTAGACATGGACCTGGAGGAAGATGTTCCACTCGACACATCAATATCAATGGAACCATACATCTATTTGATCACTCTGCTCAATATTTCACTGTCTCTGATCCAAGATTTGCTAAAATTGTTTCATTTCTACATAAACAGGGGGCTGTTAAGATATGGAATGGAAACATTGGTCATTTAAAACATGGAAAATTCATAAAAGATGAAAAAATAACACAGGCTTTCATTGGTGTAGATGGTATGATGTCAGTATCTAAATGTTTAGCAACATTGACCAATGTCAAGGGTCAGACATGGGTGTCAGGGGTCAAATGGGAGGAGTCAATTCAAAAGTGGAAGTTGGAAAAATATGGCTTCTTTGATTATTTGGTAATTGCTCACAATGGAAAATGTGCTGATAATCTGATGGCAAATTCAGGAGCTGCTGACATTCACAAACTTTTACAAGTTAGATTCAATGATACTGTTAACCCAAGGGACAATCGCATGCATCTTTGTGCAATATGGGCACTCCTTGTTGCTTTTCCAACATCTCTTAAGCTACCTTATGTTGGTGCCCATGTGGATGACAACCAAATATCATGGATTGCAAACAATACCTCAAAAATAAACAAAGGTGTTACAGATTCTAATAACTCAGTAGAGTGCTGGACCATTTTTAGTACAAAATCATTTGCAAAGGCTAACAAAGTACCACAAGAGCATGTACCACCAGCTAAAGCAACAGAAATAACAAATACTCTCTTGTCTGCCTTTTGTCGAGTGATTAGAAGGGAATCTTTACCAAATGCTTGCTTTTCACGTGTTCAGCTTTGGGGAGCTGCACTTCCTATAAATATATTGAACCAGAGAGGGGAGGAGTGTGTGTTTGATGGCCGACATAGTGTAGGGATATGTGGAGACTGGCTGGTCAGTCCATGTATACAGGGAGCAGCTTTAAGTGGTCTAGCATTGGCAGAGAAAATACATAAACATAGTCATGGTAAGATTAAATCTAACATTTTTACTTGGTCATTAGACATTTCATTATAAAAAATCTGTCAAAGTCAACAATGGCTGGGTTGCCTTAAACAGGAAGTAGGTGAGCTACAGACCTGAAATCAAATATCACGTTATGGGACCCCACTCTGATGCTGTTCTCAAAATATCAAGTGGCTGTACTTAGTAGTTGCTGAGAAAACTATTATGAATATTTCTTCCTGCCCACCACCCGGCATTCACCTTTTTTTAACTCAGATTTTTCATTTCGTGAAATCCGGCCAAAAATTGAATATACATGTATTATAAGCTTAAATACTTTTCAATATAAAAAGAATTGATGTTGCCTTTTTAATTTACATTTTATACATAAATTAAATACATACATACATGTGATGTTCAGCAATCAGAAACACAAACTAAAGTTGTATCCAGAGATCTCAACTTTAAAAATTTCACAACAGAACTTTTGTTTTCTTGTTTCAGGATCACATGATTTAGACACAGATTTACAACCTAGATTTCGACCTGCTACTTCAGAGACAATAGGTGCTTTCCCTACAAACTCTTCTATGATATTTAATCCAAATAAACAAGAATTTGATCCTTACTGTGAATTGTAATTAGATAAAAGGTGCCATCAATTTAGAGAACTTTCAGAATTTTATATTAATAATGGTAACAACACAAGAGTTAACACTAAAGTATGTCTCGCCTGCCGGCACCATCAGAAACAATTATTCTTTCTTACTTCCACTATATTTTGAATTTACATGGATTTTCAGTTTCTGAGATCAAAAGATGTTTATAGAAATTGAAATAAAAATAATCAAAGTCACTCAACTGGAAAATCAAGGTCAAGGTCAAAAGATGGGGATGCAACTGTGCTAAACTACTACTGGGGCATATGCATACCAAGTTTCATCAACCTAGGACCTATAGTTCTTGAGATTTGGAGGTGCTCGCAAAACTTTTCTATTGCTTTTATCTGTATTGAAAATTGTCAAAGTCACTCAACCGGAAAATCAAGGTCAAGGTCAAAAGATGGGGATGCAACTGTGCTAAGCTACTACTGGGGAATATGCATACCAAGTTTCATCAACCTATGACTTATAGTTATTGAGATATGGAGGTGCTCATAAAACTTTTCCAAAAAGTTAACGCCGCCGTTGCCGCCGATAAAGTAACACCTATGTCCCGCTCTGCTTCGCAGGTGAGACAAAAATACTGAACAGGATAGATCAATCTCAAATGTCTGAGTCACCCTTAACACCTATATAGTGTTGAAAGGGAATAGAACACCTTTGACAACTCACTAAAATGTTTTAGAATTGGAATTTCTATTTTCTTTCCAATTTGAACTCTTGGAGAATTTGTAGAAAATCATACTTTTTATTTGTGCAACACACAAAATTTATAATGAAATGTATGATACATCATCCATGAAAACAAAAATACATGTACTAAATTCTGCCATCATCCAGAAACATGGAACAAAACTTTAATGCATGCCTTTATGCAGTTTATTTCAGTTTGGAACTTCAATAAAAAATATAAAATATATTGTCAAGTAAATTTTATTTTCTTATATTCAAAATAAATATCAAATGTGAAGAAATATATATATAAAATTGCATATTTACATCTTTATGAAAGTACAGATTTTCTATAGAATAATGAAAGACAAAAGTCATGGAATTCAGGAACTCTTAAAAATACATGGCAAAAAATGTAAACATATTTCAAGGGAAATAACTTTTCAGGTTTTCTCCTCTACTTCTGTCAATACAATGTGACTGGTTTTGAGCAACTATCATATGTCTGCTTCATTCTTCCTTACTTTCCTCATTTTTACCCTAATTTATAGATTAATTGGTATTTTGAAACAAGCAAGTTGCTTCTCCATTGATAGAAGGTAATATAATTATAAAACACTCAAAAAAATTATCTACCTATCTAACCTATTTTTTCAAAGGTTTAAGAAGCATGAAAGAAACATATATTCAGTTTAGCTTTAAGAATAAGAATTATCAACAAGAAAACAAACAAAGAGATCATCAACATTCAAAACACTGTAGAAAGAAATAGATAACAGACAACCACAATTCAAAAACATTCATGTTGGGATTTTAAGGTTGTACAATGTAATATAATAAAACTAAATCTATTAACTATGGGTAAAAACAATGAATTTCAACCATACAGTGTATACTAGATTTCAATAGAAACACAAAATTGCTTCCACTTACATATCACATCAAGGTGACAAATGTATATTTTAGGATGAGATTGTATTATGCATTTTAAGCAGGGTTCAATATGGTTTTGATTTCATAACAAAACAGCCTTTAAAATCAATGTTTACATAACAAGAAAATGTGCAAAGTTAATAAAAATTCTTTGAATGTCATTACATATTGCAACATTTCTTTTCATAATTTAGTACCAATAACCAAACAATAAAACAAAACAAAAACACTTAACAAAAATACAACTTTATATTGTTCAAAGAAAAATTATCTAAGCTCAACATTATAATGTTGATATTGCTCTAATGTGAAAAAAAAATGCCCCACAACAGATCTTATTGCATCTTTTATGATTGTTTATGCCCTACAAAAAAAAACATAACAAAAAATAAGTCTATATATTTGTGCTTACTTTTAATCTTTTTTCATGCAAAATGTCACGTAGTTTGTGATTGATAAGTATTTACATGATAGCTTTAGTGTCACTACACAACTAAGATAAACCACACAACTATTCTTAAATAATTTGTACCCTTTCAAACATGTTACAACGGATTCAATATGAATCTTTCAACCTCATTGAAGCCAACATCTTTCTCTGAGAAAGTTTTTTTTAGATTCATTCATACATGATAAATGCATTTATAAAATTTCATGAAGTTATGGAGTCATGATAATATGAAATAGGCAGTGCCTAAATGCGAGCACAGCATGATTCTGTTCAATTAAAAAAATGATTTCGAATCGATGCAGTCAAATAAGATCTGAAACCATCGTAGTTATTTTTGTTTTGGTTAATTTTCTAGAACGTTCAATTTGGGACGAGATCCTAGGGGGGATTGAACGTTTAATAGAAAAGTAAGAAAAAATCGATTAAAATTTGGTTACTACAAAAAATGTAGCAACTCGTCGTCATCAGAATATTTTTCTCTTTTTACATTATTAAATAGATAATTTTTGGAATGCGACTAGCAAAATGGGTAATTATTTTCAAATTCACTCCGTTCCTGTAAAAATTTGAGAGCCTTTCCGGACCATGAAAAATCAATATCAGCATTAGGCAAATTTTTCGCGGGAACAAATACCGTAGAGCTCTCCGCTCGAGCGGACACTTCGTGCCCGCTTGCGAGCTGTGCTCGCTATAATGATTTTACTCTCAAGTCCTGCTTGAAAATATCAGGGATTATTTTGTTCTAAACATTCACAGTGAAACTCAATTTTACACTTCTATAAGTGAAGCAAAATTACTTTCAGAAAGCACACCTTAAAAAAAAAATACCAAAGATTATCATCCCTTCCGCCCTCATTTTTTCAGCTGCCACTAAAAAATATTATTTTGATTATTTGGCAGTTCATTTTTGTTGAATATACTTAAAAATGGCAGAATAATTTGTCAAAATGGAAATAATAAAAAATAAAATTCACCCACCCGCCCCCTATTTTCAAGAATTCTGGATGAGAATCTAGGAATTATTCAATTATGGCCTTAGAAATGATGCATACCCATAAAAACTATATGTTACATTACATTCATACAATATTACAATTGCCAGGTGTCTAATTGTGCAAGACAACTTTCTAAGTGTGGAAAAAACTTACAAATTTTTAACATCCATATAGAAATTACCTTTAAACTCAATGATAAATATTCCATTGCCAATAAATATCTGTAGAGGTATATTTATTTTAAATGAAACAGTGTATTATTTAAAATTGGAATAATTATCAAATATGGAATTTAACTTTTTTCAACAGTTAAAAAAAAGTGAAATTTTAGAGTCATTTTCTGTGCCGTGCACAGGAATTTAACACAAAATTATATATTTTTAAAGAACTTCCTAGAAATTCTGTGTGCCGCACAGAAAATGAGAGTCAAAATTTAGTTTTTTGTGACTTTGCTAAATAACTGAAATTCCATATTTGATAATAATTCTAATTCTAAATAATACCATGGAAAGAAAGAGATGATAAAAAAAATTCTCAAAAATATTCAAAACAACACAGATCTCGCCAACTACCTGATTCAAAACAACAGATTTCAACAAATAATATCTTATATATAAATCAGTTCAACAAGTGACATTAATAAATAACACACACACAAACAAGTTTTAAAATACCTTACAAACATGATTTTCAGCACTAACAATAGAGAACAAATATTAGTCCTTGATTCTTGATGCATTAACACTTTCATTCCTTGGTCAATTTATTTAAAAACAAGTATTTTAAGATATATTTCATTTTTTTTTTTACAATTTGTAAGTTAAATAATGAGATTAAGATATGAATATTTAAACTGTAAAGTTGAAAAAGAGATCAATTATTATTTTTTACTTTTGATAATTGAAGTCAGAAATGTTTTTGTAAAGAAGTAAAAAACGATACATCTATTCTTTACTTCTCTGAAAATACTTCAATATCACTGGTGATACAATATATAGTGTTATCTTTGTTAGAATTGATGTCTTTCTAGTCCATCCCTACTCTGAGTGAACACAGCCTAATGTTTAAACCTGAATGGCACAACATTTATTTATCTTTCTTATTCTCCACATGTCCATTAGCCTGGCCGTTTGATACATGTCCGTTGGTTTCCCCAGATTTGACTTTTCCATTGGCTTTCTTTTCTGCTCCCTGCAAGATAATTAAAATTAATGTTAAATACTATAGAAAAGATAAAACTTTGTGCATGTTAAATGATATTGTAACATATTAGTTCAAGAATATGTTTCCATAAATCATCCTGACCCAAACCCAGGTTAGGTAATCCAACTTTTAGTTTACTTTTAATGAGAGCCGGTGGTGTAGTGGTTAACGCGTCGGTCTACTAACACCGAGGTTCGTGGTTCAATCCTCGTCCTGGATGAAAATTTCATGAACCAATTTTCTGACTCTCTCTTGACACCATTTGCGAGGATGGTCTCAAGGATCGATACTAGTCCTTCGGAAGAGACAAAAAAAGGTTGTCCCCTGTATGTGGAGAGCAATACCCCATGCACGTTAAAGACCCCTTTGTAGATTTCGATAAGAGTAAGCTCAATGGCGGCCCCTACAAAGGCCACACTCACAATCTGCTAGCTGGAGAGGGATTTATATAAGCATCGATCAAGCTTGTTTCCCAATCCAGGATAAATAAATATGTTTAAACTAACTTTTAGTTTATGAATCACTTTGAGATGACAAATCTGTTGTAAAAAGTGGTTTATAAAGAAAAGCAAATTATCATTAATTTAGACGTAAAAATTGATGTTCTTACTGTGAGTAATGAATGTAAAAGTTTTTGTTATCAAATTCCAATGTCTCATATACTGTAAACCAACTTATTTTTGCAGATTTCGCGAGTAGCAGAAATTCGCTTATATATATATAATCGCAAACTAACTTTTCATAGTAATATTATTGTTGTTTACCAAAAATTGCAAAAAATAAATAAGTAAATGCCTTCTGACAATGAAACGCGAAATATTGTAGTCGCAAAAATAAATTGGTTTACAGTATCAGAGAAGTTTTCACATATTCAATCCTATCTAAACCTGTATATTGTTAGCATATTTTGGGTGTTGATGATGTAATTAAGCTATATTCACTGCAAACGTTGGAACCAGAGTGTAAAATTTTCATATGCCAAAAAAAAAACTAAATAATTCTACAGCCTATCCATCTGACTTATATTAGAGCTAGTTGTTCATGTTACATTTTTAAATTTTATTTTGCTGTAGTATTCATGGGTTAATCTGAATAATTTCTATTTCTGTTTTGTTATTACTTTAAAACCTACACACGGCAAAAGTTAAAACATTCATTGTAACAGTTCAAATATTGTTATTAAAAACATCCGATCCAATCACGAAACACGAACAAAACAATATTTTACCTTGGTGTGTTTAGTTTTGATATAAGCATGGAAGTAAAAGTTCAAAAACAGGCACAAAATGGTAAAGGCATAGAAAACAAGTGCCCACTGCATCCAAAGTGGGAAGTCACATTGTAAAACCAGGGACTGTACTGCGTGGATGATTCCCATCACAAACTGAATCTAAAGGGAAGAAAAACAAAATGAATATATAAATATTCAATTAAATATATTACCTTTTTACTAGCTGGCTTCTGCAAATATGTCTTTATATAGAAGTTGAGGAAAAGTGCAATTATCGTAACACCATAACCTAGACCAGCATACTGCATCCATTTAGGGAAATCACAGTCGAAATAGAGACTTTGTAGGGCGTAAATCATGCCGATATAGAATTGGGTCTAAAAGAAAAAAATATTGCCATGGTTACACTACCCCTCATGCTGCGTGCCAAATATATAAAGAGAGTTAGTAAGCTATATATTGTGTTAAAAGAATTGTGAGAGGTTTAAAAACTTTGGTGCATATAATTAATCATTCCTGGCTTAATGGCATCAAAAATAACCCCTACCCCATTTCCAGAAACTATTATATTTAGAATTTGGAATGAATTATTACAGTGCTTTCATTTCTAAGGTGCAAATAAATGTACTTCTGGATATGTAAATTGCAATAGATGTTTGAAAGTTTGCTAGTATAAGATATATTTTGTTAGCTCATGTTAACATGCATACTAAAAATAAATATTTGCAAGCATGATATATGTTTTCTAAATTTATAACCATAAAATCTAAAGAACACATCTTTAAAACTTTTTCCTTTAAGTCATTGTTTTGATAAAATGAATTGTTTTCTAGAATGCAACCCTAATTTAGACTCTTGCAAGATAGCAAGGTCAATTTTCAAATGTTAAAAGGTCTTTTTAATGCATTTTTAATTATATATTTATATGCCCCAACAACAAAAGTGGTGGGCATAAGGTTAGAAAATCAAGGTTTGAAGTTGTCCCCTCTTCAGAATTCAACATTGTTTTTATCCCTTTGGGAGTCTCCTTATTACAACATGCACTTAACATTAACTAAGCAGTTATTTATTAGACTTTTAAAATTTGCTACACTCTTAATTACAGCAATTTTTTTTTAATCAAAAATATTAAAATGAAAGGTATAATATCTGTAACATTAAAAATCTTTGCTTTTAACCCTGTTGAACTTTAAATTAGCTAAAAATGTGGCAAATGTTGCCATAATAAAGAAACATTTTTGTTTTTATACCAACACATAACAAAGGATCAACAGCCTTCTTTTTATTTTAAATCTTAATAAAGTAACTTTTTAATTTTGCCCACCAATCCAAACTTTAATATTATATAAAATAAAGCTAAAATAAGACATTTTCTTCATTTCATATTAAAGCATAAAGTTAGTAATTGCACTACTATATACATAACATATATACAGTTGTTAATAAGAAGCTAAAACTAGACTAATATATTGCTAATTTAAATCAAAATAGGAGGGATGAGATACAGTAACACCCATTTTAAAACAGAAGCCAGCTAGTCATATGGTGTTGTAGTGACTGTGGAACATAAAGATAGAAATGTGCAACAAAACAATATAACAAAGACATATTTCCATGTATGAAGTAGGACATACACAAAACTAATGAGTGAAATGTATGTATTTCTAATAGAATTATTATGCATTTTGTTTTTTGTTCATATTTTTGTAGGTTTATTATTCAGAAACAAGTTTATGTTTATTGTTTTTATATTTCAAAATTTAAATTTAATTTGAATTTTTTGTAATAAACTCAGCAAGCAAACCACCCAAAGCAGGATAATAATCATGAATAATACTTAAAGGTATTTAAATGCATGATTTGTCTAGTTTCTGTAGCCAGACTTAGCATATAAGTTAAAAGTCCAGATTTTAAAATAAATGTGCATATATTGGATTAGAAAAGCTGGTAGAAATACATACATTTCAAGGTCAAATCATTAACAATTCATAATGAACAGAATTACATTTATAAGACAATTCGAATAGAAAGTGGAATATTGGGGGGTTAGATTTTTATCTAACCATTTGAACTTATTTTTGTGGTTCATCTACCAAAAACAAGTAAATTTGTCTTTTATGACACTGTTGGCCCACTTGACATATATTTGTTGGATCTCAGATCTAACTTTGCATTCTTAGTAAGAGTTTCATTAAAAGTTAATAGATAGACAGACAAACTAAATGGTTTGTAACACTGGACAATAAATATGATCTCCCCAAATTATAATTACCTTAATTAGAAGCTTACAAAAATGTCTGAAAGTTTTTACTTCAAACTTAAAATCACCATACCAGTAATCAAGATAATATAGTCAAAAGGGCATTTTCTTAGTACCCCAAATTCTATTATCAAGTGTCATGAACCACCATTGTGTATAATGTTATGCTCCAAATACAGTGGTTTCATTATTATCATTAGTGGGGTATTAATTTTCGTGGTTTTCGTGGTTGGTCTTGACCCACAAAATTTGATACTCCACAAAAAGGAGACTTTATATTGGTTTGTATGTTGCAAACTACAGAACCACGAATTTAAGAATCCACGAACTGACAATTTTTCATCAAACCACGAAAATTGGTGTCCACGAAAATAAATGAATCCACAGTAAGAAGTTTATTATTTCTTTGTTAACTATTATCCTAAAGACCATGATATACTGCTACACAAATGGTGTATGTAATACTTATATGCTTTTTATTAATTTATTTTCCCTTGATAATATTATAACTTACCAATTGCAACATGGTCAGGTATCTCTTCCACCATAGATATTTCTGCATATGTGGACCAAGGGCAGATAACCCATAATAAGAATACATCACAACATGGATAAAAGAATTCACCATTGCACCAAAAAATGCTGAAAGTGACAAAAGAATAAATACATATGAATACCATGGTTGGTGGATAATAAGTTGAAAAGTTTGTACAGGAAATTATAAATAACTTTTATACCAAAGCAGAAGCTGAGAAAAGTAAGACCAGTCTGAAGGTACTTGCATCTTCTTATTGAAAAAGGTACAAATGTAGATCTATAAAGTGTTCAAGAATTTATACAAAACTTGTAATGCTTGAAATTGAAATGTAACAAGTAATACTGTGAGCGAGCTCACAAAAGGATACCCCCGCTTCATATTGGACTCAAATCTCAAGTCCAATTATCTCCCCTGAATGATGTCAGAGTGCAATGAAAATTCTTCATGCACATCTACATATGATGTACTTCATTCATGTAATGTTTCATCAAAATCCATCAAGCGGTTTAGGAGGAGTTGCGCTTACGGGGTCTCCCATTGAATAATGTATTTAAAAAGTCTAAGTCCAATTATCTCCCCTGAATGATGTCAGAGTGCAATGAAAATTCTTCATGCACATCTACATATGATGTAATTCATTCATGTATAGTTTCATCAAAATCCATCAAGCGGTTTAGGAGGAGTTGCGCTTACGGGGTCTTCCTTTGAATAATGTATTTAAAAAGTCTAAGTCCTATTATCTCCCCTGAATGATGTCAGAGTGCAATGAAAATTCTTCATGCACATCTGCATATGATGTACTTCATTCATGTATAGTTTCATCAAAATCCATCAAGCGGTTTAGGAGGAGTTGCGCTTAAGGGGTCTTCCTTTGAATAATGTATTTAAAAAGTCTTAGTCCAATTATCTCCCCTGAATGATGTCAGAGTGCAATAAAAATTCTTCATGCACATCTACATATGATGTACTTCCTCCATATCAAGTTTCAGTAAAATCCTTCAAGCGGTTTAGAAGGAGAAGCGCTTACAAGTTATGTGGACAGACGGACAGACGGACAGACAGACAGGGTGTTTCCTATATACCCCCCCAAACTTTGTTTGCGGGGGGGGTATAATAAGTTCATATTCATTCTCTTCAAATATTGAATTTTATTTCTGTTGTATTGTACTTGATTTAAAATTTTTAATCCATGTATTTGGTACACAGGAAGTAGATGAGTTATTAGTATCCAATCACTTTACCAATATAAAACTTCGGATAAAAGTTCCATGCCAAATATCAAGAGACTGTGGCATAGAATAGGAAACATATAACGCCACCAAAATGACCCTGATTGGTTGTTTACAAAAGCGAAATAAACACAAACTATAGTTTAATAGAGCATCTCTGATGAGTCTTGAATAGACGAAACGTGCATCAGGCTTAGCAAAATTTATTATCTGGAACTTAATTGTCATTTTGATTTTATACGTGTCATGAAACTTACATTGTCCACCAGCAACCCACTTTATACCGATCCACCAGAGTGGGAACATCGTAGCGTGATGGTAGACGTGAAGGAAACTAACTTGGTTATTTTTCTTTCGTAGGACAAAGAATATAGTGTCTAACATCTCAACAAATTTGGAGAAATAAAACCACCATAAAGCTTTTGCTATCTGAAAATATAAAATAAAAGACAAATTACATTATGTGTACAAATAACATATAATTCACTTGTTCTTTTAACAAGAAAATTTGTTACTTTTTTTAAAGTTAGGACTAGGACAAAATGTTTAATGAAATGCATTTTATTCTCTTCAATCTTGTCAATATTGATTAACATATATTCTTTTCTCTTCAACCTTGTCTATACATGTATTTAATTAAAACCCCTTACCCACACAAAAGTGGGGATATATACATGTAGTGATATCGATATCATTGCATATATCTGTTCTTTTGTTACACCTCTTCCCAACTCCTCCTCAACAACCCATGCGTGCAATAAATTTTCATGAAATTTCACACATAGTTTGTGACATAATGTACAAGTGCATCTCTTAATTTAAAATTTCATTTGATTGTTTTTAAAGCAGCAGTTTGGTAATTCATAAGCATAAAGTTTGGTTTATGAAGGAAGCAGTTTGGTAAATGCTTTCCATCTTGTCCTTACACATTCCACTTACATTTACTTCACTTTCATCATAAGAATACACAACTCTTTGACAGGAATAATTATATCCGGCTTTTGTGGTCCAATATGCTACCTGTAAATAAAACCAATAAATGTATAATATAGATGAAATTTGTTAAATTGCTGACTATTAAAATAATTAAATGTATAGCTTAATTTCTTCCACCTTCTTATTAGCTCACCTGGCCAAAGGCCATGTGAGCTTATGCCATCACTATGCGTCCGTCGTCGTCTGTCGTCCGTTAACAATTTCAAAAATCTTCTCCTCTGAAACCACTGAACCAATTTAACAGAAACTTGGCAGGAATGATATATGACATGTTGGCAACAAACGATCCTCATTTTGAAATGCTTTGATAAAAAACATGGCCGCCGTTGCTAAAAATAGACTAGGGGGGTCAGACTACTGTTTTTGGCTTATAAATCAAAAAGTATAAGAGATAGAGGAAATCTGAGGCCACGCTACTGATTCAGCATCAAAAGCTCTACAAAAGTCTCCATTTGGTCAAAGTTGTCAGATGACCCCTTATAGGGGTTACGGCCCCTTAAAGTTGAAAAATAGCATTTTTTCATGTTTTTGGCCTACAGAATGAAAACTATTGCAGATAGAGATTAGCTGTTGCTTGCTTAAATGTTCAGCTCATTTAACTCTACAAAAGTCTCCATAGGGTCGAAGTTGTCAGATGACCCCTTATAGGGGTTACGGCCCCTTAAAGTTGAAAAATAGCCATTTTTCATGTTTTTGGCCTACATTTGAAAACTATTGCAGATAGAGATTAGCTGTTGCTTGCTTAAATGTTAAGCTCATTTAGCTCTACGAAAGTCTCCATAGGATCGAAGTTGTCAGATAACCCCTTATAGGGGTTACGGCCCCTGAAAAATGGCATTTTTTCATGTTTTTGGCCTACAGAATGAAAACTATTGCACATAGAGATTAGCTGTTGCTTGCTTAAATGTTCAGCTCATTGAGCTCTACAAAATTCTCCATAGGGTCGAAGTTGGCAGATGACCCCTTATAGGGGTTACGGCCCCTGAAAAATAGCGATTTTTCATGTTTTTGGCCTACAGAATGAAAACTATTGCAGATAGAGATTAGCTGTTGCTTGCTTAAATGTTCAGCTCATTTAGCTTTACTAAATTCTCCATAGGGTTGAAGTTGTCAGATGATCCCTTATAGGGGTTACGGCCCCTGAAAAATAGCCATTTTTCATGTTTTTGGCCTACAGAATGAAAACTATTGCAGATAGAGATTAGCTGTTGGTTGCTTAAATGTTCAGCTCATTTAGCTCTACAAAAGTCTTCATAGGGTCGAAGTTGTCAGATGACTCCTTATAGGGGTTATGGCCCCTTATAGGTGAAAAATGGTGTTTTTGGCCTATAGAATGAAGACTATTGCAGGTAGAGAAAAGCTGTTGCTTGCTTAAATGTTCAGCTCATTTAGCTCTACAAAAGTATAGGGTCAACATCAAGACCAGGTGAGCGATTCAGGCTCCTGGGAGCCTCTTGTTTCACAAACCTTTTATTATAAATGCTTCATGCATGGCTGTAATGAGATTTTGAAAAATCCCTAACCTTAAAAAATTCTGAATGGATTTTCAAAATTTATTCCTGTGATCAATTTGAATCTATATAAAAGTAAAAAAGGATCAATACAATGATTTTTTTTTAATGAAAAGGAAAGCAGCAAAAGTTTTTCTAGTGTGAAGATTTTTAACTACTATTTATTGTGAATACTATGCATGTATTATGTGTCAAGCAAGTCTCAAACTAAAATTTGACATACCTGAGTACAAATATGAAGATTTAATACAACTAAGATTACATTATACCAAAATAATGCATTCGTTAATTTATATGGTTCCCGTTTTTCCATAAATTTCATTCCAGCTAAAACTATCACAACATATAATACTGTTATAACTATAGTGGGTGTAAATCCCTGCATGAAAAACCAGTCTTTTACTCTGGGATCTGAAAAATAGAAAGATAAATATCAGAAAGAATAAGATGTTCAAAAGACATAAAGCTCATCTTGCAACATGTGGAATGGACGGATGATGGGGCATAAAAAACGAAAAAAACATTATCAAATGTTCATGCATGGCAATAATTTATTAAGTTCATGTTTTGAAATTCTATTACAAATTATACAGATCAAGTATACAAATTGGAAATATATATATTTTTACTTATAATACTAAATTCCTTTTCAAAAGACCACTTAAATTCACGGGCATTATTTTTCATGGATCAGGAAGAAATTCGAAATAAAACTTTTATGGATTGATTTCATGGTTTTAACAAGTCTCTATAGAAATCAATCAAACAGTTCTTATTCTTTGGGGTTTGACATGTAACCCACAAAATATTCTACAATATATTATACTTTCATAATACTAGTGACTTTTGATGAAACTTTATATCCTCAGCAACTGCATTGGACATAAATACCATAGTTTGGTTAAGTTGCTTTTAAATAATGACTTTTAAAGGGTTTATAAGTACATTCAACCAATGGTGTGATTTCTGACCATGTGAAGGACACTTTAAATTCTTTGTAAATCACCTTAGGTTTAATCTTATGTAATCAAAAACAAATATTAATTTAATAACTATAATATGAAACTTAATTCAAAAACAAGACCAAACATCACCCTCTTCACAAATCACTTGTTTACATGGGAAATGTTGTTCCTTTGCAATTACATTTACAAATATTTCATGTGAAAACTTGTATAAGGTACTTTTTGTACATGAATGTATGTCAATTTATTTGTCTTTTAACAATGTCAATGAGTAGCCCATATTTTTAGTTACTACATGTACCTGTAGTAAGGATTCAGATTAGTTCTAAAAATTTGTTTTCAAAATTAATAGGAAAATTATTTGTAGTCAATTAAATAACTTTGCCAGACTTTCAAATGGGACATTTTATATATGATTCTATGTAATATTCATCAAAAATAAAAATGTTTTATTGGGTCTACTCTGAAAAATGTTCAAAAGGTTTTGTTGAAAACTAAACTTGACTTTCATTGATGTTCATGTCGTAGTACTTAACAGCTGTGCAAAATTTAGTTAAAATCCAAAGAAAACATTTCCAAATTACCCTTTGAACAGACAAGAAACCAAATTGAGTGTGCTTAATACATATGGTACTTTGCATCTGATATTGCATGTATTGATAAAATCTATGCTATGAATACAAAATACAAAAAACACAATATAATTGATTGAACAACTGATGGATAACGGATGATTACATTTACTTGTAAATTATTCAGAATCCAACTTATCGCCTCTACATTATAGAAACCAAGATATTTTCTATGAGGGAAGACTTACTACTGGACAAGGTCCAAGTGATTCAGACATAACATGTATTTGAAAGAAAATTAGCAAAATAAACTATAAACTTACCTGAATTCTCCAGAGCCCAGTCGTAAAATTCTGTCATCTCATAATATTTATCTTTAATTATATCCATTTTTAATTATTTATTCTATTCTGAAACAAAAGAGAACATATTGTTCATTATCTTAAATGAAAGAACAAACTTAGTATAACTACATGTACATGCATGTGTAAAAAGTATACTTGTACATGTATGTATTACAGATACAGCTTCATAGTCAGTAAATCTTTTCATCAACTGAGTAAAGCATTACCTGTTCATGTGTTATACAGTTTGCTTTTGACGTTTCACTATGAATAATGGTAATCTTTATTCTAATCTATCCCCTTTTATGTTCATAAGTGGCAACATTGAAAAAAATTGTAAACCTTATTGTTATTGATACACAAAAATGCACATACTATTCATCTAAATTATTCAACATTTTCTAAAATATGCAACTGTAGTGTAAAACTATGTCATGTATGTCAGTCTTTAAAATACTTTCATAGAAATCAAATTTAAATGTAATCGATCACTATGGATGATAAATATAAATAAAGAATCATTAAATACCTATATGTGTTCTTGACCTTTGCTCTCACTTGAGGAACAATTAAAAGTAACTGATCTTTTTAAAAAATGTGGCTTTTAAAAAAATCAATGAGCTCTATAATGAGCAAGTTACAGCAAGAACTGGTTCATGTTTATATGTGTTTTGACAACTCTGACGGTAATTATTGGACTTTAAATCACAGTCTTTTTAAATCAGTCTTACAAATGGACGGGATTACCTAATGACATTTAAAAGATCAATCAGCTTGGTCCTGTTCACCTTGGTCCTAGGATTATCTGGGCTTATTTTTCTTGATATGCCTAATTTAATTACACATACAAATAGCTTTTAATCAATCAATGATGACGCATTCTCCCATTAATGGCATTAATTATTAATTAGTATATTTTCATTTTTATTCATTATAACAAAAAAGGCTGACATGACATAATCAAATATTGTATAAACAAAATTTTGACATAAGCAGAGAAATTTCTTCATAATGTAAATTTGTTTTTCTTAAAATTTCCAGAAAAATTCAGGCCTTTTTTTTATTAACCTGTCAGATTATTTATTTATGTTCTATTTTGCATGCCATGGGTTACCATTTAAAAAAAAAAATCATATACATGTATATAGCAGTCAATGTTTGATTTTAGAAAATCTCATAACTTTAGCAGCATTTAATCATATATCTCAAACATGTTCAACAATACACACTCACAGTATCTGTTTAAATGTGACTATTTCTTAAAAATGTATTTATCTAAAAAATGTGCCATTTTATATAATGGATGTTAGAATCTACATGTAAATATGCATGAGTAGATCAAATTGATTCCTTTGAAATGTAAACATAATTTATAAATATATTACATTCAATATTGTTGAAGGTTAAAGAAAGAGTAAATAATTCATTGAAAAATGCATGAAAAATGAACATTAAAGAAGTTAAAGCTGAAATATGCAGATATGCCAGAGCATAGACCTGTATATTAGATACTCAAGATATTCTTATATGCAGGTCTATGGCCAGAGTAAGAGAGATGCAAATTTACATTGATACATATCCAAAACTCAGACATTAAATGGTCAAAGAACACTTTTCCTAGATGGAAAAAAACAAAACTGGCAGCAACATATATGATATTTTTTTGTATATGATTTGCCATTTTACACAAAAACCCTTGATGCTATTCATGGGATCCAGACATTTTGCTAATTTGGGTTCTTTAACTGATCAAGAAGGTGTTTTTATTGCAAATTGCAGGCTAATACAAGAAAAGATAAATACAAAAAAATCTTTAGTTTAATTTGACTTTCAGATGAGGCCAAATAAATAAAAAAAAAAATGGTAACACCTTAAGCAAAGCAATTGCATATATATCATTGACATGATATAGCTTGTGAAATTTTAGCAACATACATGTTAAATTTATTATCTGACACAATTAAAGTGATTTAGAACTCTGAAACTATATAAAAATAAATGCATTAAGAAACAGGACCTATCTTTTGACAATGCATGAGTGCTACCCTCTGATTTTTTTATTCTAAAACTAATCCAATCTGCCAGTGTCAAAGCAGATGTTGATTGTTTGGGTATTAAACTCTATTTACACATAATGCATAGGTGCTCAGTCTTAAAATGGAAGCATACCACTTTGACAGGAATTTTGTTTTATTGTTATATTAAGAAACTTGTGTGTCTAAATAAATAACACAGTGTGTCATACAAGCCTATTTGAAAGTTTTGCTATAGGACCTTTGATTATGACCAAAGATGAAAATCCTATAAAGAAGGGGTCATTATTATCTGAACTAAAAACAAAAAGGGCTTATTACATGGTATAAAAGTCAATATATTTAGTTTAGTTTGAACATATGAATTCAATATCCTGCATGTCCTGGATTGGGAAACAAGTTTAGATTAATGCTAATGTGCATCCCTTTCCAGCTAACAGTTTGCAAGTGTGGCCTTTGTAGCAGCCTCAATTGAGCCTTTAATGTTAATTAGGTATTGCTTTCCACATATACATTTTTGTACATGGGACAATTAACCTTCAATGTATTTAGTTGTACTATAAGCTAGAATTTCCTTCAACATCTGGTTTAGTACAATTGTTTTCCCGAACTTTAAATGCCATTAAAACCTTTTTTCTTTGAAACTTTTGTATTTCATTAAGTGCACACTTGACCCACAAGAAAAGCTACATGTAGTTATTTATATATTTTGAACATACATGTATATAAATAACTACATGTAGCTTTTCTTGTTTCAATTTATTGCATTATAAACATTTTAAAATTCATTCTATCTGATGTATAAAGTATTTTAAGAAACATTGTACCTTTAGGGATTAACAGTTTAAACTTGCCACATATTACGCTCTTGAAGGGAACGATAATGGTAGAAATGTCAATATTTTAGTTGAACTATGGGCTGAATTTTCCTTCAAAGTCGTTATAGCACGCTTGTTTTCCAGAACTTTTTAATGCTTTTTGCTTTGCAAATTTTGAACGTCATTAAACACATGCGTTACCCACAAGAAAAGCTAGTTTGTTTTTATTTCGAAAAAAAAAAAAAGAATAGGAATCAACTTCGGGAGCGTCACAGGTTTTACCTGCCTCATATTAAAATTGTCATTGGATAGCCTTTTCAGGAGGCCGATTTTGGACTGAAATCCATAGGAATCTCCATACAACGTTTATTCAACGTTGCATGCATACTATGCAATACAGGGTAACAAATGGGGTTTCAATGGAAAGAGCAATCCTTGCCCGACATTTTGAAAGTATTTTGACTACTCTGGGACTTTTGAGTCGGGGGTTATGGTGCCACATCGTTAGGTACAGTTGACCAAAATTCTTAGACGAAATCCTGAAAATTTAGTGCATTTTTTCCGGCAATGTCAATTTCAATCGCATTTCCGGGAGCTATTACTTACGATATAGGTATAAACTGTATATATCTTTGAAGTAGAAGTTCCAGAGGACCTAAAATCACATGATTCATTGAGGTCCATGTATTCGATCCTATTTTTATTCAATGGTGAAAAAAAAGTTCACGAAAAAAAATGTGAAAAATGAGCAAAATGCGGTGCCGTGGGTGCCACAACCACTGGGAAGTGTGAATTCAGAGTAACAACTTGCTGTATCAAAAGTCCAGTGTCCATATTATACAAATATAAAAAAATAATGAAGTTTCGTGCAATAGTTGTCTTGTCAGGGGGAAGCACTTTTGGGTATTTCATGAATTTATGTGAAAAAATCAAGTAAATTTTGCTGAAAATTCGACATTTTACGTAAGAAGAATTATTGGACAACAGACACACTCTAAGTGCAAAACTGTTTAATGTGTCAAAAGATACATATGTGCCAAGAACACAGACCAAAAATCAGATCTTTATAGCGATCCAATCGGCCGTACTAGCCTTTCAAAGTTTGGTGCCACCCGGTGCCGTCTAAAATTTTGCTGATTTTTTGAAATTACGACCGCACCTGCTTAAGCCCAACACCCCTAGCGTCTGTTTGAGTAACCCTACTGCCTAAATATTGCATGGGTGCATAGAAGCAATACACATGCATGATATTTTATACAGAAATCCTTTTTTTTTTTTTTTTTTTTTTTTTTTTTTTTTAACTCAGAAGACCGATACTCACTTTTGCCATGATGGCTGCGGTTATCGTATATATGTGATTTTGCAATTTTTTGAATAATTTTGAACTTACAGATATGAAATTGGTATTGTCTGAACTAGAATAAATTACTGAACAAGATTATACAAAAACATTGAATCTAGGGGGGTCCGGGGTCAAAATATAGGATCACAAAGTTGGCCGACGCTGATTACAGAAAAACGTATTTTTTGCGTTTTCAGAGCCTGCCCCTGCAGAAACCATACGTAGTACGACAGATTTTTTGGCTTTTTTCTGAAAAGGGCACCCCATAGACTAGAAACATGTAACAAATCAAAGTCTGGCTACTTTTATTAAAATTCGTGTGAAAGCCCTACATTGGACTTTTAAACATTATAAACATATGTTCAAAAATTATTTTTGCTTGTAAAATAATTTTTAGTTATGTATTATCTATGGGAGCGTTACAGGTTAAAAACCTGCCTCTCAGAGGGATCGCGCTGGGCTTCGCCAATGTCGCAAATTGCGATAATTTTTTCTCGCTGGCGACAAAAAATGGCTGCTGGCGATTTTTCTGGCGCCTAAGTAAGTTTTGTCATTTTCGACCGGAAATTGAATACACATCGCCAGTATTGATCGATATGTCAACAGGTAAGTTATCGTGTGTGACTACCTGTCGCCACGGATGAGCAGGTAGATAATTGAAAAGGTAAACGGTCACAGCAGGTTGAAGAAAAGGATTATAACGACTAATTAGAAATAAGACTCACATCTTTTGATAATGCAATAAAGGTGTCAAAACAGTGATCAGGAACAAATTTCTAATGTACGCCTGAATGACTTTAATTGTCCAAGCCAATTTGACAAAGTATCGTGTGTTGATTGCACACATGGCCTCATTCAGCAAAGATGTCAAAACAAATAATTGCCAGTAAATCAAAATTATCTCCAGCTTGGGATTAGTTTTTATTCATAAAACACTGAGAGAATAGTAATCTGCACCTTATTAAGTTCCTCAAATAATCACAAGAAAGAAAGTACACATGTAAACAAACCATTCTATTTTTAGAACAATTCAAATGAGGTTACTGAGGGATATATATAATAATGATTTCAGAAAGCAAACAACAATGAACAAAGAAAGGGAAGATAAATAAACTTAAATAAAAATAATTTTATTACTCTTATTAAAAAAAAAAACTGAAATAAAGTTGTTTTTAGGAACAGAAATATTTTTTACCAAACTATTACCATCAGCAGATGAAATAAATAAATAAACACAACAATACTGGAATAAGAAGTTTTTATTTGAGTAAATCAAGATATTTTTTATTAAAACATTCTAATAATGTACAGGATTTTATAGAAACCACATGAGTCATGATTGATGAATCTTTATAATGTGTCCACAGTCTGTCAAACAATGATCTTTTGCAATCTTGGTTGGTCATGAAAATGTGATGGATTCTACAAAATTTTATCTTTTCTTTCCTAAATAATACTTTTTTCATAGTGCTCATTTAGTGCTTTCAGTGATCTTTATTCTCTACATGTAGGTTGAGTATTCATTCATATGGTGCTGGGTTTTTTTGTGTATTGTTATGTTTATATATTGTATTGTTATTATTTAATTTGTATATGGCAATAAACATGATAAATAATAAAATAAAATCATAGTATGTTTTATTTCAAAAAGATATCAAACAAGAAAAGCTCCACCTTCAACATTTATTATCTAAACATCTTTCAATGAGAATAAACCATCCTTCAACATGCACCTGAAAAAAAGACTGAAAACAATATTTTTAACATATACATCTAAACATATATTACACAAGCATGACCCCTCAATGAAAATGGTACTCGCTACACTTTATAAAAACTGGAGACTTAATTTCAAATCTGGCGACAAAAATTTTGAGGCCAGAGCACTAATTCTTAATGTTTAGCAGTACTATAACAGCCTAAACAGGTTAAAAAAGAGGATGAAACTTAACACATGTAAAATCATGCTGCATGTGCATGATAGCCACCTTAATATTAATTAACCTCCTGTCTAAACCTTTTACTAAAAGTAAATCACTGGAATTCTGATAATAATACTTCTTTGAAGCAATATCAAATATTAATTCAAAAGGCATTAAATATAGCAGACGCTTTTTACAGGTTTTATTTCCTTGTTTCGAAATGGGGTGTGGGTGATTTGTAATCGATGCGTTTGAGATGCTGCATGTAGTCAAAGAAAGAAAATGAGATTTAAAACCAACATACCTCGTTAAAATCTGTAAATAATGATAGGGAAACCGGGCAACAAGCATGGACCAAAGCATGTGTTGCTATAAACAACAGGAAACAAATAGCCGGGTGAAAGCACCTGCTAGCCAATCAAATCTCGAAACACATCAATCGACAGAGAAATTGCAAAGAAAGGTAATTTTTGATTGGACAACTACTTAACTAAATTTAGAGTCAAAAGGGATTTGTTATGCTTTTACGGAATTTCAGGAAATTTTGCTGCTAGGAAACATTTTTTGGAGAAACAGGTAATATGAACTAGATTGTCACAGAAATTTACTTTTTTTTCTGCTGAAAATGAGTTAAAAGAAAACAACTTCTGTACAAAAAGCGAGCAAACAAACACCAATCAAAAGGACAAAATGTAAATAACACCATAGCAAGCCAAAATGGATCACAATAACTAATAAGGGGTTGTGTACATCTACATGTTTCCACATGTATGATCTATCATGAAAATTGTTTAATCATTAGTACTCAAATATTCTGCTTCAATGCATGAAATTGAGAGCTGAATATGTCTATTGTCATCTGTCACTTGCAATATTTTAGTCAGGTGCATGAGGATTTTTTTCAGCTGGCCATGGCATAGGCCCAAGGGAAATTTAAGGCACTGGCCTAAAAGTTTGCGTACAGTAGCTACAAAATTAAATCCATTCCATTTGGATCACAATAGGTTGAGATCATAGGGGATGATGAGATAGTATTCTCTGCCGTTTTTCTGCATGTGCAGAATTATGGAAAACTTAGAACTGAAAAGTCCAGAGTGACAGGATTTTTTTCTCCCATCATAATATCATAATACTTGTATATTGAGTTGATCATGCAATTAGGGAGACTAAATTCTATATTAAAAAAGCTTGTTAGTTAGCATAAAATGAGATGAGTATTGGTCTTAAAAGCTGCAATCCATTCCATTTGGACATAGTTAAGGACGAGGTAATCAATAAGAACAAGGTATTAGATTAAGCTAGGAATTATTTTGACATTAGAAAAATCACTTTTCCAATTTCAATAACGACTAGCCCAACTAAGGCATGCATGGACAAACCCTTAGTTAGTTTATATGTAAAACATGAATGCATGGTAACTAGTTGTTAAGATTTTTCCTGATATCAAAGTAATTCCGAGTTTAGTTAATACCTTGTTATAGTATTTCCAACAATTTTCTGCGTAGGCAGAATTTTTCGAAAACTTTTAAAAAAAATCTGAATGAGTGACAGAACAATTTTTCTCCCATCACAGTTTGAGGCTCGCACAATTTGGCAGACAAATTTTAAATTAGAGAACTCTCTAAGCTCACATATAAAGGGATATATAGTTGTATGGATTACCTGCTAACAAAAGTGTAAATTAGCATTTTATTATGACATGGCTCTCGGTTGTGTATCTACGGGAGGCATAAGGGGGGGGGGTGTGGATGTAGTATGACATTTTAGCTAAAAAGTGATATAGAAATAGATGATAAGTTTATATATATATTTTAAAACAAATATAGACCATTACTTTATTTATATATATATTCATCTTTTTATGCCTACCATTTCTTTGATCTGCCTCTGCCACCATGATCCTTAAATGTGCCATCACTTGGCATCTGTTTGTGTGTGTGTGTGTGTAGATTAGTCTACTCTTGCAGGGGCTCTTTACACTTTTAACAGAATTTTTATTTTATTTGAAATTGTTGAGTAGAATCTAGGACAAGTTCAAATTTCAGTTCCATTTTGAATATTATTTGGGAGTTATGCCCCTTGACCATAGAAATCAAGTCCTTGGTTTTAAATGTCTGAAAGTTATCTTTTTCTTTTTAGGAGAAAATCTGCAATAATGCGTTTGTCATCACTATTCTATGACTATGATGAGGTTTGGAAAATTAAGATGGGTGGTATGTATTTAACTACTTTGTAAAAAAAATGCATTTCACAGACCTGTAGTGATATTTTTCTTTTAGACCCAAATGCTTACAATACATAAAGCATGAAAAAAATTATAATTGAGTTATATAAATGTAATTATGAACATGATAGACCAGACATTTTTTATGTTAAAATAAAATCATATCTGTTTAATAGATTCTGATATTATTTATGATCTATTTAAATATCTGTTTCATATGTATATTTAGAAAACAAATGACTGTAAGTTTACTTACTTTAGAAAAAAGGGAATTAGGAGGGAGTCTTACTGATCAGTTTGTTATTATAACTTTTATTTTTCAGATGTACGGACCCAGAACTGGTTCATGATACAATCACCTATCCCAACCATCTTTATAATCATGGCGTACTTAACGTTCGTACATAAGGGGTTAAGATGGATGAAGAGACGAGAGGCATACAGTCTAAAACTAGTTCTCCAGATTTATAATTTCTGTTTAGTTATATTAAATGCATACATATTTTATGAGGTAAGAATTTAGTATATTTGTAACTAGTTACAAGAAATGTGAATTTTTTTGGAAGCATTCATTTCTCTTAAATTATATTTGTATGTAAAAATGTCAGACAACAAAAATGAAAAAGGAAGAAATGATGGAACAAAACAACCTTTGTACCTAGTTAAGCAGTTGCTAGACCAGCTTTCATTGTGGTGCACAATTAAAAATATTGCTTGGATTGATATTTACAGTTTTACCTTTTCTTACATGGAAATTACATTGATGTATATACATGATTACATAAAATGTCTGCTTTTGTTTCAGTTTTTGATGTCAGCATGGTTGAATTCCAAAGTAAATAAATTCTGTGCACCTATTGATACATCAGATAGTCCTGATGCAACGAGGGTATGTGTTATCCATTTTATAGATTGTTTTATATGGCAACTGTGTTATCAGACCTAAAGTTTTATCATACGATATTGGAATCTGACTGTCATTCAGCTTATTAACACACTTCCTTACTGCTTCATGAAATTTGTACATTAAGGAATAAGATATAAAGGCATGTCTGAAGAAATTAAATTGCACTAAAATTTTAAGGGGAGATAATCACTTTAGATTAAGAGAAGTTGTATTTTCACTGAGTTTGTGCCTAGCTCAAGTTTGTCCTGATATTTTTGTGTAATTTTGTTAGGGCTATTCCAGAATTAATTGTATAGGGGGGGGGGGTTGGAAGGCACTATAATTAAAATTGTATGGGTGGTGGTATTTTTAGATATTTCTCAAACATAAAGGGAAAAAGAAACATTTATGCATGGTTGGTATTAAAAAAATGCCTTCCAACCCCCCCCCCCCATGCATTTATTTCTGGAATAGCCCTTACTTAAAAACTGTTTTGTGATCATACAATTAAGAATTTGTATTGCATTGTTGTATTTTGTGATATTTCAGCTAGCTAAAGCTGTATGGTGGTTTTACTTCTCAAAGAATATAGAACTAATGGATACGGTTAGTACATTAAACAGTGCTTATCAGCAATAAGATATTGGAAAAAAAACAGATATGGTAGATTTCTACATATGGTGGGTTGACGTCTCATGGACATTTATGTTATGTTGTTACTTTATTATATATGATAACAATAGATTTTATTTGATTTCTCTGAAATGTATTATTAGAATAGTGAGAAGAAATTATATCTAAAAAGATTATGCAGTAAACAAACTTAAAAAAACAAGGAAAATATTTTTCTGTGACTTCAGTTTCAATCAAACATGCATCAAGGGAGATAATTGGCCTTTTTTTTTCAAACTGCTTGATAATTTTATTGAACCTTTACATCAAGGATTTAATTAAGGATATAATTGGGTTGTTACAATAATTTTTCCTAAAATAAAGTTCATAATTTAGCTTGAATTCTCAGTGATTTTGCTCACATAAGTTAATCTAAATAAAAAGCAAATAATTAATTATTTTCTACACTTTTTTCCATTTTAAGGTGTTCTTCATCTTGCGGAAGAAAAACACCCAAGTGACCTTCCTACATGTTTACCATCACTCTACTATGCCTGCCATTTGGTGGATCGGTGTATTTGCTAGCCCTGGGGGTGAAGGTATGATATTAATACTGTACATGCTGTAAACATGATATTGATTTGAGGTATTGATGGAAAGATCTGAACATAAAAACAAAAAGCATAGCACGAGAAATAAAACTTTGCAACCTGCCTATTTCAACATGAAACTTATTACAAATATTCATTAGGATATAGGTATAAAAAAAAACTATAAAATGTTACCCGTCTCATCAACTACAGTTAAAGGAAGGTGTTACATTGAGGTTTACCTATAGGTTTAATTAATGAAACTACATACATTTATCCATAATTTTGTAAATCTATAAAACTATACCCCTCTGACATCAGCTTCAGGCTTTTTTAAAAGACATTCTTGTTTTTAACTAACATCTATAATAAAAAAAATAAAACATAGAAATTCTGCTTCCACTTCAACCATCAGAAATTCTGTACTCATGAATGAAGTGTGTTGACTAAAAAAAAACTTGACTTGGGACCTGGAAATTAATGTTCATGTCAAAATGTATCCATAATTATATGGTTGTACTTTTATCATTGCCATGGTATCATTATTCTGTTTCAGCCTATTTCTGTGCCAGTATTAACAGCTTCATCCATGTCTTGATGTACTCCTACTACTTCCTAGCGTCCCTGGGACCACACATGCAAAAGTACCTCTGGTGGAAAAAGTACATGACAACACTGCAACTGGTAGGGAGAGATAACATTAGTTTTGCAAAGTTACTGTGGAATCATTCATCTTCGTGGGTATCAATTTTCATGGATATCAGTTTGTGGTTTCAAAGATTGGTGATTCTGAAGTTCGCAGTTATAATGCAAAGCAATGTAAATTTCCGTTATGTGGGGAACCAAATTTCCTGGATCAGCACTACCAACGAAAACCAAACAAAAATTGATACTCCATGAAAATTATGAAACCACAGTACTAAATATTTCTTGTTAACACTCCATCTAGGAAATATTCATAATACAGTTCTGATTTTTACCTGCGTCGCCAAAGCTAAAGCAGGTCTAGGAGTTGGGTCACTCCGTCCGTCCGTCTGTCGCATTAAGGGGTGTCTGTCTTGTGTAATCTGAATTTCAAAAACCAAACACTAGATCTTCTGAATTTTTACACAGTGATTATATATATATTGAAGATGTGCACCTACCCTTTTGGGGTCATTTTATCATTTTATTTGGAAATTAGGGACCAATAAAGTGACTTTTTTTTTATTGTTTCCACAATAACTTTTGTTGTGGTTGACCAAATGCTATGAAACTTTACAGTAATGTTACTTACAATAAAAGGTAGGATGGAGATGATTTTGCTTGTCCCACTTTTTTCGTTTTAAAATTAGGGGCCAAAAAGGGGCTAAAAATGAAAACTTTTAATAGTTTTCCACAATAAATTAAGTTATGGTTGACTGATTGATATTTAATTTTTCAATAATGTTCATTACCCTTAAGTAATTGATTGGCATGATTTTTTAGGTCTCCCCTTTTTTTCTTCAGAAATTAGGGGCCCAAAAGGGGCAAAAATACAACTTTTTTAGTTTTTAAAGGTCAGATCTTGAAAAAAATTTTGCAAGTTCATTTTTGTCATATATTGGATACAAAATGGAGGATAAATTTCTTCTTGACCCTTCTTTTTCTGTTTAGCAATTAGGGGTCAAAAGGGGGGAAATTGAAACTTTAATTTTTTGTCTGGTTATGTGTGTGTTTTTTTATATTCTTGTTAGATATAAGGATCTTAACTATTTTTATTTCTAAATATTCATTGTCAGTCTATAAATTGGGTTGCATGTGACAAATATGCTTTGTCAGTCCACCATTAAGGATGCAAGTGTCAAAAACTATTTACTGTCCATATTGGGCCTAGAACGTACAGGGTTCAATGGTTTGCCATGGTACGCAGGACCAGACATCGATTGGTCTTGTTTTAGTTATTTAGGTGCATATCAAGATATGCAATTATGAATTTAAAAATATTGAGATCTGTAAATTATTTTTTGCCAACAAAAAATTTAAGTGCCTGCAGTCCTGTCTTTGATTTATTATTATATCTAATTGATAAATGATTTTTCAGGCCCAATTCTGGTGGATCATGTTCCATACCTTCTACTCCATCTATCTTAACTGTGGCTTCCCAAACAAGTTCCAGTGGGCTTTGGTCGTCTACGATCTGTCTCATATCGTCCTCTTCACAAACTTTTATTACGAGACATACACGAAGAAGGAAAGACGGCTTAAACTGGAAAAACAGATGATTGCTAAGGCTGAGGAGATCAAGGGGAATAAAGCTGACTAGGCCAACAACTGGTTTACTTTCCTGAGAGAAAAAAATAGAGGACCTGCAAAGTCTTATTTTTGTATTGCTGGCATTATGAACATTAGATTACGTCCCTTCAAGTCATTTTTACCATTATTGTACCTTTGCAATATTTTCTGAAATAAACTAAAAATACTCAGGATTTGGACCTTAATGAATCAATATTACATTGAAATCAATTGTTATAATATTGAAGTAAATGCCAGATCAGATATACATACAGTATGAAAGAAAGTAGATTAGTTATATATTTTTGTCATGCATTATTAATAATAGTTTGATAGTATGATTCAAAAGGTTATATTCAAGATAAAAATCCTATTTTATATTGCATTTAGGGTAGTACAAACATTTTGTGCCATCAGATAAAATTGTTTTTGAATAAAAGTTGAAGATGTGTTTGTGTTTGTTAGGAAGTTATGTTTGTTAATTTTCAGTACATTTTAGAATTGACTTTCTATTATTCTGTCTCTCTGTTATTGATTTTTAATATGTGTGAAGCATTAATAATATATATATAAAAAATCTTTTAAAAATATTTAAAAAGTTAAGATGTAATGAGTATAACTTTTATGCTTTTGATATTAACTTTTTTGCATTTCATATGAATACATACATCTGTTTAATCATGTTATTTTTTTATCAGTCCTCTTTGTTTTAACAGATTCAAATAAAAACATTTATATGTCATTCATTTGGACATTATGATCTCTCCGTCTTTTTGACTCTTACATAAATATTATGTTTATATATTTCAAATAACATTTACTTACACAATCAGGACCTGTACTTTATAATTTTTTTACTTTGGCAATGTATAGGGGTTTTTTGTCCTCTAAGTACATAGCTAGCTCCTATGTACTACATAAGATCTGATTCTTTTTTATTTCATTTGTAGAATTTTTAACTCTTACTAATAAAGTATCAGAGGGGTGATATCTTTAACATTAATAATGAGGAAACCTAGACACCAATTTTATATTTTTTAACAACTTACAATTACAAATATTTTGCAATTGAAAATGAGATTAATTTTTTTCTTGTGTATTGATTAGCTTTTTTCTCTGAAAAGTGCAAATTCTTTCATATTCTATTGTGTAATAAAGATCTTAACATTATGAGTGCTCATACACATTGTAAATCATGAAATATATATTTATAATAATGGCGTTGATGATAATTTTTTGGTGATAATGAAAGACTTTACTTAAAGGGTAGTGATTTTAAATTCGATTGTTATTTTTGCAAATATTTAAACAAAATAGTTTTTCTTCCTTCAGTGTACCAACACAAGGACCATATACCAGTTTTAAAAGTAGTCACTCCCATTTAGTGTTCACCTATTAGGTCTCTTTTTGATACTTATTTACATGGAAACAAATTCTTTGTTAAAATGGTAGACAATGTAGATGTAAGTTTGTCACAGGTAGCTGTCACAAAGTATTTTCTTTTTATTATGCTGACATACTTTATTTTCCTATTTTGTATTGCACTGTATTTCTGATCTGTGATATTTTGTAGTGATTTTTTCATTGATGTATAATTTATTTTTATATATTTATGAACAAGTTTTTACATAAACTATTATATATTTCCTTGATCTTGGTTCTATTTTCTTAATAAATTTTATTTATAAAGCTGTTGTTGTTTTGATACCTTTGTATTTAGTTTTACACATTGGCAAACGAGTAAGAAAAGTCTACAAATTTTTCAAATGCAAAATTTTATGTTCCTTAAGATAAAACATGCAAAATGAAATAAATAAAAATTAAAGTTTGTTTTTGCCTGCAAAAACAATGTCTCCCCCGTTTCCCCAGAAAGTTTAAGTTCAAAGGGCCATTACTCCCACAAAAAATTGAGGATAAAAAATTCTTGGTCATAAGCACAACTACATATGGTTTCCTTCCTATATAAATTCATTTCAGTCGTTTTAGAGGAGTTGCGCTGACAAGATGATAAATGAGGATTTTCTGCAAATTTCTAAGATCAAAGGGCCATAACTCCCACAAAAATTTGAGGATCAAAATTTCCTTGTAATGTGCACAACTACATATGGTGTCCTTCCTATATATATATCAAGTTTCTAGAATTTGGTTCTGTAGTTTCTGAGGGGTTGGGCTGACAAGATGATAAATGAGGATTTTCAGCAAATTTCTAAGATCAAAGGGCCATAACTCCCACAAAATTTGAGGATAAAAATTTCCTTGTAATGTGCACAACAACATATGGTTTCCTTCCTATATACCAAGTTTCATTTTATTCGGTTCTGTAGTTTCAGAGGGGTTGGGTTGACAAGATGATAAATGAGGATTTTCAGCAAATTCCTAAGTTCAAAGGGCCATAACTCCCACAAAAATTTGAGGATCAAAATTACCTGGTAATATGCACAACTACATATGGTGTACTTCCTATATACCAAGTTTCGTTGAATTTAGTTCAGGAGTTTCAGAGGAGTTGCGCTGACAAACTTTGTGACAGACAGACAGCCACTAGGAAAACAATAGGTCTCTCCACAAATGTTGGAGAGACATAATGTGTTACCAAAGAATTTCTGATAAAGTGATAGGGCTTTTGATATAAAGCAATATAAAAAATAAATCCCAAATCAGAATGAAAATATGAAATGCAATTCAACAAATAAAATCAAGAGAAAAAATTCATGAAGCATGGCTGCAGATACAATGCACATTAAACTGTACTGGAAGTCCTAATGGAGCATAAAAATCATTAATCCATTAAGAGTAGCTCTTCAAATAACCTTTTGGACAGACCTTTACATTGGTCAATGTAGTGAAGTTTGTCAGTAGGGTATACACATTTAATCATCTTGGAAAGAAGTAGTTGGTCTTGAAATACCCATGTGGGCAAAAATCCCTTACAATTGTAGCTGTCGCTGCTTTGGAGGGGAAGGCAATCTTTTGCAAGAAGACTTGAATGCCAATTGCATGATATAAAGAAATGACCACTTGATTGGTAGAACATTTCCATCAAAGATTTAATTTGTATTGTGTCATGAACATTAACTCTATTGTGCTGATATCGTTGTCTACTGGTTTTGTCTTTGTCCTTTTGGACTTGTGACATGGGTACCTCTTTGCTTCTCTCATAATTACTCAAAGCTCTAGATATAATTTATTTGACAAAGTTTAAGAAGTATGTTCTTATAAAATCTATACAACCCTCTGAATAATTTGTCCCTTACACTTATTAGACTGACATCTTACCATTACAAGTGCAGGAATTCCAAAAAACTTATTTCCAAAAATATAAAGTAGAAGATTGAATTAGGTTCAGAAACAACATTTTTTTAAGAAGTCTTCCTGTCACTGTGCTCTTGGCCTGTGACTTATTTTCCTAAAAGTTAATAGGGTTCCTTCCTACCATGTATGTAACAATATCCCAATATTCATTGAAATCAGTCGAGGTTTTCAAGTAATCATTCAGCCACCAGTACTGTTGTTGATGCCTACACACCTCCCTGCCTGCCAAGCATCATAATTACAATAGCTAATATTGACAGATTGTCATGGGGGGATTTTAAATAGAGCTCTACACTTCAAACATGGGGACATGTAAGCATTGTATCAGCCAGATGACAAGTACTGTGGATTCATTTGTTTTCCTGGGTACCAATTTTCTTGGATTAATAAAATACATGTCAGTTTTGGGGTTCTTAAATTCAGTTAAGAAGTTTGCAGTATACAAAGCAAGGTTAAATTTCCTTTTTGTGGGTAACCAAATTTTGTGGATCAGCCCCACCCATGAAAATTGATACCCCAAGCAAAATACTGAAACCACAGTAAATGATAAGATATTCTAACTCTAAAAATTTAATTTCTGTATTGACAGAAAAAATGAACAAATGTCGAAAGTAAACAATCTATTTATATAAATACACATTTGTCCAAATAGCTTGCTTGAACTCTCTCCAATAACAACATTATCTACAATCTGCTGAAGTTTGTTTTAAGTAAAGACATGTTTTTTTAGAGATGGTGCATCTGAAAGAGATCGTTCATGGACACTGGAGTTTCTATAGTGAGCCAGATTATATGGTGCCACTTTTTCCAAGGAGGTCAGCTTGACATTTAAATCCTCTAGGGTCGGACAATCTGTTAAAACATCCGTTACTCCTTCCTACAATACATAAATTCCACTTTTAACTGTCAATTAAGTTTTATTTAGACCAAATATGATTTATAAGAACAATAATGAAAGTGAATTTCAGATCGGTTTTAGTTTTAGTTAAAGTTTCCTCGAAATCCACCAAGTGACTTAGGAGCTGTGCTTATGAGAGGGTAAACAGACAGACAAATAGGTTGATTCCTATATACCCTATTTGTGAGAGGCATAAGAAGGAGGTTAACATCTACATTTTTGTCTCGCCTGCGACGAATGTCCCAAAAGGGGAGACTTAGGTATGGTGATTCCAGCGGCAACGGCGGCAGTGTCTACAATTGTTAAAGTTTTTGCTTAAGTCTGTTTTATGTGAACTAGTTATGGTACATCATTGATATTTGGTATGCAGTTGAATTAGCATCAGTACAGATCAATTTCAATAAGTTTTTATCTGTATGCTACTGCAGTCATGGTCTCCTGACTTTGCAATTTTTTTACTGATTTGTCCAATGTTAACCCTTTTTCTTAAGTTTGTTTACCATGAAGCAGTTATGGAACAGCATTGATATTTGGTATGCAGTTGCATTAGCATTAGTACAGATCACTTTCAATAGTATTTTATCTGTAAGTTCCTGGAGTCATGGTCTAGTGACTTTAAAATTTTATACTGATTTAGCCAATGTTAACCTCTTTTCATACGTCTGTCCTCCTTTCCTTTTTTTTTATTGTGTCCAGCTGCATCAGGCCAGACATCTCTCTGTGTTATCAGTTTATTGAAAAAACAATCTATCAAGATGTTTAGGAGGAGTAGGCGATAAAAAGTGTGATGGACAGTTGCTTATTAATGTGGTGTTCTCCATACTAATGTTAATGAATAAGCCCTTTTCAAGATTTATATAAATCTAAATGTTACAAGTTTTACTTGGTGTTAAAATAAAATATTAAATCATCTTTTGACCTTTATTTTGGGGATTTTTTCTTAAGGAAATACATAATTCTGTATGCTAGGCCTTTATACTAACCTTTTCTAATTTATCAATTGTGAATAGTGGATAGCCATGATGTATCCACCTATTTCTTGAGAAGAACCAGGCAATTAATCTGAAATATTTTGAAACCTTTAGGTTACACATATGTAAAATGATAGGATTATTTACAAAATAACAAGATTATCAAATTAAAGAATAATTAAAATGTATGAGATAAAACTATAAAACAAGAGGTTCCAAGGAACCGGAATTGGTCACCTGATTTCAATGTCTAAATTTTTAGGCTATTTATAGGCAAAAACTATTTTTTTCATACATAAAAAAGGCCACCATTTTAATAATAGGTCATCTGACAACATCGATAAACTTGTGCAGTAAATTGTAGAGTGTTATTAGTTACAGAGATGCAGCTAATTGTTGGACCTGTCAGACAAATGGGACAAAATTTCAGCAGGTCTGGCAAGTGAAACAATTGTGCAGGACCTCAGTCTGGCAAAGTTTTGGAAAAGTTAAACTTATACAAGTTGAAAGGTCTGGCAAAACTTGTTTAGGTCCTGCAAATTTAACTATCTTGTTGGACCAAATGTCTGACAGAATAAAATAATTATCTGCATCTCTGTAGTTAAACATTTTTCCAATCAAAAGCTTTTCATTATTTTCCACAGTTTGCCAGCTATAAGGCATAAACAGTTATTATTACATTAAAGGGACCATAACTCTTATAGGGGGGTCATTAAAATCTTCGATCCAAGAGCTTAACAATGTTGTTTTTTTTAAAACAATTTTTCTAGCTTTTTACAGTTCGATAAAATAGGGAAAGGTGGCCAGCCACTGCTAAAATGCTCAATTTTGATGTTCTAAAGGGAATAAGTCCTAAAAAGTTAAGACCTACAATTTTGACCCGTCCACATATTTAGTAGATCTTGATGTGATAAATTTGGCAATTTAAATATCTTTGTAAAGTTTTCAAGATATAGAGCTTAATTTGCGCACAATATGGGAAAAAAAATTACAAAAAGGGCATCAACTACATGGGAGGTGGGATCTTTTTAAAATTTTTAGGGCAGGTAGATCCTGAGGTGCTGAACACTTCTGCTCCCATCAGAATTTTAAGGATGCTCGCTGGTCTTGTTTTGGTATTTCTGTCATTTTTTCGGAATCCTCTGGATTTTACCATCAAAATATGGTTAAAATTTGTGCCCACGAACCCCCTATTTTCTTGTTATTAATGTCTTTAATATGTCATAAAGAGGTTATAGACAAAGTTTGACCAAATCCTATTTATTCTGTCGTGGGTTTTAACAGCTAAATAGTGCTAATGCTAAACCTATGAAAAAGTCAGAGAAAACCTTTTCCCGCCAAAACTTTAACGTCAATTATCTTGAAAACGAGGTCACGAACCTATCAAAATTTTTTGCTTAGGCCACACAGAATTAATTTCTTGTTCTTTGGATTTTGACTTTTAAAAAAAGGAGCGAGCGAGCGAAATTATTTTTATTAATTTTTTTTCTGAAAATCTGATTTTTGGAAGCGACTGATTTTTTTTTAGGCGAGCGACTTGTTTTTAAATTTTTAAAAAGTTTTTTTTCTGGTTTTTAATGTAAAAGTGAGGCGAGCGAGCGATTATTTTTATTTTTGAAGAAAATAAGTGAAATATTAAAAAACTTCTATTTAAAGTATAACAAATGCTTGTTCTCAGTGGTTTATGGCTTTTCCAATTGATTAAACTATTATTTAAGCAGGAAATAGTTGTCTTTAGTTGTTTTTTTTTCTCTGAAGAGTTGCTGTCTTGGCTTACTATCAATAGCCAAAAGCAGACCATGAGAAAGTCAATTACACCAAACAAGTTTGATTATGTCCCAAAATCTTGCTTGCAAGGCATAATTTTAAGATAAAATATTAAAAAGAAAAACAACTTCCTATCTTTAATCACAAAAAAAAACATAAAACAACAATAACAATTTGTAAATATTTATTAAAAAAATATTACAAAACAATCCTTGGTCAATGGTGAATTGGATGTTCATAGATGGTGTCATTAATATCCCATTATTGTCCTTACACATAAGTTAGGGATTTTCCTTAATGTTTTCAATTTGAACCATGTTGTTTTTACATGTATAACTGAGGTCATCCGAGGAAAAACACAACAGGAACTTGAATCTATCAATAAAAGGGGTCGACTATACATCGTATATGGCATTCTTTAAATGTTATGAATGTTTTTAAATAAATCAATGTAAGAGTCTTCCATTTGACATGCAATTGCCGTATTTTGTAACAATACTTTTACTTGGTGGCAACAGATTTCATTGTTTTCATCGGAGTGTTTTGTTTGAGGGGAATGAAACGTTAGTTTAAACCGTTTAAGTTTAACGTCTTTTATCCTGAATGTATCTCCAATATTGGAGCACTAAACTTAACTAAAAAGCGATTAGACATTTTATAAGAGTACATGGTTGAAAATCGGCAATTTTTTGGTTGTTTACTTTTGCAAAAGACAAATATTTTTCAAACGCGGAGATAAAAAAAAAAATTTGAACACAACTTCCGGCTCCGGACGCGGGCGGGTTTCCGGTAAATGCGGGCGGAAGAAATTTATATTTTTTTCTAAACGAAACAATTACACATGAGGGCGGTCCGACGAACAAGTAATTAATTCGGCATGGCCTTATTTTATACCTTTAATTATTATCTTTTCAATTAAGGCATCCAATTTGAAACCTATTTATTTTCAATAATAGTAGCGAACATCCTTAATATCTATTTTTTAGCTATTTGCAAAAAAACTGCAATTTACCCCTATATTTTATTTTTTGCCATTGTTGCCATGTTTTTTTTCACAAAACAAAAATCCAAACAAAATGTTTGTCCCACCTGTGCTATAAATTAACAAATGTACTAAGTTTGGTTGCATTTGGACTTATGGAGTCAGAGGAGTTAATGTTTTAATACGCTCTCGAAGATAGTGAAATGGTAGAAATGTCAATAATTTAGTTGTACTATGAGCTGAATTTTTCTTCATTGTCTGGTTTAGCACACTTATTTTCCCGAACTTTCAGCATCTTTTTAACACCTTATCCTTTGATAATTTTAGTACACATAGAGTGCACATGTGACCCAAAAGAAAAGCTAGTTTGTTTTTATTTTGGAATATGAACTGTTTAAATTCATATTGCATTTTAAACATTTTTTAAAGATTTCAAATAGTAAAATATTCCAAAACAAAACATTGTAACTTTTGGAGTGTCACAGATGAAACCTGCCACGTATTATAGTGCAAAAAAAGGTCAATTTTGACATTCTAAGAGGAATAAATCATAAAAGAATGTTGACCCTGGAAGATCTGGATATGAAAATATGCAATTTTAATTTCTCAAATGTCTTATTTACTCTTTATCATCTTTATATTACACCTTTGCCAATAAACCAGTGTACCAATTTAGGTTACAATTGGACTTATGCTGTCAGAGGAGTTAATAATTGAAAAAGTTAACGGACAGAAGGATAATGGATGACAGACTGACAAACTACAGACATCAAATGATGACAATAACTCACATGACCCTTTGGGTCAGGTGAGCTAAAAAGGGAGCAGTGAGATCAAATTTTAAAAGCTGCACATCTGCATTATTTCACAAAGATTGTGTAAAAATTTCATGAAAATCCAACATTATACAGGGTTCCCACTTTTTTCATTACTTATATAAAATTTCAAGGGTATTTCCAGGACTTTTCAAGGGTATTTTAGTCATTTTCAAGGATGAAAATAGTTGTCAAAATGATAGATCCTGATGTTTTTATACCATTTTCCCCAAAACAGCCTACAAAGTGTCATAATATAAAATTCAAGGGGTTTTCAAGGATATGTTTTGATTTTTATAAAAATTCAAGGACTTTTCCAGGTCCTTGACCTTAAAAATGAAATTCAAGGGTTTTTTCCAGTTTTCAAGGATGCGAGGGAACCCTGAATATACTGAAAACCAGGGGTAACCTTAAAATCATAAAGAATTGATTAAATTGCAATAGTGTAAAACAGACTTCAAAACTTTCGGGATTTCACCAATATGAAAAGAGTGAGCAAATCTGGTATTAACAATGTATTAGTAAATTTCTTTCCAACATACTTCATTTTTGGACCTAGATTTCCTCTGTAGTGTAAAGGATAATCAGTACAATCCACCAAATAGTCTACAATATCACTTAGTAGGTATCTCCCAGGGCTGAAAGAAATCAAACTGGCATATACATATAAATCTATAGACATAATAACTTAGAGAACACAAATTCTTATTGTATGAATTGAGAAGAAATCTTATAATTTTCAAAGCAAAAAAAAATTCATTGGTTTAATTCAGTTTTTGATTCAGTAATTCTCAATGTTGACTGAAAGGAATGTCTAGTAAAAATTGTTTCTGTCGGGTAAAAAAATAATATTGGTGAGGATTCAATTCTGTTATAAACATAAAGGCTATAGGAATTATTGTGAATTAATTGGCTTATGGTTGGCTTTTTTTTCCTAGTTGACAGAAACATTTATCCTGTTTATCTATATGTAGGAGCACATATCAATTGATTTAGTTGTGTTCTTGTATCATTTTAAATTTCCAAACCTTATTGAAGTTTTTTTTTGTATATTTCATATTGTTATCACAATCACTTTTTACACACATGACACAGGTCTTATTGTATATTTTGATTAAGAGAGGTTCATATATTTTGTTTTTCTTATATGAATAATACAATTCCGTCTTTTTAAATGAATAAAAGCTTTCATTGACCACACCTACCCAACTAATTCATAAGTTTTTCCAGCTGCGTCAGGATCATTGAGAGCATTCAATACGCCCTGGGCTACATCTATTACCTGGTTAATCAATAGAATCATTTTAAAATCTGATCAGGTCAACAATATATCAATATTTATATAAACTAATACATTGAGAAAATATATTTTGATTTGTTGATAAATTTTGTGTTTTTACTGTATTTTTCATAGTGAAGTTTACTCTTGCATTTTCAAATTTAGTCTTGGGCATCTCTGATGAGTTGTAAAATGTGAAATTCAAATTTCAAAACTTTTGCCTTGAATTTTGTTTTGAATTCATGAATGTGTAAAACTAGCAACATGCTGATACATTTAATGAAGTCTGCAGGAAAAAAAGTTGTCATTGGGTCACTAAAATTATCCATTTTGATATAGTGTTAAAAAAGAACAATATCTCATCGGCATTTTCACAGCATGATATAAAAACAATTGAGATCGATTTATTGAACAGAGATTCATACACGCCTCCCTTTCTATCTTTCAAATGAACATTGACAAATTACACTGAAAGTATCATTTAACTATTCATATTAAGTCTTATATCTGTATTGTGTTTATTTTTTTCTCACAACTGTGTTGTGTTTTGTGTTACTACTGGGCCCTGGGATTGCAATGAAAGAGGTACCTTTGGTGTAAAAAAACAGTTACCTGGTTTAACCAACTGTTCCTCTTTTAAATGACTGTACCAAGTCAGAAACATTTGAATCTTCAATTTCTTCCATGTGTTTTTGCTTTCTTTGCTTTCTTGGACATACAAGATAGATCATCCAAGTTTTGTAGTTATTTTATTAATAACATTTATTTATCAAGATCATTAAAAGTTATTGTCTTGAACAGATATAAACTGATACAAGCCTCATTTATTTGATAGGTTGTTTCTCATGTTTATCAACTTTTTGTTTTGATCGTGTGATACATGTTGAACAGTATACATGTCAATATAATCTTACATAAACTGGCTGCTTTACAGTTTTTTCTCCTTTCTTCCATAGATCTAATTTTAATGAGGCTCCCCATCGATCTGAAATGAACAAAACTTATAAATAAAGTTATGATTTAACAACTTTTCCTTTTATCTATAGTTATTTATAAGAGACTGTTAAGAACAATCTGAAATTTATCATTTTATTATAAAGATTTTTATTCATTTATTTTATCATTTTGATACTGACGTTTTTTAAAGGTGTATGACTAATCTGTACCGTAAGTAACAATACTGACCTACAAAATTAAAAAGTTCCAATGTCACCTTCAGTTTTCCTAAAATATCTTACACATAAATCACAAAATTTTAGAATCAAAATTCCTTAAATATTATGCTCAATTACATAAAGTGAACTTGCTACATACTTGGTTTTATTATTAAAATTCAGTTCAGAAGTTTCAGAAGAGTTACACTTGATTCTAAGTAATTGGTTGTCTGACAGGTTTAGCAATATGGTTCCTTAGGAAGACAAAGAGGATTACCGTGTAATATTAGGTCAGTAGAGTTGGTGAGCCATGAAGCACCTGTTGTTAGTACTAAGTCATGAAGCATATAAATTCAGGTAGAATTTAAAAAAGATCATACCTGTCCAATAATCACTGATAAATGGTCATTTCGGACCCATTAAAATTTCTGCCTGAATTGATATGCTTCATGACTCGATAGGGTTTCCTTCTAAAAGGGAATATGGAACATGGCTACTGATTAAATATAAGAGTTCACCTACCAGAATTGACCAAGTATTTTATAAACCTATCTTCTTCACCAAATATATCAGCTGGTCTCATGATGATTGCTTCAGGGAACTCCTCTCGAACGGCTAGTTCTCCATCGTACTGTAATAAATGTCATAATAATACAGTTATCAATTTATACCATTTATGTAAGAGATGGTTAAATTTGATTCCCATATCCCCCCACATACTTTGTTAGGCTGGGGGTATAAATATAACAAAATTCATTTCATTAACTCAGCATGTTTGAAATTGGATAATTATTCGTTTAAAAAATAACTCTTCCTTATCGGGATGCATATAAAATACCAATTATTCTTAGTGAAATAAAACATGGTTAAATCTCAGTCTGAAATCAACAAAACAAAATCACTCTTGCCCCAATTCCTGCCAATCGTTGTGGAATGTATTGGGTTGTTAGGATGACTGCTCACAGTTAAAATCCTGGGCCATTCATAAATTTGTAAAAAGGTGATAATAGAAAAAAAGTTTTATCTTTTTAATAAATATGAATTTTATTGGATCTCATGAATCGCCAAAATGTGATCTTTCCTGCAGAAATGCAACTCTGACTAAACTAGTGCTCAGGTGCCAACCTCTGATCATATTTTGGTCATTCAATCGACCAAATTAATTTTCCTTTAACTCTTGCATGTACTAGCTTTGAGTATAATTCCTTACTTTAGATTTTAAGAAGTCTGATCCCCCTTTTTTGAAGCAGACTTGGGGATTTGGACTGGCATTTAAGGCCGAGAAGTGGATCAAAGTGTCTACACCAGCTTCCTTAGCAAACTTGGCAATCTTTCTGGCAGTTGTCACATGAACATCTTTAAAGCTGAAGTTCCTGTAAAAATTAATTACAATATTTAAAATTCCTTGCACCTTAAACAAAGGAAATGATATTCAAATTAAATTAACATATTGGAAAATTCCTATCAAAAACCTTAAACAATGGAAATAAATGAATAAAAGTATTGCTTATATCTTTGAACTGGTTACAACTATTCCCTTACCTGCTTGTAAATTTCTTTGTTGACAATTTTGCTATTATAAACGCCCTGTTGCTTTGCAGTTTAATAAATATGTTTTTTTCTTCTATAAAATATGTGTTGATAGACATAATATGCATTAAAATTAAAATTTTCTGAGCATAGTTTCACGAAGATTCACGCTTCAAAGAAATACAAAATATCTACGGTATTTGTTAATTACATTTATAGTAAATGGTTGTAATACAAAAGAATAAGATATAAGGAGAACAACAATAGAAACTGGGTCTTGGTGCAATTCTACACCCATTCACCATAATTGGTAAATAATGTATGGTCTTGTTTCAATGCTCTCAAAATTTCTTTAAGTAAATTTGAAACAGTGACTGAAAAGTGAATGATTTTTACTACCTTCTGGTTATATTAAATTTCCACATGCAATTTCAACCACTTGGCTATCATTGGTATGAATTGGAAGAATATATAAAATAAACTGATTACAAATACATAAGATTTTAAAAAGTGCCTTTGAAGAATATATTCCTATTCTATTAGTGTTTTAATGAAACAGTCCTAGTCAAGACTGATTTGTTTTCCAAAAAGCAAAGAGGTACCAAAAGTCTGAAATGACAAAGACAAAACCAGTTTACATAATGAAAACAGCACAAAAAACAGACAACAAGAATAACACGAATAGCAATCGACAACATGAACTCTAAAGTCATAACGAGGTGCTATGGAATAGTAAGCAGTCCCTGCTTGCTGTAGCACACCAGTCATGTTGCTGATGGGCAAATCATAGTGTCAAATCCAGTATAGGGGAACAAATCAAAGCCCCATCACAAACCAACATTTACACTCATCTGAGAGATAGAAACCTAATGTCGTACATAAAATTTGTTCAGTGAACACAAAAAGAAATATCATATCTTTCAAATAATTTTAAGGAAAACACTAATAGAATATTTACTACTTACTTTGTTTCAAAGTCTCTGCCTATTAAATTGATGACTGTATTGGAATATTTCATAGCTTTAATCACATCATCATCATTTCTTACATCTATTTCCTGAAAGATAAGTGTGGATCTTTCAATCATGCCAATCCAAGAAGATTAAAGATGTGTATTTACAAGACATTCAACTTCATGTTTATTTATTTGGAAGCTTTTAAAATGTTTCATTTATTCAAGATCTTAAAAATCTGTCGACATGGTCAAAGTTTAAAATGGCCAGATTTTGTATAACAGGAAGTAGATAATCACAGACCTGAAATTGAATTCCATTTTATGGGACTCCACCATGATGCTGTATACCAAATATCAAGTAGCTGTGATAAGAAGCTGCTGAGAAATCTGTTACGAAAATTTCTTCTTAGCCTGTCTGCCCAACCGACATTAAGCATTTTATAAACCGGATTTTTCACTCCGTAAAATCCAGCCAAAAATGTAAAAGTCTTGATTTTTCTTTTTGTAATTTTTTCATATTTATTGTAGGTAGGTTCCTTTCTTTTGTCAATACTTTTTCCTATGTCCTTTTAAAAGATTTTTGCTGCCTTTTTAAAACAAAGTAAATACAATACTAACAGTATAATAATAAACAGAATAGAGCAATATGTGTTATAAAGCACATACATGTACATGTATTATAAACAAGAAACTTTTAATTTGCAAATAGTAATTTGAACAAAATTTATTCGCCATAAACATGAAAAGTTATTATCCATATATCTGTTAATTTCAAGAATCGACTCCCTTTATTTGTTTGTTTTTCTTACATGAAACAGCATCTGTCCCAGATCTGCAGCAGGCCTAAGGTTCAGGGCAGTAGCAGGATCAGATCTCCAGGGGATTATTAATTGGTTTCCTGTCTTCCCTAAAAGCAAATCAATTAGATCAAATTAAACAGTCATGGAAAATAGCACAAGACCGACCAGTCAAAATTTGTAAATTATAGCAGTTTTTATAACACATTCTTAATAAAATACTAATGTAGAAAGTATGCCAAATTGCACGAGACTCAAAATACTATGGAAGAAAAATCGTCTTGTCACCGGAAACATTCGATTTTCGGAAGTTTTCGAAAATGTCTGCGAGTGCTGAAAAATAGTAATACATCGTCACAAATTATCTCGTCCAAGGCATTATTCGAAATTTTCAATGGAATTATCTACGCGAGCTTTTAAGGCAATGTCTTTCTCATATTAGCAGTTTTTATAACACATTCTAAATAAAATATTTCAAAATAATTTTTTCTTTCCTTGATAATCTAGGAATTTGTTTGAATCTTATGTATTGTATTTTTAGTCTTGGGCAAATGCAAGACAGCAAGCAGTGACCTCTTGTCATGTTGAAGACTGCTGGCTGTTTTCCATTGTGATTTTTTAAATTGCCGTTTCTAATGTTGGTTGTGTCGTGTACACTAATTCCACATCTCTTTATCGTCTATTTAAAATTTTACATGTCTGATCAAAATATACATGTTTTATTGTGTATCATCTATCAGGCAATTTTGTATTAGTTATTGTCTGGAACTTTGTTGTCATTTTTATTATTACATATACATTTGTACATGCTGCTGATATTAACAAAGTACATAAATTAATATATTAACAAGAAACATTATCATGATTATCAAAGGCAATAAAAATTATCATTTATTTCAGACTGTAAAATTTCAGAGTATTTCTTTTTACAAAGCATACATTTATTGTCATCAGAAAATCGATCAGATAAAAACAGAAGGTTTTTTGGCTTTGTCAATATGTTGAATTCAGTGACAAACATGACAAAAAAATAGAAATTTATCAGCTTATGAAAAACATGTATAAAATGCATCTTGTAATCATTCATTATACCTAATTTATTCACTACATATCTGCCAACAAATCCAGTAGCTCCAAACACTGTTACAACTCTACCACTGAAGGAAGATCGCCCGCCAGTACCACGTTTATAATTGGAAATCGTCACATCACTCTTTTCTCTCTTCTGGGACACAAGACCCAAGCATCTTGCTAGGTCTTTTCCTTAAAAAAATGCATTTAAATCAATTACTTTGAACCTTCTAAAAGTCTTGCTTTACAGATGTGTACATATAACAATTAAAGGTTTGTTACTTTTGATGTACATGTTTCTTCTACAAATGTTACTTTGAAAGTTTTGTTATTACCCTTATTGATTAACAGTTCTATATTCATCTCAAATAATCCAAGGAACTTGAGAATAAGGATACTACAGATACTTAAGGAATACATGGCAGTTTGTTTTTGAGATAGATTTTATCATGAAAAGTATCAGTCAACACAATAAGGCGAGCCTCATATCCGATATGTATAGCCGAAATAAATCCATCTCAAAAACAAAATGTCTTATATTTATTTATCAGCAATACCATTTCTTTTCATGACCAACTGAGTATGTATTTCCCCTTTAATTTCATTTTATGAAGAATCAAAAGCGGAGGCGGTAATCAGTCAGGGGCATTACTTAAATTAGTGATTTTTAAATCACTTATTCAAGTAGCATTTCAAAATGCTAAAGATATTTCCAAAAACATAAATTTTCAAAAGAACAGTTTAAGAAAATTTATATTAATTAATAAATATTGAAAAAAGATTTAATAAGCCTCTCTAAAACTACAAAATTATAGATTTTGCTGCTACCTGTTATCAGTATTTCCCCAAAATATGTGATTTTCTGATAAAAGAAAGACCAAAAGTAATAACCCATTACTTCACTTTCTGAATTTTCCCAGCTGTGGCAATAATTTTCCCATTAAGTTCAATATCTTAGGTTTCTGATTATGTAATTAATTACCCATGTTCGCGATGCCTGAAGATAGCAGGGGTTACCTAACAAAATTCTACTTAAAAAGGTGATTTTTTAAAGGTAAAAATTAATATGATACTTAAACAAGTGATTTGGAAGGTAATTATCCAAAATTCAGTTCAGGGTCATGTCCTGCCATGACTGGACATTCCATTATCTAGACAGGGGTGTGTGCTTTCTTTAATTATACAATAAGACTCAGACTTATCCATAACATTTAAAATGAAGAACATTATAATAAAATCACTGTTATAAGTAGTTCATTTGTAATACTTGAACAAGTGATTTTAAAAGAGAGGTAACTCTAGCTTTGAAAGGAAAATAACTTAATAATACTTAAACAAGTGATTAAAAAATCACTGATTTAAGTAAGGCCCCTGACTGGTAATGTGGCAATTTTATGAATGACGTCCAATATTTTCTTTCATTAATTGTCACAAAAAAAACACATTCATCTGCAATGTCATTGCATAGCAACGGCAAACACCTTCTTAGAGTGTGTATGTATTAAGATTTAATGCCCTTATACATGTAAATGTAAAGTTCTAGGTTATGTAGCCAGTTCAAATGGTGGCGGAAACCGAAGTACCCAGAGGAAACCACCGACTTTGGGCAGGTACATTTTTTAACTGACAAACCCAATCACATACAGGTGGGAAATTTCTGTTTTTGTAAACTACATGTGGGACATACACATGTACACCGCCCAAGACTTTTTTGCTGAAAACATGACAAGAACTACATGTTGTATCTCAGATTTCAACCCAGCACTGGCAGCAGTTGTTTTTGTTTTTGCAATGCATGTAGCTATCCTTCATTTATCACATCCCACATATAATGATCTTCTAAGGTTTTTTTTTAGATTTTATAAATCAACTTGTCATCTGTCAGAATCAGATCGATTTAGTTTTTCAATTGTTTGTTTGTTATGTAGGTCTTTCACTGTTTGCTATAAAATTTATGTTTTTGTGTGCAATTAGAAAATTATTGTGATTAAAAACAACAGATTAAAGTCTTACGTCCTAGGCAAATGACCTGCTTCACGGTCAAACTTGCCATTCTTTTTCGAAGACGATCTTGTAAAAGCTTTTTGAGTAAACTATTTTTCCCGCCAAATAAAAACGTTTTAAAGATCTAGATATCAATGTTTATTAAGCGCTTTTGACTATAACGTTGTTTTTTAGTTTCATGAAACGCACAAGTGATTCGACATATTCATTATTTTGTCGTCGAACACTGAAAAATTCCCGTTGTTTACAATTTTTAAGGCATAATTTAGATTCACAAATAAGTAAGGCTCAGAACATACATCTTCTCCACTTGGATGGAGTTTTTTTTTCAAATTGACAATGTAACTGTTACTGGCCTAGCAGTAGCAGGAACATTTTAAAACATTAATGTTCCTGGGCCTAGTTAGTAGAAATTTGCCCCCCCCCTGAAAATTTAAAGAGAATATGCATACAGTATTCACCACTCACTAGTTTAAAAAACAGGTTTACTTTGTGCAAAACAAAAACTTTATCGGTTTTATGGAGTTTGTCGTACCAAACCCGTCCGTACCTAGGGTCGTTTCGTACCTTAAGGCTTAACCTGTTTGTACAGGGTTGTTTCATACAGATTTTGTAAATTGTTGTTTTGTACCGATCTTTTAGAGATACTGGGTAGTAAGTTGTGTTGTATTTCTTGTTTTCTTATGAGTATTCTTTTCAGTTCAAAACTAAAAAAGATATTTAAATAGTTTTGCAAGGTTTACTCCCATGGTTTTACTGAGGACACTTAAAAATACATGTATGGGATGCAAAATGTTTCCTTTCCCTATTTGACTCGTCATTTAGACGACGTCATCAGGGGTCACAGGAAGGAAAAACAAAATGTCATTCAACATGGGACTAAGGGAATGGCATTTTCTATCAATGATTCTTCTGTAATTATTCAACATATGGGTAAAAATCATTTGCAACTGACAAATAAACCTAAAGACAACATTTCCAACCCATAAAAAATCAATCTTGAATGGAAATAAAGAAATTACTTTCTTCGTCCATTAGCGTGTTGGAACCAGTTTTTTACCAGTTCCTCCTCATTTGGCTAAAATAGTGACTGATACCCCAAATGCGCAACCCATGTATACTGGAGCCAGAGCTGTTTGTTAATAAATGTTTGATAATTTTTTTGAATTAACTTGTTGTCTTCTTTACAAACTTATCCAAAGTAATGAGTAATTGCTGTGTTTATATATTTATTGCAACAAACGAAGTCAAAGTTAGCTTAGATGATGAATAATTTACACTAAGTTCTGCAAATTTTTTTCTTGTGAAAGGGTTGTAGCAAATTTTTTTTTAATTAATTCTTCAACTCACTCATGATTTTAACATAGACTAAATGTTGTGAAAAAAAAATTTAAAAAATGTTTAAAATTAAACACGCATACAGACAACTTTAAAATCAACAAAAACATTTTTTTTTATTTAGTTAAAATTATTTTGTTTTTAAATTCACAATCTTTCTTTAAAATGTTTAACTAAATAGGGTCGAAAGGACTGTTAATTACTTATAGGTACGAAATCACCCAGTACAAACAGGAATCGGTATGAAATGACCTGGATTCTTGGACCCAGGTAGCCCTGGTGACAAGCCTTCTCACTACAAATACTTTTGCTTGATTGAAGTATATATATGATATTATTATAGAACATTTTACACCTACATCATGTACATGTACAGTACACCAAGAGACCCCTGACTGAACACCATGATAGTGGTATACCACCACTCTAAGAGTGGTAGCCCATAACTTTTTTAGCTCACCTGGACCGAAGGTCCATGTGAGCTATTGCCATCACTTGGCGTCCGTCGTCGTCTGTCGTCGTCGTCTGTACACTTTTTCTCCTCTGAAACTACTGAACAGATTCAAACCAAATTTGGTCTTGTGGTACTTTAGGGTATCCTGCACAAAACTTGCGTGGGGATTTTTGATTCGTTGAAAAACATGGCGGCCATTGCTAAAAGTAGACCAGGGGGGTCAGACTACCGTTTTTGGCTTAAAAATCAAAAAGTATAAGAGATAGATGAAATCTGATGCCACCCTACTGCTTCAGCATCAAAAGATCTACTAAAGTCTCCGTTTGGTCTAAGTTGTCAGATGACCCCTTATAGGGGTTACAGCCCCTTAAAGGTGAAAAATAGCGTTTTTTCATGTTTTTGCCCTACAGTATGAAAACTATTGCAGATAGAGAAAAGCTGTTGCCTGCTTAAATGTTCAGCTTATCTAGCTTTACTAAAGTCTCCATAGGGTCGAAGTTGTCAGATGACCCCTTATAGGGGTTACGGCCCCTGAAATAATGTTTTTTCATGTTTTTGGCCTAAGGAATGAAAACTATTGCAGATAGAGAGAAGCTGTTGCTTGCTTAAATGTTCAGCTTATTTAGCTGTACAAAAGTCTCCATAGGGTCGAAGTTGTCAGATGACCCCTTATAAGGGTTACGGCCCCTAAAATGATGTTTTTTCATGTTTTTGGCCTATAGAAAGAAACTATTGCAGATAGAGGAAAGCTGTTGCTTGCTTAAATGTTCAGTTCATTTAGCTCCACAAAAGTCTCAACAGGATCGAAGTTGTCAGATGACCTTTGATAGGGTTTACGGCCCCTAAAACAACCTTTTTCATGTTTTTGGCCTTTAGAATGAAACTTATAGCAGATAGAGAAAAGCTGTTGCTTGCTTAAATGTTCAGCACAAAAAGCTCTTCAAAATTCTCCATAGGGTCGAAGTTGTCAGAAAATCCCATATAGTGGTTACGACCCCTAAAATAACGGTTTTTCGTGTTTTTGGCCTATAAAATAAAATCTACAGTAGATAAAGAAAAACTGTCATGACTGTTGCTTGCTTAAATGTTCAGCTCATTTTGCTCTACAAAATATAGGGTTGACATCAAGACCAGGTGAGCGATTTAGGCTCCTGGGAGCCTCTTGTTATTAAACAAGATTGTCTTAAAATTCTTTTTGGAAATTGTTCTGTATAACCATTCACTCTAAATGTAAAATGATTTTTTTTTAATCTTTAACCACAAAAAAGATATTTGTTATGTCTCTTAAGAGTGGTGTACCACTGTCACGGTGTTCAGTCACGGTATGTCTCTTGGTGTACTGTATATCATTCATCACAATAAAAAAGGACATGTTCAAGGAGGTGGCCTGGCAGCATTTCTTTTGGACTTGCATGTGACCTGGTTTTAACATTGAGTATTCCTGTAAAAAATTACAAGATTATATGATATTCTTAGATTTCTTTATCAAATGCTGCTTAATGACATTAACAAGATTCATGTTTAATATCATGAATATGCATAAGAAGTGCCCAATAAAACTGCACCATCAATAATAGAAATGAAGATAAGAAGCTGAAAAAAGTCTTTACCATAACAAATCAATGAGATTACCAAAGGTCTATATATATACATGTATTTACAAAAAGAACAAAAGCCACAAAAGTATTAGAAAATGCCTGCAAATAATATTGTTAAAAGCCACAAAAGTAATAGAAAATGCCTGCAAATAATATTGTTAAAAGCCACAAAAGTAATAGAAAATGTCTGCAAATAATATTGTTAAAAGCCATAAAAGTAATTGAAAATGTCTGCAAATAATATCATTGTTCCAATTTGAGTATTTACATGTATGTATTAAGTCATAAACATGTAATGGATATTTTACTTATTACATGTATATTTTTTAGGTTGAGGTGTTATTATCCAGTAAGACTCAGTGAAGACTCCATCCATCATTACTAGTCTTTGTTGACCATCAAAGTTTCCAACATGTCGTACATGCTACAGCATTTACACAATGGATGGCAGGTGGACCAAGCAATTTTGTCAGAGGAAGACCGTGTCGTAGTGATAAGATTTGGTCACGATTGGGACCCGACATGTATGGTCATGGATGAAACATTGTACAGGTGTGCTGAAAAGATGAAAAACTTTGCTGTAGTATATCTTGTCGATATAACAGAAGTTCCAGACTTTAACAAGATGTATGAATTGTACGATCCTTGTACTGTTATGTTTTTCTACAGAAATAAGCATATAATGATTGACTTGGGGACTGGTAATAACAACAAAATCAACTGGGCTATGGAAGATCCACAAGAACTGATTGACATCGTGGAAACTGTGTTCAGAGGTGCTAGGAAAGGAAGAGGTTTAGTGGTGTCGCCCAAGGACTACTCAACTAAATATAGATACTGATCACATGTTATTACAATTCGTGTCTGTTGTTTTTATTGATAATGGTAAAAGCATTCTATGTGTTTTCATATTAAATACATGTTCATTTTAAGGTTCCATACATAAATCAATTTACATGTTTATTGAATATACAAGTAAAAAGTATAGTTCCTGGATTATTTTGAGGGGGTGGGGCATGGAACATTAAAACTGTGAAATTTGGGTCACAATAAAGGTACATGTACATTCGCCATTGAATTATAAAGTAGGCTCAGCAAAAATTTTATATAAATTTATGAATGTGTCTTCTACATTTTGTAAAGTTCAGGTATTATATATTGCTGAAAGTATTTTTGATTTTTCAAACTACAGTTAATGTAATAAAACTTCCAAATTACTTAATTTTTTCCTTACTGCCAACACAAATACACTGCTTTTGATTGTTATTTAATCATTGCTTTCATTTAAAAACCCCATTTGATCAATTCAATCCCTGATACTAACATAAAAGTTCATACTTTAAACATTTTATAAATGTAGTTTGGAAAATGCAGGTCTCTCTGCTTACATTTTCAAAAGGTATATTACAAGCAAAAAATATAGCTTCATTGTATTTTGTATTCAGTATGATACATGTATTTCATTTCAAATTAAAGTACAGTTATAATTGTAGGATTTCAGTGAAATTAATGTTAAAATCAATTTCCTAGATGTTTGACTGTTTACTGCAATCTTGATTTTCAAATTACTTTTACTGGTAACTATAGCATCTCTTATGAATTTTTAAAAGATGGAACACATGTCAGGCACAGTTTAAATACATGTATTAAACAGTAAGTTAAAATTTTTGTTGTTATTTTGTCCTTAAACTTGCAAGTCCATCTTTGCTAGCCAATGGCTACTTTCCTTTAACTTGGCTTGTAAAGATGATGAAAGTCATAAGAGCTAGAAGTACAGGATTTCTTAGCTACAATAATGTAGCTAAGGATTTCTATGTCTCAGATGAGTACAGATGTTGGTTTGACAGAGTTGCCCCACATTAAATTGATCATTTGCAATGTAATGGATGTGCCATAGCTTTTTTAGCTCATCTGACAGAAAGGGTCAGGTGAGCTTTTGTCATCGCCATTCGTCCATCTTCTGTAGTCTGTTGTCCATCGTCCATCCGTTACTTTTTACAATTCTTCTCTGAAACTACTGAATGGAATTTTTCAAAACTCTGTCCAAGTATTAATCATAGCATGATGTTTAAGAATTGTGTTTGGCTTAATGATGGCCTGTTACTTAAAATAGAAGGTAAAATCACATTCAAAAGATTATAACTTGAAAACTAGAACAGATAGAAAAAAATTGAAGGACCTTAGGCTCTTCAGAATTAAAAGCTCTACATAAGTCTCCATTGGGTTGAAGTTGCCAGATGACCCCTTTAAGGGGTTATGGCAATTGTCTGTGATTTTGGCCTATAGAATGAAAACTATTGCTGTTAGAGAAAAGCTGTTGGTTGCTAAAACCTTCAGCTTATTGAGCTCTACAAAAGTCTCTATTAGGTTGATGTTGTCAGATGACCCTATAAAGGGGTTGTGGCCCTTTAAAGGTAAAAAATGGTGATTTTTTTTGGTGCTTTTGGCCTATAGAATGAAAACAATTGCAGATAGAAAAAGCTGTTGTTTGCTTTAACCTTCAGCTCATTGAGTTCTACAAAAGGCTCGATTTGGTTGATGTTGTCAGATGACCCCTTATAGGAATAACACCCTATAAAGGTGAAAAATAGTGGGGTTTTTTGTGTAGAAAAAGCTGTTGCTTGCTTAAACAATTAACTCATAGAGTTCTACTAAAGGCTCCATTGGGTTGATGTTGTCAGATAACACCTTATAAGAGTCATGGTCCTTTAAAGGTGAAAAATAACGTTTTTTGCTTGTTTCTGGCCTATAGAATAAAAACTGTTGCATTTAAAGATAAGCTGTTGCTTGTCTAAATTTTCAGCTCAGTCAGTCTAGTCAATATTCCACATGTTTGTATAGTATGTCTACTTACCTACCTACCTATCCTCTTCGTCCCTGGTGTGACATAAGGCCAAATAGTATGTCTACTACATGTATGTAAAGCTAGTCTATTTAGTCTAACACATGTTTGTAAAGTCAGTATAGTTAGTCTACAACAGGTTTGTAAAGTAAGTCTAGTTATTATTCCACAGGTTTGGATAGCCAGTCTAGTATGTTTACAACAGGTTTGTAAAGCCAGTCTAGTTAGTCTACAAACAGTCCATCACAGATTTGTATATAAACAGTCTTTGTTTACTAGTATCTCTGGTTTGTATAGTCTACCACAGACTTGTATAGTCAGTCTATTCACTCTGCCACAGGTTTGTACAGTCAGTAAAGTCAGTTTACCACAGGTTTATATGGTCAGTCGAGTCATCTTACTGCATGTTTGTATAGCCAATGTAACACAGGTTTGTCTAGTCACTCTACCACAGGTTTGTTGTAATCCAGTCTAGTCCGTTTTCCACAGGTTTGTGAATTCAGTGTAGTTAGTCTACCACAGATTAGTATTGTCAGTATTTGCAGTTGACCACAGGTAAGTATAGTCAGTATTGCCAGTTTACCAAAGGTTTGTTTAGTCAGTATTGCAAGTATATCACAGGTTTGTATAGTCAGTCTAGTCAGTTTCCCACAAGTTTGTATAATGAGTCTAGTTACTATATCACAGGTTTGTAAGTCAATCTAGTCAGTCTACCACATGTTTGTATAGTCAATCTAATCAGTCTACCACAGATTTGTATAGTCAATCTAGTCAGTCTACCACATGTTTGTATAATCAATTTTGTCAGTCTACCACAGGTTTGTATAGTCAATCTAGTCAGTCTACCACAAGTTTGTATAGTCAATCTATTCACTCTACCACAGATTTGTATAGTCAATCTAGTCAGTCTACCACAGGTTTGTAAAGTCAATCTAGTCAGTCTACCACAGGTTTGTATAGTCAATCTAGTCAGTCTACAACAGGTATGTATTAAGTCATTCTAGTCAGTCGACCACAGGTTTGTATACTAGTAGTCAATCTAGTCAGTCTACCACAGGTTTGCATAGTCAATTTAGTAAGTCTACCACATGTTTGTATAGTCAATCTAGTCAGTCTACCACAGGTTTGTACAGTCAATCTAGTCAGTCTACCACAGGTTTGTTTAGTCAATCTAGTCAGTGTACCACAGGTTTGTATAGTCAATCTAGTCAGTGTACCACAGGTTTGTATAGTCAATCTAGTCAGTGTACCACAGATTTGTATAGTCAATTTAGTCAGTCTACCACAGGTTTGTATAGTCAATCTAGTCAGTCTACCACAGGTTTGTATAGGCAATCTAGTCAGTCTACCACAGGTTTGTATAGTCAATCTAGTCAGGATACCACATGTTTGTATAGTCAATCTAGTCATTCTACCACATGTTTGTATAGTCAATCTAGTCTGTCTACCACAGATTTGTATAATCAATCTAGTCAGTCTACCATAGGTTTGTACAGTCATTCTAGTCAGTCTACCACAGGTTTGTGTAGTCAATCTAGTCAGGATACCACAGGTTTGTACAGTCAATCTAGTCAGTCTACCACAGGTTTGTACAGTCAATCTAGTCAGTCTACCACAGGTTTGTGTAGTCAATCTAGTCAGTCTACCACAGGTTTGTACAGTCAATCTAGTCAGTCTACCACAGGTTTGTGTAGTCAATCTAGTCAGTCTACCACAGGTTTGTACAGTCAATCTAGTCAGTCTACAACCGGTTTGTATAGGCAATCTAGTCAGTCTACCACAGGTTTGTATAGTCAATATAGTCAGTCTACCACAGGTTTGTATAGTCAATATAGTCAGTCTACCACAGGTTTGTATAGGCAATCTAGTCAGTCTACCACAGGTTTGTATAGTCAATCTAGTCAGTCTACCACAGGTTTGTATAGTCAATCTAGTCAGTCTACCACAAGTTTGTATAGTCAATCTATTCACTCTACCACAGATTTGTATAGTCAATCTAGTCAGTCTACCACAGGTTTGTAAAGTCAATCTAGTCAGTCTACCACAGGTTTGTATAGTCAATCTAGTCAGTCTACAACAGGTATGTATTAAGTCATTCTAGTCAGTCGACCACAGGTTTGTATACTAGTAGTCAATCTAGTCAGTCTACCACAGGTTTGCATAGTCAATTTAGTAAGTCTACCACATGTTTGTATAGTCAATCTAGTCAGTCTACCACAGGTTTGTACAGTCAATCTAGTCAGTCTACCACAGGTTTGTTTAGTCAATCTAGTCAGTGTACCACAGGTTTGTATAGTCAATCCAGTCAGTGTACCACAGGTTTGTATAGTCAATCTAGTCAGTGTACCACAGATTTGTATAGTCAATTTAGTCAGTCTACCACAGGTTTGTATAGTCAATCTAGTCAGTCTACCACAGGTTTGTATAGGCAATCTAGTCAGTCTACCACAGGTTTGTATAGTCAATCTAGTCAGGATACCACATGTTTGTATAGTCAATCTAGTCATTCTACCACATGTTTGTATAGTCAATCTAGTCTGTCTACCACAGATTTGTATAATCAATCTAGTCAGTCTACCATAGGTTTGTACAGTCATTCTAGTCAGTCTACCACAGGTTTGTGTAGTCAATCTAGTCAGGATACCACAGGTTTGTACAGTCAATCTAGTCAGTCTACCACAGGTTTGTACAGTCAATCTAGTCAGTCTACCACAGGTTTGTGTAGTCAATCTAGTCAGTCTACCACAGGTTTGTACAGTCAATCTAGTCAGTCTACCACAGGTTTGTGTAGTCAATCTAGTCAGTCTACCACAGGTTTGTACAGTCAATCTAGTCAGTCTACCACATGTTTGTAAAGTCAATCTAGTCAGTCTACCACAGGTTTGTATAATCAATCTAGTCAGTCTACCACAAGTTTGTATTAAGTCAATCTAGTCAGTCTACCACAGGTTTGTACAGTCAATCTAGTCAGTCTACCACAGGTTTGTATTAAGTCAATCTAGTCAGTCTACCACAGGTTTGTACAGTCAATCTAGTCAGTCTACCACATGTTTGTATAGTCATACTAGTCAATCTACCACATGTTTGTATAGTCAATCTAGTCAGTCTACCACAGTTTTGTAAAGTCAATCTAGTCAGTCTACCACAGGTTTGTATAGTCAATCTAGTCAGTCTACCATGGTTTGTATAGTCAATCTAGTCAGTTTTCCACAGGTTTGTATAGTCAATCTAGTCAGTTTTCAACAGGTTTGTATTGAGTCAGTTTAGTCAGTTTACCACAGGTTTGTATTGAGTCAGTCTACCACAGGTTTGTATAGTCGTTCTAGTCAGTCTACCACAGGTTTGTATAGTCAATCTAGTCAGTCTACAACAGGTATGTATTAAGTCATTCTAGTCAGTCGACCACAGGTTTGTATACTAGTAGTCAATCTAGTCAGTCTACCACAGGTTTGCATAGTCAATTTAGTAAGTCTACCACATGTTTGTATAGTCAATCTAGTCAGTCTACCACAGGTTTGTACAGTCAATCTAGTCAGTCTACCACAGGTTTGTGTAGTCAATCTAGTCAGTCTACCACAGGTTTGTGTAGTCAATCTAGTCAGTCTACCACAGGTTTGTACAGTCAATTTAGTCAGTCTACCACATGTTTGTAAAGTCAATCTAGTCAGTCTAGTCTTCCACAGGTTTCTCTAGTCAATCAGTATGCCACATGATTCTCTAGTCAATCAGTATGCCACATGATTCTCTAGTCAATCAGTCTGCCACATGATTCTCTAGTCAATCAGTCTGCCACAGGTTTCTCTAGTCAATTAGTCTGCCACAGGTTTCTCTAGTCAATCAGTCTGCCACAGGTTTCTCTAGTCAATCAGTATGCCACAGGTTTCTCTAGTCAATCAGTATGCCACATGATTCTCTAGTCAATCAGTCTGCCACAGGTTTCTCTAGTCAATCAGTCTTCCACAGGTTTCTCTAGTCAATCAGTATGCCACAGGATTCTCTAGTCAGTCAGTCTTCCACAGGTTTCTCTAGTCAATCAGTCTGCCACAGGTTTCTCTAGTCAATCAGTCTGCCACAGGTTTCTTTAGTCAATCAGTCTGCCACAGGTTTCTCTAGTCAATCAGTCTGCCACAGGTTTCTCTAGTCAATCAGTATGCCACAGGTTTCTCTAGTCAATCAGTATGCCACAGGTTTCTCTAGTCAATCAGTCTGCTACAGGTTTCTCTAGTCAATCAGTCTGCTACAGGTTTCTTTAGTCAATCAGTATGCCACAGGTTTCTCTAGTCAATCAGTCTGCCACAGGATTCTCTAGTCAATCAGTATGCCACAGGTTTCTCTAGTCAATCAGTATGCCACAGGTTGTTATAGTCAATCAGTCTGTCACAGGTTGTTTTAGTCAATAAGTCTTCCACAGGTTTCTCTAGTCAATCAGTATGCCACATGATTCTCTAGTCAATCAGTATGCCACATGTTAACTTGATCGAAAATATCATTGTTTATACTAGCTCTTGGCCCCAGACCAAGAATGAACCTCACAACTTTGTTTTGTAGTACTTGCAATTTATTTGCTACCCCTTTCCCAATGCTAGTATACCAAGATGAAGTCAATCAGTATGCCACAGGATTCTCTAGTCAATCAGTATGCCACAGGTTTCTCTAGTCAATCAGTCTGCAACAGGTTTCTCTAGTCAATCAGTCTGCCACAGGTTTCTCTAGTCAATCAGTCTGCCACATGTTTCTCTAGTCAATCAGTCTGCAACAGGATTCTCTAGTCAATCAGTCTTCCACAGGTTTCTCTAGTCAATCAGTCTGCTACAGGTTTCTCTAGTCAATCAGTCTGCTACAGGTTTCTCTTGTCAATCAATCTGCTACAGGTTTCTCTAGTCAATCAGTCTGCTACAGGTTTCTCTAGTCAATCAGTCTACTACATGTTTCTCTAGTCAATCAGTCTGCCACATGTTTCTCTAGTCAATCAGTCTTCCACAGGTTTCTCTAGTCAATCAGTATGCCACAGGTTTCTCTAGTCAATCAGTCTGCCATAGGTTTTTCTAGTCAATCAGTCTGCCACAGTTTTCTCTAGTCAATCAGTATGCCACAGGTTTCTCTAGTCAATCAGTATGCCACATGATTCTCTAGTCAATCAGTCGTCAACAGGTTTCTCTAGTCAATCAGTCTGCCACAGGTTTCTCTAGTCAATCAGTCTTCCACAGGTTTCTCTAGTCAATCAGTATGCCACATGATTCTCTAGTCAATCAGTCTTCCACAGGTTTCTCTAGTCAATCAGTCTGCCACATGATTCTCTAGTCAATCAGTATGCCACATGATTCTCTAGTCAATCAGTATGCCACAGGATTCTCTAGTCAATCAGTCTTCCACAGGATTCTCTAGTCAATCAGTCTGCCACAGGTTTTTCTAGTCAATCAGTCTGCTACAGGTTTTTCTAGTCAATCAGTCTGCCACAGGTTTCTCTAGTCAATCAGTCTGCCACAGGATTCTCTAGTCAATCAGTATGCCACAGGTTTCTCTAGTCAATCAGTATGCCACAGGATTCTCTAGTCAATCAGTCTGCCACAGGTTTCTCTAGTCAATCAGTCTGCCACAGGTTTCTCTAGTCAATCAGTCTGCCACAGGTTTCTCTAGTCAATCAGTCTGCTACAGGTTTCTCTAGTCAATCAGTCTTCCACAGGTTTCTCTAGTCAATCAGTATGCCACAGGTTTCTCTAGTCAATCAGTATGCCACAGGATTCTCTAGTCAATCAGTCTGCCACAGGTTTCTCTAGTCAATCAGTCTGCCACAGGTTTCTCTAGTCAATCACTCTGCTACAGGTTTCTCTAGTCAATCAGTCTGCTACAGGTTTCTCTAGTCAATCAGTCTTCCACAGGTTTCTCTAGTCAATCAGTATGCCACAGGTTTCTCTAGTCAATCAGTATGCCACAGGATTCTCTAGTCAATCAGTATGCCACATGATTCTCTAGTCAATCAGTCTTCCACAGGATTCTCTAGTCAATCAGTCTGCCACAGGATTCTATAGTCAATCAGTCTGCCACAGGTTTCTCTAGTCAATCAGTATGCCACAGGATTCTCTAGTCAATCAGTCTTCCATAGGTTTCTCTAGTCAATCAGTCTGCCACAGGATTCTCTAGTCAATCAGTATGCCACAGGTTTCTCTAGTCAATCAGTCTGCCACAGGATTCTATAGTCAATCAGTCTGCCACAGGTTTCTCTAGTCAATCTGTATGCCAGAGGATTCTCTAGTCAATCAGTCTTCCACAGGTTTCTCTAGTCAATCAGTCTGCCACAGGATTCTCTAGTCAATCAGTATGCCACAGGTTTCTCTAGTCAATCAGTCTGCCACAGGATTCTCTAGTCAATCAGTATGCCACAGGATTCTCTAGTCAATCAGTCGTCCACAGGTTTGTCTAGTCAATCAGTATGCCACATGATTCTCTAGTCAATCAGTCTGCCACAGGTTTCTCTAGTCAATCAGTATGCCACAGGTTTCTATAGTCAATCAGTCTGCCACATGATTCTCTAGTCAATCAGTCTTCCACAGGTTTCTCTAGTCAATCAGTATGCCACAGGTTTCTCTAGTCAATCAGTATGCCACAGGTTTCTCTAGTCAATCAGTCTTCCACAGGTTTCTCTAGTCAATCAGTATGCCACATGATTCTCTAGTCAATCAGTATGCCACAGGTTTCTCTAGTCAATCAGTCTCCTACAGGTTTCTCTAGTCAATCAGTCTGCTACATGTTTCTTTAGTCAATCAGTATGCCACAGGTTTCTCTAGTCAATCAGTCTGCCACAGGATTCTCTAGTCAATCAGTATGCCACAGGTTTCTCTAGTCAATCAGTATGCCACAGGTTGTTATAGTCAATCAGTCTGTCACAGGTTGTTTTAGTCAATAAGTCTGCCACAGGTTTCTCTAGCCAATCAGTCTGTCACAGGTTTCTCTAGTCAATCTGTCTGCCACAGGTTTCTCTAGTCAATCAGTATGCCACAGGATTCTCTAGTCAATCAGTATGCCACAGGTTTCTCTAGTCAATCAGTCTTCCACAGGTTTCTCTAGTCAATCAGTATGCCACAGGTTTCTCTAGTCAATCAGTATGCCACAGGTTTCTCTAGTCAATCAGTATGCCACAGGTTTCTCTAGTCAATCAGTCTGCCACAGGATTCTCTAGTCAATCAGTATGCCACATGATTCTCTAGTCAATCAGTCTGCCACAGGTTTCTCTAGTCAATCAGTCTTCCACAGGTTTCTCTAGTCAATCAGTATGCCACATGATTCTCTAGTCAATCAGTCTTCCACAGGATTCTCTAGTCAATCAGTCTGCCACAGGTTTCTCTAGTCAATCAGTATGCCACATGATTCTCTAGTCAATCAGTCTGCCACAGGTTTCTCTAGTCAATCAGTCTGCCACATGATTCTCTAGTCAATCAGTCTTCCACAGGTTTCTCTAGTCAATCAGCCTGCCACAGGTTTCTCTAGTCAATCAGTCTGCCACATGTTTCTATAGTCAATCAGTATGCCACATGATTTTCTAGTCAATCAGTATGCCACAGGTTTCTCTAGTCAATCAGTCTTCCACAGGTTTCTCTAGTCAATCAGTCTGCCACAGGTTTCTATAGTCAATCAGTCTGCCACAGGTTTCTCTAGTCAATCAGTCTGCCACAGGTTTCTCTAGTCAATCAGTCTGCCACAGGTTTCTCTAGTCAATCAGTCTGCTACAGGTTTCTCTAGTCAATCAGTCTTCCACAGGTTTCTCTAGTCAATCAGTATGCCACAGGTTTCTCTAGTCAATCAGTATGCCACAGGATTCTCTAGTCAATCAGTATGCCACAGGATTCTCTAGTCAATCAGTCTGCCACAGGTTTCTCTAGTCAATCAGTCTGCCACAGGTTTCTCTAGTCAATCAGTCTGCTACAGGTTTCTCTAGTCAATCAGTCTGCCACAGGTTTCTCTAGTCAATCAGTATGCCACAGGTTTCTCTAGTCAATCAGTATGCCACAGTTTTCTCTAGTCAATCAGTCTGCCACAGGATTCTCTAGTCAATCAGTCTGCTACAGGTTTCTCTAGTCAATCAGTATGCCACAGGTTTCTCTAGTCAATCAGTCTTCCACAGGTTTCTCTAGTCAATCAGTCTGCCACATGATTCTCTAGTCAATCAGTCTGCCACATGATTCTCTAGTCAATCAGTCTGCCACATGATTCTCTAGTCAATCAGTATGCCACAGGTTTCTCTAGTCAATCAGTATGCCACAGGTTTCTCTAGCCAATCAGTCTGCCACAGGATTCTCTAGTCAATCAGTATGCCACAGGTTTCTTTAGTCAATCAGTCTGCCACAGGATTCTCTAGTCAATCAGTATGCCACAGGATTCTCTAGTCAATCAGTCTGCCACAGGATTCTCTAGTCAATCAGTCTGCTACAGGTTTCTCTAGTCAATCAGTATGCCACAGGTTTCTCTAGTCAATCAGTCTTCCACAGGTTTCTCTAGTCAATCAGTCTGCCACATGATTCTCTAGTCAATCAGTCTGCCACATGATTCTCTAGTCAATCAGTCTGCCACATGATTCTCTAGTCAATCAGTCTGCCACAGGTTTCTCTAGTCAATCAGTATGCCACAGGTTTCTCTAGTCAATCAGTCTTCCACAGGTTTCTCTAGTCAATCAGTCTTCCACAGGATTCTCTAGTCAATCAGTCTGCCACAGGATTCTCTAGTCAATCAGTATGCCACAGGTTTCTCTAGTCAATCAGTCTGCCACAGGATTCTATAGTCAATCAGTCTGCCACAGGTTTCTTTAGTCAATCAGTCTGCCACATGATTCTCTAGTCAATCAGTCTTCCACAGGTTTCTCTAGTCAATCAGTATGCCACAGGTTTCTCTAGTCAATCAGTCTTCTACAGGTTTCTCTAGTCAATCAGTCTGCCACATGATTCTCTAGTCAATCAGTCTTCCACAGGTTTCTCTAGTCAATCAGTATGCCACAGGTTTCTCTAGTCAATCAGTCTGCCACAGGTTTCTCTAGTCAATCAGTCTGTCACAGGTTTCTATAGTCAATCAGCCTGCCACAGGTTGTTATAGTCAATCAGTCAGTGTATGAGTCTGCCACAGGTTTCTCTAGTCAATCAGTATGCCACAGTTTTCTCTAGTCAATCAGTATGCCACAGGTTTCTCTAGTCAATCAGTCTTCCACAGGTTTCTCTAGTCAATCAGTCTGCCACAGGTTTCTATAGTCAATCAGTCTGCCACAGGTTTCTCTAGTCAATCAGTCTGCCACAGGTTTCTCTAGTCAATCAGTCTGCCACAGGTTTCTCTAGTCAATCAGTCTGCTACAGGTTTCTCTAGTCAATCAGTCTTCCACAGGTTTCTCTAGTCAATCAGTATGCCACAGGTTTCTCTAGTCAATCAGTATGCCACAGGATTCTCTAGTCAATCAGTATGCCACAGGTTTCTCTAGTCAATCAGTCTGCCACAGGTTTCTCTAGTCAATCAGTCTGCTACAGGTTTCTCTAGTCAATCAGTCTGCTACAGGTTTCTCTAGTCAATCAGTCTTCCACAGGTTTCTCTAGTCAATCAGTATGCCACAGGTTTCTCTAGTCAATCAGTATGCCACAGGATTCTCTAGTCAATCAGTCTGCCACAGGATTCTCTAGTCAATCAGTATGCCACAGGTTTCTCTAGTCAATCAGTCTGCCTAAGGATTCTATAGTCAATCAGTCTGCCACAGGTTTCTCTAGTCAATCTGTATGCCACAGGATTCTCTAGTCAATCAGTCTTCCACAGGTTTCTCTAATCAATCAGTCTGCCACAGGATTCTCTAGTCAATCAGTATGCCACAGGTTTCTCTACTCAATCAGTCTGCCACAGGATTCTATAGTCAATCAGTATGCCACAGGTTTCTCTAATCAATCAGTCTGCCACATGATTCTCTAGTCAATCAGTCTTCCACAGGTTTCTCTAGTCAATCAGTCTGCCACAGGTTGTTATAGTCAATCAGTCTGCCACAGGTTTCTCTAGTCAATCAGTCTTCCACAGGTTTCTCTAGTCAATCAGTCTGCCACAGGATTCTCTAGTCAATCAGTATGCCACAGGTTTCTCTAGTCAATCAGTCTGCCACAGGTTTCTCTAGTCAATCAGTCTGCCACAGGTTTCTCTAGTCAATCAGTCTGCTACAGGATTCTCTAGTCAATCAGTCTGCCACAGGATTCTCTAGTCAATCAGTCTGCCACAGGTTTCTCTAGTCAATCAGTCTGCTACAGGTTTCTCTAGTCAATCAGTCTGCTACAGGTTTCTCTAGTCAATCAGTATGCCACAGGTTTCTCTAGTCAATCAGTCTTCCACAGGTTTCTCTAGTCAATCAGTATGCCATATGATTCTCTAGTCAATCAGTCTGCTACAGGTTTCTCTAGTCAATCAGTCTGCTACAGGTTTCTCTAGTCAATCAGTATGCCACAGGTTTCTCTAGTCAATCAGTCTGCCACAGGATTCTATAGTCAATCAGTCTGCCACAGGTTTCTCTAGTCAATCAGTCTTCCACAGGTTTCTCTAGTCAATCAGTCTGTCACAGGTTTCTATAGTCAATCAGCCTGCCACAGGTTGTTATAGTCAATCAGTCAGTGTATTAGTCTGCCACAGGTTTCTCTAGTCAATCAGTATGCCACAGTTTTTCTCTAGTCAATCAGTATGCCACAGGTTTCTCTAGTCAATCAGTCTTCCACAGGTTTCTCTAGTCAATCAGTCTGCCACAGGTTTCTATAGTCAATCAGTCTGCCACAGGTTTCTCTAGTCAATCAGTCTGCCACAGGTTTCTCTAGTCAATCAGTCTGCCACAGGTTTCTCTAGTCAATCAGTCTGCCACAGGATTCTCTAATCAATCAGTATGCCACAGGTTTCTCTAGTCAATCAGTCTGCCACAGGTTTCTCTAGTCAATCAGTCTGCTACAGGTTTCTCTAGTCAATCAGTCTGCTACAGGTTTCTCTAGTCAATCAGTCTTCCACAGGTTTCTCTAGTCAATCAGTATGCCACAGGTTTCTCTAGTCAATCAGTATGCCACAGGATTCTCTAGTCAATCAGTATGCCACATGATTCTCTAGTCAATCAGTCTTCCACAGGTTTCTCTAGTCAATCAGTATGCCACATGATTCTCTAGTCAATCAGTCTGCTACAGGTTTCTCTAGTCAATCAGTATGCCACAGGTTTCTCTAGTCAATCAGTCTGCCACAGGATTCTATAGTCAATCAGTCTGCCACAGGTTTCTCTAGTCAATCAGTCTTCCACAGGTTTCTCTAGTCAATCAGTCTGTCACAGGTTTCTATAGTCAATCAGCCTGCCACAGGTTGTTATAGTCAATCAGTCAGTGTATTAGTCTGCCACAGGTTTCTCTAGTCAATCAGTATGCCACAGTTTTTCTCTAGTCAATCAGTATGCCACAGGTTTCTCTAGTCAATCAGTCTTCCACAGGTTTCTCTAGTCAATCAGTCTGCCACAGGTTTCTATAGTCAATCAGTCTGCCACAGGTTTCTCTAGTCAATCAGTCTGCCACAGGTTTCTCTAGTCAATCAGTCTGCCACAGGTTTCTCTAGTCAATCAGTCTGCCACAGGATTCTCTAATCAATCAGTATGCCACAGGTTTCTCTAGTCAATCAGTCTGCCACAGGTTTCTCTAGTCAATCAGTCTGCTACAGGTTTCTCTAGTCAATCAGTCTGCTACAGGTTTCTCTAGTCAATCAGTCTTCCACAGGTTTCTCTAGTCAATCAGTATGCCACAGGTTTCTCTAGTCAATCAGTATGCCACAGGATTCTCTAGTCAATCAGTATGCCACATGATTCTCTAGTCAATCAGTCTGCCACAGGATTCTCTAGTCAATCAGTCTGCTACAGGTTTCTCTAGTCAATCAGTCTGCTACAGGTTTCTCTAGTCAATCAGTATGCCACAGGTTTCTCTAGTCAATCAGTCTTCTACAGGTTTTTCTAGTCAATCAGTATGCCACAGGTTTCTCTAGTCAATCAGTCTTCCACAGGTTTCTCTAGTCAATCAGTATGCCACAGGATTTTCTAGTCAATCAGTCTTCCACAGGTTTCTCTAGTCAATCAGTCTGCCACAGGATTCTCTAGTCAATCAGTATGCCACAGGTTTCTCTAGTCAATCAGTCTGCCACAGGTTTCTCTAGTCAATCAGTCTGCCACAGGTTTCTCTAGTCAATCAGTCTGCTACAGGTTTCTCTAGTCAATCAGTCTGCCACAGGATTCTCTAGTCAATCAGTCTGCCACAGTTTTCTCTAGTCAATCAGTCTGCTACAGGTTTCTCTAGTCAATCAGTCTGCTACAGGTTTCTCTAGTCAATCAGTATGCCACAGGTTTCTCTAGTCAATCAGTCTTCCACAGGTTTCTCTAGTCAATCAGTATGCCACATGATTCTCTAGTCAATCAGTCTGCTACAGGTTTCTCTAGTCAATCAGTCTGCTACAGGTTTCTCTAGTCAATCAGTATGCCACAGGTTTCTCTAGTCAATCAGTCTGCCACAGGATTCTATAGTCAATCAGTCTGCCACAGGTTTCTCTAGTCAATCAGTCTTCCACAGGTTTCTCTAGTCAATCAGTCTGTCACAGGTTTCTATAGTCAATCAGCCTGCCACAGGTTGTTATAGTCAATCAGTCAGTGTATTAGTCTGCCACAGGTTTCTCTAGTCAATCAGTATGCCACAGTTTTTCTCTAGTCAATCAGTATGCCACAGGTTTCTCTAGTCAATCAGTCTTCCACAGGTTTCTCTAGTCAATCAGTCTGCCACAGGTTTCTATAGTCAATCAGTCTGCCACAGGTTTCTCTAGTCAATCAGTCTGCCACAGGTTTCTCTAGTCAATCAGTCTGCCACAGGTTTCTCTAGTCAATCAGTCTGCTACAGGCTTCTCTAGTCAATCAGTCTTCCACAGGTTTCTCTAGTCAATCAGTATGCCACAGGTTTCTCTAGTCAATCAGTCTGCCACATGATTCTCTAGTCAATCAGTATGCCACAGGTTTCTCTAGTCAATCAGTCTGCCACAGGTTTCTCTAGTCAATCAGTCTGCTACAGGTTTCTCTATTCAATCAGTCTGCTACAGGTTTCTCTAGTCAATCAGTCTTCCACAGGTTTCTCTAGTCAATCAGTATGCCACAGGTTTCTCTAGTCAATCAGTATGCCACAGGATTCTCTAGTCAATCAGTATGCCACATGATTCTCTAGTCAATCAGTCTGCTACAGGTTTCTCTAGTCAATCAGTCTGCTACAGGTTTCTCTAGTCAATCAGTCTGCTACAGGTTTCTCTAGTCAATCAGTATGCCACAGGTTTCTCTAGTCAATCAGTCTTCTACAGGTTTTTCTAGTCAATCAGTATGCCACAGGTTTCTCTAGTCAATCAGTCTTCCACAGGTTTCTCTAGTCAATCAGTATGCCACAGGATTTTCTAGTCAATCAGTCTTCCACAGGTTTCTCTAGTCAATCAGTCTGCCACAGGATTCTCTAGTCAATCAGTATGCCACAGGTTTCTCTAGTCAATCAGTCTGCCACAGGATTCTATAGTCAATTAGTCTGCCACAGGTTTCTCTAGTCAATCAGTATGCCACAGGATTCTCTAGTCAATCAGTCTTCCACAGGTTTCTCTAGTCAATCAGTCTGCCACAGGATTCTCTAGTCAATCAGTATGCCACAGGTTTCTCTAGTCAATCAGTCTGCCACAGGATTCTATAGTCAATCAGTCTGCCACAGGTTTCTCTAGTCAATCAGTATGCCACAGGATTCTCTAGTCAATCAGTCTGCCACAGGTTTCTATAGTCAATCAGTCTGCCACAGGTTTCTCTAGTCAATCAGTCTGCCACAGGTTTCTCTAGTCAATCAGTCTGCCACAGGTTTCTCTAGTCAATCAGTCTGCTACAGGTTTCTCTAGTCAATCAGTCTTCCACAGGTTTCTCTAGTCAATCAGTATGCCACAGGTTTCTCTAGTCAATCAGTATGCCACAGGATTCTCTAGTCAATCAGTATGCCACAGGTTTCTCTAGTCAATCAGTCTGCCACAGGTTTCTCTAGTCAATCAGTCTGCTACAGGTTTCTCTAGTCAATCAGTCTGCTACAGGTTTCTCTAGTCAATCAGTCTTCTACAGGTTTCTCTAGTCAATCAGTATGCCACAGGTTTCTCTAGTCAATCAGTATGCCACAGGATTCTCTAGTCAATCAGTATGCCACATGATTCTCTAGTCAATCAGTCTTCCACAGGTTTCTCTAGTCAATCAGTCTGCCACAGGATTCTATAGTCAATCAGTCTGCCACAGGTTTCTCTAGTCAATCAGTATGCCACAGGATTCTCTAGTCAATCAGTCTTCCATAGGTTTCTCTAGTCAATCAGTCTGCCACAGGATTCTCTAGTCAATCAGTATGCCACAGGTTTCTCTAGTCAATCAGTCTGCCACAGGATTCTATAGTCAATCAGTCTGCCACAGGTTTCTCTAGTCAATCTGTATGCCACAGGATTCTCTAGTCAATCAGTCTTCCACAGGTTTCTCTAGTCAATCAGTCTGCCACAGGATTCTCTAGTCAATCAGTATGCCACAGGTTTCTCTAGTCAATCAGTCTGCCACAGGATTCTATAGTCAATCAGTATGCCACAGGTTTCTCTAGTCAATCAGTCTGCCACATGATTCTCTAGTCAATCAGTCTTCCACAGGTTTCTCTAGTCAATCAGTCTGCCACAGGTTGTTATAGTCAATCAGTCTGCCACAGGTTTCTCTAGTCAATCAGTCTTCCACAGGTTTCTCTAGTCAATCAGTCTGCCACAGGATTCTCTAGTCAATCAGTCTGCCACAGGTTTCTCTAGTCAATCAGTCTGCCACAGGTTTCTCTAGTCAATCAGTCTGCCACAGGTTTCTCTAGTCAATCAGTCTGCTACAGGTTTCTCTAGTCAATCAGTCTGCCACAGGTTTCTCTAGTCAATCAGTATGCCACAGGTTTCTCTAGTCAATCAGTATGCCACAGTTTTCTCTAGTCAATCAGTCTGCCACAGGATTCTCTAGTCAATCAGTCTGCTACAGGTTTCTCTAGTCAATCAGTATGCCACAGGTTTCTCTAGTCAATCAGTCTTCCACAGGTTTCTCTAGTCAATCAGTCTGCCACATGATTCTCTAGTCAATCAGTCTGCCACATGATTCTCTAGTCAATCAGTCTGCCACATGATTCTCTAGTCAATCAGTATGCCACAGGTTTCTCTAGTCAATCAGTATGCCACAGGTTTCTCTAGCCAATCAGTCTGCCACAGGATTCTCTAGTCAATCAGTATGCCACAGGTTTCTTTAGTCAATCAGTCTGCCACAGGATTCTCTAGTCAATCAGTATGCCACAGGATTCTCTAGTCAATCAGTCTGCCACAGGATTCTCTAGTCAATCAGTCTGCTACAGGTTTCTCTAGTCAATCAGTATGCCACAGGTTTCTCTAGTCAATCAGTCTTCCACAGGTTTCTCTAGTCAATCAGTCTGCCACATGATTCTCTAGTCAATCAGTCTGCCACATGATTCTCTAGTCAATCAGTCTGCCACATGATTCTCTAGTCAATCAGTCTGCCACAGGTTTCTCTAGTCAATCAGTATGCCACAGGTTTCTCTAGTCAATCAGTCTTCCACAGGTTTCTCTAGTCAATCAGTCTTCCACAGGATTCTCTAGTCAATCAGTCTGCCACAGGATTCTCTAGTCAATCAGTATGCCACAGGTTTCTCTAGTCAATCAGTCTGCCACAGGATTCTATAGTCAATCAGTCTGCCACAGGTTTCTCTAGTCAATCAGTCTTCCACAGGTTTCTCTAGTCAATCAGTCTTCCACAGGTTTCTCTAGTCAATCAGTATGCCACAGGTTTCTCTAGTCAATCAGTCTTCTACAGGTTTCTCTAGTCAATCAGTCTGCCACATGATTCTCTAGTCAATCAGTCTTCCAAAGGTTTCTCTAGTCAATCAGTATGCCACAGGTTTCTCTAGTCAATCAGTCTGCCACAGGTTTCTCTAGTCAATCAGTCTGTCACAGGTTTCTATAGTCAATCAGCCTGCCACAGGTTGTTATAGTCAATCAGTCAGTGTATGAGTCTGCCACAGGTTTCTCTAGTCAATCAGTATGCCACAGTTTTCTCTAGTCAATCAGTATGCCACAGGTTTCTCTAGTCAATCAGTCTTCCACAGGTTTCTCTAGTCAATCAGTCTGCCACAGGTTTCTATAGTCAATCAGTCTGCCACAGGTTTCTCTAGTCAATCAGTCTGCCACAGGTTTCTCTAGTCAATCAGTCTGCCACAGGTTTCTCTAGTCAATCAGTCTGCTACAGGTTTCTCTAGTCAATCAGTCTTCCACAGGTTTCTCTAGTCAATCAGTATGCCACAGGTTTCTCTAGTCAATCAGTATGCCACAGGATTCTCTAGTCAATCAGTATGCCACAGGTTTCTCTAGTCAATCAGTCTGCCACAGGTTTCTCTAGTCAATCAGTCTGCTACAGGTTTCTCTAGTCAATCAGTCTGCTACAGGTTTCTCTAGTCAATCAGTCTTCCACAGGTTTCTCTAGTCAATCAGTATGCCACAGGTTTCTCTAGTCAATCAGTATGCCACAGGATTCTCTAGTCAATCAGTATGCCACATGATTCTCTAGTCAATCAGTCTTCCACAGGTTTCTCTAGTCAATCAGTCTGCCACAGGATTCTATAGTCAATCAGTCTGCCACAGGTTTCTTTAGTCAATCAGTATGCCACAGGATTCTCTAGTCAATCAGTCTTCCACAGGTTTCTCTAGTCAATCAGTCTGCCACAGGATTCTCTAGTCAATCAGTATGCCACAGGTTTCTCTAGTCAATCAGTCTGCCACAGGATTCTGTAGTCAATCAGTCTGCCACAGGTTTCTCTAGTCAATCTGTATGCCACAGGATTCTCTAGTCAATCAGTCTTCCACAGGTTTCTCTAGTCAATCAGTCTGCCACAGGATTCTCTAGTCAATCAGTATGCCACAGGTTTCTCTAGTCAATCAGTCTGCCACAGGATTCTATAGTCAATCAGTATGCCACAGGTTTCTCTAATCAATCAGTCTGCCACATGATTCTCTAGTCAATCAGTCTTCCACAGGTTTCTCTAGTCAATCAGTCTGCCACAGGTTGTTATAGTCAATCAGTCTTCCACAGGTTTCTCTAGTCAATCAGTCTGCCACAGGATTCTCTAGTCAATCAGTATGCCACAGGTTTCTCTAGTCAATCAGTCTGCCACAGGTTTCTCTAGTCAATCAGTCTGCCACAGGTTTCTCTAGTCAATCAGTCTGCTACAGGTTTCTCTAGTCAATCAGTCTGCCACAGGATTCTCTAGTCAATCAGTCTGCCACAGGTTTCTCTAGTCAATCAGTCTGCTACAGGTTTCTCTAGTCAATCAGTCTGCTACAGGTTTCTCTAGTCAATCAGTATGCCACAGGTTTCTCTAGTCAATCAGTCTTCCACAGGTTTCTCTAGTCAATCAGTATGCCACATGATTCTCTAGTCAATCAGTCTGCTACAGGTTTCTCTAGTCAATCAGTCTGCTACAGGTTTCTCTAGTCAATCAGTATGCCACAGGTTTCTCTAGTCAATCAGTCTGCCACAGGATTCTATAGTCAATCAGTCTGCCACAGGTTTCTCTAGTCAATCAGTCTTCCACAGGTTTCTCTAGTCAATCAGTCTGTCACAGGTTTCTATAGTCAATCAGCCTGCCACAGGTTGTTATAGTCAATCAGTCAGTGTATTAGTCTGCCACAGGTTTCTCTAGTCAATCAGTATGCCACAGTTTTTCTCTAGTCAATCAGTATGCCACAGGTTTCTCTAGTCAATCAGTCTTCCACAGGTTTCTCTAGTCAATCAGTCTGCCACAGGTTTCTATAGTCAATCAGTCTGCCACAGGTTTCTCTAGTCAATCAGTCTGCCACAGGTTTCTCTAGTCAATCAGTCTGCCACAGGTTTCTCTAGTCAATCAGTCTGCTACAGGTTTCTCTAGTCAATCAGTCTTCCACAGGTTTCTCTAGTCAATCAGTATGCCACAGGTTTCTCTAGTCAATCAGTCTGCCACAGGATTCTCTATTCAATCAGTATGCCACAGGTTTCTCTAGTCAATCAGTCTGCCACAGGTTTCTCTAGTCAATCAGTCTGCTACAGGTTTCTCTAGTCAATCAGTCTGCTACAGGTTTCTCTAGTCAATCAGTCTTCCACAGGTTTCTCTAGTCAATCAGTATGCCACAGGTTTCTCTAGTCAATCAGTATGTCACAGGATTCTCTAGTCAATCAGTATGCCACATGATTCTCTAGTCAATCAGTCTGCCACAGGATTCTCTAGTCAATCAGTCTGCTACAGGTTTCTCTAGTCAATCAGTCTGCTACAGGTTTCTCTAGTCAATCAGTATGCCACAGGTTTCTCTAGTCAATCAGTCTTCTACAGGTTTCTCTAGTCAATCAGTATGCCACAGGTTTCTCTAGTCAATCAGTCTTCCACAGGTTTCTCTAGTCAATCAGTATGCCACAGGATTTTCTAGTCAATCAGTCTTCCACAGGTTTCTCTAGTCAATCAGTCTGCCACAGGATTCTCTAGTCAATCAGTATGCCACAGGTTTCTCTAGTCAATCAGTCTGCCACAGGATTCTATAGTCAATCAGTCTGCCACAGGTTTCTCTAGTCAATCAGTATGCCACAGGATTCTCTAGTCAATCAGTCTTCCACAGGTTTCTCTAGTCAATCAGTCTGCCACAGGATTCTCTAGTCAATCAGTATGCCACAGGTTTCTCTAGTCAATCAGTATGCCACATGATTCTCTAGTCAATCAGTCTGCCACAGGATTCTATAGTCAATCAGTCTGCCACAGGTTTCTCTAGTCAATCAGTATGCCACAGGATTCTCTAGTCAATCAGTCTTCCACAGGTTTCTCTAGTCAATCAGTCTGCCACAGGATTCTCTAGTCAATCAGTATGCCACAGGTTTCTCTAGTCAATCAGTCTGCCACAGGATTCTATAGTCAATCAGTCTGCCACAGGTTTCTCTAGTCAATCAGTCTTCCACATGATTCTCTAGTCAATCAGTCTTCCACAGGTTTCTCTAGTCAATCAGTCTGCCACAGGTTGTTATAGTCAATCAGTCTGCCACAGGTTTCTCTAGTCAATCAGTCTTCCACAGGTTTCTCTAGTCAATCAGTCTGCCACAGGATTCTCTAGTCAATCAGTATGCCACAGGTTTCTCTAGTCAATCAGTCTGCCACAGGTTTCTCTAGTCAATCAGTCTGCCACAGGTTTCTCTAGTCAATCAGTCTGCTACAGGTTTCTCTAGTCAATCAGTCTGCCACAGGATTCACTAGTCAATTAGTCTGCCACGGGTTTCTCTAGTCAATCAGTCTGCTACAGGTTTCTCTAGTCAATCAGTCTGCTACAGGTTTCTCTAATCAATCAGTATGCCACAGGTTTCTCTAGTCAATCAGTCTTCCACAGGTTTCTCTAGTCAATCAGTATGCCACATGATTCTCTAGTCAATCAGTCTGCTACAGGTTTCTCTAGTCAATCAGTCTGCTACAGGTTTCTCTAGTCAATCAGTATGCCACAAGTTTCTCTAGTCAATCAGTCTGCCACAGGATTCTATAGTCAATCAGTCTGCCACAGGTTTCTCTAGTCAATCAGTCTGCCACATGATTCTCTAGTCAATCAGTTTTCCACAGGTTTCTCTAGTCAATCAGTCTGTCACAGGTTTCTATAGTCAATCAGCCTGCCACAGGTTGTTATAGTCAATCAGTCTGCCACAGGTTTCTCTAGTCAATCAGTCTGCCACAGGTTTCTCTAGTCAATCAGTCTGCTACAGGTTTCTCTAGTCAATCAGTATGCCACAGGTTTCTCTAGTCAATCAGTCTTCCACAGGTTTCTCTAGTCAATCAGTCTGCCACAGGATTCTCTAGTCAATCAGTATGCCACAGGATTCTCTAGTCAATCAGTCGTCCACAGGTTTCTCTAGTCAATCAGTATGCCACATGATTCTCTAGTCAATCAGTCTGCTACAGGTTTCTCTAGTCAATCAGTCTTCCACAGGTTTCTCTAGTCAATCAGTCTTCCACAGGTTTCTCTAGTCAATCAGTCTTCCACAGGTTTCTCTAGTCAATCAGTATGCCACAGGTTTCTCTAGTCAATCAGTCGTCCACAGGTTTCTCTAGTCAATCAGTATGCCACATGATTCTCTAGTCAATCAGTCTGCCACAGGTTTCTCTAGTCAATCAGTATGCCACAGGTTTCTCTAGTCAATCAGTCTTCCACAGGTTTCTCTAGTCAATCAGTATGCCACATGTTTCTCTAGTCAATCAGTATGCCACATGATTCTCTAGTCAATCAGTCTGCTACAGGTTTCTCTAGTCAATCAGTCTGCCACAGTTTTCTCTAGTCAATCAGTCTGCCACAGGTTTCTCTAGTCAATCAGTATGCGACAGGTTTCTCTAGTCAATCAGTATGCCACATGATTCTCTAGTCAATCAGTCTGCCACAGGTTTCTCTAGTCAATCAGTCTGCTACAGGTTTCTCTAGTCAATCAGTCTGCTACAGGTTTCTCTAGTCAATCAGTATGCCACAGGTTTCTCTAGTCAATCAGTCTTCCACAGGTTTCTCTAGTCAATCAGTATGCCACATGATTCTCTAGTCAATCAGTCTGCTACAGGTTTCTCTAGTCAATCAGTCTGCTACAGGTTTCTCTAGTCAATCAGTATGCCACAGGTTTCTCTAGTCAATCAGTCTGCCACAGGATTCTATAGTCAATCAGTCTGCCACAGGTTTCTCTAGTCAATCAGTCTTCCACAGGTTTCTCTAGTCAATCAGTCTGTCACAGGTTTCTATAGTCAATCAGCCTGCCACAGGTTGTTATAGTCAATCAGTCAGTGTATTAGTCTGCCACAGGTTTCTCTAGTCAATCAGTATGCCACAGTTTTTCTCTAGTCAATCAGTATGCCACAGGTTTCTCTAGTCAATCAGTCTTCCACAGGTTTCTCTAGTCAATCAGTCTGCCACAGGTTTCTATAGTCAATCAGTCTGCCACAGGTTTCTCTAGTCAATCAGTCTGCCACAGGTTTCTCTAGTCAATCAGTCTGCCACAGGTTTCTCTAGTCAATCAGTCTGCTACAGGTTTCTCTAGTCAATCAGTCTTCCACAGGTTTCTCTAGTCAATCAGTATGCCACAGGTTTCTCTAGTCAATCAGTCTGCCACAGGATTCTCTAGTCAATCAGTATGCCACAGGTTTCTCTAGTCAATCAGTCTGCCACAGGTTTCTCTAGTCAATCAGTCTGCTACAGGTTTCTCTAGTCAATCAGTCTGCTACAGGTTTCTCTAGTCAATCAGTCTTCCACAGGTTTCTCTAGTCAATCAGTATGCCACAGGTTTCTCTAGTCAATCAGTCTGCCACAGGATTCTCTAGTCAATCAGTATGCCACATGATTCTCTAGTCAATCAGTCTGCCACAGGATTCTCTAGTCAATCAGTCTGCTACAGGTTTCTCTAGTCAATCAGTCTGCTACAGGTTTCTCTAGTCAATCAGTATGCCACAGGTTTCTCTAGTCAATCAGTCTTCTACAGGTTTCTCTAGTCAATCAGTATGCCACAGGTTTCTCTAGTCAATCAGTCTTCCACAGGTTTCTCTAGTCAATCAGTATGCCACAGGATTCTCTAGTCAATCAGTCTTCCACAGGTTTCTCTAGTCAATCAGTCTGCCACAGGATTCTATAGTCAATCAGTCTGCCACAGGTTTCTCTAGTCAATCAGTATGCCACAGGATTCTCTAGTCAATCAGTCTTCCACAGGTTTCTCTAGTCAATCAGTCTGCCACAGGATTCTCTAGTCAATCAGTATGCCACAGGTTTCTCTAGTCAATCAGTCTGCCACAGGATTCTATAGTCAATCAGTCTGCCACAGGTTTCTCTAGTCAATCAGTATGCCACAGGATTCTCTAGTCAATCAGTCTTCCACAGGTTTCTCTAGTCAATCAGTCTGCCACGAGGATTCTCTAGTCAATCAGTATGCCACAGGTTTCTCTAGTCAATCAGTCTGCCACAGGATTCTATAGTCAATCAGTCTGCCACAGGTTTCTCTAGTCAATCAGTCTTCCACATGATTCTCTAGTCAATCAGTCTTCCACAGGTTTCTCTAGTCAATCAGTCTGCCACAGGTTGTTATAGTCAATCAGTCTGCCACAGGTTTCTCTAGTCAATCAGTCTTCCACAGGTTTCTCTAGTCAATTAGTCTGCTACAGGATTCTCTAGTCAATCAGTATGCCACAGGTTTCTCTAGTCAATCAGTCTGCCACAGGTTTCTCTAGTCAATCAGTCTTCCACAGGTTTCTCTAGTCAATCAGTCTGCCACAGGATTCTCTAGTCAATCAGTATGCCACAGGTTTCTCTAGTCAATCAGTCTGCCACAGGTTTCTCTAGTCAATCAGTCTGCCACAGGTTTCTCTAGTCAATCAGTCTGCCACAGGTTTCTCTAGTCAATCAGTCTTCCACAGGTTTCTCTAGTCAATCAGTCTGCCACAGGATTCTCTAGTCAATCAGTATGCCACAGGTTTCTCTAGTCAATCAGTCTGCCACAGGTTTCTCTAGTCAATCAGTCTTCCACAGGTTTCTCTAGTCAATCAGTCTGCCACAGGATTCTCTAGTCAATCAGTATGCCACAGGTTTCTCTAGTCAATCAGTCTGCCACAGGATTCTCTAGTCAATCAGTATGCCACAGGTTTCTCTAGTCAATCAGTCTGTCACAGGTTTCTATAGTCAATCAGCCTGCCACAGGTTGTTATAGTCAATCAGTCAGTGTATTAGTCTGCCACAGGTTTCTCTAGTCAATCAGTATGCCACAGTTTTTCTCTAGTCAATCAGTATGCCACAGGTTTCTCTAGTCAATCAGTCTTCCACAGGTTTCTCTAGTCAATCAGTCTGCCACAGGTTTCTATAGTCAATCAGTCTGCCACAGGTTTCTCTAGTCAATCAGTCTGCCACAGGTTTCTCTAGTCAATCAGTCTGCCACAGGTTTCTCTAGTCAATCAGTCTGCTACAGGTTTCTCTAGTCAATCAGTCTTCCACAGGTTTCTCTAGTCAATCAGTATGCCACAGGTTTCTCTAGTCAATCAGTCTGCCACAGGATTCTCTAGTCAATCAGTATGCCACAGGTTTCTCTAGTCAATCAGTCTGCCACAGGTTTCTCTAGTCAATCAGTCTGCTACAGGTTTCTCTAGTCAATCAGTCTGCTACAGGTTTCTCTAGTCAATCAGTCTTCCACAGGTTTCTCTAGTCAATCAGTATGCCACAGGTTTCTCTAGTCAATCAGTCTGCCACAGGATTCTCTAGTCAATCAGTATGCCACATGATTCTCTAGTCAATCAGTCTGCCACAGGATTCTCTAGTCAATCAGTCTGCTACAGGTTTCTCTAGTCAATCAGTCTGCTACAGGTTTCTCTAGTCAATCAGTATGCCACAGGTTTCTCTAGTCAATCAGTCTTCTACAGGTTTCTCTAGTCAATCAGTATGCCACAGGTTTCTCTAGTCAATCAGTCTTCCACAGGTTTCTCTAGTCAATCAGTATGCCACAGGATTCTCTAGTCAATCAGTCTTCCACAGGTTTCTCTAGTCAATCAGTCTGCCACAGGATTCTATAGTCAATCAGTCTGCCACAGGTTTCTCTAGTCAATCAGTATGCCACAGGATTCTCTAGTCAATCAGTCTTCCACAGGTTTCTCTAGTCAATCAGTCTGCCACAGGATTCTCTAGTCAATCAGTATGCCACAGGTTTCTCTAGTCAATCAGTCTGCCACAGGATTCTATAGTCAATCAGTCTGCCACAGGTTTCTCTAGTCAATCAGTATGCCACAGGATTCTCTAGTCAATCAGTCTTCCACAGGTTTCTCTAGTCAATCAGTCTGCCACGAGGATTCTCTAGTCAATCAGTATGCCACAGGTTTCTCTAGTCAATCAGTCTGCCACAGGATTCTATAGTCAATCAGTCTGCCACAGGTTTCTCTAGTCAATCAGTCTTCCACATGATTCTCTAGTCAATCAGTCTTCCACAGGTTTCTCTAGTCAATCAGTCTGCCACAGGTTGTTATAGTCAATCAGTCTGCCACAGGTTTCTCTAGTCAATCAGTCTTCCACAGGTTTCTCTAGTCAATTAGTCTGCTACAGGATTCTCTAGTCAATCAGTATGCCACAGGTTTCTCTAGTCAATCAGTCTGCCACAGGTTTCTCTAGTCAATCAGTCTTCCACAGGTTTCTCTAGTCAATCAGTCTGCCACAGGATTCTCTAGTCAATCAGTATGCCACAGGTTTCTCTAGTCAATCAGTCTGCCACAGGTTTCTCTAGTCAATCAGTCTGCCACAGGTTTCTCTAGTCAATCAGTCTGCTACAGGTTTCTCTAATCAATCAGTATGCCACAGGTTTCTCTAGTCAATTAGTCTGCCACAGGTTTCTCTAGTCAATCAGTATGCCACATGATTCTCTAGTCAATCAGTCTGCTACAGGTTTCTCTAGTCAATCAGTCTGCTACAGGTTTCTCTAGTCAATCAGTATGCCACAGGTTTCTCTAGTCAATCAGTCTGCCACAGGATTCTATAGTCAATCAGTCTGCCACAGGTTTCTCTAGTCAATCAGTCTGCTACAGGTTTCTCTAGTCAATCAGTATGCCACAGGTTTCTCTAGTCAATCAGTCTGCCACAGGATTCTATAGTCAATCAGTCTGCCACAGGTTTCTCTAGTCAATCAGTCTGCCACATGATTCTCTAGTCAATCAGTTTTCCACAGGTTTCTCTAGTCAATCAGTCTGTCACAGGTTTCTATAGTCAATCAGCCTGCCACAGGTTGTTATAGTCAATCAGTCTGCCACAGGTTTCTCTAGTCAATCAGTCTGCCACAGGTTTCTCTAGTCAATCAGTCTGCTACAGGTTTCTCTAGTCAATCAGTATGCCACAGGTTTCTCTAGTCAATCAGTCTTCCACAGGTTTCTCTAGTCAATCAGTCTGTCACAGGTTTCTATAGTCAATCAGCCTGCCACAGGTTGTTATAGTCAATCAGTCTGCCACAGGTTTCTCTAGTCAATCAGTCTGCCACAGGTTTCTCTAGTCAATCAGTCTGCTACAGGTTTCTCTAGTCAATCAGTATGCCACAGGTTTCTCTAGTCAATCAGTCTTCCACAGGTTTCTCTAGTCAATCAGTATGCCACATGTTTCTCTAGTCAATCAGTATGCCACATGATTCTCTAGTCAATCAGTCTGCCACAGGTTTCTCTAGTCAATCAGTCTGCCACAGTTTTCTCTAGTCAATCAGTCTGCCACAGGTTTCTCTAGTCAATCAGTATGCGACAGGTTTCTCTAGTCAATCAGTATGCCACATGATTCTCTAGTCAATCAGTCTGCCACAGGTTTCTCTAGTCAATCAGTCTGCTACAGGTTTCTCTAGTCAATCAGTCTGCTACAGGTTTCTCTAGTCAATCAGTATGCCACAGGTTTCTCTAGTCAATCAGTCTTCCACAGGTTTCTCTAGTCAATCAGTATGCCACATGATTCTCTAGTCAATCAGTCTGCTACAGGTTTCTCTAGTCAATCAGTCTGCTACAGGATTCTCTAGTCAATCAGTATGCCACATGATTCTCTAGTCAATCAGTCTACCACAGGATTCTCTAGTCAATCAGTCTGCTACAGGTTTCTCTAGTCAATCAGTCTGCTACAGGTTTCTCTAGTCAATCAGTATGCCACAGGTTTCTCTAGTCAATCAGTCTTCTACAGGTTTCTCTAGTCAATCAGTATGCCACAGGTTTCTCTAGTCAATCAGTCTTCCACAGGTTTCTCTAGTCAATCAGTATGCCACAGGATTCTCTAGTCAATCAGTCTTCCACAGGTTTCTCTAGTCAATCAGTCTGCCACAGGATTCTATAGTCAATCAGTCTGCCACAGGTTTCTCTAGTCAATCAGTATGCCACAGGATTCTCTAGTCAATCAGTCTTCCACAGGTTTCTCTAGTCAATCAGTCTGCCACAGGATTCTCTAGTCAATCAGTATGCCACAGGTTTCTCTAGTCAATCAGTCTGCCACAGGATTCTATAGTCAATCAGTCTGCCACAGGTTTCTCTAGTCAATCAGTATGCCACAGGATTCTCTAGTCAATCAGTCTTCCACAGGTTTCTCTAGTCAATCAGTCTGCCACGAGGATTCTCTAGTCAATCAGTATGCCACAGGTTTCTCTAGTCAATCAGTCTGCCACAGGATTCTCTAGTCAATCAGTCTGCCACAGGTTTCTCTAGTCAATCAGTCTTCCACATGATTCTCTAGTCAATCAGTCTTCCACAGGTTTCTCTAGTCAATCAGTATGCCACATGATTCTCTAGTCAATCAGTCTGCCACAGGTTTCTCTAGTCAATCAGTCTTCCACAGGTTTCTCTAGTCAATCAGTCTGTCACAGGTTTCTATAGTCAATCAGCCTGCCACAGGTTGTTATAGTCAATCAGTCAGTGTATTAGTCTGCCACAGGTTTCTCTAGTCAATCAGTATGCCACAGTTTTTCTCTAGTCAATCAGTATGCCACAGGTTTCTCTAGTCAATCAGTCTTCCACAGGTTTCTCTAGTCAATCAGTCTGCCACAGGTTTCTATAGTCAATCAGTCTGCCACAGGTTTCTCTAGTCAATCAGTCTGCCACAGGTTTCTCTAGTCAATCAGTATGCCACAGGATTCTCTAGTCAATCAGTCTTCCACAGGTTTCTCTAGTCAATCAGTCTGCCACAGGATTCTATAGTCAATCAGTCTGCCACAGGTTTCTCTAGTCAATCAGTATGCCACAGGATTCTCTAGTCAATCAGTCTTCCACAGGTTTCTCTAGTCAATCAGTCTGCCACAGGATTCTCTAGTCAATCAGTATGCCACAGGTTTCTCTAGTCAATCAGTCTGCCACAGGATTCTATAGTCAATCAGTCTGCCACAGGTTTCTCTAGTCAATCAGTATGCCACAGGATTCTCTAGTCAATCAGTCTTCCACAGGTTTCTTTAGTCAATCAGTCTGCCACGAGGATTCTCTAGTCAATCAGTATGCCACAGGTTTCTCTAGTCAATCAGTCTGCCACAGGATTCTATAGTCAATCAGTCTGCCACAGGTTTCTCTAGTCAATCAGTCTTCCACATGATTCTCTAGTCAATCAGTCTTCCACAGGTTTCTCTAGTCAATCAGTCTGCCACAGGTTGTTATAGTCAATCAGTCTGCCACAGGTTTCTCTAGTCAATCAGTCTTCCACAGGTTTCTCTAGTCAATTAGTCTGCCACAGGATTCTCTAGTCAATCAGTATGCCACAGGTTTCTCTAGTCAATCAGTCTGCCACAGGTTTCTCTAGTCAATCAGTCTGCCACAGGTTTCTCTAGTCAATCAGTCTGCTACAGGTTTCTCTAGTCAATCAGTCTGCCACAGGATTCTCTAGTCAATTAGTCTGCCACAGGTTTCTCTAGTCAATCAGTCTGCTACAGGTTTCTCTAGTCAATCAGTCTGCTACAGGTTTCTCTAATCAATCAGTATGCCACAGGTTTCTCTAGTCAATCAGTCTTCCACAGGTTTCTCTAGTCAATCAGTATGCCACATGATTCTCTAGTCAATCAGTCTGCTACAGGTTTCTCTAGTCAATCAGTCTGCTACAGGTTTCTCTAGTCAATCAGTATGCCACAGGTTTCTCTAGTCAATCAGTCTGCCACAGGATTCTATAGTCAATCAGTCTGCCACAGGTTTCTCTAGTCAATCAGTCTGCCACATGATTCTCTAGTCAATCAGTTTTCCACAGGTTTCTCTAGTCAATCAGTCTGTCACAGGTTTCTATAGTCAATCAGCCTGCCACAGGTTGTTATAGTCAATCAGTCTGCCACAGGTTTCTCTAGTCAATCAGTCTGCCACAGGTTTCTCTAGTCAATCAGTCTGCTACAGGTTTCTCTAGTCAATCAGTATGCCACAGGTTTCTCTAGTCAATCAGTCTTCCACAGGTTTCTCTAGTCAATCAGTCTGCCACAGGATTCTCTAGTCAATCAGTATGCCACAGGATTCTCTAGTCAATCAGTCGTCCAAAGGTTTCTCTAGTCAATCAGTATGCCACATGATTCTCTAGTCAATCAGTCTGCTACAGGTTTCTCTAGTCAATCAGTCTTCCACAGGTTTCTCTAGTCAATCAGTCTTCCACAGGTTTCTCTAGTCAATCAGTCTTCCACAGGTTTCTCTAGTCAATCAGTATGCCACAGGTTTCTCTAGTCAATCAGTCGTCCACAGGTTTCTCTAGTCAATCAGTATGCCACATGATTCTCTAGTCAATCAGTCTGCCACAGGTTTCTCTAGTCAATCAGTATGCCACAGGTTTCTCTAGTCAATCAGTCTTCCACAGGTTTCTCTAGTCAATCAGTATGCCACATGTTTCTCTAGTCAATCAGTATGCCACATGATTCTCTAGTCAATCAGTCTGCCACAGGTTTCTCTAGTCAATCAGTCTGCCACAGTTTTCTCTAGTCAATCAGTCTGCCACAGGTTTCTCTAGTCAATCAGTATGCGACAGGTTTCTCTAGTCAATCAGTATGCCACATGATTCTCTAGTCAATCAGTCTGCCACAGGTTTCTCTAGTCAATCAGTCTGCTACAGGTTTCTCTAGTCAATCAGTCTGCTACAGGTTTCTCTAGTCAATCAGTATGCCACAGGTTTCTCTAGTCAATCAGTCTTCCACAGGTTTCTCTAGTCAATCAGTATGCCACATGATTCTCTAGTCAATCAGTCTGCTACAGGTTTCTCTAGTCAATCAGTCTGCTACAGGTTTCTCTAGTCAATCAGTATGCCACAGGTTTCTCTAGTCAATCAGTCTGCCACAGGATTCTATAGTCAATCAGTCTGCCACAGGTTTCTCTAGTCAATCAGTCTTCCACAGGTTTCTCTAGTCAATCAGTCTGTCACAGGTTTTTATAGTCAATCAGCCTGCCACAGGTTGTTATAGTCAATCAGTCAGTGTATTAGTCTGCCACAGGTTTCTCTAGTCAATCAGTATGCCACAGTTTTTCTCTAGTCAATCAGTATGCCTCAGGTTTCTCTAGTCAATCAGTCTTCCACAGGTTTCTCTAGTCAATCAGTCTGCCACAGGTTTCTATAGTCAATCAGTCTGCCACAGGTTTCTCTAGTCAATCAGTCTGCCACAGGTTTCTCTAGTCAATCAGTCTGCCACAGGTTTCTCTAGTCAATCAGTCTGCTACAGGTTTCTCTAGTCAATCAGTCTTCCACAGGTTTCTCTAGTCAATCAGTATGCCACAGGTTTCTCTAGTCAATCAGTCTGCCACAGGATTCTCTAGTCAATCAGTATGCCACAGGTTTCTCTAGTCAATCAGTCTGCCACAGGTTTCTCTAGTCAATCAGTCTGCTACAGGTTTCTCTAGTCAATCAGTCTGCTACAGGTTTCTCTAGTCAATCAGTCTTCCACAGGTTTCTCTAGTCAATCAGTATGCCACAGGTTTCTCTAGTCAATCAGTCTGCCACAGGATTCTCTAGTCAATCAGTATGCCACATGATTCTCTAGTCAATCAGTCTGCCACAGGATTCTCTAGTCAATCAGTCTGCTACAGGTTTCTCTAGTCAATCAGTCTGCTACAGGTTTCTCTAGTCAATCAGTATGCCACAGGTTTCTCTAGTCAATCAGTCTTCTACAGGTTTCTCTAGTCAATCAGTATGCCACAGGTTTCTCTAGTCAATCAGTCTTCCACAGGTTTCTCTAGTCAATCAGTATGCCACAGGATTCTCTAGTCAATCAGTCTTCCACAGGTTTCTCTAGTCAATCAGTCTGCCACAGGATTCTATAGTCAATCAGTCTGCCACAGGTTTCTCTAGTCAATCAGTATGCCACAGGATTCTCTAGTCAATCAGTCTTCCACAGGTTTCTCTAGTCAATCAGTCTGCCACAGGATTCTCTAGTCAATCAGTATGCCACAGGTTTCTCTAGTCAATCAGTCTGCCACAGGATTCTATAGTCAATCAGTCTGCCACAGGTTTCTCTAGTCAATCAGTATGCCACAGGATTCTCTAGTCAATCAGTCTTCCACAGGTTTCTCTAGTCAATCAGTCTGCCACGAGGATTCTCTAGTCAATCAGTATGCCACAGGTTTCTCTAGTCAATCAGTCTGCCACAGGATTCTATAGTCAATCAGTCTGCCACAGGTTTCTCTAGTCAATCAGTCTTCCACATGATTCTCTAGTCAATCAGTCTTCCACAGGTTTCTCTAGTCAATCAGTCTGCCACAGGTTGTTATAGTCAATCAGTCTGCCACAGGTTTCTCTAGTCAATCAGTCTTCCACAGGTTTCTCTAGTCAATCAGTCTGCCACAGGATTCTCTAGTCAATCAGTATGCCACAGGTTTCTCTAGTCAATCAGTCTGCCACAGGTTTCTCTAGTCAATCAGTCTGCCACAGGTTTCTCTAGTCAATCAGTCTGCTACAGGTTTCTCTAGTCAATCAGTCTGCCACAGGATTCTCTAGTCAATTAGTCTGCCACAGGTTTCTCTAGTCAATCAGTCTGCTACAGGTTTCTCTAGTCAATCAGTCTGCTACAGGTTTCTCTAATCAATCAGTATGCCACAGGTTTCTCTAGTCAATCAGTCTTCCACAGGTTTCTCTAGTCAATCAGTATGCCACATGATTCTCTAGTCAATCAGTCTGCTACAGGTTTCTCTAGTCAATCAGTCTGCTACAGGTTTCTCTAGTCAATCAGTATGCCACAGGTTCCTCTAGTCAATCAGTCTGCCACAGGATTCTATAGTCAATCAGTCTGCCACAGGTTTCTCTAGTCAATCAGTCTGCCACATGATTCTCTAGTCAATCAGTTTTCCACAGGTTTCTCTAGTCAATCAGTCTGTCACAGGTTTCTATAGTCAATCAGCCTGCCACAGGTTGTTATAGTCAATCAGTCTGCCACAGGTTTCTCTAGTCAATCAGTCTGCCACAGGTTTCTCTAGTCAATCAGTCTGCTACAGGTTTCTCTAGTCAATCAGTATGCCACAGGTTTCTCTAGTCAATCAGTCTTCCACAGGTTTCTCTAGTCAATCAGTCTGCCACAGGATTCTCTAGTCAATCAGTATGCCACAGGATTCTCTAGTCAATCAGTCGTCCACAGGTTTCTCTAGTCAATCAGTATGCCACATGATTCTCTAGTCAATCAGTCTGCTACAGGTTTCTCTAGTCAATCAGTCTTCCACAGGTTTCTCTAGTCAATCAGTCTTCCACAGGTTTCTCTAGTCAATCAGTCTTCCACAGGTTTCTCTAGTCAATCAGTATGCCACAGGTTTCTCTAGTCAATCAGTCGTCCACAGGTTTCTCTAGTCAATCAGTATGCCACATGATTCTCTAGTCAATCAGTCTGCCACAGGTTTCTCTAGTCAATCAGTATGCCACAGGTTTCTCTAGTCAATCAGTCTTCCACAGGTTTCTCTAGTCAATCAGTATGCCACATGTTTCTCTAGTCAATCAGTATGCCACATGATTCTCTAGTCAATCAGTCTGCCCCAGGTTTCTCTAGTCAATCAGTCTGCCACAGTTTTCTCTAGTCAATCAGTCTGCCACAGGTTTCTCTAGTCAATCAGTATGCGACAGGTTTCTCTAGTCAATCAGTATGCCACATGATTCTCTAGTCAATCAGTCTGCCACAGGTTTCTCTAGTCAATCAGTCTGCTACAGGTTTCTCTAGTCAATCAGTCTGCTACAGGTTTCTCTAGTCAATCAGTATGCCACAGGTTTCTCTAGTCAATCAGTCTTCCACAGGTTTCTCTAGTCAATCAGTATGCCACATGATTCTCTAGTCAATCAGTCTGCCACAGGTTTCTCTAGTCAATCAGTCTTCCACAGGTTTCTCTAGTCAATCAGTCTGTCACAGGTTTCTATAGTCAATCAGCCTGCCACAGGTTGTTATAGTCAATCAGTCAGTGTATTAGTCTGCCACAGGTTTCTCTAGTCAATCAGTATGCCACAGTTTTTCTCTAGTCAATCAGTATGCCACAGGTTTCTCTAGTCAATCAGTCTTCCACAGGTTTCTCTAGTCAATCAGTCTGCCACAGGTTTCTATAGTCAATCAGTCTGCCACAGGTTTCTCTAGTCAATCAGTCTGCCACAGGTTTCTCTAGTCAATCAGTCTGCCACAGGTTTCTCTAGTCAATCAGTCTGCTACAGGTTTCTCTAGTCAATCAGTCTTCCACAGGTTTCTCTAGTCAATCAGTATGCCACAGGTTTCTCTAGTCAATCAGTCTGCCACAGGATTCTCTAGTCAATCAGTATGCCACAGGTTTCTCTAGTCAATCAGTCTGCCACAGGTTTCTCTAGTCAATCAGTCTGCTACAGGTTTCTCTAGTCAATCAGTCTGCTACAGGTTTCTCTAGTCAATCAGTCTTCCACAGGTTTCTCTAGTCAATCAGTATGCCACAGGTTTCTCTAGTCAATCAGTATGCCACAGGATTCTCTAGTCAATCAGTATGCCACATGATTCTCTAGTCAATCGGTCTGCCACAGGATTCTCTAGTCAATCAGTCTGCTACAGGTTTCTCTAGTCAATCAGTCTGCTACAGGTTTCTCTAGTCAATCAGTATGCCACAGGTTTCTCTAGTGAATCAGTCTTCTACAGGTTTCTCTAGTCAATCAGTATGCCACAGGTTTCTCTAGTCAATCAGTCTTCCACAGGTTTCTCTAGTCAATCAGTATGCCACAGGATTCTCTAGTCAATCAGTCTTCCACAGGTTTCTCTAGTCAATCAGTCTGCCACAGGATTCTCTAGTCAATCAGTATGCCACAGGTTTCTCTAGTCAATCAGTCTGCCACAGGATTCTATAGTCAATCAGTCTGCCACAGGTTTCTCTAGTCAATCAGTATGCCACAGGATTCTCTAGTCAATCAGTCTTCCACAGGTTTCTCTAGTCAATCAGTCTGCCACAGGATTCTCTAGTCAATCAGTATGCCACAGGTTTCTCTAGTCAATCAGTCTGCCACAGGATTCTATAGTCAATCAGTCTGCCACAGGTTTCTCTAGTCAATCAGTATGCCACAGGATTCTCTAGTCAATCAGTCTTCCACAGGTTTCTCTAGTCAATCAGTCTGCCACAGGATTCTCTAGTCAATCAGTATGCCACAGGTTTCTCTAGTCAATCAGTCTGCCACAGGATTCTATAGTCAATCAGTCTGCCACAGGTTTCTCTAGTCAATCAGTCTTCCACATGATTCTCTAGTCAATCAGTCTTCCACGGGTTTCTCTAGTCAATCAGTCTGCCACAGGTTGTTATAGTCAATCAGTCTGCCACAGGTTTCTCTAGTCAATCAGTCTTCCACAGGTTTCTCTAGTCAATCAGTCTGCCACAGGATTCTCTAGTCAATCAGTATGCCACAGGTTTCTCTAGTCAATCAGTCTGCCACAGGTTTCTCTAGTCAATCAGTCTGCCACAGGTTTCTCTAGTCAATCAGTCTGCTACAGGTTTCTCTAGTCAATCAGTCTGCCACAGGATTCTCTAGTCAATTAGTCTGCCACAGGTTTCTCTAGTCAATCAGTCTGCTACAGGTTTCTCTAGTCAATCAGTCTGCTACAGGTTTCTCTAATCAATCAGTATGCCACAGGTTTCTCTAGTCAATCAGTCTTCCACAGGTTTCTCTAGTCAATCAGTATGCCACATGATTCTCTAGTCAATCAGTCTGCTACAGGTTTCTCTAGTCAATCACTCTGCTACAGGTTTCTCTAGTCAATCAGTATGCCACAGGTTTCTCTAGTCAATCAGTCTGCCACAGGATTCTATAGTCAATCAGTCTGCCACAGGTTTCTCTAGTCAATCAGTCTGCCGCATGATTCTCTAGTCAATCAGTTTTCCACAGGTTTCTCTAGTCAATCAGTCTGTCACAGGTTTCTATAGTCAATCAGCCTGCCACAGGTTGTTATAGTCAATCAGTCTGCCACAGGTTTCTCTAGTCAATCAGTCTGCCACAGGTTTCTCTAGTCAATCAGTCTGCTACAGGTTTCTCTAGTCAATCAGTATGCCACAGGTTTCTCTAGTCAATCAGTCTTCCACAGGTTTCTCTAGTCAATCAGTCTGCCACAGGATTCTCTAGTCAATCAGTATGCCACAGGATTCTCTAGTCAATCAGTCGTCCACAGGTTTCTCTAGTCAATCAGTATGCCACATGATTCTCTAGTCAATCAGTCTGCTACATGTTTCTCTAGTCAATCAGTCTTCCACAGGTTTCTCTAGTCAATCAGTCTTCCACAGGTTTCTCTAGTCAATCAGTCTTCCACAGGTTTCTCTAGTCAATCAGTATGCCACAGGTTTCTCTAGTCAATCAGTCGTCCACAGGTTTCTCTAGTCAATCAGTATGCCACATGATTCTCTAGTCAATCAGTCTGCCACAGGTTTCTCTAGTCAATCAGTATGCCACAGGTTTCTCTAGTCAATCAGTCTTCCACAGGTTTCTCTAGTCAATCAGTATGCCACATGTTTCTCTAGTCAATCAGTATGCCACATGATTCTCTAGTCAATCAGTCTGCCACAGGTTTCTCTAGTCAATCAGTCTGCCACAGTTTTCTCTAGTCAATCAGTCTGCCACAGGTTTCTCTAGTCAATCAGTATGCCACAGGTTTCTCTAGTCAATCAGTCTGCCACAGGATTCTCTAGTCAATCAGTATGCCACATGATTCTCTAGTCAATCAGTCTGCCACAGGTTTCTCTAGTCAATCAGTCTGCCACAGTTTTCTCTAGTCAATCAGTCTGCCACAGGTTTCTCTAGTCAATCAGTATGCCACATGATTCTCTAGTCAATCAGTCTGCCACAGGTTTCTCTAGTCAATCAGTCTGCCACAGTTTTCTCTAGTCAATCAGTCTGCCACAGGTTTCTCTAGTCAATCAGTATGCCACATGTTTCTCTAGTCAATCAGTATGCCACATGATTCTCTAGTCAATCAGTCGTCCACAGGTTTCTCTAGTCAATCAGTCTGCCACAGGTTTCTCTAGTCAATCAGTATGCCACAGGTTTCTCTAGTCAATCAGTATGCCACAGGTTTCTCTAGTCAATCAGTCGTCCACAGGTTTCTCTAGTCAATCAGTCTGCCACAGGTTTCTCTAGTCAATCAGTCTTCCACAGGATTCTCTAGTCAATCAGTATGCCACAGGTTTCTCTAGTCAATCAGTATGCCACATGATTCTCTAGTCAATCAGTCGTCCACAGGTTTCTCTAGTCAATCAGTATGCCACAGGTTTCTGTAGTCAATCAGTCTGCCACAGGTTTCTGTAGTCAATCAGTATGCCACAGGTTTCTGTAGTCAATCAGTATGCCACAGGATTCTCTAGTCAATCAGTATGCCACAGGTTTCTCTAGTCAATCAGTCTGCCACATGATTCTCTAGTCAATCAGTCGTCCACAGGTTTCTCTAGTCAATCAGTATGCCACATGATTCTCTAGTCAATCAGTCTGCCACAGGTTTCTATAGTCAATCAGTATGCCACAGGTTTCTATAGTGTATCAGTCTGCCACAGGTTTCTCTAGTCAATCAGTCTGCCACAGGTTTCTATAGTGTATCAGTCTGCCACAGGTTTCTCTAGTCAATCAGTCTGCCACAGGTTTCTCTAGTCAATCAGTATGCCACAGGTTTCTGTAGTCAATCAGTCTGCCACAGGTTTCTCTAGTCAATCAGTCTGCTACAGGTTTCTCTAGTCAATCAGTCTTCCACAGGTTTCTCTAGTCAATCAGTATGCCACAGGTTTCTCTAGTCAATCAGTCTGCCACATGTTTCTCTAGTCAATTATTCAGCCACATGTTGTTATAGTCAATAAGTCCGCCACACATTTATTCTGGCGTAAATCAGTCTTCCGCAGATTTCTGCATGCAGCCAATATCAGTCTTACATATGTTTGTGTAATAGGTTAGTCTACTACAGGTTTCAATCGTCATGTTTTTATATTCAGTCACAGCAGGTTTCTTTAGTCGGCCAGTATAATAATTATAATAAAAAACGTGGTAGTTGTAAATAAACGAAATTGGTCTATAAATACGGTGTTCCCAAAACGGGAAAAAGCCCCGGGAGAATATACATTTGTTAGAATAAAGTATTCTTTTTCAAGAATTTATCTTACTTTTTTCAGCATGGGTTTCTTTATTTTTTGTTTTCCCAGTTATGACTCTATAATATTTTCCATTGAGACCACATACATATGTCAGCCGTCTTACTATTTATTCTTTCTTCAAAAAATCTCATAAAATGGATAAGATTTCTTACATAGTCTATAAGATATCTTATAAACTTTAGGAGATATCTTATAAATAATTTTTATATCACATATTTTATAAAACATATAAGCTAGATGACTTATAAAGTATATAAGATATCCTATAGATATCATATAAAGTATATCTTATTAAGCATATAAGTCATCTTAAAAAACGTTATAAAAGCCATGATATATCGTATAATTTTCTTTATAAGATTTTTTTTATATTCTTTAAAAGATATCTTTTGAAATATAAGATATCTTTTAGATAACACCTTGATATTTTCATCTATAATATTATCAATGAACGTGTATATATAAATATTCATACTCGTCTATATACTAATTCCACAGAAGCACTATATAGACGAGTAGGAGAATCTTCACATACACGTTATTGCTGTGAACTGTGCCAAAACATTTGAAAATGGCGGGAAACGAGTGATTTCCCTTTGGTTAAAGTTAAATTAAATTCTTCTTTAATTTATGGGTCAGAAATATTCAATTGAAATGTTTCATTTTTTCTTATTTTATTTATAGAATGCTTCATTCTATTTACTTACATTTGTTTTAAATCCCAAATTCTTCAAATACCTAGGTCCGCGGTAAATGTAAGAGGTCAGAGGTCAACAAAATAAAGATGTTCGTCATGCAGGAATACTGGGTTTGAAGTTTACCCCCGAATTTGAAGCATTGTTTTGAGTTTAGAACGATGCTTTGGTGTCTTTTATAGTCAGTTACTTATCTACATGTGTATTATAATATTTAATTGACTTTTTATCATATAACAAGTTCAAAACTATCGACATTTCATTTGTAAATGTAAGAGGCAAAATTTTTATTTTTATTTATTTTGATTTTGTCCTGTTAATAAGGACTTTCACCCAATCCATATTGTTAACAAGATGTGAATGACTGACAAGATGTCATACAATCGTGGAAAACCTGTTCCTGCTCCGCGACCAGGATCTAACACTAGATCTCCAGTGTCACCTGGGGCTCATCACCAGCAGCAGAGTTCTATGGACCAAGAAAGACCCATGCCATCACAGATAATGGAAGCTGCTATAGCAGGGATGAGTGCTCATCATAATCATCCTAATGAAGCAAAAGCCAAGACAGTTCTCAAAGAGGCAGTGGATGCTGTTGTCAACAGTTTTGCAAAGCACTCTCATGGCTACGGGCGAGGTAAAAATTAACACATGGGTAACAATTAAATTTGTGGCAAAGAAACAAGATATTAGGGGTGTAACAATACTACTTTCTCACAATCTTGACAAATGATTCAATCCATATCACAATACTGATCTTTGCTAATTTTGATTTTACAATGTAGAAATGCTAAATTCTACCAATTACATGTAAAGCGGTAAAAAGCAATTGTAAATATGCAGGATTATTATCATTTAAATGTTTAATTCAGTCCTTTTAATGAATTAATGGGTTTCAGTCTCAAAATTTGTTGTTGTAAGACCAAAAACAATAAACTTTCGTAGAATGGCACAATATAATTAAGAATTGATCCAGAATCATCAAGTTGATGACGATTCGATACCAGTATTGTAGGAAAATATCATGATTCTGATGCATCACATTTTATCCGTATACTCCTACAAAAAACATGAACTGATGACCCATACACAACAAAAGAGTCTGACTTGTACCACTGGTTAGCTTTTCATTTGTAATTTATTTTGGTCCTTGCCCAATTGGCCAAACAGGGAGACAATTATGACAAGTAGAAATGTTTGTAGTTCATGTGTGTACCTGTCATGTCTGTGCCTATTGGAGCATCAGTCAATACACATGATACAAGAGTTAATTAGTCCTTTCACCATAATTGCAAGTCCAAGTCATGCAAGTTTGAGGATCTTGGACTGTAACTATTCATAATCAGTTTGTAGTGAAGATTGTACTTGGCCAATTGCTAAGCCCATGTTAGCTTATGCCAGTGACAATCTGTCATCTGTTAACAATTTCTTATTCTTCTCCTCTGAAACCACTTCGTTTTCACAAATTTATTATACCCCCTGCTTGAAATGAGATGATATTATAGTAATAGGGGTGTTAATCCCTCCTTCCATTATACCTCATGATGATCAGGGTACCCATCTCTTAATCACGACTCCTCCTAAACCCGTTGATGGATTTTTATGAAACTTTTTTATACTCCTGCTTGAATACTACCAGTGGGTGTATATAGTGATAGGGGTGTCTGTCCATCCTTTTATTATACCTGAGTCCTCATGATCAGGGTACCCACAACTCCTCCTATATGTGTATATATACCCCATGATGAATTTTCGTGAAACTCAAAAAATCTTTGTGACAAAACAAGATGTTCAATTTCTATTTTAAAAATTTATCAGAATTACTTTTGGGGTTTCCCATGGCAAAACATTGACTTACGCAGCCATTAAATGACAAGGGGGTATCCATCTTATCTGCCACTCCTCTTGAACCCCTTCGTGGGTTTTCATGAAACTTTCACACAATCTTTGTTTCTTAATGTAGATACATGTATGCACCTCCTATTGTAAAATTTCTTTTGATTGATTTTTGGGGCTGGGGCTACATGTACATGTATTTATTTTGAGAAAAATTGTAACCTCTATTTTTTACAATATTGCAAGAAGAACTCAAGTGTACATTTTATATGCATCAACTTCCCGTTTAAACCAATGCAAAATGTTCCATGAAAATCATTGGTCTGTTCTACTCATGAAATCTTGAAACCTTTGATGTTTTATAAATTAGTCAAAACTGATCAAACAATCTATGTTATTTTTCTTTTTATGGGATTTTTTACATGTATTTCTTGAAAATTACATGTATTTGCAGAACAGCTCGGCATTATTATTTTGAAATGGTGTTTGTTTGTATAAAAATGTTTAGGGAATTTTTTTCCTATGCGTAACTTTTTTGTGCACACATGACATTCAATTAACTTTGTTACAGAAGTGAAAAATAACAAGATATATGATATATCAGAGATCACAGGGTTACAGATTTAGTAGTTTATATTAACGTCAATATCATGTTTAGTAGATATATACCTGAAGGCAATGAGGTAGCTGACTATAAATTGATATCTGAATCATGGTTGTTTGGCTTTGATATTAATCAGGGTTTAACACCTAGAATTTGTCAGATTATTATGATTAACAGTTATCATACATAATCAAAATTGTACAAACATATTGTGTTTGTGACATACAACACATGAAATCATGTACATGTATATATATTCATTTGACTTAGGATGCAATGTACACATTCAAATACATGTATGTACATTTCAGATTTCTTTGGGGGGTCACTTGATGATCATGGTGATGTACAAATGTAAACTTTTCTTGAAGTGCTAGTCATTAGTTAAGCATTCAGTACATGGTACAATTCTTTTAATTTAAGACATACATGTACATGACAAAGCTTAATATTCTATAGTCTGAACTATTTTCTGCCTGAACAAGTTTTTTTCCTTGAATTATAATTATTTTCATTCAATTACCTAATAAATATTTCATCTTTCATAATACATGATGTACATGTACACTTAAAGATTTTTAAACGAGTGAAATTAAAAATTAGAAGAAATGATTTTCATTCTGACAGAATGTTCAGGGATGCATATGAGAAATAGGACTTTTTCAAAGTATACATGGAAAGTGTCATATTTTGATGTTCATATATACATTGTATTGGTGATAAAACTTTCTTTAACAATAGAATTTATTGTGCCTCTGCACCAGTTCACCTGTGATGCATTTTGCATTGCATTCCTATAATATTTTGATATTTTATAAAATCCTTACTTTAATACACAGGTTACAATTCTTTGTACATGTACAGGTATGCTGTTTTGTGTTCCCACATAAAAAGTACTAGTACATTAAACATGTTAAATATGTAATAAATTAATGTCTTGAAATGTAATTAAACATGCTGGTTATAAATTGAATATTATATTAAAAATGTGGCAATATTTAGAGATCCAAGATCCCTTCATCTGGCCATAGATTTGAATGTTTAATTTGCAAAATTCCTCAGTCAGAATTGGTCAAAATGGAATACATGTACATTACATGCATTTTGCAAATGTAAGCAAGTCATTTATTTGATCAGTCGTTTGCATTTAACATATGCTTCAATAACATTGTAGCACAAAGTCTGTGTGGTTTAACTTTTAACATGTATAGAATTACATGAGCTATCAATGGGTCTGACTGTAACGTTTATTTTAGTGACAATCCACCAAATCCTACAAGTTTCATCTTTATACATGTACATGTATTACAGGATTTTTTTGCCTGGCGTACAGTACAATTTACATGTAGATGTATTCCCTATGCTTGTCACATGAATGCTCTTTTAATGTTTCTTTATGTATCATGTATTTCAAATCATATTCTTGTTCACTTAAGTCAGTTGATCATTGGGTGTTTTAGAACACAAACTACATTTACATCTACATGCACTTTTTATGAAAGAACTTGATCATCAGTAATTGCATCATGAACATTGGTGCATGTAAATAAATTTATGAAAATCTTTTGAAATTACAAATGTATGATTTTCCTTTCATTAACTTGCAACATTAACCTAAGTACATGCAAACATATTGGTATACTGTATTGAATGTTTCTTTGTGTATATTGCTAAACGATTACATGTCATACAAAATTGAAGTTATGTACATATATTATATATTCAAAACTCTCCAAAAAAAATTAAATGACTGTTTGAAGTTTAAATTGCTAACAGTTTATATAATCTCCTTTGTTATTGTAATCTTCAATTTCTTAAATTCTTTAAATAAGTTCAACTATTGATCAATTTAAATGTTCACGGCTACTTTTATTGGTAAAGAAAACAAATGAATGGGAGAGGAAAACTTCACCACTTTTCACATATCTGTTATATCATATTTAACATAAAGAGAAGGATTATCTGTAATGTTGATACATGTATTGTCTATATAAACAATTGATTTTCCTGGTGAATGGCTGACAAACACTCCAATACTTCTCTCCCTGCATGTCTCGGTAGACAAAGTATACATATACAGTATACTTTCTCCTTATTTACTTAAGTAGTAAGGGTATTTGACAAGGAATTATCAAATGTAAATTTATTTTATTGATATCAAAACTTAATGATACAATAAGGAATGAAACGTTTCTCTTTATCATGTTTATGTTAAACCGAAAGAGGGACATGACTAAAATCATGCACTTATTATATACATGTAGGCATGTGGTCACAGTGTATAGTACATGTATCTGTCCATCTCTCCAAGCATCATGATGGTTCTCATTTTGTTTAATGTTATGATGTGCTATACATGTATGTTTGATAAAGCTGATACATGATGAGACAAAAGCATAAAACAATATATTATTTTAGAATATAACATAGAAAAACAACCAAAGAGAAGAAAAAGAACATTTATTGCTGATAACCTGAAAATGTTCAACGCCTTTGCGTTTTACTAACATACATTTGTATAGGAAGTGAATTTATGCATATGATGTAATGGATAGATATGATTACAGCATTTTTCTTTTGGTAAAAAAAAAAAATCATTACAAAAATGTTTAAATCTTTTAATAATGTTGAAAGTTAGAGACCCTTAGCTGGGTTCTAAATTCCTTTAAATATTTAATGAAAATATTGTGAAGATATTTATATAGCTTATTGAATATTTAGTCATAATTTCGATATAATGATCAGTGATTCACGGATGGTTAATCAGAAGTGATCATCAGAATCTAATGAAATATTCCTACAAGGCATTTATTGTAGATGTTAATCACTGATATCGTTTTAATTTTTAATGATTATTTGTAATGGGAACTGAAGGAAGATTAAACTTTATTGAATTCTGGGTTCCCACAGCTATTACCTATATATATATAACTTTTCTTAGATAATTATAGTGAAACCCAGTCTTTTTACCATAGTTGATAGTACCCCCAGAATTGCATGTATGTTTACAAAAAATTTTGAGCAGTTGGAAAACTGGATTTAAGGGATTGACAACATTGTTGTTTAAGTTAAGTCATTTTTAGCTCACCTGGACCGAAGGTCCATGTGAGCTATTGCCATCACTTGGCGTCCGTCGTCGTCGTTAACTTTTCTTTGAAAATCTTCTCCTCTGAAATGACTGAAGGGATTGCTTTGAAACTTTGCACACTTCATCTATGGGATGTCATCTACCAAGATTGCACAAATGGTGACCGCCGTCCAAACAACATGGCCGCTGTTACTAAAAATAGACTAGGGGGTCAGAGTACTGTTTTTGGCTTGTAAATTAAAAAGTATAAGAGATATATGAAATCTGATGCCACGCTGCTGCTTCAGCATCAAAAGCTCTACAAAAGTCTCCATTGAGTTGAAGTTGTCAGATGACCCCTAATAGGAGTTACTGCCCCTTAAAGGTGAAAAATAGCATTTTTTCATGTTTTTGGCCTATAGGATGAAAGCTATTGCAGATAGAGAAAAGTTGTTGCTTGCTTAAATGTTCAGCTCATTTAGCTCTACAAAAGTCTCCATAGAGTCGAAGTTGTCAGATGAACCCTTACAGGGGTTACAGTCCCTAAAATAACGTTTTTTCATATTTTGGCCTATGTAATGAAAATTATAGCAGATAGAGAGATGTGTTGCTTGCTTAAATGTTCAGCTCATTAAGCTCTACAAAGTCTCCATAGGATCAAAGTTGTCAGATGACCCCTTATAGGGGTTACGGCCCCTAAAATAACATTTTTTTCATGTTTTTGGCTTAGTGAATGAAACCATAGCAGATTGAGAGAAGCTGTTGCTTGCTTAAATGTTCAGCTCATAAAGCTCTACAAAAGTCTCCATAGGATCGAAGTTTTCAGATGACCCCTTATAGGGGTAACAGCCCCTAAAATGATGTTTTTTCATGTTTTTGGCTTAGTGAATGAAAACTATAGCAGATAGAGAAAAGCTGTTGTTTGCTTAAATGTTCAGTTCATTTACGTCTACAAAAGTTTTCATTGGGTCAAAGTTGTCAGATGACCTCTTATAGGGGTTACGGCCCCTAAAATAACGTTTTTTCATGTTTTTGGCCTATAGAATGAAACTACAGTAGATAGAGAAAAGCTGTTGCTTGCTTAAATGTTCAGCTCATTTAGCTCTACAAAATATTTGGTTGACATCAAGACCAGGTGAGCGATTCAGGCTCCTGGGAGCCTCTTGTTAAGTTTCCAGGATGGTTGCAGAAATTTTTGGAGGTGTAGTGTACCATGTGTACTGATGTGGTGCTCTAGGCCAATTTTGCAAACAATCTGCATGAAAGTAGCAATAGGGTCCAACTCTTAGTGGTGGATACAAGGGTGGGGGTAATCTGGAAGTTTAAACCCCCCTTTTCATTCGAAAATTTTGTAATTTAAGTGCATATTTTTGGCAAATTAAGCTTGGAACCCCTCTTTTGACTTAAGTACACAAACAGTGGAAACCTCCTTTCAAAAATATCTGGATCTGCACCTGCTTCTAGAACACCTTCTTAGATGTCTCAGTTAAATCTTAAGATTTAGTTTGTTTGGAGTAGGTGTTACTGTAAGCAGATTAGTTCTACTGATTTAAAAAAAGTTAAAAAAAGAAAATCTGTATAAATCTGGTCAGTTATAAGATTAGGCTTAAAAAGGGTCTTTTGTATTGTTTTTTGGGGACTAAAGTCACTAATGTTTCCCTTTCAATCTATTGATTTTAAGATATCGACAATAAGGTCATTCAAATACATAAACTACTATTAAGTTGATATGGTCTTGGACTTTCATGTATTTATGGACCTATTCACACATTCTTGTTTATAAGATTCAAAGTTACAAATTATAAATTATAAACTCTTTATCATTGCATAGATATGTATTAAGATGTCAAGTTTGATAGATTTGGAAAGGTGTTACATGTATTTTTGGTTGAAAAAATTTTAATAACGAAAAATGGATGGACAAGGACCATGGAAAAATAAACCTGGATATGGATGTTATGTTTCAAAGAAAGTCTTAAATTCAATGAAAGGTAAAAAAAAAAATCACCTAGTTATATACAGTACTATGTAGGTCTACATGTACATTGTGTATGTAAGTAAAGTTAAACATTTACTAGACTTTATTATTTCATTTTATACAATTTTACATAATATTGAATGGGATAAATATACACTATACTCATGAGTTTTTTAGAAAAAAAAAATTAAAATTAATGTATTTGATGTAATACATGTAATAGAAACTCTAAGTTTAAAAAGTGAAAATCTAAATGAATATTTTCATTTAATTGTTAAGTCATAGCTAAGTATAATCAGTTTGAGGAGACAGTACGTGATGTAGAGCTTAAACATCAGGCAAGCTCATTGCTTTTTCCCTTGTCAGGAGTGAAAATTTCTGACTTATTTCAATTATAACAATGTGTGCAGAGCTTGCCATTCATGTTTTAGGAGCACTTGAATTAGTCACAATTAAAGTCATTTGATTTTCAATATAGAAATAATTTATAACAGAACCTAAATTTTATTTTTCAGTAAATGTGGTAGAGGCCCTTCAGGAATTTTGGCAGATGAAGCAGGATAGAGGAGCTGATCTGAAGAACGGAGCTTTGGTGGTCTATGAATCTCAGCCCTCATCATCACCCCCTTACATCTGTTTTGTTACCCTACCAGGGGGTAGCTGTTTTGGTAGCTTTCAGGTAACATTCAGTGTTTACATGGTTTAGTAAGGAAGTAATTAAATGGTAATTAAATGAAACTTGAATAATTGCTGTGTTCTCTCTAGGTCCATATAGCACTGTGGTACCACTGTGCTATATTTTTTACCACAGTGCTATCTTGTAAAGATTTATAATAGAATGTGTCAGGACCACAGTGCTTTAGTTTTCAGAAAACCATGTTTTTACTGGCTACCACAGTGCTGTTAGAAATTTCTGGGGAGAACACTGAATTGTGTGCACATGACACAGTGAACAAAATCCATGAGGTGCTGACCATTTGTTAAGTCAATGTTTGTACAAATATAAATTTCATAAATCTGACAACTTTCAAATCTTAATTATAATGTTTTTCATGCTTCGAAAAGTTAAAGTGTGAAATACTGCCAAAATGACTAAACAAGATATATTACTATTATTTATAAATTTTCATACATTAAATGGCACACAGCTGGAGAACCACAAAATATTCACATACATTTGTACATGTAACAACAAAGAAACATGCACAGCAATCAAACAAAATGATTTCATTTAAGAAGTACAGAGATTCCCAAGGTTAAAATGACTTTACCAGACATTCGGTCTGGTAAAGCTTCTGCTTTTACCAGACCAAACAGTTTTTTGCAATGTTATGGTAATATAAAAGCGGAATTTTTACCAGACTTCTGGTCTGGCGGATACGATTTTTTTCTGGACTGACTGAATTTTGCCCAGATTCGTCCGTGAGTCTGATGTCCTTGGGAATCTCTGGAAGTACACATTTTAAAGTTAAATTTACCATACTTATAAGATTGAGTGTAAAGCTTACATTGTACATGTTGAATAGAAAAAAATATTTTAAACTGTTTTGAGGTAGAGCAATCATTTAATATATGACTTTTCGGGAAAGAGAACCTTTTTTCCCTTATTTTTGAATGGAGTGTCAAAATGTGAATTGGCAGGAAAACTCATAGAAATATACCGTTGGCTACCATCCATTGAATTTGTGCAGTTTAACCCCTGGCTGACTGCACATGTCTGTTGCTACAAATGGAAGGAAAAACAATATACCACTTGATATCTCATTAAGACTTTGTGTGTTTTTTTTTTAAAGTCACCTTAGACGTAGCTGGTTTAACCAACTGCTTATCATGCATTTCCTTACAAATATTAAGCTAATGATATAAACAGTTCAAAATCTTAAGATTTCTTGCAGAAAACATTACAAAAGCATAATTATGTGAAATAGAAAATACATGTGTGTGATTCTTAGAGTGCTTTATCAAATATTAATTACATATTTCACCATTATTGTTTGCTTTTATCACTTTTAATATATTTTCAATGCTGAAGTATAAATGCTTAGATATTTACAATATCTTATCTTCCAGCACTGTCCTACAAAAGCTGAAGCCAGAAGAAGCGCAGCCAAGATAGCCCTGATGAATTCTGTGTTTAATGAACACCCGTCACGTAGGATCACGGAAGAATTTATTGACAGGTCTCTACATGATGCAGGATCTGCATTTAAGGTATACATGAATCCATAGCCATACAATCCAGTGATTTCGGTCAAAATTATATAAATAGATGTTACCTCTGTTACATAATTTTCATTTAAGAATTGAATGTTTGTATTTTGATGTTTCGTTGGTGTGTAAAACTGTTGACCGAAGCACATTTTTAGCTCACCTGGACGGAAGGTCCATGTGAGCTATTGCCATCACTTGGCGTCCATTGTCGTCGTCCATCGTCGTTGTCCGTCGTTAACTTTTCTTTGAAAATCTTCTCCTCCAAAGCGACTGAAGGGATTGCTTTGAAACTTTGCACACTTCATCTATGGGATGTCCTCTACCAAGATTGCACAAATGGTGACCGCAGTCCAAACAACATGGCCGTCGTTACTAAAAATAGACCAGGGGGGTCAGACTACTGTTTTTGGCTTGTAAATAAAAAAATATAAGAGATAGATGAAATCTGATGCCACGCTACTGCTTCAGCATCAATAGCTCTACAAAAGTCTTCATTGAGTTGAAGTTGTCAATTGACCCCTTTTAGGAGTTACGGCCCCTTAAAGGTGAAAAATAGCATTTTTCATGTTTTTGGCCTATAGAATGAAAACTATTACAGATAGAGAAAAGTTGTTGCTTGCTTAAATGTTCAGCTCATTAAGCTCTACAAAAGTCTCTACAGGGTTGAAGTTGTCAGATGACCCCTTATAGGGGTTACAGCCCCTAAAATAACGTTTTTTTCATATTTTTGGCCTATGGAATGAAAACTAAAGCAGATAGAGAGAAGCTGTTGCTTACTTAAATGTTCAGTTCATTTGGCTATATAAAAGTCTTCATAGGGTCAAACTTGTCAGATGACCCCTTATAGGGGATACGGCCCCTAAAATACATTTTTTTCATGTTTTTGGCTTATAGAATGAAAACTATAGCAGATAGAGAGAAGCTGTTGCTTGCTTAAATGTTCAGCTCATAAAGCTCTACAAAAGTCTCCATATGATGGAAGTTGTCAGATGATTCCTTATAGGGGTAACGACCCCTAAAATGACGTTTTTTCATGTGTTTGGCTTAGTGAATGAAAACTATAGCAGATACAGAAAAGCTGTTGCTTGCTTAAATGTTTAGATCATTTAGCTCTTCAAAAGTTTTCATAGGGTCGAAGTTGTCAGATAACCCCTTATAGGGGTTTTGGCCCCAAAAATAACGTTTTTTCATGATTTGGGCATACAGCTACAGAATGAAACTATAGTAGATAGAGAGAAGCTGTTGCTTGCTGAAATGTTCAGCTCATGAAGCTCTACAAAAGTCTCCATAGGGTCGAAGTTGTCAGATGACCCCTTATAGGGGAAACGCCCCGTGGAATGACGTTTTTTCATGTTTTTGGCCTATACAATGAAAACTATAGCAGATAGAGAAAAGCTGCTGCTTGCTTAAATGTTCAGTTCATTTGGCTCTACAAAAGTCTTCATAGGATCAAACTTGTCAGATGACCCCTTATAGGGGATACAGCCCCTAAAATAATGTTTTTCATGTTTTTGGCTTAGTGAATGAAAACTATAGCAGATAGAGAGAAGCTGTTGCTTGCTTAAATGTTCAGCCCATAAAGCTCTACAAAAGTCTCCATAGGATGGAAGTTGTCATATGACCCCTTATAGGGGTAATGGCCCCTAAAATGATGTTATTTCATGTTTTTGGCTTAGTGAATGAAAACTATAGTATAGCAGATAGAGAAAAGCTGTTGCTTGCTTAAATGTTCAGTTCATTTAGCTCTACAAAAGTTTGCATAGGGTCCAAGTTGTCAGATGATCCCTAATAGGGGTTATGGCCCCTAAAATAATGTTTTTTCATGATTTGGGCCTACGGCTACAGAATGAAACTATAGTAGATAGACAAAAGCTGTTACTTGCTTAAACGTTCAGCTCATTTAGCTCTAGAAAAGTCTTTACATGTATAGGGGTGACTCAAGACCAGGTGAGCGATTCAGGCTCCTGGGAGCCTCTTGTTAATGAAGCGTGCTAGCGCTTCATGTTAAAAATGTGTGACTGGTCAACGGTTTAACAACCCTATGAAACATCAAAATACAAACATTCAATTCTTATAATTACATTTTAATGTTTTTTAATTTGTTTCTGATTTTTAGTTTTGTTTTGTGGTGTATGTTTGGGTATTTTATATTTGCGTATTAATATCCAAATGCGAATTCAAGTTGTGAGAATTTACCTGGATAAGAACAAATTTTAGTTGTGCATATAGTAAGGTCATAACCTGGCTACGGCCACTTGATTCAAGTGACATTTCATCGAGATATGAAAGACGATTCAAGGTGTCAATTTACCAATAGAATTACTGTATTTTAATTATATGCACGGTAAATGTAATTATAACAGTTTTATTTGCAAGTACACAACACACTTGTTGTATGGTTTCAGTATGATGTCCTTTATAGCGAGAATCAAAATTAGGTCTGTCCAACATCTACTTCCTGTTTACCAACTTAGTGAATTTTCAACATAACTAGTCAATTGTTGAAAATTTTCGTATAAGTTTTCTCATCAACAATATATCACAGTGACTTGAAATTTGGTATATTGCTTCAATATGAGGTCATTTAATGCGAGTATCAAAATTAGGTCTGTCAGATGTCTACTTCCTGTTTACCAACTTAGTCATTTTTCAAGATTTCTGTTCAATTGTTGAAAATTTTTGTAACAGTTTTCTCCCCCACTATTCATCTCAGCAATTTGATATTTGTTATATATCCTTGATTGCGGGTATCGAAATTAGGTCTGTCAGATATCAACTTCCTGTTGGGGTAGCAGGGGTATACTGAATGAGCAGTAGCTCACAGATTCCTTGTTTATTCTAAATTTTGGTTGTTACAGCATTATCAATTTTGTTGTTAACTAAGTCCATTATAAATCATTTAAAGTAGTACGCATGAAAAAATAGATGTGCAAAAAGATGCTCAGCCATTAGACACCCGCTCTACCAATCACAAGAACAAAGGTATTTTCTAAGAATTCTATACACCTGGAAAAAAGTTAAGCACCCCTAGACTTTTTATGCTTTTCAATGATTTGAAATAATTTCTAATTTTCATGAGTTTGGTCAGTTTTAATTCTTCAATATGTGACTGGAAGGATGTTAGCTTTCGGCTAAAAGCATATTTTAACCTTGAAAAACGGGAGATAACTCTTTAGGACACAAGACGCCAAACTGGTAGTAAAAAAACAAGGATTTCAGCAGGCATTCGTGCTAAAGGTGGAAATACTCGAAATTTACTCTTTGACGATACAGTATCAATCTTTTGATTATGATTTACCTTTTCGAGTGCGATTTGACAATTAATTAAAAGTTTCGAGCTTCAGGGGACCATACTTTTCGGAGACCATGTTTATGTACAAAAGCCATCTTTTTTGCCATGTCGTGTTATGTAAATAAACGATGTCTTTTTGTTTGTTACAAACATGTTAAATTGTGCTTAAGAGTGCATATTTTAGTTTGCAATAAAAATTTACAATGACTTTTTGTTAGATAATGGTTAAAAAGTGTTTTGAAAATGTATGATTTTAAAAAATCATAGGGGTGCTTAACTTTTTTCCAGGTGTATATTTTATCTTCCAGCACTGTCCTACTATTGTGCACTTGTGACATTTGTCATTCTTAATAAGTAAAAGGGTAAGAATTGATGATCTGACTTTTTTCTTTTCTCTGTTTCAGGGCAGTGCAAATGAAGAGAGTAATCCAGCAACAGGGATAGGTGCATTCAAATTTATGTTGGAGTCAAATAGAGGACGAACCATGCTTGAATTTCAAGAACTAATGACAGTATTTCAACTTCTTCACTGGAATGGAAGTCTAAAAGCGATGCGGGAAAGGAACTGTTCAAGACAGGAAGTTCTCGCTCATTATTCTAACCGTGCACTTGACGATGACATGAGATCGCAAATGGCCCTTGATTGGATAGCCAGAGAACAAGAGTCACCCAATATAATCAAACGAGAATTACAGATCGCTGAGCGAGAATTAGAGAGTGCAAGACTTGCTGGAAGAGAACTGAGATTTTATAAAGAGAAGCGAGACATTTTAGTATTAGCATTAAGTCAGATAGGACCTGCGGAGAGTATTGCATAATATGTTGTTATTGTATGATCAAATTAAATACATGAGCATTTTTATTCATTTTACATGTAATAAGAAACATTATGTAAAACTTTGTTCAAGAATGAAACTAAGGGGAATTTTTACAAATTTATGAAAAGAAAACATTTTTTGAATCACTGTTTCAGACCATAAAAATTAACTTTGTCATCAGATTCCAAATTTTTGTATTAATAATAATTGTCAGTTAATTACCCTGCCAATAAATTTGTATTTTCTTAAGATACATTATCATTTTCACAGGAGAAAGTCTTGATTAAGTTGTGCAAAAGCCAATATTGTAATTCAGGAAATTTTCTCAGCAGATTTATTTTCACGATTTTCACATTGAAATTGCTAGCACAAAAATTTAACAGCACAAATGTATTTATCTCTCATTGAAGTCTATTGACAATAACATTACAGTGGGAATGTAAAACTAAAATAAAATTCAGTTGTCTTACAGTGAAAAAAAGATGGCACAAAAATTTCTGGTTTACAGTAATTTGGCAAAAGGGAGATAATATAGAGTAATATACCTCGTTCTAAGAATACATGTATTTATTATTTTTGTTGTTTTTGAAAACTATGTTTTATCAGAATATTTCATCAATTTCAGTGCAAGCTTCTGTATATCTTAACCTTATTGCTTTCCTATTACTGTTAGTTTATTTATGAATTATAAACATGTATTTCTTTTGCTTATATGTAAATCATTGTTTGTGTATTTTTATTACTTTGTTATGGGATTTTGCCATTCAGAAATGCATTTTTGTATTTAAAAATTTCAAAATTAAGAATTCAGCTGTGTATATATAAAATTTCAATTATTTTATTTAAATGGTTGACAATGATTTTTAACATCGTCATAAAAAATTGCTGTAATGAAACAACGTCAGTCATAAATTTCCTTTACCCTCTTTTGATATCTCTAACCTTGATAGGCCACACAAAAATTGGTGCTGAAATTTGTGAGCGACTGTTTGCTGTAATTCCAAGAGACCACTGTTTTTATACAATTACTAATTAATGGTTAACTTTGATATCTTTTTTTTTCAAAAATAAGTAAAATTAGTCATTGCAGAGGTAAAATGAAATGTTTTTTTTTAAATTTTCACATGGCATTTAATGAAATTTCAATATACATGTAAATGTAAGATGATAGTGCAGAATTATGCAAAATGAGTTAGAATGGAAATTAATTTAAATAGAATTATTACAGCTGCTTTCCAAATTTTTTTACTGCACTTCATTTAAATAAAATTATTACAGCTGCTTTCCAAATTTGTTTACAACATTTTTTTTTTATTTAAATAGAATTATTACAGCTGCTTTCCAAATTTGTTTACAACATTTTTTTTTTATTTAAATAAAATTATTACAGTTGCTTTCCAAATTTGTTTACAACACTTTTTTTTATTTAAATAGAATTATTACAGCTGCTTTCCAATTTTTTTTACAGCACTTGATTTAAATAGAATTATTACAGATGCTTTTCAAATTTTGTACAGCACATTTTCTGATACAGCACTTGATTCAAATAAAATTATTACAGTTGCTTTCCAAATTTTTTACAGCACTTTATTTAAAATAGAATTATTACAGCTGCTTTCCAAATTTTTTTACAACACTTCATTTAAATAGAATTATTAGAGGAGCTTTCCAAATTTTGTACAGCACATTTTCTGATACATTTGTACAAAGTTTTTATGGTAAAATACCTAATGGCTCTGTTCTTTTTGGATTTAGTGCTGAATTGTCAATGCAAAGTTTGGAAAATCAGGACTATTATTTTGTTAAATAATTTATTTCGTTTACATTTACTCTCATACATGTCTTAGCAGTGCTTTTATGTACAACATATATCAGATGTTTGTGATGATATTTTTTATACATGTATTAATATTGTATTTATGTAAATTTTATCTGGTACATTTGATTAACAATCTGTGATGGTTCAATTTACTCAATTATATTCAGATAATATCATACACTCCCCCTCAATCATATATTTTTGTAATATTACTGTATACTATGTTGTAATGATCCATAAATCAGTAGATTTAGGAAATATAAATGAGATCACAGAAATATGTTTTTTTAATTTTCACATGGCATCATAGTAGTAAAATGTGGAAATGAAATTTGTCTAAAATTTTAAAAAGGGACTCTATTTTAAATGTGTATAATTTCTATATTAACTTTGTGGATTTGAAATAAAAACTTGGTATTAAGTTAAAAGACTATTTTGTTTGTGGTTTTTCAGAAGTTGCATGTCCTTCAAAATAATGCCTTTGTTAAGCAAAAACAAGGATTTGTACAAAATTCATGCACATTTATTAATAATAAAATATCCATTGGCTTGTGTCTCATTAAAATTTATACTATTTATTTTTATATTATATAAAATATAATGATTAACATATGTATCGTGATTTACTTTAAAAAATCCTTGTTCTATAGTAAAGACAACCTGTAAACAAGAATTTGTGTATAATTTTCTTAGTGCAATATTGTATATTTTAACAGATTTTGATTTGTTTTAAGTCATATGCATAAAGTTCATATGCTAATTTGTGTTGTGTTGTTCTCATTTGAAAATAGTTTTAATTCACTTGCTTCTTGCTTATATCATTTAGATTGAATTGTACTAAGATGTTTTCATAAAGAGGTGTTGCCATTTTGAATTCTATGCAATTATCAATTCATTTCATGTCATATTAAAAAAAAATATATATACTCTGCTTAGTGTGTATCTAAATTATGTTTGGGTTAAATTAACAGTGTTAAAGAGATAGTGAATGTCATTAATAAAATAAAATCTTTTCAAAAAATTCTTTTGACCTTAAAAACCTGATATGCATGCATACATTAATATACTTTGATATATTTTGGTGTTCATAAGGGTATCATTTTCATGTGCTGTTAACTTATAATTATATAATATGCATTTAATGTGTTGATGTCTCCTTTGTTTATGTATTATATGTATATAACCTTAAACTTACAGGCATAATATACCATGGTTACTAAATAAATAAAATAAAAAAATCTTGCCAAAATTTTGTCTTGTTTGAATATTTTAGTTAGGATTCTATCTAACTTTGCTGAGTTGACAGTTCTGCCTTTAATAAGTTCCTAGATCAGTTGTAGTATGGAAGTTGATTCTTAATTGATTTTGGACATGCTATGTGTATTGTTAAGGTTATTGACCCCCATCTTTCACAAAAGTGGAGGTTTTTTTCTGTCTGTTTGTCCCTCATTTCCTATTTCCAAAGCATAACTTTTGAATGCCATCATAAAATTTCACGAAACTTTCACAATATTAATTAAAGCAAGATTATCAAATAACATTTTTTGTCATATGTCAAAGATCAAATTTAATACAAGGTTTAAGATTTCAGAAATTTTATACTTTAATAAGCCTTTTTTGTTTTGGGGTCAAAGGTTAAGTTTACAAGTTTTAAAGACTTGAATTGGTTTCAGATTTTTGAGGTCAAAGGTCAAGTATACAAGTTTTGCCAGGCAGGTGATCTTGATCCAGCATGATGAATGTTATTGTTTATCTTGGATCACATGAAAGCAGCCCTTTTCCAATTAGACATATTTCAACTAGTATACTGTAGAAGCAGATATATTCGTGGGGGATTAATTTTTGTTTATTTCGTGGATAAGAAAAATCCACGAAATTAAATCCCCATGAATTTTGATATTTAGTTTAAGAGTGTATATCAAAATTAAAAATCCACGAAAATTTTCCCCACCAATTCAGTTTTGTGCTCTAAACCACGAAATTTTATCCCCACGAAAATAAATGATTATACAGTAGTTCTTTCATGTAAATGATAATGTGACCTTATCCAAGCATCATCAGTGATGTGAAGGATAAGGTACATTATATGAAGAAGCCTAAGGGCTTCGAGGGTTAAAAATGAACCTTTACTTTAGGTGAAGGTCGCACGCCTTTTTTCACAGCTGACTGACTTTTTAAATGGTCAATCGTATAAAAGCATAAACACACCTGTGTGCGTCCTCTTTTTAAATAAAGGCTGTAAACCAGTTGACAGCCTAAAATTAAGCATTTATTGGCAAAAAGACTGGGAGGGATAAATTATAGTAAGGGAGGGTAGTTATTAACCCTCGAAGCCCTTAGGCTTCTTCATATAATGTACCTTATCCTTCACATCACTGATGATGCTTGGATAAGGTCACATTATATTTCATAATCCCGGGCTTTGCTCGGGTTAAAAATGAACTCTTTAAAGCCCCAATAAATGCGCACACGGCACTGATAAAACAGAACCAAATTCAACATATCAATCATCTTTAAGTGCATACCAATAAAGTTCAAAAAAGTTATTCCTATTCTGTTAATAAACAAAAGAAAAGTTTTATATTTTATTACCCACAAAAAGAAACAACTGCCACAAGGCTGACTTAGATTATCCTTATAATCAAATGAAGCAAATAAATGTTAATTCACACAAATCACTTTTATAGTACGGTAGCTGCTTCCACCATAAGTCCTTAATTCCATATATTGGTGTTCCACACAATAGTTTAACGACAACAAACAATAAGTCTGATCGGTTCCTCCGATGAAAATATGTAAACTCCACAGACAGCATTAACATGATTAAAGTCCAAATATTTAAGAAAGTTCGATAATCCAACAGTTCTCAGTATATATTCGTCAGTAATACCATGAAAACTGTACAGTAAACTAACGCAAAATAAGACAGTCAAATGGGACTAAACAGCATCCTCCATGTCCTCTGAGATGGCTGCCCCAAATCATTGTGCACTGACAGACTACAAATTAGAATTGAAAACAGAATTCATATAAAGAGATTTTTTATTATTCTCAATATTCTTATAATAAAACTTCTTAAAAGTTTGAGCAGATGCCCAATTTGCTGTTTTGAGTATATCATTTAATGACATACCTGCATTACTAGCAGCAGTAGATGAAGCTGATCTAAATGAATGTGCCTTGAACTTAGAAATATCTATACCAGAATTCAACAGAACAACCCTAAGCCATCTGGCTATAGAGCAACTGGTAACAGACTTAAAAGTTTTAAATGACACAAATAATTTTTTACTTTTCCTTAAATTCTGTGTATTCAAAATGTAATGTTTTAATGTTATAAAAGGACAAATTTCTGGTCTATTAAATGGTGCAACAGTAACTTCTTGATTTAAATTACTTGGACGGCTAGTTTTCAGTAACGTACCAATTTTAAAAACAATACAATTCTCAGAACGATGAGCTAAACTTAAATCTAAACTAGCAAGAGTTTGAGACCTTTGAGCCGTTGCCAAAGCCAATAAAGCTACACATTTTAAAGTGAGCATTTTAAGAGTAAGATTATTCAGTGGATATAAAGATGCTAAATGGTTTAAAACCTGACCAACATTCCAGGTAAATACATATTTGACAACAGGAGGTCTCAAATTGAAAATTCCTTTCATAAATCTTTTAATGAAATAATTATTATTAAAAGAGGTATTTCCAATCATTGTCAGAGTCTGACACATGGCTGATTTATGAGAATTGACACAACTATATGATCTACCATTATGATATAAAATTGACAAATAATCCAAAAACTGTTTTACAGTTGGTTTAAAGGGATCAATTTGTTTTTTATTACACCACAGTAACCATTTTCTCCAAGAGTATTCATACTGTGTGTTAGTAGATCCTCTCCAAGAGTGAGACAAGATTTGTGCAGTTTTGCTTGAAAATCCTCTATTAATGAGGCTTTTCCTGATACAAGACAGGCGATAAGGAACAATTTCCTTTTGTTCATTGGGTGCCTTTCCTGACTGTGTGCTAACATTAACAAATCTGCACATTGAGGCAATTTGACTGGTGAAGCAATCAATAATTTTAATAATTTTGGAAACCATACTTGTGTTGTCCACATTGGTACAACTAATAAAACCTTCCTCACCTGATCGTCTTCTATCTTCATTAGTACTCTGCTGATCTGACTGAAAGGAGGAAAAATATAAGGTTTTAGATTATTCCATGAAATAGAAAAAGCATCAGATTCCCAGGCTTCAGGATCTGGGTACCAACTTACATATTTTTGTAACTGTCTGTTTAACCTTGATGCAAAGAGATCAACATCTGGCATGAAAAAATGATCAACAATTTGCCGAAACACAGACACTTTTAACTTCCATTCAGATGTATCTTTAAAACACCTTGATAAATTATCGGGCGTTACATTATCACAACCAGGAATATGAGTTGCTGAGATATAGATGTTTTTCTTTCTACACCAAATCCAAATTTGCTTAGTTATAACTAAAAGGGGAATAACTGAGCCTCCTTGATTATTTATATAACTAACTGCTGTGGAACTATCAGTTTTCACCAGGATATGGACATTTGATATGCGGTGACACAAAGAGATTAATGCAAAATAAATGGCTTTTAGCTCTAAAATATTAATATGCAATTTTTGTTCACTCAAATCCCAACGACCCTGTGTTGAACAATCAGTTTTATCTAGGAAAGCTCCCCAACCTGTCTTAGACGAATCTGTATGTAAAAAATGTTTGGGTGAGTTTTCACGAATCAATTTGCCATTTTCAGTGTGTATATTCTCTAACCACCAAGTTATTTCACTTCTGCTCTCATCAGAAATGCTCATATCAACATTATAATCTTTTCTGGACAGCCTAAGAGCTTTAGTCTTATCAATGTCTAGGTACCTATGAAACAAGTGAGCATGAGTAATTGCATAACGTGCAGAAGAGTACAATCCAACTAATTGTGCTACACACCTAATTTTTATTTTAGGAGTTTTTAATACCATGACCGAAAGTTCAATTATTTTTTGTATTTTTTCTTCTGGCAAGAAAACCTTGAACAAAACTGAATCTATGATATAACCTAAAAATGTTATCCTCTGTGAAGGGATAAAAACTGATTTCTCAATGTTAATTTCAAAACCTACTGACTGAATAAAATTCTGAACTACAGTTGTGTTACTTTCACTCATATTGTAAGTTTCTGCTTGTAATAAAGAATCATCAATATAAAAGTATGAATCGATTCCCATTTTTCGTATATGTGAGAAGACCACCTTCAAAACTTTTGTAAACACCCTAGGGGCACTTGCTAAACCAAACGGCAAACATTGAAAAGCATATAATTTGTTATCCCAAGCAAATTTTAAATATTTTCTATCTGACTCGTGAATTGGGATTGAAAAATATGCATCAGTTAAATCCAAAGATGTAAAATAGCTTCCTCTCTTTATACCTTTTAGGATTAAATCTAAATTCTCTTGTTTAAAATGATGATATGTAACAAACTCATTCAGATTTTTCAAATTAATGACAGGTCTAAACTTCCCATTTTTCTTTTTTACTAAGAAAAGATTAGAAATAAATTCCTCGACTTCATGTGCAACTTCTTTAATTGCACCTTTCCGTAACAATTCTGAAACCTCATTTTGAATCAAATTAACATTGCTTTCATTAAAAGTTATAGGAGTAGGAATTTTCTTTTGAAAAGGTATACTGTCAAATTCTATTTTGTATCCCTTCACAGTTGATAAAACCCATTTATCATTTGTTAAATCTTTCCACTGAGGTAAAAAATTTCTGAGATTGCCAGCAGTTTTAGATCTCTTACTGTTTACCTTTAATACTTGAATCGTTTCTGATTGAATCCTGCGGATTTTCCTTGGCCTCTGTTTGAGTATGTCCTCAGATTTCCCTGTCTGGTTTGGCCTCTTCTTCCTAAAAAACGGCCTTGTGACTGAAAGGTAGGATACATATATCTGCCACCTCTAGAACCCCTTGAAAATTGAAATCGACCTGATTGTCCTGAAATGTTCTTATTTATCTTATTGACTTCATTGATCTGTGTAAGTTTTTTACCAATGTCATCACCAAAGAGATTCTTCCATATCTCTTCATTCTTGTTGCATAACTGATGAAACTTTCTGTCAATGTGCGGTTTCAGCATGAGTTTTCTCTTCACTGAAAGCTCAAAGTGAGCATTACAAAGAATTGTCATGGCTTTGGACACTGAATCTCGAAGTAACTTAATATTACTATTGATATTTCCTGGGTTCTTAGTTTTCAGTACTGCAGCTACTGTGATAACTGGAATTAGGGCATAAGCCATTAACTTCTGGAGATACTGAAGGCTAAGATCTGAACTTTTTGCCTTTCTCTCTAAAAACTGCCATATTTCCGGATTCACAGGTGGTACAACCAAACTTTTGCAATTGGACGGAACTTTCAAATCCTGAATAATATTAGTGACATCCGTTTTCTTCTTGCATATGTTGAAAAGCTACTTTGTTTTTATTTTTGAATATATTTTGTTTCAATTCATATCGCAATTGTAAAAAAAATATTTCATTTCGCTTGTAAAATATTTATAGATACAATTTAACTTTGGGAAATGTCAAAGGTTAAACCTGCCTCATATTATTTTTAAAATTTCAAATTGTAATCAACATCAAAAAACATTTAACAGAAACTGCTTTATACTGTTTTTGTCTCGCCTGCGAAGCAGAGTGGGACATAGGTGTTACTTTACCGGCGACGACGGCATTAACTTTTTGGAAAAGTTTTATGAGCACCTCCATATCTCAAGAACTATAGGTCCTGGGTTGATGAAACTTGGTATGCATATGCCCCAGTAGTATCTTAGCACAGTTGCATCCCCATCTTTTGACCTTGACCTTGGTTTTCCGGTTGAGTGACTTTGACAATTTTCAATACATATAATAGCAATGGAAAAGTTTTGCGAGCACCTCCATATCTCAAGAACTATAGGTCCTAGGTTGATGAAACTTGGTATGCATATGCCCCAGTATTAGCTTACCACAGTTGCATCCCCATCTTTTGACCTTGACCTTGATTTTCCGGTTGAGTGACTTTGACAATTTTCAATACATATAATAGCAATGGAAAAGTTTTGCGAGCACCTCCATATCTCAAGAACTATAGGTCCTAGGTTGATGAAACTTGGTATACATATGCCCCAGTAGTAGCTTAGCACCGTTGCATCCCCATCTTTTCACCTTGACCTTGATTTTCCGGTTGAGTGACTTTGATTATTTTTATTGCATATATTTGCAATGTTTAAGTTCTATAAACATCTTTTGATCTCAGAAACTGAAAATCCATGTAAATTCAAAATATAGTGATAATTGTTTCTGATGGTGCCGGCAGGCGAGACATACTTTAGTGTTAACTCTTGTGTAGCAATAACAGAGACATACATGTAGTGGGAAACACCTATAAAACATGAAGTAGACCAAGCCATTACAAAAAAGAAATATATTGAACCATAAACAAGGGACAGACCTTTAATATTGCAACTTTAATGCAATCTCCCATCAAGGACACCCTTTAACTTAAAGTTTTTTATGATTAAGGGAGAAGGCGCTAGGCTTTTCACATGAGCTGGGGGATTATTCTTTATTTTAAGGACCTTGCTGGTCATGATTTTTTATCACACCCCTTTCCCCCCAAAAAAGGTAAAAATACTGAATTCTACAAATTTCACCTATTACTTTAAAGCATTTCTCAAGTTGTTTAAGCATATTTTGACAGTAGTACATATACAGTTTAGATATTTTCAGAATCATATTGAAAAAGCTACTTTCATTTTCATGTAGAAAGAGAAAGTAGGGTTATCTTTCTTTGAATATGTCATTTCTGCCACGTCACCAATAGGTGGCAGCACTTACAAACATGGCTTCCATCAGGGAGAAACAAGTTGCCGCATTGAAACGAATGCTAAATTTTAATGTTCCCATCACAAAAGCCAGTTCATCAGAACCACAGTGGAAAGTTTTGGTATACGACAGATTCGGTCAAGACATTATATCACCCCTTTTGACCGTCAAAGAGCTACGAGAGCTAGGGGTAACACTTCATCTCAATCTTCACTCTGACCGGGATTCCATCCCCGATGTTCCGGCTGTTTATTTTGTACTCCCAACTGATGACAACATCAGACGAATATGCCAAGATCTCCATAATCAACTCTACGATTCTTATTACTTGAACTTTATCTCTGCCATTTCTAGACAAAAGCTTGAGGACATTGCCCAAACTGCAATTCAAAACAACTGTGTTCAAGTTGTATCGAAGGTTTTTGATCAGTACCTGAATTTCATTTCTCTTGAAGAAGATCTATTTACTTTGAGAAACACAGACAAAGAGCTTTCATATTATGACATTAACAAAGGGGACGTGAAGGACACAGAAATGGAATACATGATGGACACGATCGTTGACAGCCTCTTTTGTGTCTTTGTCACTTTAGGAACTGTTCCAATTATACGATGTCCTAGAGGAAATGCTGCAGAGATGGTTGCTCAAAAGTTAGACAAGAAATTGAGAGAAAATTTACGAGATGCAAGAAATAGCTTCTTCACAACTGATAATATTCAGGCCGGTCAGTTTTCATTTCAAAGGCCCTTGTTAGTTTTATTAGATAGAAATCTAGACTTGGCAACAATGTTACATCACACATGGACTTACCAAGCTTTAGCACATGATGTCTTTAACTTAACCTTAAATCGTGTTGAGATTGAAGAATCCATAGAAGTGAAAGGTCCAGCTGGAAACATCATGACAAAAAAGAAGAAAAAGAGTTATGATTTAAATCCATCTGATACATTTTGGGAGAAAGAAAAGGGGAGTCCTTTTCCACAAGTAGCCGAAGCTGTACAGGAGCAATTAGAAAGATACAAGTCACATGAAGATGAGATTAAGAAAATGAAATCTGCTATGGGTCTAGAAGGTGATGATGAAGTAGCTTTCAGTATGATTAATGATACAACTGCAAAACTAACATCCACAGTGAGCTCTTTACCAGAATTACTGGAAATGAAACGTTTGATTGACATGCACACAAACATTGCTACTGCCATGCTTGAACACATCAAACATCGAAAGCTTGATTTGTATTTTGAAATGGAAGAAAAGCTAATGGGCAAATCTCTTCTTGATAAGTCTTTAATGGATATAATTTCAGACCCTGACTTGGGAACACCAGAGGACAAAGTGCGTATCTTCATTATTGCATTGATTTGTGGTCCACCAATGAGTGATGCTGAAATCGATCAGTATTGTGTAGCTCTTCAAGGTGCTAACTGTGCGGTTGAGCCTATTGCCTACATTCGAAGATGGAAAGCTTACAACAAAATGACAGCTGCACCTAGTCAGTATGGGGGAGGAGGAACAACCACAGTGGGAATGTTCAATAAACTTATGAGCAAGAGTTCTCAATTTTTAATGGAAGGTGTTAAGAACTTGGTGATAAAGAAACACAACTTGCCTGCAACCAGAATCGTTGATGGACTTATGGAAATGAAATCACTGCAAGAAATTGAAGACTATAGATACTTTGACCCCAAATTGTTAAGGTCAGATTCATCGTCAGTACCAAGAAACAAATCACCATACCCAGAAGCCTTTGTATTTATGATCGGTGGCGGAAATTACATTGAATACCAAAACTTGATTGACTATGCTAAATCAAAATCATCCTCAAGTACAGGACCAAAGAGAATTGTATATGGATGTAGTCAGTTGATAGATGCTACTAAATTTTTAGAACAGTTGGGACAGCTTGGGAAAGAAATGTGATACACAAAGTGGGAAATATAAATTTATTTATTGTGTCAGTCTTCATAATTTATTCATAAACTAAAAATTATATGTATCTAGATGTTTTACTTTGATAAACTATCATCAGAGACAATTATATAAATGTATATATGGTGCTCTAGGTTAAACTACTCTTTTGTTAAACACATCATCTTTGAATTACTCAACGTAAAGTCAAGAAACTTGGTATACATGTATGTACAACTATTTACTGTAGGTTAAAGTAAAAATATACAAACACAATTCAAGAGTCAAATACAATGTATAAAATACCAAAGTAGCATTAAAATCTCCCAAGTCCAAGATAAAATGACCCCCACCATGACAAAATAACATTGTATGAACCATGATAACACTTGAAATTATGGAATATAAAAATTTCAACAAAGTTTTATTTTCAAGACTCGCCAGAGGCACTCTATCATAAACATTGAAATATTGAAAATGCCTAATAATTTATGAATTTGAGGAGCATATATAGAACAATATATCCTAAATATACCAACCTTGAACCCAAAATAGGCTTCATGTTAGATCAACCTTTGCCTGGTGTAGGAAGAACCTGAGAGTTCTGACAACTTTGAAATATACACAAATAATTTGATAGCTACATGTATGATGTATTTGTGATGCTGTCCAGAGCAAGTCAACATTACTGAGGAAATAAAACTCCACCTGCAGCTCTCACCAAGTGGATGGTGGAAATAAAAACTACAAAAAGTTCCACGTAATATTATATTGACATATGTTTTATCTTTTCAAGACTCATCAGAGGCCCTCTATCTAAAATATTGTAAATGCCAAACTAGACCCTAATTATGACATCAGATAAATGTGACTAAGCAGAGGAACATGTATATCAGATTCTTTGATATTATTGTTACATGTACCTGGTCAAATTGTCATGATTATGATCTATCAGCATCATTTTGTGTCTGCTGTTATTGTTTATTGTGGATGATATTCATGGTATATTTTTTAGCTCACCTGGCCGAAGGCCATGTGAGCTTATGGCATCACTGCGTCCATCGTCGTCCGTGGTCTGTCGTCGTCCATTAACAATTTACAAAATCTTCTCCTCTGAAACCACTTAACCAATTTTACATGAAACTTTGCAGGAATGGTATATGACATGTTGGCAACAAACGATCCTCATTTTGAAACGATTCGATAAAAAACATGGCTGCCGTTACTAAAAATAGAACATAGGGTAAAACCACTTAAAATGGCTTATAACTCAGCAACCATAACAGATAAAAAAATCCAAAGGATCTTAGGCTCTTCAGAATCAAAAGCTCTACAAAAGTCTCCATTGGTTCGAAGTTGTTAGATGACCCCTTATAGGGGTTATGGCCCTTTAAAGGTCGAAAATAGCCTTTTTTAGCTCACCTGGACCGAAGTCCAGGTGAGCTATTACCATCACTTGGCGTCCGTCGTCGTCCGTTAACAAGTTTTAAAAAATCTTCTTCTCTGAAACTGCTGAACAGAATTTCTTCAAACCTGATATGATTGATCCTTAGGGTGTCCTGCACAAAAATTGTGTTCGGTATTTTGATCCGTCAAAAAACATGGCCGCCGTTGCTAAAAATAGACCAGGGGGGTCAGACTACTGTTTTTGGCTTGTAAATCAAAAAGTATAAGAGATAGATGAAATCTGATGCCACGCTACTGCTTCAGCATCAAAAGCTCTACAAAAGTCTCCATTGAGTCGAAGTTGTCAGATGACCCCTTATGGGAGTAACGGCCCCTTAAAGGTGAAAAATAGCATTTTTTCATGTTTTTGGCCTATGGAATGAAAACTATTGCAGATAGAGAAAAGCTGTAGCTTGCTTAAATGTTCAGCTCCTTTAGCTCTACAATAGCCTCCATAGGGTCGAAGTTGTCAGATGACCCCTTATAGGGATTACGGCCCCTTAAAGGCAAAAAATAGTGTTTTTGGCCTATGGAATGAAAACTATTGCAGATAAAGAATAGCTGTTGCTTGCTTAAATGTTCAGCTCAGTTAGCTCTACACAAGCCTCCATAGGGTCGAAGTTGTCAGATGACCCCTTATAGGGGTTACGGCCCCTTAAAGGCAAAAAATAGTGTTTTTGGCCTATGGAATGAAAACTGTTGCAGATAAAGAAAAGCTGTTGCTTGCTAAAATGTTCAGCTCATTTAGCTCTACACAAGTCTCCATATGGTCGAAGTTGTCAGATGACCCCTTATAGGGGTTACAGCCCCTTAAAGGCAAAAAATAGTGTTTTTGGCCTATGGAATGAAAACTATTGCAGATAGAGAGAAGCTGTTGCTTGCTTAAATGTTTAGCTCATTTAGCTCTTCAAAAGTCTCCATAAGGTCAAAGTTGTCAGATGACCCCTTATAGGGGTTATGGCCCCTTAAAGGCAAATAACAGAGTTTTTGGCCTGTAGAATGAAAACTATTGCAGATAGAGAAAAGCTGTAGCTTGCTTAAATGTTCAGCTCCTTTAGCTCTACAATAGCCTCCATAGGGTCGAAGTTGTCAGATGACCCTTTATAGGGATTACGGCCCCTTTAAAGGCAAAAAATAGTGTTTTTGGCCTATAGAATGAAAACTATTGCAGATAGAGAAAAGCTGCTGCTTGCTTAAATGTTCAGCTCATTTAGCTCTACACAAGCCTCCATAGGGTCGAAGTTGTCAGATGACCCCTTATAGGGGTTACGGCCCCTTAAAGGCAAAAAATAGTGTTTTTGGCCTATGGAATGAAAACTATTGCAGATAAAGAATAGCTGTTGCTTGCTTAAATGTTCAGCTCATTTAGCTCTACAAAAGTTTCCATAGGGTCAAAGTTGCCAGATGACCCCTTATAGGTGGTTACGGCCCCTTAAAGGCAAAAAAAAGTGTTTTTGGCCTAAAGAAAGAAAACTTTTGCAGATAGAGAAAAGATGTTGCTTGCTTAAATGTTCAGCTTAATTAGCTCTACAAAAGTCTTTTTAGGGTCGAAGTTGTCAGATGACCCCTTTAAGGGGTTATGGCCCTTTAAAGGTGAAAAATAGTGTTTTTTGCTTTGGAATGAAAACTATTGCAGATAGAGAAAAGCTTTTTATTGCTTAAACATTCAGCTCATTTAGCTATACAAAAGTCTTCAAAGGGTTGACATTAAGACCAGGTGAGCGATTCAGGCTCCTGGGAGCCTCTTGTTCATGTTTTTGTCCTATCGAATGAAAACTATTGCAGATAGAGAAAAGTTGTTGCTTGCTTAAATGTTTAAATAGGGTCGAAGTTGTCAGATGACCCTATATAGGGATTGCAGCCCCTTTAAGGCCAAACATAGTGTTTTTGGCCTATAAAATGAAAACTATTGCAGATAGAGAAAAGCTGTTGCTTGCTTAAATGTTCAGCTCAATTAGCTCTACAAAAGTTGTCACAAGGTTGAAGTTGTCAGATGACCCTTTATAGGGGTTACAGCCCCTTAATGCCGAAAGATAGTGTTTTTGGCTTGTAGAATGACAACTATTGAAGATAGAGAAAAGCTGTCGATTTCTTAAATGTTCAGCTCAATTAGCTCTACAAAAGTTGTCACAAGGTTGAAGTTGTCAGATGACCCTTTATAGGGGTTACAGCCCCTTAATGCCGAAAGATAGTGTTTTTGGCCTGTAGAATGACAACTATTGAAGATAGAGAAAAGCTGTCGATTTCTTAAATGTTCAGCTCAATTAGCTCTAAAAAAGTTGTCACAAGGTTGAAGTTGTCAGATGACCCCTTATAGGGGTTACAGCCCCTTAAAAGCAAAAAATAGTGTTTTTGGCCTATAGAATGAAAACTATTGCAGATAGAGAAAATCTGCTGCTTGCTTAAATGTTCAGTTCATTTAGCTCTTCAAAAGTCTACATAGGGTCGAAGTTGTCAGATGACCCCTTAAAGGTGAAACATAGTGTTTTCGGCATATAGAATGAAAACTATTGCAGATAGAAAAAAGTTGTTGCTTAAATTTTCAGCTCATTTAGCTCTACAAAAGTCTCCATAGGGTCAAAGTTGTCAGATGACCCCTTATACAGCCCCTAAATAAACATGTTTTCAAGTTTTTGGCTTATATAATGAAAACTATATTAAAAAAATCAGCCCAACCCTTCCTTTTTTAGTAAGTAACATTACTGTAAAGTTTCATAGCATTTGGTCAACCAGAACAAAAGGTATTGTGGAAAAAAAATTAAAAAGTCGCTTTTTTGGCCCCTTTTGGGCCCCTAATTTCTAAACGAAATTATAAAATGACCCCAAAAGGGGAGGTGCACCTTTTCAATATATCTGTAATCACTGTGTAAAATTTCAGAAAGATCTAGTGTTTGGTTTTTGAGATTCTGATTACACAAGACAGGCACCCCGTAGTTGGACGGACGGAGTGACCCGACTACTAGACCTGTTTCGCCTTCGGCGACGCAGGTAATAAAGAAAAGTGGTTGCTTGCTTAAATGTTCAAGTCATTAAGCTCTTAACAAAAGTCTCTATATAGTCAAAGTGTTCAGACGGCCCTTAAAATAACATTTTGCACGTTTTTGGCTGAAAGAGAAAAGCTGTTGCTTGCTTAAGTGTTCGGCTTATTCAGCTCTACAAAGTTCTTCATAGGGTTGACATCAAGACCAGGTGAGCGATTCAGGCTCCTGAGAGCCTCTTGTTTTTCATGCGATGGTTTCTTCATGGAGCTGTTGTGATAATATTTGATTTGTCAAACGCATGCATGGCTACACCTATTTACTAAGCTAGGAGTGCATTTTTAGCTCATCTGGACAGAAGGTCCATATGAGCTAATGCCACCAGTGCCACTTGGCGTCCGTCGTCCCCGTCTGTCGTAAATTAACAATTTTTCAAAAATCTACTCCTCTGAAACTATTAAGCAGAATTTAATGAAACATGGTATGTCCTGCTCAAAAATTGTGTTTTGAATTTTGATTCGTAAAAAAACATGGCCACCATTGCTACAAATATAGCAAGGGGGAGGAGGGGGTTTGGACTATTGTTTTTGGCCTGTTAATCAAAAAGTTTAGGAGATAGAGAAAATCTGATGCAACTTACTTTCTTCAGCACCAAAAGCTCTACAAAAGTCTCCATTGGGTCAAAGCTGTCAGATGACCCCTTGTAGGAGTATGACCCTTTAAAGGTAAAAAATAATTTCATGTTTTTGCCCTAAGGATGAAATCTATTGCAGATAGAGAAAAGTTATTGCTTGGTAAAACCTTCAGCTCATTAAGCTCTACAAAAGTCTGTATTGAGACGAAGCTGTCAGATGACTCCTCATAGGAGTTATGGCCCTTTAAAGGTAAAAAATAGTGATCCGTTTATAGGCTGAAGCTGTCAGATGACCCCTTATAAAAGTTGTGGCCCCTTAATCGTCAAGTTTTTTGTCATTGCCTTGCAGATTAAACCTATAAAAGATTACGGAAAGCTTTTGCTTGCTTGAATGTTTGGCTATATGTGCTCTACAAAAGCCTTCATTATAAGGTGGAAATTGTATGATGATCATTTATTGGATCCTCGGATACCCTAAAATATTCTCATTTCATCAGTAATTGCTTGCCCTATTGCAGATAGACAAAAGCTGCTGCTTGCTGAAAACTTCAGCTCATTAGGCTCTACAAAATTTTCTATCGGGTCGAAGCTGTCAGATGACCCCTTACCGGGAATATAGCCCTTTATTGGTCAAACATAGTGTTTTTTTCCTTATAGAAACTAAAATTATTGCAGATAGATAAAAGCTGTTGCTTGCTTGCTTAAATTAACCTTCAGCCCATTGGCTCTACAAAAGTCTCCATTGGGTCAAAGTTGTCAGATGACCTTTATATATTATAGAAGACCCTTATGGCGTTAGGACCAGGTGAGCGATTCAATTTCCTGTGAGCCTCTTGTTATTCAATGCCTGTAGTGTTTGAATATGTTTGCCTTCTCAAAACCTTATGCTTCAAAATTGTTACTTTTCCACGAAAGAGTCTGATCATTCTCATAAGACTATACATGTACACACAAACATCAGGGTAATGGACTCCTCCACCCAAAATATTTCCATATAATCAACTTTATGGTTAAATGATAGAGGGTAAAAAGATATCAAGGGATGCAGGGCGCCATGTCTTTGTGGATATATTCTAGTATTCATAGATTAATGTTTTGATCTCTAAAGCTTAATGGGATAATCTTCGGTCCAATTGAGACATTAGAAGACCTTCTGAAGGACCCAAGTCCATCAAATGATGTCACAGTAAATTTTATTTCAAGTAATAGAGGCCCTTTTTCCTGGATCAATTCAGAATGAGAATCCATTTAAATTTATTGTCAACATGACATAAATCTTGCAAATTCAAATTATTACATTTTTATTCCTGATGCCAGATGACCACTTGTAGGGGCTATGACCCTCTTAAAGAAAAACCATGTTTTGATGTTTTGTCTCATAGAATGAAAACTATTTCAACACGAGAAACGCTGTTGCTTGTTTTTACTTTCAGATTATTCAACTCTACAACGCTCCGTCAGACCAAAGCTGTCAGATGCCCCCCTTATAGGAGTCATGAACATTTAGACTTACAAAAAAGGGTTAAAAAATGCCTATAAAATGAAAGCTTTTAGCAAAAGACAAAAGCTGCTTGTTTTTTTAAACCCTCACTAAGCAGTACAAAAGTCTCCATTATCTTCATCTTCTAGATCGAAGTATTCAGATGACCCCTATTTGGAATTGTGGCCTTTTAAAGTTAAAAAATAAGTGTTTTTTTTACGTTTTTGCCCTATAGAATAAAATCTATTGAAGAAAAAGAAAAGCTGATGCTTGCTTAAACCTTTACTTACTTAGTTCCTAGTGTGTTGGAGTTGTTAGGTGTACCTTTATAGGTGTTATAGCGAACAGGAAAGGCCAATATGGCTTAAGGACCAAGTGAATGATTCAGGCTCTTCGTTTTTTTAGCGTGCTTGAATTGTCGCTCTTTGTATCGATGTGTTAACTTGACAAGTGTTTTAATATTGTCATATTATAAAAGATAAACTATAACAAAATATATTTGTCGTGACATTTTACAGTGGCAGACTGAGAGGGGAGCAGAGGGCACGCACGCCCCCCTTTAATTGAGAATTTTTTTGGGGTATAAAATTGACCAAGTTACTTCAATTTTGATGACAAATTTGACATTTTGTATAACGTCCCCTCTTTCATGGAATTTTGGGTCTGCATGCCCCTGTTTTCCCACATGATGCACCACTATGGTTTGTGGACGTTTTGACGTCCTCGGACACTCATCTCGGTCATTCTGTAGGCCCGCCCGTGTGTGTGTGTGCGTTGGTGTTTCACGCCCTTTATCGGCGCGCCTGGGCCATGTAGGGCTGTCAGTTCTAATGATGGAGGAAACCACCGACCTGGACAGTAATTCGGAAAGCAATTATCAGGGTACTGGGCACTTGTGTTTGGCGCTTAATTCGCTACCGGGCCAGCAAGGTTGTAACACATTTAAAGCAAAGAAATGGCAGCGCATTTATTGATCATGTCGTCATTCCAATCGAGCAAACCTCACAGTACACTGCAAGTCAAAGGATGACCCTTAGGTTCACAAAGATTATGAATGTCAAAAACGATATTGAAGTTTGCTTTGATATGCATCATTCCAAAGTTTTTATTAATAGACCTTGAAAAAGTCTAAGCTTGTTTTTCTGACTCGAACCGGAAACTAGTTAATAGTTGAAAACTATGATTTGGACCGAGTTGACCAGCAATTTTTCGTGTTTTATTAATATATTGATGGAAGTCTTCCATTCTTATTAATATATCTTGAAAACATCGAAGCTTGTATTTCTTACAAGAAACGGAAACCACACCGAAAAATTGCTGGTAAAATCGTTCCAAATTTATAGTTTACTAATCTTTTACAGACATGTTTGGCGATTAAGTGGGCTAATTCGCTACCGGGCCCGCACAGGGGTTACACATTGAAAGCAAAGAAATGGGAGCATATTTATTGATAATGTCGTCATTCCAATCGAGCAAATCTCACAGTACATTGCAAGTCAAAGGATGGCCCTGAGGTTCACAAAGATTAATTAATGTCAAAATCTATATGTTATTTTTGTTTATGAAGTTTGCTTTAATATACATGATATACATCATTCACAAGTTTTTATCAAAATATCTTGAAAACATCGAAGCTTGTATTTCGGACACGAATCGGAAACTACACCGAAAAATTGCTGGTAAAACCGGTCCAAATAATTTAATTGAAAGTTTTCTACTGTTTTAATCTATTAGAATATTTTATTGAAAAAAATCCTCAATCACAGAAACTAGATGGCAGTCTTCCACTGAAGAGGTATGTCGCCTGTGTCTTCGATTATTTGGTAAGTTTACAGGAAGTAGATAAGGTACAGCGATAAAATCGCTTTACACCATATTGTACTGTACAAGCTAGGTTATCAAGAGGCTGCAACAAGTAGTTGCCCAGAAAACTGTGACGGAAATTTTTGTGGCGTCGCAGGTCGGCAGGCGATAAATGGTTTATTTTGGCTCTATTGTGAACATATATACATTAATGTATTAATCAAGTTTTATGCTTTAAGTGCCAAATTATGTCGTTCGTTAAACTTATCCACGCTATATATCTTAAATAATAGAATAATATTTGAGCACAAAAAAAGGCTAGCGGCTTCTTTACTCTCTAAGTCGGTGACGTTGTCATAGAGCCGCTTTCAGTCGTTGCACTCTATACGTCACAATAAAGCCCAGCGACATTCTAAAAGAGAAGATGGTTTTCAGAGCAAGTAAGTTTTAACAAATCTAAAAAATACCAAGAAACGTGGTTAAACAGTTGCGTAAGGTAATTCGGAAAGCTTAGTGGTGAGACTACTTTAAATAAACGCAACCAAATGCACTATTTAATTGATTTTATTCAATAACTATTTATTAAACCATTTTATATAATCAAATACACATTTCTTTAATTTTAAATGCCCGCTCTGTTGCTCTTAACAGTGTTATAGTGTTATATTCCCGTCATGCGCGATTGTCTACCGATACCTAACGACGAGCCTCCATGTCGTTAGAAACACATTGCCTATAGAAGACCTTCAATCCAGGTATGTCCAATTTTACATTCGTGTTTAAATTTCTAAAGGGAAATTGAGACCTACTGAAGTTTCCATAATGAAAAAAAAACCAAAGCATTGAAAATGGCAATCGTAAGAATTTCATTTTTGTGTTGCTTTTTTGAGATTAATATATCTTTTGAGAAAAAAGAGAAAAATTACTTAAACGTTGATTTAAAGAAGAAAAATAATATTTTAAAACCCGATGCTAACATTACTAAAGTAAAAAAGATACTGAGTCCAAAACGGATTAGAGAAAATGGTCAAAAAGTATCAACAGCATTTTATACTTTCACTTTCTCGTTTATCCAGATTTGTCCATTCTATTGTATTTTTTTTCTATTAAGCATGCAGTGAGACATATTTATAAATGCATGTAGATTAGCCTGTTATCAGTTTGATTAAATTGAAAAATTTTATTATCTGGCTATTTAATCGAAACTTTAACACGAGCATACATAAAACATTAATATTGATCGTATCTATATAAAACTGCACTGTATTTATGCAAATGATTCTTTGCACCCCACTTTTATATTGATAATTTAGTTGTCTTCAGGTACTTGCCGTTTTGGTTCAGAAAATATGCATCGTCAGCATATCAAACTTTCGTACTTCACATTTGGTTGATGAAAGCGAATTAAGCAATAGCAGGAAAAATTGAAGAGGAGAGTGAGGGATATTAAGAACTTTGTAAACGTTTCAATTTTAAATATAATGCGGAATTCATAATGTAAGCTGAAGTTACTTAAAAGCTAAAATAATTTAGGGTATGCTTTTCAATTTTTCATATACCTTTGCTGAAGAAGTCATTCAATTAAGAAACGTCTTAAGTTGGTATGCATGACACTTTGTTAAAAATATAGAATAGCTACTAGATTTACATGAAACTTTGCCTGTGAAGACACGAAAGAACTAATGCAATATTTACAATTGCCCCAAAAGAAATTATATCAACTCTAAAAATATTGTTAAGCACTACTATCAACTCTAAAAATATTGTTAAGCACTACAAGTATATCCAGTGGCCGATTCAGAAATTTCGAAAAAAGGGGGGAACTGACTGGCTAAGGGGCCCGGGGGACACTTCGGTCATGCTTCAAGGATTTTCTATATAATAAACATTTTTCCGCCAAAGAAGGGGGGCTGGGCCCTGTCATCCTGGTATTGCAGACAGTTATACGCGTCCATGTTTTCCACTTCTCAAACTCAACAGATCTTACTTAGTTAGTGTATCAGCTTTATAATTCAATTCTGTATATACATGTAATAAACTTCATAGAGTTTTTAAAGTCCTCAAAAGGGATAGACTGCATATAATCATTCCTCTATTTAACAACATTATATAACACATTCATAGTTATATAAATATAGGCCTGTATTCATAAACTGTATTGATTTGAACGTTTTAAGTAAATATTGTCATGCAACCCTACGTAAATCAGTAAATTATGAGAAAGTAAAATCGGTAATATTAATGTACTTTTACATAAAGGAAAGGTTTGTTTCGGTGTAAGAGAGGGCCACATGCCGAGATTGTTTTGTAGTAAAAAGAAACGCGTTTCGGTTCGTTGTAAACGTATATAGTATAGCTAATGTGATTTAATCGTTTAAAAGTAAGAAACTGTTTCTTGTTTAATAGGTTCTATGTCTTCGTTTTGTAACAGTGAAAGCATGAAGTACTGTCATATGGTGTCTTGATCCTTCAAATCTTATTTTTGATACTAGAAATAAGCTTTATTGTTTTTGCCCTTTTCCTTAAATCCAGTTTGATCTTTTTAATTGCATTATATGTTCTAACATACAAACAACAATATAAAGCGTTAAGGACCAGGGTATTGGCAAGCCAGTCTGGTATTCCCGGTCCCTTCTTGTTCTCCTCTTTGTTTCCTACCCCCCCCCCCCCCCATTCCGTCGATCTCGCGATCGCTACCAGAGTTCAAGTCCCGGTTCTTGCTACCTCTGTGTTCAGCCTTTTATACATCTCTTTTTTATCGTTCTAACTGGAACCTATAAAGCCAAAAGTGGAGACATTTTTGTGAAGGCGCGATAACAAAGCAACAATTCGAATCAAGCCAACGAAAACCAATTAAGATCCGATAGTCGGCATGTATGATATCGATACACATAATTGGCATCATTAAATTTTGAAACTTCATTTCTATAATAACAGATTTGCAGTATAATTTTTAAAAAATAAATATTGATTTCAATTGAATTGTCTGGTTTTGAAATCACAAGGGGTAATTTCATCAATTGAAGGTGTTACATTTCTGATTCATTCCATAACTTTGTCGTTTTTATTAGTCATTTGACAGGTTAAACCATTTTCTTTATAATACCCCTATTTAGTGAGAACACTCAAAAGATAAATATCTAAGCTACGTTTAAGATTTTTACTTTTAAAAGCCGATATAAATTGCATTCTATAGCATTTTATGTCTGAGGTGGTTTATTGATAAAAATTCCTTTAATAGATATTGGTGCATAGCTCCAACTCAAATCACCAAAACGTTCAAAGTTTAAAAAATAAAATAATACATTATACTAAATATCAGTTTGGGAGCTCCAATTGCTTTTCACAAATTCAAATTTCATTTTCTCCCTAGAAGCTAATTGAATCCCAAAGCATTTAGTTTAATAGATGGTCAAATTGTATACTAGTATTTCGTTTCCACTTATTTTATCAATTTTGTTTTTTGAAGGGTGCAAACTTTGCAACTAATGTATGAATGTATGTAAAAAAATGATGAAAACGTTTAAGATGGCCGCCATTTTCAAAATGGATGTACAAGAAATATTGAAAATATGCCCTATTAAGGGTTCATATAACCTTCCAGAATTTATGTTTGCACCAACGAGTATCCATGTGGTTTACAAGGTACAAGATAAGGAAGAAGGTATTCTGTTGACAACAATAAGAAATTTGGACCGTCCCAAACTAGGTCAAATAACTTTCACCTTATATTAAAAGAAACAATTCCTCTTACACAAGATTTTTTATCCCACTGCTCAAAAGAAAAGCTTCATATTGAATTTTTAATTCTCCAACCTATATCCATTCATTCTTCTCAGTGTATTGGTATTCGTGTATTCATAGATCATTATAGCTAATACACAACGGGTCTTTGAATTCAAACAATGGCCGAGTTAGTTGAGAATTAGATCTAAATGTAAGCTCATTCAAACAACGACTGTTTAAATGTAAAAATATATTGAATTTTTGTGTAGTTTAGCAAATGTCATTGAAGATAGAATAACTGAATTAAAGAGATATTTCTCTGTAAATATTACACTTGTATTTTTAACGAAATGAATTCTAAAAGACTGATAGCATTCGATAAAAATAAATGTTTTGATATACTAAAACACTTTTCAAAGGTACACATAGATAGACATAAAAGAAGTTGTCAAAATAAGGACTTGATAAATGGGGGGATTATAATGGAATTAGAAATTTGTATTGTCCTGTTATCTAAAATACTATGAAAACTTTTAAATCCTGCTGCTCTGTTTATAAACTAAAGATCATTTACTGTAATATTCCACAATAGGGTGTGAGAAAATAAATTTAAGATTCCAAATATTAATCCAATTTACACCTGTCGCAGAAAACCCTACGCCCATTCTTAAATCTTCGTTAATGTCACGGAGAAGATAGTATAAGTTGAAAAAATGCAATTGCGTCTCTTCATTTGGACTGATTTTTTTTAAACAATAAATTACAAATGTACATTTAGTCTCAAACTGCTACACGCATGACTATAGACACATACGAGTTCCTGGTCTCAAATGATATTCAGTAAGGCAAGCTATATGCAGGTCAATTGAAAACATTTTCCTTTTCCTTGCTATGCCTAACGTGGCCTTTATCTATCAAAGTACTGAAAGTACTGGTAGCCGGGGTAATATACAGATTTTAAATTGTTTATGTGTAGCAAAAAATAAATTAAAAGCTACTTTTTGTGTAAAAATAATTTTCACAAGGAAAATAAGAAGTCCCCTTTTTTTGCAATGTAATGAAACCATTGGCACATTTAAAATAGTCGACAGAATTTAATTAGGAATTCAATAAATAAAAGAGAATTTTAAAATAGAATAAGTAATAAACATTGTACAACAGTTTTGTCAATGTACATGTATTGTGATTGCGCGCCTGCAAACGAAGCATCAAAATAGGAATGTTCGCCGTGACGTAAGTTTGAGGTTATAGCAATACTTTGTAAGTGTGACTGCTTAACAAATTTCGATGAAATTTTGGATTGTTTGTCATTTTAAAGTGATAAATTATACAGGAGTTACAGAACAGATTTTGCTTAAGTTGTATTCATCTCAGATGTATGTATAACAATATTATTTTGAGTTTCGAGTTGAACAAAGTCTACATGAGGACATTGGCAACCTTTAGCAATCTTAAGCTTGTTAATGTGTATTCTTTACTATAGAATGAGAGAAATCTTATGCTTTTTAATTTGTTTTAATTGCTTTATACATCAACAAAAGTTTACAATTCAACATAATTTTCACAACTTCTAATGGGTTATTCGTCATTTAATTTGAAATATGTGTTTGGTTAGCCTGCAGAATTAAATGTTGCTTGCTCATTGGAAAAAAAAAGTTGTAGTAAACTACATAAAGGAAGTTGTCTGTTGGCCTGCAGAATAAAATCTACCCAATATACAGATAAGCTGTAGCAAATATGCTGCACAGAAGTTATCAATTCAGTTAAACCAATGAGTCAACACAAAAAAAAGTAATAGAAACACACGTTGGTTTTTTTTATTTGGCCAAAGGGGAGTGGCATACTGTATATATATGCGTTCGTCCATATCACCAGAAAATACACTTTATTCAGATCCTTTTGCCAGTTTTGGTTCTACCAAATTTAGAAAAAGATCGTTTTTGTCGTGCATCTTGAAAATAAATATGGTCAGTGATTCTAAAAATTGAAAATTTGGTTGATTTAAAATTTTCTATGAAAAATTACTTGGTCCAGAAACAATTTTACAGAAAATTTATTTTTAAACTTTATAATTGTTTATTTTCATAATCAATTGTAAATTCTTCTTCAAAGAACCGTTTACAGAACCATTTTATCTGATCAAATAAAAAAAATATGAGGATTTGAACTTTGGGTAAATTATCCTGTCCATCGATCATGTCGATGTTTTATTTCTTTGTACCAAGAATACAAGTTTATTGACCAATTATGGACCCTCAAGGGGCAATATGACAGTACAAACAATAATAATGAAGCACCAGTTTGACACTTAATGAGATGCAAATTAGTGAATATGACATCACTAATGAGATCGGCGAACACTCCTATAAACAAAATATCAATCCGCTTTTGTATTCGTTATTCATCAATTAATACTATTGCATCAGTCTTACATACTTGTACAAAATTTGAAAACTAAAAAAATAAGTTTTATTACATAATTGCGAGTAAAGCGACGAAAAAAAAAACAGATATGGAAAAGAACTATATTGCAAGCGTGTATTGATATATTTAAATTGGAAGGTTTTTGGTGAACCGCCGGAAAAACCATATGAAGCTTACAGAAAGGCTATCGTAGCTATAGCCGTGGCTAATCGCTAGCGATTACCCCGGCTAATAAACAGAAATTGAACGAGAAGAGCAATGAACGAAAATCACCCGCATCTGCGATGAAACATTCGTGGTCTGCCTGAGTTAATATTCCTGATATCCAAATTTTTTATATTACATTCAGTAATCTCTAACAGTATTCAATTCCATAACAGGAAAACTCGTTTGAAAAATGGCATCATCCGAAGAATAAACTAAACCCGAATTTCTTTACAATCCCATCATTTTGCAGTATGGACCATTCTTTCTTATGAAGAAACTATAAAAGAATTCCCGTATTCTAAAAGCAGTAGCATTCCTAAAATTATATAGAAAGTGTACAAATAAGGCTCAAAGGTGTAAATTCATGTGAATGAGAAAACAAGTTCCCAATACACTTTAAAATATTCTAAATTACATAAAGTTAAATAGCCGCCATTTCTCTATTCAAGTCTCGTCTGCTAAGAGCCAAAACCGGAGACGATGCCAATATAAAACGTATTAAACCGAATTAGACACTTTTGCAATGGGTCAATTATTGTATAAAATGATTAAAAGATTAGTCTTTAAAGATCATCATGGTAATTCTGTTGAATTTTAATTCGCATTTGTGTATTGGATGATTATTAATAAGTCCTTGGAATGCATAGATACTAAGCTTAAATGTATTGTTGCACCACGACGTGTAATAAACATGCATGTATACATGCAGTTCAAGAAGTACGTTGCAAACAATTTATATCGTCATTCGATTTGTCAAATACACGATATATGCATAGAGACAAACAAATACATGTAGTTTTTTGTGGGTTCAAAAGATAAAGATATGTAACGCTCATACATTAATAGGGTTATATGCTCACTATGACTTCCAAACGAGTCTACCCAAATTGTACCCTGTCTAATAAGAGATATACACTTTTTTTCTTATATTTTAAAAGGAATTTTGGAACATGGGACTCGCTCCACTCGATGTTTTTAATGTCAATTTGTCATTCGAAACTGGCTATAAAAATATTGATAAAAGGTAGCAAGTTTCAAGTGACCCATTGAAAAGAGTTGAAAAATTCTGTATTGTCCTGTACCTGGTTCATGTATTTGGTATGTTAAACTTCCTCCTTCTTAGGATACCTGTTACATTATTGATAATACCCATTAAGTTTGTGAATGGGATTGTTTTGTGTTTTTGGGTTCCTCAAACTATATTTAGTATCTGTACATGGTTAAGTTCTCATTTTCTCTCTTGATAAAGTATGGATTTGTCTGTCGCGTCAATGTTAAAACAAATGTTTTAAAATTTTGCTTTTGAATTTTTACCATTTTACAACAAAACTAAATTAAAAACATTAATTATTGAAGTAGCATTGAAATAGTTAACTATGACAAGCGACCTGAAAAATTGAATATGAATTATTAAAATTGAATGTACCATCAGGTAAACTATCTAATTGTATTCTAGTATGTAATTCACATTGTCAAAATTCCGAAATGAAAACACGAAGACTCAAATGACTTGTTTTTCATTAAATACAATGTCCTAGCGAAACAAGTTAATTATTAAAATCCACATTAGAGACCTCCACGGGGTTGGATAGCAATACATCGGATCACTGGGCATATGTCTACAAGGATCGGTTATATTGGAGTCAGACTTGTCAGTTAACCTTAGGAATTCAGTGGTGGGTACACCACTACCAAAATAAGTTCACTCCAATTCTTGTCCTCGATGACTCCAACTATAACACACGACGTCTTTTTTGGTAACATCTTATGTTTCCTTTTAATGTCTCTAAAGCTTTACGCTAAGAGTCTTTTAGTCATAGCGAATCACGACACTCATGAATTTGATCCGTTAGGTTGGATCTTTCTTGTTGTTTGGTTCTTTCTATATTGTTTTCTTGACACTCTGGTATAAATATCGAGGTTGTCTGACATACTAGTAATGTATGCTTTTTTCTGTCATCCGGATTTTCTGAATAAGAGTCAAAATAAGAATTTTTAGGTGTTATACTTATTTGTTTTTTTTTATTTGGATTTAATGTTGACAAATTTTCACAATTACAAAAAACCATACTCTGAAGCCCATGATACATTTTTTTAAACTAATTGCTATTTTTGTGTAACAAACACAGTCTCATGAGTCTAACGTCTTTTCCCATGTAAATTTTGTGTGTAACAGCTTTGAATTGTAATTGCCAACCTTGGAGTCAAAAGTCTAGACAAACTAAAACATAATATATCAAAATATTTTTACAGTTTAAGAAATGCCTCGGGTTCTTTTGAAATTAAGAGGGGTTAAATGTTCAAAATTATGAAAACTGATTGTGTTGAAATTCGTCGTAAAGATGTAACAAAAAAGCTCACGAATAAAGATGACAAATATGGATTTCTCCAATAATATTTTTTTGCCATTTTAGACCAAAAGAAGTCAACACTTCATATGGTTTCATTAAAGCTACCATTAGGATAATTATAACCCAATAAAAATTCACAGACAAATAACCTATATACTAACAATTATGGTCTGTAATGGTGTTAAAAACTTCATACCTTCAAATGAACAGATGACGATGCCAATATAACAATAAGTTACATTATTTATGTAAATTATACATTGAAACATAATAAGACTGATCAATAGATTGAATACACCAATATGAATATTGTATAGACCCGTATGTCACGGTTGACTAGGTGTTGGTGGGCTGATAAACAATTCTTGACCGTTTCCATATAGTACAAGATTGGACGGCTCCCAATTTAAAGTTTGGCGAACAGTTGCTGCTTTGACAATATCTTTTTTGTTTATTTGTTCAGTCTGTTATCAAGTTCATGGTTTTATAACTTCTAGTTTTGTTTTGGGTTTTTCTTACATACGGTTGTAAATGAAGTCTCATGGTTAGATGAAAGTTTTTTTAACGAAGTATAATATTCAGTTAAATGTTCAAACTTTTGTCTTTTTAATGAGGAAAAATAACAAGAAAAAATACGTTAAACTAGACAAACTCGTAAACATCGCAATCAAAATATGAAAATCAGATTTGTTTTATTTTTAGGAGTTGAACAGAAAAATGAAACTAGCTGTTGAGACTAATCCAAAGTAGTCTACAAAGTCTGCAAAAATGTTGAAAGTAGCTATTAAGCCAGTTCATGAACGTCTATGTGTTTGAACTTTAGAATACATTTCATATAGACAAGTTCATATTATTTGTCATTTTATTTAGAAGCCAATTATTCCGCTCTGTATTATTAAGATTTAATCACACAGAGCGTAAAATATGATTCTAAATACTTTTTTCGTGCGACTATATATTATATTGAGTCATCCTGTTCAAACTAACAATTTATACTTGATTTAATCTTTGCAATTATCGAAAAAAATTAAATTGAAAAAGCATTGTACAAATATATTAAAATATGTCAATTACTTAAAAGCAAAATTGAAAGTTTTTAATTCTTTTTTCTATTGTATAATTTTAAATTGCGATCAAACAGCTCGATATGAAATCAAACAAAATGGTATAATAAATGAAATAGGTCAGTCCCATTTCTATTATTTCGATCTTAATCCGAGTCAGTCCGGTGGTCTGAAGACCTCTTGAAACACTTAAAATGTATTGATTATGATAAAGTTTATCATCATATACTTTTTAGAATAAAGGACCCTTATCTCAAATGATCAGAAAATGGTCGCATTCAGAACACGATCAATACAATTTGTAGGGATTTTTTTTTTAAACGTAAGATATCCCCCAATAATGAGAACTAAAACACTGAACACAACGCAATTTCTTTTTTATTTGTTTTGAATGACCAGAGTTGTACATTACAACAAGCGAGCGAACGCGACCACGCCATGGTTTGACCGACTCTGGATTGCAATGACTGCAATTGACAAATTTATAAAGCTCGACAACTCATTTCCACCCTTAAAAAATATCAAATTTTTTTACAAAATGCTGATTTTCTTTGTAGTCAGCGTCTGGTGGTTCCAAGTCAATCGGCAATTTATTACAGGCTGTTTTCTATCATTGAATCGCATTGTCCATTTCTTTATTAAAGATCATATCCCATCCATTATTTTTTGGACTGTCACGTGACTGTCTTCAGATTTCCAGCGTTGATAAAAACTGGTAATACCCTGTGGGTAGCCTAGAACATAAATGTTATAAGACTATGTTTAAACCAGACACTGACAGCAAGTAAAAACGTTATCAACGTTTTGTAAAATGACGTCATTTGATATTGACAATTCTATTACTTTGATTCTAACGTATCGGCAATTAACTTAATCGAGTTCCCAAAGACGGAATTTAGATTAAAAAATCAATTATGTTGGTAAATGGCTTCAGCTAAATGTTGTCTTACTTGTTTATTAGCCTATAAGCTGTATTGCTTTTGGAATAAAGTATTATTATTATTATTATTACTTATAGAAATTAAATCTTACACAATGAAAATCATCCTCATTCATAATGCGCAAAAAAGATATAATCACACGAGGTCTATTTTCCAATTATTGAATATATTTGTAATACAAGGTTTGAAACTTCTTCATTGATTAACAATATATATCAAGTTTTAATTTCATTCTTCAGCATACATGGATCATTTAACTTTGTTTTGTCAAGCGAGGATATAAATTAAAAAAGAACAATGTACATGAACACCTTATACCCCTCTAAACAAAAGAGTTTCCAATATTTAGACGGCTTATAAGATTAAAACTTTCAACTTTCACCTGGAGAATTCGATATAAGACTTGTAATAAAAGCTCACGTCACAAAATTAAACTTTAGAGTCTATCATTCATTTATGGGGTCAGACTGTTAAAACGTGGTAACTAAGGACTTTATTCTTTCTTAAATCGATATCGAAATCCATAGTTCCTTTGCAAGGTTGTATGTTTTTCTCTCATTTATATTTTATATACCGATTGTCCATGGAAGCAAAACATTGCTGTACTTAAATATTAATATACATTCATTAATATTACAGATTTCTGTGGGTTTCAGAAGTTAGAAAGCACGTGACGTGTTGCTAAGGACATCATCGCCTAGTCAACGGAACTGCCATAATCCGAAACTCTTTAACGACAATCAACCATTTAACGAGGATACCTTGAAAGGATTTATTGTAATTTCACATAATAATTCATAATGAGCAGGTAAGTTAAACATTTCAAACTTCAGAACTTTAGGTAACATATACGAGGTAATTTTTCGAGATTGAAGAAAAAAGTATTCGAACACGTGGTTTTTGCCTTTTTGACATCAAATAATTGTAATCTTCTAACACATTAATTGCCTTATTTGAATAGAACCCAGTATTCTTTTGAAGAAACCATACCAACTTTTAGAATTCATTCATTTTCCGACACATGTAATTTAACTTTCACAACAAGCAAACATAAATGCAATTTTGTCCTGTGTGAATACAACTTTTCAAGCAAGAACATTTTAATTGAGAATGCATAGAAGATGATTTCTTCTTATATCTTTATTTGTACTTATACTATACATGCCATAGGTATTGAGTTTTTAATGACATGTAATTCTATGGACTTTAATATATGTCTTTTCTATACTTGAGAACAAATATAACGTTTACTTTTATCAAAAAAGCTATTTAGTTGACGATTAAATGGGTTCGTTTCTTGTGTTGGATATTTATCAGAAACTTTTCCTTTTCACTCAAGTAGAATCTCAGCTTTTTAATATCATTGCATGCTATTACTTAATGCCTAATCTTATTAAATCCAAAAACGGTACTAGAGATCTAGTTTTTGATACTTATACACTAGGATTGAAATTATTTGTTTGTTTTGCATGCATATTTCATTTTCTTATCAGAAATACATGCAGGGTAAACCTAATAACCATGCAGGTATTTTGTTCTTTAACATCACGAAACTCTTTGCAAATATATTTTTTGTGGTTCTCTCAATGACAAATTAAACCAGTTTTGAATTCATCTCTTTGGCTTCTCTCGGTAAAATTTTAACTAGGTTAAGAACCATTCTAGAGTCACTCTTACTAGTGAAATTTATACCCAGTTTAGATAAACATACTCAGCTCCTCTCAGAGTAGTTTCAATAAGGTTTTCCCACATTTCTTTACTCACTCTCAGTTTAATATGAAGCTGGGTGAATACTTTAAGCTCAACTCAGTACAAGTAAACCTAGATTTGTTGGCTTTGATTTCTGTAAAAGTAAAGATATTTGGTTAAGATCCTATACGACGATTGATATTGCTTCCTACACGAGTAAGCTATGGTCCCAAATGAAAGTGTTTATGACTGAAAAGTAAATATCTTGTTGTTCTACTATTTTTCTAAGTATTGTTTTAGAAAAGAAGAGTCTGTTTTGCCAAACTGTGACCTTTCATTATTTGATCCTTGAAAGATAACACATTTTCTCATTCTTATTGTTCCTCACGAATAAGTAAAACCATAATCTCGTCTAATCAAAAGCTTGATAACGTGATAAAAATCTACTAGATTCCTTTTACATTTTATTTGAAAGGTTCGTAGAGCTGCATGTTAAATAGTTAATGAAATGGACTATTAAGTTTGCGACTTCCTCTACAAGAACCGGAAGCTGGCAACTGGTTGTCTCACCTGAGTAAACATTCGTTTTGACGCGAGTTTCGCGTAACTAATCATGAACAGTTTAGCTGAGTTCAGTATTTCTAATATTATGTTCGAACTTACGAGGTCCTTTCCATAACTCTTTGCTTCTTTCAATGACAACTCTTGTCATGCATGCGTGGGGAAAAACTTCTTAAAGGCATATTGTCTACGGCAAACTATTTTTTTTACCCCCCAATTTTTTGGTGTCAATTTGACCGAAATGCAATAAAATGAATATTGAAAAACAAATTTGCTACAAATTTTGCCTCAAAAGTAGTTTATTTTGATCAAAATATCTCGACAATATTGATTGATATTTTATTTACCTTCATCACGTCACATTGACACAGATTTAGACTGAGTAGTTTTCACGCGGATCCTAATCGGAATCTCGGGTTTTGTCCCCCGAATACATTAATATGTTGAAAAAATACCAATATTTTTCGTGTTTACCTTTCTAATCACATTCAAAACTTAATACAGGCAATAATTGTCAGTTTTATTCATTAAGTAGCTCTAATATTCGGATGCCGTTTTAATTTTCTTTCGAGCTAAAACTTCGAGAAACAGATTATGCACCACGAGCAAGAACTATGGAAGTTTTCAATCAAAGAAAGTATAGTGCGCATGCTTACAGCTCATCTACATCTCATGAATATGAATTTTTGTAAAGCTTTACAAATATTATATATTTTTCAATTTTTGAAGTAATAAGGTACCCTAGTGGTATTTTGAACGTTTGTATCTTTCTAAATAAACAAAACGAAAAGTCTGACGACAATTTTTTGGTTTTACAAAAAAATAATTTTTCGTAGACAATATGCCTTTAAAAAATATTTTTTACATATCTCCTTCAAATTGCACTAGTTCTGCATGGATTAGAATGACTTTTTTCAACTATATGTAAGGCAAAAAAGTGTCCTGGGATAAAGTGTCCGGGAGGACAATATATTCCAGAAAAGTTGCCATTTTCAAGTGTCCCCTGCTATTAAAAAGTGTCCATTAGTAGGACATTTTTTACCTTCTGATGCCATTTAGAATTGTCCTTTTAAAAATGACAGCTCTAGTGGACATTATGTAATTTTACAGTATTCTTTTTAAAACTCAATATAAGTGATTGTATATATATTCCGTTATAAAGTATTAAGTATTTTTATTCAGCCAATTATGGGCCCGTAAGGATATATATTATCAATTTTGACACATGCAGTGTATAATATCAAACAACATTCACTCACACTTTCTCTTTTCACTCTCATACTGATTGAAATGATTTCTTTTACAATGAAATAAGAGAATAAGACAAAATTATATTGCTCTATACATATACAATACATTTGAAACAGATTTTTATTGTTAATATTATCAAAATGAAAAATATGCCAGAAAAAAAGTAGCAGCATAGTTGAATACTTAGTTGTTAGGTGACAATTTACATGTATAGAAAAGTTAATTAGTATAAGTCAATGTTTACTTTTTGAGTGCAGTTATTTAGTCTATTTACATGTAATTAAAAACCTATCTCGCATCACTCCCGGTTTTTAATTAGATTGTTATTTAGTTGTCTTCTTTGATTTGTATTAAATGTTACTTAAATTAAACACTAATATTTGGAAAAAGATCTCATTAAAAGGACTTTTATGAATTATGATGGACAATTTTTCATACATATGGACATTATTTCATAGATTCAGATTTAAGATTCAATAAGGTTCCCCAATTAATATGTTATTATTATCATAAAATAATGAATTGTTATATTGTTGAGTAAGTAATCGGGTATAATTAGATAAAACGTTTGTCTATTCCTGCATTTAATATGATGGACAATTTTTCATAGCTATGGACATAATTTTATAGATTTAAAGTGTCCAGGACATTATTTTATAGCAAAATTATGTCTATGGACAGTATTTACCATTTTGAATAGTCTGGAGGACATATTAAAATGGGGGACACTATAAAATCTTACATATACTGGTTGTCTGACCGGAGAGTTAAACTCGTGACTATACCTAAATATAGGTCAGTAGCGAAGTTCTATACTGGTTCAATATACAGTCAAATTTAAAGTAGCATTTATTCAGTTCCTTGTTCCTTCCGCGGTTATCATTTGAGAAATACTCTTTTAACATTTTTAGCTACAAATCTTATCGAAAAGTTCTGTTACATGTTAACCATGTTTTCCATTCAATCATGTTACAAGCTGAGGAGGTTTAAGTCGTTACTTGTCTTTATCACAAAATCATAGAGTTTTAAAGCCTTCAAAAATAGATTCCCAAAGTCTAGTTATGAATTCTCTCTTTATGGCTTCATCGTTCTACTTGAACTTCACCATCTGAGGATATTCTGTTTTTCGACGTCTATATTTTATGTTACCCTTTTGAAACGATATTCAGTTTAAAGGTATTTGACGTCCTTGAAGAATCCTTAGAGATTCCTAATTGTTCTTCCGTAGGCTAAGTCTCTTTATGACTCATAAATCGTCTAAACTCCGTTGTTGCCTTCTTTTGTAAACTGAAATATATTTTCTGGTTATAGCACGGGAAGTTGTTCAAGGTGAGTGCTGCATCTATCACCTGTTTTGTCATCTAATTTATTTTCAAATATTTATTTTTGCTATACGTCTCCTTTATTTAATTTGATGCCACTTAATGCGAATATTTCGTTTAAACAAAGACCAAATTTAATTTTATAAGTTTAGATATATTCTACTTGTCACTGCTTTTTTTCAATATGTCAAAAGTATAGCTTTCTTTTATCATTTGAATAATCCAATATATTTTCTTTCACCTTTTTTTCTTATTTATCACAGTAATGTAACAAAGTCTTCCAGATGAAAAGCTTTCATGATTTGTTCTATGTAAGCATACATGGCTAAATGCAATTTATTAGGAATTTCTGTTAGTGGTGACCTCTTCCATCGTTGTAGACCAGGAAATTCTCTGTTGCCTTTAAAAATATTTACTTGCAATAATTGTTGTAACGGAAAATTAGACTTGTCTTATGTATTTGGTTTAAGATTTGTAAATAAAATGTTCCAACTTTCTGTCGCAATAGTCATGTATCTAATCAATAAATTTGCAATCGGTTAATTAGAACAGGACATAAATCAATTGCCTTACAAGTAAAGATAATAAGATGCTTTATTTAAACAATCAATGGTTTCGAAATACGATCAAAAGTCCCAACGCTTTTGAAAATTGTCCTGATTAAAACAGCGTCAACATATATACAAGTTTTCTGTTAGATCTACGTTTGATAATGTAATGTTTCCGTTCATGCTCGAGATTCATCTTTGTGATACCCTACTTTCCCGCTGAAAATTCATTCATGCATACCCAAATAAGGTAATAAAGTGTTTGATCTTAGAGTGACATGGGTTGTAACAGCAAAAAACCCAATTATTAATGAATATTGATTCCATCTTCAATTGTCTTTCCTTAATCCATTTGCAGGAAAAGAATGATTTAATTGGTGCTGCATTAACATTTGGATTGCAGTTAGAGCTTTAGATGAGCTCTATAGGAGTAGCAAAAATTTTCAATTGAAAAGACTTTCTATTTTTAAAGGCTAGCTTTATCATGGACGGGAAAACTTCTCATATCACATTTGTTTTTCACATCTGTAACTTCATATTCTTTATTGCGATTTCTCATACAGTTATGCATGGTTGTTATGATGGACTTGTTGTAGGGAGATATGTCTTTTATGTCCAAAGAATATTTTAAAAAGATCTGTCGTGGCACTTTGTTATAACCGAGCAAAAACATACCGAGAAATGTAATTCATTCTTCAAAATTTAATATCCACAGTAAATTATAAGGAAATTAAGAAAATATTTGTTCTAAAATTTCACATAAAAGCGTTTGCAAATTATAAAAGCTCTGTTATTTACAAAAGCAATGGAATCTCTTTGAAAAGTAAAATTAATTAAATCATAGTTATAACCGTCAGTCAAGCATTTGTGGTTTGAATTATAATCTAATTGCAATTAAATTTGTTCAATTATTCCATAAATATTAGTTGACAAATGGCGGTAATTTCCACACACGAAAAAATCTTTTAAGTCTTTGTTATATTTACAAAGAAATTCACTAAATCCAATAGAACGACTTTATCAAGACTTCGACAAATACACTGGGTAAGAAAATTGAAGGCATAATACACCCAGTTAAATGCTTGTTGCCAAACAACTCAGACGAGTACAAATATGGTTTCTCCCATTAACCAAATGTGCATATATACCCATATTTTTATGCTGAAGTTTTCTGTAAATCATACATGATTCGTTTGACTTTTGTATTACAAGTATTTTCGCTTTGAACTGCATGGATTTAAGTATTTGTTTTTTTTCCTTTCCTGTACACTGGTATCATTTCAGGCTTCTTGATACTACAAAAGCTTAGACCTATCTGTTTTGTCTCTCTCCCCATGGCTTTACGTCCTCAATACCTGAACACTACCCAATGTTTAAATTGTCTATTTTGTTTCTTTCATAGTATCTTAATTTTCTACTTTTGTTTTATTTTCCCCGTGAAAGAAACTCGTCGAATCCTTTTTCAAGAAACGATTGGCGCAGTGGATGGAGATCCAGGTATAGTATATAAAAACAAAGAAGTATTTCCTGAAATCACCCATAAATACCATATTCAGCCTGTCTGGGTTGTCAAAATATTTAAGTTTTTTGTTCAAGTTTTATATGTTTTACCAGCTATTTCTTATCTTTTTCAACATTTAAAGGCTTGGCTCACTTTGATTTGTGAAATTTCCATTGAAAGAAATCATAGTCATAATTTCCTTTCCTTTGCTCTAAATGTTCTTCTATTTAGCAACTTTTTGTTGAACGTCATCTTTATTGCCAGCTACTTCTTCTCTTTTTTGAAATGATATTTCTTTCCTTCAATGTCTTCACTGGAAAAAAATCATCCAAACACTAGCAAGGTTGCTATTCTATGAACCTTTTTTAAACCATCATTATCGTTTCCTTTCTTGAGATTTCAACCGAATATGTTCCGTCCCGAGTCTAAAGACAAGTGGAAGATTAGATTTGATCCGGCTGATGTATCCCCATCTCCAAGGCAAGTTGTACAGCTACTCTTAAACAATCTTATTGTCGCCCAAAGGAGAGAAAGACCGCCAGCGAAGCCGATTGGGAAAAATGAAATTATCTTTTGTCTTTTTGTTCTTCCATTCGCATTTCTTGTTCTTTTTTTTACATTAAACTAAGTAGGAGTTGATTTTGTGATCTTCTGTTGAAGATAGCGAAATAATTCATCATAAATCGTGTCATTTTCTTTTTGGTTTCTTGGATTTCTATTTTATGCAAAGTATAGGCGTACAGTAAAGTTTAAGCAATATTTGTATCAAATGCTTTGTACTTTAAGTAATCCATGGACTGCTTTCTCTTTTTGAAAGTAAATAAGACCGAAAGTCTTTCTAAAATTCGTTATTGTTAAGCTTGTTGATTGATCTATTTTTGTCAGCTTTGAACATCGACATAAAGTACAAGTTTTTATTCACTATTTAAAATTCATACATGTACTATTTTTGTTTCGTCTCAGTCATATAGACTTTTCTCAGTATATTTTCTCTCTCTAAAAAGAGTTTGAAATCAGACTTCTTTTCCTTTTATATGTCTTTCGTGTTACTTTTTTAATGCGCACGATTATAATTTTTCATGCCACAGTAGCAACAAGACCACTTGTTTCTTCTTTACAGATTAGCCTACTACGACAACCCTGCCATCCTCAGGACAAGGAGCGTAACACCAATGTCCGGCGGAGGTGGAGAAATGTCCAAAATCCTGCCATACGTCACAGATAAAACTATTTCCCGCCATCTAGGATACGCAGGACGATCCTTGGATCTGGGTCATGCTAAAGCTATTTACAACCCAGCTAGGTAACACAAAATTTAGTTGTGAAGATACAAAGTCTATCTTAATGTTTTGATACAAGATTTGATTCACAATTTAAGAATTTATAAAATAAAAACTTAAAAATGACATTTAAATATATCCTTAAAACGTCTTTAATAGTTTCATACCTTTTTACTTTAAGTCTTTTTTTATCTTTTCACTTTTAATTCAATTCAATTAAGCCGTATTTTCTCATCCTCTTTGTCGCTTTCTGAATTTTAAATAATGTATATCATTTATAATTGTTCAAACATATTTTTTTTCCAGAAATGCTGTTTACTCACGATACTCCACACAGGATTGGGGACATTCTAATCAGATGAACTTCTCACTCTCTGACAAGGAGAGATCCTTTGCTGAAAGGCTGAGGGCCGATGCTTGGAGAGCTGTAAAGGAAACCGATGCCAGAACCAGAAACAGACAGAATGATATCACAAAGAAACTCGGTATGATCAGCAAATGATTACATATTTTTTATCTTACAAATCAAAACGCAGTGATCAGACTTTTGTATTATAATTAGAAATAATCTTTTGAAAAATTTTTGATTTGAGCTTTAATCAAATGTATAACTTGTTTAGGAGATTTTGAATAGCCTCGCTTTAGTTGGAATCATTCAGTTTAAACGTATTTTGATGAAATAAGTTTGCAAAATACCGTAAATGAGTGCAGAATAAATGGGGAATTATCAAATTACAAAAAGTTCGTAATTTAAACACAATAAACGTCAATCTTAAAAGTATAATGAAAGAAAAAACGTTTATCCACATAAAGAACACATTATTTCCAATTAATATCAGAATTTAACTTGAAAACAACAGAAAATAAACACCAGCTTCACAACATGTACGACCAAAACAAATCACAAAACCTTAATGACCTAAATATGATAGTTTTAAAATTTTAGTGGAAATTAATGTTTTTATCCTCATTTAATACACGAATCAAGAATAAACAATATAATATGATAAATACGTAAAAGGTTTGTAATGTTATACCATTTACTCTGTTCGTAACAGGGGAGAGAGTTGCCGATATTGCTTTTTGGAAGGCCGAGCTTAATAATGAGATAGGTCTGATGGAGCAAGAAATGGCAAACTTAGAGGTATAGAGCATACCCGTCTATGTATGCCGTCTCCAAGAGCTGACATTAGTTTATTGGTTTCTTTTATGTTTTGTATCATAGTGCATTTAAATTTCCATTATTCATTTTCAATCATGATTTATTTCATAAAAGATAAAACTCTTATATTGAAAAAAAAATGTAGAAATCTTAATTATTAATGTATTAAGAAAAGTACCGGTTATTAACAAAATCTGAACAAAATAGAGAGTTACTTTAGCTTATGTGTACTATGATAAGTAAAACATAAAAGAAAGTCATCGTATCAATGCTTTAGTATGTAGCAAAACAGACATTTGTTACCGTAGTTAGATCAGAGGAAAACAATGTTTTGACACATTTCTTTAAATATTTTGGGTATTTTAGATTTTAACCAACTAATTTTAGATAATTAATACAAATTTTGGATTGGATCAAAGTATAAAATGTAACAAAAACGTTACGTCTAATACTTGTCCATTGGTTTCCTCCTAACTCCAGAGAGTTTCACCTCCTGATTTGACTCTTTCCCTCTGTCTGTATGCAAACTTTATATATTCTCAGGCGAGAGGGTTTACGACATTGCATTCTGGAAAAGCGAGCTTAACAACGAGATAAATGCCATGGCAACTGAAATAGAAAATCTGAAGGTAAAAACAGAAATATTAAATATGGAGTAAATATAGAGACCAGACCTGCCACTTAGGGACTATTATAACCTTAGACATTCTTTACCTATATCAACAAGGATGATCCACCTATTATTATTGCTAAATGCAAAGGGAATAAATGTACAGATATTTCAGAATTTAACATGGCTAAAACTGGTAGAAAAGGCAGATAACAAATGTCTTATGGTGTTTCTGGTTTCCTCAAACTTTGGTTTATTACTTACTAACCTCAAAGTATTTTTAATGTATTCTTTGTATTTTTATCTTAATATACCTTTCTTAGTTTTCTGAACATTTGCATGCACATAGTAATAGATACTCGTTAGCTTAGATTCTTTTCTCTAACCATTTCATCTGTCTTTCCAATGCTTTTGCACATCTGTTATCCAGACAATATAAACGGAATATATAAGACATTTTTTTACTAACATCATTATTTCATACCTTACTAACAATTACCTTATATTAGCTGATCCAAATTTATTGAGTATTTGAACAAATGTGTACCTTAATTCCCACTTTGAAACTAAAAAATCACTATCTTTTTATATCAAAAGCTCTAAAGTTAATAGACTTAAATGAAATTGATCATTGTTTATAAACTTCAATGATAAAAACTAAAACAGTCCACCTTTTTCTATATAACATGTATTCTGTTCAACGAGATGACGTTTGTGATTTTTAAAAGCTTATTGTTCTTTTTTGACTTTGATTTAAGTAATTGTTATGAAGGATTTTAATTTAAAACAAATAAATAAAAAGAAATAAAAATATAGATGATAAGTAACAAGTTCCTGCTTACCAAAATTGTAAGTTCTGATTTAATAAACCTTTCATTTATTTCAGGAATACAGAAGAACTCTGGAGAAGGCTCTCGGAGATACTGCTAACCCACTCCACATTGCCGAAGAATGTCTAATGCATCGTGAGAAGAGACAAGGAATTGATCTGGTCCACGACAATGTAGAGAAAACCCTGATCAAGGTAAGCTTGCCTGCAAATAAACAATAATGAGTATTTTGTGTTTAGTCATGTCAGTTCCTGATTTGTTTAGTAGACATAGACATATTTTCTAAAAACAATTAAGATTATTGATATTGTTACAGAATATTAGTTTTATTTGGACCATCATTTAGCCTCTTTTGATAAATAAAACCATGCAGTGTTGTTAAAACTAAATTGCTGTATTTGGCTTCCTGTTCGAACTTTTTTGTTTTGAGAACTTTTGCTTCAATATTTTTGGTGTTTTATCTTCCATGCTGCTGGTGAGAGGTTACTCCTTGAAATATCGATATACAGCATAACCAAGTTGACCGTTTAATAGCCATTTTTTTTTGTATTGTATTTTGTATGCATAAACTTTCGTACTATTAGTACAATTAATTAAAATTATTTTTGTCTAACTATGTCCTTAATAAAAAATGCTTTGTACTTTTAGGAAGTAGACATCATCAAGAAATGTCAAGCTAAGATGAAGAAGGTTTTGGATAAAGCTCATGTACAACTTAAGTAAGTAATGAATTTTTTTTTAAATCTTGATTATTGCTGTGGTTGAAAAGTTGTTTCATTGAATATTATGGGGTATGTCTATGAAACGTTTACTTCATATAACTTATACTTGACTTTTAATTTGCATTTCAGGATGGACAGAGCTGCCCAACATACCCTTGAGATTGATGCCAAAGACAAGCACCATGCTCAGGGTCTGGATGACAGGATGCAGCAGCTCAGAAACAAATCAGCTGGAATTGGCTATTGCCCAGGAATTGAGAACATTGATAACACGTATGAATTTATAGTCTTTTATAATCAAAGTGTTTTTTAAATGCTATCTATTCAATATTTTTGAAAAGTGTTTTTTAAATGCTATCTATTCAATATAAGTGTTTTTTAAATGCTATCTGTTCAATATTCTTGTATCTCTGAGAGTAAGATACGCATTGGTCGTAACACTTGCTGAAAAATTAAGTTTCACCGTTAAGTGGTCAACTTCAGCTGAATGAAACGCTAGTTTTCTAGTGTATGAAAGAAGGGGAACTAATTTAAAATTCTAACAATAAATTTGTTATGTGTAATCAACATTTAATTGGTTTGGAAGTCGGTGGTATCTCATAGTCATCTTGCTTATTATTATTATTTTTTGACTTTTTAACAAATAATTGATATATTATTATCATTTCAGGATTACAATTCCTGAATCATGGGCAAGATATACCCAGGAAAACATTGCTCGATCACAGAGGGAGAGAGCCGCCTCTGAACGCCTCCGTGGAGAAATCGACAGCTGCCTGAGGGCCTGTGCCAATGATATGTGGAACCAATTCAACAGTGTCAACAATTCTTTCAACACTAGAATTCGTGAAACAACTGATGCCAGAAACAAACTGCAATCTCACTTGCAGAGAGTAAGTAATTTACACTAATATCCTGTTATATTATGTTAAGAGTACTTCACATTTTTTTTCTTTTGAATAGATTTTTATTGAAAATGATTATAAATGTGTCTTTTAAGTACAGTCCCTGTGATAATAAAGTTTAAATAAGTTTGTTTATGGTCTGGTTCTATGATGTTTTTTCATTGGTACAACTTTAATATATTCTTAGAGTATCTGAGGTCATTTGTCACTATAATAATAAAATTCTATATAAAATGATATGTATTGTGAATTAAAAAAATTTAAAAAAAAGACATAAGGTTCACATTATATCATGAAGAATAGACGAAAGTGAGATGTGCAATAAGTGTAGTGACACATCCTCCATAAACAAAAAAAGCAATTTACAAATTACAAAACCACAATATAAAGTCCATACTAGTATATTACAATATTAAGGAAATATATTGTACTTTTAGACTGTCCAAGAAATCTTTGATATGGAGACCAACATTAGTCTGTTGAGGAAGGCCATCCAAGACAAGGAACAACCAATGAAGGTTGCCCAGACCCGACTTGATGAAAGAACTAGAAGAATCAACGTCGAGTTGTGTAACGATCCTGTAATGAAATCGTAAGTTATTTGTATAATGTTTTTAGAATACAGTACAATCACCTAAAAGTACATAAGCATTTGTAAAAATAAATATTGCTGCATGTTTATCTATTCACAATGTTTGTATCATTTTTAATATTCGTCTTATGGTTAGTAAGTTGGTAATCTTGGTTTTGTATTCGTTTTTCAAGATTGGTGGGTGTGTGCATCAAAGGATACTGCTTACCTACTACATATAATGTTTTAATCTAACCTTTTCAAGAATAAAAAACTAGTAAAACGAAAAGACTAGTTCACATTACTGTTATGATGTTTCCATTTTCTGTGAAGTGTTGTCTTTAGTGTTATTGGGTTGCCGTTATTTTTTTACTTAAAGATTAGAATTCCTGTTTATTTTTCTTTGCTTCTACCAATTGTTATTTCCCGCTTCTACCAATTATTATTTTCTGCTTCTACCAATTGTTATTTTCTGCTTCTACCAATTGTTATTTTCTAATCAACAGGCTACAGAGAGAGGTCAATGAAATCAGAGATTCTGTCAGAATACTGAAGGAGCGACTAAAAGCCTCAGAGCTTAGCTTGGCCAGACTGATGAGAACAAAGGCTACACTTGAACATGATATATCCGTCAAGGACAACAGTCTCAAGTGCGATTCTGCATATTGTATGGGCATGCGCAAAGGTTTCCCAATGGATCCAAAAGTAGGACCAGTATTTCAAATGCCTATTTGCTAGGTAGTTTTTAATTAGGCACCAACAAATTGATTTTCACTAAAACGCCACTGCAGAGATCAAATTTAGTATTTATAATTGTTAATAATCTTAATGAAAAAGAACAGAAGTTTGTTCTTTTGGAGTTTCGTTTCGTTCCATTCAACATGACATGAAGATTCATCCATTTAAAAGGACATGGTATCCTGATTGGTCTTTGGTGTGTTTGAAAACATTAAATTGTTGCGGGCTTGTTTGAGGTTTGATTACCGAAGATATCAGCTCAAAAAGTATTTATTTAAACATTTTTATCACCTTTGTTTACATTCTACATCACCGCAAATGTAATTTGCATTTCTCATGCTGTCTTTCATGTGAATTGTCATTTTTGTCATTTGTTAAATTTGCTTTTAACAATTTTTCTCTTTTATATTAAATAGTGCTTGTGTTTTAGAATTATAAATTTATTAATTTTATTGCATCACAAAACTGCCGTCCGTTTTGTTATTTGTTCATATTGTGTGCAAGGAAGGGCAAATGTTTAACAGGATGAAAATTTTATATACAACTAAAGAACTACTAATTATAAATGAAAAAAGTTTCCTTTTGAAAAAGCAATTTTAATGAAAATATATATTTATTTTGTACTTTTTGTTGTGATGTTTGGTAACAGTATTATTTTAAATATTTGTTTTAATTATTATATGTTGTTATTGCATCAGTTGTTGAAAGGTAAAGAATTGGAATAGGTCAAATAATATATGGAAATCAAAATAATATATATCTTGTAAACATATTCTTTTGCTGAAGCTTATGTTTAGTATGTTTAATTGTGATCATGTGATTGATTTTCGGTCATAAGCCATCTTTTTGCTGGGTCACATGACAGGAAATTGAACACATGACCTCCAACCAAATCAGTATTATCAACAAAATGAAGGTCGAATGCTCAATTTTTATAGTTGTTACTTATGGTAACTATACTTGCCATCGAATGTACCTGTGCTAGTTTTTTGACTGTGATATATTTTTGTTGTTACATGTACATAGATTTTACCATGTAGAGCACAGTTGTCAAAGCTATGTTGTTTGCACATAAAAATCTCAAAATAAAGATGTGTTTTTATTTCCAAGAACTTTATAACTTAATTATTATAGTCTTCTAAGTCCTTGTTTTTATATGATCCCTTTTAAAATAGTTTCTGCTGGACGATAAAAAAACTACTATTCTGGCTAATAACGGTTGTCAGTCTTTTAAGGCAAAACCGGTGACTGGAACGTTATCGGTTCGTCTCTTTAAGATTCCCACAGGGTCTTGTTCTTCTCCATCATGACCCATACGAACAATTATGAATTTACTAAACGATTCTACAAGTAACGTCATTTCACTGTGGCTTTTTATGGCCCGACCACGTATGTGGATCGGACATATAGTTTTACCCTTGTCCGTCCGTCCGTCCGTACGTCCGTACGTCCGTCCGTAACACTTTGGTTAAGTTCTTGGTTAAGGTCCATTACTCGGATACTAGATGTTGGGGGTCAACGATATTTCACCACCAGATGGGTCTTGGGTAGGGCTACACCACCCACTAGAAATTAGGTCACTGTGACCTATATTTTATGCATGAATGACTTCGGTTAAGTTCTTGGTTAAGGTCCATAACTTGGATACTAGATGTTGGGGGTCAATGATATTTCACTACTAGATGTGTCTTAGGTAAGGTGACACCACCCACTAGAAATGAGGTCACTGTGACCTATATTTTACGCATGAATGACTTCGGTTAAGTTCTTGGTTAAGGTCCACAACTTGGATACTAGATGTTGGGGGTCAATGATATTTCACTACCAGATGTGTCTTAGGTAAGGTGACACCACCCACTAGAAATTAGGTCACTGTGACCTATATTTTACGCATGAATGAACTTGGTTAAGTTCTTGGTTAAGGTCCATATCTCAGATACTACATGTTGATGGTCAATGGTATTTCACCACTAGATGTGTCTTGGGTAACATGACACCACCCAATAAAAATTAGGTCACTGTGATCTATATTTTATGCATGAACGACTTCGGTTAAGTTCTTGGTTAAGGTCCATAACTTGGATACTGGATGTTGGGGGTCAATGATATTTCACCACTAGATGTGTCTTGGGTAAAGTGACACCATCAACTAGAAATGAGGTCACTGTGACCTATATTTACGCATTATTGACTTTGGTTAAGTTCTTGGTTAAGGTCCATATTTTGAATACTACATGTTAGGGGTCAATAATATTTCACTTCTCGATGAGTCTTGGTACATGGCACCACCCATCAGAAATAAGGTCACAGCGACCTTTATTTTACACATGAAAACTTCTGATCAATTTCTAGGTAAAGGTCCATATCCCAGGTAAAACACATTGAGGGTCAATGATATTTCAAGAACGGGAGGGCCATCCTGTGGCTCATAGACACATTATCTAGTTTGGTTATGTTTTTAAAACACGCATACCTTATGCGAAACCAGACGCTTGTCTGTCCAAACAAAGAAAGATCAGTCACACACACAGGTAAAAAAAAGTTGCAACAAAATGACCGTAGGATAATGATCAAGCTCATATATTCATATATAAGTGGTATTATACAAAAAAAAGTTAATTATAAACTAGAAAAAAAATCAGAATTTGCCATTTGTTTTGATTTTTAACATTTCAAGCCAAATAGAGAAAGGCTTGAAACAATATCAAATATTGTGTTGAGCCATGTTAAACGGCATGAAATATACGCAGATCTGGATCAAGTAATGGTGAAACACAATGTCAATGTGAGACACACAAGAAATGAAATTAAAGCAATCATTTCAGGGACTGATCCATTTTTTAAATAAAATTTTTGTCAACATTTCAAACCTAAATAACAAACTTTGCCAAAGGAAAGTCAAAACCCTGGAACCGCCTCTCTATGATATTCACAAATGGAGTTAATATTCTCTTACCCTGATATAAAAGCTGGCCACAGAGATAAGGATTGTATAGATCAATAGAAAAAGGTGGTGCCACACTGTAAAATACAAGTTACAAACTGGGTGGTAACACAAAAAAAAAACAACAACCGTGAAATAGACACACGTACAATGGGTATCTGATGTAAAAATGTTGCTATTTTTTCAAATTTGAAAATTGAGAATGCCACTTTGTCGTACGTTTCAAATTAGAAATGCATGTCCACGAATATCTCAGAACAAACTGATTCTGCGTTTTTTTTCAATATTCACCGGTAATGGATACTTTCAAAGTTTGACGAAAACGATCTTGCAGACGACACTGTCACTACATCGGAACATTGGAATAAGACAATGTTTCTTTATTCGACTTGCTTTTTACGAGTTCTTTAAGCAGGTAAATCTCTTGGGATAAAAAAAAACGTTGTACATATTTTAGGGAAAGTTGGTCATTTCTTTTACATTTTGATCTAAATAGAGACGTTCTTGATCAAAATAGTGACGTAGTACGCCATTGATCTGAACAGATGCGTTTTGAATATACCCCGGTATGGGTCTTGTAGAAGTAAAAGAAGCACACATACTGACATAAGAGAAATTCGATCATGTCAGGAAACCATTGCAGGAATATTTTTAACTCAACTAGGCCGTCAGACCGATTATATAATAAAAAGATAGACATATGACTGTGTGAAAAAAATGGAAACTAAAACCCGATTGAGGAAGCTTACCATTACCTTGTCTATGCACGTATTAAAGAGAATGGACTCTTTTCACCTTCAACAAACATAGATATACCCCGGTGTTCAGGTAATCAAAGGATGAACCGGCGATGTGTTTGATCCAAAGATAAAGCTAACGCTGTCGACAAATATCGTTACAGTCATTACCCTTAATAAGTATTGCAAGGATGTGAATAATTTGCATGAGTCAATTTAATGATGATGACAGCAAAGTTGGGTTCCTACTTATTTCAGATTTTACAATAACCGTTTTCACCGGGTATAAGCGTTACCGCGGGAGAGTCGCTAAAACGTAGGGGAGAGTCGCTTTGAACGTAGGGGAGAGTCGATATTTGACCTAGATCGGAGCACACCAGGTATGTAAACGATAAAATCAATTATTTTAATTGATCAAATGTTACAAATAAATATTGCACGGAACATTAGAATTATTGAAGAATGTGTACACGTTAAAATTAACTCCCAGAACCTTCCATTTCATACCAAACACCTCGAACTTTTCCGGGCGGTCAGTGTAAATTTGGTGATATTGCATCTTAAAATCTGATTTTCTCTATAATAAATACATTATATGACAATTGCATGCTCCCGGTGCATGCACAAGATTGATATCAAGAAGAGATACTTCACCGTTACCCTTCACAAAGTCATGATACAATTTTATTCGTTATTTTTTCAACAACAATGTAAGTGCCGTAGGGGAGAGTCGATTCGAATTGCCTTGAACGTAGGGGAGAGTCGATTCGGATTGTTGTGAACATAGAAGAGAGTTGCATTATATTGGCTTTTAATCAAGTTTACAACAACAAACGTTGCAAAATCTTGAAAAAAATGCCTCAAATTATTATGTCTTTTTTTTCAAGGCTAATAAAGTATTAACGTTATGGCTTTTATTTTTTTTTTCAGAAATAATTTGATCGTTTGATGAAGTAAAAAAAAGCTGTGAAGGAGAAGAATATTAAATTTGGAAGTACATGCATGTTTATCAAAGCCGATTGAACCGTCCAGTTGGATTACCAGTTTGACATGCAAAGCCATATAAAAGATGAAATAAAAATTCTACTTTCAAAGACTTGTGATGTTTCATGAGTTGTGTATGTGTGCCGAAGATGTTAAATTTTTGTTAAAATTGTATAATATAAATTAATTTTAATGTCGTTCATTAGTGTTCAGTTTGGGGACAGAATTGTAGGAACAGGGTTTTTTTTTTGGATCACCTGGAACTACAAAATAGAAAATAATGAGATATGGAATAGGTGTACGCGACACAGCTCACATAACAAGCAGCAATTTAAAATAACCACAATGGACAACCGCCAGCAGCTTTCAACGAGGCAAGTAGGCGCTACTTGCGATTCTGCAATTAGCCCATGGTCTCATTAAAATGCATATAATTCAAATCCAGTCCTGAAATAGTCACAGATAGACCCCATTCTAAACAAGGATAAGTCCATGTGTACTACTACCATCAATTGGACGTCGTCGGTCGTCGTCCGTTAACATTAAAAAAAAAATCATTGAAACTTCTGAACAGAATTTAATGAAACTTGGTATGATTGGTTCTTTGGGTGTCCTGCTGCACAAAAGTTGAGTTCTGATTTTCGATCCATCGAAAACCCATGGCCGCCGTTGCTATTAAAAGACTCGGAGAGTCAGATTACTGTTTTGGCTTGTAAATATAAACAAGAGTTAACACTAAAGTATGTCTCGCCTGCCGGCACCATCAGAAACAATTATTCTTTCTTACTTCCACTATATTTTGAATTTACATGGATTTTCAGTTTCTGAGATCAAAAGATGTTTATAGAACTTAAACATTGCAAATATATGCAATAAAAATAATCAAAGTCACTCAACCGGAAAATCAAGGTCAAGGTCAACAGATGGGGATGCAACTGTGCTAAGCTACTACTGAGGCATATGTATACCAAGTTTCATCAACCTAGGACCTATAGTTCTTGAGATATAGAGGTGCTCGCAAAACTTTTCCATTGCTATTATATGTATTGAAAATTGTCAAAGTAACTCAACCAAAAAATCAAGGTCAAGGTCAAAAGATGGGGATGCAACTGTGGTAAGCTACTACTGGGGCTTACGCATACCAAGTTTCATCAACCTAGGACCTATGATTCTTGAGATATGGAGGTGCTCTCAAAACATTTCCATTGCTATTATATGTATTGAAAATTGTCAAAGTCACTCAACCGGAAAATCAAGGTCAAGGTCAAAAGATGGGGATGCAACTGAGCTAGCTACTACTGGGGCATATGCATACCAAGTTTCATCAACCTAGGACCTATAGTTCTTGAGATATGGAGGTGCTCGCAAAACTTTTTCATTGCTATTATATGTATTGAAAATTGTCAAAGTCATTCAACCGGAAAATCAAGGTCAAGGTCAAAAGATGGGGATGCAACTGAGCTAAGCTACTACTGGGGCATATGCATACCAAGTTTCATCAACCCAGGACCTATAGTTCTTGAGATATGGAGGTGCTCATAAAACTTTTCCAAAAAGTTAACGCCGCCGTCGCCGCCGCCGCCGCCGGTAAAGTAACACCTATGTCCCGCTCTGCTTCGCAGGCGAGACAATAACCGTATAAGATATAGAAATAACCTGATGCAACATACCTTCTTCTCCGCATCAGATCCACAAAAGTCTCTCTTTGGTCTAAGATGTCAAATGACTTCCTAAAGGGGTGAAGGCCCTTTTATAAGGTAAAAAAAGGCAGATTTCCACGTTTTCGCCCTACAGAATAAAATATATTGCAGATAGAGAAAAGCTGTCGCTTGCTTCAATCTTCAGCTCACTGAGCTCTTTAAAAGTCTGCATTGGTTCGATCTTGTCAGATCTAGGAAAGCGTTTTGTTAAGTTTTTGTCATAAAGATTGACAAGTATTGCAGAACTTGCTTAACCTTTCATCTCATGTAGCTTTTCAATAGTCCCCTTTCAATGGTGCCTTATTAGGTAAATAGCTCATAAAAAGATACCTTTAAGCTTGGTTCCGCCGCCGCCCGGTGATCGATTCAGGCTTCTGTGAGTTCTTGTCCAGTAACGAGTAAATATAGGAATTGTGTGTCCCACATACGAAAGAGATTTATATATAGGGCCCTAGTCTGTTAGTCCATCCATCAGTCCCAAATCAGACTTACGGCCTTGTAGTTAAAAATGCAATATCAACAAGTGTGGCCACTAAAAGTATGTCTCGCCTGCCGGCACCATCACCAAAATCAACTACCTAAGCCTTCATTTCTTGATATTAACACAAAAAGAGTCTGTATAACCAATACCCGATGCCTAGCTATTATACTTTTCAGGCAATTCATCGTCCACAAAAGTCTTACAAAAAATTAAAGGCCTGAAAAAAACCTACGTTCACAGAGTCCCTGGAGCGTGAAAATGGGGTCAAGGTCACATGTCATGGTGACAGTTGCATAGAACATAACCTCAACTATCTGTATATCCAATAACAGATGCCTAATTATTATACTTTTTAAGCAATTCATCGTCCACAAGAGTTAAAGGCCTGAAAAAAATCTAAGTGCACAGTGTCACTGAAGCATGAAATGGGGTCAAGGTCACACGGCATGGTGACAGTTGTGTCGACCAAAACCTCAACTATCTATATACTCAATGATGCCTAGCCATTATACTTTTCAAGCAATTCACTGTCCACAAAAGTCTTACAAAAAAGTTTACGCCGCCGCCGTCGCCGTTGCCGCTGGAAAGTTATATCTATGTCTCGCCTTCCGCGACTTTTCGTCGCAGGCGAGACAAAAACGGGTATAAAACGGTGAATTTGGCTATGCTGTTTGGTTAATTTGGTTAATCTAGTTTAAACTGTTTTCCATGTATGAACTATGGGGTCATCTCAAAACTTTATACACTTATGATCACTTATGCATCATAATATGACCATAAATTTTTCCCTACCTATGTAGTGCATCATGCCTGTCCTGTCTGTCTTTCAAGGTTTCCAGATGATAATGTTTTACGTTTTTGAAAAAAATATTTGGTCATACTTGTTAAGTACAAAATGATTGTCAAATTATTTTGATTTCGAGCAGAATTGGAATTACATAATTTTTTCGAGCTGCTCCGCTTTAGTTAAAGGCAGGGAAAGCTGACATTTTTTATATGACCACGAACAGCAAAAAATGTCACAATAAGCAAAAAGGCCAATATGTGAATATAATGAAAACTATGTATGTCACACAACCGTGTTATGTTTTGTGTTGGAAAAACACGGCGGACAACAGACTAAGATGAGCCTGCTGTCTACCCATTTCTTTCATTATAAAGTAAAGCACAGGTAAATGTTTTGACCTGTCCTCAGTTTGCCATTTCTCTGCACATCTATATATCCACAAATGAAAATTTAAGAAGTAAAAAAAAATGAAGTTATACATTTAAAACATTTATTTTATGCATCAATTACACAAATATTTTGGAAGTTTAATCAGTCACTTAAAATGGAACAACAAATAACAACCATTAAGTATAGTCCTTCCCACTTTATGATGTCCACCATCCACATCACCATAATTCAGTCATTATACAGAATGCAGTGACCCCCATACAACTGTTGGGAAATCTGAACGGAACGGTAGACGGGAAGTTTTTAAGCTCCTCATGTACTACTGATTGGCCGTCACATATATGTGTAAGCTGAAATAAAATAGAATAAAAACAGGTTAAACTTTGTTTTACCATGGAAGTAATATTGAGATCTATATTTCTTCCATGGTTTTACGGATTAACAAACAAGAGGTCCAACGGATGATTCGCACCTGAGAGGGGAAAAGGGAAAAGGGAAAAGGGAAGATCGCAATCTTAGTCCGGAAACAGATAAGAAATAGGAGAAGCTCATTAATTAATGTCGGTCTATCTGCTTAAGGGGGTCGGGATCAAAGAGGGCGTTATATTTTGCGTGAAGGACTAGGTGCCGAAAAATTGAACAAGGGGCTGGAAGTGCTGGGAGCCCTTGCTTTTAGACCTACATAATTATATGCTGTTAACATTGATAATGCTGGTTTTTCAACATCTGACAACACGTACAGTAAAACCATAACACAATCCTATGATACCCTTTTCAAGCTTTTGCAACGTTTGATGCAAAAAAAAAAGTGATTGAAAGCAAATAATGCAACTCTCTTCTATGTTCACAACAATCCGAATCGACTCTCCCCTACGTTCAAGACAATTCGAATCGACTCTCCCCTACGGCACTTACGTTGTTGTTGAAAAATTAACGAATAAAATTGTATTATGACTTTGTGAAGGGTAACGGTGAAGTATCTCTTCTAGATATCAATCTTGTACATGTACTGAGTGCATGCGATTGTCATATAATGCATTTATTGTGGAGAAAATCAGATTTTAAGATGCAATGTCACCAAATTTACACTGACCGCCCGGAAAAGTTCGAGGTGTTTGGTATGAAATGGAAGGTCCTGGGAGGTAATTTTAGCGTGTACACATTATTCAATAATTCTAATGTTCCGTGCAATATTTATTTGTAACATTTGATCAATTAAATTAGATGATTTTATCGTTTACATACCTGGTGTGCTCCGATCTAGGTCAAATATCGACTCTCCCCTACGTTCAAAGCGACTCTCCCCTACGTTTTAGTGACTCTCCCGCGGTAACGCTTATACCCGGTGGTTTTGGATTGATAAAATGAACAACACGATTACCGGTCTTAAAATCCCCAAAAGGGTAGACAAAAGAGAGTCATAACATATACCTGAGAAATAAGTGATCGGTGTGACTTGATAGCATTCCCAATGAGCTGGTGGATTAAATCAGATTTTATCATTTTTATGGTCCTAAACTTACCCTCAGATTCCAGTAGTAAAGAAGCAAAGGTGTACCAAAGGGGTAATCAGTATCATAAAACCGTGAAGACAAAGACAAAACCGGCAGACAAAAATCATCACAACAAAACAAACCACATAACAACATAAAACACACACACATAACAACAAAACCGCATTCAGCAACGCGAACTCAAGTCGAAACGAGAGTGAACTCAGGTGCTCCGGAAGAGTAAGCAGTTCCTGCTTGCTATAGCACACCCGTCACGTTGCCAAAGATCGATTAAGTGTTGGTCAAATCCGGAAAGGATGACATTACAAAACTCTATGTCAAACCAACATCTGTGCTCATCTGAGAGATAGAAATCCCGTATTTGCATACAAGCACATGATGTCGTCCGTAAAATTTCTTGAGTGATGACAACAACCTGGGAGCAACGTACCCCTGTGTTAACAATTTGCTTGTCAGCCGTGTAGCTCTATCAAGGAAGTCGTTGTACTCCCCACATGCTCTGGAATGACGAATCAATTGTGATACGTAAACTCCATATGCTGGAGCGGACGGAATGTTGCTACACAGAAAGGGAAAGTTAACTATTGGAAAGTTGAAGTCATCACGTTTGTCATAGAGCTTTGTACAAAGCCTTCCTTGTGTGTCAATTTCGAGAAATAGATCCAAATATGAAGCAGACCTCCTAGAATCTGTAGTGTCCTTTACCTCAAGTTCCTTCGGATATATGAGATGTAAATAGTCACCAAATCGAGGATTGTTTAGTGAAAGGACATCATCAATATAACGAAATGTGAGATTGAAGGATAAAGCAAGTTTGCGGTCCTTTTTGTCTAGAAGTGATTGTAAGAAGTCTGCTTCATATGAATGAAGAAACAAATCGGCAAGCAATGGTGCACAATTTGTGCCCATTGGGATACCTATTGTTTGCTGAAAAACACGTCCACCAAACTGTACAAATATGTTGTCGATTAGGAAGTTGAGCATTTCTATTATTTGATCTTCTGTAAATTTGTTTTTCTTGCTAGACTCTTGGATGACAAAGTAAGTCTTTTTATAACCGACTACCAAATACTTGTACCTGCGTTTTCCATTCACTCATTCATTTGAATTATAGGTTCTTACATAAGTTCTTGGAAAAGACCGACTGATCTTCACGAGTGATAGAATTAATTAGTCTTTTTGCGACTGTTAACTCATTCAACACAAAGTGGGCGTGAGAAACGACTGAAAATGACAGGTGATAGGTACAAATATCTGGTAATCGATTACACTAATACTTCCTTTGTCATCAATGAGTCTAAGACAAAGAACAAATATACAGAAAATCAAATAATCAACATGCTCAATGATCGTATCGACAACATAAATCATTTGTTCAGTTTGGCGGACGTGTTTTTCTGCAAATAATAGGGATTCCAATGGGCACTTATTGTGCAATTTTGCTTGCTGATTTTTTTCTTCCTTTATATGAAGCGGACTTTTTACAATCTGTTTGATACAAAAAAAGATCAAAGATTTGCCCCCTCTTTTAACCTCACTTTCCGTTATAGTGATGATGTCCTTTCACCGAACAATTCTCGATTTGGTGACTTGCTATATCTTATATATCCTCAGGAACTTGAGATACTGGACACCATATCTATATCTTATATATCCTCAGGAACTTGAGCTACTGGACACCAAGGATTCTAGGACGTCTGCTTCATATTTAGATTATCATCTTGAAATAGACTCTCAAGGAAAACTTTCAACATAGCTTGATGACTTCAATTTTCCAATTGTCAACTTTCCCTTCTTGTGTAGCAACATTTCATCTGCTCCAGCCTATGGAGTTTACGCATCACCATTAATTCCATTTTCTCTAGAGCTTGCGGGAATTACACCGATTTCCTTGGCAGAGCGTCACATTTGAAACAAAAATTGTTAACACAGGGTTATGTTGCTCCTCGGTTGTTGTTGTCACTCAAGAAATTTTACGTTAAACTTTATCCACTCATAGATGAATATGGTATTTCTCTCTCTCAGATGAGTGCAGATGTTGGTTTGTCATAGACTTTTGTTTTGTCTTCCTTTACCGGATTTGACACACTGAATTGGAAATTGGCAGCACGACGGGTGTGCTATAGCAGGCAGAAACCGCTGACCCATCCTGAGCACCTGAGTTCACTCTCATTACGACTACAGTTTGCGTTGTTAATTGATATTCAATGGTTTTGTGTTTCTCTGTTTTATATGTTGTCTGTTTTTAATGCCTGTCCTTGTGTGTGTTTGCTGGTTTTGTTTCTGCCCTTTCGGACTTTGACATTCGGATGCCCATCTATCATCCGAGACCAAATTTTTTTTAAAACAATCAAAAACCACATGAAGATTTTTACCAAAAATGATATCGATAGACAAAAATATATGATTCCGTAATCTGTTTTTCTTCTTCTAAGATTATATCTAAAATGACGACCAAGTAAACAAGTGTCTGAGATAATAAAAATGGAAGAAATTGAAGACGCTACGGATATCATTTTACGCTGACAAAACGAATTTTAGAAATAAACTATATATGTTTGCTGTATGTTTTATGTGCGATGACAACTCGAATCTAATCCTAGAATTATGTATAACAAGCTTTATATAAATCAGAACACATGGGCATACTAGCAATAAATAATGAGAGAGAAAAAATGTGTCAATTCTAATTGTATTTTGGACGTTTGTTGTTCTGTCATGACCATCTCGCTATCACTCGCAACCGTGTCGTGCTTTGTTTTACTATGGTCCCCTGAGATCGCAATAGAAGAGGGAGGTTTGTTGCCATATATTCTGGTTTAACCAACCTTTTAGTGAAATGCCTGTTCCAATTAAAGACATTTGAGATTTGTCATCCCATTTAAGTACTAGTAGGTTTTTTTATTCTATTATTATATTATATTGATTCTAAAATTGTGTGGTTTTCATCATAATAAATATCTAGTTGAAAAGAACTGAAACCGACAAATCATGCATCACAACAATGACATTATGTTTATTCTTCCGTAAATGACTATTTTCAGTGTGAGATGACCAGGTTGAGATGCGAGCACGTGCAGCGATCTCACACTGGTCAGTTAACCAATAACAACCGCCGGTATTGATATTGATCGATGATGTGGACCAATCAAATGCAATGTTATTTCAAACTTTCGGTTCATAGAATGAAGCCACCTAATATTAGAATATAAAAAAAAAAAAATTTTACGGAAAAAATATGTACTTGCACGCCTTCTTGTAAAACGTTTACCGGCTATGATCTTTCTCTCGAGATAGAGCTTTTTGGGTCTTTTGGCTCGTTCCGCTACGCTCCACTCGCAAAAAAGACTAAATAATTCTATCACTCGTGAAGATCAGCCGGTCTTTTCCAAGAACTTATGTAAGAACCTATAATTCAAAACAGAGATAATGACAAGTACCAGTAACTAAATCATAAGATACGCTCCACTCGCAAAAAAGACTAAATAATTCTATCACTCGTGAAGATCAGCCGGTCTTTTCCAAGAACTTATGTAAGAACCTATAATTCAAAACAGAGATAATGACAAGTACCAGTAACTAAATCATAAGATACGCTCCACTCGCAAAAAAGACTAAATAATTCTATCACTCGTGAAGATCAGCCGGTCTTTTCCAAGAACTTATGTAAGAACCTATAATTCAAAACAGAGATAATGACAAGTACCAGTAACTAAATCATAAGATACGCTCCACTCGCAAGAAAGACTAAATAATTCTATCACTCGTGAAGATCAGCCGGTCTTTTCCAAGAACTTATGTAAGAACCTATAATTCAAAACAGAGATAATGACAAGTACCAGTAACTAAATCATAAGATCTCTATATTTTAATTAGAAAAACTAGGAAAAACCCGCGAATTCGCGGCAAAATCAATCGTTGCATTGCTTTAACAAATACATGTAGACCACAATAAAAGCATTGCATTAGCATGACCATACATGGTTGTGCTAATCTCAAATTAAAGGTTCTACGGCTGATCGATGGATGCAGGGCCTGTCTTCCACCACGGGGAGGTACTGGTCGGAATTCTGGAAGACTGGAGGTTCTACGGTTTTATTTTAACTTTAAATAAGTTTTAATTTAAAATCTCTTATTGTTCTTTTATCCCACCTGTAGATTTTTCTTCTAAACAAAAGTCCAGTGGTTCATTCGCTACGCACTTTAATGGACTTTTATCGTTGACCCTAGTTTTACACATTTTAAAATTTCAATATGGTTTTCATTTTTCTATCAAGTTTAAATTTTTTAAGATAAAACATTTTTTGCATACATTTTTAAAGCAAACATACCAATATAATATATTATATAAAATCTTTAAATATAAAGCATTATTAAAATGGAAAAGTTTTGTGGTTTTTTTTTTGTAGTTGTCTGAAAACAGGGGAAATAATTTCAAAAAAGGAGGGTATATTAAATTCCGAAACGATGACGGCTATAGCGTTTCCGGATCAATTAATTAGGTTAATTAGCAAACTGCAGACATAATTGCATATGTGCTAATCAAATTTTAAAAGGGCACAACCATCCCCTATTTTTGATAAATAAAGCTTAGTCGTAGCATTTGTTGTTTAGGCTGCAACCCGGCTAATAAAAAACGCTTCGTTATTTTAGTAGTATAGATGTTTCATCAGCAGCAAGCTATTTGCGCTTTTATAGTCAACATTCAAAAAGTCAAACAGTGAAAAAATATACCGATCAATTAATCGACGTATGTTGCTTTTTTTAAACCATGGAGCAAACACGAAAAAAAAAGAGAGAAAAACGCCAGCTTGCATTGACGTATGGTTTTATAAAAAAAACCCAAACATATAGATAAATATATTTAACTTTCGTTTCCCACACAGTTCTCATCTTACATTTTACAGAAAATGTATGAAGTCAATAGTCACGCTCTGTTTGATTTGTTAAAAAAACTTCTTTGGGTTGCTTCCGTTTACATACATTACTTAGCTATAGTTTCTGTATACATAAACAGATAAATAACTTTACCGAAATTTAAACCCACTTGCCATTCAAGCTGGAGGATATAAGACAAGCAATAAAGGAAAGAGATGTCGACAAACTTCTCATGCTGTGTGATACACAAAGAAGCAGTGTCTTAAATTTTAAAGATAAAGGCCATAATGGAAAGCGGTTGATCCACATTGCAGAAGAATTTTGGAACTGTTACGAAAATTACTTGTAATCATCGTAAGTTTTTTTATTTGAATTTATTAACATACATACATACATAGTGATACATAGTGATTATTCCTGTAACAGGTGTCCCACAGACTCCTCTTCTACAGGCTCTTCTATTTCCTCTAAATTTCTTGATGCGTGACTTCCGCAATATTTTATTTCCGCTCTATAATCATATACAATGTCTTGATCTTTCCAGTATTTATCCAATCTATTTTTAAACGTCTTTATAGTTGGTGCATTAACTACGCTTTCTGGCAATTTGTTCCAAATTTTTGAAGCCCTTATGCTGAAAAAGTTTCTCCTGGTTTCTAGTCTTGGTCTCTGTTGTTTTATTTTATGTTGGTTTGTTCTTGTACTGTGACGGATGTTGGTGGTTTTTAGCATTTTGACACAGTTACACACCTCCGGGTCGTATATTCCGTGTGTGATTTTAAAGAGCTCTATCATGTCGCCTCTAACTCTCCTGTAGCTTAGCGTTGGTAGTTTTAGCTTTTTGAGCCTTTCTGCGTAAGAGAGATTTCCGAGGCCTGGGAGCTGTTTCGTAGCTCTTCTTTGGACCTGCTCAATTTTGTCTATCAGTTTCTTTTGGTGTGGTGACCATACTGCGCAGGCATAGTCCAGTTGTGATCTTACCATTGCTTTATATAGAGGAATAAAAGTTTCAATGGTTAGATTTTTGAAAGACCTTCTAATGATTGCAAAGATTGAGTTTGCTTTGTTGACTTTCGCACTGATGTGTTTCTCAAATGTTAGCTTATCATCCACTATTACCCCTATATCTTTCTCTTCATGAGTTTTGCTGACATTCTTCTCCATTAGTGTATAGTTGAAGTTTTCCTGTACTATATTTGCTCTTCCAATTTCCATATGTTTGCATTTGTCAGGGTGAAACTTCAAAAGCCAGGTATTACTCCACTCTTCTAACTTATTTAAATCCTGTTGTAGGGTTTCTCTATCTGATGTTTTATGAATTTCTCTATATATTTTTGTATCGTCTGCAAAGAGATACGTTGGTGAGTCAACAATGTCTGGAAGGTCATTAATATAGATCACAAATAGTAGAGGGCCTAAGACAGAACCTTGCGGTATCCCTGATGTCACATCTTTCCAGTCTGATTCTTTTCCATTTACTATCACTTTCTGTTTTCTCTCAATTAGAAAGCTCTTGACCCATTCTGTTAAGTTCTTACTAATGCCATAGCTTTTGAGTTTACCAATTAGCCTGTTATGTGGGACTTTATCAAAAGCTTTTTGAAAATCCATATAAATACAGTCTATATTTGTTCCCTTAGTTTCTAAAGCTTCTGTCCACTTGTCCAGTACTTCTAGTAGTTGCAAGGAGGTTGATCTCCCAGAGATAAATCCATATTGTTGACTAGAGAAGAAATGGTTTTCCTTCATATGTTCTATTATGTGATTCCTTATAATTTTCTCTAGTAACTTGCAAACTACTGAGGTCAGGCTAACTGGACGGTAGTTTCCAGCTAATGATTTGCTCCCTTTCTTGAATATGGCACTGACTCCTGCTAATTTCCAATCATTTGGTACGGTTTTCCCATCCAGTGAGCATTCAAAAATGAGTTTTAAAGGAGTAGCTATAGATGATGCTAGTTCCTTAAGTAGCCTAGGGTGTAGCTCGTCAAGTCCTGGGGATTTGTCTATTTTAAGGTTCTCTAACAGTTTTACAATCGTATCCTCAGTTATAGACAAGTTTGGCATTGGCCGCTTTGGGATTTTATTAGGCAATTTGGGTATTTCTCCATCTGGCTCATTAGTAAAGACACTGGTGAAGAAATTTGCTAGTATATTTGCCTTCTCCTCATCTGAGCTCGTTTTGGGTGACTTTGTATTTTCAGGGTCTATATGTAGGTCTCCTATTCCATCCCGTGTTTTTAGTTTAGACTTGATGTAGCTCCAGATAACCTTTGGATTTTGCTTGGCTTGTCTACTTAAATCCCTTTCATATTTCTTTCTTTCTTTGTTTACATCGGATTTGACTTTATTCCTTATTCTGTTGTATTCTTGTCTTAGCATAGGGTCTTTGTTTCTTGTTATCCTCCTGGCTAGATTATTTTTCTTTCTAATTTTCTCTCTCGTTGATTGATCAATAGGAAAGGTATTCAGTTTTTTGCCGTTACTAGTTACCTTTCTCTTGGGTAAATATGTGTCCTCCATCTTCTTTAATTCCTCTAGGAATGAATTCCAATTTTCATCTATGTTTTTGGTAGACTTGATTATGTCTTTCCACTCTTTCTCTTGAATTTCTTTGTTGAATTTCTTTATATTTTCCCTTGTTGAATTGTCGCTTCTCTTTTGTTTCATTTTTGAGGTTGGCATAGCAATTAAAGTTAAATGTGATAACACAGTGGTCACTTTTGCCCAATGGACTAGAGTATTCCAGATCGGATACCATGCCCTCCTCGTTTGTTATAATCAGGTCTAGTATCGAGGGTATATCCTCTCCTCTCCATCTTGTTTCTTTCTTAATGTGTTGAAATGCATAGTTGTCCTGAAGATTATCAATAAATTTGTACTCTATTGTATCGGTACTGTCTCCTTTGGAGTTCCAGGAATCCCAATCTATGTCTGGATAATTAAAGTCTCCCATTATCAAAATATGAGAAAAATTCTTTGAGTTGGCCTCATCTATAAGGACCCTGAGTTTCTTATTGTACTCCTGGCTCTTGTTGTAATGGAATCTATAGATGAGACATACCAGAAGTTTGTCTGCATTGTTTAGGTTGATCTTTACCATAAGATTCTCTTCAAAGTTTGTTTCAGGTTGGTACTCAGTTGCATCCAAATCTTTGTCGATATACATTAGTAATCCTCTTCCGATATTATTCTCAATATTTTTTGAAAACATCTGATATTTTCTGTTAATTCCTAGGGAGTATTCTGATTCTTGGGTTTGGTACCTTCCATTTTTTGATTTGACTTCAGTAATTCCTATGATATTTGGTTTGCTATCCTGTGTTCTAATCTCCAATTCTGTTAATTTGTTGTGTAACTGATCCGCATTAGTGTAAAAACAATTTAGTTGAGGTAAAATCTTGTGACTATTTACATGATTTGTTGACAACTGTTTAAAATTCGACAAGTTTAAGCAGCTTGACGAAGAATCTAACTTTAACGAATTTACATTTTTATTTACAATGTTAGACTTTCCATCTTTTTTTGCTACTTTACTATCACTATTCTTCTCGCTGAAGGAGGCCCCCTTACTTTCCGAGGCCGTCCATCGTTTTTTTTAAGCCTTTGTGCCTCTCTTTAACATGTTAATCAATAATATGAATTTTCAATTATTTTGCACCCATTCTATCCTATTTTTACCGCTTTTTGCAAACAGGAAAACAGAATTAGAATTATTTTTACCTCCCTCTTGATATTCTAATTTTATCATATCTTTAGAATTAATTGCAATAGCTATTATATTTGTCTCCTCGTAAAAGACTCGCGGAGATTTTTAAAGTGTAGTCGGTGTGACAGCAAGCGCGGCATTAATGTGTGTATTTTAATTGTCCTATCTAGTATTAAGCTTCTATGGTGTAGACTAAATATTATATAATTTGATTTATTACCTTATATTCCTTCTCTATTAAGATCTATTAACTATTTTTTAATTTCGACCATTCTCACATTTTACCGGGCAATAGAAAAATGTTCTATTGCCCGGCGACGTTCTATTGCCTGTTCACTTTTTGACCTCACATTTGATTGGACGATTTATAAATATGAATATTTATGATCTATTTAGGGTTATTACTATAACATGTTTCTTGACTTTAAGGTTCATCTGTACCTTTCTTTAAAACATGGCGTTATTTTTAATCTATTTTCAGTATATACACAGCCAAAACTGCACATAAAATTGAAATATAAAGTGTAGCTGGACCTAGATATTAAAAATTCTTACCTCATCCCGAAGAAAATCCTTTATTTAAGAGATCTCTTTTTTTCTCCGCTTTTAAAAACACCCGATTTAAGGCTAATATCACTTTCACCCTTTCTTGTGGCCTCAAATTTCATGCAACTTTCAATAAGGGATTTAACTAAAAGTGTTCACCTCGTTTCATGTAAGAGGCACAATAGGGATAGTTTGTCCATTTTCAATTTAAAATCTGAACAGGAAAAAAAAGAGATCTTTATTTTCAAGGAACTTAGAATGAAAAATTGACAGAAATTGAATCGGAAATTACCATATCTAGGTCCAGCTATGCTTTATTTTATTATTTTATTTGTAGTTTTTGTTCTGCATATACTAAAGAAATAGGTAGAAAATTTCGCTATTTTTAACGCAAGGTACAGATGTGTTCGGGCATTCTTAAATGTTTCATACATTTGACTTTGGATTAAAAGATATGAAGTTCGAGTAAGTCACAAATGAACTGATATACAAGTATACTGTCTACTTAGTGATAAAAAGATGTTTTTGTAATTTTCCATTCCGAGTTGGTGTTAAAGACACAGCACTTCGAGCAGCCCCCTGTACTGGATACCTAAATTACACAAAAACCCATATAAATCCCGTTTTATCTCTGCATCAAGTAAATATTCCTTAACCAATATTTCTAAAGTCTTGTCTCTTGCTTTAACTACAATGAAAGAATTTATCATCCGATACTGTGATAAAATTTTCGAAAATAGTGGAATAAATCATTTTTGGAGTGTTAAAAATTCTCTTGATGTTTTATACAAACTTCGGGCATTTGAAAATACTTTTCAATCCGTAGACAGCTATGACTTTTCCACTTTGTATACTAATCTACCTCACAATCTTATCAAAAAGAAATTTGAATATTTAATTAAATGGTGCTTTGACAAATCTAAAAGTGACTACATCTGTTCTAAAGTGTCACAAGTATTTAGAAAATCGTTTTTTAGCGACGAAACCCACAAAGGTTATGTTAATTGGACCGACATAGAAGTTATTACTGCATTAAACTTTCTTTTAGATAATATTTACATCCGGTTCGGTAAACAAATATATCGCCAAGTCATTGGTATTCCAATGGGAACCAATTGTGCTCCACTCATAGCTGATCTTTTTTTATATTGTTACGAATCACAGTTTATGGCCAAGCTGCAAAACGACCCAAACAAAAACCACCTTATCGAATCTTTTAACAATACATATAGGTACTTAGATGACATACTTGCCTTAAACAACCCCACATTCTCAAATTTAATAAATGATATATATCCTAAAGAATTAACCCTAAATAAAGCAAACTCGACCGACAGTAGATGTCCATTTCTAGATTTGGACTTAAGCATTATCAATGGTAGATTACACACTAAAGTATATGATAAACGGGATGACTTTTCATTCCCAATAGTTAATTTTCCATTTCTTGAAGGAGACGTACCATTAGCTCCAGCTTACGGGGTATACATTTCACAATTAGTCAGGTATGCTCGCATTTGCAATGATGTGTCTGATTTTAATGATAAAAACGCTTTATTACAGAAAAATTGCTAAAACAAGGTTACCGTTACCACAAATTAGTCAAATCATTTACAAAATTTGCACATAGATATGGACATCTCATCGAAAAATTTGATTGTACACGTAGATTTCTGATTGTTAAAGGAATATCTCATCCTGATTTTTATAGCAATGTAGTTTATAAAGCACAAAAATTCAAAAACAACCTTATGGAAATTAAAAACTGGCTTAAAAACCCTTTGAAAAAAGGGTACGAATTCAATGTTTTAGTAAAATCTTTGCATTTGGTATGTTTTGGCAGAAATATTGATAGCTTGATAGTAACTTTAGAACGTTAAATTTTCACTTTGTATCCACTGTATTATTTATAAGTACCACAGCGATCAAGTATGTCGGTTCTGTGTGATGATACAACTCTAAATCATTCATTGTTTTGACGTGGGGTGTCGGATTTAGAACTGATGTATTTGATTCTTTTACATCAATCGATAAATGTTTCTTAGCTAGTTGTCAGTAACTTCGAATGTTCTCAAGAGAGTTCCTCCTTGTCTTGTTGTTTTCGTACAGTATTTTGTCTTAGGTTCTCTCTTGTTGAATTGAACTTTTGTCGATTGAGTTTTACAGTGTGTTTTATATGTATGCTTTGTGCAAACTTATCAATAGGGGGAAGGTTGGATCCAAAAAACTAGTTTAACCCCACCACATTTTATATGTGCCTGTCCTAAGCCAGGAAACTTTGCCAAAGCCTTTGTTTGTCCTTGTCATTCTGTGTTAACTGTTTTATGTCAAGAATTGGGTCTTTCGTTGATGATTTAGGGATTGATTTTGATACTTTTGTATTGTATTATAAGTCTTGGGCCAATGCAAGACGGTAAGCAGTGACCTATGGTCATGTTGAAGACTGCTTGCTGTTTTCCGTTGTGATTTTTTGAATTGCTGTTTGTTTATGTTTGTTGTGTCGCGTACACTTATTCCACATCTCAATATCGTCTATAGAACCTATCATTTTGGCAATTTTTAAAAAATACTAAAATTCACACTTTTTGAAGAGTACATTGTAAAACCTTTGATGAAACTGTTAAATTTTCAAAAACCCTGCCAGAAAGTATTCTTTTTGACGGAAAACTGAAGAAAAAACGCAGTGTCAAAAAAGAGGACAAACTAATTATAGAATGTAAACACTTGCGGGTACTGGTTAATAGTCTCGAACCCAAACTCATACTACCAAGGTAGTGAGTCTGGGAAAACACCTGTTAATTTCTCGTAACCACTAGGTGGCGATCGTTATACCTTTTAACCTTTACCACGTGTGTATATGACGTGTTTAGCATACACGATTCATTTCAATCTGAAATGAACCAACTTTAAAAACTCAACGTTTCATTGGTCTTCCTTGGTTTTTGACAACTGGTTCTGCAAAATCGAGAATCGGATTGGTCAAACGTGCATGGTTCTGTAATCAAGAATGTCCCAATTTTTAACTCCAATAAACATATAGTCTCGATCACCCAGACGCATATATAAATATAGCGTCTGGGTTCATTATGTATGATTTTCGTTTTCAAGAAGGTGGAGCCTATTATTGATGATTACTATTTTTAAATTGTTTGCTATATTTAGTGTCGACATTCCCTACCAAAATAACAACGGAAGTTGAAGGTCACAATCGTGCTTGGCCAACTTGATAAACAACGTGGCACATCAGGTATTTCAATTTTCCTTCAATTTTTAACACGCTTTTACATGTTTTATTCAATTGATGTTGAAACTAGTGCACATACATGACATATATATTTAAACAACCCTTTTTGTAACCAAAAACAAATATCATACCAGTTACCTCAGTCAGTCAATGAAGAACACTAAAGCAAGTCAAAAAGTACAAATGTACTTTATTCCTGATCTTTAAATATAGCATATTAAAATGAGTGTAGAATTTAGAATAGGTCAAAACATTAAATTGCTGTGTGGCTCTTGGATGTTAATAAAATAATTTTCTTTATACTTATGCTTTTGTTTTTGCAGGGGATACCACAAAGAAATGGTGTAGTCTATCACCCTAGGGCTACTGGAAATAAAGTTCAACTAAGCTTTAACCTTTTTTAATAAATCCCAGAGGGCACCTATTATAAATGAGGACATACAGATATTTCAAAGATAGTTTTTGCTCAAAAGCAAAAAGGGACAGGTAATAAATGTATTTTAAGGTTCTTCTAAATGAAAAATGGCTGCCATGCATTGTCAATACAAATCTTTCAAAAAATACACAGATTGAACAAATGATGTAATTTGTTCAAAACCTGTCTAATTAGATTGAACTTACCAATAGCCAGAGCAAGCTAGCATTTAAAATCCCACAATGAGTCTTAATTTAATTTTATTTACATAAACATGTAAGGTGCGCCTGATTACTATCCTGCTTTTCGAGCACATCCTTACAAATATTTAATATTTTACCTTTAAAGACAGTTTTTATATGATATTATTTCTAGCTTGCTTTAGGTAGGATTGTAATACATTCATTTCAATATAATTTTAGCAAAATAATTATTTCATCTAGGCTGTGTATTTTTTGAAAGTTTTGTATTGACAATGCATGGCAGCCATTTTTCATTTAGAAGAACCTTAAGTTACATTCAGTGTTCTAATTTTATAAGAAATATGAAAAAGGAATTGTTGAAGTACTGTACATATTGTAGCGTAGTAGTATTACATTTACAACAGACTCAATTTTAACTATAAATAGTTTAATATGCATAATGCTTATAAAGAGTTATTACCTCTTTTCAATTCATGTATGTTTTTAGTATTTTTTTACCCAAATATACCTCATTATGCTATTTAATATTATTTTTTTAATTTCAGATTTGCTGTAACACAGGATTTTCAAGAACCATTTTGTGGAAATTTTATTATTGTTCTATTTTGCCTTAAACTGACATCCATAAAAACAGACATTTTAAAAAGCGTCTTCAACAGAGAAACTGTGTCTTTGATTAAAAAATCACATAGTATTACTTGTTCATGCCTAATTCTATTACAATTGTTACAGAATTCACTTTAAATTAATTAATATGTACATGTGAGAAAGGCAATATGAAACCATGAAATAAGATCACATACAAAATAAAAAAGGTAAAGATTAAAAATATATTCATCAAAAGAATGGTATGGTAACCAATAACTGCCTTGAGTGTTATATATGGACATTCTAAAGTTTTATCTCTTCTATTTTGAAAGAAGCCTAGGGCTCAGAATATTAAAAATAATAGTCTTTATGCCCTCAGTCCCTGACGGTGTAATGTGGTTTAAAAAAAAAGGTTACAGCTAGAACTTTAATCCCAGAAAAGGCAAAGATATATAGACTAAGCCTAAGTTGGTAGATCTCATCAAGATACAGGAGACTTCATTTAAGGATTAATAAGAATAATGTCCAAAGGGCATAATGCCCAATCATGGGGTCGAACGAACCTGAACACTTTATGTCCCCCCCCTCCTTTCGTAGATGAGGCATAAAAAGTATAGTGTGCATTTTTAAGAAGATGTGCGTTTTGTTATTAGACTCGTCAGTGACGGTTTGGTACGAAGGAAACGAACAGAAAACAAATAAAACATATATATAGGTAAGGTACATGTTATAAAAAGGGTTTTTGTTTAATGTCCAATTGAAAATTGTAAAACAGGGACGCAAAAGATCAGAGAACGATTCAAAATAATAGAAGTACGTGTTAACGAAATGAGTTCCGTTTGGCCAAGACTCATCTTATACCAAGTAAAAAATATAGTAATTTAATAATTGGGTCGGATCCCAGGTATAGAGACTAACAACTGCAAATATTAATTAAAAGACCGGAATTCCTGAGCGCGCCCCCCCCCCCTCCCTGCCGAGAGTAAAAAAAAACTTTAAGTCCGCTCGCTTAACAGCAAATAGGTAAACCATAGATCTGAAAACGCATCCCACCATATGAGACCCCTACCTGAAGCTGCATACCAAATATCAAAAGCCTAGTTTTAATAGTAGCTGAGAAATCTTTTACGACAAATTTTCCATTTTTGACCCTAAAAAATCTAACTCGGCTCGTTAAACAGGAAGTAGGTGAGCGACAGACCTGAAAACGCATCCCAACATATGAGACCCCTACCTGAAGCTGCATACGGATTAATAATAGTAGCTGAGAAATCTGTTACGAAAAAAAGTGTGACGGACGGACGCCCGGCATTTCTTTGTCCCCGCTCCGCGTTGCGGCGGGGGACAAAAATGTTATAAAAATTTATAGCGTATCATGAGAAAAAAAAAACGTATGATCTATGCTATTTTTTAACCGTCCGTTTAAAAGTGGCTTGTATACTTCCACTGAACCCGCAATTGCCAAATAAGCAATGTATCTATGCAACCGATGTGGCACAAGCAGAGAGGTCCTAAATGGACATTCGAATGTCAACGGTCCAAAAGGGCAATTTGAAGACAAAACCAGTTGACACAATCGGTGAGATTGGCACAAAACAAATAGAAAGCAATGTCCAACGCAGAGTGAACTCGGTGATCCTTGAGTGCAAACAATGACCAGTAGTAAAAATAAAATTTTTAAAGTTATTTATTGGCATAAACTCATATATATGTATTCGTCTTGAATTGACATTACAAATTCCTTCATCATCAACGGCAATTGAAGATGTCTTCCTTTCTCAAATATTAACAGATGTGCAGTTACTGAAGTTGCAACACACCCAACTGTGTTGACAATGATCAATTCCGTGTGTCAAACATTCAGAAAAGGAAGACAAAACAAAAACCTCATAATAAAGAAACCAAAACCTGTACTCATTTGTTAGATAGAAATCCTATATTCGTCTGAGCGCAAGATGCAGATATATGTATTCCACCCTTGCTGATTCAGTAATCAGTTTAACAAAAAATCGTTATAAAATGAAAGAAGGTACATTAAAACTGTGACAATTCCAAATAAATTGAACTGCACCTGACATGAGTGTTTGAGAGACTCATCAGAACACACTTTTCAAAATGTTTAATGATCAAGATTTTTTAGAATACAGTAAAATGATGTCCCTCTTATTCTGCGGTAAATGACTAGCACCGGAAAGTTCATTATACTGAAGGTGGCCAATTTAACAGTAGTTGCAGCATCTGAAATTTGCACAAGATAAGTCCTCAGAACAGACCTTCATAGTGAACTATTGAATAGCCCCCCCTTCCAATTGAAAGTTGCCTAAGCAAATTTAACATTAAAATTTATTTATGTGCAGCATACAGCAGACCTTTTTAATGCATTTTCAAGTGAAAAAACATTCAAAGCAATCATGAAAACACGTTCTTTTGAGGAAGATTAATCTAAATGAAGGTATTTTCCCAAACGAGAACTTGGACAGATATTTGACATGTCTACGTAGACATGAACACGCCTTATGGGCGGAACTGACCAGAATCTGGTCAGTTCCGCCCACCTAAGCTAACAGGAAATTACATAGGATGCTTCCATACGTTTATTTGACATCGATCAAATAAAAAACGTATGGATGATCGATACTAATAAACATAAACAATTTCTTAAACCAGGTGGACGCCCGTGAGTACAATTTAATGATAAAACGATTTTTTTTTTATTGTTAACAAAACCAACTTTGTGTTCAAAAATGTAAAATAGGATGTCTTATTGTAAAATAAGAAATATTATGTTTTAAGAGAACAAATCACATCAATTGGAGAAGTTATCTCGCTATTACATTTGCATAAAATCACTGAACCATATACACGGAATTCTGAACATACGGTTGAGTGATTTTCGTCGAACATTATGATAAAGCCTGAAAGTACTCCGAACGTACACATAACAAAATAGGTAATGGGACTGTCCCAGACTCTTTTCATCTATTGATAAGCGTCTGGGTGATCGAGACTAACTGGTAAACTGAGAAACAAAAAGTAACCAAACGAAACGGAGCTGCACAAAAACGATATCGGTAAAGAAGGAAACGTAAACAGTAAAATTAGCAACCGAAATCTGTATTTAGAAAGGAAACGAAATCAAGCGAAACTGGTAAAAAGGAAAATTGAATCGATTTTAGCCGACACCAGTCGTTTTTCTTAATTTACCGATTTCGTCTTCTCTTCGCCTTGTTTGGTTACATTTCGTTTCTCAGTTTAACAGTACCCAGTTTACCAAAAGTAAATATTTATGCTGGACAATACTTAATCAAAACGAATAATAAAAAGAAGATTATTTTATAGAAAACTGCAAAACATTGAGATTTTATGTTGGTAAAGGTAAGTTTTAGATAGTATATTTTTAATATATGTACTTTTTATTCAATGTAAAAAAATTGCGAAATTGATAGGTTCTATGTCTTTAAGGAAATATATTGTTCATTAAATGTGCAATTATACTAATGGTATATTAATCTGTTTACAGTTTGCAATAATTTAATGAGGGTATACAAAATGTTTTGACTGACCTAACTCATTTCTACCTTGTCCTCGGAATTTCTTTAGTATGTATATTATAGCTGTAAAAATGTATTAGGCAAAAAACATTTATTGAATGTGTAGCCAGGCAATGGATCAGAAGTATTTTCCCCTTGGTATTCAGATCAGCTCAATGTACTATTGCCCTCAGCCGTAATGGAGCATACAAATTAATGTGCCTATAGTCTTGGATAGGGCAGGCATACAGGAGTGAAAGAAAAAACACTCCTGTTCAATTTTCGTTTCCGCATGACGGAGACATTCTATGATTATTGAATATTCTCCTGAATGTTTGCATCAAAACTTCGTTCTTTGCTTTTAGAATAGAACTCAGTTGGTCGTTTTAATTACAGGGATTTCAAGTGACATTTTGAAGATCTTGCTTGACAGAAAAATGAATGAACATGTACATTCTGCAGACGTGAATGGCAACACCCCTTTGATGAAAGCAGTACAGTCCTTATACAATACGTGTTCATGCAGTACAGAAGACATTTTACATATAAAAGAACTTTTAAGTTATGGGGCTGACGTGAATAAGAGAAATAGGGAAAATTTTTCAGCTTTTGAAATATGGTGTAAAATTGGTAGGTAGTAAGCTTTATAAATTATTGTTAACTTTTCTTTATAGAATATGAGCTAGTACTATCAAAACTTAACCCATACCAATAATTTATGTACAGTATGCATTTCGGACACTATGATAGATAAGAGGCTGAGCAGCAATTTCTGTTTTCATCATTTGTTCTGTTTACATAATCATTTGTTTCATCAGAGTGAAATACAAGAAATCCTTTATCGGTAGAACTCGCTTTGATGTCTGGCCCCTATATTGTTACAAAATCATATGAACGGAAGTTGAAAAAATCTTTGCATGTCCGGATCATACTACATTAAAAAAGGTTTTTTTGTCGTTATTTTTTTTTTCTATTATATACCATTTATTGACATTAAATCATTTAAATAATCTTTTTCTATATCTACTGGAATCAGAACGGTTAATTTTTATGTAACTACCAAGAACTCGGTAACAACGGTTATTATTAATTTATAGGACAAAGCTTAGAACTAGGACAAGTACTTTTAGACGCTGGTGCAACATCTACGCGATGTTTTAATCTTGCTGTTAACAACTGGATGATCAATGAGGACAATGGATTTGAAGAATTTTTATGCACACTATTAGATAAGGGGGCAGACCCGAATAAGCATGACACAAACAGCACCAACTTGATAAAATGTATTAGGAAGGGAATGTTGAAAGCTTCAAGAGCATTGATTAAGCATGGCGCCAAAGTAAACAGAACAGACGAAAACAACAAAACAGCTCTTCTTATTGCCTGTGATCTAGGTACATGTAGTATATAGCTTGCTAGTTCTGTTACTAATTTGGTGTTTTTTTATGTTTTCGTATTCCAAGAATTCTATTGTTATAAGACAGACCATTCAACTTGGTTAGCATTTTTTATATAGCAGAAATCCTTCTTCATACTAACTTTTCTGATCCTATGCTGCCAAAATTATTTTTTTTATTAAAAATTATTTTCAATATTTTTTTAACGAAAAAAACAAGCCCCCCATTCAAGTTAAATGGTCAGTCCCTGATAGACGAGCAATTACTTTTCTTTAAGCGCTGCGTATTCCAAATAACCTTATAGTATAACAGGGGCTTCTCCTGCTATATTATATACTCATACAGAAATCTTTATTGTGATTCGCTCAGACGTTGTCACGTGACATTTGATAATTCGCTGGGTCAACCGGTAATCGTTGGGTCGCATTGTAAGGTCACCCTCTCGTAAGAATTTGCACGTGAGCCCCAGGATTTTTCTTCAACATTGTATGGGTTGTATTTTTCTAATGGAAAAAGGTTAAAATGTCAGAAATATGTTTAAAATTTAATATTAAATTGTTTCATTTAAATATTCGATATAATATAACAGTTATCACCCTAGATGATACGTGACCCGGGATTTCTTTCCCCTCGAAAAGTAAGGTCACCCTCGGGGCAAGCCCTCGGGTGACCTTACTTTCTCGGGGAAAGAAACCACCGGGTCACATACCAACTAGGGTGATAATTGTATATTCTTACATACTGTTTTAAGGTGAGTAGCAAGCGAGATTTGAAAAAAAAATACATTCACTGTGCAAATTAAAATGTTAAATTCACGTCGGCAAATACTAAATAAATTTATAAGCGACGATGACTTTATTATTGTTGGTATTATAAAGCAGACAAAAAACTTTCATGAAAAATCTTATAGCTTTTAAATGTGCCCAATAAAAACTCAAATAATATTTTTGTAGCCAATGCAGAACTAAGGAATAAATTCGTCAGCATACTGGTTGAAAACGGGGCAGATATAAACCAGGAATCCAGTCCCGGATATACTCCACTCTATGTTTTAGTGAAAGCCATAACCAGAGACTTAAGGAGGAATTACAAGCTCTTAGAATGTGACGATTCAGTCATAAGGATAGACTTAGAACCTTTTAATCTCCTGGTCCAAGGAGGGGCAACATTGAAACCTTTTCTTCCTGAGGACAAAAAAATCTATTCAACCAGGTATATAGCATTTCACTCCTTTCCAATTGTGTGGGGGTTTTCTTGCAATGTGTTTAGATAACTTACTATTAAAAACTACACCAGCGTAGCATGATATGACCGTAGCATGCTGAACAATCTATGTTAGAGGCACACTATGGATAGTTTATTGCTTTGGATACATGCAACCAATGGTGGACTTTTTTACATATCAAAATATTTATATTACTATGCATTGAAAATCCTTTTGTACGATCTACACAAATTCAATTACCATTCTTTAATCCCTTTTTTAAAAAGCGTTAGATATTTTGGAAATAAATAGCAGGGATGATAAAAGAATTGAAATTTAAAAAAGTCGGACCTCAAATTATTTTTTATGCATTGCCAAACTTAAACCTAAAAAGCGATATCGATTGGCTGTAAACATTTCATAACAGCTAGTCAAGTACAACCTAAGTTATCAATGAAAACCAGAGTATACACACAACAATGACGACATCGGTATAACAATATACGATCATAAATATCAGAGCTCGTATAGAAATATTTCAAACTCGGATTGATGGCAAGTTATAAAGGAGTAGAGCCACGAAGGCCCCAAATCGGCCCACAAAAATTGAACTTTGATATACTTGATTGTTAATGCGGCTTTGGTGTTTTTTCAGACTTCATATTTTTATACGACCGCAAAAAATTTGTGGACGTATAATGGTATGATGCTGTCGTCTTCTGCGTCGTCGCCGTCGTTGTCGTCATCGTCTGCGTCGTTGTCCAGAACTTTAGTGTTCCCACAATACCTTAAGTTCTAGTAATCCGATTTCTATGAAATTTGACAATGATGTTTCCTACCATACAAGGATGGATGGGATTGATTTTGGTTTTTCCCCCTTTTTTCGTTTAGAAATTAGGGGCAAAAAAGGGGTAAAAATGCCACTTTTTTGTTTGTTCCCACAATAACTCTTTGAACATCTTCTCCTCCAAAACCACTCAAGGGAAAGCTTTGAAACTTTGCACACTTCATTTATGGGATGTCTTCTACCAAGATTGCACAAATGGTGACCGCCGTTCAAACAACATTGCCACAGTTACTAAAAATAGACCAGGGGAGTCAGACTTTTGTTTTTGGCTTGTAAATCAAAAAGTATAAGAGATAGGTGAAATCTGATGCATATTACTGCTTCAGCATCAAAAGCTCTACAAAAGTCTCCACTGATTCGAAGTTGTCAGATGACCCCTTATAGGAGTTATGGCCCCTTAAAGGTGAAAAATAGCAGTTTTTCATGTTTTTGGCCTATGGAATGAAAACTATAGCAGATAGAGAGAAGCTGTTGCTTGCTTAAATGTTCAGCTCATCTAACTCTACAAAAGTCATAATAGAATCGAAGTTGTCAGATGATCCCTTATAGGGGTAACGGCTCCTAAAATGACGTTTTTTTTATGTTGTCTGTTAACTTTTTAGTGTTGGTGCAATAACTTAAGTTCCAGTTATCCAATTGCTATGAAATTTGACAATGATGTTCCTTACCATAAAAGGATGAATGAGATTGATTTTGGGGTCCCCCCCCCATTTTTCGTTTCAAAATTAGGGGCCAAAATGCTACTTTTATGTTTGATGGCACGATAACTTTAGTTCTTGTTATCCCATTGCTTTGTAATTTGGCAATAATGCTCCTTACCATAAAAGGATGAATGGGATTGATTTTGGGGGTCTCCCCTATTTTCATTTCAAAATTAGGCGCCCAAAGGGGCAAAAAAATTCAAATATTGTATTTTTTTCCACTATAACTTTAATCCTAGTTGGCCTATTGCTGTGAAATTTGTCCAGAATGTTTCTTTCAAGAAAAGATTGAATCTGATGAATTTTCGCACCCCACCCTTTTTTCCCTGTTATGTAATTTGGGGTCAAAAGGGGCCAACATCGAAACTTTTTCATTTGTAGTCCGATTTTGATTTTTTTTTTGCTTGTTTGTTCTTATCAAATAGCGGATACAAAATAGGAATTATTTTTTGCGACCCTCCTTTTCCCCCTATTACATAATAAGGGGGCAAAATCGATTTTTTTTTATTTGTGGTACGATTTTGAACATTTTTTTGCATGTTCTTGTCAAATAGCGGATACAAAATTGAGAATTATTTTTTTCTCACCTACTATGTAATAAGGGGCCAAAATTGAAACTCGTTCAAACTTCACCAAAAAATTCCAGTAACCAAAACTCATCAATCCACAATAGGCTTTTAAAATGTGAGTGGAAAGTCCACCATAAGCTGCATTTCTCAAAAACCTTTGTCAGTCCACCATGGGCTGCATGTGTCCAGAACAATTGACTATCCATATTGGGCCTAAAACGTACAGGGTTCAACATGCTGCGGTCGTATCATGCTGCGGTCGTATCATGCTGCGCTCGGCGAAGCTTTTTATTTAAATTACAATTATATCTTTTTTTTAAAGACATAGAACCTATATAGCTATCAATTTCGTATGTTTTTCAACAAGAAGGACAACGAGCTAAAAATCAGTCTATTTTATCAAAATCTCGTTTTTTGACATTTTTCATTGATTTTCATGTATAAATCGGTGAAAACGAAAATGGCCACACCCGTCGACCAAAATTATTTTGTGATCGAAATGTGTATTTTTATGTTATAAAATGACTGTCAAAAAATTAAGATGGTCGACGAATGTGGCCAATACTATTTTTGACAAAATATGACGTGAAAACAGTGAAAATGGACAAAAAATTAAGAATTGAATAATTTATGGCGTGTTTGAAATGCCAAGGCAAGACCTGTGATGTAGATATTTTGTTAAATCTTACATACATGAAAAGTTCAGTTATGCCTTTACTCATTTTGGATAAATTTACAAAGAGTTGAAGTAGTTTGAAAATTAGTAAAAATACCGGGCCGATTTGAGGCATTCGTGGCTCTGCTCCTTTGTTAAAGTGGGAGACTGATGCCTTTTTTCTGCCTTATGTGGGTCAAATCCGGTAAAGGGTGACAATACTTAAGTTCAATTGGTCCGAAGAGTCAACATTTGGTTCACGATTTTCGGCAAGCCAGTGAAATTCGATGAAAAGCTATTAATACATCAGATAAAAGTATATAGAGACAAATAACACGTATCAACTTTTGTTTTCAATACTCGGAACTGTTCATACTAGAAGTTCTTATACAAGGGGTCCTATACGTTTATCGCGATTTCTGCACGTTAATAATAATTAACCAAGGTTCGGTCTAAAAAGCGCACGTTAAACGTTCAGTGAGTCGATGCGTTAAGAGTAAAAACCTCAAAATCTTGCACAAAACACAGTTTTGACAAAATATATGGAGTCTTTGGGAAAACTTAAATGCATCTGTCCAAATCGTAGCTATTCTTTAACCCACTGGTGTAAAAGAAAAAGGTTTTCATTGAGTCATTTTTTCATAAAACCGAAAGGCGAGTTGCTACTATCATGTTTTATAAAGTATCAACTTGTGAAAATATTAAATTTCAGAACATATTTTATAGATAATAATAATTTTTTTAGTGTTTTATGATTGCAAAAGATTAACGCACCACTTGGAGTTAAATATATAGGTAACATGCACATTTTTATGTTATAAATGTGATTTTTGTTAAATGTTCTGCCAATATTGTCCGTTAATGAGTTCATTCGGTTTTTTAAACTCGTTAATGAGTAGCCGAACATTTTATAATGATCGAATACAATATATTTTTTTCTATTTGCGTCTTACATCAAGGTTTACATCACGTTTTTTTAAAATCAGTTAAGCCATTCAAATATTGTTGATGATTTTATTTAATGTAATTTTCTTGCTTTTAAGTGAGAAATACTTATTAGAACAAGTAAAATAATACTAGTCATGTTTTCATCCCCACAATGTAAACTTAAATTCCGCATGTATAATATAATCTCGTTTTGCTAAGTTGGTTAAACAAGGACAAGCACAGGTTCGCAATTCTTAATGTCGACTATGAAAAGATATTTTTCGTCGAGGTCAGTGAAACTACGATCGTCGGACCAGTAAAATTAAAAATAATACAGAAGGGCAAATACATTTCCTATAGGAAATATGTTTTTTACCAGTTGATTTGGTGTTTAAACAATCGGCATCCAGTGGGCACACATTGCATTTTTAAAAAATCATATATAGCGGACTTTTTACAATCACTTCGACCATAGATATGTATATGACAGGTCTATGCTTCGACAAAAAACAAAGGAGTGTCGATTTCAATCTCACCTTTTGTTACTTTAATGATGTTTTTCAACTAAACAATAATTAATCCTCGACTTGCTAATTGGTCATTTTTACATCCGATATATCCCTCATTTTCGTTTCCCTGGTACATTAAAGAACTTTTTAGATCATCGAAAACCAAATTCATCTGAAAAAAACTTGTCATGACTTTTCAATATACTATGGCTAGTATTCATCCTTTAAAGATGCCTATTCTTACGGTCAGTCAAGACTTGTTTAGACATTATAATCTGCACACATCTAAATTGATTTCGAGGAACGTTGTCTTAATGTTGACTAAAATTCTCCACTTTTTCGTTTAGACATGATTAGTGTGATCGCTTTAGATCGTTGTGCAGCTACTAGTGTTCACAATACATATGATTAAACCATATAATGCGTTTTGGGATATATAATCAAGATCATCGTTGAAGTGAGGGGTGCTTGATCATAAACAAAAGTGAGTTTCCATCGAAGAATTAAAAGAAGCTATCGCTTTAATTATAATCCTTATATTAACTCATTAACGTGCAGTTTTAACGGTTGAGTTTTGTCGTCGCTTACTCATTAACTGACCAAATGTTCCTAACAATCACGAAAAATAGACTTTTGAAGCATTTTTACAAAAGAAAACTCAGTCAAAAGTTCAACAATGTTTCATAAGCATATTATCGTTGATAATGTTCATTTTTTTGAGTTTTTCTATCGATAATAAAGATTTTTAAGGAAAAAAACCTTACGCCGTTCTGGAAAATGACATTGAAAATTTTAGGTTGAGTCACACGCCTTTCCGTTTTATTGCGAAAGGAGACCTGAATTCAGTGTTTTGATCATATATGTACAAGAAGAAAGGTATACCATTTTGACAGATGTAATTTTTAAATTTCGTTATTTTCAATAAAACATAATATAAACAAAAATTTACTGACCTTTGTGAAAATTCTCCGATAAATTTTGATTAACGCACCCGAATAAACTCAGTAACGTGCCACTTTCTCGATAAAAAACTCGTAACGTGCAGAAAATGCGATAAACGTATAGGACCCCTTGTTATAGAGTATTATTGGATTTACTTTGAGTTTGTGATATAAAGGTTCTGCGTGCGCTGAAAGATATAGTGCGGGATGAATGTTCAAATATTGATACCGACCATTTAACAATACTTGTTTTTTTTTCCTAAATTATTTTTGATGAAAAAAATATTTTTGGAGCAGAGGATAGGTAAAATATTCTGAAGAAGGATTTTTGCCATATAAAATAATGCTTTTAGAGACGGACTATTTAACTTAAGAGCCTGTTCATGAGAAAACCATGCAAAAATGGAAATTTTGTCCAGTAGCAAGGTTTTTAATTATGTAAAAGGTATATTGCAACTGAAAGACCATCCTATAAGACTTATTCAGGCAAATTTATTTTTTCGAAAAATTCAAGATGGCCGCCCTTCAGGCCTCAATAGATATATATAGCTTTCATCTGATTTATCGCTTATTTCAATCAAATTTTATTTGAAAATTTGACATTTTTATTGTGATTTTTTTCAGTCTACGTAGGAGGAATTAAAATTGTATCAATGTTTTTTGAAAAAGTGATGTTTGGTCTTTCAAATTCAGTGCAATTTTCATAATTTATAATTTTGGTTCCTCTGGTACCTTTAGGTAGGACTTGGGCAGTATTCCAGACTGTTCAAAAATGCTGAAATTTCTTATTTTTAAGGGCACTTATTGTCCAAGGTAACGCTTTTTTATCCTTATCTTTTAGAAATACAAAATCAATAACATATCAAGACAAACTTATCAGAAAGCCAAGCTGGGATTTTACATTTTGACTTAGCCACAGCCCCGGAAAACAATGACATGTTTTGATAATTCTTCATAAAATCTACTTTTTGGAGGATTCAGTTTCAAACTCTGAATGTGTTTGCTATGAAACAAAATACATTTAGAACATTTGTTACAACAGATGATCACAAAACAAGTACCATTTAAGGGTCGAGAAAGACATTTACTTGGGGATTAAGGGTGAAAGATGGGAATATCTTGTGTATTTTGATGAAATGTACAGAAATGGCCAACTTTAGGGGACTATTTTTCATGAATGAAGGGTTGGACTATTAATATAGAATATCTTTCCAAAAGACTGTTATATGGTCTGTACAAAAACATATTTGTAACTTTGCTTTTGGTCATCCCTTACATGTTACAACATTACAAAAATGGAGATTTGGCCATTTTACCACATGGCTAAAATGGGCTTCCGGGGACCTAATAGTGGCATCTTTTTGAAATAATTAAAAGATGTACAGAACAGCAGACTTTATAGGCCAAATGTATATAACTTGTTCTATATGAACAAATAATATTGTAGAAATAAAACAAAAGAGCACTTTTTACTTGGTGGTCTAATATAGCCCCCAGAGCCTTTTTTACAAAAAAGTCTCTAGTCACCTTAAAATGACTAAGTCAGACCTAAATGTGAAAAAAAATATGAACCAGGAAAATTGTTTTATTTGTAAAATTCGACCATTTTCTGCACAATAAAACATTTTGTATGGTGGATCCCGACCAAAGAAAATGTTAGTTTTTGCTTGAGGACAAGGGACTATTTCGCCAAATGGCCCTGGGAGCCATATTGGACCACCAAGTTGAAAGTGCTCTTTTGTTTGATTTCTACAATATTATTTGTTTATATAGAACAAATTATATACATTTGGCCTATAAGGTCTGCTGTTCTGTACATCTTTTAATTATTTCAAAAAGATGTCACTATTAGGCCTGGGAAGCCCATTTTAGCCATGTCGTAAAATGGCCAAATCTCCATTTTTGTAATGCTGTAACATGTAAGGGATGACCGAAAGCAAAGTTACAAATATGTTTTTGTATAGACCATATAACAGTCTTTTGGAAAGATATTCCATATTAATAGTACAACCCTTCATTCATGAAAAATAGTCCCCTAAAGTTGGCAATTTCTGTACATTTCATCAAAATACACAAGATATTCCCATCTTTCACCCTTAATCCCCAAGTATATGTCTTTCTCGACCCTTAAATGGTACTTGTATTGTGATCATCTGTTGTAACAAATGTTCTAAATGTATTTTGTTTCATAGCAAACACATTCAGAGTTTGAAACTGAATCCTCCAAAAAGTAGATTTTATGGAGAATTATCAAAACATGTCATTGTTTTCCGGGGCTGTGGCTAAGTCAAAATGTAAAATCCCAGCTTGGCTTTTTGATAAGTTTGTCTTGATATGTTATTGTTTTTGAATTTCTAAAAGATAAGGATAAAAAAGCGTTACCTTGGACAATAAGTGCCCTCAAAAATAACAAATTTAAGCATTTTTGAACAGTCTGGAATACTGCCCAAGTCCTACCTAAAGGTACCAGAGGAACCAAAATTATGAATTACGAAAATTGCACTGTATTTAAAAGACAAAACATCACTATTTCAAAAAATATTGTTACAATTGTCATTCAATATACGTAAACTAAAAAAATCACAATGAAAATGTCTTATTTTCATAAAAAAAAATGTTGAAATAACTGAAAAATCAGATGAATGCTACATATAGCTATTAAGGCCTGTAGGGCGGCCATCTTTGATTTTTCAAAGGAAAAAATTTGCCTGAATAAGTCTTATAGGATGGTCTTTCAGTTGTACTATACCTTTTACAAAAATGAAAACATTGCTATTGGACGATTTTGCATGGTTTTCTCATGAACAGGCTCTTAATAAAGGGGGGCTTGGTTTTTTTATCAGGATTTTTTTTTCGAGAGCGCAGACAAAATACTTATTTTTCAAAGGTGTCGCAACAGAATATTTTTTTTTTCATTATCAGCATTATTTTTTCAGCATTAATTTTTATAGCAAAAATCCTTCTTCACTTACCCTCAGCTGCCAAAATATTTTTTTCATCAAAAATAATTTTCAGAATATTTTTTTTTTGGAAAAACCAAGCCCCCCCCCTTTCAAGTTAAATGGTAGGTCTTTTAATGAAAAAAATATTCAGTCGCATCACCTTCGGTAAATATATATTTTTTCTGGCCAAAACGAAAAACCAATCCCCCTTTTCAATGGTCTGTCCCTGACGGCTTAATTTATTATTGGTCAATGCTGTTTTTAATTCGAAAATTTGGAAGTTTTTACTTATAATATTCAGTGCAACTGTTAAGTTTTATTTATTAATTTGTGACATTTATTTTTGAGAAAGCCTCCAAAGTAACAAAAACTCGCTTTAACATGCTTGAACTTCATTCAAAATTCCATTAAAGTATATACCCGACCGTGTGTTGTTAAGAATTTAAAGCGATATAATTATATTTGGTACATAAATGACTGTTAAAAAACTAACAAACACATATTTGTTAAATAATAAAAAGCAAGAACTGGTACCCTGACTTTAAGGTGTTTACTTTTCTTCTTGTCTTTTTACGTCTACTGAATTGTGATTTTGTCGTGTCATTTAAATTTTCCGATTTTCGGACGACACACTGGTACTTCTTTGCTTTATAAACAACTCGTCTATTAAAAAATGTCGACTTATGTCACTTAAAACTATATTCGACCGTTTGTAGTACTCAGTCTTTAAACAAAATATATATTCATTGCTTTTCTCTATATACATATCCGGGAGATGAACATGTAAGGGGCGATACAATAAACATGATGAAGTGGAGTAAACGGGGACAAAAGGCCAATGGGCAAGGAGAGTTTTGTATCACTGGAAAAAAAGCAGTGATGGGAAGGGACGCACAATTTTGCCTTCTGCATGGGGATCCTATACGGGTCCTATTTACGCTCTTACCGACACCTGTTACAAGGTTGTTTAACGTGCAAGGAACGTGACAATTTTCCCAACAGGGTGCACCAAAATAGTTTGCGTCAGGTTTTCCGTATTATAGCCTGACGACCCCGGCATTCATTATAACAGTGCTGCCCCCATTCAACCACCTAGGACACACATCCCATTCGATTTTTGGGTAAAACTGCCTGACCTGATGTCGGATCCAGAGGGGGGGTTCCGGGGGTCGTAACCCCCCTTTCCTCCGAAACTTTTAAATTCTTGTGTACATTTTCAGCAAAATTGGTCTGGACCACCCCCCTTTTGGCCCACAGCACCCAGTCTGTGGGACCCCCCCCCTTTCAAAAATATCTGGATCCGCCCCTGGGATGGCAAAAGAAATTTTCGTAACAGGTTTCTCAGCAACTATTTATCCCAGCCACTTGATAATTAGTATACAGCATCAGGATGGAGTATATTATACCGTGATACTTGATTTAAGATCTGTCGCTCATCTACATCCTGTTTAACAAAATCCGGCAATTTCTGTCTGGTAATTCTTTGCTTTTTAAATCAAACACAAATGAACATAAATTTAACCGAGTATCTTTGGATATGGGTTTACCCATATCTTTTATTGTTTAATAACAGTTATTTTTCATGAATGATTTTAAACATATTTAAGGATGATCGCTGGCCATTTTTGAGATTTCTGTCAGATATTCGGAATCCTCTGGATTTTACCATTAAAAGGGAATATTTTTTTTTGCCCAGCAACATCCTATTTTCTTTTCATAACAGATGTTTAGAGCTACTTTCCTGCCAAAGGACAAGATATGATAAGAAGCACAATTTGGCCCCCTAATATTTGCATATTTTTCAAATTAGGAATATTCCATAGTTATTGTCGGCTTTTGCAGTTAAGAGGTCATAGTACATGGGACAGTCATTGATTTTTGTGAAATGAAATCTATTGTTAGAATACGCATGTGCAAAAATGGTCAATTCAATGCAATATCGCAAAAAAGGCTCAAAATGGCTAAAATTAATGCAGTTTTTGTGAAAAATAAATATGAGCGGACCTGTGACCCACAAAGATATTTTCAGCAAACATTGGTATAGTGATGCTACACCCGCAGTTAAAATATTTTTGTGGGTCACAGGTCCGCTCATACTTTTTTTAATTAAAAACATATGAAAATTTAACATATTTCGAGCTTTTTGGAGAAAAAGTCGCTTTTCCCATATATTTAGCCCACCACTGAGAAGAAAACTGATAAACTATACAGTTGAAACATACAAATTATCTAAAAATTACCACTTTAGAGTAGTAATATTAACATTTCGAAGAAATTTGTCAGCTTTGAAAAAGGGGCCAAAAACAGCCCTTATCATATCTTGTCCTTTTGAACGCTTATTTTACCGAAAACGAGTCCGGAAACCTATAAATTTTTAAAGCTTATTTTGTACCTCTACCTTTTGTCTATTCGTCAAATATATAGATTTAGATACCTTGTTATTTTCAAACTGACCAGCGAACATCCTTAAATTGTTTATATATGTCGAAAATTCACAAAGCATCATGCAACTGATATAAAGCTCGACAACAATTTATATTTATATCTCAGATTTAGTACAAAGCCATTTGTTCATTTCAAAAGTGAGCTGCTCGTTTTATTTTATTTTTGTATTTAAAGCAGTGAGATTTACCAGAAGTCAGCTCTCTACATTCTCATCACAAATGGATTGTTTAAAGCAGCTATGTTTCTTGTCAATGCCGGATGGGATATTTCTAAAGAGGCTTGGCTCGAGGACTTGAACTTATCAAAACTTCATTTGGAAACATGTACAGTAAATCATACTCAATGTAAACGTGTGGGGATTGAAAAAATGGTAGAGGATTTCAAGTCATTTGTAGATAGTTTGGATAAAGGTCCGAAAAAATTGACAACTCTATGCAGAAATGTCATCAGATACCAGCTTCAAAAAGCGTCTACAAGGAGAGAGATTCAAACTGCGATCCGTTCTCTATCATTACCTCCACCGATCAAGTCCTTTCTTAGAATAAGTCATCACCATTGCGAAGAACTCATTCGAATAGAATACCGGTACAAGCAGAGGTTTGTGAGGTTTATTTTTTTGTTTCGGTTTACTATTATAGAAAAAATATATTTTTATCTGAAATCAGTATTGGTCCCAGAAAAAACAAACAAAAACAACAAAATTAAATCAACTGAAACAAACAAACAAACAAACAAATAAAAAAACAAAAACCAGCAGAACCGTATGTCTACACGGTCACTGAATAAATTTACGACCGTCTTTTTAGTTCCATGTTATTCATAGTTTCTTAATATCTAAATTTGCATTTGAATTGTGTTATCTTTCACTTTTGTGTAGCAACATTATGTCCGCTCACTTTTGTGCAGCAATATTATGTCCGCTCACTTTTGTGCAGCAACATTCTGTCCGCTCCGGCTAAGGGAACACATCACAACCGATTCGTTATTCCAGATTTTGTGGGACAAACATTGGTTTACTTATAGAGCGACACGCTTGCCAAGCAAATTGCTAACACATGGTTATGTTGTCTTCATATAAGAGAATTTATGAAAGACATCATGAGGTCAAAGACAAATATTGGATTCTATCTCTCAGAGATAGGGTCACAGGGTTTCGTTTCGTTCTCCTTTACTGGACATGTCGAGTTGACCGAAAGCAACGCCACGGAAGTAGACAGGAACTGCTTACCCTTCCAGGGCACCTTAATTAACCCTCGTTACAAGTTTAGTTCGAGTTTTTATTGCTTTTCAGTTGTTTTTATGTGTTTTTGTGTTTTTTCGTACTGTTCTCGATTGTAATTACTGGTTTTGTCTTTGTCTTTTCGGACTTTTGACATTCGAATGCCTCATTTGTACCTATTTGCTTAGTTTATGGGAACCACGCTTAAGGCAGTTTCGATTTGGTCGCTTGAAATCTGATTTTAATTTTTGAAGAAAAAAAAATAACAACCGAAAGAGCAAAGGGAAATTTTATCAGAATTATTTAAATGAGTAATTAACAAGCAACAAGTTCGTGGACAGTATTTATATACATGAACAATTTTAAGCATGCACTGGGTCGTTCTAAAAAGATTTAAGCACAATTTTCAGCCTACGTGTACTTGATATAATACTAGTATTGTCATCTTTAATGTTTTTAATAGGCAAAGAGTTCTCCATGGACATCTTATAGATTTGTTTCCGTCAAGGACGACACAAGAAATGTTTCGACCATATAGAATAACATTTTCTCTACCACATCAAGTGGAATTGCCTCGAGCATATCAAGCGACATTTACTCGACTTTATAAAGTAAAGTTTTCTCAACCACCTCAAGTGAAAGTTTTGTACCAGAATGTTTTTCAACCGTATCCAGTGACATTTTCCCGACCGTACGAACATGCATTTTCCCGACCATATCAAGTGGCATATCATAATGACACTGACGAAGTATATGATTTTGATGAAGATTATTGTGAGAGTTGGCATGATTATGTGAGTGACTATGATGCCATGTATGATAAGTGTGATAAAAATAATATTCGTAAATGTAGGAATTTCTACAGAAACAAAAACAATGATACTTGTAAAAAGAAGCACATAGATGCCTTACATGATAAATGTTCCGAGTTGGACTTTTATGATGAGTGTGATTATGAAGATTTTGATGATTATAAATCTGAAAATTTGTCGGTAGACTGTGATGATGATAACGATTTCAGAGATGATGATAATATTGATGGTGTGTTTGATGGTGAATATGAAAATGAATACATGCTTGAAAAGGGTAGCAATAAAGACAATTTCAATGACAATGCATATGATGATTCAAACGATGATGATTATAATGATGATAAAGACTTTTATGGTCAGAATGATTTTAGCTATATAGATAAATGTATTGGATTTGAATTTAATAACATAAAAGAAAATGATTTTGTAGATTACAATTTTGAATCTGATTTTAGTAAAGAAGATGATTATGACAATTATGATATTGATTTTAAAGCTGCGGATTTTATAGCTGTCAATTTTGGGCCTGATCCTATTAATAAGGATGATAATGACTATAGTGATCATGATTCAGAAGCTGAGAAGTATTGGGACATTTGCCTCGAAGACTTCTGTGACCATTTTCAAATGTATGATGATGGTGATGTTAATGACATAGGTTGGTCTTAGTCATAATTGGTTTCTCGTTCGACATTTTTTGGTTTTATTCCTTGCTCTTCATATTCATACAGTGTTTGGCATTTTCAACCTTTGGTAGAGCGCCTCTGATGAGTCTTGAAAAGACGAAACGCGCGTCAGGCGTAGCAAAATTTATTGTCTGGAACTTTGTTGTAATTTATATTTTTACGTTTGGTAGTTGTACTGAAATGCATTAAAATCATTGTCATTATACAATACCAAAACCGGTTAAAAACGGGTTATTTGGTTATGCTGTATGTCGATATTTCAAGGAGTAACCTCTCATCTGCAGCATTTGAATCAAAACATTAGAAGGTCAAAAACCAAAAGCACCCCAAGGAATATGCGTATCAATGCAGGTTATTTTTACTAACACTTTATATAGGTGAATAGAGTCTAAAGATTTTTACTATCATGTTCCGGAGCACCTGAGTTCACCCTTGTTTCGACTGGAGTTTGCGTTGTTGATTGATATTCAGTTATTTTGTGTTTCCATGTTTTACATGTTGTCTGTTTTTGTCCCGTTCTTGTTGGTGCTTACTGGTTTTGTCTCTGCCCTTTCGGACTTTTGACATTTGGATACCCCAATGGTACCTCTGCTTCTTTCCTTCCTTCACTCAAAGCCATGAACATAACATGTCAGACATCTATATCAGCCTGATGCCATAGGGGTTGTATTACATTTTTAACCATTTTATATCCTTTATATATTATTTACACTGTAAGATTTTGAATTGCATTTGCGTGTTGTTTTGTGTGTGTGTGTGATATGGCTGCGATATAGATCATGCTATATAGGGTATGCGATATAGATTATGTATTTTGTCATGTAATTACATAATAAAACAGACTGTATAATTACCTTAATATATGATATAAGTTATATGTATGGAACGCCATAGCTGCCTTATGATGACGAGTTTCATTATGTGATGATACTTTGTCATTATGTGATGGTACTTTGTCGTTATGTGATGGTACTTTGTCATTGTGTGGTGATACTTTGTCATAATGTGGTAATACTTTGTCATTATGTGATGATACTTCGTCATTATGTGATGGTACTTCTTCATTATGTGATGATACTTTGTCATTATGTGATGGTACTTCTTCATTATGTGATGGTACTTCTTCATTATGTGATGGTACTTCTTCATTATGTGATGATACTTTGTCATTATGTGATGATACTTCTTCATTATGTGATGATACTTTGTCATTATGTGATGATACTTTGTCTTTATGAGATCAAAGTTCATTATTATGAACAACGCTGAAAATAGCCATTTCTTAATTTGTTCAACAGGTAGTTTTTCTGTGTACCCCACCCCCCAAAAAATAAATTGTTTCCAAAAGGTTGCTTTCTCGAATTTCAAATCAATAACCAATATATGATTTATTACATATTAAAACTTTGTAAACAACATTTTTCGAGAAACCGAACATTTGGAAACTATTTTTTTTTTTGGGGGGGGGGGATACACAGAAAAACCACGCGTCGAACAAAATATTTGTCATAAGAAAAGAATAATTTTTAGCGCTGTTCATAATAATAAACTTTGATCTCATAAAGACAAAGTATCATCACATAATGACAAAGTATCACCACATAATGAAGAAGTACCATCATATAATGACAAAGTATCATCACATAATGAAGAAGTACCATCACATAATGACAAAGTACCATCACATAATGACGAAGTATCATCACATAATGATAAAGTATCACCACATAATGAAGAAGTATCATCACATAATGACAAAGTACCATCACATAATGACAAAGTATCATCACATAATGAAACACATCATCATAAGGCAGCTATGGCGTTCCATATATATGACATGCTTTAATGGTCCATTTTTATGACCATGGTCGTTGTAATGTAACAACAGCTGGTATAATTTTCAATATTTTAAAATAAAAATGACTACTAGTCAAACCTGTTTTTTTTTTTCTCTCACCTTGAATTCCTGAAGGGACATAGCCAATTGCTAATTGTCATTGCTAATTGTTGATTATAATTACCAATGCTAAGCCTACCTTGATGGTTTAGAAATTGATAAATTTAAACTACTGATATTTGTATATCTGAAAGTAATTCAGTTAGTTCTATTTTTCATATTTAGCTATTTCATAAAGGTTGACAGGGTTACCTAGGATTTACATTATTCACTCTTTTCTGGCACTATAATAGAATGATTAACACACTTATCAATTGATTGAACGTTTGTTCGAACGTTTTGGATTTAAGTATTTTTACCTCAAAACTTTTGGTTTTCGGACACCTAATGTTTTGATTGAAATGCTGCTGATGAGAGGTTACTCATTGAAATATGCACATACAGCACAACCAAATTACCTTTCAACGCAGTAAATTAAAACTTTGTCAACCAATTTGTAAAAAGATAAAATTAACTACATTCACTTTCGATATTATAATACTTGTAGGCTTAATTAAATTGCTTTATTTATTCAATGGCTTAACCATCACGGTGAAACAAGTATTCATGTTACTCCAGAGCTTGCGGGAATTACATCGATTTCCTTGGCAGAGCATCACATTGATCACAGAAATTGCTGACACAGGGTTTTGATGCTCCACGGTTGTTATCTTCACTCAAGAATTTTTACGATAGACACCGTGCACTCGTAGACAAATATGGGATTTCTATCTCTCAAATGAGTGCAGCTTCCTTTACCAGATTTTGGGAATCAGCAACGCAACGGGTGTGCTATAGCAGGCAGGGACTGCTTACTCTTCTGGAGCACCTGAGTTCACTCATGTTACAGCTTGGGTTTGCGTTGTTGATTTCTGTTCGGTCAATTTTGTGTTTCTTCGTGCTGTTCTTGTTCGTGTTTACCGGTTTCGTCGTTGCCCTTTCGGACTTTTGACACTTGAATGCCCAATTTGTGCCTCTTTGAAACCAATTGGGGCATCAGAACATGTAGTTTGAACTTTTTAAAAGATTATCTTAGTATATGTTCAGCTCATACGACATATTATCACTCCTAGGAACACGCGAATCGATCCAGGTAATTTTTACTAAACTCCACAAAAGATTTACTTATCAAGGCTACTTTTCTTAAAAATCATTAACACAGTGTAGGAACGGAAGTGTACAGTTTTAGGGCCTATAAAGAAATGGTGAAATGAACCTTCTAGATTGTACAGTTTAATTTGTTTTTGCACAAACTTTTTCAAATGACACAAAAACGAAGAAGATGTACGATTGCCGTTCGCTTCAAATTTTAAGTAGACATAACATAGAATATAATAAAACTCAATTACCTGTAATTGTTAGTGATGTCGAATAGAAATTTCAATCTGCACACTTGATTTTTAAAAAGTTCACTCCAAATTGATGTAAATAATCGGTTCATGATCATAAATCGTATTCAACTAGTGAACATTGTGTATATGTTTCCTCTCAAAAATCATTTCTGCACATTCTAAACATGCATAAACGGGTTAATACATACAGGATTTTATTTAATTTGAACTTTAGTCACCCAAGCCGTGTTTTAAAATCTGACCGAAATCTATCGCAGTCATTGTACAAAATCTATGGAGGACACTTCACAAAATCTATGGAGGACATTTTTCATAAAAAACATATTTTCACAACATCAGTGTCGTCAGATGTATAGTTCTTATTTAGCATTAAAGATACCAGAACATAAATAATTCATATTCCTAAAAAGAAATCGTTTTTCCCCAAGCTTATAGGTGTAGAACAGTTTTATAAATTCAGCTCAGTTGACACCTACAGTACAGAATAATTAATATGTTAAAATAAATGAATAAATAAGGTAACAAAATAACTGCTGAACTGGGATGATCAATCTCGTTAATACAAGACGGAAAGACAAAACGAAGCACATGCAAGAGAAATTGAAGGTATGATCCTAATTTCCAAAACCTGGTCTTATAGCGCAAAATCTCAATCTTCCATAGCAAATATCCTGTCATTTAGAAGTAGCAGCTGCTGATCTATTTCAGATCAAAAGGTTCTTTCACGATTGGCTTCATAGTGGCTACATACTAGTATATAGTAAAAATATATGAATGAAAACAATTTTGGCGTGCTCAGAACAGGGTATGTTATACAACATTCCCTTGTATAACACGGTACGTTTTCCTGCAAATGTCTTGATTCTAACAAATTCGGTCCAGAACAGGCCAATGGCAGCCGCACATCTTATTCTAAATCATAGATAGTAGTATCACATTAAAGGACATGTTGTATAACTAACAGTATATCTAATTAAAGAAGCCAAGTTTCAGTTCTGTATTCCAAAAACCTGGAAGGAGTTGCGTGACGAAGAACCAATTTGTCCTTAGGCTACCTGTGCGGCAACTATGCCGCAATCATATATCGCTAGGCCGAGAAGACTTAAATTTGAATTAAAAATCATTGTAAATACTAACCACACAACTTAGACAAAAAAACCCATATTACATGTACAACCAAATCGCATAACGTGAACTCGAGTTAAACTAGTCGAAGCAGCCACGTTACATATCCACACGCTATTCTTTTGTGGATAGTATATGGGGCAAAGAACTGAAAGAAATGAACAGGAACTACAATTGTAATTTATTGTTGTTAGACTTATTACTGGTTTTGTGGCAAGTAATAATAAATAAATTTAAGAGTATTTCAAGTGTCTTTTGCGTTGTTCAGAAATTTAGACCATTTTTCAATGAACCAAACAACATGCAAAGAATTTGATTGGCTTATACAGCTATTTATATATACGCCCACTAAAAATACAAATGGTTAATGATTGATGGCAAACTCCGCCCAAATGAATCTACTGTCAAACCAGTTAAACCGGTTTTCAGAATCTCAAAACAACATCTAATACACAACTTTATCATTTGGCAAAATTTCCTCTGAATCAAAGATATAATTAATAATTAAAAAATAGAGAATTATTAGTTGCATTTACGTTGAAAGAATTTTTATTTCGTTAACTTATAAAAAACAGAAAGATTTTTTATGATTTTTTTTATCGTGCAATTAAGGCCCATGCAAAATCTAAATGTCAAATCCAGATTAAACCGGAATACAACCTTTATAGTTTTGACTTTGCAGTTGCATGGACTCTGCGTGCTTTTTGATTGATAGGTGTAAATATTAATGCGCTAGATTGATTAACTGATTTTAAAATATTTTTGATTAGAAATGTAATTTTAATGTTTTTTTACGCGGAATGTACTATAAAATTTATTTATAAAAATTAACTGTAATAAATTTTTGGTTTATAGAACCATAAACTGAATTGTTCATGGTGCACATTTAACATAATCCGCTTCGCGGATTATTTAATGTGCACCATGAAAACTGTAATTTTTTTTTTGGTTTATTGAACCATAAACTAAATTTTTCATGGTGCACATTGAATAATCCGCGAAGCGGATTATGTAAAATGTGCACCATTAAAAATTTAGTTTTTTGCTTCTATAAACCAAAAAATTATTACAGTTAATACTTATAAATAAATTTATTGAAATATTCGGCGCGAAATTTAAGTAGATTAATATATTTTCCATAAAAATATTGAAAATTCTGTTTATTAAATCGGCGTATTAATATTTTCACCTGTTAATCACATTGCACGTGGCGTCCGTGCAACTGCATCTTCATTGTTGTATTCCAGTTTAAACTGGATTTGATACTATTTTCTCTACGATTTTAGGCGTAGTTTAAATTATCGTTAATCCAATCAAATTCTTTTGACTTATAAAAAGTTTACAAGAAAATAAACCCAATTTTCTTTCTATGCTAATGCAACCAATAATTTTCTAAAATTTATTTATTCTTAAATAACCTGCAAATTGATTTTTTTTTATATTTTTTTATGGTTTAAGTGTAGGTACATTTTTAAACTAATTCTTAGGTTAATTTGGCTGACACAAAAATTAAAGTTTCAGTTCCATTTCTAAAATAAATTGGAATGAATATATTAACAATATGCCCTATGGCTACATATGTATCCCAGTCGCTTGGGGCATCTACATATACACTGCAAATACTGAGCCCAGTTTCAGTTCTACAGGTTTTGTTACAAAGAAATAATTAGCCCTTAGGCTACCTATGCAGCCCAGGCCATAGGGGCATTATAAAAACTAAGAAACCTTTGGCAAAATCTACATCTGGGAGGAGTTGCGTGACGAAGGAATAATTTACCCTCAGCTACCTGTGCAGCCCAGCCCCAAGGGGCATTATCAAAATTCAGAAACCTTCAGCAGAATCTACACCCATAGTGTAACTACTGAGCCAAGTTTCAGTTCTCTATTCCAAATAATCGGGGAGGAGTTGGGTAACGAAGGAATAATGTGCCCTTAGGCTACCTATACAGCCCAGCCCCTAGGCCGGGGAAGGCATTATTAAAATTCCGAAACCTTCGACACAATCCCTACCTACAATACAATCAATGGCCCAAGTTTCATCTTTCTACTCCCAGTGATTTCAGAGATTATCCTGGACATTGACGCCATACGTACGCCGACATACGAAAAACATTATCCCCGCGCTTTCGCTAGCATGGGTATAACGAGGATGAACGTTCTTAAAGAGTTCAGCAGTTCCTGCTTGATATGATGCACACCCGTCACGTTGTCAGCACTCGATAAAGTGGTGGGAGTTTTCAGACGACCCGTCATAGAAGACCATTATGGTTTAAGGATCAGGTGAGAATTTTAATCTGATAAAGACTTTTGTAGAACAAATGAAGATTTTTGTTGAGTTTAATGAGCTGAAGGTTTTAGCAAGCAACAGATTTTCTCTATCTGAAATAGTTTGCATTCTATTGGGCAAAAAAACAGGAAAAAATCGCTATTTATGGCCTTTAAAGGGCCTTAACCGCCATTAAGGGTAATCTGACGACTTCGACCCAATGGAGACTTTTGTAGACTTTTGATTCCAAAGACCCTAAGAACCTTTTGATATTTTGTATCTGTTATAGTTGCTGAGTTATAAACCATTTTAAATAAGTCTACCCTATGTTCTATTTTTAGTAACAGCGGTCATGCTTTTTATATGAACTTCGTTTGTTGCCAACGTGTCAAATATCAATCCTGCAAAGTTTCAGTTAAATTGGTTAAGTGGTTTCAGAGGAGAAGATTTTAAAAATTGTTAAAGGACGACGACGACAGACGCATATATATAGTGATGGCATAAACTTACATGACATTGTCCAATTGAGCTAAAATTATTTTTTTGTCAAAATATCAAAACTAGATTTTTGGGGAACTTGATCAGATGCGATACGAGAAAAGGCTTCAGCTAGCATCATAATTGATTTTGATATTTACATGTGTACATTTAGTTGTTTGCTGTCAACTTTGCCTGTTGATAGCAAACAGACATATATCAGATTCGCATCAATAGCAAAAAGGCATTTTTGCGAATCGCACCTGTTAAATCAGTGTCTTTTTTGTTACAATCGAACATTTCACACAATTTCGAAGCGATTATTTTGGTTTGGGTCATGTGTAAAACTCCACCAAGAACTAGTTTGCTTGCTTAAATGTTCGGCATTGTTCTTCGTAAAATAGACAATTTTTAAATAATCACACGAAATAGTAAATTAGGCCACCTCTCTCCAAAAGATTTTACTAATAAAACTTTTCGACGAGGTTGAATAAAAATTGTACACATATTAAAAGCATATTTTTAATTTGGTTGCAGAAAAAAAGCTTAAAAATACCTCAGAGTTAAGCTTTTTAAAAACAGAACAAAGAGAAAGGTGTCTGAATCAACAGTCTGTCCGTTCAGCTCTACAAAAGTCTCCTTTGGTGGAAATTTAGCCCTTTTTGCTAAAAGCAGTGTCTTTTCCGTATAAAAAAGTATTAAGTGATTATCAAAAGTAAATCCCACTTGCAGGCACCATCAGAATAATAACATTTAGCTTTTATCATAAAAAAAGTTTATGATTTCTGTTTTTTGTATTGAAATTACCGAAGTCATTCGACCTGAGATTCAAGGTCAATAGTGTTAAAGTACCACTTGGGTATTTGCAAGTTTTATCAACTGGATGCCTTTAAACAGTTCATGAGATAATAAAGTGTTCATATATTTGCTTCACTTTCCGTCATTTTAAGATATATACTCTGTGTAAAAAGATGAAAATGTAGATATGTTGGTCTTCAACTGAGGCATATATGCACAAAGTTTCATCAGCTATACGTGCAGTACGTGAGCTAGGAAGTATACTTATGAAATTTAAAAGCGATAGTTAATATAAAGCAATCGTAAGGTCCATGTTTCTGTAGAATAGGAAACTTTATGATGTTCAAATAGAAATTAAAGGGTTCTTAATAACTATTTCATGTATACTAGTACTTAATCCATCCAACGTTTTGTAAGTCAGGAATTCGAAGAAACGTGCTCGAAAATCTCTATTTGATACAACACATGACAAGAAACACTTTTTATATGTTGGAATACATGTGCATATGCGTATACGATATGTGTTCGAATAAAAAAAAAATATTCCCTTCGCTGGATTTATAGTATATTTTATCTTTGTTTCATATGCCTACTCCTTATTTAATTATAATATGAATTATTTATGTTATGGCATTATTTATGCCAAATGAAAACTACATCTGACGCCGCTGAAGTTGTGAAAATATGATTTTATGAAAACTGTCCTCCAGAGATTTCGTGAAGTGTCCTCCATAGATTTTGTACAATGACTGCGATAGATTTTGTTCAGATTTTAAAAAACGTCTTGGGTGAATAAAGTTCAAATTAAATAAAATCCTGTATGTATTAACCCATTTGGGTATGTTTAGAATGTGCGAAAATTATTTGTGAGAGAATACAGATACACAATGTTCACGAGTTTAATGTAATTTATGTTCACGAACCGATTATTTACAACAATTCGGTGTGAACTTTTTAAAAATCAAGTGTGCAGAATGAAATTTCTATTTAACATCACAAACAATTAAAGGTAATTGAGTTATATCATATTCTATGTTATGTCTACTTAAAATTTGAAGCGAACGGCAATCGTACATCTTTTTCGTTTTTGTGTCATTTGAAAAAGTTTGTGTAAAAAAATAAACAAACTGTACAATCTAGAATGGTTCATTTCATCATTTCTTCATAGACCCTAAAACTGTACACTTCCGTTCCTACACTGTGATTAAAGCTGCGCTCGTTCGAAATATAAATTGTATGTTCGTCAAATTATTGAATTGTCGAACTCATGGAACTTAAACATTTCCCCATCGACACCAAATGTAAATAAAATGTTAATGCAGAGATCCACTACGGCTTTCCATACGACAGAAGATTAGGATTATGAAAAATCCCTAACATGTTGTAAAAATCTTATGACTCTATTCGCCTATAGTGTTAGTAAATATTACCTAGCTCGATATATACGCGTGTTCCTTGGAATTCATGCTGTATTTAACGGAAAGAAAATGATTAGCAACAACAACATAAGTAATCTTGTAACGCGCAAGATATAATGATCTGCGAAATTTATATCTAGATGGTGCTATACATTATTTTTTTTTAAGCTTTAGGTTAAATTTAAACCATTTTCTTCGAAATGCAACAATGAACCTTGTGTTATGTTCTTTTTCTCATGTTCAATCGAACATTAAACATTTCTTTTCTAATAAGGGCGAAGTGAAACACAACACAAACTTGGTTTGGAGGTTTGCAGACAACCAGTATTATTTATTAATAAGTAACAATAAATAAGCTTTGAGCAGAAGCTAATCAAAACAGTCCGTCAAGTTGTTTTTATCACAACAGCCTGCACAATACAGTTCATTGACTCAAAAAGGTGATATCCGTCGAGCCCTCACACTTTATCCTACTGTTTTAGACCAAGGATTGAGATCAGTCGTGAAGTTATCCGGCAGCTTCTTAAGCAAAAAGTGTCTGGGGCCGTATGCATAAAACTACTTAAGTTATGATTTTGCTAAGTAAATACTTAAGTTAAGGAAACTCCACCCATTTTACTTAAGTGGTATGCATAAAACTTCTTAAACTTAGTATTTCCTTAGTGAAATCTTAGTTTCTTTAGACCACGCCTACTAGACTTAAGTGTTATGCAGTAAACATCTTAAACTAAGAAAATATTTAAGTTTCTACTTAAGTCTAAGGTACCTACTATGGTACCTTAAGTATAACTAGCACTGCGAAATAGATGCCAACATTAGTTCTTCGGGTTGAATTTGAACATTGAGAAGAAAGTTAACCATTTTAAGCTTCATACCATACCGCTACACTCTTTAACCTTCCCTGAAAATCATCATTATATTTAAGTTCATTCGCCCTTATTACACGACCCACAACAATGCATACATGTAACCGTCAAATGATTCGCTCGATTCACGTGTACTTCTATTAGATTTAAATCGTGCACTGCATGGTAAGAAATGTACACATGAATGATTGTTAAAATGTACATGTATAATACTGTATATAAACTTAAGCAAGGATCTTCACGAAGTTCAAACAACGATCGAAGGTTCTAAAATTAAGAGTAACTACTTTCCACGAAAGACTCAAGTTCATTTAAACACGGTTATTTCTAAAACGAGTTATAAATAGTAGTCTATTATGCCAAACAAGAAGTATTGCCAGTAAATGTATTCTTTGAACTTGCAAGTTTTTAGTCGGATTTTACGGAGTGAAAAATCAGGGTAATAAATGGTGAATGTCGGGCGGGTGAAGAAATAGTTTTCGTAACAGCTTTCTTAGCAACTTATAATCACAGCCTCTTGAATATTGATATGCAGCCTAAACTCCTACCCAGTTTGACCCTGACAGTGTTTTTAAAGATTGATATATTTTCTGATTATTAAAAGTCGAAATCTGTGCCAACTGCGATCTAAAGCCGAGACATCTATATCACCCAGAGGGCCATTACCCCAGGGGTATTATATTGGTCTAGGTTATAGAAAATTAGGTATACATTTGTTAATATATAACATATATTCAGATTGTGACATCCTTTTTGTAAATTTGTAAATATTTTTTGTTTGTTTTGAACATTGGGGTGCGATATAGGGTAGGTATGATAGGTTCAAATTGATCAGATTGTACAATTCCCCCCCAACCCCCACCCCCCAAACCATCTTTACTTTTCCTTACATGTTACTATAGGTAATACTAGTATACAAAAAACAAACAAATAATCTTATTGCTAAGCACAACGCCCAAAAAGAGCAGAATAATCACAGAAAAAATACAATATACAGTACATTATGCTTGATTATAATGATTGGTTGGATATATCACCCTCATCCCCCCCCCTAAACAGACTAAGCCAACAGAGGCACAAAAGTCAATGCAGTTAGTTATTGGAGTGAGGCTCGCTTAGGTTATGTGATATTTTTTTTAATAGAAGCCACTTTGAGAAGTTATTGTCATTCGCCTCGTCAATATACTATATTCATATTACTTGGATAAATTAAGCATATACATGTATAACTATATTTAGAACACACCGACATGTCGAGTCTCTATGGCGAAATATTTTCGTTTGCTCTAATCTATATTTCAGTATTAGAGTTAAAACATGATACTTTTTATAGCTAATTAGATAACATTACTGTTTGTCTATGACTTTTTCTATAAACCGAATCTTCTGTTTTCAAAAGTGCGCTTTTTTTCTTCTTTTATATGTCTTCTAATCAAGCTGTCTTTACAAATTTTGTTCATAACATACTCCCAATTCATGTTATATTTAAAATAAAAACTTTGTGTTTCTAATGTGTTTTCGTTTACCAAATTTGTACACATGATTACATGGATTACAAGCTTCTCTTTTTCGATTAAATTTGATTTTCGTTTCGACGTGACTTATATTCAAATTCACCCGAACCGGCTTGAATTTAAACATTTTTCTTCACAAAACTTAATACTATCGGACTATTAATTGAAAAAAAAAACAGTATTGATTAATAAAGAAAATCGAAAAACGGTATTGAATAATAAAGATTCATTGAAAAATATATCTCCGGTTACGGTAGAGTTCCGAATGTCATACTTAAGTTTTCCTTAGTTAAGTACCGACTTAAGTGTTTTTATGCATACCAGTTAAGATTACTACTTAACTAAGGAAAACTTAAGTGAAATCTTAGTTTAAGGAAGCCTTAACTTAAGTAGTTTTATGCATACGGCCCCTGGTTTGTATACGGTTCCACATTGTGGTCGATAAACAACAGCTGAAAATAGAAACACAAAAACGACAGCAGTATCAGATCTATAATATCGCGCAATTTGTTGCATCATATGCACCCTTTTCGATTAACTTCCCTTCCACAACGGACTTATTGAATGCAATTTATCAGAAGATAATGAATTGAAACAAAATTTGGCGCAATCTAATTGAACTTAAACATATCTTTATCTACGAAAATAAATGACAAAACTGTATGCGTTGTGCCAATAGAATCTTTACAGTTAAAAACAACATCACTGTCACTTAGATAACACATTTTAAAACAACTTTTACTAAGCAATAATTTGAACACAAATAACATTCTAAAAAAAAATAAATAACCAATTCGGTTCAAAGACACATGTGTATACTTTGAATGCAAACCGTCGAATGACTTAAATTCCCGCCTTTGAATACATGATACAATGCCGTGCAAATTCATACGCTTATATACGACTAATCACTTGAATCTTAAACGAAAAGAAATTTATTTCTTCCTTGGTTTTGAAGAAATCCCATCAGATTTTTTTTTCAGAATTGTCACGGTAAAATACACTAATCACGCATACTTATGATAACAATTCTCATGTTACCGTTTTTAGAATTATTTTTACTATAATTAAATTTCAATTGTCAAGATTTTTAAAATAGGTTTTACAGGAAATATATCAAAACTCCAAAAATCTAAATATATCATTTTATATAAACTATGATCTTCAAAAAAGCTACGCATAGATAGAAAATTCCCCGTACGTTTAATGCAAATCCAAAGAATTTCACAACTATATTGCCGAGCTGTTCTGCAACGGATTTTCGTGAAATAATATCCCAGTAAAAAGAAAATGAAATAAAGATTGTTTGATTAATTCAGACCAAAATCCTAACTGCAATGGTTTTTAAGACATTGTGAGTAGTTTTCAAGGAACATTTTGCATTGATTTAAATGGGAAATCGATGCGTAAAATATACTCTTGAGTTATACTTGCAATATCTCAAAACAATGTATGGAAGGTGCGCTGTGTAAAAACGATTGAGAAGTACATACGTCATAGTTGACTTGTGCAACCTAGAAAACCGTCTGCATATTTTTTGGCTTTTTCCATAAAAAAGACTTGTAAGCAGTCATTCCTTTGAATTTAATTGGCACCTTTTTTTACTATACTTTACATTGTCCTATGAAATGACATTCGTTTTTAACTAAAATCAATGGCCGTCAAGTAAGAATAAAAAAGTCGAACATTTTGTTCATTTTTTGAAATAAAGTAGCCGCTGCATGAAAATGGGCTAACAAACGAAATAAAACATGTATATATTGTATACTTTAAACAATTTCCTCAATAAACATATAATAAAATAGATGAAATAAAGGTATTAAGCAATGCTACAAATCTATCTTTCAAAGCAAGTAAAATATTTCATGTTATAGTTGTGAAGTACAACTTTTTTGAGAGTGCACTAGTTGAATAGTACACAAGCACATGTTGAATAGTACATAAGCTAAAGTTTATCAGTGCAACAGTGTACTATGTTTATACACATTTGAACACGAAAAATACTAAATTTAGATAAAAATCGGCAATCACCTTAAACAAGAAATTTACTTAAGGATGTATTCTTTAAAAGGGTCATATCCATACTCAATATTTCCCGACCCGACAATACAGAGCGCTGCGAGAACTTTGCATACAACTCGATTGAAAACAGATATTTTGCGAGAGCGCCTCTGATAAGTTATGAATAGAGGAAACGCGTACAACTCGATTGAAAACAGATATTTTGCGAGAGCGCCTCTGATAAGTTATGTATAGAGGAAACGCGTGTCAGGCGTAGCAAGGTCACTTACCTTGTTTTCCCAGTATCAGGTTTCAAAGTGTGCCTAATTTATACTAGAACGGTCAAAATATTTGCATAAAATATGTTCTCAAGAAAAATTCTATCAATATGACCTTTTTTCAACATGTTCTGAATTAAAACTATAAAAAGTGGGTCACTTGCTTAAAATTTTGCCAACATTATAATCCTTTAAATTTTTGCCAGTTTTTGTATGAATTATTTCCCTTGAAAAATAAAAAAAAAATGTATTTACATGTATATACGTTTGATTGAAGAGTTTGGTAATAATTCAAAAGTATTCCTAAACTTTTAATATAAAAAAATGTTTAGCCTAAATTTTATTCATATTTAATGACATTTGCACATATTGTTGCACTTTTGCTGTGTCAGGTTCCATCTTAAAATATATGAATTCGAAATTTTGTTGAAAATGACAACGATTTTAGATTTAAAAAAAGATAAAGAAAGAATGTGTCCATGGGACGCGGATGTCCCCGTTGGCCCCAAATAAAAAGTTGAAAGTCCTACAGATCTGAGAGTCGCTTATGGCTTAGGATGCATTGTTTGTCATACTGAACCCTCCTACCAAGTACCAACTCATTTCCATTTACGGTTTCTTAGAAACGCTTTGCGGAATTATACATATACGTACGGACGTACGAGCATAAGCAAAACCTAGAGCCCCCGACATGGCGTCGCGGCTGGCATAAAATGACAATTTTTTGCATTTTTGGCACCAAAAAAATCACAATATTTTACAAATACATGTAACTTGAAAAACGTATATATCGCTACAAAATTTTGTCTTGCAGTTTGCGAGCGTGAACGTTGTAGCGGCACAATTGCGCCTCCTCTAATCGAACTATACAAGAAGACAAGAGACACCAATCGGGCAGTCCGAAGCCGAAAGTTAAGAGCGAAGGCAAAAACAAAACAAGCACGACCAAACAAGAGAGGACTTTAAAGTTTTAAAGAACTTTTAAAGCGAACATAAGATATTCCTCTCACCATATTAAAAAAGGACATCGTTTTGCCCATTTCGAAGGACTGGGCATCGTTCCTCGAAACCACTCTCACAAATGGTGTTGAGAAGAGAGTCGGAAAATTGGTTCATGAAATTTTCACCTCAGACAAGGATGGAACCACGAGACTCAGTGTTAGTAGCCCGACACGTTAAGAACTTTACCACCGACTTCCTTTTATTTGATCAATGATCACAAACATGAAAAAGCTAATGATTTTTTTTGAAAATTGACTATTTCATTTCGATTCGTCTGGAAATATTATTATTAAAACAAAAAGTCGCATTTGCAGATGTAAAAATGGGTAACTCAGAAAGATCAAAGACGAATCTAGCAAACATAATGGGATAACAGAAAACAAAACACACTTACAAAACTGAACCGTGAGAAATTGAAAATCCACCAATGTGACTTAAATCGTAACGAGGTAAAGCGAAAAATAATATCTACCTATTGGTACTTTCAAGTCTTCGTTGTACTTCTCAACTAAAGCAGTTGTACATCTCAACTGTCGCATTTGCACATCTCAACTTTCGCCAATCGTTAAAAGATGTACAATTCAACTTGTCCGGATGTACTAAAAAACTCTCGCATATGTACTTCACAACTTGTTCACCCATGTCGTGTTTTATCATTAAAGGGCACAATAAAACGACTCTCTACCCTTCAATATATTGTTATTTAGGTAGCTTATCTTTAGGATAAAAAATAATGTTTTAAATACTTTTGATGTTTTATATACGTGATTTTCGGAATATTTATGTATAAAAGTATTTAATTTGTATTTTTAAGAACTAAATTAAAGTCAATGTTAAGTCATTAGTAACATAAATGCCTTAATAATAGTTTCCAGTTAAAAAAACATTACTATTAGGCATATTTCTGGCATTTTAGATGTAAATTCCCAATTTCGGGTGTCTTTTTCGTCTGATTTACCCACAAGCCACTATAAAAGCAGTAATCAATTATAGCGGGTGTACTTCTCAATCGTTTTTACGCAGCGCACCTTCCATACATTGAAAAAGCAGCGAGGTTACGATTTTGCTTAAAATGAAACAAATAAGATTCATTTATTTTTCTTTTTATTGGTTTTTGTTTCATAAAAATCGGCCAATGGACGGCTTAGTTATATTGTTTTGAAATGTTGTGGGTTTTTATTAATATAGGAAATTTGCTACCTATGCGTAACTTTTTTTTGAGGAGTATATATTTTGTCACCGTTTTTCTTTTCATGATTTTAATTGATGTAAATGCTTTATTCAACTATACATTTAGAACTATGTGGAATTTGTCACACATTTTACCACCAATATTCTTCAACAGACTGATTGAAAAAAGTATATAATATTTGAACGATTCCGTAAAGGATGTCCAGTATTAGATACCCCATATTTACCGTAAGATTTACTTTAACGACCACATGCAATATCGCACGATGCCATCGACAGGGCTATTGGTACTTTGCGGATTGGAACGGAACCAAGTTTGGGGCTTATATATTTTTAGCCCACCTGGCCAAAGGCCATGTGAGCTTATATCATCACTATGCGTACGTCGTCGTCCGTCGTCTGTTAACAATTTCAAAAATCTTTTTCTCTAAAACCACTGCACCAATTTAACTGAAACTTTGCAGGAATGATATATGACATGTTGGCAACAAACTTTCCTCATTTTAAAATGATTCAATAAAAACATGGCCACTGTTACTAAAAATAGAACATAGGGTAAAATCACTTAAAATGGCTTATAACTCAGCAACTATAACAGATAGAAAAAAATCCGAAGGATCTTATGCTCTGCAGAAGCAAAAGCTCTACAAAAGTCTCTATTGGGTCGAAGTTGTCAGATGACCCTTGATAGGGATTATGGTCCTTTTAGGGTAATTTTTTTTCATGTTTGTGCCCTATAGAATGAAAAATATTGCAGATAGAGAAATGTTGTTGCTTGCTTAAATGTTGAGCTCATTTAGCTCTACAAAAGTCTCCATAGGGTTGAAGTTGTCAGATGACCCCTTATAGTGGTTACAGGCGAAAAATAGTGTTTTTGGCCTATAAAATGAAAACTATTTCAGATGGAGAAAAGCTGTTGCATGCATAAATGTTCAGTTCATTTAGCTCTACAAAAATCTCCATATGGTTGAAGTTGTCACAGGACCCTTTTTGCAGGAGTTTACAGCCCCTTAAAGGCGAAAAATGGTGTTTTGGCCTATAGAATGAAAACAGATAGAGAAAAGCTATTGCTTTGCCTAAATGTTCAGCTCATTTAGCTCTACAAAAGTCTCCATAGGGTTGAAGTTGTAAGATGACCCCTTATAGGGGTCATAAACCCTTAAAGGCGAAAATAGTGTTTTTTGGCCTATAAAATGAAAACTATTTCAGATGGAGAATAGCTGTTGCTTGCATAAATGTTCAGTCCATTTAGCTAATTCACATAAGTCTGCATTGGGTCTCATTTGTCAGATGACCCATTAAAGAAAACACCCTTAAGACAAAAGGACCAGTTGAGCGATTCAGGCTCCTGGAAGCCTCTTGTTAATGTAAATAGCTTATTTAAAAAACCCACATCATCTCTTAATTGTCTGAACTGAGGTGGAAATATGGAACGCCATAGCTGCCTTATGATGATGTGTTTCATTATGTGATGATACTTCTTCATTATGTGATAATACTTTGTCATTATGTGATGGTACTTTGTCATTATGTGATGGTACTTTGTCATTATGTGATGGTACTTTGTCATTATGTGATGGTACTTTGTCATTATGTGATGGTACTTTGTCATTATGTGATGATACTTCTTCATTATGTGGTGATACTTTGTCATTATGTGATGATACTTTGTCTTTATGAGATCAAAGCTAGTTTATTATTATGAACAGCGCTAAAAAAAATATTCTTTTCTTATGACAAATATTTTGTTCGACACGTAGTTTTTCTGTGTATCCCCCCCCCAAAAAAAAAAAATAGTTTCCTGATGGTTTATTCTCGAATTTCAAATCCATAACCGATACATAATTTATTAAATATTTAAACTTTGTAAACAACATTTTTCTTCTTTAACGGCTTGCTCCACAAGTGGTAAGCTTAGCCTGTATATTTGCGTGTGGTAAGATTTTTATTGTCTCCCTTAATATTTTTGATTATTTAATATTCCGATATTGTATCAAGCGGATTTACAAAAATTTACATATACTATTTAGAAACATATTTTGATAATGACTTATTAGAGTTATAGATTATCAATTTACACATTTAAAGTTATATTGCTATTTTAATCACGCAAATACACCTTCATATTTTCATATAAAGTTTTGAGGTTGGCTCAATGTCGTTCTATTGTAATGCAATATACATCCAATCACATTGGAATGCGATATAGAAGAAGAAGAAGAATATTTTATTGTCCATAAGAATGGGCCCACATGGGGGCATGTTACAGTGCACATAAAATGTTACAGTGCATATATGATATTTAATGTGTTAATATATATAGACCCAGGTACAGCCGGGGCGAGAGGAATGTCTTTCTAATAGATGATTTGTCACTATATGATAATCGGTACTAGTGGTACTTTTGTTAAATTGTTCCATTGTGGAATAGGCTGCAAGACACGGGCAATGCCATCCTTGTACCAAAAGCGGACAGACTAGATATTGATAATGTAATCTGTCAGCAGAGGGTACCAAGGGACGGTGCTTTATGGCATTCCCCGGTCTTTGCCTAGAAAATATGTATTATGTGCATGGCTACAAGTCCAGATGAATCATCCTTGTGCCCAGTGTGGATGAACTAGTTTTTAGAGTAATGCAACCACAGAGGGCACCAAGGGACGGTGCTCTATGGTCCACCTGTCTTTGCCATATCACTATAATTCAGTTATTATGTAGAAAGAAAATGAATGGAGTACCTTTCTATCAAAAATTAAGGACATGTCTTTCATTACTAACTAATGTATAAAAGACTATATCTCACTTTCCTTAATAAGTTCACATATATGAGTTAATATTTTAACATCCTCAGAATTTAGTAGCCAAATTATTTTTTCATTGGGATGTAATTGATTAAAATTGGGACAAATGGAAAGGACTGCAGTCAAAATTCTATTTCTTGCATTATCTAGTGATTTGCATGAAAACAGGAAATGTTTTTCATCATCTACCTCGCCCGAGCTGCACCTGAGGCATGTTCTGCTTGATCGGGGAGTACCATCATATCGACCCTGTTCAATTCTTAGTTTATGCGCCGATATTCTCAGCCTCGTGAAGTTTTTCCTTTGCTCATAGGATTTTAAAATACTTAGATAAGGCTCAAGCCCAAAATTGCACTTAAAAGTGGTATAGCTACTTAGTTTGCCATCAGTACTTTCTTTCATCTGTTGCATCCATATTTTGGTATAATACTGATGCATCAAACTTTTCAAGGAATTTTTGAATTTATGAGGATTCACCTTGTTCAGTTCCTTAATTCCATAAATGTGTTTTAATAAAAAAGAAATGGACCCATACCAAGACTGAACTTTAGATTCATGTAGAGCTTGTGATTCCAAAAAAGCATCTTTCAAAATAGGAAAACTGGAGCCTAAATTTTCCAAACGGTACCAGTACTTAATCATTGATTTAATAATATCAAAATGCAATGGAAAACGCCCAAGTTCAGACAAAGAGGCAAGATTTGTTGCTTTTTTATTGACACCAAGTAGAACTTTACAAAATTTAACATGTAAATTTTCGGCTGGTAACTTTGGAAAGGCCAGATTCACATTTGGGTTATTTGTAGAAAGCTTCTTTTTGAAAGGATTGAAGTATCCCCACACTTCTGATCCATACAACAAAATTGGCTTTATTGTATGGTCAAAAACATGGATACAGTTTTTAACACTAGGATTTAGGGACATAAAATCTTTGCGTAATTTATGATATGCTTTAAGTGCCTTGTTGTACAACAATCCTTGAGCAAAGGAAAAAGATCCAGATGAGCAAAAAGTTATACCTAAATATTTGCATTTTTGCACACATTCAATAATGTTGTTATTGAATTTAAATTCTTGGTTGATATGTCTGCCTGCCTTGTTGAAAACCATAATTTTTGTCTTGGTTGTATTTATTGTTAGACACCATTCTTTACAGTACGAATGTAATTTATTTAATTTATCTTGGAGCCCCTTGGCAGATGTTGACAGAAGAACAATGTCGTCTGCATAGAGTAAGCAATTCAACAATCTTGAGCCAATTTGGACTGGATCTTGGGTGTCGTCAAGAATCGATTTGAGATCATTAATAAATATTTTAAATAAGTTAGGGCTCAAATTGTCACCTTGCTTTACCCCTACCTCATTTTTAAAAAATTCTGTAATTCTATATTTATCAATCTTTACACAAGATTTACTTTTAGCATACATGTTCTTGATTAAGTTATAAAAATTTGATCCGATACCTATGTTTAATAGTTTAAGTTTTAATCCGGGGTGAACTACAGTGTCAAAAGCCTTTTGGAAATCAACAAAGCAGGCAAACAACCTACCATCTTTATGTTGACAATATTTATCAATTAATGTTTTAAGTATGAACATATGATCTGATGGTCTAGCTTTTTTCGTGAATCCAATTTGCCCTTCATTAATGATTTTGTTTTCCTCCAAATATTTTTGGAGTCTGGTGTCTAGGATTTTATTAAAAAGTTTACCCAATGCGGCAGTAATTGTGATTCCCCTGTAATTACTTGGATCTGAAGCATCGTTGGCTTTAAAAATTGGCACTATGTATCCTGGTGTCCAACAATCAGGGTATATACCGGTTGTTAGACATAGGTTAAATAGTTTCATAAAACAGGGTAAGAGTGGTTGTTGGCCAGATTTAAGCATGTTATTAGTTATGTTATCCAATCCTGCTGCTTTATTGCATTTAGTACTAGCAATTGCTGCTGTAATCACGGGTTCTGTAATTCTCATGTCCAGTTGGTTAAAGCACTTTTCTTTTTCTAAGACTCGAACTTTCTGTTCTAAAATATTAAGTTGATCTCTAAATTCGGGTTTTGATTTGTTAAGATTTTGAAAGTGGTCAAACCAGGAGGAAGGCTGTACCAATGTGCTATCATGACAAGTATGTTTGTCCTGGAGCTCATTGATAAGATTCCAATATTTTTGGGGTCTTCTTCATAAAGATTTTCGATTTGATCTAGAAGAGATTTTCTATATTCACGATACTTGTATTTTCTTGTCTTGGAGTAAGTTCTGAGAAGTTTATAGTAGTGACCTTTAACAGATGGATCATTAGGAAACTTTGTGTAAATTTTACTATAACTAATAAGGTGGCATCTCATTTTGAATAAGTTACCATCAAACCATTTCTTAGATGTATTTTTGTTTTGTTTCTTTTTATCTGGTGGTTTTCTTCTTTTTAATGACATTTCTGCTGCAGCAGAGATGATGTCTGTTAAGGCCAAGGATGCTTCATTTATAGTATTTTTTGAATCTTTATCATCAAATTTGATTTCAGAGAAATCACTTATCTTTTTTTGTATATCTTTTGATATTAGGGCTTCCTGAAATAAAGCTGGTGATTCATCAGACCATATGAACCCTGGAGATATATCATGAATAATATTTGCCTTCGATACATTTACATTTTCAACACAGTATTTTGTACATAATGACCATTCTAGTAAACAATGACAGTCAGACATTAATGGCATAAAATTGTGTACTTGCATATATAAAATTTGATCTAATATACTCTCCGATAGCAGAACATAATCAACTGTACTTGACCCGTTTGGGGTATAACAAGTTAAATTACCAAAAGTGTCCCCCAGGACTCGTCCATTCAAGATTCTTATCTGGTTTGAAATACATAAATCTAAAAGCTCTTTGCCCCTTTTATCCAGTTTTGTGTCTTTATTACGACGTTTCCTGATTTGTTTGTCACTTGCATAGTCCTGATAAATGGGTGTAAAATCAGTGCCATCATTTACAATGTAATCAAACTCAGATGCCACTCTAGCATTAAAATCTCCACACAGGAGAATATTTCCAGATTTTTGAAATGTTACAATATCTTTTTCAAGTTGAACCAGAATGTCATGGACGAGTCCTCGGGAATATGATGAGCCCTCAGGGGGGTTGTATACCACACAAACATAAAGGTCACGACTTAACCCAAAGAAATTTTTATCCAATTTCACCCATTGTAAATCTGGAATTATGTTATTTAATATTTTCACATGGGCTTTTATTGATGGTTTCCGTAAAATTGCTATTCCACCAAAATATCTGTTATTGCCTTTTGTGATATATAATTTTAAAAGGTTAAATGTACTGTTACAGATCGCACCTGTTCTGTGTTACGAAAGAGCTATTTAAACATACAAATTTTACTATATTTTTTCTGTGATATTGTTATACTATATTGATTGATTGTTACTTCTATATTTGATACTTGATTTGTTGTAAATTTCAGAGCCATGTAATATTTGGTAATAAAACGATTGAACCCTACGCAGAGTTTCTTTACCCCCAGAAACAGCCCCTGCAACATTAATATATAATAAATTATATATTGGTTATTGATTTGAAATTCGAGAAAGCGACCTTTTGGAAACGTTTTTGTTTGGGGGGATACACAGAAAAACTACCTGTTGAACCAAATAAGAAATGACTATTTTTTTTTCAGCGCTGTTCATAATAATAAACTTTGATCTCATAAAGACAAAGTATCATCACATAATGACAAAGTATCATCACATAATGAAGAAGTATCATCACATAATGACAAAGTATCATCACATAATGAAGAAGTACCATCACATAATGACAAAGTATCATCACATAATGAAGAAGTATCATCACATAATGACAAAGTACCATCACATAATGAAGAAGTACCATCACATAATGACAAAGTATCACCACATAATGAAGAAGTATCATCACATAATGACAAAGTATCACCACATAATGAAGAAGTATCATCACATAATGACAAAGTACCATCACATAATGCCAAAGTATCATCACATAATGAAACTCATCATCATAAGGCAGCTATGGCGTTCCATATGGAAATGATGTTTTAGCAAAATGAGATGCTTAATGATTTGCATTTTATCTCACAATGAAGAAAAAACAGAAAAATTTCATTTGAACTTACCTTAAATTTTTGGTTCCCGACAAGAAAATGGACATTACAAATTACTATTTTATAAATCGTTTTTTAAAATACAATACCAAAACAGGTATAAACACGGTTAATTTGCAATTGGTTATGCTGTATATCGATATTTCAAGGAGTAACCTCTCATCAGCAGCATTTGAATCAAAACATTGGAAGGTCAAAACCAAAAGTATTGAATGAACGTACTCGAAGCCAAAAGGTTCGAACAGGGAAGCAAAATCAAGCACCGAGGATATCGACCATGTGCAGTACAAGGAAAGAAACCTGGTGTTTTAAACAATTGAGAATTTAACAGTCGGTAATTTCAATAACATAAAATATATGAACTTTAATGGTATATTCGTGTCAGACAAGTCTGACCAACAGGCATGTGATTACCCTCGAGGACCTATGGTCCACCAGCATATTTCAAAATACAATATCATAACGGGTATGAACTCTTTTATATGAATAGGTGTTTTATGTTTGCAGCTTAAACGAAAAACATAGATCTTTACCAATTTAAAAACGAAATAGATTGAAAAAAAATGACCCGCCACGAAATCATGGTCACTTCTATCATGTATGTCGGATATAACGCCACTCAAGAGATGTTTGTAGAGCTTTTTGAGCTAACCATTTAAGCAAGCAATAAATTTTCGAAAACCCTTATTTCAATAGTTGTTATTCTAAAAAAAAACATAAAAAAAAAACTTTTAAAATATTTTGACTTGTCATTTGATATAATCATTAGCTGAAGGTAGCAAGCAACTGCTGATCAATTCATTAGTCTCTATTTTTTAATACAATGACACGAAAAACGCTATTTTCGACTAAACCCATTGTTCGCGTTGTTGATTTCTGTTCGGTTGATTTTATGTTTTGTGTTGCCTCTTGCTGTTCTTTTTATCGAGTTTAAGCAAATTTAAAGAAAGCCCATATCTATTTCTAATAACTTGTTCATATACGGCAAAGCATTTGTAGGGAGTCTTAGATCAGAAAATGACTTGCTTCTAGTTATTCTAACTGTAATAAAGAAAACCTAGAAAGATAATTAAAAAATACCGAACTTAGAGAATTAATCTGAAATGTCTGAGAGAAAACAACAACAAGGCAGTCATACCGGAGAAATAAATCTCAATATTAGTCCTGACTTGGTATAGGCACTTCAAAAGATAGTGTGGTTTATGTCGTCAAAACTCCCTTTTTCATTACAATCTTCGGGTCCGGTAATACAAAACACAACACGGTTGTGAGATAAAATAAGGATATAGAGGTGAACATTAAACAACAACTAATCCGTAAACAATCGAGAAACATTCCGTTTGATACAATTTTGATCTTTTTTACCAGTGGCTGATATCGAACGAAAACCTTTTTTAGAGACCGTATGAAACGTATTAACTTGTAACCTTGATCAAAAAGCCGGTAAGAGACAACTGCATGGGATAAAAAATCTGAAAAATTCGAACAAGTCCTGGCACATCGAATAATTTTGTTAATAAAAACACCTTGTGCAGGTAAGTCGGTATGTTACTTTATGAGTTTGGAAAATTATTAATTTGAAATTAAAGTCGTCTCTTTTATCGTATATGTTTGTACTTAGTTAACTCACGGGTCAAATTCGCGATATTACTGCAAAAAGTGAAGCAAGTAGACTCGGTGTTTTTTATCTTAAACGTCGGAGGATAAATTGAAGAATCCAAACAAAACGTTATTAACACGGTTCAACAAAAAAGTTTCCATCTTGTGAAATGATCTCCCATGCAAACTTCGCACTGCAGACTCATGTTTTTATAAAGAAACTCTAAACGCATCATTTTAGGCAAGAATTTTCTTAATATTTAGGTAAGCTCTGTATGCTGGGCATATTTTAATTGCACGACTCTGGCGGTTATCTCTGTTTTTTCTTATTTATTCAATTATTATAGAATAACTAGAATACACTTTTTCTCTCAGTATAACCCTGTAATATATTGTTCACATTGAAATTTTATGTTTGTCTTTTCTAGTAACTGTCACTTTTAGTACTTTTAAATTATGATACAAATCTTTTATCAAATTTATTTTCATTCATTTATTTCTGCCAACTGTATACTTTTGAATAATTTTAGCAGTTTATCTTCTGACACTAATTTTCATATAGATTTATATTGATTTTTAGAGAGTTTTATAATGGGTGTCCTTATATATGATAATTTTCTAAATTAAACGTTTACAGACTTTCGGTCCAGGTGAGCTATTACCATCACTTGGCGTCCGTCGTCGTCGTCGTCTGTCGTCGTCTGTTGCGTCTGTCGTCGTCTGTTAACAATTTTTCAAAAATCTTCTCCTCTGAAACTACTGAACAGAATTTAATGAAACTTGGTATGAATGATCCTTAGGGTGTCCTGCACCAAACTTGTTTTTTGATTTTTGATCTGTTAAAAAACATGGCCGCCGTTACTAAAAATAGACTAGGGGGGTCAGACTACTGTTTTTGGCTTATAAATCAAAAAGTATAAGAGATAAAGGAAATCTGAGGCCACGCTACTGATTCAGCATCAAAAGCTCTACAAAAGTCTTCATTTGGTCAAAGTTGTCAGATGACCCCTTATAGGGGTTACGGCCCCTTAAAGGTGAAAAATAGCATTTTTTCATGTTTTTGGCCTACAGAATGAAAACTATTGCAGATAGAGATTAGCTGTTGCTTGCGTAAATGTTCAGCTCATTCAACTCTACAAAAGTCTCTATAGGGTCGAAGTTGTCAGATGACCCCTTCTAGGGGTTACGGCCCCTTAAAGGTGAAAAATAGCCATTTTTCATGTTTTTGGCCTACAGAATGAAAACTATTGCAGATAGAGATTAGCTGTTGCTTGCTTAAATGTTTAGCTCATTTAGCTCCACGAAAGTCTCCATAGGGTTGAAGTTGTCAGATAACCCCTTAAAGGAGTTACGGCCCCTGAAAAAAGCGATTTTTCATGTTTTTGGCCTACAGAATGAAAACTATTGCAGATAGAGATTAGCTGTTGCTTGATTAAATGTTCAGCTCATTTAGCTCTACAAAATTCTCCATAGGGTGGAAGTTGTCAGATAACCCCTTAAAGGGGTTACGGCCCCTGAAAAATAGCGTTTTTTCATGTTTTTGTCTTACAGAATGAAAACTATTGCACATAAAGATTAGCTGTTGCTTGCTTAAATGTTCAGCTCATTTAGCTCTACAAAATTTTCCATAGGGTCGAAGTTGTCAGATGACCCCTTATAGGGGTTACGGCCCCTGAAAAATAGCGATTTTTTATATTTTTGTCCCACAGAATGAAAACTATTGCAGATAAAGATTAGCTGTTGCTTGCTTAAATGTTCAGCTCATTTAGCTCTACAAAATTCTCCATAGGGTCGAAGTTGTCAGATGACCCCTTATAGGGGTTACGGCCCCTGAAAAATAGCGATTTTTTATGTTTTTGTCCCACAGAATGAAAACTATTGCAGATAAAGATTAGCTGTTGCTTGCTTAAATGTTCAGCTCATTTAGCTCTACGAAAGTCTCCATAGGGTTGAAGTTGTCAGATAACCCCTTAAAGGGGTTACGGCCCCTGAAAAAAGCGATTTTTCATGTTTTTGGCCTACAGAATGAAAACTATTGCAGATAGAGATTAGCTGTTGCTTGCTTAAATGTTCAGCTCATTTAGCTCTACAAAATTCTCCATAGGGTGGAAGTTGTCAGATAACCCCTTAAAGGGGTTACGGCCCCTGAAAAAAGCGATTTTTCATGTTTTTGGCCTACAGAATGAAAACTATTGCAGATAGAGATTAGCTGTTGCTTGCTTAAATGTTCAGCTCATTTAGCTCTACAAAGGTCTCCATAGGGTCAAAGTTGTCAGATGACTCCTTATAGGGGTTATTGCCCCTTATAGGTGGAAAATGGTGTTTTTGGCCTATAGAATAAAAACTATTGCAGGTAGAGAAAAGCTGTTGCTTGCTTAAATGTTCAGCTCATTTAGCTCTACAAAAGTATAGGGTCAACATCAATACCAGGTGAGCGATTCAGGCTCCTGGGAGCCTCTTGTTAATGTTTAGCTCACCTGGTGAGTTATTGACATTAATAGTTGTCCGTCGTTCGTCCGTCCAACCCTTTAAAAACCTTCTTTTCTGCAACTGACCATAAGCAACCACACTTTGTATTATTGTTTTTGGGGTGTCCTTTACAAATTTTAAAAATACACACATATGGGGAATATATAGGTATGATTGCCTACAAATACTTATAGCTAAAATAAAAAGCTACGCCGAGCGCAGCATGATACGACCCCAACACGTTAAACCCTGTACCGTTTGGAGGCCCAATATGGATAGTCCATTGCTTTGGTCACATGCAGCCCATGGTGGACTTATATAAAGCTTTTTGACACATGCATTCTGTGGACGACTTTAAAATGCACATTTTACATATATATATATTCACATCAACATCTAATAGAAAAAGTATTATATTAATATTGACAAATTTGGCCCTTTCTACCCCTAATTTTTCAAAACAGTAAGAATAACTGCAAATCTGATTGAAAAAGGGCAGGATTTTTCTTAAGGATTCAAATAACAGAAGGATTTTTAAAATAAAAAATAGAAAAGTTGATTTTATGGACATGGCATGTCTTTGCCGCCTGTAGCAAGGTTGAGGTGCAATCTATTTTAAAACCATTGACTGATTTCGTTGACAGAATTGAATGAGAAATTCAATTAAATCAAAATTTTCAAAATCAAATGAATAATAAACATTCTCAAGAGCTAGTTTTGTCAAAACATCCGTTTAAGCCCCTTTTGAACCTTTTTTCTACACCGGTAGGGACCAAAAATCCCAAATACAGTACCAACCTTCCATTTAGTGAATAAAATTTCATAAAAATTGGCTGGTCCACTACAGCCATTTTTTTGGTGTATTTTTACTATTTGCCTGAACAAAAAATTGACGTATTTTGCCCCCTCGACCCCTTATTTCTCAAAAATTGAGAGATATTGCAAATCTGAATGAAAAACGTATGTAGGGATTTTCTTAAGGATTTTAATGAAAAAAAGATTTTCAAAATCGGACAACAAATAAAAAAGTCGATTTTTTGGGATGTGACCCCCTTTTGACCCCCTGTACAATATATATCAAAACCATTGACACATTTAGTTGACAGAATTTAATGAAAATTCAATAGAAAAAGAAATTTCAAAATCAAATGAATAATTTACATTCTACAACAGTTTTGTCTACAACAGTTTTGTCTACATACCCGTTTTAGCCCCTTTTGGCCATTATTCAAAAATTGTAGGAGCCACAAACCCAAAATACTATACCAACCCTCCTTCATTGGTAACTTACATCATATCAAAATTTCATAACAATCGGTCATCATTTACTCGAGTTATCGCACGGAAACCAAATGTCTACAGACGACGACGACAACGACATCGCAATAACATTATACATCGCAAAAATCAGGCCCCGGTTTCATAAAACATATCAAATTTAGTCTTTTTTCCAAATCTCCCCTAAACTCCAATTTCAACACTTTTGATTGGTCAGATTTTGAGTTAAGGAAGGATATGGGCTTTTTTCAATAAAAGTGAAAATTCTTGTCCTGTAAAGATCCTGTGAATATCTGACTAAATATGGAAGTCATTTCTACCTTGTTGAATATGTTGTGAACCAATATACAAAATACAACAGCACGAAAAACAATTTTGGAAGGTTTTCTATCAAAATTCTGTATTTGAAGGGTATAAATTGGCATATTTTACATGTCCCCATAATAGAAACAGAAAAAGTACACTTAAAATGTGACTCATTTTGGATCAAAGTGTAAATGACACATCATTTCTGGTCATAACAAGATACTAGAGATACATTATAACAACATTTTTTATCTCTTTATCTTCATTATGTTATGTAAAAATTAACTTTTTTAAGTGTCCCCCAACTTTCTTCCACTACGAAACGATTATACTTTTGTCACCAATATAAACCTGTAATTGCAACCCGTGTTTCTAAAAATGTGTCAATCTACTTATTATACATCCTAAAACCAAAATGTTACACTGGCAGGGGTGTCAATGAAAAAATGTAGAAATATTTGCATTTTGTAAAGTAGAGGATACCCCGTATTTTTGAAATTGTCCACTAGGTAACGGGAATTTGTACAACCGTGCAAATGCTTAAAATTCTCCAGATTCGGTGATTTTGTAAATATGTTGTTGCCCTCATAGAATAAAAAAAGAAGATTGTGATTGTATTGTAAGTGACTAAAAATTTCAACTTTTTCAGCAAATATGTCCACTACGAAATGGTCAACTACAACACGATAACGTTTCGTAGTGGACAAAATCGTTTCGTAATGGACAAAATCGTTTCGTAGTGGACAAAATGGTTTCGTAGTTGACAGTCTTTCATAAGAAACACCCTGTATATTTCATCACTCCACCAACTTTATTGCGAGGTATACTGGTTTAGTTTTTGGTCAGCCCGTCCACACTTTTATTAAGTAAAGTATTTTAGATTAATACATACCATGTATATATATAGCCTGTTAAGGATGTGTTCTTTTCACCTCTGTTTACCAGATATTGGAGGAATTTACCAAAAAAAACTACCTTTATCCGTCACACTTTAAGTTTCCTTTAATTTCTCAGGAATTTTCAATCACATTTTCATACAATTCTGTACACAAGATCAATATATCATAATTTTAACTTTATCTTAAGTTATGCGGCATTGTCCACTACGAAACGATTTTGTCCACTACGAAACTTGTCCACTACGCAACGCAATATTGATTTTTTTTCTATTCTTAACACATTATTGTTTTTGAACCGATTTAGATACATTTCAAACCCTTCAAGGCATATATTAATGATGTGTTAAAATTATATTTAAAAGGTCCACTTAAGAATATTTGTATTTGAAAGGGTATGATTTTCTGAATTTTTATTATTTTTGATAATAAATGATGAATAAAATCTACAATAAACACAATAGAAAGGTTAAGTAAAGTTATCACATTTTATGTATCAATTTTGTCAAATTCAGAGCCAAATCAACAGGTAAAATAGGTTTCCCAAGGTTTTAACTCCTAGCGTGTCTGATGAAGGTTAATCCAGAAAAGCGCTTCACACGCAGTGAAATTTTGCATTGTACATTTATCAAAATCATTTCAATATGTGGATCGTGTCTTTCTGGCACATATTCCATATTCTTTCGTATTTAATATTATTTCAGAGTTTGGCTTTAGTGCCGTATGGAGGTCGTGGAAAGCTTCCCCGTGCTTCAGTTGTATGCTCTTATATATTTTCGAGTACTGGAATGTGTGTTGGAAAGACACAGTTTTCATATTTCAAAAATTTGACAACGTTTGGCTATTTCTTTAAAAAATAATAAATTTATCTGTTTGGTCATTGTTGTAATATTTTTTGGCTTCTGTTTTTGTTTTATCAACTCTAATATTCTATCGGTTTTCCAAGGTTTTAACTCCTAGCGTGTCTGATGAAGGTTAATCCAGAAAAGCGCTTCACACGCAGTGAAATTTTGCATTGTACATTTATCAAAATCATTTCAATATGTGGATCGTGTCTTTCTGGCACATATTCCATATTCTTTCGTATTTAATATTATTTCAGAGTTTGGCTTTAGTGCCGTGTGGAGGTCGTAGAAAGCCTCCCCGTGCTTCAGTTGTATGCTCTTATATATTTTCGAGTACTGGAATGTGTGTTGGAAAGACACAGTTTTCATATTTCAAAAATTTGACAACGTTTGGCTATTTCTTCAAAAAATGATAAATTTATCTGTTTGGTCATTGTTGTAATATTTTTTGGCTTCTGTTTTTGTTTTATCAACTCTAATATTCTATCGGTTTTCCAAGGTTTTAACTCCTAGCGTGTCTGATGAAGGTTAATCCAGAAAAGCGCTTCACACGCAGTGAAATTTTGCATTGTACATTTATCAAAATCATTTCAATATGTGGATCGTGTCTTTCTGGCACATATTCCATATTCTTTCGTATTTAATTCTATTCATTTTTTCCTATTATCAATCTTAACTAAAATAGCCATTTCGTAGTGGACATTTTTTAATAGTGTTTCATATTTATTTTATTTTCTAGTAAGTTATTGTTAGCATTAAGACTGCATATTTAAAAATTTGTTTGTAATAATATTGGAAAGTTTGGTTTCAAGAAAAAAGTTCACATACTTAAATTTTCTTTTCGAAATGTTTTGGGGCCTAAAATCTCACTTTTATTGAAAAACGCCCATTTAAGGAAAAACCCAATTTGAGATGTTTTATCGGCCAGATAGAACAAATCTGATGGGTTTGAGGCTCTTTAAAATCAAGAGCTCTACAAAATAGAAAACAAAGAGATGTGGAATAAATGAACGCGACACAGCTCACACAACAAGCGGCAATTTCGAAAAACCACAATGGGCAACCGCCAGCAGCATTTAGTCGACGTTGTCAGATGACCCCAATAAGGTGTAATGTTGCGAGATTGGACATGTCTTTTTGACAAATTCTTGTTTTTCATGTTTTTGCCTATTGCAGATAGTGATAGACTCTTGCTGGTTAAATGTTCAGCTCAATTCGCTCTACAAAAGTGACAAAGTTGTCAGATGACCTCCTTTAGCGGTTATGGCCATTAAAAGGTCTTAAATACTGCTTTTTAATCATTTGGGTGGTGTTTATTTTTTTCATTAATCTTATCAAATATTCAGATGGTCAACATTCAAATACACTTCCTTATTTTGGCTTTTTCTTTTCATATGATTATAACCCGCCTTATAAGTGGAGGGTTAATAAATTAAATGTTGGTAAGTTCCGCCTATCAGTGTGTCCGCCCGTGTTACTATTTGTATCCACTATTTCTCGTAGACGCCTCGGCGGTGTTCTTCGTATTGTTCCGAAATGTAACTTAATATTGCGCAATTTTATTTTATCTTTTTCATGATTTATCAAATTTTTAGGAGTTCCATTTTTTCCACTTTAGACATTGACATAGGAGTGCTACTTTTCCTAGACGTCTTGATATGTTTTCTTAATATTTTAAGGAGCTTTGTTCTTATATTATAAAATTCAACTTTTATTCAAAATGTTATCACTTAACTTTTTTTAGGTGGGGTATTTATTTTGGAGTTGTGGCTTCCTTGTTAATTTCTAGCTTTTGCGCTCATTTTTTCATCAAAACTTAATATTTCTATTAAGCTTTATACTTCAATTTGCTAAAAGAAACTCACTAAATAAATACTTGGCAATGTTTTAGATCCAACAACGTGAAATATTAGTATAATAAAAACGGGAAATTAAATTTCAAGACCGCGTTTACAGTGTACAAGTTTTAAAGAAACCATTTATTTTTTCTATTATTTATCAATTAATCAATCAATCAATCAATCAATCTATTTTACCATTTTGATTTGATCCAAATATATAACTTAATTCAATTTCGTTTCTATTTATTTCTCATCTGCTCAAGGTAAAGAAGCTTTTTAAAGAAAATCTATGAAGTCAATGCTCACGCTCTATTTGTTTTGTATAAAACCTTTTTCGGTCTCCATAAACATAAAGTAACTTACCATACAAGATGGAGGATGGAAATCCAAAGTATCGAATAAAACAAGCCATAAAGAAGAAAGACATCGACCAACTAATAACACTGTGTGATACCCAAACTGACAGTGTCTTAGGTTTTAAAGATAGACTTGGAAAGCGTATGATCCACATTGCTGTTGAATTGGAAAGTGTCGAGTTGTTTCAAAAGTTACTTCGAATCGGTGCAGATCCAAAGATATGCAGTGGAAGTTACTTTCATAATGACATTCGTAAAACAGTTTTACATTTAGCAAGTGAAAAGGGAAATTTAGAATTGCTTTCTTTTATTCTTCAAGAAATTCAAGACAATGATTTCAGAAAAATGCACGCCTTTAAGAACAAGGGAACGCGCAAACCGTACAGAAATGTCTTTTACTATGCCTCGAAATCAGGAAAGAAAGAAGTTGTTGAATGCTTACAGGCGGTTGGACTAGATATCAATGAGGTGCTACCCTCCGGTAAAACAGCCTTGTTACACTTAGTAGAAGACTTTGACAGCAAAGGAATTGAGCTTCTGTGTCAGTGTGGGGCTATTATAAATACTGGAACTTTAAATGGAAATATATCCGCCATTCAATACGCGTCAAAAACTGCCGAATGTCCCGAAACTTTGAACGTTCTCATTCAATATGGACAGGACGTTAATTCAGTATTTGTCAAGAAGTCAAAGTCAAGGAAAACAGTTATTCAAGAATCACCCTTGCTTGTGGCATTGAAACAAGGTTTCACGGGAAACGCAAGAGTACTTCTCGAAAACGGTGCCAATATTGATTTTAATTGTACTACTCCGAACATTGGAAATGAAAGTTGTTTTTTTCTTGCGGCAAAGAAATGTCCGGATCTTGTTCCTGAATTCTTGAAAAAAGGCGCGAATCCAAACGAGACGTACCGAGGAGAAAGTGTGCTTATGGGAGTAATAGCTGAGCAAAATTCGTACATGAGACGTAGCATACAAGCACTCATTCAAGAAGGTGCAGATGTCAACTTCAAACTTAGGGGCAAGACTGTCATTCAGAAGTGTCAAGACTATTGTAAGTTTCTTTTCTTATTAACATCTTAAATACAAATAAGTGTATTAGAACCTTCATTTTGCTAATAGTTGGCCAAAATACCTTTTTACAGTGTGATTCCCAGTGGTATCCAATAATATACCCTTAAAAACATCAAAATTTTAACTGTAATCTCAGGAGAGGTACTCATGGTTTATTGGGCATATTTGATTCTGTCGTATTATCTATAGTAGAAACCTTTTTTTTTAAATGGTGCCACAACGTATAAATTGGAACCATAACTTTAAGATCATCATGGACGCTGTGGATCCTGGATTAAGCGGGGGGGTGGACCAATAGCCAGAGCTTGAATCGGTGTCGGAATGGGTACGAACTATCCAATCACATGCATGCAGCCGAATAGACGACTTCGGAAATGTATAAACCTTCGACCTCGTTCCGTATTTAGAGATAGAGGACAAGTATATTGTCACACCTGCAGGCAAAGCTTCCAACAATACAGTTTTTGTATGTAAATCACATTATCAAAGAGATATGCACTGATGGTAATTATTCCGCTAATGCTACAAACAAACGGACTTCTTTTGACAAAGATGAAATCATAGCAAACCATAACTCTTCCATGTCCTCTTTAAATATTCATTCAAAGAAGGAAAATGACAAGTTACCATATTTGTATTTGTATATTTTCACAAAAAAACACACAAATAAAGGTACCTGCTGGATCTTCATCTGTTCAATTACAGAGCTGTCTGTTCAACGTACTAAGATCTTTTCTGCTGAAAATCCCAGTCATTTCTGATGTTAGTTCTTTGAAAACTTTCGATTTTTAAACACACTTTAGTATCGCCTGAAAAAAAATCTGATTTTTTTTCAAATTCAAGTAACTTTGTCATGTTTGATATTTTCGGTTATATTTCAACATTTATTTTCCCCAAACATCTTTTAAAGATAAGATTGGTTACGCATTGGACCAAGTTTGCAGTATGCTTGGTTTCCTTATTGACAACATATGTAAGAGAGTTTTTTTTAACAACAAATTGGCATTCAAATGGGCACTAATTTTGTTCATCTCCTCTCCGACTATTTATTCAATTATGAGGTCCTTAAATATCACTTTCAGATATATTAATGATGTCCTCTCTGTCAACAACGCTTCATTTGGTAAATGGATATCTTCGATATATCCTTCAGAGTTAGAGATTAAAGAAACCACCGAATCCAATTGATTCACGTTATTCTAGGATTTACATCTTGAATTTGACCAGGGTGATCATCTCAGTACAAAAATTTACGATAAAAGAGACGACTTTAATTTTCAAATTATTAATTTTCCTAACCTACAAAGTAACATACCTACGTCACCTGCTTACAGTGTTTGTATTTCACAACTTATTCGATATGCCAGGGCTTGTACAAAATTTCAGACTTTTTAATACGACATCGCTGTCTCCATGACCGACTTTTATACCAGGGTAACAAGAAAATCTGTATTATGCGATCTCTAAAAAAATCCTTCTCTGTTATCAATCACTAAAGAAAAAAAAACATTGTGTTAAACGTGATGGTAAGTGGTTGGTTTGATTAGTGATTGGCTGAGTGTTGTACTGAGATTATCATCTCAATATTCCTTTTATGTCTTCATAACCGTGTTGCGTTTGTGTTACTACCAAACGGTAGAGGGAAGTTTGGCGGACCTTGTATAACCTATCATTTCATTTGAAATGCCTGTACCAAGTCAGGACCATTGTGATCTTCAAAAAAAAAAAATTTCCGGTATGTCTTCCTTGTTTTGTCTCTTCTCTTTGACATTGAGATTGATGCTTCAAGTTCGGTAATTTTGTTATTTTGAAATTACTTTTAAGCCTGTTTAATTATAAGAGTTTGATTACTGCATCCTGAGTATAGAGCGCCATAACTGCCTTATGATGATGTTTTCCATTATGTGGAAATACCAAAACGGGTATAAAAACGGTTAATTTGGTTATGCTGTTTATCGATATTTCAAGGAGTAACCTTTCATCAGCAGCATTGGAATCAAAACATTGGAAGATATAAAAAAACACCAAAAGTATGGAATGAAAAGTACTCAGAGCCAAAAGGTTCGAACAGGGTAGCCAAATCCAGCACCGAGGATATCGACCATGTGCAGTACAAGGAAGGAAACCTATTTAGAAATTAACAATCGGGAATTTCAATAACAAAACAAATGAGAAATTTAATAGTAAATCGTGTCAGATAAGTCTGACGACCAGGCTTGTGATTACCCTAGGGGACCTCTGGTCCACCAGCAGCGGTTATCGGCCTAGTGATTTCAAAATACAATACCAAAACGGGTATAAAAACGTATATAAAAAAAACAAACAAATATTCCAACAATGAAACATACAAATACTAAGACTTTACGTATTCAAATTAATGAAATTATCGATCCATGTTCATTTGAAAGTATTTTCTTTACTTGAGGTGAAATGGAACAGTTCTTATGTAACTTTCAAGTACTCGGTACCAATGGTGCTTTGATTTATTATTTGTATTCAGATTCACTGGAAGCGTTCATAAGCAGTGGTGTATCAGTAAAAGATATAGAAGAAGTTCATAAAGTTTCTACACTGGCATTGGCTTTTAAAGAGGATCCTAATAAGATAGATACTTCAACCATTATTGAGTTATTAAACAATGGGGCCAACCCAAACGCCATTCCAGAGGGAGAAGATTCAGCCCTTATACTGGCATGTAAACATGGGATGGTTGAAATAGCGGAAGAATTGATTTTTCGGGGCGCCAATGTAGACAACAGAGGACTTGACGGTAACACTGCTCTTCATGTCTGTTGTTCTGAAGGTAAATGTGTTTTTTAATGGACCGACATACAGTTTTGCTCTTGTCCGTCCGTAACACTGGTTATGTTTTTGGTTGAGGTCCATGACTCGGATACTAAATGATGGAAGTAAATGATATTACACCACTAGATAAGTCTTGGGTAGGGTTGCGCCGCCCACTAGAAATAAGGCCACTTTGAACTATATTGTATGCATGAATAACTTTGGTTTAGTTCTTGGTTAAGGTCTATAACTTGAATACTAGATATTAGGGGTCAATGAAATTTCACCACTAGATGTATGTGTCTTTTTGGTAAAATAGCACCACCCACTAGAAATAATTAGGTTACTGCAACCTACATTTTATGTATGTATGACTTCTGTTAAGTTCTTTGTCAAGGCCCATTTCTTGGAAATTATATGTTGGGGGTCAATGATATTTCACCACTAGATGTGTCTTGGGTAGAGCTACACCAACCTTCAGAAATTAGGTCACTGTGACCTATATTTTACGCATGAAAGACTTTGGTTAAGTTCTTGGTTAAGGTCCACAACATGGATACTAGATGTTAAGGGGGAATGATATTTCACCAATAGATATGCCTAGGGTAACACGACACCATCCACTAGAAATAAGGTCACTGGGACCTACATTTTACGCATGAATGGCATTGGTTTAGTTTTTGGTTAAGGTCCATATACTAGATGATAGGGGTCAATGATATTTTGCACATATATGTCGTAGGTAGCATGTCACGACCCACTAGAAATTAGGTCACTGCAACCTATATTTTATGCATAAACCTAGGTTAAGGTCCATATCTTAGGTAATTCATATTGTGGATCAGTGATATTTTAAGAACTGGAGGGCTACCCTGTGGCTCATAGATACATTTTCTGGTTCTTAAACATTTTGTTCTATTTTAAACTAACTACAGATTTATGTAAAACATAAAGCAATATCTACAATATATACCATAAGTGCTCGATTTCAAGATAAAGTGTACATAATTTATAAATGTCATAATTGATCCTGATACAATTGGATGAGTTGATTTGGTTATGCTGTATCAGATGCATATTTCAAAGAGACACCTCTCATCGGCAATATTTGAATCAAAGCGGACAAGGGAGCCAAAACAAACACGATGATATTTTAACCATAATTGAACTAAAACAATCGGGAAATTACTTTTTGTTTGCACAAATGAATATATTTGAATAAGGGTTTGGTTGAAAGACCAAAGCACCACTTTCAATGCCAAAGGAAAAAAAATGATTGGCAATATATGTCATTTCTTTGACCTGTTAACCAAAACAATAACAACACCCCATACTTGAATTTTAATTTAAAAATCCTAAATAATATACAAATCCATAAGTCTTTTAAACTGGACCCTTTTCAGTTTGATTAACACAAATTTTGATGGAAATAAAATTCGGCCTTCAAAGGCATTTTGGTTGTTGTTACCTTAGAAATGGTGTCGTATCAAAAGTTCGTAAATATTTATATTATAGTTATATAGTTTTACTGAAGAACATAATTATAGAAATGACCAACTTCCTTGTAGACAACATATTTGTTAAGTGTAGTGGACGTATATTTCAGGTGACAATTGCATCCCAATACGATTGCGCACTTTTATATGCCGATAAGTATCTTCATTCATTTGAGGCGGACTTTTTGCAATTATTCTTTTTTCTATTCACAATTTGTTATATCAATAATGACTCCTCATTCAAATAACAAATAAACAGGAACTTGAGATGAAAGACACTGTACAGTTTCTAGGAGGTCTGCGTCATATTTCGATTGATATCTCGAAAATTAACAAACAAGGAAGGCTTATGACAAACATAAAGACTTAAACTGTCCTACCGTCAACTTGAAACCTTCCGTACGCGCTAGCTTATGGTGCTGATTTGTTATCCAAGAGATTGTTGGTAACATTGTGATTTCCCTGATAGGCAAACAAACACAGGGATATGTTGCTCTGCTCAATATTTTACGGAAAACATCATGTGCTCGTACACAAATAGTATTTTTGCCTTTTTTCTGAGTTGACCCTCATTAAATTGATTTGATTGTTGGCAATATGACAGGTGTGTATACAGCAAGAAGGATTTGCCTACTCTTTCGGAGCATCTGAGTTGACGTTGCTGATTGCGGTTTGGTTTTAATTTGAGTTGTTTGTATGTTGCGTGGTTTGTTATTGTTATGATTTTATCTCTACTGATTTTGTTTTGTCTTTAGAACTTACGACAATCGATTATCTCATTGGTACATCTTTATTTAACTGTGAAGTACCGGATTCAAAATAATAATTGTATTTGGGAATCGATTTAATTATTCTGCACAAGAACCTAATGATAAGGAACTTTATTGCATCATAACCGCCTTACTTGTACAAGCTGTCAAAGTTTAAAAGTTAACAATCCATAGAAAATAAAAATAAAAATACGAAAAAGAGCCCCCCCCCCCAAAAAAAAAAAAAAACACACACAACAAAAACACACAAAAAAACAAAAGAAAACACAAAATACTTAAATTGAAGATTTTTATTGAAAATTCTTAACTTCTTGTTGTTTTAATTTTTTTCAATAGATAATTTAACTGATAATAGTCCTAAGTTGATTGACCTACTCCTCAAGCACTCCCCAGACATTAAAATCCAAAATATAGAGGGGCAAGCTGTGGTTGATCAAGCATTTGATTTATTTCTTGAGAATGCATACTATGAATACTCAATTACGACGGAAATTTTGTCAAGAATCATACATCTGGCGGAAGTAGAAGAACTTGATGAAAAATATACTACTCAAGCCTTGAGAATAGCTGCAGAATTCGGAGATTTTCCTTTAATGACTGACTTAGTTTTGAAAGGTGCTAATATCAAAGATCTAGACGAAAAACAAAGAACTATTCTACATATCTGCTGGAGCAGTTGTAAGTACTGATAGTTCAAAACTCAAAAATCTTTTTGCTAAAATAGTTTTCTTTCAAGAGATTTCTTTTTCATTTAGCTGAATTTTGGTTTAATGAGTAATCCTGACAACCAAAACCTTTCTATTCATTGCATTATTCAGATAAAGATGAAGTATCATGATTTAAGACTTTAATAAAAGTTTAGATATCCACAATGCGAATTATGGGACATATTTCACCAGCATTACGTTTTAGGGACGGACCCGATTTAACTTTAAGGGGGGGGCTTGGTTTTTTGTTTTGATCATAATTTTTTAATATATTTATTTTTCAAATGCGTCGCGACAGAATATTTTTTTCATTATCAGCATTATTTTTTATAGCAGAAATCCTTCTTCAGAATATTTTTTTTTTCTTACCCTCAGCTGCCAAAATATTTTTTTCATCAAAAATAATTTTCAGAATATTTTTTAGGAAAAAACCAAGCCCCCCCCCTTTAAGTTAAATGATCGGCTCCTTACTCAATTATTTATATAATGAATAATGTTACTGTTACTGGGCATCTTGGAATTCAGGGCGATTCCAAATCGTCATAGAGAATCTTTTAATTCCATATCCTCCTAGGACAAAGTGGAATTCTAACTTACACTGGATTTTTTTTCAAGTGCGATTTGGAATTCTACTGTCTCCTAGGAGAACTCCGGATATCCCGTACATCCTAGGGCGATTCCGAATCGTCTTAACCTTTTTCCAATTTTTAATTCATTTTTATAATGAAACGGTGTGAATGAAATTATTCAGAAATGATAATAAATAAATCGAATAAAACAATTAGATAGTAAACAGAATAAGTAAATATAATATGGAGTAGGCATTGCCTAAATGCGAGCATAGCTAAAAAGGACTACGTATTTTGTTCTAAATGTCGACATTCAGGGCTATCGCTATCATTTAATTTCCAATACTTCCATTTGCTTATTTTGGGGCGAGATGGTATGGGGCGATTAAGCTTCGAGACACGTTAGTTTCGTACGTGCATATAACCAAGACGAAACGAGCAGCTTATGTGTATTTATTATTTTAAGAATATTATTTTCTTGTAATTAGTGCAATTTATTATTTCTTTTCTTATAAATTATTTTAACATTCACTCCGGCCCTGTAAAAATAATAAGTCTTTCCGGACCATAAAAAATCTAAATCAGCATTAGCAAATTTCTCGCGGAAACAAATACCGTAGAGCTCTCCGCTCGAGCGGGCACTTCATGCCCGCTTGCGAGCTATGCTCGCTATAATAGTCCAACTTAATGTCACAGCAGCAGCTACAAAATATGTATCAATTAGTAAACACATTTATACAGGTATCTATTTTTCAATAAACGTCCCTTGCCAAACTAGCATAGTAAATATTCTTCATTATTATAGATTTTTGCTTTATGTTAGTTTTTTTACAATACTGGTATGGTTACTACTAAACTTTTTTACATCAAAGTTTTTATGATCTGTTTATGGAAATGATACTCAAATGGCAAAAAGAAAAGAATATGTCCGTGTGGTCGTTTAGAAGATACATGACGTCGAAAATTTGGCGGGAGGATTTTGCGTTACTTTAACACTGTGTCGTCCTTAAAAACCATGAAGTTGTATCAATAATTTCAAGAAATTTTATACAGCTGATTTTTACTGTCTATATAATCATAAAATGTCATAAAAAGTAGTGTCAGCGTGTAAAAACATTCTTTAGTAATTTAAAAATGTCAAGTCTTAATTGAGTTCCAAAATCTAGCTGAAATTCAGAGGTGATAATTTGGGATCGCCCTAAGAGAAATTGCTTGTCTGTTACGAATTCGAGATCGCCCTTAGACGATCAATGATATTCCGAGTTTTCCTATGAGAAAATTGAATTCCAAATAGCACTGGAAAAAAAAATCCAGCATAAGTTGAAATTCCACTTTCTCTAGGACAATGTGGAATTCATGGAACGAATATCACTTGTGCTGAATAACATTAGGTAATTAACTAGTGCGCAAAATTAGGGGACGACCATTTGATTCTGAGGGAGGCCTGGCAGTTTTGGTCGAGACAGATTATTTATTTTCAAAATTTTGCGGGTTAGAATATTTATTTTCTGCATACAATAGGTTAATTGAGCAAGGATCTTGGGACGGATTATTTATTTTCTTGCAAACGGAGGCCAGATTATTTATTTCCAATTTTTCCAGGCAAGAATATTTATTTACGAATCTCCCCGCCCCCCTCAAAATCAAATGGTCGTCCCCTAGCCTTTTTTAAACGATTTCATTGTATTTTAAGGTTAAAGGTAGAGAGGCAACAGCTTGATATTTAAATAGTATTTAATTTTTCTTTGCCATTTCTTTTTTAAGCCTTTGATGCTGTGAGCGCGTTGAAATTCTTGGAAACCTTTGTTGAAAAAGGCGGACTCCTTACAACTTTAGATAAAGAAAAACAATCACCGTTGGAGGCCTTATTACATCAATACTATGATGGCTATCAAGATGAGACAATTGCAAAGATTGTTCAATTTTTTGCAAATCACAATGCGATTACTGAATCATTACTTTTTCTAGCAACAAAAAAAGGTCTCGCATTAACAGTTGATGTTCTTATAAAATCTGGCATAGATCCATTGGCTAGAAATGAGGAAGGGAAAACAGCCCTACACGTTTGTCTGAAATATCGTAAGTAGGTTAAGGTTTATAATCGTAATAATTAAATAAGAGTTTCTTTGACAAAACGAGCCCGTATCGAAAACCCGGAAAAGACGTACTCGTTGGGGAAAGGAAACGTTGGTTGATTGCCTTTAAACCTAAGTACAGGTACAACAATTGCTCTAGTATATACAAAACATGAAAATGTCAATCTAACATTTTGTTCGTGATATAACTTTCTTTATGAATAATTATTAAAAATACAGAGTATACGAAAGTATATATTAAAAGAACGGGTATATTGGTTAAGCTGTCTATGCATATTTCAAGGAGTAAGTCTCATCAGCAGTATTTGAAAACATGCAAGTAATACTAAGGTATTCAAAGAGACGTACTCCTACAAAAAACAGTTCTGCACGAGGAGTTAAGGATATCGACCATGTGTTGTACAAGGAAAGAAACCTTGGGATTTGTACCATATTCAAAAGACAAATACCCAAACGGGTATAAAACGGGTAATTTAGTTATGCTATATATGCATATTTCAAGGAGTAACCTCTCATCAGCAGCATTTGAATCAAAACACCCAAAAGTATTGAACAACAAAAAGTACTCGAAACCAAAAAAGTTCGAACAGGAAAGCCAAATCCAGCACCGAGGATATCGGGCATGTGCAGTACGAGGAAAGAAACATGGATTTGAAACAATTTTGAATTTAACAAACGGAAATTTCAAGAACAAAATAGTATTAAATTTAATTGGCAAATTCGTGTCCGACCAGTTTGACGACCAGGCTTGTGATTACCCTCGGGGACCTCTGGTCCACCAGCAGCGGTTATCGAACCAGTGGTTTCAAAATATAAATACCAAAACGGGTATAAAACGGGTAATTTGGTTATTCTGTATATGCATATTTCAAGGAGTAACCACTCATCAGCAGCATTTGAATCAAAACATTGGAAGGTAAACACCCAAAAGTATTGAACAACGAAAAGTACTCGAAACCAAAAAAGTTCGAACAGAAAAGCCAAATCCAGCACCGAGGATATCGACAATTTGCAGTACAAGGAAAACTGTCAATTTTTCAACAATAAAATCCTATGTTTGGATTCAAGTGCTGCTGATGAGGAACAAAATACTAACATGGCCATACAGCTCATAAAAAAAACAATTGTGGTTGGAGTTTACATATGTTTTATGGTCTCATTGTTACTTAATTCATAGCCTTTTATAAAATATTTAATGAATTGTCCGTTTTGAATAAAGCATCTTATAAAACTTGTCGCATTTGTTTCAGCACCAACAAATCTTCTAGAATTTGTTGAAAAATTAATGGGTAATGCCACAGCTGAGTCATTTCATAGTATATTCGGTGATGATTTACTATGTCTAGCTATACGTTACATTAAAAAAGCTAACTTGGAGGATGTTGTTCGACTCCTACTTCAGCGAGGTGTGGACCCCAATAGATACTAGAAAAATAGAGTTCCCTTCCTGGAAGCCATCCAACCTGGTAATGCAAACATACTCAAATGTCTACTAGATGCCAATGTAAACATACACGTCACTGATGAAGGCGGTCAAAATGCATTGCATAAACTATATCAAAGATATGGTAGGTTTATTCTTTATTAGATACTACATTTTAAAAGAAAAGATACATAGAAGTCGTCTAATTTAAAAAAACCTATAATTTCTTTGTTTATTCTATATTTATTGTAGTTAATTCTATGAAGAATATTCCTTCCCTTATTGCACAAAAAATCGTCCACGGAAAAGTTAACATCCTGCTTCTGATCATTACGAGACACAGCAATCAAATAAAGAGAAGTAAAGTAGTACCAAAGGGGCAATCAAATGTCCGAATCCGTAATGGCAGATCTGAAAAAGTTGGTAGACATAAAAACATAAAAAAAAACCAAATTACACAACAAACCAGAAATCCCATTTTACAACTAAAGGAAATTAAGCAGCAGAAACGCAAGTCATAACGAGAGCATGTTGCTCCGGAAGAGTGAGTAGTACCTCAATGCTATAGCACACCTGTTCCATTGACAACGATCAATTTCGTGTGGGTCAAATCCGGTAAAGACAATACTGAACTCCTTTTTAGCTAAGATCTGTGCTCATCAGTGATATAGAAATCACTTACATGTAAGTAAAGTGTGACTGATATTCAATGACTGATATTCGATATTCATTTTGTTTGAATATCAAACTGAATATCAAACGGTAAATTTTACCGTTTGATATTCATTCGATATTCATTTATCGTTGTTTTCTTAGTATAAATATATTTAATGAATATCAAAATGAATATCAAGCGGTAATTTTTTATGTTTGATATTCATTTGACATTCGATTCCGGACTAGTTTTGTTTTGTGAATATCAAATCAATATCAAACTAAAGCTTCAAACAAACATGACCGCTGTGGCTTAAAATAGAACATATCGGTAAATTGCGGTTTTTTGCAAATAACTCCAAAACGGTGACATATCAAAATTCTAGCAAGGTCGAAGTGTTCAAGAAGCAGAGGTACCAATGGGGTATCCGAATGTCAAAAGTCCGAAAGGGCAGAGACAAAACCAGAAAACACCAAAAAGAACGGGACAAAAACAGACATGTAAAATATGGAAACACAAAATAACTGATAATCAATCAACAACGTGAACTCCAGTCGAAACAAGAGTGAACTCAGATGCCCCGGAAGAGTAAGCAGTTCCTGCTTGCTACAGCACACCCGTCGTGTTGCCAACAGTCAATTCAGCGTGTCAAATCCGGTAAAAAAAGACAAAACAAAACTCTATGACAAACCAACATCTGCACTCCTCTGAGAGATCGAAATCCCATATTTGGCTGTAAGTGCATGATGTCTTCCGTAAAATTTCTAGATTGAATACAGCAACCGAGGAGCAACATAACCCCGTGTGAGCAATTCGTGCCGCTCTGCTTAGGAAATCTATAAGTCCCGCACGCTCTAGAGTAACGAATCAATTGAGATACGTAGACTCCATAAGCTGGACGGACGGAATGTTGCTACACAAGAAAGGAAAGTTGACAATTGGAAAGTTGAAGTCATCACATTTGTCATATAACCTTGTTGAAAGTCTTCCTTGAGAGTCAATTTCGAGATGTAGATTTAAATATGAAGCAGACTTCATAGAATCCGTTGTGTCCTTTATCTCAAGCTCCTGGGGATATATGAGATGGAGAAAGTCACCAAATCGAGAATTGTTTAGTGAAAGGACATCATCAATATAACGGAACGTGAGGTTGAAAGAGAGAGCCAGTCTACGATCTTTTTTGTCTAGAAGAGATTGTAAGAAGTGTGCTTCATATGAATGAAGAAACAAATCAGCAAGCAAAGGTGCACAATTAGTGCCCATTGGAATCCATATTAATTGCTGAAAAACACGTCCACCAAACAGAACAAATATGTTGTCAGTGCGAAAGTTGAGCATTTCGATTATTTGGTCTTCTGTAAATTTGTTCTTTTTCTTAGACTTATTGATAACAAAGTAAGTCTTGGTATAATCGACTATTAGATATTTGTACCTGCGTTTTCCATTCTTTTTGAAAAAGCTGCGTTTAATCAGTTGTGCCAATCGCGATTTCAGTTTTTCATTTGGAATAGAAGTGTAAAGTGTGGAGAAATCAAATGTTTTGATGCTGTTACAAGATGAAACTGATTTAGAGTTAAGAATCTCCATCAGTTCTTTCGAATTCTTCAGGATCCACATTTGATTGACACCATTTCTAGAATAACAACAATCGTAATATTTCCGGAGGCCGGATTTTATTGCCGTAAGTATTGAAGTCAACAGAACTGAAAGAGGCTTAGTTATACATTTGGACGACACTGCAATGAAGCGCTGTTTGTATGGATTTTTATGTAATTTAGGAATCCAATACAGGCAAGGACGGAATGTCATCATTACTGGCACCAACAGAACGGCCGAAAGAGGAAATGACAGATTTGTGATTGTCAATGATTTTTTCCTTAGACAGTGTTGTAGCCGTGTATGTGGTGCTATTGCTGGTAAAACCAACCCCCAATTCAGCCGTCAAACGGTCAATATAGTGTTTCTTGCACACAAAAATGATGTTATTTTGGTGCTTTGTCTGCAGGTACAACAACATATTCAATTTGTCATGTAGGGTGGACAATGTTTTGGCAACATTAGCGTTGCTGAAAATGGATGTTGCCTCAGTGCTCATTGGGCCTTTTAAAGAATTGATTCTTTTCAAAACCAATGACCTCACAGCTTTTACCTATTCTGAAAAAAAAACGTCACATTCTTTTTCCTTCTCTTTTTTGCCCATTCTCTGACAAAGTCTTCAACTGAATCCATATTTGTTTTAAAATTATAGCTCCAGTTGATTCATCTTCGCTCACGATATTTAGGTCCTTTAGCCAAAACATCGCGAAAAAGTCATTTTCCACGATATTGAGGTCACCAATGGTAACATGGCCAGAGAGACTATATTTGAATGGGGACTTTTCACAGGAACAGTCCGGTGGTTTTGCTTGAGGTCATTGATTAGGAAATCCGAAAACATTTGTTTATAGTTGAAGACCTTCGGTGCAATGGTGGAAGTATAGGAATAAGAGATAATGGGAATGCTTTTATCTTTGATGTAAGCAGGAATATGTTCCGTAACAGATTTGTGATGTAAAATATTTCCTAAATGTATAGCATCTATAACCCCTTGTTTAAGAAAGGAAGTGAAAGAAAGGAACAATTGTCTTTACTGTTTTCATCTCAAATCATACCTACCCTGAAATTTTAAAGAAGATCCAACAACCGATTTGGGAGTTATTGCCCCTTTTCTTGATTTTTTTTCAAAAATAATCACTTATTAAGCCATATTTCTTGAAAACCATACAAGATATTTTAAAAATTCTAATTGCATATGATAAAACACATCAAGATCTACATTTCATGTAATTAGGTCAAAGCTGTAGGACCATTTCTTTTAGAAGTTATGGCCCTTAAAACGTCAAAATTTACCATTTTTCATTATTTTCCCACTAAATTTCAAAGATTAACTTGTCTGACACCATTTAACGAACTGCATCTAAGCTTGGCACACTTGTCTCATAGCATATATGCTACAATTCTGTCGTTCGGATTTTTGATTCCTAAAAAAACATGGCCACCATGGCTAAAATAGGATATAGGGGTAAATTGAAGTGTTTTGCTAATAACTGAAAAATAGTTACAGATATCAAAATTAAGCAAAATTAAAAGTAATTAGCACCTTAAATTCTACCTGCTCTAAAATTTTCAAGAAGATCCAATGATTGATGTAGGAGTTATTGCCCTTTTTCTGGATTTTTTCAAAATATTTCTTTTATTTAGCCCTATATTTTGAAAACTATACAAGATATTTCAAAAATTCAAATTTCATATAATTAAGCACATCAAGATCTAAATTACATGTAATAAGGTCAAAGAAGTAGGACCATTTCTTTTAGGCGTTATTGCCCTTAAAGCGACAAAATTCACTATTTTTTATTACTTTTAGGGTGTTGATTTGTCTTCCTTTACCGGATTTGACACGCTGAATGGACTATTGGCAACGCGACGGGTGTGCTATAGCAAGCAGGAACTGCTTACTCTTCCGGAGCACCTGAGTTCACTCTTGTTTCGACTGGAGTTCGCGTTGTTGATTGATATTCAGTTGTTTTGTGTTTCCATGTTTTACATGTTGTCTGTGTTTGTCCTGTTCTTGTTGGTGTTTACTGGTTTTGTCTCTGCTCTTTCGGACTTTTAACATTCGGATACCCCATTGGTGCCTCTGCTTCTTTCAAAGATTAACTGGTCTGACACCGTAAGACCAACTGTGTCTTAACTTGGCACACTTGTCTAATAGCATATATGCTACAATTCTATCGTTCGAATTTTTGATTTGTCAAAAAACATGGCCACCATGGCTAAAAATAGAACATAGGGTTAAATTGCAGTTTTTTTGCTAATAACTCAAAAATGGTTACAGATATTAAAATTGTGATCAGCATATCAAGATCTACCTGTCCTGAAATTTTGAATAAGATCCAACTGCTGATGTGGGAGTAATGGCCCTTTTTCGTAATGTTTGCAAAATTTTCCATTTATTAAGCCCTACATCTTGAAAACTAAACAAGATAAATCAGTTTAAACTGCATATGGTTAAGCACAATAATATCTACATTATTTGTGCATTTGTGTAGTTCAGGTGAGCGAAAGAAGCAGAGGTACCAATGGGGTATCCGAATGTCAAAAGTCCAAAACCAGTATACACCAACAAGAACGGGACAAAAAAGACAACATGTAAAGCCAGGAAACACGAAAATAACTGATTTATGCTGCTGGGAGCCTCTTGCTATTGATAGCTTTAAGACAGAATTAGTTATTTTTGTTGTTCATATGTTAAAATTAGACAAAACAAGTTGTCTGTTAGTCGTTTTAGCTCACTTGGGCCAAAGGTCCATGTAAGCTATTATCATCACTTGGCGTCCGTCCTTATCTGTCATCGTCTATCGTCCGTTAACAATTTTTCAAAAATCTCCTCCTCTGAAACTACTAATCGGAATTTAATGGAACTTGGTATGAATGATCCTTAGGGTGTCTTGCACCAAACCTGTGTTTCGGTTTTTGATTTGTCAAAAAACAAAATGGATGCCGTTACTAAAAATAGACCACGGAGGTCAGACTACTGTCTTTGGCCTGTAAATCAAAAAGTATAAGAGATAGATGAATCTGATGCCAATTACTGCTTCAGCTTCAAAAGTTTTACGAAAGTCTCCATTTGGTCGAAATTGTCAGATAATCCCTTATAGGTTTCAGCCCTTTAAAGGGGAAAAATTGTGTTTTTGGCCTATAGAATGAAAACTATTGCAAATAGAGAAAAACTGTTGCTTGCTTAAATGTTCAGCTCATTTAGCTCTAAAAAAGTCTTTTATACGGTTGAAGTTGTCACATGACCCCTTATAGGGGTTACAGCCCCTTTAAGGCGAAAAATAGTGTTTTTTGCCTATAGAATGAAAACTATTGCAGATAGAGAAAAGCTATTGCTTGCTTAAATGTTCAGCTCATTTAGCACTATAAAAGCATTCATAGAGTTGAAGCTGTCAGATGATCCCTGATAGGGGTTATAGCCCCTTTAAGGTGAAAAATAGCGTTTTTTCATGTTTTTGGATTATAGAATGAAAACTATTGCAGATAGAGAAAAGCTGTTACTTGCTTAAATGTTCAACTCATTTAGCTCTACAGAAGTCTCCATAGGGTCGAAGTTGTCACATAACCCCTTATAGGGGTTACAGCCCCTTAAAGGCGAAAAAAAGTGTTTTTGGCCTGCCTATAGAATGAGAACTATTGCAGATAGAGAAAAGCTATTGCTTGCTTAAATGTTCAGCTCATTTAGCTCTACAAAAGTATTCATAGAGTCGAAGTTGTCAGATGACCCCTTATAGGGGTTACGGTCCTTGGAATAACATTTTGCATGTTTTGGCCTACAGAATGAAAACTTTTGCAGATAGAGAAAAGCTGTTGCTTGCTTAAATGTTCAGCTTATTCAGCTCTACAAAAGTGTCCATAGGGTCAAAGTTGTCAGATGACCCCTTATAGGGGTTACGACCCTTTAAACGTGAAAAATAGTGTTTTTGCTTATAGCATGAAAACTACTGCAGATAGAGAAGCTTTTTCTTGCTTAAACATTCAGATAATGTAGCTATACAAAAGTCTTCATTGGGCTGACATCAAGACCAGGTGAGCGATTCAGGCTCCTGTGAGCCTGTTGTTTTGTTAGTAAATATTTTTTTTTCGTAGACAATATCCATTTAATGTCAATAGAACCCAAGTTATATTTGAGGTTATTTTAAAACTTCGATCCAATTGAATTAAAAGTTTTTTTCAATAGCTAATGGGAAAATGCTGTGATCAATTTTGACATGTAATGTGGAATAACTCATAAAAGGATTGGTCATACTTTGACATTGCAACATTTTTTTCTAAATATTTATATGCTTTACAATATGAATTTCGAAATATTTTATATACATGTAGTATTCAAGTCCTGAAATAGTCACAGATATACCCCATTCTTAAACAAGGAACAAAAAACATCAAAAAAAGACAAGTACAAACGAAAGCTTTGTCAAAGAATCCTGGCTTAGGACAGGCACATATAATATATGGCGGGGTATAACTAGTTATTTTTGCCAAACCTTCCCCCTATCAATATTCCTAGACAAAGCACAATAACTAAACACACAATAAAAATCAAATCGATCAAGGTTCAATTCCACTAGAGTGAACTTTAGACAAAAGACAACAAGAACAAACGAAAAGATGGTAAAGGAACTCTCTATAGAACACATTTTTGTTTGCTTTTTCAGGAAACCCAAAAGATATTCTTAAAATCTTGTTAAGCAACAAATTTAATGTAAATTCGGTCGATGATAAAGATTTTACACCACTGATGATGGCAGTACAAAAATTTTCCAAATGGTTTAGAACAGATGAAGATAGTTTTGATATCGAAGATCTGATTAATAATGGCGCAGACGTTAATATTATCAACAAGGAAAATATGTCTGCACTTGACATTTGCTTTAAAAATGGTATGTACGACACAAAAAATTATTTATGAATTCCATTAAGGGACTAACCATTTGATTCTTATGGGGGGGGGGGCTATGGTGAAATTTGAAATAAAAAGGCAGGATGGCAAAAATACAAAAATAAAAAGGCAGGATAGTGCTTTAAGTAAAAAAAAAAGGCAGGATGGTATTTTTGGCTGAAAAATTTATAGTCGCCCCCCCTAAAAATCAAATGGTTGCTCCCTAATGAGGTTTAAAAGCAAAGGAATACCAACGGACATTCCATAATCTTATGTTTTTCTAACAATAGACAAATGAAAAACGAAACGCACAACATGCATTACAAAACACGCACGCACGCAGGCACACACAATCAACAATGAGAACTCAATCCGAAAAGTTGGTTAACCCGGTGCATATATATGTTACAGGGAATGTGTGTTATTAGGAATTACGTGAAATCACCCAAAATTCAGGGATTAGAAATCGATTAGTGATTACATGAATTCCCTAATTTTTGCCAGGGATTACATGAAACCCCTGATTTTTCAGCATTTTTACACGTTTCCCTGACCTCAAAATGACTTCGAACAAATATTTTATTAACCTTCCATTGTTAAATAACATAATTTAAAACTAAAATACAAAATCAAATGTGCCAATTCATCGTTCCCCATGTACCTTGAAATTTTTCCAAAGATATATATTTATTTTTTTTTCTGTAAAATGCTCGTGAAAAATATGTAAGAGTATATAAGATATCTGCTTTGGTAAGAATTGTTAAAAGGGGGTTACAAGAGCTTGAATCGCTCACCTGAATTCGGTGGCTATTTGGCAAATATATTTTTGACATTAAAAAGGTCAAAAGTTTAATAAGGAATTATCTGACAACATTGTTTGACTTAATGTAGTTACTTGTTCAATAAGCTAAGCTCTGCATCTCCATTTATACGGGGTATCAATTTTAGGTTATTATTGTGAAACTTTACTTTTATGTCTGTTCATTTATTTTGAAAATTGATTCATAATTCATAACAAGTCAAATAAAAATGACTGTTTTCACACGTCATTATCTTTCCATTTTTAGAACTTTCTGAATAATGTTAATGATATATATCCTTCTTCCTCTGTAGAAAGAATCAACATTCCAATGTGACCACCTTATGATATTCTCTTGCATGAACCTTTGCACATAAGTTTACATCCAGCCTGCTTCTCAACTGTTTTGTAAACCTATTTGTTGTTCTTCATACCCTGGTTAGATTAGATTTGAATCAGTAGAACTATGGCCCACACATTTTTTTCTTTTGTGAAAACCAACAATATCATGGACTGGAAAAAAATATTTAAAAATAGTTAATAATTCACAACAAAATTATTAAATAGAAAAGTGTAAAAAAAAAGTTGAGAACAAGAAAGAAAAAAAAAACCCAACCAAATGTCTTTAGGCATAAAGACGGGCTTGATTTTTTCCTAAAAATATTTTGAATTTGATTTTTGACGCAGCAGAGGTTAAGATAGTAAGAAACTCGACAGAGGGATTCAAGGAATATAAATTATAAAAAAATGAAATGTCGAGAACAGTCAGAGAGGCAAATAAAATAGTCACGAATATTAATTAAAACATAATGAAAATATTCAAACAGAGTTGACTCTAATAAACATGACTGTCACTTTGTAAGTCAAATGTTCTATGTAAACTAGCTAGTAAACTTGACTATGTGGTTGGTCAATTTGACTTTTAGGTTAGTTGTTGAACGGACAGTCACTATGACTATATATAAATTGTCAGAGTGACTATTTCTCTCCGTGTGTAATGTCAATCCAAGAAGCAAACGAAAATTGATTACAGAATCGTAAACTTACATTTATAGGACAAAGTTTATATCTATATAACAGATTCATGTTAGATCGATTTCTGTAACTTGTTTTAAAAATGCCATAAAATCACGAAAATGTATATGAACATAACATAATCATTGTAGAATAACAGATTCCATTTTTGAAATTGTTGTTTAAAAATAAGTCCAATAGTGATAGTGATAAAAGGGCCAAAACTTCAGAAACAGCAGCACAAATGTCTTAATTATTCAATTTTACTTTCAACTTCATCATCTTAGTAATAATTTGGTTCCCAGTTTAGTTTTTTGGTTTTATTGTTCTATGGTCTTCATAATCTTATAGTGTTTGGCATTTTCAACATTTTGGTAGAGCGCCTCTGATGAGTCTTGATTAGACAAAACGCGCGTCAGGCGTAGCAAAATCTATTAGTCTGGAACTTTGTTGTCACTTTTATTTCAGGGATATTTTTTTAATTCAGGGATTGTGTGTAATCAATAGGAATTTTAGGCATGAGGTGTATTCCTCAAAACGGCCAGTGATTACACGAAATCCCAATTTGGCCAGAGATTAGACGTATTCCCTAATTACACATATTCCCTGTAACATATATATGGCATGGTTTATAAGTGTCTATATAGCCTTAATTAAGAACTTAAACATGGAAGAACTGCAAAAAATGTTAAATAAAGGTTATAACAAAATTACCGAACGTGGAGGACTAATCTCAATGTCAAAGAGAAAAGACAAAGCGAGACATATCGGAAAAAAAATTAAAATTGCAATGGTCCTGACTTGGTACAGGCATTTCAAAAGAAAGGATGAGTTAAATCAGGTTTCATGGCAGGTTTTAAACCAGGAAAGACATTTGTCAGTAAGTAAGATTGATAGTATAGTTATCATCCTGTCTAAAAAAAATTGAAGAAAGAAAATGTCTGTCAGATTTTACCGATATTGTAATATCCTGCTCACGCTATTATCAACCATGGTCATATTTTTTTCTGTATTTCATTTTGCTTCCCAAACTTTGTTGTACAAATTGAAATCTGCTATTTCCTGAAAATTAAAGGTTATTATATTATAAATATTTAACAAATAAAACAGTCCCATTTGGCCTTCTTATAAATCATAGATAATGTAGCAAAATATGACCATGGTTGATAATAGCGTGAGCAGGATATGACAATATAATGTAGCAGACCGCCAAATGAACAATAGGACAAGCCTGTGCTAAACTGGTAACAATTAAAGCTTTATAATCCTCTCGGTTCACCATGTCACATGGTCAAGAGGGATTAAAGGAACATGAACCCCGATGCTTCAGCAAATATTAAAACCCCAAACTCCCTTGATTTTTCATAGAGTAAAAGAAGTTCTGAACTGGTAACAGTTCATTAACCCGTATCTTTAGTACAGAAAGAAGACAACCAAAAAGAACCTATTTCTGTGGAAACACAGAAGAAATATTTACCAAATATAAGCTGGGCACAATTTTTGGATAACGATATGTCCCATCGTCATCTTGTCATATCCAACCAAGTCAGCAGAGAAACTGCTCAACGCCACGAGTTTGATAACTGCAAAACTTCTAATCCAATTTACTTACAGGGAAAACAATAAAGCCCTAATTTAATTTAAAGAAATGTTCGAAGGCACCTTGAAATGTATTTTAATGTATCTCATTGCCAACATGAAATAAGTGCGTCCCATCAGGCCTTTAAAGAGTTCTTTCCGTTGCACAAGTATTCAATGCTTAATTGCGCACCTGCAAAAGCCGACAACTAAGTTTGGATAGGAAGCATGTTATCTTAGCAGATCAAATTCAATATCTAGAAAAAGCTGATATGTATTTTGTGAACACAGATAATTTGAGCCTAGCTATTTAAGAAGAAAATCGGCAATAGAAGTTCTGCAGACCTTCCCATCAAATGTTTTCAAAAATCCTCCCATTTCATGCCCCGCCCCCTTTGTCATAACTACAAATGTACTCTATAAAACCATCTGATCACTTTTAATTGAGCTGTGTTCCTGCAGGTCGAGAAATTGCACTTTGGATTGCTTTATACAAAATAGACGATGCTATCATAAATATTCTCATTCTTTATGGACTAGAACCTATAAAAACAAAATACTTCCATGTTTTGTCTTTTCTCTTGGACCTTGAGATTGATCCTCTAAGTTCGGTAATTTTGTTATTACTTTTACTTCTTATGGACGAATACACTTTTCAAATGAATCAGATGACCACCGGTCCCATTTCTTAAAACACAGCCGTGACGTTATGCCATTGTTTTTTGTTTTTGTTTTTCAATGTTTTTCAGCAAACAATAGGGATTCCAATGGGCACTAATTGTGCACCTTTGCTTGCTGATTTGTTTCTTCATTCATGTGAAGCAGACTTCTTACAATCTCCTCTAGACAAAAAAGACCGTAGACTAGCTCTCTCTTTCAACCTCACGTTCCGTTATATTGATGATGTCCTTTCACTAAACAATTCTCGATTTGGTGACTATCTCCATCTCATATATCCCCAGGAGCTTGAGATAATGAACACAACGGATTCTAGGAAGTCTGCTTCATATTTAGATCTACATCTCGAAATTGACTCTCAAGGAAGACTTTCAACAAGGCTCTATGACAAACGTGATGACCTCAACTTTCCAATCGTCAACTTTCCCCTCTTGTGTAGCAACATTTCGTCCGCTCCAGCTTATGGAGTTTACGTATCACAATTAATTCGTTAATCCAGAGCGTGCGGGACTTACATCGATTTCCTTAGAAGGCGACACGTCTGACGCAAAAATTGCTCACACAGGGTTATGTTGCTCCTCGGTTGCTGTCTTCACTTAAGAAATTTTACGGAAGACATCATGCACTTATAGACAAATATGGGATTCGATCTCTCAGATGAGTGCAGATGTTGGTTTGTCATAGGGTGTTGTTTTGTCTTCCTTTACCGGATTTGACACACTAATTGGACTATTGGCAGCGCGACGGGTGTGCTATAGCAAGCAGGAACTGCTTACTCTTCCGGAGCACCTGAGTTCACTCTTGTTTCGACTGGAGTTCGCGTTGTTAATTGATATTCAGTTATTTTGTGTTTCCATGTTTTACATGTTGTCTGTTTTTTGTCCCATTCTTGTTGGTGTTAACTGGTTTTGTCTCTGCCCTTTCGGACTTTTGACATTCGGATACCCAATTGGTACCTCTGCTTCTTTAATGCAGTACTTACATTACCGATAAGTACTGTTTAGTCTTAATATTGGATTGCTTTTATTAAAAGTTGACGGCAAGTAATAGTATACTCTTTAAAAAAGTTACGCATAGATGGAAAATACGTTTAATGAAAATCCAAACAATTTAAAAACAATATTGCCGAGCTGTTCTGCAACCGATTTTCATGGAATAAAATCCAGTAAAAAGAAAACAAAATAAAGATTGTTTGATTAATTTTTCACTGAACATTTTACATTGATTTAATCGGGAAATTGATGCGTAAAATGTACATTTGAGTTCTAATTGCAATATCTGAAAAAGCAACGAGGTTGCGGTTTTGCTAAAAATTTAACAAATAAGATTCATTTATTTTTCTTTTTATTGGTTTTTATTTCATGAAATCTGCTAATGGACGGCTTGGTTATATTGTTATGAAATGGTGTGGGTTTGTATTAAACATATAGGAAATTTTCTACCTATGCGTAACTTTTTTGAAGAGTATATTTTTGTGACTTAAAACATTTTCTTAGTAAACGATCGCGAAGAATGGTAAAATGCAGCAAGTATGAAATTCAGACACATTTTTGACATTGTATGTCGTGCCTTGATTCGAAGCCGCATTCTTTCTCTTTGCAGCCCATGGTATTAAGCGTGCGGCTACCTATTGCTCGAATCAAAAGCGTTTACTTTGGGTATTTGTATAAAAGTGTATAATAAAGCGATAACAAAAATTTGATTCCCACCATGGTCCACAATGCTAACTATTCGACTATGGAAAACTTGACCGACAGGCGTGCACTTAGAGTATTTAGATTATCTGATTGTATAAACTTATATAACATCACGGATAAAAATATATATTTTTGATCGTGTTACGCTTGAATATAAAAGTTCGTATGAATAAACTGTGTTTTAAGTAAGATATAAGCCTTAAACAGTTCAGTATTTTACCTAGTTAAAAAGCGCGAAAATGTTTGTTACTCAAAACATTTAGAAACACTGAGAAAACTTAATCTTGTAATCTTTTACTCATATTAATAGGAAATAGTTTGGATTTGGGAAGACTACTTTTGAAGTATGGAGCGAGACCAAAGAGGAGCTTTTACTTCGCTATTAACAACCAACAATTGAAATATTGTGATGAGTTCGAGGATTTTCTTATGGAACTTCTTATGAAGGGAGCAGACCCTAATGAACATGATACAAAGAGTTCCAACCTGATTGAAACTGTGAAAAGAAAAATGTTTAAAGCATCAAAGGCTTTGATTCAGCATGGAGCAGAAGTTAATAAAACAGACGATGAAAATCAGACTGCTTTACTGCATGCCTGTAGTTTCGGCAAGTTTATGAAATATAATTTTTAATATCACATTTGGGGGAGGAATGATTAGCGCAATTGTTACTTTGCCTTCATATGGCCTTAGGGGTCGACTATTTAACTTGAAAGGGTGGGGCCTTTTTTAATTATTTCGTCAGAAACTTTTTTTAAATACCTTCACATTTTGTTTAATTTTCATTATTTTACATGACAGGAACCTTTTTCAGATTTTTTTTCTAAATCTTAAGTGCCAGAGTATTTTTTTCATCCCAAATCAGTTTCAGAATAGTTTTATGAAAAAATCAGGCCCCTCCCCCTTCAAGTTAAATTGTCGGTCCTTTACTTAAAACTGATGACGTCTCTTATCCGTTTAGGTGGTGCTTTGTAGGGAGAGAGGTATGATTAAGACAACAACAAAACCTAATAGATTTGGCCACGTTCACACTGAGTATAACTTGTAGCCGTTCAAATACACTAACATTGTGCAGTTTTGTGTTCACATTTTATAATTTCGCAGTCTTACACCTGTAGTTAACACGTTGAGTTCATTACATGCATTCTGGTCTTAGATTAGGCCTTGTGTGGGCTAAGCGTTTAAAACACTTTCAAGGTTTTGTTTATTCAAATAATATACAGATGCAACCAACATTTTTTCATGGATTTAGCAATATACCTGACATGCGCCAACACGGGAAAATATTTTTTTTTGCTTATTTGAATCTTTTTTTTACACGGGGAAGAATCGGTTTATCAATGGAAATTATTGTGAACAATTTCCTTTATGTCAAAATCGGGACAGTGTGACACCAGCATATGGATATTTCCTGTCCATAATAATACAGGACCATAGTTGTTCTATTGTAAGTGTTCAACTTTTGACAAATTTGAGTTGATGCTTATAAAAAATGGGTTTACCGAATTTAATGTATCAAAGTGTTTCTGTACTTTATATCGAGCATCGCAGATGCGAGTCTTATGGAATAATACACTAACAGACACAAACATCACCATAGTAAGAACTAGAAAATTTGAGTATAAGCTTCAGTAAATTTGAAATAAATAATTCTCCTGCAGATCTAAGATGGATCAATACATGAAATAAAATACTAAAAAATCTACACAACAAAAATTTTAAAAAGTGCACAAGAATTAAAATGATGCAAAATCTGGTCTCTAGAAATATTTCGATCATTGTTGTTATTCTAGAAATGGTGCCAATCAAATGTGCATCCTAAAGAATTCAAAATAACTGATCGACATTCTTAACTCTAAATCATTTCATCTTGTAAACAGCATAAAAACTTTCGATTTCTCTCAACTTTATTCTTCTTTTCCACATGAACAATTCAAATTACGCTTAGCATACATGTAACTGATTAAAAACAGCTTAAAAAATGAAAAACGCAGGTACAAAGATCTGGAGTTGATTATACTAAGACATAATTTGTCATCAATAAGAAAAAAGCTCCACGTTCTTATGGACAACATATTTTTTTGTAATTCTTTATTTTTCCATTGCATTTCAAACGTATAACAAGTCAACCATTACACAGTATAAATATGTCTGTTTTTGATTACAATCACATGTTATACACATGTAAATAATTTTACTAAGTTATAAAACCATTAATGCAAAAATGTCCATTCTGTCACATAGCCCTATTCTATAGGAATGTGTTATATGGGAACCTTGTAATGAGGAAAGCAACATTATTTTATGTTTGTTTTTTTAATGGATTACTAGTTTATTAGGTAAATTTTAAAAAAGATTAGGAGAAGTTGATATTTCTAATAATGCTGCTTTCAGTTACATGTAGATCCCTTTTACACATACATACAAGATTTTATAATCAAGAAGTTAAAATGGTACTTCTGCCATGTTATTACAATAATATTTTGACGGATGCCCCATTTACAGTTATTTTCTATCGGTGCATCCCTAGTGACATCATTCACGACAGTATAAAGTAAAAATAAAAAAGCTTGATACAATAAGATTTTGTTATATTAGGAGATGATGTATAGGATCCCGTTTGAATCAATCTATTCTTGGTTTGCAGGGGCTTTGTAGAAAGTCACAGAGAGTTTTTCTATTTCATAGTTATCTTTAAGTATATTTATAAATCCACTTTGGGTGGGTCTGGTGTTCCTACATTTGCATGAATATATGAAAAACTTTATGAGAACATCAATAAAATTGACAAAACTGTTTGTTTGGGGTGAACCAAGCAAAAAGCTTTCTCTCTTCATTGGGATTTCAACATTACAAATATTCTTCATAATATCCTTAACCTGAATGATGAAATTTCTTGTGACAGGAAATTCCCAAAATAGATGTAATATGGACAACATATTTGTTCAGTTAGATTATTGCAAATTTTGGTTTTTATAGGGTTTTGATTTGTCTTATTTTATCGGAGTTCACATATCGTTACGACTTGAGTTCACGTTGTTGATTTCTGATCTGTTTCTGACGAATTTTGACGATCTAACTTGAACAAGGCTCGTCTTTTAAAAACTTGTTTTGACTCTGAAGAAGCACCTGCACCTTCGTGACCATTTTTAAAAATTAAAATATGTTCATAGAGATTGGCAATGCATGTTACGATGCACATGTACTTAGAACTTGTAAAAAAGATTTATAAGACTAATATTAATGTTCTTTTCGGCAAAGTTAATATTGTGTTTATGAATACTGTTATTTAAACTTCATTTCTCATGTCAAGTCATTTACTTTCAGCTCAACAATGAGAGCCAACCTAGTTTTCAGCACATCAAACTAATTTCACACATGTTAATTCAAAACAATTTCAGTGTTAATGCAGCCTAAGTTTCCCTGTAGATTGTGTCTTCTTCATTTAAGATAGACCCTGTTACCTGTGTTAAAAGGTTTCTGTACAACAAAATGAACGTTAAACCTTTATAAATATCTTATTTAAGTGGCAAACCTTTTTAGCTCACCTAACCCAAAGGGTCATGTGAGCTATTGCCACCACTTGGCGTCCGTCGTCCATAAACTTTTTAAAACGTTAACTCCTCTAACACCATTAATCCCATTCCAATCAAACTTTATATGAATGTTTATTACAATCGGTGTTTAGAATTGATGTGGGGATTTTTTATTTGTGGTAAATCATTGCCACCGTGGCTAAAAATAGAACATAGGAGTTATTTGCAATATTTTTGCAAAAATCTAAAAAAAACCTGCTACAGATAGCAAAATTCTTGCAGGGCTTAAGTAATCAGCACGTCAACATTTACCTACCCTGTAATATTGAAGAAGATCCAACAGCCCATGTAGGAGTTATTGGCCTTTTCTGGATTTGAGTATGAATTTTGTCATATAAATTTCAATATTCGAAATACTATACAAGACATTTGAACAATTTAAATTGCATATTGTTAAGCACATCAAGATCTACTAAATATGTGAAGGGTCAACGTTGTAGGACCATCCCTTTTAGGTGTTGTTTCCCTAGGAACGTCGAAATTGACAATTTTCATAGCATTTCCTCGTTACATTTAAAACGTTAACTCCTCTGACATTTTAAATCCAATCGGAACCAAACTTAGTTCAAATATTATTTTAGCATTAGATGTATGGAACTGATGTGGGGATTGTTGATTGAATGTAAAACATGATCGCCATTGCTAAAAATAATTGCAGTTTTTGCCATTAACTCAAATAGATTACATTGACTGTTTAAGTGTCTATCTGTATATATAGTTTTTGGGCTCGTTTAGAAGGGGTACCAATATCCCCCCCAATCTTTTATCAAATATTCCATTTCCGAAAAAAAGTGTTTGCCAATATCCCATATCAGGATTGAAATATCCCATTACGGGAAATAAAATATGAGCAGAAGCGGTTTCCATATTTGCTTCATGTTATACATGTATTTTCAATTCTATGTGAATCAAATGGTATGGTCTTTGATGGTGTAAAATGTAAATGATGCATAAGTAAAAAGATTTTGTCCTTAGTGTAACATTATATTTAAAAACAGATTTTGATTTGAAAAGTAAAAAACTATCAAATTGATGGTCATATTACCATCTTTGATGTAGGAGTTTTCTTCCTTCAGAGTAGGAGTTTTCTTCCTACAGTCTAGGAGTTTTTTTCCTTAGTGTAGGAGTTTTTTTCCTTCAAGCAAAAAAATTCATACCCATAACAAGTTAATCTCCTCTGTATAGATGTCAATTTAACTGATCACGGTAATCATCTTCCATTGTTGCAAATTTCAATAGAGGGATTAAGTTGTAGTTTACCTAATTTCATTAAGGAGTACCAATATAAACACGGGGATTATAATTCTTTATTAGCAGTAATATTGTGGTTTATTAGCATTAGATGTCAAGAACCGATGTGGGGATTTTTGATTGAATGTAAACCATGGCTGTCATTGCTAAAAAAGAACATAGAGGTTAATTGCAGTTTTTCACTTAAAGGAGATAGATTTTTGAATTTTGATAGAGAAGAAAAGTAATAAGCAACTCAAGATTTACCTGCCCTGAAACTTTTGAGATTCAACAACCTATGTAGGAGTTATTATACCCCACGCAACGAAGTTGCTAAGGGTATAAAGTTTTTGACTGGTCCGTCCGTCCGTCCGTCCGTCAGTCCGTCTGTCCGTGATCAAAATCTTCGTAACAGATATCTCAGCTATTATTAATTCTAGGCTTTTGATATTTGGTATGAAGCTTCAGGTGGGGGTCCCATATGGTGGGATACGTTTTCAGGTCTGTCTATCATCTACTTCCTGTTTAAGGAGTTGACTTAGACTTTTTTCACCAAATTTTCAGGATTAAAAATTTTCGTAACAAATTTCTCACCAACTATTAATTGTAGGTATCTAATATCTGGTATTTAGCTTCAGGTAAGTGTCCCATATGGTGGGATTCGTTTTCATGTCTGTCGATCATCTACTTCCTGTTTAAATAGTCGACTTTGACTTTTTCACTAAATTTTCAGGGTTAAAAATTTTCGTAACAGATTTCTCAGGAACTCTTAATGGTAGGTATTTGATATTTGGCATTTAGCTTCAGGTAGGTGTCCCATATGGTGGGATTCGTTTTCAGGTCTATCGATCGTCTACTTCTTGTTTAAATAGCCGACTTCGACTTTTTTCACTAAATTTTCAGGTTTGAAAATTTTCATAACAGATTTCTCAGCATCTATTTATGGCAGGTATTTGATATTTGGTATTTAGCTTCAAGTAGGTGTCCCATATGGTGGGATTCTTTTTTTAGGTCTGCCGATTATCTACTTTCTATTTTTAACGAGCCTACTTAGATATTTTTCACTAAATTTTCAGGGTTAAAAATTTTCGTGACAGATTTCTCAGCAACTATTAACCATAGACTTTTGATATTTTGTACGTGGCTTCAGAGAGGGAACTCATATGGTGGGATACATTTTCAGCTCTGTCACTCGTTCATTTCCTGTTTAATGAGCCGTCTTGGAAAGACAACAGCTAAGACTTTTTTATTCCTAACTCGAAATAGAAAATCTCTGTCCATAGTGTGGACGCGTGGGGTATGTGAGCGTGCTCACTAAGGTTCTTTCATTGTCCTTTTTCTTGACTTGCTTATAAATTTTGCACTGCTTAACCTCAATATCTTGAAAACTATACCAATCATTTTAGGAGATTTTGTCAAACGCATGCAGAATTTGTCAAAAGAAGAAAATAAAAAAGCTTTTAATTTCTAAAATATCACTCAACAAATTACTGCAATAGGTTAAATCATATTGTCAGTTGACCCCTGATTAAACTTATGATCCTTTCGATGTCAAATAGTATTTGACTATTTGCCAAGAGTTGAGGCACAAAAAAAAACAGGTGAACGATTCAGGCTCCTGGGAGCCTCTTGTTAACATAAAGCTAAATGATTTACATTTGTAGACAATGTGAAGCAAAGAAGTGATTTCACAAAATTGCTGATAAAAAACGGTGGGGATATCAACAAGGAATCGACGAGAGGTCAAAATTCACTCTATGTATTAGTGAAATCCATCATCAGAGACATTGGTAGATGGATACAACTGCGCAAATGCTAACAATGCATTTTTCCATAGGGGGTACCCTTGTATTCAATTTTTTTAAAAATAGTTATTGACCGATTTTCACTTTCTATGGGTCAAAATCTTTCAGTTAACATCCAAACGTTTGTTTTTAGCCAATAAAAAACCTATGTCTATGCGGCGTTAATGAACGTAATTTTAGGTTGAAAAAAGGGGGGTGATTTTTCGATTTTATTTTCAAAACCCAAATTTTCAAAGATGCGAGCGCCCTGTAGACACATGATTGGCACCAGAATTTCTTTGTCAATATTTAACAGAAGTTTATTCATTCATCTATCTAAATATTATTTTATATCAACCAATCACGTTGCTGTCTGTATTTTATTCCACGCTTTATCTTAGGGTAAAAAAATTACCGGTGGCAGAGGTTTGCATTTGCGCAGTTGTAACCTATACTTTTTGCATAAAAATCAGAAGGACACTTTTCTTTTATCAAAAGTATATTTAATATATCTAGACTTTATATAACTAGTGAGAAAAAATAATCTTTTTGTTAAAGCCCTGGAGAGCTGATTTTAAAAAGCCCCCATCTTGCAAGAAAATTCTAAATTTTTAAGTGGTTGTTAGAGGAAATACGGTATTCTACCAGAACGTTCTTTACAAGCTTAAGATTCCCCCCATATTTTATACAAGACATATGTATTATCTACAGATGAGATTGACTTTCGATATACCTTTGGCCTATTTGGACCAAAATATGGGTCTAAATATAAAGATATTGTAAATTTTTGGAAAATAGAAAAATTGCGGCATTTTGAAACAGACTATAACCTTCTTGTAGCACAAAGCGTTTGAGATTTTGTGTGCAATGTGTTACATCTGCATCTATACATAAATTTTATAATAGTTTTAAGCAGAGAATCATTTCTTTAGGTGTTTCAAATTAACAATTTTAATGCACCCCCATTGTGGACAAATGGACACAATTTTCGCTTGGGGCGTTTTAAAAATTTTGTTCTGGTTTGAATAATTTTTGTGTACTTACTGGCGTTCAAAAATTACCTATGCATCTAAGCAAAATAAAAAAATGCAAACAACCAATCTTTGATTAATAATAACAACAGAATTATTTTTTTATGAGTCCCTATGTCTATATTCTCCTTTTTCCTATTACAGAATTAAGAAACAGACTATAGACCGGTTTTTGCAATCTAAATATAGACCAAATGTCATAATTTGTATTTACACGTCGATATTTCACATTCCATTCAAATAAAGCTTTATAACAACCAATGCAACGTGAAAAGAGGCAGTTTCTATAGGATACAACTGCGCAAATGCTAACAATGCATTTTTCCATAGGGGGTACCCTTGTATTCAATTTTTTTAAAAATAGTTATTGACCGATTTTCACTTTCTATGGGTCAAAATCTTTCAGTTAACATCCAAACGTTTGTTTTTAGCCAATAAAAAACCTATGTCTATGCGGCGTTAATGAACGTAATTTTAGGTTGAAAAAAGGGGGGTGATTTTTCGATTTTATTTTCAAAACCCAAATTTTCAAAGATGCGAGCGCCCTGTAGACACATGATTGGCACCAGAATTTCTTTGTCAATATTTAACAGAAGTTTATTCATTCATCTATCTAAATATTATTTTATATCAACCAATCACGTTGCTGTCTGTATTTTATTCCACGCTTTATCTTAGGGTAAAAAAATTACCGGTGGCAGAGGTTTGCATTTGCGCAGTTGTAACCAGATACGAGCTCTCAAAACTGGATGATCTTGTCATTAAGATTGATCTAGAAGTTTTCAATCTCTTGGTACAAGGAGGAGCAATGCTATCGCCTGTAGAAGCTGATCAAAACATCGATTCCATAAAGTATTTTTTAATTTTGTCAATTTAAGCCTTCTAACGATACAATTTGATTTTAAACGGAAGATGTTTCTAAAGGACAATATCATCATTAAATAAGTTACATCAAAACCAATAATAATGTGCCTTACACCTTTCTTTTCATTATTTCTGTAAGCATTTTCATACATTTAATTGAATAGACGATAAAGAGATATAGAATTAGTGATACAACCAACAACGGCAATTTAGAAATCCACAATGAAAAACAGACAGCGATCTTCAACATGACCAGATGTCATTCTCGTTGTCTTGCATTGGCCTTAGATTAAATTCAAACAAATCCATAAAATAAAATAAAAAGATCCATAAACCATCATTATGCCCAGAGACCAATTCTTTTCACATATTTTCTTATCCCATATCTTTATACCCCCCTCGCTTGAAAAAGGGGGGTATATAGTGATAGGGTTGTCTGTCCGTCCGTGTGTCCGTCCTTCCGTGACGCCTAAGGGTACCCATCTCTTATCCGCAACTCCTCCCTTGATGGATTTTCATGAAACTTTCACACATTCTTTGTCACATAATGTAGATGTGCACTTACTATTTGAAATTTGATCAGAATGATTTTGTGATGGATTTTCATAAACTTTCACATATTCTTTGTCACATAATGTAGATGTTAAAAGGGTGTCTGTCCGTACTTCCGTGACGCCTTAGGGTACCCATCTCTTATCCGCAACTCTTCCTAAACCCCTTGATGGATTTTCATGAAACTTTCACACATTCTTTGACACATAATGTAGATGTGCAGTTACTATTTCAAAATTTGATCAGAATTATTTTTGGGGTTTCCCATAGCGAAACGTGGACTTAGCCATTCCACTACAAGGGGGTACCCATCTCTATCACCAACTTCTCCTAAACCCCTTGATGGATTTTCATGAAACTTTCACATATTCTTTGTGACATAATGTAGACGTGCACCATCTATTTTAAAATTTTATCTGATTAATTTTTTCGGGTACGGGGGTATTTATTTGTAAGCTGCTGCTCACAGGTTTTCTATTTTCTAGTTTGAATATCAAAAGACTTGTAGTTTCGATATTGACTTTTTCACACTCAAATCAATTGTATTTTTCAATGCAGTGTCATGAAATTCTACTAAGGCGTTCAAAACACAAAATTTTTAAAGGGTCATTAATAAACCTATCACTTCGGTTGTGATGAGTGTTCATATTAACCCTTCGAACGCAGAATTTAAAAAAAGGAACGATAAAAAAGTACCCATACCCAAAAAATATCGAAAAAGGAAGCCAATTCCAGGCTTATTATTTCTTTTCTACATATCTTAATTTAAGGTAACTCATTCTTCTACAAAGTGCAATGCGCGTTGCGGTTGAAATACAATTTGGGACGTTTCAAAATGTATTTTTGAATATAGTTTTATTTCACCTGTTTGAATTTTTAGATCGGTTTTGTACCTACTTATCACTAATGGGTTGTTTGAGATGGCAACGTTTCTCATTAAGGCTGGATGGAACATCATCAAAGAAACTTGGTTGAAGGATTTTGACATTTTGACACTTGATCTGGAAACAATAGAAATTAGCTATACTTTATGGAAACGTGAAGGCATCGATAAAAGGAAGAAAAATTTTAAGTCCTTCATAGATAGCCTAGATAGAGGCCCAAAACCTTTGAAGGATTTGTGTAGAGATGGTATCAGAAATCAACTTAGACATGTATCTCGAGGGAGAGAAATCCTTTCGGCAATTGAAAAACTTTCGCTACCAATTGAAAACCCTCCGTTGCCTACTAAGCTGATATCCTTTCTTAACTTTAGTGATAGTGAAAGTGATTTGATACAAGACGAAGAACACATTCCAGTAGAATGGAGAGAAGGGTTTGTATTTGTGTGTTATTCTCTCTGCTCATACTTCTTTCAAGATACGTTTCAAAAATCTGCTTAAAACTTACCATTATTTTTAATAGCACATTATACACCTTAATTGCACATCTTGTGGTATAATACATGTATCAATTGATACATAGTTCTCCAAGTTTAGTTAGTTACTAGCTAAACAGGATTAACTAATGAAAATTGAATATAGTAGTAGTAGTTCCTTATTTAAGGAAAGTATTGATGTTTACGATACACATATACTCATGGACAAAAGAAACGTTACATATTTGAATATTAATTATAATTGACAGAAATTAAAAGAAATGGCTTAATGGTATCCGAAAAAAAAAGAACTTTAATTTACACTGATTTAAAGCATCAGGCATTCAAAGATGAAAACGTGAAAATCCAAATTCACTACTCTGGTTAACTCGTAACCTGTAAAAATGTGACTATCAGGATACCTTTAAATCATCTTTTTCTATAAGCAGAAGTATTGGAACTTGAGATATAAAAGAATTCTTGATGATTTAAGGGGATACGTTACTTTGGTCGACCATCTTACTTTTCAAAACAAATTTGCATAATGAATGGTAACACCATGACACATTGAAATATTCATTTGAAATAGGGGGTCATGGGTCGATTTTTCAAGTTATTTCACTTTGAAATCGTCGTTTTTTGGCGGGAATTTTATAAAGAAGTAATGGAAAAAGATTCAATATTTTCAAAATTTTGTTATTCTCCATTGATTTAAACATTTTTTCATTACATTTCAACAAAAAACTAACACAAGAAAGTCCAAATCTTTCTCTAAAAATGATATATATTTTGTCATAGGTCATGGACCATCTTTTTTTAATAATTTACATCAAAGATAAACAATAGCGTCAAGTTCAACGCTGTTCAAGTAAAATTGACGTTGCGTTTCAAATCGAAAATAGACGTTTTTCTGTTTCAAAGGTAAATTTTATCGATAACGTCGTTTTTAACGTAACGTCTCCCCTTAAATAACCACTTCCGGTTGTTGTCGGATACCTTGAAATGCCCACTTACCGGAAATATTTTCGTATCCGTTTAAGATTTTTGTTACGAATCTTTCCAATACTAAAGACTAAACAAACAGAATAAGTATTTGTGTTCGAAATCATCTCTTCGAACGAAAATTAACATTCACACTGCCCGCCTGAACATATTAACTTTCTGTAAAAAAAATTTACACAATTTGTGTTTAAACTTTTAAGTTTTTCTTTAATTCAATTCATATTCAATTTGACATTTCGGACAAAACGATTAAATCTTCAATAAAATTTTCAAAGTCATTGGTTTTTAAGAAAATCAAAATGGTGCCTTTTTCACCATTTTCAACAAACTTCCGTAACAAGTAAATGGCAAAATTTTTTTTAATGTTTCTGGTTGGCCTTTATTTTCGAGGTGTAACGTTTCTTTTGTCCATTAGTATATAATATTATTATGTAAATACACAGTTTACCAGCTTTTCTCGTCGAGGTTTCGCGTCTTAGTTTAAGTGCGCGGTGCTCGGAAAGCTATTTACAGAATCAGGGGAGCTTGTTATAATCACTTAACAAAACAATCATTGAACATTTCGTTTTTCGATTTTTTCCACCACTGCCTTATAAAGATGGAATATTTCTTTTTTTTTCGGGGGGGGGGGGGTGTGGTCGTATTAGATGTATATTATTATAACCTTGGTTAAATAGTCGGTCACGGAGATCGCGTTGTCTGATAAAAAAATCTGAAAAATAGTTTCAAATACTAAGTAAATTATGAAAAATAAACTGCAGGTAAGGTAGATGTATTAATTCATTTGAAAATTGATCCCCATTAAAATTACAAAGGCTTGTTATATTATTTAGGAAAATTTAGCTGAACCCTATGGAAGTCCATTAATGCCAAATAAGACTGAAACATTTTTTATTTATCAGTAGACCGCCACTTACTATCTAGCGGCCGCCACTTATTATATGGCGGCCGCCACATAAAATTATCTGGCGGCCGCCACTTTATTTATCTGGCGGCCGCCACTTAATTATCTGGCGCCCGCCACTTATTATTTGGCGGCCGCCACTAAATTCATCTTGCGGTCGCCACTTAATTTTCTGGCGGCCGCCACTTAATTAAATGGCGGCCGCGAGATAAATTAGGTGGCGGCCGCCAGTTTAATAATGTAGCGGCCGCCAAATAATAAGTGGCGGCCGCCAAATAATTATGTGGCGGTCGCCATATAATAAGTGGTGGCCGCCAGATAATTAAGTGGCGGCTGCCAGATAAATTAAGTGGCGGCCGCCAGATAATTTTATGTGTCGGACGCCAGTTAATAAGTGGCGGCCGCCATATAATAAGTGGCGGCCGCTAGATAGTAAGTCGCGGCCGCCAAATAATTATCTGGCGGCCGCCGTTTATTAAGTGGCGGTCTCCTGATAAATAAAAATGTTTCAGTCTTATTTGGCACTAATGGGCTTCCATAGAACCCTCTATATGTACTGTTTTATTTCTAAATATAATGTACAACATAACGTTGATTAAAATGAAAAGTATTTGAATTCGCACAATTCTTTTTTGATACAAGTTTGCTTGCTTGTTATTAGGCATATCCTAAATTTTCTTTTGTAATTTATGAAAATTTTGAACTTTATACCGACAATTAAAGCTCGAATAGTGGTCAAATTTTTAAAGAAAAAACAAGAAAAGGTATTTACCCTATATTAGCATATTTTACCATTTTGAATTCGTCGCTTATTTTGAGGTCAGTTGTCCCAACTTACTTTAATCTTCAAATCTTGATCGAATACTTAACCAGTAAACAAAGATTATAATAGGAACCAAAGACAGAGTCATATGTTCTGCTAAGAGTAAACGAACTATTATTGATAAATTAATCCTTTTTGTAACTGGCCCAATGAACTCCGTGTTCAATCAGTTGGTGGGGTAGAGTATGCTGTATGAAGTTTTTTGTACAATAGAAAAAGATTACAATTAAAGCTGTTATCTATTAATACAGCTACTAACCTTATCATAACTATAAAAATGTTACAAAAGGGCATTTTTGATTGCCTTTTCTTAGTAATATACTTTCTCGAAAAAGTCACACAGCGGTGGAAAATCTCCCTATATGGTTTAAGTTAACCTACTTTATTATGAATTGATATTGCCAAATTTTTTTTCAATCATTTTTTTATCAAATAAAAACCAAGAAAAAGACAAACGAGTGATGTTTATTTTTTATGATTTGGGCAAAATACTAGCTGTTATGGCTTTTGATAGAACGCGAGTAGAACATAACCAATGTTTTCCACGGAAAATGTTGGTTGATTTAAACGGGTTGTTGACGCATTAAACAGTTGATTTCTACTTGTGATATCTGAAAAACCGGTGAAGTGACGATTTTTCTAAAATCATAAAGATAAATTTTAATCATTTCTCGTTCTCTTGGTTTTTTAGCTCACCTGACCCGAAGGGTCATGTGAGCTATTGTCATCATTAAGCGTCCGTCGTCCGTCCGTCGTCCGTCGTCCGTCGTCCGTTAACTTTTCTTCAAAGATCTTCTTCTCTGAAACCACTGAAGGGATTGCATTGATACTTGGTATACATCATCTTTAGGATGTCCTCTACCAAGTTTGTGAATTATATACATGTCGACCAACCAACATGGCCGCCGTTGCTAAAAATAGAACAGGGGGGTCAGACCATTGTTTTTGGCTTATAACTCAAAAAGTATAAGAGATAGAGAAAATCCGAAGCAACCTTCCTTGTTCAGCATCAAAAGCTCTACGAAACTCTTCATTGAGTCGAAGTTGTGAAATGACTCCTTATAGGAGTTATTGCCCTTTAATCATCAAAATTGACCATTTTTGCAGTTTTTGGACTATATCTTGAAAACCGTTAGAGCTAGATGAAAAGTTAGCATTGCAGAATTGTTAAGCTCATTGAAATCTACAAAAATGATTTTAGGGTCTAAATTGTCAGATCAGCCGTTTAAGAGTTATTCCCCTTTAACAGTTTTTTCCATTAATTTACACTGATTTTCAAAAATCTTCTTCTCTAAAACCACTGAAGGGATTGCATTGATACTTGGTACACATGATCTTTAGGATGTCCTCTACCAAGTTTGTGAATTATATACATGTCGACCAACCAACATGGCTGCCGTTGCTAAAAATAGAACAGGGGGTCAGACCATTGTTTTTGGCTTATAACTCAAAAAGTATAAGAGATAGAGAAAATCCGAAGCAACCTTCCTTGTTCAGCATCAAAAGCTCTACCAAACTCTCCATTGAGTCGAAGTTGTGAAACGACTCCTTATAGGAGTTATTGCCCTTTAATCATCAAAATTGACCATTTTTGCATTTTTTGGACTATATCTTGAAAACCGTAAGAGCTAGAGGAAAAGTTAGCATTGCAGAATTGTTAAGCTCATTGAGATCTACAAAAATGATTTCAGGGTCTAAATTGTCAGATCAGCCGTTTAAGAGTTATTCCCCTTTAACTGTTTTTTCCATTAATTTACACTGATTTTCAAAAATCTTCTTCTCTAAAACCACTGAAGGCATTGCATTGATACTTGGTATACATGATCTTTAGGATGTCCTCTACCAAGTTTGTGAATTATATACATGTCGACCAACCAACATGGCCGCCGTTGCTAAAAATAGTACAGGGGGGTCAGACCATTGTTTTTGGCTTATAACTCAAAAAGTATAAGAGATAAAGAAAATCCGAAGCAACCTTCCTTGTTCAGCATCAAAAGCTCTACCAAACTCTCCATTGAGTGGAAGTTGTGAAACGACTCCTTATAGGAGTTATTGTCCTTTAATCATCAAAATTGACCATGTTTGCAGTTTTTGGACCATATCTTGAAAGCCGTTAGAGCTAGAGGAAAAGTTAGCGTTGCAGAATTGTTAAGCTCATTCAGGTCTATAACATTGATTTCAGGGTCTAAATTGTCAGATCAGCCGTTTAAGAGTTATTCCCCTTTAACTGTTTTTTCCATTAATTTACAATTATTTTCAAAAATCTTCTTCTCTAAAACCACTGAAGGCATTGCATTGATACTTGGTATACATGATCTTTAGGATGTCCTCTACCAAGTTTGTGAATTATATACATGTCGACCAACCAACATGGCCGCCGTTGCTAAAAATAGAACAGGGGGGTCAGACCATTGTTTTTGGCTTATAACTCAAAAAATATAAGAGATAAAGAAAATCCGAAGCAACCTCCCTTTTTCAGCATCAACAGCTCTACAAATCTCACCAGTGAGTCAAAATTGTGAAACAACTCCTTATAGGAGTAATTGCCCTTTAATCGTCAAAATTGACCATTTTTGCAGTTTTTGGACAATATCTTGAAAACCATTAGAGCTAGAGGAAAAGTTAGCATTGCAGAATTGTTAAGCTCATTCAGGTCTACAACATTGATTTCAGATTTAAAATTGTCAGATCAGCCGTTTAAGAGTTGTTCCCCTTTAACTGTTTTTTTTCCATCAATTTACACTGATTTTCAAAAATCTTCTTCTCTGAAACCACTGAAGGGATTGCTTTGAAACTTGGTACACTTGATATTTAGGATGTCTTCTACCATGTTTGTGAATTATATACATGTCGACCAACCAACATGGCCACCATTGCTAAATATAGAACAAGGGGTCAGACCATTGTTTTTGGCTTATAACTCGAAAAGTATAAGAAATATAGAATCTGAAGCACATTTGCTCGTTCAGCATCAAAAGGTCCTTACAGGAGTTATTGCCCTTTAACTGTTTTTTCTATTAGTTTAAACTGATTTCCAAAAATCTTCTCTGAAACCACTGAAAGGATTGTTTTGCAACTTTGTATACTTGCATTGAAAGTTTGTGAAAGTTATTCAAACTTTGGCATAAGAGATCAGGTGAGCGATTCAGGCTCCTGGGAGCCTCTAGTATTTCATTAAAATCGATTAAGAAATGGCTTTGCAATACAAAAATAAAATGAGTTAGGTTAATCTAAAATATATAGGGAAATTTTGTATTGTTGCGTAATTTTTTTGAGTGAGTATACTATGGGGCGCATGGCTATTATGTACCCGATATTTTTAATTGAAATTTAAAAGGATTCTCTAACTTGACCATGATTTCGGTTTCTGAAAAAATTGTTATTTTATATCTGCTATTGGTAGTACAAAAATCTCTTTACTAGGAATGACTCAGAACTATTTTTCCGACCTCAATTTCTCCAGCATGTCCAGTATGTAATATCTCCTTTTCTCTTTTCTTTTGAGATTGGACTTTCGTGTCTGGCATCTTTGTTTTATTACATTTAAAATAATAATGGTGTGGTTTGATTTACCAATATAAATAGTATATACTTAGTACTTGGCAAATTCAATATTTAGGAATTGAAGTTGATGTTGGTGCTTTTTCAACCAACGTTTTGACCAACGTTTCTATCTAAAAGACAGAAAATTATTACCCTAAGGGAACCAAAAGAATAAATTATCTTACACCGTATATTTCTATCTCAAAGATTTCTATCGATGCGGGAATCAAATATCCTCATGTGTATATAGTCGACCACAATCATTGATAGAAATTTAATTTACAACAAAGTTCCAGTCTATAAATTTTGCTACGCCTGACGCACGTTTTGTCTATTCAAGACTCATCATAGGCGCTCTACCAAAAGTTGAAAATGCCAAACACTATATGATTATGAAGAGCATAGAAAATTCTTATAAAAAAATGTCGAAAGATGGACCAAATTAAACTAAGACCAACTTAAGTCTAGGGTAGGAAGAACCTTAGGGTTTTGACAATTTAAAACAATTATACGGATAATTTATAGCTTTGATGTGTAATGAGTGCCTGTACGCATCATACATCTATAGAAGTACTCCCCAATATTTTGTACTCTTGTTATAACATTTATTTATCAATTGTATTTCTTTTTTTTTCACAGACCAACTTATGTTTACGATGATAGTGATGATTCTTTGAGCGAAGATAGTGACAATTTTTAGGCAGAGCTTTATTCTCTTCTATTGCAGTCGCCTAAATCGCTCATTTTGGCAGTGTTATTATGACGGAGTTATCAGTCCTTTCGTTGTGACAGTTTTGGTACTTATTGTTCCTAAATCTTACTTTGCTGTGTGTATTGCATGTTAAAATATTTCTACAAGTTTACAAAATTGCATTTTCGAAGTTTTTAAATACGAAATATATATATATTTTTTTCTTTTATAGAAAGTAAATTAGAAAATATGTATAATGAATAGTTATGATATAAAATAAAATAATCTTTTCATGGTGCTACTTATCTTTAAACGCATACAACGATGCAGCGAATAACTAAACATTCCGAAGAAATATTCAAAATTTGTTGACCTTCAAAGGTAAGCTAGATCCTTGAAAAAAAATTTCACATCCCAATTTGAAATGAAAGGTTTTTTTCACCTTTTATCATAGTCTTATTTCAATAAAGAACTACCACATTCCATGGTCTTTGTCTTGCCCGCGACGAATAGTTGCAGAAGGCGAGACATAGGAATTACTTTCCAGTGGTGGCTGCGTAAACTTTTTTGTAAGACTTTTGTGGAAAATCAATTTCTAGAAAAGTAGTGTAACGACATTTCAGGTTATGGTCTACTCAATTTTGATCATGCAATGTGACCCTGACCCCATTTTCACGTTCCAGTGACTCTGTGAACTTGGGTCTTTTTTCAGGCCGTAAACTTTTTCGTAATACTTTTGTATAAAATGAATTTCTTGAAAAGTATAATAGCTACACTGTCACCCTATTTACACGCTTCAGTGACTGTTTGAACTTGAGTTTTTTTTTACTGTAAACGTATTTGAAATTTCCGATTGTTAAATTCAAAATTGTTTTAAACACCAGGTTTCTTTCCTTGTAATCCTTACGGTCGATATCCTCGGTGCTGAATTTAGCTTCCCTTACCTTTTGACTCTGAGAACTTTTCATTCAATATTTTTGGTTTTTGACCTAGCAATGTTTTGATTCAAATGCTGATGATGAGAGGTTACTGCTTGAAATAACGATATACAGCATAGACAAATTAACCGTTTTATACCCGGTTTTGGTACTGTATTTTGTACGAGTCTTGTGGAAAATGAGTTTCTTGAAAAGTATTATAGCTAGGATCTGATATTTAGTATACAGGCAGATAAGATTATGGTATAGTATCCAGTTGGTTCACAGGAAAATTTCATTTAATCACCTGCCAAATGACCTTGGCTTTTATTAACCTCTGATCTCAAGAACTAAAGAGAAGTACTTGTTCCTGGCCAATAGGCCTACGCCGAAAGCCGGTGGCCTATCTGCTGATCGTTTGTTTCCGTCGGATGTTATGACTGCACATGCGCGGCGTACTCCGCTTTCAGCAAGTAAATTTTGATCGGCTACACGCGGCGTAAGGCACAAGAGTCTCAAAAACTAAATGGTTGCAAAAATGTTAATTTTATTAATTTTAATACGATTAAGACATTACCCCAAAGGTCGCGTTAATAAAATTAAAATCATTCCATCGGATGGTGGTTTAGGTCGATGGGATGAGATAATTAGGAACGATGTGATGGTATTGTTTGAAAAATACCGGCAAAATCATTTGATTGTAAAATCAGCCGGTCACGTTACCGGGTTATTTCGGGCCAAGCCATTTGCTAGAAACAAGTGATCCCAGACTAGGTTTACTTTTAATGCATTTTGTGATTGTACCAACAGGCTAGCATTAATGAATAGGTGAATAACTAAGTATTTCGATGGTACCGGCAAGAGATACATCCTTTTGCATTAACTCTTGTTTATAATAGCAAAATGTTCGTTTTTTATACAGCATAAAATTATCAATATAATTCGGTAACACTTGTAATCTTGAAGCCCTTGGGTGGGGTAAATTTGGTAATTTTTTGGGTGGGGATGTGCCATTTTGGATTTGAATTTATGCCTATAATTATATAAAATTTCAAATTTTTATGACCCATATTTATATGAAATCAACAATTTTCTTGTACATATTAATATAAAATCAACAACTATCTTCTACATATTAATATAAAATCAACAATTTTCTAGTCCATATTCATTTAAAATCGAAATTTTTTATGACCCATGTTTCTATTCAATTAACTGTAAAGATATATATTATTAATTACATATATTTATAGAAATAAAATAAAATATATTGTACTGTGGCTTGTGTATAAATAAAAAAGATAAATAAATGGATGGTGAAGCCACATTTTAAAGGTAAAAACTAAATAAGAAATATAAATAAATAAAACCTTTAAAACAACTAAAACAAGAATGCCAAAATTTTCGGACATAAAGTCCTTCTTCAGGGGCTAAAAAGTAAAAAGATGTTGACACATTGACTGACGAGGACAGAATGACATAAAAATGACTCGAAGGAAGAACATCACGTGGTATCTTAATCCTGAACTTGATGACTAATTTATAAATATTAAGAAAAGGTCTGTCTTTTTACATTTATACCAAAGGGTTGAAAAGTGCCTAAAAATTTATTATTCTTTTCTCAAGAAACTGTCTTTGTTTTTCGCCGGTGCATGTTTCAAGGAGAACGGTTACCTGCATATCCTGGACGCTATGGTTTGGCAATGAAAAGTGCTGGCCGACTGGGCAATCGTCGAATTTGAGAACACTTCTCCTGAGTTCAGCAAATCTGTCACCCAGTCTACGATAGGTTTCTCCTACATAAATTTTAAGGCACCTAGCACAGCGGATGCCGTAAATGACATTTTCGGAGATGCAGGTATAACCGTTCTTCAACTTGAAAGTGTTGGAGGGGCCAACTATCTCTTCAGTCTCCAAGGTAAAGGCACATGATGGATCGACCACAACCCCTGGTGCCTGAAAAGTCAGAGCAAAAACGTCTCTTGGATTTTTCAAAGGAACTGGAGACAAGATGTTGCCTCAAACTCTTACCTTTGCTTTGCGAAAAGCAGTCAGGGGTGGCGAGTCGAACACTGTCGACATGTGTTCGTTTTTCAAGACGATGGACTTGAAATAGCGCAACAGAATGTTCTGTATAACGATGTTATGCGGGTAGTATGTAAGTTCCAAAGGTATACGGTCATTCTTGCGTCTTGACCTGGGCTCCAAAGCCTTGGATCGTGTCACCCGGGAAAATGAGTCGATAGCTTTATCCAAGATGTTGTTAGGATATCCCCTTTTGACAAAGAATGATTTCATAGTGCTGCTTTGAACTTTAAAATCCTCCTCATTGCTGCAAATACGTTTAAGTCTCAGAAATTGAGACCTAGGAATGGCTTTTTGCAGCTCTGGGGATGACAAGATTGATAGTTCAGGTAGCAGTATGAATCAGTGGGTTTATATAACACAGACGTTACTATTTTGCCGTTTAGGATGCTACATTCCAAGTCAAGGAAGGAGAGTTTCTCTTGCGAGATGGTAAAGGTGTACTGAATGGCAGGGTGATAGGAAGAGACAAAGATGATGAACGAGTTCAAATCATCTTCACTATCAGATGATACACCGAAAACATCATCTATGTATCGTTTGTATAGGTCAGGGTCAGGACCAACCTATTCAGAAAACATTTCTCTTCCAAATACCCAACAATCAGACAAACGAAACTAGGACCCATCTTAGTGCCCATGGCAACACCGCCAGACTGAAAATAAAACTTCACCATCCATTTATTTATCTTTTTACATATATTTATATATTATAGCTCTTCATTGTTGCCAAATATAAATGGGGTTGTTATTATATTTCTCACAGCTAATTGCTGATGCAGAATTTCATGGGGCATCGATATCTATATAATAATAGACAAAACATTACTCATATTTAATATGAGACTATATCATTTTTTCAAATGAAAATTAAAAAGCATATCCATTTTTATATAAAATTGTCTTTAAATTATGCTCATTTTGATATATATTTTTTTAAACCTATCCATATTTTTGGCATGTACATCCACGTTATCACAAGATGGATCTTTTAGATCTACAACATCTGTAATGGAGCCAATGCTGTAGGAACTTTGTTTTTCGTAAATCCGAATAAGTAAATACAAAATTAGTATTTACATAATATCATCATGAAAACAAACCACACACACACACATCCACACACCCACACCCACACCCACCCATCCACCCACCCCCCCACACACACTTAAAAACTAGAACCGCAAACATTTCTTTTAGTATGTGTCAAGGACGACAATAACAAACCTCTGTCTAGCCACATCTCTGCTCATATGAAATAAAATTTCATTAATGTAGAATACATGTTAGCAATCAATCAGTTTAATGGATTCAACTGAACTTGATTAACAATGCCATGTGATCCATTTAAGACATAAGTATACATGTACCATATTAGGATTAGTAATAACGATAAAGTGCAACAATTTTCCTTTATATATGTTAACCAATATTATATAATGATAATAATAATAGTTAATATGTGGTATATGATATCATAATAATCATCATAGTCATCATTTATTATCATTGTCACAGTAATAATGATACATGTGGTTTGCCACAATAGTCTTTAGCATTGTTATCAGTAAAAAAAGTCATTAGATTCGAATTCATAATCAGATTCCACACAGCTATCATCGTCATTTAAAACAAATTCTTATTCATTTCATTATCAATCTTATCATTACAACCATCACTACCGTTTCATTATAATCACCATAGTCATTGTCATAGATAATATTAGCATAATTAACTCCCTTGTCAAATACGTATATATTCAGTTTTATTTTTATATATTCACCTTCATAAATATCACCATTGCTTTATCTTTATGATAATCATAGTTACACCGTAATCATCACGGAGTCCTTGATCTAATTTAACCATCATAATTATTCTACAAATTATCATACTTCGTTTCAATGAAAAAAAAATCAGAACATACATCATTGAAGTCCTTTTTACGATTCTTTTTGTCATAACGGTATCTTTTATTTTTGTGTGAATTCTTCCATTTGCTTTCATACTTAACGTTATTTGTATCATATTCATCATACATGTAATCATAATCACTATTATATTCTTCATCATACATCTCATCATTTTCACTTTTATACATATTTTCAAAGTAATGTTCATAATCAAAGAGATCATCATAATCATCTTTATTTCCATCGTCACTATAATCCTCAAAATAATAGTAGTCAATACCATTGCCGTCATCATAAGAATCATAATCATAGCCATCCTCGTAACCATAGCAATCATCGTAATCAACTTCATCAATTTCATAGCTGTCGTCGCTATCATAATACCGACAATATGCCAATCGTGTCGTTCTTGGAGAAAACAAATCCATATAGTGCGCACCATATTCTTTTTGTCTACAAAATATCAGTGTTTAATTATTAAATGTTCAAACAATACTTAGATAATATACATGATATAAAACTTGCAAAATGAGCATTGCCCATGAAGTTCTAGTTCGATCATTTGAAAAATAATATTTTTTAAAGCATGATTTTTACCAGTAAAGGTATCAGACAAAAAAGTGTCTATGCATGAATTGTTTTTATAAGACTGAAACACAGAGAACCAATATCACAATTTTAAATACTAGTACATAAATTGCTGCTTCGGATTACCGTTTTTTCCAATTTTTTTTTTATCTAAAGACTTCTCAGTCAGGTTCTACATGCTCAAATTGTTTGGTAATTGGGCAAAAAAATTTGACAACATGATAATAACAACCCTATTAAGGTACTTTTTTGTAATAGCGAGCACGAAGTGCCCGCTCGAGCGGAGAGCTCTACGGTATTTGTTTCCGCGAGAAATTTGCTAATGCTGATTTAGATTTTTTATGGTCCGGAAAGGGTTATTATTTTTACAGGACCGGAGTGAATGTTAAAATAATTTATAAGAAAAGAAATAATGCTTAAAAAAATAATAAATTGCGCTTTTTACAAGAAAATAATATTCTTAAAATAATAAATACACATTTAGCTGCTCGTCTGTTTCGTCTTGGTTATATGCACGTGCGAAACTAACGTGTCTCGAAGCTTAATCGCCCCATACCATCTCGCCCCAAATACATTATATAAACAAAACGTAGTCCCTTTTAGCTATGCTCGCATTTAGGCAATGCCTACTCCATATTAAGATTTAACCTGTTTCGGGTCCAATTAACGTTTCGATATTCTTATGTATGTATATATAATAAATATGAAAATAAATATACTTATTAGGGACCGACCATTCAACTTGAAATTTTTTTGTTTTTTCCTAAAAAATATTCTGAAAATTATTTTTTATGAAAAAAATATATTGGGAGCAGAGGGTAAGAAAACAAACATTCTGAAGAAGGATTTCTGCCATATAAAATAATGCTGAGAATGAAAAAAAAATTGTCTCGATGCCTTAGAAATTTTTTAAAAAAATTTCTGACCAAAACAAAAAACCAAGGCCCCCCTTCAAGTTAAGTGGTCTGTCCCTTACATGAACACGCGGTGTGTCAGTAAAAGATCATCCCGACGACCGGATGCGAGAGTGGTGATCTTACTGACACACCAAGTCCAATTGTGATAATCATTTCACATCCCAGTCTTTATAATATGTCATGTAAAATATAAATACAAAGCTTAGAATATGTTCTGTGCATTTTGAATGAATAAAAAACAGTTTATACTATGTAATATATAGTATCCCTATTGGGTCCCTCAATATTCTTTATGACACAAGGTTTGCATCAGTTTTTTGGTCTAGTGGTTATAGAGGGAGACTAGTAATGGCGAGGACCCTCGTTCAAATTCCAGTGGGAACTTTGGATTTTTCAATCTTCCAAAAAAACCTTTATTGTTGATTTTATAATTTTCAAATGTCCAAGTTAGTGAACATTTCTAAAAAAACAGATAAAAATATAATAGAGTTGACTAAGTAAAACAGGGTTTTCCGAGGGATGATCCGGCTCAGATCACCCCTGTTAGAACAAAAGAGCTGGGATTTAAATAGTATATTTCTCGTATTTTTTGTTTTGGTTTACTACATAAATCAACATGTGATAGTCAGGCAATAATTTCTTTGATAATTCAAAAGATTTCTTTGCCAGATTTGTGTAATTTGTTGACTTCCCCCGAACTTGTTCAGTGACAATTAAGCAACGATCTCCATTCAAACCGGCGTCGAATGCCTCACGGTGATTATGATCTCGAGCTTCTTATTTGCTCTGATTCTATTCAGTATTTTTAAGTGATTTTTTGTCATGCATGTATATGCTCCAAATTCTCTTTTTCGACTTTGTTATATTGTAATGATGGAACCCAGACAAATCTTTCACATACCTTTGCTTGTATTCTATTGGAATAAGTTCCTTGTTATGTTCTATTGTAAGAAATGACTTGATCGGTTGGGGTAATGGAAGAGAATGGATCGCAGTTTGAATCTCTTTCCCTCTAGACACTTTATGAAACTGGTATCTGATGACATTTCTACACAGAGTTGTTAATTTTTTCGGCCCTTTCTCCGAGCCTTCTACAAATGACTTGAAATTCGCAATTGTTTCATCAACCCCTACACGTTTACATATAGCATATTTTAGTATTAATGTTTCGAAATTCAGTTTAGATAAGTCGAAATCCTTCAACCAAGCCTCTTTAGAAATATCCCATCCAGCATTGATAAGAAACATAGCTGCTTTAAACAATCCATTTGTGATGAGAATGTAGAGAGCTGACTTCTGGTAAATCTCGCTGATTAAATAAAAACTTATAATTAGAATTTCTATTCTTAATATACTAATTAAACAAATACATCTTATCACATACAAGTTGGGAAGTCCCAATTTTGAAAATTACAAGCGGGACTCGAACACCACCTGAGAGATGATCGGATAGTAATCAATATTGTGGTATTTAGACCAGCGCTTTAGACCACTTGGTCACCTAGACCCCCTCTAAATATCAAATGTTCATCAAGCATATTTCTTTGTATATAACACAGAATTTAAATTGAACATTTGAAATTAAACAAGCCCAGATAATAATTTTGTCCTTTTGCATTGAACTTCTCAGTTTCGCGTGAAGAAGCAAATTTTTACTCTCTTCTGATCAATTGAACCCAATATGTAATGCTTATCAAATGAAATGATTCTACTGTTTAACTGTTCATCTATTTTTCATTTCCTTCCGTCATTTTTTATTAGATTTAGCAGCTGTGGCGCAGATGTCATAATGGCATCATCTTATATTGTACCACGCAATCCAATTTAAAACATTTTGAAAAAATAAAAAATAAATTAATCAAAACCAATTGAAAAAGAAATACTTACCTTGTTGAAATTATATTTTGAGCCTTGGTAGTAACAAAAGGGAGAAAAGGTGTTAATGTTGCCCCTCCTTGGACCAAGAGATTGAAAGGTTCCAGTCCAATCTCAATGATAGGCTCATCTTCTAGGGGGCTGTAATTCCTTATGCCCCTTGTAATGGCTTTCACTATTACATAGAGTGGATTTTCTCCTGGACTCGATTCCTGGTTAATATCTGCTCCATTTTCGATCAGCATTTTGACAAATTCACTTCTTTGATCTGCATCATCTACACAAGATAATAATTGTAACATAATTTTGGCATAATAGGATACATTCAAAATTTTTATGACGTTTTCTTCTTTCTATTAAGATAATTTTGATGAATTCTTCAAATCAAAGATAATGTTGTCCCTTGGTTGTTGTCTTCACTCAAGACATTTTACAGTAGACATCATGCGCTCATAGAAAAATATGGGATTTTTTATCTCTCAAATGAGTGCTGATGTTTGTTGTCATAGGGTTTTGTTCTATCTTCTAGATTTGACACACTGATTTGACGTTCCGACTTCAGTTCGTGTTATTGAATTTGATTTGTGTTTTGTGTGTCTTCATGCTGTTCTCGTTTGTGTGTACTGGTTATGTCGCTGCCCTATGGGACTTTTGACACTCGAACATTTGTGCCTCTCTGATTCCTTCTGCTAAATTAAACCAACACCACTGAGATCATAATAGAATTTTGCTTTTCTCCTGTTGAATTTCAAACTAAGATAAAAGTGACTTTTAAATTATATACTACATTGTTATGTTAAAAACTTACTTTCGGTATATTCACCACCAAAAAGCCGGAAAGCTTCCCTGTTATACCGCAGGGTTTCTTTGAATATGCGACAAGTGCACCTATATTAAAGTTGATGATCGCAAACAGCCTTAGAATTCATAGAAAGGTAAATTTGAAAAAAAACCGCTTCTAAATATAATTTACCTAGGTCACAGGCAATAAGAAGAGGTGTTTGGTTGTTTTTGTCTGTTCTGTTAACTTTGGCGCCATGCTTGATCAATGCTTTTGAAGCTTTTATCATTCCCTTCCTAATACATTTTATTAAGTTTGTACTGTCTGTGTCATGTTCATTCGGATCTGCCCCTTTTTCGAATAATGTACATAAAAGCTCTTCTAATCTGTTGAAATTATTGCTTTTCCAGTTGTTGATAACAAGGCTAAAACATCGCGTAGATGTTGCACCAGCATTCAAAAATGCGTCCAAAAATATTTGCTCCAGCTCCAATGCGCATCCTAAAATGTAAAGAAAAGCATGGCTCGATGTACCGTCATCTGGTAAATCTTGTGACCTTTATAATGATAACATTCCATCCCTGTATTGGATTCCTAAATTACATAAAAATCCATACAAACAGCGCTTCATTGAAGGGACATCCAAATGTACAACTAAATCTCTTTCAATTCAGTTGACTTCAATACTTACGTCAATTAAAAAAGTCGCGAAAGAAAAGTTTGAACAAAATTTAGATAACTTAATACTTGAAAATGCATCTACACCCAGAACGTATTGGAAACTTATGAAAATGCTTCCAAAATCCTATAAAGGATCGACGGATATTCCCCCGCTCAGGGATATAACACTTGGAACAGATACTGAAAATTATGTTTTTGGAGAAACTGAAAAATGTGAAGTGCTGAATAAATATTTTTCATCCATTTCTAAGGTCGATGACCAAAACCAACTTCCACCACCATTCGATCAAAGAACAGAAAATTATATTGATAGTATTGAAATAGAACAAAGTGAAATTGTTGATATTTTAAAAATTTTAAAACCAAATAAGGCATCGGGTCCAGATATCATAAGCCATAGGATGCTAAAAGTATGTCCTCAAAAAGTCTCAGTACCTCTGCAAATATTGTTTAACAAATCGCTTCGACAATGTAAATTTCCATCTAACTGGAAAATTGCATCAGTGGTCCCTATCTTCAAGAAAGGTGATCAGTCTTTGCCATCTAATTATCGTCCTATATCACTGATAAGCTGTGTTGGGAAAGTGATGGAAAGGATTGTTCACAAACATGTTTACAATCATCTTTTTTCTAACAATCTTATATATGAATATCAGTCAGGTTTCCTTCCAAAATACTCTACGGTTCATCAACTGCTTGAAATGTATAACTGTATACTTAACTCACTAGAGAAGAAAGAAATTAACTGTTTCGTTTTCTGTGACTTTTCTAAAGCGTTTGATAAAGTCTGGCATGATGGTCTCCTAAAGAAACTTAAAGCATATGGAATTAAAAATAATCTTTATCTGTGGTTCAAAAGCTATCTAAAAGCAAGAAAACAAAAAATTGTTATCCACTTGTCTGAGTCACCCTTAAATAATATAACAGCTGGTGTACCACAAGGATCCGTCCTAGGTCCCTTATTGTTTATTATCTATATTAATGACATTGCACTTAGATTAAAATCTTTGTGTAGGCTATTTGCTGATGACACATCGTTTAACTATTCCCATCATGACCGAATGCACATTAAAACGGTTATTGATCATGATTTGCAAGAGTTGGACGAATGGTCAAAAAAATGGCAGATGTCATTTAATCCAAACAAAACTGAAATTGTCATTTTTTCGAACTCAGATGTAAACGATATAAATTTTAATCTAAATGATATTCCTATTCCTATATCCGATAGTCATAAACACCTGGGCTTAACATTTAGCAGTGATGCTAAATGGAACACCCATGTTGAAAACATCGTAAAAAGCGTCTCAAAACATCTAAACGTGCTCCGAAAATTAAAATATCAGTTAAGTCGTGACAATTTGGAAAGGTTATATCTAGTTTTTATAAGACCATTGTTGGAATATGCATCAGAAGTTTGGGATAATTGTGGTGCTGGCAATGCCTCAAAATTGGAAAATTTACAATTAGAGGCAGCACGTTTAGTAACAGGGCTTCCTCTTTTTACAAAATTAGAAACATTATATAGAGAAATTGGTTGGGAAACTTTAGCTAATAGACGACTCAAACGCAGACTAAACATGTTTTATAACATCCAAAACCTTGATACCCCAAATTATCTAAATAGTCTTGTACCCCCCAAGGTGCAAACACTGAGTGCATATCCACTAAGAAATGGTGAAGATATAATACTTCCATTTTGCAGGCTATCGATTACTTCAAACTCTTTTATTCCAAATACAATAAGGCAGTGGAATAGTATTGATCCAAGTGTTCGAAAAGCACCATCTATTGGTGCCTTTAAGAATGCCTTGAAAGCATCCGGTCTAACCAGTACAGAAGTCCCAAAACATTTTTCATATGGTCCACGAAAACTCAATATAATTTTAGCACAACTAAGATGCTCTGCCTCCTTTCTTAATTATGATCTTTTTAGAGCAAATCTTGTTGTTAACCCTATTTGCCGATGCGGTTCCCCTATCGAAAACAAACAACATTACTTTTTTGTATGTCCTCTATATAACAATGACAGAACTCAACTTTTAAATAACCTAACTTGGCTTCCGAATGGAATAAACATTGATATTAATACGCTTACCCAAGGATGTAAAGAGCTATCATACGATGAAAATATTCTCATTTTTAAAAATGTTTTTGAGTTTATTGAACGATCCAAAAGATTTACAATTACGTAGATTTTCTAAGTGGACAATCATCACATCAGCACTTTGTCTTTTTTTCTCTCTCTCGTTCACTTTTTTCTTTCTTTCTCTTTTTGTGAAATTCCATTACTTCTCTGTATACTTCTATCGTTGTTTTATTACTTGCTTATATAGCTCGTAAATTTGATTTCTTTTCTATTTAATTTAAAATGCACGATCTTGTACCTTATTATGTATTTCATTGTAATGTCTCTCATTGTATTGCGGAGAGGACTTTCTAAGTATGAATTTACTTGTGTCCAATCCATTTTGTTTTATTACAAATAAAATATGTTTAAACTAATAAAATTCGGCCTCCAGAAATATAACGATTTTAGAAATGGTGTCAATCAAATGTGGATCCTGAAGAATTCGAAAGAACTGATGGAGATTCTTAACTCTAAATCAGTTTCATCTTGTAACAGCATCAAAACATTGGATTTCTCCACACTATACACTTCTATTCCACGTTAATAACTGAAATCGCGATTGGCACAACTGATTAAACGCAGCTTTTAAAAAAAAAATAGAAAACGCAGGTACAAATCTCTAGTAGTCTTAATTTGTCATCAATGAGTCTAAGAAAAAGAGCAAATTTACAGAAGACCAGATAATACACATGCTCAACTTTATCATTGACAACATATATGTTCAGTTTGGTGGACGTGTTTTTCACCAAACAATAGGGATTCCAATGGGCACTAATTGTGCACCTTTGCTTGCTGATTTGTTTCTTCATTCATATGAAGCAGACTTCTTACAATCTCTTCTAGACAAAGAAGATCGTAGAGTAGCTCTCTCTTTCAATCTCACGTTCTGTTATATTGATGATGTCCTTTCACTAAACAATTCTCGATTTGGTGACTTTCTCCATCTCATATATCCACAGGAGCTTGAGAGAAAGGACACAACGGATTCTAGGAAGTCTGCTTCATATTTAGATCTACATCTCGAAATTGACTCTCAAGGAAGACTTTCAAGACGGCTCTATGACAAACGTGATGACTTCAACTTTCCAATTGTCAACTTTCCCTTCTTGTGTAGCAACATTCCGTCCGCTCAAGCTTATGGAGTTTACGTATCTCAATTGATTCGTTACTCCTGAGCGTGCGGGACTTACATCGATTTTCTTAGAAGAGCGTCATGTCTGATACAAAAATTGCTCACACAGGGTAATGTTGCTCCTCGGTTGCTGTATTCACTCAAAAAATTGCACAGAAGACATCATGCACTTAGGGACCGACCATTCAACTTGAAGGGGAAGCCCTGGTTTTTTCCTAAAAAAATATTCTGAAAATTATTTTTGATGAAAAAAATATTTTGGCAGCTGAGGATAAGAAAACAAATATTCTGAAGAAGGATTTCTGCTATAGAAAATAATGCTGACAATGAAAAACAACGCCTTCGAAAAATAAATATTTTGTCCGCGCTCTGCGCAGATAAAAAAATTCTGATCAAAACAAAAAACCATGCCCCCCCTCCCTTTCAAGTTAAATGGTCCGTCCCTTATAGACAAATATTGGATTTCGATCTCTCAGATGAGTGTAGAAGTTGGTTTGTCATAGAGTTTTGTTTTGTTTTCCTTTACTGGATTTGACACGCTGAATAGACTGTTGGCAACGCGACGGGTGTGCTATAGCAAGCAGGAACTGCTTACTCTTCTGGAGCACCTGAGTTCACTCTTGTTTCGACTAGAGTTCGCGTTGATTGATATTCAGTTGTTTTGTGTTTCCATGTTTTACAAGTTGTCTGTTTTGTCCCGTTCTTGTTGGTGTTTACTTGTTTTGTCGCTGCCCTTTCGGACTTTTGACATTCGGATACTCCATTGGTACCTCTGCTTCTTTCAATGTGCCTATATATGTATCATAAGTAAAAATTAACTACTTAATAGTTGCCCCTTTTTGGCCCCTAATTTTTAAACGCAAAAAGGGGACCCCAAAATTAATCACATTTGTCCTTTTATGATAAGAAACATCATTGTCAAAAAATTCATAGCTATTGGATATGATAAGAAACATCATTGTCAAATTTCATAGCAATCGGATAATTTGAACTTAAGTTATTGTTGGAACACTAAAGTTAACAGACAACGACAAAGACGACGACGACAACATTTTACAATAAAACGTCCGCAATTTTTTTGCGATCGTGTAAAAAGAGGTATAAAGCAAAGGTCTACAACAAAGACATATTATTTATCACTATGCAAAATTGAAAATATTAGGATCTAACTTAAAAGCTTAAAATTGTGTTCGATTTTGCCATCGTAGAAAGAAGCAGAGGTACCAATGGTGCATCCGAATGTCAAAGTCCGGAAGGGAAGAGACAAAACCAGTATACACAAACATGAACAGGACGAAAAAAAACACGGAAACACAAAAACTTCTGAATATCAAATAACTACGCGAAATCTAGTCGTAATGAGAGTGAACTCCAAAAGAGTGAGCGGTTGCTGCCTGCTATTGCACACCCGTCGCGTTGCAAATCTCCAATTCAGTGTACCAAATTCGGTAAAGGAAGACAAAACAAAACCCTATGACAAACCAACATCTGCAATCATCTGAGAGATGGAAATCCAATATTTGTCTATGAACGCATGATGTCTACTGTAAAATTTCTTGAGTGACGACAGCAACCGAGGAGCAAGAACCTGTGATAACAGTTTTTGTGTCAAACGTGACGCTCTGCCTTGGAAATTGATGTAATTACCGCAAACTCTGGAGTAACGAATCAATTGTGAAACGTAAACTCAATGAGCTGAAGCGGACGGAATGTTGCTACAGTGATGTCTCTATGCAGTAGTTCAAATTGCAGAGTTATTTAGTCTAAGTGGAGTAAACTGTTCTTGTCTGGAAAAAATCGTATGATGACACATTACATTCGAATATAATTTGTTTTGAATTATGACATGCACATGATCAATTTATTCATATACGCTCAATTATTCCTTAGAACTATACACAATCAACTTATCTCACTGTGAAGTGCGGACTTTTTTTTACGTATCGCTACTCATATATCCATATATAAAGACTCAGAAAAATAAAGCAACATGAACTGTTTTGCATTTGATAATGAAATATAGACAACAGTATAAAAAACTCACATTCAAAAAAGTAAAAATATGACATCAACTTTGTTATTATAATTGGAAATATCATTATTATTGACAGCTTGGCTGTTTCTATCGCATTCTATCTCAAAAACAATTATAATATTTACCTCATTATACCCCCTTCACATATACGAGATTTCCTTACGAGTTCTTTCGAGTTTCAAACTCGTACTCAATCACAAAGACTCACACTCTACTCGCAATGATCTCTCAGGCTGTTTTGAGTTGACCATTTCTAGTTAACTAAGTTTAAAAACAGTGCGCATGCTTAAGGCGGGATTAAGCTCATGAATATGAATTATTGTAAAGCTTTACAAATATTATTTAGCGATTATTGTTTTTCGATTTTTAGATTAATATGGTACCATAGCCGTATTTTTGTTGTTCATATATTTTAAATTAGAAAAAACAAGTTGTCTGTTGGCCTTTTTTTTGCCAGTAAAAAAATATATTTTTCGTAACCAATATCCCTTTAACTCGGCTGACAAATAAACGACTAGAGTTCGTAATCGAGTACCCCAATGACCTTTAACCACTACTCGAGTTTGACTATGACCAAAGCAGGTTTGGTAGAGTACATGACGTTATGAGTACAGAGTACCTGCGACACTGTAACTGGATTCAAATGATACATTATGTTAAATTTACATAATAAAGGTAATAACAAAACTACCGAACTTGAATGATCAATCTCATAGTCCAGAGAAAATGACAAAAACGAATCAGTCATAGCGGAGAATTGGTGGATCGCAATGGTCCTGACATGGTACAGGCAAATGAAATGGTGAGTTAAATCAGGTTTTATGGCGCCAAACCTCCCTCTTCCATTGCGATCTTAGGATCACAATTTTATTGACAAAATGTATTCAAGTTAACCTGATACTATAGTGTAACTTGTTCAGTTGACAAATCTAGTGCGCATTACCCTACCTATCAATTGATAGAAATTTACGACAATGTCATTATTAAAGACATCGTGACATGCTCGAAAACGTCGCTGAAAGAGGGTGCGTAAAATTTCAGAATACCTTAAGAAATCTTGAAACCTCGGAATGCTCGTAAAAGGTTAAAAGAAAATATAGTAAGAACTCGTAAAACTATAAATTTTGAAAATCGTAACAACTCGTAAGAGAATATCGTAAATGTGAAGGGGGTTTAACTGGAACCTACCATTTTTACACCATATTTCAAAAGCAGAAAAATTTTTGTTGTTTCTTATGTTTACGTCTGCCCCGTAATTGATAAGTTGTTCTACATGTGCAATGTCTCCTGTATCGTTCATTAACATCTGTACTGCCTTCATCACTGGGGTATTGCCATTCATGTCGACAGCATTCACACTCACTGAATTATTCAACAAGATTTGAAGAATGTCGGGTGTCCCTGTAATTATAACCGTCAACCAATGACCACCGGGTATAAGCCTTACCGCGGGAGACTCGTTAAAACGTAGGGGAGAGTCGCTTTGAACGCAGGAGGAAAGTCGATATTTGACCTAGATCGGAGCACACCAGGTATGTAAAGGAAAAAATCAATTATTTTTATTGATCAAATGTTACAAATGACAGAATCATTTCAGAATGTGTACACACTAAAATGAACCTTTAATTTCATACCAAACACCTCGAACTTTTCCGGGCGGTCAGTGTAAATTTGACGTCATCGCATCTAAAAATCTGATTTTCTCCACAATAGATACATTATATAACAATTGCATGCACCCAATACCTGCACAAGATTGTTATCTAGTAGAGGTACTTCATTGTAACTAAGTGATACATTGTAATACATGCAATTTTATTCATTATTTTTTCAACAACAACGTCAGTCCCGTAGGGAAGAGTCTATTCGAATTGTCTTGAACGTAGGAGAGAGCCAATTTGGATTGTTGTGAACATAAAAGAGACTTGCATTATTTGCAAAAGCTTGAAAAAGGTTTAATAGAATTATGTAAGGGTTTTACTGTACGTGTTGTCAGATGTAAAAAAATGCATTATCAATGTTAACAGCATCTATGTAGAGTTAATAGCAAGGACTACCAATTAACACTTCCAGTCCCTTGCCCGTGCCATGATATTGGTTATTTTTTTTCCTACACTGTCTAAGCTTGTTTTCAGCTTGATCTATTTGAACTTTAAGGTCTTCATTTGGTCTCTCGTGGTACTGACTTTGTTATTCTTCTGGGATATTTTCTATTTCATTTTCTTTTTTGTCCTGTTTTTTTTTCTTATAAGAGGAATAAGCGATAGTTTTGCCGCGTATGCTACACTTAACCATTTCCCATCATAGATGTGAATTTATAGAGTATAAAATGTTGTCAGGATTTTGAGGGTCAGGAAAAGCATATTGCTTCTTCCTGTTTATATCAACGGCATGGTATGACAATTATTTCACACCAAAAAAATGAACTTACATCCTTAACATCTGAACTTAAATTTGTGTTAAAATGCATTATTTGTGTGCATATGCATTTGATTGGTATGATTCATGATAGGATGTCGTTTAAATCGTTCACATCGCTTGTATTTGTAAAGAAATACCATCAGCAGTAAAGAAAAAACGGATAAGTGGAACGGTTAAGATATCTTGCCACTTAATGATCACTGATCAGAGAAATGCGTTATGTCTATAAAAGATAACTTTTTTATATAATATAAGTATGTATCTCATGTGATTTTGACACCATAATAGAAATAATCTTAAAGGTGAACAACATCTTTTAGTATGATCATTTCCTTTCCATATTTCTTTACTTCATTTGCTGAACGGATGTTAATTTTTCATTTTTTTATATTTTCGATTGAACTCTGGGAAATCTTACATAAGCAATGGAAACTGCTTCTTCTCTGTATCGCTAACTTTCATGTGAACCTACAGTTTTAATGTAAAAATGGAGTAATCTCTACACTTATTATATGAATGGAACATTCAAGTACTTTTTAGTCATTGGAACCTTAACTCAGCTACATGAATATCTACACGTAAAATCGTTTAACGGAATTTCGTATGTCTGTCAGTCTATTTCTTATCACATGGAACTGATCTACAATTTTGGACTAATTAGTTTTGGTATTGCCTGAAAGTTTGAAATTTGCATTATTCGCTGCATCTTGTATACAGATTTATGCATATATAACTTTAAATAGGGAACCTTTCGGTGTCGTTGTTTGTGTATCCCACGGCAACTCTAAAAAATTCTATAAGAGCTGTGTATCCCACGCTCGTATACATTTGTCATTTGTTTTTTTTTTTTGGTTGCCATATTTTGCGGTAACCGTCATTTTACTCATTTATATCATTGTCATTTACTTATTGCATATGTTATATATATTAAAGGCTATGGCCAAGTACCGCCATTCCAGTATTTTTATAACAAAAATCATATGTTGGGATAACTACTTTTGTGATGACCATTTTTAAAAATTCCGAAACGCCTTTGTTTAAAAATTGAAGACGGTAATTTGTTTTGTTGAAACTGTAAGTAAAATTGGCTAAATGCACCATAAGATTGCAAAATTTTACCACAAATATGTTTTTGAGAAATCATATTTGTTTAAAAATTATGGATGTAATGAATTCATAAAAGAATGATATTTCATTGTATGCATTTATTTGGTAAAATGAGCGTACTTTTATCAAAATTAACACTTTTTATTTGGTCGATATCTAGGTCATAATGGCGTTAGGAACCCCCTTAACAACAATGTAAAACAATATACAATAGAAAAAGGTGGAAGTTCATATGACACAAGGCATTACAAATGAACAGATGGCCATGCATTTTAAAGACGGGGCTATGAAACAAGAAATGACAAACGAATAAGTATCACTACGTATATAAGTGGAGGTGTCAGGCAAAGACCGGAAAAATTACAGATATCCATGTGCATATAAGTTTGGGGAATAAAGGTAATAACAAAACTACCGAACTTGAATGATGAATCTCATAGTCCAGAGAAAATGACAAAAACGAATCAGTAATACCGGAGAATTGGTGGATCGCAATGGTCCTGACTTGGTACAGGCATTTCAAACAAAATGGTGGGTTAAACCAGGTTTTATGGCGCCAAACCTCCCTCTTCCATTGCGATCTTAGGATCCGGTAATGACCATAGAACACAACATAGTTGTGAGACACAATAGGGATATTGAGGTGATCATCTCAGTACAAAAGACCAGTCAAACACTAATTAAAACAATAAACTACCATATCTTTTAACTCAATTTTGAACTTTTCTACTAGTGGCTGATAACGAAGAAAGATTTTTTTTAGTGATCGTATGAGACGTATTTTCTTATAGCCCTGCTCCAAAAGTCGAAATGATGCAGCGAAACGCATCTAGATATCAAATAAGGGCTCTGCCTCAAGAAATGACAAACGAACAAACGGGCATACATAATAATGCAGGGGATTGAAACTTAGAAATATGAGTGGGCACAGTAGACATCTGGAGACCAACTGGATAGGGACAAAAACCCGCAGGGTATATATGTATATTTATTTGCTCTTCGGCCCGACAATGCATGGACGGGAAAATATCAAGGGGATACATACAATGTAATTAAAGGGTAGAGGTTTGGAAAGAACTGACACCTGCTACTGTACAATACACGTATTAAGCTGTCACAGTTGATAATACAGGTTGTAATATTTTTCAAGGTTTTGCAACTCATATCAGGGGATCAGGATCACTGAGGGCGTTACATATTGCATGAAAGACTGGGTGATGAAAGTCTGAGCAAGGTTTGGGAACTGGTGGGAGTCCTTGATATTAGACCTACATATATGCTGTTAACGTTGATAATGTAGGTACTAGTATCAACATGTACAATGAAGCATTACTTAACCCTTTGAGGCATTTTTCAAGACTTTGCAATGCGTATTGCTATAAATTTTGATTGAAAGCCAGTATGATGCAACTCTCTTCTATGTTCACAACAATCCAAATCGACTTTCCCCAAAGTTCAAGACAATTCGAATCGACTCTCCCCTACGGGACTTACGTTGTTGTTGAAAAAATAACGAATAAAATTGTATGATGACTAAGTAACGATGAAGTACCTCTACTAAATATAAATAACAAACTTTTGCAGGTACTGAGTTCATGCGATTGTCATTTAATGTATTAATTGTGGAGAAAATCAGATTTTTAGATTCGATGTCATCAAATTTACACTGACCGCCCGGAAAAGTTCGAGGGGTTTGGTATGAAATTAAAGGTTCTGGAAGGTCATTTAAGTGTGTACACATTCTTAAATAATTCTAATGTTCGTACAATATTTATTTGTAACATTTGATAAATGAAAATTGATAATTTTATCGTTTACATACCCGGTGTACTCCGTTCTAGGTCAAATATTGACTCTCCCCTACGTTCAAAGCGACTCTCCCGCTGTAACGCTTACACTCGGTGATTACTATCTTCAAGAAAAAAATTGTAGTCAATATGTATTGACACAAATATTGTTTTTCAAATTAAAAGCTTTAATGGTTAAATCACAAACTGTATACGCACCTTGTCGCTGTAAAAACACGTGTAATGCATTTTGGCCGTTTTTGTTGGTTACGTCTACGTTTGCCTTTGCTTCGAGTAGACATTTAATTGCGTTGGCATTGTTACGTCTGACAGCTTCAAGTAAGGATACTCTATTTTCTTCATATTTGTTTGGGTCTGCACCCCGCTGAAGTAAGAGTCGAACCACTGCTTCTAATCTAGTTTGATTAACTGTGGATATAGCTAAGTATAGCATGTCATCTCCGAATATACTATGGAATGATGAACTACTAACATCGCCTAATAATAGTTTAACACCATCAATAGTTGGTCGCCCTGAAACATATGAAACACGAATATTTTAGTGAACTATATATTATATGAATGCTGTTGATTTTTTAAGCTGGCTAAATACTAGAAATGTTGCATTTTCTAACAAAAATGAGACTAGATGTGTTTCAAGAAAAAGACAAAGGAAGAAAATAGCAGACAACGTTCAGACGGAAAACGAAGAGTGGACTTTGAGTGCCATCAAACGGTTGACAACAGCCATCATAACTTATTATCTTTACTTGGTAAGCATTATTATAAAATTACAGGCAGGATGAATTCGGCTATATTGGCTATATCGTGGAGATGAACACGAAAGGGTTAATTACACGATGAAGTGGAAAAATGGGGACACAGGGCCAATCGGTGATGATAATTTTGACTGCTTTTGGAAAAATGAAGGATGGGTAGGATCGGACAATTTTACTTCCTGCATGAGGATCATACGGGTTGTTCTCTTATCGAAACCTACAGCAGGGTTCTTAAACGTGCTAGGAACGTGGCATTTTTCACGGTGCACCACTATGATTTGCTGTCATGTTCCCCGAATTATAAGTTAAAGACCTCTCGGTAATCAGTATGGAGGGACTGTCCGTATATCCACCAGGGTCACACATCCCAGTTGATTTGTGGGCAAAGCGGCCTGATCCGCTCTTTAGTGAACTTTTACCGACAACCTGAGCGCTGTTGTCGGACTATTCGCCACCTTGAACCTGCACGAGTTTTAAGAAAAAGACAATGGAAGAAATAAGAAGACAACAGTCAAATGGCAAACTGTTATCTCCAACGTTCTCACGATGTCTTTCTTTGTTAAACATCATGCACCATTCTTTTTCCGTTTAAATTTCTAAATTGTCAAAACCCTAAGGTTCTTCCTACCCCAGACATAGGTTGGTCTTAGTCATAATTTGGTTTTTCGTTCGACATTTTTTTGGTTTTATTCTTTGCTCTTTATATTCATATAGTGTTTGGAATTTTCAACTTTTGGTAGAGCGCCACTGATTATTCTTGAATAGACGAAACGCGCGTCAGGCATAGCAAAATTTATTGTCTGGAACTTTGTTGTAATTAATATTTCTAACATCCGTGATGGTTAGCGCTGCTGGTGGTGTTTAATTCCCCGAGGTTAACCCGCTCCGGCATCAACACTTTTGTGTTGACGAACACAGCAAAGCTATAAATTATCCGTTTAAATTTTTAAATTGTCAAAACCCTAAGGTTCTTCCTACCCAAGACATAGTTTGGTCTTAGTCATGATTTGGTTCCTCGTTTGACATTTGTTTGTGTTTTATTCTTTGCTCTTCATATTCATATAGTGTTTTGGCATTTTCAACTTTTGGTAGAGCGCCTCCGGTGAGTCTCGAGTAGACGAAACGCACTTCAGGCGTAGCAAAATTTATTGACTGGAACTTTGATGCAATTTATATTTCTAACATCCGTGATGGTTAGCGCTGCTGGTGGACTTTTTATTCCCCGAGGTTAACCCGCTCCGGTATCAACACTGTCGTGTTGACGAACGCATCAAATAAATCTATAAATTATCAGTTTAAATTTCTTAATTGTCAAAACCCTAAGGTCTTAGTTATAATTTGGTTTCTCGTTCGACATTTTTTTGGGTTTTATTCTTTGCTCTTCATATTCATATAATGTTTGGCATTTTCAACTTTTGGTAGAGCGCCGTGAATAGACGACACGCGCGTCAGGCGTAGCAAAATTTATTGTCTGGAACTTTGTTGAAATTTATATTTATAATGTATTTAAATTCCCGGCGTGATCAATATCAATATCACTCCGTACACGTTATCACATTTCCAATGGGGGTGTCACAACCCCCGCCCCCGGAATAACGAATAACGTAATAAAAGGACAGAATACCGTTAAAAAAGACTGGAATACCGAATACTCTAAAGATCACGGCGTACGCGTACCAAAAGCATAAAAATTCGGAACATCGCGTACCGCGTACCACACCTTGGCGTACCGAATACCCTTTAAAAAAGCACGGAATACCGCGTACCAAAAGAGCTGTGACACCGTCTCCAATGGTCGTTGGACAGACCATTATAGACACATGACCCCTACACTGCAAGTGCTATATGTAAATATATTGTAATATGCCGGGGTATTCTTAATTAAAAAATCCAGCAAAGCAATGAACCATCTATTGGACTTCCAACGTACATGCATGTACATGTTGTGTTCGGCATAGCATTTTACGGACTTTTGAATTTTTATTTTTAAATTAAAATAATCTTCCGTATATTCTACATAACACTGAAACATAATTTGTAAAGTATTTTCTAAAATTGTGCTAGCCAAATAACTAAATAATTAAAGTTACCTATAGAACAATATGCATAAAGAGCAGTGATTCCACCAATCCCTTTATGGATTACATTACATCCTCGAGATATCAGTTTATTCACAACTCCATACATTCTATGTTTGCATGCAAGAATAAGGGGCGAGTCTTCTCCATCTGGTGTAGCGTTCGGATTGGCTCCCTGTATTAATAGTTCTTTAACATCGGATTCAATGGTTGAAGCACTGGCATATGTGTTGAAAGCTAACGCTAGTGTGGAAACTTTATGAATTTCTTCAATGATTTTTACAGATACACCACCGCATATGAATGCTTTTAGTGAATCTAAATAAAAAGTAAATTATCATAAATGAGAATGTAATTTAAGTCGAAGAATACAAATGCTATTTAAATATATCAACATATCTAGTTATAAAATTGGGTTTTTTATTGTTTCAACATTAAATCGGTTGTAATTTTCATTCCATATTAAGTACGGTAGAGGTAATATGACCATTAACATATCGCATCAATTACTATCACGAGACCCTCATATCTCACGCTGGGTATTCGGATACATATAACTGGTTGGTAACACAAGACTTGGTCAGCTAACAATATTATATACAGATAATGACTTTTTATGAGGTTAATGGTCGTTTTTATCACAAACGATCATCCCAATTGCCGAGTTAAAAATCTTATCTCGAGATCAGGCGGCACTAAGTTACCGGTATACTCAAGCCCAACAGTCTCATATAGCCCTGTAGTTTCAGGCGATACCGAGCTTAACTTGAACCCAACTGAATAACTACTATGTGAACCAGCATAAAAAAATTGTGTCCTGCCACCATCACACTTGCCATGTAGGTCAACAGGTCCCTTTAAATTATCTTCATCATTTTCGACCACAAGTCAAGACGTCGGCTGCTCAAGATAGTGCGGTCGCAAGACATAAGACGATAATTGAGGCGCCTGATTAGCACTTATTCCCGACCCATCCCTAACTGAGACATCAACCGAAATGTCGACTTCAGAATGTGTCTTTCTTAACATCTCATTTGAGCATGTAGCGTTCTTCATAAATTGATTAATCTTGAGACACATTCATGACATTTGTTATTTTTTTGTTGTTCACTGCACTTGAAAATTACTGGATTTTGATGTCAAGAAGCAGAATCCTGCTTTTCTAAAATAATGCAGATACTTGATAATTCTTTTATAATGATATTTCATGTATGACTATCATAACTATCGTGACATTTGAATGTTTTGATTGCAATTGATCAGATGATTGAATATCCCACATCTGTGTCTGGTAGATATTTTCACTACATGTTTTTAATATGTATAAACCGCCAGCAGATGCGGGGAGTTGTGAGCCATGTAGATGTCTGTCAGATTGAACTGTCCAAAATAATAAAACCAAGGTACGTTACGACAGAACTTGGTTGAATGGATGTATAGATGAAGTCTTAGTCTCAATGACTTACTACACAGGCAAAATGTGGACTGCGTTTAACACGCGTCTGACGTACGTTAAACGCATGTCATCTGACGCATATTAAATTGGCGTTTCTAACCGCGTACGTTTGACACACGTTAAAAAATTATGTTGGCAATATTTTTATTTCATAATAAAAGACACTAAATAAATAACTCACTAAATTCATACATTCAAGGAATTTATACGTCTGACGTATGGTAAACGTATGTTTGACGCACGTTTAAAAACTTACGTCTGACGTATGTTTTGACAATTATTTGACATATGTAAACCGTACGGCGGTTAGAAACATATGTTTAACGTATGTTTATACGCTACGTCAGACAACCGTTTTTACAAATGTACGTCAGACATATGTCTACATTTTTCCTGTGTAGTATATGAGACTCGAGACTCAACAGACTCCTTACGTCACTTCGTTCAAATGGCTTTGAAAGACAATAATTCGTAAAAGTTAATGATTTATTAGGTGACATATGATAACTTCTGTACAGCATTTTTGCAACAGCTTATCTATATATATTTGGTAGATTTTATTCTACGGGCCAACAGACAACTTACTCTATATAGTTTTTTATATCTTTTTTTTTAGATTAGCAAGCAACATGTAATTCTGTAAGCTAACCAAACACATTTTTTAAATTAAATTAGGAATAACCCATGAGAAGAGGTTGTGAAAATTATGTTGAATTGTAAACTTTTGTTGATACAAGATTGCTACAGGTTGCCAATATGCCCAGGCCCTCCGTCACATTACAACAGTTAAAAAACTACTCTAACAATATTCTCATTATTCGTGTAGACTTTGTTTAACTCGAAACTCAAAATAGTATAATAAGATTAATATACAAAAATTGTTATGGTTCTAATATTTTAAGAAAAAGATCGTTTTTGTAGTGCATCTTGAAAATAAATATTTTCAGTGGTTCTAAAGATAAAAAATTTGGTTGATTAAAAATTTTCAATAAAAAATTACATGGTCCAAAAACAATTTTACAGAAAAAATATTTGTAATCCTTATTTTCAAAATCAATTATTGTATATATGAATAATTATCTCTTCAAAGAACTGTTTACAGAACCATATCATATCTGATCAAATAAAAAAGTTATTGGGTAAATTATCCTGTCCATCGATGTTTGTTTATTGCGCTATGTATGACACTTAATGAGATGCAAATTAGTGAATATGACATCACTAATGAGATCGGCGAACAAAATATCAATCCGCTTTGCATGTATTCTTTATTAATCATTTAATATTATCACATCAGATAGGCGTCTGACATACTTGTACAAAATTTGAAAGTTTTAGAACATAATTGCGAGTAAAGCGACAAAAAAATGATTTGGTAAAGGAACTATATTGCAAGCGTGTATTGATATTCCAATTGATAGGTTTTTTGTGAACCGCCGGAAAAACCATCTGCTAGCTTACCGAAAGGCTATCGCTAATCGTTAGCGATTACCTCGGCTAAAAAGTTGGATTTTTGCCCCTTTTAGGCCATAATTTCTTAACAAAAAATGGAAAACCTAAAACAATCATGCAAATCAATAACTTAATGGTAATGAACATTATTGAAAAATAAAAAGTCAATCAGTCAACCAGAACTTAAGTTATTGCGGATAACTAATAAAAGTTTCATTTTTAGCCCCTTTTTGGCCCCTTATTTCAAAACGAAAGAAGAACAGACACCCAAAATCATCCACATCCTTTCTTTTATTGTAAGTATTCTTTCGTTTTTAATATTACTGTAAAGGTTCATAGCATTTGGTCAACCAAGACAAAAGTTATTGTGGAAACAATGGACAAAGTCGCTTTTTTGGCCCCTTTAGGGCCCATAATTTCTAAACGGAATGATAAAATGATCCCAAAAGGGGAGGTGCACATCTTCAATATATATGTAATCACGGTGTAAAATTTCAGAAAGATCAAGTGTGTTTTTTGAGATTCAGAATACACAAGACAAGAACCCCTTAACGCGACGGACGGACAGACGGACGGACGGAGTGACCCAACTCCTAGACCTGCTTTCGCTTTCGGTGACCCAGGTTGAAATAGGTCAAATATCTACCATTAGTGTAACCATGAACCTTGAATTAAATTTCTCAATGTGTAATGCGTGTATTCGTTACAAGGAAAGGGCTGAATTGTGGTAAAGTAATATGGAAAGGAAATTATCATATAAAAATAGTTTGTTCATTTCTTGAATTAATCTTGTTATGGTGTAATAATTATGTAAACTGTCATCTTCAAAGGGATATTGTCTACGATTTTTTTTTTACTAACATAAAAAAGCCAACAGACAACTTTTCTTGTTTGAACAACAAAAATACAGCTATAGTACCTAATTAATCTAAAAATCGAAAAATATTATTTGTAAAGCTTTACAATAATTCATATTCATGGGCTTAATCTCGCCTTAAGCATGCGCACTGTTTTTAATTTTGTTTATAAACATTGCTTGTTCAAAATCGCGGTCAGTACACAGTATCTCGAGGTTTTAGTCCGTGGAAATATTCACGGCGACTCGTGTATTATAATAATTGAAGATGATTTAGCTAGTTCACATTGAATTTATTTGACTTGTTCACCATATTAAAGTCTTCAGGAACAAAACATCCGAGATCCCGATCGATTGCCGTATTAAATACACTAAAATTATTTCTGTCGTCACGAATGTAAACAAATAATCAATCAACTTGTTCAAAAAATTTGAACGAAATAAACCAAGTTTAAGGCAAATTTGGTAACAAATTAATATGCACAGTTTTCTTTTACTACATTTTGGTCAAAATGACATTAGAAAATTGGGGATAAAATATGATTTTGGTAGACAATATGCCTTTAAATGTGATTAGTCTCTGATTAGTGCTCATAAATTCGTAAAATATCTTTATTGTTCCACCTTTCCGTTTCAATTTACCTCTCCGTATTTTAAAAACTTCTCACAAATGATGGCGTGTTTGATATGTGTACACATGGATTTGTAGTAATTAAAGTTTTTTTTTTGTTGGGGCAAATTTTAAAAATTCCGAAAGACCTTTGTTTTAATAATTGAAGGACGCAATCATTTAAGCTTGAAATTGTAAGAAAAACTTTCTGGATGTACCAAAGACCAGAAATGAAATTCAAATAATTCATATAATTTGGGTTTTTTTTAAAGGGGAAATGCATTTTTCAAAGTATGATATTTCATATTACGCAGGTTAGACCTAGACCTAGGTTGGTATTGCATATGTCTAATATAAGGCTATCAGTATTTACAGGATGCTTTATCATTCAACATTCACAGGACACTTTGACATTGTGAAACCTTAAGCTTGTTCGTCGAGAATTTTGTTCCTGATTCTCCTATGCGAGTTTCGAGATGATATAGTTTGTTGTGTAGATTGTCTATTTCCTTGTCTTGTTCTTTAAGGGATAGTTTTAGCTGTTCTTTTTCTTTTACGCCAGAAACTATAAGTTCTGCCTGTTTTTTAGCAGGTGTCTCTGTTCTCGTCAATTTGTTCTTGTTGACTGTTTATTTTCTGAATAAGTGGCTGAAGCCGTTTTCAATACATTGTTGAATTTGAGTTTCAAATGTTTTTGAAAGGGTTTGTATTATTATGCCCCCAAGTTTCTCAGTAACCACTGGAATTATTTGTTCTAAGACTTGTGGGCTTGCCAATGCTTCAATGAATTTGTCTGTAATAGACTTCCTTGGTGCAGGAGTTTTCTTTGTGTTATCAACGTCTGATTGAGCAGGGGCTCGTGTATCACCTACGGAGTTGCGACGCCTCATCTGTCGCTCATTTTATTTTACTGTCGGTAGCAGGTCATCGGGACTTTCGGGTGCTAATCTCTTTTTATTTGTTACACTAGGGTTAGTATTGGGCAAGTATGTAGGTTGCGAACTTGCTAAGGATTGGTCTTGATCATTTTCGGCCATATTGGTTTGATGTAAACAACATGTACTGTTCAAATGTTCTAAGTATTCTAACCACTTTCTATGTTTTAAATCCTTTCAACTTTTGGTATTGATGAGTAATTTAGTGTTTATGTTTATATCTACTGATAGATTTTTTTACAATATATAAAAATCCCCAAACAAGTAGTACACGTCCATCCTATTTCTTTCGCATGTCCGATGCATTTTTCAAAGTATGATATTTCATATTATGCAGTTTATTTGAAAAAATGTGTGTTCTTTAATTGAAATTAATATACATTTCATTTGGTCGATATCTAGGTCAAAATGGTGTTATGAATCACATTTATAGGTACATGTGTATGTTGAGCAAAAACATTTTGTTGCTTTGTGTGTCCTAGTCTAAATACTTCGTGCTGATCGCTTGTTTCATATCTATATATTATACCCTCCGATTCATTCGGTGTCCGTCCGTCCCCCGAAGGTTTCCAGATGATAACTTGAAAACTCGTTAATTGATTTAAAAGATATCTTATACAGTTGTTAAGTACATTAAAATACAGGCACATTTTAATTTTGAGGGTGATTGATGAATAACGTGACAGGATATCATTAAAGGTTAGTGAGGACACCAGTCATGTGACCAAAAACAGCTAAACATGCAAAAAAAGGTGCAAATGTCACAAATGCATTGAAAATTGTGTTAAATGATTTCAATCATTCCTTCATTTATAAAATTTTCAAATAAAACAAGGGAGATAATCCACTTGAAAAATGACTAAAAAATTACAAAGATTTGTATTGTAGACAGAAAAGTAAGCTGGTGACCCCCAATTTTTATTGTTTTATTTCAAAATATATTGTATTTCATTGATTTTTATCAAATAAAATTAAAATATAAATTCGTGGATTTTTTCTGCGACAAGATTTTATGCTAATTACTTGGTCTTTCCTATATAATCTATAGTAATTTGGGAAAACTTTGAGCCTAAATTTTGGGAAAACAAGCCTGGAAAGGGGGTCCAATATTTTTACACAAGATAAAGTATATACCTAATACTGATATATAAAAAAGTTGGACATTTTAAATTCGGCATTATTATTGGGGTCAGGTGTCCTCACTAACCTTAACGTCACATTTCATGCCTTATCTTTTTTAAAAAATGGTGTAAATGTCTAGGTTTTTTCCTTGTACTCCGATATCCTCGCTCCTGGGTTTGTCTTCCTGTTTTGAACGATTTGCTACAAATATTTCTCGGGTGTGACAATTCATTTTTTTTTCACTGATTCATTTGCTGTTGATTAGAGGTTACTCTTTTAAATATATGCATTTAGAATATAACTAAATTAATTAAACTCGTTTGAGTACTTTGTATCTATATTGTCAAAAACCAAACATGATTCCAAATCCAGGCATAGATTGATCTCAAATAAGCACTATGCTGTAAAAATAATATTTTCATTTTTTTCTTAAACCTTTTGGTTTCGATGGCTTAAATAGGCGAAACGCACTTAAGCCAAAGCCTGGAGCACTGTTGTAATTTAGATTCTTATCAATCCTTATGGTGGAGTTTTAAATTCCGAAGATAAGTAATCCGTTTTAAGTGTGCAAACAATACATTAACGCTTACAATGTAGATATTGTGTGTGTTAATTTCTAGACTGGCGAAAACTATACGGTTCTAATGATTTTATTCGCCAGGAACTGGGCTGTAATTTGTTTTTTGACATTGAATTATTCCCATGTTCACCAATATATTCACCCGAGAAATAACAGGCTATTGTTCACGCCAGAAATCTGAAGGCGTGAAAAAAAATATTGTGTAAGATTTAAAACAAGGAAAAGGAATTGAAAAATAGGGTTGTAGGTAATCATCGAGTTCGAGTTCGAGTCAGAGTTAGAGTTTGAGTTAAAGTTCGAGTTAAAGTTCGAGTTACGATTCGAGTTCGAGTTAAAGTTCGAGTTAGAGTTCGAGTTATTATTCGAGTTCGAGTTAAATTTTTTAGCTAACTCGAAACAGTGATTTTCATAGCAATAATCGAGTTACGACTCGAGTTCGAGTAAGAGTTCGAGTTACAGATCGAGTTAGAGTTCGAGTTACAAAACGAGTTGTTTATTTTTTTTTTTTTGCATACTTTCTTGATCATTTATACATGTATTTGCAACTCTGCTACATGTAACCAGCAATCTACTTTGAGATACTAACTTAGTAAGTACTGATTCATGTGAATAATGCGGTTACAGATAAAAACCCGACTTCAAAGGAAATATATTTACATCCGATGTTTATTGTTCTTCTTAAACAAATTCGGACATCTATTGAAATGCTTCTGACGCAAAACTTCTAACACAGTGTTATGAAAGGGAGCAACCATTTGATTTTTTGGGGGAGGGACGGGGCGGAGGAATGGTTATGATGAATTTGAAATAAAAAGCAGGATGCAAAAAATATGGAAAGTAAAAGGCTGGACGGTGCTCTGAACAAGAGGCTCCCAGGAGCCTGAATCGCTCACCTGGTCTTCATGACAACCCTATGAAGACTTTTGTATAGCTAAATGAGCTGAATTTTTAAGCATGAAAAAGCTTTTCTCTATCTGCATCGTTTTCATTCTAAATAATCAAAAAACACTATTATTCAACTTTTAAGGGGCTGTAACCCCTATAAGGGGTTATCAGACAACTTCAACCCTATGGAGACTTTTGTAGAGCTAAATGAGCTGAACATTTAAGCAAGCAACAGCTTTTCTCTATCTGCAATAGTTTTCATTCTAAAGGCCGAAAACATGAAACAACGCTATTTTTCAAACCTTTAAGGGGCTGTAACCCCTATAAGGGATCATTTGACGACTTCGACCCTATGAAGACTTTTGTAGAGCTGAATGAGCTGAACATTTAAGCAAGCAACTTCTTTTCTCTATCTTCAATAGTTTTCATTCTATAAGCCAAAAACACTATTTTTGCCTTTAAGGGGCTGTAACCCCTATAAGGGGTCATATGACAACTTCGACCCTATGAATACTTTTGTAGAGCTAAATGAGCTGAACATTTAAGCAAGCAACAGCTTTTCTCTATCTGCAATAGTTTTCATTCTATAGGCCAAAAACACTATTTTTCGCCTTTAAAGGGCTTTAACCCCTATAAAGGGTCATCTGACAACTTTGACCCCATGGAGACTTTTGTAGAGCTAAATGAGCTGAACATTTTAGCAAGCAACAGCTTTTCTCTATCTGCAATAGTTTCATTTTATAGGCCAAAAACACTATTTTTCGCCTTTAAGGGGTTGTAACCCCTATAAGCGGTCAACTGACAACTTTGACCCTATGGAGACTTTTGTAGAGCTAAATGAGCTGAACATTTAAGCAAGCAACAGCTTTTCTCTATCTACAATAGTTTTCATTCTATCGGCCCAAAACATGCAAAAACGCTATTTTTTAACAATTAAGGGGCTGCAACCCCTATAAGGGATCATCTAGGGGCTGTTAACCCTATAAGGGGTCATCTGACAACTTCGACCCTATGGAGACTTTTGTAGAGCTAAATGAGCTGAACATTTAAGCAAGCAACAGCTTTTCTCTATCTGCAATAGTTTTCATTCTATAAGCCAAAAACACTATTTTATGCCTTTAAGGGGCTGTAACCCCTATAAGGGGTCATCTGACAACTTCAACCCTATGAAGACTTTTGTAGAGCTAAATGAGTGAACATTTAATCAAGCAACAGCTTTTCTCTATCTGCAATAGTTTTCATTCTTAAAGCCAAAAACACTATTTTTGCCTTTAAGGGGCTGAAACCCCTCTAAGGGGTCATCTGACAACTTCGACCCTATGAAAACTTTTGTAGAGCTAAATGAGCTGAACATTCAAGCAAGCAACAGCTTTTCTCTATCTGCAATAGTTTTCATTCTATAGGCCAAAAACACTATTTTTCGCCTTTAAAGGGCTTTAACCCCTATAAAGGGTCATCTGACAACTTTGACTCCATAGAGACTTATGTAGAGCTAAATGAGCTGAACATTTTAGCAAGCAACAGCTTTTCTATATCTGCAATAGTTTCATTTTATAGGCCAAAAACACTATTTTTCGCCTTTAAGGGGCTGTAACCCCTATAAGCGGTCAACTGACAACTTTGACCCTATGGAGACTTTTGTAGAGCTAAATGAGCTGAACATTTAAGCAAGCAACAGCTTTTCTCTATCTGCAATAGTTTTCATTCTATAAGCCAAAAACACTATTTTTGCCTTTAAGGGGCTGTAACCCCTATAAGGGGTCATATGACAACTTCGACCCTATGAATACTTTTGTAGAGCTAAATGAGCTGAACATTTAAGCAAGCAACAGCTTTTCTCTATCTGCAATAGTTTTCATTCTATAGGCCAAAAACACTATTTTTCGCCTTTAGAGGGCTTTACCCCCTATAAAGGGTCATCTGACAACTTTGACCCCATGGAGACTTTTGTAGAGCTAAATGAGCTGAACATTTTAGCAAGCAACAGCTTTTCTCTATCTGCAATAGTTTCATTTTATAGGCCAAAAACACTATTTTTCGCCTTTAAGGGGTTGTAACCCCTATAAGCGGTCAACTGACAACTTTGACCCTATGGAGACTTTTGTAGAGCTAAATGAGCTGAACATTTAAGCAAGCAACAGCTTTTCTCTATCTACAATAGTTTTCATTCTATAGGCCCAAAACATGCAAAAACGCTATTTTTTAACAATTAAGGGGCTGCAACCCCTATAAGGGATCATCTAGGGGCTGTTAACCCTATAAGGGGTCATCTGACAACTTCGACCCTATGGAGACTTTAGTAGAGCTAAATGAGCTGAACATTCAAGCGAGCAGCAGTTTTTCTCTATCTGCAATAGTTTTCATTCTATAGGCCAAAAACACTATTTTTCGCCTTTAAGGGGCTGTTACCCCTATAAGGGGTCATCTGACAACTTCGACCCTATGGAGACTTTTGTAGAGCTAAATGAGCTGAACATTTAAGCAAGCAACTTTTGATGCTGAAGCAGTAGGGTGCATCAGATTTCATCTATCTCTTATACTTTTTTATTTACAAGCCAAAAACAGTAGTCTGACCCCCCTGGTCTATTTTTAGTAACGGTGGCCATGTTTTACACAGATCAAAAATCGAAACACAAGTTTGGTGCAGGATCATTCATACCAAGGTTTATTAAATTCTGTTCAGTAGTTTCAGAGGAGAAGATTTTTGAAAAATTGTTAAGAGACGACGACGACGGACGCCAAGTGTTCGGTCCAGGTGAGCTAATAAAAAGGCAGGGTGGTGTTTCTGCCTGAAAAAGACTATGTTAAGTTTAAAAATAAAAATAAAAAATGCTCGCAATACAAAAATTCCAGGCTTCGATTTTTCAAAAATTATAAGGCGGGACGAAGAAAATATCCATACCCCCCAAAAAATCTAATGGACGTTCCCTAACTGTTCAATTGTTGTTGTCTTCATCTAAGAAACTTGATAGAAAACAAGTAAATCTGTGAGCTATTGCTCACAAGTGATACACCCGCTCCCAAAATAATGCCTTGCGTTAAAAAGTATTCGGTAAAGTACCTGTTACAGGAGGTATACATAAGATAGAGTTTAAAAAAAAAACAGACATTTACGTCATACAGATCGCAATGGAAGGGGGAGGTTTAACCCACCATTTCTTTTGAAATGCCTGTACCAAGTCAGGACCATTGCGGTCTTCATTTTGTCTGGTATATCTCCCTTGTTTTGTCTTGTCTTATGGACATTTGAGATTGATTCTCCAAGTTCGGTAATTTTTTTATTACCTTTATTTGCTCAGAAAATTACGGAATGACGAACGAAAGAACGGACGGATGGACAAGGTAAAACAGGAAACCCCCTCTTCTTCAAAGCGATGCTTGGCTGACATGGAAAGGGGAGGCACGTTACACCTCATCATAAGGGGAAAACCATTTGATCTGGGGGCTGGAAGTTTTTGTAAATAAATAGTCTGGCCTGGAAAAGTTGGAAATAAATAATCTGGCCTCTGTTTGCAAGAAAATAAATAATCTGTCCCAAGATCCTTGATCAATTAAGCTATTGTATGCAGAAAATAGCGTAGCGGCGAAAAAAAAATATTCTGGCCCGCAAAATTTTGAAAGTAAATAATCTGTCTCGACCGAAACTGCCAGCCCTCCCCCTCAGAATCAAATGGTCGTCCCCTAATAAAGCTGTGTACCATATTTGAAATCAATTCTTTCAGCAGATACCGTTAAATCTGTTACGACAAATTGTCCTATTTTTTACCCTTAAAATGTCTAAGTTCGCTAAGAAAACAGAGAGTAGATGCGCGACTCTCCTGAAAAGGGGGAGGCACGGTACAACTCACGGACGGACGGACGGACAGACTGACGGACAAGGTGATTGCAATATGACCCCCCTCTTATGAGTGGGGATATAATATTTTCAGATATTCAAAGACAAAAGACGGGGATTCCGCCGTGTTGGTCCAGTACCGAAGAATATGTATACCAATTTTTATTATACTCCCGATTGTGAATTGGGCGGGAGAATCTCCTGCCCAATCAATAATCGGGGTACATATATGCTTCTTGTCCACAGTCTTTGTGACATTACGTAAATATGTACATTTATTGGATTTTAATCATATTTACACATATATTTATAAATTAGTATATTGCAAGGTGACAACAGTTTAAAAGAAGCAGAGGTACCAATAGGGTATCCGTATGTCAAAGGTCCGAAAAGGCAGAGATAAAACCAGTAAACACCAACAAGTGTTATGTTTGACAACATTCATGTAATTGCGCTTAAGTAAATATCCAACTCGAACTCTTACGCGATCTGTAACTCGAACTCTAACTCGAACTCAAGTAGTTATTCGATTATTGCCATAAAAATCACTGTTTCGATTCAAATTTCAACTCGAACTCGAAAAATAACTCGAACTCGAGTCGTAACTCGAACTTTAACTCGAACTCGAGTCGTAACTCGAACTTTAACTCGAACTCTAACTCTGACTCGAACTCGAACTCGATGATTACCTACACCCGAAATATAGACTGTTATCTATCATTTATGATTCGTTTTTTGTCATTTTCTCTGGACTATGAGATTGATCATTCGGGTTCGGTGGTTTTGTTGTTGCCTTTATTTAAGAATATCTTTTTAACTAAGATAGACGATAATAAGATGTGGAATAATTGTAAAGGCGAATGTAAGATTTATTTAACGTCGGTGAGTATACATCAGTGATGTATACACAAGTCAAACAATTAACACGGCCAGGACCCTACGTCACACGCAAGGATACCGTTTTCAGTTTTTGTCGGGAATTTGGTCCGCCTCAAGGTAAGTTGACACTTGGTTCTACTTGATAACAAATATATACTGAAAAACTTACTAGTGCATTTGGTGGCACCAAACTCGAGCTACATTATCGCTATATTCGGCCTCTTAAATGTGCTTCGTTCTATGCAAACACCTCTGTACAGTTCAGTGGCCGGCATATATATGTGGCGGGTTAAACAAGGTTTTTGCACTCTACATTTCCCTTATTCATAACCTTGAACAAAGCACAAAAATGTATCTATAAAAATAACGACTAACCTAAAGTTTTACACTTTTGAATTACAGTTTTCCCATCATGCTTGAAATTGACATCAGCGCCTGCTTCAAGAAGAGCAAGTATGTTATCTCTCATATACGAACTATCTCCATCTATAGAAATCATAAGCAAACTTTCTCCCTTGTAGGTTTCATTCGGATTACCACCTCTCTTCAGGAATTCAGGAATCAGACTTGGGCATTTCTTTATCGCAAGAAGATAGCAACTTTTACAACCGGGTTTATTAGTTTGACCAGCAAATTTAGAATCAGCGCCATTTTCAAGAAGAATCTTAGAGTTTAATGAGTTTCCTTTTTTCAATGCCATAAACAATGGTGACTGATGAATGACTCTTGTCCTTGACATTTTAACCCATACTGAATTTACGTTCGCTCCATTGTTAAGAAGAACATTTAAAGTTTCGGGACAATCGATAGTTTCCGATGCATATTGAATGGCAGAAAGTTTCCTTTCTAAAGTCCCAATATTTACATTAGCACCACACTGACATAAAATTTCGATTCCTTTGCTGTCAAACTCTTCCACTAAAAGCAACATGGCCGTTCTACCGTCTGGTAGTACCTCGTTGATATCGAGTTTTCCAACGGTCTGTAAACATTGAACAACTTCCATCTGTGATGTACCCATTTTTCTTGATTTTGCAGCATAGTAAAAGGCATTTCTGTATTCTATTTTCTTTCCTGACTGCTTAAAAGCATGAAGTTTCCTTAAATCTTGGTCGTAAATTTCTTTTAAAATGAAGGAAACCATCTCCAAATTTCCCGTTTTACAAGCTATATGCAAGACCGATTGTTGAAAATCAAAGTAGTAATCAGCTGATAACACTTTTGGATCTGCACCTATTCCAAGTAACTTTCGAACCAATTCAATATTTTCTAATTCTACAGCAAAATGGATCATGTGTTTTCTATCGTATTGAAAATTTAAGATATTGTCTGGTTCGGTATCACACAGTGCGAAAAGTATTTCAAAATCTTTTTTCCTGATAGCTTGTACTATCGGGTCTTTGCAGCTCTTGTTGTTCATTTTGTATGAAAGTTATGTTCAAAACATTTCTGGTAAGTTAAATATATCCATCTTTAAAAGTTAAAACAGCTCGAGTTAAAACCTTTCAACTACCGAAGATACTGAAACAGTCAAAGCGGATTTTTTTTCAAATCACATATTTAAATAAAGTTGATCTATACAACCATGTAAAGGAACTTCACAAGTTTTAGATAAGAGGGCAAAATATATTTCATTATGCAACCCTGATATATCCTATTTATCTGATTAGGCCAAGGTTGACATTATACGTAACTTAAACTGTGCATAGACAAGTACGAGGCATAAAAGAATTAACTATCTACATCAATAATTAAATAAACCAATTCCAATGTTGACTATCTGTTTTAGACCATGGTACTTCTTTAATTTTGAAACATTTCCAATAGGCAAACACGTGACGAGATTGATCAAAATACAGTGTAGTAAGGACATTTAACTATTTAATATGTTAGTGAATAGTCTTCTCGTGTATTTTAGAGAAACAAAGTGGTTTATCAAGAATCATCAATTATTTATAACGAATAAACTGTTAAATTACCCCAAACTGAACAGGAACTCATCAACAAGGTTTGATAGGTTAATCATCATAGTAATAATTTGTTTCCCCAGTTTGGTATTTTTTGATTTATTGTAATATGCTCTTCATAATCATATAGTGTTTGGCATTTTCAATATTTTAGGTAGAGCGCCTCTGATGAGTCTTGAATAGACGAAACGTGCGTCAGGTGTAGCAAAATTTATTGTCTGGAACTTTATTCTTATTTTTATTTGGAGTACCAGTGTTTAATATTCCTTTTGAATTTTGTAAGGCCTGGAAAGAGTTGGAAATTAATAATCTGGCCTCTGTTTGCAAGAAAATAAATAATCTGTCCCAAGATCCTTGCTCAATTAAGCTATTTTTGTATGCAGAAAATAAATATACTTGCCGCTTAACGGCCAAAAATAAATATTCTGGACCGCAAAATTTTGAAAATAAATATCTGTCTCGACCGAAAATGCCAGTGCCCCCTCAGAATCAAATGGTCGTCCCCTAAAGACCATAATTTGACTATTTTTGCCTAGGTGAACTTTTAAAGAGGTAAATTGTTCATACTAGGGACCACTAGGTTTTTTTCTTGCTAATTGCTTTCGTATCAATGTTTTATACGGAGAAAATATGATTATTTTCAAAATATGTTTACCCAAGGAAAAGTGTTTTTTTCAATATCAAGTCTTTAAAGGGAACAGGTGCATTACTATTACCGAATACCTTATCTTTATGTGGAAAGAAAAAGAAGACAAAATGCTTAGAATTTTAAACCCATTTTCAGCCAAGTCTGATTGTCATTTTCTGAACTCTCCTGTGGTACTCCTTTGCTTATTTTTAGCTTCATAAAAACGAGATACTAAATGAGCAGCTGTATCTCAAACTCTCAGAAAAAGAAGACACAATGTTAGCAACTAGGACACCAAAAATAAAAGTTAAACAAGAACCAATCATATGTAGCTAAGTGCATCATCGGGTGAAGATGCGTTAAAACATGTGAAACAAGAGACTCCGTACGAGGAAAAATGTCATGCCCTCCAAACCTGATTATTAAGGAATGCTTCTATGCCCATTTATGAAAGTACGGTTGCATATAGTGTTCGGGTCCGCCCATTTGTCTGTCCATTTGTCCGTCAGGGCATATGTTTTTGGACATATCCTTGTTTTGCAATTATGGAAAGTTGCTGCTGCAGGAAGGAAAAAGTTTTTAACTCTTTCCTCGTACAGAGTCTCTTGTTTCACATGTTTTAACGCCTCATTTGAGAAGTGTCAGTTAGCCAGCTCCAGCATCAGCACTTTAGTATTTAAGATTACACCAAAGCTATAAAAGTCCATGTAAAGTTTAAACTGTTTAAACTCTAAAGCTCCTCCTGCCCCAGACATATGTTAATCTTAAGTCAGTAATTAAGTGTCAGTTCTGCATAATTTGTTTTTTTTATTAATCTTTGCTCTTCATATTCACAAAGTGTTCAAGGCATTTTGAATCTTTTTGATAGAGCTAGACGAAATGCTTGCCAGGCGTAGCAAATAAAGATAATAACAAAATTACAGAACTTGGAGGACAAATCTCAATGTCCAAGAGAAGACAAAAAAATGGTCCTGACTTGGTACAGGCGTTTCGAATGAAATGGTCGGTTAAACCAGGTTTTATGGCCCGTCAAACCTCCCTCTTCCATTACGATCTTAGAGTCCGATAGTAACAAAAAATGCAACACGGTTGTGAAGATATACTCTCTCAAAAAAGTTACGCAACATATAAAGATATTTAAAATACCATTGAAATAAAAACTATTGAATTTCAACAAGAATTGTCTTACGAATGTGAAATTTTGCAGAATTATTTAGGAATGATTAATTTTACGTGTGATATAAACAAAATTCAAAATTACCAGTCAACAAAGGCGCAGCGCCAACTGTAGTAATACCGACTAAATGATAAAATTACGACTTCACTTGTGTTCTCTCGGTTTCTAAAGGAATGCTGCATACGATCTTCTGGCTCCCATTTTCACACATATTGAAGCCTTTGCTCCCATACCCCACGTTTTTAGAAACATCGGGTGGCGCTAGCGCTTGCGCTTATCCAACTTTGAAAAATAATAAATATTGATAGTCTTAGCTAACATCCAATAATTCGGTAACCAATATTTGAAACGGTTAATACTTTTTTGGTTCCATAACCATGCAAAAATCTTCCTTTCTTTGATACCATCATTATCACAACGATAATCCCGTCTTAAACATCAGACTGAACATGAGGAGTGAATTTCCCCCGCACACGACATATCGGTTGAAGGAGTTTTGAACACGGGAATTCTCCTTTGATTATTCATCCAGAGTGATATCAGCACCAAAACATTGTCGTGAACTAAAATACCAATTTTTACAAAGTAAGCTTCTGCAAAACATTTTAACAAATGGCAAACAGTACGAGAAGGACGGTTCAGAGATTTTGAAATATTTGGCGGAGTGTAGTGCATCAAGAGTCAAATTGATACATGGGAATCCTTACCAATAACATAACAAACGTAAAACACAAGACATTTTTGCTTTTTAAAGACCTTCTGAAAATTTTGATCTTATGAAAAATCGTGCATCAACTGATTAAATTGGATCTGCGCATGCGCCAATGCCTAATTGCACAATCAAAAACCACGGAGAAAAGGCACAAACCTGTGGGTTATAAAAATCTGATATTGAAATCTTGTGCGGAACGTTCTTTTTGAATATGGGGATGGCAGTTTGAGTTTTGTCTTGCAAACAAACTACATGCCATAATTCTGATTGGCATGCGCACTCGATTTGTCGACATTTTATAAAAAGTTAAGCATTTAAAGAAAAAATGGTCCCTCCAGAATATCAAAGTAAAATTTCAAAATGATATTGCAACAACTGATGATATAAAAATTCCACTTTTAATTGCGATGTAATTTCAAAATTTTTGCATGTTGCGTTTCTTTTTTGAGAGAGTATATAATAGGAATAATAAGTTAGATTTATTGTCGGGAACTTTGTTGTATTTTCGATTTAAAACATCCGAGATGGTAAGCGCTACTTGTGGAGATTTAATCCGGAAGGCCATCAGCACTTTAGTGTTGAGTAACACATCAAAGCTACAAAATTATCCGTGTAAATTTCAAAATGGTTAAAACTACCAGTCCCTGCTTCCCAAGACATAGGATGATCTTGGTCATTATTCGGGTCCCAGTTCGGCATATTTAGGTTTTATTTTTCTATGCTCTTTATACATTAAGTGTTTGGTATTTTAAATCTTATTGGTATAAAGTGCCTATGATTACTCTTCATAAGACGATACTCTTCAGGCGTAGCAAAAATTATTGTCTGGGACTTTAAAATTGTTTATTGTATGACCATGGAAGTACTATAGACTCCTATGATACTTCCATGGTATAACTGACCATGTATAGGGTCTAGAAAATGTACACAACATTACCAATTGATATTAAATAATTTAAAGATTATGGATATTTCGGACATTTGTATGTCCTTCATCAGTATAATAAACAAAACAATTTTTTCAAACATAGTAACGTAATAACCTTACTTAAAACGGGTCATTCTAAACAAACTAGTCAAAATCGGGTCATGCTGAAATATACTAGACAGGTAGCTGATCATAGAAATAAGAACATACATGTATGTACATTGCAAATAAATAATGAGTGAGTTGGTGTTAAAAGCCCGAGCATCGCCACATAGGCCATCCACAGGCGACGAACACGAAAAGGACATATAATGAACACAAAATGATGATGACTTATGAAATATTGGGGTTGGGTGGGAAACAAACGAACGGTAAATTTTGAAGAACCACAGGAAAGGGGAAAATAAAATAATACAAATTGCAACAGCAGAAACGGATCGAGGTAAATATATGTACAATTTAAAACAATTGGTAGGTGACTTTGGTTAAATCATGAGATTAACACGAAAAGGCAGAGACAAATGAACATGTAATGTTGGTGAAATGAACACGAAATGATGATGAAATGAATACAAAATGAAGATGTTCAAAGTGAGATTGAAACTGGAATATTTAATGATACAAATCAATCCACTATCTAGATTTTCTCGTTTATTCCATAGGGATTTCTTGTTTCTAAGGTTTTAATCCTTAACTTTCCCGAGCTTGACTTTCAAAGGTTGACCAAGACGGATTGTGGTCAATGATGGTGATGGACAACCTAGAAAGATAATCTGGTCTGTGTCCATTGGATCTGAGATGGCGACTGGCAGGGATGTCTAGATTGCATTTGTAATCGCTGCGATGTAGATTCATACGTTTGTTGAAAGGTTGAGCCGTTTCACCAATGTATAGAAATCCACATCTACACTAGAGGAGATACACAAATTAGCTGTACGGCAATCAACATTGCAGTAAATGGTGAATGTCTTTCCAGTCGACCTGCTGGTAAATGTTTGGGTCTGCAACATTTGTCTGCACACTGACCATGTATAGATACTCTTTTATTTTCATGACAACAGATTGTGTTTTCAGTACACTTTGTTTTCAACAATCACAAATTATAATTGACGAACGGAACAACTTCTGAAAAGCCTATAATTCTTTTTTTTCAAAAATGGGACAAAAACATTTTAGAAAGTCTTTACTTTTTTGGAAATATCCTTCTATGCAATTTTGAAAACACTGAGACACAACAAATAAATTAGTAACTACACGTAAAATGTATAATCGTTGCAATGATCCTTGACTGAAAAATTAATGGAAAAAAGTAATAAAAAAAACACCTATAGATAGTTTTGTTTTTTTTTAAGTTTCGTGGATACCAATTTTCTTTGATTGCTAAAAAAATGCCTGTTCGTAGGGTTATAAAAATTCATGGTTGTGAAGTTTTCAATATGCAAATCAATGTCCTTATTTGAGGGGAACCGAATTTCATCTAAAAACAAGGCATGGTAAAAAAGACGAAAATACGGATTTATTTATGTGGTCTTGAAAAACAAATCACAGGTGGTGCAATCAACAAATAATCACAGATGGTACAATGAAAAAAAGATAAAAAAATAATTGAGGGTACACTAAAGAAAAAATCGCAGAGAGTACAATGTAAATAAAATCACAAATGGTACAATAAAAAAATGAGACATCGAAATTATAAAAAGTTAAAAAAAATATACAGTTTAAATCAAATAGTAGAAACATAAAACATGCAAATTTTATATCAATTAACGAAGATTACAATCAAAACTAAATAGCAACTTTTCATTTGAAATAAATCATATGTATGTTACCTCTAAAAGGCGAAAGGCTAATCACCTTACAACAACTAAGAATAAAAAGCTTCATCGAGTGCAGCATGATACGACCGAAACATGTAGAACCCTGCACGTTTAAGGCCCAATATGAATCGTCAATTGCTCTCGACACATACAGCCCATGGTGAACTGACAAAGTTTTTGACACAATCATTCAGACTTTGGTGGACTTTCCACCCATATTTCAAAATGAATTCGTTTTTGAAACCAGTCAAAAATAATTTACAGTTTTTACAATATTACCCCTTTTGGTCCCTAATTAAGGGTATCTGCTATCTTTCGTTTTGCCTATTTTGGTCCCTTACGGCAGCTACGGGGAGGGGAGTGTCACAAAATTAATTCCCAATATTGTACATTCACTATTTGACAAGAATTGATTAGAAAAAAAATTGAAATCGGACAATTAATTTAAAATTTAAGATTTTGGCCCTTTGCTGTCCATAATTTCATAATGGAAAAAAGGGGTTGCAATAAATAATCCTCCATTTCAAATTCTCTACTTTATAAAACATGACTTGCAAAACAATTTTCAAAATCGGACAAGATGTATAAAAATAGCATTTTGGTCCTTTTCGAGCATGAAGAAAAAGGATCCCAAAATCAAAATCAATCTCTTATATGATTGAATAGTTAGGCATATCATTGTCAAATTCATAGCAATTTGCCAACCAGAACCAAAGTTATTGTGGTAACAAAATTATAAAATATTTGAAGTTTTTGCCCCTTTTGGACCCCTAATTTCTAAGCTAATGAAAGAACCTTAGTGAACACGCTCACATACCCCACGCGTCCACATTATGGAAAGAGATTATCTATTTCGAGTTAGGAATAAAAAAGAGTTGTTGTCCTTCCAAGTCGGCTCGTTAAACAGGAAGTAAAAGAGTGACAGACCTGAAAATGTATCCCACCATATGGGACACCATTTATACGTACAAAATATCCAAAGACTATGATTAATAGTTGCTGAGAAATCTGTGACGAACATTTTCAACCCTGAAAATTTAGTGAAATAAATCTAAGTCGGCTTTTTTAACAGGAAGTAGTTGATCTACAGATCTGAAAACGTATCCCACAATATGGGACCCCTACCTGAAGCTACATACCAAATATCAAAAGCCTACAATTATTAGTTGCTGAGAAATCTGTGACGAAACCCTGAAAATTTAGTGAAAAATGTCTTAAGTCAGCTCGTTATACAAGAAGTAGACGATCGACAGACCTGAAAACGAATCCCACAATATGGGACCCCTACCTGAAGCTACATACCAAATATCAATAGCCTACAGTTAGTAATAGCTGAGATATCTGTTGCGAAAATTGACGGACTGACTGACGGACTAGTCAAAAACATTATAGCCTTCGCAACTTCGGTAAAATAAAAGGTGGACCCCATAATCGATTTCATTCATCCTTTTATGGTATGAATCATTATTGTAAAATTTCACAGCATTTGGTAAATCAGAAGAAAAGTAATTGTGGGAAAAAACATAAAAGATAGCATTTTTGGCTCCTTTTTGTCCCCAATTTATTAATAATAAAAGGAGGAACCACATTGAAAAAAGAGAAACCCCCAAAATCAATCTCATCCATCCTTTTATGGTAAGGAAAATAATTTTCAAATTTCATAACAAATGTGAAGCTAGAACTAAAGTTTTTGTGGGTACACTAAAGTTAAGAGACAACACAGACGAGGACGCAGACGACGACAGAATCCAACTATTATACGGAAATATTTTGCGGCCGTATAAAAACTAATCAGGGTCCGGTTTCATAAATCATCTCAAATTTGATAATTTCTTCAACTCCAATTTGCTCTCAAGAATTTCTATACAAATTTAAGGAAATTCTAAAATTTGAGGAAAACTCAAAGTTTTGATTTTTTCAGAAACCGAGACCAGGACTTCAACTGCAAGTAAAAATGATTATGGTGACTTATTTTCATCTTCATTAAAAATCAAACGCAATTATAAATCCGTGATTATTGACATGCATTCTACACGTTAAGATTTCATTAAATTTTCAGCAAAACTTTATGTATCAATTGCAATAAGCCACTTTTAAATGGCTAATTGGAAAAAATTATAAACACTAGAAGATTTCAAATTGAAAAAAAACCTGTAAATCGATGTATAGTAACAAAATTACCAAACTTATCAAACTCAAATGTCGGAAAAGAAAAGACAATACAAGCAGAAAAAAACCCTGTGAAAATTTGGCCTAACTTGTTATAGAAAAAAATAAAAAATATTTGTTTTATGGAGCCAAACCTTCCTTCTCAATTATGATCTTAGATTCCGGTACTTACACAAATCACAACACATTTTTGAGATACAAAAAGTAGCGATGTAATCATCTCAGTACAACAAACAGTAAAAACATAATAAACCAATTACAAATCATAATCATTTCATTTACAATAATTTAGATATTTTTTTACCAATGGCCAATTTCGAAAGAAAATTTTTTTTAGTGACAGTATAACGCGTTTTTCTTATAATCTTTTACAAATTAGAACATAAACAAGAAATACATATACACATTCATTAAGGTGACAAGTAAATAACATATCAAAATTTTTATTTGCAGTTTACACTCTCTATATATATATGGCAAATAATGACTTTGGACACTGACCTTAGCATTCCTTTAACATTATTCATCTAATAAGTTAGGGTAGCATGCTGAAATATTGCTACTTACGATCGCAATTCCTCGCTTTTATAGTATATATATATCATTATATCTGAGAGTTATAAATACCTCCAACAACCGATAATAGTCAGTAACCTAACTAAAAAGGAAGTAAGTACCATTAAAAAATGATAATCGTCGGTATCCCAATAAACTATAATCTCCATTATTTTACATGTAGTACAGAATGTAATAACCAGCTATATTCAGTGCATATATAACCGATATAATTCTATATAAAAAAGGCAAATAGAAGCACTATCTTCGTTACCGAAAATTTCCAGGTGGCTAACTAATAATATTCATATTCGTCACTGTCATAATACTCGTCGCTATCATAGTAATGCGAGTAGCCAGCATCGAAAATCGTCGGAAATTGCGGAAACATTGGCTGAAACATCTGTTGAAGCATCATTGTTCTGAATAAAGCCATGTGTTGAGGATCAACGTCTGGTTGCCTTATAAAGTATAAAAAAGATAGTTTTGAAGTCGTCATGATTGATTTAAAGATTTTATTTCAACATTAAACGTCAATATTACCAAAATGTCTGTGTAAAATGTGGGTACAAAGTGTAAAACTGCGTACAAACATCGAAAAGCAACATATCTCAGATGAGTTGTTGGTTTGTCATAGGGTTTTGTTTCGTCTTCTTTTACCTGTTTCGACACACTGAAATGACTATAGGCAACGCGACGGGTGTGCTATAGCCAGCAGGAACTGCTTACTTTTCCTGAGCACCTGAGATTACTCTCCTTACGACTAGAGTTGTTTAAAATTGATATTCAGTAGTTTTTGTATTTCCGTGTTTTATATGTCGTCCGTGTTTTTCGTCCTGTTCTCGTTGATGTTTACTGGTTTTGTCTCTGCCCTTTCGGACTTTTGACATTCGGATATACCCTTTGGTACCTCAGTTTCTCTCAGTGGTAATTGATAGAAAGATATTCGGTAAAAAATAATGTAAAACATTTGACAGACAGAATTTAAAAAAAAATAAAACCGATAAAGTACAAAATATAGTTACGCTGAATATGCTTAGTTCAAAGATTCAGAACTTTGTAATAAGAATCAATCGTAAGGTAGAAATCTAAACTTCTTGAAAGAGTAGAACTTGAAGTTCTTGTGTGTTATGACAAAAGAAAACAATTTTGAATTAAAACAATCACTAATTAAGTATATAACATTTTATACTTTTGAAACGCATATGTACGCTATTCGGGAAAAAAGAAAAAACTTAGAGCGATTATACAGACCTTTGTTTCCATTCTATTGGAATGAGTTCCTCGTCTTGTATCAAATCATCAAAAGTCAGGAAGGATTTTATTGCTGTTGGCACTGGAAGCTTGTCAATTGCAGATAGGATTTCCCTTCCTCGAGATACATGTGCAAGTTGATTTCTGATACTTTCCCTACAAACAACTGTCAGTGGTTTTGGACCTTTTTCTAGGCTATCAATGAATGACTGAAAATCGTCCTTCATTTTGTCAATGCCTGTACGTTTACACGTAAATGACTTTATCTTCACCGTCTCCAGATCAAATTTTGTTATATCAAACTCTTCAAACCAAGCCTCTTTGGCGATGTTCCAACCAGCTTTAATAAGAAACGTTGCCATCTTAAACAGTCCGTTTTTGATAAGCAGGTACAAAGCGGATTTCTCGTAGATATCTCTGAAATAATGTATAAAAATTAATCAAATATTTATCTTGGCCTATTCATAAACTCCTCCCAATTTGCATAAATATGGCAACAAATAGAATGAAGATACTCTTACTTCTGTCTGATTGCACAAAAATTAACCAGAGTGAATCAATTACCAAAAGATATTTGAGGTAATATTTTTTTTAAATATTCTTCAAAATTCTTACAAAAATGATAGTTTTAATTATATGTTTGGTGGTTTTAACCGTATTTCTCTTTTGATATGCTTCAATTAAGAAGTCTGAAGAAACCTATCAATTGATTTGAAGGGCGCCTTTTTTGTTTTGTAGGGTTTTTCCAAAAACCTTCTTTCAGAATATTTTTTGCTTAAACTCTGCTGAGAAATATTATTTTCATATATAATCAGATTCAAAATACCCATTTGGTAATACCAATGCCTTCCTATTTCGAAATACTTAGTCTGTCCCTAGGTGTAAAAAGTAATAAGCGTAAAAACTCAAAAAAATAGAAGTATTCTAAAATATCGACTTAGTTATTTTTATTTCAATACTAAAAAAAAAAACAATGTTCATATTAAATATAAAGAAATGTTTGGAATCAAACCTTATAGATATGAAACAAGACCCTATTTACTTACTTCGTAATATCGATGTTTTTATGTTCCCCATCAGATTCACAAGGAAGGAAAGGTTCTAACTTTGTCCCTCCTTGTACCAAAAGATTGAACAGCTTCAGGTCAATCTTTATGACAGGTTCATCCCCATCTGCCAGCTCGTATTTTTCGATGTCGCTGATGATTGCTCTCACAATTGTATAAATTGTTGTACAACCTGTTTTCGTTTCCATGTTGAGATTTCCTCCGTTTTCAAAAAACAGTTTTACGAAATCGCTTCTATTTTTTGCGTTGTCTAAAAAATCATTGTATATTTTTTTTATTAAATAGCAACTGTGATTGAACACTAACGCTAAAAAACTCAAACGTGCATTATTTCAATTAATATTTGTTCAGCAAAATAAACTGACATAAATGTAAACATCTGATATTTGATATAATTTATGCTAGGGGTTTATTCAAACCATTAGATGAAATTCTATCATTACTTCCGTATTGCGTTCAAGAGAAAACAGCGATTCACTTTGCTTTTGATGTTTTCAACACATCCATTTAGAACAAATATTATAAATTTCCTTTTTAATTTGATGAAATTTTCAGCAAATATACAAAAATAAAAACAACATAAAACTACAGGCACATAGACTACGCACTAGCTAGAGTTTGCTACATAATAGGGTGTCATGTTTTACAATATTGGCCGAAAACATCAGAGAAATGAGATATATAAAGTTTCCAAACAATCTTTTCAGTAGTATCAGAGGAGGTATGAAAAACAGTTGAAATTTTTTCAAACAAAATCATTGACATTGGTCCACGCTTGACCAAACTTCTGGCCTGTTAGTCTTTTTCCTGACACATCAGTTTTAGGTGTGTAAGTTTCGTGAAATGCTATTATAGATATGCTTTTAGATATTATCTTTCGGAAACTAATTTTTTTTAAACTTTCTAAGTTTTCACTTGTGAACTTTTTTTTTTTTTTTTTTTTCAACTCATCAGCTTTAAAATGAAAGTCATTAAATACTATCAAGGCATTCATAATAGAAAATAAAGAGATGTGGAATAAGTGTACGCGACACAGCCCACAATTAAATGGCAATTTAGAAAAACCACAATGGACATTCAACAATAAGTCATGCTGAAGAATCCATCTCTACTTCAAGATCTTGAGTTTTCTATTTGTGACCTTTGACCTATCGATTGCAATACCAATAAGATTTTTATTTATCTAATTAGATTAAATGCGAGAAATTGGTTTCTTTAATTATAAAGAAATATATTGGAAAACAAGTTTTTTTTTCTTGAATATCTGAAAAAGAAGTACCGTGACCCAATCTTTATTGAAGAAATTAAAAGTATATCCTATAATGGTTATTTGATACTTTGTACAAAATTCCATGGATGCATTTGGAGGATTTTTATTATATAATCCATACAAATTTCTTAAAGATTGAACCTTAATTATTTATAAAATGGGCAACGTGACCTATTGTTTTTGTTGTATATTGTCAAAGCTTATCTAATGTCTATTTACTATGAAAGTTTAGGAAAAAAATATGTCAAATTTTATACCCACTGCCTTAACTTTTGATTTGACAACTGACCCTAGAGTCGAGTTGTAGTTTTCCAAGTGATTTAAATTACTGACATAACTTGGGTCAGGTAAACTTAACAGTGTAATGTAAATTAGCACAAGATTCTACATACCTAAATGACAGGCTAAAATCAGAGCAGTTTGATTGTGTTTGTCTGGTCTATTGACTTCTATACCATGATGTATCAATGATTTTGATGCTTTTAACATTCCCCTCTTCATGGTTTCTATCAAATTGGCGCTATCTTCATCTTGTTCATTTGGATCTGCTCCATTTTCAAGAAGCTTGATTAAAAAATCCTCAAATTCGTCTTCATCTTGAAATTGTCTGTTGTTTACAGCAAAGTAAAAGCTTCTCTTGGACACTCCACCAGCATTCATAAGTATTTTTGCAAGCTTCAAATCTCTTCCTATGATTGTGGAATCAAATAATTGTTTTTTTTTAATTAAATTTAAATTGAATACGACAAAATTAAAGTATAAACTATGGTGAGATGTTACTATTACAAAATTCCAATTACCGCATATCCAAATAAACGATGCAATACCAATGGGAAGTTCAGATGCTTAAAGTCCGAAATGTCACAGAACAACAGAAGTAAACATGTACGAGAATAATGTAAGACATAATACTATCCAAACTAAATTCTATCCGGAGGAGAGTATTCAATATGAAATGTTTTCCTTAGGGCACTATTTAATTGTAGAAAAGTTTCCACCCATATGAAAATATATCCACTGTTTAACTCTTGAATTGACACTATACTGTTTTTTACAATTCATGTTCTTAATTTGATAATCTTTATCAGTTGAAATATTTTCATTTATATTCCCATACTTGATAAATTACATAAGGCTATGACCTGATAAGGATGGGGTATGTTGCATTATATTAACTTAATCATTATTTTAAACCTCGTGATTTTTGCACATGCAACTCTTAGACAAAATAAGAGGAGCCTGAATCGCTCATCTGACATATGTGCCTGAAGTAAAGGTTATTAGGCAAAATCTATTTGTCATAAGTTTAATAAGGGGGTCTTGTGACATTATGGTGGTTCTTATGGTGCTGATCACTTTTGTTCTCAATCAAAATTCAAAAATCTGGCACCCTTTTTAAGTTATTAGCCAAAAAATGCAGTTTAGCCCAATGTTCTTTTTCTAGCCACAGCGGCCATGTTTTACAATCAATCAAAAATCCCCCACATCAGTTCTATACACCTTATGCTAATAACCAACAATACCAAGTTTAGTTCCAATTGGACTTAAAATGTCAGAGGAATTAAGCTTTCAATGTAATGAGGAAATGCTGTTAAAATGCTCAATTTTGATGTTCTAAGGGCAATAACTCCTCTGAGGAAAAGTCCTACAACGTTGACCCTATATTTTGTAGATCTTGATGTGCTTAACAATATGCAATTTAAATTTCTCAAATATCTTGTATAGTTTTTAAGATATTGAGCTAATCAGGTGCAAAATTTGCAAAAAAAAATCCACAAAAAGGGCAATAACTCCTACATGGGCTGTTGGATTTTCTTCAAAATTTCAGAGTAGGTAGATCTTGAGGTGTTGATTACTTTTATTTTGCCAGAATTTTTATATGTGTAGCCGTTTTTGAGTTATTTGCAAAAAACTGCATTTTACCCCTATGTTCTATTTTTAGCCACGGCGGCCATGTTTTACGACAAATCAAACATCCCCACATCAGTTCTAAGCACCGAATGCTAATGAACAACCATACCAAGTTTGGTTCCCATTGGACATATGGTGGCAGAGGAGTTAATGTTTTAAAAAGCTTACGGACGACGGATGACGGACGCCAAGTGATGACAATAGCTCATCTGACCCAGGTGAGCTAAAAAGCAGTACATTGTAACATAAATTTTGTTCAGACAAACACTTTGAATCCAAAAGATATTCAACTATCAAATATCATCCTAGATAACATTGATTAAATCAGTAAACTTTGATTAAATAATACTAGATGAAATATGGTCCTAGATAGTATTTAATGATGAAATATTATCCTTGGGGATATTTAACTGGACAAATTCTAATTATGAAAAATTATCCTGGACATTGATTAAATCATTAAACGTTTATAAAATAATACTAAATGATTTATGGTCCTAGATAGTATTTAATGATGTTTTTTTTCCTGTGGATATTGTTTAACTTAAAGATATTACCCGTATATTATTGACGATATGTATCTATGAACCTGGGAATTAAATTTGGTGATAATTTCTAAATATGAAAAATAATCCTGGATATTATTTGTTAATGAAATATTATCCAGGGAGAAATTCAACAATCAAATATCAACCAGATTATATTTTTAACTCAAATGTAATATTAGATTATAGAGATAAAGCACAAAGAAACACAAAAGATAAAAAAAGACACAAAACAACTGGATACCAACCAATAACGCGACCTCAAGTCGTAAATTTCATATTTGTTTATAAGCGCATGATGCTTTCTATTCAATTTCTTGAATGAAGACAACAACCAAAGATTGTTGACCCAGGTGAGCTAAAAAGCAGTACATTGTAACATAAATTTTGTTCAGACAAACACTTTGAATCCAAAAGATATTCAACTATCAAATATCATCCTAGATAACATTGATTAAATCAGTAAACTTTGATTAAATAATACTAGATGAAATATGGTCCTAGATAGTATTTAATGATGAAATATTATCCTTGGGGATATTTAACTGGACAAATTCTAATTATGAAAAATTATCCTGGACATTGATTAAATCATTAAACGTTTATAAAATAATACTAAATGATTTATGGTCCTAGATAGTATTTAATGATGTTTTTTTTCCTGTGGATATTGTTTAACTTTAAGATATTACCCGTATATTATTGACGATATGTATCTATGAACCTGGGAATTAAATTTGGTGATAATTTCTAAATATGAAAAATAATCCTGGATATTATTTGTTAATGAAATATTATCCAGGGAGAAATTCAACAATCAAATATCAACCAGATTATATTTTTAACTCAAATGTAATATTAGATTATAGAGATAAAGCACAAAGAAACACAAAAGATAAAAAAAGACACAAAACAACTGGATACCAACCAATAACGCGACCTCAAGTCGTAAATTTCATATTTGTTTATAAGCGCATGATGCTTTCTATTCAATTTCTTGAATGAAGACAACAACCAAAGATCAACATAACCTTGATAAGCTTTTTTTGTGTCTAGAGGTTACGTTCTGCCAAGGAAATCGTTGCAAGTCCCACAAGCTCTGGAATAACGAATCAACGGTGATACATAATCTCCATAAGCTGAAGCGGACGGAATTTTGCTTCACAAGGTGAGGTTTAAGATTGGACAGTTGAAGTCATCACGTTTGTCATAGAGCTTTGGTGCTAGTTGTCCTTGAGAGTCTATTTTGAGATGTCGATCTAAATATGAAGCAGCCTGTGACCTTTATCTTGAGTGGATCGATAATCACATATGGATAGTCAGTGGTTCCCAAGAATACTTCTCTTTTCAAAATTTTGTTTATACCCTTTATCTTTTTTTTTTCGTTTTCAAATACAATCTTCAAAATATGTATATGTTCCCAACCATATGAATATCTGGACCATACGCATATAATTTCGTTATTACCTTTAATTATTTCTTTTTTACATTGGTTTTTTTTGGTCAATTGTAAACAACAGAATTCTGAGCCAATACATGTACTCATCATAGCCTTTTGATATTTGGTATGCAGTATATTACCATGAGGTCTTATATTGAAGAATTTGATTTCAGCACTGTTGCTTGCCAGTCAACAATCTTTTAATCAAAATTTAGGTATTTTTGTCTCTTGTAATCTATAAAATCGCAGAGAAAAGTATCATAAATCGTGGTTTTTATCGCTATTCCATATTAAAATCTAGAGTTATAACAGTCATTTCCTAAAGATACTCATATGGTCCAAATACTTATAAGGTCTGACACGTCATTGCCATATGAGTATATCCATAGGGTCATGGCCATATGCGTATGATACAGATACTTATATGGTCCACAACACGCATACAATATAATATATCTTAAGGATAAGATTGAGACAGTGATCTCAGGAGATCTAATCATTATCCAAAATATGTATTTCTCCTTCCATACTTCAATAGCGTTGATTCACTCAAGTTTCGACTTAAGTTCGCGTTGTTTACTGCTGTTCAGTTATATTCGTATGTTTTTATGTTTCAAATAATTGTAGACAAATAATGATTTAGAATCTCTCTTATAATTACTATTTTATTCGCCGGGTTATTGTATCCTAATTTTCTTAACCTTCTTCATCTTCTAGATGAACAAGTAAAGCTGTGAGCTAATGCTAAGTAGTGCTACCCCGCTCCCCAAACTATGCCATGCATACAAGTTCAAATACTATATAAACAGGGAGTAGCTGACCTAGGATCATAAAATCGCTTTACACCATGTGGGACTATAGGATAAAGCTATATGCAAAATATCAGACCTCTATCTCTTGTAGTTGCTGAGAAAACTTTGACGAAAATTTTGCATTCATGTTCACTATGTGCAAAAATCAAAGTATTCGGTAAACAGGAAAAAATCTCTATACACCATATGGGACTGTAGGATAAAGCTAAATGCAAAATATCAGACCTCTCTCTCTAGTAGTTGCTGAGAAAACTGTGACGAAATTTTTTGTTACGGACAAACGGAAAAGGGTAAAACAGTATACCCCATTTTTTTCGAAGCGGGGTATACAAATTATTTTCACCTTACTAACTCAGTGAATAAAATAGAGTAATAAAGTTTCGATTTTTTTTTCTCTTGTTGTTTTTGGTCCTCTTGTGTTTCTACAAACATGACATAAGCATCTACATAAAAGAGTAAAAGACGGAATTATTGAAGAAAATCGAAAATTCCCGTATCGATGAAAATAAAAGTCATGTGTTTAACTTTAATTGATGGCATTACTTGGCACGATATTTTTCATTCAAAGGTTTGAAAAGTTTGATGTGGGAGCAATGCTTATCAGATTGATTTACAGCTAGTTTTACGTGATGTCAGAATATCAAACAATATTCTTTGCTCTTTTACGTTGAACACGTACCGTTTTTGCACCAAATATCCAGTGCAGTCATATTTTCCTTGTTGCGAATAGTAACATCTGCGCCATTACTAACGAGCTCTTCCACCTCCAAAACATCATTTTTACTCGAGCCATAATCTACCATTTTTTGTACTGCCATCATCAATGGGGTAACACCTTCGTCATCGACCGCATTCACGTTTACTTTGCTGTTTAGCAGGATCTTCAGAATTTCATGCGTGTTTCCTGAAAATATCCCAAAATCGTAAAGTAATTATTATTTTAATGCATTACAAAAAGGATAAGAGAAAAGGATTAATAACTTAAACATTCAAATTCATATCTAATGAAATGATTAGTGATTTGTTTCTGGATGTTGTAAAGGGATGGTCACCTAAAAATCCCCTTTTGGACTCACAGTCGTGTCATGTTTTGTGTTACTACCGGTCCCTAGGGTCGCAATGGAAGAAATAGTTTTGATTAAATCAACCATTTTTTTTTAAATGTCAGTACCAAATTCTGTATCAATGCGATCTTCATATTTGCCATGTTTATTTGTCTTTTCTGCTTGGTCATTTGAGTTTGATCATTCCAATACGTTAGATACATGTATGTATTAATGTTTCTTAAAATGTAAGAATAAGTACTAGTATCAGGCTTTTAATTTATCTTTTAAAAACATCAGTAGCATCTGATTAAATGATCTGATGCAATTTTCGGGGTTTTTTGTGTAGATGAGTTTTTTTTTTCGTGAGCTTTTGTTTGTTATCTTATAATAACTTTTTCCCCAAGTTATTTACATAAGAAATTCTTTTTCACAATGTATATATAAGTATATTATACCATATTTCTGATACAGCTTATGCAATGCGTTTTGACCTCTTTTATCAGTGACGTTTGCGTTTGCTTTTGTATCTAGTAGACATTTTAGAGTGTTAGCATGACCACGATTGATGGCCTCAAGTAAGGGTTCTCTATTTTCCTGGTATATGTTAGGGTCTGCACCTCTCTGGAGTAATGTTCGAACAACTGATTCTAAGTAAAAAATTTCAACTTTGGATAGAGCTAAATATAGCAAATCATCGCCGAATATGTTATGGAATGATTCAGCTGTAGCATCACCCATCAATTTTTCAACCATTTCCAATATATTTGACTTAGCTGAAACAAGAATATCAACTTTAAAATTCATTTTAAGCAAGGAATCTTTGACAAAGCTTTTTTTGTATACCTGGAAGGTCCAGGTGAGCTATTGCCCTCACTTGGCGTCCATTGTCGTCGTCGTCCGTCGTCGTCGTCGTCCGTCATCGTCGTCGTTAACTTTTCTTTGAAAATCTTTTCCTCCGAATCGACTGAAGGGATTGCTTTGAAACTTTGCACACTTCATTTATGGGATGTCCTCTACCAAGATGGCACAGATGGTGACCGCCATCCAAACAACACCGCCAATACTAAAAATACACCAGGGGGTCAGACTACGGTTTTGGCTTCTAAATCAACAAGAGGCTCCCAAGAGCCTGAATCGCTCACCTGACATATGTGCCCGAAGTAAAGGTTATTAAGCAAAATCTACCAAAGTTATGATGGAAACAAGTAAAATATTTGAATTTTTTGCCCCTTTTGGGCCCCTAATTTTGAAACAAATAAGAGGGGACCCCCAAAATCAATCCCCTTCATCCTTGTATGGTAAGGAACATTGCTGTCAAATTTCATAGCAATCGGTTAACTAGAACTAAAGTAATGGTGGAAACAAACAAAAAAGTAGTATTTTTGGCCCTTTTTTGGCCCCTAATTTCTAAACGAAAAATGGGGGGACCCCCAAAATTAATCCCATTCATCCTTTATGGTAAGGAACATCATTGTCAAGTTTCATAGCAAGCGGATAACTGAAACTAAAGTTATTTTTGAAACACTAAAAAGTTAACAGACAACGACGACGACCACGACGACGACGACGACAACGACGACGACGACCACGACAGCATCATACTATAAAACGTCCGCAATTTTTTGGCGGTCGTATAAAAATAACATTTTTTTCATGTTTTTGGCTTATAGAATGAAAACTATTACAGATAGAGAAAAGTTGTTGCTTGCTTAAATGTTCAGGTCATTTAGCTCAACAAAAGTTTCCATATGGTCGAAGTTGTCACATGACCCCTTATTGGAGTTACGGCCCTTAAAGAACGTTTTTTTTTTCATGTTTTGGGGCATAGAATGAAAACTATAGCAGATAGAGATAAGATGTTGCTTGCTTAAACATTCAGCTCATTTAGCTCTACAAAAGTCTTCATAGGACTGAAGTTTTCAGATGGCCCCTTATAGGGGTTATGGTCCCTAAATAACGGTTTTTCATGTTTTGGGCCTACAGAATGAAAACTATAGTAGATAGAGAAAAGATGATGCTTGCTTTTATGTTCAGCTCAATTAGCTCTACAAAAGACTTTATAGGGTCAACATCAAGACCGGGTGAACGATTCAGTCTCCTGGGAGCCTCTTGTTGGTGATTTCTGTTTCTTGTTTAAGAAAGGGGTCTATCTGTGACTATTTCATGACTGAATTTGAATTATATGCATTTTATTTAGACCATGGACCGAATGCAGAACGGCGAGCGGCGCCCTCTGTCCTCGTTGAAAGCTGCTGGTGTTTATCATTGTGGTTTTTTTAATAATCGCTTGTTATGTGAGGTGTGTCGAGTACAATTATTCCACAACTTATTATCTTCTTTTAAAAAAACAACAATTCAATATGATAAATTTTGTGACTGTAAAGAGGGATGCAGCGATTTCTACAAAAAAATTCATTTCTTTGGTGACACATAAATCACATAGCAATTTGGTATGAAAAAAACTTATTTATAAAGAAAAAAAAAGACATTTATCCCTAAGCAACAAAATAAATGTTTCAGATTTTGCTGATTTTCATTTTATAAGTTGAAATTGACCATTTGATCACAAAACTAATGAATATTTGTTATGATTCATTACGGTTACAATGTAGCTGCGAAAACGTCTTTTTCATTTGGATGTTTTGGTTGCATTTAAAAAAACCGCATGAAAAAAAGCAACCTCAAGAGCTACGTTTCCGCCGCTAGATTACAATGGTAACCGTATCATTTCTCATACTGCGAAATAGCCTATATTCCATTTTTAATTTATAGAACAAAAATCAATGCATACAGTCAATAAACTTTTTAATATGCCTTATTTAATCCCGCATTAATAATTTTCAAACCAGTCACAAGACGTAGCATAAATTGCAACCGTGGTCTATTATAACATAATTTTTGTTATCAAATGGTCAGTTTCAACTTGAAACAAGAAAATCAACAAAATCTAAGATATGTCTTGTCTCACCTTTTTTGAATACCTTTGATCCTTGATATGAACAAATAGTGTAAAATTTTGTTTCAAAACATTTTTAAAATTAAACAATCTGTTCAAAAGAGAAGGAGCGATAAGATTTGTTCTAAAATTTCCCCCAAATATAAGCCTTTAATACTGTTGTCAGATGCTCATATAATATTAATAAGATATCCCAAAACAACCTAAAATTTATTTTCTAAATTGTCTAAATGATTGATTTGGTTTGGTAAAAATATAAAATGAAACTGACCTTCATTCAAAAAGCAATTTACTTCAATTTTCAGCATTTTCAAATTACATTTCGGATTAGAAATACAAATGACAACAAAGTTCCAGCCAATAAATTTTGCTACGCCTGACGCGCATTTCGTCTATTCAAGACTCATCAGAGGCGCTCTAGAAAAGTATCTCCGCATATAGGAAATAACTAATTGAAAATATTTTTACAGATTGTTCATATGGCTTAGATAAATCGTCTCGAAAAATATGAACTTGCTTCGCGGACAATGTTTTCTCGTCTTTAAAACGACAAAATTTCTCATACTTTGTCATTTTTGCTACACTATATTACAGATAGAAATGGACACCTTTGAATAAAAGGAGGCCTCATCGCCCCTATCCCTTTTTTGAATTGCCAGTTTTGAACGGCAACTGTGATTTTCAAGCAATTATCTGAGACAACTTTACTTAATTAGTGCTATAGCCTGATAAGAAGTTTTTTTTTTAAAGTTTACAAAAGGGAGATAATTGGTATCAAAACTGGCTTACTAGGCAATTTTTTGTCTATTTTTTATATAAAAAAACGAAGGACCCTTCTATTTTCCTTTTTTAAAATACAATATATGAGTGGAGTTAGTTTAGCATAAAACTGTAAAAACTATTATTGGACAGATTTTAAAACAAATATCACATCTGATCACTAAATCTTCCCTTAAAACTAAGCACTCTCTTTTTATTTTTTAACAGAAAGCCCTTAAACTATGGGCCTATTTTTTAACCAACAGAGACCCATGCATTTTTTAAGATTGTCAAAGTGAACGTTGTAATGAGATTTTTGTCGAATATTAGAGAGCAAATAGTGGTGCTTGTGGGTCATGTATCTCCTTATGTAAAAAAATCGCTTTTTTGCATATCAGAGTGTGTGTTATGTTTAGTTCCCTTTTTTGGCTGTAATTATTTTACTAAAGGGTAAGAAATTGCTTGAATTTCAGCTTTTCCGCCGCAAGGAAAATTTCATTGCACAGCTTACCTTCGTAATTAATTCAAATTAATTCAAATTTATTGAATAACCTACAACTACTTACGATATTCTAAACAAAAATGAAGAGCTGTTTCCCCTTTCTCGTTTCGAACCAGTGGATTCAGCCCTGATTTTATTAGAACATCAGCTGTTTGAATGAAACCTTTCATCGCTGCTATACAAAGTGATGAGTGAGTAATCGCGTTATGATTCGCAAACCATTCAACAACCTTTGACATTTTCTCATCAGTAATGTCTTTATAATCATAGTGCATGTATTCATCATCTCTTCGAGTTAAGAGGGCTTCTAACGGAGATCTTTTGTATTCATCTAAATCGGTAAGGGATCCACCCTTTTCCACATAAATGTCCATGAATTTCAAAGCATCATCAACATCGAAAGCTTAAAATAAAATAGTTTGATACTATGTAAAAGTAAATACAAGTACTCGAGATTCGTTAAAAAAGATGGAAGCAATCATATAAGTTAATTACATATAAGAGGTTTTTATCACACAAAAAAAAACAACATACGAAATGGTTCCCAAAAGTACCAATTTGAGGAAAACTGGAATATTAAAAGGGACAATTCAAATCAAATATCTTTGTTTAAGGTACAGTGTGTTATTGACTTGACTTAAAATTCTAAAGTATCATTACTTACAGTGTCTCCAACAAAGATGTACAATGGTTCTCTGTTCTCGGTCTCGGTCTTTAACATTTGCTCCTCTCGAAACGAGCTCAGTCATTAAAGGAAAATCCCCCTTTTTGGCAGCTGTTCTTAAGGTTTTTGCTTTAGATTCTTCATTAAGCTCTACTCCTTTGCTCATAAACTTTATCAAAATTTTTGACAAAATATCTTGCCTAAATGAATAGTCATATTCATCATACAAATATAGTGCTAGGTCAACCACAGTTTTCTCTTCTTCATTTCTGATTCCAAGGTTAGGACTGTACTCGAGAAATAGGTCAAAAAACTTCAGACTGTTTTCATTTAAATTATCTATAAAAAAAGTAAATAAGTTTAGGATTCTTCTTGCTTCTACAGAATCGTCTTCTGTTTTTTGTTTGTGTTGTATCTTGTGATTCAAATGACCGTTTAGTTCATCGTGGCTTTTTAAAAATGAATAGTGTTGCAGTTTAATTAGAAAACAGGATGACACACACACACACACACACACACACGCATACATTAGGTTGATTATTTAAAAAAAAATTCTGATATTTCTGTTTAAGAAGAGCATTGTACGGCTTCTTTTATTTGCTGCTCGTGCAATGGTGTTTTGTGATGTTTTGATGTTTTTAAGTTGTCTTTTGTGTCTAATGATTTTGCCTTCTTCGGTCAATATTTTAATGCACCAATAGTACTTATTTCCTTCTGTTAACGTTACAAGTTGTGCTTCACAGGGGCGGATCCAGACGTCCATGAAAGAAGGTGCGTAATTGCAAAAAATGTCAAATTTGTGATGAAAATTTTAAGTAACTTGGTCAATTTTTTATAAAAAAAAAAGGATAAAAGTATCTCAATTTAAGGGGGTGTATGCCCCCTCCGCCCCCCTCTGGCTCCGCTACTGGCTTTCCCCAAATTCAAACTTAATGGACACTTATTGTCAATATAAAGTCATCAGACATTTAATATTGTCAATAATCTGTTTGAATCTGATTCATTTAAAAATTATAGTTATCCAAAATACAGTATAAAGATATTTTTTCTGTTGTTTTCAAACTCACGTAAAACACTGTGAAGAGCAGTGGAATTTTTGTCACCAATGTGGTCGACGTCTGCACCTAGCTCTAGAAGTTTCTGCACCACTTCAAACGAACCCAGTTTACAAAAGAAGATAAGAGGCGAATCTGTATTTGCTTTTTCAATGTTAACATCAATTTTTGCTCTTGACAACAACTTGATTGTGACACTGCTGAGATTTTGCCTCGACATTCCTTTCATTATTTTGATCTTCTTCCAGAATTTTGGGAAAAAATCTATAATAAGCCGATCTTGAAACTCTAAGTTTAAAATCTTGTCTAAGACAGTGAAGTCAATAGAATCGGAATAATAAGGTCTTTTTTCTGCAAAATATAAAAACTTTATTAAGAAAAATAAATCATCTATCAAAATAATTTTTGTTAACGTTAATTAAGAATACGTTAGAACGTTAGTAATCACCGTTAAATCGGTCATACTAGACTTTAAATATTTGATTCGAAGTCACACAATTTAACATTAGAATTTCCGTTTTACAAGAGCAACCCTGAGGTCCCTCGTCTTGCAAAACGTATGGCCTTCACCATTGACTATTAATCCCAATATCAATAAATTTCTTGAAGCTGTTAAATAAAATCTAGCATAACCTTTCACACAAAATTTATATTTTTAAAAACGATAAAGGACAAGATATGATAATTGCAAAACTATCTAAAAAATATATCGAATTGAAACTATTTAGATTTAGCCACAGTGACCTCATCAAATTCTGTGAAATGGCATTTTTGTGAAAAAGTGTTAAAATTATGTAAATTTTGAGTGCTTTTTGACAAATTTAAGTATGAGCTACACAGTGTACAATGAGATATTTTTGTGGTCTGATATTTTGTTATAAATGATCATTTTAAAGAATCATTGTAGTGGAACTCTGCCTGCCTCAAGTTAAATTTGCAGCTTTTTTAACAGCTTTTCACAAAAACACAATTTTATGGGACCTTTCGGTAAGTTTTTAAGCAAAAATGGACAAATTTATACAAAATTATGCTGATATAGTAATTTTTAACTAATTTAGATAATATATTGCATATGCCAAGTTCCTTTTAATAGTTTCATAATTTGGGGGGATAAATTATCTTGTCCTTAGTTTTACTTCAAGGTTAACTTATTCGGTACAGAATTTCCAGGTTTTTGATCCGAAACCTCCCTGACCGACTATTAGACCAAAGTTCAACGAAAATATGTCTCATGTACGATCTCTAAAACATTCTTCCTTATTAACCAGTTACAGGTGGAAAAATCAAAATAATGTGAGACAAAACGGTTTTTAGAAATTGTTTTGATAATTGTTTACTAGATAATCACCTCAAAATCCCTATTATTATTCACAACCATGTTGTGATTTGTGTTCTACCGGACACTTAGATCGCAATTATAGAGATGTTCTGTGCCACAAAACTTGGTTAAACCCACCATTTCTTTTGAAATGTCCATACTACGTCAGGATCATTGCGATCTTCACTTTCTCCAATAGGTGTTCATTGTTTTGTCTGTTTTGTTCATTATTTGAGATTATCCTCCAAGTTCGTATTATACTTATCGATATTTATTGTCAATCGAGTTTTAACATTTACGTTCATTTAACGTTAAGATAAATGTCTGCGTAGGGTTGAATTATAAAAACACCTGTTTATCGATACAAAAGTCTCTTATCTAACAAAATTGTAACATAATATTAACGATTATAAAAAAAAATCCTGGGACTAAATACTTGAAAAATTCCGTAGTATAAGTATAATGCAATAAATTATAATGATATATACAAGAATTACCCAAATTCAAACATTGTTCTAGTGCGTTATATCCGTTTCTCCCTAGTTTTGATACATCTGGTGAGGTTCCTGTTGCAAGCAATATGTCCAAAGCCTTGTAGTCTTTAGATTTTATTGCCAAGATAATAGGAGGGTCATGACCTTTATTTGTTTTGTTTATATCTGCGCTGGTTTCCAGAAGTAATTTCAGGATCTCGGATGAGTCTCTTTTATCATCAAGTATGCAAAAGTCTTTTCCTATTTATAGAAGAGAGAAGAGCTCTAAGTTTTGTACGCAAGTCATGTAAGTTGAGTTACTTTGAGATTCGGGACCAACAGTTCTGTATCGATTTTTTTCATCAGATAGTACCATTATTCAACTCCACAAGTTTAGTCTAAGATCTGTTTTTGACACACTGTTCTTAACGTTTGGTTTATAAACTGTACCTTTAATATTCAAATGAAATAAGGCTGTAAACAAATAAAATTTGAATTATCTAATGGTTTAAATAATTCAAAAATTTCAACAAAAACTTTTACTTTGATGCGTCATCAATTTCCCATGCTTTCACCCCATTTTAGAATATATTTTTATCTTTAATTGGAACCTTGCCTCTGGAACTTACACTTACCCATAGATGTAAAGAATTTCTGGAGTACTGTTTCTTTTCCTTCTCCTATATGATTAGGATTAGCTCCTGCTTGGAGTAGTTGTTGAACGGTAACAATCAGTGACCCTTTAACTGCAAGTGAGAGTGCAGAATCCATTCCTTCGGGTTCTTGATTTGGATCTGCTCCTTCTTGTAGCATGTGCATAGTCGTACTTGTGACACATGCCCTTGCAATTGCAATTTGTTTGACAGTACTATCAGGAACTCTTCTATCGGTTTCCATTGCTGTTATGGCATCAACATAGGATCTTAGCAGCAGAGTTAATGGAGATTTGCCCTGGCTGTCAAGAACATTTACAGATGCTCCAGCTTTCAGTAGGTATTCCACTATTTCTTTCATCTTTTCTGGTATCATGAAATAAATTGAATTGCGAGCTTATTGGTCTGATTGAACTGCTTACTCTTCCGGAGCACCTGCGTTCACTCTACTTACGATTAAAATTTGGGTTATTAATTGATATGTAGCGGTTTTTGTGTTTCAGTGTTTTATATGTTGTCTGTTTTTTCATCCTGTTCTTGTTTAAGAAATTTAATGGACATGTATATTTTGTTCTTTTTAAAAGTTAAATATTATTCAATTCAATTAAAAGTCAATAATTATTACCCGGACTTCTACTGCAAAACACTCTACATGCAGCAATTAGTGCGGTGTCTCCAGATTTTCCTGTTTTGTTTAAGTCTGCTCCTTCGTCTGAAAGTTGTTCAATCACTTCTTTTGTGCTAAATTCAGCGGCTACGACTATTGGCAAGACTCTCCCGATATTAGGATCGCTAACTCGTAAAAATATAGACGGTAAAATTCCGTCGATCCACAGCTGACTCTCACATTTGGCGGCAATAGACAAAGGTGTATTTCCTGTTTCGTCCACAACGGTAACATCTCCACCCGCTTTGAGGAAAGCTTCTAAAATGTTTTTATCTGAAAAAGTGACCATTGTGAGATGTTCCTCTAATCCATCTTTTCAGACAACAAATGTTTACTTCCAAAAAGCAAGTTACCTAACTATATAGTTGTATACTCTAAGACCTTTAGCTCTTATTGTAGGGAATTCAAGAAAATAAAGAGAGTTTTTGAGGGAAAATGTTAATTCCTTGTATATTAAGACAAATGTAATGTTTCAGCTTGAAAATCTAATTTTTTTCAAAAGATAAAAAAAACTATCTTTAAAAAAAACAAAACAATGTCTCCCTTGGTGACAAAAGATCCATTTTGCTTCTAAACCTTCACATCTGACGAAAATCCGAAAGAAAGTGAATCATTCACCAACTATAAGAAGCAAAGAGGCACCCAAGTGTCATAAGTCCGAAAGGGAAACGACGAAACCGGTCAACACGAACAAAAACAGCACGAAGAAACACAAAACACAAAATCAACTGAACGGAAATCAACAACGTGAACTGAAGTTGTGACAAAGTTTGAATACTCTTAAATATCAGGATAAACTTTGTTCACTGAAAAGATGTAATCATTCTGTTACGAACGAAGCGAAAAAAAATATTGGAAATAATTATTTATTTGGTTGAGATGTTTTTGTCTGAAACCACTTTTTGTTTAAATGTATGTAGTATTCAATGTACACTGAGGTTCCATTTTTATATTATATCGGCAAAGTATCTGAACAAGAATTGTCTTCTACAACGTGTTTGTCGTAAATGTTCTGAGAGGAAGCAAAAAACCGAGTTTTACATTTCGAAACAAACTGTGCCGTGCAAGGTCTGTCAGCAAGTATTAGTAGTATATCAGCACCGATCATTTATTATTTCTCGGGACGTCCCCGACGTCCCATAGGCTGCCTGTGACGTCATATCAACTTCCGGTCCGCCATCTTGCTTCCGGTTCCGCCATATCCACTTCCGGTCCGCCATTTTGCTTCCGGTCCGCCATTTTGCTTCCGGTCGGCCATCTTGCTTCCGGTGACGCAACATCCGGTTTTTCAAGTCTTAAAGTTTCCCGCCAAAAAGGTTTACGCGGGAAGAATGTTCGGAACAACACCCCTTTAGATATCGGACTTAACCGTAGAGTGTGGGATAGAGTGGACTCGTCCGTGCAAGGGTTGGAACCGTCCGAATAACAAGTTATGTATTGCTTAGCGACGCCAATGAGAAGCGCTCCCTGTAGTTCGAACGAACCAATGGATGTCGAGCGCCGTCATTTGTGAGATGGTTTGAAGTTTGAATAGGAGAGTCACTTTACGACTAGTTTTCTAAGCGTAAGGACGTATTTAGCTTTTTTGCAAGGTAAGCCCTTAATATTTCTTGTACATGTATGATGTGTTAACTATGTTTCAAGATACATGTAGTGGTACAACCTTATATGCTGAAGAATTCTGAACTACATGTATTTTGTATTAGGCCGTTACATGTATGTCCTTTTAGTAAACGCCACCATTATTTGTTTTATGTGTTTACCGATTTGTTTACCTTTATGTGTATAATGTGTAATAGTATACCAATGTTTATGTTATTCTTTCTTTATTACAGAATGAATACACAAGACAGAAAAACATTGACCAGAAATTACAAGATACTGGTTGAAAGAACCCCTATCGAGTTCATGATAGAAGATCTCATCAAAAGCCATATTCTCAACGATGAGACGGGTGAATTTATAATGAGTAAACCAACCCATAAAGGTAGAAACAGGGCCTTCTACGAAGTGTTGCCAAGAAGGGGTCGGCGGGCGTTCGAAATCCTGTGCGACATTTTGATTTCACATGGGTGTGATGATTTAGTGGAGGGTATGAGGGGTCCGACTCTGGAAGATCTGGACGTTTGTTACCCCGATGCCTCTTCCTTTGATCTTGAAAATGACACTAAACTAATCGTGGAGAACGGTTGGATAGAACTTAAGCAAGGAAACGAGTCCATCGGATTCCCTCTGGTGCGTTGGATCATGTTCGAAAGTTATTTTAATGAGGTGGATACCGTTTTTGCTCAGATTAATAGTAATAGATATGCTGTGGTAGAAGGACATTTGGGTGGAAACTTATATTTACACCTTGGCAATTTGGACTATGAGGGATATTTAGAACCAAAAGTCGAACTCAGGTTCAAGACATTGGATGGAACACTGAAACCCCAAGGAGTCCAGTTACAATATGAACAATTTGTTAAACTGAGGGACGTTTCGAAAATCTTACCGGATGTCATCCCCGCTTTAAAGGACACACAACCGTGCTTTACGACACACCAGAACGTCGAGGGTGCAATGTGGTGTTGTGAGTGTTACCCAGGTGGTTGTTTGGGTTTGTAAACTTGTTATAGTACTTTTGTATCTGTAACTGTAATTTTTCATTACCTTTTTATCGTTTGTATTTTTAGTCTCATCTTGGGGCTGTTTGTTTCTTATGTATCGTGTATTTTTTATCATTAAATAGTTTTAGTAGTATAAGGCGTTTTTATTGACAACAACACCATCATTACATTTTCATAATTTTATTGACAAAATACAAAACGCGATAAGTCGCTTCTTCCGGTCTGTCAAGGGTCCTCACGATGTCTTTCATGGTATGTCCAATACATCTATGTACAATGTAGAATATACAGTGGTGTCCACAAACGATCGATCTTTCTTCTTGCACTCTGGTGGTGTTATGGGTCCAACTGGTACAGTGTTTATCCATAAAGTTCTTGTAAGCTTCTTGAAACGGTGGTGTTCCGGTTGGGTCGTAGTATTCCCCTCTTCCATTAGCATCGATGTAAATAGCCACCCAGTGTGTGCCGGGGAGGTTATCCGGATCCGTGTTCCCTATCAAAGCTGAGGGTACGTTTAATTGTCTGGGTAATCTGTTCCTCGCATACACTCCTTTAAATACGTTCTGGGTCCCTGGGTATCTCTTCAATGTCGTATCGATCTCCTTCGTGTTCATTATGCACTGTAGTCAAACAAGACTTGTCTGTTTCTGTCGATTTCTATGACGTTGTCAAACTCTGCATAAAGTACAATGTTGGTGGTGGCTGGAAGGGCTTCGGCAAAATGCATCTCTACTCTCAGATTCCCTTGTTTTATAAGCTGGAAGGTTCCCGTTTCCGACATGTCCGGGGTCAGATCGAAGGCAAATAAGGTATAACCCTTATCGAAATCATCTCTGGAGATGGCGTTTCCTTCGTCCTGATACATCTTTCCAGTGCTGGTAAATAGCCCCATATAACTTCTGATGAAACCTCCAGAGGTAAAATCTGGTTGTAGGGGTTTGGCTGGTATTTGTCTTCCGTCTACATTTAACGCCAAGTAGTTGATCTTGTTGTGTTTGAAATCGAATGGGTTCTTGGTGATCGTCCCGTTTAATGCATCGCTGTCCACACAGCCAATGATGAGTCTTTTGGGCAGTTGTCCAAAGTACATATTGTCTTGTATGTAGTTCATGTTTCCGGCAGGGACCGTGTCTACTTTGACTTCCACTCTTCTGATCGGGTATTTACTACTGGTCTTCTCCAAAGCTTGGGCATGTGCCATCCTCACGGCAGGACTGGGTTGTACTTTTCTGACAAACAGCGACAAATCTTTGATTTTGATCTTGTAGTCGTCTGCGTCTCCAAATAGGGCAAATTGATCTCTGCTTCTTCTTAGTTTCAACTTGAGGTCTACGTGGTTCAATATATACTTGTCTTGACAAAATAAATCCAAGTGAAGTTTTCCCAACATCTGTATGGACTTGCTGGTTGCTGCTTGTGCTTTTCTGACGGTAAATCCTTTGTTGGCTTCGGTTCTATCGGCCATTTTCCCTGCAGTGTCTTTGTACCACAGAACGCCTGTCAACTGTGAATCTTTAGCCGCCGGACCATAACTCAAGAGTGTTTCTATGTAAGCTCTGTAGGGATAGGTGCTTGTCGGTGGGGACACCAACTTTTCGTTGAGACTAACGCTGATGTCGCTAAAGAGCGAGTGCATCAAAAGATTAACGGGTCCCACGTCTTCTGCAGCCAAAGCTTCTCCGTCGGCTTTTACAATTTGTGCTTCCACGAATAAATGGGTATTGGCCAGGTCTATGTAATCGTCCCCTGCTCCGCTGATGACAAATTCGTAGGGTCCGCTGTCTGTTAATGCCGAAGTCAATCCTTTCTGTTCCCAGTATCCATGCTCTACACTGGTCTGTGTCGGTGGTACCCCAAAAAGATCCAACTCTGATTTAGCACATTCGCAGGAATCGGGGTGAACTAAAGCCATGTCTATTCGAAGATATCTCTAGGTCTTCTCTGTTTAGCGGTCTGACGTCGTCTGGCTGGTTTTCTTTTTGCAGGTCCTTTTATAGTCCTTTCACCGGGTGGTCCCATGGCCTTGATTGTTCTCTGAACCAGATTTCTTCCCGCTCCTTTCACTCTGGTTTGTGCTGCTTGTTTAATGTTTTGTCCTTCAACCACATCCGAGGCTATTCCTAACCCGGTTCTCAAAGCTTCTTTTCCTATGGCTTTAGCTCCTTTCTTTAACATGGGTACGGCCGATTTAAACAGGTTCCCAATGATACTTCCAAGACCATGTCCTCTCTGGTGTTGTCTTCCCGCAAATACCGGATATCCTTTCCCCGATTGTCTCAAATAATACTCTTGGTACGCTTTTGCATCTGGATAATACTTTGTCTTCATGATAGGAACGATTCAGCTCTCTTTCTACAGTGAAGTGTCACCGTCACTCTCCCACGTTCAAATGGCACTGGTTTACCGGTGTCGTCCCTTAAATCTATTTCGATCGTCTGAAACCTTCTCTGTGCGAGGGGTACGTATTGGATCGGATCGAATACGTGACTGACCTCCTGGGTGTCTTTTCCTTCCACGGGTAAGATTCTCAGAAGGGGTGCTACAGTATCACCCACAATTCTCGGTTCCACCAGGGGACAATACACGAAGATGGTGTTGAGTCCACGAGATATGTCTGCCGGTCGATCGCTTTTCCAGGTTCCTTCTCCAAACATGAATTGCCTTTTAAATCCTAAAATCTCCTTGAGTGTGTGACTGAGTACCACGTGACATCCAGGCTTGACGTTAATCCAGGCTTTGTGATGGACGTCGCTTATATGTAGACCGTAATAATCATTTCGTTCCTTGTTCTTGGCTTTTTCTAACCAATTAATGAGTCTCCTGGTTGAACTATAATAACCTTCTGGTGCTTGAAACATGGCCGTTTCCAAGTCTATCTCGATATCTTTGACATTTTCGTCTTTTTTCTCCTTGGGTGGGTAATGTACTTGAACGAACACTTCTTGTTCCTTGACGTTGTACCAACTGTGCGGATATTGGATTTCTGATAGTCCGATCTCCCACGATCCTTCTAGATCCATGGGCTGGGGAAGTCGGGTGAGATAGTGAGTGAGGGTGTTGTCGGGAAAGTAATCCATGGAGCTGTTACTCGGAAGTGTCAGGTAGAACATGTTTCTTCTTGATGGTTGGGCTGGGTAGTAGATATCCTAAACTGCTGCTCAGGAGGGCTGTCCACAAGGTTGGTTTATCCGACTGCACGGTCAAGTTGTATATACTGACGACAATGACGGTGTATAAGATGAAGACTTGACACAGATACACCACTTCCGCTCGGGGTGTCTTTCTCCCGCAGGCTGTCCACGACTTTGTACTGTCCGTTTCGCTCGGTGCCATCTGTATGACTGAGTATTTACACCTTTGCATCGTGTTTTATAAGATCCTGATTGAAGATCCAGCTGTTGAATGTCTCTGGATATCCTAGCCATTTGACTAAATACTGAACTCTGCGACCTCTTTTTCTCTTCTTTAAGATGTTTTCTATCTTGTATACGTTATCCCTTTTGATAATTTTCTGTAGCTCGTCTGCATAGAATGTGCCTTCCAAAACTTCGCCGTGGTCGTCCTGGACCACGTACACCGGTGGTTTGGTTTCAACACATCTGACGACTGTGAATAATTCTTCTGTCCAATTAGGAAGGTAGCCCTTTTTAAAGAGGCGTCTGCTTTTGGCTAGTCTCACTTTGTCACCAGGTTTCAATTTACACTTGGTTCCAGGTCCTCCTCTACCATAAAGTCGTTTTGCCACGACGGTCTGGTTGGCCCATGTCACATCTGATGGGGGCATGCCGATGGCCCTATGTATCGTCTTGTTGTAGGATTCTACCATTTCATCCAGGACGTCTAGGTAGGTGAGGGTTTCCCGGTGGGTAAAATATTTCCACATCTTTGTCTTTAAGGTTCGATTGAACCGTTCTACGAGGCTGGCTTTTGTTTCTTCGTTATAGGTGGTAAAAAAGTGCACGTCGTTTTCTTTCAAGAATTTCTGGAAAACTCGATTGGTAAACTCTGTTCCTTTGTCGGTCTGTAGACGTATGGGTATCCTGTCCCCTTTAAAGATGATCTGAAATGCTGCTACCAAACTCTTCCCCGTCTTATCCTTGAGCGGTACTACCCAAGCAAACTTGGACAGAACGTCCATACAGGTCAACAGGTACTTGTATCCTTTGTTATACGATGCAATTTTGGCAACATCCACCAAGTCGGCTTGCCATTGGTGGTCTTTTCCATACACCAAAACTTGTCTTCGCGGGAATCTTCTTCTCGTTCTCTTGTGCAGCGTGTAGGGATCCTGCGACTGTAACCATTCTTTGACTTCTTTTTTAGTGTAACCTTTTGGTTTAAACTTGTTTAATCCTCCATAACTTCCAGGGACCGAGACGTCGTAATAGGCCAATTCCATTTTTTCATTCTGACGTTGATCCAGCATTTGTCTCATTTATAGTCGTTCCACTTCATTCTGGGTAACCTGGGTGTGGTCCTAGGAGCTCTTGGTGTGCCAAAGGGTGTTTTTAGAGCAGCCGATGCGGGTGTTTTAAAAGGACTCGAGAGTGGTGTTTCTTTAAGTGTTGGAGTTCCTTTCTGTTGGTATATGTATCGCCGGCGGTCTTCGTGTCCGATCAAGTCCCGTGGAACGTTAGCTTCTCTCAAGGCATCTCCGAAGGTTTCCCACCCCGGTGGTTCAAAGTTCTTTCGTTTGCGCAAGACGTCGTTGACTAAATCTACCACGTTCGTGCCTTCCAGAAGGTTTCCTTTGTACCGAAACTCTCCTTTTTCGTTCCACTCCATGGCCGGGTCAGCTTTCATTTTTCTCAACAGTAGTTCGGCTCTGTTTTTCATCATCTTGGGAACACTCTGGAGAATCTCTTCTTCTAATGGGTCTGGTACCACTTTTGGGGTCTTTTGATTTTCTGTCATGGTTTCCGGTATGTATGGGCGTGGTCTATAATCGTCCAAGATGTTCATGTATCGAGTCAAGGCCTGGTCGTGTAACTTCATTCGCTTATCCGGGGGCAAGTCTTCTCTCTCTAAAAGAGTATGCATGTTATTCTCGAGGGTGTCCATGGTCTTTACTTTCTGGTCTACTGGGGGTCTTGGTCTGGTCGGTGGTGGATGAAACTGTGTTTTCAGTGTTAGCGTTCTCATTGTAGTATCTTCGACAGCAAAGGGGACAAGAGTGATGCTATCGGGGCTAGGAGGGAACCTAAGAAGCCTCCTTTCTGTAAAACGGTTTTCTTCTTTTTTAGGGCGACTTTCTTTACGGTCAAGGTTCTCAATCCGTTCTTGTGAGTTCGTAGTTTGGTCTTTTGTTCCGACGTTAAGGGTACGTTTCCTCTCAAGATGTTATCGGCTACTTCACACAGGCACTCTACTAAAGATCTGTCGGCTTTCTCAATGAGAAATTTTTTAGCACAGGGTTTGGCTTTTTGTAGGTACACTATATCCGTGGCGTGTTTTTTCAGACGAGGAGAAACCATGTTACTCCGTCGACATCTGTCTCTCGACTGACTGAAATCGCAAAGTATGTCCTCTTTTTATAGATCCGCCATTGCCTTTTGCTCTTCCCCGGGAAAAATGTCGGTTCTCAAACGTAAGATTTCCGGGGTATCCTGTTTCATATCGATCAACATGTATCCATGAGGTCTTCTAACTGCAGCTTGATAGGCCTCCAAAAAGTACTTTGTTCTTCCTGGAAACATTTGACGTGCCATGGCCATGATCTGAGATGTGTCTCTGGGGTTCTTGAAAACGACCATGTAATGGGTATTCAGACTGATAGTTCTGTGATGTTTGTTTTTATTAAACAGGTTCTGTACGATCAGCATGATACTGATAGATCTATGGTGACTGTATTTGGTAAACAGGTCTGCTATGGCTTGCGTGACGTTGTCCATCTGGTCGTCGATGACGATGAGATGTTTCTCTTCGGGATTCAGGGTCTCAATATCAGGTAGCCCTTGGATAAATTCAACGTTGTTCATTCCTGAATATAGAGGCTGGTGTATGTCGTACGACCACCATATTCGATCGGGCTGAGGCAGCATCATATGTTGTATAGTGTCAATGAATCTTCTAACAAAGACTGATTTTCCACTTCCGGTAGGTCCTGCGATGACGCTAGTAAATGGATGAGCCCATGGCATGAAATGATCTTGGCGTTGACCGTCAGGAACATGAAACGCAAAGGGATCGCTGGTTGGGTAAATAAAGTAAGGTTCGTTTGTTTTCTGCTGTCCCAGAGGGTATGACAATTGCTGCTGCTGCTGCTGCTGCTCCAGTATCTGAGGGTATGACAATTGCTGCTGCTGCTGCTGCTGCTCCAGTATCTGAGGGTATGACAATTGCTGCTGCTGCTGCTGCTGCTGCTGCTCCAGTATCTGAGGGTATGACAATTGCTGCTGCTGCTGCTGCTGCTGCTCCAGTATCTGAGGGTATGACAATTGCTGCTGCTGCTGCTGCTGCTGCTCCAGTATCTGAGGGTATGACAATTGCTGCTGCTGCTGCTGCTGCTGCTGCTCCAGTATCTGAGGGTATGACAATTGCTGCTGCTGCTGCTGCTCCAGTATCTGAGGGTATGACAATTGCTGCTGCTGCTGCTGCTGCTGCTCCAGTATATGAGGGTATGACAACTGCTGCTGTTTTTTAGAATTTGTTTCTTGTTGAATCATGTTTCGGTGTTTTGCGTTCTCGTGCCGTATTAAGTCTGTCTTCCACACGTAAGATTTTTTACACAATGTGCATGTATAGGACATGTTGTTTCTTTGGGGTTCGAAGGACAACTGATGGTTTTTTGTGTTGTTTCGATGTTTTATAGGGTTATCTTAACATTTATTAAATACAAAAGAGATCATTTTACATCATTTATTTATATATAATCTATACACAACATCAATACATAGGCACAATGTCTTTAATGTCTGGTTCTAATTCTTCGATCATTGACATGGTTTTCTTCAATTCGGTCCACTGTTGTCGACTTAGCCTGGCACCTCTCTTGGTCGGTGTATATCGCCATTCATTTTCTGGAATCCAAAAGGTTTTAATGTCTACGTAAAGTTGTGGATCTTCCATAGTCACGTAAATGTCGTTTCCAATATGACATCTCCAATGTACGGTTTCCTTTTGCTTGATTTTGGTAAACAGACCGTCGATCACATCAGATAAATCACACAAGGCTTTCCATTGTTCCAACTGTAAACTAACACCGTCTTTGGTAGGGACGTGTCCGTCTTTCCAGAAGCGGATGTCAACTCGTGTAGTTCCTTTCCATTCTGTAAGTTCAGCAAAGATATCATCTCCTAGGTTTCTAACAAAACGTTTCGTGTTTGGTAAAACCCCAGTCATTTCAGCCGCTTTCTGAACAATATCGTTTTCGGCCATTCTATGTGGAAGTTTTTTTTTCAAATGAAGCCGGTCCTGTAGAGCTATTCCTATTTAAACACTACTCCAGGCTGTGATTGGTCCGTTTTCTGGTCTTCTCATTGGTCCGTTTTCTTGTCTTCTCATTGGTCGAAACGCTGCTGTTTCATTGGTCTATTTTCCTGTCTTCTCATTGGTTGCTTCCCTCTTTGCTTCGGTGATTGATTGTTCGATTCGGGGTACGAGTGTGAGAAGTGTGTTCCATTGCTCCGTGTTTAAAAAGTATCCCAAGATGGTCGGTTGTTCGGCTATAAATTTTCTGACATCGACTCTTACTTCTCCCTGATAGGTACACACCGTTAGAAAATAATTCTGTGTCAACGGAAACTGTTGAGAGTAAGTACACGAGCTTTGATTCATCGTTGGTTCAATAGGTGTCATTCGTATACAGTCTGTTGTATCATTACATTCTTGGACCTGCCCCAAGAGAGCTAGCGTAGCTATCATGAGCGATAGGAGTATAACAACCCCAATTAATTTTATAATATCTAGATGAAAGTCGTAGTTTCTATAGATGGAACTAGCACTAGATCTAATACTGACGTGTGTGCGGTCCATGATTATTCTTATAACTGATCCAGAAGGCAAGAGATTGCTCGTTTTATATAGGTTTTAACGCTTCAATGCGTGCTTTTTGTAGATATGTATCGTACCCTAAGCCTTCTATCACTTTCTCAAATATACTCCATACATGAACCTTTTGCTGAGGGTAGCGTTGTGCAACGATTTTGGTCAAGCAAAATAAAACTATGACCCGACCCTTGTTGATTATTCCATCGTTAAAAAATGTGGATGCTATTCGAGTGTAGTTTTGTACATCCATCTGGGATGCAGAGGGGGTAACTGGTCCAGTACGATTCGAGCAGAGGTTTAAAACTTGTGTGTCACGTGACTAGTGGGTTTATCGCGACCCATGTTAACTTTTGGTTAGAGCGTTTTCTGGTGTTTCTTTAGTTTTTTTCCTTGTGCACTTGGTGACCTTTTGTACTATTGGCTGGAGCGTTTTCTGATGTTTCTCTCATAATATGTTTTATTTCTTGTGTATTTGATACTTTTGTACTATTGGCTAGAGCGTTTGTTCTGATGTTTTCTTTTCAGTTTGTACTTGTTGACCTTTTGTACTGTTGGTTAGGGTGTTTTCTGATGTTTCTTTGTACTTGATGACCTTTTGTGATATTGGCTAGAACGTTTTCTGGTAAGGTTTGAAGAAGATGTGGCAATTATAAAAAAAAAAAACAAAGATTTTTTCAGATCACAACGTTTATATGTACAAAAATATGAATATTTACAAACAAACTAATATACAAATATCATTATTTACTAGCAAAATTCACAATGTTTTGAGTTATTTACAAATATCAATACAGATTATAACACTCACAAGCTCAAAAATAGAACTCTTAAGACAAAGAAAAAGTTAAACTATTTACTTAAACTAAGAACTACTATAAGAAAAATCTATTACAAAAAAAAAAAAGTTCTAAAACAATAGAACACATACCAATTAAAAACTATTACCAATTCCTAATGTAAAATTTATTAGAAAAAAAAAAGTTAATCTAAAATATTAAGATTCAAAGAGAACAATCAATCACAATTAAAATCACAAGTGAACATAAAAACAAATTTAAAGAATATTTAAATGTCCAGAGGAACAGTGGAGATGCCGTCGTCTAATACTTTTCGTTTTGGATAAAAATACGAAAATCCAGCTCTCTCCTGGAGGTAGGTATGCATCATGTTGTCTACAGAGCGGAAGCCGCGATTGGTACCTGACCCAGACTTTTTAGTTAGTAAGACATCCATGTACGTTTCTTTTGTTATATTGTTTAATTTTTTGTTGACCCCTTTGCAGCTATATTTATTGTCATGGCCGAAACAGTAGTACGTTTTGCTGCAAAGGGCGATAATTCCGTCGCCTTTAAATTCTTCCTTAAAGAGTCCCGGTGTCCTTTTGTCATATGCAGCGTGTTCGGGGGTGTCGTCTCTTGGAAACCAAAGATGTTTCTCGTTTACAAACTGCTGCTTCATCTCCGGTTTGATGACCTCTTCTAAGGTCTCGGCTGATAATGCCATGTAGGCACTATCAGTATCCATGCAACAGTACTGGTAGTCCCGACGGTCAACATATTTATCGATTAAGTCAAAGTAAAACTGTAACATCCGGAGTTTAGCGTATTGGTATACAAAACATCCAATTTGTATAGGTAAATCCAATTTAATGACTTGTTTAGACATTTCAATCTCAAAGGTGTCGTCTTCCAATTGGCTGCATTTTCTAAAGTGTGGATCCATCAAAAACTGTTCGACTTCGTTTTCCTGACAATATTTCATTGCTGTATGTTTCTCCTTCGATGTCACTGTCTTCCCATAAGACGAATTCCCCGTTAATTTCATCGTGTCAGCTATGATCGTCTTACTGGGGTCAACGTCTCCCGCTCTCCTTGCATTACTGATGACATCTCCAAAAAAATCAAATGTTTTTGAAGGGGTATATTCTAGTACTGTATATATTTTAGTGACGACAAGTCCATGGGCCAGGTACCATTTCAAAAGAGGTGTAATGATCATTATTTTCTGTCCAAACATGCTGCCTATTAAGCTTTTTCTAGGCTGTGACATAATATTTTGTTGAAAAGCATAATTCTTCATGTGGTCGCCAATATCGTCTCGGGAGATGTCTGTGTTTTTAAAGATCGGTGGCATTTCGGAGAATGTTGATTTTAGGTGGTCTGGGACTTGAATGTCTAATTCAAGAGCTCCAAAAAGCTTGTTAGTGGTAACAGCATTTAAAATTTGTTCCTCTGTCATGGTTGTATACCAATCGCAGGGACGTTTAAGACTGTTGGTGAATCGTTTGAGCTCTTTATTTCTATTGATTTCGTTGTACCAGTCGCATTCCCATATTTCCTCGTAGTTGTATCCTAATTCAATAATTTTTTCCTTTTTAATTTTTGCTTTTTCAAAAAGATCCGCAAATGAAACGTTATTGACAGGATTGACTCCGTTGAACTTCTGTGTCAACCTGCATTGGTGACCGTGCCAGATACACCCTTGAAACTCATATACAGTTCTGGTTTCGGCACAGTACCCATCTACTGGCATGCAATCGATGCCTATTAATTTTTCTGTATTGTTTCCTTGGTGGCGAATAAATCGACCAGTTTGTAAAGACTGCCATTGTAACCAGGTCATTGCCAAATTTTCAAACCGCCTTGGGGTAATTCGTTTGAAATCATCTTCAGCTTTCCGAATCGAAAAATGTCCGGTAGGCATGTCTTGCATGATCGACCATAAATATAAAGCGTTGGCATCATATCCGACTATTTGTTTACAGGGTTTGGGGTTTTCGTATTCTTGGGGACGGATAGTTGTAACATCTTTCTCGTGGTGGCGGTGAAAGACAATGGAGGGTCCACCGACGATATTCTCTTTCAACAGGTGATAAACTTCTTTGTGTTTTTCGTCAGTCAAGGTAAAGTAATCATCAATTCCTTGAAACATGTATTTTAAAGTAAGACCAGGAACGCTTATCCCATCTTTGAACATGTCAATGTTTCTATCTGTATAAAATTTGAACATTTTGTCGATGGCTTCCAACATGGGCTCTACATCTTTATTGTTGTACCAAACTAAAAAATCCTTCATGGTGGTCATCTTCTTTTCTTTAAACACTGATTGACAAAACTGGTATTCTTCTTCTGTTATATTGTTATTTTTTAAAGTTGAAAAGAAAGCATCGTGAGAGGGGAGTTGTGTGTGGTCCAGTTTCTCCAGGGAGTCCATCCATTCATATGGGAAGAAGCCTTTCTCTTCTGTGCAGTCATATGCTTTTAAAAATTTTGCATATGAAAATCCTGGAGCCAAATAGTTCATAATGTCCAAAAATTTTAGTTTTTCGGTCTTGACACACATAAAGTTATTGTTGCGTTTTACGACAAACTTGATGAGGTTTCTACGTGCCAGATAAGAGAAGAATTCGATTTTCATAGCATTAAGATCATAACGCCCGGAATTGAAGCCAATAACGGGGAGCTCTTTTAAATGGCTGTCTAATCGCTGACTTAAACGGTGTAAATAGTGACCCTTTTTCTGGTTTTCTTTTTCCTCTGCTGTGCAGTCATTAAACTCTGTGTCCAGCATGTCGTCTATTCGTTCAAATATATGGGCTAACTTGTTACGCGTGTGGTGGTAGGCAGCTTCGCTGATCCTTTCTAAATAGTCGACAGCTGTAGCAATTACGTCTGGATCATCCCCAATAACAAAGCAACGAGGTTTGGTGTATCCTGGGACATTGGAACATATAGAGATACTTAATAAGGCATGTTGGTTAATCCATATCAATTTCTCTGTATTGGTTTTGTTGGTTGGATTGAACATGGTTTCAATATCGTAGGTTGCTCTATAAGGAAAAAAGCGGAGATGGGGATGAACATTAACGCCTTCATCCGCTAGTTCTTCAAATACGGTCTTTTTGGTGTGATAGACCCCGCCTTGATGTTGAAATCGAGTCTCCCCTTTACACGTTCTTTCATGGCGATGGAGCATCCCTGCATGTTTCCAAAGTCTTCCACATTGCCGACATTGGTAGCTTTTGCTATATTTATCCATGTTTTTAATATAGCTAAAATGGTTCATAGAGACATTTAAGTTCATGGTGGTCTCAAACTTGTAAGGCGTTCGACGAACTAACAAAGCATGGACTTTGTCGTTTTCTTCTTTAAGTTCGTAAACCATCACGTTTAATTTAAATAGTTGTTCCACCAGGTGTAAATCTTGAAGATATATGCCTTTAAACTGGGTAGACGTAAGCTGGAAATGGCGAAGATACTGATAGAAAAGGTCTTTGGCTTTGGTTTCAACGTTGACAACCGTAGCTCCTTGATACACGGCAAGACAACGAAAAAAGCAGAGATTATCCATATATCCACCGTTGGATCCGCCCACCATGTTGCTCAGTCCTTGGTTATTGGCAACGTAAGGAGGTAAGACAACGGCTCCTCCGATTGGATGACTGGACAATTTATTAATAAAAAAGGTTATGTTGGTGAGAAGATGAACGACCCATTTGGTATTGTCCCTTTGCTGACGGATAAATTCAAAAATATCCTGTCGGATAAGTTCTTCCAAAAATTTTTCGAGGTCTTCTTCATTCTGGATCAGATGAGGCTTTTCAAAGAAACGATGGTTATTATAGCTTGAATGGAAATAACGCAGATCCCCAGTTTCCACATGCCGAAGCACGAAACCAAATGATAAATTGATAAGAAATGAAGAATTCTGGTGCTGGAAAATGTAGCGAACCATATCTTGAAGAGAAGATTGTTGTAAGCCATAAATTGTAAAGTTGTACCGGTCCTGGACGCGGTTACCGGTATTTTCTCTGGTTCGGATATCGGCCCAGTGACGCAGGTACAAGGTACGGGTTTCAGGGTCCTCAGGAAGTACATCGGGAGACGAAGCAGGAGAAGACGGACGGTGGACGGGGGAGCTGGATCTTTCTCTGCTGGGTCCGGGTTGAGGAGACGAAGGTAAGGCAGGAGAAGACGGACGGCGGACAGGCGAGCGGGACCTGGTCCTGGTCCTGGTCATTTGATTCTCATGGTTGGTCATATGCGCCTTGAAGTGGTCTAACCGCTCCATCTGGTGGTCACAATAGGGACAGGCGTATTTCGGCCTATCCCCATGGGTCTTCTCGTGGCGTTTCAAGTTGGAGCGATCCTTAAACCCCTTTCCGCAGACGGAGCAGTTATGAGTAGCTTCGTTATGGGTTTTACGATGACGTGTTAATTGTTTCCTTTCAGCAAAATTTTTTCCACAGACGTCGCAAATAAAGGCCATTCTGAAAATAAATATTTTATGTTAGACGAAGTTATCTAAATGTCTGTGTTTATATTGAGATTACTCAGCTGTGAACAATCGACTGAAAAATGTGAATGTGTGTGTGTATTGATTTTTCTTAAACACACCTGTCTGGTCACGTATTCAGTTTTAAAAACAAAATGTTGGTTATTTGTGTGTATGTCGGGAATTTAAATTCATAACGCTATGGTTTGTTGAAATTAAATAATTAATTGTTTATGAAACTGTATTTGTTTGGTTTTTACATTCAGTCGCGAGTAAGTGTGTCATTTTGATAAAGAATAGCATTTAAGTTTGTACATAACAAGGAAAATTACACTATGATTACTGTTTCATATTAAACGACAACAAAAAGCTTTATAAATTTCTGCTGCTCAATCGTTAATATGGCAAAATCTATACCTATGGCTGATCACGTGATATGAGTTCACTTGTAATGAAACGAAAATAATTACCTTATCTCAACGAATATGGTATTATTAACCAAAAAAGCTTCAATCTAAATTTACACCTGAAAAAGAAAGACGGTCTTTAATATGGCTTGCAAATGTGTACTTTTTAGCGTGTAAACAAAGGTTTAATATCAAACTGTTTAAAATACAGAATTTCATAGTAAAATAATATTTATTTTATTTATATAACGGTCTTGCATGTTGGATAAAAACAACATCGGGAAATAGTTTTTAAATTCGTTAAAAAGTCTGAGCTGGTGTGCGTAACTTTTGTTCTGTCGATAAATTAGCATTTAAGAAAAGCATTTAAAATATACACATCGAAATACAATCAATACGCTATCATTAAATTCAAAAAAAAACAAAAACGGACAACAAAAGCTTTTAATGATTGACAATAGATCGTTGCTTAAATGTATGCAGCTGTCGGATCACGTCATAGGCTTAACTGTAAAGTATTTCAAAATCAATTCTTAAAAATAATTACCTTGAGTACAAGAATAGAAGATGATGAAATTAGCAGTCAAAATCTTCAACCTTGTGATTATAACTGTAATAGAAAGATATTATTTTTTGATTAAAAAAAAAAAAATATTTAAGATATTAACCAAGTTTAATATCAAAGTATTTAAAATACAGACTTGTATAATAAAATAATATGGTCTAGAATGGTGGATACAAACAACATCGGGAAGGCGTTTCTTAATTCGTTCAAAAAGTCACTTTCACCACTGGCGAATACCTAAAATATACATGTACATGCCAGGAGATAAACTTGGTCTTCGCTATTATTGATTTTACTATTAGGTGACGATTTGTCGATTGACTTTACTACTGGAGTGTAGGGTTTCATAGTCGTAACGCGTGATTACACTTCTTTGTTCGAAGTGACAGGTGTTATCTAAGGGGAATGACAAATCAATAAACAGTTCTACAAATAATAATTCAAAATAAACCACGGATTTTACTAATAGATGTAAATATTTAAACATAGCATACACGTACTATTCCCGCCAAAACTTTTTGAAATAAGAAACATTGGGCTTTATACAAAATACATGTACCATTCCCGCCAAAACTTTTTGAAATAAGACATATTAGGCTTAATACATAATACATGTATCTTCCCGCCAAAACATATAAGAAATTTTGAGCTTCATACAAAATACATGTACCGTTCCCGCCAAATCTTTACCATGTATTCAAGACATATTAGGCTTTATACATAATACATGTATCCTTCCCGCCAAAACTTATCAGACATATTGGGTTATACATAATACATGTATCTTTCCCGCCAAAACATATACGGTAAGACATATTGGACTACATACAACATACATGTAACTTTCCCGCCAAAACATATAAGACGTATTGGGCCTAATACAAAATACATGTAGTTCAGAATTCTTCAGCATATAAGGTTGTACCACTACATGTATCTTGAAACATAGTTAACACATCATACATGTACAAGAAATATTAAGGGCTTACCTTGCAAAAAAGCTAAATACGTCCTTACGCTTAGAAAACTAGTCGTAAAGTGACTCTCCTATTCAAACTTCAAACCATCTCACAAATGACGGCGCTCGACATCCATTGGTTCGTTCGAACTACAGGGAGCGCTTCTCATTGGCGTCGCTAAGCAATACATAACTTGTTATTCGGACGGTTCCAACCCTTGCACGGACGAGTCCACTCTATCCCACACTCTACGGTTAAGTCCGATATCTAAAGGGGTGTTGTTCCGAACATTCTTCCCGCGTAAACCTTTTTGGCGGGAAACTTTAAGACTTGAAAAACCGGATGTTGCGTCACCGGAAGCAAGATGGCCGACCGGAAGCAAAATGGCGGACCGGAAGCAAAATGGCGGACCGGAAGTGGATATGGCGGAACCGGAAGCAAGATGGCGGACCGGAAGTTGATATGACGTCACAGGCAGCCTATGGGACGTCGGGGACGTCCCGAGAAATAATAAATGATCGGTGCTGATATACTACTAGTATTTATAGAGAGTGGCACAGTTTTAATGCACGGAGGCTTGCAAACAAGAAAAAGAGCTTAGCAATATTAAGGAATTAATTATTTGTCTATGTATGGAATAGAAGAGATAAAGCAAATACAATAAGACCTGATCTAATCCGGCCCGGCAATGAGGGCTCTGTTATCAACAAGCAACACTTTTCAGAAAAGATATATTTACAAGGAACAAAAATCATCAGATAGAAATCGGAAGCCGAGAAGGAAAGATGTACCCTTGTGACAAATGCAGATACACAAGCAAAATCCGTTACATCTACAGAGACACAAAGAACATAAACATCAAATGAAAATGGAGGAACCAGAATAGTTGGAGTACCCAGAATGGGAAACGGAGGAAGGGGAAGGAATCGGACACGGAACCAAATAGAGTGACGACTTGCCATAAGACGAAGGAAACTTACCCTTGGAAAACAGTTTGATTCGTGAGACAACTTTAAAGGACAAGTGATGATCAGATACAAGGACAGTTAATGAATACACGGACTTTGACCACCACGAAAAGGAGAAGCTCTAAAAAATCGTGACGTCAATAACTTTGTGTCGTAAATAGAAATGGCAAGAGACCCAGTCCACTAGGGATTAAAGAAACGGCAAAACGACTGACGATGAAAATTACGAGTACAGAGAGTCCTTGAAATACGCTACTAAGAAGAGAATAAAAGTACTTGTTGGATGGAAAAATTAAAACAGTTCAGATCCGATGAGGAGAGGGGGAAAGACAAGGATGCAGACTGAAACCTTTACATATTTTAACAATACAGCATCGAAATTATAAATGTTTATGTTATCTCCAACGCCCTATGTAACCTATACAAACATACAAAACAATACCTCAAGTTTATCCCCAAAAGCCTTTCAACAAAGCCTTCAATTAAAACACGGTAAAAATCACGAGTTACTCTCCTTAGATATACACACACAAAAAAAGAATTTAAAAGAAGCTTTACAATTACATATTACACTAAAGAAGAAGAAGACAAAATGGTCACTTCAAAACATGACCGAAACTTGTAAAGCTTCATACTTAAGATCATACATGTATTATTTTTGGAAACATTTTTGTTATTCTCATTATGATTTTTGTTCCGATCTTTTAACAAAATTCTTCATTGGTGATTATAAGTTCTTTTTTGTCCACTTGAAACAAAATGGTTCAATTCTCATGTTTATTCCAAGTAAATGTGCCGATGGTACTTTTATTTTTGTGGCGACCAAAACAAAACAAAAAATAAGTGCAGTTAGAAGATAATGAGGTGTGGAATAAGTGTACTCGACACAACCTATAATATAAACGACAATTTAAAAATCAACAATGGAAAACAACCAGTTTTTTTAATTACCTGTAATATTGGTTTTCAATATTTTTGGTTTTTGATCTTCCAATGTTTTGACTCAAATGCTGCTGATGAGAGTTTACTTCTTGAAATATTGATATACAGCATAAACAAATTAACCGTATTATAACCGTTTTTAGGCAGAGCCTTATAGAGTCATATAGCTATTGATTTTCGCGGGGTTTTTTTTCGTCTAGACAGGGTAAATCGGTCAGCCAATATTCCTACCACAGGATCTATTCAACATTAATAGTGTATTTTCATTGTTTCCATGTATTTTGAATTGTGTACAGATTGTCTAAAATAAGAGGTACATCTTTATACCCCAACATAAATGCATTATAAATGTGCACTACATATCGTATATCAATACACGTTAATGTTTACTTAAGCATTGTTTACCTTTGACCTTTGATCAAGTGGGCGGAGCCTAATTACAGATGTGCAAGAATGCGGAGCAAACAAAGAAAATTGATGTGCTATGTTTCAAGTTTATGAAACACATATCATTCTTTATTTTAGTGCTTAGATTTAGCTCTGCCTTTTAACGCTTTAGCGCTTTGATTTGTATTGTATTTTGAAACTACTGGGTAGATAACCGCTGCTGGTGGAGGGAAATCACAAGTCTGGTCTGGTCGTCAGACTTGTCTGACACGATTTTACCAATAAATTTCTAATATTTTTGTCATTGAAATTTCCGATTGTAAAATTCAAAATTGTTTAAAACACCAGGTTTCAACCGTTTGTTTCCTTGTAATGCACATGGTCGATATCCTCTGTGCTGTATTTGGCTTTCCTGTTCGAACTTTTTGGTTTTGAGAACTTTCCATTCAATATTTTGGGTTTTGATCTTCCAATGTTTTGATACAGCATAACCAAATTAACCGTATTATACCCGTTTTTGGCATTATATTTTATATACAAAAGAAAAAATTTAAAAACAATATTTACCATAACATCGTAACAGCCCTAATGCAATCAGAGCGTCAGAAATTATTGATTATATAACTATAACATGTCAAATGCAACTTTATTTTAAAATTTTAATTTTACCTTGTTCTATCTTTTCTAGCTCCGATTGCTCCTTTCGATGACGATGGTGTCGATAAGTTTCTTTCGTGAATTTATGATATTCTTGATGTCTGGAGAGGGCTTTAAAAAGCAAGAAACGATTTTTCAGTATTTTGTTTAAGGTTAAGGAATTTTTTGTAATTTAGATTTTTCGTAATCATTTCAATTTTTATATTTTCGTCATAACAGTTTATGATAAAACTAGAAGCTCTTTCAAGCGCATTTATTTACTTTCGCCTTTCACTTTGTGTTCTTTATACATGAACATATCTTCAAAATATAAAAGATTACTCTACACAAACAAGAGGCACCACCCAGGAGTCTGGATCGCTCACCTGGCTTAGGTGCCAGAACTATAATATAGGCAAACACTTTTTGACACTGAAAAAATCATAAGTATAACAAGCGGTCATTTGACATTATGGTTTAACTTTATGCAGTAAAGTGTAGAGAAATATTTTTAATTCCATTTGAAAACTTCTTATTATCTTCTTCTTTTTTAGGGGCAATAATTCCTAAAAGGAATGGTCCTACAATGTGACCCTATTACATATTTTGTAGATAATGGTGTGCTTAACATTTCTTATATATCTTGTATAGTTTTCAAGATATTGAGCTAAACAGGTGCGAAATTATCTTACATATTTTTTAAGAAATTGATATTAATAAGTGCAAAATTCATAAAAATAAAGAATAAGGGTAATTACTCCTACATGGGTTCTTGGATCTTCTTTACAATTTCAAGGCGGGTAGATCTTGACGTGCTGATAACTTTTATCCTCACCAGAATTTTGATATCTGAAGCAGTTCCTTTAGTTATTTGCAAAAAAACTGCAATTTACCCCTATGTTCTGTTTTTAGTCACGGCGGCCATGTTTTACGAGGAATATAAAATCAGCATATCAGTTCTAAGCACCTTATAATATTAGATAATCATACCAAGTTTGGTTGCAGTTGGACTAATGGTGTCATAGGAGTTAACGTTTGAAAAAATTTAGGGACGACGGACGCCAAAATCTAAAAAGCATCCAAATTCGCAAAATACACATATTTGTCAAAGTATCATAAATAGAAAAAAAAGAAAAACACATTTGTTACCAAAACATATAATTTGTGATAACATTCACTTTCAATAATAAATACCGTTTTCTTACCTTTTTCTATAAAAACATGAAGAGCAGTTTTCCGTGATTCTCCAATATGCTTGACATTGGCTTTTCTTTTTAACAGGCTACTCACAATATCGCATAACTCGTACTTTACCGCCTTTATCAGTAGAGAGTCTTTTCCTTCAGTACAAATGTTTGGGTCTGCTCCGTGGCTCAAGAGTAAATTGAATATGTCGATTCCAGCCTTTATGTCAGAGAATAATTCAGAACTTCCCATTTCCTCTATCAACAATACGAGCGGGGTTTGTCCAATGTCATTAACAGCATTTATAAATGCACCATTTGCAAGAAAAAGTGAAATCACATTCTCCTCTAAACGACCTAGAAATATAATAATGGTTTCTTATTTACCTCTGAACAATAATCAACGTTCATTCAATAGATATGCTGGATAACACAATAAGTCATGTCAGCGTCGACTCGGCCCTTAAAAGGAATAAAAATATCGGTCATCTGGTTTGATGTATATGATATTTTTGGTCTATGTATCCAAGAAAATGCATTCTGCAAAGAATTGCCTCATTCACAATATTTATTTTTCGGATTTAGCTGGAATACAAACTTTATTTAATTGTACTTAAAGCTGTGCAAAATTATATTCATAGTCCTTGAAACTTGTCTATAGGCAAAGGGAAACTAACGGAAAATTCAAATTATCGTACTATAATTAAATGATGACATAAAAGACTTATTTGGACAATCATGCTTAAAGTCATCTTATGGGGTAACTTTAAACTTTATAAAATAAACGGTTGTAACTTTTTAGAGTTAATTTCAAAGTTGTCTCATTTTAGTAATAGAGTCTCTAAAATATTACAAATTGTATAAAATGAGATTGTCAATTTCTAATATACATTTATTGACTTTGATAGAGGTGAATACCACATGTTTTATCAACCGGAAGAAAATTATATTCACCGAGCCAACGGCGAGGTGGATATTATTTTTAGGATTGATATAACCAGTATTCGCTGATATCAAAGTCTATGAATGTTTTATTCTATGACTATAAAAAACAAGCGAAAAAAAATCATGTCACTTCGAGAAAAAATGAAAGAAGAAAACGAAAGCCCTTCATATATTAGTACTGAAAAAACATATCTAAAACTTTTTCTAAAAATCGTATTTGTACACGAATATGATGAAATGTCTGCGCATGGAATCTTGATTCAAGTCTTCAAATTCAAACCATATAAAAACACATGCAATTTTACAAAGACTCATCCTGATAAATTAAGGTCACAAGTTCAACCAATGACGTCAAAGTCAAGACTGAAAATTGATAAATATTCTATCTTGAGCGACTCAAAAGTCAAAACTTTTTAACAGTCTATTTTTAACTACTTTGAGGTTACCATTGCCTCTGCATAATGCTTTTCGCGATATCCTGGACCAATCAAAATGAAGTTAAATTTTAGTCATATGATAATGACATTTATTTTAACTTTATTCAGCCCTAATGTGTAAAATGCAAAATGAGAAACAGAGGAGCAAGAAGTGATAAAATCACTTTTAATTTCTTTTTTTTTACATTAAAATTAAAGCTTAACTACAAATTAATTCTCTATTGCAATTAAAAGTTGAAGGATTACTCAGTGTTTAGAAGTCACACTCAAATTAAGAGTGATTTATGTGACAACCTTACTGTGACTCTTTCCAGTGCATTTGATATACATACAGGTTTATTTCCTGACCTGGCTTATCTTTTTATTGCTTGACAAAAATGAGGGTGTAGCTGCGGTCTACAGAAAATGAACTGATATCATCCAAGAAGCATAGGTAGACTGCAAAACACTCCGGCATGTGTTTTGTTTGTTCCCACAATAACTTTGGTTCTGATTGACAGTGTGCTATGAAATTTGTTCAGCTTATATTAAAGCACAAATACTTAAGATTGAACAAAACAAGATGAGAACGATTTGCTTGTGTTTCCTTTTTATTCATTTTTTTATTGAAAAGGTCATTAAAAATTATATCAGAGGGCCATTTACTGTCAAAGGGAAATGTGATATTTTGTGATAGAAAGCCTTTCTCCCCCTACAATCAGAGAAATATAATATCTTTACTAGAAAATGAATAACTAAGCCTTGTAGCAAGTCTATCTTTTTTTTTCACTTTTTCAATTATTTTGATTGTATCTCTATTCTCTATTAACCCCTTTATTATTCTACGCAATATGCTTTTGCTAATTTTTTTCTGCAAATCCCGCCCACACCTTTTTTGTCAATCAACAAAAAGATCAGTTAAATAGGGGAAAAAATGCACTTGAAAGGGTCAAAGATGTAGTTTGATACAGTATTTCAGGGGGGTCACATATAACCACTCTTAATTAGAGCACTGATTAATCCTTTAACTTATTATTGCAAAAGACAATTATAAAATTTGAAGTTAGCTTTTAAATTAAAGAAATCAAGATTGATTACTATTACTTTTGGTTTCTCGTTTCTTTGTTTCACGTTTTTCATTTTTCACATACCCGAAGTTAAGATTGTATTTCTACATTATTTCAGTCTTACTCATTGCCACATGTAGTGCTGTGTTTCCTTTGCCATCTTTCTTGTTTACTTCCGCTCCTAGTTTGATCATTCGATCCAATACTTCAGCTGGCCAACTTTCAGCTGCAAGAACAATTGGTACTTTTCCCTCGTTATCGGTAGCGTTCATTTCATTTTTGTGATCTAGTAGGATGTTTACATTGTCAAAACTGGTATTTTCTAAAGCAAGATGTAATGGCAGTTTACCATCAATTGACTTCAACTTCGTTGATGCTCCATTTTGCAACAGTTTCTGTAGAATCTGGCCTACACGATCAGGTTCATCATCTACGAAATATGCCCCTACAAATATACATGTAGGATATTGATAAGTATTTTTTTTAAGTACATAAAGTCAATCTCCGACATAAATCTATTATGAGGTAAATCGGGAGTTGTTCTGCAAAAATTCAACCATATTTCACCAAACATGTGTGTATAAATTAATTTCGTTTTAACTTTTTAATTATTTTCAGCTTTGTTCTTTGAATGGTTGTGCTTTATTATCTATAGTTATATATTCTGGAGACAATAAATACAAGAAATGTGTTTGATCAAGAAGGTCAAAGACTATCTGCATGAGGCAATTTTGAATAACGCATTTTAACGAATTTTAAATGGTTTAACTATTTTTTAAACATTCTAATAGATTACATTTATCATGTTTAAAAAATGTGTGAAGCGGTGTCAAATTTTGGTCCCCAAGATGATTAACATTAGCGTTCGAATCTATAAGAAACTGGATAATCTCTGGGTCTAACAGACGTTTTACGGCATAAATAAGTGCAGATTCACATCCAGACTTCTCCTGGTTTGGGTTTGCTCCAGATTCTATAAAAAGCTTTAATATTTGGAGTAATCCGGTACTTGCTCTTCCAAATTTTAAAAGCAGAGTTAAAATAGAGATGTTTTGCACTTCTCCATTATAATCTGAAGAAGAAAAAAATATCATAAACATGGTTTATAAAGCTGTATATAAAATCGAAATGGATTAAAGAAATGTCTAAATTGTAGAATTGCCTGAAAATAATATTTTATTCCAGAAATAAAATATCTTTGTGAGTCGCGCGATATCGAATAAAACTGTTGTCATGTAATACCAGGGGGTACTCCATATGTTTCCTGAACATAGACTAGAACTTTTTTTAGTGGGTCAAAATTTGGAATATGATATTTTTAGGGGGTTCGATTATTTGAAGATATTTATTTGGGGTTTTAAAAATATGCATTATTTGTAAATTGTGGGTGGTAAAAGTGTATTGAAATTTCAAATTTTTCATCTTTTATTATCTATTATTACAGAGACGATACTCATGCCATAAATTCAGGATGAATTTACAACATGAACTGACCTTTTTTCAACCAGGAGATTTTTGGGATGTATTTGAAAGCCAGGTATTTTACCTAAGTAAAGTGAGACTGATATTCGATGTTCGATTTTCGATATTCATTTTTTTTAATATCAAACTGAATATCAAACGGTAAAATTTACCGTTTGATATTCATTCGATATTCATTTATCGTTTTTTCTTGGTATAAATATGTGATGAATATCAAAATGAATATAAAACGGTAAATTTTAAAGTTCGATTCGTTTTCGGTCTAGATATGTTATGCGAATATGGAATGAATATCGAATGAATATCAATCCAAAGTTTCCTTCTGTTTGATATTCATTTGACATTCGTTTCCGGTGTTAATTTGTATTGTGAATATCAAATGAATATTAAACAAAAGATTAATTCCATTCTATATTCATTTGAGATTCGTTTCGGGTATAGGTATGTTATGTGAATATGGAATGAATATCGAATGAATATCAAACCAAAGTTTATTTACGTTCGATATTCATTTCACATTCGTTTTAGGTCTAGTTTTGTTTTGTGAATATCAAATGAATATCAAACCAAAATTTCCTTCTGTTTGATATTCATTTGACATTCGTTTCCGGTGTTAATTTGTATTGTGAATATCAAATGAATATCAATCCAAAGATTAATTCCATTCTATATTCATTTAAGATTCGTTTCGGGTCTAGGTATTTTATATGAATATCAAATGAATATCGAATGAATATCAAACCAAAGTTTATTTATGTTCGATATTCATTTGACGTTCGTTTTAGGTCTAGTTTTGTTTTGTGAATATCAAATGAATATCAAACCAAAATTTCCTTCTGTTTGATATTCATTTGACATTCGTTTCCGGTGTTAATTTGTATTGTGAATATCAAATGAATATCAAACCAAAGATTAATTCCATTCTATATTGATTTGAGATTCGTTTCGGGTCTAGGTATGTTATGTGAATATCAAATGAATATTAAATGAATATCAAACAAAAGTTTATTTACGTTCGATATTCATTTGACGTTCGTTTTAGGTTTAGTTTTGTTTTGTGAATATCAAATGAATATCAAACCAAAATTTCCTTCTGTTTGATATTCATTTGACATTCGTTTCCGGTGTTAATTTGTATTGTTAATATCAAATGAATATCAAACCAAAGATTAATTCCATTCTATATTCATTTGAGATTCGTTTCGGGTCTAGGTATGTTATATGAATATCAAATGAATATCGAATGAATATCAAACCAAAGTTTATTTATGTTCGATATTCATTTGACGTTCGTTTTAGGTTAAGTTTTGTTATGTGAATATCCAATGAATATCAAACCAAAGTTTCCTTCTGTTTGATATTCATTTGATATTCGTTTCCGGTGTTAATTTGTATTGTGAATATCAAATGAATATCAAACAAAAGATTAAATCCATTCTATATTCATTTGAGATTCGTTTCAGGTCTTGATATGTTATGTGAATACCAAATGAATATCGAATGAATATCAAACCAAAGTTTATTATATATGTTCGATATTCATTTGACGTTCGTTTTAGGTCTAGTTTTGTTTTGTGAATATCAAATGAATATCAAACCAAAATTTCCTTCTGTTTGATATTCATTTGACATTCCTTCCCGGTGTTAATTTGTATTGTGAATATGAAATGAATATCAAACCAAAGATTGATTCCATTCTATATTCATTTGAGATTCGTTCCTGGTCTAGATATGTTATGTGAATATCAAATGAATATCGAATGAATATCAAACCAAAGTTTATTGATGTTCGATATTCATTTGACGTTCGTTTTAGGTTTAGTTTGGTTTTGTGAATATGAAATGAATATCAAACCAAAGTTTCCTTCTGTTTAATATTCATTTGACATTCGTTTCCGGTGTTAATTTGCAATGTGAATATCAAATGAATATCAAACAAAAGATTAATTCCATTCTATATTCATTTGAGATTCGTTTCTGGTCTAGATATGTTATGTGAATATCAAATGAATATTGAATGAATATAAAAAAAAGTTTATTTACGTTCGATATTCATTTGACGTTCGTTTTAGGTCTAGTTTTGTTTTGTGAATATCAAATGAATATCAAACCAAAGTTTCCTTCTGTTTGATATTCATTTGACATTCGTTTCCGGTGTTAACTTGCAATGTGAATATCAAATGAATATAAAAAAAGATTAATTCCATTCTATATTCATTTGAGATTCGTTTTGGGTCTAGGTATATTATGCGAATATCAAATGAATATTGAATGAATATAAAAAAAAAGTTTATTTACGTTCGATATTCATTTGACGTTCGTTTTAGGTCTAGTTTTGTTTTGTGAATATCAAATGAATATCAAACCAAAGTTTCCTTCTGTTTGATATTCATTTGACATTCGTTTCCGGTGTTAATTTGCAATGTGAATATCAAATGAATATAAAACAGAAGGAAATTTTGGTTTGATATTCATTTCATATTCACAAAACCAAACTAGACCTTAAACGAACGTCAAATGAATATCGAACATCAATAAACTTTGGTTTGATATTCATTCGATATTCATTTGATATTCACATAACATACCAAGACCCAAAACGAATCTCAAATGAAAATAGAATGGAATTAATCTTTGGTTTGATTTTCATTTGATATTCACACTGAAAATTAACACCAGAAACGAATGTCAAATGAATATCAAACAGAAGGAAACTTTGGTTTGATATTCATTTAATATTCACAAAACCAAACTAAACCTAAAACGAACATCAAATGAATATCGAACGTAAATAAACTTTGGTTTGATATTCATTCGATATTCATTTGATATTCACATAACATACCAAGACCCGAAACGAATCTCAAATGAATATAGAAGGAATTAATTTTTTGTTTGATATTCATTTGATATTCACAATACAAATAAAGACCGGAAACGAATGTCAATTGAATATCAAACAGAAGGAAACTTTGGTTTAATATTCATTTGATATTCACAAAACAAAACTAGACCTAAAACGAACGTCCAATGGATATCGAATGACAAATAAACTTTGGTTTGATATTCATTCGATATTCATTCCATATTCACATAACATACCTAGACCGAAAACGAATGTCAAATGAATATCGAACTTTAAAATTTACCGTTTTATATTCATTTTGATATTCATCACATATTTATACCAAGAAAAAACGATAAATGAATATCGAATGAATATCAAACGGTAAATTTTACCGTTTGATATTCAGTTTGATATTCAAAAAAATTTAATATCGAATATCGAACATCGAATATCAGTCTCACTTTACTTAGGTAGGTATTTTTTGGAGGGGAGGTTGAAATTTTCTCTGTCCAGCCTATGTGTACAGGTGATATCCCTTGGGTATGTTAGCCATCACGTTGAGCTACAGTTTAACCAATATCATTTTGTGCATATCTGTAGTTACTCTAGTATTCTATCAAAAATTGTAGCCTGTTTTATACAATGAGACCGTTTTACTACAAAATTAAAGTATCACATTTATTTTTTTTTCAATTTGAAGACTGAAAACTGATCATCTATCTTGTCATATCTTATCCTTTCCTACCTTTAAGGAATCCACTGTAGTTTACATTCGCCTTCGCTCTAATCAACAGTTGAGAAATCTCCATCATTCCATTCATAGCAGCTATCATCAATGGTGTTTCATTGTCTACACCAACGATGTTAACATCACCGCCCTTCCTCAAAATATACTGCACAGCATCACTGTCTCCAAGATAAACTGCCGTTATCAAAGGTCTTGGTCCGTCTTTTTCGCCATTTACTGGGAATCCTCGGTCAATAAACTTTATTAGAAGTTTTACTAAGGTTTTTCTTTTTGTACCTGTAAGATATACGACAAAATTGTAAAGCTGTCCTTGCACATGAATATCAGACTTTATTTATATAATTTGGTAGAGCCGCCCACTTTACAACTTAGTCTGCAGACAATGCACAAATGAAAAAAACCTTGACTAGCCATTAATCATGTTCTATATAAATTTTCGAAAGGAGTGCCTTGGATAATGACTATTCAACTTGAATGAAGGGGAGCCTTGGTATTTTTCTAAAAAATATTTTGGATCTGATTTTTCATGAAAAAAATGTTTTGGCATCAGAGGTTAAAAAAAAGTAGAAGGATTTCTGCCATATCAAATAATGTCAATATTGAAAAAAAAATCTGTTTCGACCCTGTAATAAGCTACATGCATATAAAATGCTAATCCTGAAAATTGACATGGATTTTCACCGAGTATTTCTACAATATTATATACAATAACTTGTAAAAGAATAATAATAACCAAATAAAAGGCCATGTTGCTCCAGAAGTACCGATATAGACCTATACAAAAAACCGTCACATGATTATGTTTAAAAAATAACAACTAAGTCGAAAGATCATGTCTATCAAATTAGCACATACTTCGCTGGACCGACCAGAGCTTCATCAACGCTTGTTATTTATTCCGTTCGGCCAAAAACAATGGGAATACAGTGTATTATCAATATCTACTTACTGCGTTCCTCATCTAACCATGGTGTAAATAATTTGTCTATGTTTTGCTTTGACTTGTAACATTTATCTGCAATTAAAACAGATATGCACATTTGTACAACTGAGCATTCTAATTTGTACCTTTGCTTTGTTTTTAATGTCGGAAAATTCTTCAAATTATACGTTGACCCTTTGGAATTTGAAATATTAAAAGAAATAATAACAAGTCTCCCAAGAGCCTGAATCCATTTTTGCTCTCTATCCAAATTTTGATATATGTGACCATTTTAGTATACATAAAGCTGTATACCAGTGGGTAAAAATTTTGGATGGTATAAAACAGCAATATTTTGACATAATATGTATATAGATGACAAGAAAAGACTAATTAAATCATTTTTATCGAAATTTTAATTTGTTAGGGGTATTAGAGAAAAAGGGGGGGGGGTTCATATATGAAATCCATGCTCCAAGTGCCTGTGTTCTATAGGCCAAAACATCAATACCTTCAAAGGGCCATATCCTTTACGTGTATAACAAATCATCTGACAACTTCAATCAAACATAGACGTTTGTAGAGCTTTTAATGCAGAAGAAGGTAGGTTGCATTAGATTTTCTCTTTCTCTTATATTTTAATATTTACGAGCCAAAAACAGTTGTCTGATCCCCTTCTCTATTTTTAGCAACAGCGGCCATTTTTTGGACGAATTAAAAATTGAAACCAAAATAATTTTGTGCAAGACACCCTAAAATATGATCTTATATATACACTCCGCCATAAGTTAAGCACCACCCTATATATTTTTATAATTACAATTTCAAAGTTAAAATGCAAACGCAAGTTAATGATATGATATAATTTAAATGTGCATTCCTAAAACACACATTTCGAAGTTATGTTACACCAAAGGTTATTCGCCAGTGATAGAAATCTTAAGTGAAAAGACACTGCAAACAGAACATGATTTAACGTCTTAAATGTTTCTTAGAAAAAACTTTGACGAAAAATTCAAATTTTGTCCAGTTTAAGTTGTGTGTTCTTTAAGTTGGCTTGATGTCTTACAGTAAAACATATTGTTAAAACATTTTCATTAAAATGATAAAACAAAACCCAGTACATATTGTTAAAAAGGGGGATAAATCTTTTCTGGTCAAATTTTAGGCCACAAACTGAAAAAAGGATGCTGCCCTTAGAAAATGGAATTGGTATGGACACTTTTTTGCGTCAGAAACTTCAAAATTTAATGTCGTATTAATTTGTGCGAGCAATGGTGTTTGTTCTCTGTCCAAAACATCACTTGTCTAAAATCTCATTTTCTGTAAAATCAATTTTTGAAAGAAAATGTCCTTTCATCACTATAAAAGTTCACCGACATGTTTATCCTTCTCCACATAAAACTGTTACTTAATGAGTGTTATGATCACACAGTTTTTATGACAGAAATGTCTTATTGGAAACAGTTTTAGCTCTTTTTTTGAGTTTTACGAAAAAAAGACATTTTCTGAAAAACCATGAAAAAAAGATTTTTTGCCTTAAATCTTTGATAAACCTTTTTAAACAACCTTATTCAATCATCATCGAAAAGTAAAAGTTTTATTTCCATGTGGTTTAAAAAGCAAAATTAGCATTTGGAAATAAACATGGTCAGAAAGTCGGGAAAAAGCAGACTTTTTTTAGCAGGCCCCAAAAACCTGCAAAACCCATTAAAAACTCATATTTGTCGTATGATGTGTTTGACAACGCGACAAATAAAGGAAGTGTCATGTTAAAGGTTCTTTGAAAAAAGTTTTGCTTTTATTCTCTGCTTCTTCTATCGATCTCCAAAACTTGAATTCAGGATCGGGTAAATTCAAACGATACTATGTACCAGTATTTTGAAAATCTTTCTTTATTTTCAAGTTTTGTAGTATGCAAATTGCTCTAATACCCAATGGTTCTTGTGTGCAAAAGATCAGAATATTTCAATAAAATATAAAAAGAGGGTGCCATTTTAAAATTGGTGGTGCTTAACTTTTGGCGGACTGTTTACGTTTCAATAAATTATGTTCACTAGTTTTAGATGAGAAATTTATAATTGTTAAAAGACGAAAGACGACAACGACGATGGACACCGAGCAGATGGCAATAGCTCACATGAACCTCTGGTACAGATGAGCTAAACAAGATACTAGTATTTACCTAAGAGTATATCAAAGGCACTTTGTTCCGATGAATTTTTGTACAAAAAACTTGCACCAGCGTCCAGAAGATTGCATGATAAACTAAACTTTTCACTTTTAATCGCTTTCATCAAAAGTGAATCATCTCCAGGATTAACATGGTTGGGGTCAGCTCCTCTCGCCAGTGCCATTTCAATCAAGCTGTTGTCAGAGGATTTTTCGTACATCACATCAAGGATGGGTTTTCCGATAACTTTGGACATAGGGTCGATCAAATCCTTTTCAACGATTGCTCTGAAGATGAAGTCACGTACTGGTGCACTGTATCTTACTAATTGAAAAAGAACAAACAATAAGCTAAAAAGTAGCTTTTCTCAATGAAACATTAAGGGTTTATCATCAATTTTACCCATATTGCATCTATACTCTTCAAAATAAGTTACGCATAGATAGAAAATTCCCCGTACGTTTAATGCAAATCGAAACAATTTCAAAACATTATTGCCGAGCTGTTCTGCAACCAATTTTCACGAAATAAAATCTAGTAATAAGAAAACAAAATAAAGATTTTTTGATTTATTAAGACCAAAATCCTAACTTCAATGGTTTTTAAGACATTGTGAGTAGAACACGACAAATGTTTTTCACGGAACATTTTGCATTGATTTTAAACGGGAAATTGAATCCTAAAATGTACACTTGAGTTCTACTTGCAATATCTTAAAAAGTAGCGATGTTACGATTTTGCTCAAAATAAAATAAACAATCTCTATTTGGTTTTCTTTTTACTGGATTTTATTTCGTGAAAATCGGTTGCAGAACAGCTCGGCAATTATGTTTTGAAATTGTTTCGATTTGCATTAAACGTACGGGGAATTTTCTATCTATGCGTAACTGTTTTTGAAGAGTATATTATCAACCCATGCAAAGACTACCACATCTACCAGAATGCCTGAAGGCCCTTATTCGAAAAAAAAAGAAATTAGTTTGTAAGAATAAAATTACTTTACGAGACTAAAGGGGTGTAAATCGACCTTTTGAAACGGGAGATATCATAGCTTTCATGGGTATTATCTGGCATCAATGATTCATTACTACATCCCTCCGTGTTATGGCCTTATGGCTTGATCAAAGGTCCCTGATATCTTTATCTAAGCATTCAATATGCTCTTAATTTACTGGACTTATTTGAACTGTTAAAACAATGAAAAACAATGATGTATTTTCAATCATTGCACATTTTCCTTGTAAGTACTTGATTAATGTTATCATTTTTTGCTATATTAATTCCCTCTTTTCACCTCTCTTATGCATGATTATACTTTTACAGCAGATCTCTGAATTTATTTTCAAATGTACATGTATATGATAAATTAGAAGGCTTCAGAAGAAAAACGGGGTTCTTGACATTCCGGAAGATATGGGTAATTTCAAAAACTTTTGTTTTTTGATAGAATGATTAATTGTATTACCTGTAATAAGAATTTGAACTTTTTTAGCTTTTTTATAGCAGATTTGTCATGAAATCCCTAAATTCTCTCAGAACTCTCTAGGCTTTTCTTTCATTTTTTATGATAAAAGCTCTTTCATTTCCTATGATAAAAGCAAGGACATAGAATGTATATTCGTGCTTATAATGTCGGAAAATTCAGGCGATAAATGCTAAATGTGTGGTAAAAAATACAAACCAGCACAACAAATGTCTAAAGCATTTTTCCCGTTCTCTCCCACGTGTGCCAAATCTGCTCCAGCTTTTAACAACGATTCTATTACGGACATAAATTCCATTTTAATAGCAATCATAATGGCAGAGTTTACCCCCTTTTTAGCACAGTTTGGATTGGCACCATTCTCCAACATTTTTGAAACGACGTTCGATGTTTCATCTTTATCACATGTCTTAGACCTTATAAACATATCGTCGTGCCAAGTTGGAATGTACCGGATTACTGACTCCGTCTGGTAAGTCTTCATCAGGACCAAAAGTGGAGTATCTCCTTCGTCGTTGAAGACATTTAAAGGAGCACTAGCTTCAATTAATTTATCCATTGTTGCTAGGTTTCTTTGTAAACCTGTTGATATAAGGAACCAAAGTTAACAAATATCAGCACTTTTACTGTATTATACCGTATGGTTTAAAAAATTCTTTTTTTTTCAAATAAAATTCTTTATTAAAAAAACAACGAGCAGGGTTAACATTATTAAATCAAGTTTCGTTATGCTCCATCGGAATATTTTTTTTTCATTCCCCTACATATTCATTAAAGAATATAACTTCAACATTGTTACATTTGTATATGACTTGTATTGAAAATCGTAAAAGTTACTAAACATGAAATTCATGGTCAAAGTAAAAGAAAGAAGAGGATGCTATTGGGGCATTTACATGCAAAGTTTCTCATAGTTTTTGAGACATTAGAGAACTCATAAACTTAAACATTGAAGTCAATGAAATCAAATGCTTCTCGCAGCCGCTGGTTTAAGCGACTGGCAACCTTGGTTGGATTAAAATTTGCAATGAATATAATAAGAAAAGAAAAAAAAGAAAAAATAACCCTTCATCACCTTTAGAACAACAAACATGAAGAGCAGTGTTTCCATTAAGCCCCCTGTGGCCTAAACTAGAGCCCCGAGAAATCAGTTCTTCCGCTATTTCAACCATCCCATGTTTACATGCCAGTATAAGGGCTGAATCTTCTCCCTCTGGAATTGCGTTTGGGTTTGCCCCATTTTTTAGTAACTCCATAATGTTGGAAGCATCCATTCCAATCATATCGGAACTCTCTTTCAAAGCCAATGCTAGCGTAGAAACTTTATGAACTTCTTCTATATCTTTCACTTTTATACCACTGCTTATGAATGCTTCCAGTGAATCTGAATAAAAAAATAGATTTAAGACAATGCAAGAGAAGGAACCATTCTGTATGTCTTTTGACTCAAATACGACTTTTTAACATCTAAAAAGAAATAACAATAAAAAAAAATTCAAAAATGAAGGAATTTGTCCGTGGGACACGGATCCCTCTGCCCCCTAAACAGGAAGTTGAAGTTTTACAGGTCTTAAAATCTCTGAGGATATACAGTCTAGTCATACTGAACCACCCTGTCAAAGGACGACAAGGTATGATAGGAGCCCAATTAAAGCCCAAAGTTTCCAAATTATGTAAAATGACCTGGAAATATACAATATAGATTTTTATCGGTAAAAAGCGGCTTTTTCCTTTGATCTCATCTGCCTGATATTTTTTAGTATCATGGACAGTCCTTGATACAAGAAAATATCAGGTGGGAGGACTTGATAACTGTGACGTCATTACCGATAAAAATAATATTATATACTTTCCTTTTTGATACTATCTACATCTAATCTCGTATCAGACTCGTCCTACCGGACTAGTCTGATACTCACCTTGATATAGATAGTATCAAAAAGGAAAGTACATAATATTCTATATTTGATAAGTTAAACTTTACTACAACAGCATTATATTTTGTTTTTAAACTGTCCATTTTGATGTTTGAATAATTACAAAGAGTGGCATGAAAATTGTGATTGGTGAAAAAAAAGAACTTGAACATTTTGAGTGGCTTCTGGAAAATCTTACTATGAGCTACACAGATCTAGAGTACAACTATATTTATCTAACTATTCAAATATCTTTGTTGTACACTGTGTAGTTCATTGTTAAAATAGAAAAACCAATCCGAGTTTTGCATGATTTTAGCATTTTTTTTTTAACAAAAATGCCATTTTTGTATATATTTTGATATCGTCACTGTGGTGTTATAAATAATTTTTTGTTTCAAATACTTGTACAGCTTTTACTATTCCTTGTTAATCTAAGATCTGATCTGGTATATTCTTACCTCAATTAACTACGTTTTAAAATTGATTAATTTGGGGGTCAAAGTCCTTTATTATAACTTGTCTGTCATCGGAGAAAAGTTTGGCGGGAATTTCATACAAATTTTCATATCAGCACAATTCCATACAGGAAGTAGTGGTCTGAGTAGTTCGACAGGTCTGAAAATCGGTTTGGACGTTGAACCAGCCCTGCCCAATTTCTAATCTTTCACATCTATGGTTTCTGAGAAAAGCTTAACGGAAATTCGTACGGACGGACAGGCATGAGTAAAACTAATGCCCTTCGACATGTCGTACATGTAGGTGCATACAAAACAAATTCGCGAGGGTACATTTCAACCGCATGACCATCTTCGCATTTCAAATTATATTTATTTTATTTATTTATTTTGCAAGAGGGCTAAGCTTAACAGCGTATTTGATGAAAAACAAGGTGTTATTTCAGGCATTTTGGACCTTTTATTATAAAAGTCAGTAGTGAAATACATGCAAAAATAAAAAGAAATATAAACTTACGATAGTCTTTACACTTCTGTATGACAGTTTTCCCGTTATGGACAAAGTTGACATCTGCACCCGCATGAAGTAGTGCGTGTATGTTTCTTTTCATTTCGGATCTTTCTCCAGCTAGCACGGCCATTAGAGCATTCTCTCCTTGGTACGTCTCGTTTGGATTCGCACCTTTCTCCAAGAATTCAGGAACAAGAGCCGGACATCTTTTTGTCGCAAGAATAAAGCAACTGATGTAACCTGATTGTGTACTTTGGCCAACAAAATTAACATTGGCACCATTTTTGATAAGTACTTTAGCGTTTTGTGTAAAACTTTTTTTTAGTGCCATAAACAGTGGCGACTGTTTAAGGACTGTTTTCTTTGACCTTTTGATCCAAACTGAGTCTACCTCTGCTCCATTATTAAGAAGAATATTTAAGGTTTCGGGACATTCAATAGTTTCCGATGCATATTGAACGGCAGAAAGTTTCCGATCTAAAGTCCCAATATTTACATTAGCACCACACTGACACAAAAGTTCGATTCCTTTGCTGTCAAACTCTTCCACTAAATGAAAAGTAGCCAGACTTTGATTTGTTACATGTTTCTAGTCTATGGGGTGCCCTTTTCAGAAAAAAGCCAAAAAATCTGCCGTACTACGTATGGTTTCTGCAGGGGGAGGCTCTGAAAAGGCAAAAAATACGTTTTTCTGTAATCAGCGTCGGCCAACTTTGTGATCCTTTATTTTGACCCCGGACCCCCCCAGATTCAATGTTTTTGTATAATGTTGTTCAGTAATTTATTCTAGTTCAGACAATACCAATTTTATATCTGTAAATTCAAAATTATTCAAAAAATTGCAAAATCACATATATACGATAACCGCAGCCATCATGTCAAAAGTGAGTATCGGTCTTCTGAGGAAAAAAAAAAGGATTTCTGTATAAAATATCATGCATGTGTATTGCTTCTATGCACCCATGCACTATTTAGGCAGTAGGGTTACTCAAACAGACGCTATGGGTGTTGGGCTTAAGCAGATGCGGTCGTAATTTCAAAAAATCAGCAAAATTTTAGACGGCACCGGGTGGCACCAAACTTTGAAAGGCTAGTACGGCTAATTGGATCGCTATAAAGATTTGATTTTTTGTCTGTGTTCTTGGCACATATGTATCTTTTGACACATTAAACAGTTTTGCACTTAGGGTTTGTCTGTTGTCCAGAAATTCTTCTTACGTAAAATGTCGAATTTTCTGCAAAATTTACTTGATTTTTTCACATACCAAAAAGTGCTTCCCCCTGACAAGAAAACTATTGCACGAAACTTCATTATTTTTTTATATTTGTATAATATGGACACTGGACTTTTGATACAGCAAGTTGTTACTCTGAATTCACACTTCCCAGTGGTTTTGGCACCCACGGCACCGCATTTTGCTCATTTTTCACATTTTTTTTCGTGAACTTTTTTTTCACCATTGAATAAAAATAGGATCGAATACATGGACCTCAATGAATCATGTGATTTTAGGTCCTCTGGAACTTCTACTTCAAAGATATATACAGTTTATACCTATATCGTAAGTAATAGCTCCCGGAAATGCGATTGAAATTGACATTGCCGGAAAAAATGAACTAAATTTTCAGGATTTCGTCTAAGAATTTTGGTCAACTGTACCTAACGTTGTGGCACCATAACCCCCGACTCAAAAGTCCCAGAGTAGTCAAAATACTTTCAAAATGTCGGGCAAGGATTGCTCTTTCCATTGAAACCCCATTTGTTACCCTGTATTGCATAGTATGCATGCAACGTTGAATAAACGTTGTATGGAGATTCCTATGGATTTCAGTCCAAAATCGGCCTCCTGAAAAGGCTATCTTCAGAAGTAAGTAAAAAAATAAGTTTTTGTTCAGAGTTTAGACTTTCAAAATTTTTACTGTTTTATTTTCTTTCTTAATAAATGTACAACTTTCCCTTTCCTGCTGAAAATGTTTACAAACTAAAAAATGAATTAAAAATAATCAAGGAATTAGATCTATATATAATTCCTTGAAATAATCAATCAATGGTTTTTTTTTAATAAATTTATCTACTTGTTAACAATTAATGACCCATTAATTGTCAGAGGTTCTAGCTTTTTTGGTAAATCCGATCATTGTAATATGTCATTGTACATTTGGCTCCAAGGCCCCATGAGTGGTAATATTATAAAAAAAATTCCTCTCAGGAATTTCTATTTTGTGCCCCCCTTTTTATATGAAAATTTGCTATATATAATTTGAAAAATATTCTGATCTCCAAATAAATAAAAATAACCATTGAAGATAGTTAACCTATTTGCTTTTAAGGATACTCGCTGGTCTTGTTTTGGTATTTCTGTCATTTTTTCGGAATCCTCTGGATTTTACCATCAAAATAGGGGTAAATTTTTTGCCCACGAACCCCCTATTTTCTTGTTATCAATGTCTTTAATATGTCATAAAGAGGTTATAGACAAAGTTATAGCAAATCCTATTTATTCTGTCATGGGTTTTAACAGCTAAATAGTGCAAATGCTAAACCTATGAAAAAGTCAGAGAAAACCTTTTCCCGCCAAAACTTTAACGTCAATTATCTTGAAAACGAGGTCACGAACCTATCAAAATTTTTTGCTCATTTTGTTCCTTTTACTATTATCTTTTCATTTAATCCATCAAATTTGAAACCTATTTATTTTCAATAATAGTAGCGAACATCCTTAAATTAACTTACTAGTTAGGCTCTGTCATATATTGTAACATATATCATGACTACTGCCATCGACTTTAAATAAAACTTTTATGCTTGCATGATTTCCACGATGCTGTTTGATTACGAAAGTGAAAGTACACTTACTACGCGTGATATAGTCCTAAATTAGTACCGATTTTCTTGTTTATTATGCATTGTTTTTTTGGCCACTAGGTCTATTTATTCATGATAAACATTTTTAAAATCTCCTTTTTTAAAAATGAGAACACTACTGTACAAACATACTCTATACCGCGTAGTACTACAAAGGTGCTCGTGACGCAATGAGGCGGAAAGAACAAAACAACGAGGGACACCAGTCAGACAAGGTATAAATCTTTATCCTGCAATGAGCTATTTCATTGTACAATACAGCTATACAGATATTGTTGAATGATATCCGTGCATTAGCAGGATATTACTTTAGTGTTGACAGGATATCACTTCCACTGGTCTCACTTCCCAGTATGAGCATTGCCAAGGTATAACATCGTAAACCAGTAACGTCACAGCACATGCTTGGGCGAAAACTTTGATGGCTTCACTTGTTTTTTGCCCCAAAATCGCTATTTTCAGTTTTACAGTTGGCAATTTCGGGTTGCAGGATAAACACAATATACTTACATTGCCAATCATATAACAATTATTTGTGCTCGCTACGAAACATGATAATAAAGCTCGCTAAAAGCTCGCCATTATCATGTTTCTAAAGCTCGCGTAAATAAATGTTATATTTTCTGGCAATGTACATATATTGTATATTTATTTTCTGCACGATTTTTTGCAAAAAAATACAAACATATATTTTTAACAAAGCGCAAACACGTGTTGTGATAAATTATGTGCCCCGGAACAACTCTGGAGCGGACACGGTCGTGTGCATGGTACTCACTGTGTTGTGCAGTGATCGCACACAAGAAAATATGTCACATAAAGTGTGTGTTTTGGTGTTTAACGCCCTTTATCGCCGCACCTGGGCCATGAAGGGCGGTCAGTTTTATTGGTGGAGGAAATCGGAGTAACCGGAGAAAACCACAGACATTTGGCAGGTACATACAGTTGGGGAAGTCCCTTTTTTGTAAATTACATACATGTACAAATGGTACTCGAACACCAGCTGAGAGGTGATCGGCTAGCGATCAATAGCGTGGTTTTTAAACCAGCGCCTTAGACCACTCGGCCACCCAGACCCCACACAAGAAATATCAAGTATCATGTATGACAATATGTTTTGTTTCATTTAAGAACAGAACATTGACATTCGTTTACACACATATAACAAACACATCACCAAACATCAAAGCAAAGGAATAAAAAGCACTAGTACGTCCGAAATTGGAATACAGCTGCTGCGTCTGGGACCCTCATACAAAATCCACAGAGCACAAACTTGAAATGGTCCAACGCAGAGCAGCACGGTACGTCACCAATCGTTACCATAACACCAGCTCAGTAACTGACATGATAACAGATCTCAACTGGCCTACACTCCAACAAAGGCGCACAAGAACACGCATCATCTTCTTTTATAAAGTTGTACACCATCTTGTTGCTATTTACCCTACAAACTTACTTATACCCTCAGATCCACGAACCAGACAGTTTACACATAATTTATCCTTTAGACATGTATATACACACCAACAAAGATTCCTATAAATACTCTTTCTTCCTAAGAACAATTATACAGTGGAACCTCCTGCCTGCCTTTGCAGTGCAGTGTACAACCTTAGACAGCTTTAAAGAATAGGTTTCAATACCTGTTCTTCAGCAACACCTTCACACCTAAACACAGCTTTTTGTAAATAGTTTTATCCCTATATGTATAGTATAAAAGAAAACAAAAAAAAAGTAAAATATTGAAAAGAAAAAGAAACAAAAACCCACTTGTTAAATTTATACTTGATTGACTTTTTTGTCTTTTTTACTTATTTATTGTAAATAGTACCCACGCATGCGTCGGCAAGTAACACCGCCTGGCACGTAATCATCAATGTTGATGGAGTGCAGAAACAGAAAGAAGAAGAAGAACACAATAATGGCGATGAATCAGAAATTAATTTGAACTGATGTACAAAAGACAAGTTGGGACACATTTCATGACACATGACATACATGTACATTGAACGTGTACTATATGATTTTTCATTCTGTTACGGATAGTATTACATGTAATGACAATTTTAATATTTATGTAAACAATTTATCAAAGACCGTCAGAATGGCTGGGGTGCTTTGAGTGCAACCCCCCCCCCCCTTTGCAAAAAAACACTGAAAAATATATTGAAAACTATCGGAAATGCAGACCCTTCCCCGCAACCCCCTTGCCAGAAATCTAGCAATGCCTTGCTATCATTATGGTACAATGTATTTGTTTAACAGATTTACAATAAATGGTTATATTAACACATTGAATTTAATGAGTTAATACAACAATGAACTTGGTCTTCACCCTTTCACCATAAAAATTGCACAAAGATGCAGTTTGGAAAATAATTTGTGAGTGAGGCCAAAGAAAAATAAATGTTTGCTTCCTGCTTCTAAGCAGTGAAGCCTTGGAAAATACATTGTAAGGTAGGAAAAGGTAGGCAAATTATTTTATTTTTTATTTTACCTTGAGTCAATAGGCATGATAGGGAAGCAACCAGCAGCCATATTCACGGCAAATTATTTTATTTTTTATTTTACCTTGAGTCAATAGGCATGATAGGGAAGCAACCAGCAGCCATATTCACAAAAGTTCGTAGATGTAAAGTCAGGCCTAACTAATACAGACAACAATGGGAAATACGCCTAAAGTTACGTTTACAGACTTTTGTGAATTTGGACTTGAACATTGCTTGTTTCAAAATAAAATAAAATCTTTAGGGTAGGGTAAAAAAATAGGGACAGCCAGGAAGCAGGGAACAGACATATTATTTGATTTAGCCTAACCGTCCCCTTCAGTGGGACCACACATCATAGTTTAGTCATAAATATTATTCGTAACGGATCCCTGTGCCTCAACAATGTGTGTTTTCACATGTACATGTACATGTAGCTATGCTAGTAGTGTATACACATGTACATGTAAGAATACAATTCATAAGATTTAGTACAGTAAATAATCCCCAATGTATCACATGTATAAAGACCAATTTCTAGACATACATGTAGAACAATTAACACAAAAAACACAGGGACAAACATTTTCCTTTGACAAGGATTCTTGGCTTATGACAGGTACATATAAAATGTGACTGGGTTTAACTAGTTTTTTGGGCCCAACCTTCCCTCTATTGATAATCCTTAACAAAGCACAAAATAACACACTTTAAAAATCAACCCAATAAAAGAGAACCTGCATTGTACATATGTAAGACAAAAAAACAAAAAACAAGGAAAAAACGAGTCATAAATGAACTATCTTGAAAACACTTGCTGTTACTGACACTAGCTAAGAAGAAACTATCAACTGATGTAAAAAAAATCAAGTATATCGATTTTAAATCCGACTCAACATTTGGCCAAAAAAAAAAGTAGGTGAGTTTACTGTCACCCGACCCTACCTAATTTTAACCCCCCTACCCTAAAGTTTTTTTGAGCATTTTCCATTAAGCACTGTTAAAGTCACAAAGCTGCCCCCATAGACTCAAGGTAAAAAAAAAATTAAAATAATTTCCTACCTACCGACCCTAATTTTTTTCAGCATGTGACAGTAAACACACATTCTTTTTTGTTTGGCCTTTCATGCATTTCAAACAATTCATTACATGTACAATTAATGTACATACGTTACATTATGTTGTGTGATCTGTGTCATGTACACTTATTCCACATCTCATTATTTTCTATTGTGAAGTTTACAAGACCTGAAGACCAAAAGTCTTCAAAAATAGATTTTTCCACAAAAAAAAATTGAAAATTGTGCTTAAGGTATAAAACCACTTATTCACAATCCGGTAGAGGACGAACCTGAATATAGTTTTAAGTTCCTATTTTGAGACAATGTAGTTCCATTTAAGTATTGACACAACTAAACCTTTGCATGCAACTCATTAAATGAGATTTTATTTAAAAGAAGAACATCTTAGAAACAATTTTAGTCCAAATTTGTGCATGTTTATGTAAAGTGTCAATTTTTAGCTCACCTGGACCGAAGGCGTCCGTTGTCGTCATCTGTTGTCGATGTGGCCTGTTAACAATTTTTAAACAATCTTCTCCTCTGAAACTACTATACAGAATTCAATGAAACTTGGTATGATTGATTCTTAGGGTGTCCTGCACTTAAGTTGTGTTTCAATTTTTGATTCGTCAAAAAACATTGCCACCGTTACTAAAAATAGGCCAGGGGGGGTCAGACTACTGTTTTTGGCTTGTAATTCAAAAAGTATACTGCTTCGAGATCACAAGTTCTACAAAAGTCCCTATTACTTCGAAGTTGTCAGATGACCCCTTTTAGGGGTTACAGCCCCTTAAAGGTGAAAAATAGCATTTTTTCATGTTTTTGGCTTATAGAATGAAAATAGAATGAATATTGCAGATAGAGAAAAGCTGTTGCTTACTTAAATATTCAGCTCATTTAGCTCTACAAAAAGTCTCCATCGGGTCGAAGTTGTCAGATGACCTCTTATAGGGGTTACAGCCCCTTATAGGCAAAAAATAGTGTTATTGGCCTATAGAATGAAAACTATTGCAGATATAGAAAAGCTGTTGCTCGCATAAATGTTCAGCTCATTTAGCTCTACAAAAGTTTCCATAGGGGCGAAGTTGTCAGACATGTCAGATTATCCCTTATAGGGGTTACAGCCCCTTAAAGGCGAAAAATAGTGTTTTTGGTCTATAGAATGAAAACAATTGCAGATAGAGAAAAGCGGTTCCTTGCTTAAATGTTCAGCTCATTTAGCTCTACAAAAGTCTCCATAGAGTTTAAGTTGTCAGATGACAACTTATAGGGGTTACATCCCTTTAAAGGCGAATAATAGTGTTATTGGCTGGCCTATAGAATGAAAACTATTGCGGATATAGAAAAGCTGTTGCTTGCTCAAATGTTCAGCTTGTTCAGCTCTACAAAAGTCTCCAAAGGGTCGAAGTTGTCAGATTACCCCTTATAGGTGTTACAGCCCCTTAAAGGCGAAAAATAGTGTTTTTGGCCTATAGAGTGAAAACTATTGCAGATAGAGAAAAGCTGTTGCTTGCTAAACGTTCAGCTTGTTCAGCTCTACAAAGTCTTCATAGGGTTGACATCAAGACCAGGTGAGCGATTCAGGCTCCTGGTAGCCTCTTGTTTGTTTTTTGTCCGATTTTCAAAAGGTTGGTATAAATGTTTAAAACAATCAAATATGCATTAAAAGTCCACCAAAGAATGCATGTGTCAAAAAGCTTTGTGAGTCCACCATGGGCTGCATGTGTCCAAAGCATTTGACAATCCATATTGGGCCGCAAACATACAGGGTTCAACATGTTGCAGTCATATCATGCTGAGCTCGGCTTACCTTTTTATTATATGACCACAAAATTTTTGCGATCGTATAATGTTATGGCGATGTCGTCGTCTAGGGACATTTGGTTTCCGTGCGATAACTTGAGTAAATATTGACCAATTGTTATGAAATTTTGATATGATGTTTGTAACCACTAGAGGAAGGTTCCTATTGTATTTGGGGTTGGTGGCCCTTACTGTTTTGGAAAAAAGTGCCAAAAGGGGCTAAAACGGGTGTATTGACAAAACTGTTGTAGAATTTTTATTTTTCGTTTGATTTTAAAAATTCTTTATTTTATTGAATTTCTCATTAAATTCTGTCAACAAAATGTGTCAATGGTTTTGATGTATATTGAACCATTACATTGCTAAAGGGGGCCAAAGACAGGCCACACCCAAAAAATCAACTTTTTTATTTGCTGTCTGATTTTCAAAATCTGTTTTTTCATTGGAATCCTTGTGAAAATCCCTGGCTGCATTTTTCAATCAGATTTGCAATATCTCTTACTGTTTTTGAGATATAAGGGGTCGAAGGGGCAAAAAACGCCATTTTTACCAGTTTGTCATGTGGGGTAGCCAATTGTTATGAAGTTTAAATAGGATGATTATATACACTGAAGGAAGCTTTTTATTGCATTTTGGGTTTGTGGTCCTAACCTTTTTTAAAAAAAGGGCCAAAAGGGGCTTAATCGTATCAAAAATGTTAATGAATACAGAAGTAATTTTTTTTCTATTAAATGTTATTGTAAATATACAATGTATATGTGTCAAATATGCATTTTAAAGTCCACCATAGGTTGCATGTGTAAAAAAGCTTTGTAAGTCCACCATGGGCTGCATGTGACCAAAGCAATAGACTATCCATATTGGGCCTCCAATGTACAGGGTTCAACTTGTCGCGGTCGTATCATGCTGCGCTCGGCATAGCTTTTTATTTGCAAATAACTCTAAAATGGTGACCAATTTTTTCTAAAATATTGACAGATTTTTAAATTCTGATATAGAACAAAAGTGATCTGCACCTCAAGATCTACCTGGCCTGAAATTTTAGAGAAGATCTAACAACCCATGTAGAAGTTATTTCCCTTTTCCTTGTTTTTTTTATAGATTTTGCTCTTATCAATCTTAATATCTTGAAAACTATATGAGATACATGTAATTAAGAAATTAAAATTGCATATTGTTAAGCACATTACGATCTGCAAAATATGTAATAGGGTCAATGTTGTAGGGCTATTTATTTTAGAAGTTAATCCCCTTAGAACACCAAATTTGACCATTTTCACAGCTTTTACTCATTACATTTAAAACGTTAACTCCTCTGACATATTAAGTTCAATTCGAATTAAACTTGGTTTATTTGTTTATTAGCACTGATGTTAAGAATGTTTAGAACTGATGTGGGGATTTTTGATTGGTTGTAAAACATGGCAGTCATGGCTAAAAATAGAACATAGGGTTAATTGCTGTTTTTTGCTTATAAGTTATTCCGCTTAGAAAAGGATCAATGTTAAATAGTATTTGCCTAATAGCCTATCAATGTTAAATAGTATTTGCATATTACCCCAAGTGCCTATAGTTTAGGCACATAAGTCAGGTGAGCGATTCAGGCTCCTTGGAGCCTCTTGTTATTTTTTTTTACCTTGAGTTAATGGGGAGATGATTTCAGGTTTACATGTAAAGGTGCAGGGTTCCAACTCTTCCTGGAATCCTGAAAAAGTCATGGAATTTGAGTATTTTAATCCCAGGCCGTTGAAAAGTCATGGAATTTGTAAATTCAGGCCAAATTAAGTCATGGAAAAGTCATGAATTTCTGACAAAAAATGTATGACAATAAACAAGACAGGTTAGATTTCTATTGTATGACCATTCTAGAGGTCCTTGCACATGTAAAACTAGGGTAGGTATATTGTAGGGAAACCTGAATTTATTTTTACCTGCGTCGCCGAAGGCGAAAGCAGGTCTAGTAGCCGGGTCACTCCGTCCGTCCGTCCGTCTGTCCGTCTGTCCGTCCGTCCCGCTATGGGGTGCCTGTCTTGTGTAATCTGAATCTCAAAAACCAAACACTTGATCTTTCTGAAATTTTACACAGTGATTACAGATATATTGAAGATGTGCATCTCCCCTTTTGGGGTCATTTTATAATTTCGTTTAGAAATTAAGGGCCCAAAAGGGGACAAAAAAGCGACTTTTTAATTTTTTTCCACAATAACTTTTGTTTTGGTTGACGAAATGCTATGAAACATTACAGTAATGTTACTTACCACAAAAGGAAGGGTTGGGCTGATTTTGGGTGTCCCCTCTTTTTTCGTTTAGAAATTAGGGGCCCTAAAGGGACCAAAAAAAGTGACTTTTTTATTTGTTTCCACAATAACTTTTGTTCTGGTTGACCAAATGCTAAGAAACTTTACAGTAATGTTACTTACCATAAAAGGAAGGGTTGGGCAGATTTTGGGTGTCCTCTCTTATTACGTTTAGAAATTAGGGACCCTAAAGGGACCAAAAAGGTGACTTTTTTATTTGTTTCCGCAATAACTTTTGTTCTGGTTGACCAAATGCTATGAAACTTTACAGTAATGTCACTTACCATAAAAGGAAGGATTGGGCTGATTTTGGGTGTCCTCTCTTATTTCATTTAGAAATTAGAGGCCCAAAGGGGGCAAAAAAAAGCGACTTTTAATTTTTTTTCCACAATAACTTTTGTTCTGGTTGACCAAATGCTATGAAACTTTACAGTAGTGTTACTCACTGTAAATTAAAGGGTGGGGATGATTTTGGGTGTCCCTTCTCTTTTTGTTTAGGAACGAGGGGCCCAAAAGGGGCAAAAATGTGACATTTTTTATCAAGGTCCAATTTAGAAATTTTTTATACAAGTTAATTTTGGTTATATTTTGGATACAAAATGCAGGATACAATTTTTTCTTGACCCACCTTTTCGGTTTAGCACTAAGGAGACCAAAAGGGGAAAAAAAAAAGAAACTATTTTTTTGTTTATTTTTACAATATTAGGTGGCATGTGACAAATATGCTTTGTAAGTCCACCATAGGATGCAAGTGTCAAAATATTTTGACTGTCCATATTGGGCCTAGAACGTACAGGGTTCAACATTTTGCAGTGCGACGCAGGGCCAGACATCGATTGGTCTTGTTTTTAAATCATTTAAAGAGGGTGTTAGAGTAGATTGCTTCCATTCGAAAAGACATTGTCAACCTCTTCTGCGTCTCAGTTGACAATGCTTTTCTCAGCTGCATGTTATTCATATAGCAGCATCCATAAACTTTTTAAAAGCTTCTACATGTTTTTATTATGGCTTTCCTTATTCATTTTAATTTTTACAACTGCATACATAATATGTACATGATGTAGCCAGCCATAAATTTTCACATTCAATTTGTATATTTCTTCTTTTTATTTTTTTTCCTGACAGATGATACAGTTGTACATATAGAATGATTTTAGCTACATGTATCTACAGACAACATGGACGAAATGAGAACTGAGCAGTCCACATGGAGAAAGACTAGATGTTTATTGTTTTAGATTGAACTACTAGTATATCATGTATATATGTTTCAGGTATATTTTAATTTATATCAAGTGACAAAATTTTGTCTATACAGATTTTAGCTGGCGCAACCTTCAACATGTTTAAAGGTCATGTAATAATGAGCTTAATATTCATCATTTTGTGTCCACTTTGTGTTAACTTTTCTTTCTATATTTTCTCTGAATCTAAATATAAAGGGATATGGAGTATATATGCAGGACACAAAATCACATTATAAACATTAATAAAACAAAGCAAAGAAACACCACTTTTATAGCTGTTCTTATCCTTACATTTTTGTAAGTCACATCGACATGGAAGCGTTCAACATGGAGTTGAATGTCCCATCTCACTGCCAACTGAACTTGTTGAAGGCTGCTGGGTATATTTATACAACCACAAAAAAATTGTGGACCTACAGTTGTATATTGGTATAATGCTGTCATTGCTGTATGTTAACTTTAGTGTTACCACAAAAACTATAGTTCTAGTTATCCGATAGCTATGAAATTTTACAATGATATAGATGGGATGGTTTTGGGGGGATCCCCCCTTATTTTGGTTAAGAAATTAGAGAGCCAAAAATGCCACTTTTTATGCCCCGCGACCACATGTTGGGGGCATTAAGTTTTACTCATGTCCGTTCTTCCATACGAATTCTGCCAAGCTTTTCTCAGAAACCATTCATGAGAATGATTTGAAACTTGGTAAGACGATTCAGTATGACAAACTGTACATGTACTTCCTAAGAAACTTTCAGACCTGTCTGACTTCAACTTCCTGTTTGGAACTGGGTTGAGATGAAAATTTCTGTTAAGCTTTTCTCAGAAACAGAACATGAGAATGATTTGAAACTTGGTTTAAGTGATTTTTAGACCGGTCTTTTACTTCCTGTGGGGATGGACATACGTTTGTATGTCTGTATGAATTTCAGTCAAGATTTTCTTAGAAACCATATATGAGAATGATTTGGTAGGATGGTACTGTACTTCCTAAGCGACTTTCAGACCTGCAGGACTTCTACTTCCAGTTTGGGACTTGCTCGATATCAAAATTAAGTGAAAATTTTCGTCAAGCTTTTCTTCTCAGAAACAGTACATAAGAATAATTTAAAACTTGGTAAGATTGGTTTAGTATGACAAACTGTACGTCCTACATGTAAGTGTATTTCAGACCTGTCTGAATTCTACTTCCTTTTTGGGGCCTAGCAAGGGCATGCGTGTCCCATAAACACATTCCTTCTTTATTTCATTTAGGAATATGAACTTTTTAAAATTATTTTTGTGACCCCCCCCCCTTTCTCCTCTAGGCCAAAAGGGGCAAAAATTGAAATAATCTGATTAAAAAAAAAATTCTTTTGTTAATTAATTCTTGTCAAATGTGGATACAAAATCATTCCGGTTATGAAGTAGAGGCCGAAAGCTTAAAAAATGAAATAAAACAGATACAAACCTCTTAATTAATGGCCAAAAGGGAAATTTTTGTAACCATGATATTATTTGGTCTGCTTTTGAATATATTGGATTCCTTGTGAAAATGTGGGTGGAAAGTCCACCAAAGAATGCATGTGTCACTCCACCATGGGCTGCATGTGTTCAGAGCAATTGACTATCCATATTTGGGTTCAATATGTTTGGGTCATATCATGCTGGACTTGGCAAAGGTTTTTATTATGACCTGACCACATATGTGGATCAGCCATACAGTTTTATCCTTGTCAGTCCCTACTTACCTTTGTCTGAAACACTTTGTCTTTGGTTAAGTTCTTGGTTAAGGTCCATTACTCGAATACTAGATGGTCAATGATATTTCGCCACCAGATGTGTCTTGGGTAGGTCTACACCACCCACTAGAAATTAGGTCACTGTGACCTATATTTTATGCATGAACGACTTCCGTTAAGTTCTTGGTTAAGGTCCATAACTTGGATACTACAATGACTTTGGTTAAGGTCCATATCTCAGAGTCTTCATGTATATGTTGGGGTCAATGGTATTTCACCAATAGAAATGGGTCACTGTGACCTATATTTTATGCATGAACGACTTTGGTGAAGTTCTTGGTTAATGTCCATAACTTGGATACTAGATGTTGGGGGTCAATAATATTTCACCACTAAATTTGTCATGGGTAACGTGACACCACCCACTAGAAATAAGGTCACTGTGACCTATATTTTATGCATGAATGACTTTGGTTAAGTTCTTGGTTAAGGTCCATATCTCGAATACTACATGTTAGGGGTCAATGATATTTCACTACTAGATGAGTCTTGGTACAAATGTAACATGGCATCACCTACCAGAAATAAGGTCACAGCGACCTATATTTTATGCATGAACACTTTTGAATAATTTCTTGGTAAATGTCCATATCCCAGGTAATACACATTGAGGTTCAATTATATTTCAAGAAAGGGAGGGCCATCCTGTGGCTCATACACATTTTCTAGTTCATTGTGCGTTGAAAATTTCCACTTGTTTATGCCGGCTGTGTTGCTACACCTATCATGCCTATTCCACATCTCATCATTCCTTGCAAAGATATCAGATAGAACTGCACGATAGTCACATACTTACATGTAATTGATACGTTTCAACAATACAAACAAAATAACAGACCAGGCCAATCATTTGTTAGATGACTTTGCAATGGAAATAGGTATGATGGGGACAATTTGAAACTGTAGGCTAAAGTTGCTCTTTTCATTAGGCCTAAACAAATATATCTCTGTTTCCTGCTTCCCTACCTATCCTATTTTTTTGCCTTACCCTAAAGTTTTTATTGGCATTTTAGAACAAGCATCGTTTAAAGTTGGGATTGCATCCCATTGACTCAATGTAAGATAATCTTGTTAAAAAAAAATTCCTACCTACTTACCCTAATTTTAAGAGTAGGAAGCAGGAAACAAAAATATATTTTGTTTTGGCCTTATGACACTGACATAAAATGAAAAATGAATGTATTTATATATGTCCCCAAAAATTTTCAGTGATTTTTGTGTTTCTGTGTTTTACATGTTCTCTGTTTTTGTCCCGTTCTCGTTGGTGTTTACTAGTTTTGTCTCTGCCCTTTTGTACTTTTGACATTCGAATGCCCCATTGGTACCTCTGCTTCTCTCAGCTATTACTATTCATAGACTTTGATATTTGGTATGCAGCTTTAGGTAGGAGTCTCATATGGTGGGATGTGTTTTCAGGTCTGTCCCTTATCTACTTCCTGTTAAGCTGGCTGTCTTAGAATTTTTGCCACTGGAAGGGGGGGGCCAGGAAATCTGTTCTTGTACATTTAGCAAGGATATTACAACTATGTCCTGATTATTTAACAAAGAACAATCAATCAGCATTTAGCAAGGATCTGTTACAGCAATACTCATGAAATTGAATACAGTAATACATCATGTCACATGTGAGGTTTATCTTATTGAAGTCAAACTTTCATTAGACCCCTCATGTACATCAAGGATGAAAGGATTGACTTTCTTTAAATTAAACTACCTTTTGAATATTTGCTTCAAACGAAATTTGATTTCTTTTATATGTATTTGCAGAATGATATACTGATTTGAACAAACAGAACAAACGAAAAGCAAAGGTTCCAAGTAAACAACTTCATGAACTTGCAGCTGAAACATATCATACAGAAGTGGAGTATCAAAGAAGTGACATCTCAAAAATCAATCATGTCAATCTTGCAAAATACAGTACCTGAAGAAACATAATAGAGCAACTGTTTCCGGTGTAGATACAGAAATTTGCGAAAGAGGTGGTTCCAGACACATTTTGCTGGGAATCGACATAAAAATAAACTTTTACATGGAAAAGAGGGGTTCTAATCCCTGGATCCCTCACTGTTTGGAGTTCATATTGTTCATAAAGACTAAATAAATAAATCATGTTAATAAACCTTTGCCATATTTAAATGTGCATGTCACAAATTTGATTTTACCTTTAGCATGTTTAAGTGAGGTTTAAGTTAACTTTCAATAAAGGGAATATGTTGCATAAGTGAGGTTTAAGTTAACTTTCAATAAAGGGAATATGTTGCAAGGTGGGGCATTATGTTCATGATGTTGTTGGGGAATATTTTTGTATTGGTACATATATTCTTTTTTTAGCTCACCTGACTTGCAGGGTCATGTGAGCTATTGTCATCACATGGCATTTGTTGTTTATCTGTCTGTCTGTCTGTTAACTCCTCTGACACCACAAGTCTGATTGCAACCAAACTTGGTACAGTTGTTTACTTGCATGGGTGCTTTTGGGTGGTACAAAACAATTGTTTGGATTTTTTATTCGAAAAAAAACTTGGTTGCCATGGCTCAAAATAGAACATAGGGGTAAATTGCAGTTTTTTGCAAAAAACTCAAAACAGTGGCAGATATCAAAATTTTGCAAGGGTTAAAATAGTCAGCACCTTTAGATCTACCTGCCCTAAAAATTTGAATAAGATCTACCCACCCATCTAGGAGTTGTTGCCCTTTTTAGCTCACCTGGACCGAAGGATCATGTGAGCTATTGCCATCACTTGGCGTCGTCGTTCATTAACAATTTTTTCAAAAATCAATCTTTCTCTGAAGCTATTGAAAACTTGGTATGATTGATCTTTAGGGTGTCCTGTCCCAAACTTGTGTTTTGATTTTTGATTCGTCAAAAAGCATGGCCGCCGTGGCTTAAAATAGTCCAGAGGGGTCAGACTACTGTTTTTGGCTTTTATTTCAGAAACTATAAGAGATAAACGAAATCTGATGCCACCCTGCTGCTTCAGGATCAAAAGTTCTACATAAGTCTCAATTTGGTCGAAATTGCCAGATGACCCCTTATAGGGGTTACGGCCCCTCAAAGGTGAAAAATAGCATTTTTTTCAGTTTTTTGCCCTATAGTATGAAAACTATTGCAGATAGAGAAAAGCTGTTGCTTGCTTAAATGTTCAGGTCATTTAGCTCTACAAAAGTCTCCATAGGGTCAAAGTTGTCAGATGATCCCTTATAGGGGTTACAGCCCCTTAAAGGCGAAAAATAGTGTTTTTGGCTTATAGAATAAAAAGTATTGCAGATAGAGAAAAGCTGTTCCTTGCTTAAATGTTCAGCATATTAAGCTCTACAAAAGTCTCCATAGGGTGGAAGTTGTAAGATGACCCCTTATAGGGGTTACAGCCCCTTATAGGCAAAAATAGTGTTTTTGGCCTATAGAAAGAAAACTATTGCAGATAGGGAAAAGCTATTGCTTGCTTAAATGTTCAACTCATTTAGCTCTACATAAGTCTCCTCAGGGTCCATTTTGTCAGATGACCTCTTATAGGGGTTAAAGCCCTTTTAAGGTGAAAAATTGTGTTCTTGGCCGATAGAATGAAAACTATTGTAGATAGAGAAAAGCTGTTGCTTGCTTAAATGTTCAGCTTATTTAGCTCTACAAAAGTCTTCACAGGGTCAAAGTTGTCATATGACCTCTTATAGGGGTTACGGCCCTTAAAATAACATTTTGCATGTTTGTAGCCTACAGAATGAAAACTATTGCTGAAAGAGAAAAGTTGTTGCTTGCTTAAACATTCAGTTCATTAAAATCTACAAAAGTCTTCATAGGGTCGAAGTTGGCAGATGGTCCCTTAAAGAGGTTATGGCCCTTTAATGGTGAAAAATAGTGTTTTTGCTTATAGAATGAAAACTATTGCTGATAGAAAAAAAAAGCTTTTTCTTGCTTAAACATTTAGCTATACAAAAGTCTTCATAGGGTTGACATCAAGACCAGGTGAGCGATTCAGGCTCCTGGAAGCCTCTTGTTAATGTTTAAAAAGGCATTGAAGTCAGGTAAGCGATAAAGGCTCCCGGGAGCCCTTGTGTGGCTTGATTTTTTTCTATTTGTTTATGTGCTGATTATTGCAAATAGGACATTAAGCAAACAATAATCAATCTATCAAAGCAATAAAGGATATTTTATGCCCCCGCGACGAGATGTCGAGGGGCATTAAGTTTTACTGGGTTACACTAATGTCCTGACAATGTCCTGACGGGCTATAACTTTTTTGTTTCTCGATGGATTTTAATGAAATTTGGACATATTATAGATATTATCATGTAGTTTATGAAAATAAATTTTGAATTTGGAAAAACAAAAAAAAAATCGATGTTTTTGATGAAAATAGTGTAAAAATCTGTCCTGACGCTGTCCTGACCGTCAGGGCAGTGTCCTGACGGCTCATAACTTTTTTGTTTTTTAATATTTTTTCTTGAAAATTGGACATAATTTAGATATATTAATTTAGTTTATTGAAATATTTTCAAAGTTTTGATAAAGTATGTCCTTGTAGAAAAATTTGTACAAAAACCGGGTACCGTACTTGCGCAAATCTGACACGGTCAAGGCATTGTCCTGACGGCTCATTACTTTTTTATTCTTTAACATTTCTACCTGAAAATTTGACACAATTTAGATATGATAATGTAGTTTCTAAAAATAGTTTTATAGTTTTTATAAAATATGGATTTTGGTTTTTAAAAAATGTACAAAAACCGGTGACCGTACTTATGCTAATCTGATCCGGTCAGGACAATGTCCTGACAGTCCATAATTTTTGTATTCTTTGTCAATTTTTTATTAAACTTAAAAACATTTTAGATATAAATATGGTGTTTTTGGAAACTTTTCTAAATTTTTGGATAAAACAATTTTGTGATCAAATGAATAAGAAAACTGAGTATCTTGCCGACCCTGGCCTGACTCGGTCAGGACATTCAAGTCCAAGACTCCTGACGGACTAAAACTTTTTCGTCTCTGGTTCGGTATTTTAATGAAATTAGATTATATATTTGGAATGCATAATATGTTTTTTTCTATAAAAGGTTTTGACAAAATTCTGACAATTGTGTTTTTGGGCAAAAGCTGAATCATTATTGGGACAATTCTGATGAGCTAATAACTTCGATGTTTAATGTATTCCTTTAAATGTAGATATTTTTGCTTATTTTGTGTTTTGTATATTTTAGAAAATAACTAAGTCTGTTTAATAGACGTTTGGTTATAGTTTTACTTTTCAGTCTATCGAAAGTCTTTACAAAGTAATCATGAGTAATCTAATTAAATAATTGTTGATTGGGGCAGGTAATAAAAGTATCAGTCCGTTAATCTTGTTAAAGGTGATTATTACACAAACAAATTTGTCTAGACGTCTGGCCTTTAATAATTAGTTAATCAGCACAACATTATGGTACCCTTTCCGTTCGCCAAGCACAGTTACGGCTTGATGCCCCTGCTCACCAACGGGGAGATGGAAGTAGAATTTCGAGCAGGATTTTTGTTTCAGAAAATAAACAAATAAAATATTTGCAGTTGTTTTGTTCTAGATGGTGTTTGTAGCTGTGTATCACCACTCTCATGTTTCTCAAACTTTATGTGTTTCTTAGATCTTGGTGTCTTCTTAGCTGAGGTTTTCTTTGGTGTTTTTGTCGTCTAGCTTACAGGCGTACAATGTTGTTCTGTGGACGCAATCTCATCATTGTCTGAACCCGGCGCTGGTACCACTTCCATGTTATCGTAGTCATTCGGTCGTGGTCTTTTTCTACCTGACACTAGAGCTAACAAGAACAAAAGACCTAAATCTTTGATTTAATACTTCAAAGATAGTTTTCCTAAATTTAGATGATCATCGTTTTAATTAATCAATTAAATTAACAAGAGTCGTGTACACAATCGTCAACAAACCTATAAAGTTTAATCTTATTGGAATTGGTTTACGACCCTTAATTAGATTAATAGATCGATGATTAACCAGGATTGTGGCATAAGGATTTGTCTTGTTAATAAAATGATATCTATAAGTTGGTGAGTTAAAATAAAGAGAGAAGAGAGAAATTAGATCAGATATATTTAAAAAAAAATTGTTGTCAAAGATTTAATAATTTACGGACCGTCAGGACATTGTAGTTGATGCAGTCTTTGGTACTTGTTATTCGTTATATTAACTCACAAAATACATAATCATTTGTCCAAAAAATAATAAATAATTACATCAACTACATAATTTTTCTAAAATATCTTCCAATTTCATTGAATTTTTCATAAGATTTAAAAAGTAATGGGTCGTCAGGACATTGTCCTGACCGAGTAAGGTCAGCGTAAAGTACAGTCCCGAGTTTTTGTAAAAACTTGTCAACAAATACCCAATTTATCAAAACTTTAAAACTATTTGCAAAAACTACAATATCATATCTAAATTGTGTAAAATTTTCAGGAAAAAATGTTAAAGACTAAAAAAGTTATGAGCCGTCAGGACAATGCCCTGACCGAGTCGATTCGCGCAAGTACGGTACCCGGTTTTTGTACCAATTTTTCTACAAAGACATACTTTATCAATTTTTTGAAAATATTTCCATAAACTACTTTAATATATCTACATTATATCCAATTTTCAAGAAGAAATATAAAAAACAAAAAAGTTATGAGCCGTCAGGACATTGACCTGACGGTCAGGACAGCGTCAGGACAGATTTATACACGATTTTCATCAAAAACATCGAAAAAAAAAACTTTTTTTTTCCAAATTTAAAATTTATTTTCATAAACTACATCATAATATCTATAATATGTCCAAATTTCATTAAAATCCATCAAGAAACAAAAAAGTTATAGCCCGTCAGGACATTGTCAGGACATCGTCAGGACATTGTCAGGACATTAGTGTAACCCAGTTTTACTCATGTCCGTACGAATTTCCGTCAAGCTTTTCTCAGAAACCGTACATGAGAACGATTTGAAACTTGGTAGGATGGTTCAATATGACAAACACTACGTCCTAAGCGATTTTCAGACCGTAATTCTATAATATTTCGGGTCCCCGTCACCATTTTTTTTCCTTATTCCGATTTTTGTTTCAGGGTAAACATAAGAATTTTTCTAGTTTACCCGGGAAAACACCACGTTGAAAAAAAAACACAAAACAATTGAAGCATAACACAAGTTATAAAAAGTGTGAACTCGGATGATTCAGAAAAATGAGTTGTTCTTGTTGTATTCCAGGTATAAGGAGCCGCCCTGACAAATGTTAATTGTGGAAATAGAAAATCTCGGAGCAACCCTCTTTAAATAAAATAAATATAAATCAGTTTTCTGATTGATTTGTAAAATTTTTATATGCCCCCCTCCCGGGAAAAGCAAATGAAATGAATATTTTGCTTCATAATCGAATTTTTATCCCTATACAATTAACACCATTCGGGTTCAGAGAGCTTATAGTCCCACATCAGCAACAGGCTTGTCGGTATAATTCCACTATAAACTGCTCAGAAACCTGTACACATGACCAACTACACTCGTACTAACATTCCCATCGTTCACCACAGTCTCTACCTTACCATTGTCAATTTTCACTCGGATGCGACCTTTATACTTCACACAATTCACCATGGCCAGTGCTATACCTCTACGACACGAAGCCTCTGTGATGTGTGCCCCATGTGGTTGAATGAGCCCTGTTATCGAGAGATGCCGAGGTCGTCAGGATATAATGCCTAAAACCTGTTGGAAAAACGCCAGAATTTAAGCACATTAAAGTACCCTGCTATATATAATTTCTTGATAAGATTAAGATCCCCTACAGGAGCCTATCTGCCCGCCGCTACACTCGCATCTCTGAATGGCGGTCAAAAGAAGTATCTACCCGGATTGCCCTTCTTGTGCCCCCTCCTTTTCCTCCATCTTATTATTATTTCCAAGATACTACTTACGAAGTAAAGCACCTAACAAACAAACAAAGCTATACATACATAGAAAGCGTCGTGTAAAGTATAACCAAAACCGCTATTAACTCGGTTATAACATCACTGTAAAATGACTACAAATAGCAGTACTGTAAAATGACTACAAATAGCAGTACTGTAAAATGACAGCAAATTGCAGTACTGTAAAATGACAGCAAATTGCAGTACTGTAAAATGACAGCAAATTGCAGTACTGTAAAATGACAACAAATAGCAGTACTGTAAAATGACAGCAAATAGCAGTACTGTAAAATGACAACAATAAGCATTACTGTAAAATGACAGCAAATTGCAGTGCTGTAAAATGACTGCAAATTGCAGTACTGTAAAATGACAGCAAATAGCAGTACTGTAAAATGACAACAATAAGCATTACTGTAAAATGACAGCAAATTGCAGTACTGAAAAATAGCAACAATTAACAGTACTGAAAAATGACTACAAATTGCAGTACTGTAAAATGACTACAGATTGTAGTACTGAAAAATGACTGCATATTACAGTACTGTAAATTAACATTATATGACAGTACTGGTAAATGACTGCAACTATCATTACTGTGAAATGACAAGATAATAAGAGTACTGCAAAACGACGGGTATGAAATGTACTGCAATATGACTGGGCAGAAAAGTACTGTATATATACTGGCTGTTTTTGTACCGATAAAATGTAAGTAAATTGTTGGTAGTGTATGTTGGTGAACACTAATAAAGTAAAATCATAATTCAATGTCACATGAGATTTTTGACCACGTGAAAGCGTGTAAGTGATATTAACCTAAAATCGGCTGTGCCCATAAACGGAATAAGCAGATTTTGTAGAAATGATGAAGTAGAATACGAATGTCTTTGTGCTTTAAGTTTTTAGTGTGATTTGTTAAGTAATTGATGAGACAACTTTTATCATAAAAAAATAAAATAGGAATGACTTGGAAGAATTTCTTGAAGACTTCTCATTGTCGCTAACGAATAAACTTATTTGGCTGAAGACAAATGTAGAAGAACATATCATTTCTTTTTTTCTACCTACATGTATAAATTTATAATTTTGCTCAATACAGAAACAACTTTAATCATTTGATGACTTTAACTATCAAAACTAGGTTTAATTAATTCTTTTCCTCTATTTTTATTATTTAGATAGATGAATAATTTGTGACATTTGTAATTTTTAGTTTGTTAATCAATGTAATATAAATCATTGATGGCCTATAATAGGTGTAATAAAACTTTTCTTTCTATACTATTCAATCTTGTTCCCTTTTTTGGCGCCGACGCCACGTCACAATAAATGACGTTCCTGCATTGTTGTCGTCGCCTTGGTATCTGCCTTTTACTATCCCGTGAAGACAGGACGCTGGGGCACGGATTTGAAGATGCATCGCGCTTACCAACCTTTGACGCCTGCAAATAATATATACCTTAAACAAAGATGGGATCAAAGATATTTCGATGCACACAGGAAAAAGGTTATTGCAGGTGAGATATGAAGACAAATATAATTCGTGTAGCATTGCTCATGACTCCAACCGGTAACAAGATATAAGAATTGAAGAAGATTACGAATTCATCTTTAGTGTCGGAGAATCGAATCGTTTCATCTAAACGGTAAAACCTCTAGCATAGGGCAAATTTAAAACAAAATATTACAAAACGTATAAATAAGTAATACAAGCAATTTCTTAGCAAGTCCCTCATCATGTCCACCCCGGGTGTCCACCCTTCTTCATTTCATAATACCGGTATCAGGCGTGGATCGAAGGAAAGGCGTACCGGGCATACGACCCCCCTCCCAAACTGACAAAAATATGTTTCTTGCACAAAATCCACTTAAAAAAAAACACTTAAAAAAATATCGCGCCTCACATAGCTCGGCGAAAAACAGAAACAAAATTTTTCCGCCTCCCCTTAACTAAAATTCTTGATCCGCCTCTGAACCAATTTATTGAATTGTTGCACATCGTTGCATATTTAAGATGTAGCAAAACATAGAGAAGATACGACCAGATAAAAAGAAATCTCCTGCGCTATTCTATGCTCTTTTTTCGCACCAGATGGCGCTTATGGCATCTACACATCCCCTTCATTTTACCTTGTCCCTGCCTTTGCCTTAAACTGGTCAAACCTGTTGTTCTGTACAGAGACAACGTTTCCTACGTACATTGGAACAGGTTGACCAGTTTAGCCTTTACCTGTGTCAGTTTTCATGTCCAACCATTTTTCTTCTGGCTTCTTTCTCGCCGTTTTTGGGTGTGTCATTTTGGTCGTCCAATTTTTCTCTTGATATAAAAGATATGTTGCCTATGAAACTGTTGTTGATTATGGTAATTTGTGTGTGTTTCATGAAGGTTTGAGATTTGTGATAATACTACACCTCGTGAGTGAGTTAACGTTGAAATGTTTTTGTGTATATCATATATAATTCATATAGAGCACTCAGAAACCTGACATCGAGTCAGGCCGCTTTGCCCACATAGCGACTGGGATGTGTGCATGGCCCTGAGGTTTGACTGGGGCAGCCCTGTCATAAGAATTGCCGGGGTCGTCAGTCGGTAATGCAGAAAACCTGACCGCAAACCATAGTTGGCCAACGTGTGAGGAGAGTGCAACGCTTGATGCACGTAAAAGACCCCTTTGGCTTTGTTGACCGCCCCTACCCACCTCTCCCTTTTTTAGTTGTTGTCTTCAAAAATTAATGTTCCGTTGTTTCCCACCCACCTACATATTTCATTTCTCATCATCATTTCATGTTCATTTTATCATACTTTTCATGTTCATCGCCTTAAAATAACGTATATAGTGTTACAAGGGCGTAAACACCAACTCACTCACTCACTATAAAATACAATCAATCTGAAAAAAGGAAAACCACCGAACATAAAAATTTTATACTGCCTATTTCTAACCGAGCAAAACTGAACTCATTTAAAAAATTCACAAAACTTACTTGAGGTGAACTCAGAAAGGGTCAATTTTGTTATCACTCCTGAACTACCCTTCGATTTTATTAGGGGTGTACTATACATCTTGTCTGGTGTTGATAATTAGGCTTGATTAACACCCTTGTTCTATTAAAAATGTTTTTTATTTGTTTTGTTTTAGCGAAGCCAATGGTAGACAATAAGCCGCCGAAAACGTACATGCATCTTCATATAAAACTCAAGAAACTCCAGGTGATGTAATCAAATTTGTTTCAGTAAATTAGAAATTGTAAACTTATTGGTATACACTGCAAAACCATCTTCTGTATGATTTTATGCCCCTACTCGTAAGAGAGTGTGCTATATTGCAATATATCCTGTCCGTCCGTCAGTCTGTCGACTGAGACAATATCTCGGCTTCTTCTGAAGGAATTGATTTCAAATTTATAAGACAGTACGAGCATGATGGGATGTACATTTCCTCTACTTTCTAGGAGTGTTAGTAATCTACTTCCTGTTTTCCGAGCCGACTTAGACAATTTTTAGGGTCAAAAATGGATTTATTTTTTTGCAACAGATTTCTTAGCTTCTATTGAAGGGATAAATTTTTAATTTAATAGACAGCTTAAGCATGACGAGTTGTACCTTGTCTCCTCTTTTCAGATCAGTCGGTTACCTACTTCCTGTTTTCTGAATGGTCAAGTTGGGGTATGCTTAGCACGACTTAGTTCAACCCCTTGTCGTTGTTTGTATGTTCTTTGTGTGCTTGTAGTTTCCAGTCCACTCTAAAAATGCAATAAAAATTGGATTGATTGTTCTATGCTCTTCATGTTAATTTAGTGTTTGTCATTTTAAAAAATTGGGTAGAGGGCCTCTGGTGAATCCTAAAATAAAATAGACGAAATACACGTCAGGCGTAATGTAGAATTTTTTGTCTGGAACTGTTGTAATTTCTGATTTTTAGATGGAAGAGGAAAGATTAACCACAGTAGAAAGAGATAACAGAATATTACTTCAGAAAATGGCGTACATAATGAAATATGGTGGTAGTGTTGATAATGTCAAACATGATTATATGAAGAAAAGGTATCATAGAATTTAATATGAGGCAGGTTAAACCTGTAACGCTCCCGAAGTTAAAATTAATTTTATTCATTTTTTTTCTTTGTTCGAAAATAAAAACAAACTAGCTTTTCTTGTGGGTTATGCGTGCGTTTAATGACGTCTAAAATTTTTAAAGGAAAAAGCGTTAAAAAGACGCCTAATTTTCGGGAAAACAAGCGTGATAAACCGGACGCTGAAGAAAATTCAGCTCATAGTACAACTAAAATATTGACATTTCTACCATTATCGCTCCCTTCGGGAGCGTATGATTTTGTATGAAACACAAAAAGAGCTGTAAAATAAAAGCCATCGATTTGTGAAAATACTGAGATAGCAATAGATCTACAATAAGTTTAGCCAGTGTCACTTATAGATTAAGTTTTGTTTAAGATGTCAAAGACCGTTGTTTTAAGGGAATAGTTTATACACTTTGAACTAAAAATCTCCTACACATTTAATAAAACCAATTAAAAGACTACACCGGTAAAAATGCCACGCATGTGATACATATGTGTCACATGCGTTTCACATATGTGTGGCACGCATGTAAAAGAGACGTTTCCTGCCACCCATGTATCACATATGTAGATTTCATTGCGCACATGTGAAATTTCAACATGCGTTTCACATATACAAAACGCATGTGCGTCAAACATGTGACACACGTGTAATACACGCATGTGTCACATGCGAATCTACAAATGCATGTGACACACATGTGGAACGCATGTGACTCACATGTGACATGCATGTGGCATTTTTCATGTCTTTCACATGCGTGGCATTGTATATATATGAAATTTGTAATATCTCATCTTTACTTTCTTTTTTAAAAGTCTGAACAAAACTAAAAGACAGAGAGAACTACTGCGCATAACCCATGAAAATTTAGCCATTTTGAAGAGAATTAATGCCAAGGAGCCCCATTACAACCATCTGCGCTGGAAACATGAAAATCGGGTAAGCCATTGGTTTTGTCTTACGGGCTATAGAATGTTAGATAAGGTTAGGTAAGCTATTGTTTATTTCAATAGCAGCCGAGCAATAGGCTACATCAAGCACACCGTGCGTATTTAAAAACAGTTTACATAGAACTTTGTTGCAATATTATTTTGTTATTTTAAAAAAACTTTTTATTTCATTTTCTTAAATACTTTTATGGAACATTAATTATAAAATTACGGCCAAAACTACTGATATATTGAGATAAATCCATCTCAAGGTTTGAACAATTTTGAATTAGAAAAAAGGTTTTGATGTAGCAATATTGGGTGTGTAAAACAGATAAAATACTAGAAAAACTGTGAGCCACAGCTCACAAATAAATACCCCCCACCCCCCAAAAAAATTAATCAGATAAAATTTAGCATAGGAGATGCACATCTACATTATGTCACAAAAATTGTGTGTAGGTTTCATGAAAACCCATCAAGGGGTTTAGGAGGAGTTGCAGATAAGAGATGGGCACCCCCATGTAGTCGAATGGCTGAGTCCATGTATTGCTTTGGGAAACCCCAAAAAATGATTCTGATCAAACTTTCAAATAGTAGGTGCACATCTATATTATGTTACAAAGATTGTGTAAAAGTTTCATGACAATCCATCAAGGGGTTTAGGATGAGTTGTGGATAAGAGATGGGTACCCCCATGTAGTCGAATGGCTAAGTCTATGTTTTGCTATGGGAAACCCCAAAAATCATTATGATCAAATTCTAAAATAGTAGATGCACATCTACATTTTGTCAGAACAATTGTGTTTAAGTTTCATGAAAATCCACCAAGGGGTTTAGGAGGAGTCGCGGATAAGAGATGGGTACCCCCATGTAGTCGAATGGCTAAGTCCATGTTTTGCTATGGGAAACCCCAAAAATCATTCTGATCAAATTTTAAAATAATAGGTGCACATCTACATTATGCCACAAAGATTGTGTGTAAGTTTCATGAAAATCCACCAAGGGGTTTAGGGGGAGTTGCGGATAAGAGATGGGTACCCCCATGTAGTCGAATGGCTAAGTCCATGTTTTGCTATGGGAAACCCCAAAAATCATTCTGATCAAATTTTAAAATAGTAGGTGCACATCTACATTATGTCACAAAGATTGTGTGTAAGTTTCATGAAAATCCACCAAGGGGTTTAGGAGGAGTTGCGGATAAGAGATGGGTACCCTGAAGTGTAACGGAAAGACGGACGGACGGAAGGACGGACGGACGGACACCCTTATCACTATATACCCCCCACTTTTGAAGTGGGGGGTATAATAGCCTCACAAAAGTGACAGGCAAACCAAATAAAATCAGTCAGAATATGTTAGAGCTGTAAAAAAGCATAGAAAGCAGCTATTTGAGTTAAAGGGTGGGTCGTTATTGTGGAATTTGAAATAAAAGAACAATGATAAAATATAGAAAATTTAAAATAACAAAATTCGCGGGCAAAAATGTCCAGGATCCAATTTATTCGAAAATAAAATGATCATAAGCTCCAATCCCCAATGAAAATGAAATGGTTGCTCCCTAAAAGATACGACACAGTCGGGATTGTAGCGATGGTTGTGTACTGGTATTTTTCAGCTGCGTCAAAAAATTAAGCATGACGCTTTTGTAAATTCACGTAGATATATTATCAATAGCCTGTTACTTCTGGCTGTCCAGGTGAAGCCAAGAAGTGACACAAGGAGCCAAACTCCTCACAGGTCCAGTTCCTGTCCGTAACCGGTTGGACATATTTTCGTCCTTTTTGATGAGGCCTTTTTGATGAGGAGCCTGAGTCCAATCAGTTATGAAACTTACTTAAGAAGAATATATAGAGAGTCATTGAATCGTGACCAGACCACGTTCCCTCTTTGATAGAAAGTGCCGAGGTCTGCTTTTAGTTTGCCAGTACTTCAGGTTCACATGTAGGAAAAAGTCTACTGAGCCCTGCCATTGGAATAAAATATCGGAACTTGGAGACACGCAGCAACATTATCACATCGACAACAATATATAGTTTGTTTTTTATATTTTTTTGCAGATAAATCAACAATATATGATGAATATCTCAAAATTTCCTCATCAGTGGAAACCTGAACAGGAACATTATAAAATACATAAAATGCAGCAAATAGCAGCTAATCAACGAATAAGAAATCAGGTATAAACTTTTATTCAAATAACACATAAAAGGGGACGGGTCTTTATTTTCTATGGAATAAAGAGTAGAACAAAGAAAATGAAAGATGACGCCGATTGAATATACTGGGTGTAGATAGCACAATTAGCATAGATCTTTTTACAAAGGCAAGCGGTATGCATTCCTTTGAAAGAAGCATTGGTATAACAAGAGGCAACGACAAAACTAGAAGATGTAAAATTATCCCAAAAACAAAGCACACAATAAACAAACTAAAACGAATATTAGAGCCTAACCGCAATAGGCAACGTGAATTCAAGTCGAAACGAGATTGAAATATCCTCACAAAAGCTCGATATTTAAAACATTTAGAATTCCTTTTTAGCTCACCTGGCCAAAGGCCAGGTGAGCTATTGCAATCACTTGGCGTCCGTCGTCGTCGTCCGTCGTCGTCGTTAACTTTTCTTCAAACTTCTTCTCCTCTGAAACGGCTGAACAGATTCAAACCAAATTTGGTCTGATGGTACCTTAGGGTATCCCCCACAGAACTGATGTTGGGATTTTTGATTCTTCAAAAAACATGGCCGCCGTTGCTAAAATAGACCAGGGGGGTCAGACTACGGTTTTTGGCTTGTAAATAAAAAAGTATAAGAGATAGATGAAATCTGATGCCACCCTGCTGCTTCAGCATTAAAAGCTCTACAAAAGTATCCATTTGGTCCAAGTTGTCAGATGACCCCTTATAGGGGTTACAGCACCTTAAAGGTGAAAAATAACGTTTTTTTCATGTTTTTGCCCTATAGTATGAAAACTATTGCAGATAGAGGAAAGCTGTTGCTTGCTTAAATGTTCAGCTCATTTAGCTCTACAAAAGTCTCCATAGGATTGAAGTTGTCAGATGACCCCTTATAGGGGTTACAGCCCCTGAAATAATGTTTTTTCATGTTTTTGGCCTATGGAATGAAAACTATTGCAGATAGAGAGAAGTTGATGCTTACTTAAATGTTCAGCTCAGTTAGCTTTACAAAAGTCTCCATAGGGTCGAAGTATAGGGGTTACGGCCCCTAAAATGATGTTTTTTCATGTTTTTGGCCTATAGAAAGAAAACTATTGCAGATAGAGAAAAGCTGTTGCTTGCTTAAATGTTCAGCTCATTTAGCTCTACAAAAGTCTCCATAGGGTCGAAGTTGTCAGATGACCCCTTATAGGGGTTACGGCCCCTGAAATAATGTTTTTTCATGTTTTTGGCCTATGGAATGAAAACTTTTGCAGATAGAGAAAAGCTGTTGCTTGCTTAAATGTTCAGCTAATTCAGCTGTACAAAAGTCTCCATAGGGTCAAAGTTGTCAGATGACCCCCCTATAAGGGTTACAGCCCCTAAAATGATGTTTTTTTTTATGTTTTTGGCCTATAGAAAGAAAACTATAGCAGAAAGAGAAAAGCTGTTGCTTGCTTAAATGTTCAGCTCATTAAGCTCTACAAAAGTCTCCATAAGATCGAAGTCGTCTGATGACCCTTAATTGGGGTTACGGCCCCTAAAATAACCTTTTTCACGTTTTTGGCCAATAGAATGAAAACTATAGCAGATAGAGAAAAGCTGTTGCTTGCTAAAATGTTCAGCGCATAAAGCTCTACAAAAGTCTCCATAGGGTTGAAGTTGTCAGATGACACATTATAGGGGTTACGGCCCCTAAAATAATGGTTTTTTATGCTTTTGGCCTATAGAATGAAAACTATAGTAGATAAAGAAAAAACTGTTGCTTGCTTAAATGTTCAGCTCATTTAGCTCTATAAAATATAGGGTTGACATCAAGACCAGATGAGCGATTTAGGCTCCTGGGAGCATCTTGTTTGCAGGGGCGGATCCAGAGTTTTTAAATGTTATATTTGCTCAATTATGGAAAAAGGGTAGGTTTTTTTTATTTTATTCATCAAATCCAAATTTTTACGCCCCGCCCCCTTCGCCCCCTGTGAATTCGCCAATGTTTTGAATAAATGTATACACCTGGAAAAATGTTAAGCACCCGGCCTAGACTTTTAGTGCTTTTCGATGATTTGAAATAATTTCTAAATTTCATGAGTTTGGTTAGTTTTAATTCTTCAATATGTGACTGGAAGGATGTAAGCTTACAGTTAAAAGTACATTTTCGCCTTGAAAAGCGGGAGATAACTCTTTAAGTAATGAGACGCCAAATTGGTAGTAAAAAAAACAATGATTCCAGCAGTCATTCGTGCTAAAGGTGGGCAAACTCGAAATGGACCTTTTGACGATACAGTATCAATCTTTTGATTATGATATACCTTTTCGAGTGCGATTTGACAATTAATTAAAAGTTTCGAGCTTCAGGGGACCATACTTTTTAGATACCATGTTTATGTATAAAAGCCATCTTTTTTGCCATGTCCTGTTATGTACAAAATAATGTCTTTTTTGTTTGTTATAAACATGTTAAATTGTGCTTAGCAGTGCATATTTTAGTTTGCAATATAAATATACAAAGACTTTAAGTTAATTAATGGTTAAAAAGTGTTTTGAAAATGTATGATTTTAAAAAAAATCATGGGGGTGCTAAACTTTTTTCCAGGTGTATATATGCCGAATACAAATATTGAAAAGCTTCAGATTAGTTACTAAGATAAAATTGAGTACAACTCATTTAGGTACATTATCTTTGTATTTCATTTCAGGTAGAACATCTTACCCCCAACAGCCCTAGCGTTTCCCACAATGCAGCAGAATCAGCTCTAAACGCCATTGTAAAACAAAGGGGTAGCATTCCACGTCACAGCTTCAGTGTAGCCCAGTCGTAAACAAATTTATCATCAAATGAATAAAAAATCGAAAAAAAAATAATGACGTCTATATTTTTTTTACATTCATTATTGTGTCTACTGGACACCATGATTCCCACAAGAATGTGCGAAAAACGTGCAGGCAGAACTTTAGAGTCCGACGGGTTAGAAAATAGCTTGAAAGAGGTAGCTTTGCATATAAAATCACCAAATTTAACCATGTATGGTAAAAATGTCCCGAAATTTTCATATCGACACGGTCATGAGACGGTCGAAACCAGAAGTAAGATTTTATTTTTTTTAAGCATATAAAATATACAGCTGTATCTGTTTGTTCGTCCTTTTCGTAAGTAAACCAAGACTTAGTTAACAAACTAACTCCGAGTATCATAAACGGCCATTTACATCGCAAAAGTTTAGTCTATGAGTTGTTAAAACCGTCAGCGACCGTTTTGAAAGTACACACAATGGGAACAATACTCGCTCCCCTCTATCTATATTTTGTTAGAGTCGATGTGCCATACGAAAATGGCAGGCACATTGACTTGAACAAAATATTGAGAGCAAGTTCTAATGTATTGGGTATCAAGTATGACCATGACATATAGAACACATATTTTTTTTACATTATTTTTTACAGCAAAACAAAATATTTTTACAAATATTGTATGAATTACACACGACAAACGGCAATTAAACTACATGACTGTACAAATATCACAGAACGCTTTATGACGCCAACATCTTAATGCCGCAATGTTTCAGTTTGATGTCGTTAACACTAAGTCTACTTTAGAAAACGTTAATAAACTGGTTTTATTTATATTGATACAACATCTCCATAGCTGCCTCGTGCTCACGTGCTTTCAGTCTTAGCGAGGCAATACTTCCGGTACGTTTAGGTTCAGTGTTCATATGAATTCCGGCATGACTGACCGGAAATGGTGTCAGCCCGTAAAAAGGTAAAAAAGAAGGAAATACTGGCATAACAGTGGTTGAAAGATTTAACGGCACTTCCTGTGTGTCCTCTTGTGAAGGGTTTGGTTTTCTTTCCAGCTGAAAATAAACATTTAGTGATTCTTGAAATGGATGACAAAATGGAGATCAATTTAAACGACATTTGGAAAATATATTTTTTTCTCAACTAATCCGTTTGTGCTGGTTTATATGTTTGGTTGGTTGGTTGGTTGATTGGTTGGTTTTGTAATGCTGCGTTGGTTTATTTCGGGGCGTTTTCTGGTAAAGTTTATTGTTTGAACAAAAGAAAACCTAAACTTTATGTTAAATTGATACAACTTAAAAGATTAAGACTTACTTGTACTGGATTCAAGCGTAATGCTAGTTCTTCTCCTCTTGGAATACTAGATGCAGGAGCTGGAACATAATCTGTTTCTTTTAAATCCTGGAGTCCACCAAAGTTACCAAGCTTTTCATACTTTCTCCATTTCGCTCTTCTGTTTTGAAACCAAATCTGTAAAATTTTAAGATCTGTCAACTTTTCGTTTGACTTTTTTACCGTGAAACTTCATTTTGTTACAAAGCAAGAAATCATATGCTTTATCCTAAAGAGCATAAGTATATTATACAAATACAGGTAGTTTCTATATATAGGCCGGAAAATAAAGAAATTTCATGAGCCGAAAGAAAAACATCTTAAATTCCAAATACCAGTACAAAAATTGAAAAAGCCAAAAAATTTGGCGCTCTTTTATTGTTTTTTTTTAAATCTTTATAATACCTGGACACGAGCTTCTGGGAGTTCTGTTTTCTGAGACAATTCCTCCCTGGTGTTGACATCCGGGTAATGAGTTACTCGGAACACATCTTCTAACGTCTGCAACTGGTCAGCCGTGAAAGTTGTCCGAATTCTCCTCTTTTTGTAGGAACTGTCGCTAAAATCTTTAAAAAAATAATTGGTAATTTACTATTTTTACTCACACTGTGCTTGGTCAGGTCTTCGCCTACATCTGTTCTTAGTTGTAAGATAAAAGGCCGAATATGACACAAGATTTTTAACAAGCGATTAGTTTATGCCAAAATGTATTCGTCAGTGCAAAAACGATGGACTATTTATACCTTACACCGGAGTTGACTGTAAGGAAAGCGACGGGTTTATTGTAACAAGTAGGAAATGCTTACCCTTGCAGAGCACCTGAATTACGATTTTATTTCGCTCTTTTGAATACTAATTAGTTTTTGTTATGTTTTTTTTTTCGTTTTTTTTTTCTTTTTTTTTCTTTCTGATTCTTCATGCTGTTCTCGTTCGCTTTGACTGATTTTGTCATTTGGCATTTGAATGCTACATTGGTAGATCTCACTTTGCTTCTATCATAAGCAACATACAGTAGCGATTTATAAACTTTCGACCATTTGAAGAACACACCAAAAAATCGGTAAGTTCTCTTTTCCCTCCGACTAAATTATTATTTTATTTACCAGTATCGGGAGATTCTCCCCGTAGTATATCGTCTGCTGGCCGTTTAACCGTCCATCTTGTTTCTTCTTCACTACTCTCTTGTTCAGTTTCAGATACTGGTGACTTGTTTCTACCTAAATAAAGAACAACGAAAATATTTATACTTAATATATTGCGCTATGTTTGGCGATTGTTTAAACATGCACAGCCTTGGTATTTCCTCTTTTCGTTTTTATTGGTTCACACTATTTTGTCTGAATCAGTCAAACAAAGGGGCAATACGTCTTTCTCAACAACAGTAGGAAATCATATTTTTTTTATGTGCTGTGTTGTGTTCAATTTGATAATTGCCCATTTAATTTCGATCAGTATTTCATAAATGACAAAGTCATTTTTAATGAAACTGTAAATGATATTAAGACTTCGTAAAATCTATAATGAGTTTGCATCTTTGAGCTGTGGTTAGTTTTATCAAAAATAATCTATTGATATTATTTACAAAGAAAATGTATTTAATATTCTGATAATTTACACACTTTTATTTTGTAATTGCCATATAACATGGTCGTCTGAAAATCGTTAAGATGGCGGTTTTAAGTGTCATTCGGGATTGGTTTCCAAGTATTCTTCGAGTGTCCAGATTCAAACGTTTCTTTGAAGATTTAAACATTGTAAAACTAAAACTTCATTTATTGTAATTATTACAGATAAGATAAAATATTAGATCCAATATGAATGGACTAAAATAACCTTCAAAAAGATATAATACCAAAAGGTGCAAGGTAGGGACCAATTTTCGTCCAGGTGTGAAACCAATATAGCCCCATATTGGTCACGACAATTTATTTACTGTTGTATTAAAGTTTCGGTAATTTAACATAGATTTGATCTTTCTGTTCCGGCAGATATTCAGTCCAAAGAATGAAGATGAGTCCATGTAAACAATATATAAATTCCATCTCAATTTACACTTAAATTAGCAATATGCTTGCATATATACGAGCAATGTTTTATGTTTGAGCATCGCATTGACAGTATTTTAAGAAACCGCCACTGATGCCGTATTCAGACGATTAGAGGACATGCGCTTTTTGGGAAAAGTTACACATAAAATTTCCACAGAGCTTTGTATTTTTCTTCATTTCCGCCTAATACTAAAAAATATAGATATACCATACCTAATTTTCTCCACACAATACAAAACATTGTCATTTCGCAGCTTTACATTTTAATTTGTGATTGAATTTCAAGAGCTGAAATATACATTGTATATACAGCAATTTATTAAAGTGTAGCAAAAGCGAATGTTGAGTTAATGACTTTTTCAACAAGAATACTGACAGCCACGAAAGCCCGTCGGCAAATTAATTTAAGTTTAATATTTGACGGACTTTCATGAATTTTCATGAAAGCGGTTCATCAAATGTTACATTTTTCCTGTGTAACATTTCAGATCCGTACCTCTTAATTTTGATAGAAATTACATGTGAAGAAGGATCTTTGGGAACAACTGTCAAAATTTAAAAAAAAATGAATAGAATTTCTCGAGATAAAACATTATTGAATGAGCATCATAGTAATATCTTAATTCTTTGGCTATTTTTTCTATCATTGTTAGTCGTATAAATAGAGCGAATGATATAATTTTCAAAAAGAATTTTACACATAATCATGCATACTTTTATATTAAATGCAGTTGATTTATTGACATAACTATTAGAGATTTATGACCCTTCCAATAAAAAAGAATTAAAAAGATATAGCTACATGATTATATTTACATTTATTTTTTTATCAATTTTCCCAAAGGTTCCATCAAGGGTATGTCATTTTGGGGGCTTTATACCATGTTGGCCCTTTTCAAAAGGCAGGATCTTTTTGCATGCACAAAATTATGATAATAAATGGACTATCTTTCCCGTCTCTTTACTTATGTTTATTTCAATATCAATATATATATTTTATTATTCAATGGTTTTTGTTTGTTTGTATTGTTTTGGACTTTTTTGGGGGTGAAGTTTTTTTCTTTGTCATCAATAATATTAGATTTTAAAGGTATTCCAAATTGCACGAGGAAATTTCATTTTTTATAAACACTCATTGCAGAAGCTGTCCACCTCCTCTGCACTCATCGTAAAATAGGGCAAAAATAACAAACATAAATTCTTTTGTGAAACGTTTGGAAAGAGTTTTTGTATTATCAATTTGAATTTACTTTTTATTTCAAAGATTTTTGAAATATTTAAATGTCTCAAATTTATCTATTTCTTTATTTGATTATATTGCCCTCTTCATTTTTTTTTAAATTACATGAAAGAAAATGTTTGTCTCCACCCACTCTGCTCCCACATATATTAATTAAGCGTTACGAGTATTATGCGTAGCAAAATTTATTGTCTGGAACTTTGTTGTCATTTGTATTTATATTTTAAATTTATTCAAAAGCAAAAAAAAAAAACTAAAAATAAAAAATAATGATAATAATAAAAACAATAATAATAGTTCAAAAGCAAAATAATTATGAAAAAAAGAATAAGATGAATAAAAATAAATAAATAATTTCTAAATACGAGGTTAAAAAAAGATTAATGGGCACTTCATTTTATAAGAAACCCTGAAAAAGGAAATTTAAACAAGAAACACCAAAATATGGCAAAATAAAATAAAATAACTCACTGTTTTCAAATAATTCTTGTCTCTCCTCTTGATCTGTTCTTAGTATAGAATCTATGGAGTGCTTGGTCACAGTCTTTCTTAGCCCTTCAAGATTTGGCCTTGTAGTTTCGTCTGTAGGAACTTTCAACATTTTATATTAATTTTCGAGATAAAAACACAATTTGTCCAATTTAATATGGGAAGATTTAACGGCTTAAGGGCGATGCAAACTAGACACTTAGAACTATTAAACTATTAGAGTCGTTTGCAGAATAATTCGCACAATAAATACAACTTTTGTTTGCTTAGTTTGACGATATGAGCCATAAATTATCTGTGAAACAGTTGAATTTCTTTCTCTTCTCTTCTCTCAATGGTCAAAATCTCAAGTGTTTATTTATTCAAATACAACACCCATAATTGCCTCCAATAGAACAACAGCAAATTAGAGAGCAATCAGTCGAATAAAAGAAGAAATCTTTTAATTGTATATAAAAAGCAAGCCAATCTTTATAGATAAGTTTTATGGGGATGCATTTACTGTATTAAGAATTTTCGTCTTTTTTGAAATAAGCAACATGAGATGAAATGATGATGATGATTATGGTGATGATAATCTTTTTTGTGTTTTATATACGACTTCTTGTTAGTCATGTTAGTTGTTGTAGGATTTGTTTTATAGTGTTTGTTTTTTGTTTTTGTTTTTTTTTAAATTTTATTTTCTATTTGTTCGTTTAAGATTGGAATATCCCTTTCAGATTTTTGAATCGTTCAAGTCTCGACTTTCAGTGAACAAAATTCTGGATCAAGCCTCGTTTTTTTGGCCACGAATAAAAAAAAATCTATTAGCTTGCTTTTTTGTGGCAGTTTCATGTAACAGATAATTTTTATTTGGAATGCAACAAAAAAAAAGAACAGCACTTAATTGAGAAAAAAAATAAGTTTAATTCACAGAGAAAAACATAGATAAAACACGTTAAGTAAAGGAATAAGGGTACGTTTTCAAACAATAGAAATCACCCCTAGTAAGGTGGATTCACGACGATCAGAAAAGTCCAGTGAAGGATTCACGTAAAGTTGTATTTGGTAAGACGATTCAGTTTTGTCGGGTTAAATAAAAAAGTAAACAACTTTGTTTTGTTGCAAAATTAATGTCTTTCGAAAGGTAAATGATCAATTTAACCCCGTCTCTTTATTTGTACCACAAAAAACTAAAAAGTCGTAAAAGCATATACAAATCTGTTTTGAAATAAAGTTACAGTTCACGAAAAACGTCAAGGTTGAATTATGTTCATGACGAAAACTATAACATCAGATAGTTGTGTTTTTGTTTGCATAAAGTGTCTATATTTTTCATCAAAGCAAGACTATTATACGTACAAGAGACAAGTTGAAAATTTGTATTGAAAAAAATTAGTAAACCTTACAAAAATAGATGTAAAAACTGGCGGATAATGTTCTGGTAATAAGAGGATTCTGTTCTGGTAATGCACGGAGTTCGGTTCGGTATCGGTTTAAAAAAAAAAAAAACATTTAAATTTATATGTATTAATATCTGTGGGCAAATGCTGTATAACTTAAGATAATCATAGTCATACTTAAAATGTTAAGTTAAATATCCACATTAAGAAACTAAAATATTGTTAAAAGACTCATTAGTGACAAAATATAGTGTGCCAAATTGAATAAGACAAGACCAATCAAAGGTTTGTGTTAAACATAAGAAACTTATTATTAGCGAAAATAATACAATCAATATGTACATCAATCAAGGCTTTGCATATTTGGTTGAATTTCTAGATATGCTCGAAAGCGAAAAAGATCAGTAAGAGTTTATTGTCCCTAAACCAACGGTTATAGAAAATTTTAGAAATTCTACCATTTCATCTTAAAATTTATTGTCTTACAAGCGAATGCAAAATGATTTTTGATACATTTCTCATCTCTTTTGAGTTTTCTCTTACTCATATCCATCTTAAATAGAAATTACAGCAACGTTCCAGAAAATAAATTTTGCTACGCCTGACGAGAAATGAGATACAAATTTCTGGAAACCTTAAGGTTTTGTAAGTTTTTAAAAAATTGTTTCATAAGCGCTTTTGTAGTTTATGGACGGTCCTAAATGTCCCTGTCAACTAGTCGAACGGACAGAAAGAATCTTTCTTTGTTTTGAGGATAAATGTGTTTCAAGTAAACCCGATTTTGTGCAAGAACTTCTATTAAATTTTAAAACAAAACCAAAGCAACTTTACTGGGGCATATGCATACCAACTTTCGTCAACATAAGGTGCTCATATAACTCAAATACTGAAAAATTGATAGTAGTAAACGCCGACGGCGTCGTCGCCACCGCTTGCACAGTAACACTTATTGCCCGCCCTGCCACGCAGGCCAAACCCCTCCCCCGAAAAAGTGCACCTCAGATATCAAGCATGGGTCTCAAATTACGGAAGCACCAACTTATTCATCTATAAATAAATCCTCCATCCCGTTTTTTTCATTCGTTAGTAAGTTAGTAAGTTTTGCCTTTACTCCGAACTCTCGGGAGATGTACATAAAAAGGGTGATACAATGATCATGAAATGATGATGAATTAGACAATGGGGACATCAGGCCAATCAGCGAGGATAGTTTTTGACTGCCATTGGAAAAAGGATTTATTGGTAACCTGGACGGAAAATTAAGCCTCCTACATGGGATCCTTCTGCAGCTGGGTTATTTTTTTCCAACACGGTGCACCACTATGGTTTGCGGTCAGGTTATCCGCATTATAGCCTGACGACCCCGGCATTCATTATGAATGGCGCACCATTCAACCACTTTGGGCACACATCCCAGTCGCTATTTGGGCAAAGCGGCCTGACGCGACGAAGGGTTTCTGAGCGATTTTAAGTGGACGTTTACCGATAAGCTAAAGCGCTGCTACGGGTTTATTTGCCACCCGGGACCCGCACGGAGGTTTTGCAATTCGAAAATAGTAAATACTGTAACGAAATGAAATGTGTCTGTTTGCAGGAATATAAGGGCAACCAATTCACAGTTATTGGTAATGCAGGTTCGTTTCAAAAATGAGACTGCATGTAGATGCACCCCCTTCTAGATCTAGAAAAATCTGAGATGAGGCATTGAATTCCATTTGATTCAAACATTGAATTAAGATACGTTTTAGGAGCATTTTAAGATATTTTAGGGTCATATTAATTTAATTCTTACTTATAAGTATTTGCAAAAACTCCAAGTATTTTGACAAAAATCAAGTAGGGCATTCGAGTGTTAAAAGTCAAAAAGGGCAACGACAAAATCAGAAAACATGAACGTGAACAGCACGAAGAAACACAAAACATAAAACAAACACAAAATCAACAAAACAGTTATCAACGACGCAAACTCAAGTCGAACGAAAGTGAACTCGTGGGCTCCGGAAAAGTAAGCAGTTCCTGTATGCATGCTATTTAACATTCGTCGCACTGCCAATTTCAAATTCATCGTGTCGATTCCGGTAAAGAAAGATTAAATAAAACCCTATGACAAACAAACATCTGTACTCATCTGAAATAGAGAAATCCCATATTTGTTTTTGAGCTCATGATGTCTTCCGTAAATTTCTTGAGTCAAGACAGCAATCAAGGAGCAACATAACCCTGTGTTAGCACTTTTTGTGTCATATGTGTGACGCTCTGCCAAGGAAATCGATGTAATATTACCGCAAGCTTTCGAGTAAGGAATCAATAGTGGAACTTAAACTCCATTTGCTGGAGTAAATGGAATTTTGCTACACAAGGAGTATAAAAGTTGACGATTTGAATATTTATTGAAGTCATCACGTTTTTTAAAGAGTTTTGTTAAAAGTTTTCCATTGGAGTTTATTTCGAGATTTTAGAATCCGTTGTGTCCTTTATCTCAAATTTCTGACGATAAATGAGCATTGAGAATCGTTCAGTGAAAGGACATCATCAATGTAACGGAAAGTAAAGTTAAAAGAGAGAGCTAGTCTACGATCCTTTTTTGTCTAGAAGTGATTGTAAGAAGTCTGCTTCATATGAATGAAGAAATTAATCTATTATAGCTTTATTAATGCAAATTTTACTCAAAAGATTGTAAGCATATAACAAGTACAAAGTTTGGAATGTAAGCATGCATGATATCCGAATAAACGAATTCTATTAGTTCCTGGATAACACGAAATGAGTTACAGTAAAATTGGTCAATTATGCTACTTATAATTACGCAATCTTATGTAAATAACCATAAAAATGTATGATATAACCCGACAAAACAGTATCCACAATTTACCAAAACCGAAGTCTATAACTGAACAAAACTGAATCCTCTAAAATGGTGAGACAAATTACCGGTTTGATGGGTTTACTAATTTGATTTTCTTAAACAGTTGGCAGTACTCTCATTGCATGTTTTAATTTAGAATGATTTAAAAAGAACGTGGGTACACATTGCATGCTTTATCATAAGTTTGAAATGTGTTGTTTACTTTTAATTTAGAGTTATAAAATGTATGACCTTTTTAGTCATAACTTTTAAACCATTTTTCATAGATTAACCAAACTTTCACATTTTATTGAAATCAATACAAAAATGTAAATTATAAAGAAATATAAATAATACATAGGTTTATGTTTATTAACAATGCTCAGGTGTGCATTGTATGTGTGTTTTGTAAACAATATTGATCGAAAAAGGGACGAATTTAACCCACCAAATACAACATTACGTGAATCCTTCACTGGACTTTCCTGATCGTCGTGAATTCACCTTACTAGGGGTGGAAATACACTGACACACAAAGACCAGTCTTTTTCAGATAACATGGATAACGCGCAGTACATTGTTTCCATTCATCAAATATACTGCATCCCAATGTTAGCAACTGATTCCACAGAAATGCAGGGCGTAGATTATTTTTACGCAACGATGCACCTTTGTCATATGAAATTGTAATATCTGTTCCATTGTTTAAATGTTGAGAAAATAAGTATGCTGCTTCTTTTGCTTTCTTTTTAAATCTATAAAACTTGCAAGTCATTCTGAACTTTTTTTGAACCACATTTCATCTTCATATTCAAATTGAAATATCCCTTTTTTATTATTATTGTACTGTCAGTGCGAGTACCGGATTCTGTTTTGTAAGATTCCATGATTGTGGCACTAGCAAATTAATTACAGAAGAGAACAAACCTCTCTTTCAAAGTTAAGAAACATGTTTGTTATACACCCGCTTCGAAAAAGAGGGGGGTATACTGTTTTACGCTTGTCCGTCTGTTCGTCCATTTGTTCGTTCATCCGTAACAAAAAAATTCGTCACAGTTTTCGAAGCAAGAAGATGTATTTAGGTCTGATATTTTGTATAAAGCTTTATCCAATAGTACTATATAATGTAGTGATTTTATGCTCCTTTGTCATCTGTTTCCTGTTTACCGAATACTTATTACTTAGGTTTTACCGAATATTTGGGGTTTTGTGCATGGCATAAAGGGAGCGGAGGTATCACTAGTAAGCATAAGCTCACACATTACTTGCCTTTTTGTTTATTTCATAGTTCGTTTAATAATACGTTTTATGGGAACTGCTATTTACCCCCATCTTCAAAATTCTCAGTTAGACCGAAATTTGTCGTCACAATAATTTTTAGAAATTTTTATTTGAAGCCATTTAACGATTTATGAAAAGTTGCAGATAGGAGATGTTACTAAAATCATGATTTGCTAGGAACCATTAGTACATATTTTGTCACTAACATATTCTAGACAATATTACTTTTATGCTAACATCTAAATAGAAGATCATTTAACCCCGTATTTAGCTGTACATTTCATATATTACGTGAAAACTTCTTGAAGTTACGGAGGAGATAAAGATACACACGGAGGACAGACGAACACCGTAATTGTGATTCATTAGTTTTGTATGCATTTCATCTTGGTCTACTACCTGTTTTGTCTTTGGTTTTAGAGGTTTCATTTCGAGTGTCACAAGACATAAATAAAAGGTATATGCTCGGATGTCAATATTTTTTTTGTGACGATTGCAGCTCTGACGTTGTAGAACCCACTGTTCATCTTTGGCAAACATTTGATGGCTTAGAGCTTTCTTTCAGAAAAAATGATGAGCATGACTACCAAATATGGCGGACACAGCACATTTGCATATTTATGTATTAGTAGTCAAGTTTTGTATACAAGTATATAAATTGCACCTTAATTTGGTATTCCAGATTTATCTTAATATTTTTATAATCTTGAATGATTGTGAGGTCAATTTTACTTGAAGACTTTAAAATCTTTTATGTACTAGTTATGTACAAAGCATGACTATAAAATTACCCAAGATTCATTTCGTGACTGTTACTGGTGTACAAGAGGTCAAGCCTCTCCGGCGTCGATCCAGGTTTATAAGTCTTTCATCACATAATAAGTCAGTTATCGGTGAATATATGTTTAAAGTATACTTAATGCTCAGTTGTATATATGCCACAAATCTAAGGCTTATCACTGACATTAGAAATGATAAACCATAGAAATCTCTAGATCATCTAGGATATACACTCTTGTGCAATCTTTAACAGGCCACTCGATGGTTGTCAATGGGCCATTTATCCTTTCGCTTTATCACTAATTCTAAGTAATTTAACGGGTTTATTTTCCATATAAATACCAATTATTATTTATTACTTAGGTAGAAGCTCGCTTTCATATCTACCTATAAGATTTAAATTATGACAAACAATTGGTCATTAAGATATATAATTCGAAAATAAATTGCCTATTGGTTTTTGTTCTAAGGTCATCCAGATAAATAGTGCATTGGCCTCTGAGCATTAGATCTGCACAGGCAATTTTGTTAACGTAAATTTAACATTAAAAATTAAGACGTTACATTAGTGTTAATCGAGCTTCGATTGCCCAGTAATTTGACGTTAAAGTTTAACATTTGATGTCGAACTGCTAAACAACAAAATTAACGTTAAAGGTTTAACACTAAATTAACGTTAATGTTTAACATTATTAAAAATTTAAGACGTTAATTTAGCATTAAATTAGTGGTACATTAACGTTAAATTAGTATTAATCGAGCTTAACGTTAATTTAGCGCAAAGACAAATTGCCCGAATTCAAACGCTTTGAGATGTGGATTTATGGTACCAGTGTTGTTTCAGTGTCCTTTCAGAAATCTTTAAGAAATACCTGCTGTAACATAAATTGAGTCCTCCATCAAATGTTAGTTTATATCTGATATGTTGTATTAAGCCAAATAAGTGACTTGATTAATTAAGTATCTGTCCATCCGGTCTTTCATTTTTGACTGCATTTGTTGAAAATTCATTGAATTCTAAAAATGAAAATTGTAAATCTGCTTTTAATGCATTTAACTATAACTTTGCATTTCACCAATAGTGATTGCATTTTTTAAGTGGACCAACCAAAGGACATCTCTGTCTTGCTGCATTTTTACAGGCAAAAATAAAAATTTGACTCAAGAGATTCAAGTGAGAAAAACTATGTGAAACTCACTCGAATCGAGCTTATATAGAAAATAATGAGATGTGGATTAAGTGTACGCGACAGAGCCCACAATCAAGCGGCAATTCAGAAAAAACACAATGAGCAACCGCCAGCAGCCTCCAACGAGGCCATTTGGCACTGCTCGCGGTTCTGCAATTGGCCCATGGTCTAAATAAAATGCATATATAATTCAAATCCTGTCCTGAAATATATGACACTCACGTGAATTCATGAGCTCAGTGGTAAGTGAAATTCACGTTACTTTTGCTTGAAATTTCATGTGATTGGAAGTGAAATACACACAAGATCTACATGAATTTCGCGTAATGTTTGTTTCACATGAATCTCGCATGAATCCATACATATGTTTCACATGCACAGAGAAAATTGGGGTTTTGCATTTATTGGGTTGCTGAAGTAAGGAAATAAGTTCCTTCACGTTTTCCAAATTTTATTATGGTTATTAAAAAACAGATTTTCTGTGTTTAATTTAAAAATGTTGACCATACATCATTTTAAATGATGTATGGTCAAATATGCTTATAAGCACGGGTTAACCAAGCCGTAAAATTAAAACATGAATGAAACTTTTTAAAGAGAATATGATGGTGTATTGTCAATAAGCTATAAAGATATCCAGAATGGTTTTATCTTTATTTGGTGGTTTTAGGTGACAAGTGTCAGATTTGCCAATTTGTATAGCTTTCATTGCTAGTATTTGGACGGTTCAATGCCACATGGAAGAATGTTTGTTTACATGTAATGATAATGATAACTTCAATATTCTATGCAAAGAAATCATTGATTATATATAATGATTACAGACATCATAATTATATGGATAATGAATTAAATAATTCATATATCTCTGAATTCTCATCTTCAATAATTAACCAAGGGTAACGATCCGTCATAATAGGAATTCTAGCAATAAAAAACGTGAGTTGGGATGGGGGCTAACCGAAAACTTTAAAACGTAGGCGACATTCGTTGAAAGTCCGTACTTCTGGTTTTGTATTCGTAATTCCAATCTGTGGGACTTGCATCGGTTTTCTTTGTAGAGGTTATGTTGCTTTTCGATTGTTGTTTTCACTAAATGAACTTTATAGAAGACATCATGCCCTAATAGACGAATATGGGATTTCTACTTCTTAGATGAGTTGGTTTGTCATAAGGTTTTGTTTTGTCCTCTTTTAACGGATTTGACACACTGACTTGACAATTAGCAACGCTGTGGATATGCTGTAGCAGGCTAAACTACTTACTCTTCCAGGGTGAACGTTGTTAATTATTGTTATTCAGTTGTTTGTGTGTGTTTTATGTTGTCTGTTTCTTCGTGCTGTTCTCGTTCGTGTTTACTGGTTTGCGATTTGCCATTCGAATGCCCAAAAGATACTTCTTTGTTTCTTGTATTTCAAACTCTATTTTAGTTTACCTGGTCCGAAGGGTCAGAAGGGTCGTGTGAGCTTTTGCAATCAGTTGGTCCCCATCTTCTTCCATCGTCGTCTGTCGTCGTTAACCTTTTCCTCTGAAACTACCAAAGGGATTGCTTTGAAACTTTGTACACTTCATCTATTGGATGTCGTCGACCAAATGTGCAAAAATTAAACAACCTAGTCTCCGCTGCTAAAAAAACAAGGGGTGAGACCACAAATTTCGGCTCATAAATCAAACAGTATATGAGATAAAGAAATTCGATGCAACCTTTTTCAGCATCAAAAGTTCTACAAACTTTTCCATTGCGCCAGGAAACCCCTTTTAGGGGTAACAGTATTTAATTTTTCATGTTTTTTTTTTTCAGTACCATGAAATTGCTGCAGATAGAGAAATGTTCCTGCTTGCTTTTAGTGCATTAAGCTTAATAAAATTCCAAATCGGGTTGAAGTTGTCAGATGATCCCCTTATAAGAGTTATGGCCCTTGATGGGTGAAAAATGGCATTTTCAAATATTTTTGGCCTATGAAATGAAAAATGAAAATGCCATATTATACCTATAGCATTTAAGACACTTTAAAGGTGAAAAATAGCAATAGATGAAAAGGTGGTTCCTTGTTTATTCTTTAAATCTTTAGCTTATTGAGCTCTATATATGAACGTGTTCATTAGATTGAAGTTGTCAGATGTCACCTTATAGAGGTCATGATTCTTAAAAGGTGAATTATAGGTTTTTTCCGTGTGTGTGTTTTTTTTTTTTGTTGTTTTTTTTGGGGGGGGGGGGTGTAGAATGAAAACTGTTGCAGATACAGTCTTTGAAATAAGCTAGATGAATGCTTGCTTCTGATCACTTAAAATTAGATATAAATATATCAACACCCAGTTGAGTTTCTTGACCACAAACCCTATGGTGCATATATCATGTTACAGATATGAAAATATTTTACATGATTCCAAATATCACTTTGAAGTTGACAGTGTACAAGTAATTAAAACCAAACTAATGTTTAACTTTCACTGTCTTTATGGCAATCATGCTGAGAGGTTACTGATTTAGCTAAAATAAGAGTGAGAAAAGAGGGCTGATGAAAATCATCAGCTGTTTCATAGACTGGATATAGACATGTTGTTGCTTGCTTTTAAGCATTTAAGCTTAATAAGCTGTGCAAAAGTATCTATTTTGTAGAAGCTGTCAGATGGCCTATGTCACGAGTATGTGCTCTACACAAGCCTCCATAGGCTGACGTTATATGAGCCTTTACAGTTTTTCGTCTCATGCTACAGATTGTGCATATAATCACTTTCATTCCATCAGTCATATGCATTGAAGTCAGAGGATCGATTTAGGCTCCTGGCAGCCTTTTGTGTATGATTTTTTTCTTATTTTAAAAAAAAACAAGTATTCTTTTAATATACTTATTATGTAAATTATTTTAAGCATGTTTAAACTAGTTAATCTGATAAAATCATGCCGGAATACAAATCAAACAGACCTATACTTTCTGGATAATTTGTATCAGAACAGTGTTGAATACGAAACAAGTCGTAAATAAATAATGGAAATTACTTTATTACTTTGTGATTCTTTGAGTTTTAGTTCAAAAAGATATTTTAAACATCTGGTTACCCTGCAAAGGTCGAGACTTTCGGAACACCTGGATCATTACTTCAAAAATGCTCGTAAATCTGATAAATGCAAACACACTTAAATTCAATTTAAATTAAATTTATTGAAAAATTATGATATGAGGCAAACAAAGTAAAAACATTAAAAATTTTAAAATCTTATGAGTTGATTTAATATCTCTCAAATTGTCGTAATCATTGTCGTAATTTTGCGGCATTACGACTGTCGTATTATATCATGATTATTTGATTTTCAGCCAATACAGGCATTTTCACACGCTCAATTTTAATTTCAAACAAATTAAATAATCTCATAGGAAATTGTAAGAGTTTAATAATGAAAGCCACATAAGGGGGCAACCATTTGATTTATAGGGGGGGAGGCTATGAACTCTTTTTGCATTTTTATTTTCAGAAAAATTAGAGCCTGGAATTTTTTTGCGCACAAGTGCCAGTAATTTTTTTATTTTTTTTTATTCATCTTAAATTTTCAGCCAAAAACTGCATCCTGTCTTTTTTTATTTCAAAGCACCGTCCTGCCTTTTTATTTCATGATTTTGCCATCCTGTCTTTTTATTTCAAATTTCACCAATGCCTCCGCCCCCCCGGCTAAAATCGAATGGTTGCTCCCTGAAGTATTTCAAAATAGAATAGGGATGTGAAAAGAAATAAATGCGCACGATAAAGCATCATGGTTGAACTGCAAAAAGCAAGAACTGTCGACCCTTAGGAAGAAGCACATGAGTTCACTTTAGATTGCTGATTGAAATTTGGATGTTGAGGGTTCATTCGTATTGTCTCCTGGTTTTTTTTCTTGCCTTCGGACTTAACGAACATTCTTTGTGTCTCCTGGTCTTGTCTTTGCCTTTAGGACTTCACGGACATTTGTGTTGTTGACTTGTGTGTCTCCTGGTCTTGTCTTTGCCTTAAGGACTTCACGGACATTTGTGTTTCTTGGTTTTTGTCTTTGCCTTTAGGACTTCACGGACATTCGTGTTGTTGACTTTTGTGTCTCCTGGTCTTGTCTTTGCCTTAAGGACTTCACGGACATTCGTGTTGTTGACCTTTGTGTCTCCTGGTCTTGTCTTTGCCTTTAGGACTTCACGGACATTCGTGTTGTTGACCTTTGTGTCTCCTGGTCTTGTCTTTGCCTTTAGGACTTCACGGACATTCGTGTTGTTGACTTTTGTGTCTCCTGTTTTGTCTTTGCCTTTAGGACTTCACGGACATTCGTGTCGTTGACTTTTGTGTCTCCTGGTCTTGTCTTTGCCTTTAGGACTTCACGGACATTCGTGTTGTTGACTTTGGTGTCTCCAGGTTTTGTCTTTGCCTTTGGGACTTCACGAACATTCGTGTTGTTGACTTTTGTGTCTCCTGTTTTGTCTTTGCCTTTAGGACTTCACGAACATTCATGTTGTTGACTTTGGTGTCTCCAGGTTTTGTCTTTGCCTTTGGGACTTCACGAACATTCGTGTTGTTGACTTTTGTGTCTCCTGTTTTGTCTTTGCCTTTAGGACTTCACGAACATTCGTGTAGTTGACTTTTGTGTCTCCTGTTTTGTCTTTGCCTTTAGGACTTCACGAACATTCGTGTTGTTGACTTTTGTGTCTCCTGTTTTGTCTTTGCCTTTAGGACCACGAACATTCGTGTTGTTGACTTTGGTGTCTCCAGGTTTTGTCTTTGCCTTTAGGACTTCACGGACATTCGAATGCTCCATTTGTATTTCTATGCTTCATCCATAATTAATTTTGAGTTTTTCCTCAAATTTGATAATTTTCTCAAATTAATATCTATAGGGATTCTTAGAGAGAATTAAGAGTTGGGGAAATCCTCAAATTTAAGATGTTTTATGAAACTTAGCACTGAACACCTATAATAACACTTTTTAAACAACTACAATTTACTGAAGTGACATTATTTTATATAGTTTGTTCTCGTTGTATATAACATTCATTCGTACAAGTAATAAATGGTTTAGTTAGTTTGTTAGTGTTTTACTCCAAGATAGCGCCCTTTCGGTTATATCAGAGATATGAACATGAAATGGGTGTTTAAATGAACATGAAGTAATAATCCGAAGTGGAGGAGAGACTATCACTGCATGGATAAAGGAGTAATGGTATGGACAGGCATTTTTTTACATCCTGCATTTGGATCCTACGGGTCCTACACAATGTAGGAAAAAGAAGTCGCAGGAAAAAAAAGTCACGGAAGAAAAGTCACATGCAGGAAAAAAATCAAAAGAAAAAAGTCACAGGAAATAGTCATAATAATAATATACATTTAAGATTTTACCGATTAAATAAGATAGTGATTAATACTATGAATTTATATATGTACAACTATATTGTGTGAATATATTGTACATTTGTACATGTATATATTTTAAATAACATCATAGAAAATGAAGGTTCCAAAATGTAATAAATAAAAATAATCAAAAATATTTAACTGAAAAAAGAACAAATTCTTAGTTCAATATGGATAATATTTTTCATTTATGGTTATTAAGATCATTTTTTTTTATTGTTTTACCTTTTCTCCCCCCCCCCCTAAATTATTTTTTTTAATTATAAGCAAATGAAATAAGAAAAAAAAATTGTACTTAAACACAAAATAATAACACTCAGTTCAATTGGAGCTTTGATATACATTGTGACTTTATTTTCTGTGGCTCTTGTGACCTTTTTTCCTGTGGCTTTTTTTTTTCCTATCAAAACTGTGACCTTTTTCCCTGTGACTGTCTTTCCGATTACATCCTACGAGGCCTGCAGAATGGTTATTTAATGGGTGAGGAATCTTTAATTTTCCCAACATGGTGCACCAATATGGTTTTTCGCATTAAAGCCTGAAGACCTTTATTGTGACAGGGCAGTCCAATTAAACAACCCGAGTCACACATCCTTGTCACTTTATTTGCAAAGCAGCCTGACCCAATGTCTCTTTCAGTGGACTTTTACCGACAAGCTTAGATGCTGTCGGCCAATTTGCCACTGGGAACCCGCATGGGTAATAATTACAAATTAACAATAACCCATTAAAACAGTGAGATACTTTTGTTTCTTAAGAGGCAAACATCTTTTCAGGCAATTATGGTACCACTGAAGGAGGAATGTTTTTTGCAAGCTTCAGCCAATACAAACATTAAAAGTGACAGCAAGAACACAAGATTACGTCTTTACAACAGTCATTGTATATAAAGCCATTTTTGGGCTGATGTTCAGTCAAGACTGGCTTGCAGACTTGGATTGATTTCTTTACCAATGTTCGAGATAAATACATAGATTTTTTTTCTGTGATAAAGAGGATAAGAGAGGCCGGTGAGGTTTAAAAAAACCTGCATTATTTGGTTTTCTTTGGTTAACTCTGTATTTGTTCTATCAATCTTTAATTTGTGAGACAATAGTGGATTTAATTGAGTTGAATTCTGTTAATTGCAATAAACGAATCATGTGCTGTTTGTGCCACGCTAATGAAAGCAAGCATTTATTTTAACTCTGTGCCAACCGTGTCAGTGCTTTTCAGATAACTTAGTGATAAGACTTATTTATAATAATTCAAAGTCAATATATAACTAATATACATTGGCTAGTAATAATGCAGATTTAATATGTCCAATTTATCTTTAATTGGGGCATTAATATACCAAATATTTCCCTTGTATATCTCTGCGTATAAGTGCTTTGTATTCTGTGTTAGAATTGACACCCGATATACAGTAATCAACTCCTTGAATTTGATAAAATTGTCAATTAAATATACAAGTGCCCCGTTTACTTTCCGTTATCCCGCTCGTTGACACCTTATGAAGTCCTATAAAATCAAATAATGTAGATTATTTTATTGCTTTGTTTCAATTTACACAGTATTACCTAGCTGATATTGTCAAAACTTGCCATAAAGGTATATATAACAGGGTATATTCAAACTTTATAATGACACCCACTTCTGTGTGAAAGGGAAATTGGGTAAATAGAAGGACAAATAAAATTTAAAATTTCAGATTCAACAAAGTCTAGTTTTAAATTTTTACCAACAGTAAAATTATATCCTCTGAAATAAAAGCTATGGCAAGGTTTAAAACCAAATCGGTAACTATGTAATTTTAAAAAGAGCAAGCATCTTATATAATTTTATTCAGGTTAATTTTGCTAATATACTACATTTAGTTTGTTGTGTCTATAATTTTATTTAGGTTTACTTATATGTATATTGCGTTTAAAATTGAATGTAAGCAGATAAAAAAAAAAGCGAAAAATCACTACAGTAATTTGGATGTGATACAATTGAACCCACATTTATAAGCAATTTTTATGGGGAAAAAGAATTTACAATTAAAACCATATCTTGAGAATACGAATAACAATTAACATCCTTTAATTTGCCGTTAACTTATACAAATGTAATGCAATAATGTCCTGCTAACGTTTTAATTGTTTGTTTCACTTTTTGTTCGTTTTTTAGGGGGGGTGTTTGTTTGTTTTTTTTTTGTTTTTTTGCGTTTTTTTTTTGGGGGGGGGGGTCATTTTGGTGTTGTTTTTGTTTTGGTTGTTGTAATGGTTTGAAACATAATATTCGTAGATTTTAAGTTTACAAACGTTCTCCTGACCACCTACATGTATGACCAAGTTTCATACAACGAAAGTTCAAACGATTTCGGGGTTACATTTTTTTTTCTGTTTTTGCTATAAAATTATCTCCATCGCCAGAAAAAAAGTTGGACGTTTATTAATTTCGACTTTATGAGAACAAAATCTGCACACTTGATTTTGCAAATTTTTATCATGGCTTTTCCCTTTAAACGAAAGCGATGTTTAAACAACATGCAACGACGACGACAAAGAGCGCAACAAAAAGAAAAATAGGTGGGCATAAGAGTTATTTTTTTACCAAAAGGATAAAAGTAAAAAAAACTTCAGTTTTATTTTCTTTATATCTAACTTTTCGATATTTTTAACGCTGCTATGGTTTTTTCCCTTAATTTATCTGACGATTTTGTCAATTTTTTACAGAGCAATAAGTTTTGTTGTCACGTTTGTTCCTTGCCCCCAATCCATGCGTTCAAAACCATAAAATGAGACACTCAGTTAATCATCAAAATTCTTCATATCTGGTTTACAAAGGGGACAATGCATGTAATATATTTTAAGCATACAGTAATAAACTCCAACAAAAATTTAATAATTTTACAGTAAAAGAACTTCAAAGATTGTGGTATAAATCTCTTGGAGTACTTCGACTTGGTTTATCAGGAGAATTATAAAGTAATTGCATCGTTGACATTTGTGCAGATATCTGCAAATTGTTTGCATTTAAATACTTTAAAAAGTTAGAACGTGAGGCCAATTCTTGGGGTCTCTTTTCAGATGATTTAGTTTTACAAATTAACGAAATAACTAGTTATTGCAGTCCCAAAATATTTCAGTGGGCTTTGTAACAATAAACCGTTATTGATATAGAAGTACCCTCTAAAACAAATAAAAATGATTGGTGCACAATGCATGCAGTGGCTGCTAATGATTAAGATAATCTTCTATGTTGCAAAAAGAAGAAGAACAAAAATATGTAAAATTGTAAACACAACAATCTTAATGTATTTAATGTGCATAATTATAATCATGCAAATTAAACTTTCTATTTGTAACAGAGCATGAAAACTGGCTTAAACATTTGGAGTTTCAGACTTCAAGTAGAAATTAATTATATAAACTACTGTGAAGAGCATCCGATTTGCAAGATTTTGTTCTCTCGTTCTGATTAATTTGTAGCTAGTGGAATGAATTATTTATTATAATTTTTGGTAACTTCTTTAAAAAATTTTATAATGACAATGCATATGGGAAAACAAAAGATTTGAAGAAATTGATATTACTGAAACATACAATCGCTTTAAAAATGAACGAATGACTTATATATAAAAACAGAGATATACAGATATAAATATATTTGATCGCTTTTCGGGAAAAAATATAATGACGTCGCTCCCCCAAAGATTATGAAATCCTTGTAAACTTTTTTGCAAACTATCATTCGTTCATGATCCCCCAAATCAAGTTTGAAAAACAAATAAATCATCCAATTATCTCCATCATTCGCCCAGAGAACATTTTTGACTTAATGAGAACAAAATCTACACACTTTATTTTTGCAATATTTTTCATGAGTGTAGCTAACCCGAGTAAACCTCTTTATGGATGCATATTTCTAGGTTTCTTTCGAGTATATAAAGTCAAATTACTTCTTTCCAACTTTAATCCAAATTGAGTTTCACCCCGTGACACGTTCAGTGGGGGAACAAATTGATGAAATACAGCCATTCTTTATTGTTCTAAGTCAATAAGATAATTTTCACACCATAAATTAATCCAAATAAATATTAACTGTAGTTAAGTGGACCAACCGAGTGTGGAGCATTCATAAATTATAATTTCAATAAAACGCATTTACATATTTTGTACTTGAAATCAACTTATCTTTATGTTAAGAGTACTATAAGATCCAGAAACAATTAATTTGCAGACAATGCATCTATTTTCTAAGTATTATTTAAAAAGACCCAGATTTTTTTAGAAATCGGTTGGGGAGAAAATAATATGAATAAATCCACAAGTTTATAAAATTTGCACCAAGATAAAATTTTTGTTTCAAGTGAATTCCAAACAAGCATCACGTGTTGTATGATATAGGAATCCATAGCAAAATAAGGAGATGTGGACCAAGTGTACGTGACACAGCTCACATAACAAGCGGTAATTTAGAATAAAAAGCTTCGCCGAGCGCAGCATGATACGACCGCAACATGTTGAACCCTGCACGTTTAGGCCCTATATGGAAAGTCAATTGCTATGGACACATGCAGCCCATGGTGGACTGACAAAGGTTTTAGACACATGCAGCTTTTGGTGGACTTTCCATTCACATTTTAAAAGGAATTATTTTTTTCCCAAAAGAAATCAAAAATCAGACCACAAATAAATAACTTTCAATTTTGGCCCCTAATTACATAATAGGAGGAAAAAGGGGGTATCTCAAAAAATTTATTCTCAATTTTGTATTCACTATTTGACAAGAACAAACATGGGAAAAAAATTTCTAAATCGGACCATTAATAAAAAAAGTTTCGATTTTGGCCCCTAATTACATAACGGGGGAAATGGGGGATGCGAAAGTTCATCCAGTTCATTCTTTTATTGTAAGGAACATTCTTCACAAATTTCACAGCAATAAGCCGATTAGGACCAAAGTTATGATGGAAACAAATAAAATATTTGAATTTTTTGCCCCTCTTAGGCCCCTAATTTCGAAACAAAAAAGGGGGACTCCAAAATCGATCCCATTCACCCTTTTATGATAAGGAACATTATTGCCAAAGAACAAAGCAATCAGATAACTAGAACTAAAGTTATCCTGGCAACAAACATAAAAGTAGCATTTTTTGCCCCCTTTTGGCCCCTAATTTCGAAACCAAAAATGGTGGGACCCCCAAAATCGATCCCATCCATCCTTTAATGGTAAGGAATATCATTGTGAAATTTCACGGATAACTAGAACTAAAGTTATCGTGTATACACTAAAGTTAACAGACAACGACAACGGCAACGCCAACGCCAACGCCAACGACAGCATCATACCATTATACGTCCGCAAATTTTTTGCGGTCGTATAAAAAAAACACAATGGAAAACGGCCAGCAGCCTTCAACGAGGCCAGTAAGCGCTGCTCGCCGTTCTGCAATCGGCCCTTGGTCTAAATAATCAAATTAAGTCATGAAATAGTCACAGATAGACCCCCTTAACGGAAAACATAAAAAAGACAAGTACAAACAAATGCTTCATGGCTTAGGACAGGCACATATAAAATGTTAATTAAACTAGTTTTTGGGCCCTACATTCCCCCATCAATATTCCCGGACAAAGCACAAACATACTATGTGTTTTTTAATTATATGAATTATAGTTATGACAAAGATCTACGGCATGCAACATTTTAGACAGCAGAATGTGTCATGAAACCCGCAGTATATTTTAAAATCGTTGTTTATAAAACCTTAGATCTAGTACTGGGAGAAAACAATTAAAATTCATCTTCAGAATCAGAAAACTAGCTAGGGTCTAAAGAAAACCAGCCGCAACTCTTCTAATTTAAATCGCCGAGATGCAGATTGGATCTAAGATTCAGAATCAGAATATATGTGACAAATACTAGAAGAAAATACAAGAAAAACTAGCAAAGGAATTGTTAAAATGAATAAATGCATTATAAATAAATGATTTATTGAATAATTATGTTATTTATATAACTAAATAAATTATTTGTATTTAATAAACGAATTATTAATACATTGTATAACTAAATGAATTATCTATATTAATAAAATAAATGAATTATCAATATCTTGAAAAAAAGTTTTGTCCAGTTTTGCTTGCCATAAACCGTGTTGTTACTCCATGAAGATTCGTAGCCAGTGCTGTCGCTAGACCTGTTTGTTGATCATGATCTATAAATTAAACTTCTATTTCTTTATGCAAGGAACTAGATCGAATATATCAATATAGATTAATCGTCCTTAATCCCTTGCTTTGTGCTAATATCAAAATTTTACGGGTTAGCAACCCGTCTGACCGTACATTGGTCTCAAATTTAGAATTATAATTTTACTTCCGGTTTCAACAGCGGCATTTTCAAATCAAAACAAACTTGTGATTATGTATTTCTACTCCATACTCAACTTAGTATCACTTAAAAAGTAGAATAACGATGTACGTAGACATGTAATACACACGCATATCTTACCAACACATTGCTAGTAGATTTGATCATCTGTGTATGATCATTTCACAGGCACAACTGCACAGAGTCAAAAAAGCTAAAATTTTATACACTACGTTAATCATATGTATAGGTCATCTTGAATTCTTCTACATCTACATTTACATTTTTTTTCCTTTTATGCAATACTAGGATGTTGATATATATATATCTATATTGCATTAGCTGACTTCTACTTCTATACTGTTAATCTGCAGCGCGAGTGCATTACGCAGATTTACTGTGCAGGCGTCAACCAATGTGCACGGGTAAAAAACTGGTATGTTTTATACCAGCAGTATTTACAAATAAAAACAGAGTACATGTACAGATTACATTGTCAGATGCCTCCACAGTGCTCCCTTGAAGCAGTCCGTGGATGTAGCCTGAATCACTTGGTCAGGAAGGTTGTTCCAGTCTGCTATGGTCCTGGGAATAAAACTGTTTTGGTAAGCGTCTGTTGATGTACTAAGGCGGAGATACCTGTTCTTGTGATAATGCCGCGTCGCTCTTGTAGGTTTTGTTACGTAGTTTGGGATGTTTACGGCTGCTTCCTCGTGAATGGCTTTGTATAGTAGGGTTAATCTAGCTGCTTTTCGTCGAAGTTCTAATGTAGGCCATTCCAGTTCCTTTAAGATGTTCGTTACTGTACCTGGCTCTCTGCTATAGTTTGATGTTACAAATCGGCAAGCTCTTCTTTGTATCATTTCAATGCTGTTAATATGTTTTTGCTGATACGGATCCCACACAGCGGAAGCATATTCTAAATGTGGTCTTACTAATGCTTTGTATGCCTGATCTTTGATGTCTTGTGGGCATCTGTAGATGTTTCTCCTGAGGAATCCTAATGTTCTGTTGGCCTTGGATGTTATTCTGTTGATGTGGGTCTCCCAACCAAGGTCTTCACTAAGTTCAACTCCAAGGTATGGATAGTGATGTACAGCTTCCAGGTGATGTCCCATCATATTGTAATTATAGATGATGGGCGACTTCTTCCTGGTTACACGTAGGATGTAGCATTTGGCTGGATGGAATGACATTTGCCATGTTTTAGACCAGTTTACCAATTCCGTCAGATCTGTTTGGAGTTTTTGTGCATCTTCCAGTCTACTGATGGTCCTGTAGAGAAGCGAGTCATCAGCAAATAGTCTGAGTTATGATGTTGTGTTGTATCCAATATCATTGATGTAGATGAGGAAGCAGAGGGGACCAAGTACCATTCCCTGTGGCACCCCTGATCTCACTGGCTTGTTGGAGCTTTCCTCACCGTCTAGGCATACTCTCTGATGGCGTTGGGATAACCAGGCTGATATCCATCTGTGTGTGTCTCCATTGATACCATGGGTCTTCATTTTGTTCAGTAGTCTCTGATGTGGCACAGTATCAAATGCTTTGGAGAAATCTAATACAAGCATATTGTTTGTTGTCGTTTGTCCACTGATCTTGCAATATCCTCTATGGTGTTAACTAGTTGTGTTTCACACGATCTGTGTTTTCTAAATCCGTGTTGATGGTCTGCTAATATGTTGTTTTCTTCTAGATGGTCAATTACATGTCGATAAACAATATGTTCCATGATCTTGCAGCATATTGATGTCAGTGATACTGGCCTATAATTTACAGCCTGACTTCTGTCCCCCTTTTTGTAGATGGCGGTAATGTTAGCTTGTTTCCAGTCTAGTGTTACACTTCCAGTTCGCAGCGAGTGTTTGAATATCTGTGTTAATTTGGTGAGCGGTCTCCTTTAAGACTCTTGTTGGTAGAAGATCTGGTCCTATTGCTTTGGTTGGGTCGAGTTTCTTTAGAAGTAGGCAAACACCATTGGTAGTGATATTCAATTTCCTATTGCTGTGTGTTGTGATGGATCTTGTTGTGGAATATTGGTCATGTCTTCATCTGTAAACACACTATCGTACTGTTTGTTTAATATTTCAGCCTTCTCTTTGCTATTTATGACTTCTTCTCCTTTGTCATTTTTCAGTGGCGATATTCCTACATTATCCTTTTTTCTCGATTTGATGTACTTCCAAAATTTCTTGCTAAGGGTGTTATGTTCATTTTCACTGTTGTTGTCCAGATCTAGTAGGTTGCGTATATATTGGTCGTGGGACTCATTCATGGTTTTCTTAACTAGATTTTTCAGAGTTTGGTAGGATTCCCAGCTTTTCTTACTTTTATATTTCTTATAGGCATTATATCTTCTCTGACGTTTTCTGATTAATCGTTTGATACAATGATTAAAGAGATAATTTGGTCTCCTCGATAAATAACAGTGTCCCCCGCTCTAATTTGCAAATTCAGATTTGGCCTGTTGAAATAGGCACTTGCGTTTCAAGCAAGTAAACTTTATCATAATGAACAGTACATATGAAATCTATACATTACATCGTTGGAAAGAGTATATTTTGCAGCTTTGTTTAAATTTTTTTTCTTTTCATTTTTATCACACATTTTTCAAAAGGAACAGTTTAAAATAGAAAATAATGAGATGTGGAATTAGTGTACGCGACACAACCCACAATTAAACGGCAATTTAGAAAAACCACAATGGATAACCGCCAGCAGCCTTCAATCTTACATTTTTTTCCAAATTCAAACTTAGAAATAGACCTCTTAGAAATCTAATACATTTCATATCAAATCTTACCTTATACAGGTTGGGGTTAATAGCTCATTTGATGGTATTTAGTATCAAATGAACTATAATTTTCATGAAGTAAAAAAAAAAGAAATAGATTTGAATTTTTTGTTGAATTGTCGCATATGTCCATGTTATGAGCAACATTTTTTGTAAAAGAAGATGGCCTGAAATATTTATGGTTTTCCTGATTGATACTACGAAAATTTGCAAATTTCCATGACTATGTCCATGATGTCCAAGAAAAACCATTTGAAATAACCACCATGTTTCTTTACAAAAAATTATCAGCAATATATACATTAATGCGACAATCAAACAAAAAATTGAAAATCTAAAATTATTTTTTTTACCTCATGAAAAAAATAGTCCATTTGATACTAAATACCATCAAATGAGCTATACATGTAGCACAAATGAGCTATTACACCCAACCTTTTATAGTATATCTTATTTAGTACTGTTGAATAGCAAAATGATTCGAAAATATTCAGGTGAAATCTGAAGGTAATTTGATAAATTCAGGTCAACTAATTAACAGTTTTAAATTGGTCAATTTCCTGTTTTGACAGTACGCCCACTGACCGATAACTCTCGATAAGGAAATTAGTTGATTGTGACAAATATCAGTCTGTTCGTGTGGTGTTTGATTTTTTATTTTTCACCATCCTAAAGATTTTATTGAATTACAAACAAAATAATAAATAAAACGCTACAAAAATAATATCAAACATGTACTAGAAATTCAGCTATCTAAAGATACTTTTATATTTGAATATACTGTAGAAACACCAAAGTTTAATCGAGAGGATCCTAGATCTTCACAAGAACGACACTGCTTTTTTCAGCCATTTCATATGTTTTAATAGGATGATTAGATTCTCTTCGATATGATTTTCTCAGATAACTGGTATCTCGTAATATAGTGGTACGTACATCAGTCAGGGAGACTACTGAAACTACAGTGTAGTGATTTTTTTTATCACCCAAATAAGTGATTTTTGGAAATTCAAACTGATGAAAGATTTTTGGTTTTTAAAAATAAAAAAAATCCTTTAATTGCTTAACTATGAAGTTATATGTCCTTTTGATGCCAATTCAGACAACAACATCATTTATGTTGTTAAATGACAAGTTAAAGGAAAGTTTTTTAAACTATTAACATTTTAGTATTTTTCTTAATTTTTGATGGCTGAATTCATGGGGTTCTAGAATTTTCCCATAGGAATCATAATTTTTCCTGAAAAAATTAATCTTTTAACTTTGGTTTTCTAAAAAGAAAAAGGTATGTTTTAGATAAAAATTTTAATGTTTAAGATGGCTTAAGTCAGGGACTAAAAAAGGTTAAAAATCACGTGTGGGAAGAAATGTTTAAAATTGATAACCACAAAAACTTTTTTGAAATATTTCAAATTAATTTTAGCAAATGCTGTGAATTCTAAAAATGGAACCTATGAGCGCATGTCGATTCGCTCCAAATTTTGAATAGATTATGACTTTGACAATATTTACTTCACTTGTACATGTTATACATGTGTTATATATGCAATGTTAAAAAAGCGCAAATAAATTATGTTGGTAGTACATATTTGCCCCACTAATATTTAAAGTTAAAGCACAAACTGTATTTTTAGAAGCCATTTTAATATAAGAGATGGCATTGTCCTAAAAGCTTGCAAAGATAACAAAATTAAATTGCATCCATCATGTCCATGGGGCAAGATAATTAGGAATGTGATAATATATCCCACCATTTTTCTGCGCATGGGCAGAATTTTTAAAAAAAAATCTGAAATGAGCAGACAAAAATTTCAGGCATAGTACTTTGGGTCTTGTTCAATTTGGCAGACTCTGTATTTTAGTTAGTGAGCTTTGCTTTGCTTGCATATTTATATTCACGTTGCATTTGAAACTTTGAGAAGCATTTCCAGATTTTAAAAAAATCAGTATCTGCATTAGGCAAATTTTTCGCGGGAACTTGCTGTAGAGCATTTCGCTCTTGTGGGCACTTTACTATAATATTTATCTAGGTGATTTTCAATGTACATGTATTGCAGGGTTGGTGTGTTGACAATAATTACTGGTAATGGTAGCCATGTTGGTTCCACAGGCACTTGGGTACAAACTGCTACTTTGCTTAAATACATATACCCTTATGTGTCGCTTGAGTTGTTTCAATGTCTTACCTGTATTTTTAACATTTTTACAATTTCTGATATTTTCCCTGATTTATAAAGATTGTTTGTACCTAAGTGCCTGTGCATTTGCTTCATCTACATGTGTGTCAGAAATTTTTAAAATAGACAATTAAATCAAATGTTGAATCATTAATTTGTTGTTCAAAATGTACATGTACAATATATATGAAATAAACTTTCTTTTACTTGTTGACAGATCAAAAATGCCAGAGAGACGACACATGATTTTGTGTACTGTAACAGATGTAAAAGATGCACAAGTTGTCTACCCTTGTTGTTCTCAGTGCTGTTCCAAGCTCAGATCTGACTGCTCTCAAGATAGGTATGAATAAAATGTACTCTCTGTTGACTGTTTATAAAGTGTACATTGTACATTTGTACATGAACATGATATGTGCTGTTCTAAGTTTGATCTGACTGCTTTCAAGATACATGTACATAAAGGTATGAATATATATAAAAATTGCCAATAAGTTGTACACTCCGTTGACTGTGTAGTGTGTATAAGGTGTAATCCTACGTAATATGTGTCCATTTAGTCGAACAGACTTACAGCAATTAAACTAGACATTTCAGCCAATTGCACGCTTTTAAAGCCTTTTATAGATCTTTTGGCTATCCAAGTTAGATAAAGCAGTATTCTAAGGTCAAATCTAAATAACTTATTTGACAGAAAAAAAAGGAATAGCACACAAAATAACCCAAAAATGCATATAAATCAACTGACTTGATATACAACGAAAAAGAAATGTGAAATATGTGTATGTGATACATAGAAAATAATGAGATGTGGAATAAGTGTACGCGACACAGCCCACAATTAAACGGCAATTTAGAAAAACCACAATGGACAACTGCCAGCAGCCTTCAACGAGGCCATTTGGCACTGCTCACGGTTCTGCAATTGGCCCATGGTCTAAATAAAATGCATATAATTCAAATCCAGCCCTGAAATAATCACAGATAGACCCCCTTCTTAAACAAGTAACAGAAAACATCAAAAAGACAAGTACAAATTAAAGCTTTGTCAAAGATTCCTGGATTAGGACAGGCACATGTTATATGTGGCAGGGTTAAACTAGTTTTTTGGGCCCAACGTTAACCTACCCCCTATCAATATTCCTAGACAAAGCACAAAAACTAAACACACAATAAAAATCAAATCGATCAAAGTCCAATTCCACTAGAGAGAACCTAAGACAAAAAACAAGAACAAACAAAAGGACGGTAAAGGAACTCTCTATAGAACACTAACTGTTACTGACAGCTAGAGCTCTGAGAATCATCAATTGACTGATGTAAAAAAATCAAATGTATCGATTTTAAATCCAACACAACACTTCAAACAATAATGATTTAGTGAAGTGTCATCACACAAAACCGACATGCTTGATCGCTATAATGCTTAAAAATGACAATAGTAAAAGCGTTTATGGAAGATTTAAAGCAAGTATCAAGTTATCAATATTTCTGCCAAAAAACACTAAATTCAAAGATTTAACCAAAATATTCAATTCATATTCTTTATATAATAAATTTTGAAGCCAATTTTTCATTTCTAATGGATTGCTTTTAAATTTGTGCGCTTTATAAAAAACATTACCCTAAAATTCAGGATGTGATATTCCTTTCACTATGAGAAAACGGCGTGTACAAATAAATTTTTGTCAATAAGAGATCGATACTTGTGGAAGAATTTAGAAAAAGATTTTACTAATTTGTGGTATCGATAACCTTGTTTTAAAAATTTTTTAGTAATAAAACGGTTTTTATTATTAAAATCAGAAACACCACTGCAGATCCAAGCATATCTTACTAACTGTGAAATGTAAACCCCGTATGACGGCGCTAGTGGAACATCTCCTTCAAGAAAAGGGAAATTTATAATAGGGAAGGTAAAGTCGTCATGTTTATCATATGCAACCAACATAAAGAAACAGCAATTTAAAAAATCACAACATAAAAAACAGTCATGTATAATTTGTCATGTACATATATATGCATTTTTATTGTGTGATGGAATTTCTGTATGCTACTTTTGTTTGGAATTGCTTCAGGTGGCAGTGTTTGAAATGTGGATGTAGCACCAGTTCAGATGACTTGGAATGGAGATACAGATTGTCTCTAATGGTGACAGATGGACCGGTCCTGACTAACATCTCATTATTTGGGAGTGTCTTACAGCAGTTTTTTGGATTGTCATCCAAGCAATTTGTCTGGTAAAAATGATAGATCTTAAAAGCGCTTTAAAAATCTTTAAGAATAGAAAATTAAATCTAGTTTCAGAATCAAGAGAAATTGAATGTAAAATTTACATATTTTAATATGTTATAATTACTTCTTTAGCATAAGATGTCTCATGATTGAAGTAAAAAATAAAATGCTGTCCAGCCTCCAATTTCCAATGATTTTGGAGTAATATTTTTAATTCATAATACATATAGATGTATAAAAATCTTTAAAACTTACTTTGGATTCAACTATGAGATCTAAAAATTCATACAGATATATACACCTCGTCATAAGTTAAGCAACACCAACTTTTAAAGCAATAATCATTTTATGCACTCGAAATATTCACATAATACGAATTGATGGAAAACCAAAACGTTATTACTACAAAGTATACACTCTAATTGTAAAATGGACTTAACATGTTTTATCAGAAATGTTTGCACGTCATGACAATCCAACTTTTTGAAAAAGGTCTAAAAACCAAGATAAAACACATTTAAAAAGTTTAACTTTCAATATCAATTGTGGGCTTATAACAATTTGTCAATCCACACAATGACTGCAAATTAGACAAATTATCACTATGCAAACAAGAGATACTGATTTCAAACTCAATTTGCGTCCACTGTGGTCAACAAAGGGACTTAATCGGTTATTACCATCAAAAGTATGTAAACCGCTTAAGAAGCCAAATTTTTACAAACAAGTAATTTTTTTGGGTCTAAAACAAGTTCAATGTTTTTCTTAACGCTATAACACATGTTTAAATCCAAAAGACGTCACTTTAGCATTTCAATTGTTTAAATTCCTACTCGTATAGATCCTTACAAAGGGGGGTTTGATATTTGTAATTGGCATGAAAGTATGCAATTCCTAGGTTGTTATAGGAGCCAACACATTATCATTGGTGTAAATGACCACATCCATTTTGATAAAATGTCAAACTTAACTTCTACTTCCGGCAAAAGAAGCCAATCTTCGAATGGTCACAATAATGCTTTTTAACAGAAATATCGAAAACTAAAAAAAATATCCATTAAAAAGTTACCTCTTTGAGATTTCCGGAACGGTTTTATGGATATCATTTGTTATAAGTACCAAATTGTCAACTTTAAAATGAATTAAGGTAGAGCGTGGTACTTGGGTCCAAAATTAATTTGTCAATAAATTTTCTCAAAATTGGCATAAATGTTCAAAATGATGTACTCTTTCATAATTTGATTCAAAATTCATGGGTTTCTTCCCTACTTTTCGAGTTATATCAAGTTAAAGTATCAATATTTTAATATGAATTATATAGGAAAACCCATAAAAACACACAAAAATGTTCCATTACTTTTTTTCCTGTCAATAGATTTCCCTAATTTTTTGACATTTTATAGATCTTGCAACAATCCATCATCTTAAATCAATATAAAGTAGGGTTTTTTCCCTTGATTTTTACGTACAAGCAAAAATATGAGCCAAAAACGATGATTTTTCATGAACTGTGCCAAATTATCTCCCTTGACCATACTTTAGCTAAAAAATTATACTACTTTTACGATACAAATTTTAATCATATTGATTAAATGTGCCTGAAATAGGTATAAAGATCCTATAAACACAAAAATCTCAAAATATTTTTCAAATTTCAATTTATTTTGGGCAAGTCACATGACCACTGTCCTTCTCCACCTTAATGTGAAAAATCTCAAGTCAGCATTTGGTACCATTGAGAAGCCATGCAAACATAAGCTTTAATTTCTTTACAATTTTTAGGTCTAAAGCTGGAACAAACAATCCAAAAATGCTTGATGTGATATGTATACAACCTAATTGTTACAAAAATCCTAAAACATATGGTTCTTATCATCAAAACTCCAAATTTACGCAATCCAAAAGTTGTAACTGAAACAACACTTTCTGGGTTGCTTGATCTGTTTGCCAATATTGAATCATCTTCAAAATCCGAAAATTGTACGATGTTTGATTGGAATAAAAAAATGTTGTAAATGTATGGAAGAAGATATTAGCCAAGTTTCAGGATATTGTTCATAAAAATATTGACGCTGTACTAACATGAGTAAAGGTGTTGCTTAACTTATGGCGAGGTGTATAGTTTGACAATTTTTACATGTTTAAACTACTTACATTGTAAAACTTGTTTGTGAAGATAGATAAATACACATGTATCTCTAACCTTCCCAATAATATGTAAGTAAACTACATTATTTCTAACTAAAGTTATTGTGTCATTTTAATCATATCCAAAAATGATTAAAAGGAAAGTTTCTTTGGATAGTTTCTTATTATGAAACCATAAAAACTGTTAAATAGGCTATATATCTTGATATTACTTTATACATGTAGTATGTTATTTTTGTGGTGATAGAATTTTATATCTTAGAGCACAAAACTGAATTGGTGGGAAAAAAATATTCTTTGACTTTGATTATTTAAAAAAACACTTCATCTCCTCTATTTTTTTTTAAATGGTTGGGAAAAAATTCTGCTTCTACAGTTTTAAAGATGCTGTCTTATATGTAAATGTTTATAGTAAGATGGAATTCTTCTCTCCACTTAAAGACACACATGTACACAAATTTGAAAGATATCATATAAACACAGTAGTAAATATATTTGGAACTGCTATACTTTAGAAGATAACTCTGTTGAATTTCCGTTGTGATTTTTTGAAGTGCTGTTTGTTTATGTTTGTTGTGTCGCGTACACTTATTCCACATCTCAATATCGTATATATACTTAAAATTTGTGAAACACACAAGATTTGGTTTGGTTTTATTTTTATACGTGCAGTGCATGTAAGAATCTTTGGTTTTATTGTTTGTGTGGCAAACAAAATTTAATTGTTAAGACATTTTATACCGTATAGCAGGAATTTTCGCGAGGTTCTAATTTTCGCTATATTAGCGTCTATTACTCTATTGTGAAATTTAAAACCCGCGTAAAATAGAATCAACATAAATTAGTGTTGAGAATATTATTATATCGCGAAAATAAATGTCCGGGTAAATAAGAACTTAGTCATTTGGAATGAAATCACGAAATTTGCACGCCGCGAAAATTACCCGTTATACGGTATTTAATCAACAAGAATTTGTACATTCAAAGATGTTTGATAGTTTTGTATTTAATATTCATACTTAATATTAAAATTTGTAGGTGTTTGAGATGATTTTGAAACATATGTTTTTCAGCTTTTTGAGGAGAATTGAGAACATGTATGGAAATGCAGAAGATGTTTTGTTACTTGGTCTTAGACATTGCTTCATTGGGAACTACTACTACTTTGGGATTAAAGCTTCCACAACTCTCAAACAAGCAAAATCTAGAGTTGGACTTTCTGATGTTGTCCACCAGAGGAGAACAGCTTGTCAAAATGCTTCGTTTACCCAGGAGGATAGTCCTAGCACTGTGGCCTTCCAGATGGTCCCTGCAGTAAATACAAAGTCATACACAGTCTATGAGATTATTCAGAATTATTTCCATGGTCCAAAACATGGAGTTGTTGAAAGTAAAGAAATACATAACAAAGAAAATGATACATGTGAAATGTCCTCAATGAATGTAAATTCTACAAAGTCAAGGTCAAATGCAGTCAGCAGAAGTTGTATTTCTCTTGGCCAATCAACTGCCTTGCTTAGCTGTGAATTATCTGCCCTTGAAAGTACAAATCAGACCTCTATACACAAACCTAATGTTTTATTGACTAAAGACTCAAATAATGCATCAAATCAGAGTCAAAAGATGGAAAATTTCATTGAAACACCAGTAGGCAAACAGAGTTCAAGCTTTAAAAAGAAAAGAAATAGAACTATCATGATTTCTAATAGAGAAAATGAGATCCACTCTCTTTCTCGAAAACACATAAACTCTACAATAGAAAATTTAAAAATGGGTGGCAGAAATTTTAATAACTATCTTGAGAATGTAAACCACAATCCAAGATTTATTGAACAGGATAAGGATTATTTAAATTCAGAATCTCTCTTCTCTCAAGACAACATTCATGAAAGTGAGATAGAAGTTTTACGGATTGATGCAAGTCAAAGCTCAATAATAGATGACAAGATGAAATCTATTGCAAATGTAACAGCTAATCTAGATGGTACACAGCTACTTGATCATTTAAAGCTTCAAACACCAGTGTTGCCAGAAAATGTACCAGACTCAGAGGAGTTAGAACTATACTTGTTAAATGACTCAAGTTTTGATGAAGATGGAAATTTTTGCAAGGCTGTTGACACAGAGTTAGAGGATGTCAGTCTACCACCAAGTGCTTATGAACTGGAAACTTATAAGGAAGGTCAGGCTATACAGAACAATGGTCTTAAAGATAAGACATTGGGAGAAGAGAACACTAAAGATAGTCAATCGTATCATGTGAAAAAGCTTAACAACCATGATCATTACAAAATATTTGAAAATGATTCAAGCATTAGTAGAAGTGGTTGTTCAGACAAAATCCCTTTAAATGGACAGAAAGAAGTACCAGAGAAAATTGTTTCAAAAAACTTGGAGACTGCAGTTTCTAGTGAACAAGAAGCAGAAAGATCAAAAGACTTACTTGAAACTGATGAAGTCATATCATGTGCTCCTGATCTAAGCAACAGTAGTTTTGACAATCTGTGTTGTCAGTTTGAAGAACGTTTAGAAACTGATGTGAAGATAAAAGACACATCAAGTCATCAAAATCATAAAACTAGTCCAGGAAAGTTGGTAGCAGCAAATAAATCAACAGCTCAAAACCTCTCTGTAAATGTATCATTGAGTAGCTCTATTAGACACTCAACAAACGAACTGAAATCAAGTGCTGATCGCAATAACATGAATTTATCTTGCATCATTGAAAGTCAGAAATTTGAAAACTCAAACAATAGATACACAAATTCAATTTCTGGATCACATTTTGACTGCTCTGAAGATTTATTTGGTGATGCTTCTGAATCATGCTCACAAGATATTCCAAATTGTTCAGTTGAAGAAGAGAAGGAAATACAAATCAAATCAGTGAAAAAATCTGTCAAATTTTCTCGAAGACTAAGCTATCACAAATCAATACAACTGATTGATCTCCAAATGAAGATGAAATCAAACGTTTTAAATTCTGCAATAGATTCAGCGTTGCCACTACAACCTTGTATAAAAGCAACCTTACTTACAATTTCTGAAAAAGATTCAACGGCTAAATGTCTAAAAAAAGATATTCCAGATCACGAAAGCTCAAGCATATTATCAGAGATTGGGAATTCACCAATTGTGAATAATAGCCTGCTCCCTGCTTCCCAGGATCTATTTTCTCCTAGTCCAGATGTATGTTTAAGAACAAAAAAACATCATATACTTATGAACAATCATACAAAAAAGCAATATAACTCTGAGCAAACCAACAAGACTTTTGGCCACCAGCATAGAAATTCATCAACACCTATTGAGGACGATGGTGAAGACTTCAACAGTGAATCATTTGTTTCAATCTTTTCTAATTCTTTTGAAGAAGACTGTCAAAAAGAAAACATTAAACCGAAGCAGGAGGAATTGAACAGTTTCAAAAATGATAATAGTCAAAGCTTATTTTCTCAAAGCTGCTCTTTATTTTCCAATTCAAATTATTTGTCCAGGGGAGATAATTCAATTGAGAAATCTTGTCCTAAAATTAATTATACCAATTCACTGTCAACAAGTAACTATTCCAAGGATTTGTTTAGTCCCTCTGTCTGTGAGAGTCTACATTCACCTGTAATCAATATGCCTGTGAAGAGATTGTTTTTAGATAAAATGTGATAGACATGGTTTTATTTTAATGAATTTAATAAATGTAGATATTTGTCCATTTTTGTCTCGCCTGTGAAGCAGAGTGGACCATATGTGTTACTTTACCAGCGGCGACCACGGCAGCATTAACTTTTTGGAAAAGTTTTATGAGCATCTCCATATCTCAAGAACTATAGGTCCTGGGTTTATGAAACTTGGTATGCATATGCCCCAGTAGTACATGTAGCTTAGCACAGTTGCATCCCAATCTTTTGACCTTGACCTTGATTTTCCAGTTGAGTGACTTTGACAATTTTCAATACATATAATAACAATGGAAAGTTTTGCGAGCACCTCCATATCTCAAGAACTATAGGTCCTAGGTTAATAAAACTTGGTATGCATATGCCCCATTAGTAGCTTTCCACAGTTGCATCCTCATCTTTTGACCTTGACCTTGATTTTCCGGTTGAGTGACTTTGAAAATTTTATCAGCAAACATTTACAAGCAACAGGCTCTTGATATTTGACTGGTAGCTCTATACTATAGTCCTTCAATTTGCAGCAGGCTCTTGATATTTGACTGGTAGCTCAATTCTATAGTCCTTCAATTTGCAGCAGGCTCTTGATATTTGACTGGTAGCTCTATTCTATGGTCCTTCAATTTGTAAACCAGTCAAATATCAAAAGCCTGCTGCAAATTGAAGAACCATAGAATAGAGCTACCAGTCAAATATCAAGAGCCTGCTGCTCATAACCACCTCCTGCTAATTGATAAGTGCCAGACATCAATCATATTGGTAGGGTAGGTGCATCTAGTTATGCTAGAACAATGAATGCTTTGAATGCTGGCTGTGACCTACATTTTCCCAATGAATGACCACTTAAAGAACAATGGTTAAAGTCCATAAGTGCCACATCAGTCATAGTGGTATGGTTGATGCAAGTAGTGATGCTAAGAACTATGCTAGCCGTGACCTCTTTTTTCTGCATTGATGAGGAATAAAAATTTTAAAAGTTGAAGTCTATTCCTGCTTTGTGACAATACGTAACCAGGTGAACTTAGGATTAGTCTTGAAATGTACATGTAGGCATTATACTTTTTTGTCGCTTTCAATGTGTAACAAAGTGACATATAGGGGTTACTTTGAAAATGTCCACCATCTTGCAGCATTTTCCTGTGTTGTCATCCTGCAGCATCAAAAAAATTTTCCTCACATTTTTTGGGCAACTTCATATCACAGCCTCTTGATATTTGGCATGTAGCTTCCTTCTACATGTATAGTACTATAAGGTGTAAAGCAATTTTATGCCTGTTATTCATCTAATTCATGTTTACTGAATATTTTAAGAAGCAGGGGACATATGTCTTTCGTAGAAGATGCCATTCTAGTTAATTTGGAACTAATGGGAAAACAGCAGTAAATGTGTTTTCTATTGTGGGTTTTTAGCTCACCTCACAAAAATGGAATAGCAAGAGTGTGGTGTTGACGTCCAAACCCACTTAGAGAAAGATGGTTAAGGTCCAAACAAAATAACTGTCAAGTGCCACATCAACAATATTGGTATGGTTGATGCACCTAGTGATGCGAAGCACAATGCATGCTGCAGATGCTGGCATTGACCTATATTTTCTGCATGAATGACCACTTACTAGTTACAGAAGAATGGTTAAAGTCCATTCCCACTGACTTACAAGTGCAACATCAATCATAATGGTATGGTGGGTATACCTAGTACATGTAATGCTAATCACAATGCATGCTTCGGATGCTGGTTGTGACCTACATTTTCCACTTGGATGACCAATTACAGAAGAATGGTAAGTCCATTAATAACAAGTGCCACATCAACTATATTGGTATGGTAGGTACACGGCCTAGTGATGCTTAGCATAATGCATCCTTTGGATGCTGGCATTGAGCTATATTTTCCGCATGAATTAACACTTACAGAAGAATGGTTCAAGTCCAACGCTTACTGACAAGTGCAACATCAACCATATTGGTATTTCAGCATAGATGACCACTACAGAAGAATGTTTAAAGTCAATTCCTGCTGACAGGCAAGTACCACATCAACCAAATTGGTATGGTAGGTGCATCTAGGGATGCTAAGCAACATGCTGACTGTGACCTTCTTTTTCTGCATGAATGAGCACTTAAAATTCTGAAAAGTTCAAGTCTATTCCCGTTAAGTGACAATAATGTGTAATGAGGTGAGTTTTGTAATTGATAGATAACCTATGTTTTCTGTTTGTTATGTAGGTTGTATTGTGTACACTTATTCCACCTCTCATGATTTTCTATTGGTTGATTTTGTGTTCTGATAAATGTACCGGTATGTCTAAAGCTCAATAAATAGGATAAAAAACAACAACCAAACATGACAATTAAGTACCACCTGCATCCAGCATGAATAACTTGCATATTTAGGCTTTAGTTATAAATATTTGCACAGATGGGGGGGGGGGGGTTGAATAACTTATAAAAGCTTTATGCCCAGACATTTTTTTTCTTTGATCTACATATTCATTGGTTAAGGACATCTGTTAGAATGGCATCAACAACACTGAAGATACATTAAATGGGTCTTAGTGGTAGTGTACAACATTGTGTGACCCCTTTATTTGATATTGACATTGAATTATTATTTCAATGACTTTGACTTTTACATAATGACACTATTAATGTTTCTTGGGTACTATTATCTAATCTTATTATCTAACCTCCCCTTTTTCAAGAGTATAAAAAAACAATGATCAAAAATATGATTTTATTAATGAATGAATCATGACCCCATAAATAATTAACAGAATATAGATTATCTTACAACAAATACATAAAAAAAATACCTAACTTAATTTATTGGCACAATTTGTAAGAAAATTAAAAAATATAATAAAATAACAACACGAACTTCAAACCAGCTAACAGTTTCATATTTTACAAATTCAGACAATAACATATACATAAATCACACCATCAATAAACTACATAAACAAATTATTATACAAAATTAAGTATAGGAATGCTATGTCATCATTTTTTTCTAAATTTCACTTACTTTATTGAAAATAAATGATTAGGTTCTGATCATATAAGATCCCCAATCAAAATGTTCCTAATCCCATGCAGTATAAATGGAATAATGCTCATGTAAACCTTACAATAGCTTTATGAAAGAGCACCAAAAATCTATAAACATAGAGTGAGTTAAGAGTTATAAAGTGAGGTAAAAATGGATCATTTTAGAGGGAGACATAATTTTTCTGACACAATATCAGAAATTTGAGCAAAATAATTACTCATTTATAAATGTTAAGCAAATACTGTTACTCTTTATATGTCTTGTTATGATGAAGTCATGTAAAAGTAATGTAATATATAAAATAGTATTTATGACAAAAACCTTATCAAAATAGCTCATGTATAAATCATTTCATGTACATACATCACATGTCTTTATGTAAAATGAAGGATACAAAATATTGTTAAAATTCTGTAATAAAACTTCATAAAGTAAATGTGTCAAAACATAGCATTGACTTTTAAAAATAGTTATTCATAAAACGGACTTAAACTTTCATACAAAAATATATACTTAACACATAATACATGTATAACTTAACTGAATGCTTCAATAAAATACATGTACAAAACAATATAAAAATATTTCTTTCATTTAAACCCACAACATGCATAGAGTAATTCAAATTTAAATACCAGTAATGCAATATAGTTATTATATCACAATTGCTTAAGGTATTTTCACCAAATACTATATGTATGAGACTTCTATTCATTTAAGTATAAAATTGGTTTAGGTTTAAAACAAATCAATTAAAATTCATTAAAGAAATTTTGACATAATAAAACAATGTCATGTAATAAGAAAGGCAGTTGACAAAGAATAATACAAGAAATATTCAAATTCCTATAATCATAATTCAAATCTTAAGAAAGACACCAGTAATTATAAATATGATTCTCAATATATTTCTGAATTATTGGTTTTGAACTAGTATATAAAATACAAACTCATATATAAGGTCAGGAATGGGGATTGATTCCATTTATGTTAGCCCTATCCCAAAATTTCTGTTAAATTGCTTCCATTATTCGAAAGAAAGGATGTATTTCTGAAAGTATAAATCATGTTAACTATGTTAGCCCTATCACAAGATTGCTTTTATATTGTTACCATTATCAAAAAGAAAGGCTGTATTTCGAAAAGTATAAATCATGTCCACAATGTGTAATCCCTATCCCAAGATTTCTTTTATATTAATTTTACCATTATCAAAAAGAAAGGCTGTATTTCTGTAGATATAAATCATGTCCACCATGTGTAAGCCCTATCCCAAGATTTCTTTTAAATTGCTTGGAAAGAAAGCTGTATTTCTGTATGTATAAATCATGTCGTCAATGAACTGGTTCCATTTAAAGCTCCAGAGATTGAAAGCTTTATTCTTCTCCTGGGGAGTCATGGCACTGTATCTGTGAAAAGAAAAAAAAAGAAAAGCTATATAGATCATAGTGTTCTGTTGAAATTCATAAGTATTTCTAAGCCTTTTTTATTATGTGTTAAATGCATGTTAATTATTTTGTTTGTCCTACCTTCAAAAGCACAGGAGCATATAACCTTGGGAACTTCTGTCCCAAATCAAGTAATCATTCAGGTTGAAGTTACTTTACCATGTCTGAGGTAGGGCCTTTTTTTGGAGGTAACAAGAATTTTAAACAGGTGTCATTTTCTAAATAAGAAACAAGATTTAATCTTCTAAAATGTTTCTAAATAAGGGCCAGGAGAATTTTTCAGAACCATTTACAAGATTTTAGTCATAGATCATTTTGGAACAGAATAATGGACAGTATAGGTTTGTTTCTAGTTTATGAAAAGGCTGAGATAATTCTATGATCCTGATTGAAGGTGGATCGAGGATTGGCACAATATAAACCACTATTTCTTTTAAAATTCTAGCATCAAGTCTGGCCCAATGTGATCTACAATTTCTCTGATGTGTTTTTGTCTTGTTTTGTATTGTCTTTCCATCTTGGGAAGTTTTGTTATTACCTTTGTATATTTCAGGAGATTAATTTTATTTGGCATTTATATATTTCTGGATGTTGTCTCATATATTCATACTTAAACTTTTTATTATTTATTTTAACTTACTGCAAAGAATTAAGAGCTAATTGTTTAAGAAGCTTAAGATCGGCATCTTTCCCAGCAAGTCCCATGAAGGCCATGTAAAAGTCGTAGGACAACCCACGTGCTCCCCACACAGACGGGTCATCAGCACTGATTACAACAGGAGAACCATCGGCCAATAGACTAGAAGCTGGGTGATTTCTCAAATCATCCACCAACATTAAGACCTAAAAAGATAAAAAAAAATATTGATACATCTATCAATTTTAAAATAAAAAGCTACGCCGAGCGCAGCATGATACGACCGCAACAAGTTGAACCCTGTACGTTGGAGACCCAATATTGATAGTCCATTGCTTTGGTCACACGAAGCCCATGGTGGACTTGCAAAGCTTTTTGACACATGAATCCTGTGGTGGACTTATAGAAATGCATTTTTGACAAATATATTTACATCAACATCTTATACAAAAAGCCTTATTTCTATACATGTATTAATATACAATTTTGGCCCTTTGACCCCTAATTCCTCAAAAATGGTAAAAGATATTGCTAATCCGAATAAAAAATAATAGGAAATTGTGTACATGGAATCCGATGAAAAAAAGATTTTGAAAATCGGACTACAAATAAAAAAGTTGATTTTATGGGCGTGGCCTGTCTTTAGCCCCCTGTAACTATGTAATGGTGAAAAACATATCAAAATCATTGACACATTTTGTTGACAGAATTTAATGATGAATTCAACAAAGAAAGAATTTTCAAAATCTAATGAATAATAAACATTCTACAACAGTTTTGTCAATACACCGGTTTTAGCCCTTTTTGGCCCTTTTTTCTAAAACAGTAGGGCCACAAACCCCAAATACAAAACCAAGATTCCTTTAGTGGATATAATCATCATATATAAACTTCATAACAATTGGCAGGCCCACTATAACTTGATTTTTGGTATAAAACTATTTGCATTGACAAACTTTTAAAAATGGCGTTTTTGGCCCCTTTGACCCCTAATTTCTCAAAAACGGTAAGAGATATTGAAAATCTGATTGAACAATGCAGGCAGGGATTTTCACAAGGATTCCAATGAAAAAAAGATTTTGAAAATCGGACCACAAATAAAAAAGTCGATTTTTGGGGTGTGGCCCCTTTTTGACCCCCTGTAGCAATGTAACGGTGCAATAAATATCAAATCATTGACACATTTAGTTGACAGAATTTAATGAGGAATTCATTAAAAAAAGAATTTTCAAAATCGAATGAATAACAAAAATTTTACAATAGTTTTGTCAATACACCCGTTTTAGCCCCTTTTGGCCCTTTTTTCTAAAACGGTAGGGGCTACAAACCCTAAATACAATACCAACCTTCCTTTAGTGGTTACAAACATCATATCAAAATTTTAAAACAATTGGTCAACATTTACTCAAGTTATCGCACGGAAACCAAATGTTCCCAGACGACAACGACGACGACAACGACGACAACATCGCCATAACATTATACGATCGCAAAATTTTGCGGTCGTATAAAAATTGAGGGTAATAAGGTATTGTTTGTACATAAGCAAAAGGCACTGGATACGGTTACCTGGAAAAGTAACAATAAGAAAAAAATTATTGTTACCTGACATAAGAAGGAAGGACTAACGGAAAACCGTGTAACGGACGCGCACCTGTTTTATTGGAAGTAACAATAAGTATTTTTCTTATTGTTACTTGGCATTATTGTTACCTGATTATATGAATTTGAATATTATTGTTGTACACATGTATTTAAGAATATTATTAACAATATGTTTATTTCTTTATAGATAATGTTTTTTTTTGTAATTGAAAACTTGGAATAAAAAACTAATTTATTTAACCTTTATCTTAACTAATAAAACCACCCTGGTGACTTGAATTGTGATCATGAAAATACATATATATTGAAACACCGTCTTTTCTATAAGACCAGTCCAAGTTAATACATTTGGTCTGTTTTGTCTTCGGCCCTAGGTAACAAAAAAGTTTATAACGTATCAAAATTGCTTCCGAGATGCCGGTGGTGAATGAAAATTCAATTCACTTATCGATTATGAAGAAAAGTTAAATTCATATCAGGATACCAGATTTATCAAAAGAAGCTCGAGCAATGTTTGCGATGGTTGTCCGAAATGGTATCATCTTTCATGTGTCAGACTTAAAAATGCACATAAAGGAACTTACTGGGTGTGTAGGAAATGCAACCAAAAATGAAATAACTTCCATTTATATAAATTTCGTCCTAATTCAAATTTTTATTATAGTTTTCATGTCACTGTATCGTGTATATTATAATAGCCCTATGAAAAATAAAAACAAAATTCGTTGTTAGCTAACACATTTTAAGGTAAAAATAACGAGCGGTAACAATAAGAAAAAATCTTATTGTTACTTTCATAAAAACAGGTCCGCATCCGTGGACCGGTTAATATTTTACTTTGACTTCCGGCATCAGGTAACAATAATTTGTTTCTTATTGTTACTTTTCTAGGTAAATCCAGGTAATCGTAGCCAGTTTGTAAGCAAAAAATAAGATAAATAACATTAACATTAACTTTTACAAATTTCTGTTCCTAGTGAAATCTGTAAATATAAATGGCTCACTAAAATCATTTCGGTTACAGTATTCCTTTCACTCCCACTTCTAGTGTCGATATCTCAGTTCATTTTTCTTGATCATCTATTTACCTGGTTAGATATAGGGTTGACCTCTATGGCTATTTTCTTCTCCTTGACCCTCTGTAGAACTAGTGGATGCTTGGGAAGAGCATAGCCGTGTCCTATCCTTGTGGTATTTAATAGTACTGCATCAATCAGATTATCATCAGTGGCAGTTCCTTCCCAATCTGTAAGAAAAATTTTCAGAATCATTAACAAGATTTAAGTCATTGATAATTTTGGAACAGAATAATGGACAGTATAGGCTTGTTTCAAGTTAATGAAAAGGCTGAGATAGTTCTATGATCCTGATTGAAGGTGGATCAAGGATTGGCACAATATTACCCGGTAACCAAAATTTCTTTAAGAATTCTAGGTTCGTGTCAGGACAATTGTGATAAAAAGGTACATGAAAAAATACTGTAGGTGTAAGCTTGATAATTAGCTTAGTAGTAAACATTTTGAAGTTGGATTACCATTGTAAAGGACTCTAATGAAAACATTATTAGACCTATGATTGACTAAATTTCACTTCAAGGTAAATTTTACAGACCATGGAAATTGAACTTGAACAATTTTATATGTTAATCAAGATAGAAGTGGTCTCTAGATATTATCAATAACAACTTTAAGTTGAAGTTAAGGCAGCCTTTTAAACGCTTTGCATCAAATACTGTAATTAATAGGTGGGTGACCAAGACCACTTTTAAAAAAGTTTAATCGTCATGAATAACATACAGCTATATTATACCTCTTTCGATTCCTTATAATATCTGCTTCAAAATAAGCTTGGTCGTCAAAGTCAAAACTGGTGCAAATTTTCTAAAATCAAGGTCAAAGGTCAACCTGTGTTTTTAACGGTTTTTTGAGAAACACCAATTTTCTGCGATTTGACAATTATTTTAGGTACAAACATCGAACAAACAAGTGAAATTTAATATTTCACTTTATTTGAGCCGATATACACACTTTTTATAAATAAAGGAAACACCGTTAAGATTTTATTTCACTTTAAAAAAGGGGGAGGCGTTTGTGCTAATTTGGAACCTAAAAGTTTTTATCTAGAAAAGATAATGAGCTTTTAGAAATTTATTTTGGTAAAATTTTGAAGAGATATCATGTCTTATTGGAATACTAAAACAAACTTTGACATAACTTAAACACAAGGCTTTCAATTCGGACACAAATACATGCACCCTACAAAACCACGAGAATCACAACAATATATTTTTTGTCAATTTTCAAAATTTTGTTTAGTTAATGATTTATTTTCGACGACATTTAAACTGGAAGTTTGCTTAATTCAACAAAAATATCATCGAGAATAAAAATCGGCTGCGAAAATAATATTAAAATGAGTTTTATTAGTAAAAAGGGGGGGCGGGTCAACCGATACATTTAATATAAAAAAAAAAACAATGGTATCAATTTTCAAATTAGTCTTGTTTAAGAAATGTTAATAAAAACAGTTTTGTTTTTTTATTGTCAGCGTTTTTTTTTACTACAAACGAGCACCATGCAGAACTATTGAAAACGAAAAGTACGCAAAACCAAAACGTTCGAACTTTTTCGTTTTATATCACATTCAAACCCATATTATCTTTAGTATGATTTTGCTGAGCAACCAGTATTTTTCAAAAAAAATTGTTTGTTCTATTGCTATTTTATTATATTCCAAAGGGGCATTCCGAAGCCAAATGTCCGAAAGATGGAAGGAAAAAAAAGTAAACACCAAACGGAACATGCACGAACAAACAAGAAACACAACAACACATAAACATCAACTAACAACCCGAACTTAAGTCGTAACGAGAGTGAACTCAGGTGCTCCGGAAGAGTAAGCAGTTCCTGCCTGTTGCAACATACCCGTCGCGCTGCCAATGATAAACACAAAATGACAAATCTGGTATAGGAGAACAAAACAAAAGTCTATGACAAACCAACATCTGCACTCATCTTAGAGACAGAAACTCCACATCTCTCAATGAGCTGATGATGTCTTCCATAGAAGTGATGGCAACAAACGAGGAACAACATAACCCTGTGTTAACAATTTTTGTGTTAAGCGTACACCTTGCAAGCTCTGGAATTACGAATCAATTATGAAAAAACGCCATACGCTGGAACGGACGGAATGTTTCCTCACAAGAAAGGAAAGTTGAAGTAATCACGTTTGTCATATAGATTTTTGTTTAAAGTTCTCCCTGAGTGTCTTTTTCGAGATGTAGATCTAAATATGAAGCAGACTTCTCAGAATCCGTAGTGTCTTTTATCTCAAGTTCTTTGGGATATATGAGATGTAGAAAATCACCAAAGCGAGGATTGTTTAGAAGTGGTTGAACGATAGAGCCAGTCTACGGTCTTTTTTATCCAGAAGTGATTGTAAGAAGACTGCTTCATATGAATGAAAAAAACAAATCGGCAAGCAAAGGGGCACAAAGTGGTGAGTAGTTGAGTAGGTGAGTAGAGGTGGTAATCCTTTTGGAATACCGATATAGATTTTGAAGCCCATACATTCATGACATTTGTGTTCTTAATAAGTTTCATGACACGGTTAATCTGTGATGAGCACATGGGTGTTTTTATTATAGAAATTATACATGTAAAGTTGTAGTGCATGATTAGTTTTTGTATGGATTTGTGTAATGTACATTTATTTATTGGACCAGTGGCAGTTTGCGAGTGTATCCTTGGGTTACCATCCAAACGAGCCTAATAGTTTTTATTGATATCTACATTTATGTGCATAGAAGACACTGAACAACCTTTTTTGTCCTTTCTGAAGTTCTAGCATCATTTCTGGATACCATTCTTGCAATTGAAAGTCATGAAATTTTCACTATTGACAAAAATATCGAACTACGAACCTTTAAGGTTAACGACGCTCTTGGGTATTTATCAGACCAGAAGAAAAGGTTAATGTAACATCACAATATCACTACTTAATAAAAGAGTCAGTAAAATTAGGTGTGAGAAATATAAACATTAACTTCGGAGACAAAGTAGCGATAAATTTTGATTTTTAAGTTTAGATTCACTCAGTGGTGCTGGTATCGTACAGGCTACATGTACTTTGGATAAAAAAAACTAGTTTAACCTAACCATATGTAATATGTGCCTATCCTTAGTCAGGAATTTCTATCAAAGCTTATGTTTGTACTCGTCGACTATGTCTTACTAGTTTTTTTTGTCTAGAGGGGGTCTTTTTTGACGTTTTTAGAGCTGGTTTTGATTTTTACCCATTATGTTTTATTATCCGGGGCCAATTTCAAGAGTTAGACAGCGAGCAGTAACCACTGGTCAGGTTGAACACTGCTAGCTGTTTTACATTGTGGATGTTTTAATTGCTGTTGTTAATGTATCATCTCCTCATTCACTATTCATCATATATATTCCTTATAAACTTGGCAAGTCGCATTATATCACTGCAGCTGTAAAAAACTTGCTTTAGTCATGATAAAGTAAATGTAAAATTCAGTGGCATTAGACAAAAATGGTCATATGCTAAATGTTGAATCAGGCATGCATATATTACCCGGTATCAGACCGGAAACTACTTATGCATATAAATTAAAATTTTAAACAACAGTCGATGGCAACGATCGACTAAAATGTCTTAATTGCAACTTGTGTGCACTGCATGTCGTCGGCATATTTTTGTGTTGTACATTTACGGAGATGACAACCAATAAGTTGGTATAACTTGATGTCCAATCCATTTGCTATATTTGCGATAACAAATTATTAAAAGACTAAGAGACTTCTGTCAAAAATCGTGCATCTGTAGGATAAAAGCAATGTGCCTATCACACAATTGTATATGCAAAAACGAGCAATCAACAGAAAACATCATATACAAAGCCCAACACAATACAAAGGAAAGAAAAAAAATCTACAACGTAAATTTGCACTCAAGAAAAAAACCCACTTCATTTGGGAAGTGAACTTATGCCATAATCACTTTCCAAGTATAGTCCTATTCTTTTGTATTTAATCATAGTCTATAAATATCAACAAACAGATTTGTTTAATATGTTATTTGGTATTTTAAAGCCTGGAAATGACCAGTTTGCATTATACATGTATATAATAATATTAAAAGAACTTTTCCAATACAATGTTTTGAAAAAGATAGAGAAATTTCCATTTCCAAGATAAAATTCATTGTTACACCGTCTTTGTTTTGGATATTAATTATGTCATATTTTAAAATTATATTTACATGCTATATCTTAGAAGTCACAGATGACAGACGATTAAGAATTATATATTAAACAATTAATATAAACTTTTCAACACAATATAAAAATGCATGTTTAAATAAATCAAGAAAACACATACTTATTTAATCGAGTGTTTGGGTGCGCTCGACTTGTTTTAGATTGCAAAGTTGATTAAACTCCGAACCATAACGGATTAACAGAAATTTCCGTGAAATAGACAAGACTTCTCATTTCATGTAATGTTTAATAATAATGTTATTTCTTGTATATACAAGAGGAAATATATAATTTTAATCATGCATTTTAAGGCCCTTGTCTTATATATTATTTTCAACCTATAAATTTTCACCAATGTCGTTGTATCTTTAATAATTGAGAAACGGAAGTAGGTGTATGTTGATTTTTATACAGAAAAAACGCTTTTTAACGCCAAAAACTCTTTGACCAATTAGTGTATACTCTGTCAATTTGTGTTTTTATGTAAAACAATGCTCCTTTTTGTAAAATATGTTGTGAAACAGACAATTTATCATATTTTGAAAAGAAAATAGACCTTTCACAGAAGCAACTAACATAATTTTTTCACTATAAAATTTGTCAAAAAATCCACTTTTGCGAAAAATTGCACCGTACGACTTTTTGACGACCAAGCTAAAATCAAAGAATAATCATTTTTCTACAAATGTGCAAATTTTCAGCTGTATGTTATGAAGTGAAATTAAACTCTCTTAATAATAGACTTTATTATAGTTGGTCACCGCACTATAAGAAAACTAGTTCAGTCTTATTTGTCCTCCTAGCTAGTTTACTTAAATCCTTACTGGCAAAGGGATGTCAAAAGAGACAAGTACATGTGTAAGTAAATGAGGAAATATGCAGGATAAAAATAATGAGTAAAAAAAAAAAAGAAAATTCTTAAATCCAAGTGAAATTAATTATAATTTATTAAAATAATTTCACAGCTAAATTTTAAAACTGACCTGTTTCCCCAGCATGGAAGAAGTAAGGTAGATTGACAGGTGGGTTCTGTTGTTGTGGATACAGTAACGGATCAATATAATACAGTAAAGATTTCCCAGGATCCTCCTGTCCCACCAAGTCATAACCGGCAAAAATATCAGGAAACTGTCTCATCCAATTTATAGATCTCTGAACTTCTAATTCTATTGCATCAGGAGTCCCAAATCTGAAAGGAGGACTCAGTAGTTAGGACAAGCTTTTTTATTTGAAAAGATTTAGTTTCAAGGATCCCACATGTAAAGCCCTCCTTTCAAGTTGTAAGGTCATTAAACATTAGTAGGTTTGATCTTAGGTTGCAGGATTTTTTCCATCAATTCAGGTCCTTTATAAACAAATAGAAGTTGCAAGTTGCACATTAAAAGTCTTCCTTTGGAATTTAGTTTTTGTCCCTATGAGAGTCTTTCTAGTTTTCTTGTTCTGAGAACTATATGGTTATCCTCTTAAAATCAGTAGTTCTTACATTGTTTTTTGTTTTTCTCCCTAAATCTTTTTCAATAGAAGGCTACAAAGTTTTTCATATTTTATTTGTGGCTCACTTGGGGCATTTTAAGGTTCATCTTTACACTTTGGAAAATATGACCAATATTTTATGTATTTTTTCTGTCTATGTGGAGCCTAAACTACACACTATATTTCTTAATACAGCGTAGCAGAGTCCAGATAAATAATTTTTGCATAAACTTTTAGTATTTTGTACGTGTACACTTGATCTGTTTTGCCGGGCCATTTTCTTTGCATTTTTCAGTTCACCAAAATGTGGATGCGGTTTTATGGAAGGTTATTTAGGGGTAATTCATGCTATATTTATGGTACAATTTGAATGGAAAGAAAATGAATAGAGAAAACAACAAAAGTTATCTTGTAAACTAGAAGTGAAAATGATTGGTGATTTTTATATCTAGCTGCTGCTACACTATATTTTGTGTTTCTTTGTGTCGTTTAAGTGTACATAGACTAGAAAAATAGGTCAAATATCAACCGTTTTATTCGAAGTGTAACCATGAACCTTAAATGGTCACATCAGTGCAAGTCTTTATCAACTGTTATGACTGTAGTTAAAAGTTTGAATCATGCTTAAGCAAAGCCCAGAAAAGCCTCAATATCAGTTGAATAAAAATCTAATGTCGTTAAAGCTTAACTGCAATATTTATGAATGACAAGTTACAGATAGTCAATCCTATCTTTTGATATTTACATTTTTTGGGGGCAGAACATATACAAAAGTAAAACTAGATGAATTGAAAATAACTACATGTATTACATCAATTTCACAAGGTACCTTATACTAGAGTAAATAAATTTTCCTCCTGAAAAATCTGTGTGGTCTTGTTTGAACTGGTTGAATACACTTTGGTAAATCTTCAACACTGTTGTCTTGTCATAAGTCCTCCCATCTAATTCATAGACCTGGAAAATAAGGATTAAAATCATTATCTAATTCATAGACCTGAAAAATAAGGATAAAAATCATCATCTAATTCATAGACCTGGAAAATAAGGAACATAAATTTTGTTTTTAAAAATTAAAAAAAACAAGAGTTAACACTAAAGTATGTCTCGCCTGCCGGCACCATCAGAAACAATTATTCTTTCTTACTTCCACTATATTTTGAATTTACATGGATTTTCAGTTTCTGAGATCAAAAGATGATTATAGAACTTAAACATTGCAAATATATGCAATAAAAATAATCAAAGTCACTCAACCGGAAAATCAAGGTCAAGGTCAAAAGATGGGGATGCAAATGTGCTAAGCTACTACTGGTGCATATGTATACCAAGTTTCATCAGCCTAGGACCTATAGTTCTTGAGATATGGAGGTGCTCGCAAAACTTTTCCATTGCTATTATATGTATTGAAAATTGTCAAAGTCACTCAACCGGAAAATCAAGGTCAAGGTCAAAAGATGGGGATGCAACTGTGGTAAGCTAATACTGGGGCATATGCATACCAAGTTTCATCAACCTAGGACCTATAGTTCTTGAGATATGGAGGTGCTCGCAAAACTTTTCCATTGCTATTATATGTATTGAAAATTGTCAAAGTCACTCAACCGGAAAATCAAGGTCAAGGTCAAAAGATGGGGATGCAACTGAGCTAAGCTATTACTGGGGCATATGCATACCAAGTTTCATCAACCTAGGACCTATAGTTCTTGAGATATGGAGGTGCTCGCAAAACTTTTCCATTGCTATTATATGTATTGAAAATTGTCAAAGTCACTCAACCGGAAAATCAAGGTCAAGGTCAAAAGATGGGGATGTAACTGAGCTAAGCTATTACCGGGGCATATGCATACCAAGTTTCATCAACCTAGGACCTATAGTTCTTGAGATATGGAGGTGCTCGCAAAACTTTTCCATTGCTATTATATGTATTGAAAATTGTCAAAGTCACTGAACCGGAAAATCAAGGTCAAGGTCAAAAGATGGGGATGCAACTGTGCTAAGCTACTACTGGGGCATATGCATACCAAGTTTCATCAACCCAGGACCTATAGTTCTTGAGATATGGAGGTGCTCATAAAACTTTTCCAAAAAGTTAACGCCGCCGTCGCCGCCGCCGCCGCCGCCGTCGCCGCCGCCGCCGCCGGTAAAGTAACACCTATGTCCCGCTCTGCTTCGCAGGCGAGACAAAAACCTTTAAAAAAATAAAGTTATGATTATCTAGTAAGTAACTGCATTCACACAACATGTATTTTACCATAGTGATCATATCTTGTACAGTGTAGTGATTTTTTTTTTTTTGGGGGGGGGGGGTTAAAAAACTGCAGTTCTGCCAAATGTTTCTGCTTTGTTAATATGTGTTTATATATATATATCAAAATAACTAACTAATCAAGTTATCAAAATCAATCTGTTCAATGATCAAGTTAACCTAAACAATTTCAAAAAATTCTTCTGGTATTCTTTGTCAGTGTGTAAAGTTGTGAAATAAGATAAGTCTCAACAGGATGTTCCATCAGCCTGTCAGTAGTGGCATTGACAGAAACTGACTTCTTAGTACAGTAAATAAAGAAATTGAACATATTTGATACAACTTTTTACCTCAGGTAGAAGTCCTCTAAACTCTAGATATTGAACATTGTCAATTCTAAATTCATCTAGTGTTTCATAGAAATAATCACTGAAGACTGGGGCATAGTTGATAAGACCATTAGCCACATCAAACACATGGAGAAACTGCTGCCATACTATATCTATAGTAGGGTAAGATTTCTTTGGATTTGGTACAATAAGGGACATACTGTTGTACAACCTGTAAATAAACCCAAAAAAAAATAGATGAGATTGTATGACATGTCATGAATATGCTGAATTTATTTACAGTATTCAAACGATGAAATAGGCTGAAAATTTATATCTTTTCTAGATAGAATGAGTTTATTTGCAGTATTTCAAATTAGCAGAGGTCTGACTGCAGGTCATAGCCTGAAAACTCTGTTTACCAATACATGTAGTATTTGAAAAAAAATGGATTCGAACCAGTAAATTCTAAACCCTAATTTAATTGACTGTATTTGGCACCATGCTTACATGGTTTTATATTGTGTTTGTCATATGCAAGTGAAACTAACCTAGTTTACTAGCTTTATAATTTTTGGATAGAGCATCTCTGATACAAAACATGAATTATTGAAAAGTTGAATAACTTAGAGATGCATCTTTCTTTCTGAACACCTTGTGTATCAAAATCTTTCATCTACAATTTTAGATGTTAGGGTTTTGAAAATATAGAAGAAAATTAAATACTGTACTATGAAATTACATCAAAATAAATTGACACAGTAAATACTGAATTCTCACATCTGATCAAAGTTTGAGACATTTCCAAATTGCATCCTTGCTTCACTCACTAACTTCCATTGACAACCTAAAGAGAAAATCTTTTATTATAATAGAAATATAAATTTCAAGATTTTTAAATATTCATTTTTTTCATCTTACTTGCTACTTACTATCCCATTCAATTGCATTTTATTTGCTTGACATAAAGACTAGTCTTTGGCCATTTTAACATTCTATAGTCAGTGCTAATTCTCAAAGAAAGAAAAGTCATTCAAATGAAAGCAGATTGATATTTTTTAAATCTTCATTGTTATTTTTTCATTGTTTTTTCAGATGCACATTTAGTTATGATGTGCTTAGGTAGCTCAATTCTTTACTCAAGTGGACAAAGGATTAATAGGTGTTGTCTACGTAATGTTCTTTGTTGTCACTATGTACCATCTCTCAGAATGCATTACTGACTTCTTTGATTTTCGGCAAAAAAAGTTTTAAATGTGTATTAGAATGAAATACTATACAACTATTGAATTAATGATATCTTACATATCTTATCTATCATCATGACTAGAGAAATTTGCATTGTAAATTAATACATGTATTCAGTGGTTTTTGTCTGTTTTTTCATCCTGTCCTAGTTTGTGTTTATTGGTTTTATCTCTGCCCTTTTGGACTGATATTGGGATGCCCCATTGGTACCTCTGCTTCTTACATGTCTGAGTATTTATAGGTCTTTGAACATTATAAAAATTATGTTTATGGGACTGAACTGGTAAACATGAAACTAATGTCAAAAGACAAAACCTTAAAGCAATAACTTTGTTTTGTGTTATTTCACCTGGATTTTGTGGGGGTTTTGAAAAGAAATGGAAATTGGTGTTATTTTTGGAATCCTGGCACATGTAACAATTTGGACGGTATGTAGCGTTTTTCACCAACCACCAGATATCAACCATGGAACAATCATGTAGATGGAGGGCACCTCCTGGAATATAAAAGAAAATAATAAAAATAAAATATATGACTATTGCATTGAAATAAAAACTTTAAGAGAACATTTATTAAATAAAAATTGTGGCACACACAAGATATGCAAGTTATTGCAGTGGCGGATTCAGAGGGGGGAGGAGGACGCCCCCCTTAAACTGAGAAATTTCATTTTTTCTGTATAAAATTGACCAAGGTACATCAAATTTTCATCAAAATCTGGCATTCATAGCAATTACGCCCCTTCTTTCACTGACCTCTGGATCCGCCCCTGTATTGGACAGAATTGAGATGTAAAAGAGAATGAGGGTGCAGTACAAAGGATTGAATGACATTTTAACAAGGAGACATTCTGTTACCCAAAGCATATATTCTAAATATAGGTCCTACAAGTAACAATGTGACAACTGATTTATGATATCTCTGACAAAAGGTTGATTATGTACATTGTACTGTATTTACTATTTGTCTAAAGTTCGTTTCAAAAATGTTAATCTTGAAAATTTTAGGCTGATCCCTCAGAAGGATGGAACATAGGCATCAGAAAGTTTACCAAATGATACCACTTTGCAAGTTTATAAGTCTAGGGTATTCGACTAAGAAAAGGTACACGATGTATGGTTGGTGCAGTTCAGCTAGATATAGGTAGTGGTTTTAGCTAATTTGATGTACTATACTTATTTACATTTATACATTAAAATCTATGATAAATTTAGAGATTTGTTTTTATTACAAACAAAGGGGTTTCAAATCTTTATCATTTTTAGAGGGTTTTTAAAGTGAAATATGGAAAAAATTCTCTAAAGTGTGGCCAAGCCATCAGCCTAGTGAAAGACCTCCAATTAGTTAGCAATTGCATAAATTCTGGATCTGTTTTTGATAAATTGAACCACATTGATGAATATTTGTTCTGTTTGTAGGTGTGAAAACTTAGACTCCTTGTCATGTCTTATCACAAGTAGTTAAAATCTTGTCACATGTCAACCAGTAGTTTGAAAAGTACAGTAAGATAAGGAAAGAAATCTTGTTACAAGTAAATTTCATAACATACATTGTACATGTACAAATGTACATGTATAAACTATTGTAATGTTTGTGACTGAGCATACATGTACTTCTCACAAAGCAAATCAAAGCTGCCAGAATAAAATGAACACAGCATAAATAGTGCTAGACCATAGTATATTACATATATACATGTATACAGTGTAAATTTACTACATGTAGTTGAAAATAAGTAGATGTTAGTCATTTCAATGAAGTACATTGTACATGTACATGTATCATCATGATCATATGTTATTTAATAAAACAGATGTCAAGTATTTGACTTCACTCATAAAACATCTTGATATGACAATCATTTTTCTAATCTCAACAAACAATAAATACAATTTCTCTATACAAAGTTTGCACCCCAGCACAAGAAACATAAAGGGAGTAGACTAAGGGGACCTGGTTCTTCAACTAGCCATGAACCCTATCATTGAAATACATTTTGTACTTATACAACGACATGCCAAACATATTGCAACTTTTTAAAAGTTCCCTTAAATCAACCAAATTTTCATTTAAAAAAAAATATTATGAAGTCATTAATGGGCTCATTTTATGAATTTTGTTTCTATAGATGTGAATTTATTAAGAGAGTTTGTTATTAATTGGGTTTTCTCTTCTGTTTTGTAGTTTTAGAATAGACACAGTTTGAATACAAAAAGAATTTTGTATGTCCCATTTTCCCTAAATATTCAATATAAATTTGTAATGTCAAAAATGTATTTGTCAAAGCTTTTTTTGTCCTTGTGTACTATCTGTTTTTTGTTTTATGTCCAGAAATGGGTCTTTCTTTGATATTCTAGGGATTTGTTTGAATCTTATGTATTGTATTTTTTTTAAATTGCCATTTCTTTAATGTTGGTTGTTTCTGGTACACTTATTCCACATCTCTTTATCGTCTATTGCTATTTAAAAAATGATTTTTCTTGGGTCAAGGCATAATATATTTTCTCATATCAACAGGTAAAGTTCCAAATATTTTCTGTAACTAATATTGATTTAGAAATGAAGTCACAATATTTTTTCCAATAAATTGGTTGATATTTTGGCATGTAACTACAACTAGAACTGAAATTTCCACAACTCTCTGCATGAGCAAATCAAAATACATTTTTATTAAAAGCTTTGATACCTTGAATCAAAAACACCAGCATAACCATAAAAAAATTAACTCAACCCCTCAAAAAAAAAACTTGGATGTGCTGTCACAATCAGGGGAGATAATTGTTAAATAATCTTTTTTCAGGATTATGATAACTGATATGACAGGAAGATTATAATTTTTATCACAGGAAATATTAAGTGAAAAAGGTCTTAAATACAGGAAATATTGTAGATTTCTATAAAATAAATGTTTTGGCTTAAAGTAAACTAACCTTTGGGCATTTTTTGCAGTATCTTGAAAATTGGACTATCATCAATCAACTTTTTTCCATGAAAGAAATGAATGCTTGGTGGAAATGAAACATTATTGTTATTTCTATATTTCTCAAACTCTTTCACTTTTATGTCCATTAATATTTGATTAGCTTTTTCCTCTTTTGATGTCAGTGTCAAATTTTCACCCAATTTCATTTTCTCCTCTGCATCCAAAAACGCTTGTCGCTTTCTCAAATAAGAATCTTTTGATCCTGGCGAAAACTGCAAAGTCTGTAACATACAGCATTGCAAAATCAAAGAAAAAACAACGCAAAATAAACACAAAGACTGTTCCATAACCATTCTATGTTTATCTGATTTCCCAAACAGGTGCGCTGCTATTTATAGAATCGATTTCCAATGTGAAAGTAGGTTTTGGATGATCTGTAAAATACTTTTCCATTGGTCAAAATAGATTTTCTATTTTTACGCCCACCAATCAACGACCTTCACACAATCCATTTGTGCTGCTCTGTCCAAAAATGTCAACAACCTCAACGTGGCAAAGAAATTTTTGGGTTTAATTGAAACGAAGAGTAAAAAGAAACACAAAATATAGATTGAAAGTTTTATGACTTTAATTGAAATCGGGCTTCAAAACTGAAAAGCAACCGATCCGGTGCAAACGTTGTAAAACTTACCATTCATCGTTACTCCATCACTGTCACTCTCACTTTGAAAACAGTCTTGTAAGAAGTATGGCATACCTTTATCAAACTGTTAAAGGATACATTTTTAAGGTATGAAATTACAGCTTTATAACCAGTCATCTTTCCTTACAATTGGTTGGTTAATATTATTATTATTATTCATTTCTGTTGTTGTTGTTGGAGGTTGTGGCAAAACTTATAAAAATGAAATTATTGCTCACGCAATTAAGTTGGTTTTCAGTAACAAATCCTGAATTAATTCAAGCACATGCTTGCATGTTCTTTGGTGACTGTAATAGGGGTTAGTATCCTAAAATGAGAAAGGCATCGCTGAAAAGCTTATGTAGACACAAAATTAAATCCATGAAATGAATTTTTTCAATGATCGATGGGACAATTAAGATAATCAGAGATGTTGACAAAGTACCTTTTTTGACCATCATATTTTGAATGTAGTGACTTTCTACAATACATGTAACATTAAAGAGTTGGCTAAACTGGTCTAATATGATTAAGTCCCTGCCTTTTTAGCGAGCATCGAAAATCTATATACCTTTTAAAAATAAATCCATGTGCTGGACCGACTAAGTGTAACGTAAAAAGGGAACTTTTAAAAAAAGGAACGTCTGACCCCAACCAACCCAAATCATATGCACTTGAGAAAGTTGTTGTTAAAATATATGGGATCAATACATGTAACTACTTATTGAAAATTCAATTATTTGTGCAAATAATAAATCCTGTAACATTCTGGGACGACATTTAGCGGGGACGAAATTATCCCTTTGTGGATTACGTGACGTCATTTCCTTGTCAGAGTATTTCGCGCTTCTTCAGAAGACCAAAACAACAATGAACATTCAGATTCTGTCAGGTTTTGTGAGATTTTCTGAGTATCAGTGTTTTATTTGAAGCATTGGTAACAGAAGGTACATTAAGAAACCTGGCGGAAAAAAAGGTAAAGTAAAAATATCATGCTGGATTGAGGAAAGTGAGTGAAACCCCACAGGATGTGACTCTTCTTTCATTTTCAGGTAAGAACCTTTTATTTATTAGTTTGAGTATGTTTTATTCAGTAAATTTATGTATTTCTTTATCTTACTTAGAATTTAACAAAGCTTGGTCAGTATCATGCATTTGGTATGACTAGTCAATAGGACGTTGCCAAAAGCTAGCTCGGTAATTTCCAGATAATCGTTTTTCAGCGGAAAAGACCGAATGATGTTTAAATAAAAATCTGTGTGTAAAAATAAACAAGTGGTTGAATGAGACTTTTATCACTGTTTTTGAATTTCTATTTTTTTTATTTTTGCATAACAGATTATGATGTATTTTTTATAAGCCCAGAGGGTTGATTGTTTTACTTGCTCCGTGCCTATTATTTTTTTCACTCCGTAAAAGTAAACCTGTTCCGGTTTTATCGTCAGTATATTTCTGGCACATCTCAAAACATGCACAATACCGAAGGGCTCGCATCTGCGATGCTCGCTATAAATCATGAAATTTAAGATGGTGCCTAAAAGGGATACAAACAATTATGTGTATTGGTTTTTCTTCAATAGGCCCCACCACCAGAACCAGAAAAAGATGACAAAAACAAAGAGAAAGAAGAAACAGATGAAGGAGAAGTGATAGAGGAATCTAAGGGAGAATCTGACAAGAAAACAGATGAACTTAAAGGTATACATGTACAAGTTATCACAGCTTGATTTTATTTTCACTGTATGTGTACTTACCTATTTTATGACCAGCAGATTGGAAGTGCAGTTAAATCTAGATGACAATTAAATTAGTTAAATAATACTTTAAAAATTTGAAAAGCCTGAATCCTGAACTTTGGTCTGTTATACATGTATAAGAGAAAAAATGTTGATTGGCCAATATGACCAAAGAATACTCAAAAGTTTACTCGGTATTTGAAATAGCCATGAACACTCAACAGGAAAGTTAAAACATAACTAAACTGCAAGAATCAATCCAATCTCCTGTCTCCATGAAAACAAAAGTTAACCAGCCATGAATGTCACCATAGTTACTGGATTGAGATGCCATACTGTATGTTAAAAAGCAATTAGATAAGACTATGTTTTCTTATAGTACATGTAGTTTTCAATTTGGAAAAAAAATAACCACTTATTCATAGAATTGTAATGTTAAGAATTACCTTACAAACCTGAATAAGAATAAATTCTAATGAAACAAGAACTTTTATGTTTTTAGATGATGCACCTCAAGGAAACATTGTATGGAGAATGTCTTCGGGCGTGTATAACACGACAGCCTCAGCAGTAGGAATGGGAGTTGGGGGTGTTAAATGGGTTGCTGGGAAGAGCTACGATGTGGGATCAACAGTTGTTAGCAATGTCAAAGTACCCAAACTGTCTAGTTTTAAAAGGAAAGATAAAAAGGAATAATTTGTCTCATTTACTTGAATATGAATAAGATTTATTCACAGTATTACATGTATGTTACATGAATCCAATTGGTCTTTCAAAGATGTAAGATGTTTCAATTCAAAATGTAAGTTAGAATCAATTGAGCTTTCATGTTTATTGTTTAAATTTTTTAAAGGAAAATTAGAAATTTAACTTAAATATCTTCAATTTGGAGTAGAAAAGACTACTTGATGCTGGCAATTTGAAAGTTTGGGGAATTTGAAGTATGATCATGTTTATTTTAAACACAAAAAAATCTCCATTGAAAAGTAAAGGGTTAGGAGATTTTTTAATAGGAATATTTGTTGGGAAAAAATGATAATACTCAAACCCTATAAATTTTGAAGCTTGCTACATTTTATTACTTTTTTCTCTATGAAAGTTTATATTTAAATAAAAAAACGTTTAATGATCTATAGCATGTATAGTGAATAGTTTAGGCAATTTATTTTTTTTCCATGCATGTATTTTTATATACATTTCCATGTATGAATTAAGGAGATATTACACAATGCAAAAGTAGAAATACCATATCAATTATTTCCATGGAAATAATCATTTGTTCGAATTCATTGTTAAATTTTATATTTTTCATAATACATTGTACATGTATATGTTATGGGAATAAATGCAAGAAATGTTCATGAGAAAAAAAAACTGATTTTGATTCAGGAGTGGAAAGACATGTATTTACAATTAATTTCATGACCTACATATAAAAAGTGTGTTCAATGATAATATTTATTTTTACATTGTTTGTTTGTTTTTGTTTTTTGCAATAAAAAATAATACCGTATAAGTGGGTTTTTTTTCACATTGATTAAATTTTGCTATATTCATGGCCAGAACTAGGATGTGAAAATTAAAACTCATGAAATATTATGTCATTATATAAAGTGTTATGAAGGTAAATAGATAGCGAAGATAATATTACGCAAAAATAAAATTCTCCCCTTTTTTAACAAAAAACACAAAATTTTGCACCTGTGAAAAAAAATCCACTCATACTGTAGCTTGTACATGTACATTTTACTATATATTTATTTGTTCATTCATGATATACAAGTCCCTTTCATTTCAATGTATGCCATGTATATCTTCAATAGCTTTTTACAATGTAGCTTTTTAGGTTCAAGAAATACTCGGTAACATATATATTTTTGGTGATTGCTAGATTTTATATGCATATATCATTAATTATGAGAAAAGATTTTGTTCTTGACTATCATGATAAATTGTTGTAAAATTTGCTAAATCCTGCCTATGAAGTATATTTTTGCCATGGTTGTATATTTTATTTGTTATTGTTATTAGAAATAGGGCCAAAATTGAAATATTGTTTGTTTCCCCTTTTACGACCTACCCAGAAAAATCAGCCCTACTGTAAATATTTTTTTGACTGTTGGAATTCAAAAATATTTTTTGATCTAATTTATGGGATATGACTAAGTTCACTCATTCAATAAGGTTTGACAACTTTAAATAAACTTTTTTAACAAATATATTTATTATTCAAATATGTAACCCCTTCATGTATGCAAAAAAAAATATTCCATATGAGTAGCTGTGTAGCTATATATAAAAAAAATATGTACAATGTAAGGGGAAAAAAATATTTTACCTACCTACCTACCCACCACCCGAGAAGTAGGGTTGTAAAAGGGGAAACAATTTATTAATGTTGGCCCAGTGTTATAAATCTAGTCATTTAAAGACATAATTTGAATAGTAGAGTGAAATTTTGTCTGAAACTTGTATGGAGTTATCCCCCTGTTAGCTTCCAATCTGTTTTACTTTAGATTGTAGTTTGTTATGTGTTTTTATAAATGGAAAATGGGGATTTTATGGTGCTTTTTCAATATATTTTATGAAAAGTATGTTATTTCAATTTTGTACCCAAAAAGATTTTGCTGATGCAGTGCCATGTCTTTTAACTGTAGCATATATTATTATGAGGCAATACAATATCAGTGCATGCTTAATATTGTTAAAATACATCGAGTGGAAAATTTTTATCTTAAACATTTCATTTATACACCTTATGTTTTTTTCTTTATTTTTTTCCCATGTTCTATAATGTACATGTATCTGTCAGCCTTAAGGATAAAGTATCCTGATAATCTAAACTATGGTATCCTAAAACAGACAACATTAATTAAGCAGTAATATGTCTGATGTTACCGAGAGGACATGATTTCAGATCTATTTTGCGGTGCATGGTTTTTTTTTGGATACTGCATTGTCTTTAGAGATCTCGTTTCTAATACTTAAATAATAGTTTGTACTTAAAGTAAACATACATGATTACATCACATATTCCTTTGTATAAACTTTCTGTTTATTTTGAACAGCTGATGTCACATTTGTTATTAGAAATAGGGCCAAAATTAAAATATTGTTTGTTTCCCCTTTTAAGACCTACCCAGAAAAATCAGCCCTACTGGAAATATTTTTTTAACTTTTGGAATTCAAAAATATTTTTTTTGATCTAATTTATGGGACATAAGTTCACTCATTTGACAACTTTAAACTTTTTTAACAAATATATTTATTATTCAAATATGTAACCCCTTCATATATGCAAAAAAAAATATTCTAAATGCTTCTTTCTTTTTATTTTGAACAGCTGATGTCACAGCTATCTTTAAAATTTTATCAGATTTTCTGAACAAGGTCAAGGAAATGCTCTGGGTTAAAATGCTGGATGCCGTTTCATAAAGCGACCCCTTACGAACATGCTCCTTATCCCGTGCAATTTAACTGGTATAACATGCACGCAAGGCTAATGATTGCTTAATGAGGAGGAAGTTAATATTTCCTTAAATATTTTGGCATTGTCATGTAATGTTTTTGAAATTAGAGCTGAATTTTCTTTCAAAAATTAAAGTATCTCATTCTTGTTAAATTTTGAAATCTCATTGTTATATGTGTATACTAGTCAAGGTTTATGAAATCCATATCTATTGTTTGTTCAAACTGTTATTTTATTAATAAAGATATGTATCAAAACTCTGTATGTATCATATCCATTATTTTTGCCATGAATTAAAACAGGTCTAGCTAGGAGATAAGTCTGTTAATCTCTTAATGTGGAAGTGTGTTGTGTAATATATAACTAAAAACCTTTAATTAAATCCCCGCTTTGACCTTTCGTAACATTTTCTCAGCAACTGCATAACACATTAACTTGAAATTTAATGTATGGCTTCAGTATGAGATCCTTTATAGTGAGTACTGAAATTAAATTTGTGGGATTTCTACTTTCTGTTTACCGACTTAGTCAATTTTCAACATTATTAGTGAATTGTGAAAAATTTTGTAACATTATTTTCAGCATCTATTTAACACAGTAACTTGAAATTTGATAGGGAGCCTGGGTGGGCGAGTGGTCTAAGTCGCTGGTTAAAATACCACACTATTGATCACTAGCCGATCACGTCTTAGCTGGTGTTGGAGTCCCATTTGTATTTAACAAAAAAAACGGACTTCCCCAACTGCATGTGATTAGGTTTGTCAGTTACCTGCCCAAGGTCAGTGGTTTCCTCTGGGTACTCTGGTTTCCTCCACCATTAAAACTGACCGCCCTACATGGCCCAGGTACATTGATAAAGGGTGTAAACACCAACACACACACACACACACACACACACACACACACACACACACACACACACACTGAAATTTGGTATATGGCTTCAGTATGAAATACCTTTATTGCTAGCACTGAAATTAGGTCTGTGATATCTACTTCTTGTTTATCAACTTAGTCAATTTTTAAGATTTCTGTTCAATTGTTGAAAATTTTCGTAACAGTTTTTTTTTCCGCCACTATTCATCACAGGGACTTGATATTTGGTATATGAGTCCTTTAACTAGAGTATCGAAATTAGGTATGTCAGATATCTACTTCCTGTGTACTGACATAGTTATTTTGGGGGGTAGCAGGGGTATACTGAGTGAGCAGTAGCTTGTTTTATTCAGAAGGGTCCATTGGAGTAAAAGGTTGTTAGAAAATGAAGTCTTGGAGTCATTAAATGATCATTAGATCAAACTGTTTTCAGTAAATGAACAATTAGAGTAAACTGGTTGAAAATGATCGTCAAGAAATTAACCATGAGATCAAATGGTTGTCAGGAAATGAACCATTTGAGAAAATGGTTGTCAAGAAATGAACCATGAGATCAAATGGTTCTCAGGAAATGTTGGAACATATTGTTGCCAGGAAAGGTTAGATCTATAATTGTTGTCAGAAAAAATAATTATTAAAGCAATTGGATGTCAGGAAATTTGTATTTAGAGTAAATAGTTGAGAAAATGAGTTAGAGTTAATGTATAAAGAAATTCAACCATGAGAGATAATAATTGTCAGGAAATGATTCATTAGAGTAAATTGTTGTCAGACATTGAACCATTGGAGTTAATGGTTGTCAGATAATAAACTTTTAGGGTAAATTGTTGTCTGGAAATGAACCATAAGAGTAAACGATTGTCAGAAAATAAAACTTGGAAGTGAATGGTTGTCAGAACACGCATTCTTAGAGCAAATGGTTGTCAGGAAATTTGTCTAGAGAAAAAGGTCAGAAAATGAAATGTTTGACTCAATTGTTTCAGAAAACCAACCATTTGAGTAAATAGTTGCCAGGAAATGAACCATTAGAGTAAATGGTTGTTAGGAAATTATCCATTAGACTAAATGGTTGCTAGGAAATGAACCATTAGAGTAAATAGTTGCCAGGAAATAAACCATTAGAGTAAATGGTTTTCAGGAAATGAACCATTAGAGTAAATGGTTGTTAGGAAATTAACCATTAGAGTAAATGGTTGTCAGGAAATGAAGCATTAGAGTAAATGGTTGTCTGGAAATGAACCGTTAGAGTAAATTGTTGTCAGGAAATGAACCATTAGAGTAAATGGTTGTTAGGAAATGAACCATTAGAGTAAATAGTTGTCAGGAAATGAACCATTAGAGTAAATAGTTGTCAGGAAATGAACCGTTAGAGTAAATGGTTGTTAGGAAATGAACCGTTAGAGTAAATGGTTGTTAGGAAATGAACCATGAGTGAAACATGTTGTCAGGAATTGAAAGGTTGAAGTTAATATTTGTCAGGAATTGAACCACTTGAGTTCATGGTTGTCAGGAAATGAAATTTAAGAAAAATGATCGTCATGAAATAAACTATAAGAAGAAAATGGATGCCAGAAGATTTGTCTTCAGAGTAAAGTGTTGCCAGAAAATGAAATGTAAGAGTTAATAGTTTCGGGAAAAAAATCATAAGAGTAAATAGTTGTCAGGAAATGAATAGGCGAAGTAAATAGTTGTGAAATGAACCATTAGAGTAAATGGTTGTTAGGAATTGAACCATTAAAGTTCATGGTTGTCAGGAAATGGACCGTTAGAGCAAACGGTTGCCAGGAAATGAACTATTGGAATCACAGTCGTCAGATAATGATCCATTAAAGTAAATGATTGTCGGGAAAATTAACCGATAGAGTAAATGGTTGTCATGAAATAACCTTTAAAGCAAATGATTGTCAGAAAATGAATCATAAGAGTAAATTGTTGTCAGAAAATTAACAGTAACAGAAAATGATTGTTAGAAAATGAATCTTTTGAGTAAATGGTTATCCGAAAATGAACAATAAGAGTAAATGATTGTCAAAAATGGGCCATTAGAGTAAATGGTTGTCAGGAAATGAAATTTAGAGTAAATGGTTTCATAAAACCAACCATAAAATAAATAGTTGTTAAGAAATTAACCACTAGAGTAAATGGTTGTCAAGAAATAATAGTAATCAAGTGAACCATTTAAGTAAATGGTAGTCAGGAAATAAATAATTAATTGAAGTAGATAGATGTATTGGAGTAAAAGTCGTCAGAAAATTATCCTTTTGAGTAAATGATTATCAGAAAATGAATCATAGGAGTAATTAAATTGTTGCAATGAAATTAACAGTGAGAGAAAATGATTGTTACTTCTACTATATTTTGAATTTACATGGATTTTCAGTATCTGAGATCAAAAAACTGTTTATAGAACTTAAACATTGCTAATATATGCAATAAAAATAATTAAAGTCACTCAACCAGAAAATCAAGGTCAAGGTCAAATGATGGGGATGTAACTGTGCTAAGCTATTACTAGGGCATATGCATACAAAGTTTCATCAACCTAGGACCAATAATACTTGAGATATGGAGGTGTTTGCAAAACCTTAACATTCTATTACATGTATATGTATTGAAAATTGGCAAAGTCACTTAACCGGAAAATCAGGGTCAAGGTCAAAAAATGGGGATGTAACTGTGCTAAACTACTACTGGGGAATATGCATACCAAGTTTCATCAACCTAGAACATATAGTTCTTGAGATATGGAGGTGCTCACAAAACTTTTCGATTGCTATTACTAGTATATGTATTGAAAATTGTCAAAGTCTTTCAACTGGAATATCAAGGTCAAGGTTAAAAGATGGGATGCAACTGTGCTAAGCTACTACTGGGGCATATGCATACCAAGTTTCTTCAACCTAGGACCCATAGTTATTGAGATATGGAGGTGCTCGCAAAACTTTTCCAAAAAGTTAACGCCGCCGCCGCCGCCGGAAAAGGAACACCTATGTTCCGCTCTGCTTCGCATGCGAGACAAAAATGAATTATAAGTAGAGTAAATGGTTGTCAGGAAATTAGACAATTAGAGTAAATAAAGGTAACAACAAAATTACAGAACTGGGATGATCAATCTCATATATCCAAGAACAAAAGACAAAACAAGGAAAATACATGGCATTTCAAAAGAAATGGTGGGTTGAACCAGAACCTCCCTCTTCCATTGCGATCTAAGTGTCTAGTAGCACAAAACACAATATAGTTGCGAGACACAATAGATGAAGAGGTGGTCATCTCAGTACAACAAACTGTCTCAAACTAATTGAAACAATCACGAATCATTTCATCTGACAAAACTTTGAATTTTGCTACCAGTGGCTGATATCGAAAGAAAAACTTTTTAAGAGACCGGATGAGACGTATTTTCTTATAACCTTGGCCCAAAAGCCGATCAAGGAGACAACGTTTTCGGGTCAAAAAATCTGAAAAAATTAGTACAAACCCTTGCACATCGAATAAGTTGGGAAATACACACCCCATTTGCTTGTGAGGTGGGTAAATTACTTTTAAGATAAGGAAAATTGATTATTTAAAAATTAAAATCGTCTCTTTCGTCGTATATTTTTATATTAAAATGGACACCCGAGTCAAATTCGAGATGCAAATACAAGAAAGAGGTGGAGCAAGTAGATTAGGTGGTTTCTAATACTCTGGAGGATTAATTGGAGGAATTCATCTTGCAACTGAAGCGTATTGACAGAGAGGACATCATCAAAATATCTAAAAGTGAGATTAATTTAAAGGATCTAGCTTCTTTTATCTTCTTGTTCTAAACTAATTGCTAAAGAATTCAGTCTCGTATGAGTATAAAACAAGTTGGCGAGGAGAGGGGCATAATTTGTGCCCATTGGAATGCCAACTTTTTGTTGAAAAAGCTCTCCTCTAAATATGACAAAATATATGTTGTCAATAAGTAAATCTAGCATACTGCAAACTTGTTCCATAGTGTAACATCGGTGTCTTATCTTAATAAGATGTTTTAGAAAAATATGTAGAATTATATAGGCCAAAACAACAAAATTCCTAGAATTAGAGAATGCCTTTTTCATTAGTTCTTTCAGTAATGATTGTCAGAAAATGGACCGTTAGAGTAAATGCTTATATGCTTGTCAGAAATGAGTTATTAGAGTAAATGGTTGTCAGAAAATAAACAGTAAGAGAAAATGATTGTTAGAAAATGAATCATTGAGTAAATGGTTGTCAGGAAATGAACAATAAGTTAGGCGCGTCAGGCGTAGCAAAATTTATTGTCTGGAACTTTGTTGTCATTTGTATTTAGAATAAATGATTGTCAAAAATGGACCATTAGAGTAAATGATTGTCAGAAATGAATCATTAGAGTAAATAGTTGTCATGAAATGTACCAAAAGAGGAAATGTTTTTCAGAAAATGAACCATTGGGATGTGGGGAAATGACACATGACATGAAGATGGATGTTAGAGTAAATGGTTCCCATGGAGTGAGATCGTTGGAGATTTTGGTCTGTTGTTGCCCTTTGTTAGTTTGTAAAATGTAAACTGTATTTTGAATTGACTTTAGGTGATCATATTTGATGTCTGAAAAGTCAAGTAAGGGTCGACCAAACAAGGTATAACCTATATTTTTAAAGGTAATGATAATATTTGTGCATGGTAATTTGTTTATGTAGGGTGATTTAACAATTCCAATCTATATCATTGATAAAATATATCACATACACACACCAGACAGGTGTTAAAATAATGTAATCTAAACTAAGACTATACAAAACTCTAAGATTCGTAAGATATTCGATACCGTAAACTTCCAAATAAAGACCCTATTTCATGCTACTGACATTATAACGTATTGTCCGTCACGATCATCAGCGGACAATTTTCGAAACATTTAGTCGCGAAACTCTGACAGATGATTATGGTATAAAGTTCAGCATCGAAAACAACCAGTAAGCTCTAATGAGCACTTGGCAACAGGTCTAAAGATCCCAATTACAGTGATAAAATCTCACTTACTAAAGGTAAACGGGTTTACTATAGCAAGCGGGAACTGCTTCATCTTCCAGAGCACCTGAGTTCACTTTCGTTACGACTTGAGTTCACGTTGTTGATTGCTATCCAGTTGTTTTTGTATTTCTGTGTTTATTTCTGTTTTTTCGTCATGTTCTTGTTAATGTTTACTGGTTTTGTCCCTGATCTTTTGGACTTTTGACATTCGGATGTCCATTGGTACCTCTGCTCCTTCAACACTCTAAATACTGTATGTAAATAAAGGAATCAGCAAAAAAAAAGAGAAAGCTTACACTTATTTATGTTTCTTAATGTAGAGAGTATGAAACTGAGAAGGCATATACAAAACTTAAACAATTGTTATGTTTGACCTAAGACTAATTTTCAGTTTGTGATTTGAGTAAAAAGGTCTAGGAAGTATCAGTTGCATAAAAACATACTAGTAGATGCCTAGAGCGCCTTCAAGCTCCTGAAAAAAAAATAAAGGAAGAAAATCTTGATTGAACTTTCTCTAATCCCATGCGTTTTTAATGTTTCATTGCATTCTTGCTTTTGTTCGTTTGTCATTAAGTTTAGTTCTTGTTTGGTTGCTTTTTGTGTGTGTGCTGTTGTTTTTGCATGGCTTATTGTACCCAGAAAATTATAGTCTTCCTCGAATCTTTGTGATTATCACTAAAGGTATCAATTGGTTGAGACCCAACTTTAGCATAGCCCTGCCTTGGCCTCTTGTGTGATTGGACCCATTCAGACATCGATAGTGTTTAAGACGTATCGACCCTGTTCTGGCTTGGTGCCGTTCTAAAGAACATTTACTGTACTAATGCATTAAATATTTAAATCTATACGTTTAAATATATAGTTAATTTAAACCTTATAAATATATTAGTGGTTAGAATATAAGTCGGTTTCTATTGATTAGAAAGTAATTGTGTTATTACTTATTATCTGGGATATAAAAGGAAATTTAAGACTTAGAAATGTTCACTAGAAGTTTAAGCTTCGACATAGAGGACAGGTTTACACCAAGGTTCTGGGAAGAGCTTGTTTGGCCCGAGCTTAGGCGAGAACGGACCTTCAGTATGTCTCAGACGACGGATCCTGCTACTAGGAATAAAATTGCTGAGTAAGATTTAAATTTAATTTTTATTTTTGTTAAGGCTTTATTTTTACAAGACACTTTAACTTAACATGCTTACAGTATTCGCTCTTTGTCAAATGTTTTTATTGGCACTGAATGCATTCTGCCTGTTTTCATAAAAATTGTTAAGTGGCAGCAACCCCCCTCCCAAAATCCAAACACAAAAAACACCTTTTATTTCATTGAGGTGTTTTAATGACGTCGATTATTTATGTATTAAAAAAACATTAATCTTTTCTTCAAGTTTTTTTTTCAATCTCATTAAGATAACTTTACATTTGTCATTTGTGATAACTATAATGTATAATTGATCCATACTAGGTCTTTTTAGCCAAGGTCCAGGATAGTAATATGTCTGTATTCGTTGTTATGTAACATTAAGATATAATTAAGGTGTTTCTTTCCCTGTCAAACATAACGCAATGTATGATATATTAGCAGGGGGAAAATCCTATCAAGCAGAAAAAAGTCGTCAAATTTGTCTGACTAACAACAAAACCAATGTATTGTTTCCAAGTTATTTTGTTTATGATTTTGAAATCAAGATTGAACTTTCTATCCTTGAAGTGTACATTTACAAGATGACTTTTAACCGCTTTAGTGAAACTCATTATTTAAATTCACCAGTAGTCTATAATGCATAATAAGTATGTACGTTGCTGGCTACTCGGTAGTTTCTCTAATAATAAGTTCAATCCTTCTATTGGCATGCATGCGTGCCTACAAAAAGGTAAAGGCTAACAGACAAACAGACGATGACTGAATAAGATTTGGTCTCTTCCATTGTATATATGATAGCTGGTTTTAAACAATGCGTTTTCTGTTTTAATGACGGTGGTGCCATTCCCTTAACTAAAACCGTCAGTTTGTAGCACAGTTCATGGGGTCAACATATACTGGCCAACGGAGTGCTTTTGAAAAGCGAAATATAACCATGGGGGTACCTGCTCCTAGCTAGACCAATATTATAACTGTTACAAAGTTTCATTGTTACAATTTAAGCAATTCGAATGTGACCTACACGCATAACAAGGTTCCTAAAGTGTTATTGTGTTAACGCGTTGATATGTTTAAAATTAAATGTTCTAGTATTGCATTATAGATATATTTGTTATCGATACCCTGTACTTTGTAAATTAATTAGTCCATTGGGTCATTGATATGCAGATAACTTTCAAAATGTACGCTTGGAATTTCGTGTCACTTTTTGTCCTCTTTCTATTTTCCACAATTGGATCTAGCTACATGTATAGAGATCCTTTTGTCTTCAATACAGCATGGAGTTATTCCATGATTATACAGGATTTTATTATATTGCGCAAGTGTTGTCTCTACATTACAGACATTGCAGCATATTATATATCTAACTAATTAGAGAGAGAAGTTCTTGGTTTAAGTTGCACTTTTGTCTGATAGACTATAAATAATGTAGATCTACAGCTTTATGTTTTTTGACAGGCTTTCAAAAATATTTGCCTTCTTGCATGGTATAGATTTCATGAAAATTGTATTATAAAAGTGAAATATAGACATACTTATCAGTATCTATTGCCATTGTCTAGGAAATTAAATGATTTGAAAATTTTGGTTTCAAATTTTGTATTACCCATCTCCCTTTTAACACAGTTTGTTGAATGTTACGAGAACTAGTTCTTTGCCAAATTATCTTTCACCTATCGACGTATATCAATTACTTTCAGTCCGAAAACCGGTGGTATTTAAACAATAGAATGTGAGCTCTTCATCGGAAAAGATAGGAAAGTCAATTCGAATGTTTATCCTGGTTGTCAAGTGAATCAAAAGTTCTTTTTAGTACAAAATTTCTTCCAATTTTAAGTTATGCTGATAAAATAAACTTTTTTAAATTAAAAAGAGTTTTTAAAAGTAACAGATTGCATTTTAATGCATGTTATTATGTGGATATTTATGAAATGCATACGGTGTAAACTGAAATGGATCGCACAACTTTAACTTTTATATAAAAAATTGAAAAAAATCACACTATTTGTTTAAATGTATATCTTCCCATCTGCAAATTTTCAGACATGTACTGCAAGAGGTAAAGCCAAAATAAAATTAAGAAAAAGACCTATTTTTCTAGTCCGTCTTGACAACCTTCTTTTTAACAGTACACGATTTACCTGTTGAATTCGATTATGTCATAGAACATGTTTACCTTTTTGACCGGTATCCGTAAATTGGGATCAACAGTATGTGAATTTGCATTGTATTGGAGTAAATGTCCAATTCAATATTCAGTCATCCGTTTTAAAAATAGGAATGCCTCCCATTTAACATGTTTATAATTTATTAAAGATAAAACTTGGTTGTGTCCCTTGAAAGTTTTTCATAGTTACACATTGAATTCAAATGGATCGTTATATGATAACAGTAAAATATAATTTTCAAACTAATATCTGTCGAAAGAAAAGGTAATAACCTTACATTCCCACAAGTTTCGAAAATGTACTGCAGGTATTACGCCTTGTGCGATTTTTTAAAGGTTGAGTTGACATTTTAATTTTTTCCAACGGCCTATAAGTTTCACTCGATTTGTTAAAATATGGACTTTTGTTGACCTTATAAACAACTGTTTACGCAACAGAAAAGATTCGTTAATAACATAGCATGTCCAACGTATATGATAGTAGTCAAATCCATGCGTAATAAATGAAAATTGAAGATTGTTTATATGCCGTCGCCATCGCTGTTGTCATCGTTAAAAATTTAAAAACACATTAGCTGTTTTCTGCAGGGGAGATAATTGAATACCACTAGATATTAGACTGCTTTGTCAAATCTAAAATCAACAAAATCCGATTGAAAAGATTTTTTATTTTTTTATTTTATCAGTATTTTCAATTAAATTTATTTATCTTGCCAAATAGAAATAAATATTGAACAAACAGCATTTCAAAAAGGCGTCCATTAAAACGTCAATTCTTAATTTTTCTTTCGATTCAATGACATATTGTATGTAAAAAAATGCAATACTATATCGTTTACAATTCCATTTTAACTCTTTAACTGTTATATAACAAATCACATAATTGCTAAGTCTGTAGACCATAGTTTGGATTTAATAGTGCATAAATTCAAATAACTCTTTTGGAATTATGAATTTTTAATAAGTACCGTGGCCTTAAATGATTTGATAAAAAAAAGTTATGTTCATAATATTGTATAAGTTTAAATTCGATTTGAATACAAAGCAAAAGAGAAGGGTTTTTACTTCATCTTTCTATGATCTGCTATAGGTACATGTATACATGTAATATCTTTGGAAAAGTGTTAGATAGGACCAATTTTAGGCACATGTATGGAAGGCTATCGCGGCCCGAAACCCATAAAAACCGTTAATTGATAAAAGGATAAGTCAAATAAAACGATAGCAGTAATGTCCAAGTTGAGGTACGCCTCTCCAAACCAATGTAATTGGTACTTAAAGTACATTGAATTTCTCTATCACTATAAATCATAACTGGTACACACTGGGGTTAGATGTTTGGTCATTTATCTATCATTTAATTGAATCGACCAACTATCGTGACTTTTCCCCGTTATACCAACATTTCAACAACAGTGATTCTATAGAGAAGAGGTTTAATTGTTTGTCATTCAAGCTCACTGGACTATAGTATGCACAACGCACACTATAAACTCTAAGATCAGGTCTTATATTTTCAGATATCGACGTCGTAGAAGGTACACTACTTGTTTCACTGAGTGAAAAATTTCCTGACTTATAATGCCACGAGTTTAATATCGGCTAGGGTTTTGCTAAATTTTCAGCAACAGTAGAAATTTCACTATAATCATTGCACATACATTCCACAAATTTCTTCTCTTCGTGATCTTGTATTTATGTTTATATATTTGTGATTATAAGTCTGGTATTTTTTAGTGGTTAGTGTTTTTGTGTGCGTGGGAATCTTATAAAAGATGAATTGAATCAGTAAAAACATCCCTAGACATTTGTTTCATTTTCCGTAGCATTATTTACATCCAAACATTTTTTTTTTCAGAAAAAGAACATTCGATTAAAAGCAATTTACACTGAATTCAAAAGTTTATAAAACGTTCTATTATGTTCCCTTTTCTCCATTGTATAATTTGATTATTTTCAGAGAGTTGAGACCACCTAATCTTGACTACAGTCACCAAGACAGTCTATTCACAGTAAGTTATCATTAACAAGAATATGTCCAAAAGACATAATGCCCCATCTCGCAACATTTTATTTTTTTCCGCAATCACTAAAGCATCAACATGGTTGCTATTAAGGCAATTGTCAGTCAATAGGAATGGACTTAAACATAACCATTCTTCTATAAGTGGTCATTCATGCGGAAAATATAGGTAACAGCCAGCATCTGAAGCATGCATTGTGCTTAGCATAACTAGATGCATCTACCATAACAATATAGTAGATTTAGCACATGTCAATAAGTGGGAATGGACTTTAACAACTCTTCTTTAAGAGGCCATCCATGCGGAAAATATAGGTCACATCCAGTATCCGAAGCATGCATTATGCTAAGCATCACTTGATGACCTACCATACCAATATGGTTGCTATTGCACTTGTCAGTAAGAAAGAATGGACTTTAACCATTCTTCTATAAGTGGTCATTCATGCGAAAAATATAGGTCACAGCCAGCACCCGAAGCATGCATTGTGCTTAGCATCATTAGGTGCACATACCATACCAATATGGTTGATGTGGCACTTGTCAGTAAGCGGGAATAGACTTTAACCATTTTTCTGTACACGATCATTCATGTGGAAAATATAGGTCACATCCAGCATCCAAAGCATGCAATGTGCTTATCATCACTATATGCATCTACCATACCAATATAATTGATGTGGCATTTGTCAGTAAGTGGTAATTTGGAAAAATGGGATTTGGGACGGACAGACAAACGGACGGACGAACGGACCCAAACACTATATGCCCCTCTATTTTCGTAGATGGGGCATAAAAATGAAGTCGAGTTAAGCCAGTCAAACGAGAACATTTAGAAAAGTACCTTGTACCACATTTACCTTTGCCTAACAGTTAATGACCCCCCCCCCCCGTGATTAAAATTAGGCACATTAAACCGATATCAGGATTCGACAGTCAATGAACAGACATATCACACCGGTGCCTTTTGCCCAAAAGTCAATGAACAGACCTTACACACCGGTGCCTTTTGCCCAATAGCCAATGAACAGACATATCACGTCGGTACCTTTGCCCAATAGCCAATGATCAGGCATATTTGTACCGGGACATCAGCCAATGAAAAGGCATATTACACCGGTACCTTTGCCCAAACCAATGATATGCACATTATACCGATACCCCTGCCTAACAACCAATGAAAAGGCATATTAAACCGGTATTTACAAGATATGAAACCAGGACTTACCAACAGCTCATAGTTCAAAGAGCTGCTGAGGAGTTTTCTTTCAGGTCATTGGGTCATGATGGAAGGGGGGATTTGAAATATATGAACGTCATGTTCACTTTCGATCAATAATGTTTTCACTGCCTTAGATTTTTATGTTAATCACTTTTAAACTGCGTACATAAGCAGTTTGCGACTTTAGATGGGACTTGGATAAAACGAACTGAAATTTCATTAGAACTAACACTTCAATAATCTTGATACTTTAATCTAATTGAAAGTTGGCAAACAAATCATTTAACCCAGTACTAATCTGGATATGTTTAGGATTATACGGAGCTTTAACTCTTTGCTATAGTGACAAGCACTTCACTTAAATAAAAGTTAGAACAATTTCTTTTTAGATTAAAAGCTTAAACCAAACACACACATTTCAATTTTTATTTTATAGTTACAGGGTAATTGAAAAGGTATCTGTAACACTTTCACATTGGTTCTTCGTTTTTCTTAAAAAAAAATGCATTGATAAAAATGCTATTGACTAAAATGAGGTATTGCATTTGCGCCAATATATTGGATATGCGATACTAGTATTTCATTTGCGCCAACAAGTTATATTTCATTTGCACCAACAAGTTATATTTCATTTGCGCCAACAAATTAAAATTCATTTGCGCCAACAAGTTAATATTTCATTTGCGCAAACAAATTCTTGAAATTGCTATCAACTTGTTATCAAGATGGACATATATCTGAAATGAACAGGGTATTGCTTACTAGCTTTGTGCGAGAACAGATCTGTAGAGTTCTTCTGTGCGGTTTCAGTGATATTTTGACGGTTGTGCTTTTAGTCTTGTACTTTGATATTTCTTTCAATGCTTTGTACATTTGTAGTAACTAGTTTGGTATTGCTTTTTATGAAAAATATACTTTTATATTTATTTATGAATAAGATCATAGATACCAATAATTTTATACTTGTATTATTGGCGAAAATGAAACATTCATGAAAAAGGCGGAAATGAAGTATAATTTGTGGCGCAAATGGAATCTATTTTTAGAGCAAAAGAAATAGTAATTCACAGAAAAAAAGGAGCAAGTTCTTATGTCCAAATTTATCAGTTAATTGATGTACAAAAAAAATGTATCATTTTGGGGCATACTGAATATATATAAAAAGTGAAGGGATTGTCCAAAAAGAAGGAAACTTATTTTGAAATGCTAGCTTATATTACTTTTTACATTTTTTTTCAGAATTCTTTCTCCTCCAAAGCTTATTTCGTTGTTCACCCAGAATGGACATCTGAAAATGTAGACCCACCCGTGTCAAAGCCACTGAACCGCCCTCCCTGGCCATGGGAACAACCTAGATACCGCCAAAATATTCAAAGACTACACGCCTATAAGAACAGGAACGGCGAGGAAAACGAAGAAGAAAATGGCAACGAAACTCAAAATCCAGTATGTCAAAGCTTAAATGGATTGAATACACAACAACAAGAAATACCCTACCGAACTGTGCCAAATTCTTTCAAAGTTACACATGAACCTGAAGTCCGCTTAGGTTATTGATGATCGAGGTGTTCAGCGATTAGTTTTTTAAAAGCTTTTCAATGACTGCAAAAGCAGCACAAATATTTTGCATACAACAGTATTATTTGAACTTTAACTAGCCATTTGTTGTTTTAGAAATTTTAGTATTTTATTTATTTATATTAAAGTTTATTGCCACTCGACAAATATTTTATGTCCCTCTTTGCATGCAAATCCCTATATACAACGCACAAAATTGTTTAATCAAGAAGTAACAACTTTTTAAGAGTGGCTTATAGGAAATTTGATAGATATTCAAGCTGGCAAGTAAAAGGACCAGATTACAGTCTAGTTAAACAAAAGAAATTTTCATACTCATTTTCATATTCATAGGCCTAATCCAAAGCAGAAACTTTTAGACCTATCGGATCACTACTTTCAGAAAGTAGGGATCCGTAAGGTCTGAAAGTTGTTAACACCCTGCCAAATTTCAAATCATTAAGTGTACAGTTTATAAGAAAATCCTCTGAAAATCATATGCATTTTGATTTTAAAAATCCCTATGGCCAAGGTCTACTGACAAGAGAGTGGGTTTTTAGATAAACCAGTATGATACTTTGACATTCACGCATACTATCTATTTTATCCACCCAATGAAGAACTAAATAAGAATAGGGATTAAATTAAGATAGTAGCAACCTTAATGGGGATAGAGTCAGTGGTGTGAAGGTCTAAAGATAAGGAAGTGCCTGAAATGACAGACTTTTTATAATGAATTGAAATTTTTAACATCAAGGTCAAATGTTGGTAATTTAGATGTGCAATATTCCTAAAGAACTCATACTAGGTTATATAGAAGCAAAGAGGCACCAATGTGGCATTCAAGTTCTTGGGATAAGAGTATAACCATCTTATCCTCAACGTAAATGCAGGGTTGAAATTAATTTGTATACTGCAGCTATTTATACGGTGGTACAGGTGGGGCTTATATAAGCAAAACAAGTTTCATCAACCTAGGACTTATATAGGAGTTTAAAAGAAAAAGAAAAGAAAAAAAAACAGCTCTGCCCGAAAAAAAATCTCTTGATCTGGTTCCAGCTTCTATTACCAGGCTAGAAAAAAACGTGTTGGGTTAACAATGTACTAAGTGCTGTATGACACAAAATCCATGTATAGTTTGATGTAAGCAAGATGCACAATAAATAGCAAAACAGGAAGTAGATGTTTATCAGTCTTTATTATTAATTATGATGCATGAAGCCAGATCCCATTCATGCTTAGATTTTTAATTGCTTAGATAACTGAACAAAGGATTATATACACTAAAAATGAGTCAACTCCTTACCAGAAGATGACAATACGAAAGGACTAAGGGTACAAAAATAGGACATACAATGTATTTATTGAACAAATTGCCTTGCAGATTTCCAACCAGCATTAACAACAAACACTAATGGTGGTGCATCATGGGCTTGATGAACCTTGGCACATAGCATGTCTTATAAAAAGTCACTGCCTAATGTCATGACTATAAAACAAGAGGCTCCCAGGAGCCTGAATCGCTCACCTGAACTACACAGATACATATATTTGTAGATATTATTGTGCTTAACCATATGCGATTTAAATTTCTGAAATAACTTGGTTAGGTTTCAAATTATTGGGCTTAATAAGTGCAAAATTTAGAAAAAATTTTTTAAAAAAGGGCAATAACTCCCACATCAGCAGTCAGTTCTTTTCCTAAATTTCAGGATAGGTACTTAATATGCTGATCACTTTCGATTTTTGCACAATTTTGATATCTGAAACCATTTTTGAGTTATCAGCAAAAAAATGAAATTTACGCCCTATGTTCTACTTTTAGCCATGGCAGCCATGTTTTTTACGAATCAAACATATGAACGATAGAGTTGTAGCATATAAGCTATTAAACAAGTGTGCCAAGTTAAGATGCAGTTGGTCTTACGGTGTAGGACAAGTTAATCTTTAAAATTCAGGGGAAAAGTAATGAAAAATGGTAAATTTTGTTGTTTTAAGGACAATAACTCCTAATAGAAATGGTCCTACAGCTTTGACCTAAATAAATGAAATGTAGATCTTGATGTGCTTGATTATATGCAATTTAAATTTTTGAAATATCTTATATAGTTTTCAAGATATATGGCTAAATAAGTGAAAAATTTTGAAAAAATCCAGAAAAAGGGCAATAACTCCTACATCAATTGTTGGATCTTCTTGAAACTTTCAGAGCAGGTAATTCTTAAGATGCTGATCACTTTTGTCTCCCATCAGAATTTTGATATCTGTAACCATTTTTGAGTTATTAGCAAAAAACTGCAATTTACCCCTATGTTCTATTTTTAGCCATGGCGGCCATATTTTTTGACGAATCAAAAATCTGAACGATAGGCTTGTAGCATTTATGCTATTTAACAACTGTGCCAAGTTTGGTTGAAGTTGGATGTATATATGGTGTCAGACAAGTTAATCTTTGAAATTCAGGGAAAAAGTAATGAAAAATGGTAAATTTTGACGCTTTAAGGGCCATAACTCCTAAAAGGAATGGTTCCACAGCTTTGACCTAATTACATGAAATATAGATCTTAATGCACTTAATCAGATGCAATTTGAATTTTTAAAATATCTTGTATAGTTTTTAAGATATAGGGCTAAATAAGTCCAAAATTTTTAAAAAATCCAGAAAAAGGGCAATAACTCCTATATCGGTTGTTGGATCTTCTTGAAAATTTCGGGGCAGGTAGATCTTGAGGTGCTGATCACTTTTACCCTCTGCCAGAATTTTGATATCTGTCACTGTTTTTAAGTTATTTGCAAAAAACTGTATTTGACCCCCCTGTTCTATTTTTAGTAACAGCAGCCATGTTTTTTGACGTATCAAAAATCCCAACGCAAACTTTTTGCACAATACCCTAAGGAACAACCATATCAAGTTTTGCTGAATTTGGCCAAGCAGTTTCAGAGAAGAAGATGTTTGAAAAAAGCTAACGGACGACGGACGACAGACGACGGACGACGGACACAAAGTGATGGCAATAGCTCACATGACCCTTCGGGTCAGGTGAGCTAAAAACCATTGATTGGTTGGAAAATCCACAGTCTTTCCTATAGTTATCATTGGACACTGAAATTGACACCTACATGTAAGCAACTATGGAGTTATCATTTGGTATGAAAATTACCTCTTTATCTATCTCTAAAATTTACTACAGTAAAAATCAAAACTGATGTTAAATTTCTGATAAAATCCTATTTTTGTTCTCTAAATGCTCTCAACAAAATGCATACCTTGGCTGACATACTAAAAAATAATAAGGGACAAATGTAGTTGAAAATGCATAAATTTATTTGTCTAAAGCACATAAATGGTATATCTACATGTTTTTCTCCTTCTATTTAATATGCCCTATATGGAGTACAACTAATGCTTATAATAACATTTCCGACAAATCTTCATAACCATAATCTGACCATCCTTTTTCAACATTTTTGGTAAATTGCTGATATTAACAAGTGGGGCCACTAAAATTATGTCTCGCCTGCCAGCACCATCACCATAATCAAATACCTAAGCTTTCATTTAGTGGTATAAACACAAAAAGTGTCTGTATATCCAATATCAAATGCCTAGCTATTATACTTTTAAAGCAATTCATTGTCCACAAAAGTCTTGCAAAAAAGTTTTAGGCCTGAAAAAAGACCAAAGTTCACAGAGTCACTGGAGTGTGAAAAGGGGGTCAGGATACCATAACCTCAACTGTCTGTATACCCAATATCAGATGCCTAGCTATTATACTTTTCAAACAAATTTAACAAAAGTCTTAAAACAGGAGTTAACACTAAAGTATGTCTCGCCTGCCGGCACCATCAGAAACAATTATTCTTTCTTACTTCCACCATATTTTGAATTTACATGGATTTTCAGATAATACTTGAGATATGGAGGTGTTAGCAAAACCTTAACAATGGTATTACAAGTATATGTATTGAAAATTGTCAAAGTCACTCAACCCGAAAATCAAGGTCAAGGTCAAAAGATGGGGATGTAACTGTGCTAAGCTATTACTGGGGCATATGTATACCAAGTTTCATCAACCTAGGACCTATAGTTGTTGAGATATGGAGGTGCTCACAAAACTTTTCCATTGCTATCATATGTATTGAAAATTGTCAAAGTCACTCAACTGGAAAATCAAGGTCACGGTCAAAAGATGAGGATGCAACTGTGCTAAGCTACTACTGGGGCATATGCATACCAAGTTTCATCAACCTAAGACCTCTAGTTCTTGAAATATGGAGGTGCTAGCAAAACTTTTCCATTGCTATTATATGTATTGAAAATTGTCAAAGTCACTCAACCGATAAATCAAGGTCACGGTAAAAAAATGGGGATGTAACTGTGCTAAGCTACTAGTATTACTGGAGCATATGCATACCAAGTTTCATCAACCTAGGACCTATAGTTCTTGAGATATGGAGGTGCTCGCAAAACTTTTCGTTTGCTAATACCCTATGTATTGAAAATTGTCCAAGTTACTCAACCGGAAAAGGGGGGGGGTAGGAGGGGGTATGATCTCGAAGTCCTGGCAATTAAAACAAGAAATCCCGGATTCCCGCATCCCAAAAAATGAAAATGGTTAAATCCCATTTCCCGTTAAGGGTTTTCCCGAATTTCCGTTGAAATAAATGGGCTTTCCCGCTGTCCCGCAAAAGGTCCTACCGACCCTCGGAAAAGCAAGGTCAAGGTAAAAAGATGGGGATGCAACGGTGCTGAGATATGGAGGTGCTCATAAAACTTTTTCAAAAAGTTAACACCACCAGTAAAGTAACACTTATATCCTGCTCTGCTTTGCGGGCGAGACAAAAACGTTTACACCACTGCCGCAGGAAAGAAATACCTATGTCTCGCTTTCCGCTACTATTTGTCACAGGCAAGGCAAAAACTGTGATATAGACAAAAAACACAATTCCACAATTCTTAGCAATATATTAAGTAAATTGTTAATTTCAGTAAAACTATTTTATAAATCTTATAGTAAACTTATTCTAGAATTTCTAATATTTTTACTCTGGAAGTTTCTGCAACATGTTTTAATACAATAAAAAATAATAAAAGATTACTCTTTAAATAAGAAAAAAATAATTAGGTGGCAAAGTTATGGCATAAGATTTTACCCTAATAATTTCTTACAAAACAAACAAAAAATATCAGTAAAAAAATCTTCATAAAACATTTGAACAAATAAATGTACATAAAACAAAACACAACAAATACATTTATATAAAACTAAATATTATTTTCATTAACCTGCACTCCTATTATTCTTTCTTAATTTTAAGAGTCTGAAAGAAAATTTCAACCTGTTGACAGTTAATGCAATGCATTATTATGCAATAGAGAAATAATGCCAATATAAATTGTAGCCTTAAGTCGAAAATCAGTATGTGATGAATTTCAGAAGATTCATTTAACAAAGAATTTCTAGAAATTCATAACATTTTAAGAAATAAGATCAAATAATAAAACAGCTAAATGTACAATATTAAAGATAAAAAAAATTATTCTTAAATAAAAGAAAACTGTGCTAAAAAGAAATATGATAAAAGACATGAAAGAGAAATTAAAAGAAATACAAACATGTAAATTATTTACTAGTAAAAGATACTTTTTTAAAGGATTACTACTAACAATAAGCCTTAACAGAACATTTAAACATAAAAACTAGGAACCAACAAAAAAACCCCAACAATTCCTTAACTATGATTTCAATGTAAACTGACAAAAAAAACTTAAAATCAGAAACTTAATACATAATATATAAACATTTTATAAAACAATTTTATGACCCGCATAAAAATTCAGAATTCAGACCAATAATGACCTTCATAAGCTACAAGTACATCTAGTCTAGCGAGTGCTTTGGTCTATGCTCATTATCTAGTTTCCAACCCTTTTATTTCCAACCGAGCATGCTTCTTCATTGCAAAAATCTTTTCAAACAACCTCAATTTCAATTTTCAAATGGTTGTTAGATTGAAACGTTTCATGTGTGAAAATATTTTTTCCCCCTAAGTATTTGAACAGCAATGTTAATTTTGTTTCAAAGTGCTCAACAATTTTTGTCTTACTAACTTAACTTGTTATTCTTTTTTCTAAAAGTTCCAACACCCCCCACACACTTCTACAACAGCTGGTGCTTTAGTACAGCATATAATTCTATGTTCTTCTAAAAATCTACTTCTCCTTTAAAATATATGTCACTAAACTGATCAAACCCTATAGAAAGTCTACCATGTTCTCCGACATTGACTGGGAAGACAACAGTACTCCTGTCCTGACCTTTGGGATGTCTGACCCTACCATTAGAAAGGTCAAATCTCCAGCTGTGCCAGGGGCAGCGAACACATAACGTGTTGTCCTGTAATTCTTCTATATCTCCTAAGTGTAATGGACCACCTGGATAGAAAATTTTAGCCATACATTTTTAAAGTATAAGGAAAATTCTAGTATTAGGTCACCCAAAATTAATAATAGTTGAATTTATATGAATTAACTGCTAAATGTTCATTGATCAAAGGGGGATGAGAATTATGTTTGTATTAGTGTCCCAAAGTTTTGGTATTTTTCAGGGATTTCAGAGCATCATAAAATTTAAGGAAACATGTAACAGTTATCAATGTTTATTAAATTTCAAGGAACTAGTATAGAATAATATAATAAATTCAAAAAGGTATTTTCTTCCGTATACATGTATGTTATTCTGCAGTAGATTATTATGGCTATATATTTAGTACTGATGTCACTATGGTGGTATGATCAATTTTTTAAGGTAGCTCTTGTGTTACCATTCTGGAGGGATGAAAATGGGAAAACCAAACTCATTATATTTCCATAATTCAGAACATTTGATTTATTTTTAAGTTGAGCATGAAAACAATCTCCCTTTTAATCTTTACCATGTATTTTTTCTTTGATTTTGTTCTAAATGTTTTAAAATTGTCTAAATAAGACCTACATTGAAATATTTTCCCTGGAGCTTTTTGTATATTTCCATACACAAACCTGCATGGGGACATTTTTCTTTGATGGCATAAACTTCTTCTCCATGTCTAAATAATGCTATTTTCTGTTCATTGCAGTTGACAAGGGTACCAGTTCGACTGTTTTGTCTTAGTAAACCAGGCTGCTGAACTGTGGTCTGTACAAATTGACATTTTTGACTTGGATCAGACCAGTCAAATAAATCTGGAAAAGAAAAAGCATTGAATATTTGATCCCATCTTATTAAATATATTACATAATTTTATAAACTACTTGAAGAAATTAAGTACAAATTCCATCCCAAAGATCAGAAAAAGAAAATTAAATTTGGATCTTTTATACATGTTAACTTGTATTTCTTTTCTTTTGGCAATTTAAACTTACCTGCAAACCTCCAATTTCAAATGGATTCTCTTTGCTCAATACACATACAGTGTATTTAAATATTTTATATCAGTTTTTTGTACATGTAAACCAAATTGTACTGGGGTTCAAACTTACATTTGAGAGTGAAAGACCAGACTTTTTAAAGTTCTAGGTGGAAAGTCCAGGTTTTATTTTAAAGTCCTAGGACCAGTGCTAATTTGAATACTGATGTACATATATATATTTTTTCATGTATGTAGATATTAGGATGAGGAAGATTAGCTGACTCCAGATCTACATGTATATTCCTACATGTACTGGCCGCGTTGTAGGCTGCTGGCTGTTTTCCATTGCTTGTGTTTTTTAATTGCTGCTTGTTTAAGGGCGCTAAGTCTCTCCCGATAAGTGAAAAATAACAAGGTCTACACATGATTTTGTATACTGGCAATATTGTTCTCAGATTCTCTGTTGAAACATGGTATAATGGTTCGAGGGTAAACAATTTTATTATAAATCGGACATGTAAAATATTCATATCATTGGAAAGAGGAAATCCTGCTGCATACAATAGGCTAATTTTCTTTTAATTTTGATAAGTAATTTTCGGAAAAATACTGTTTCAAGTCGTCAGTTTTTAATAAACAAATTATTTATAAATACGTTCTTTAAAAAGTGCCCTTGGAAAATCTTTAAAATTTTACCCTAATTTAAATCAATTACTTTATTATTTAGTATTGTTAAATAGCAGAGAAATAGCAGAATAAACAAGTGATTTTTTACGATATTTAGGTGAATTTGGGAAGAGTAATTACCTGTTAAAATTTGACACCTGCTGTCGATAATTGCTGATAAGAAAATTTGTTTATTGTGACCAATTTTAATCAGATTGCAAGAATTTGCATTTTTCATCCTTAACCACTGTTTAGTTTTTGTTTAATTAAAATCAATCTTTCACCAGAGGGAGCGTCTATCAACACTGACCTCTATACTATCGCGCTAAGGATCATTGGAAATATTCTAATGATATTCAATCCCCAAATTCAGGGATATTATGTAAGAGATAATTGTATCCGAGTGAAATACCATCCCCCGGCAACTAATTCACGGTTAAAATCCCATCCTCTGGAAAAAATAGCATTAGGATATTTTGTCCGATAGTGTGAAATTTTTCCCGGCATTTATAATTTGAGTCGTAATCGGTTTTGCAGGAATTGATGAAATTAATTAATTTTGAATGTTTTGCTTTCTTATTTTCTTATTTTTTGCCACTGGTAATAAGAGTAAAAAGTATTCATAAGATAAAATTATATAAAAGAAAAAATAATAATAATAAATTCCTGTTGACTTCGTGGATTCTATTTAACGCTGTGAAAAATGTTCTGGGTCTTTAATGCATTATATCACGTGTCCGATTTTATATAAGAACGTGTACACAGTGTATAACCGGACAGTACGCGATCACGGAAGTTGATCACTGTCCGGTGGATAAATCCTAGTTGTATGTTATTTTTCTCCAAAATTTTTGTGGCTTTTAGTGTGTATGAACACTCTATAATATCGATTAGGAACAAAGGTAAGTTGAATTAATACCTTGCTCATTTATGGAACTTTTTAACGTTTCTTTTTGTATTCTTGACAATTCAAAATGTTAAAAAATTTCAATTGATCATCAGTGTTTGAACATTTTTTCCTTCACCGCTTAGCACATATTTGGAATTTACACACAAACTGCAATGATTTGATTAATATTCTTATTATTATCTCAAAGGGCAGTTGATAGACTCTCTACATTGACAATGATAGTTAAGATAAAATAAACAATTTTGTTTAAAACATCAAGTTTTGTAGTTTTGGCATAATCGTTTACTGTCCGATTAATTGGTCGTTTATTTTTTGTGGGTGTCCGATTAATTGCCTGCTTTGAATCCTCAGGGTTTGAATTTCAAATTACATGACGTATTCCCCATTCCTTTTTTATATTCTACAGGTGCTTATTCAAAGGCTTATGAATATATTTTCATATTTTTATGATAATCTATTTCGTTGTGTGTTTGGTTTGTTTATTTATTGTACAGAATAAATGTGGGAGCTCAAAATAGTCTCTACTGTTGGATTCGAAAAAAATAAATGAAGCAGTGTTCATATAATAATTTTTATTGTCATATAAACATACAAAAAACAGTTTGTGACAGAACATAACAAAATGGAAATCCATTCAACAAGATGATAAAAGAAAGGGCGATTAACAGATATGAGTACATTTAAAACTCTGGGCCTACTTTTTGCATGTCACTTGCATTGTGTAATGACTTATTAATGCAAATGTCAAAATGGTTCATAAGGAGCTTTCCATTGACTGGAATCTTATGCAACAAATTTTCTTATCACATTGGACAGCCAGTGTACTGAGATATTTGAGTCATTCAATGTTCATTTACTTGTATTCATTAACGAACAACGTGCTCAAAACAGTAAAAGTCCCGTTAAGATGTGCAAACAATTTAGATCTAGATCATGGACGTAATGGAGCTGCCAACTGTTGGTAAATCCATTTTTCATATTAATAATCATAATAATAAAAAGCTGAACAATGATTTAAGTTGGTTTAAGAAATTTGGTAAGCCTTAGCGACTGTGATTGCAGATTATCACGAAATGTTTATTAACAGCCTCGAATCTATAAACTCCCTTATAAACGGAACTATGCTGGCTATGGTTAATGCTGGAAATCAGATGACAGTATTTATTTCCTGTTTTCTTCAATTAAAAATCGTACACCGTAACTTTATTGGACTGCCTTAATATGCGTTAATCATTGCTGGTTAGTTGATTTTTTTACATCAGCCGATTGATGATTCTCAGCTAGCTGTAAGTAACAGTGAGTGTTCGATAGAGAGTTCCTTTACCGTCCTTTTGTTTGTTCTTGTTTTTTGTCTTATGTTCTCTCTAGTGGAATTGGACTTTGATCGATTTGATTTTTATTGTGTTAAGTTTTTGTGCTTTGTCTTGGAATATTGATAGGGGGAAGGTTGTGCCTAAAAGACTAGTTTAACCCCGCCACATATTACATGTACCTGTCCTAAGCCAGGAATCTTTGACAAAGCTTTGTACTTGTATTTTTGATGTTTTCTGTTCCTTGTTTAAGAAGGGGGTCTATCTATGACTATTTCAGGGCTGGATTTGAATTATATGCATTTTATTTAGACCATGGGCCAATTGCAGAACCTCGAGCAGTGCCAAATGGCCTCGTTGAAGGCTGCTGGCGGTTGTCCATTGTGGTTTTTGTAAATTCCGTTAAATTGTGGGTTGTGTCGCGCACACTTATTCCACATCTCATTATTTTCTATTGTATTCACATAGTCCATTAAAAATAAAAATTACAACAAAGTTCCAGACACTACATTTTCCTATGTCTTACGCGCGTTTCGTCTATTCAAGACTCAGCAGGGGAGCTCTGTGATGCGTTGTAAAAGAGCTCTACCAAAAAATAAAAAATTCCAAACACAATACGAAGAGTGTTACCGAAAATATGATTTTTTAAAGATCAAACTATGTTTGGGATAGGGGGAACTTTAGAGTTAAGACAATTTTGAACTTTAAACGCATGAAGCTTTAAACTCATGAAACGGATAACTCATAGATTTGTTGTGTTCTAAACGTCTAACAACGAAAAATATCAAAGCAGAGTGGCATAAAAGCCGGAAATTTGGCAACGCTGTAAATATGCATAGTTCAACGAGTAATCGCTCGCCAGCAATGTTTAAATAAACAAATTGAAAGATAGACAAACCATAAATATTGGAAGTAAAGTACTTTAAACTTTAAAACGTTCGAACAGGGAAGCCAATCCAGCAATGTTCTAGGCTCTTACGATATCGACCTAGCATGCGTTAGTCTACTCCATTCCAAAACCATTAAAACTGACCGCGTTGTGTAATTCGGTATGTGTCTTTAAAGAGAACACCTTCACCATTTGATTTTGTCCTTGGATTCATGTTAAGTTCATGCTTAGGCCGTATACACTAGGTTTTAGTTGGATGCCTTCATATCTCAATATTAAAAGACTTAGATAGATGAATAATGCTATGCCCATGTTAATCAATCAGTGCTGACTAAATCTAAATTCCTCTTAGATTTCAGCCAAATACTAGTATATATTTGCATGGAGCAGCACACTTGAAGTGGTGTGGCCACCTGAAGTTCATCTGATTTAAGCAATTTTACCTGCGTCGCCGAAGGCGAAAGCAAGTTTAGTAGTCGGGTCACTCCGTCCGCCCGTCCGCCCGTCGCGCTATGGGGTGCCTGTCTTGTGTAATCTGAATCTCAAAAACGAAACGCTAGATATTTTTTGAAATTGCAACACAGTGATTACAGATATATTGTAAATGTGCATCTCACCTTTTGGGGTCATTCTATAATTTCGTTGAGAAATTAGGGACAAAAAAGGGCCAAAAAGTGATTTTTTAATTTGTGTCCACAATAACTATTGTTCTAATTGACCATATGCTATGAAACTTTACAGTAATGTTTCTTACTGTAAAAGGAAGGGTGGGGCTGATTTTGGGTGTCCCATCTTTTTCGTTTAGAAATTAGGGGCCATAAAGGGAGTAAAAAAGCTACTTTTTTATATGTTTCCGCCATTACTTTTGTTCTGGTTGACCAAATGCTATGAAACTTTACAGTGATGTTACTAACCATAAAAAAGGCATGGTTGATTTTGGGTGTCCCCTTTTTTCTCGTTTAGAAATAAAGGCAAAAAGGGCCAAAAAAGCGACTATTTTATTTGTTTCCAAATTAACTTTTAGTACGGTACATCAAATGCTATGAAACTTTACAGTAATGTTTAATACTTACAATAAAAGGAAGGGTGTGGCTGATTTTGGGTGTCCTTTTCTTGTTTGTTTAGGAACGAGGGGCCCAAAAGGGGCAAAAATGCAGCTTTTTATCTATGTTCCGATTTAGATTTTTTTTACACATTAATTTTTGTCATATATGGGATATAAAATGGAGGATACATTTTTTTCTTGACTCACCTTTTCTGTTAAGCAATAAAGGGGACAAAAGGGGGAAAATAGAAACTATTTTTTGTCTTATTATTTTGATAATGGGTGGCATGTGACAAAAATACTTTGTAAGTCCACCATAGGATGCAGTGTAAAAAAATATTGACTGTCCATATTTGGCCTAGAACGTACAGGGTTTAACATTTTCAGTGCGACGCAGGGCCAGACATCGATTGGTCTTGTTAAAGTTTCATTCTGTAGTAACAGATTAAATTGTCGATCATAACTATTTGTAACGAAAATGCGGCATATACATGTATATAAAACCTTAGATAAATATTTTCATTTGCAAAGTTTGAAAAGTCAGCTAGATTTTAAGAGAAAGGCCAACTTTCCAAATCTGAAATTTTACCTACATGTATAATCCTTTTTATGCCCCCGCGACGACATGTTGGGGCATTAAGTTTTACTCATGTCCGTACGTCCGTCCGTACGAATTTCCGTCAAGTTTTTCTCAAGAACCGTACATGAGAATGATTTGAAACTTGGTAGGATGGTCCAGTATGACAAACTGTAAGTCCTAAGTGATTTTCATACCTGTCCGACATCTACTTCCTATTTGGGACTTAGGCAAATGTGAAAATTTTCGTCAAGCTTTTCTCAGGAATCGTTCATGAGAATGATTTGAAACTTGGTAGGATGGTTTAATATGAAAAACTGTACCTCCTCAGCGATTTTGAGACCTGTAAGACATCTACTTCTTGTTTTGGACTTAGGCTGGTGTGAAAATATGTGCACATGACTTTAAAAATTTCTGTCAAGCTTTTCGCAGAATGATTTGAAACTTAGTAGGATGTTTCAGTATCACAAACTTTATGTCCTAAGCAACTTTCAGGTCTGCAAGACATCAACTTCCTGTTTTGGGCCTAGCGGGGGCATCCGTGTCCTATGGACATATTCCTTCTTTATTTTTCCAAAAATTCCAATTACTTTATACAAATTCAAATTTAGATGAATGATCACATGTTTATATTCGATAAGTTGCTTGAAGTTAAGAGAAATTACAAAAATAGTTCTTTTGTAGTAAATCTCAATCCTCGTGCAATTTTATTGCAATACTTTGTTTGGATAAGCTGCTACCTTTTATATTTGTTCCAGGTTTTTTTTAAATCATTTTGCTCAAGCTGTATACCGGGGCTGTAAGGATATTTGTCTTGTTATTGCTACATTCAACCCAACAATTAATCGGACAGATAGATATAACTTTCTAACAATTAATGATTGTGTACAGTGGCAATTATTCGGACAGAGACGGAGTGAGCAGTGCTCTTACAAATCCGATTATTATAAACAATCCAAACCATTTTCGTCAAATAATTTGACACCAAAGGATTTCCTATTTAAACAGCTTTAAATGGAGATGCAATGCACTATTTCAATGTAAGTGGTTCACTAATAATTTGTTGTTTCTTTCACTGCAATGAGTTTCCATTGTCAAAAATATCAATGATTAAACCACTTTTTTCGAAAATTAAAATGATCTACATTATACATTGATAATTTAAATAGTGATAAATAACAATGTAAACTAATTGTACGCTTCAATTTTTCTTAAAATTTAGTTTCGGCTGAATAAGGGCTTGAATTCATGGCCAAATCATACATTTTTATTAAATCAACTAGGATTTTACCACCGGACAGTGACCAACTTCCGTGATCGCTTACTGTCCGGTTATACACTGTGGTGTAGTAACACGTGTTTACCGGCATTTTTTTCACGCATGGTGCATGAAATTCTTTCCGTATTATTTCAAGAATGAACTCGTGTTCACCTACGATATATAAACTGCACCATTAAAAATTTAAATCATTCCCTTACGTTTTCGTTGAATACGTACAGGAATCATATCATGGAAGAAAATGAATACAATCAAATTCTAAATTATATTCAAAATAATGAATATCCAGATGATGCTTCCGATAATTTGAAACGCAAAATTAGAAATAGAGTAAAAGATTTTTCATTAAAGAATGATAACCTTTATTATGTCAAAGAAAATGACGAAAAGCTTGTTATAACTAAAGATAAGAAACACAGTATCCTAAAACTTTGTCATGTCTTCAATGGCTGTCATTTAGGACGGAACAAGACAGTCAATAAGATTTCAGAACGTTATTATTGGGTTGGAATTGTTAAAGATGTTTCTGAATATGTCAAACAATGCAAAGAATGTCAGCATCAAAACAAAAAGACTACGAAATCTTCCCATGAAATGATTCCCGTTTCGGTACCTTATAAAAGAATCTGGAGTAAGATTGGTATTGACCTCATTGGTCCTTTCATGAAAGATGATAAGACTCCACTTTCCAGTATGGGATACAAGTATGTTACTTTTATATAATAATATTGTACCGTCCTTACTTTATTTGTTCTATCATAGAAAGTCATATTTTATTATTTTTCCTTTTATTTTTACATTTGATTACATTTTTTAATTGCGTGGTACATTCAAAAGTTGATAGCTACAATGCTACCACTGCATAATGAAGAAGATAATGGGATGTGGAATAAGTGCACGCGACGCAGCCCGCATAAACAAAGCAGCAATTTAAGAAAAACCGCAATGTTCGTATTTGTTATCCCTTAATATTAGTAAAATGCATCTGGCGTGCGTGGTTTAAAATATCATAGGAGATGCTGTATAAAAAATAAATAGAACCATAAAATGATATAAAGAGTATATTTGAATACGATGGCCAAATCAAATTTCACTTTTCCATTTCAATAACATTTATTCTTAATTTTGATAGTTTTCGAATATAAATTTGCATTTTTTAAGATTTTAATTTTATTGCAGGTATGTCCTTACCATCATGGACTATACATCGAAATGGCCGGAAGCATATCCATTGTTTTCAAAAACGGGGGCAGAGGTAGCTGAAAAGATTGTGGACACCATTTACAGATTTGGAGTGTGCAACGAGATTGTGTCCGACTGTGGAGGGGAGTTCAACAATAAGATCATGAAAAGTTTGGAACAGAAATACAACATCAAACACATAACTACATCTCCATATCACCCACAAGGTAACGGGATGGTGGAAAAGTTTAACTCTACGCTGAAATCCATGATTAACAAGACAGTTGATAATGACAGTGAAAATTGGCATCTATATCTTCAAAAAACTCTCTTTGCATACAGAACTTCTGTACATGAAAGTACGAAAATCACGCCCTTTGAAGCAATGTATGTGAGAAAGCCAGTACTGCCAAATGAGATGATGTTCGGCGAAACCAGTAATTCTGCCAGCATTGAAATTAATGACGGCGATGTTCGACAACAAGTGCACAACCTGGTAGCAACCAAAGATGTCAACGAGGAAAATATAAAAACCAACGTGGATAAAGCGCAGACCGTTCAAAAAAGGAGCTATGATCGCAGACGAAATGTTATGTGCAAAACATTCTCGGTAGGAGATAAAGTACTTTTGAAGAACTTTAGAAGGAAACATGGAATGGGGACTGTGCACCAAATACGGTACACAGGACCTTATGAGATAATGACATATTGTGGAAAAGGAAATTATAAGTTATGTGACGTTAAAACTAAAAAACTCGCAGGACCTTATAATACATCATCTCTGAAACCATATTTCGAAGAGGATCCTAATGACCAAGGTGCAACTGCAACACAAGAACTTGATACATCAGAAGACGAAGTAATTCAACCCAGTGGTAAATGCCTGTCTATTCCATCTAGTGATGATGACCAAAATATGGACCCGATTTCCTTCTTTGACATGCCACTTTCCGTCCCAGAACCAACTCTAGATGAATCAGATGAAGACGACGAACAATCCAATCAAGAAAGCCTTAGCACACCACGTCCAAAAAGAATTAGGAAGGACGTTAAAAGAAACAGTTTTGAATACTATTGATGTAATAAAATAAAAAATATGATAGTTCCTGCATTTTATTTTGATATTGAATTTTGATGCACAATGGTATTTTTTGTTCTAAGCTAACAATTTCTAGCTTATTATTCTTCTTGATTAAGAGATGATAATTCGGATATTATTACACGAAGAGGTCTTCTTCGTTTAATTTTATCCGGATTTTATTTCTCAAGCTAGGAGACAATTTGCTAGGAAATTGTTTCTGGAGGAAAAAAAATACCAGTAAATACTTTCCAGCGGAATATATCTCACACCGGATAAAAAAAACCGTTACACAATCCTTAGCGCAATAGTATAGAGGTCAGTGTTGATAGACGCTCCCTCTGGTGATAGTTTGAATTAAAATAAATAAAAAGTTAAGCTATCCCATGCTCGAAAGACTCAGCTATTCAGACATATAAGTTTAATTACATTTACTGTTTCCACGCCCGAGTTTACTCGCGTTTTTCACGGCGAAGACTCTGTTATTTTGGCCAATTTGTTATGTATAACAGGGTGATTCATATCTCTTTAGTTTAAATTTTCTCAGATATGTAATAGGACAATTTAAATACCTGCATTGTAGTAGGTAGTAAAAAGCTGCAAGTTATCGACTCGGCTAAAGGTTTAAATCATTAGCTCATTTGGTAACGAGCTGGCTAGTCACCGGGGAGACCCGGAGTCAGAGTGGATCCTCATTATCAGGCTCAAACTTATTACATTTATTAGGTAATCAGCCCCTCTAAGTCGAATACATATGCTTTGTTTTTATTATTTGAAAAACAATAGAAGCCCCAGACTGTGTTGAACTTGAAAGTTGACATTATTTTCTTCTTCCAGTATGGATCTGAATACAAAACCCTGTATAATCATTTGTTATTTAAAGCAATTATTTATGTTTACCGTCATATCTCACACCATCTACTGGTATATAAAGTTTATTTTCACATTTTTCCTGCATTTCAATACCACATTTGATTCAACCGCCATCTGTGTTTATTTACATTATAGGTCAAGGTGAGTCTAAATTTGCATGTACTTCCGGTGGAAAAAGTAAACCACGTGCAGCAAAATTTTTGAGAAGGTATAAAATAGCAAGGTGAGACCGGGTTTTTAGCTGGCGTCCGTCGTGAACTTTTCTTTGAAAATCTTCTTCTTCTTCTTTCCTCTATATCCTCCTCCATTAGTTGGAGTACCCACATTAATCTGTGGTTTAATCTTCTCCTCTGAACTGCTGAAACTACTGAAGGGATTGCTTTGAAACTTTGCACACTTCTTCTCTGGGGTGGGGGATGTCCTTTACAAAGATTCCACAAATGGTGACTACCGACCAAAAAACATACATGAGGTAACATAAGGTATGAGAGTCTATAAGTATAGTCCAGTCAAAAAATGTAAAGAGCTTTGAAATAGCCCTAGACAAATTCTTGGAAAACCAAGAAGTCAAATACGATTTCACAAAGGACCTGGACATCCATGCAAGACCAGGAAGTTGCATGCAAAAGGGCATAGCAAAAAAACAACCTCAGAGATGGACATAGGGGCCTCAGAAGGCCTGCGTCCATAATCGATCCTAAAGTATAAAAATGAAAAGCTCTACAAAAGTCTCTATTGAGTCGAAGTTGTCAGATGACCCTTTAATGGTGAAAAATTAGATTTTTTTCATGTTTTTGGCCTAAAGAATGAAACCTGTAGCATTCATGTGACGGATCTGTGATGACAAAACTGGAGATTTTGATTTTTATGGCTGGAGATTGGACAAAAAGGCAGGAGATTTTCAATGCTCATTAAAATTGCATTTCAATGTCAAATCAGGGCACTAGCGTTTCTCAGTATACCTGGCTTTACTACATGTAATTAATATCCACTGTTTAAGGTAAAAATTAAAAAAAATTATATTCCCCATTCATTCCAATGTAATATACCTACTGTAATGGAGAACAATTCTTGCAAATGGGAGATAACTCACTAGTTACGGAAATAGGGAATAGCAGATAGAGAAAAGCTGTTGCTTCCTTAAACCTTAAACTTATTGAGCTTTACAAAAGTCTCCATTTAGGTTGAGGATGTCAGATGACCCCAGATGACCTATTGCAGATAGAGAAAAGCTGTTGCTTGCTTAAACATTCATCTCATTTAGCTATACAAAAGTCTTCATAGGGTTGACATCAAGACCAGGTGAGCGATTTTGGGCTCCTGGGAGCCTCTTGTTAATGATCCTAGAATTAAAAGCTAGATTCTGATTTGTAAATTCAATAATGTAAGATTAGCATATAACAATATGTACAAAAAAATGTATAACAGCATGAACATTAAGGGTGTAAAGAGATCTTAAGATTGCCTAGTCCATGTAGTAATCAAACTACTTGTAAAACACAAGCATTCTAATCTTTATTGTCCAAATGTCAATAGATTAACACTAATTTAACTAGTGTTTATTCCATGTGTTATAACACTAATATTATCATAAATATGCATAAATGATTCTCAAAAATTCTTTTCTTGTGCCTTTTTGGAACCAGAAGCCTTATTTTCCTTGTCTCTTTACTTAGATTTTATAAATGACAGAGTCAGTGCTAGTTATTGGTAGTGGTGGAAGAGAGCATGTGTTGTCATGGAAACTGTCAAGTTCACCAAAGGTCAAGCATGTTTATGTTGCTCCAGGCAATGGTGGGACAGAGAATTCAGAAAAGATAGAAAATGTCAGTAAGTATAGAAACATTTGGTAAGGTCGCTGACTAAATTATGAGACATATTTTATTTTGTTCTACAAAAGATAACATATACCTTTAAGATGTAAATTAGTGTTAAGATAAGCTTTATAACTGGGTTATTTTTAAACAATAATCAGTCAACAGAGAAGCAGGATAAAAAAATGATGGAGGAATGTCCTTCATGTTCTTGTAAGCACTTTTACGCCTTCAGTTATTAACAGATTTTTATATGACCGCACAAAAATTTGTAGTCGTATAATGTTATTAGATAAATTGATATTCATACATTTGACCAGTTTATAATTCAGTACTGTAGAATATTTATGTAAAAGTTATTTCCTTTTTATCAGAAAATTCAAGTCTGAGCTAGGGAACTAGTATCTTTCAATTTTGTAATACAAATATCTTTATTGCTAGTTTTCTGTGGAGTTAGATATTGATGGGGAGTGGTTATTGAAGCATTGACAATATTGAACTACATGCAAATATTTTGCCCAAAACAAAATTTCTAATTCAGAGAATCACACATTTTAGCTAGGATAGAAAAAAATAATTGAAGTGATTGACTTTTATAAACTTAATCAATTGTCATGTAAATTTTAGTGTATAGTTTGGTACATGGTCATTTAACATGTTTAATCTCAATATTTTTATTCAACAAATCTAAATTTTGAACATGCCTAAATGTTTTTCTATTTTTTAGTTATAAACATTAAAGAGCACCAAGAAGTTGTGAGTTTCTGTAAGGACAAGAGTATATCTTTAGTGGTGGTAGGACCCGAGGACCCATTAGCTGCTGGGATTTCTGATGTATTAAATGAACAGGGTAAGAGAGCAAAACTGATGCTAGAGTTTTAAGATAGAACATACAGTTGTTCAGTTGGACCATTCTTCTGTTTGTCCATTGATTACCTTTAAAAAAATTCACAAATTTAAATTAAGAAAGATTCTTTGAAAACATTACCTGATATCTTCATGAAACTTTGTACAATATAAAGGTGTAGAAAATGTTCAGAATTGTCAAAGTGATACTTAATATCCATATAACCTGCAATCTTTTCAATTTCAGTCTTGAAGACTTATTTTTACATATAAGAAAGGGGTGATTAGAAAAAGTTTTTTTTCAAGGAAACTAAATACTAGTTAATGGTTAGTACTGTCTAACCATTTCCCAAATATTTTTGGGCTATTTTTCTTCTTTGCATATATTTCTTCTTTATAAAGATAATGTCAGGAATAAGGTGGGTATGCTGATGTTAGAATTTCAGACTTTGATTGTTACGCTTTAAACTTTTGTTTTGTAACGTTTAGGCCTTGTACTTCTATACAATTACCATTCGAATACAACATTCAACATCAAAGCCGTCTTTCCTTCTTTCCACATCACACTTACAGATAATATAATAAATTTTCTAAAACTTTATTCTCTTCAAAGGTATCAAATGTTTTGGCCCTAGTGCCGCAGCAGCCCAAATAGAAGCCAGTAAGAGTTGGTCCAAAGACTTCATGGCTAGACATGCCATACCTACTGCCCGTTTCCAGACTTTTAATGATCCTGAAGCAGCTATAAAGCACATAAATACGTAATTATCATTTTATTGATTTTTGAATAAAATGAAACAGTTCGATTTATGGTATGGACTGTAATTTAGTATGTCTTTCCTGAAAAAAAAGTTTTCTTTTCATTAATTCAGTCAAGACCAAAGAAACTACCAGTGAGATGTATTATATTTATCAGATTTTTGTTCTCTTATTGAGAGAAAAAGGAAAATTACAGTGGTGGATCCTGACCCTGGGCAGGGCATGGGCTCACAATGCTCCAAAGGTTCCTCTTTAGTCAACCAAAATAATTTCATCAGGGGAAATTCACCTATGTAAAAAAACTTTACGTCTATACTAGGAATTCTATAGATTGTTCCTGGCTCTTGTAAATGTAGCTTTAAGTAACCCAGTTTTGCTGTATTAAGGTATTATAAGAATCTTAAGATGTAAATTTACTGAATGCTTTCAAACATCTCATAAGATATCTTCACATGCTATATATGTATGTTTTAGTGCCAGCTATAAGGCTCTTGTTGTAAAGGCTAGTGGTCTATCTGCTGGTAAAGGTGTTGTAGTAGCCAGGACTAAAGCTGAAGCATGCCAGGCTGTTACTGATGTTATGGTGGTATGTATCAATTACATAAAGTATTACTATGCTAATTAAAAGAAAGAAAAGTTTTGTTGTAGACATACATGTACTATAGACAGATAAAAAAATAGAACATTGTAAGGAAGGTGTATTTGTTTGTTTGACAACTTTTCATCCACTCAATATTTGTAGAAAAATAACTGTGTAATTGTACAATTACTGCAAGACCATTGACTCTGACATGCAAAGTATTTATAAAAATAGCATAAGAATTTAGATACTGTGGATGCATTTATTTTCGTGGATACCAATTTTTGTGGTTTGATGAAAAATTGTCAGTTTGTGGTTCTGTAGTTTGCAACATGCAAACCAATATAAATACATATCTCTTTTTCGTGAAGTGTCAAATTTCCTGTGTTAAGACCACACACGAAAACCAAGAAAATTAATACCCCATGGATAATAATGAAACCACAGTACATGAAGCTATGAAGTATACTTTCCTAAGCCTCCACAAAGATGTGAAATCTTTTATTCTGGCAGAAATTTACCGTACAAATTAGCTAAAGAATTAAGTTATTGATGCACCTGACATGCACTTCCCTTCATCCATTTTTCATGAAAAAAAACCTAAATTTTTCTCCATGTACCCCGATTTAGTTATGAATACGTCAAGAACTTAGAATTATTGTCCACTTTTCATTGCAATGTGTTTTGATAAAGAATATCTTATATTTAATGCATAAAGTTTAGTTTACAATGATGGATTTGTGTCTGTTTTTCTTTTATTTTCAGAACAAATGTTTTGGATCTGCAGGAGATTGTGTAGTTGTAGAAGAATTTTTAGAAGGAGAGGAAGTATCTGTAGGTTTCTTATATGAGGATTGTTTGATAGTTTTGTCTCTTTCATTTTTGTGGGGAGACATTGTGTTTATCCTCTCTGTCTGTCTGTCTGTCCACAACAAAGTTATTCTGATAAACTCCTTTGAAACAACTCAACAGAATTTAATGACACTAGATATATATAGCTAGAACACCATTTGTAGTTGTGCATTTTACCAGGAAATTTTTAGCCTTAAATTTTTGTGGGAGAGAAAGAGGCAAAGAGGCACCAATGGGGCATTCTGGTGTCAAAAGTCAGAAAGGGCAACAACAAAACCAGTAAACACAAACAAGAACAGCACAAGGAAACACAAAGCATAAAAAACACAAAATAAACCAAACAGAAATCAACAACGCAAACTCAAGTCGTAACAAGAATGAACTCAGATGCTCTGGAAGAGTAAGCAGTTCCTGGGAGTTGTACCCCTTTTTGAAAATCTGCATTAATCATGGTTTCTGCTCACTCTTGTGCAAATACTCAACCAAAATTTTGTGAAACTTTACTGTCAGGTTTGTGCTTGCGTACATGTTTATTTCTTTTCCTGTACATGTATCTTCAAAACACACGTACTAACAATACATCATCACACTTATTAAGCATTTTAAAATAAAGGCACAACACTGGCTGTGATGATCAGCTGTGTATATTAGGTCCACATGTTTCACTTCAAGACTAATTAAACAATTGTAAAGCCAATGATAAAAGAAGTTGAAACAAATAAATGGCAAGTGTGGCAGGTCAATATATAATGAGATGCTGAATTGCTGTGTAGGACACAGTACATTGCATTGATGAAAATTTTTGTAAAATATACAGCTTAAGTATCTTAAATTCTTACCTGCTATGTTTTTTGCAATTTGAACAGAAAATTGATACATGTATGATGCAAGGGATTCATAACAAATCTCGTATTCTCATTTATAGTAAAGAATTTCTGAAAGAAACTTTTATTTGTTCTTTACAGGTGTTAGCCTTCTGTGATGGGAACACTGTAGCATTGATGCCACCAGCTCAGGACCACAAACAGCTAAATGAAGGTGACCATGGACCAAATACAGGAGGCATGGGGGCCATATGTCCTTACCCACAGGTAAATACAAGGGGACCATGGACCAAATACAGGAGGCATGGGGGCCATATGTCCTTACCCACAGGTAAATACGAGGGGACCATGGATCAAATACAGGAGGCATGGGGGCCATATGTCCTTACCCACAGGTAAATACGAGGGGACCATGGACCAAAAACAGGAGGCATGGGGGCCATATGTCCTTACCCACAGGTAAATACAAGGAGACCATGGACCAAATACAGGAGTTATGGGGGCCATATGTCCTTACCCACAGGTAAATACAAGGAGACCATTGATCAAATACAGGAGGCATGGGGGCCATATGTCCTTATCCACAGGTAAATACAAGGAGACCATTGATCAAATACAGGAGTTATGGGGGCCATATGTCCTTATCCACAGGTAAATACAAGGAGACCATTGATCAAATACAGGAGGCATGGGGCCATTTGTCCTTACCCACAGGTAAATACAAGGAGACCATTGATCAAATACAGGAGGCATGGGGGCCATATGTCCTTATCTACAGGTAAATACAAGGAGACCATTGATCAAATACAGGGGGCATGGGGCCATTTGTCCTTACCCACAGGTAAATACAAGGAGACCATTGATCAAATAAAGGAGGCATTGGGGCCATTTGTCCTTACCCACAGGTAAATACAAGGAGACCATTGATCAAATACAGGAGGCATGGGGGCCATTTGTCCTTACCCACAGGTAAATACAAGGAGACCATTGATCAAATACAGGAGGCATGGGGGCCATATGTCCTTACCCACAGGTAAATACAAGGAGACCATTGATCAAATACAGGAGGCATGGGGGCCATATGTCCTTACCCACAGGTAAATACAAGGGGACCATGGACCAAATACAGGAGGCATGGGGGCCATATGTCCTTATCCACAGGTAAATACAAGGAGACCATGGACCAAATACAGGAGTTATGGGGGCCATTCGTCCTTACCCACAGGTAAATACAAGGAGACCATTGATCAAATACAGGGGGCATGGGGCCATTTGTCCTTACCCACAGGTAAATACAAGGAGACCATGGACCAAATACAGGAGGCATGGGGGCCATTCGTCCTTACCCACAGGTAATTGCAAAGGACAATGAATATAATATTAAAGGCCCATGTTTGACTTTGAAAATTTGTTTGTAAATCAAACTCCTCCAGATATATTACATTACATGTACTTTTGATGATGTTTTGTTTTTCTTAAAAAAAAACTGAACTTAATTTAAGTATTAAATCAAGAGAGTACATATTATATTTCTATTATCTTTTATTTTTTACTGATTTTGTATCCCCATCAGATTTCCAAAGAAGAATTACAATTTATAGAAAAAGAAATCATACAAAAAACAGTGAATGGATTGAAATCTGAAGGAAAGATGTATAAAGGTAGGATTTATGTTTGTTTAGGAATTTATCAGTCTGAAAGAAAACAGGTGAAAATATGCTTATTCTTGTCAATGAAACGGAAATGTCATTCATGTTACCACTCAAGAAGGCCTTGGAGTATTCCACTTAAAAATCTATGAAAGAACAAAAATCTATGAAAGTTGGAAATTGATCAATTTCTTTAAACAAGAAGTAGATACTGTAACAAAAGTTAAAAAGAAAGAGAAAAAAAATATACAAAGTTTGAATGTTGCTTGCTACAAGATGCATAACAACACATATATATATATATATTGGAATCACTTTTATGCTACACATATTTTCCCCCTTGGTTATATAGCCTCCTGTGGGACAATAATTCAGTTTAGCATAATTAATATCTTATTGTACAGGCAACTACAATCTGCAATTAATTTTAGTTTTATTAAATTATGAAATGAATTGATTCTCCGTCAATTATATTAGGGCAGTTCTAGATCTTAGTATCTTAGTCAAAGACATGTGACAGGTTTTGTTAGCATAGTGCTTATATTTTCATGTTCTTTAATTGTAAACAGATCTTATGCAAACAGATAGTTGACTGAACAACCAACTTAAAAAATAAATTTCGCCAAAAAAAATCAAAATTTAATTTGTAATAAACAATAACTTGTTTTAATAATAAAAAAAATCACCTGCTTTATTAAATTACAATTTGTTAATGCAGCTATCTTTTTTCACAGGAGCTTTATATACAGGTCTGATGTTGACAGATGAGGGACCAAAAGTATTAGAATTCAACTGTAGATTTGGTGACCCAGAAACCCAGGTTAGTATGGACTTCTGGTGAAAAATTCATGTATATGAGAGAACAGATGAAGTTGAACTACTGATCTAAAATATAAATGAAAATATGAAACTAATGATAGAATTCAAGGGCCAAAGGTCCATTGGGCAATGATATGTAATGAAACTTATAGTTATTCTAGTTGTTAAACAATCTTACTTTTGCATTGGGTAGTTATAATTATACTTCTCAGCATAGAAAAAAAAGCTATGCCGAGCACAGTCAAGTTGAACCCTGTCTGTTGGAGGCCCAATATGGATAGTCTATTGCTTTAGTCACATGCAGCCCATGGTGGACTTACAAAGCATTTTGATATGTGCATTCTGTGGTGGACTTTGAAATGCATATTTGACACAAATATATTTACATCAAAATTTAATAGAAAAAGCCATATTTATATATCAATTGACGCTCATTTTAGCCCCTTTTGACCCTTTTTTCTAAAACTGTAGGGGCCACAAACTTTAAGTACAATACCAACCTTCCTTAAATGGTAACAAACATCATATCAAAATTCTAAAACAATTGGTCAACATTTATTCAAGTTATTGCACGGAAACCGTTGTATAAAATTTTTTATCACAATATATGGATGTGTTTCATCAAAATTTATGAACACAATGATTTGTTCTTAATTTCTTTTTAGTCCATATTAACAGTTTTGGAACACAATTTTATGTCAAGAGCTGTCTGTCATTTTACACAGTTTCCATGATGAAATTCTTTACATTTCAGACCACAATTGAAATCTAATTTGTATGACCTCTGCTTGTCATGTGTGGAGGCCTATCTCTCCCAGCATATGTTTTTTTACCCTTTATGTACACATTGTAGACTTCTTATTTCAGACAATATTACCACTATTGGAATCAGATTTTTATGACATCTGCTTGTCTTGTGTGGAGGGAGATCTTTCCCAACACATGCCAGTGTTTAGTCAAGATCAGCATGTGGCTGGAGTGGTGGTAGTCAGTGGGGGATATCCTGGATCTTATCCAAAGGGCTTGTCTATATCAGGTAACATAAAAAGAAGGAGGTTTGCTCCAGATTGATTTTGCATATATTACTGTAGGAATGAACGCTAAAACAAAAAATGTACCTTCTTGAAAATGAAGACTTGAAATAGAAAAGTTTTCTCATGAAAATAGAAAAACCTTATTAATGTTTTAAAATTGAAAATCAATCATTGTCCTATTCTATATTGGATGTTCAGTTAAAAAATTACAAATGTAAGATTACAGACTGATTAGAGAGTAAACTAGCATCTGACAGGACTTTACCCACAGCAATTATGTCTCCCCCCACTTTTGTGGGGAGACACATTGTTTTTGTCCTCTCCGTCTGTCTGTCCATCATAAAGTTTGTCATCGCAACTCCTCTTAAACTACTGAACCGAATTCAATGAAACTTGATATATAAGAAGGACACCATATTTAGTTGTGCATCTTACGAGGAAATTTTGATCCTCAAATTATTGTGGGAGTAATGGCCCTTTTAACCTAGCAATTTGCTTAAAATCCTCATTTATCATCTGGTCTGCAAAACTCCTCTGAAACTACTGAACCAAATTCAACAAAACTTGGTATATGGGAAGGACACCATATGTATTTGTGCATATTACAAGGAAAATTTGATCCCCAAAATTTTGTAGTTATGGCCTTTTGAATTTAGAACTTTTTGGAGGAAACAGAGGGGGGACATAGTTTTTGAAGGCAAAAACACACTTTAATGTTATTTATGTGATAACAAATGAATAAGCTTTCTAATTAGCATCTGAATGAATAAGATAGAGAAGTTTTAAGGAAATTAATATCATGAACTGCATATTCTAGGTATTGATGTTGCTGAGAAAACTGGTTTACAAATATTCCATGCTGGAACCAGTAGGAAAGATGGCTCCTTGATTACCAGTGGAGGTAGAGTGCTTGTTGTGGTTGCTATGGACAGGTCATTGAGAAGGGCATGTGAGAGGGCTACAGATGGGGCCAAATTTATCCAGTTTGAAAACTGCTTCTACAGAAATGATATTGGATACAGAGTACTAACAAGGCATGCCATTATGATAATCTGAATTAGAAGAAAAAGTTAATTTGCAAATGGTTAAAATCTTTTTTCAATGTTTAAATTCTTTTTGCAAATTAAAGCCTTGAATGATGTTTTCTTTTGATATCAAACCATCACTAATAGTTATTATACCCCCCACTTCAAAAGTTGGGGGTATATAGTGATAGGGGTGTCCGTCCGTCCTTCCATCTGTTCCTTCCGTTACACTTCAGGGTACCCATCTCTTATCCGCAACTCCTCCTAAACCCCTTGATGGATTTTCATGAAACTTACACACAATCTTTGTGACATAATGTAGATGTGCACCTACTATTTTAAAATTTGATCAGAATGATTTTTGGGATTTCCCATAGCAAAACATTGACTTAGTCATTCGACTACATGGGGGTGCCCATCTCTTATCCGCAACTCCTCCTAAACCCCTTGATGGATATTCATGAAACTTACACACAATCTTTGTGACATAATGTAGATGTGCACCTACTATTTTAAAATTTGATCAGAACGATTTTTGGGGTTTCCCATAGCAAAACATTGACTTAGCCATTCGACTACATGGGGGTACCCATCTCTTATCCACAACTCCTCCTAAACCCCTTGATGGATTTACATGAAACTTACACACAATCTTTGTGACATAATGTAGATGCGCAACTACTATTTTAAAATTTGATCAGAACGATTTTGGGGGTTTCCCATAGCAAAACATGGACTTAACCATTCAACTACATGGGGGTACCCACTCCTCCTAAACCCCTTTATGGATTTTCATGAAACTTACACACAATTGTTTTGACAAAATGTAGATGTGCATCTACTATTTTAGAATTTGATCAGAATGATTTTATGGGTTTCCCATAGCAAAACATGGACTTAGCCATTCGACTACATGGGGGTACCCTTTTCTTATCCGCAACTCCTCCTAAACCCCTTGATGGATTGTCATTAAACTTTTACACAATCTTTGTAACATAATGTAGATGTGCACCTACTATTTGAAAGTTTGATCAGAATGATTTTATGGGTTTCCCATAGCAAAACATGGACTTAGCCATTCGACTACATGGGGTGCCCATCTCTTATCTGCAACTCCTCCTAAACCCCTTGATGGATTTTCATGAAACTTGCACACAATCTTTGTGACATAATGTAGATGTGCATCTCCCATTTTAAATTTTTTTCTGATTAATTTTTTTTGGGGGTGGGGGTATTTATTTGTGAGCTGCAGCTCACAGTTTTTCTAGTTTTTGATTGATATTTGCTATTAGTGGAAGGACATCTTTTCTTCTGTATAAAGATTTTTTTACTGAGTTCTCTTATGCTACATGAGTTTGCAATACTCACAAACTTAAAACTCAAATAAGTTTATAGCTACATTGTGTAGTGTAGCAAATCTAGTATAAAACTAGTCTTAAACTAACATAGATTTTTTAATTTTCTGGATAAATTTACCTTTCTTGGAACATTGATTTTTTTCTAGATACAATACATGAACAATAAGTTTCCCTCTCTTCATTGATTTTTAGGAATCGTCTACAACTCCAGATGACATACAGTGATGCAGGTGTTAACATTGAGACTGGTAATGACCTGGTACAAGCCATCAAACCATTAGCTAAATCTACAATGAGACCAGGATGTGATGCCATGCTGGGAGGATTTGGGGCCTTGTTTGATCTGAAGGCTGCTGGATTCATAGACCCTGTCCTGGTCTCAGGGACTGATGGAGTGGGGACTAAACTGAAGGTTAGGATTGATTGTTGGATTGAAGGACCCTGTTCTGGTTCAAGGGCAGATAGGTTGATAGCATGATGACAAAGTACAGGATAATTTTTTCAAGCCATTGTCATTTTTTTGATATTTCTTGTATTCTTACATATAGTCTGTGTGGATCCCTCTGAAACTGCATAGTAATATCTTACAACACTAATGTGATGATTACAGATTTTGGAAAAAAGTACTCTAATGCATCAAATGACATGCATTAAGGAAAATGTATCAACTTGTACAAAAAAGTATTTAATCCCATCAGTAAATTTAATACTCAAAAATGAAAATCATAAATGAAATACAACATGTAAGTATTTCCTTTGAAATCATGTTTTTACCCCTAATGAAAATGTATTGCAGATTGCAAAAGATTTTGGTTGTCATGATACCATAGGAATTGACTTGGTTGCTATGTGTGTTAATGACATCCTAGCTCATGGAGCTGAGCCACTGTTCTTCTTGGACTATTTTTCCACGGGAAGATTAAGTGTTTCCATGGCAACAGATGTCATTTCTGGAATCACCAAAGGTTGTAAGATGGCAGGATGTGCATTAGCAGGTAGTCATGTTTATCATCTCGATTTCTTTTCAAGAGGAAATATCAATTTCAAATAATATATTCTGATTATTTTTCCTTTTAAGAAATATGTGGAGATATGTAACTCAAAAAAAGAATCTAATAGAAAAATGATATGAGAGTAAATCTGTTACTGTAAGTGAAGCACATATATATGATAGGAAGACACAATAATTAGAATTAAGAAGGGGGTGTCAATAATTTGATGCAAGAGTCTCACGCCAGTTGCATGACACTTGACAGGTCTGTGTCTGTTCTCTGTACATTTATTTCTTGAATAGCCGTAAGAATGGCCATGTATGCTTGTTATTATTGGCATTTATCATTTATAATGATACATTATTACAACTTTGTAGGTGGAGAAACAGCAGAAATGCCTGGCATGTACACAGGAAGTGAGTATGATCTGGCTGGCTTCGCTGTAGGAGCTGTAGAAAGGTCACTTATCTTACCCAGGCTAGATCAGGTGACAACAGACTGTGTTTTGATTGGTCTTCCATCCAGTGGTCTCCATAGCAATGGGTTCAGCTTGGTCAGAAAGGTCATCAAGAAGCTGGAACTGACCTATGATATGCCATGCCCATTCCAGCCAGGCTCCACATTAGGTAATTATAGTCCTCTTCCAGAAGCAAACATGAATAATTTGACAGTTATTAATGTTAACATGCTAAACTCCTGTAATGAACTCTTGACAGGTATGATATGATATGATTATGATACCTGGGGGAAATGGAATTCAAAAGGTGGGATTGTGCATAATACTTCTTTTTAAAACAATCCCAGATAATTGTTGAGTTGAAATAACCAATACAAAAAATAACAGCAATTCTGTTTTTTGCATGTTTTTTTTCACAATTTTATTAAACTAAAAGTTCAAACTTAGTAGTTCCAACTTTGTAATTGCTATCTTATTCACCTAGCAATATAAATAAATGTTGATTCTACAAGAGACGTTTCCACGACTGGTCAATATTAAGCAAGTTGATTGTACTAATAGAAATGAATAAGAATACACATTTTCAGTTTTACATGATAGTACAATTTGCTTAAGTTATTTTATATTATAGGTGAAGCTCTACTGACTCCAACAAGAATATATGTGAAAGAGTTATTGCCCCTGATGAAGGATGGCCAGGTCAAGGCCTTTGCTCACATCACTGGTGGAGGTTTAGTGGAGAATGTGGCCAGAGTCCTACCCTCAGAGCTGGCTGCTGTCATTGATGCTACTAAATGGACAGTCCCTCAAGTGTTTGGGTGGCTAGCTGATAAGGTGAATGTTTCAGAAATTTATCACATAGATAGCAGTTCAATACAGTAAATGTAGTAATGGCCCAGGCGAGACAAAACTTAATAAAATACATGTACTTAAGTCTGAGATTATTCTCAACTTATTGGGTTTACTATGGGAGTTGAGAATATTCTCAGACTTAAGTATTTTTTGTGGGGCCGATCCAAGTGTACTTTTTTCCTAGTCGAGTGAAATCCATGAAAAATAGTACAAGAGATGTAATAATAATATGTAAATCAAAGTATGATAATTTCAAACCTTGAACATTAATACAAGCAAAAATAGCATTTAGATTGAATCCACAAAAATTAGAAAACCACAAAAAAATATACCTTTACAGTATCCAGATTGTTGAATGCAAAATATTTTTTCAACTTAGCAAAAAAATTAGACCAATAGGAAGAGAATTTTAGAAAATGATACCTTTTCTAACAAGAAGAGATGTTAATGATAGTTGCAACTCTTGCTATCAATATATCATTTTGATAGAAATATCTAAATTTTCAATGAAATTCATTTAGAAATGAAATAAGATTATTATTGTCCCCCACCGCAACGCGACTGAGGGACCTAGTAATGATCTTCGTCCTTACATGCGTCTGTCACACTTTTGTGAGCGCAACTCCTCTGAGACCACTCAACAGATTTTGATGAAATTTTGTAGGGTTGTTTGTCATGATATGTAGTTGATCATATGGCACCGCCATTTTGATTCAACAAATTTTTAGGAGTTATGGGACTTTATCGACTTTGTTCATTTTAGGTCATAGGAACACTTTGTGAGCGCAACTCCTCTGAGACCGATTAACAGATTTGATGAAATTTTGTTGGATTATTTGTTATGATATGTAGTTGATCATATCGCACCCCCATTTTGATTCAACAAATTTTATAGGAGTTATGGGACTTTATCGACTTTGTTCAGTTAAGGTCATAGCAACACTTTGTGAGCGCAACTCCTCTGAGATCGCTGAACAGATTTTTTTTATGAAATTTTGTAGGATTGTTTGTCATGATATGTAGTTGATCATATCACACTGCCATTTTGATTCAACAAATTTTATAGAAGTTATGGGACTTTATTGACTTTGTTCATTTCATAGGTCATATGAACACTTTGTGAGCACAGATTTTGATGAAATTTGTAGGATGGTTTGTCACGATATGTAGTTGATCATATTGCAATGCAATTTCAATTATTCAATTTTTAGTAAATTTTCAACTTTAATGTGGAGGCGGGAGACATTGGCTACATGTAACAATCTTGCTATCAGTACATTGGTGTTGATTTTTTTTTCATATAGCTGGTAATCCTAATGAAAGAAAATCATTTTTAGATATTATTGTATACACTTTTGTCCATGCTTGAAAAACATCAAATATATACTGGTATATCTTTTTAGGGTAACATAAATGCAAGGGAAATGAGTCGAACCTTTAACTGCGGTATAGGAGGAGTTCTAGTGGTGAACCAGTCAGATTCAGAAACAGTCTTACAGAGGCTTGTGAATAGTGGGTTAGAGGCTAGTGTGATAGGAGCAATACAAGAAAGACAAGGTAATATTTGAATTGTTTAAAAATTATACGGGGATGTTTTAAAAAAGCTTTAAGCTTTTTAACAGTTGAGAGGTCTTCCTGTTACTTAGAGCAAAATGGTCAACAGTCAATGAATCAAGTGTATTGTTATAGTTTCACAGTTTTAAAAACTTTATCATTTAACATACATATTGTCATTGAAAAATAAAAAAAAAACATTAGATGTTTTTTTTTTTTCAATTTACGATATGCAAGGAGTAAATTTATAGTGATGAGACTTAATGATCAGGGACCACATGATATTCATAATCTCCAGTCATGCTGACTTAAGTAATGGCTTGCCAAATCAGAAAGTTTTTTGCTTATGGTATATTTTCTATGATAATGTTTTATTGTATTTGTATACCTTAGATTCATCTGCAATATTACCTCATAGAAGTAAAATATGATGTTTGAATTCTGTAGTTTTAGACTAGTACTTACTCAATGCTATTGTTGTTTCTGACAGATAAAGCAGTAGTTATAGAGAACCTAGTGGAAGCATTAGATAATACCTGGCCTAGAACACCAGTTCTACTCCAGAGGAAAAAAGTGGCTGTACTCATATCTGGATCTGGTAAAATTACTAAAAGAAAGATAATATGATGAGCTCAACGTTACACCAAATAAAATATCCCAAATGAACCTAACAACATTAGAATTAGGATATCAGATCTGACAAGAATTTAAGTAAACTTCAAACATATAGGATAATAAATAATTTCTAAATTTCAAAGGTCACAAAATTAAATAATTACATTTACCGTGCATATAATTAAAATGCAATAATTCTATTGATTAATTGACACCTTAAATCGTCTTTCATACCTTGATGAAATGTCACTCATATCACTTGGCTGTAGCTGGGTCATGACTTTACTATATGCACAACTAAACTTTGTTCTTATCCAGGTAAATTTTCACAACTTGAATTCACATTTGGATATTAATACACAAATAAAAAATACGCAAACAAACACCACAAAGCAAAACAAAAAATCAGAAACAAATTAAAAAACCCATTAAAATGTAATTATAAGAATTGAATGTTTGTATTTTGATGTTTCATAGGTTTGTATAACCGTTGACCGGTCGCACATTTTTTCATGAAGTGCTGGAGCGCTTCATTCAAAACATGCTATGGTCAATGGTTTTACACGCCAATTAAACATCAAAATACAAACATTCAATTCTTAAATGAACACAGGCAGATCCAGATTTTTTTAAAGGGAATAGGGGTTCTGCCTATTGTCTACTGAAGACAAAATGGGGGTTCTAGGTAAATTTTGCAAAAAAAAAATAAATTTTGAACTGCACTTGATCTTCAGCTGAATGTACTAAACTACCACTCCAATAAATGCATGGAAAGGATATCAGTCTTCAACAGTCAAGAAATGTTATCCATTACTGCATTAAAAGTTCATGACTAAGTACACCATAATATTAACCATTTTGAAGTTATCTTTAATGATAGACTAAAATTATACACCCAACTTTTTAGGTACAAACTTACAAGCCTTGATAGATAGCACCACAGAGGAAAATAGTAATAGTGCAGCTGAGATCACTCTTGTTATTTCTAATAAACCTAATGTACAGGGGCTCGTCAGAGCTGAGAAAGCTGGTATTCCAACAAAAGTAAGTCTGACTGTAAGAACGGGAGCTATATTGGAAATTTTGTACACAGAGTTAGCATGATTGATATACCATAACTCCCCTTTTTAGGTAAGTTTTAAGGGGAAAAGGATTGATTTTAAATATAGTACAAATACAGTAATAGTAGGATGTGTGGTAATGTGCACCCTTTTAACAGCTATTAAATAAATGGAAGTGTGAGCTGATCCATTAATAGTGTATAAAGTTTTAAAAACGGATTGTTCCATTTTATGTGTATTGGCTATGATGTCTAATATTTTTGTTTATGGTGTTTATGACAAATTTAATAGCAACCTGAACCTTCAAAAATAGTCTCAAGTAGTGATTTTTCACTTTTACAGTAGGCCAAAATAACAAGTTTTTTTCAATCACAATGATGTGATATTCAATGTGGCGCCACCCCTCGCCCTTCAAAATTATTTTTGAAACATAAAGAAAATAATGTGTTTGTTAAATTTCAGCAAAAATATTTATGGGCCAGGGGTGGCGTCTCTGTCATATTCACAAATAACTAAGTAGAAAATGGCGAAATTTTGCTGAAATTAGCATATTTTTAATTTTAATGTCTTAAAATGACGTCATTGCAACATAATTCAAGAAAACTTTAAAATTGGTTTTGTTTTGTAACAAGCAATTATTCTAGACAAATAAGCCACCATAGCCTAACGGAAAGATGAATTTGAAAATATGACCTGATTTAGGGCCAAAAAAGGAAGTTTCTTGAACCTACTCCTTTATAAACAGAAATAAACAAAAGACTAGAAGCAAAACAAACCATTATGGCACCGACCTTGTTGGTTTTTTTCATTAAAAAAAAATATTTTGAATATGATTTTTAGCTTGCATGAAAGGCGTCTTCATCTGTTAACAATTTTTGAAAAATCTTTTCCTCTGAATTTATTGAACAGAATTAAATGAAACTTGGTATGATTGATCCTAAGGGTGCCATGCAGTTAAGTTGTGTTTCAATTTTTGATCCAATCAAAAATCATGGGTGTCATTTTGCCCTCTAAAATTAAAACAATCACAGTTAGAGAAAAGCTGTGGCGTGCTTTAACCTTCAGTTCTTAACCTTTACAAAAGTTTCCCCTTGGTCGAAGATTTCAGATGACCCCTTTAAGGAGTTTTGGCCCATCAAAGGTAAAAAATGGTGTTTTTTCATGTTTGAAAACTATTGCAGATAGTGAAAAGCTATTGTTTGCTTAAACATTCAAGTCATAGAGCTTAACAAAAGTCTCCACTGGGTCAAAGTTGTCAGATGACCCCTTATAGAAGTTGTAGAAGAGACCCTTATAGCTTAAGGACAAAGTGAGATATTCGGGTTCCTGGTGGCCTCTTGTTTGAAAAATAAATGACTCTCAAGTGAAAGATACAATAACCACAATATCTTAAGTAGTATTATGCTAACTATGATGGAGGGCAAGATGATTAAGACAATCTATTCTGCCAATGGTGCTCCCACACCCCAAAAAAACTGGGGGAAAATGAGATATGTCAAAAGGGAATAGGTGATGTTTACCTCACGACATCAGCAGAAAAGAGATGGTGAAAACCTTTGAAGATTTTGTCCAAAAATGAGTACTGAGAGTGCTTGCAGGTTGGATATCTAAAGAAATCAAAGAATCAACTTGCTGAAAAAATGGATAATCTTTAAATATATATATTTAGGCTTGCGATCTATATTAGCAAAGATTGAAATTTATTCAAAATACATGTTGAAGTAGAAGCTGATCATAACAATAATATTGAAATATTTGTTTAATATTTAGGTTATTCCCCACAAAGATTACAAGAGCAGAGAAGACTTTGATGAAGCTATACATGCCACACTGGTGCATGCTGGGATAGATATTGTCTGTTTAGCAGGATTCATGAGAATATTAACAGGTATTCATTTGAGGAAAGGTTTTAGCTGGATTTTATAAGTGAAAAATCTCATAGTTCGATAAATGGGAGGGGGCAGAGGAGATGAATATTCAATTATCAATCACAGTTTCTTGATATTTAATATGCAGAATTAGCAATTCAGCATGGAATCCTGGTTTTGATATGGCTGAATTCACTTTCAGGTCTTTTGCCCAATAACTTCCTGTTAAAAAACCTTGCCTATTTCTGTCTTTGTTCCATATTTTTTTGGTTATGAAATACAAATCCTTAAAAAAAAGCTGATGGTCAACTTAACTCGCAATAACTGTACCATGGTTAAAAAAAATATATGATAAAAATGGAAACTGCTTTTAAAATTGAATACAAGGAAATGTGTCAAGATGACACTCATGCCCCGCTGGCAAATATCAGTGGACCGGAATGAATCTCAAACTTAGCCTGTAACTCGTCATGGTAGACTGGCATACCAAAATTCTTTTGAATATATGCAAGGATGTTGAAAAAAGTGCTGAAAACTGTTATTTTTACAAAATTTACTAAAATCAAGGGCCGTAATTTAGGTCAAAATCAGTGGACCTGAACAAAACTCAAACTTAACCTGTAACTCGTCATGGTAGACTCACATACCAAAAATATTTTGAATATATGCAAAGATGGACAGACAGAAAAACTATATGCCCCCAAACAAAGTTGGCAGGGCATAAAAATAGGGGTAAGGATTTGATACAAAATGCAAAGTATCAAAGTCTTTTTAAACAAATGTACACACAGAAAAAAAGAAGATATCCATGTTTACACAGCTACCTTTTGTCATTATATATGTAAATCTACCAATATACTTTACTTTACAGGTGGTTTTGTTAAGAAATGGAATGGTAGAATGTTGAATATCCATCCTTCACTTCTGCCATCATTCAAGGGACATAATGCACATGAACAAGTAATCAAGGCTAATGTTAGGATATCAGGATGCACTGTTCATTTTGTAGCGGTAGGTATTGTTTGATTAGAACCCTACTATAATTAGGATTTGTTGTTTTCCAACTTTTGCAGAAGTTGGAGGAAGCTGAGAATTCAGCTATTCATCTTTGGTCTGAACTAGGTTTCTGGGGCATTTCTTTTGAATGCCTTGAAGTTATTTCATGAAACTTGCACACATTAGATGCTTTTAAGTAACATGTAAAAGTCATCTTCTGTTATGCACCAAAATTTTTATAACTGTTTGCTCTGCAATTATACTCAGCAGGCTCTTGATATTTAGCTTTTTTCTATTCAATACATATATGTTTTAATATGATAGTTATTTTTAATCACTTCACAAAGTATGGGGGCTTTATGTGATAACCTATTTTCATTTCCATTTACTGTGGTTTCATTATTATTCGTGGGGTACCAATTTTCATGGTAAAATTTGATACCCCACTAAAAGGAAATTTAACAATGATTTGTATACAGCAGACCTCAGAACCACGAATTTAAGAATCCACGAACTTGTCAATTTCTATCAAACCACGAAAATTGGTACCCACGAAAATGAATGAATCCACAGTATTGACAATTCTGGGTATTTGGTGAGCTTTATAATCAATAGATTACCTCTGTTTATTTCAGGAGGAAGTAGATGGCGGTGCAATCATTGTCCAAGAATCAGTTCCTGTTTACCCTGGAGACACAGAGCAGACGTTATCAGACAGAGTGAAGAATGTAGAACACAAGGCCTTCCCTAAAGCTCTCGAGCTGGTGGCAAGTGAACAGATCACACTAACATCTGATGGGGCTGTTCATTGGAGATAAGATCTTAGGGAGTGAAAAGATTTTGAGTGTATCAAAATGCTTGTACTGTAATCTCAGTTTGTGTGTTATTGATATAGTAATTAAAATTGAATTAATATTGTGAAAAAAATTGACAGTAAGTTGAAGAGATGAGATCAGAACAGTTTCAAAACATATGTATCAGAAAAAAATTATGGTTGTTTGATTTCAACTTATAATACATTAGACTTACAAGAATAATTTAATCAAAAATTGTAGCATGTCTTTATTATAATATGAAATAGGCATTACCTAAACACGAGCACAGCATAATTCTGTAAAATAAATGTAATGTTAACATGTTTAGTGCCATTGTTAACATTGTTTAATGAACGAATAAAAAAGATTTTATTTCGAATCGATGCAGTCAAATAAGATTTGAAATCATCGTAGTTATTTTTTGTTTTGGTTCATTTTCTAGAACGTTCAATTCGGGACGAGATGCTTGGGGCGATTGAACGTTAAATAGAAAAGCAAGAAAAAATCGATTAGATTTGGTTACTACAAAAAAAATGTAGCAACTAATCCGTCATCAGAATATTTTTCTCTTTATACATTATTACATAGATAATTTTTGGAATGCGACTAGCAAAATGGATAATTATTTTCAAATTCACTCCGTTCCTGTAAAATTTGAGAGCCTTTCCGGACCATGAAAAATCAATATCAGCATTAGGCAAATTTCTCGCGGGAACAAATACCGTAGAGCTCTCCGCTCGAGCGGACACTTCGTGCCCGCTTGCGAGCTGTGCTCGCTATTATAGAATTGTTTATGATTCAATTTGTATAAATGTTTGGTTGCCAAAAATTGAAAGTTCAGTATAATATAGATACAGTAATTTTGATGAATTTATAGAAGTTGTAAGAATGTACACTGATTTGACAAATCAATTACATGTATGTATAGGAAACCTATTATCCATGAAAAGTGCTAAATCATGTGCCATAAAAAGTTGTTGATTTATTTACATTTTTGACATACTGTATAGCCTTGAAAAGGCTTATTGTTACTAAGCACCTGATATGTTTAATGTTGTGAAGATCTTAGAACAAACATTTTCTTAGGTATGTAATTTTAATATGTATAGAATACCTGCATCAGGTTGACTTTTGATATTTTTGGCCGGATTTCACGGAGTGAAAAATCCAGGTTATAAAATGGTGAATGTCACTCACCTACTTCCTGTTTAACGAAATCCGGCCAATTTTGACTTTGACAGATTATATTTATACAATCCTGTAGCAAGGATATAAGTTTAAAATGTGTTTAGCTTTTTTTATCCAGTGGTAAAGTTAAGTAAAGAAATTTGTTTATTTACATTTTTTGAGTGGTTGTAAGTTAATTAATGATATACAATCAGAAGGTGCTTTGTGGTACTCCAATCTAATATGTGTTCAATTTATAATACTCAATATTTACACATTTTTATGTTATAATCCTTAGTATTTTGATCTCACAAGTTACAAGTGCCATTATATGAATCTCAAATTATATATTTTTTGTTAAATTTACATGATCTTTATACTAAATAAAACAGCTGAAAGCAAGTACTTGTCTTCTCTGTTTGTTAAATGAAACGTATTGTTTTGTATTCTTGCATGGTTAAGTGGTTTGTTTCGATGTAGATGTCCATACAGACTGAATTTGATAGGACATTCAGTGAACTCTTGATATTTGGATCTTTATCTGATCGTATTGTTATGAGGTTTAAAGGTTCTCTTAAATCTTTCAAAGTTAGAGGTGCATGTTGTGTTTAGGTCTGTTTGTCTTTCCTAAATCAGGACTGCATTCACGCTAAAGTTACTTTTCTATGAAGGAAGAATGCTATCACCATGAAACTTTATAACCATATGCATCTAACAGGGTATGAACAATTTTTGAAATTGAAATTGAAATTAATGTATCTTATCTAGGTATTTCTCCTTGAAGTAAAACTGAAAGACAATTCTCATTCCCATACCACTATGATGCTATACCTACATGTACTCCAAAATGTCCAGTCAGATTTCTGGAAAACATCATATAATCCATACGTTTTCAAAATTTACCAAGTTACTGGTTAAATTAGAAATAATCGTGAAGATAAGTACATCACAGAACAAATCATCTTCACTAGCCAAGGGTTACGATCCGCTATCTCTCATCTTCAGATGAGAGATAGCGGATCGTAACCCTTGGCTAGCGAAGATGAGAACAAATTAAATTACAACAAAGTTCAGAACAAAAAATACATGTTTTGTTCAGAGATGGTTTACTGTAGCTAAAATAAATACATGAAGGGGAGATTCTAAAAAGCATTCATCAGAAAGCTAAATTCAATCTCAGATGATTAAACTTGGTCTTGTGTAAAGAGTCATCTTTGCAAGTCAAGGGTTGTGATCTGCTTAAAACTTATTGGTTGGATTTCACAGAAGGATAAATGGGGGTAATGAAATGGTGAATGTAGGGTGGTGAGTGTCTGGCAGGCAGGGAAATAATTTTTGTCCTGTAATAGGAAATATGGCCATTTTTTACTTTGATTGATTTTCTCTTTATGTGAAGATGAGAGACAGCAGTTTACATCCCTTGGCCAGAGAAGATTGGTTGGGGTTGAGATTATTTCAGTGAATATTTATGGGAATAAAAAAGAAACAAAAATTTCAGTTTAGAGCCTGAGTGAAACATATATTTTATGTTTTTGTTGTTCTAATGTAACTTTATTCAATTTTATAAGAAAGTTTTGGGGTTTAATATCTTTTGGGTGAATGTGAGTCATGCAGGGCAGTCACTTTTAATGGTAGAGGAAATAACTAGCCTTGACTTAACAAACCCAAATAGTTACATATAAGTGTGCAAAATTACAAATACCAAAAACAGTTTTAAATTTGGATATGCTATATATCGATATTTCAAGGAGTAACCTCTCATCAGTAGCATTTAAATCAAAACATTCGAAGGTCAAATCAATTCCTGTTTATGTAAATTACAAAGTGTGACTCCAAACTTGAAACTGAAAAGTAATTGACTACTTATAAATGGTGTGGTATTTATTCTTAGCCCTGTCATATTGTGGAAGGTCTTTCACAATTTCGACCAGTACTTCCTTATGGTGGAATATGGGTACTGTTGCAGTGAAAAAATTAGTCATCACACCAGGTCTTCTGGAACCAAGCTAACACTGGCTGTGATGTGTCATGAGCTGGACAACTCATGGCAAACAGTGAGTCTTTAATAGTTGTCACAGAGAGACATGTCCATATAGACGCATCTCTAAAAATCCACTACAGTATTGTATATGTAGTAGTTAAACAGTCGACTCACACCTTTATGTACAACATACATGAATGTGCCCACTGTTTGTTTTGTTTGTTTGTTTTTTACGGATTAATGCCCTTTTTCCACACACCTGGGTCATATAGGGTGGTCAGTTTTGATGGTTGAGGAAACCAGTGTATCCGGAGGAAACCTTGGGCAGGTTACTGGCAAACCTTATCACATATAGAAGGGGAAATCACTTTTTTGTAAATTTCAAACGGGACTCAAACACCACCTGAGAGGTGATTGGCTAGTGATCAATAGTGTGGTATTTAAACCAACACCTTAGACCTCTCAGCCAGTCTTCCAGAATTCCGACCAGTACCTCCCCGTGGTGGAAGACGGGCCCTGCATCCATCGATTACAAAGGATACTATGGAGCAGCTAACACTGGCGGTGGTGTGTCATGGGCTGGACGACCCATGGCACATAGCGAGTCTTTACCATTTTTGGTAACATAGTCGCTGCAGAGGCTATACAGCCTATAGTCACGACTATAAACACCCATTATCATCACCTCTCGGCCACCCAATTTGCACACTTTCAAAATAATTACATGTACACAGCTTTTAAACCCTTAAGTAAGATTGCTCCGGAGAATCAGACACACTGGACTTTAACTTAATGTTATATTATCTATAAAGTAAGAAGGTAATAAAATTCAATATTCATCAAAAGTTATTCTTTATTATTTTTAATATCAACAATCAAAATCAGTAGCTGAAATATGGGTCATTCTCAAAAAATGTCCTTATTACGTGGCAGTCAAAATATTTCCACGTATAATTGAGTTTAAACAATATCTTTTGTCTTGAGTAAAATATGCACCAAGATGCACTTCTGACATAAACAAATAAACGCTATCTTTAAAAATGACATGACAGCGCAATTTTAAAACTAAAAAATTGACCAAAATCGTCTGTCCTATGAGTATTTTTGTAAGTTAAAAGTCCTTAAAACATATGATAATGTGCAAGTAGACTATGGAAATCATGATGGGTTTTTCTTTGGCCATCTATCTGTCTTATCTATAAAATAAAAAGGGATAGACATCATTGAAAATTTTTTTCTGGCGAATCAAAAAATGTCCCTTCTGAAAATGTCTTTGCTGTTACTGGTAGATAGAATTGAAAATAAATTGTACGTATATCCTTATCAGGCAACGAATAAGGACATAGAAACATCCAAACACATCCATTTATCTAAGTTACAGTTACATTTTTGAGAAAAATTTACATATCTTCATTACAATGTAAAGAATGTAAGCTGAATTGGAGGCGTAATTTTTTTCCTTGTCCATAATGTTACCGTGATATCTCAGAGACTATAGAGGTATGTGGTTGTAGCTGCTATTGTTAAATTTTACATCTTGACCAATCATATCTGAGACCAAAAAGAATGATGGAGACACGATCATTTAATAATTTAAGCAAATAATGTTCCTGTAATTCCCTGATGTTACTGTTCAAAAGTGTAACAGGAAAGACACATTATAAGTAAAAGATTCTTGAATCCGTCTTCTTTGTATATGGCTTCTGATTTAAAAGCGCTAAAATTACTCTAATTACTGATTTTAGTCATATAGAGTGTTCTAAATATATTTTCTTTCTCAGAGTTCATGGTTTAAGTATAATATTTCAACCTGAGAATCGGTAACAGGGGGGACATTTTGACAGTAACAGCTGGGACATTTTTTGTAACATACAGGACATGTTTGTAAAGGTACAACAAATCATCTGGTTTTGCATTATGTTAGTTAGAAAGTGGCACAAATACTTTAATACAACAGCTTAAGATATCGAAACGCAATTGTGTCAATACTTTGGGGAAAAAATTCTTGTATTTGTTGCTAAAATAGTGGTAACATCAGAGACAAATAGCCGGTAACATAGTGGACATTCAGTGAAGTTTAACCAGTCATAAAATGCGATATTTAATGATAAAGATAGCCCATCTACATAATTTATTAGATATTGCCCCAAAACATGTTATTTATTGCATTAAAATAAACATTGATTGTCAAGAAGTCTTTATTTATTGCTATTAGTTGTCCATGATGTTACGCATTGTCCCTGATGTTACCAGTCTAATTTGCTCAATTGTTGTCTAATACATAACCCTCTGAACAATGATATTTTGCAACTGAAACTAGTTAACCTTATTGGTCATCATAATGTCAATGAAGAAGTGAAATGTCATATATTGCATTTGATATGTTAGTTAGTTTTGACCTGTTTGCTGAACTGTTTAAAATCATTGTCTTATGATGCTCTTAAAAACAAATTTTTGAGCTAACCTTTATTTCTGACGCTTGCAAAGTACTTGTTCTGTCCCTATGTGGCAAGTTATGCATGAATTTTTAAATAAAAGATTAAAGCTTTCTTTCATTGCAACGTTTTTTATGTGGTAACATCAAGGACAGCCAAATCAACCCTGAAGGACAATGACTGAAAAAAAAATCAAAATATATTCGATTTGATTTTTACTCTTTGCTTGTTTTGTTTGCTGAAATAATAGAGGATACCAATAAGTAAATTACAAACTTTCTTTCAGCAATTCTAATATTCAAGTTTGCCTACCTCGAAATATAGACATTTTTTGAGAATGACCCATATACAAACAGTCAAAAAATAAATCTTAATTGCACCTTTGTTCATCATATAAACTTTCCTTAAAAAACATAAACATTTTTTTAAGCTTGACAATAAATGATTCAACCCCAACAATTTGTTGAAAAACAATTAATTTACCTAAAGTATTTGAGAAACATTAAGTTGGTATTGAGAATATCTTTTGCTTATTCCTTACAACGAAATAAATTTTGGCTGTAACAGTGTCATAAAATTTCTTTAAAAAATCAACTTTTAACTTGAATGGACAGAATCACTATCTAAAACATATCTTATGGAAATATTATAAATAAAATTTAAGCTAAGTAAGATATTAAAGTAATACCTATTTCTTGCCTTCTGCAACTGTCTCAATTGAGACAAAAACTTATCTTGAGATTCTTTACATAAACATGAAAAATATTTAGCTAAAATTCATTTAGAGCTTAAAAATAAGCACCAGAAATTTGCAAAATTCTTGTTCATATGCAAACTGTATTCCAACTTTGATCTCAATCATCAATAACTGTGGTTTCATTATTAATTGTGGGGTATCAATTTTTCATGGTATTCATGGGTGTCTGTAAAGCAAAAAAATAAGAATCCACAGAAATGTTTACATTAATTAAATTGAGCAACATCTACAAACCAAAATTAATAATCTAATGAATTTTTTTTTTTGGTGAAACCATGAAATTTGATACCCACGGGAATAAATAAATGCACAATATTTTGTTTTTGTATCTCATCTAAAAGACAGTAAACAAAATCAATTCTAAAAGATTTAAATAGGGCATTATTGTCCCACATTCTAAGTCACTTCTTTGTGCAAAAAAGACATTGAACCATATAATATTTTGTTGCTTAAAAAAAAATATGCATAAAATAAACAAAGAAACAATAAAACAATAACTGTACATCAAGATTGTCTTCCACCAGAAAAAATTACCATCATATACATATGTATACACATGATAAATAGTCTTTCATTATTCACATTATAATGGAACAAAATATAAATGATTTTAATGTTTAGCATAATGTTGCATTTTTTTATGGCACAGCAGAATAAACAACAATCAACATATACAAATATAGTAGCAAAATTATTTGGAAGACTTTAACAATTATTTTAAAATTATTCACAGTAACAAAAATTTTCAGAAAAAAATATAATTATTTCATACAAATATAAATGAAACTTTTATCTGCAAACAAATTAAATGTGGTCAACTTTTTAGTACAATAATAAACACCTTTAGTATATCAAGGAATTAGATCAATTTATAATTCCTTGGAAATATTAGCAAAAAGCACCAAATGTCAAATATTTATCACAGACATTTAATACAATGCATGTTCATCTTTGGTGGTAAGACTGTAAATGCCCTGATTGACTCCTTTTTTATAGAACAGTAATAGAGTTCATGGCATAAAACATTAGTATACATGGTTAATGAATCACCTAGAGTTTTTGAGCAAAGATAAATGTGTGCAAATCTATGAACAGGAAAACAGATAATTTTTTTTTATCATGCAAGAAACTATCAACAAATGAAAAAAAAAGAAAAAATATGAAAGAATTGATAGTTTACATGAAAATAATGAATATTTTAAAAATACCTTTAAAGCTAATATTTTAACAAATTAATGATAAAGATTTTTAAAAGATGCTGCAGAGTGATGTTAGATAAAGGATAGTTTAAAAAAAACTATACCGTATGTCTTTTTGCAGGCAAATTAATTTATAAACTGACACCATTCAGAATGCATGAATTGATATCCCACATGTAGTTTTAGTTGTAAATAATGATCTTTATAAATGACAAGATGAAAAAAATGTATAGGATTTCATAGAACTTTTTAAATCATGTGTTATTAATAAAATTGTTGAAACATATTTTCGTTATTTTCATAGGCTTAATATTTGATGCAAAAATGACTTATACAGCTATCACTTATTCTTTTAGCCATGTCTTAGAGATTCAACCTTTATAAGATGTAAGTTAAGGTTTAAAAATAAACCTCTGTTTGTGAGAATTAAATGACATTTTAAGATTTGACCAATTTATAATATAACCAAACAAATCACAAAATTCAAAAAGGGAATGAGTTTTAAAAAGGTTCATAGATTGTTGTGGTTTCATTAAAATATTGAAGTCTTAAGATTTACAATCTCAGACTAACCTAGGAGCACATTTTTCAAAATCCACCTCATCCTACATTATTAAAACAATATGATATCATAATTCTTCACGTAATTTCAAACCTTCTTTTTCTACAGTATCACTACCACTTTTCACACCCTCTAATACATTTGTTTCAACACTGTCTACTACAACTTCAGTTTGGGTTTCATCTGGCTGTGTAACAATGTCTGACTTCTCTACATTGGTTTCTTTGTCAGTCAACTTTGTTTCTTCATGCTCATCTGGTTGTACCCTATCATTAGTCTCTTTATCAGGCACCCCAAACTCCTTGTCTAAGAAGTCACTGCTTGCTTCAAACCCTTCATCCTCCTCTGCCTCTGCGTCAGGCATCAGATTTAACAGTTTCTGAGCCTGTATCCTAGCCAATTCTTTATGGTTCAGGTCCATGGTATACCACATAGCCAGAGCACAGCGCTTTCCCTTGGTTACGGCTTTAACGCCATGTATTTCTGCAGCATTGAATCCTACTAATCTACCACATCTGGGTTTTAGAAGAACCTTAAAGAACAACAATATTTCATTTTTCAATTTAATGTTCCCATGGCTATATACTGTATTTTTTTTATTCAAAGCAAATATTCCATATAAACTAGTTTTGTGATAAAGTTCATTAAGGATGCTTTAGCTCAGGCAGAAAGTATTTTGATCACCACCTATGAATAATGAGGTGAAATGAAATTTCTTCATGCATATTTACATTAAATGTATTTCTTTTATGCAACGTCTCATGACATTCACCAAGACATTCAATCATAGATGCATCTAAAGGTAAATTGGGATGGTTTTGATATGATTTCATTTTGGTTTAATTGGTGCCACACCAGAATGTGCCAAAATTAAACATGCATAAGTTTAGAATGCATAGAAAAAAAGGTGTTAAAAACACTAAGTTGGATATTCCTAACATGCATGTTGAAATATGAAGTCATTCAATAAAGTTGAATGTGAAAAGTGAACATTGAGGATGAAGATACACCAAAAGTCCATTAAAACAACTATATTAAATTTAACTAAAATATCTTGCAAATTATGCATTATCTTTGACTTTACCTCTGGAGTCTTGTTTCCATGTGCAAAGAAAAATTCCCCTCCTTCAAAATCACCATTTAGGTAAACAATCGAGCTGTAAGAAAGACAAATGATTATTAATAAAATTACTTTCACGCTATATTGGCTGATGATTAATCTTGATAAAGTCTTATATTAGCAATTGATGACTAAGTAAGATCAAACAATAAATTTGTATAGCAGACACAGTTCCTCCCAATTCTCCCCATGATAGCATACTTCCTTTATCAATGGTTCAAGGTCTTTGATCCAATGTGACCTTGATATTTGACATATAGACCCCAAAATCATTAGGATCCTTCCTTATCTCACAAGTTTGAATGTGTGAAAGTTTCATGAAAATTTATTAAAGATATTCAAAAGTGACATCTACATAACCAAGAAGAATTAGTTCAAATGCATTACAGGGAAAGACAGATGAAAAGCTGAATTCCACAGGCCCCTGCATTTTGAATCTGAAGGTAAACCTTATTTGGGACAGACAGATAAACTAACATAAACACTTTATGTCCATTACTTTCATAAGAGAGGTACAAAAACGAGCAAACTTCATTGAGAAATAATGTGTGAATATTCTAAATATGCTGGTTTATTAGTTTACACATTTGCAACTTTTGTTGTATATTGTTGTTTCATTATTATTTGTGGGGCATCAAATTTCATGGTTTTTGTGGGTGGCTTAACCCACGAAATTTGATACCCATAGAAAAGAAAATCAAGCATTGATCTGTAAGCTGCAGATTTCAGAACCAAGAATTTAAGAATTCACAAACATCAAATTTCACCAATTCATGAATAAAATTGGTACCAACGAAAATAAATGAATCCACAGTATTTGTAATAGATAAACTGTACATGTAGTCCCTTTGTACATAGCTTGGGAACTCTCTCACACATGTTCCATCAGTTATAATTACCTGTAACCTCTTTGTACATAGCTTGGGAACTCTCTCACACATGTTCCATCAGTTATAACTACCTGTAACCTCTTTGTACATAGCTTGGGAACTCTCTCACACATGTTCCATCAGTTATAATTACCTGTAATCCCTTTGTACATAGCTTGGGAACTCTCTCACACATGTTCCATCAGTTATAATTACCTGTAGTCCCTTTGTACATAGCTTGGGAACTCTCTCACACATGTTCCATCAGTTATAATTACCTGTAGTCCCTTTGTACATAGCTTGGGAACTCTCTCACACATGTTCCATCAGTTATAATTACCTGTAACCTCTTTGTACATAGCTTGGGAACTCCCTCACACATGTTCCATCAGTTATAATTACCTGTAGTCTCTTTGTACATAGCTTGGGAACTCTCTCACACATGTTCCATCAGTTATAATTACCTGTAGTCCCTTTGTACATAGCTTGGGAACTCTCTCACACATGTTCCATCAGTTATAATTACCTGTAACCTCTTTGTACATAGCTTGGGAACTCTCTCACACATGTTCCATCAGTTATAATTACCTGTAACCTCTTTGTACATAGCTTGGGAACTCTCTCACACATGTTCCATCAGTTATAATTACCTGTAACCTCTTTGTACATAGCTTGGGAACTCTCTCACACATGTTCCATCAGTTATAATTACCTGTAACCTCTTTGTACATAGCTTGGGAACTCTCTCACACATGTTCCATCAGTTATAATTACCTGTAGTCCCTTTGTACATAGCTTGGGAACTCTCTCACACATGTTCCATCAGTTATAATTACCTGTAGTCCCTTTGTACATAGCTTGGGAACTCTCTCACACATGTTCCATCAGTTATAATTACCTGTAGTCCCTTTGTACATAGCTTGGGAACTCTCTCACACATGTTCCATCAGTTATAATTACCTGTAACCTCTTTGTACATAGCTTGGGAACTCCCTCACACATGTTCCATCAGTTATAATTACCTGTAGTCTCTTTGTACATAGCTTGGGAACTCTCTCACACATGTTCCATCAGTTATAATTACCTGTAGTCCCTTTGTACATAGCTTGGGAACTCTCTCACACATGTTCCATCAGTTATAATTACCTGTAACCTCTTTGTACATAGCTTGGGAACTCTCTCACACATGTTCCATCAGTTATAATTACCTGTAACCTCTTTGTACATAGCTTGGGAACTCTCTCACACATGTTCCATCAGTTATAATTACCTGTAACCTCTTTGTACATAGCTTGGGAACTCTCTCACACATGTTCCATCAGTTATAATTACCTGTAACCTCTTTGTACATAGCTTGGGAACTCTCTCACACATGTTCCATCAGTTATAATTACCTGTAGTCCCTTTGTACATAGCTTGGGAACTCTCTCACACATGTTCCATCAGTTATAATTACCTGTAGTCCCTTTGTACATAGCTTGGGAACTCTCTCACACATGTTCCATCAGTTATAATTACCTGTAGTCTCTTTGTACATAGCTTGGGAACTCTCTCACACATGTTCCATCAGTTATAATTACCTGTAGTCCCTTTGTACATAGCTTGGGAACTCTCTCACACATGTTCCATCAGTTATAATTACCTGTAATCCCTTTGTACATAGCTTGGGAACTCTCTCACACATGTTCCATCAGTTATAATTACCTGTAGTCCCTTTGTACATAGCTTGGGAACTCTCTCACACATGTTCCATCAGTTATAATTACCTGTAGTCCCTTTGTACATAGCTTGGGAACTCTCTTACACATGTTCCATCAGTTATAATTACCTGTAATCTCTTTGTACATAGCTTGGGAACTCTCTCACACATGTTCCATCAGTTATAATTACCTGTAGTCCCTTTGTACATAGCTTGGGAACTCTCTCACACATGTTCCATCAGTTATAATTACCTGTAATCTCTTTGTACATAGCTTGGGAACTCTCTCACACATGTTCCATCAATTATAATTACCTGTAGTCCCTCTGTACATAGCTTGGGAACTCTCTCACACATGTTCCATCAGTTATAATTACCTGTAGTCCCTCTGTACATAGCTTGGGAACTCTCTCACACATGTTCCATCAGTTATAATTACCTGTAATCTCTTTGTACATAGCTTGGGAACTCTCTCACACATGTTCCATCAGTTATAATTACCTGTAATCTCTTTGTACATAGCTTGGGAACTCTCTCACACATGTTCCATCAATTATAATTACCTGTAGTCCCTCTGTACATAGCTTGGGAACTCTCTCACACATGTTCCATCAGTTATAATTACCTGTAGTCCCTCTGTACATAGCTTGGGAACTCTCTCACACATGTTCCATCAGTTATAATTACCTGTAATCTCTTTGTACATAGCTTGGGAACTCTCTCACACATGTTCCATCAGTTATAATTACCTGTAATCTCTTTGTACATAGCTTGGGAACTCTCTCACACATGTTCCATCAGTTATAATTACCTGTAACCTCTTTGTACATAGCTTGGGAACTCTCTCACACATGTTCCATCAGTTATAATTACCTGTAATCCCTTTGTACATAGCTTGGGAACTCTCTCACACATGTTCCATCAGTTATAATTACCTGTAGTCCCTTTGTACAAAGCTTGGGAACTCTCTCACACATGTTCCATCAGTTATAATTACCTGTAACCTCTTTGTACATAGCTTGGGAACTCTCTCACACATGTTCCATCAGTTATAATTACCTGTAGTCTCTTTGTACATAGCTTGGGAACTCTCTCACACATGTTCCATCAGTTATAATTACCTGTAACCTCTTTGTACATAGCTTGGGAACTCTCTCACACATGTTCCATCAGTTATAATTACCTGTAGTCCCTTTGTACATAGCTTGGGAACTCTCTCAAACATGTTCCATCAGTTATAATTACCTGTAACCTCTTTGTACATAGCTTGGGAACTCTCTCACACATGTTCCATCAGTTATAATTACCTGTAGTCCCTTTGTACATAGCTTGGGAACCTCTCACACATGTTCCATCAGTTATAATTACCTGTAACCTCTTTGTACATAGCTTGGGAACTCTCTCACACATGTTCCATCAGTTATAATTACCTGTAACCTCTTTGTACATAGCTTGGGAACTCTCTCACACATGTTCCATCAGTTATAATTACCTGTAACCTCTTTGTACATAGCTTGGGAACTCTCTCACACATGTTCCATCAGTTATAATTACCTGTAACCTCTTTGTACATAGCTTGGGAACTCTCTCACACATGTTCCATCAGTTATAATTACCTGTAGTCCCTTTGTACATAGCTTGGGAACTCTCTCACACATGTTCCATCAGTTATAATTACCTGTAGTCCCTTTGTACATAGCTTGGGAACTCTCTCACACATGTTCCATCAGTTATAATTACCTGTAGTCTCTTTGTACATAGCTTGGGAACTCTCTCACACATGTTCCATCAGTTATAATTACCTGTAACCTCTTTGTACATAGCTTGGGAACTCTCTCACACATGTTCCATCAGTTATAATTACCTGTAGTCCCTTTGTACATAGCTTGGGAACTCTCTCACACATGTTCCATCAGTTATAATTACCTGTAACCTCTTTGTACATAGCTTGGGAACTCTCTCACACATGTTCCATCAGTTATAATTACCTGTAGTCCCTTTGTACATAGCTTGGGAACTCTCTCACACATGTTCCATCAGTTATAATTACCTGTAATCTCTTTGTACATAGCTTGGGAACTCTCTCACACATGTTCCATCAGTTATAATTACCTGTAACCTCTTTGTACATAGCTTGGGAACTCTCTCACACATGTTCCATCAGTTATAATTACCTGTAGTCCATTTGTACATAGCTTGGGAACTCTCTCACACATGTTCCATCAGTTATAATTACCTGTAACCTCTTTGTACATAGCTTGGGAACTCTCTCACACATGTTCCATCAGTTATAATTACCTGTAACCTCTTTGTACATAGCTTGGGAACTCTCTCACACATGTTCCATCAGTTATAATTACCTGTAACCTCTTTGTACATAGCTTGGGAACTCTCTCACACATGTTCCATCAGTTATAATTTCCTGTAACCTCTTTGTACATAGCTTGGGAACTCTCTCACACATGTTCCATCAGTTATAATTACCTGTAACCTCTTTGTACATAGCTTGGGAACTCTCTCACACATGTTCCATCAGTTATAATTACCTGTAGTCCCTTTGTACATAGCTTGGGAACTCTCTCACACATGTTCCATCAGTTATAATTACCTGTAATCCCTTTGTACATAGCTTGGGAACTCTCTCACACATGTTCCATCAGTTATAATTACCTGTAGTCCCTTTGTACATAGCTTGGGAACTCTCTCACACATGTTCCATCAGTTATAATTACCTGTAGTCCCTTTGTACATAGCTTGGGAACTCTCTCACACATGTTCCATCAGTTATAATTACCTGTAATCTCTTTGTACATAGCTTGGGAACTCTCTCACACATGTTCCATCAGTTATAATTACCTGTAGTCCCTTTGTACATAGCTTGGGAACTCTCTCACACATGTTCCATCAGTTATAATTACCTGTAACCTCTTTGTACATAGCTTGGGAACTCTCTCACACATGTTCCATCAGTTATAATTACCTGTAACCTCTTTGTACATAGCTTGGGAACTCTCTCACACATGTTCCATCAGTTATAATTACCTGTAACCTCTTTGTACATAGCTTGGGAACTCTCTCACACATGTTCCATCAGTTATAATTACCTGTAACCTCTTTGTACATAGCTTGGGAACTCTCTCACACATGTTCCATCAGTTATAATTACCTGTAGTCCCTTTGTACATAGCTTGGGAACTCTCTCACACATGTTCCATCAGTTATAATTACCTGTAGTCCCTTTGTACATAGCTTGGGAACTCTCTCACACATGTTCCATCAGTTATAATTACCTGTAGTCTCTTTGTACATAGCTTGGGAACTCTCTCACACATGTTCCATCAGTTATAATTACCTGTAGTCCCTTTGTACATAGCTTGGGAACTCTCTCACACATGTTCCATCAGTTATAATTACCTGTAATCCCTTTGTACATAGCTTGGGAACTCTCTCACACATGTTCCATCAGTTATAATTACCTGTAGTCCCTTTGTACATAGCTTGGGAACTCTCTCACACATGTTCCATCAGTTATAATTACCTGTAGTCCCTTTGTACAAAGCTTGGGAACTCTCTCACACATGTTCCATCAGTTATAATTACCTGTAACCTCTTTGTACATAGCTTGGGAACTCTCTCACACATGTTCCATCAGTTATAATTACCTGTAACCTCTTTGTACATAGCTTGGGAACTCTCTCACACATGTTCCATCAGTTATAATTACCTGTAACCTCTTTGTACATAGCTTGGGAACTCTCTCACACATGTTCCATCAGTTATAATTACCTGTAACCTCTTTGTACATAGCTTGGGAACTCTCTCACACATGTTCCATCAGTTATAATTACCTGTAGTCCCTTTGTACATAGCTTGGGAACTCTCTCACACATGTTCCATCAGTTATAATTACCTGTAGTCCCTTTGTACATAGCTTGGGAACTCTCTCACACATGTTCCATCAGTTATAATTACCTGTAGTCTCTTTGTACATAGCTTGGGAACTCTCTCACACATGTTCCATCAGTTATAATTACCTGTAGTCCCTTTGTACATAGCTTGGGAACTCTCTCACACATGTTCCATCAGTTATAATTACCTGTAATCCCTTTGTACATAGCTTGGGAACTCTCTCACACATGTTCCATCAGTTATAATTACCTGTAGTCCCTTTGTACATAGCTTGGGAACTCTCTCACACATGTTCCATCAGTTATAATTACCTGTAGTCCCTTTGTACAAAGCTTGGGAACTCTCTCACACATGTTCCATCAGTTATAATTACCTGTAACCTCTTTGTACATAGCTTGGGAACTCTCTCACACATGTTCCATCAGTTATAATTACCTGTAGTCTCTTTGTACATAGCTTGGGAACTCTCTCACACATGTTCCATCAGTTATAATTACCTGTAACCTCTTTGTACATAGCTTGGGAACTCTCTCACACATGTTCCATCAGTTATAATTACCTGTAGTCCCTTTGTACATAGCTTGGGAACTCTCTCACACATGTTCCATCAGTTATAATTACCTGTAGTCCCTCTGTACATAGCTTGGGAACTCTCTCACACATGTTCCATCAGTTATAATTACCTGTAGTCCCTTTGTACATAGCTTGGGAACCTCTCACACATGTTCCATCAGTTATAATTACCTGTAACCTCTTTGTACATAGCTTGGGAACTCTCTCACACATGTTCCATCAGTTATAATTACCTGTAACCTCTTTGTACATAGCTTGGGAACTCTCTCACACATGTTCCATCAGTTATAATTACCTGTAACCTCTTTGTACATAGCTTGGGAACTCTCTCACACATGTTCCATCAGTTATAATTACCTGTAACCTCTTTGTACATAGCTTGGGAACTCTCTCACACATGTTCCATCAGTTATAATTACCTGTAACCTCTTTGTACATAGCTTGGGAACTCTCTCACACATGTTCCATCAGTTATAATTACCTGTAGTCCCTTTGTACATAGCTTGGGAACTCTCTCACACATGTTCCATCAGTTATAATTACCTGTAGTCCCTTTGTACATAGCTTGGGAACTCTCTCACACATGTTCCATCAGTTATAATTACCTGTAGTCTCTTTGTACATAGCTTGGGAACTCTCTCACACATGTTCCATCAGTTATAATTACCTGTAACCTCTTTGTACATAGCTTGGGAACTCTCTCACACATGTTCCATCAGTTATAATTACCTGTAGTCCCTTTGTACATAGCTTGGGAACTCTCTCACACATGTTCCATCAGTTATAATTACCTGTAACCTCTTTGTACATAGCTTGGGAACTCTCTCACACATGTTCCATCAGTTATAATTACCTGTAGTCCCTTTGTACATAGCTTGGGAACTCTCTCACACATGTTCCATCAGTTATAATTACCTGTAATCTCTTTGTACATAGCTTGGGAACTCTCTCACACATGTTCCATCAGTTATAATTACCTGTAACCTCTTTGTACATAGCTTGGGAACTCTCTCACACATGTTCCATCAGTTATAATTACCTGTAGTCCATTTGTACATAGCTTGGGAACTCTCTCACACATGTTCCATCAGTTATAATTACCTGTAACCTCTTTGTACATAGCTTGGGAACTCTCTCACACATGTTCCATCAGTTATAATTACCTGTAACCTCTTTGTACATAGCTTGGGAACTCTCTCACACATGTTCCATCAGTTATAATTACCTGTAACCTCTTTGTACATAGCTTGGGAACTCTCTCACACATGTTCCATCAGTTATAATTTCCTGTAACCTCTTTGTACATAGCTTGGGAACTCTCTCACACATGTTCCATCAGTTATAATTACCTGTAACCTCTTTGTACATAGCTTGGGAACTCTCTCACACATGTTCCATCAGTTATAATTACCTGTAGTCCCTTTGTACATAGCTTGGGAACTCTCTCACACATGTTCCATCAGTTATAATTACCTGTAATCCCTTTGTACATAGCTTGGGAACTCTCTCACACATGTTCCATCAGTTATAATTACCTGTAGTCCCTTTGTACATAGCTTGGGAACTCTCTCACACATGTTCCATCAGTTATAATTACCTGTAGTCCCTTTGTACATAGCTTGGGAACTCTCTCACACATGTTCCATCAGTTATAATTACCTGTAATCTCTTTGTACATAGCTTGGGAACTCTCTCACACATGTTCCATCAGTTATAATTACCTGTAGTCCCTTTGTACATAGCTTGGGAACTCTCTCACACATGTTCCATCAGTTATAATTACCTGTAACCTCTTTGTACATAGCTTGGGAACTCTCTCACACATGTTCCATCAGTTATAATTACCTGTAACCTCTTTGTACATAGCTTGGGAACTCTCTCACACATGTTCCATCAGTTATAATTACCTGTAACCTCTTTGTACATAGCTTGGGAACTCTCTCACACATGTTCCATCAGTTATAATTACCTGTAACCTCTTTGTACATAGCTTGGGAACTCTCTCACACATGTTCCATCAGTTATAATTACCTGTAGTCCCTTTGTACATAGCTTGGGAACTCTCTCACACATGTTCCATCAGTTATAATTACCTGTAGTCCCTTTGTACATAGCTTGGGAACTCTCTCACACATGTTCCATCAGTTATAATTACCTGTAGTCTCTTTGTACATAGCTTGGGAACTCTCTCACACATGTTCCATCAGTTATAATTACCTGTAGTCCCTTTGTACATAGCTTGGGAACTCTCTCACACATGTTCCATCAGTTATAATTACCTGTAATCCCTTTGTACATAGCTTGGGAACTCTCTCACACATGTTCCATCAGTTATAATTACCTGTAGTCCCTTTGTACATAGCTTGGGAACTCTCTCACACATGTTCCATCAGTTATAATTACCTGTAGTCCCTTTGTACAAAGCTTGGGAACTCTCTCACACATGTTCCATCAGTTATAATTACCTGTAACCTCTTTGTACATAGCTTGGGAACTCTCTCACACATGTTCCATCAGTTATAATTACCTGTAGTCTCTTTGTACATAGCTTGGGAACTCTCTCACACATGTTCCATCAGTTATAATTACCTGTAACCTCTTTGTACATAGCTTGGGAACTCTCTCACACATGTTCCATCAGTTATAATTACCTGTAGTCCCTTTGTACATAGCTTGGGAACTCTCTCACACATGTTCCATCAGTTATAATTACCTGTAGTCCCTCTGTACATAGCTTGGGAACTCTCTCACACATGTTCCATCAGTTATAATTACCTGTAACCTCTTTGTACATAGCTTGGGAACTCTCTCACACATGTTCCATCAGTTATAATTACCTGTAGTCCCTTTGTACATAGCTTGGGAACTCTCTCACACATGTTCCATCAGTTATAATTACCTGTAACCTCTTTGTACATAGCTTGGGAACTCTCTCACACATGTTCCATCAGTTATAATTACCTGTAGTCCCTTTGTACATAGCTTGGGAACTCTCTCACACATGTTCCATCAGTTATAATTACCTGTAATCTCTTTGTACATAGCTTGGGAACTCTCTCACACATGTTCCATCAGTTATAATTACCTGTAACCTCTTTGTACATAGCTTGGGAACTCTCTCACACATGTTCCATCAGTTATAATTACCTGTAACCTCTTTGTACATAGCTTGGGAACTCTCTCACACATGTTCCATCAGTTATAATTACCTGTAACCTCTTTGTACATAGCTTGGGAACTCTCTCACACATGTTCCATCAGTTATAATTACCTGTAACCTCTTTGTACATAGCTTGGGAACTCTCTCACACATGTTCCATCAGTTATAATTTCCTGTAACCTCTTTGTACATAGCTTGGGAACTCTCTCACACATGTTCCATCAGTTATAATTACCTGTAACCTCTTTGTACATAGCTTGGGAACTCTCTCACACATGTTCCATCAGTTATAATTACCTGTAACCTCTTTGTACATAGCTTGGGAACTCTCTCACACATGTTCCATCAGTTATAATTACCTGTAGTCCCTTTGTACATAGCTTGGGAACTCTCTCACACATGTTCCATCAGTTATAATTACCTGTAATCCCTTTGTACATAGCTTGGGAACTCTCTCACACATGTTCCATCAGTTATAATTACCTGTAGTCCCTTTGTACATAGCTTGGGAACTCTCTCACACATGTTCCATCAGTTATAATTACCTGTAGTCCCTTTGTACATAGCTTGGGAACTCTCTCACACATGTTCCATCAGTTATAATTACCTGTAATCTCTTTGTACATAGCTTGGGAACTCTCTCACACATGTTCCATCAGTTATAATTACCTGTAGTCCCTTTGTACATAGCTTGGGAACTCTCTCACACATGTTCCATCAGTTATAATTACCTGTAACCTCTTTGTACATAGCTTGGGAACTCTCTCACACATGTTCCATCAGTTATAATTACCTGTAACCTCTTTGTACATAGCTTGGGAACTCTCTCACACATGTTCCATCAGTTATAATTACCTGTAACCTCTTTGTACATAGCTTGGGAACTCTCTCACACATGTTCCATCAGTTATAATTACCTGTAACCTCTTTGTACATAGCTTGGGAACTCTCTATATATCTTTATTCTCATAAACCAAATAGGTACAGAGAAATACAAAAATACAGAATATACAGTATAATTAAGTGACAAAAGAGTAATATTAACGTACATAGTTATCATAATAATATAAGGAGGTACACATGGAATTTAAATTTAGTACATTCGTGTCTAAAAGCTTAAACAAGTTACAAGTATACAAGTCTACCCAGGAGATTCTAGCTTTGTGTAAATATTTCGTATAAATTTGCAAGTTTTGATTAAATCTGGTAGATGTTTACAGTTCATTAATTCCTTAAATTTAATAATATTTGGATTAGTAAAATATCTAGATTTAATGTATAATTTTCTTTCATCATCAAGTGATGAACAGGTCAAAATATAATGATATTCGTCACCTAAATCTTGTGACTGGCAAATACTACATTTTCTATTTTCTCTAGGTATATTTTGCCACCTACCAGATTCAATTGGCAATTTGTGATTCATTGTTCTGAATCTAAAAAATGTAATAGCATTTTTGTCATTCAAAATGTCAAAATAGTTTTCAAATTCAAATTTTTCTTTATAAATTCTATAATTGATTGCTTTCGGTGAATTCTGTACGTTGGACAACCACTGCTGTTTAAAATTGTCAAGCAGTGTTTGTTTTATAGAACTATATAACCATGAAGTGCTACGAAAGTATTGTGCTATCCATACATTTGATTTACCACAGTTGTCAAAAATAGACTTAATGTATTTCAACCATGTGAAATTGTCATAATTCTTATGTGCTAATCTGTACAAAATCAAAGGAAGTTTATTTTCCTTCCCCGTGATTAATTTGCCCCAGTATTTAATCATTCTAAGCTTGATACATATATCCAGTGGGTATCGCCCAAGTTCCCCGTAAATCATAAAATCAGGGGTTGACTTTTTGGCGTTCAATAAGAGCTTACAATATTTCAAATGAACTCTTTCTATAATGGAATTGTTCCCAGTCCCCCAAACTTCACATCCATATAGCAAAATTGGTTGGATGATTTTATCAAATAAGTCAAGTTTACATTCTAAAGATAAATTATGAATTCGTCCCTTTTTCAAAACATCGTACATTGCACGAGTAGCCTTTTCTACATTGTGCTTTTTAGCATTTGTGAAACTGCCCGATCTAGAAAAACTAACCCCATAATAATTAAAATCTTTAACTATTTCCAACTCTTTTCCTTCATAAAAGAATTTCATCCCATTTCGCAAACGACCCCTTGAGAAAACAACTATTTTACTTTTGTCAACGTTCACTTTTAGTTTCCATAGCTTGCAATATTCATGGAGTGATAACAATTGCTTTTGCAAATCTTCTTCTGATTCAGATAATAGAACAGTGTCATCTGCGTACAAGATAAGAAAAAGTTTTACAAACAGGTTGAGCTCTGTATGAATACTGTCGGATACACTTTGTAGCCCATGAATATTATTTCTTTCCATAAAACTCTCTAGATCATTAACATATAGGGAAAATAATGCAGGTGATAAACTTTCACCTTGCAGTACACCAACATTACAGGGAAAAAAGTCTGAATACTCTATGCCATTAAAAACTCTGGATTTAATATTTTTGTACATATTAAATATCACTTTGTACATTTTTCCATTAATAGACGAATTAAGCAATTTTGACCACAAACCTGGCCGCCAAATGGTGTCAAATGCTTTAGCAAAGTCGATAAATGCACAATATAACTTATTCTTTTGGTATTTAAGGAGTTCATATAATAGATGAAGTGTAAAAATACTATCAATAGTAGAATACCCTTTTCGAAACCCAAACTGGTTTTCGTTAAGTAAAGCAGAATCTTCTAAAAAAGCATTCAACCTAGAATTGAGAATGGAAGTAAACAATTTCCCCATACAGCTTAAAATCGTGATAGGTCTATAGTTTTTAGGATCTGCTTTTTCACCCTTATTCTTGTAAAATGGGAGTATGGTACCAATTAACCAGCTTTCAGGGACTATTCCAGAGTTAAAAACTAAATTAAAAAATTTGAGATAAATTGGCATAAGTGTGTGACAAGTATTCTTTATATATTCATTAATGATTTGATCATCACTACATGCTTTTTCATTTTTTAAATTTTTGATACATTTCAAAACCTCTTCTTCAGAAATCTCATCATTTAAGAAAGCATTTGGCTCATTATCAGCGTTATCACACATGTTCCATCAGTTATAATTACCTGTAGTCCCTTTGTACATAGCTTGGGAACTCTCTCACACATGTTCCATCAGTTATAATTACCTGTAGTCCCTTTGTACATAGCTTGGGAACTCTCTCACACATGTTCCATCAGTTATAATTACCTGTAATCCCTTTGTACATAGCTTGGGAACTCTCTCACACATGTTCCATCAGTTATAATTACCTGTAGTCCCTTTGTACATAGCTTGGGAACTCTCTCACACATGTTCCATCAGTTATAATTACCTGTAGTCCCTTTGTACATAGCTTGGGAACTCTCTTACACATGTTCCATCAGTTATAATTACCTGTAATCTCTTTGTACATAGCTTGGGAACTCTCTCACACATGTTCCATCAGTTATAATTACCTGTAGTCCCTTTGTACATAGCTTGGGAACTCTCTCACACATGTTCCATCAGTTACAATTACCTGTAACCTCTTTGTACATAGCTTAGGAACTCTCTCACACATGTTCCATCAGTTATAATTACCTGTAGTCCCTTTGTACATAGCTTGGGAACTCTCTCACACATGTTCCATCAGTTATAATTACCTGTAATCTCTTTGTACATAGCTTGGGAACTCTCTCACACATGTTCCATCAGTTATAATTACCTGTAATCTCTTTGTACATAGCTTAAGAACTCTCTCACACATGTTCCATCAGTTATAATTACCTGTAATCTCTTTGTACATAGCTTGGGAACTCTCTCACACATGTTCCATCAGTTATAATTACCTGTAGTCCCTTTGTACATAGCTTGGGAACTCTCTCACACATGTTCCATCAGTTATAATTACCTGTAGTCCCTTTGTACATAGCTTGGGAACTCTCTCACACATGTTCCATCAGTTATAATTACCTGTAACCTCTTTGTACATAGCTTGGGAACTCTCTCACACATGTTCCATCAGTTATAATTACCTGTAGTCCCTTTGTACATAGCTTGGGAACTCTCTCACACATGTTCCATCAGTTATAATTACCTGTAACCTCTTTGTACAAAGCTTGGGAACTCTCTCACACATGTTCCATCAGTTATAATTACCTGTAGTCCCTTTGTACATAGCTTGGGAACTCTCTCACACATGTTCCATCAGTTATAATTACCTGTAATCTCTTTGTACATAGCTTGGGAACTCTCTCACACATGTTCCATCAGTTATAATTACCTGTAGTCTCTTTGTACATAGCTTGGGAACTCTCTCACACATGTTCCATCAGTTATAATTACCTGTAGTCTCTTTGTACATAGCTTGGGAACTCTCTCACACATGTTCCATCAGTTATAATTACCTGTAACCTCTTTGTACATAGCTTGGGAACTCTCTCACACATGTTCCATCAGTTATAATTACCTGTAGTCCCTTTGTACATAGCTTGGGAACTCTCTCACACATGTTCCATCAGTTATAATTACCTGTAACCTCTTTGTACATAGCTTGGGAACTCTCTCACACATGTTCCATCAGTTATAATTACCTGTAACCTCTTTGTACATAGCTTGGGAACTCTCTCACACATGTTCCATCAGTTATAATTACCTGTAGTCCCTTTGTACATAGCTTGGGAACTCTCTCACACATGTTCCATCAGTTATAATTACCTGTAACCTCTTTGTACATAGCTTGGGAACTCTCTCACACATGTTCCATCAGTTATAATTACCTGTAATCTCTTTGTACATAACTTGGGAACTCTCTCACACATGTTCCATCAGTTATAATTACCTGTAATCTCTTTGTACATAGCTTGGGAACTCTCTCACACATGTTCCATCAGTTATAATTACCTGTAACCTCTTTGTACAAAGCTTGGGAACTTTCTCACACATGTTCCATCAGTTATAATTACCTGTAATCTCTTTGTACATAGCTTGGGAACTCTCTCACACATGTTCCATCAGTTATAATTACCTGTAATCTCTTTGTACATAGCTTGGGAACTCTCTCACACATGTTCCATCAGTTATAATTACCTGTAGTCCCTCTGTACATAGCTTGGGAACTCTCTCACACATGTTCCATCAGTTATAATTACCTGTAGTCCCTTTGTACATAGCTTGGGAACTCTCTCACACATGTTCCATCAGTTATAATTACCTGTAGTCCCTTTGTACAAAGCTTGGGAACTCTCTCACACATGTTCCATCAGTTATAATTACCTGTAGCCTCTTTGTACATAGCTTGGGAACTCTCTCACACATGTTCCATCAGTTATAATTACCTGTAATCTCTTTGTACATAGCTTGGGAACTCTCTCACACATGTTCCATCAATTATAATTACCTGTAGTCCCTCTGTACATAGCTTGGGAACTCTCTCACACATGTTCCATCAGTTATAATTACCTGTAGTCCCTCTGTACATAGCTTGGGAACTCTCTCACACATGTTCCATCAGTTATAATTACCTGTAATCTCTTTGTACATAGCTTGGGAACTCTCTCACACATGTTCCATCAGTTATAATTACCTGTAATCTCTTTGTACATAGCTTGGGAACTCTCTCACACATGTTCCATCAGTTATAATTACCTGTAACCTCTTTGTACATAGCTTGGGAACTCTCTCACACATGTTCCATCAGTTATAATTACCTGTAATCCATTTGTACATAGCTTGGGAACTCTCTCACACATGTTCCATCAGTTATAATTACCTGTAGTCCTTTTGTACAAAGCTTGGGAACTCTCTCACACATGTTCCATCAGTTATAATTACCTGTAACCTCTTTGTACATAGCTTGGGAACTCTCTCACACATGTTCCATCAGTTATAATTACCTGTAGTCCCTTTGTACATAGCTTGGGAACTCTCTCACACATGTTCCATCAGTTATAATTACCTGTAGTCCCTTTGTACATAGCTTGGGAACTCTCTCACACATGTTCCATCAGTTATAATTACCTGTAGTCTCTTTGTACATAGCTTGGGAACTCTCTCACACATGTTCCATCAGTTATAATTACCTGTAACCTCTTTGTACATAGCTTGGGAACTCTCTCACACATGTTCCATCAGTTATAATTACCTGTAGTCCCTTTGTACATAGCTTGGGAACTCTCTCACACATGTTCCATCAGTTATAATTACCTGTAGTCCCTCTGTACATAGCTTGGGAACTCTCTCACACATGTTCCATCAGTTATAATTACCTGTAGTCCCTTTGTACATAGCTTGGGAACCTCTCACACATGTTCCATCAGTTATAATTACCTGTAACCTCTTTGTACATAGCTTGGGAACTCTCTCACACATGTTCCATCAGTTATAATTACCTGTAACCTCTTTGTACATAGCTTGGGAACTCTCTCACACATGTTCCATCAGTTATAATTACCTGTAGTCCCTTTGTACATAGCTTGGGAACTCTCTCACACATGTTCCATCAGTTATAATTACCTGTAGTCCCTCTGTACATAGCTTGGGAACTCTCTCACACATGTTCCATCAGTTATAATTACCTGTAACCTCTTTGTACATAGCTTGGGAACTCTCTCACACATGTTCCATCAGTTATAATTACCTGTAGTCCCTTTGTACATAGCTTGGGAACTCTCTCACACATGTTCCATCAGTTATAATTACCTGTAACCTCTTTGTACATAGCTTGGGAACTCTCTCACACATGTTCCATCAGTTATAATTACCTGTAATCCCTTTGTACATAGCTTGGGAACTCTCTCACACATGTTCCATCAGTTATAATTACCTGTAGTCCCTCTGTACATAGCTTGGGAACTCTCTCACACATGTTCCATCAGTTATAATTACCTGTAGTCCCTTTGTACATAGCTTGGGAACTCTCTCACACATGTTCCATCAGTTATAATTACCTGTAGTCCCTTTGTACAAAGCTTGGGAACTCTCTCACACATGTTCCATCAGTTATAATTACCTGTAGCCTCTTTGTACATAGCTTGGGAACTCTCTCACACATGTTCCATCAGTTATAATTACCTGTAATCTCTTTGTACATAGCTTGGGAACTCTCTCACACATGTTCCATCAATTATAATTACCTGTAGTCCCTCTGTACATAGCTTGGGAACTCTCTCACACATGTTCCATCAGTTATAATTACCTGTAGTCCCTTTGTACATAGCTTGGGAACTCTCTCACACATGTTCCATCAGTTATAATTACCTGTAGTCCCTTTGTACATAGCTTGGGAACTCTCTCACACATGTTCCATCAGTTATAATTACCTGTAACCTCTTTGTACAAAGCTTGGGAACTCTCTCACACATGTTCCATCAGTTATAATTACCTGTAATCTCTTTGTACATAGCTTGGGAACTCTCTCACACATGTTCCATCAATTATAATTACCTGTAGTCCCTCTGTACATAGCTTGGGAACTCTCTCACACATGTTCCATCAGTTATAATTACCTGTAGTCCCTTTGTACATAGCTTGGGAACTCTCTCACACATGTTCCATCAGTTATAATTACCTGTAGTCCCTTTGTACATAGCTTGGGAACTCTCTCACACATGTTCCATCAGTTATAATTACCTGTAGTCCCTTTGTACATAGCTTGGGAACTCTCTCACACATGTTCCATCAGTTATAATTACCCGTAGTCCCTCTGTACATAGCTTGGGAACTCTCTCACACATGTTCCATCAGTTATAATTACCTGTAATCCCTTTGTACATAGCTTGGGAACTCTCTCACACATGTTCCATCAGTTATAATTACCTGTAGTCCCTTTGTACATAGCTTGGGAACTCTCTCACACATGTTCCATCAGTTATAATTACCTGTAGTCCCTTTGTACATAGCTTGGGAACTCTCTCACACATGTTCCATCAGTTATAATTACCTGTAGTCCCTTTGTACAAAGCTTGGGAACTCTCTCACACATGTTCCATCAGTTATAATTACCTGTAGTCCCTTTGTACATAGCTTGGGAACTCTCTCACACATGTTCCATCAGTTATAATTACCTGTAGTCTCTTTGTACATAGCTTGGGAACTCTCTCACACATGTTCCATCAGTTATAATTACCTGTAATCCCTTTGTACATAGCTTGGGAACTCTCTCACACATGTTCCATCAGTTATAATTACCTGTAACCTCTTTGTACATAGCTTGGGAACTCTCTCACACATGTTCCATCAGTTATAATTACCTGTAGTCCCTTTGTACATAGCTTGGGAACTCTCTCACACATGTTCCATCAGTTATAATTACCTGTAGTCCCTTTGTACATAGCTTGGGAACTCTCTCACACATGTTCCATCAGTTATAATTACCTGTAACCTCTTTGTACATAGCTTGGGAACTCTCTCACACATGTTCCATCAGTTATAATTACCTGTAGTCCCTTTGTACATAGCTTGGGAACTCTCTCACACATGTTCCATCAGTTATAATTACCTGTAATCTCTTTGTACATAGCTTGGGAACTCTCTCACACATGTTCCATCAGTTATAATTACCTGTAGTCTCTTTGTACATAGCTTGGGAACTCTCTCACACATGTTCCATCAGTTGTAATTACCTGTAATCTCTTTGTACATAGCTTGGGAACTCTCTCACACATGTTCCATCAGGCATTAGCTCACAGTTATCTCCATGTACAGGGTGACTAAGATCTGTTCTGTTATCTTGTTCTCCTATAAACATTACAATGAATGTGGTTGTAAAAAAAAAATCAATAGAAAAATAAAGCAATCTTACTACTGTAAACCAGGAAATTTTCGCGGCGTCTTATTTTCGCGGTATGACGACTGAATTTTAGTTCACGAAGTTTTAAATTCGCGCTGAAATGTTATTGTCCATAGACTACAATAGAAGACAAGTTAATTCGCGCCTTTTAATTTTCGCGCTAGCAACATCATCGCGAAAATAAAACTGCCGCGAAAATTTCCCGGTTTACAGTAATTGTTCAGTTAATGTAGAAACTTGACAACTTTTCTTTTTTCTATAAACACTTTGACTACATGTATTCAGGATTTTGAGAAAAAAAAACAAGAGTGAACACTAGAATATATACTATATTTTCATGAATTTAAAAACTATTGTTAAAACATCAAACTTGAAATCTTACATTTCTTAAATACCAAAGAAACTCATTAAAGTTGCTTTACTGAAATTCAAGGTCAAGGGCAAAAAGATGAGGATGCAGCTGTACTTATACCGGAAGCCAATACTGGGTCATAAGAATCCAGGATAAGAATACTAAGTTTCATCAGCCTAGGACTCATAAGTGCTCCTGAGATTTGGAAGAGCTCATAAACCTTTACCTTGACAGGCTGATTATAATTTTACAACCATAAAGTGAATGAAATCATCAGTCCATATATATCTAAGTCCAGTAGGTTGAGAATAGAACTTACCTTCAAGTGCAGTTCTGCACACAAGATGTGTATAATCAAAATACAGGGGCTGAGTCAGGTTGAAATACTTCTCCACCAGAGACCGGCCATATTCACTGGCATCAAGGTAAAACTGAGCAGACTTCTTACTGATTACTCCCACATGGGCAAGCTACAATATGACATATAATGGCTAGTTTTACTGTTAGAATCTTTTATGTAACAAAACCACATACCTGGAATAACAATTTTAGGTGGCTAAAGAAATCATCAGATTTTTTAATCTAAATTGAACAAATCACCAATAAGCACCTCTGCATTGTTCATTGCCAATCTTGGTCTCTTGTTTTAATTGCAGTCTTCTATATTGAACTTTGTTATTTTTCAGTAAATTGTCCTATGGTTGAAATATTCAGAACAGAGCACAGAAAATAATCAATCAATCAAAAGCAAATCTGATCTCTTTAAAAATATATTTATGCAGCATGTAATACATATGTTAAGGAGACATAAAGCTGGTTCACATAGTAGGCTACCATTAAAAATATATATTTGCTGAATAAACATTTTTCCAAAATCATTTACAGTTACTAAAAGACTGAAGTATTCTGAAAAACAACAAGGAATCTGTGAGCCACTGCTCACTCAATATACCCCCGCTACCCCCCAAATTAACAAAGTCAGTAAACAGGAAGTTGACATATCACAGACCTAATTTCAGTACTTGTGATAGACAACCTACATGTAATACTGAAGTGGTTTACCAAAATATTAGGTCCTTGTGATGAGTAGTTGCAGGGAAAACTGTTATGAAAATTAAAACAATTGTCTAGTAATGTTGAATATTGATAAAGTGAGTAAACAGGAAGTAGATATCTGATAGACTTAATTCCGTACTCACAATAAGGACCTCATACCGAAACCATATATACCAAATTTCAAGTCATTAGAAGTTGCTGAGAAATCTGTTACGAAAGTTAAGTTGCAGACAGACAGATGGACAGAGGGAAACCAGTATGTCCCTCTTTTTTGAAGCAGGGATATAAAAATATGTCAAAATAATGGAATTCTGAAACAAACATTGGTTAATAAAATGTATTCATGGCCTGGAAAAAAAGCAATGTAAGTGTACAATTGTGTTAGAGTACATACATGCATGCATATGGTTTCATGAAGTATAAGAAGCAAACTACAGTTTTTCTTCAGCAACTCTTTTTGATTGGAAATTAATTTCATAACTGATAATATGTTTTAAAAAAGAATGCTGAATATGGAATATTTGCCTTTGGAAAACCTATGTCATCTTTCATTGAAAGAGTATGATAGGTAAAATTTTATTCTTGGAGCCATAGTTTAAATGAGGATATCACTACCTCTAGATAAAGTATAATTATTTCTGTTGTAAATCATTACATTATTTAAAGCTGTTTTAACAAGCTTTCAATCATGCATTTACACAGGGTTATTAGAACCAAATTTAAAATTCATGCATTTAGTTTTACAATGTCAGTTTTCAAATTAACTCTACATATACTGCTACTATTATTGATTTACTACATGGATTTTATAAGGAAATAAACAGCATAATTAATATAACAGAGATTATTCCTAGTCAAAATTACAAACAAGATTAAACCAAATATTGACATGTTACTATTAAAAAAAGTATTGGTTGGGAATGAAAAAGTCATGAAACACCACACTGAGAAGCATGCATAAATTTGGCAACTTTCTGTGCATAAAAGATATCTAAAAGACAATACTCAATTTCAATAGAAATGACTAATGTTCAACCAATTTATCTTTAACACATGTTTAATAACCAGATAAACAATTCTTTAAAATGTTAATCTGACACAAAAAGTAACACATGGAATTTAGGATTCTTCTTCTTTTTGATTGATTGAATCCCTTTTAATTTGTATAGCTAACTATCATATTGTATTGCATAATCTTTATTAATCTGAAGAAATAAATTAATCAGTGTAACTAAATGTTAAGTGTTAAATTCATTTAAAAAAAATATTTATTTTCGAAACCTATAAAATCTAAAACTTAAAAATCTTAAACCTAATTTTTTCTGTATGTTGAAAAAAAATTAACATATTTATATATAATTATAAACTCTGCTTCCTTGACAACAGCAAAAAGACAAATCTTCATATGTTAATTTATGACAAGATCTTCAATCATGATTTTAAAAGTGTATTCCATTGAAAAAAAATTCCAGAAGCAAGCAACTAAATCTTTTTCAAGATTTCTCTTGTGCTGTAATTTTATAAATCTCTGTGCAAAACTGAGTGTGCTGAATGTGTGAACTATAAAGTGACATACAGACAGATGACAAGACACGGGCTGCACTACAAACCTCCATTGAATGCCAGACAGTAAGACCTTCAAAAAGCTCATTTTTAGTGTGAGGGGATATTTTCTGAGCATCTGATTTGCCATCCTGTAGCGCTTGCTGTTGTAAATGAATGATTAAGTAAAAGTTTAATATGATAGGTTAAATGTATATTGTAGGGTCTAAAGAAAACCAGAAAACTCTTACTAAACCGTCGAGAAGCAGACTGGATCGAAAACGATGCAAAGTTATTAAAAAACTGGTACAATAAAATCGGAGAATAACAAAACAGTCGGGCGATAAGGTGTTAATACTGGGAGAATCTTTCCACAAAGGAATTTTCAAGCACTTTAGGAGGGCGTACATCATTGAAATATATAAAGTTAAACAAGGCCGGAGATGAACACGACGGGCCTGATAAAATGAACATGAAATGATGTGAAAAAAAAAAATTACATACAGGTTTTTACTATATAAATCATTCAATTTACTTATTATATATTATCAAATATAGAAGTCAAAAGTCAAAAGTCGAAAGCGAAAGCAAAGCAAAGTAAAAGTGAGGAGCTACGGCAATTCAGATGCTCCATATGGCCATTTCGAGAATTTATCTCATCTTCAGTGAAGCTAGGATCTAAAGTGTTGGAAGTCCAAATTGAATTTTGAATAACAAATCAATGACGTACGCCCTCCTTTGATGGACAATGTGCATCTCGCTCGTGCGAGTTTTGATTTTACCAGCCACCAAATCTGGCTTCCGCATGAATAGCTCAAGTGATCGTGTGGAAGCCCACAGATGCGACTGGAATAAAAATCAATAAACTAGGGTACGCCCTCCTAAAGTGCTTGAAAATTCCTTTGTGGAAAGATTCTCCCAGTATTAACACCTTATCGCCCGACTGTTTTGTTATTCTCCGATTTTATTGTACCAGTTTTTTAATAACTTTGCATCGTTTTCGATCCAGTCTGCTTCTCGACGGTTTAGTAAGAGTTTTCTGGTTTTCTTTAGACCCTAGTTTATTGATTTTTATTCCAGTCGCATCTGTGGGCTTCCACACGATCACTTGAGCTATTCATGCGGAAGCCAGATTTGGTGGCTGGTAAAATCAAAACTCGCACGAGCGAGATGCACATTGTCCATCAAAGGAGGGCGTACGTCATTGATTTGTTATTCAAAATTCAATTTGGACTTCCAACACTTTAGATCCTAGCTTCACTGAAGATGAGATAAATTCTCGAAATGGCCATATGGAGCATCTGAATTGCCGTAGCTCCTCACTTTTACTTTGCTTTGCTTTCGCTTTCGACTTTTGACTTTTGACTTCTATATTTGATAATATATAATAAGTAAATTGAATGATTTATATAGTAAAAACCTGTATGTAATTTTTTTTTTTCACATCATTTCATGTTCATTTTATCAGGCCCGTCGTGTTCATCTCCGGCCTTGTTTAACTTTATATATTTCAATGATGTACGCCCTCCTAAAGTGCTTGAAAATTCCTTTGTGGAAAGATTCTCCCAGTATTAACACCTTATCGCCCGACTGTTTTGTTATTCTCCGATTTTATTGTACCAGTTTTTTAATAACTTTGCATCGTTTTCGATCCAGTCTGCTTCTCGACGGTTTAGTAAGAGTTTTCTGGTTTTCTTTAGACCCTAGTTTATTGATTTTTATTCCAGTCGCATCTGTGGGCTTCCACACGATCACTTGAGCTATTCATGCGGAAGCCAGATTTGGTGGCTGGTAAAATCAAAACTCGCACGAGCGAGATGCACATTGTCCATCAAAGGAGGGCGTACGTCATTGATTTGTTATTCAAAATTCAATTTGGACTTCCAACACTTTAGATCCTAGCTTCACTGAAGATGAGATAAATTCTCGAAATGGCCATATGGAGCATCTGAATTGCCGTAGCTCCTCACTTTTACTTTGCTTTGCTTTCGCTTTCGACTTTTGACTTTTGACTTCTATATTTGATAATATATAATAAGTAAATTGAATGATTTATATAGTAAAAACCTGTATGTAATTTTTTTTTTTCACATCATTTCATGTTCATTTTATCAGGCCCGTCGTGTTCATCTCCGGCCTTGTTTAACTTTATATATTTCAATGATGTACGCCCTCCTAAAGTGCTTGAAAATTCCTTTGTGGAAAGATTCTCCCAGTATTAACACCTTATCGCCCGACTGTTTTGTTATTCTCCGATTTTATTAAATGTATATTGGATATGATATAAGTTTAAAAATGATATAGATATATAAATCTTGCAGCAATAAAATGAAAAAAAACACCATGCCTATATATATTAATATTGTATAATGAAAAAGAGATTTATGAAAAAAGACTTTTTTATCATTATTTTTTAAAAATTTCTCATATAAATATTTTTTTTTATAAAATCCATTTTATTATCACTTTAATAGTTTAAAAATATAAGTACTCTTCACCTAAATGGCAAAATATAAAAATGTAACAAACAAAAACTAGCAGAAGCATCAAAATGAAAATGGAGCCAAAAGCTTAAAAATCCAAAAAGAAGCTTTATTCTCTTTCGTGACAAAGGGTACCCTACCTCTATGGCTCTACTGAGTGTCAGGCCATTGAACAGCTCTCTATTGGTGTGAGGAGACTTCCTGTTGTTATACCCATCTCCTGATATACCACCTTCCTGATAAATAAAAAGAAAGAAAAATCCTAAAAACATTCTCCTTTGTTGCAGATCATCAGTTTTAGATTTACAACACAGTAATCTAAACAATTACATTTTAAAACATGAAATTGAATAGATTGTTTTGTATAAAATTAAGCATGTCTTACCTTATAAAAAAGAAATCATGAAAAGGAGTTTATGATTAAAATGAAGTTGTGATGATCATCTGTGGTGAAAAGTCCTTGTACATGGTTTGGTTCACACAATCATGGCTTTTTCCACTGTATCAATCTAAACTAACTGCTTAGACATAGGTAAAATGGAGACACTGAATACATATGTGTGGACTAACGGTAAACAGTTTTCATTTAAATATGACACAATATCCTAACAACTAATAACTTTAGCTTACCTCAACCATATCTATCAATATTTGACATTGTTCTTCAGTTAACAGTCCATCAGCAGCAAATCTCTCTCTTCCTCCAAAATCTTCTTTTCCTTTAGCTATTGATACACCTATGATTAAAAGTGGAGATATTTCATGAATAAATGATACTGTTATCACATCAAAAGGTAGTGAAAAATTTATGCATGTATAAACGTTTTATTAATGCTATAATGTTACATACGATAGTCTAGGGTGTACAATTTAGTATTTTCGAGGTTGAATTGTGCAACAATTTTTGTGGAGAAGGCAAATGTTGAAGCATTGTGGAAAAAAAGATAAAGAACATCACTCTAAATGTAAATGATTCATTGCAAAATTGACAATCAGAGATGGTTATCATTTCTTTATGCACAGGATAAAATATGCAAAACAAAGCAGTTATGGTTGGTAGTAATTTTCAACAATTTAAAGGTTGTTAAAAATGATTTTTTTTACATTCAATCAATTTTCATTAATTCCAGACTTATTCACATTTTACCAATAATGTGCAAATGTCAAGCTATATATAAACTGTTTTATTTTCAACAGCAATGAAAGTGGCCTTATACTAATACCTTTATCAAAGAATTTTTGCATGGCCTGTGTATGGTTGTAAGTTTTAGATTCCATACGATCTTTTTCCTGGTCAAGTAGGTAAGAAGATGCTTCTCTATGTTTGGGACTATCATCCTTTCTGTCAGAGGTCAAAGTTAATATCATAGAGCATCTCTGTGACTCAGACCTCTCTGATCTATGTCCATCAGATGCTTTGAATCCAACAACTCTTCCGCATTTTGAGGAAATTGGAAGCTGTAAAAAAAGAAATTAAATGCATTATTATCAAAAAATGTTCACACGTTTACCAAGTTGACTAGAGTAAATGTACCTGGAGTCATACAGGACGTGGAGTCGTACACTTTTGGTTTATTTCAAAATTAACTTTAACGGAAAATGATAAATCAAATATTTTATATGTAAATGATACTTTATCATTTATATGTTCTTAGTATAAGCCATGTTTTTGAGTTGAAGAACTATTAGATTAGAATTAAAAATCTAAGTCAAATTAATCCGCTAAATTGTAAAATTGTCTTTTCTAAAATGCCAGTCAGGAATTTTTATTGGTTATACAAACAATATATCTAAATAAAACAATCTGTATAACACGATTCTTTAGATATTTTTTGAAATATTTTTTGAAAAAAGTTGCAATTATAGTTCTAGCGAATCCCGGCACCCTCTATTAACATAAAGAAAGAAAAACAAATAAAGCTGAAAACACCTTATTGTTAAAGCTTAGATCAGAAATCACTTAGACATTGCAAAACTATGTTATTACAGTTAGTTTTTGCTAATATTTTCAAAAGTTTCAATCATGATTTCATTATTTATGCTCAAAATCTAAATCGGAAGATTTTAAGGTGTTCAAAAATGCTGCAAAGATGCATCGTGAATGCATACTGACAAATAAACTGACACGATATCATTCTGCTTTTTCCAGGAAACTAAGCAGTGGCAAATTTCATTGAAATGATTGTCTTTCGCTCCATATACGACTTAGTAAAAAGTGAATGGAAATTTTCAAACTTTTGAGGTGTACGAATCCACGTACTATTTTCAGCAATTTTCAACACTTTTGTTACCTTCAAATAATAATCTGTAAAAATATTAATGATCTTATATTTTTCAAAAATATATTGAATATTTAAAGTTCTTGTCCACCTCTATATTTTGGAAAATGATTGAAACCGATTCACATTTGCCGTCAAGATTTTTAAAGTTAAAACCTTAAAAAGTGTACAACTCCATGTACAGTCACTCTACATGTTTCTTAGACAAATAAATGGCAGATGTCATCAGTCTGAGCACAGAGAACTACAAATATAAAGCATTGCAGGGCAAACAGACATTGTGTTGAAATAACTTTATTAAAAGAATTTTAATGTGTATACATTAACTGCTTTGCGAGGGCATTTACTTTTCAATTTTCAATTGATCAAAATATAGAAAAAAAATTTGATAAACTTCCATTTGGCTTCCCTGTGCATGGTAATCTAAATTTTGTTATTCAATCTACATTTTTCTATAAAGGGGCCACTTATGTTTAATTTCAATAGCATGAATAAACAGAAAATTAAAAGAGAAAATAACCAATTTAATGTATACCTCATTTCTAAGTCTTCTATCCAAAAAATTGAAATGGCCTGGCTTATCTTCATAAGTTAAAAATGAGATCATCCTGCAAAAAAAAATCTGTCAAAGTAATCAATGGCTGGATTGAGCAACAGATCTGAAATCAAATCCAACACTACAGGATGTCATGATGATGCTGTATACCAAACATCTGGGGATGCAATAAGTAGTTGATGAAAAAGGTGTTTTGTTTTTTTTTCCTTCCACCTGACATTCACCTTAGTGACCGTGACCTTTTGATTTCATGAATTGGTTTTTTCACTAAGTGAAATCCAGTAAAAAAACAGACATTTGGCCTCTTTGTGTTTTAAATGTAGAGCTTTTTTTTATAATTTTGTAGCAACAACCTATCTTCCTCATCACACCCTACAATTTAGACAACTGGTATTCATTTTTAATTTATCTATCGGTTTAAACAATCAGTGCGAGATTATAGAAGATAGTCTTAACATTACATGAATACAAAGGATCATGAAATGCATTTTTGTATACAGTACTGTTGATTCATTTAATTTCGTGGGTACCAATTTTCATGGTTTGACGAAAAAGGATCAGTTCATGGTTCTGAAGTCTGCAGCATACAAAAGAATGTTAAATTTCCTTTTCATTGGATATCAAAGGTCACCCATGAAAACCACAAAAATTGATACCCCATTACTAATAACGAAACCACAGTATTATAGGAGTAAGCTCTCAGCCAAAGCAAGTTACAAAATAAACCCAAAACCCAAATAAAACCTAGTTGCCACCTACAAAACTATGAGCAGGGGTCTCTGACCACATAGACAGCTGCTGCTATTTATTATTCAGGGTTGCCACTATTTTGTTGTTGCAAAATTCAAGGGTTTTTCCAGGACTTTTCAAGAGTAATTAAGTCATTTTCAAGGATGAAAATAGTCAACAAAATTTCAGTCCCCGATGAAATTTTTTGTGAAACAGTTCAATTTTTCAACCTTTGATTGTGGAACTATCAAATTCCAGGGTTTTTCAAGGATATTTTAATTTTTTTCAAACTTCAAGGTCTTTTCCAGGACCTTGAACTGACAAATGAAATTCAAGGGTTTTTCCAGGTTTCAAGGATGCGTGGCAACCCTGATTATTGTGGATTTTACAATGGTTACTGACCCTACATGGAAAACTACTTACAGGTGTTCATCTTTTAAAGTGTTTCTACTATCTATTTCATCCTCAGAAATACAGCCACCATCTTCCTGTGGTATACAGTTTTCTGGTTCTAGAAGGCATGAAAATTCAAGCATGATATCAATTATTTCATAATTTTTTTTATATTTTTTTTTCCTAAAAGATTTCTTAGGCATGTAAGGCATTGTTATACTAAATTATTGAAGAAAATCTAAGCATAAAAGCTATTCACATATAGAGTACTCTGACAAACTGTTAACAAAAAATTTGGACAATTTACTTATACTTTTACCTTGTAATTTAGGTCCAGGGTCAACACAGACAATGGAGGCTTTCTTGATGAAAAAGTTAGTCTTGTTGTTAAAGTGAGCACTAAAATGTCTGCTCAATTCACTGGCTCTTAAAAACAGTCGCAGGGATATTTCTGATTCTGGGTTCTCTTTAATATGCTGCAAATAAGAAAAGATAAATGAAACATATATTCTTTACCTAAAATTCTAAAATCTGTCATCACTGGCCTTTACCTAGATACAAGTATATTGTGAAAGGGTTTGCATTTAACATGTGTACATTAGATATTAATCAGGTGCTAACATTAACATTATTAAGGGGTGAAACTATTGTTTTCTTAAAAATACCAAGAAACTTAAATCATAAAGCTTCAACTTGAATTTGAGGTAAAGGTATTTTTTTGACATATTTAATTCGATTTGTTTTGTGTTTATACCTGTAAGCCATCAGACACTGTCATTGTCCTCACACCATTAGCATCTGCTGGTCTGGTCTGTAATAAAAATATAATTTCTTTTTTTGAATTGGTCAGTTAAATGCTTATGAAAAATAATAAACATTTAGAATTTAAAAAAAAGGTTCTCTTTTTGGTGTCATCTTCAACCACACAAAGTTATTATATTCAACATCATAATTTCTTTATAAATGTATTTTTTTCTCTCTCTTTTTATGTGACGTTGTATTTCATCTTACAAGTACAGTATATAGCTCAATAAGAGAATAAATTTCAGGATTAGCCCTAAGTCTATTTAATATATAATATGCCAATACTTTTGAAAATAATTATCAGTAAATTCTTTTATATAATTCTTAAGCTATCTATAGAATTTTTCAAAAATGGTTTGTTTTCATTCGTTTATCTTGATGGGCACATTCATTGCTATCAAAAACTTCCATCACAACCATAAATTCGGTGAGAGAGTAAAACACAAACAAATTCTTATAACTTAAAAAAACATGAATTAACAAATTCGGTAGAGGTCAAGTTTTCCAAAAATACTCAATGGAATTGCATTATACTTTTTAACATCCATACTGTCCTTGTTGAAGGCTGCTGGCGGTTTTCCATTGTGGTTTTTCTAAATTACCGCTTGTTCTGTGAGCTGTGCCGCACACACTTATTCCACATCTCAATATTTTCTGTTTGGAGAGCTATGATCTTACATTGGCAAAGTCAACCAGCTGTCTACACTGATCTGGTCTGAAGAAATCATCGGCAACAAATCTGTGGTCTTTGTCTGTAGTGATGTTAATACCCAACTTCTTGTACATGTTCATGTAGTGTTCCTTGTCTAGTGTTTGGGATGTCTTGTTGGCTTCAATATCTTCTAGATTCAGCTGTTAAAAGATGTGTTACTATGAAATTAGTTTTCTGCACAAATTTTTTTATATGATTTTAAATGATTTATTTATTGGCCATTTTCGTCTTCAGAATACAAGCTGAAGAGAGGACAATAAAAATGTAGAAAAGGATTTTTTTTAATGTCAAATGAGTGGTTGCTTTCTACCACTGGATTTGAGTAAAATTCTTTTTAGGTCTTTTAAAAATAATCATTACATAATTTTGCATCTTCTTCAAAACTTATACCATCAAGTTTGATCTTAAATTAAGAATAATGTTTGAAACAAATAAATAAACAGGTCTGAAGGTGGCTTATGACTTACTGTTTGTATTATGAAACCACCCTGCTAAATTTCAACTTATTCTCATTTGTGGTTTTTGAGAAAGCTTGATGTTTTTTTTACAGAAAAGCCTTGAGAAAACCTTATGCAAGGACATAACTCTTGCAGACAAACCTTCATTTTATCCAACTCTTCCTCTACCATCTTATCTTTCTTCTTATTTTCATCTACATCCTCATCTGAGTAAACATCATATTCATCTCTGATGAAGTACAGCAGTTTAAACATCTTATTTCTGCGACTCTCATATTCCACAGCTTCCTGGAGTAAAAATATGGTTGATTCATTACATAAAGCTTGAATAACTGTGTACATGCTTACATTCATGAGCATTCATATTTGTGGAATGGAAATAAAACAATAAACACATGTAGATCTATTGATTCATGGTTTTTATAAATTCAGCATAGAAATCAATGCAAATTTTCTTTTCATTAAGACTTAATTAATCATGGTTCGTGTGACCTACAATAAACATGATAAACAACAAAATCGGTACTTCAAAACTATAATATCTGAACAAAGAAAAAATACTTTTAACAAACTTTAAAATAAAAGAACATTATTATGATCAACACAAGTCAGTAAAAGAAGAATACAGGGCCAGCCAAATATAACAGGGGTCATCAGTAAATTGAGAAAGAAATGATGAACGCTGTGTGATATGCTTGCAAAGATACAGATTGATAGCTCAGTTCTTGCCCTAGCCAAGTAGGTTTAAAACACTCACCTTCCTTGGAACAAAATGTGCCTTGTGGTACCCAAGTTTCTGCATGTAGAAAGCTCTGTTACGTAACATTTCTACATCATTGGGATGGAACAATAAGTAGGTCGCTGCAGCCTCAACAGCTTTATCATTATCACCCACTGTAAAAAATCAAAACAAAAAAATATGTAAGTCAGCAAATAAATATCCCTCTGCTTCCATATTATCAATCCAACAAAATAAAAATAAAAATTGGAGCACCTCAAGGATTTGAAATTTTTATGAGCTGATGTCATATGTCTAATTGTTAAGGTTCATGTATATGTTTACCTCAAAATGAGTAAAATTTAGATCGATTTTTCAGTATATGTACAGCAAAGACTGCAAACAAAATTTGAAACCGTAGCAGGACCTAGATATATTAATGTCTTATCTTTTTTTATTAATATTTGATGATGAAGTCCATTATTTTTCATTGCTTTTTTTCCATTTTTGAGCAAAGCTGATTTAAGGTTAATATCACTAACGCCCTTGCATGTGGCCTCAAAAATCATGGGACATTTAATCACAATATAACCAAAAGTGTTCACTGAAATGTCAGTTGAGAGGTGCAATAGGGATGTTTTATCCTTATTCAAAATACAATTTGAACGCAAAAAAAATGTACTGACAAAACTGTGCTATCTTCAACCAAATTAATATGTGGATATAATAAGGTGTGTCCATATATCTAGGTCCTACTATACTTTATTTGACCTGATAATATGCCATTTGAGCTGTACATATACCAAGATTTTCTTCAAAAAATTTCAGACTGTCTTGATGAACCTTAAATACATATATATATATAAAACCCAGGGATTACCCTACCCCCCTTTCATAATCTTCCTTGAAGTCCATCTTTTGATCTATAAAGGCAGAATTTGTTTGTGTATAACATTTTCTTAAGTTAAACTTAATATGCAGATCATGTTTTTATTTCATGTTGAGCCTCTTCATATTTAAAAAATTCTTTGTTTTTTTCATTTTTCAGAGAGATTGAGCCAAAATTTTCTGAAATTCCATTGTCAGGGTGTTTAAGGGGTATAAACAGAATCATAAAATGATTAGTTAAAAACTATGGATGTTCATAGTTACCTGAACTATGAATCTTGTCATCCTCAAAGCTGCAAAAAATTTACTTATAAGACTGGGTGCTCACTTACATTTATGATAAGCATACTGTAGATAGTTATAGTGTTGTCCAACATAGTCTGGTAGATAATCTTTATGAAGAACACTCAGTTTCTTTTCACACCTTATCTGACAATTCAGCACTGATATGTAATGATCTGAAAAAAGAATATGACATCTTATGAAACATTTTATGACACTTGCCATTTACTGTGGATTCATTTATTTTTTAAGGGTACATGTACAATTTTTGTGGTTTTAGTGAAAAAGGAACAATTTGTGGATTCTTAAATATGTGGTTCTCAAGTCTGCAGCATACAAATCAATGTTAAATATTCCTTTCATGTGGTATCAAATTTAAGTGGCAAAAGCTACCCATGGAAACCAAGAAAATTGATAATCAAGTACATACCACCCCATAACTCAACTACCCTAAGTTGCATGACTGGAAATATATTTTTACAAGATTTTGCTGAATATTTAAAGTGACCTTTTTGTACTGAAGTACACAATAATATTTAATACAACTAAAGGCATTTAATTTTATATCAATATTCAGAAATATTCACATCAAAAAGACAGATTTCAATCTGAATAGTGGGGTTGATATGATACCTAAATGTTTAATGTTCCAGGATAAAGTCTTCAACTTATAAATTTCATAGCACAAACCAGAAGGGCTTGTTCATTTTTCAAACCAGCAAAGCCCTCAGAAAATTTTGAAAGGCCTACAAAATAACAAGAGTTGACACTAAAGTGTGTCTCGCCTGTCGGCACCATCACAGAACTCATAGAAGGTCTAGCTGGGCCTTCAGAAAAGTTAAGGTCAAGGTCATGTGACAGACAGATGACAGAATTCCTATCCATCACAAAAATGTCTGAAGTTTGTTCTAGATACCATAGTTATTGAGAAACTATGAAAAAAAACAACATTCACTAAGTCATTGAACCGTGAAAATGGGGTCAGGGTCACACCACATGGTGTCTGTCTGTAAGTCAAATATCAGATGCCTAGCTATTATACTTTTAACTTAATTTATTTTCGACAAAAATTTTAATTGTCCAAAAAATCATCTAAGTCCACAGAGTCACTGAACCATGGAAATTGTGTCAAGGTCACAGGACATTGTGTCAGTTGCATAGACCATAACTCCGGGTGTCTGTATACCAGATATCAGATGCCTAGCTATTATACTTTTCACTTAATTCATTTTCCACAAAAGTCCTACATAGAGGTTTTTTGGCCCCCAAAATCATCCAAGTCCACATAGTCACTGAACCATAAAAATGGAGTCAAGGTCAAATGGCATGGCACCAGTTGCATAGACTATAACCCAAAGTGTCTGTATACCAGATATCAAATGCCTAGCTATTATACTTTTCACTTTATTCATTTTCCACTAAAGTCTTACAAAGGGTTTTTTAGCCTGAAAAAACATCAAAGTTAACAGAGTCAATGAACCATGAAATTGGGGTCAAGGTCAAATGACATGTGCCAGTTGCGTAGACCATAACCCCAACTGTCTGTATACCAAATATCAGATGCCTAGCTATTATACTTTTCTTGTAATTCATTTTCCACAAAAGTCTTACAAAGGGTTTTTTTGGCCTGAAAAAACATCTAAGTTCGCAGAGTCACTGAACCATGAAATTTGGGTCAGGGTCAAACGGCATGGTGCCAGTTGCGTAGACTATAACCTGAACTGTCTGTATACCAAATATCAGATGCCTAGCTATTATACTTTTCTTGTAATTCATTTTCCACAAAAGTCTTACAAAGGGTTTTTTTGGCCCGAAAAAACATCTAAGTTCGCAGAGTCACTGAACCATGAAATTTGGGTCAGGGTCAAACGGCATGGTGCAGTTGCGTAGACCATAACCTGAACTGTCTGTATACCAAATATCAGATGCCTAGCTATTATACTTTTCTTGTAATTCATTTTCCACAAAAGTCTTACAAAGGGTTTTTTTGGCCCGAAAAAACATCTAAGTTCACAGAGTCACTGAACCATGAAAATTGAGTCAGGGTCAAAAGGCATGGTGCCAGTTGCGTACACCATAACCTGAACTGTCTGTATACCAAATATCAGATGCCTAGCTATTATACTTTTCTTGTAATTCATTTTCCACAAAAGTCTTACAAAAAAGTTTACGCCGTCGCCGTCGCCGCCGCCGGAAAGTAATACCTATGTCTTGCCTTCAGCGACTAAAGTCGCAGGCGAGACAAATATACTACATTTTTAAATTTTTTACAAGCAAGACGGGCATTCAACTGCACATATTTTACATGCCCCCAAAGCCTTTTAATAGCCATGGCTGTGGGGCTGGTGGCCAATTTCGAAGACTGAGGATATTGAAAGTGGGGGGAGCTGGGGGGTCAGTGGTTAAGAGGATGGATAAGATAGTTTGATAAGGAGCATTTGGGGGGGGCATGAAACAGCCCCTTTATATCAGACATGTTATGCATAAGAAAAAGTTTTTTTTTATATCCATTTTATAGAAATGGTACTTGTACCTGCAACAGCTTATATATCAGTACATGTATCTATTTTTGATAAAATTAATATTCATATATTCTTAAAACTTTTTTTCTGAAGAACAAAAATTCAATATACATATATTCAATCAAGAGATAAAATGTAGTAAATGACAGCTTTTTTACATGTACATTAACCAAAACACTTCAACAATTTAAAAAAGAAATCGACCCCTTACTCTATAATACCCATTATAGTACTCTATAATACCCATTATAGTACTCTATAATACCCATTATAGTACTCTATAATACCCATTATAGTACTCTATAATACCCATTATAGTACTCTATAATACCCATTATAGAGTAGGGGATCTTTTTTTTTTTAAAAGTCGATATAAATGACCAGAATTCAAGCCCCTGTAATTCATTTTACAAATTATTTTCTGAAAGAATGTAACCTACATAACAGTTCTGTGTGTTTATACTTTTACATTTATTCATTATGTATAAGAGAGAAAAAAATATAATCTGTTGAATAATATTCTGATAATTTGGAATTAAGGTAAAAAGCATACCAGGAAGTCTTGCTATCTTTTTGCAGCTTAGAGATTTATAAATACATAAGATAAATGAAACAGAATGGAAACTAATGATCCTTAAAATATGCTTGTAATAACACTTCTATATAAAGGTTAATGTATCAACTATTTTTTATAATCACTTAATAACAGAGGTAATCTTTGGCAAGGGCACAGATGTACTGCAGGAGGCAGGAACTACTAACCCTTCCAAAGCACCCATGTTCACTTTTGTTTTTGTATTTGCCTTTCAGGACTTCCAACAAAGTCCAATTGGTATAATTACATGCTTCTTATATCTCATTGATGAGAATAAAAAGTAACATGCATTATTCAATGATTATGAAATTATAATTAATTTTAAAGTCTTACAGGACTGCCCAAAAGAGTGTGATGTCCAAAAAAACAACTGAAACTTAAGTAAAAAACAAGAGACTCCTAGAAGTGCCTACTATGCAGAAATGCATTAGATTGTTAATGCAGATTCTGCCATTATAAGGAATTTTACACAAGTAAAAGGAATCTGAAGTTGTACATGTATGTAGTTACTGTGGTTTCATTATTATTCGTGGGGTATTAATTTTCGTGGTTTTCATGGGTCCCTTTACCCATGAAAAATGATGCCCAACAAAAATGAAATTTAACATTGATTTGTATGCTGCAGTCTTCAAAACCACGAATTTAAGAATCCACAAACTTGTCCTTTTTCACCAAACCAGGTAAATTGATACCCATGAAAATAAATGAATCCACAGTATTCTAAATCTAATTTAGATCCGTAGTAAAGATAAACATTTAACTAGCTGTTAAAGCTTGTTATTATAACCATATAATCATGATAATACTAGCATTGAAAACTCAGTTTCACAAAAAATTAACTTCAGTCTTATTTGTCTTTCAAAATTATATGGCTTGAGCTATTCTAAAACAAAGTTTAACCTTGAACCATTCATTTGAATTTGCTATATGAAAATTTAACTTTTATGGTTTAGTTATATATTTAGTTGTTCTGAAACAAGTATTTAGCCTTGATTTACATATGTATAATCGTGAATTTGCTAAATGACAATTAACTTATATGGTACATAAGTCCTTGATAAGTCATTGATAAAGCTTAAGATATTCTGAAACAAGAACTTAACCTTGAATTGTCAGTGACCAAGAAAAAATTATGTTTTAAACTGAGTAGACTAACATATGTTGAAAATCATTGATATTCTTAGCTTATATAAGCCACAGTGAAACAAAACCTTTATATAATCCAGATAAAACATAGTTAGATGAACAATTCTTCCACCACATTGCTTCGGGCAATGTTATAAACTGCAAGCCTAGTTGCATAAGGAAGAGATTTGTTTTATAATAAAATGCAAGGGAATTGTTTATTACAAATTTTGGATTTCCATAAGAGCAAAAAACTGTATTTGCATATATATTAGGCACAAATTTCATGCAACTGAAATCAGTCACGTGAAGTAAGGTCAAGGTCAGTATGGCACATGTTTTATAAATATACACCTACGTCTGACGTGATAGAATGGATGTAAGAGGATTTATATAAATTATGTCTTTATATGTGGGCTAATAATCCATTAAAACACAAGATTCTGGCAAGAGGGATGGAACCCACCAGGTAGCCTTAATTTGTCGGTTACAAACTTGCGTAAATAGACAAGAACATTTTTAAAAACTTCACTTTGTTTTTCCTTCCATGCAAAACATAAAACAAAGAAAACATTTAAACGGAGCAATATTTCCAATGTATACTGGTAAATAAGTCTTAAAGGCATTATTGCTCCAAGGAACAGACCCAAAGGTCATCAGAACAGGTAAAGATCATATGAATGTGTGATACACAAATGGAACTAAAATCATTTAAACTTGAATATTTGAAAAGTTAAAATAAATAAAAAATTCCTTGATATAAATTTATTACAACATGAAATAAAACTAAAACTAGTTAACCAACCAAAGTTAACAGACAACGACAATTACAGCAGCGTTCCATTATACGCCCCTAATATTTTTATGGTCGCATAAAAACTATACAAACCAGCTATAGCATGAATGAAATCTGGATACGACTGGTGATCAAATGCTCCCTCACAATCCACTCGGCACCTCTCTTCCTCTTTGTAGAACTCAACCAAGGCTAACTCTATGTACTTGATAACTGTTGGTAGATCATCTTTATCATATGCTGTCTCTGCTTTTATTCTGAATATCTGAGAAAAGACCACAGTTAATAAACAGAGACATTTTTAACAGAAGCTTCGAAGAATTTTTAAAATATTTGACATTTTGTATGCATCATTATATTAAGTCAATTACTTATAAGCAACAAAAAAATTGTTTCTTGATGATCTGCTGAGACAATTTTAGTTTTCAAGGTACTGATGCCTCAGATGTACTCTAATAAAGTTGAGTGAAAATGTCATACTGTGGTTTCATTATTATTCGTGGGGCACCAATTTTTCATGGTTGGTTTTTACGCACGAAAATTGATGCCCCATCAAAAAGAAATTTAACATTGATCTTTATGCCGCAGTCTCTTAAACCACAAATTTAAGAATCCACGAACTAATCGTTTTTCATCAAACCACGAAAATAAATGAATCCACAGTATCTGAAATTTCGATTTGTGAATTTCAGTAATTCAAAAGGCTTAAATTTCTGGCAAAATAAAATTTCTGTACTGTACAGCAAATATTGCTTCATGTATATCCATGAATTCCCTTCACAATAATTTTATTCATATTGGAATAGAACTGAAAACCAGAGTTTACAAATTTTGAGGGTTCTCATAAAATGTTTCTATTGTTAATTTCACAAACTAAGGTACGGGTGAAGGGGTACTATCAATATTTTGCCAGTCAGGTCTGATGATTTCCACTAACTGCTATTAAAAGTTTGATACTGTGTAAAGTGTCAAGATTAACCAACACAAATTTAGAGGAATTTCTGTCACGAACAGATGTATTTTGAAAAATAGAATAATTAAGTCTTGAAAACATTCAAAAAACTAAATTTCTTAACAAGTATTATTTTCAACTGTTTCTTTGTGTTGTTCTGGTTTGTGTTTACTGGTTCTGGTTTCTGACTTTTAACATTCGAATGTACCATAGGTACATTTGTACCTCTTACCGTATTCAAATATGATAAATGTAAAGTGTTATACATGTATAAAGACTACTTCAATCTAATCACTTTTCCCCATATGTCTGAAATCAAACTTTATTTAGTTTTTGAATATTTCTAACCTGATACTTCTTCTTCTCCAAGTCTCTAAAGTCTTGATCCTGAACTTTATATTGCTGTCTATAAAGCTGGATGTTTCTAATTGTATCTTCATCATCAGGATTTCTTAGAAAGAAGGTGTAGGCTGCACTAGCTGCATCTTCATATCTCTCCAACTGTAAAAGACAATCATATTTATTTAGATACACTACAATAAAAGCTTGCTTTTGTCCATCCTCACAATGTCAGGGCTCCTGTTTCCATATCTGTCCACAAACAGATATGGACACAGGAGCCCTGACATTGTGAGGATGGCTTTTTCCAAGGCCTAGGATATGAATTTTCCAATTCAGAAATAACTCTTGGCCAAAAAAATTTTAATTGTAGATCCCTTTTTTCTTGAATGTAAAACCTCAAGTCTAGCACAGCTAAATGAGGAATTAACGTATAAGAATATTTGACACAAATATACAATAAATTGAAAATAAAAATATGACAGGCCATGGTCTACTTCTATATAAGGGTTCATCAGGACAGTTTGAACTTTTTAAAAGAAAAGTTTACTATGTGTGTATGCAGCATAAACATGTACATCATATTATCTGGACAAAAAAAGTATACCATACAAGAATACAAGAATACAAGTTTATTGACCAATTATGGACCCTCAAGGGGCAATGACAGTACAAACAATAATAATGAAGAATCGTATACATTGTATCAATTATAAATAAATAAATTATTACAATTGAGAGTACAGTTTATATATCTAGTACATGTATATAGTTACAAATAAGATAAATGGTAATTGTTATTTTATACTTTATATTATCTCAGACTCCAGAAGGAACTTACAAAGTGAGTTAAGAACAGTTATATTTTCACAGTTAAATGTCCAAAGTAATTTGTGGAATGGAGATAATTGGTAAAAATTCTTATTTGATTCTTTTATGATATCAAATAAGATATTTCTAGAACCTGAAAATTTGGTGCAGTTATTAAAGAAATGAGATTCATCTTCAACTTCAGAGTTACTACAGTGGTCACAAATTCGTTCCTCAATAGATGTTTTGGGTTTGTTATATCTACCCAATTCTATTTTCAATTTGTGACAGCTAATTTTGAATTTAGTAATACACCTTCTGAGTTTTGGTTCAGTAATAAGATCAAGATATTTTTCATATCCAAAATTTGTTTTAATCTTAACATAAGTTCTCAATTTTCCATTTTCATTTATCAATTTGTCTCTGTGGTTGTACCAAGTTTCAGTATAAAAATTCCTTAAATCTGTTTTGATGGTGTGTTTGAACAAGAGGCTCCCAGGAGCCTGAATCGCTCACCTGGTCTTGATGTTGACCCTATACTTTTGTAGAGCTAAATGAGCTGAACATTTAAGCAAGCAGCAGCTTTTCTCTACCTGCAATAGTTTTCATTCTATAAGACAAAAACACCATTTTTCACCTATAAGGGGCCATAACCCCTATAAGGAGTCATCTGACAACTTCGACCAAATGGAGACTTTTGTAGAGCTAAATGAGCTGAACATTTAAGCAAGCAACAGCTAATCTCTATCTGCAATAGTTTTCATTCTGTAGGCCAAAAACATGAAAAATCGCTTTTTCAGGGGCCGTAACCCCTATAAGGGGTCATCTGACAACTTCGACCCTATGGAGAATTTTGTAGAGCTAAATGAGCAGAACATTTAAGCAAGGAACAGCTAATCTCTATCTGCAATAGTTTTCATTCTGTAGGCCAAAAACATGAAAAATCGCTATTTTTCAGGGGCCGTAACCCCTACAAGGGGTCATCTGACAACTTCGACCCTATGGAGACTTTCGTAGAGCTAAATGAGCTAAACATTTAAGCAAGCAACAGCTAATCTCTATCTGCAATAGTTTTCATTCTGTAGGCCAAAAACATGAAAAATGGCTATTTTTCACCTTTAAGGGGCCATAACCCCTATAAGGGGTCATCTGACAACTTCGACCCTATGGAGACTTTCGTAGAGCTAAATGAGCTAAACATTTAAGCAAGCAACAGCTAATCTGTATCTGCAATAGTTTTCATTCTGTAGGCCAAAACCATGAAAAAATGCTATTTTTCACCTTTAAGGGGCCGTAACCCCTATAAGGGGGTCATCTGACAACTTTGACCAAATGGAGACTTTTGTAGAGCTTTTGATGCTGAATCAGTAGCATGGCCTCAGATTTCCTCTATCTCTTATACTTTTTGATTTATAAGCCAAAAACAGTAGTCTGACCCCCCCTAGTCTATTTTTAGTAACGGCGGCCATGTTTTTTGACAGATCAAAAATCGAAACACAAGTTTGGTGCAGGACACCCTAAGGATCAATCATACCAAGTTTCATTCAATTCTGTTCAGTAGTTTCAGAGGAGAAGATTTTTGAAAAATTGTTAACGGACGACGACGACGACGACGACGACGGACACCAAGTGATGGCAATAGCTCACATGGACCTTTGGTCCAGGTGAGCTAAAAATGAATTTGATTTGTTTCTATATTTGTTCCCTCCTGGAGTCTTAAGTAAATTAAAAACATTAAAAATTGCTGAAATCCATGATTTACCTCCTGCTTCATGTATATTTTGGGATTCTAAATAAGCATCTTTTAATAAACCTGATGGGATGTTTTCCATCCGATACCAATAGTTTATACTGGCTTTAAAACCATCTAAAATAATTGGAAATCTTCCAACTTCTGACATTATACCAAAATTCGAACCTTTTTTGTGAATCCCAAGAATGTATTTAATAAATTGTAAATCCATTTTAGAAGATGGTGAGAATTTTGATTGTTTAGTCCAATCACATAAATGTTCTAGTTTAAAAGAGGGAGGTAAATAACAACCCCAGATTTCAGCACCATATAGCAGTATGGATTTTTTAGTGTGATCAAATACATGTATTGATGATCTGATACTAGGTCCGAGGGAAACATATTCGGCCTTTAGTTTATATAGAGCCTTTCGATAAAGGTCGAGTTGAGCTTCTTGAAATGTACCAGAAGGAGTTAAAGTTATACCTAGGTATTTGTAATGATTTGTACATTCTAATGTTTGGTTTTTAAGTGTAAATTTTTCCTTTAGATGTTTACCAGTTTTATTAAATATCAAAGCTTTAGTTTTTGAAAGATTTACATTGATGCCCCAATCCTCACAGAAAGCTTCCAATTTATTCAATTTGTTTTGCAGTCCACATTGTGTTGTTGACATTATAACCACATCATCTGCGTATAAAAGGCAGTGAATATCCTTATTATTTAAAGATATAGGATCTGAGGTTTCATGAAAATATTTCGGGAGGTCATTTATGAATATTTTAAATAAATTCGGGCTAAGAATGTCACCCTGTCTGACTCCAACTTCTGAGTTAAAGTTTTCAGTAAGGATGTTGCCAATTTTAACACATAGCTTTGATTTGCTATACATATTTTTGAGTATTTTGTAGAATTGGCCTCCTACCCCTATGTCTAGTAGTTTTATATATATTGCTTCATGCAAAACTGAATCAAAGGCCTTTTTGAAATCAATGAAGCATGTGTATAACTTTTTCTTTTTGTTTATATATTTGTCGATCGCTGTTTTTAGAACAAATATGTGGTCAGCTGGTCTACATTTTTTAGTAAAACCGATCTGGAAAGGGGAGATAACATCATTTTCAATGAGAAAGCTGTCTAATCTAATATTAAGTATTGAATTGAACAGTTTGCCAAGACATCCTGTTATAGCTATACCTCTATAATTTTCTGGTTTAGACCTATCACCTGATTTAAAGATGGGGCTTAAATAACCTGTTGACCAATGGTCGGGATAAAAACCGGAGAGTAAAACATTGTTGAACAACTTTGATAAGCAGGGTGTAAGTATTTCTTGTCCTGCTTTTAACATATTATTTGTAATAAGTTGCAATCCTCCAGATTTGTTCGACTTAAGTTTTTTAATAGCATGCATGATTTCTTTTTCACTTATAGGATCATCTAATATGTTTAAATTTTTACTATTACTTTCTAGAGTGTTAAGTTTATTTTTCAATATCTTTAGGGTTGAATCAAAATTGTTTTGAACTGAATTTAGACTGTCAAAATGGTTTTTGAAGTCCATCGGATCAGCTGGAGGTAGATCATCTTTCTTTTCTTTAAGCGAGTTGACAAGCCTCCAATAGTCTTTAGGGTTTTCACTTTTAAGGCTGTCAATTTGTTTTACAATATTTATTTTAAAATTTTTTGCTTTATACTTTCTGGTTTTATTGTATATTCTATAAGCCCTGTAATAGCTATTTTTTATTTCCTTGTTGAATGGAAAAGCCGACATTAATTTGGCTTTTTGGACTACCTGATTACGAAGAGTTCGTAGATCTGAGTCAAAAAAAAGTTTGTGTTTAGGTTTCTTTTTCTTAATAGAGGGACGTTTAAGACATTTGTCACATGCACTAAGTATTAAATTTTCAAACTGGAGGGCAGCTTCTTTTACAGAATTTTCATTATTTATATCTATTACATGGTCTTTAAAGTTATTTATTTTCTTATGTGTCTCCTCACTCTGTAACTCTATTGCAAGTTTAATTTTGGATTTCTCATCCCAAATATATTGTGGTGGAACTGTAGTTAGACCTAGATAAGGACACACCTGATTATATTAACACATTTTGTGAGTAAAAGATATCACTGGCATTTTGAATAAGGACAAAATATCCCTAACGCTCCTCTCAACTGACATGTTGGTGAACACTTTAAGTTAAATTAAACTAAAATGTCACATGAGATTTAAGTCCACATGAAAGGGCATGATGGCTTTGCTAAAAAATAGGGAAAAAAATAGCATACACCATCAAAATATTATCAGATTAATGCAAATTCACTGTATCAAGGTCCTGCTACAGTTTTTTTTTTTAATTCTAAAAGCAGGTCTTTGTCGTACAAATACTGAATAATCAATAAAAAAACATGCCATTTAACAGTAAATGTCTCCATGAACCTAAATATAAGATTTGTTTCAATTATTTTGTCTCTAATGTGTTCATGTAGGCCACTTTAATGGCAATGATGGCTGTGAAATTGAATTGCAATTTGTACATAATTGAATGGACTAGGGTAAAGAAGAAATTTACCATGGTTTCCATATTTCTTTTTGCTGTGTGTCCATATTGGAACACAAAAAATGAAATTTAACAGGAGGAAGGTGAGTGACAAACCTGAAATTTAATACCACATTAAGGGACACCACCCTGATGCTGTATACCAAATATCAAGTGGATGTGACAAGTAGTTGTTGAGAAAACTGTTAAGAAAATTTCTTTCTCGTCTGCTAACCACACGCCCAACATTCACCATTTTATAACACGGATTTTTCACTAAGTGAAAATCAGCCATAGAAATTTAAATTGTATAGATTTCAAAACAAAGATTTGTAACTATGAACGCATTTAAAAAATAACTAAATGTCAATAAAAATGCTTTTCAATTTCAGGCCCAATAAAGCATTAGATATAGTGCTTAATACTGACACTACTGACACATTTCATTGTATTAAGAAATTTAATAGGAGGTTGTTAGATTAACTAGAGGCTCCCAGGAGCCTGAATCGCTCACCTGATCTCTCTAAAGCCTCTTACCTAGTGTGCAACATGGTCTACATGTACATGGTAAGTAACATTAAAGCAACTAGTTAGGATAGAAAACACTTATAAGATCAAGAATGCAAAGTTACAAGGCTTTCCATTTGAAAAAAAAACAAAAAAAACAAGTTAAAATTGATTGAAAACAGTTAAAGGGGGATAACTCTTAAAAGGATGATCTGACAATTTTGACAATGAAATCATTCTTGTAGCTCTCAATAAGCTGAACAATTTTGCAATGCTAACTTTTCTTCTAGAACTTACTGTTTTCAAGATATAGTCCAAAAACTGTGAAAATTTTGATGATTAAGGGGAAATAACTCCTATAAGGAGTTGTCCCACAACTTTGACTCAATGGAGAGTTTTGTCGAACTTTTGATGCTGAAGAAGGAAAGTTGCTTCGGATTTTCTTTATCTCTTATACTTTTTGAGCTATAAGCTAAAAACTATGGTCTGACCACCCTGTTCTATTTTTAGTAACGGCAGCCATGTTGGTTGGTCGACGTTCACAAATTTCAAAAACCTAGTAGAGGACATCCTATAGATCAAGTTTACAAAGTTTCAAAGCAATTCCACCAGTGGTTTCAGAGGAGAAGATTTTTAAAAATCAGTAAAAATTGACAGTAAAATCAGTTAAAGGGGGATAACTTTTAAACGGTTGATCTGACAATTTTGACCCTGGAATCAATTTTGTAGATCTCAATGAGCTGAACAATTTTGCAACGCTAACTTTTCCTCTAGCACTTACGGTTTCAAGATAAAGTACAATAAAAAGCTACGCCGAGCGCAGCATGATACGACCGCAACAAGTTTAACCCTGAACGTTGAGGCCTAATATGGATAGTTCATTGCTTTGGTCACATGAAGCCCATGGTGGACTTACAAAGCTTTTTGACACATGCATCCTGTGGTGGACTTAAAAATGCATTTTGACACATATATATTTACATCAACATCTAATACAAAAAGCCTTATTTATATACATGTAATTACTACACCTTAATTTTAAGTATAAAACTATTTGCTTTGACAAACTTTTAAAATTGGTGTTTTTGGCCCCTTTGACCCCTAATTTCTAGAAAACGGTAAGAGATATTGCAAATCTGATTGAAAATGCAGCCAGGGATTTTCACAAGGATTCCAATGAAAAAAAGATTTTGAAAATCGGACCAAAAATAAAAAAGTTGATTTTATGGGCGTGGCCTGTCTTTAGCCCCCTGTAGCAATGTAATGGTGAAATACATATCATAATCATTGACACATTTAGTAGACAGAATTTTATGAGCACTTCAACAAAAAAAGAATTTTCAAAATTGAATGAATAATGAACATTCTACAACAGTTTTGTCAATACACCCGTTTTAGCCCCTTTGGCCCTTTTTTTCTAAAACAGTAGGGGCCACAAACCCCAAATACAAAACCAACATTCCTTTAGTGGATATAATCAACGTATTTAAACTTCATAACAATTGGCTGGCCCACTACAACTTAATATTGGTAAAAAACTATTTGCCTGGACCAACTTTTATAAATGGCGTTTTTGGCCCCTTTGACCCCTAATTTCTCGAAAATGGTATGATATATTGCAAATCTGATTGAAAAACGCAGGCAGGGATTTTTACAAGGATTCCAATGAAAAAAAGATTTTGAAAATCGGACCACAAATAAAAAAGTCGATTTGTTGGGTGTGGCCCCTTTTTGACCCCTTATAGCAATGTAACGGTACAAGATACATCAAAGGTGTTGTTACATTTTGCTGACAGAATTTATTGAGGAATACAATAAAAAAAGAATGATCAAAATCGGATGAAAATTAAACATTCTACAGACTTTTTGTCAATACACCCGTTTTAGCCCCTTTTGGCCCTTTTTTCTAAAACGGTAGGGGCCAGAAACCCCAAATGCAATACCAACCTTCCTTTAGTGGTTATAAACATCATATCAAAATTTCATAACAATTGGTTAACTACAACTAAAGTTATCGCACGGAAACCAAAGTGTCTACAGACGACGACGACGACGACGACGACAACGACAACGACGTGGCCATAACATAATACGATCGCAAAAAAATTGCGGTCGTATAAAAACTGTGCAAATGGTAAATTTTAACGATTAAGGGGAAATAACTCCTATAAGGAGTTGTCCCACAACTTTGACTCAAAGGAGAGTTTTGTAGAGCTTTTGATGCTGAAGAAGGAAGGTTGCTTCGGATTTTTTTTTTATCTCTTATACTTTTTGAGCTATAAGCTAAAAACTATGGTCTGACCCCCCTGTTCAATTTTAGTAACGGCGGCCATGTTGGTTGGGCGACATTCACAAATTTCACAAACTTAGTAGAGGACATCCTCAAGATCAAGTGTACAAAGTTTCAAAGCAATCCCATCAGTGGTTTCAGAGAAGAAGATGTTTAAAGAAAAGTTAACGACAGACGACGGACGATGACAATAGTTCACATGACCCTTCGGGTCAGGTGAGCTAAAAAAGAAGGCAACCTGGTCTTGGCAAGTCATATTGTGAATTCTAATAAATTCAACCAAAATTCTATTTCATGAGATGTTGCCAAGGCCCAAACTGGTTTCAACCCAAGTTTAGAAAATATTTAAATCTGAACATTTCCATATCTAATATCCCTATAATCCACTTCCATCCATTCAATAATAGATCATTACTGAGTGAACTAAAAACTGTCCAGTCGTGTCTTGTAAAAAAAATTAAGTATGAAAGATACAAACCTATAAATACATTTTCAGAATTCTTGTAATGTAAAAATGACCAAACTCTAAACATAAAACTTTAAAAGGATAAATATAATAAAAAGTTAGCAATGAATGAAGGTGTACATGTACCTTTTTGTAACAAGTTTCTATGAGATAATACGGACCAAAGTTACGAAAATCCCTTTCAATTCTTTCATCAATACGATGCTCTATATTTGCTTCGTCCAGTTTTTCTGCTCTGCATCTTTTTAAACAAATGGATTCTTGTATTTTCTTCATGTAAAACAATTCTGATCCATGAAGTCTTACATCGTCAAACCCAGGATGATTCAGCAATGAATTTCGTGCATTAAAACACTTTAATTTACAATCAATAACAGTATTTTTGAAGTGACGTTGAGCAAGGATAGATTTTTTAAGAAAGGAAGCACACTCCATAGCTTCTCCAGAAGAATATGCTCTTAATCCAGTCACATACAAATCATCATATTTCAACTTAGCAAACATACTTTCAGAATTTACAACATCACAAATCAGCAAGGAAAACAACACAATCAACTCCATGGTCAGCTTTCAATCCTTAATTTTATAAATTTCACATGAATAAATTAAAAAATCTGTTCAATCCTTTGTTTTATTTGTGTAGCTTTAAATACAAGAATCTTCAAACAACTTCTTGTTTTAACTTAAGACAATTACATATATTTATTGAACAGGTGTCATCAAATCAATTTTCTAAAATTCTTATAATGATTTTTTTATGTCAATCAATTTTCTCCTTTTTTGTAGTCAGCAAAATTACATGTAAAATTCAGCCATGTACTGTACTGGAAGTTGATCAAACAAATGCTTATCATAACATCTTGCGGTAACTCTTATTACAATATCACAAACCACATCGTAGACCAAATGTTGTTTTATTTACTTATGCTATTGATAACTTAACAATTGGACTTAGGAAAAGTTAAGGATAATTGATGCAGTAAAGAACTTATTATTTATAAAAGGCAGAGCTAATAACCAATAAATATCTTATTATTAAACTAAGGTGACATAATGGTTTTTGATGAATGGACCATTCATAGGGTTTCAATTGATTTGCTCTAATACTTTTTCATCTCTAAATCACAGTAAGAGCTTTATTTTTCTTTCTATTTATTTTTCCAAATACCTGATAAACCAATAGCTAAACAAAATATAGTTATGAGAAACTGCTACATGTATTATTCCAAAATATGAATAAGACTGATGTCCCATCTTATGGCAAGGGAGGTGTATTAGTTTAATTGTTTATTACATCAACTTTTAAAGAATTTACTTGATAAGCTGGATGAAAACATTTTATTTAATGTAAATTATGGACACATTTCCATTTACTTTAACCAGTGACTATGAGGGACAACTTTTTTTAAAGGTGTGGAAAACATTCTCACTATATAGTACAATTTAGAAATTTGGCCATGATATACTTGGGATTCATTTATTTTCGTGGTATCAATTTTCGTGGCTTGATGAAAAAGGATTTGTTCATGGATTCTTAAATTCGTTGTTTTCAAAACCTACTGAATACAGATCAATGTAAAATTTTCCGTTTCGTGGGGTATCAATTTTCGTGAGTAATGGCAACCCACCAAAACAACAAAAATTGATACCCCCGAATAATAATGAAACCACAGTAATTCTAAAGTATCACTGAAATATTATTTTATATTATGACTTTGATTTTTTTTATACATGGTTAATTGTTAATTGTTAATTTAGCCACAAGTCCGACGGCCCTGGCCAGTAAAATAGCTTTCGAACCAGTAAAATTTCTTTAAAATATGGAATTACAAGCCAATTATATGTAAAGAAAAATTCTAAAAATAATAATTTTCCAGCTTGTGCTTCAACAAGAGGCTACCAGGAGCCTGAATCGCTCACCTGGTCTGAGTCAACCCTAAACATGTAAACACTTTTCTAGAGCTAAATGAGCTGAACACTTAAGCAAGCAACAGCTTTTCTCTATCTACTATAGTTTCATTCTGTAAGCCAAAAACATGAAAAAACGTTATTTTAGGGGCCCTAACCACTATAAGGGGTCATCTGACAACTTTGACCCAATGAAAACTTTTGTAGAGCTAAATGAACTGAACATTTAAGCAAGCAACAGCTTTTCTCTATCTGCTACATTTGTGTATTTCTTTCTATAGGCCAAAAACATGAAAAAACAATATTTTAGGGGCCGTAACCCCTGTAAAGGGTCATCTGACAACTTGGATCATATGGAGACTTTTGTAGAGCTTTATGAGCTGAACATTTAAGCAAGCAACAGTTTCTTTCTATCTGCTATAATTTTCATTCACTAAGCCAAAAACATGAAAAAACGTTATTTTAGGGGCCGTAACCCCTTTAAGGGGTCATCTGACAACTTTGACCCAATGAAGACTTTTGTATAGCCAAATGAACTAAACATTTAAGCAAGCAACAGCTTTTCTCTATCTGCTATAGTTTTCATTCAAAAGGCCAAAAACATGAAAAAACATAATTTTACAGGGCGTTACCCCTATGAGGGGTCATCTGACATCTTCGATTCTATGGAGACTTTTGTAGAGCTTAATGAGCTGAACATTTAAGCAAGCAACAGCTTCTCTCTATCTGCTATAGTTTTCATTCCATAGGCCAAAAATATGAAAAAACTTTATTTTAGGGGATGTAACCCCTATAAGAGTTCATCTGACAACTTCGACCCTATGGAGACTTGTGTAGAGCTAAATGAGCTGAACATTTAAGCAAGCAACAACTTTTCTCTATCTGTAATGGTTTTCATTCTATAGGCCAAAAACATGATAAAATGCTATTTTTCACCTTTAAAGGGCCGTAACTCCTATAAGGGGTCATCTGACAACTTCGACTCAATGGAAACTTTTGTAGAGCTTTTGATGCTGAAGCAGTAGCGTGGCATCAGATTTCATCTACAATGTATCTCTTCTACTTTTTGATTTACAAGCCAAAAACAGTAGTCTGACCCCCCTAGTCTATTTTTAGTAACGGCGGCCATGTTGTTTGGACGGCGGTCACCATTTGTGCAATCTTGGTAGAAGACATCCCATAGATGAAGTGTGCAAAGTTTCAAAACAATCCCTTCAGTCATTTCGGAGGAGAAGATTTTCAAAGAAAAGTTAACGACAACGACGGACGACGACGACGGACGCCAAGTGATGGCAATAGCTCACCTGGACCTTCGGTCCAGGTGAGCTAAAAAGTTAACCGTGAAGACTGCAGTAATTTCTGGTTTCATCCATCATGTTTTTGTTTGTTTTTGATCTAACCGTCTTGTAAATCTTTTTCAAAATAATTCAAATTGTTACGTGACAAAAAAGCAGTTTACTTTATGCTTCATTTAAAGTCAAAGTGTTGCTGCATTTAATAACAGCTTTATATAACATGTTAAAGATTATATCAAATCAATTGACTCCTTAAGGGATCAGCTAATAAACCATCCTTATATGTATCACATGTGTTTTTATATATGTTTTTATGAATATGTTTGAATTTCTATTAGCTAATGGTATGAAATAAATGGTCAATTGCATTAGACTCTTCAATTAACAGCATTTATAGTTATCGCTGAGAATAACTGAATCAGTAATACAGATGTACATGCATAAAAATTGGCAAGTTACAGCAAATAACATAAATAAACTGTTACATAATCCAAAATTGAACAGGAGCCTATCAATGAACTTTGAAGTACCTGTGCTTAATCTTCCTATTGAATTATGTGTAATGATGAAATTGATCTCTCTGATCAGTTCAAACTGGAGATTAATCTGTTATTTGATGGAAAAAAGTTGAGTATTGAAATCCTTTATCCGCTGTAACTGACTCTTACAGAATTAAGTTATACAAAATCTAAATGGAGCTTGAAACATGAAAGAATTTTAATTTTGTTTAGGTACAAAACATGTAACTATAAATCTATACTTTTAAATTTAAAACACTTGATTGCAATACAACCCTGACTCTGCATTCAAATATATAGAAGTAGTAGACTACTAGTGTAAAGCAAAATAATGATGGGATTCCTAGATCAGATATTTACAGCGTCACTCACTCTGAGGACCAGTGATGGATATGAACAAAGCTCTTTCAATCAAGAATTTTAAAATAAAGAAAGAATGTGTCCATGGGACATGGATGCCCCCTCTAGCCTCAAATAAAAAGTTGAAGTCCGACAGGTCTGAAAGTCGCTTAGGACGCATAGTTAATCATACTTAACCATCCTACCAAGTTTCAAATCATTCCCATGTACGGTTTCTGAGAAAAGCTTGACGGAAATTTTCATGTCGATTTTGGTTTTGGTCCAGCCCCAAACAGAAGTAGATGTCCGACAGGTCTAAAATTCGCTTAGGACATATAGTTTGTCATACTGAACCATCCTACCAAGTTTCAAGTCATTCCCATGTACAGTTTCTGAGAAAAGCTTGACGGAAATTTTCATGTGGATTTTGGTATCGATCCAGTCCCAAACAGGAAGTAGATGTCCGACAGGTCTAAAATTCGCTTAGGACGTATTGTTTGTAATACTGAACCATCCTACCAAGTTCCAAGTCATTCCCATTTACGGTTTCTGAGAAAAGCTTGACGGAAATCCGTACGGACGGACATGAGTAAAACTTAATGCCCCCCGACATGTCATCGCGGGGGCATAAAAATTCTTCAATTAATTATAAGCAAGCATGCAAGTGAAGCTCTTTCCAGTAACAGAATACAATGCCAGGGTCATAAATAATCAGACTTTGAGGACATATTGTCATGAAACCTTTATGCATCACAGTCACCAAATTCATTTGCTGTGATGTCCAGGTTGTCATCTTTCTGGTTATGAAATAAACCTTCTTACATGTCATTAAAAATATAACATAACATAAGAACAACAAATCTTTGCGAGCTCTTTAAAGGAAATGTCTTTATCATATTGGAGCAAAGCAATTTAAGCTCGTTCATGTTGAAAGTCTGTCAAATTTCACAAGACTCAAAACATGATGGGCAAAAAACATTGTAATTTTGGGTAGAGCTGAGCTCCTCTGATGAGTCTTGAATAGACAAAACATGTGTTAGCCGTAGCTAAATTTTATTGTCTGGAACTTTGTTGTATTTTGTAATACTAAGAATGCATACGGTTTATCATATGTAAGTATAAACAGTTAAAAAGTCTAAAGAGTCTTGAACAGTTGATTTGAAAAATTGACTTTGGTGGAAAATTAAATAATATAACACAATCTCTACTCATTTGTCCAAATTTTTAACAATGTGAAATATATTTTGGCATCTTAAGAAGCTTTTAGCAATACTAGTGGACTCCTTTCTTCTGAATATTTGATTTTTTTCGTGTGGATTTACACGGAGACAATAATTAAAGAGATATGTCTCCACGATAAATCCAAAAATAACAGTGTCTACGCGCTAATTCGTAAATTCAGATTCGGTCTGTTGAAATAGGCACTTGCATTACAAGCGAGTAAACTTTTTCATAATAAATCGTACATATGAAATTTATACATCGTTGGAAAGAGTAGATTTTGCTGCTTTGTTTAGACTATTTTTCTTTTCATTCTTATCACACATTTTTCCAAAGGAACAGTTTAAAGTCAATCGTACATTTTTATCCAAATTCAAACTAAGAAATAGACCTCTTGGAAATCTAATAAATTTCATATCAAATCTTACCTTATAGTATCTTATTTAGTACTGTTAAATAGCAAAATGATTTGAGAATATTCAGGTGAAATTTGAAGGTAATTTGATAAATTCAGATCAACTAATAAACAGTTTGAAATTGGTCAATTTCCTGTTTTAACAGGACGCCCGCTGGCGGATAACTCTCGATAAGGAAATTTGTTTATTGTGACAAAAAGCAGTCTGTTCGCGAGGAGTATGATTTTTTATTTTTCACCATCCTTCAGATGTTATTAAATTACAAACAAAATAATAAATAAAACGCTTCGAAAATAATATAAAACAATGTACGAGAAATTCAGCTATCTAAAGATACTTTTATATTTGAATATACTGTAGAAACTTTCAAACACCAAATTTTAATCGAGAGGATCCTAGATCTTCACAAAAACGACACTGTTATTTTCAGCCATTTCATATGTTCAATAGGATGATTCGATTCTCTTCGATATGATTTTATGAGATTTACATTTTGAAAATGAAGTGGAAAGATGATATGAAAGAAATGATTATAACCTTAAAATAACAAAACTGGAGTAAGGAATATGGTACAAAATTTTCAAAATCTTCCTCTACTTCTGGTAAAACCCTGTTGTCTGCTCTGTCGGATCCAAGTTTCTCTAGTTTGCACTTCTTCATGCAATGAGATTCTTTTACAATGTCACCAAAAAATTCTAATCTAAAAATGTCAACTGAACTGTTTAATTCTGGTGGAATGGCAGATGAAAATAATGTGGAATTGTTTGTTTTTCTACAGAACAATCTACACTCGTTTAGTGCGGTTTTACAAAAGTTTCTTTCTTCGATTGCTTTTTCTAAAAAAGCTGCACATTGAAACCATTTTCCCTCTGAATATGCGTTTAAACCAGAGGTATATAAATGATCATATGTTACTACAACGTCATTGCTAATCCCTTTTGTCTGAAGGACACATAAAATTAAGCTTAATAGTGTAATTTGCAAGTCAAAATCAATTATTTTAAGACGTCTATGTTTAAAATTTGCGTCTGCAACTTCCATCTTGAAATCTGATACTGAATTAAGGAAAAGTCTAGAGATGTTCCAAATGATATAAATTGGGGACTATCTCAAGATAGTTTTAAAATCCTTTTCTCAAAATGTGTTTTATCAGATAATTCATGAGAAAAAGTTTCATGTATCACTTATCAAAAGATATTAGATGACAATCAGTTGGAAATCAATATGTAGATAGTAAATACTATAAACTGTTATATCCTGTCTTTATGTCTGAGGACAATTTCGTGGCTATTTATTTTTCATGATTCTTTCCATTCCTGGGGGTGTAACAGCCCCAGCCCCCGGAATACCAAATACCGTTTAAAAAAGGACAGAATATTGTTAAAAAGACTGGAATACCGAATACTCTAAAGATCACGGTGTACACGTACCAAAAGCCTTAAAATTCAGAACATCGCCTACCGCGTACCACACCTTGGCGTTCCGAATACCCTTTAAAAAGCACGGAATACCGGGTACCAAAAGGGCTGTGACACCCTCATTCCTCACGATGTATTTTCACAATTTTTGTTCCTCAGGAAATGTGCAAAATTAAGTTGCTTGCAAAAATTAGTTGGTTTAGAGTAATGCACCTTGTTATATGTATCATGACTTTTCCCCCAATAAATTGATCCTTTGAAGCTGTTAGACTGTCAAATGAGGCATCAATTCTATAAATGCTTTTTTTTTTCACACCCTGATGCATCAATGTATAAAGTTTCATAGTTCATGGTGATAACTGAAGATCAATCTGTTTTTGGACATTTTTTTAGTAAACGAACCCAATGCAAAGCCCCTGTATGCCCGCCTCTCAAAGCTAAGCTAGGTTTTTGTAGACCTATTGTGAATCTGTCTGATTTTTTTTTCATCACCAATACATTTTTTAAATCTCTAAAAACTACTGACAGACAATTCAGTGAATGGGCACTTTTTAGAGCATGTCAGGGTTGCCACTATATTGTTGTTGCAAAATTCAAGGGTTTTTCCAGGACTTTTCAAGGGTATTTAAGTAATTTTCAAGGATGAAAATAGTCGACAAAATTTCAGTCCCCGATGAAATTTTTTGTGAAACAGTTCAATTTTGAACCTTTGATTGTGGAACTATCAAATTCCAGGGTTTTCAAGGATATTTTCATTTTTTCCAAAATTCAAGGTCTTTTCCAGGACCTTGAACTGACAAATGAAATTCAAAGGTTTTTCCAGGTTTCAAGGATGCGTGGCAACCCTGGCATGTACACGCATAATCTAATATTCAGGAATGTTGAGCATTTTTTGTTGTTGTATGCTTGAAATCACTGGTTTTTTTTGGTCATATTCCCCATGTCTTGATTTTGTTTGCATTTTTCTTTTCAGTACTTCATTTCATGACTAAAATATATGCTATGTCATATACATTAAATGTTTGAACTGCATGCAAGAAAAGAATAAATGCCCAAGGCTAACCTTCTTAATAGTCTGTGCTGTCTTCTGATTTTTAGTGTCAGATTATCAATTTTACATTACTTCTTCATTTGGAACATTACTTGATGCTAGGTTTCCCCCCAAAAAAAGCCAAAACATGTTATTCTGACATTTTATGTTTTTTTTTTTGGTTCTGTATATTCAAATATTTTATAAATCATTTTTCAACTTGAGTTATGTTTTCATCATTCAAATGTCTTTCTGTCAATGTTTCTGTACAGCAACTGAACTAAATGGTCAAATGAGCATAGCTAAAGTTCCCCAAACTGGCAAAAACTTGTGACCTTGACCTTTGACCTATTGACCCCAAAATTCAATAGCAATAACTCATATGCTTTTTTGTGGTCAGTTTTATGAAATTCTATCATCAGCAACTAAACCAAGTCTAAAATTTCTAAGTTTTTCCTAACATGTGACAGATTAAATTAATAGGCATCTTTCTTGCATCAAAAGTTTCAAAGTGTGCAAGTTTCATCAAGTTATATCAGGCATCCAATTTCAGATAGATGGACAGATAGCCAAATTCCATACTGTCCTGCCTTTTCAAAAGGGGAGGGACAATATAAAAACAACAAATAATTCTATATATCCTAGGCTGCCAGGATATTTAATTATCATATCAAAAAACAAAGAAATTATACAAATGAGTAAATATTATGTCAAATGAACAATCAGGAAAACAATATAAAAAGAATTGAAAAATCGTTTAGTACAAACTGATAGTTTTAATCTACAAAAACTTCAACACTATTCTTCACCTAGGGGATGAGAGTAAATAGAATTGTAACCCATGGCTAGAGACAATGGTTATATAAAATAAAGGAACTAATCCACCTCTCTTTATACAGCATATTAATCACATATTTGTTTAAAAGCTAGTTATACTCTTCAACCCATGGGAACATAAATGCATGTACTCATTTATGAATCTGTATGTCATATATAAAGAACTTTTAAATAGCAAAGCATAAACACACTAAACAGATGAAAAATTCGGAAAAAAAAAAACAAAACAAAAAACATTCATGTAACATGATGAATAGTACAAAATGATGGAAACATAGTTTAATAATTATGGAAAGTCATTTGAGCAAAATATATAATGTAAATGTGGAAAATTCTATGAGTTTTTTTTTCATTTCTCAACACCATTAAAATACCAACGAACAAGTATATGAACAAAATATATGATGCCCCAATTAATAACATGGAGAAGTAACTTCAACTTGAAATTAACTTGATGAGGGAAGGTCAACAAAATGATCAAAACACTATATGCTCCTTTACTTTCATGGGTGGGACCAAAAATATATCCCTCACAAAATTAGTTAGTTATTTCACAGAAACAATTTCACAACTGAACAGACACATTTATTTCTCAATAAGAGAAATTTTCTTTATTATTATTAAAGAAAGATAAAAGACACAGAGCACCAACAAATTCTTCATTGAAAATAAGCAAGTACCATTTTATTACCTAGAAACAATGGGATATTTCAGTACTGCAATTTTAGTTTTGGCCATTACAAAATATATCCTAGATTCTAATCCCCTACCGCCCCAACTTTTTCAGCACCCTCAAAAAAAAAATTTTGATCTAGGGGAAATTTTGTTAAATTTTGGCTCAAAATGGAAAAAAAAAAAAAAGAAAAAATTTGCCTTAACATGAATTTAGTATTGATGAAAACAACAATATATACAACAAAGAGTATTAAAGTGTCATTCATACAAAACAAACAACAAATATACACTGGATGACCTTCATTCAATTATTTCAAACAGATAAAAAATCATCATCACTTAAATTTACTACATAATCAATGATCATACAAAACAGTCTAAATATAAATGTGCATTTTGGTATATATTTTTATGCCCCCGCGACGACATGTCGGGGGCATTAAGTTTTACTCATGTCCGTCCGTCCGTCCGTACGTCCGTACGAATTTCCGTCAAGCTTTTCTCAGGAACCATACATGAGAATGATTTTAAACTTGGTAGGATAGATCAGTATGACAAACTATACGTCCTAAGTGATTTTGAGACCTGTCGGACATCTACTTCCTGTTTGGGACTTCGGCCAATTTTAAAATATGTGAACATGACTATGAAAATTTCCGTCAAGCTTTTCTCAGGAACTGTACATGAGAATGATTTGAAATTTGGTAGGATGGTTGAGTATGACAAACTATACGTCCTAAGTGATTTTGAGACCTGTCGGACATCTACTTCCTGTTTGGGACTTAGGCCAATTTTAAAGTATTTGAACTTTTTATGAAAATTTCCGTCAAGCTTTTCTCAGGAACCATACATGAGAATGATTTGAAACTTGGTAGGATGGTTGAGTATGACAAACTATACGTCTTAAGCAATTTTGAGACCTGTCGGACATCTACTTCCTGTTTGGGACTTAGGCCAATTTTAAAGTATTTGAACTTTATATGAAAATTTCCGTCAAGCTTTTCTCATGAACCATACATGAGAATGATTTGAAACTTGGTAGGATGGTTGAGTATGACAAACTATACCTCCTAAGCGATTTTGAGACCTGTCGGACATCTACTTCCTGTTTGGGGCCAGCGGGGGCATCCATGTCCCATGGACACATTCTTTCTTTATTTTATTTCGTTCCTGATAATTTTTCTAAAGGAAGTAAGTTTCACTTTTAACTTTTTATACCAAAATATAGCAATATCTACTCTGAAAAAAAAACCTAGCGAATTCAAGGAATTAAACATATCATGCTTATAAGCTGTCAAAACACTACAAAAAATAAATTCCTTCTTTATAGTATGTTGTATAACAGCAAAGACATTCACTGCAAGGGAAACTTGATAATCCGTCTTAAAAAAATCAATACAATAAGTACTGCTTATTGAAATTAAATAAGACTAAAAACTATCTTTAATAGGACAATAAATCATATGTTTAGAGAGGTAAATCATTGCAGTGGCTAAAATATTAAAATAACATAGCCAGACCTGTAGTCTTTCAGTAACTGAAGACATATGTTGCCTACATTTAAAGTATTAAGTAAACAGCATGTAAATAAGTGATATAGGTATGTGTTTTATGGAAACAATTGTAACAGAATTAAATGTGAAGGAAGGGGTCTGATCCCGGAATCCCGAACTAATTTTTACAAAATCCGGTTATCCCGACTTAAAAATGAGAAAATCCCGAAGTCCGGTAAAGTTGATATAATTTTATCCCGGAATCCCGAACTTAAATTGTCCAAATCCCGGAATCCCGAGCTTAAATATGGCCAATCCCGGTGTCCCAAAAAAGGTCCTACCCCCCCTCATTATCATAAAGCCATGAACACACTGTCGTTTCCAGCAATAAACAAAATTAGGCAAATGCTACATACATGTAGAGTGCTTTTATTCTTTGATAACATCGGTTTTCATCGAAGGTTTAAGCTAACACATTGTGTTTTTAATAAATAGTTTTCATAAAGCTAACAATGAATACTGAGAGAGGGTTCAGAAAGGGGTTTAACAATAGCATTTGATTTCTACCAGTTAAATGTAATTCTAACCATTTCTGAACATATTTATCTGATGGAATAACTACACTTCTAGAAAATACACCATGGGACTATCAAATTAAAGGTTAAAAGAAATCACTGTAAAGTTGGCATTTCACTTTCATTCCTACAAAGTTTACATTCTTTGTTTCTATGGATCTGAAAATGACCTTATCTTACTTTTCACTCTTTTTGACAATAGTACATGATTTGTTAATGTTAAATGTATGAACAAAGCAATGATATGTACATGTAAATAAGAACACAACTTACATTCCCTCAAAGATTTTTTTTCATGTCACAAACATGAAAACATATTTATTCACACAAAGGCAACAGCTTTATATCATGTTTTAAGTTTTCAAAATAAAATCAATAACAGTTTTTTTTTTTGGCATCAAGATTTATGAAATAAGAAATTTGTAAATATTTGTACATTAGACAAAACCTTGTTAAAGAGGACTTGGTGTCTTTTAACATGAAAATAAGAACCAAATAAGTTCAGTATTGGCATAGGTTTAAATACCATTTCCAAAGTTGTAAGATTTTTTGGCAAATACATGTACATTACAATGTTTTCTTAACAGCCAGGGGCACTTTTCACAAAAAAATTCTTAAATCCTTGAAATTTGCACTGCAATAATTTTCACACTTTAAGATTTTTTGTGGAACTGGCTACTGGTTCCCATTTTACATAAGAAGTCATGACCTTCAACAAGTTGTAAATAATATAGAATGTTGACATGTGATGACCAAACCTTATTTTTATGACCTTCAGTAAAACAAGGACATAATTTAATGTTTAGGTCACTTTTAACATCTTCCTACACACTGCATTATACATGAAGTTCGTGGAATGTGGAACAGATCTAGATGAATTCATGTCTATGATCTTTTTGTCATTACATGTACAGTGAAACCCATCTTAAACAAATTCTAAATAAACTGAAGTCATGTCTAGAACAAGCTGGATTTTCACTCCCTTCTGTTGACCCTCTGTAAAACATAGTACTCTTCTATACTAAAACAAAGTTCTTAAGTAATTTTGTTAAGACAGATTAAACTGTAGTTTCCTTCTTGAAAACTGAAGTCACCCTGAGATCAACTGGTATTCTGATAAGAGATCATGTTCTTTCTGCCTTTTCACATTGGAGACATGTTCCTGTTGAAGGGAGATCTTCGTCGTGTTGGACTGGTACTATCTTGAGGATGATAACCAGGGGACCAGAGATATGGTGACTTCGGTGGCGTGTAGGCTAATGGTGAACCTGTTAATAATAAATGTAAGTGATTCAATGAAAATGTAACAAGTAAGTTTCTCTGCTAAAACGAGGACAGCCCATATTTGTTATTTTCTCTGCACAAAGTCACAAAGATCTAACAAATGGTTTTTCAAGAAATCAGCTTTAAAGCAAAGAAAAACTTATGTATAATTAGAAAGATGGATGACAGAAAAACTATCATCCCACATATCCATAAAAAATCAGAGGATTGGTTTGCATAAAATTTACTTTTCAAATAGTTACTCTAGATTTTCATGACAAATTTGACTAGCAATTACATGTATACCATCTTTAATATCAGACTTTGGGTCTTGGCATGAACTATCTCAATATCTAAAATTTATTAAGAAAACAAAAATAATATCAGACTTTGGGTCTTGGCATGAACTATCTCAATATATAAAATTTATTAAGAAAACAAAAAAATTACTTTGTAACCCTACCCAAGACATTGCACATGTAAGAGTTAAAATGCCCTGTGGATAATAAATTGGGTGTACAAGTACACCAGCAGATTCAAAAGTTTTGCCAAGACGAGCCCAATGACAGACCAAGCAATTCCCAACATCCCCCCTGGCCATTCCCTCTGAATCCACTACTGTGGTGTACAAAACCAACAATGGCATTATAAATCAAGGGTTAAAGGAATAGGTCGGTTAACTTACATGTAAGAGTTCAAAGGTGCTGAGGGTGATGGACTGGGTATAGGTCAGTTAACCTACTTAATATTAGGCATGTAAGAGTTCAGAGGTCCAAAGGGTGACAGACTGGGAATAGGTCTTTTAACCTTCCTGAGAAATTATGCATGTAAGAGTTCAAATGTGCTAAGGATGATGGACTGGGTATAGGTCTGTTAACCTACCTGAGATATTATGCATGTAAGAGTTCAGAGGTCCAGAGGGTGACGGACTGGGAATAGGTCTGTTAACCTACCTGAGATATTATGCATGTTAGAGTTCAGAGGTCCAGAGGGTGACAGACTGGGAATAGGTCTGTTAACCTAACTGAGATATTATGCATGTTAGAGTTCAGAGGTCCAGAGGGTGATGGACTGGGTATAGGTCTATTAATCTACCTGAAACATTGTGAATGTATGAGTTCAAAGGTGCTGAGGGTGATGGACTGGGTAAAGGTCTGTTAACCTACCTGAGATATCATGCATGTAAGAGTTCAGAGGTCCTGAGGGTGATGGACTGGGAATAGGTCTGTTAACCTACCTGAGATATTATGCATGTAAGAGTTCAGAGGTCCAGAGAGTGACGGACTCGGAATAGTTCTTTTAACCTACCTGAGATATTATGCATGTAAGAGTTCAGAGGTCCAGAGGGTGACAGACTGGGAATAGGTCTGTTAACCTACCTGAGATATTATGCATGTAAGAGTTCAGAGGTCCTGAGGGTGATGGACTGGGAATGAACACAGGATTCTGGACTACTCTATTTCTGTTTCCTAAGATATAGTGAGAACCTAAAAAGAAAAGAATTGTGCAAATTCATTAAGTACAAAATAACATGAAAACAAGGGGTTGTACTAAGTCGTGCTAAGCATACCCCCACTCAACCGTTCCAAAAACAGGAACTAGATGACAGACTGACCTGGAAATTGGAGGCACAGTACAACTAATCATGATAAATTTGTGTACCAAATTTTAAATCAATACCTTCAGTAAAAGCTGAGAAATCTGTAATGAAATCTTTTATTTTTTTTACTCTTAAAATAGTCTAAGTCGACTTGGAAAACAGGAAGTAGATGACCAACTGCCCTGGAAAGGAGAGGCACTGTACATCTCATCATGCTTAAGCTGTCTACCGAAATCAACCCCTTAAGTAGAAGCCGAGAAATTATACCGGCCAGACAAGGCGATTGCAATATGGCCCCTCTCTCTTATGAGTCGGGGTATAATGCACATGTATTTTGTGACTTTTGGAAATAATAACTAAGATAAAAGCACAGTTCCTTTGGTTGGTTTAGTTTTAAAGATAGTTGCAAGACTAGTCGAGCAGATAAATAAAATATATATCAAAGGTGGAGAAATCATTTACCCAGTAATCCTTGACTTTTTCTTAGGAGAACCTATTTCTCCCAAGAAAGATTAGAGAAAACCTCTAAAATTTATGGTGGGAAAACTCATATTGAAATTTAACCCCCACCCGTAACTAATTTGTGCACTTTTAACCCTTGAAAATGATAGTTATAAATGGAGGGAAATGTTTAACATATCTCTCTTACCCACAACAACTGCTGCAGCTGTGGCAAATATCAGGAAGAAGATGAACAACCACAACTGATAGTTATTAAAAAGCTGCTTCATTAGGGTACTCCATCCTCTTTCTGCAGATTCTGAAAATATAAAGTCCATTTATTACAGTGGAAAGATATCATGCTCCCACTGGGTACTTATTTGAAGAAAAACTGGGATGTGTATGTAAAATTAACTGTAGTAGACATCAGTCTATTTATACAATGTAGTATTTATTACCCTCAAATACTAACCCTGTTCTCTAGAAAAGGTATCTTATGAATGGGTATTGTTTCTGCATCAGGCAAAGCATAATTTATAGCCTGGAACTTTGTTGTAGTTTCATTTCTAACAACCATGAGCACTGTGCAGGTGGAGTTTTTATTCCCACGGATTAACCTGTTACAGCATCAACACTTTTTGTTTAAGTAAGAACAAATCAACGCTATATGATATTATCAGTGTCAATTTCTAAAAACCCTAAGCTTCATTCTATCCTGTTATAATTGATCTTTGTCATAATTTGGTGTTTAGTCTCACATAATTTGAATTCTGCTTTTTTATTTGTTATTTTGATTGTCTGTTTCTTGTCTGTTTTATTGTCCTGTTGGGGATATTGCCACAAACAAATTGTTTTTTATAATTTTAATTTCAGATATCAGATAGGCATCATGATAGAATATGGACCACATAACCTTAAAATTGTTCTGCCATCAAAAATAATATACATATGCATTGTTCAATGCATATTTGTAAAGGCAAACATTTCTAAAATATATTTATTTCATACTAATATCTAGAAAGATAGTTTAAAGACATGATAAAATTATTTGATTAAAAACCATTGATAAAATTATTAAAAATAATAAATTAATTAATAAATCAGATCAGTGATTAATTAACAAACAATAATTAAAGCATGATCAAAAGAAAACTTGTTACTAATTACAAAAGAACAGAACAACCATTATTAACAATGATTAAAAATGTTCACTTATTAATTAACAATCATTAATAGATCAAAGAATTATTATTTATAATCATTACAATATTCAGTAACTATACCAAGCTTGCTTATCTTGATAATAAAACAAGACAAGCTATGGCTCTAACCAATGAAAATGCATGAATACAGTTCATAATATACTTTCAACCAATGATTTTTTTAGTTTGCACACCAAGCTGAAAAATTTGCTTATGACAGCCTATAAATAGCCAAAAATGTCAAAATTTTATCATTACTAATTATCAGTGCTATTCACCTATATTTCACATCAATCTACAATGGCTCAGTGTTTAGATTTTTTACTGGCTTCACCTGCCAGGTCACCCCTATCTGTAGAGATCACTTGCACCACCACACTGGAGGACATCATAGCAGCCACCATCCAGCCTGAGACCACCACTACTGAACAAGACTGCCCTACCCACTCAAATACCAACCATGAAGATGATGAGACAATTGCTGCTGAGATACTAGCAGAGGTTTCTTCCCAAGAATCACCAACACCAACTCAGAGATCCTACTCATTCACCAGTCCAGCCACTGAGAACCGGTTAGCCGACTCACTAACAGACCTGCTAGGACCACCACCATCAGAACAACCACTCTACAGTCAACTCACCAGCCTACTCAGAGCAGAACTCAATCAGGAAACCAGACCCAATACTCTACTCAACCTTCTCACTAAACCCAAGACCAGCCTATTCACCAGGGAGCAGCTACTTCACCACCAGTTTACCAAACTTGAACCCCTCTACCCTATCCAGATCACAGAGTTGTCTACCTTCTACAAGTACCAGTCAGCCATGATCGAGACAGAGAGGTACCAGTCACTTCACCACCACGCTACCCGTCCAGACCTTCGAGACTCCATCAACTCAAAGTATGATGACCTGCTCCATCAAGCCATTGACCGAGTTGAGGTAAACAACTGTACTGATTTTTTAAATTAAAATGTACTCAAATTCAAAATATGAAATTCTAATTAAAGTAATAAGTGTAAACTGTGCTAATTTGAGGTCCTTATAATGGTTCAAGCAATCTCAATTATCTGTAATTATACACATTTTTTTAGTTTTAATAATGGTTTTAATGCAGATCAATTCATTATTGTGAAAAAAATCTATAACAACTTTCCAACATTTCTAACAATTCTTATAATTTCTTTTTTATTTTACAGCTTAGTGTTAGTAAACTCCAGCAGACCATTAGTGACCAGCCCACACACAAGACCATCTACTCACGACCAGGCAACCTCAGATCACGTCCAGTACTCTCTCAGACTGCCGTCCAACTCATGGAAAACTGGTACCATGCCAACATCACTCACCCCTACCCAGACCAAGACACCATCGAGTCCATAGCACAACAGGGTAACATCAAAGACTCCCAAGTCAGGAAGTGGTTTGCCAACAAGCGTAGCCGATCACACAACACTCACTCACGCTCAGCTGTTATCCAACGCAAGGTGATCCAGACTCTTAACAGGAACCCTCACTATCAGCCATACTGAGTTACATTACTTTTAACATTTGTCTGTCTTATAAGACTATAGTGCTAATATGTTATTTGTATATATCTTAATTTTTAATTTTATAATTCAATGTGATTTAGTATTAATAGTGCTATGCTTGTTATGATCATTTTTGTTTATGAATAAAATACTTTAAAATTTAGTGTGGTTTTTTTCTGTTGACCATTTTTTTTTCCCACCTTTATTTGACAAAGAAGCCAAAAATAAAACGAAGTGAATATATTACACTTATATAAACACTTCTCAATCTCAAATCAAATTATCATAAAACAAACAATATAAAATGTACTTTACAAGGATTACTCCACAAAACCTGAAAAAAGACTAGATTTGTCTTGTCTTGCATTAAAATGCAGTAAAGTACATTCCTATACTTCAAATAAAAATCATATGGTTTCATCTATGATTTAGATTGACAATGAAACACAACATTTTCATGGAATTTGACATATTGACATGAAACAATACGCCTATCTGCTTAATAAACAAATATCAGGCCCAAAAACATGCCTATTATTCTTACCCAAATACTCTGGTTTCTGTCCTATCAATCTTATGCTAACAGGAACTTTGACCTCTTGACCTGTCTTTGAACAAATGAAATTAACTGATACATCAATGGATTCTCTATTCCAAAGGGCTGCTGTGTCCAACAATCTGATTGGATAGTTGACTGCATTGGATTGTCCATCTTGCTCTTGATTCATGACCTCTAATATTGAAGAATCACTTACTTCAGCCTAAAATAAAACAAGTATATGATACAACATTTGGGAGGGACAAAGAGACCCAAACACTATATACCCTGTCCTTTTCAAATGGGGCATAAAAAAGTAATTGCAAAATAAAAATATGCATCTATTTAAGATGATGGTTGAAAATATGAGAACAAAAGTTCTCTAATTTTTGTCTGATTTATCAACCTCTCAACCAGTTGTGGAAAAAATATTTCTCACCTCTAGAGAAAATTTTGTTCTCAGCGTAATTGCACATGCAATTGATGATCAAGCTTTTTGCATTTTTTTATACCTGTAGACATAAGAGAAAAACGTTCTACAACTACATGTAAATTCTTGATGATTATGGAATTTCTTACATCTCAGGCAAAATAAATTTGATAATTTAATCGCTCGGCAAGCCTCGCCATTAAAATAATCAAATTTATTTCCCTTGATGTTAGAAATTCCATAATCACCTCAATTGCATTGAAGAAGCTCTATTAAAACATTAAAAATTTACCATACATTATTTACTTCATCTTGATCCTTTCATCTTTAAAACCAATTTGCAGTCAGTATCCTTGCAAGATCAACTTAAGTCTGATGCATAGCAATACTCAAACCTTTTCCCAGCAACAAAAAGACTTTTAAGGTAACACCTACTAAAAGATCAGATTTCAAAATAAAGTGACAAGTTATTTCTTCTAACATGCAGTAGGAATAACAAATTTACCTTGATACACAATGCAAGATCTTGAGTTGTCAAAATTCTTGCTGTATAAAGTGGGGAAACAGTTGACAGATGAACTTCCTGTGTCAGAACAAAGAATGATGGGTAGAACTGGAAAGTCTTAGGTTCAGATATGACCTCTGGTTGACCCTCCTGTTGTTGAACTTTGACCTGTAGTTTAATGTCAGATGATAGAGTACTTATATGTTGAGACAATGACTCAGTCTGTAGTTTGTCGATTTTACAGCCATATGTACCTTAAATAAATTTGAGAAAAAATACAACACTGTCATGACTGTTAGTTATAGGGGTAAATGAGCAAAACATTTTTCAGTATTTATAGGTAAACCCAAAGCAGTTCGAAAATCTGTCTGAAAATTCTGAAAACCTGAAGAGTGACAATCTAAGGGCTATTTCATTAATAATCAGATGGGGAGTGGAAGGCACCTTATATATTTTTAAATGGGTCGTGGGGTAAATTAGGTCAACTTCCTGTATTCCTTATTATAAATTTTATATCAATTCTTGTGGGTGGTGGGGTCAGAAAGAAGGTGCCTTCCACCCCCCTATTTATTTGTGAAATAGCCTAAACTAGAAAATCTGTGAAATGCTTCATTATAAATGTGTGCCCACTACTTATTATTAAATACTAAATATCAAAGGTTAAGCCTTATCACCATTTAAGTGAGGATTATAAAGGACACAAGTCCCTATAACCAATATCACTTCACTGTATGTTGTACAGAGTCAGGTGACTTTGCATCATGTGACTGCTATACTTATGGGCTTCAAAATTCCATTTCACTTTTGAAAACAAGGTAAAATTCTCTGATAATGATCAATGTATCTAAAAGAGTGAGTTTGGTGTATTTTCAATGTTTATTTAAGAATCTTTTAAATCAAAGATCTTGATTTACCCTGTGTAATTATCAAATGGTTGTTGGTGGCAAACTTTGAAAACCTACTTGCCAGCTCTGATTAGTCCATTATCAATTTGGTGAGTTCTATCATTTTGGTACTAGCAAGTATGGCGAGCTGAAATTTTGTTTCCACATTGCAATCCACAGGCAGACCTTTCTGATTTCATTTAGCAGAATTCACCACTGGAAATTAAAGAAAGAACAAGACTTACCTGTCTTACTATCAAACACATTAGAAACTGTGAATAGATCAGCTATAGATAATTCACTTCCTGGTTGTGACAGACTGAGCTGACAACTGAACAACATTGACTCGGGCTGGTAATTCTCTTCTTTTACTCTTTCTCTACAACTACTTTCTACAATGGAAAATAAAGATATAGATAATTCAATTCTTTCGAGGAACAGACTGGGTAATCATATCAGACTGATACTTTTGACACACTCTCTAACTCTTGTCATGAAAATCATTCTCTACAAAACATATTTAGCTGACAGATAAATAAGAAAGTCTATGAGCATTTTTTTTCTTTTTTGAACCTAGTCATGACAATGTCTCTCTAATTGGGAAAATAAAAGCAAGTACTCAATAATTAAAGCAGATGTGATCATATATATAGTGAAAAAGATATCTTCAGATCTTTTTACCCGAGAAAAAAAATCACTGGCCATTCAGCTAAATCTGTACACAGTGCCTTTTAACTAAAATAATTTTTTTCTCAGTTTATTTACTTACCTTGTAAGATATTAGTTGTTTTGACAGGTACAAAGTAGGATGATCGTCTGCCCTTGACATTGGTAAAAAAGGTCAAACTAGTGTCAAAGGTCAATGAAATGATAGGTTCAACTGTTATCTGCAACAAGAAAACATATGTATCAAATGTATTGCAACTAAGAAATAAAGTATTATCAAATAAATGTTCTTTATTCCAATTTTCTATTTTTGCAATAACCCTTTTGTTCAATAGTCGCATCCAACAATCAAGAAAAGGATACAATTTTTCATAATCTAAACAGGTCCCTTTTCTGTGTAAAAATTGTGACAAGAAGTGACAAGAATAAAGGTACATGTACTACAATGTATATTCAAAACATGTAAACAAAGAATCCCTTTTTCTAGAAACTCTGACAAACCAGAATGACCTACCTCTGTATAAGTTGATAAGCCTTTGTTGATCTCATAAATGACCAATCCAGACCCAACTTTAGTTGCCATGGAAATGCCAGATTCTGAAGTGACCTTGACATTGTTGTTATTACTTTTCCATTTGCCTTTGTATCCTACAAAAAGATATTGCATAAATAAACTGATGCTTATTTGCTTGTTATTTGTGATTCTTTGATTGTAAATTATCTTTTATTAATGAAATTATGCAATTTATAATTATGTTGCTCTGACACCAGAAAAGTAGATCAAACACCAGCTAGCATTCTGCTGTCACTACTCATAAAAGAGAGGCTATGCCTGTGCCCTAGCTTAAGCAAAATATCAAATAATTTTGTCATTCTATATATCAACCTTTGACATACCTGATTCAGTAACTAAATCTGAGGTAAAACAGGTTATCTGTCCTAATGGTACGGTCTGTCTGGATGGGTTAATGGAATAGTCCACATCAATGTTGATATAGTCTGCAATCCATGGACTCTGCTTGTCCCAAACCTAAAACAATAATTTTCAATTTCTTAATTTTTTTCAGAACTTTTAAAATTGACAATATTTGTTGGGTATATTTTCCTGTCATAAAAAAAGATTCTAGTATCAAGGCAGGTTTCTGTTGAAAAATTGATGAAACATGCCAAGAAGGGCATTTCTTTGACAAGCATAGAATTGAAATCTTTTTCAAGATACAAATTTCATAATAATCTATTGAGAATTGCAGATAAGGGTAATATTGATTAACTTTCAACATTTCTACAACACCATGCCACAACAAAATTGACCCTTATCAATTTTTTGGCTTACTTAACTTTAGATCTACCCATATGTTTTTGGTCTTGTATATAAAAGGAATCAGTGTTTTAATTACTACCTTGAGAACAGTTTGTCCTACTTCTGCAGCCTTCAGTACTATTGTATTATTGTCAGAACCATGCTGAATCTGTACTAAATCATATCTGAAAATACAACAAGAATGACATCTTGCAAAAAATTACCTCTTCTTTAATGGATATTCTAAACTATTGAATACAGGAGTGTTAAGAATTGTGTTACAATATATATGATTTTATATAGTCTTTATAGAGCAGAATATCAATTGCCTTCATGGTAAACACTTCAAACTATGTGATAATATTCTCTATTAACTTTGCAAAAAAAAACCAAAACCATGCAGTGTTAAATATCTTTTATCTAGTTGGCAAATCGAGAAAACAGAAACAAGGAGAGGAAGGTGAGAAGTGAAGGAACCAGGAATAAGGAACCCTTTCATCCCTCCTTTATCATACAATGTCTATTTTACCTGTTGCATCTGTATTGCATTTTCACATTAGTGGCATAAAACTCCTCCCCCACATCGTCATGGTAACTGATGGACAGCTGTAAAGACACACCCACTGGAATTTTCTTCAGATGTTTATTTGATGTCCTCATGATTGTATTAGAGTTAATCATCATGTAGGCTACAGTCTTTACCTAAACAAAATATGGACAACAAACTAGTTCATTAGGTATTTATTATTTTGTTCGAATTTATAACTGTAGAGAACTATGAAGTTATGCTACAAGCAACTGGATAAAAGTTTTGCTTATCAAGTTGAAATAAAGAAGGAAAGTGTCCATGGGAAACAGATGCCCCAAGATAGGGCCCGAGACTGGACCTTGAAGTCTAACATGTCTGAAAATTGTTAAGGACTTATTATTTGACAAACTGAACCAGCCTACCAAAGTTCAAATAATTCTCATGTACAGTTTCTGAGACAAGAGTTCAAGCAAAGTTTTATATCAGCTCAGTCCCAAGCAGGAAGTAGAAGTCTGTCAGGTCTGAAATTCATTTTAGGATGAACAGTTCACCATTCTGAGCCATTAGCTGAAGAAGTTAAGGAAGGGGAAGAAAATGTAAGCTACTTTGTAATGTACCCTAAAAATATGTTATGTTTATTCAATATATTACCTTAACCAACAGAACAATGGTTTGGTTAGTACCAAATTCTTCAAAAGCTGTAATTTGTAGATGAGCCTCCCCACTGGTAGCCCCGCTAGTTAAAACACCAGCATCCTTCACCATGACAACAGGCTTGTCAGAACTGCTGGAGATCACCTGATAACTCATTCTGGCTGAACCATCTCTGAAAATTACATATTCAAAATATTTTGGTTACCGAAATAGATATCAATGTAGAAAATAAAGATCACTTTACAGTATCATGATAATCATAGATGGGATGACCTATAATCTCAGGAATCTATCAAAAATATGAATGACTATTTTTACATGTACATCATTGTACATAGGAGATAAAAACTTAATGCATTTAATTAATCTGAGGTGTCTGATTTGCATTTTTTAAAAATATATTCAGGCCATCACAATATGCTTACATGAATCCTATGCAAATACTAATGAAAATTATATGAATCCTTTACGGAGACCCCAGGTGCATAAAGTTGCATTTTCCATTGTTTATTCAAAGACAACAAGGAATCTGTGAGCCACGATCCCTCAGTATACCCCCGCTTACCCCTCAGTAAATAAGAAGTAGAGAATCTGACAAATCTAATTTCAGTACTCCCAATAAAGGACCCCATACTGAAGTCATATAACAAATTTCAAACACTGTGATTTGTAGTTGAAAAGAAAACCGTTACGAAAATTTTCAACATTAAAATTTGATAAAAAAGGTTAACAGGAAGTAGATATATCCAACAGACCTAATTTAGGTACTCCTAATAAAAGACCCCATACTGAAGTCATATATACCAAATTTCAAGTGATTTGTAGTGGCTGAGAAAGCTGTTACCAAAATTTTTATAACAATTGACCAGTACCGTCGGAATCTGATTAAGTTGGTAAACAGGAAGTAGATATCTGGCAGACCTTATTTCAGTACTTACTATAAAGGACTACATACTGAAGTCATATACCAAATTTCAAGTCACTGTGATTTGCTGAGAAAACTGTGACAAAAATTTTCAACAATTGACCAGTAAATAATGTTGAAATTTAACTAAGTCAGTAAACAGGAAGTAGATATCTGTAAACCAGTATACCCCCCTCTTCTTCAAAGCAGGGATATAATAATGTTATCTAAGTTTTGCACTAACAAGAAGTTCAGTGTGGACTTTTCTCACAAATATTGCTACATCAATTTGATTCACTAGACTTTGAAGGGTACTGTGCTTTTATACCTGTTTGTTTTAACAACAGCTTCACTGTTGGGTGATATCAGTATTTTACCATCACATATCTGAGGGCTGATCACTGCCATTTTCTGGTAAACCTGTAAAATTCATAATACCATGTTATAAAGGATCAATAACTCTTGACTGTATTATCATCGAAAAGAGCTCCTCTTTCATCTTTTTCAATTAAAATACTTTCTTATTATAAAGGCACAAATGAGCTTTATTTTGAAATTTATTTCTTTTCCAATCTCTGTTTTCTCAGGGAAACGTCTGTATTTTTTATTGAACATTTTTTAGTCCAAATGAACCACTAAACACATTAATATGATACAGGTTAAACCTGATAAGCTCCTGCAGATAAAGTAACTTTCTTATATATATATATATATATAGGTGCCTTATACCCATAATTTTGAAAAAAAGAACGAACCTGCAAACAGAACAAGGAAGTGAATTGCTTCGGATGCGGACCTCGAAGAACGCATTCTTTAAAGATTATTTCTACTTTCATTTTCGAATGCAAAGCCGGTTAGAGAGAAAATAACAAAAACAAATTTGTTCACTGAGGACAAAGTAAATATAATGGCTACTGCATGTACTGGGAATGAAATTTGTCTGCTGAGGTATTAAAGTTATTCGTTTGGTTGACAGTGCACCGCTTTTTGGGGGTCTTGTTTCGCGAAAATTAGAATGACAGGTTCCCGCGCTTGTCATTTTTGTTTTGATGGACGCGACCTCTAGTGATAGAATAGACGCCAATAATGAAAATACCCCTGAAGTCCTAATTTTTAATTTGAATTCTTTACATTTAAAATATTTCATAGCTGGAAATACTTGAAATAATTTATATTAATACACTAAATATGTTTATTATTTTTTTAAATTGAAAATTAAAAAAAAAGGAATTTAATTTTGCATTCCGTGTTATTGGGTGCGGATTTCTGACTAGCTTATACGTCTTCCGGTTTAAGGCATCATACTCAGTCAATTTAGCTCCCGCTGTGCGGGAGCTTATTACATATTATGGAAAATACAGTTCAATCTTATCACACCACTACAAACCTGTATCTGTAGCTCATCAGTGAGCTCAGTCTTTCTAAGGATCTGTGACCTGGATCCCTGCTGTGGTCGGACTGTTAACTTGACAGTGACTTGTCCTGGGGACTTGGCAAACAGTTGGGTGGCAAAGTTACTGTTATCAATAGGTCTTATATTACTCTAGAAAAAGAACAATCTGAATTATTGCTCAAGATCAAACAGTTGGGTGGCAAAGTTACTGTTATCAACTGGTCTTATATTACTCTAGAAAAATAACAACCAGAATTATTGCTTTTAGGGAGGTAACTTTGTAAATGATCAATTAAAATTAAAATCTAAGAAATCAAGAATCCTTGTTTATCATTTTTTAACCTTACACACTTGTTTAACCTTGATCATTAAAAGTACAATATAACAGGAAATTTATGCATAATCTATGATCAGTAATAATAAGTTTAATATGCTTTTACTCATCATTTATCCCTTCCTTACTGTAAATTATGTAAGTTAGAATTTAGTCACCATAATTTAGATCGCTTTTACTGATCTGGCTTATATATGTTTATTGGAAATTTTATCCTTTTATTGTCTGTTTGATATGACCATGGTCGTTCTACTGTAACAACAGCTCACCCTATTTTTAAAGTGACAAGACCAATTGGTCATTTAAATCTATCTATTGGTTTTAAAAAACTGGCTACTAGTCTAACCTGATTTGTATTTCACCTTGATGGTTAAGCCAATGGGTATTAACACAGGTTAAACCTATTGTGATATTCAGATATTGAAGGTGAATCAAGCTAGTTGTATTTTTTACACTTATCTATTTCAGCATGGTAGACAGGGCTACCTGAATGTATACTTTTGTATTATGTATAACTATTAATAAGCTTAAAATGAAGTTCTATTTAAAATGATTGCCAAGGAGATTAAATGAATATAAATTGATAGTTGTCTTTTAAAAATAGTATATAGGAAAGTGAAAAAATGTGTACATGGCACAATTTCCATATATCAGCAGTAAATTTATCTGGTATAAAAAAACGTAAAAGATTTTAATACATCTTGCTAATATTATTACTCTTTCTGTTTACAATCTCAATATCTTTAAGTTTTATTTAGGAATAATAATTTGGGTTATTTTGATTTGAAAATTTTTACAAAATTTGCTGTTTACTTGAAGTAAAATTTTCTCTTGTGGAAAAATACTTGTTTCATTTTTATTCCCAATAAACACATAATAATCATTGTGGATATATTTGATCTTAAGAATTGTTTTTCACAATTCTATAGGTAATTCAAATTTGTATTCCAAAAGAACATACTAAAGTCTTAGCCATTTTTTACCAAGTTCTCATCAAATGTTGAAACCTTAAAAAATGAAAAGTATAAGTATAACCTTGGGGAAGTATCTTGAAAAGTTACAGGCTAACAGCATTCCCTTGAATTTCTCTATTTTCTTCAAGTTCATGTAAAAATAATCTTCCTTCAGCCCTTTGGGCTGAATCATCAAGGTACTTGTACAGGTGAATATCATTTCATTCACTTGCTAGCCAGTCAAGGTGAAAACAAAATCCAGGTGAGCTAGTGGCTATCAAGGTAAAAAAATCAGTTGAGAGTCAGTTTAATTCTATCAATTGATAGATTTAAATGACCAATTGGTCTTGTCACATTGAAAATAGGGTGAGCTCTTGTTACAGTAGAACGACCACGGTCATACCAAACAGACAATAACAGCTTTGTTATTTTTAAGATAAGTGATAGAAGCTTATATTTTAACCCTTGCCTAGCACCGATGCCTGACCTACCTTGTGGAAGACATTGTTGAGTGTGACCACATCCTTGTGATGACCTACCTTGTGGAAGACATTGTTGAGTGTGACCACATCCTTGTGATGACCTACCTTGTGGAAGACATTGTTGAGTGTGACCACATCCTTGTTGTTGACAGACCATGTAAATAACAGAGAGGGTTGAGCTGTTCCAAATGTGAATGGTGTTTCCTGGTCTGTCTGGCCTACAGCATACATTGGCATCTACAATGAAAAAAATCATGTTAAAACAGAAAAATCAATGCCATGCTGAATGTAAATAGTCTTTATCGGTCTGATCCATGGAATAATCATGTTAAAGCCATGCCGAACATTGGTCTGATTCATGGCATATGTTGGCATCTAAAAGATGAGGTTTATATTATTCTTATGTTTATTATAAATGTTGAAAGACAATATAAACAATCAAAAAGGCTTGGCCTTACAGCATGTGAATAACATCACTTGGTCTGCTAACCAAAAGCAAACATGAGAATCCAAAGAGAAAATATTAATTATCGATCTTGAACACAGGCCCTACACTATTCCATTGACCAAGGAAATATATATTGACTGAGGATGAAGTCTTAAGTCAATATCATTTGACCTGTCTGTGCAATAGTGTAATTAATGAATCAAAAGTCTGTTATTGTTATACATGTATGGAATAAATCATAATAAAGCATTTTGCAAATTTGTAATTTCTCATCTTAATTATTACTTTGTCTTATTTGACTTCTGCTTTAAAACACTTAAAACATCTCTGTCAATATACATAGAGTAGTATCATGCTTAAATTTTAATAATATGATTTATATCTTTAAGCAGCTTCACTAGTTAAAACAAGGGGTTGCACTAAGTCGTGCTAAGCATACCCCCACTCGGCCATTCAGAAAACAGGAAGTTAATGACCAACTGACCTGGAAAGGGGAGGCACGGTACAACTCATCATGCTAAAGCTGTATACCAAATTTGAAATCTATCCCTTCTCTAGAAGCTGAGAAATCTGTTACGAAAAATTGTCTATTTTTGACCCATAAAAAGTCTAAGTCAGCTCGGAAAACAGGAAGTAGATGATGGACTGACCTGGAAAGGGGAGGCACGGTATAACTAATCATGCTGAAGCTGTGTACCAAATTTGTAACCAATCCATCCAGTAGAAGCCGAGGAATCTGTTACGAAAAATTTCACTTTTCAAATTTTTTACCCTTAAAAGTCTAAGTCCGCCTGAAAAACAGGAAGTAGATGATGGACTGACCTGAAAAGGGGAGGCACGGTATAACTCATCATGCTGAAGCTGTATACCAAATTTGAAACCAATCCATCCAGTAGAAGCCGAGAAATCTGTTACGAAAAATTTCGCATTTCAATTTTTTTTTTCCCTAAAAAAGTCTAAGTCGGCTTGGAAAACTGGAAGTAAATGATGGACTGACCTGGAAAGGTTAGGCATAGTATAACTTATCATGCTGAAGCTGTGTACCAAATTTGAAACCAATCCATCCAGTAGAAGCAGAGAAATTGAACCGGACGGACAGACGGACGGACAAGGTGATTGCAATATAGCCCCCTCTCTTACGAGTGGGGGTATAATAAAAGCATGAAAAATATGAACGAAGAAAGTTTGAATAATAACCGTGAATGTTTCATAGAAAGTGGCCTAGCAATGAATATAAACATAAAGGAAAGAAAACAAACAAATATTTCAAGAAACTACAATAAATCAAATAAATCAAAACCTGAACAATTGAAAAAAGTCTAATACTGGCAAAATCATGAGGAGTCCTTTCACAATAATACAAGTGATTCTGTGAGCTAATGCTCACTGTTGATACCCTTGCTCTCAAAATCATGCCTTGCATAACAGAATTATATGGCAAACAGGAAGTACATAAGCTAGAAGTATGAAATAGTTTTACAATAGTTTTTGCATAAAATTTTTAATATGCACATCTATAAGCGGTACTTTATTGTATTTACAATTTCGGATTTTTACCCTTCTAGCATGTCTAGTTTTACAGAATAAATTGATGACGAAACGATGAACAGAGCATGGGACAATATAAACCCTATAGTGTTCCAATATTTTGGATTCCAACAACACAACAAAACAATAATTAACACTAAATTATGTCTCGCCTGCTGGCACCATCAGGAACAATAATTCTTTTTTACTTACACTATATTTTGAATTTATAAAGATTTTCAGTTTCCGAGATCAAAAGGTGTTTATAATACTTAACGTTTCTAATGTATGCAATAACAATAAAGTCACTAAACCAGAAAATCAATGTCAAGAGATGGGAATAAATACTGTGCTAAGTTGCTACTGGGGCTTATGCATATCAAATTTCATCAACCTAGGACTTATAGTTCTTGAGATATGGAGGTGCTTGCAAAACCTTACCATTGCTATTGTATGTATCAAAAATTGTCAAAGTCACTCAACCCAAAAATCAAGGTTAAGGTCAAAAGATTGGGATGCAACTGTGCTAAGCTACTACTGGAGCATATGCATACAGAGTTTCATCAACCAAGGACTTTCAGTTCTTGAGATATGGAGGTGCTCACAAAACCTTACCATTGCTATTGTATGTATTGAAAATTGTCAGTCACTCAACTGGAAAATTTAGGTCAAGGTTGATAAATTGGGATGCAGTTTTGCTAAGCTACTACTGGGGCATATGCATACCAAGTTTCATCAACTTAAGACTTATAGTTTTTGAGATATGGAGGTGCTCACAAAACCTTACCATTGCTATTGTATGTATTGAAACTTGTCAAAAGTCAGTCAACCAGAAAATGAAAGTCAAGGTCGATAGATTGGGATGCAACTGTGCTAAGCTACTACTGGGGCATATGCATATCTAGTTTCATCATCCTAGGACTTATAGTTCTTGAGATATGGAGGTGCTTGCAAAACCTTACCATTGCTATATTGTCGAAGTCACTCAACTAGATAATCAAGGTCAAGGTCAAAAGATGGGGATGCAACTGTGCTAAGCTACTACTAGGGCATATGCATACCAACATTTATCAACCTAGGACCTATAGTTCTTGAGATATGGAGGTGCTCATAAAACCTTACCCAAAAAGTTAACGCCGCTGCCACCGGTAAAGTAACACCTATGTTCCGCTCTGCTTTGCAGGCGAGACAAAAATTAGCAAATAATAGTATCAAGAAAAAGAAATAAAGACTCAGTTCAGAGTGTTTAACATACTTGAACATACCTTTACTTGCAAAACGACCTATATTAGCATTGTAAGCGGGCAATACGTTCATGTTTATTGCATTAAAGCAATTTTATTTTATTTTTTTAATTCATTTTCAATAAAATTAGGAAAATTACAAGAAAAAAATTCTTTAGTCATAAATATAATGAATGTTGTTTACATTTCTAATAGTAAGTGAAAAAGTCAAATATACCATGTTGTTTAGGATTTATGAAAATATTATTTCCTGCATAAATTTACATGAAAACAACAATAAAAGCTTGTTACCTTTTCAGAATCACATCTCTATATTCTGTCAATGTACTTATTTCACAGGTATTTACTTTCAGGGCTTAAGGATTTCGCCCATATTTACTAGTACTTAATTTCACGTTATCTGTTCAGAATAAATTCTGTTCGTACATATCATTTCTTTTCCCAGGTACTTTAGTATCTAATTTTGCATTAATTGCCTGATCCTGATCCCGAAATTCATGAAAATATTTAACACCCAAGAACAGATATATTTACAGTACTTTGTATAATGAACCCTATAGTAAAACAGACTAACCTCAGTCCCTGTCTCTAGCCTAGAGAGTGGGGCAAAAATCTTGATTTCTGTTAACTGTATCACATGGACCATAGCATCATCCTGAAACAAGTAAAGAATTGTTGAACTTAAGACCAATGTTAAAAATAACAAGTTCATTGTCTAACATGGAATATTGCCTTATCTCACAACAAGCAAAAGATTTTTAAACCAAACAACATAGCAGCAAATAAGACAAGACAGATTTTACTAGATACATTTGAAATTAAAGAGGAAAAGATAGTAGATTTTAGCAGCTTGTTTGTTTAAATCAAAATATGCATGTTACATGTATGTTTGTCTTTATGATTTCATTAAAAATTCAAAATTTATGTTTCAGCTTTTTGAAACTTGTTGGACAGAGCCTCATTAACTCTGTCTTTTAGATAAGATGAAGATGAAGAAGCCCAATATAATTGACCAGTAACCAGTCAAATCATTAGCCATATTTACTTGACAATACACAATAATTTCCCCAGTTTCAGGGCCTTGACCCACAGCTTGACCTATGACCCTGATTGAACCCAGCTCCAAGACTAACCTGACTATACACTACAGTTTCTCCTGTTTCAGGGTCCTGTCCCACAGCTTGACCTATGACCCTGGTTGACCCCAGCTCCATGGCCTCCAATACACCACTTGTTGACACAGTTGATATCTTACTGTTTTTGATAGAGAACTGGACAGTACACTGAGGAGTGGGACCACCTTTACTTAGAATCTGTTGAAATAAAATCAATTAAAGCATGAGTAATTTATGAATTAGAATGGCTGTCTTCCATGGAAAACGTGTTGCCTGCGTCTGAAAATATTCAGTAAACAGGAAGAAGATGAGTTACCAATATAAGATTGTTTCACACCATATACATGTGGTTCTATAGGAGGAAGCTACATGCCAAATATCAAGAGGCTGTGTCATGTAGTTGTCCAGAAAACTGTGATGGAAATTTTTGTGACGCCACAGGACAACAATGCAAGACAAATGGATAGTGTCAAAGTAACTCTTATATGTTTCACTTTGAAAAACATTGCAGGCGACCTTAAAGAACAGCTAAGTTTTTATGGCTCAGAAAAAAGTTTTATATTCATTATTGAACCTTAAGTTGTCTTATGAAAGATTCATTTGCAAATACATGTATAATCTTAATTGGATCCAACCATGCTTAGCTGAAATCATAAATATATGATTATATCATAAACCAATGGAAGATAGGTACAGAAATCCCATAAACAATCAATATCCCTTTTTTTAAAGTACAGCTAACTTAAAACTAAAGATTGGATAAAGCAAATGTATGGGTACTCTTACTCATGTGTTATTGACTTACTTGAAATAGTGCACCAATTATCAGTGTAATGTTCTTTGGAATCAGCTGTAGAGGTGGGAAAACCTAAAACAAAAGCAAGGTAATACACATAAGAAAAGAATTGTTGTCATCCCTGTAAAATATTAAGAAACAAGATACACAATGTAGCTTGGTTATATTTATAAAATTGATTAACACCATTAAGTACCCATGAATACAGCTACTACCAAAATATCATCAGACTTGGGAATTTAATTGCCAAGAAAACAGGGATGCATATTTTACACAAAGGATGACGGATATTGCCCATGTTGGCCTTAGGGCTGTTCCAGAATTAAATGTGTGTGTGTGTGGGGGGGGGGGGGGGGGGGGTTAGAACTGTTTTCTTTACCCCATCACCCATCTAATAATAGATAATATTTAATCATTGTTTCTTGACAAAATCTTTCTCAAACGACCACCACCCACCATATATGTAATAAAAGTTCCCTCCCCCCCCCCACCGCGCATGTAAAATTGAACAGCCTTTAATTTAGTAAATTTTGAAATAAGTAGCATTTGATATAAATTCAGATGTTGTTAATGATAAACCATAGCTGTTGCATCATTTATTTGTCATGTGATGAGTTAATTGTTTGATTCATAATGAAAATACAGATTATGAATTTTTCATGAACGAAACCCCTAAATCTGTTGAACAAGCTTGTAAAACCCTGTTTACAGCAAATGAACACCAACATGAGCTATGAGCCATATTTAGCATGCTTATATCTAAAATAACACTGTCAATTCTTTTCTGCCTTATAGACAAAAAATTATAATTACCTCAACAGGTTTGCTCTGACTCCTGACAACTCCAGTCTGTGGGTGAGCTTGAGCATGAAGAGTTGTATGTCCAACCTGTGCTCCATACAAAATATACACTGCTGTAAACTCATCAATGTAGGTATCTGGGTCAGGTCTATACAAAAATGAAAATTTTATATTTAAATTTTGCAATGAGTTCATGCAGGCTAACAGAAGGGTTCAAGATGATGTAACATACTTTTAGTTCATATATCCTTATTTTCTTATTCCCTATGATATAACTTATGAAAAATAATGCAATTGATATTCAAATTATTTTATATTAAATGTTTGATTTGAAATCCATGTTCCTATTTTTTCCGTACAAAATGTTTGGTCAAAGCCACCTTTTTCTTGTGTTAATCTTGCTTTCTTTCATGTATAAACCACAAGAAAAGATTCAAAAATTGTTCAAAAGAGGTATGCAATTAATGACCCTGACCTCATTTTTACCTTACCCACCTTATAGAGATAAAATTAGATGGATTGTTGTTGATTACACTGATAGAAGTAGCTATCACGTAAATCCCTGACCTCAATATGACATTCCTTACCTTACAGAGATAATATTAGATGATGGAACGAGCTTAAGATCCATTAAACTAAAGAAGCTGGCTCTGAGGGGTTTGTTATGAACATCCATGACCTTTACTTTGGCCTTGATCTCATGTGTAACCTCCATCTGACAAAATAAATACTGGTAGACTTCATATAAAACATTACAAATTGTCTCTGTTTTAATATTCTTTGAATGAATTCTTTAATCTGTTCTATTAAGATTCCTTCTTCAGACAAAGCTGTTAGTGTTACAACTCTTACAATTGTTAACACATTTTTATCTTTCACAATAAGGTTTTAAATATCAATCATAAGTAAAATGCAAACAAATTGACTGATTCAAATACAAATTTAAGCACCTAAAATTGAACATCCTTGGCTAGATGTCCAATTTGGATTTTCCGAGTATCAGAGTTGAAGTTGAAGTTGAAGATGACATTTGACCTGGCTCTGTAAAAGAAAAGTTTACATTCTTTCCATACCTTATCTATTACAGATAAATGTACACTGCCCACCCCTGACACATAGACGGAGGCTATCAGTGGCTGTGGCATGGCTATACACAGGTCATGGACAGTCAGACTGAGAGAGCCATCCTTTAGAGGGTTGACTTGGATCGTCTTGTCTTTCTCTTGGTATTCTAGACTGACAATGTTCCTCTGTTCCGGTACAACATAGAAGAATCCTGACCCTTTTTCTATACTTATTGTCACCTAGAAATATACACATCAAGTATAAACAGTGCAAGGGGATTGCTTCATTGTTTATTTTTGACCAAAGAATGTGGCTGTTGGTGAGGTTTAGTAAACAGACTTTAATGTCCTACTCTCGACACCAATACGAAAGATTCATATTAAGCCTGGAAATTGTTTTCTCTAATTTTCATCCGATTTAACTACTTCCCAGCCATTGGTGAAAAATATTTCTTCTCTCTAGAGAATTTTAAGTTCTCATTAATTGATTGGTCAATTTTACAGTAGGCGTGGCCATTGCGACAGAAAACTGCAAGAAAAACATTCGCCGATAAATATAGTTCTTTTAGACAGTCACAATATATTAATGTTTACTTTTGATATTTTCTGACACAATTCTTATTATTATGTTATTATATATTATGTTTATGAATATCATAAAAACCTAAATGTTAAGATTACTTTTATCAACAGCGTAATAATGTATTGACCAAATCAAAGGTTAGGAGAATTTAAACTTTAACCAAAATGAATCTCCTTTCTATTTGGTTTTCCAGAAAATTAGAGAAACAGTGTCTTACATCATTTCTTGTGGATTATCAGATTTCTCAATCTCGATAGTTAAATGACAGAATTTTAAGCTCTCAACACAGTCTCGAGCTTAAAATTCCATCATTTAACTATCTTGATTGAGAAATCTGATAATCCACTAAAAACAATGTAAGAAGCTATATCTCATCCACAATGAACAGAAAAATATGATGTTAAAACTGACATCATGCCATGAAATCTAGGCAAAAACAACAAAGGTTTAACAGTGAGCAAGGGGCAGCTATAGATTAATGGTTAATTTGCAACATTTAATGAATGAAAAAGTTTGATTTCAGGTATGATCACAATTTTCCTCTATAGACAGTTGAATTAGGCACTTGTATACACTTGATTGGACTGTTTCCTTTAAATTTCAACATAATTTTCTACAGAGTAAAATGAACAGGAATCAGTAGCCCATACGGCCAGTAAATGATGCAGAGAATAAATAAAACAAAATCGGTTATGGACATGTGTCGGTTGGAATCTCCTCTATTTGTATGATAAATTATAAAACATTTTGATGCAGCATCCTACTGTGGTTTCATTATTATTCGTGGGGTATCAATTTTCATGGTCTTCGTGGGTAGCCTTCATCCACGAAATTTGATACCCAACGAATAGGAAATTTAACATTGCTCTGTATGTTGGAGACATCAGAACCACGAAATTAAGAATCCACGAAATGATCCTTTTTTAACAAACCACGAAAATTGATACCCACAAAAATAAATGAATCCACAGTATGTTTGTCCAATGGCAATAATGACTTTTACATATGTTCAATATGGGTATTTTTACATGCTTTTATTTCATGATTTCTGTAATAAATGGTGTGCAGAATTTTGTATCTGTTCTATGATTGATATTTTACAAGGAAATCAATCGTTGTTTGGAATTCATTTCACGAAAAATATAGGTGAATGAAATGAGCAGAATCAAGCCCCTTAACTAAAACTTCCATTTTGCAGCGCTTCAATTTAATTCTTTACACTGTAAACCAAATTTTCTTCTGTATAATAAGGGATGATGTAACTTTGAAATACCATCTTACCTTGTTAGATGGATGATTAAATATGGATATGAGACTTGGTGTAAGAACAGCCTCCTCTACCAGCTGGATATCTATTGTCTTAGACAACCTGGGATAGATTCTGGACTGCAAAAAAAAAAATAACATAATTACATATCTTATCATTTTACATGTTGGGGTAACTCAAAATAGGAATTTAAATTCAAATCAGGAACTTCAATCAAATTTCTGAAGTGTTGGATTAACTTTGGTAGAAACAATGGTATATCTGTGGCTCCCACAGGGCTAAAAACGACCTGCGACCTGAGGGCTTTTTAAGGGCGACTTCCGACCTACACTTCATAAAATCGACCTATGCCAAATATGCCTTTTAAAAGCGACCTTGCAACCCCAGGCCCCTTTTAAAAGCGACCTTGCGACCTGAGGGGGGTACCCTGCGGGAGCCCCAAATCTATATGTCTGATCCAAATACATGGTCGGGCCATAAAAATATTGGTACTAGTCTTTATCAGTGGGTTAGTTGACTGATTACCTTTAAGTTACCTATATAGATTTATTTTTAATCAAAATCAAATTTAAAAACATTGTTTTCCAATCAACTTTTTCATGTGCTATTTTTTCTATTTTGTAACAGTATTTCATCATACTCACTGTAATAGATGACCTGGCAACTTTAAGATATTCACTGCTGTAATAAGTAACTATGGCTGTGAGGGATAATTGACCTATTCTTCCAGCTGGATGGAGCCGCTTGTAGCCTGAAAATAGTTTTTTATACATAAAATATTCAATATCCTCCAAGTCAATTACACTTTTGATTTTAGATAAATCAATTTAGATTGGTATACTTCATAACTTTACAGACATTATTTAACAAGTAGATCTCATACAAAATATACAAGAACACCAGAGGGGTGTTGCATTATTTTTATTTAACAAAGGATTCTGCTTAGGGTAATATGATCTTCAAATGTAAGCTCTCCCTTTTCTTTGAAGGCAAGAAGTGTTTGATTAATCAAATAGCAAGAAAAGCATTCATGTGTATTAAAATATAAACCAATGAATTTTTAATCCATGTGCCTCTTTTCTGACTACATTTTTTTACTCACTGTTAACAAGCTTAACACCATGGGCTGTTTCTGTGGTGGACACCAAGGAGTCTGACAAGGAGGCCAATGATTGGTCAGATAATGACCAATCAAAAACCAGGGAAGAAAAATTATCAAACTTCCTGCCATTAGAGTCAGTCACTGTTATCAATATATCAAGGTCTCTCTTACAGTGTACAGGGATCTGGAAATACAAATAATTAAACCTGTATAAAATGGGTTATATCCTACATCAAATGCAGGGATTTAGCTAGGATTTTCAGGCTTTAGTTACTTTAGCAGCGGGCATATTTTGGACCACATTTTCAGTCACTGTTCAGAGCTAGTAATATTCTATCATGTCTATGGTTAATCTTAATTTATAAACTTTTTTTTGCAAATGGTCTGTTTGTTATTCATTGATTTCTAATAAAATTTATCTTCTAAATAAAGTATTATCCAACATTTACAGCTTTGTTATTTTAGCCAGAATTATATGTATGTTTTTATATTTTATAAATACATGTACTAATTATGTATTTCAACACACCCCTTTTTTTCCCTCAAAAGAAAAAAAAATAACATGAGTAGGAAAAGAAAGAACTCAGTGCAGTGTTTTACTACCCATAATCAAAGAGAGTTCTATTTTATTTATATTTAATCATAAAAAATACAGTATATAAAGATGCAGAATAAATATATAACCTTATTAAATAAAATCAGGAACGGTTATTTAAAATTCCTGATAAAATCTATGTTATATTAATTAAGTTTTTTTGCTTTGGACTAGAGTTATCTTTCTTTTTCTACTAGTAATCCAATATGTTAATTCTCCCGCCAAAAACGTCACATGTTCACAGCTCGAATGTAAACAAACACACTCTGGTCATTCATGACCTTTGTAGAAGTTCCTTCTGCATATGTATGGCATATATTCAAATTATTGTATGTTTTGTGCTATTTTATGGATTTAACTTTTTCCTAGAAAGGAAAATATCCCCATGCATTCATTTTCTTTTCAATAAGACCTTGGCTTTGAAAAATAAACCACGTGGTTGAGTCGGTCATTTTATTTTTATTTACATTTCTCACATTTTGATTGGCTAAATAGAAATTTGCATAATTTCAATTATTCTTAACACCTCCTGTTTTACCTTGTCGGCAGATTTCTTTTATGTTTGCTGGTCTCATATCGATCTATAAATTTAATTGGCATGAGTTGTAAAAGTGTCAATTGATGTCTCCAATTATATCCGGTGTTCATGATCAGCTTGGCTTCGTAAATTAATTAGCCTTGATTCATTCACAATAATTGACAAAAGTGACACTGGAATTGACTTTTACCACTTATTTTCGTAAAATCAATTTTACACACTTTTTGAAAATTTAGGTGACAAAAATGGTTAAGTAAATTTTTGCTATTTGAAAAATCTTTTCGCCAATGACGAAAATGACGAGCGCTAGCTAAATCACTGTTAAATGACGGAAAAGATCCAGACTACCGTATATTCTCGAGTATAAGTCGATTCGCATATAAGTCGGACCCCTTTCTCAGCTGAAAATCTGAGGTATTTTAGCCTTGACCTTCATATAAGTCGGTACCAGAATCAAAAGTTTCAGGGTGACCTCCAGAAGGAAGAATTTTTAAGCAAATGATCGTTTGAATGGAAATTTTCACCTTTGAAATTACGACATGTACGAATGATGATCAGCAAATTTATTGTTATTTACTTTGTAATTGTATATAAATAGATTGTAATAAAATAAAGAATGTATATTGAATAAATTTATTACATTTCAGAAGTGTTTTATTTAGTGAAAATGTAATAAAATTTGAGTAAAACATTGTCTTCTTACTTTTTTGTATTGTCACGTTTTTTGTGTAAACAATTCACCTGGTTTTTTAAAGAGAGGCTGGAAAATGTGTCTGATAACCAACTTGTTTGTTTTATTTACAGTGTGCCATTAATTCCCAGTAAACTTTTAAATGTGTTTTTCTTTAATTCTTTTTTTAGATGATATCGTTTTTTATCTGAGTCAGAACAAATATTTATTTTTATTTTTTTATTACTTCAATTAATAATAACAATACAATAACAATATGATCGAGCACTAGGGAAATACAATGAAAGTTCGTTTAAAATCAGTCTCTAATGTCTGAAGGCAGGAACCAAAGGAACTCTTCGTCGTCACTATCTTCTTCGAATAGCAGCTGAATCTGGAGATCTGACAGTGGCATATCGTCATAGTAGTCTTCCAGCTCTGAGTCTGCTTCTTCTAAGTCAGTAGTGGTGCTGTCTTCTGCAGTGGAGTTCTGGTTCTGTACTAAGTCGGCGTATAGGGCGTCGTCCTCTGAACCATCCATGGCATTTGAGATACCACACTTCTTAAAGGATTTCACCACTGTGACGGCAGGAATCTGGTCCCAGGCTTGTACAGTCCATTCACATACGAGCTGGAGTGAGGGTTTCTTTAGGTTACCGGCTGGTGTGAACTGTTTCTCACCGCTTATCATCCACTCGGTCCACAACTGTCGCATCTTTGTCTTAAATGGCTTATTCAGGCTGACATCTAGAGGTTGAAGTAGTGATGTGCAGCCGCCAGGAATGACTGCCTGGTGTGTCTTCTTGCGGCGAAGATTCTGTTTAACTGAATCAACAAGGTGGCCTCGGAACATATCCCACACTAGCAGGCTCTTTCTGTTTATCAGTGCTCCCGGTCTCTTACTCCATATGTTGTTGATCCACTTGTTGGTGAGTCTTTCGTCCATCCAGCCTTTCTCATGGACTTCCACTTGTACACCAGCTGGAAACTTCTCTTTTGGTTGGGTATTTCTTTTGAAGATCACCATCGGCTTGAGTTTGGTACCGTCAGCTAGGCAACTAAGTACTACGGTGAAGTGGGATTTCTCAGCTCCACAAGTCTTAGCTGTTATGGTTTTGTTTCCTTTGACGTCGACTGTTCTGTTGGAGGGGAGGTCGAAGGTCATGGGTGTCTTGCCATGTTCCCGATGGCGATGAGTGGGTAGGCGTGCTCTTTTCTCTCTTTCAGAACAAACCGGTGGAAGCTGTCAATCTTGTTGTCGACGTCAGATGGTAATTTCTGAGCTATGTGTGTTCTCTGTCTAAGGGTTAGGTCGTGTCTCTTCATAAATCTGGTGCACCATCCTGCTGAAGCTTTGAAGTTGGTTGGTGTCTGGTAGATTGGATCTTTAGTGAGTGCCAGTGCTTGGAGTCGTATCGCCGCCCTGGTAACGCTGTATCCCTGCTGGCGTAACTCTCGAACCCATGTGTTGAGATCAACCTCCATCTTGGCTACAGGTGATGCGTTTGTTCTCATCTTCTTGGTCTTCTTATCGGCCCCAAGAAGTGCAGCCTTCTTTGACCGCCAGTCTCTGATGAGCTTCTCGTTTAAATCAAATTCTCTCTCTGCTTTAGCGTTGGTGTTGGCTTCAGCATAGGCTACAACCCTCAGCTTGAATTCAGCATCGTAGGCATTTCTCTTTCTTTTTCTATTCGGAGTAGACATTTTGATACTAATGATTTCGATAAGGAATGCAGGGCTATTTATTCCAAAATTTGACACTTGCTCATGCTCAAACTCAAATGAGCTTGGACATCTCATCATGAGTAGTTAACCAATTAATTATGATCGGCTACTTCAAAAAGCAGGGTGTGTGTTTGTTTAACTTCAAAGAATTAATTATCACTTCAAATAATTTCATGTCACTAAATGACTGGCAGATTAGATTAACTAACGACCATAATTAACGGTATTGGTGATAATCACCTATGTACACAGATTGTTTTTACATGGCTTTTCTTTGACACCTGTCAGATTTATTACCGTATTTTGCCGTGTATAGTGCGCATTTATGTACAATGCGCACCCCCTTTTCATGATGAAAATCTGGGGAAAAAACGAAGTTTTGTGAAAAATGGGTGATCATTTTCTAAGACAGAAAATCCTCAAAATTTGTCTCTTTTTTCAGGTAGAAAGACTACAGATGAAGATTTTTTTAATTAAAATAAAATTGTTTTGTTATTATTTGTAAAATAAATTGATGTATCATTTGTGTATTTTATTATGACAGCAAGATCGTAAATCCCGGTGATGGTCCCCCTTTTCAATGAACAAACAACAAGTGTTAACCCAAGCTCACATCTTTTGATGAAAACAATATAGGTGTCAAAATAGTGGTGATCAACAGATTACTATTCAAACAATCCAGAAGTATTACAGCTGAATGGCTTTAATTGTTAATTGTCCAAGCCAGTTTGACAAAATATCGATGTTGTGCATATTGGCCTCAGGGGGTCAAGCCTGGATGTCAAAACAAATAATTACCGGTAAATCTAAATTTTCTCCCGCTTGGGATGAGTACTTATTCACAAAACAATAAGAAAATGGTTATCTGTTGCTCAGGTTGCTCAAATAATTACATGAAAGAAAATACACAATCATGTAAACAAACCATTCTATTTTTAGATTTATTTACATAAGGTTACTGAAGGGGAATACACAATTGATCCAGAAATGAAACTAGTAAATAGTAATACCCTTAGAATACATAAATGTCATTTGTCTTTTTTGACAGTAAACAAAAATCATAAAGGTATACTTAGCTTCATCAGAAATAAGGAGCTTAGGGCTTCATATTTCTCGAGTATGAGAGGAAATCCAAGGAACAAGGGGTATACTTACTGGCTGTGATACTTCTCTAGATGTTGCTGGACAGGGTGGTAGTCCTTCTGTTACTGCTATAGAGGGTTGAAGATGGATCTCTACAGGGGCTGCACAGTTAAACCTATACAGATATAATACAATAATAGACTTTAACCATTGTTTTGATATTGAGTCTTATGACTTTAAGAATATCTTATCTAGTCTGCATAATGCCTAAGATTGCAATTTACTAATAACTTTTATAACTTATAAATAAAACTTTAACCCTTATCTCAAGTCCCTCAAGCAGAATACATAGATTGCTTTTAATTAATTTCAGCTGAAAGCTGACCAACTATATATAATTAGTTGGATGATTATACCATTCATGGATAATTTTGTATTTGTCCAGATCCTAGAATGTAACTGCAGATGAAAACACAGACACATTTGCTGGAAGTATGATATTAGAACCATAAACATTGTAAAGACGAACATGAAAATGTGCATTAATATATTTCTTTAACAAATTGAAGCTATACCTGTTACACAAGCATGTTAATGTTTGAAATTGTGTGATTGATTCTTACAATACATGTATATAATACAGTAGTAAGTACATGTATACCTGATAGTGGCTTGTTCTTTGGCAGGGAATTGGTTTTTAGCTGTCTTATCATTACCAACAGTCAGTGTCAATTTCTGGGGAGAGAGAAAAACATTATACATGTATCTTCTAATATATGTAGTTGCTAAAAAGATTTAACATTTTATGAACAGCTGTGATTTCAAAGTAAGGTTTTTATTTACCATATTTCTATAAACCACCTAATCATAATGCTTAAAAAAACTGTCAAAGTAAAAATTGGCTAGATTTTGTTCAACAGGAAAAAGGTGGCCTAGAGACCTGAAATCAAATCCCACATGCAACCCCATGCTGTATACAAAATATCAAAGGGTTGTGATAGGTAGTTGCTGAGAATACTGTTCCCAAATTTTTTTCCTAGCCCACATGCTGCCCGACATTGACCATTTTATAAATTTTAATCCAGATATTTCACTCCAAAGAAATCTGATCAAAAATTAGATCCTTACCTGTTCTCCTAGATCTGCACAGGTCACATAAAAGCTGTGTAATCCACCTAAAAATAGATTTATGTAAACATTAGGTTAGTTTAAAAGGAAACCAGAAAAAAGCAATAAAAGAAAATATTGCTTTACACTTACAATACATAAATGGAGTACTCAACTGTAAAATAAAATTACTTGTTTGAACAACTTTATCTTATATAATCCTTCATTCATGTTCTATATGTACCTTGCTTGGACATTACAGTTGTTCTATAAGTGCCATTCTCTGTAAGAATCAGGCAATGGGTGAATCATGATTAAAAAAACACACGAGTTTGACTTCAAAGTACTGTTCAAAATGCTTAAAAAGTAACAAAAAATGCATTGGCACTTTTTTTAAAAGTCAGTAATTTGAGATATATTTTGGTTGAAATGCATATAAAATTTGAATCTAAGGGAGATAACTCTGTCAAGTCACACTAAATTCCTATCATTTTAACAGAAATTTTTCTCCATCCTCTGACACTCGAGACAACAACTAATGTTTGTTTCTTCATTAGAAGGCTATTTTGAATGACAATTTATTGTCAAAACCGTGTGTTTTTAAAATCATGATTCAAAATTTTTAAATTTTGCCTGATTCTTACAGAGAACTGCACTTAAATCTTTGGTGACTAAGAAGAGTGTGCAAAGCTGATGATCATTATGATACTATTAAGTTGGTTTGTTGAACTCAAATTACAGAAATTTCTTCAATGTTAAATTGCAGTCTTAACTTAAATGGACACACCAGTCTATTTTCACTATTTCAGATATAGATTTGTACTTACGAGTATTTCCATAAAGTTTCACTTGTTCTATACTGACTATGGAATCTGTTTCAGCTGACACTGAAAAAAAGGGCATTTTGTTCGTAGTCCAGACTATTACTTTGTTACTATTTATTAAAATGTTTTGGTTCTGAGTAATTTTCGTTTTCAACAGTTTTGGAATTTGACCTTCCAATGTTTTGATTTAAATGCTACTGATGAGAGGTTACTCCTTGAAATATCGATATATATAGCATATCCAAATTAACTGTTTATACCCGCGGTTTGGTATTTGTAATTTTGAACTTTTCTGGTGTGAATAATACACTAAGACTGATGTCTTCTACTAAATTCATGAATTCATTTTGTTCATAATTGCAAAACTTAGGTTGGTTTTGAATAATATACATGTACAACTTTAATCTGAGGCAAACTGCAAGACAGTAAGCAACGACCACTTATGACATTGAAGGCTGCTGGCAGATTTCCATTTTGGATAAAATGTACTAAAATTGCTGCAGATTAATGTAAGATGTGTCAAGAACACTTATTCCACACCTAATAATTTTCAGACTATAACACACATACTTACTCAGTTGGTAGTATTTTGAGGTATCTAGTACCCAGGGCTGGGGTCCTCCATTAAATACCACTTCCTTCAAAGAACCAACTGTAACCACTGCTTCTTTCTCTGGATCAATTGGCTGAAATAAAATGAACCACATTAAATATCATATGACATATTTCATACTTTGGAGTCTTATTTTGTTAACCATGCATGACTAATTGTTCTATTTTCTAACTGAATGTTCTCATTAACATTTGGAAACAAAAGGCTCCCAGGAGCCTGAATCGCTCACCTGAGTAGAGCTAAATTAGCTGAACATTTAAGCAAGCAACAGCTTTTCTCTATCTTCAAAAGTCTTCATTCTAATAGGCCAAAAACACTATTTTTCGCCTTTAAGGGGGCTGTAACCCCTATAAGTGGTCATTTGACAACTTTGACCTTATGGAGACTTTTGTAGAGCTAAATGAGCTGAACATTTTAGCAAGCAACAGCTTTTCTTTATTTGCAATAGTTTTCATTCTGAAGGCCAAAAACACTATTTTTTTACCTTTAAAGGGCTGTAACCCTATGAGGGGTCATCTGACAACTTTGACCCTATGGAGACTTTTGTAGAGCTAAATGAGCTGAACATTTAAGCAAGCAAAAACTTTTCTTTATCTACAATAGTTATCATTCTATAGGCCAAAAACACTATTTTTTGGCCTTTAAGGGGCTGTAACCCCTACAAGGGGTTATCTGACAACTTCTACCTTATGGAAACTTTAGTAGAGCTTAATGAGCTGAACATTTAAGCAAGCAACAGCTTTTCTCTATCTGCAATAGTTTTCATTCTATGGGGCAAATACATGAAAAAACACAATTTTTGACCTTTAAAGGGCCATAACCCCTATCAAGGGTCATCTGACAACTTCAACCCAATGGAGACTTTTGTAGAGCTAAATGAGCTGAACATTTTAGCACGCAACAGCTTTTCTCTATCCGCAATAGTTTTCATTCTATAGGGCAAAAACATGAAAAAAACACTGTTTTTAACCTTAAAAGGGCCATAACCCCTATAAGGGGTCATCTGACAACTTCGACCCAATGGAGACTTTTGTAGAGCTTAATGAGCTAAACATTTTAGCAAGCAACAGCTTTTCTCTATCTGCAATAGTTTTCATTCTATAGGGCAAAAACATGAAAAAACGCTATTTTTGACCTTAAAAGGGCCATAATCCCTATTAGGGGTCATCTGACAACTTCGACCCAATGTAGACTTTTGTAGAGCTTTTGATTCTGAAGAGTCTATAATCCTTCAGATTTTTTCTATCTGTTCTAGTTTTCGAGTTATAAGTCTTTGAATGTGATTTTACCCTATGTTCTATATTTAGCAACAGCAGCCATGTTTGTTAACAAATCATAAAGCCGAACACAATTTTGAAACATCATGCCCTGATTAATACTTGGACCAAGTTTTGAAAAATTCCATTCAGTTGTTTCAGAGGAGAAGATTTTTGAAAAAGTAACGGACGGACGACGGACGGATGACGGACGCATGGCGATGACAATAGCTCACTTGACCCTTCGGGTCAGGTGAGCTAAAAAGATTTAGCTGTTATACTTTTTAACTTAATAAAGCATAGCCTACATCTCTATATAAACAGTTTGAATCTTCAATTTTCCATAGAAAACCTTCCACAATGAAGTAAACACTTGTTGTTTTGTGATATTTTTGAAAACACAATTTCTAATTTGATAATTAGTGCAAATGATTTTAGTCTTGTTCTCCTGAAATGGATAATATTCACAGGAATTAGTTTTAAAGACTTGTTTCAAATAGTCACAAAAAAATTAAAAAGAACCATACATGTAATTGGGTAATTCTACAAGAATATCTTTTTTTTTACAGTAAACTAACCACTAAAGGATCATAGGCAGCTATTGTCACAGTGGACTGTAACTTGATGTTCTCATGTATATAGGAAGCCTTGACCTCTGTGTGACCTTTCTGTACAGCCTTGACCTTGACAGTTCTACATCCATCTTCTGGAAGTGATGATCCTTAAATAGAATATGTTTATGTATATTAAGATAAAGATAATTTAAAATTTATATATATATTAAATATATATATATATAAATCATCTGACAAACATATTTTGATTTTGATTTTGATCCTTGCTAAGGGCACTAAAAACAATCAAAATCTGTTTGTCATATGATTGTCAGGGTTAAAATTACAGTAACATTGTTTGATTATATACTAGACATTAATATAAATTATTAAATTCGAATAATCTTGCATTCTGCAGTTTCTGTGGAATCCAATGGAGCATGAACGTAAACACATTAGAGATAGCTATAAATAGACCAATATAAAGATAATACATGTAATAAGTAAAACACATCTTCGTAAAATGACCATAAGTAATGCCCAAACCAAAAGGTTTAGATAACATCAACTAGATATGAGGTTATTTCTTATGACTTGTAAAATTTGTTCAAGTTTGATTTTGTTGTGATTCTTATAAGATTTGTGTGCATATTAAAGAAAGAAAACTTCCTTTACACCCATTATGCTTAGTTCATGGAAATCAAAAGCTTAAATTAGATTCTTTTAAAATTTAACTATGTTTGCCTTAAACTTAATATTTCACTTATAAGAAAGCATTTCAACTTTGTATTGTTGATATGCTCTTTCATCTTTATTCTTTGTCATTCAATATGTCTTGAGATACTTGTTCACATTAGCATTAATATGGCATTGTAATAAGTACATTTTTTTAATTCCTTAATGTTTTTAATTTCTTTATTATACTCAATAGTAAAGCAATATTGTCTATTTTGTATAATCAAACATGGTAATGGGATATTTATGACATGCTTTCTTCGTGAAAATGACATTGTTAAAAATACTCTTACACACACAAAATTATTGCAATTTACACCATGTTTTTTACTATAATTAAGAATTTACTTAATATCATTTTCTCGAAAATTAAAATATGAACAATGATTTAAATAGTTGGTTAGATTAATGGATATACTGTGGATTCATTTTTTGCAGTTTGATGAAAAAGTATTAGTTACTGGATTCTTAAATTCATGGTTCTAAAGGCTGCGGCATACATGTCAATGCTAATCCTTTTTGTGGGGCATCAAATTTCATGGGTCAAGGCCACCCACAAAAACCACGAAATTGATACCCCATGTTCACTGCAAACATAAACCTTTTACAATCTTTTTTACCTGATACAATATTGAAGACCACATCATCAGTAAAGGTTATATTAAGTCTCATCTTTCTGCAGTCATTGAAGGATACTTTCTTTCCTAAAACGTAAATTATCTAAGTTGTGATAAAATGTCAACTATGTAAGAACCTTAAGAAGGCCTTTGCTGAAATGTTTAAGAGATGGTAACTATTTGGACAATTATATATGTAAGTTGTGATATGTGTATTTGTTTGTAATGTGGTTTGTTTGGTTGTTATGATTTTGTGTCTACCGGTTTGTCTCCGTCTTTTCTGATATATGACATTTGATTGCCCGTTGGTACACCTTCTACCTTAATTCCAAGATTAATGCTTTATTTGTTGATAACTTATCACTCAAGAACTTCAGTCACCAAATTGTAGAAATATTGACATTAAACAGAATAGCAGAAAAGTAGTTATGGGGGTTCTAAAACTTGCAGTGAGGTGTAAGCTGAATGACAGGCTGTGAATTCAAACTGATGAACAACATTACTTTGCTTTGTTTTAAATTACAATACTTTATGCTTTGAGTTTGTGTCATGTATAATCACTCTATATTCATTGTATTCACTTGTAAATAGAGTTTAAAAATATAATGTTTCATAGAATTTTTCAATAGTTCCAAATCAAGAATTTCAGTCTAACTGTCTTACATGAAAACTAGATAAAAAGCTACGCCAAGTGCAGCATGATACGACCGCAACAAGTTGAACCCTGTAGGTTGGAGGCCCAGTATGGATAGTCTATTGCTTTAATTTGGTCACATGAAGCCCATGGTGGACTTACAAAGCTTTTTGACACATGCATCCTGTGGTGGACTTAAAAATGCATTTTTGACACATTTATATTTACATCAACATCTTATACAAAAAGCCTTATTTGTATACATGTATTAATTTACAATTTTGGCCCTTTGACCCCTAATTTCTCAAAAACAGTAAAAATATTGCAATGCCGATTAAAAAAAATAAGGCAGACATATTCACAAGGAATCCAATGAAAAAAAGATTTTGAAAATCGGACCACAAATAAAAAAGTTGATTTTATGGGCGTGGCCTGTCTTTAGCCTCCCTGTAGCAATGTAATGGTGAAATACATATCAAAATCATTGACACATTAAGTAGATAGAATTTAATGATGAATTCAATAAAAAAAGAATTTTCAAAATCGAATAAATGATAAACATTCTACAACAGGTTTATCAATGCACCCCTCTTAGCCCTTTTTGGCCCTTTTTTCTAAAACAGAAGGGGCCACAAACCCCAAATACAAAACCAACATTCCTTTAGTGGATATAATTATCATATTATAACTTCATAACAATTGGCACGCCCACTACAACTTAATTTTTGGTTTAAATGACAAACCTTTAAAAACGGCGTTTTTGGCCCCTTTGATCCCTAAATTCTCAAAAACGGTAAGAGATATTGCAAATCTGATTGAAAAACGCAGGCAGGGATTTTCACAAGGATTCCAATGAAAAAATGATTTTGAAAATCGGACAACAAATAAAAAAGTCAATTTTTTGGGTGTGGCCCCTTTTTGACCCCCAGTAGCAATGTAACGGTACAAGATACATCAAAGCCGTTGATACATTTTGTTGACAGAATTTATTGAGGAATACAATAAAAAAAGAATGATCAAAATCGGATGAAAATTAGACATTCTACAGAAGTTTTGTCAATATACCCATTTTTGCCCCTTTTGGCCCTTTTTTCTTAAACGGTAGGGGCCAGAAACCCCAAATGCAATACCAACCTTCCTTTAGTGGTTATAAACATTATATCAAAATTTTAAAACCATTGGTCAACCACAACTCAAGTTATCGCACGGAAACCAAAGTGTCTACAGACGACATCGCCATAACATAATACGATCGCAAAAATTTTGCGGTCGTATAAAAATGTGCCAATGAGCCACAGGATGGCCCTCCCGTTCTTGAAATATCATTGACCCCCTTGGGTTATGGATCTTAACCAAGCTTTTAACCAAAGTCGTTCATGCATAAAGTATAGGTCATAGTAACCTAATTTCTAGTGGGTGGTGTCATCCTACCCAAGACACATTTAGTGGTGAAATATCATTGACCTCGCACATCTAGTATCCGAGTAATGGACCTTAACCAAGAACTTAACCAAAGTCATTCATGCGTAAAATATAGGTCACAATGACCTAATTTCTAGTGGGTGGTGCCACCTTACCAAAGACACATCTAGTGGTGAAATATCATTGACCCCCAACATCTGGTATCTGAGAAATGGACCTTAACCAAGAACTTAACCAAAGTCATTCATGCGAAAAATATAGGCCACAATGACCTAATTTCTAGTTACCCAAGACACATCTAGTGGTGAAATATCATCGACCCCCAACATCTAGTATCCAAGTAATGGACCTTAACTAAGAACTTAACCAAAGTCGTTCATGCATAAAATATAGGTCACAGTGGCCTTATTTCTAGTGGGTGGTGTAGCCCTACCCAAGACCCATATAGTGGTTGACCCCCAACATCTAGTATCAGAGTAATGGACCTTAAACAAGAACTTAACCAAAGTGTTACGGATGGACAGACAAGGGTAAAACTATATGGCCATTCCACATACGTGGTCGGGCCATAAAAACATAGGTTGCCTAGATTAAGGTACTTAACAGAGAGTAGATAAGATACAGGGGATAGATAACCATATAGTACTATTGAATGCAGTTATATGCCAAATACATGTATTAAGCAACTGCCACATGTACATGAAGATGCTTAAAAGTTTGTAATATTGCAACTGGTAGGACCTAAGATGAATGACTGCAGATTGTGCCAGAGAGATCTCTTAATTTCAATTCAAATCTAAAAGTAGAGACCAAAAATTCATTTGCAAAAACAGCATGGGAAATAGATTACCTTTCAGAAGACCAAATACAGCCAGGGGAAGCTCTAGTTCAGTTCCAACCATGGTCTCCACTCTGTTTGGTACAAACTTCATGTCAGATGGTGGTAGCACATGGATCTAGATAACAAAATAGTAAATATCACTGCAAATATTTTATCAAGCATAGTAGATAAATAACTTAATTTTGGTAAATGCTAAAACAAATTATATATACTATACATGTAACGGATCTGTCATGACAATGCTGGAGATAAAGATTTTTTTAGCTGGAGATGGGACAAAAAAGCGGGAGATTTTCAAGGCTCTTTAAAATTGCATTTCAATGTTAATTTGGGCACAAGCTTGTGCCAAATACGACTGGCTTCACTGATTAATCTCCAACTGTTTATACAATTATTATGTCAATTATGACAATAAACTTTAAATTAACACCTTTACCTGTGAAATTAACGTCTGACTAATTGACAATTCATCAAATCACTAGAAAAGTTTTATGACTGAACAATTGAAATGTCTATAAAATATAAATTTTGTCAGGTCTTGAAAAAGCTGGAGATTCCACAAAAAGTTGTGAGAACGGGAGATGGGTCAAAATGTCTCCCGCTGGGAGAATCACATGAATGTATATACACCTATAGAGTTTAATATCAAATTGCTTTTATACTCCCTAGTCCCAGCTTTTATACTCCCTAGTCCCAGCTTTTATACTCCCTAGTCCCAGCTTTATACTCCCTAGTCCCAGCTTTTATACTCCCTAGTCCCAGCTTTATACTCCCTAGTCCCAGCTTTCATACTCCCTAGTCCCAGCTTTATACTCCCTAGTCCCAGCTTTCATACTCCCTAGTCCCAGCTTTATACTCAGTGGACCACTTACCTGTGATGAACCTTTGTGAGCCTGGTTTCTAGTGTCAGCAGCAGTGACGACTGATTGTCCAAGGTTTCCTGAGGTTATCTCCCCTCTTACATTTACAGCAGTTGTGTCCAGGTTACTGGAAGACCAAATATAATCACCGCTACCACCTGTTGCCTGGAATTAAAAATTGTGTTCTTTAATTACATTTAAAGTTTAATTACATGACATTTTGGGACAAGAATGTTTGTGATTTTTCAATTTTCCAAAAATTAAGACACGTTTATATGTAATCTTAATTTTTTGGTGAAATCTCTTATCCTAAATGCAATAATAATTCAACAACCTATGTATGCTTTTTTAACAGGTCGACACATCTAGATTTAATTTGACCTATCAATCAATCAAAAGTTTTTATAATCTGTCAAAGTCACAAATGGCCAGATTTTGTTAAACAAGAAGTAGGTGAGCGACAGACCTAAAATCACATCCCACGTTATGGGACCCCACCCTGATGCTGTATACAAAATATCAAGTGGCTGTGATTAGTATTTGCCAGATTTGGTAACTACTAATCACAGCCACTTTCCTATAAATGCATTGAAAAAGTTTTACTATTTTTCCCCATTTGAAAGGTCAATTTTTGGCTGGATTTCACGGAGAAAACTGTTACGAAAAATTTTCCCCGCCCGCAAGCCGCCCGCTGCCCACCGCTCACCATTTTATAACCCGAATTTTTCACACCGTGAAATCTGGCCAAAAATTGACCTTTCAAATGGGGAAAAATAGTAAAACTTTTTCAATGCTTTTATAGGAAAGTTCTCAACTTAAACATATTTTCTTAAACTTTCTCGCTCGTATTTTGTCAATAACAAAAATTGTTGATTTAAAACCTTATTTTATTAGGCATGGGTAAATTCTCCTTATAAAGCAATGTTATGTTCCACATTCTGACTTCTATTTCATTATGTACATTGGTCAATAACAAAGGTAAACACAACACTAAAATCTGCCTATTGGTCATGCTCTTCTGGGAAAAATTGGTGTCTGTTATATCTTATCTTTTTATCTGATATTGATGCAAATAGACCAACTATTTTTTTCACCACTCATTTTTAAAATTTGTCCTAAGAGTCAGTTTTTGTTGTATTATTTTTTCAAAAAGCATGTGTTGGTGATTGTAGTTATTTATATTCTCTCAAAAATCAAAAGTTTGATGTAAACACATTCCTTAAAAGGTAGATTCTTCGACCTGTTTAAGTAAAAGGTATGGATTATATATATATATATATATAGAATAATTTATAGTTTTTTTCGTGCACAGAAATATATGTAAGAAAAAATGAAGATTTGCAATAAACTATATTAGATCAATAATGCACAGAAAATCACAATTTATATCACACAAATGTCGCTATTAATTTCATGCCTCCTGGCAATCTTCAGGCGAATGTGATTGATGTTGTCTGAAACGTCGTTACCGGCGACGTCAGTGACGTTATATAAAATATAAATTATATAAAATATATATTTTATATATATATATAGATCATTTCTTGTTAAAACAAACATTAAATGAAACAAATATTAAACAATCAGAATAAAGTATTAAACATGTGATTGCTTACAGTTTTTTTTTTTTGTTTTTTTTATGCACGAAATATAGGTAAACTAAGAAAACAAACATAAACACTAGTTTCATTCAAACCTTGAGCTGGTATCTATGGTTGGTCTCCTTCTCTGGATCCCATGGAAAGTACAACAGGTCAGGGTGCACTTGAATGGGATCATAAATCTCTACATCTTGGGACTGTTTGATTACTGGGTTAATAGCATACTCTGTGCCATCCTGTCAAAAGAGTAAGATAAAAATCATAAATTACAAAATGGCCTGACCAGCTATTTATGTTCTATTAACAGTATTCTTCTCTTGTTTTCACCCGATAAAATCCTTGTTCAATAGTTTACATATACTAGTAATAACAAACATTTCATTCTATTTGTTTTTAACAAAACATATTATTTGATAAAAGTAGTTATCTTAAAAGTTCTTTAAAAAAATATGAGTATCATTTTAAATATTGAGTTGTTTCAAAACAGTAAAGAATTCAACGATGATTCATTTTTCAAGTTTCTAAAATACAAGCAGTTATCTAAAATTCTTTAAAAAAAAACCACACATTTTGAGTATTGTTTTAAGTATTGAGTTGTTCAAAACATTTTTATTTAAGCAATTGAATGCTGCTCTATTTTTCAAGTTTCTAAAATTGTTACTTCTAATTCAGCACTTACTTTTCTTATAATTGTTGTTAGTGCACCATCTATGCTTGGTTTTCCGACTTTCAATGTGGTGACTTTATGATACGTTCCATTCTTAGATGAGAAATGAACATCAAAGTACTCCTTTGGGAAAGCTGCTTCAATGATTATATTCTAAAATACAAGATATATCATGACCTATACATGCATTTATAAACATACATGTATATATGTACAACATTATAAAAACAAATCTAAAACCAAGTGATTTGAATTGTTAATGCAGTGACAGTACTTTTTCATGGTACCAATTTTTGAATTTAAAAGAGTGCTGTTTTAAGAATAAATAATTTCTTAATTTCACAGGCTGCCAACCTTCTTGATTTCCTCAATATTTTGGTCTTTATTTCATAATAAATTTATAATGAATATAACTTAACATCACAGAAATTATTAATAACCTGATTTAAAAATTTCATAAGATGGCAGTCCCCCACAATGCAGTTAGATTGACTTAATTTATACTTCTCAGTATTACATATGTTTGACATTTATAAAAAAAATACAACCATTTTATTGTGTGATAAAATATTGGAAAACTTCTATTTCAGACTTTTCTGTGTGTTATTTTTTGTGCTTTATTATTGATTATCAATAGGGGAAAGGTTGAGCCCAAAAAACTAGTTTAACCCTGCCACATTTTATATGTGTTTGTCCTAGGCCAGAAAACTTTATAAAAGCTGATGTTTGTATTTGTCACCTTAATGTCATTTGTTCTTTGACTAGAATTTGGGTCTTTCGTTGACATTTTAAGATTGTGCTGGAATCATAAGCATTATATTTTAATCTAGGGCCAGTTGGAAAGCAGTGAGCAGCGACCAATGGCTGTTTTCCATTGCAGATTTTTAAAATTATTGTTTGTATTGTAGATTTTGTCCCATACACTTATTCCAGATCTTATTATTTTCTATTCTTAGTTTAAAGGGAACGTTTCCTAAATCATACTTTCAATATAAGTCATTAACATGGAAAATATCAGTCTTATACTTACATCAGAAGGATGGATCTTATGACTGTCTTTGTCATACACTTCTATTAAGATTTCATACTCTCTACCTTTCTCCAACACCCACTTTCTGTGTGGCAGTACAACAAAGGCTGAAAGTGTATATTACATTATTTTTTGCTAAAAATTATAAATCACCAAGGTTCAATTTGTTAAATAAGATTCAATAAAGCTTAAACACCTTTCCTTGCTTTTTTCTTCCTTGCAAATTAATCTAGGCTTTTTATGCTGCATAAATAAATGTGAATATGTGAAAAAAGTTTTTTGATCACCATAAATATTTTTTTCTTATCTTTCCTGTATGTCATGTAAGTTTTTTGCACAAGAATCTCACAGATTTTTATAACAGTCTTTCGTTTGAAAACATCATCTAACCAGATAATAATAAGTGAGACAGTATCACTTTTGATAAAGTGTAACCTTAGGATGTCTCTGAGATAAGTTATTGTTTATCCTGTTTGTAATATGGTGAACCTACCTAAATAGCTGGCAGACACCACATACAGCATGGCTGAAGGCTTTGTCATTGAATCATGTTGAATAATATCTGAAAACATAACAAAGAAGGTTTTTTTCTTTTAACTAAGGCATAAACAAGGGGTTGCACTAAGTCGTGCTAAGCATACCCCCACTCGACTATTCAGAAAAGAGGACGTAGATGACTAACTTGCCCAGAAAGGGGAGGCACAGTACAATGCATCATGCTTAAGCTTTATACTAAATTACATGTAGAAATTAATCCCTTAAGTAGAAATTGAGAAATCTGTTCATTTTTTACCCTTAAAATAGTCTAAGTCGGCTTGAAAAACAGGAAGAATATGACCAACTGACCTGAAAAGGGGAGGCACAGTACAACTCATCATGCTGAACCTGTATACCAAATTTAAAATCAATCCCTTAAGTAGAAGCTGAGAAAACTGTTACGAAAAATTTCCCATTTTTTACCCTTAAAATAGTCTAAGTCGGCTCGGAAAACAGGAAGTAGATCATGGACTGACCTGAAAAGGGGAGGCACAGTACAACTCATCATGCTGAACCTGTATACCAAATTTAAAATCAATCCCTTCAGTAGAAGCTGAAAAAACTGTTACGAAAAATTTCCCATTTTTGACCCTTAAAATGGTCTAAGTCGGCTCGAAAAACAGGAAGTATATGACCAACTGACCTGAAAAAGGGAGGCACGGTACAACTCATCATGCTGAACCTGTATACCAAATTTAAAATCAATCCCTTAAGTAGAAGCTGAGAAAACTGTTACAAAAAATTTCCCATTTTTTACCCTTAAAATAGTCTAAGTCGGCTCGGAAAACAGGAAGTAGATCATGGACTGACCTGAAAAGTGGAGGAAATGTACATTGCATCATGCTTAAGCTGTCTACCAAATTTGAAATCAATCCCTTCAATAGAAGCCGAGATATTGTACCGGACGGACAGACGGACGGACGGACAGACGGACGGACAAGGTGATTGCAATATAGCCCCCTCTCTTACGAGTGGGGGTATAATTAAAAGTTACTGTTATTAATTTGCTCTATTTTTTTTCCTATTTCAATTTTTTTCATTTCTTTTAACATAAATAATGAAGGTTTATTGCATGAATATTGGGTAATATTGTCCCAGGGCTATTCCAGGAAAAAATGTATGGGGGGGTTGGACAGCACTTTTTTCAAAGACCCATCACCCATCAAATTTATTTTCACTTAGACCCTACCCCCCACACAATACAATTCCTTTCTGAGACGGCCACCCATCCAATTCGATAAAAAAGTTACACAAAGTAAAAATAGTATAGGAAGGGAAAATGAGCTTAATTTGGCAGCTAATCTATCAATTTTCTGTAAAAAAAAAAACAACAAGAGCATATACACAATGTAGTTCTTCGCATATATATGTCATTTATTTATAGCTATTATTAACCCTTCAGCTGCCAACATAATTTCTATTGTTTTATTATGTAATGCTGAATAAAAAATATCATAATTGACTAAATGTGTTACTTGATTCAATTGAGCATGTCTCTGTTATTTTTTATCATAGACCAATAAAAGTTATATGTATGTGTATTGTTAGATTCTCTAATTTTCATTTTTCTTGTGTGTTGGTGTTTACAAGCAAGTTTTACCTGTACAGGTGCATATAAAGGTGAAAATATATAAGGTTTTATAATTCAATGGTTTAAACCATTGAACAAGAATAAAAATTTGTAACAATGTTACTTTAGCCATTATTAATCTTCAGAAAACATTTTTATGCTAAAAAAGTTCATAAAAATCCCAGGTATATCTACAGGTTAGGCACAGGTATGTAAAAAAACTGTGAAAATGGTAAAACTGGTTGAAAAAAATAATAACTTTTTAGTTGAAACATCATAATAACACATGTTATGACTATATATTTGTTCAATCTGATTCAGGTTGTTCATTTTCAACATCAGGTAAAAAACTGCCGTATCATTGTACATGGTGTTATCCAATCAAAGCATTTTGGCATGCAAAAAGGATCATAGAGCAACACTGCAGTCTTAACACATAAGGACCAATAAAAATATGGCACATCTCTTCTAATTAGGAAATATGGGTGTCCACTACTTCAAACATTGACCAATATTGCTGAAAACATTCTTTTTCCAGTAGTCCTAAAGCAAAAGTCAATCCCAGAAAGACCTTCGTAGTTTTTTCAGTCCAACATTTTCGGTATTTCATTAGGAGAAAAAGCGTCCTGTCTGTTTCATTGACTAAAATATTTATCATATATTGTTTTAATCAGTCCAATGGTCGTTCTTTCTGTCAAACATCTTTTGTTTCACGACTGAACAGGGCATTGAAAACATCAGTCATCTCATAGAGATCAAATTATTTCGAAAAAAAATTTGAACATTGTCTGGAAAATCCCTGCCGGTATTTTGCAAAAAAAATCACTCAGGGATAAAGTTACAAATAATTTTCGATTGTTAATCATCAAATCTTCACATAACTGTTCATAAAATTGATGACTTATTCGTCATCACTCTCATTTACATCCGCCATTTTGAGACATATTCATATTTTTATGATTAATGCACCACAACTTTTATTCTGTTATTTTTTTACATCTTATATATTTACAAATGCATTCATTGTTCGTCGTTCTTCATATTTAGATACTGATTTTTGACGCCCATCTGACAGAGTTTAAATGATTTCCATGAATCAGAAACTTACTAAAAAGAAAGCAGGTGCGATTGGATAAATAAATTGTTATAACTTTAAGAAAATCATCATCAGCTTCTGTACACTATGATTCATAATCATTTTAATGTTCATTTTATTTATTTTATATTATTTTTTTTGTCATGTTTTCTGCATGTGTAATGATTTTATAAGCACAACAAATTTGTAAAACAATCTTACAAAGTCTGAGAAAATATGATTGTTGAATGCTAAAATACAAAATTTAACCTATAATTAGCTTAGAAATCGATAGAATATTACATTATTCAGTGCGGGGATGGCCAGCCCCAAGAGCCTCAAGAGGCTCGCTCCGCGTCCCCGCATGCTCTTTTCAAATTATTTCATCGAAAGTTTTAATAGTTCAGTGAGCAGGTTCTTTTTTTTTATATAGGAAAAGAACTTATTAATTTTCATTACTTTTACATCCATTTATGTCTCTGGTTCTCCTTGTCAAAAAAATCGGTCAATGTTATTCCTGCCACCTGCTGTCAGATGCATCAAAAGGGTACCTTGATTATGAGATAATGGGATAAGATAGTGTGAGTGTGGAAAATGATTGGAATTTGAATAGGGTTCGTTGTGATCATCCGTGAAACATAAGCCTGAACTTTCTCTCTCTTTCATAATTATTCACTGCTCTCTATGTATTATTTAACTGGTTTAAATTCAAATTCGTAATCCATGACACCATTGCCGGTCAGCCGGTGGTGTGACTTTGATCCCCCTTTTATTTCCAAAACTGTCACCCTTTTCCGGTTTTTATCTGCACCAGTTATTGATAGCGGTTGTCACCTTTAAATATATCTATTTGGTCGGCGAAGCCGTTGGCCTCAAGCCAACTCCCCACCTCTAAAATGTCCCACTTTTCCATGTTGTCAACACGATCTGTTACCCTAAATATATACTATAGGGAAATGTAATTGCACGCAAATCGGGAACCAGCCACACTTTCGTATCTCTCGGATATCTTCTATTATCGGAATACTCGGGAATTTTCGTTACGTTAATGCCGTGAATCGATGTCAGATTCAAAAAGCGTTTTCATTAAAAGTTTATCAACTATAGGGGAGAAAAGAGAACTAGTACATTTTCATTTAAACAAAAATGACAACTACCCATACAATTGTATTTTTCATACAGACAACAACCCATACAATTCAATTATTGTCATCCCCCACAACCCATACAAAAATAATTCCTCTGCCGTCCAACCCCCCATACATTTTTTCCTGGAATAGCCCTCAAGTAGAATTTGTTTGTCAACAAAAATCTCTACAGAGTTTAGTTTATATGTTTGTAACAACCCGACTTCAAATAATGTTTCTTAGTCTTAGTCTTTAATAGATACATGTATTGCACAAATTAATGAGCGCAATAATTCTACCAAGGACAATATTTCACAATATTCATGCTGTATATCCGACACCAACATCTTGCTGAAAAGAGTGCTTCATTGTTAATCATATCACTAATTTTGAAGTCGTATTAAAATACTGCAATATGACAATATATTGCATAATGATGTTTCTTTGCTACAAAATGTATCTATGGGGAAATTATATTGCTACAAAATAAGAATTCTTATTTCTCTGGAGTATTCTGCAATTAATTCTCCTTACTTTTATCCATTAAGAGTATCTCAGTTGAACCTAGTTCTAATGCAGTGGCTGTAGATGTACTGGCATCCAGGGAACATATCAACCCGTCCTGTACTTCTAGATAAAACTGCTGCGAGGGCATACTGATCTCTGAAATCAAGAAAAAAGAGTTAGATGAAACCGTTGTAAGGGCATACTCATCTCCATAATAAAGAACATATAGTTTGAATCAATAACAGAATACCCCTTGTTATGTGCACTAATGATCTGTTTTCTTTCATAAACTTACCACAGTTTGAAGTACAAAATATCTTTTTTTTAAGTGGGAAAATGCTTAATTTTACCATAAAGCTCACTCTTTCTTCACTTTTTGTAATCTTAGAATAAACTTGTCTTGTGGCTTTTATAATATTAATGAAAACAGTAAAAATGCATTATGCTACCATTATTAAAAAAAAAATTGTTAAACAATGGCAAGATTTCGTATAACAGGAAGTAGGTGAACAACAGACCTGAAATCGAATCTCACCATGATAGACCCCACCCTGATGCTGTATACCAATTATCAAGTGGCTGTGATAAGCAGTTGCTGAGTACACTGTTACGCAAATTTCTTCCCTGCCTGCCCAACTTCCCTCATTTTATAACCCGGATTTTATACTCTGTAAAATCAGACCAAAAAACTTTAATCAGCAGTTATGATTAATCATTACCAATGTGCAAACTTTCATGAGAATCCTATTTACAGCACATTCCGGGGCTGGCAAAAAATATTAAATTTGTACAGAATGTGTGTGGTACCTATTACTGAAGTAGCCTTGACAAGTTCTACTGTGTATCTGACTGTGGCAAACTGGAGAACATAGGATTCTGGTGGCTTAATGTTCAGGTTGGCTACTACCATGATCTTAACTATGGATGGTGGGACATTCTACAAAATACAGAAAACATAAAAACATAGAAGTAGTTTTCTGTTTGCTTGATGTTTAGGTTGGCTTTTATCGTGATCTTAATAATAAATGAGAGAGATTCTGCAAAATATAAAAATACATTTTAACATACACATAAATGTGGTGTGTCTAAATTTTTAATACATTACAAAATCATACAACAATATTGTTTTTCCTTTTGAAAAAAAAATCATTTGTATATCAATCTAAAGATACTTTAGGTTTATAAATTAAGTGAGATTATTTATAGTATTAGTTGAAATCCCTCTTCTTTTCAAGATACGAATGAATATAAACAACATCATTTGTATTTAGAAAATAAATAGTTTGTGGTGTTAAGACTTATAGATTGTTTTTTTCTAATTATCTTTCTAATACTAAAATCTGAGCCAGGCAATTTTTATACACAGTTTTCATTATTTATTCTAAAAATATTTAGACAAAAACGGCTGGTTATGGGAACTAAGCAATTTAAAATAAATGAAGAAAACTGTGTGCAAAAATTACCTGACTTAGACTATACATTGAAACTACATTGTGCAGAATTAACATTTTCACCTTGTAAGCAGGATCTTTGATTTTGGCCTTGACCTTTGCACTACCTGTCCTCATGCCCTCTGCCAGTATAATATCACCTTGTAAACCTCTGTCCTCCAGGTAACGAATGTGGTCAGGCATGGTGTATTCAGATTCAGAAAACCTCAAAATCCTTAAAGACAAAGAATTTGTAAAGATAAGATTAAGAAATAATTCATGATTGCTCAAGGCTTGTAGAAGATATTATGTAACATGGGTTGCCATGTAATCATTAATACTTTAAATTATGTACAATGCAAGGCTTGTTTCCAATGTTTCTGGGTGAAGTCAATACGAAGGATATATCAAAATATAGAAATAGTAAACAATTGTTTTATTATACTGAATCCATAAACAACTTAACTAAAGCCATGTCTATTGTTCACTCTTTACTTTGTATACAGTGTACTTTAGCCACGCCTACTGCCAATCATACAAAAAACCCGCGCAATAGTATTACGGTACTATTACCCTAGGGAAATAGTTTTTACTATATCCCTAGTAAAATAGTACTTTTACCAAATTCAAGATGAAATAGTTAAAATATTTACCTGTATTTTACATAGAAACAAGAATATGTTCAAAAGACATAATGCCCCATCTTGCAACATTATTTTTTTTCCTCAATCACTAAACCATGAAGTTGTTCCAAAAGTATAATTTTATGTTTATTAAATGATTTATAAAGTTTCATGATACTATACACTACCATCAAAGATGTACCCACTGACCAAATATCATCCCTCTATAGTACCCAAGATATTGACAAAACAAAAACCATTACGTATGTACGTACAAACGAACTGAACGCTATATCCACTCCCCAACTCCATTGGACTCAGGTATAAAAATACCACTTATACAGTATCTCAATGTTTTTTTAATGAGTTTTCAACATACTTGTTTCCTAGTTTTACCTCAGAATGTTGTATGCATCAACAGTTTCACTTGTATCTGCATCAGACAAAAGGCTCCATTCAAATTCTAATCCTGCAAGGCTTGAGAAAACATTTCCTACAAGAAAGGTTCATGCTTTCTAATATTTTAGCAAGTCACATTTGAGGTCACAAACATTCTTCAAAACTTCTATTAAACCACTAAAATTAGAATTGTACATAAATAACTTTAAAAAAAAAACAACCTTTAATGTCACAATCAAATTAAACTGATTTATTCAGATATGTTAAGTGATGCTATGAATTAATTGGAATATCAAAAAAATTTTAAACTGAACAACTGTATATTTTTACTGTAAAAATGTTTCTTATAGTTTTGAGAAAAGCAGATGTACCAATGGGGTATCCGAATGTCAAAAGTCCGAATGGGCAGAGACAAAACCAGTAAACATGAACAAGAACGGGACAAAAACAGACGACATGTAAAACATGGAAACACAAAATAACTGAATATCAATCTACAATGCGAACTCCGAATGTCAAAAGTCCGAATGGGCAGAGACAAAACCAGTAAACATGAACAAGAACGGGACAAAAACAGACAACATGTAAAACATGGAAACACAAAATAACTGAATATCAATCAACAACGCGAACTCCAGTCGAAACAAGAGTGAACTCATGTGCTCTGGAAGAGTAAGCAGTTCCTGCTTGCTATAGCACACCCGTCGCGTTGCCAATAGTCCATTCAGCGTGTCAAGAATATGTTATGAATCTTGTGTATTATATATATAAATCTTGGTGTACTGTGGTTTGGAGTATAAATTTTCGCCACCCACGAAATTTGATACTCCACGAAAAGGAAATTTAACATTGATTTGTATACTGCAGACTTCAGAACCATGAATTTAAGAATCCACGAACTTGTCGATTCTATCAGACCACGAAAATTGGTACCCACGAAAATAAATGAATCCACAGTATGCATTACAGTGAACAAGGACCACTGGTCAAATTGAATGTTTAAGGCTGCTGACTGTTCTCGATAGCAGATTCCTTAAATTTCCACTTGTTTATGCAGGTCATGTCAGATAACCTTATTCCAAATATAATCATGCTAATAATTGTCAATTTTTTAAAAAAGAAATTTACATCAATACCAACTACCATGATATGAAAGTTCAAATTTTGTTTCATAAGCTTCAAGATAAATCAGTTAAAATAGAAAAGTTTATTATTATTATGTAATTACAAACAGATATCCCACACAAATGAGATGGATATGATATCAATCAAATATACCTGCATCGTCATATCCCTGAATAATGAGTTCTTCAGGAGAATCTTCTAGATACAAAGCTCGTGTCGTTGTCTGAATCTCAAATCTGGAGATACTCTTTACAATCACAATACATTTCAACTTCTCTCCAGTAACTAAAAAGTGCAAAGAGAAAGTACATTACAGCTGATGCAAAAACTGCCATTCTAAACTATCCAAAATTTTATTACGGTAGCTACTGGTTAGATGAGATTATTATAATTATTGTTTAAAGGTGTTCAAATAAGAAACAATGCAATTTCAATTCTTATTTTCAGATAAGGCTTATGAATAATCCAAATGAGAATATTCAAAATTAATAAAGATCTCACCAATATGTACTAATCCAAATTAAATTTAAAATGCATTTTAGCTGATGTATGAAGAAGAGCTACTCTTTTCTTTTTTTTTTTAAATAATCAGATTTGCAGAGACAAGAAAACTGGAATTTAAAATATAAGATGAAATCAAAATATTGCTGCCCATTTGACAACCAAAATTTCTAAAAATTGTGGTTGAAGGACAGGGTTTTTACAAAAAAAGTATTTAATGGGTTAAAAAAAATATGTCACAAGAATTGAGATGCTATTTTGTTATATGACAAAATAATACCCTTGTTTTCAGTCATGATAATAGCCTGTTTACGATGTGGTGATTTGGATACCACTGACACAACTGCTGAGAAAGCACACTCCCCATCAGTACTGTTAACCAGGGTCAAAGAAGCTGTTTCTGGTGTGTTGGAACTCCTACAAAAAAAGTAGCCTTCATTATAAATCAATTGCAAAATATATCTCATGAAATGTTAGTTAGTGAGATGTCTTCTCTTGCAGTGCCCCATAACAGCCAAATGATCCATACAAGAGTATGATGTCATTCAGGTTGGATGCTTGTGCAGAGAAATCAATGAGATGAAGATGGATAACTGATTTTGGAGAAAAAAGGGGAAGAACTCTCTGACCAGTATTTTTTTTTTCTGTTGATATGGGGGCCTTAACCCATATACAAGAGCATAACTTTTTTTTAACAAGAGGATTGGTAATTTTTCATTTGATATCCAGCTTGCAAGCATTCTCTGGAGATGAAAAATGACAAATTTCACATGGAAAGTTTACATAAAATAATAAATGGACCACCAACATGACCAACTTTGATTGGTAAAGAGTTCAACAGTTTCAAAAACAATATATTCCCAGCATCTCATGTTTTTGACCAAGTTCTTGTACTCCCACTAATGTCATTCTGCTGACGGCACTGTGAAAATAACATAAGAGACCCGTTGAATATTTTACTTGCGCCCCATCATAGCTTGCAACCTTATTTGTATTGTAGAAACATTCAGTAATCAATCTAATGTTGAACCCAACTTATCAACTTTTTTTTTCTATTTAAGCAATTTATATTAAGAAAAACTCTTCATGTTCAAATAAATTGTGTGAGTGTTCATGAAGCAAAGATACAGGGTTAATTAATGTAGAAAGTCTGCCATAATGCAAATGTCTTTAAACACAATGAAAGAAAGATTTTCTCTCTCCAGGTCTGTGAGCACAGAAAAATTGCAAGAAATACAATCAAATTGTCACTTATATTGTCCCATGGCATTGACTTTTTAAGATCAAAGAGTCTACCCAAGCTTTAGAGATAATGCCTTTATCATATTTATTCAGTAATACGCTTCCGAAGAGAGTGATAATGGTAGAAATGTCAATATTTTAGTTGTACTACGAGCTGAATTTTCCTTCAATGTCTGGTTTAGCACACACTTGTTTTCCAGACTTTCGGCATCTTTTTATCATTTTAATCTTCGAAAATTTTAGATGTCATTAAACGCTTACGTAACCCACAAGAAAAGCTAGTTTGTTTTTATTTTCGAACCCCCCAAAAAATTATCTAATTGAAACTTCAGGAGCGTAACAGGTTTAACCTGTCCAGGGTTTCCTCTGGGTGTATTTTTCTTTGGGCCATCCCTTGGGCCAACATAAATGACATTGGGCCAATATTTTTTTTTAGAGTTTTGGCCAGGAATCTTTATTAATATTATATTTTCAGTACAATGGAAAGCACACAGATTACAACAGTTATTATCATGTTCAATAAAATATATTTAAAAATTTGTTGAATTGATTTTTTCCCTCTTACATGTCTTAATCATATTTAGATTTAACAAACTGTCATAATGTTTTTTTTAATGTACTACAGATTCTTTGCCTTTAAAATTTTAGGCACAACAAATGATAACACTCCCCTCTTTTATTACAAATTAAGAAGAAATAAGTATAACTCATCAAGTTTTATATCCTAATGGAAAGCTAAAAGCACACATAGAGTCTCTCTTTCTCTCATTTGTAGAAGCAGTATGACTGGTGGTCCCTAAAAGGAGGAATTTACAGACAACAGAACAGTACATCCTACATGACAATTGGGTCAAAGAGTTACATTCCTTTCTCTCTAGAATTTTCAGTTTTTGTTAAAATGGGCAAAAAAAATAATATATAAACTAGAAAATGTGTCTATGAGCCACAGGATGGCCCTCCCGTTCTTGAAATATCATTGATCCTCAATGTGTATTACCTGGGATACGTGAAATATTATTGACCCCTAACATGTAGTATTCAAGATATGGACCTTAACCAAGAACTTAACCAAAGTCATTCATGCGTAAAATATAGGTCACAGTCACCTCATTTCTAGTGGGTGGTGTCACCTTACCTAAGACACATCTAGTAGTGAAATATCATTGACCCCCAACATCTAGTATCCAAGTTATGGACCTTAACCAAGAACTTAACCGAAGTCGTTCATGCATAAAATATAGATCACAGTGACCAAATTTTTATTGGGTGGTGTCATGTTACCCAAGACACAGCTAGTGGTGAAATACCATTGACCATCAACATGTAGTATCTGAGATATGGACCTTAACCAAAAACTTAACCAAAGTCATTCATGCATAAAATATAGGTCACAGTGACCTAATTTCTATTGGGTGGTGCCACCTTGCCTAAGACACATCTAGTGGTGAAATATCATTGACCCCCAACATCTAGTATCCGAGTTATGGACCTTAACCAAGAACTTAACCGAAGTCATTCATGCATAAAATATAAGTCACAGTGACCTAATTTATAGTGGGTGGTGTAGCCCTACCCAAGACCCATGGCCATCTGGTGGTGAAATATCATTGACCCCCAACATCTAGTATCCTAGTAATGGACCTTAACCAAGAACTTAACCAAAGTCATTCATGCGTAAAATATAGGTCACAGTGACCTAATTTCTATTGGGTGGTGTCACCTTACCTAAGACACATCTAGTAGTGAAATATCATTGACCCCCAACATCTAGTATCCAAGTTATGGACCTTAACCAAGAACTTAACCGAAGTCGTTCATGCATAAAATATAGGTCACAGTGACCTAATTTCTAGTGGGTGGTGTAGCCCTATCCAAGACCCATCTGGTGGTGAAATATCATTGACCCCCAACATCTAGTATCCGAGTAATGGACCTTAACCAAGAACTTAACCAAAGTGTTACGGACGGACGTACGGACGGACGTACGGACGGACAAGGGTAAAACTATATGTCCGATCCACATACGTGGTCGGGCCATAAAAATCATTTTTTTAACAAAATACATGATTCAAATCAATCATTGGAACTCCACTAAACCACTGTACCCCGCTGTTATGGAGGTGCTCCTATCTAAAGCAGGGAAATACAGAGGAGACAGATTCTTTCATCTGATCTCCATTTAATGCATGAAAAAGGATGTGTTTGGATTACAGGATGTTCTCAATAAAATAATTTCATGAAGGTAAATCCTTTCATCTATGTTAACTTCCAGTTTTTCTGATATTTACACAAAAAATATTTATCATTTGGTCAACATGGTCAGAGCACGTGGGTTGCCATTTAAATCAGCTGATATAAAAATAAACTACTCCTGATTGGTCAATTATATTCAAATCATGATTGATTTCTATGAATGATGGTCAAGCACCTGTTATTTTAACCCCTTTAAACAATTGACATATATAATTAACCGGTGTTTGCTTGGGTCATAAATCAATAGGGCTTCGTAGTGATCTGTTGTCAGTTGGAATGACATTGTTGATCAAAATACGATATCAACATTTTGGGCCACTTTGCTGGGCCAAAATTAAATTTTTTGGGCCAGAATAGAAAAAATAGGGCCAATGGCCCAAGTGGCCCACGCCAGCGGAAACCCTGAACCTGCCTCATATTATTTATTCAGTAAAAAGTAAACAACTAATGTTTGAAAGTGTATTAAGACTCTATGGGTGAGGGTCGGTAGGACCTTTTGCGGGACAGCGGGAAAGCCCATTTATTTCAATGGGAATTTGGGAAAACCCTTAACGGAAACGGGATTTAGCCATTTTCATTTTTCGGGATGCGGGAATCACACATTTATTTTCGCGGGAATCCGGGATTTCTTGTTTTATTTGCCGGGACTTCGGGATCATACCCCCTCCTACCCCCCCCCCTCCCTGTGTGTTTATAGTTATACTGTACCATGTGAAACAACTGGAATCCGCAAATTTTGATTCTTCTCTTGTCAAATTAACGTGTAGGGTGTAATTCACAATTGTACTACTATGATAAGGCAGGAGAATTTTAGGATCGCTAAGGCGAGCTGCATTTATGCCTAAATCAGGTGTAAAATATATCAAAACTACAAAAAGAAATGTAAATTCATTGAAAATTGCCGCCATTCTTCGGCTTATGGGCGCAGCCATTTTGAATAACTAATCTCTAAAAAAAGTACCTATTAACTTTATTAAAATTTTATATTCATATCTTAAAGTTTTAAATATAAAATATATTATTTATTATTATTAAATGATCAAATACAATCAAGTCATATTTATTTTTTTTGCTTTTTAATATTTTGAGATTATTTATTTTTAAAGTGCCCGTATACAAACCCGCCATATTTGTTTTGGAACTTGGAAACTTCCTGGAAAAACCACTAAAACCAGGCAAATGTGACTCTTTCTGACCAAATTTGTTGTTGACAAGGGTTGCTACGATGGCAGCAGAGTTTGACCCTGAAGATAAATTTAGGTTAATAAGAGAAATTGGTGTTTAAATCTGATGTCTCGTCCAATGTTTACATAAAATTTTGTGAATCACTCCCAAAATATATGACATATTCACCTGTCTGTATCATTGTGGCTATGTCTTACTTTACCAATGTCCCAGATGTTCAGTAAACACTTGTAATAATTATGTAGCCCTAACTCTGTTACTCTCTGTTTGGGTTACGATTCCCACCCATTTTTTTCAACTTCAAGAGAGCACAGCGAAACCATGAAATCGGCAGCTCTCAAGTACGCATATTAAGTGTCTAAGAGGCAATTAATGACCCAGTCCCTATATTATTTGCTTATTTTATGTTATTTTTTACTTTGATCAAGGGGCCAAGTGGTATAAAGCGCTGGTTTTTTATACCACACTAATATGAGAGGTTAAACCTGTGACGCTCCCGAAAAAGTTACAATTCATTTGATTCATTATTTTTGTCCGAAAATAAAAACAAACTAGCTTTTCTTTAGGTTATGCGTGTGTTTAATGACGTCTGAAATTTTCGTTAAAATGATGCTGAAAGTTTGGGAAAACAAGCTTGCTATACCGGACGTTGAAGAAAAATGTAGCTCATAGTAAAACTCAAATATTGACATTGCTACCATTATTGCTCCTTTCGGTAGTGTATTAATCACTAGCCTATCACCTCTAGTGTTCGAGTCCTGTTTGTATTTAATAAAAAAGGAACTTCCCCAATTGTATGTGATTAGGCATCTGATATCTGGTATATAGACCCTTCGGGTTATGGTCAATGGAACTGGTGCCATGCCATTTGACCCTGACCCCATTTTCATGGTTCAGTGACTCTGTGGACTTGGATGATTTTTGGACCTAAAATCCTCTTTGTAAGACTTTGTGGAAGATGAATTAAGTGAAAAGTATAATAGCTAGGCATCTGATAATTGGTATACAGAACCTTCGAGTTATGGTCTATGGAACTGGTGCCATGCCATTTGACCTGACCCCATTTTCATGGTTTAGTGACTCTGTGGACTTCAGTGATTTTTTGGACTGAAAAACCTCTTTGTAAGACTTTTGTGGAAAATGAATTAAGTGGAAAATATAATAGCTAGGCATCTGATATATGGTATACAGACACCTGGAGTTATGGTCTATGCAACTGATACCATGTCCTGTGACCTTGACACAATTTTCATGGTTCAGTGACTATATGGACTTAGATGATTTTTGGGACAATTAAAACTTTTGTCGAAAATAAATTAAGTTAAAAGTATAATAGCTAGGCATCTGATTTTTGGCATACAGACATTTGAGGTTTCAGTCTACACAACTGACACCATGTTGTGTGACCCTGACCCCATTTTCACGGTTCAATGACTTTTTCATTGTTTCTCAATAACTATGGTATCTAGAGCAAATTTCAGACATTTTTGTGATGGTTAAATGGAATTCTGTCATATGTCACATGACCTTGAACTTAACTTTTCTGAAGGCCAAGCTATAGACCTTCAATGAGTTCTGTGTCAGATGCGGCCGATAGGCGAAACATACTTTAGTGTCAAGTCTTGTTATGATATATCGGGAAATTAAAAAACACATTTGATTGAAATTATCCTAAAACACAAACTTTTACACTATCATTACTACTAAAATAACCTTACAATATTGATTGACTTGAAGGCGGCAACTGTCTTTGTTTAATGACTTTGTTAAAGTATTTGAAACTATCCCTGGAACATAAACATGTACATCTACATGTATAATAACATTGTATGCTGATCATGCATAAACATGTATTGTTTATAGTGGAAGTGAAATTGTAGTCCATACTGAAAAAATGTATCCATAAAAAGATCTTGTTTTAATTTTCAGTTGGTACTTTGGTCCACTTAGCAGAGAAGAATCAAATGAAATCTTAATTCCTGAACGTGAACCTGGTGTATTTTTAGTCCGAGAAAGTCAGTCTATACGAGGAGACTTTGTTTTATGTGTAAAGTAAGTACACAGTAGAAAATTACTTCTACAACTGATTCATCTGAAGCATTATAATGGAGTTTGGTCAGTACACGTCATGGTACTTACAATAGAACAATGCACTCAGAAGGGGTACCATATGATTTTTTTCACAGTGATTAACTTTCTCCTTTATTTGGGACATGAAATTTCCAAGAAGTTCAAATTAATATATGAGAGCAAAAGGTCCGGAACATTTTGAAGTGTTAGGTGAAAAGTTCTCCAGATGTTATTAAAAAAGTCCTAAATATGAGCAGCAATAATTGCATGCAGGCCCAGGACTTTTGTAATTCAAATTTTTAAGGTCCTAAATAAAAAAGGTAGGTTCCTGGCCTCGAACCAGTGCTAATTTGAACCCCTGAATTTTTCCTTTAATAGTGACCAACACTGAGAAATATTAGGTAATATACCAAATATTATAAGTTTTAAAGAACTTCAATATTACATTATACTGTACAAAAATGATCAGCCTATGCATGCAGTACATGTATATATCTCAATCATTGCATGTTTGAAAAAAAATATCAATTTCAAATGCCAATAGGGGACATAAATAAAACATGCTTATTTTATAAATATTGAACAAATACACCATCAGTACATGAACATAAATTAGATAGATGCAAAATGAAAGACATATCTAAGATGAATTCGGTGAAGCACACAGGTGAAGATCTTTGCGAGAATGAAAAGAACTAGATCATGTCATATCTATAGGTCATATGTTCAGTGCTAAAAAATACATATTCAAATAAAGCATTAAAAGGTTTTGAAAATGGTATGTTTTCAGTATTACAACAACAAAAAAGACAAAACAAATATCCGACATTTTTTAATGAAGGTAATGTACATGTATTATATTAAACTTCAATGACATAATTTTTTCTTTTCCAGAGAAGAAAATAAGATCAGTCACTACATCATCAACAAAATCACAAATGCTGCACAAATCACACGATTTAGAATCGGTGACCAGGAGTTTTCAGACATACCTAGTTTATTGAATTTTTATAAAACACATTATTTAGACACTACTTCTTTAATTAGACCAGTAAGTATATTCTTGATTTTATGATGCCTGTGTTTTCCAAAGCATCATATTTACATGTAGTATCATAACTCAACTGTGTTAATATCTCACAGTGTGTGAAACTTAATTTTTGGGTATCAAAGCCTGAAATGCAACTTTAAAATATTTCCCCATAGACCCCATTAAAAAAATTTGTAATTCTTATTAGCCCGATTTAATTTTTCATAGCCACAAGTTATAGGTCCACCACAAATTTTGCACACTGATATCAGAAGCTTATGTCTTCTCTGCAGTGATGTGCTGTATATTTAGTATCAGTAGCACACTGTGTTCTCACAAATCTATTTTTTGTTAACTGAATATTGATACATGTATATCTTCCCTCTCAGTGTCAATGGGTTTTTCTTCTGTTCATTAGATTTTCTCAGAAAAATTGTTGTACAGGCAACATGGCTGCTACTACAGCGTCAAGTCCACCTCCAAAATTCAGTCATGGCTTTCTTTGCATTAATGTACATGACTACATGTCACTAGATGTCTCTCGATATTTGGTAACAACCTTTACAAATGGCAGCATAAGATAAAAATGCTCATCTGCTTCCTGTTAACAGAATGTTAGACTACATGTATACTGAGTTGAAACTTTGAAATAAATGTAACATTGAAGAGTGCTTTTCTTGTTTAAATAGGATAGTAAATCTACAAAATCTTGAATTTCATTTGTCAGTTCAATGTCCTGGAAAAGACCTTGAATTTTGAAAAAAAAATTAAAATATCCTTAAAAAACCCTGGAATTTGATAATTCCACAATCAAAGGTTTATGATTACTGTTTCACAGAAAATTTCATCGGGAGACTGAAATTTGGCGACCATTTCATCCTTGAAAATGACTTAAATACTGACTTAAATATCCTTGAAAAGTCCTGGAAAACCCTTGAATTTAGATACAACAAAATAGTGGCAACCCTGTTATAAAGTTGTAGCTGTTGATTGCTATCGTGCTTTATGTTGTCTGTTTCCTTTTGCTGTTCCCATTTGTGTTTACTGGTTTTGTCTTTGCTCTCTTGATACCACTCTGTTTCTTGCAGTATGGGATACCAATCTATTGTCTGTATTATTTATTATTTATTTAAAGCAGAAGAAAAAGCACTACAGGATATACTCCATGATAATACCATTGTCATTAGGCCAGCAGACAAAGGATCTGGTATTGTTATAGTTGATTCAGAGGAGTATTTCAAGAAGCTAAATGATGAAATGAGTGATAGTAATGATACATACTATGAGACAGAAGAGGATATGACAAATACTATAATGAAGAAGATAAAAACTCTGGTAAACCAAATGCATGAAAATGGAGCAATAAATGGGAGCATGAAATCCTATCTCATACCAAAGCACCCTCATCCAGCCAAACTGAAAGGTAATCCAAAAGTACATAAAAGTCAAATACCATATAGAACCATTGTTAACGGAATTGGAACAGCAACAGAAAGACTAGCTGAACTTGCAGAAAAGGAACTAGAAACATTTGTAGAGAACACACCAAGTTATATACGAGACACAACTGACTTCTTAAATAAAATCAATCGAGTCAAACAACCTCTTCCCAGTGACACTATCTTATTTTGCTTTGATGTCGTTAAACTTTATCCATCAATACCAAGAAAAGAAGGACTTAAGGCTTGTGAGAAAGCCCTGAATGCTAGGAAAAGTAAAGAAATACCAACTAAGGATATCATGGAAATGATACAACTGGTTTTGGAAGGAAACAACTTTACATTATTAAAAAAGAATTTCATGCAAAGTCAAGGAGTTGCAATAGGATCTAAATTAGGAAAAAACTTTGCTTGTACCTACATGCGGGAATGGGATAAAGAACTTGAGAAGTTTTCAAGGAAACCATTCTTTTATAAAAGATTTATTGACGATGGATTCGGTATATGGACAGAAGGCCTGGAGAACCTAATTAAGTTTCACGAATATGCGAACCAAATCAATCAGAATATAAAAATTGAACTAAGGTGGAATAGAGAACAAATAGAATTTTTGGACACAACAATAAGATTGAAAAATGGAAACCTACAAACTGATTTATATGTAAAGCCAACAGACAAACACATATATGTTCATTCAAAATCATGCCACCCAAATAATGTAAAGAAATCTATCCCCTATGGACTGGGCTTGAGACTAAAAAGGATTTGCAGCCAAGGAAATGACTATTTAAGAAACAGAAAAAATCTCAAAAATCAACTAAGAAAAAGAGGGTACAGTGGAAAGTTTATAGAACAGCAACTCAAGAAAGCAGATAAACTCCCAAGAAAGGACCTATTGAAACGGAAGTCAGATAAAGCTAAGTCAGACAGAGTCCCTCTTGTGATGACATATACGGACCTTTTACCAGATTTGCACAACATTGTTAAAAAAAGAATGGATCTACTACACAAGTGTGATAGGATGAAAGAGATCTTTAAAGACCCTCCAATCATTGCATACAGGAGAGACAGAAACTTATGTGATATAGTGGTTCATGGAAAACTTAATAAAATTACAAAAGACATAGAGAAAGAACCCCAAATAAAATGTGAAAACTGTGAGGTTTGTAAGATCATGAGAGACGATACAGAAATTCAAATGGAGGACGACACAAGAGTTAAGATTAAAGAAAATCGATATGGGTGCAAACTTGAAAACCTAGTGTATGGAATTTATTGTAAAGAGTGCAAAAAGTACATCTATGTTGGGGAAACTGAAAGAACCCTATATGAAAGAGCAAAAGAACATCTAGCAGATATAGAACACAACAGAAACAAAACAGTTGCAGAACACTTTAATGGACACAACCATTGCAAAAAGGACATGATGATCCAAATGTTGCAACAGATCTATCAAAAATCAGCATTTTACAGGAAGAAGGTTGAAGGAGAATGGATAAAAAGACTGAACACACTGAAACCATTTGGTTCTAATTTAAAGAATGAATGAAATAGAACAATTGGACAATAGTGACGTCATAGCCAACTTCTTGTGACGTCACATGTATTATGACGTCATAGAGATGAGTACAACATAACATTTACAGTTGAAGTTTGAAAGCAGACAAGATGTAAAAAACAACAATTAAGAAAAGAAACTGAAGAAGGCCTTTGGCCGAAACGTTTTAAGACTGGTAATCAATTGAACAATTATATAGACAATATATTCCCTGAAGGAATTTTTTGAACAAGAATGTATTATTTACATTATGGTAATTGATTTAAACATAAGTTAGCGATATGTCTGGATAATCGAGTTGGCAAAGGTACATGTATATATACATGTAGGAATCATCCCATTTGTCACATCTTCATCTGTCAACATTACAAGTAAGCACAGACCCTAAACTTCTTTATTGGTATTGATGAAACTTTGTAAAGGAGATTTGCATGAAGAAATTCAAGGGAGACCATTGAACAGGTTTTATTTTGCATCATAAAGTTCAGATGGAGCTGGGTTTCCTTTTGTGAGCAGGCTCACATAGCATCTCATATTAATCTTATTTCCAAAGATAACTACAAAACTTATAATGTTAATCACATTTATTTACTTTAAACTGGTGAATGAATAATTCTATCTATTTTAGAAAGGTAGTTTATACTTTGTGGTTCAGGTTTTGGGTCTTTATTTTTTTTTAACTTGCTGCTGTTTTGCAACAGTCAATTTATAACACCAGTCATCATTACTTACTGTAAACTGATGGGTTTATAATTTTATTAATCAAATTACAAAAAATTGTATATATAACAAGTGCTGTAAACTTCCTTATTGAAAGAGCAGGAAAAAGATGCTAATGATGTATAATGTACTGATCCAATCATTGGGGACATGAAATGAAAAAAAAATCCTGGTGTCTCAATTACTGAAAATTTACTGTGCATTGCATGTATTAAGATAAAAGTGTTTAACACTTTCTGAAATTTGATTATTTTATAAAACAAATTATTGACCTTCACATAAAGGGTCTATGGTGTATGTCAATTATGTCAATTAAATTAATATCCAGGAAGAGAAAATTCTGAATTGACAATTGATTTTATTTTTCCCCTATTCTTCCTGTTAACTAATTTTATTGGAATTGTGAATCAGTTGTAAACTATTTTGTTGTTTAATTGTTATGGAAAGTATAAAACATGGAGGCAAGTCAAATGAGTTGTATAAGCATTGATAAGTATATTGTTTCTTTTAAATTAATTTGTTCTGAATATACCATATACAATGATTGTAAACAAAAACAAAAATTGAAAGCACAAACTCAGTTCCCTTTTGAAAATTGACAGAAAATTCTTTATATCAAATAATCATATTCAACAATAATTTTGTTGTTTACTGAAATAAACATACTGATCAGGGATAGTATTTATAAATTTTGGAAATACCACTATGTTAATCACTAGACAATTACCTGTCAGGTGTCAAGGCTTTCCACCAGGTACTTATCCACCATTAAAAACTGACCTAAACATGCCCTGTATGGCCCATATTTAAACATAAATACCAGCTCACTCATTATTTTCAGAGCTTGAAATATGTGCTTAAGTAATTGATGTTTAGCTGGCCCACCTTGATTACAAAACGTTTGATATCTCTTAATAATTCTTATCAGACATGCGTTCATGCGTATACTCATTTCTGATTGGTCGAAACGTCATTACCAGATCCGTTCATACATTCATGAACGCCTCTGCCTCGTTTCCAATGTAAACAAATATGATGGCGATGACGTCGTCTTAAATAACGAATTGTTTCCGAATTTATTTATTTTTCTTTTTAAAAAAAAGGTATAAATTTGAAGAATTATAAGGATTGAACACCTATTTTCGGTCGTTCATGCATGTATGAACGGATCTTTTCACTCACAAACTGTAACATGAACGGCCTTCGGCCATTCATTCAGTTTGTGAGCTTCAAGATCCGTTCATACATGCATGAACGACCGAAAATAGGTGTTCAATCCTATAATACACCTGATAAAAATTAGAATGGCCATATGCATGAATTCACAGTTCCCATTAAAGGGTTATTTGTACAGTGCAATAAATAGTTTCTGTAAGAGCCCAATTTTAATAACAAGCACAGCTGTAGTGGGCATGAAGTGTCTTTGAGAGTTGAGAGCCTTGGCAAGTTCCAGTGAAAAATTTCCTAATGCTGATATTGATTTTTTTTCATCCAGATATGCTTTCAAATTAAAGTTACAGGTGCGTCGTTAATATTAATAGTATTGCTCTTAAAAAATATAACATGGAAAAAAATATAAATTTTAGTGGGAGCAAATATTTGAAAAAAGTTTTTATGATTATGAAGTTTTACATTTCTTCCTCTATTTTTCCTATCAAATGAAACAAATGAATAATTATGCTGTGCTCCCAGCTACCTAGGCCATGCCTAAATCATATTAGTCCTTTCAGTGAGCCTAATTACAATCAGAATGTTCTCTTCACTTGTTGATATGAATGATTTTTATAACATTTGACCATACATGTATATTCCATACCATATATTTTTAATGTTAAAAAAAAATCAGAAATATATATAGCTACATTCTCATAAGCTTTTAATCATTTAATGGGAATTCCCCTGAGTTATTTATAGAGACAGGGAAGAAGAGATCATTCAGGAAATATTTTCTATCTATGAAAGTGATACTTGTGAAAATAAAGGCCACTTCAATTAATTCTTTGTTTTGTTAATTTTGTTTGTGTCTATAATGATCTGTACCAAGAGGAACATGCAATATGGTGAAACAATGTTTATTATATCAAATGACTACAATTTGTAGTTATAATGAAAATCTTGAAAATCTGATACAAAAAGATATGTTTTAGATACATTAAAAAACACCTTTCAAGATAAAATGAATCTTGCCAGCTTATTTTTCTTAAATTGAATTAATGTTAATTAGAGTCTTAAATAAAAACAATGGCTTGGCCTAAGTATGTATTTTGATATTGAAAGAGATATAACATTAGAAGTATCTGTTTGTCATTACGTTAAGTGTTTGTAATGTCTTTTCCATCTAGTTAATTAGGGGATTTAGATTTTATTGGCATAAAAAATGAATGGATCTTCTGAAGAGATGGTAAATATATTCTTACAGGGGGAGGGGAGGGAGTGGCGAGTGTCAATATTCAAACTTTAAAATTTTATAGCGGCTTTTAAACACTCAATCGACATATAAACAGGAAACAATAGAAAAGTCTTTTTTGTGTAATTTATGTACATGTATTTATTGACATAAAACTATTTGTATTAAGTGGGCCACTATACAAATGTATGGTTACCCCGTTATTATATTTATAACTATGAGAAATTTCATATGTTATGTTTGTATGAAATGATAAATGTATGCATAAATGCTAGTATTTATGCTTTGGTAAGCAGTGTTGGTGCAAAATTGATAAATTTATATATAATTTATATACAAGACCAATTCTGTATCACCAATGCAACCATCTTGAATCACAGCTTTCATAAAGAATGAGTACAACATGCAAAGTTATTCACTTAAAAATAGAAGGTGGTTATCTTCAATATGTAAGTAATCTATAAAGATTGGAAGCTGTAGTTTATATTTAAGTAAATATAAGCTAAGGGTTACATACTTATGGGAGCAGTTATAAGCTTCTGGCATCAAATAACCAAAGAAAATCAAGACTGGTAAGACTGGTAATCAATTGAACAATTATATATACAAAGAAAATCAGACAATTCCTGCAAATGAAATCAAGAAGGTACCTGTATTTCCATTTAAACGCCTTTGTTGACCTAAATACAAAAATGTTTCTTACATTGCAGGCCAAAAGAGCTAAATATGTAGCTAAGTTTGACTTTACTGGTAAAGATCCCGAGGATCTTCCCTTCAGAAAGGGAGACGTATTAGAATTAATTTCAAAAGATGAGAAAGAATGGTGGACATGTCGGAACAGTCGAGGGGATGTTGGTCAAATACCTGTACCATATGTTGTCAAGGTAAATAGATTCATAGTTGAAAGCAAAATAATGCTATAGTAAACATATACGTGGGTTTGTTTTTCACAGGGATTTTATTTTCCCTACATTCATGGCAAACAGCAGGATGCAAAAATTAGAGCAAAGGAAATATTTAGTTAAAACATGTATTTTAAAGTTTATTTAGGTATGAAATTGTGGAAATAAAAACATGTGTTTTATCAAGAAAAACATTAGATTTTCAGCTACTAAAAAAAACACTTATGAGGTATAAAAACGCAGCAGTAGTGGTTATTGCATATAAGTATTGATTATAATAATGTTATACATCATGATTTGTGGAAGATTGGGGATGTGGAAGTGTACATGAGTTGACAAAAAAATCCTTTGAAATAACAGAAAGAAGATTTTATAACTAAATAGTATGCTACACAAATCATGTACCAGTATACATATCACCAAGTTTTACATGGTGAAAATAAACTATTGCCTACTAGCTCTTTTCTGTATTCCAGTTTTATGATAAATGTAAAATGTAAACTATGTTTCAGTTAAGACTGATGTTAAATTACATTTTTAAAAAATTGAAGAACTATGTGAAATCAGTTGCCCATGAAAGCGAAACTACCTGGTCATAAATTTGCTTTAAATAAAGATGATTGAAATTCTACTTTAATACCGTAGCTTATGTCTTTTATGATAATGATTAATATTATTGTATTAACCATGTTAACAGTGTACAGATAAAAATCAGGTACCATGTACTTTGGCTAGCTGATAATTAAGACTTAATGCTTCAAATGCTCAGCATCTTAATTAATGATAAGATTTTTTTGTTCATGTTCGATGGCCTCTTATGTAATGGCTTATGTTGATTTGTTGTTTTTTGGTCTCTCTGTTTTTATTCTTTGCTTGCTTTTTAATATTCTTTTAAAAGTTAATGCAAAGATAACAAAGCAGCTTTACTAAATTGTTGAAGAAATTAAAACCTTTGATTAATTTTGTATGTTCAACCCAAATTGACTTTTTCTGTAAATACATCTATACATGACTAAAAAGTCATATGGACAAAGGACAATTTTACTAAATGTGCCAAGTGGGCTGTAATATGTGTAGCAACCACATGATGGTATGATTCTTACAACTAAAAGTAACAATTAAGCAAGATTTTTACTAAGAGACAATTAAAATATTATTCATTCTCTTAATAAGAGTGAAAAATAACTACCCAAACAAGAATGTCATCATTACATGGCACGCAGATTTTACTTTGAATGATAGTTTCAACAATATTTTATATATTGTAAACATTTTCTTTGGAATTTTATTATGACAACTTGTGAATATTTCATAAATTGTTAAATGTTTCTCTTTTAGTATGATCCCAATAATCCACCTAGTCAACGGCCCATATCTGAGCCACCAGGATATATAGCTCCTGAAAATAAGCCTTCAATAAAAGATGTAAGTACATGTCCAAAAAGGTATCTGGGGCATCACTTTTAAATGCATGAAACATGTTTACAATAACGTTTGGGATAAAATAGAAGCCTATTGATTTTTGGGCTAATAGGTCAAAGGAAACAGTTACAGGATTTGCCAATCTTAGACATGCATTTAGCATGTAAGGCAGAAATTAGTTTCTGAAGTATAACTTTCAAATGCATACATGGATTTTCAACCTACAGTAGAGCTTATAAGGGAATAAAGAACCATGTAAGTCAAGGTAACAAGTTTTTCTTATCGGGGACCTTGAGCCATGCGCATGTTAATTTCATTTTGGCTGGATTTCGATGACAATCTGTGTTATAAATAGAGAATGCTAGGCACCTCGGTGGGCTCATGAAAAATGGATTTTGATAACAATTTTCTCAGCAACTATTTAACAAAGCTTCTTGATATTTGGTATGCGGCATCAGCATTGGATCTGTTTTGTAGGACTTGATTTTTCAGCCTGTTGATCATCTATTTTCCGTCTGGTCATTTTTAAATTTGATTGATTTTTTGGATGCAGGTTTCTTTTTTCTTTTTTGGGGGGAAATTATATAGAAAATATAGATTTAACAAGTTTTTTTCTCTATTTTCAGATACAATTACCTGCTCGAGCCCTTGTTTTGCAGCAAAGAATACCAAATTTATATGATAAAACTCAATTAAAATTAGAGGTATTTTTAGATCTTGGAAATGAATCATTTAATGTTTCATATTGTAAAGAAATAGGTTTTTATTAGATTTAGTTTTTGTGCATTTGAAGTTTGACCATAAGTTTTTGATTTCTGTGTTAAAAGAAAAAAACATTTTAATGAATCAAAATGTCACAAAAAATCAAAAAATGAAAAAAAAGAATAAGAGTGAAACATTCAAAACTGTTGTTTAGTTAATTTGCCAGGTTAGTCATAGAAAATGATTAATACTGTTACTAAGCAAGTTTTGCCTTTTCCAATAAGGGCTATTTTGAAAAAATTATTGAGATGGACCACTTAAGTTGAAACAGGATAGGATTTATGAAAAAAAAGAATAAGAGTGAAACATTAAAAACTGTTTTTTAGTTAGTTTTGCAAGGTTAGTCATAGAAAAATGATTAATACTGTTACTAAGCAAGTTTTGCCTTTTCCAATAAGGGCTATTTAAAAAATGTTATTGAGATAGACCACTTAAGTTCAAATTGTATCAGATTTAGGAAATTTTTTATTGAGGTAAATACATGTAGCTTAATGGAAGAAAATTTATGAAAATTTATGCATGATTGGATGTTAAAGTGCTTTCCGTCCCCATTTACATTTATTTCAGGGATATACTTTTATTAAATCTTTGATATTTATAATGCCTTCGTATTGATCTCTATTTCAGAAAGGTGATATAGTGCTAGTAACAAAAATGAATTCCAATGGCCAGTGGGAAGGAGAAATCAACGGTCGAAAAGGGGTTTTCCCTTTTACACATGTTCGTTTTATGGACAATGAAAATTCCAACGACACAAGTAGATAATATTAAGTGGAATGAAATTTTTAGCCCAGAATAAACCTACAAACTTTAATTGTTATGAAGAGATGTTTTATAGTGAGAACCAAATGGAAATAGCCCTAGCAGACTCGTGAAGCTGGAGGGCTCTATTGAGAAATTTTGTATAAATATTAATGATTGTTATACAGTCCAAGATATGCTAGATTTGTTACAGATTTTTGTATTGATAGTTCCCCTGATATCAGTATTTTACTTGTAAAAAGGGTTTTTATAAAGAGTTTTTTTTAACAAATTTAGCCGCAAAACTGACCTGCTGTATAACTATGATATATAACCTATATATTAGTTCCAAGTTTGAAAAGTAGAAAAAATAAAATTGTATTTATTAAATGTTAAAGTCAGTTTCAAAGCCTCTTTATATTAAATATCAAATTTAAAAAAAAAACCTGATGAAGTCACCAATAAAAGATGGATTGAAATGTTTGATTCCAAATTTTAAACTCCTGAATAGAAACTCTAAACAAGTAATTTTTACAACGAATTAAGACCTAATCAAACTAAAATTATTACTAGATGACTATTATTAGCTACCTCTCTATCAATTCTGAAAATATATAAAAGAATCACAAGTAAAAGACTTGCTTAAAGCTGTGTTGGTTAACATAGTAGCACATACCATGTAAAAATAAACATAAAAGCTTATATTTTTATTTTGTATATAAATATGAAGTCAGATTTTTATATGCATCTTTTTCTTTCTTTCTAAACTTGATAAAAAAAAAATATGGTAAAGAATTTCAAATATTTTATTACACACCATTGACTTCGATATACAGGGAAAAATGCCAAAGATTTTTAGAAAACACATTTTTGTAATGAATAATAAAAGTACATTGTAAAATATATATATATTTTTTGTTATTATTCTTTAGTGTAATTGTAGTAAAAAATGCAAGCTGTTATTTTTATTTCTTCTTATTTTTGCTATGCATAATTTTGCAATGGCTATTTGATATAGGGCTATATCTTTTAAATGCTTAATCCTTAAAAGAAAATACATGGCCCACATGATGAGTTTTATTTTAATTATTACATCATTAATAATTAAGCGAACTCTGTATACTATCATGCTGTAAAAAGTTGCTACATGTAGATAATAACATGAACACTGTATCATATTGCTATTTTTAATGTTACAATTTTTCCGACTTAGAAATTATGGCACTTTTGGTGTTCAAATGTTTTAGAAATTTGGTGTAAAAATAACCAACCAATGATATTGGATGAATTGAATTGTAAACCAATCAATGAATTTTATTGATTTTTTTCCATAATAGAATTGAACTGTTCTGACATTAAAATGAACTCTGTCCTAAGATGCATTCATAACCTGTCAACAGTACAAAATTGTATTGAAATTTTAACCATTGGTAGAATAATGAGTATACCTTATTCTTAAAAATAACATGTACAGCATTGTATACGGCCATCATGTTTGTGATTATTAACATGTGTAAAATGTCATTTAAAGTAACCACCAAGCTAGCATACAACATTGTCTTATATGTCAGTCTACTATCATGTATAAAATGTCATAAGTCATTTATACTAGCATGTGTAAAATGTCATTTGCCATTTATACTATCATGTGTAAAATGTCATTTGTCATTTAAGCAATTAGTAAAATGTTGTCATTCAGTATTTTAAGCATGGTAAATAAACTCACTATAAGAATTTTATATATACAGGTTCATTTAATTGTAAATATTATTATATCAAAATCATGGTGTGATTGAATCAATTAAATGTTATATCTGTGTTTTTGCTGACATTTAGTTGATAGTGTCAAATAGCCTGTAAGCATTTAAACATGAAGATTTCGGCTAAAAACCACATTGCTGCTTTATTTTTTTTTCACTTCGTACTGCTGAATTTTGTTTCGACCTTTTTGCATTCAATATTTTAAAAAGAAGTGTTGAAACAATCTCCACTATGATATGCTATAGATTTTTGTACACTGACTTGGTGATTCTATAGAAATTACAAAGTATGCAACAATGTACATGTTTTGGTAACTTAATCTAGCCTAAAAAATGAAATATTTTTAATGAGCATTTTGACCATTATGTATAAATAGTATTTAATACTGTTTTAATTATTGGCCTGCAAGTTTTGAATGGAAACTGTTTGCCTATATTATAATCTGTACCTTATATAAATAGTTTGAATTCCTTCATCTTATTTATATGTATTAAGTAGATAGAAACAGATTGATTTTATTTATTGTTAGAGTCACTATATAATTATTTCAAACCACTATTATTTTATTTTGTTAGATAGTCTTGAGATGTATTTTTTTCTTGGTCAGAAATTATTTTTGTTTTATGTAAATTTAATATATGCTCTGCTGAATTTATGTTACGGCCTGTGCTGAGTTGTTGTGGTATAAGATATGCATGTGTAACAGGGTTGCCCCCCTTCGTACATTAATTAGTAGATTTAAATAGCGGGCCTTTATCCCTGAACAAGGGAAGTACTTCTTTGGTTCAGAGGTAGAGCGCCTGACTGTAAACCTAGAGGTCCCGGGATCGAATCCCGCTCAGGACATGTCGATTTTGTGAAGTAATTCATGCTCTCCGGTTACACATGAATTACTTTGAAAATATTTGCAGGTACTGGATTTTGTTTATACAAGGTGATCATTGCAATCAAAAATCAAGTAGCATTTTGAATTTTTCAAGAAGATTTAAGTTGAATTTTTTAGCCTTTTTCATTAATGACCTTTAATAGTTTATTACCCCCAAATTTAAACTTACTTTGTTAATGCAATTGAAATCCAGCCAATACGAGAAAATATTTTGAAATGCCTGTTAAGTTATTTTCAATTTCAGCTACAACATCGTAATATTATTCTTATTTTTATAAAAACAGTTTATTACAATACCAAACCTTAGAGAGAAAAAAAATGCTTTTTTTCTGGTAATTTAATTTTACGCTATTTGTTATTCAGAAAAGTAGAAAGTAAAACTTTTCAATCACTGCCTTGCCTTATAAAAGAATCACACTATTGTAAGCAATAGGAACAAAACTCATATAAATGGACTGGGATAAACTTGTATGTTATTAACATACTTCGTGAATATCCCTTGCATGAGAGATGAAATAATATTGGCATAATATATTTTAGAGTATAGACATGTTGATCAGTGTAGATATTTTGGTCTGTATTTGCAACATAAATCCTATATAAAGGAATCTATTTTAGTTGTTAAAAATTTCTGTATATTTTTGTATTCTATAGTCAAAAGCAAGTCCTTTTCAAACCTGACTGAAAGAGTTTTTTTGAAAGCACCTAAAATTTTATTATCTTGAACAGTTAGAAATGCAGAAAAATTGGTCATAACAAAAAAAGTTAAAAAAAGGATGTGAAGCTCTTGAAATACAAAATCCAATTAATCTACCTATTTTAAAGAATTTTCCACAATTAGGGATCAGTCTTAAATTTGTTTTGCTGCTAAGTGTATGTTAATAGTAAGACCATCATTGTTGTTTAACGACAAAATATATATTTTTCATAGTTGATGTGCCTATAATTGTCAATTTCAGCATTTAAAATAGGTACATGTTGCACTATATAAAATTTCTCTGACCAGTTTACTGCAAGGAACTATGATCAATATCCTTTTTGCAAGACGCTCTTAATGATTTTTAAATGTTTATACTGTCGAACACATGTAAATGCCAAAACAGAAGAAACCTGTGATGCTTATAAATAAAGCAATCAAACAATATGTTCTTACTCTTTTTTGAATGACTTAAAATACTTATTTTCAACTAGAAAAACTGTGAGCCGCAGCTCACAAATAAATACCCCCCACCCCCCAAATAATTAATCAGATAAAACTTATAATAGGAGATGCACATCTACATTATGTCACAAATATTGTGTGTAGGTTTCATGAAAATCCATCAAGGGTTGCAGATAAGAGATGGGCACCCCCATGTAGTCGAATGGCTGAGTCCATGTATTGCTATGGGAAACCCCAAAATCATTCTGATCAATCTTTCAAATAGTAAGTGCACATCTATATTATGTTACAAAGATTGTGTAAAAGTTTCATGACAATCCATCAAGGGGTTTAGGATGAGTTGTGGATAAGAGATGGGTACCCCTATGTAGTCGAATGGCTAAGTCCATGTTTTGCTATGGGAATCCCCAAAAATCATTCTGATCAAATTTTAAAATAGTAGATGCACATCTTCATTTTGTCACAACAATTGTGTGTAAGTTTCATGAAAATCCATCAAGGGGTTTAGGAGGAGTTGTGGATAAGAGATGGGTACCCCCATGAAGTCAATGGCTAAGTCCATGTTTTGGTATAGGAAACCCCAAAAATCATTCTGATCAAATTTTAAAATAGTAGGTGCACATCTACATTATGTCACAAAGATTGTGTGTAAGTTTTATGAAAATCCATCAAGGGGTTTAGGATGAGTTGCGGATAAGAGATGGGTACCCCCATGAAGTCAATGGCTAAGTCCATGTTTTGGTATAGGAAACCCCAAAAATCATTCTGATCAAATTTTAAAATAGTAGGTGCACATCTACATTATGTCACAAAGATTGTGTGAAAGTCTCATGAAAATCCACCAAGGGGTTTAGGAAGAGTTGCGGATAAGAGATGGGTACCCTGAAGTGTAACGGAAGGATGGACACCCTATCACTATATACCCCCCACTTTTGAAGTGGGGGGTATAAAAACAAGAAGCTCCCAGGAGACTGAATCGCTCACCTGGTCCTTCAGCCATTAGGTTGTCTTCTGAAAACTTTGACCAATGGAAACTTTTGTAGATCTTAATGAGCTGAAGGTTTAAACAGGCAGCGGCTTTTCATTTTTTAGTCCATGTGAGCTATTGCCATCACTTGGCGTCCCTCGTTGTCTGTCGTCCGTTAACAATTTTCAAAATTCTTTTCCTCTGAAACTACTGAACAGAATTTTAGGAAACTTGATATGAATGATCCTTAGGGTGTCCTGCACCAATCTTGCGTATCGATTTTTAATCCGTCAAAAAACATGGCCGCTGTTACAAAAAATAGACCAGGGTAAACTTGTAAATCAAAAAGTATAAGAGATAGATGAAACCTGATGCCACTCTACTGCTTCAGTATCAAGAGTTCTACAAAAGTCTTCATTTGGATAAAGTTGTCAGATGATCCCTTATAGGGGTTACAGTCCCTTAGAGGTGAAAAATAGCTTTTTAGCTCACCTGGACCGAAGGTCCATGTGAGCTATTGCTATCACTTGGCGTCCGTCGTCGTCGTCGTCTGTCGTCCGTTAACAATTTTTCAAAAATCTTCTCCTCTGAAACTACTGAACAGAATTTAATGAAACTTGGTATGAATGATCCTTAGGGTGTCCTGCATCAAACTTGTGTTTCGATTTTTGATCCGTCAAAAAACATGGCCACCGTTACTAAAAATAGACCAGGGGGGTCAAACTACTGTTTTTGGCTTGTAAATCAAAAAGTATAAGAGATAGATGAAATCTGATGCCACGCTACTGCTTCAGCATCAAAAGTTCTACAAAAGTCTCCATTTGGTCGAAGTTGTCAGATGATCCCTTATAGGGGTTACAGCCCCTTAAAGGTGAAAAATAGTGTTTTTTCATGTTTTTGGCTTATAGAATGAAAACTATTGCAGATAGAGAAAAGCTGTTGCTTGCTTAAATGTTCAGCTCATTTAGCTCTACAAAAGTCTCCATGGGGTCAAAGTTGTCAGATAACCCCTTATAGGGGTTACAGCCCCTTAAAGGCGAAAAATAGTGTTTTTGGCCTACAGAATGAAAACTATTGCAGATAGAGAAAAGCTGTTGCTTGCTTAAATGTTCAGCTCATTTAGCTCTACAAAAGTCTCCATGGGGTCAAAGTTGTCAGATAACCCCTTATAGGGGTTACAGCCCCTTAAAGGCGAAAAATAGTGTTTTTGGCCTATAGAATGAAAACTATTGCAGATAGAGAAAAGCTGTTGCTTGCTTAGATGTTCAGATCATTTAGCTCTACAAAATTCTCCATAAGGTCGAAGTTGTCAGATGACCCCTTATAGGGGTTATGGCCCCTTAAAGGTGAAAAATAGTGTTTTTGGCCTATAGAATGAAAACTATTGCAGATACAGAAAAGCTGTTGCTTGCTTAAATGTTCAGCTCATTTAGCTCTACAAAAGTCTCCATAGGGTCGAAGTTGTCAGATGACCCCTTATAGGGGTTACAGCCCCTTAAAGGCGAAAAATGGTGTTTTTGGCCTATAGAATGAAAACTATTGCAGATAGAGAAAAGCTGTTGCTTGCTTAGATGTTCAGATCATTTAGCTTTACAAAAGTCTCCATAGGGTCAAAGTTGTCAGATGACCCCTTATATGGGTTACAGCCCCTTAAAGGGAAAAAACAGTGTTTTTGGCCTATAGAATGAAAACTATTGCAGATAGAGAAAAGCTGTTGCTTGCTTAAATGTTCAGCTCATTAAGCCCTACAAAAATTCCCATAGGTGTGAAGTCAGATGACCCCTTATAGGGGTTACAGCCCCTTCAAGGCAAAAAATAGTGTTTTTACAGAATGAAAACTATTGAAGATAGAGAAAAGCTTTTTCTTGCTTAAACTTTCAGCTCATTTAGCTATACAAAAGTCTTAATAGGGTTCACATCAAGACCAGGTGAGCGATTCAGGCTCCTGGGAGCCTCTTGTTTCATGTTTTTGGCTTATAGAATGAAAACTATTGCAGATAGAGAAAAGCTGTTGCTTGCCTAAATGTCTCTATAGGGTTGAAATTGACACATAACCCCTTATAGAGGTTACAGCCCCTTAAAGCAAAAAAAAGTGTTTTTGGCCTATAGAATGAAAACTTTTGCAGATAGAGAAAAGCTGTTGCTTGCTTAAATGTTTGGCTCATTTATCTATACAAAAGTCTTCATAGGGTCGAAATTGTCAGATGACCCCTTATAGGGATTACATCCCCTAAATTAACATGTCTTCATATTTTTGGCCTTTAGAATGAAAACTATAGCATAAAGAAAAGTTGTCACTTGCTTAAATGTTCAACTCATTCAGCTCTTGAAAAGTCTCCATAGATTCCAGGGGCATAGCTAGGCAGAAATGAAGAATACGCAAAGGTACAACGTGTGTCCCCAGTGGGTCCATGGCAAAGCCCTGGTAGGGGGTCCAGGGGGGCAAAGCCCCCCGAAAGCTCTTTGGATTTAGCAAAAATGAAGGCTTAAATTGTTGTTTTCCTTGATAAGGAACGGACCATTTAACTTGAAAGGTGGGCCTTGGTTTTTCCTAAAAAATATTTTGAGTCAAAAAAAAATTTCTTGCAGCTGAAGTTTATAGGAAAAAAAAACTTTGCAAAAGGTTTCCTGATGTATAAAATAATGCTTTTTATGAAAAAAAATTGTCATGCCAACATTGAAGGTTGCTGGTTGTTTTAAATTGCCGCTTATTATATATATGTGTTGTGTCGTATATTGTGACTTATTTTAAATCTCATCTTCTATTTTAAAAATGAATAAATAGTTTTTCCTCGCGCGAAAAAAAATCTGATCAGAAAAAAACAATGCCTCCTTCCTACAAGTTGGTTGGTCCTTAAATACAGACTTAAATAAAATCGATTAATTTTTGTATAGTTGTTTAATTTTATAGAAATTAGTTAAACAAGTCAACAAATTTATTTTTGAATTTATATTTTCAAGTTAAAGCAACGCATACAATATTTATGTAGACCCCAAAAAAGATGTGCAGGGGTAGAGAGTCTCTGAAATCACAATATTTATGTTAGTCGGTCTTACTCCTAGCTGTAGCTGTGTTCTGTTCTTTACGGAATTCTGTGATTTTTTATGAGCACTTTGATCATTGAATATTTATAGGAAACATCATGTGATCCGGGATTTCTATCCCCTGGCCATGCTTGGCTTTTGTCATGGTGTTATGGATTTTGAAATTTTTATGCCCCGGCCTTTATTACTTAATAAACATGGAAAACTCGCACCCCTAAGATAAAGCAGACGAACTTTCAACATGGGAGGTGCACAGCTACATTAAGTTAAAAAGATTGTGTAAAGTTTCATGAAAATCCATGTGTATGAGATTAGGAAACAGTACCCTGAGATATTGGGAACGCGGCTAACGGGTGTGCGTACAATGGTTCACCCTATCAAAAGTAGTTATACATACTAGTATACACTTTCAGGCAGAGGTACATGTATAAACAGATTGTAAATAACAAAATTGAAAAGCCTCCTAACAACATATCACGGAGGGGTTAGCTCTAGTTTAAGTTGTTTTTGTTTTGTTTTTTTGGAAACGAAAAGTGTGCCCTTTGTCTTTGACAGTTATTATTAATTACATCACAAAGGTGGGTAAAAAAATGTAATATTTATCAACTATTCTGTAGGAGGTGAAAGTGGCCAGTGAAGAAAGGTTGAACAGTAAAGATGTTTTGCTATATTTGATTTTGAGTATTTTTATTTTTGCTGATTTTATCATGTGTACCCAACTGTGTTTTTGCGTAGGGGTTGCTACGTGCAAAGTTGTCAGATGACCCCTTATAGGGGTTACGACCCTTAAAATAACATTTTGCATGTTATTGGCTTACAGAATGAAAACTTTTGCTGAAAGAGAAAAGCTGTTGCTTGCTAAAATGATCAGCTCATTAAGCGCTACAAAAGTCGTCATAGGGTTAAAGTTGTCAGATGACCCCTCATAGGGGTTTCGCCCCCTTAAAGGTGAAAATAATGTTTTTGGTCTATAGAATGAAAATTTTTGCAGATAGAGAAAAGCTCTTGTTTGCTGAAAGATTCTTTTAATTAAGCTCTACAAAAGTATTCTTTGGATTGAAGTTGTCAGGTGACCCCTTAAAGGGGTTATTGCCTTTTAAAAGTGAAAAATAGTGTTTTTTAGCTCACCTGACCCGAGGGTCATGTAAACTATTGTCATCGTTAGGAGTCCGTTGTCCATCCGTCTGTGGTCTGTCGTTGACTTTTCTTCAAATATCTTCTTCTCTGAAACCACTGAAGGGATTGCTTTGAAACTTTGTACACTTGATTTTTAGTATATCCTGTACATGTACCAAGGTTGTGAAATTTGTGCACACCGACCAACAATCATGGCCGCCATTACTATAAATAGAACAGGGGGGTCAGACCAGAGTTTTAAGAATATAGTTAAAAAAGTAAAAGAGATAGAGAAAATCTGAAGCAACTTTCCATGTTCAGCATCTAAAGCTCTACCAAACTTTTCATTGAGTCAAAGTTGTGGGACGACTCCTTAAAAGAGTTATTTCCCCTTAATCGTCAAAATTTACCATTTTCACAGTTTTTGGACTTAATCTTGAAAACTGCAAGTAAATTATTCACCTCATTGAGATCTACAAAAATCATTTCAGGGTCAAAAGAGTTAAACTATCCCCCTTTAATGGTTTTCAATCAATTCTAACTTGTTTGTTTTTTTCAAATGAAAAGTTTTGTAACTTTGTATTCTTGATCTTAAGAATGTTTTCTATCCTAAATTGTTTCTTTTATGTTACTTACCAAGTACATGTAAACCATGTTGCCCACTAGGTAAGAGGCTTTAGAATAAGAGATCAGGTGAACGATTCAGGCTCCTGGGAGCCTCTTGTTTGCTTATAGAGTGAAAACTATTGAAGATAGAGAAAAGCCTTTTCTTGCTTAAACATTCAGCTCATTTAGCTATACAAAAGTCTTCATAGGGTTGACATCAAAACCAGGTGAGCGATTCAGGCTCCTGGGAGCATCTTGTCTGCAAAAGTTTTCATTCTATAGGTTAAAACGTGAAAAGCTGTATGATCTTGCTTTAAAGAACCATTAGGGGTCATCTGACTATATCAACACATTGGACACTTTTGTAGAGCTTAATGAGCTGAAGATTCAAGCAAGCAACAGCTTTTCTCTATCTGCAATAGAGCAAAAACAGGGAAATGCTATTTTCATACGACCTAAAAAAAAATGCAGAAACATTATGGTATGATGCTGTCATTGTCTTCCTTGTCTGTAAACTTTTGTTGTTACCAAAACAACTTAAGTTCTAGTTATCCTATTTATCTGAAATTTGAAAATGTTGTTCCTTACCATAAAAGGGTGGATGGAATTTATTTTTGGAGTACGAAAAAGTATACTGCAATGAACGTGATGATGACAGCATCATAAATCAACTGAAATGGTTTGTCATGGTTAAAAAAAGCATCATTACAAAGGAACGTGCACCTTAACATAATCAGAATGTTTAACTTCTATCAAAACAAAATTACACTAAGTGCTCAGGAAGGGTAAGTAGTTCCTGCTTGATGCAACACTAAAATCAAATATTGAACATTATCATTCCAAATTTAATGATTTCCATTTTTAAGCTTTTTTTAACATTATTAAAGTTGTTTTATGACTGTTTCAATTTGTACATTGGGTAATGCTGCATGCAATGGATTAGGATTAATTCAATTAGTACTCATTTCGGGGTTTGTACATGTTGCTTGAGAGAATCAATATTTCATTGACACTTTGTCAGATGGCTGACTGTTGCCCATGATATCATGAGAGTTAATACCCCACAATTATAATAATGAAACAGTACATACATGCATTTAATTATGCAGCCAATGGTGGGATGATGAAGCATCATTAAGGTTCATGTATACATTTACGTCAAAATGACTTAATTTTAGATTGATTTTTCAGTATACATTCAGCAAAGACTGCATATAACATTCAAAAATAAACAGTAGCAAGACCTAGATATATTAACTTCTTATTAATTTTTATTAATATTTTCATGATTAATTCTATAATTTTTAAGTTCTGCTTTTTTTTTCGTTTTTGTACACAGTCGATTTTAGGTCGATATCACTAACACCCTTGCAGGTGGCCTCAAATCGCATGCAACATTTAATTAAAATCTAACTTAAAGTGTTCACCAACATGTCAGTTTAGGTGAACAATTTGAAAAGTTTCTATGGCACGCCATATTTATATTTATTCCTCTTTAAAGATATCTCATAAAATTTATAAGATATCTCGTATACTTTATAAGATATCATATTGAATATATAAGATATCTCATATAAATGGTAGTTTATAAGATATCTTATAAAACATATGAGATATCTTATAAAACATATAAGATATCTTATAAAACAAATAAGATATCTTATAAAACATATAAGATATCTCATAAAGTTTATAAGATATCTTATAAAGATTATTAGATATCTCATATTAAATAATTTATAAGATATCTTATAAAACTTATAAGATATCTTATAAAACTAATAAGATATCTTATAAAGTTTATAAGATATCTCATAAAGTTTATTAGATATCTTATATATTTTATGAGATATCTTATAAGTTATTTTTTATAAGATATCTCATAAAGTTTACGAGATATCTTATAAACTTTATAAGATATCTTATAACTTTTATTAGATATCTTATAAATTATTTTATATAAGATATCTCATAATCTTTATAAGATATCTAATAAACTTTATGCGATATCTTATATGTTTTATAAGATATCTTATATGTTTTATGAGATATCTTATATGTTTTATAAGATATCTTATAAACTCCCATTTTTATGAGATATCTTATATATTTAATAAGATATCTTATAAAGTATATGAGATATCTTATAAACTTTATAAGATATCTTATATTTTTATAAGGCCTCTTTAAAGTTATCTCATAAAATTTATAAGATATCTCATATACTTTATAAGATATCTCATAAAGTTTATAAGATATCTGACAAACTTTATAAGATATCTTATAAAAAATAATTTATAAGATATCTCATATACTTTATAATATATCCTATAAACATTATGAGATATCTTTTAAACTTTATCAGATATCTTATAAACATTGTGTTTAGTAGATATCCCATTTTCTTTTAAAGATATCTTATATAGTAAATAAGATATCTTATAAAATTTATAAGATATCTCATAAAGTTTATAAGATATCTTATAAAGTATATGAGATATCTTATAAATTATTTTTTATAAGATATCTCATAAAGTTTATAAGATATCTTATAAAGTTTATAAGATATCTTATAAACTTTATGAGATATCTTATAAAGTATATGAGATATCTTATAAAGTTTATGAGATATCTATAAAGAGGAATAAATGTAAAAACGGCTTGCCATAAGTTTCTTATTCAAAATGCATTTTGAACACACAAAAAATCATGCCACAAAAACCCTGCTATCTGCAACTAAAGAAATGTGTCAATGTAATAAGGTTTGTCCTATTATACCTTATTTGTCCTGATGATATGCAGTTTGAGCTGTACATATACATATAGAATATTATGTACTTTCCTTTTTGATACTATCTATATCTAGGTGAGTATCAGACGAGTCCAGTAGGACGAGTCTGATACGAGACTAGATGTAGATAGTATAAAAAAGGAAAGTATATAATATTCTTTTTATCGGTAATGACGTAACAGTTATCAAGTGCTCCCACCTGATATTTTCTTGTATCACGGACTGTCCGTGATACTAAAAAATATCAGGCAGATGAGATCAAAGGAAAAGCCACTTATTACCGATAATAAGATTTTCTTTTAAAAAGTTCAAACTGGCCTGATGAACCTTTTAAGACTTTGACCTTTTTTTGCCTTTAACTTTGCAGAAAAAGAAATTGTCTCATACTTTTGAAAACTGATCGGAAACAAGATAGAAAACCATAGGACACCTGGCTTTGTTATAGATAATGAATAATAATGGGAAAGTCATGGTTGGATTAAAAGACTAATATAACCCCAACACACTTTATATGTGCCTGTCTGAAGCCAGGAATCTCAGACAAAGCTTTTGTTATCCCCGAGCCCGAGTAATGGTCCGGAAACCACTAATGCAAGAAATTTCCTAACGTCTTTCTGTCTCTGTGACCTTGACCTTGAACAGATGTAGCCCAAAATCCATAAAGTTCCTCTTCTTATGCATGTTATGGTATGTAACAATATAGCAAAGTTTCATTAAAATCAGTTGAGAACTTTTTGAGTTATGGTCCAGAAACCACTAATTCAAGAAATTTTCTAACGTTTTTCTGTCGCTGTGATCTTGACCTTGAACAAATTTATACCAAAATCAATAGGATTCCTCCTCTTATAGTATGTAACAATATTACAAAATCTGTTCACAACATTCTGAGTTATTGAGGGAAACAAATTGTTGAAGCCCACACGCCCGCCTACCATCATCATAACAATAGCCGAGTTCAACTTTGTTGCAACTCATGCAGCAAGCCGGCCCGCCAGCACGAACGCCCGCCCAGCCGCCCGCCATCATCATAACAATAGCTGAGTTCAACTTCATTGCAGCTCGGCTAATTACTTAGGAAATGAACATCATAGAGGGATGATATTTTACCCCCTAACCTTGTCTGTCTGTCCGTCTGTAACAGATTTCTCAGCTTCTACTTAACGGATTGATTTCAAATTTGGTATATAGCTTTATCATGATGAGTTGAATTGTGCCTCCCCTTTCCAGGTCAGTTGCACATCTACTTCCTGTTTTCTGAGTGGGGGTATCCTTAGCACGACTAAGTGCAACCTCTAGTTTGATCAGTGGGTACATCTATGATGGTAATTAGCATCAGTACCAAAATTAAGTGACCTTGACCTATATTTTCCACATGAATGACTCAAGTTGAAGTTTTGGTTAAGGTTTATGTCTCAACCAGTGCAAGTGATAGAGAGATGATATTGGATCAGTGGGTACAACTGGATAGTAACCAGCATCTGTACCAAAAATGGGTCACCTTGAGCTACATTTACTGCATGAACAACTGTTTTAAGTTTTGGTTTAGGTTCATATCTCACCATCTGCAAGTAGTAGAGGAATGATGTTGGGTCAGTGTGTTCATTTTGGAAATAAACCAACATCTGTACCAAACCTAGATCACCTTGACCTACATTTTCCAGATGATGACTCAGGTTCAATTTAAGGTTAAGGACCACATCTCAGCAAATACAAGAGATGATATTGGGTCAGTGGGTGCACCTAAGGTAGTAATCAGCATCCATACCAAAATAAGGTCACTCTGATACTTTTGATGTCGTGAGAAGAATTGATTGATAAGACTCTTTGACCTACTAATCATAAATGCCTTTTGCAACACAGGTAAAAGCATTGTTTTTTGGTTTGTTTTTTAATCTTTGATTTTTGCAATCAGCTACTTACTTCATAAATGTTTGGTTCACATAATCACACCGGGTAAGCCTCACATGGAGGAGTTCAAGAGTGATGAACAAAACTTCATGTCAAGTTGGTTTTGACAAGGAATTTAAATAGTTTTTGTCCCGTAAAGAAAAAAGTTTGAATTGTTTTGTATGGGTTTTCTATTTTTGTGATTTAAATTACAGGGCTGGCAACTTCTGAAATTTTGAAATCAGGTTGTAGTTATTTTCATGATGTTTCATGTGTTATATTAATTATAAAAATAAAAAGCTTCGCCGAGCGCAGCATGATACGACCGCAACATGTTGAACCCTGTACGTTTTAGGCCTAATATGGATAGTCTAATGCTCTGGACACATGCAGCCCATGGTGGACTGACAAAGGTTTTTGACACATGCTTCTCTGATGGACTTTTGACCCAGGGGGTAAAAATATAAATTTTGAATGTTGTATTCTACTCTTTAAAAGAATAATGTTTGGGGAAAAAATTAAAAATCAAACCAGAATTTTAAATTATGATTACAGCCCCCAAAATTTTATTTTTAAATTTAGAATCGCTACCTGACAAGAATAAATTTGCAAAAAAATTTTTTCGAAATCGGACCACAAATAAGAAAAGTTTCGATTTTGGCCCCATTAGGCCCCTAATTATGTAATAGGGGAAAAAGGGGGGGTCGCGAAAATTAATTCTTAATTTTGTATCCGCTATTTGACAAGAACAAACATGCAAAAAAAATTATCAAAATCGGACTAGAAATAAAAAAAGTTTCAATTTTGGCCCCTTTTGGTCCCTAATAACATAACAGTAAAAAAAGGGGACACAAAAATATACCTGCTACTTGACAAGAATAAACTTGCAAAAAAAATTGTCAAAATCGGACAAGAATTAAAAAAGTTTCGATTTTGGCCCCTTTTGGCCCCTTATTACGTAACAGGTGAAAAACGGATGGGGGTCGCAAAAATAAATTCTCAAATTTGGATTCGCTACTTGACAAAAATAAACTTGCAAAAAAAATGTTCAAAAACAAACCAGAAATAAAAAAGTTTTGATTACGGCCCCTTTTGGCCCCTAATTACAAAACAAGTGAAAAAAGGGATGGTCGCAAAAATTAATTCTCAAATTGGGATTCGCTACCTGACAAGAATAAACTTGCAAAAAAAAATTTCAAAATCGGACCACAAATAAAAAATTTTCGATTTTGGCCCCATTTGGCCCCTAATTACGTAATAGGGAGAAAAAGGGGGGGTCACAAAAATTAATTCTTAATTTTGTATCTGCTATTTGACAAGAACAAACATGCAAAAAAAATTTTCAAAATCGGACCACAAATAAAAAAGTTTTTATTTTGGCCCCTTTTGGCCCCTAATTACACAACGGAGAAAAAGGGGGCGCAAAAATTCATCAGGTTCATTCTTTTATTGTAAGAAACATTCTTGACGAATTTCACATCAATAGGCCAACTAGGACCAAAGTTATGGTGGAAACAAGTAAAATATTTGAATTTTTTGCCCCTTTTGGGCCCCTAATTTCGAAACAAAACAAGAGGCTCCCAGGAGCCTGAATCGCTCACCTGGTCTTGATGTTGACCCTATACTTTTGTAGAGCTAAATGAGCTGAACATTTAAGCAAGCAACAGCTTTTCTCTACCTGCAATAGTTTTCATTCTATAGGCCAAAAACACCATTTTTCACCTATAAGGGGCCATAACCCCTATAAGGAGTCATCTGACAACTTCGACCCTATGGAGACTTTTGTAGAGCTAAATGAGCTGAACATTTAAGCAAGCAACAGCTAATCTCTATCTGCAATAGTTTTCATTCTGTAGGCCAAAAACATGAAAAATCGCTTTTCAGAGGCCGTAACCCCTAAAAGGGGTCACCTGACAACTTCGACCCTATGGAAAATTTTGTAGAGCTAAATGAGCTGAACATTTAAGCAAGCAACAGCTAATCTCTATCTGCAATAGTTTTCATTCTGTAGGCCAAAAACATGAAAAATGGCTATTTTTCAAGGGCCGTAACCCCTATAAGGGGTCATCTGACAACTTCGACCCTATGGAGAATTTCGTAGAGCTAAATGAGCTGAACATTTAAGCAAGCAACAGCTAATCTCTATGTGGAACAGTTTTCATTCTGTAGGCCAAAAACATGAAAAAACGCTATTTTTCAGGGGCCGTAACCTCTAAAAGGGGTCATCTGACAACTTCGACCCTATGGAGAATTTTGTAGAGCTAAATGAGCTGAACATTTAAGCAAGCAACAGCTAATCTCTATTTGCAATAGTTTTCATTCTGTAGGCCAAAAACATGTTAAAACGCTATTTTTCAAGGGCCGAAACCCCTATAAGGGGTCATCTGACAACTTGGACCCTATGGAAAATTTTGTAGAGCTAAATGAGCTGAACATTTAAGCAAGCAACAGCTAATCTCTATCTGCAATAGTTTTAATTCTGTAGGACAAAAACATGAAAAAACGCTATTTTTCAGGGGCCATAACCCCTATAAGGGGTCATCTGACAACTTCGACCCTATGGAGACTTTTGTAGAGCTTAATGAGCTAAACATTTCAGCAAGCAACAGCTAATCTCTATCTGCAATAGTTTTCATTCTGTAGGCCAACAAGAGGCTCCCAGGAGCCTGAATCGCTCACCTGGTCTTTAGCCAACCCTATACATGTAAAGACTTTTCTAGAGCTAAATGAGCTGAACATTTAAGCAAGTAACAGCTTTTCTCTATCTACTATAGTTTCATTCTGTAGCAGTAGGCCCAAATCATGAAAAAACGTTATTTTAGAGGCCATAACCCCAAAAAGGAGTCATCTGACAACTTCGACCCTATGAAAACTTTTGTAGAGCTAAATGAACTGAACATTTAAGCAAGGAACAGCTTTTCTCGATCTGCTATAGTTTTCATTTTATACGCCAAAAACTTGAAAAAACGTCATTTAATGGGGCGTTACCCATATAAGGGGTGATCTGACAACTTCGATCATTGAAGACTTTTGTAGGGCTTAATGAGCTGAACATTTAAGCAAGCAACAGCTTCTCTCTATCTGCTATAGTTTTCATTCTATAGGGCAAAAACATGAAAAAACGTTATTTTAGGGGCCGTAACCCCATTAAGGGGTCATCTGACAACTTCGACCCTATGGAGACTTTTGTAGAGCTAAATGAGCTGAACATTTAAGCAAGCAACAACTTTTCTCTATCTGTAATAGTTTTCATTCTACAGGCCAAAAACATGAAAAAATGCTATTTTTCACCTTTAAGGGGCCATAACTCCTATAAGGGGTCATCTGACAACTTCGACTCAATGAAGACTTTTGTAGAGCTTTTGATGCTGAAGCAGTAGCGTGGCATCAGATTTCATCTATCTCTTATACTTTTTGATTTACAAACCAAAAACAGTAGTCTGACCCCCTGGTCTATTTTTAGTAACGGCGGCCATGTTGTTTGGACGGCAGTCACCATTTGTGCAATCTTGGTAGAGGACATCCCATAGATGAAGTGTGCAAAGTTTCAAAGCAATCCCTTCAGTCGTTTCGGAGGAGAAGATTTTCAAAGAAAAGTTAACGACGACGACGGACGACGACGACGACGGACGACGACGACGACGGACGCCAAGTGATGGCAATAGCTCACATGGACCTTTGGTCCAGGTGAGCTAAAAACATGAAAAATGGCTATTTTTCACCTTTAAGGGGCCGTAACCCCTATAAGAGGTCATCTGACAACTTCGACCATATAGAGACTTTTGTAGAGTTAAATGAGCTGAACATTTAAGCAAGCAACAGCTAATCTCTATCTGCAATAGTTTTCATTCTGTAGGCCAAAAACATGAAAAAATGCTATTTTTCACCTTCAAGGGGCCGTAACCCCTATAAGGGGTCATCTGACAACTTTGACCAAATGGAGACTTTTGTAGAGCTTTTGATGCTGAATCAGTAGCGTGGCCTCAGATTTCCTCTATCTCTTATCCTTTTTGATTTATGAGCCAAAAACAGTAGTCTGACCCCCCTAGTCTATTTTTAGTAACGGCAGCCATGTTTTTTAACGGATCAAAAATCAAAACACAAGTTTGGTGCAGGACACCCTAAGGATCATTCATATCAAGTTTCATTAAATTCTGTTTGGTAGTTTCAGAGGAGAAGATTTTTGAAAAATTGTTAACAGACGACGACGACGACGACAGACGACGACGACGACAGACGACGACGACGACGGACGCCAAGTGATGGTAATAGCTCACATGGACCTTCGGTCCAGGTGAGCTAAAAAGGGGGACCCCCAAAATCAATCCCATTCATCCTTGTATGATAAAGAACATTACTGTAAAATTTCATAGCAATCGGATAACTAGAACTTAAGTTATTGTGGAAACAATAAAAAAAACAGTATTTTTGGCCCTTTTTGGCCCCTAATTTCTAAACGAAAAATGGGGGGACCCCCAAAATCAATCCCATTCATCCTTTTATGGTAAGGAACATCATTGTCAAGTTTCATAGCAATTGGATAACTGGAACCAAAGTTATTGTGGAAACACTAAAAAGTTAACAGACACCGACGACGACAACGACGACGACGACGACAACGACAACGACAGCATCATACCATAATACGTCCGCAAATTTTGCGGTCGTATAAAAACATGAAAAAAACATTATTTTAGGGGCTGTAGCCCCTATAAGGGGTCATCTGACAACTTCGACACTATGGAGTTTTTTGTAGAGCTAAATGAGATGAACAATTAAGCAAGCAACAGCTTTTTGCTATCTGCAATAATTTTCATACTATAGGGCAAAAACATGAAAAAATGCTATTTTTCACCTTTAAGGGGCCGTAACCCCTTTAAGGGGTCTTCTGACAACTTCGACCAAATGGAGACTTTTGTAGAACTTTTGATCCTGAAGCAGTAGGGTGGCATCAGATTTCATCTATCCCTTATACTTTTTGAATTACAAGCCAAAAACAGTAGTCTGACCCCCCCGGTCTATTTTTAGCCACGGCGGCCATGTTTTTTGACGAATCAAAAATTGAAACATTACTATAGTGCAGGACACCCTAATGATCAATCATACCAAGTTTCATTGAATTCTGTTCAACAGTTTCAGAGGAGAAGATTTTGAAAAAGTTATTGTAAGAACAAACAAAAAAGTTACAATTTTGGCCCCTTTCAGCCCTTAATTTCCAAACGAAAAAAGGGGGGACTCCCAAAATCAATCCCATCCATCCTTTAATGGTAAGAAATATCATTGTCAAATTTCATTGCATTTGGATAACTAGAACTAAAGTTATCGTGTATACACTAAAGTTAACAGACGACGACGACGACAGCATCATACCATTATACATCCGCAAATTTTTTGCGGTCGTATAAAAAGACCTGAAAATTGGGAAAACCAATTATCATATAAAACACAAACATTTACCAAAACCATTTTTATGTGAACTCACCTTAGTAGGGGTGATAATATAACTAAATTAAGGTTTCATGTAATTTATTAAACATACAGACATCTCAAATATGATTTGTTCTATTTATAATACTTGCTGACAGCTTATTGGTTCTACATTGATGGCAAATTATTGAACTATAAAACAAGTCCTAGTTAAGTGATCTCTCAGATATTTGAATAAATAAAAGTTACCCTGATCAATGTGAAATATAAAGTGAACAAAGATTTTATGTGTCAATTCATTGGCACAATTTTCGATGCAAATCAAGACTACTATACATTCATTTTTCATATTGTCAACAAAGAATGAATAAAAATTCTATAAATATGAAGAAAAAAACACATATCATTCAATAATATTAAAAACAACATGTAAGCGTTCTGTAATTTAAGCAAAGAGATGGGGATTACAATTTAAGAGACATTAAATTAACACAAGAAGCATTTAGTCAAGGAAAATAATTGAGGAAAAGTCAACAAAATACAAAATCGATAAAGTTTGTCATGTTTCTTACATTCGTCACATCTGAGAGACCACTTTTTAACTTTGTTCCTGTCAGCAGTCAAAAATATAAAATATATCAAAAATAGAGAAATTCATATAATTTTTTTTTCTGTCAGTTAACAAAAAAATTGGTTAAGTTAATTTGTTTTCCATTCATGTACATGTACACTAACGACTACAACCTAATACTAAAGAATGAATATTTTACAAAAAAAAATCCTATTTACAAAATTTCATATGTTCAATGATTGGTTTTTAAAAAAAAGTAAAAACGATCAAATGGTTATTTTTTTAAGTTACGAACACTATACAACCTACAAACTACTATGAATATTTTCAACAAATGGTAAATGGCATAGAAAAAAATGAAAATATTAAAAAAAAATGGTAAAGATTAATATATATTTATAAGTATCATACAATTTTTTCCTTTTTACAAAAAAAATATTAATAATAACAAATAATATCTTTGCTACACATCAGAAATGATTTCAAGATCATTCAACTTGAAATGTGTCGTCATATTACATGTAATGCACCTTGATAGGCACTTAGTACTCAAAATTACACATTTAAAGCATTTCTAACAATACTCTGTTAAAGCTTTACAAATACTTGGCTGTCTTTAAATGATAACTGTAATTTGACATTTGAAATTTATTTGGCCATTTCAGAATTGATGTCAAGGAAACAAATTTGTACTTGTTTTATGTAAATAGTTAAATAAAAATTTCAAATTTTGCCTCCATCCCTTACAAATTTATCAAGTTGAACTTGTGTAGTACATGTACAGTTAACATTATATTTAGCACAGACTTTATCTAATTCATTTAAATAGCTATCTTGAAGAAAGAAATATACCAGATTGACAGCACTTTTATAGCAAATGTACGTGTGTCAAGAAGGAATACTTATATATAGAATATGCTACTAAAACTACAAATTTGCATTTCCAAGTCACTATTTTTTAATTCCTCAAAACCTCTGTGAAAAATAAAAGCAAGTAATTTCAGATCACTGCTTTACTTCAAAATCAAATCATTTGTCTAATACATGTATAAAAACTTGTTGCCTGGAACAATATTGTATTTTTTTTTCTTTAAAGTAGCATTGATTCGTCTTTATGCAATGATAAAAATCCTTAGTACAAACCTAATTTGGCAGTTAACAAGTACAGGAACAAAAAGAATTCCTTCAAAAATGTACTACTTTTAAAAAACATTGTACATATTTTATGTAAAGTTGTACAGAAATGTAAGTCTTAAGGGATAGAAAAGGAAAACACTTATAAAGAGACTATACAAAATAGCACTGAAGGGTTAAAAAAAAGATAAGAGTGGATTTCTTCGGTAGAAATAGTATTTTAATAATAACATAGCTAGTCACACTCTAATATCCCATTTACCAAGTATTAGATATGATAAAATAAAGATTGACTTATCACTATTTCACAACCTTATTGCATCGTGGTAAAGGAAGAAAACTGATTTGGTTCCTTTATACTTTATAGCCAAAATAACATATTCATTGGCAGATCATATTCATCACAGCCCAATACTGTTTGAAAGATACAGGTATGCAAAATTTATAACATTTGTTCACATCTTTGTTCAATGTCATAAAATGTTACCCTAAAATATTATAAAACAAAGAGTTCTTATACACACTGTTATACAATGAAATATCTTAGACATAGTGGATCAAATACTGAAACTCATTAATAGCAAAAATTACAACTGACCAGCATAACAAGGAAAAATATTTGATACTTTTATTTAAAAAAAACTGGTATTGTTTCCTTTAACCAATTATGTTCATATCAATAAAATAGATTACATTTGTTCTTTGCTTAATAAATTAAATTACAATTACTTGGCCTTAAAATATTTTATACGAAACACAAAAATCTATTTGTAACTTAGTCTTATTTCACTTATATTTCCAAATTGATTATGTGGTAAACTGGCCTATTTGGTTTGGTATATAATAAAAAAAAAGCCAAACGTTAACATTAATTTGGTAAGTAGTGACAAAAAATTGAACAAAACATGAAAATGAAAAAAAATATATAATAATAATATTAGTAATTCTTGGCACTTGAATTAATGAAAATTTGATCAACATTTTATATATTTTTGCTACACAACCATTGATCAAATTAAAGAGCTTAAAGATATCGTGTCTTAATATTAAGTACATTAACCCCTAGCAGGCCAGGCATACAAATTAAGCCTGTGTATAAACCAGTATCAGTTTTAATTTATGAGCGGCTCTTTCAGTTACAGGAAAATTTAATGACCATAAATAACAAAGGTTTAACAGGGACATAAAAAATACTGGTGTCTAAACATAAGTTATCAAGTTAAGCTCTATAATTTACAAAGATGTACCCAGTTTTACATTTACATCATGGTGGCATATTGGGCATCATGTTCATAAACTGTCCTGGGCCACCATGCATCATCCCTGGGCCCATGGGCGACATTTGCCGCGATCGTCCTTGAGAATATAACTGTTGTTGAAACTGTTCAAATTGTGCATTATATCCTTGAGAAGGCCCACCAGGTCCATTTGGTAACATATTTGGCATATTTGGATTTCCAGGTCCAGGCATTCTCATGCCCTGTCTTGACATTGAAGGTCCATAATTTCCCATTGGGGGTCCATGTCCTTGACCGGGCATTGGTTCCATTCCAAAGTTTCTACCATGCATTGGCCCACCTCCCTGCATCATGCTCATCATATTATCCCTGCCCCCTGGGAAAGGCGGAGAATTAGGATGTGACATCGCCATGCTTTGCATTCCATCCATCCTCATCATGTTTCCACCCTGTGAGCTCATCATCGCCCCTTGAGCACTCATTTGACTGAAATTTCTACCCATCATTTGATCGGGCATCATGCCGCCTGGTGGCATATTAGGACCACCTTGCATGGATGCCATCTGATTGGACATCATCATGGCTTCTTGATTATGCATTTCCTGCTGACTCATCATATTCATTGAGCTGCCCCCTGGTGGCATGTTCGGATGCATTTCCATGGGGCCACTACCGACTCTCTGCATGGGGTGAGGTCCCATGTTCGGGTTCACCGGTCCACCTGGACCTCCAGGACCAGAAAATGGGGAACACCGTCCTGGCATTCCTGGACCAAAATTGTCCATTACAGGTCCTTGTTGATTTCCAGGGGGAAAATACTGCATTTTTGACGTTGGCACTTTATTTTCTATGTTACCCATTGGAGGTGCGAATCGTTGCATGAAATCCATATCAGGTCGTTTATTTGATGGTTGTGAACCTTGTTGGTTAGCAGGAGGATGAGCAGGTAGATATTGAATGGTGTTAGGAGCCTTAGCCTGAATCTGAACATTAGCATTTCCCATAGAGTTAGCAGAAAAGTTCGGACTCATTCTGCCCGGCATCATATTTTGATTTTGTTGGGCATTAGAACATGGTGTATTTCTCATTCCTGAGTGGCCCATCCCACTTGGGGCCTGTTGTTGTGACATGTTACCTGAACTTGATGTGACCATAACAGATGAGGCTGAAGGCATGTTTTGAGGGCCAGGTGGCATTCCTTGGCCCTGCGATGAGGGCATACCCTGAGGAATTGGTCCCTGACCACCACTGTTCATAGCGTTCATTTGTTGCTGTTCCATGTTCATCTGCTGTACAGACATTGTAGGATTATAACTAGGCCCATGAGGGTTATTGACACTCTGAATATTTAGTTGTTGAATTGACATGGTAGCATTCACAAATGTATTATTAACACTAGGAGCATTCTGATTTTGAGATGATGGTTGATCAACACTATTAGTCACTGAAGCACTACTCTGTGGATTATTATTAGCATTAGCATTTTGTTGTCCTTGCATTTGAATACTATGAAACGGACCACCTTGCATCATGTTCTGTTGCATTTGATTTGACAAATGTTCAACACCCTTAGCTAAATTTGCTAGGCTTGCAGAGGTTATGTTTGACATAGATGACGATTTCGATGAAGGCGTGTGGGGGCCACCTACTCCCGATGCAATGTTATGCTGTGGACCATTGTTTGATGTTGTCATAGTAGGATCAAAATGTGACAGTCTCATTGAAGCACCAAAAGACGGATTTTGTCCAGGCATCGGGCCAGGACTTGATAAAGGTCCACTTGATGTTTGACTTGAGTTTGACATAGGCCCTCGATTTGATCCTGGACCATGCATGGGTGAATGAGGGATCTGATTCTGTGACGAATGGTTCTGGGACTGGTCATTGGGTGGGATTGGTTCACGATATGCTGCATTCAATTGTTTTGTAATTGTCAATTCTTGTCCTTCAAACTGATTAAGATTATAGTTAATTTGTTGAGGGGAAGGTGTGGGTTGTAGATTTTTATATAGTTCTTCTTCCAAGTCAACACGCTTTCGTTTTTGAGATTGTGCATAGCTAGGCGGCGGTTTACTTGAAGATCCTGGTATAGGTGAAGTACTAATTGCTAACTCTGGTATAAATTGTTCAGGGTTACCTGCCCTTTGAATTGTCACCTGAGAGTTTTTTCTACTCATCATTGGCCCCATTCCTGGGTGCATAGGCCCTCCGTGAGGACCAAATGTTTGTTCAAAACCTCCTGGGCCACCATGAGGAGGACCACCCATATTCATAAAATCAGGATGACCCATTCCAAACGGTGATTTTTGATGTCTTGGTGGAAACACACCTCCTAATGGATCATTGGGATCAAAGCCAGGAATAGGTGACCCTATAGGACCATTTGGATTCGGAGAGGTAGATAAGCTTCCGACACTTCCGTGACGTTTCTGTGATATAGTAGACGAGTAAGACGGAGGTGGAGGTTGTGGTGGTTGCCATGGTTGATTGCCACCCATTTCCATATTTGGATGGCCCATTCGTTGAGCAATTTGTTGCTGTTGATGTCTCCTTTTATCTATATAATATTCTTGTTGAAGTCGCAGCCATTCACGTTGAGCTGGAGACATGTTCTGCATATTTTGTGGACCTGGTGCCATTCCTTGAGGACCATTGGGTCTCATGTGTGACATCATCATATTAGGTGGGCCCCCAGGCATTGGACCTCCTTGTGACATCATAACCTCTGGACCCATCATTCCTTGTTGATTTCCCATCATGCCTTCAGGTCCCATCATGTTTTGTTGCATCATCATTTCATTGTGCATCATCGGCCCACCTGGTCCAGGCCCGGGCCCTGGACCCTGACCAGGCATTGGCACAAAACCTTGATGCCCTCCTCGCTGTTCAGGAAATAACATTTGTTGAATTTTACGCAAATTAGTCAATGATTCTTCACGTTTTTTCAACTGTTCAGGTGTTAAATTTTCATCAGGAACTTTATGATGTGATAAGTTTTGATTTTGAGAATGAAACATCATTTCTTGTTCATAACTATCAGGAAACATTGGAAAGTTTGAATTTCCTGGAAATCCTTGCTGATTAGGCGGACCACCTGACGGCCAGGGATTCATCATACGCATATTACTATTTTGCATTCGAGGGTTCATGCCACCACCCATGTTAAAGTTTTGAGGATCCTGTATGTGTGCCTCTTGTTCCTGCACCCATTCAGCTACACGTGAAGGGTGTTGTTGAAAGTTTTGTGGCATTCCTGGCCTAAAATTCTTCATCATGCCTGGCCTCATCCCCATCATACCTTGTGGCATTGGAGGCCGACTTTGAAAAGGTTGAATTTTCATGTTGTTTTTCTGAAAATAATAAAAGAATTTCATTTTTCATTTCATCTAAACACAAATTTATGACATGTATACAACAAATATTTTCAAAATGATTCTGTCTTTTTATGCATCAGTTCTTTTGGTTTTAGTTACATTTAACAGAAACTGCCTTCTTAATTATGTGGCTCCTGATTTCTCTTTTCAAGTTCAGGCAGCAGGCATTTGTTTGGGTGTTTTTGTGTTACCTTGACTGTTGCGATTAATTTGAACATAAAAGATGTTATTGAAACTATGTGTTTTTTTTTACATAGAGGTTACATCAAATATATAATCATAAGATGTTGGATGAAGGAATTAGACACAACATATCTAACTGGACAGCAATATCAAAGCCAAAGTGTATTTTATTCCCCATGTAAACCATTTTCATCTGTTCAGTTTTTCTTTTTATATTAAAAACTCATTTAATTCTCATTCATCAAAAATTGAAAGACAAAGTCTTTTTTTTTTCTATATAAATTTTCGACCTTTGAACACAAACTTGAAGTTCAAGTTGTTACTTACTACTTTGTGATCTTAACAATTGCCTATATATTTACAACATTACAAGGATAATTACTTTCCAGCTGTTCCATTAATGTAAATACAAATCATATTATAACAGTAATGAGCCTTTTTCTAGCTGTATGTGAAGGTCATATTTTATTATGGTATCAGATGTTTTTCATTATTTAAAAGGTCAAATTTTCATTTGACAGTTTATTAGAAACATCATAGATCTTTTATTTGTCTTAAAACAACATTTTAAATCAACATTATTGAAACCATTGGGGTTCTTTAAAAGCAGTAGCAGGCTTGCGATAAACTGTTTCTTTATTGATTTTATATAATACTTTTATTTGATTTTGAACCTATATTATGTATTTTGTATCTTTTGAACTGACTGTACCAAGTCAGGACCATTGCTGTTTTTTAAATTCAATGTCCATTCATTATCCTATTTGTCTACTTTTCTTGGAATATTGAGATTAATGTAACCTTTATTTATTCATAAAGCAATGCTTCAAGGACATTCAATGTTTTGATTTTCAAAAAGAGGATATAATTTAGCTTTTAGAATGCTGCCTCATGTACACCTTTTCAACATTAATTTGCAACACATCTAATTAATTCTCTGTATTTTGCTTTAAGCTTCTTAATATCTTTATCTAAAGTCTACTGCAATTTTGTGTGCATACTTTTGCTGAAGCTTGTTTTAAATTCACTGCCCTTTTTCGCTATTCAATCTGTGCTGACTATATGCAAGTCCTTAATAATTTAACAATATTGCATCAGTTTATAAGTATGAAAATCTAACATTGAATGGATAAATCAAACTAAGCTTTTACCCCATTAATCACCTGTAAAAATTTTTGTGTCTCTTGTTGATCCATGTGAAAGTTGAGAATGTTTTTGTATTTCCCACACATGACTTGATCTGCGGCATCGTTAGCCATCCTCGTAGAAAACACAAATATCTGGCTCTGTTGTTGTAAGAACTGATTTTCCGATGGCATAGAATGAGCAGCTGATGAACTATTTGACATGACAGTTTTACTCGTGGTTGACACAGAAACGCCCGGTGGAGACGAAACGATTGACTGTTGAGATGAGGTGGGCGGTTGTTGCATGCTCTGAGAGGATGGAATATTGTCATTTTGGAGGGAACCAGCACTTTTATCTGAAATCACTGAAATAGAAAATAACAATTTTAACATGTTGTCTGTTTTTGTCATGTTGGTGTTAAATCGATTTGTCTCTGCCCTTTCGGACTTTTAACATTCGGATACCCCATTGGTACCTCTGCTTCCTTAATGTCAGGAGATATTGTTGAAGGATGATTTTTGTATGGTCATACCATAATGTATATGTGTATAAAGTTCCATAATGCTTCATGGAAGAGTACCTAAAACATGTAGGTAACATCCACTGTTCTGCAATCATTGAACCATGAAACAGAAGTTGATTTGTTTGTATCCTGATGCATGTATGTGTAAAGTTTCATGATGATATCATACTTCAAATAAAAGCAACTTGAACCTGAAGACACTTCCCTTTTTCTGCTTTCATTAAACCATGAACTTGATGAGAAAAGTAAAATTTTATGTTGATTTTGATATGTTCATATCTTGATATATATGTGTATTAAGGTTCATAATGATACCATACTATCTTCATGGAAACATCACTGAAACCTGAAGGTAAAGCTAAGTATAGCAAGTTAGAACTCCCTTATTGTGTTAATTTTGGTAAAAGCCTAGCAGTGTATGCCCTTCTTCTTTTCTAGGCATAAAATAATCCACACTCCTAAAATATATCTATCCATACCCTGTCCATTGTTTTCTGTTTTGACATTAGCACTCATTTCTCCTTTCTGGTTATTGTTATCTGAAAAGACAAATTGAAAAGCAAATCATTTCCACTGGCCACGCATAACTTTATAATAAACATTTAAAACATAGAGAACATTTGAGATTTGTAAACATTGTACATTTTGTACAATGGAATGGTTATTCAATTTTATAAGCAAAAACACAGATGAAAGTACATGTATTAACAGAAAGATAGAGAGCTTAATCAGTTTATTATACCCCTTTCATGTAAAGTTTCATAAAAAAATCCACCAAGCAGAATGGGAAGAGTTGCCCAATGAAATAAATACTAGTAGTACATTTTAATTTGTGTTTAGCATATCACTACATATTTATCTTTTGTCATCATTGGCTTTATTAATATTTTTCAGATAGTCATTATGTACTGATACTTTTAGACACTTAGCATATGATCTTCAACAAATAGGAGCCTCTAGAAACATAAAGAGGAGGATAGGTGGTCAGACCAATGGACATACAGACAGACAGACTTATATTACACTTTACCTTTGGTTAAAGGCTTTTAAAATATAATCTATGAATGCAAACAAGCCATTGTAAAATTTCAAACTTTGAAATATAATTCATGAAATTAGCAAGTAAAGCTATCTGGCAGTAATAACTTTCTGATCATTTTGTGATATAGTTCTTTTATATATTTAGGGATGAGAGATTTTTATCCACAGCATTAGAAGCAGATCTTAAAGACCTGAAGCCATGTGTGGGCAATGAATATACAAGTTTTCTCCAAGATTATTGAATTTTCTTGATTTCACTTTATATTCACAACTTTTTTAATTTTCCAATAGGAAAAAATATGACAAACTTGTTGACAAAAGGGCTTAAAGATAGGTCTTTTACATAAAATTCTATTGAACTACCGGGTAATGCAGACTTCAAAGCAGGGACTTTGTTTCTCACAAACATTAAAAGGATATATATCAAAAAAATAAAAGTGGTTAGGTGCCTTATACAAAAGTAAGAACTTCTCATTCTGTAACGTTCTGATTACATGTGTACATGATTTGCTCCTTGTATTTCGTTGAAGGCCATTCTATTACTTTACGACTAACAAAACAACAATAAAAGTGGTTGTGAGCCTTGGACAAAACTAAGAACTGTTCATTCTGTAACGTTCTGATTACATGCTATGCTCCTTGTATTTCTTTGAAGGCAATTCTATTACTTTACGACAAACAAAACGATGAAAAACAAAAATAAAAGTGGAGTTTCTTTGCTGCATTGTTTAAAATGTGAATTACGTGATTTTGTGTTATACATATCTATTTTAAAAATCCCTTTCTTTCCTATTTGTACCTATCTGAATAACATGCACCTTTTGCTTAGAAAAAAACAGAAATAACAACCGTGAGGATGTAAATTACTGAAAAATTGTCAACGTAAATAAACAATTAAAATGAGAAATGTGACAGCCTGATGTTCACTTCTAATAAAGCCTTCCCAGAGTAATCAAACAACGCAATACATTTGATCTAAGACGCTATTTTTTCCGAAGGTTATTAGCAGACATTTATGATGTCACTTTAGTCTTAAAATGCTTCAGATTGACAGATCCTTTAGAAATTTCTTAAAATATGTTTTCCAATAACAAACTTTACAAAACAAGAGTTAACACTAAAGTATGTCTCGCCTGCCGGCACCATCAGAAACAATTATTCTTTCTTACTTCCACTATATTTTGAATTTACATGGATTTTCAGTTTCTGAGATCAAAAGATGTTTATAGAACTTAAACATTGCAAATATATGCAATAAAAATAATCAAAGTCACTCAACCTGAAAATCAAGGTCAAGGTCAAAAGATGAGGATGTAACTGTGCTAAGCTACTACTGGGGCATATGCATACCAAGTTTCATCAACCTAGGACCTATAGTTCTTGAGATATGGAGGTGCTCGCAAAACTTTTCCATTGCTATTATTATATGTATTGAAAATTGTCAAAGTCACTCAACCGAAAAATCAAGGCCAAGGTCAAAAGATGAGGATGTAACTGTGCTAAGCTACTACTGGGGCATATGCATACCAAGTTTCATCAACCTAGGACCTATAGTTCTTGAGATATGGAGGTGCTCACAAAACTTTTCCATTGCTATTACATGTATATGTATTGAAAATTGTCAAAGTCACTCAACCTGAAAATCAAGGTCAAGGTCAAAAGATGAGGATGTAACTGTGCTAAGCTACTACTGGGGCATATGCATACCAAGTTTCATCAACCTAGGACCTAAAGTTCTTGAGATATGGAGGTGCTCGCAAAACTTTTCCATTGTTATTATATGTATTGAAAATTGTCAAAGTCACTCAACCAGAAAATCAAGGTCAAGGTCAAAAGATGGGGATGCAACTGCGCTAAGCTACTACTGGGGGATATGCATACCAAGTTTCATCAACCCAGGACCTATAGTTCTTGAGATATGGAGGTGCTCATAAAACTTTTCCAAAAAGTTAACGCCGCCGTCGCCGCCGCCGCCGGTAAAGTAACACCTATGTCCCGCTCTGCTTCGCAGGCGAGACAAAAATTAACAATTACGTTCTCAAGATAGACTCTGTGTAGGTGAGCTGAAATGAATTTAACACTCCCATATATTTTAATTATCAGAAGACGGCTTATACAATGGGATTCCTGAAATCTAATTTGTAAAAGGTTTTGTATTCAGATGATGAATATTCTTTACTAAAGTACAGATGATTTTTTTTCCCCTTAAAAGACTGATAGCTTTTTATGTAAGTGGATTGGCCATTGTAGATTGGCATGCGACATAATGTATACCACTGGAAGGTTATGAAACATAAAAAATTTCTAATTCAATATCACAGAAAAAAAAAGCTATAAAATTTGTTAAATAGGAAGATGATTTTATAAGAATGTCTGGACATAAACCAAAACATCTCATGCTAAAACGGTATAAATTCCACAACTTCTGGTTACATCAATTAATCAAAAGGTTATAATATCATCCCGATATTAATGTGATCTGAATAATGTTTGATTTAACTCTATAGCCACACAAGGCAGATGTAGGAAAAAACGTTTTTTTCATTATTGATTTTTTTCGCCCTGCTATATTTGGTATTTAATGAAGCTCTCGCCAAAGAAAGATAATGTCAATTTCATTTATATTTATCAAGAAAAACCTGAAAAAGTCAGCGCCAATTAAAACAAAGAATATATGGTAGGTGGCAGCACTGCATGATGGTTTTGACAATTAAGTCTTGATTATAGCTCCAGACCATCTTTATTTAGAAAATTATTGTTTTCCTTAAAACCTATTTAAGGAGTAATAATGCTTGGAAGTGAAAACTCACAATCAATAATGGTATCATACATAGATATAATATAGCTTTAATTTGAAGCTTGGAGGTTTATTTTCTTATGGTTTCAAATTGTGAAATGTTTCATTGACGGGGAAGACTAATAGCTAATTATACTTTTAAAATCTCTAACAAAAAACAATTTTCTTGATTATAAGCATGAAAATCTTTTTAAAACATAGCATTTATATGAACTTTAAACCTTGTTAGGGTAAAAACAAATTTAATTTCATTTCTTTAGAAATGGTAAGAAAAAAATATTTTCTTAAATGACTAAAAATCTTTGAGATGCTACTCAAAATAACTTACGCAAAAATACTGACTTCAATTAACCACCCTTATATTGAAGTATATATTGCAGCCATTAATTGTAGATAATCTCAAAACCTACCCATAATTTTATACCCTTCCAAAAACAGTCTGTTTATTGCAGTGCATCATATAATGTTCAATTTGGTGCCCCATTTTATCATGCAATAAGATTTGTGTTATGAACCTTTTTTTTAAATGTGACAGAAACCAAATAATTTCCCTTTGGATGCCCTATGTTTACCCTTAGCAACAATGACAAACAGTACCTGTTTCACCATTAGTTAATTTGTTGCTGGGAGGCCCTGAGAAATTTTTCTGATCGGTTATATTTTCTTCCTTGATTTCTTCCTTTATATCTGTAGTAACTTCAGTCTTTACAGTGGTACCGTTCATTTTCTCTGGCTCGGGTAACATTTTCTACACACAGCTACTTTCTATGCAAGTTCATTGGTTTATTTTCTGTTTTTTCAACCTGAAAAGATATGACACATGGCAGTTAACGTGTCTATTGACATCCTAATTCGGACCAAAAATAAAATGTTTTAATGATGTCTTGTAGCATTTTTGAATGTTACTGTTTTATAGGTTGACTGTTCAGGAGTGCTCAGTGTGATTAAAATAGACATAGCTATAGACATAAATAAAGAAGGAAGGTGTCTATGGGACATGGATGCCCCCGGCCCCCAGCTGGCCCCAAACAGGAAGTAGAAGTCAGGTCTGAAAGTCACCTAGGACATACAGTTTGTCATACTGATCCATCCTACCAAGTTTCAAATCATTCTCATGTACAGTTTCTAAGAAAAGCTTGACAGAAATTTTCACATAATTTTTCATCTCAACCCAGTCCCAAACAGGAAGTAGAAGCCCAACAGGTCTGAAAGCCCTTTGCGACATACAGTTTGTCATACTGAACCATCCTACGAAGTTTATCATCCTCATGTACAGTTTCTGGGAAAAGCTTGACAGATATTTTCATCTCGACCCAGTCGCAAACAGGAAGTAGAAGTACAACAGGTCTGAAAGCCCTTTGGGACATACAGTTTGTTTACGAAGTTTCATAACATCCTCATGTTTGGTTTCTGAGAAAAGTTTGACGGAAATTCGTACGGATGGACATGAATAAAACTTAATGCCCCCGGACATGTTGTCGCAGGGGCATAAAAAGAGCTGTGACCAATGTTACCGAGGACTCATATTTGACTCAGGAAAAACTGAAGTCCAATATCCATCTTGAATTATATTCAAGAGCATTGTAATCTCTCCATGCATATCTTCATATTTTTCAATTAAGTTTCATCAATGGTTAAGACAGTTATTACAAGTAATGTTGCAAAATGCGGGTAGATTTGCTCCACTTTTGAGGCTGTGACATAGGGATGAAGATGAAGGCATGCATATGTACTACATTTCTTTATCTTTTTATCAATGATGTCAGATAACTATACTTAGTTAAAATGTAGCCCCTTGAATTATTAAAAAAAAATGACACTTTTAAGCTTTACACAAATAAATCCAAATTTTGTACAAACAGAATAATTTTTCCCTACAATACAATAAGACAGGATATGATTGACCTACAAATCACTTTGCCATATCGCATAATTGTTACTAAAACCCAAACTTACATTAGTGATCATTACACATGTATAATCTATTGTTATATCATGCATGTATAAAGAATTTCTTGTCAATTTACAAGCAATAAATCAAATGATTTTTCTCTAGTTATTTTTTCACATCATGTTGCACAGCTGTTACTAATATAAGCCAATTTGTCATAAAATTCATATGTTCATTGTTCAATAAAACACAATAAAATCACTATTAGGTATCTATGGTTATAATTATGAACTTTTAAAATAACAAGGGGTTGCACTAAGTGGTGCTACGGATATCCCAACACGACCACTTGAAAAACAGGAAGTGGATGTCTGACTGACCTGGAAAGTTGAGGCACATTACAACTTTCTGTATGAAAGGTGTGTGCCAAATTTGAAATCAATTCCTTCAGTAGAAACCAAGAAATCTTTTATGAAAAATTGTCTATTTTTTAACCTTTAATTGTTTAAGTCAGCTCAAAAAACAGGAATTAGATGTGTGTAACTGACTTGGAAAGAGGAGGCACAGTACAACTCATTATTCTTAAGCTGTGTACCAAAATTTGGAATCAATCTCTACAGTAGAAACTGAGAAATCTATTACGAAAACAGACAGACAGACAAGGTGTAGCCCCTCTCTAATGAGTGGGGGTATTATATTGAGATTATACATTTGTTCTCTGGTAACCGTAATGGAACAGCATGTACATAATATCTACCACAATTACCGGGGAATTGATCTGGACCATTGTGTAATTTACCAATTATAGAAACTTGCAACACAAAACTTGAAGAATTAATATCTTTTTTTAAGAGCACTCCTTCCTTATATTACATTAAGTACTTTATATGCACCTGAAACAAGAATATGTCCAAAAGACATAATGCCCCATCTTGCAACATTTTTTTTTTCCACAATCACTAAAGCATCAACATGGTTGCTATTAAGGCACTTGTCAGTCAGAAGCAATGGACTTTAACTTAACCATTCTTCAATAAGTGGTCATTCATGCGGAAAATATAGGTCAATGCCAGCATCCAAAGCATGCATTGTTCTAAGCATCACTAGGTGCACCGACCATACCAATATAGTTGATACATGTGGCACATGTCAGTAAAAAGGAATGGACTATAACAATTCTTCTATAAGTGGTCATTCATGCGGAAAATATAGGTCACAGCCAGCATCCAAAGCATACATTGTGCTTTAATAGCATCACTAGGTGCACATACCATAACAATATAGAAGATGTGGCACATGTCAGTAAGTTGGAATGGACTTTAACTACTCTTCTTTAAGAGGCCATCCATGCGGAAAATATATCCAGCATCCGAAGCATGGATTGTGCTAAGCATCATTAAGTGCACCTACCATACCAATATGGTTGCTATGGCACTTTTCAGTTAGTAGGAATGGACTTTAACCATTCTTCTATAAGTGGTGATTCACACTGCAAATATAGGTCACAGCCAGCATCCGAAGCATGCATTGTGCTTAGCATCACTAGATGCACCTACCATACCAATATGGTTGATATAGCACTTGTCTGTAAGTGGGAATGGACTTTAACCCTTATTCTGTAAGTGGTCATTCATGCGGTAAATAAAGGTCACAGCCAGCATCCGAAGCATGCATTGTGCTTAGCATCACTAGATGCACCTACCATACCCATATGTTTGATGTAGCACTTGTCTGTAAGTGGGATTGGACTTTAACCATTTTTCTGTAAGTGGTCATTCATGCGGAAAATATAGGTCACATCCAGCATCCAAAGCATGCATTGTGCTTAGCATCACTAGATGCATCTACAATACCAATATGATTGATGTGGCATTTGTCAGGAAGTGGAAATATGGGGATTTGGGACAGACAGGCGAGCGGACAGATGAGTGGACAAACAGACCCGAACACTATATGCCCCTCTACTTTTGTAGATGGGGCATAAAAACAAATATTGGCGTCAAAACTGATCTTCATACTATTTTGGAGTTATTTTTAGTTAAGAACCTACACTTTATACACTTGCTGGCTCCCAGTATTGTGAGTAAGTACAGTCAAGGAAATTAGGATTATTTGGGGCAGGACATTCAGTCCCATCCTTGGTCAAGATTCACAGGACCAAAAGAAAATATAGAGGTCCAATAACACAATTTATTGTTTAAAAACTGCTAATTTCTATCAGACATTTGGACCTGAGAAAGGCACAAAAACACCAGACCGAATGAGTTTTTACTGGCCTCGGGCTGTCGGTCCTGTGCTAATTTCCATGACTGTAAGTAGGAGAGTAAGGCCTACTGCAACAAACTTTTACATCTCCTTTTGGGCATTTAATGCCTTACTCTCCTACTTACTTACAATACTGGGAGCCAGCAAAGATGCTTCCCATTCTATTTTGGAATTTAAACTTAAGTCTAATCATCTTATCACAATGATATCAAAGTCAAAGGCCCTAAATCAGGCATGTTTTCAATTTCATTTTTCAGATAAGACTTTTGTGGCTAATTAGTGCAGAATTATTGCTTGTTACGAAACAAGGTTTTCTGCAATGTTGCAACAACGTCATATTGTGACGCTCAAATTAATTTCAACAGATTTTCGCCATTTTCTGCTAAGTTTTTTGTGAAAATGACATTGGCACCAGCATGGATATAACAACACAGGTTCATGACTTTGAAGATTATTATCTTGATGTCAACTAGAATATTGACAACTGCAGGAAAGGTCCCATTGGCAAAAGATCAAAGTTTTTCCCAAATATTTAAAGGATTTTCATGAAAGTATACCATGTGATGCCTCAAATAGAACTCAATATTATAAGTGTATAAAATTTAAAATCTGTATTCCTTTGTAGGTTTTAAGTTTTAGCGTTAAAAAAAATGTTGACAGAACATGCAGAAAGAGTGACAAAGTATAAAGTATATAGGGCTCCCAAATGGTTGGCCCTAATAACCTTTGAAACCTGCCTAAACTGAAGCACAAAAAACAAAAAGACTGTCTTAATTGAACTGGTTTTAAGTTCTATAAAAAAAAATTAACCTGTAATAAGCAAACACATGTCCACACAGAAAATTGTTTAGGGGTTCCAAATCGGTTAGCTTTAAACATGTTTCACTGTTATTTTTATCTGATAGAAAAGGAAAATTATAAGCAGTTTTCAAGTCTTTTAAATGCACTTATGTATAATTACTCAGTACCAACATGTCCAAGCAGTCATCGAAATTAGGATTTGAAATTTACAGGACCGAATCCATTATTTTGAAATATTTTATTAAGATTGTGTTACAAAAGTTGCAAAAATTCACAGGACTGAACAAATATTTACAGGTCATGGGCAGTCTGTCCTGTGCTTATTTCGAAGAACGTCAAAGTTAGATGTTTGACATTACAATCTGATAGTTTCTAAGTCATGTTGGTGCAGCAAATATGAAAAATGCTGTGTCCTTTTTTTTTATTCCTTAAGACGGCAAGACCCTTATTATTACATTTTCTTTGTGAAAATAGACATGTACATATGTTATAGCTATAACAAAACATACCATTTTATTTTCTTGTAAAAAGTTGATGATTTCTTTTCATTTGTATGACCTGAAAAAAACAAGGCAAAAATGTCATTTATTTGTTACATTTTAAACATGCAGACAGTGCAATGTATATTTGTCAAGTGTTTTTGAAAACAGATATTCCCCAGGTGATCCCTCAAGAAATTATTGTGTCAGCTTATTCTTACATTTCACCTGCCTGAGCCACCAATGACAATTTTTAATCAATTATAGAAACTTAAAGCATTTTTACTTCTGTTCAGATTCATTACGTAGATGAGCAACAGATGTAAATTCGAATCCCAAAAAATGGGACCCCTTGATGCATAAGCACCAAATTATAAGGGCAGTGATTATTAGTTGGCATGCTAAGAAAACTGTTACATTAACTTCTTCGTAGCCCTGGTTTTCATTTTATGAGCTCTGGCAATGTTCTCCTATTGGCCAATACACAAAGAAATTTGGCATTCAGGCAAGCAAAAATTGACATTAAGCAAGTGAGTTGCTCAAAGAACAACCTTACATGTTCATGCTGTACTTGTTGAAGGACTTGCGTTTTTCTTTCTTTTAGCAAAGAAAAACTATAATTCTCTTGTCTGACTGAACATTGCTTTTGAAATGCCTTTAGGACTGTATTTCACGACTCAGTTAAATGTTATGTAATCATCTGGGTTTTTTTTTCCTTTATATGTTTGTTATATCATTGTTTACCATTAAATACATGCATATAATTAAATTTATGCAAGTAAGTTATTCTTTTACAAGAATATGTCCAAAAGACATAAAGCCCCATCTTGCAACATTTGGGAAGGAAAGAGAAAGAGAGACGGACGGGCAGACGGACAAATTGACCAAACACTAAATGCCCCCTACTTTCATAGATGAGGGATAAAAAGTATATGTAGTGACTTAAAGGTTAGGAGAAAGGAGCCGGGTATGAACCCACTGCTGATCCAACTCATATCATAACATATTCCGACCTTAACAAATCTATTTCAAATTGATTAAATTTTCAAATCAAAAATAGTACAAAATCATTAGACACCAGGTTAAATTACACAATTTAAAATATGATGTCTTGCCTTTCACATTATCCAATCCATAAAATGATAGTTTTTAAAAAAATTGATGCTGGATTAATCAACCGATTGCCATACCAACTAGACATTAAGCCCCAGAAGACTATAGACCAACGTAACAATTAATTCTTCAGATAGCCCATTACACCTCCATTCAAACATAGGTTTAAAATGCCTTTCAATAAAATGCCGTTTTCAACGTTGTGATAAAGTAATTTCCTGCCACAGAACGATTCTTTACAAAACAGTTAATGCTATAATTGTCCTTCGATACCTTTCATCAAGCCGATCACACAAGCAGAACTGTTTTACAGAATTGAACGACAAAACGTAATATTTGTCCTTTTCTCCTACGGGGAGATACAAATGTCTCTACTTGCTCATGCATGTAAACACTAATCACAAACCAGGGAGGAAATTCCTAGACCAAGCAAATGGTTTTAATCATGATTACCAGATATCATCTTCATCTTGATCATTAAAATTTAATCACCCTAGCGATTCGACAATCATATCCCGGATCATTCAAAAGAATAAAAGACAATTTAATTTCTCATCCCTTTTCAGCAATAGGAAATGGTTATCTGGCATGATGTCGAGCGATGCTATTACATGCCTTTACCCTGTTAAAATAAATAATTCATCAACGTTGATCCAATAATCAGCTGATACTTAACGTACCCTCAAGCTCAATTAATAAACCATAGAATAACATGGCGAAAAAATTAACAAAAAACACCGGCAAGGCCATGGTTAATGATCAGTTTACAGGCAAATAAGCCTTAAGGATGATTCCGCTTTACAAGTAATCTCTTAATCAATCAGATCATCTAAGACGACTATCTCTCTTACCTTTTGTTTAATAAGTCAGCGGAGAAATCACTCCTAGAGCCCTGACGAGTATCGGTTTAATTCCATATGAGGAATAGTCAATTGACATTTGGTCTTATGTTTTTAACGTGTGTATTATCAACAAAAGCAGTGGGACGAACGTTGACTTTTGTTTAATAGAAGAATCAATAGGAAGGGATAATATTCTGTAGCTGTTGATCATTTTCATGTATACCATCATTGAGTCAATATCAATACAAGGGGAGGCCATCCAAACCATAACAATGAAAATTAATCAACTGAAAAAACTAATTAATTTTTATGACCTTTTTAAAAAAAAGAAATCTTATATGGAATTATAAAAACAAAGGTCAGATGGTCCATATGCCAGACAGCTGTATAACACTGAAAATGATCCATCTGACATGCTTATTCAAAATTCATCTTCCAATAAGGACGATCAATCAATATATCATTAATGCTCCTTAGAAACAGGAAGTTGATGTCCAACTATCATGTATCTAGTTTTAATAAGCACTTCATTTGAACATAATTAAACTGCATAAATGCAAATTCTTAGTAAATACATTCTCTGTAGATCAATGTACAGTAGAATACCATGTTAACTGTGTCCATCATTTTGAATGTTTACAATAGTTTATCAAATGCTATCAGAAATTTTTAATAGATCAGTGCATGGCAGAAATTATAAGAACGCTATTTTTTTAAAGAAAATGTACATGAATTGGTTGTATGAGTGAAGAAGACACCAATATATTTTTGATGAGTGGTGTTATTTTAACCAAAATACTATTGCCTATTACAAAATTAGTTAAAGTGTTTGATAAAATTGGTGTTCCTGTGGTTTGTTGGGAAAAAGGACTCCAGCATCCTTTAATTTCCATAAGCTAAACATACCTGTTTACATTTCTTTTTGTTCTTTTTAGATCGATGTAAAAATTCAGCCATCTTCATCTTCCTGTAGTGCTTTCATCTGCAAAAAATAAGACACAATACTATTATCATTAAAAGAGCTAGTGTAAAAAGTAAATTCTCCAAGCCTTGCAATTGTCAAGGGAGATAAAAACCTCCATTGACCAATTTTTAATTCTCTCTCCATCATTTAGAAGGACGATCTACAGAAATATTGGCACAAGGGACAACAAAATGACTGTCTTATGTATGGAAAGAGCAACATCCGCACTCATGCACATAAATTACCCATTTTGTAGAGTTCAATCAGAATAGACCCATCATAGGAGCTTTTGTATCTACAAAACCTATGTTGTACAAACAAGCATAAGGGTTTCACTTGTTTTCTTATCCAATTTCACAAGAACTGATTCTAAGTCTCCTGTCCCTTGAGTGGGAAAAATCTAAGTCTTCTTAAACAGGAAGTAGATGAGCGCCCCACCATATGGAACCCGTATCTGAAGCTGCATACCAAAATATTGAAAGCCTATGATTACGTTCTGAGAAAACTATTACAAAAAAAAGTGTGACAGATGGGCAGACATCAGCATTTCAATGTCCCACCTCTGCGTTGAGGCAGGGGACCAAAAAAAAATAGTTTAAACAAACATTATAAAAAATCATCTAATTGGTTAAAGTTTCATTTTGTATCAGTGTGCAGAAGTTGCATATAATTGATGTAAATTCAAAACAATCCTTTTTCTTTGTACAAGTTTGACAGTGTTGGCTTGTCATGTATTATGTGTTTTGAATTTTCAGCTTTCAAACTCCTGAATCGATACATCTTTGCTTCTTAAGTATAATAGTTTATCAAAAATTATGTCTTTAAATTTTAATTTATTCTCATCCCCTTTAAAAATTCACCTATAATGATCTAAATTCAAACAAATAGACAGTGTTAAGATGAAAGTTGACTCATATTCAAACTTTACAAGTTCTTTGTTAGATGTTAAATACATAATACATTATATTTGCGGGTTTTTAAAAATCATATGTGAAATCTGATCTTATGAACAAGAAAAGTTTTCCGTCTATTGTAGGCGACATATGAAGAGGGACTTTTTTCCGCTCTGATGATATTATTTGGTTAAACCTGCTGAGAGTAGCTGTTCCCCTAACATGTAAAATATCATGTTTCAAGAAGTATATGCATGTTGTTATTTTGCACTTTTTATAAGCATCAAAATCAAATTGATAATATAGGTGTGTACAATATTATATACATCATGTACATTGTACATGAATAAGTAAATATGGCAAAGTTCAAAATGAGAGTAATGTTGCCATGCTTAAAGGATGCTCAAAAAACAATAATACAAGAGTCAACACAAAGTATGTCTCGCCTGCCGGCACCATCATAAAATAATTCTTTCTTACTTCGACTATATTTTGAATTTAGAAGGATTTTGAGTTTGTGGGATCAAAATGTGTTTATAGAACTTAAACATAGATAATATATGCAATTAAAATTATAAAGTCACTCAACCAGAAAATCAAGGTCAAGGTCAAAAGATGGGGATGCAACTGTACTAAGCTACTACTTGGGCATATGCACATACCAAGTTTTATTAACCTAGGACCTATAGTTCTTAAGAAATTGAGGTGCTGATAAAACCTTACCCAAAAAGTTAACACCTATAGTATAGTATAGTAACACTAACGTACCACTATGTTTTGCAGGCGAGACAAAAAATGGAAGAAGCAACAACCACTTCATGTACAATTCAAATGAAGTTTGTCAAAGGTCAGAATCTGTAATGAATGCTAAAAAGATTTTTGCTCGTCACATTTTTTTTAAATACACTTCATTTCTCATAAAAAATATGGGAATGAATTTCAAGCATACCCTTTCATCTGATTTTCAGACCAGGTTCCTGGAAATCTTTCAACCCCCTCTTTTACCAGTCAGTCAAGTGGCCATGAGTTTTAAATTCTGAGAGTGCAGGTGACACCATATAGTTGAAACTTATTTATTTATCCTGGACTGCGAAACAAGCTTAAATGCTTAAGTGAATCCACATCCCTCTCAAGTTTACAGTTTGCTAGAGTGGCCTTTGTAATGACTCTAAACAGGGTCTTTAATGAGCATAGGGTATTGCTTACTCTTCCAGAACACCTGAATTAATTCTTGTTACGACTTGAGTTTGCATAGCTGATTGCTATTCAGTTGTTTTTGTATTTTTTGTGTTTTTGTTTTGTCTGTTTCTTTGTGCTGTTCTCGGTGGTGTTAACTGGTTTCTTGGTTGTCCTTTAATTTCAAACTTGTGACATTTTGATAACTCATTGATACCCCTGCTCCTTCCATGCACAGGACAACAAGTTTTCATCCCTCCCAAAGGACTAGCATCATTCCTAGAGACCAAAAAGTGTCAAGATAGTGGGTTTACATGTAACCTTATAAGTAAAAACAAAATCATGCATACAATATCCTTCAGTTTAAGTTTCGTCAAATCCCATCAAATACATGTAGTTATTGTGCTTGCCTCTATGTGGACAAATGGATGGGAATATTTTTATATGCCCCCTCTCCTTCATAATCTTAAAGAGAAAAAGAATGCAAGTTTGGAAAACATAACTGTTTAGACAGGCAATTTGGTGTTTTTTTTCCGTCTTAACGCAGGAAAAACATTGAAACTTTCAATGGCCAATTAGTACTGACAAAGAAGAACACTAAGTTGCCCTTTCTAATCAATCAGGTTTTAAACAAGGGCAGTCAATCATTCCAATACACAAATTTGTCTTCATAAGTCCTATCTTGTCACAGGTAAAAATTAAATGACAAATGTTAAATGATTTTATGGACCAAGGTTACAAATTTCTTCATAAGATGCCTAAGGCTTATTTTGCATTGCTAAACAAACGAGGAAAACAGAGTACTTGATTTTAACAGGTGTTGAAATTGTCATTATCTTAATTATGATTTAAAGGATGTCCTTTAACAAGTTGTACAAGCATACAGATGATCAGCTAATAAGGAAATACGGCAATTAAGGCCTCAATTGCATATACTTCATGTATTTATCTTAAAACAATACATGTACCATTCATTATCTTTCATCTTTTGTTCATTGGTAAATCCAAGTATTTTTTTTCAGTGACAACGTACCTATGACATCACCAAATAATGCAAGTTGTGTCTGATTTTTTTTATTTTTTGGACAGGAGTTATTCCCCTTTACAGCTTATTACCTTGTTAATAAACTAAACTTTAATCTATGTCCTTAATCTAGAGCAAACATACAATGGCTATAAAAATTTGAAAATCTCAATCTTTCCCCTGATAAAAGATTACTAATCCCAAGTTAATATTGTCTGTATTGATTTTTAAGCTGCTAGATGAAAATGAGAATTGTCATGTGGTTGGCCATCTTCTAAGAAAGTCTATAGTCAATGGATAAGGCTAAATAGCTTCCTCTAAACATTACATCACATGCATATAAACTTAATGACCCTGTGATTTGATTGAGATGATCAGATTGGTTTGATGTGGGCAAATAATATTTTATTCCATGTGTTAATAAATACTTGATTTCATATACTCCTACATACATGTATTACCTCTTTTTTAATGATACTTTATCAGTTTGGAGACTACTACTAAGTACACTAATATCTACCTTGATTAGACATACAAGATTTTTAGCACTTAGAAGTCCAATTGCAAGCAGGGTAGGAAATTCACTGAAAAGGTTACAAGCCCTGAATTGAAATTCTACCTGTTTTTCACTATAAATCCAATCAAATTTTTATCAATTTTAGCCAGCCCTGCCAAAAAGTTGCCAGTCTCAGGCTGGTGGTTAGGCTAGTATTACTAACTCTGGCCCAAGTTAGAAGTAACATATAGAACAAGAGGCTCCCAAGAGCCTGAATCGCTCACCTGAACTACACAGATACATATATTTGTAGATATTATTGTGCTTAACCATATGCGATTTAAATTTATGAAATATCTTGGTTAGTTTTCAAGATATTGGGCTTAATAAGTGCAACAGGTAGATCTTAATATGCTGATCACTTTTGATTCTTGCACAATTTTGATATCTGAAACCAAATTTGAGTTATTAGCAAAAAAAATAAATTTGCCCCTGTGTTCTATTTTTAGCCATGGTGGCCATGTTTTTTTACAAATCAAAATATGAACGATAGAGTTGTAGCATATAAGCTATCAAACAGTGTGCCATGTTAAGATGCAGTTGGTCTTACCGTTTCAGACAAGTCAGGGGAAAAGTAATGAACAATGGTAAATATTGACGCTTTAAGGGCCATAACTCCTAAAAGAAATGGTTCTACAGCTTTGACCTAAATACATGAAATATAGATCTTGATGTGCTTAATCATATGCAATTTGAATTTATGAAATATCTTGTATAGTTTTCAAGATATAGGGCTAAATAAGTGCAAAATTTAAAAAAAAACCCAGAAAAAGGGCAATAACTCCTATGTCGTTTGTTGGATCTTCTTGAAAATTTCAGAGCAGGTAGATCTTAAGATGCTTATCACTTTTGTCTCCCATCAGAATTTTGATATCTGTTAACGTTTTTGAGTTATTTGCAAAAAACTGTTATTTGACCCCTATGTACTATTTTAAGCCATGGAGGCCATATTTTTTGACGAATCGAAAACCCGAACGATTGAATTGTAGCATTAATGCTATTAAACAACTGTGCCAAGTTTGGTTGAAGTTGGATATATGGTGCCAGACAAGTTAATCTTTGAAATTCAGGGTAAAAGTAATGAAAAATGGTAAATTTTGACGCTTTAAGGGCCATAACTCCTAAAAGAAATGGTTCTACAGCTTTGACCTAATTACATGAAATGTAGATCTTGATGTGCTTAATCATATTCAATTTGAATTTTTAAAATATCTTGTATAATTTTCAAGATATAGGGCTAAATAAGTGCAAAATTTTGAAAAAATCCAGAAAAAGGGCAATAACTCCTACATCCGTTGTTGGATCTTCTTGAAAATTTCTGGGCAGGTAGATCTTGAGGCGCTGATCACTTTTACCCTATGCCAGAATTTTGATATCTGTTACCGTTTTTGAGTTATTTGCAAAAAACTACAATTTACCCCTATGTTCTATTTTTAGCCATGGCGGCCATGTTTTTCAACGAATCAAAAATCCCCACGCTAGTTTTATACTACCTATGCTAATTAACAACTGTGCCAAATTTAAAAGCCATTGGACTTATGGTGTTAGAGGAGTTAACGTTTGAAAAATGTTAACGACGACGGACGACGGACGACGACGGACGCCAAGTGATGGCAATAGCTCACATGGACCTTCGGTCCAGGTGAGCTAAAAAGTTCTTATTAATTCATTGAATTTCCTTGGAATGAAAAGCATACATTTTCTATATGAGGAAAAAATGAAAATAAAACATACAAGTACATGTACGAGGAAGCAGTTTTAAAGAACCATAAACAATTTTTACTTATTCATAGACTTTCTGACTTTTCTGTCCATTCATATTTCAAGTACACATGGAAATAGTAGAGGGACACTGACTCACAATTTATCATTTCACCCTATGATATCACTGATATTTCATATTGTCATTCAATAGATAAGCCTAACATTTACCCTAAATAGGAAGCTGGCATCACAACTATATCAGATTTCAAACCTGATTCATTTGTGGTTTTTAGGAAAACATTTCTATCAATTACCAGGTCAAATCATTTTCAATTGTTTCATTTCAGGAAAATAAATTTTAATTATTCAAATGTATACTATAAATTTTAACATTAAACAACTTAATATTTTTACATATGAAGATGGCATTCAGTAAATGTACTGTGTACAGACTCTGAAAGCTGAAAAGTGCATTCAATAAAAATTTATACATAACAGTTTGATAAAATTTCCAGTGAAGGAGTTGGGGTTACAGGGGGCCTTAGCCAATCTTTTTGAAAAAAAAAGAATAATTTTATAGGAATTTACTGAATTGGATTGTATCAGAGTCCCTCTTTAGCCCATTCTAAGGAAATTGTCTGGATCTGCAGTTTATTTAAATGTTTAAGAAGAAAACTATATTTGCATATACCTACATGTACATATTACATGTGGCTACAATAATACATGGCATGCATGCAATATTATTCCGTATTGGCACCTTATACCAGTATTTCAAGTGCAAGTCTCAAATTTAGTTCAAGTCTTTCTAATTTTCATCCAACACAACACAACAAGCATTTATATTTAGTTCTTTAAAATTTTGACAGCTGGTTGAAAAAGCCTCTGATTCAATCCTGGATTATTGCCGAAATGCTGCAGTGTTAAGAATTTTAAAAATAAATGTTCCATTTATTCATCATAATTTCAGAAGTTGATAATTTGTTACTTAATAAATTTCTACTCTTCAGAAATTCTTCCCTCTATTACCCCTGCTTTTAGAAGGAATTTATTGGCAGACCAACATTAAGGAAAAAATACAGTAATTTATAAAATGTTAAAATGCTGTAGAAACCCCCTTTTTGATACCCATCCTGTTGTATAGATGCCAGAGGTAGAGACTTAGTTTTTGACGATCATCACCTATATCTCTGCTTATTGGAAAACATGTTACTAATATATTGAGTAATTAATTATATATGTTGAAGAATGTCAAGGCTAGATAATCATGTATGCATATGAAATAATGCTTGGCAAAGTTTTTTCCCCATTTCTTTTCTCTTCAACTGTTCTCTGACATTGTTAGAATTATATCATGAACAAAACACTTGACAAAAATTAAATGAAGTACAGAATAACCAGTAAACTGGAGAGCACTAATTATCTGCAGGACATTATACATGTATGTTCACATTTTCATAACAGGCATTACAGCAAATTTGAGTCACTGGCAATAGATAATTTTAAGACAATAAAGATTAGGCTCTAGGACATGTTACCCTATCTCGCAATAACAACCATGTTCTTTTTGCCACATTTTATACTTGATGTTAGACTAGAGTATAATTTTTATAATGCACCACAATGCATACATGTATGTGCATAAAGTTTCATGATAATAGCTTACATTCTTCGTAGTAAAGCAACTTTTAAAGACCTGATCCATATGCTATGGTAAACTGATTTGGGACAGATATATGAACAACAGACAAACTGACTGGCATGACCACTATGCCCCTCTACTCACAGTTGAAGGGGGGATTCTCTATTTTGGTACTTCATCTTTAATGTGTTGCTCCTTTTTCCTTAAAATGACCAGTTAAGTCATGCAGAGTATTTATTATTTGACAAACAGACTGAAATCAATGAAATTCCTGATCTTTTTCCTTTATTTCTATATGAATGCAACATCCTTCATCAAAAGTTCAAGAGTTAAGGTATACTGCATCATAAAACATAGGCCAATACAAGGGCCAAGGCCCAATTGTATCCAAAACAAATTTCATGGAATGTAGAATAAAACACTGAAGCATCGTAAGTGGTCCCCCCTCTATCAGACCTGTCAAGTTTCACCCAAGTTGTGTGAAACTCCTACATCTACTCCCAAATTTGGCAGCAAATTTCTTTCATTATTAAATGTTTTCCTTTGATCTTTCAAGTTTTTGGCAAATCTCATGTGAAGGGCTCATCAAAACTTGACATCCCTACTATATGGTCAGTAAGGGTTCCCCACTATACAATTATCTGAATTGGCCACTGTAGAACTATTTAGAAACTGCATGTCATTCTAAAATTTACAATGGACTTATAACTTTATAGGTATACACCTATATTTTCCTGTAAACAAGTTTTCATATATAATACAAGATATTGTAAATCTTTTTTATGGGTTTAATAAAATCTTGTTTATTATGCAGTCAGTTGAAGACACTCTACATAATGGAAAAAACCCTATAATTTTATAATCACAATGACATTCTAACATTGACAACACCAAACAGATCAAGAGTCCTAGAGATTATGATCTGCATCTTTGAAGTGCTTTCAAGGGTCATCCAAATCCATTGATTGCATTGCAATCTGAACACAATCCATTGTTAAGCAGTTGAAAAGATCTCAAAACCTTTATCACCTATCTTATTGAATAAACTAATTATTGCACGAATACTATGCATTTAAGAAATTACATACAATTAGCAACACCCAAAACAAAAATGTTATTGCAACATCTTTTGCTGTCAAGAAAATATTTAATGCTTAAGATTATCCATTTCTAGCATAAGGCTTGTGGTGAAATTTGATTTTATGAAAAATGAACACAAAATCTTGTTACTAAAAGTTATAATAACTTCTTTAGACTAGTCTTTCTAAAGAATGATGACAAAAGTTGGTAAAATACCACCTAATCCTAAATCTGTGAACTTTGTGATGCAGCTGACTATAATGTTGATAATGTTTGTATGTCCTCCTAATAAACAAACATGTTTACAGTCCGAAAACCGGTGGTATTTAAACAATAGAATGTGAGCTCTTCATCGGAAAAGATAGGAAAGTCAATTCGAATGTTTATCCTGGTTGTCAAGTGAATCAAAAGTTCTTTTTAGTTCAAAATTTCTTCCAATTTTAAGTTATGCTGATAAAATAAACTTTTTTGAATTAAAAAGAGTTTTTAAAAGTAACAGATTGCATTTTAATGCATGTTATTATGTGGATATTTATGAAATGCATACGGTGCAAACTGAAATGGATCGCACAACTTTAACTTTTATATAAAAAATTGAAAAAAATCACGCTATTTGTTTAAATGTATATCTTCCCATCTGCAAATTTTCAGACATGTACTGCAAGAGGTAAAGCCAAAATAAAATTAAGAAAAAGACCTATTTTTCTAGTCCGTCTTGACAACCTTCTTTTTAAAAGTACACGATTTACCTGTTGAATTCGATTATGTCATAGAACATGTTTACCTTTTTGACCGGTATCCGTAAATTGGGATCAACAGTATGTGAATTTGCATTGTATTGGAGTAAATGTCCAATTCAATATTCAGTCATCCGTTTTAAAAATAGGAATGCCTCCCATTTATCATGTTTATAATTTATTAAAGATAGAACTTGGTTGTGTCCCTTGAAAGTTTTTCATAGTTACACATTGAATTCAAATGGATCGTTATATGATAACAGTAAAATATAATTTTCAAACTAATATCTGTCGAAAGAAAAGGTAATAACCTAACTTTCCCACAAGTTTCGAAAATGTACTGCAGGTATTACGCCTTGTGTGATTTTTTAAAGGTTGAGTTGCCATTTTAATTTTTTCCAACGGCCAATAAGTTTCACTCGATTTGTTAAAATATGCACTTTTGTTGACCTTATAAACAACTGTTTACGCAACAGAAAAGATTCGTTAATAACATAACATGTCCAACGTATATGATAGTAGTCAAATCCATGCGTAATAAATGAAAATTGAAGATTGTTTATATGCCGTCGCCATCGTTGTTGTCATCGTTAAAAATTTAAAAACACATTAGCTGTTTTCTGCAGGGGAGATAATTGAATACCACTAGATATTAGACTGTTTATAACATATTTAAACATGCCAATAAGCCAAACAGCAAAATGCTAAGATATTAGAAAATGAAAAGATAAGATGCATAAAAACTTTACCATAGGATGAAGTTAAATGTATAAACATATCATTTGGACCTTTAGTCTCAGTCTGTCTGATGGTAACAGAGTTGTACAATGTAGACAAATTTGTACTTTAAACCAGAGCTGACAATTGCCAATAGGTCCATTCTGTGTCCAAGCCTTGTAATCATGTAAACAATTATAGGTTCAAAAACAATCAAAATGGTAAAAACATGTCATATTTATGCATAAAGAAGTACATGTATAAGTGAAGATTAACATGTTAACAATTGAGCGCACACACTTTTCTTAATCTTTTAGATTATCCTACAACATGTATGAAGTTTGATATGAAATACAGTACAAAGTAGTCGTTTTAATTAATCTGTAATAGTATAAGATTAATCAAAGTTAAAACACATTAAACAACTTTGAATAATCTTCTTTAATCAAAATTAAAAGAAGTCAAACTTTTAACAGGAACAATATCCAGTATTCACACCAAGATATGAATATGTAATCCTCTACATGTGCACATGTCTAGATCATCATCCTAAAGCACTGCAACCAACCTCACTGAAGAAACCCCTGCTTCATTAATATTGAACTCTATAATGTATGGTCTCATCGTACGATGCTAGTCCTTCAGGAGGGACAAAAAAAGGTCATGTGTTGAAGGCAAGCAATACCCAAAGCACATTTAAAAAAAAATCCTTGGAAGAGATTGATATATATATAAGAGTAGGCTCGGCTCAGTGGGAGCCGCTACAAAAGCCACACTGGCAAACTGGAGAGGAAATAACATAATCATCAATCTTGTTTCCTGATAAATCCAGGATAAATAAATAATATCCCAAACCCAATTATCTCCACTGAATGATAGCACAAATGTATAAAGTAGTCCTTAAAAATAGCATTTACATGTACAAGACATCCATCCCTTTTTTTTATACATTTCTGATTCACTGAAAAGCATTATGGTTATATGTGCCTGTCCTAAGCCAGGAAACTTTGCCAAAGCCTTTGTTTGTCCTTGTCATTCTATGTTAACTGTTTTATGTCAAGAATTGAGTCTTTCGTTGATGATTTAGGGATTGGTTTTGATACTTTTGTATTGTATTATAAGTCTTGGGCCAATGCAAGACGGTAAGCAGTGACCTATGGTCATGTTGAAGACTGCTTGCTGTTTTCCGTTGTGATTTTTTGAATTGCTGTTTGTTTATGTTTGTTGTGTCGCGTACACTTATTCCACATCTCAATATCGTATGGTACTCACTTTAAATCCTTCACATTTTGGAAATGCTTACCTTGATAATTTGTGTAACTGTAACCAAGGTTATATGTTGACCATCACATCAATTTACAAAATTAACAATAGTTCCAACAGTTCAAGATGAACATTAATCCATCTGACACTATAATTCTGAAGAAAAAAATGAAATCATAATATATGAATCAAATTATGTACATGTACATGTAGTATTGCTGTTCATGTAAAATGTTATCATGGTTATTGAGCAAAATTGTGCACATGACAACAAGTCACACATTAGAAAAGGGTAAGAAATAGGGTTTTTAAAGTTAATATCTTTTTTTTTAGTCAGCAACAAATAAAAGTCAGCCTTTTTGAACAATTGTTTCGATTATCTCTGATGAGTTTTAATCAAACAAGAAGCACAAGCAATAAAATTTGAAATTGTCTACCCAAATTTTGTAGCAACTTTTTTTTTCAAAGAAGATATAAAATAAACTGTATATGAATTAGTTACAATTATCTATAAACATATGTATAATAACAAAGAAATTAAACATTCATGCATAATTTATTAAACACGTTAAAATGAAACAAAGTGATCAATGTATGTTTTATATTGGAGTACACATGCTTGGACAATAATGTAATTTCATATTTTTGTGTTTTACAAATAAGTTATGATTGCTGAGCGACAATATAAATTGTCTATATGTATACCGCTACTCAAAAACTCATAAATCACTGAACTGATATTACAATTTGTACAGCAGTGACACCTTTACATATATATTGTGTAATTCTCCCTTACACTAGTTCAAAACAGGATATTTTTTCTTTCTGTCAAAATTTACATGTACCAAACTAAATTCCTGACATATTTGAAAATAGTCTCTATGCTTTTAGTGTAGATAGCTGTCCCTTTGACCTAGAAATCGGGTCACCAGCATTTTCTGTAACATTCCAATTTAATGATTTGCCTGATAAGATGTGGTATAATCTCTTTGTTAAAAAGTTTGAAAATTTGATTTAAATTTCTGAATATCACCTCAGTGTGAACATATTTTTGGGTACTTGATCAGAAGATTTTTAAATGCACAACTATACATATACTTTTTGCAAGATGACTAATGGATCTGAAATTTCAAACACTTTCTTTTCTTTAAGTTTATTATATATTTTTAACTTTTAACAAAAAAATAAGTTGTTGTCATGTCAAGTCTGATAAATGGAGAATTGAATTTATGGACATTTACATCTTAAATTGAAACAAAACACTTCATTTCTAATAGTATTATAAAATGTACTTATGATTTAGAACATAAGATAGTAAATGTATTTGCAAACTTGTTTTAACATTATTTTTTACCCTGCACTTGTGAGCTTTTCAAACATATGTACAAATTTGAAATTTTTTGGGAATATTACTAAATTCATGCAAGGCCAAAGGGTTGCCCCAAACATTTGCAGCTAAAAAGATTCCTATTTATTATAAAAGAAAATTAAATTTTCATAAAAAGTCCAGCAATTAAAACATCCTAAGTTAAATAAAACAAGCATTCTGAGAGTATTGGAAAACAATACATATTCCCCTACCGACCTCATATTTCAGTCACTGTTAAAGATTTGTCAAACAAATGAAAACCAAAACTTGATCAGTTCATTATCTACAAGGGATAAAATAAAAGTGCAGAAAATAAAATTTCAGTGGATTTTCAACATTCAAAGGGCCATAACTCCTGTAAAAATTTGGGGACCCGCACGAAATTCAATCTTGATCTGTAACTCATCATGGTTAACTCACATACCAAAAATCAGTTCATTATCTATAAGCGTTTAGAAAACTAGATAATGTGTCTATGAGCCACAGGATGGCCCTCCCGTTCTTGAAATATCATTGACCCTCAATGTGTATTACCTGGGATATGGACCTTTAACAAGAAATTGATCAAAAGTTTTCATGTGTAAAATATAGGTCGCTGTGACCTTATTTCTGATGGGTGGTGCCATGTACCAAGACTCATCGAGAAGTGAAATATTATTGACCCCTAACATGTAGTATTCAAGATATGGACCTTAACCAAGAACTTAACCAAAGTCATTCATGCGTAAAATATAGGTCACAGTGACCTCATTTCTAGTGGATGGTGTCACTTTACCCAAGACACATCTAGTGGTGAAATATTATTGACCCCCAACATCTAGTATCCAAGTTATGGACCTTAACCAAGAACTTAACCGAAGTCGTTCATGCATAAAATATAGATCACAGTGACCTAATTTTTATTGGGTGGTGTCATGTTACCCAAGACACATCTAGTGGTGAAATACCATTGACCATCAACATGTAGTATCTGAGAAATGGACCTTAACCAAGAACTTAACCAAGTTCATTCATGCGTAAAATATAGGTCACAGTGATCTAATTTCTAGTGGGTGGTGTCACCTTACCTAAGACACATCTAGTAGTGAAATATCAGTGACCCCCAACATCTAGTATCCAATATATGGACCTTAACCAAGAACTTAACCAAAGTCATTCATGCATAAATTATAGGTCACAGTCACCTCATTTCTAGTGGATGGTGTCACCTTACCCAAGACACATCTAGTGGTGAAATATCATTGACCCCCAACATCTAGTATCCAAGTTATGGACCTTAACCAAGAACTTAACCGAAGTCGTTCATGCATAAAATATAGGTCACAGTGACCTAATTTCTAGTGGGTGGTGTAGCCCTACCCAAGACCCATCTGGTGGTGAAATATCATTAACCCCCAACATCTAGTATCCAAGTAATGGACCTTAACCAAGAACTAAACCAAAGTGTTACGGACGGACGTACGGACGTACGGACGGACGGACGGACGGACGGACGGACAAGGGTAAAACTATATGTCCGATCCACATACGTGGTCGGGCCATAAAAAAGCGGAAAACTTAAATTTCAGAATTTTTTCAACGTTCAAAGGGCCATAACTCCTGTAAAAATTTGTCGACCGGCACAAAACTTAAACTTGATCTGTAACAGTGTAACTCACATACCAAAAGTAAGTTCATTATCTATAAGCAAGTAGAAAAAAAGTGCGGAAAACTGAAATTTCAGTGAATTTTCAACGTTCAAAGGGCCATACACCCGTAAAAATATGTGGAACGGCATGAAACTTAAACTTGATCTGTAACTCATCATGGTGAACTTACATACCAAAATCAGTTCATTATCTAAAAGCATTTAGAAAAAAGTGCAGAAAACTGAAATTTCAGTGAATTTTCAACGTTCAAAGGGCCATAACTCCTGCAAAATTTGTGGACCGGCATAAAGCTCAAATTTGGTCTGTAACTCATCATGGTAATTTACTCACATACCAAAAATCAGTTCATTATCTATAAGGGTTTAGAAAAAAGTTCGGAAAACTCAGGCATGACAGACAGACAGACAGAGCACAAACCTATAGTCCCCTTCGGCTTCGCCGGTAGGGGACTAATTACTATGCATTGTATATCTAAGGCCTCCCCCCCAAAAAAAAATATGTGTGTTTCCAGTTACTCGACCCTGTTTAATGCCTACCCAAACATTTTTATTGCCATTTTTGCTTCAGCACCTTTTAAACTTCAATGCCACTCACAATTTACTCAAGGTAAAAAAAATAAAAAATAAATCTACCTACCTATTTTTTTCAGACATGTAATAGGAAACACAAAATATTTTTTTGTTTGGCCTAATTTTTATAAAAATGCAATCGGAGTGTCTGCTGCCCTTTTGAAAGATGATTTTGTTCATGCATAGAAGATCAGTGAAGATAAAGGACAAGATATGATAAGTGCTAAATTTGGCTCCCTAACTTACACAATGTACCATTTTACATATAATTGAACTGAGGTTAAACTATTCTAGATCAGTTCTTAAGTGATCAAGGTATAGTAAAATAACATTAATTTTAACTATATCTTGTTTATAATGTGCATCATCAAATTATGTGAAAATGACTTTTTTGTGAAAAAGTGTAAAAATCATGCAAATTTTGAGTAGTTTTTAGCAAATTTAACTATGAGCCACACGGAGTACCACAAAGATATTTTTGTGGTTTGTTTCTATATAAAAAATTATCACTTTAACAAATTATTGTAGTGGTGCCCTGTGTGGCTCATACATGTAGTTAAATAATTTAAATTTGCCAAAAACCACTCAGAATTTGCAGGTTTTTCACAGTTTTTCAACAAATTACAATTTTTAAGCCACTTTATGTTATTACATAAACATGATAATGGATGACTTTAAACAAAATAATGCTGATATAGTAAAGTTTAACTACTTTAAAGTATTTATCACATACTTTTATCTCATTTTAATAATTTCAGAATTTGGGGGCAAAATTGGACCCTTATCATACCTTGTCCTTTTAACAAGGAATACTAAGGACTAGCTCACAAAAGGATACCTCTGTTTCATATTGGACTCTATTACATGTATTAACACCCCCCCCCCAAAAAAAAAACGGAAGTCAAATTATCTTTCATAAATGATATTCAATTTCTTCATGCAAATCTCTAAATGATGTTTTCCTTTATGCAAAGTTTCATTTAAATCCATTAAGTGGTTTAGAAAAAGTAGCCCTTACATGTATATTTGTAAAGTCATACATGTATTAAATGTATATACCCTGAATTATATCTGAGAGCAAAGAAATTTCTTCATACAAATCTCCATATATGGTGTACTTGCTTCATGTTAAGTTTCATTAAAACCCATCAAATGGTTAAGGAGGAGTTGAGCTTACGATATATGTGGACAGACAGAATGATTCCTAAATACCCCCAAATAAAGTTTAGGGGTATAATAAAGCTGCTCTTAGCAAGGTTATTCAGTGCAAAAATTATTTCTACAATTAGTTTTTTTTAATTCCTGAAAATTTGTAGGTAATCAAATATTAAAGAAGCCTTTAATTATATCTTAATAAAGACAGCTCACATGTTCCATACACGGGCACATGTATACAACAAATAAATAAATTAATTTTTTCATCCTTCCAATATATCATGTTTCTTAAAGCAGATCCTTTCCCTGGTCTCAATAAAACCGTATTAATATACACTTTATACTGCATGGATTGAGGTTTCTCTAATTACGGAACAATAATAATAGATCATCAAATTGATTTTCTCGACAACCTACAAATTAACGATTCAGGTGTATATCACCTTTCTCAATATTATCTTGCCATCAGAAATTAGAGATTAACAAAAGGTATAACTACACACAGTCAGATAGTGATAAGGTTTACAGGTCCTCATCTAAAATTCATTGTGATTATTTGTTTACATGTGTAAATAACACATTAACGTCCATACAATTATACTTAACAGGTAGTTTCAAACAACTTCTATAGGACACCAAAAGGACGCAGGTGACCCTGAGGTCGTTTGTCTTCATGTGATAAATCTATTAATACAAACTCAAATCTTAATTCAATAGACATGGCTGACAAAATCGTTTTAAAAAATAAACAAATTCAAAAACTTTTAAACACTGTTAGCAATAACTAATCCAAATACCTGATTAAATTTCTCCTACCGAAGTCAAGATGGTGTTTTCCTATTTTTATAATCGTTCACAAATCAACGTTAAAAATCCAGACCACAAGACAGTCACCACTTCCCCCTTTTGTTAAATACACAGGTAAAAGATTGAATGCTTGTCTTTTGTTAAAGCCAATACCTTTATAGGTACAAAACTTCAATATTATTTGTGCATTGATTTGGTCGTTTAAATGTACGCTGCTGAGAGCCCTGGTTGTGAATCAAATACCGCCGGGTGAAAAGAATTGGGAGAAAACCATATTGTTATTCAAATAACAGCAAGGTTTATGATCACATCTATGTGATATTAAGTCAACACTAATTAACAATGGAACTGTTTACTATGTTTCACTTTGAGATTTAATGATGTTTCCAAAATCTCAATTACTTAAAAGGATTAGATAATAATTTAATGGCTAAAGAAATTTTAATTTCCAATTTCTAAATATGTCCTTTGACGGCTTTGAAAATTGTATGAAATTTTAAATTTTGTTATGGCAAAAGTATTGTACATGTACATGCATGTTTTATCATATTTTGTTATTGATAGGAATAATTTTCTTCCAGTATGAAAGAAAATTATTTCTTTTGTAAAAATAGTCCCATTGCAGGAGGAGTGCAGGGACCCTTTAGTTATCAGCTTTTATTCTAAAATATTGACAACAACTGAAATTTTCCTTGCAATAGAAATTATGATAATATGTGTCCATAGGACACAGATGCCCCAAATTTGAACTCAAAAAAGAAACTAGAAGTTCAACAGGACGGAAAGTTGCTTAGGACATAGCTTTTCATTCAAACTTCACAATAAATCTCACATCCTTTTTATTTTCACATACAGTGTCTGAGATAACCTTGACAGAAATTTTCACAAAAATTTTCATATCAACCCATTCCAAAACAGGAAATGGAAGTCAAGAACATGTAAGTCGGAAAGTGACACATTTCAAAACCTTCTCATATATGTTTTCTAGAAAAAGCTTGATGGAGATCGTACAGATGAACAGACAGACAGGAGCAAAACTTGTCACAGGGGCATGTAAAACTTATTAAATGTACCTAACCTTTCCAAAAAAAAAAAGTAACTATCTGTCTGTTTGCTTGGAACAAATTTAAGGCCATTATGAAACATAGGTAATCTATCGATTACGAAGCTAACCTCATTTCACATTATTGTCACTAAGTGGGAATCAACTTAAACTTTTCAAAATTTCAAATGCTCAATCAATGCAAAAAAAGTCACAGCCATCATCTGAAGCATGCATCTTGCTACGCAACTCTAGGTGCATCTTACAATTCCTCTTTAGATGATGTGGTACTTGTCAGTAAGCAGGTATAGACTCTAACCTTTCTCCTGTAAGTGGTCATTCATTTGAACAATATAGGTGAACCATGCATTGTGCTTACAATGTAGCATCACTAGGTGCACCTACCATACCAATATCATTGATGTGACACTTGTCAGTAAGCGGGAATGGACTTAAACCATTCTTCTGTAAGTGGTCATCCATGCAGAAAATATAGGTCACAGCCAGCATTTGAACCATGCATTGTGCTTAGCATCACTAGGTGCACCTACCATATCAATATCATTGATGTGGCACCTGTCAGCAAGTGAGAATGGACTTGAACCATTCTTCTGTAAGTGGTCATCCACGCAGAAAATTCATGTCACAGTCAGCATTTGAACCATGAATTGTGCTTTACATTACTAGGTGCACCTACAATGTACCATACCAATATCATTGATGTGACATTTGTCAGTAAGGGGAAATGGACTTTAACCATTCTCCTGTACAAAATGTAAGTGGTCATCCATGCGTAAAATATAGGTCACAGCCAGCATCTGAACCATGCATTGTGGTTAAGATCACTAGGTGCACCTACCATACCAATATCATTGATGTGACACTTGTTAGTAAGCAGGAATGGACTTTAACCATTCTTCTGTAAGTGGTCATCCATGCAGCCAGCATTTGAACCATGGATTGTGCTTAACATTACTAGGTGCACCTACCATATCAATATCATTGATGTGGCACTTGTCAGTAAGTAAGAATGGACTTTAACCATTCTTCACTTCTGCAAGTGGTCATCCATGCAGAAAATATAGGTCACAGCCAGTATCCGAAGCATGCATTATGCTTAGCATCACTACATGTAGGTGCACCTATCATACCAATATCATTGATGTGACACTTGTCAGTAAGTGTATATGGATCTTAACCCTTCTTCTGTTAGTGGGTGCCGACGCCAACAGCAACGCCAGGGGTATCACATAAGCCCCCCTCACTTTCATGAGGTGAGCTAAAAATATCCTAGATTCTCATCCTCTCCTGTTCTGATTTTTTCAGCCCCTCTAAAAAAAATCATTTTGAATTTTTTGGCAAATTTTGTTCATTTTTGGTCAATTTCCTTTAAAATAGCAGAATACTTTATCAAAATGGATAAAACATAAAATTCTATTTTGATTTTTTGGCAAATTTTGTTCACCATTTGGCAAAAAGTATATATTTATAAAAAAAGCTTAGAATTTCAATAAATACGGGTATGGTCAATTGTGACATCATTATTTATGTTATATTGAATGATAAATTTAAATTTTGTAAATTTTTTCAACTTCTAAAAATTTTGTATATTTTTTTTTCATTTTTAAAATCTGACATGAATTAAAAATTTACAAAATCATATGACCAATAAGGCTTGTAATGCCATTCCCATTGTAATGATAACAAACTTAACTTTACCTCATCAAGTATTACGCAAATAAAAACAGATTGTCATTCACTGTATGAAGACAATTTCAAGTTCCTACAGTATATTCTGCAACCATCATGTTACTGTACGCATGTAGTCAAACTATTACACTTTGCATCTTCTTGAAAGAACATCCATGTTATTGTCTTAAACTTTATGTGTAGGCAAACAATATCATACTAACAGAACGGTTAAGGTTGTACAAGTATACACGTCAAGTTAAAATAATGTAAATCTGAAATATTTGTGGTGTAAAATGTATTGTAGGAAGTGCTTACATTTTATCAAGTTCAATGAGGTTTGTTTTCTTCCTGTATCAAAATAATATCCTCTGTACATTCAGTTACAAATTCTGAAATGAAAAAAAAATGAGAACAATTATAAATTCTGAGTGCTGTAGGTGGACTTAAACAGACAAGCTTAGAACTGCTGCAGACCTTAGATACATTTGGTATAATTATTCATCACCTGGAAAAAAATAGAATTTTTTTGAAATAATTTAAGATGACAACAGAAAAAGAGGGACATATTGTTCCTGAACAATCATGTATATGGCCTTTGACCAGGAGAGCTAAATTAGGTCGTGCTGACCAAAACAAACTTAACCGAAGTAATTCAGAGCACAATAAGATATTCTGGTGTTCAAAATATTTAGGGTAGTAATCTTCAAGTATACTGAACATGCACAGGTTTATTTTGTACATTGCACATACATGTACAAAAGTATTACATGTACATTCACATTACACATATTTGAAATGGTTGAAAAAAAAACATTTTAAGGTTATTATAATAAAATATATTTTTTTAAGAACACCAAAACTTTTTTTGCCTGTTTTACAACATGCATAAAGGAATGATGTACAAATGTATCATAACAACATATATTAACTCGATCTCATTTATCTCACAAAACAATTATAACGATAGAAGACCCTTTGGGCAAATGTTAGACACCATTCCAGGTGATAAACTTATAAATGAACCTTTAATCAAATTTAATGATTTTAAGTCCTAATTCATGTGCAGGGGTATACATGGTATAAAACAGTTCAAACTGAAAAAAATGATTTTTATATGTAAATGTATTTAGAATATTCAAACACTTTTTTTCACAGGAAAAGTGAATAACAAGTTATTATTAGAAACTGGAATTATTTTGGAACTTGGAAAATTGAGTTAGAAACCTCTACTAAGTCATGCTCGCATGGCCAATATTATGGCTTTTGTTAGCATTATAGCAATTATTGTGTAAGCTATCTAATTAACCCTCTTAGCCATGCCGGCATGACTAACCCCCTTAGTACAAGGTAAGTCAGCTAAAAAGTTTTGAAATTAATTTTCCAAAGTTCAAAATAATTTCAGATTCAATAATAACTTGTTTGAATTCTATATACATGTACATGAAAAGATGTAAACAGAATATACAAGTTACATGTACTGGTAACTAGAATAGAAAGGACCCTTGGCCTGTTGACTAAAATATAGGACAGATTTTCATATAAATTTAATATTCAATTCTGCATTAGTACCTAATAAACCGTGTAAAATTTCATATATGTATTCCTTTTATTTCATAAGTTATAGCATTGAAATAAAAACTGTTGACAGGTGGACAAAGTGACAACTAAATTAGGTCTTCCAGATCCTCAATGTGGGGTCATAACTAGTCTGAAATTTTTGTAGAAAATTTGAAATATACATGTACAATGCCACTGTAGATGAATAATTAATGAACAAATTTAAAACATAACTTTATACTCAAGCAATTCTAAATTTTCATACATCTATATGCATGATACAATGTATGTGCAAATGGAAACTTGGGACTACAATTCAACTGTGTGTACATGTACATGTAAATACATGTATTTGTTCAAAGTTCATTGTACTGTACTGAACACTAGTAAAATGTACATGCTAAATGAACATGTCCAAAGAGGGTTTTCCATATTTTTGTGTGTGTAAATTTTACAAATATCAAAAGTAGACTTATAATTTCTTATGTATCAAGTCCCTTACACATAATTAAACTCAGAGATGCAGATAATATTTTTTTCCTGCCAGACAATGGGTCCTTCAAAATAATTTAGGTTTGTCGGACCTGAATACATTTTTTGTAATTTTTACCAGACCTACCAACTTTACCTAGTAATGATATGTCCAAAATCTTGCCAGACTTAGGTCCTGCAAAATGTCTTAATTTGCCAGTCCTTCTGAAATTTGCCCCCACAAATGACAGGTCCGGCACTTATCTGCATCACTGTTAAAACTCTTTTTTTTTATTTGTCCAATTTGGTCCCACTGGGGGCATACAACATGTAAGTCTGTAACAATCATGATTATTGAAACAAAGACAGACCAGAACTTTAGAGTTACAATAGAATAACAATATACATGTACTACAATTATGAAAAGTTACAAGGGTTCAAATTTATATGTGAGAGCAAAAGGTACAGGACTTTTTGAGTTTCTAGGAATAAAGTCCAAAGGATCTTTTTAAAAAGTTCTCAATAGGAGTAATTGTAGATACATGTATGCATATGCAGGTCCATTACTTTTGTAAAGCGATCTTTAAGGTCCTGATTCCAAAATTGAACATCCCGGATGTCAAACCAGTGCTAATTTGGACCACTGAGTTAGGAATACACAAAGTGATGTGATTTGTTTGTAATTATGTTTAAATTACAAGTACCAAAGCAAATAAATAAACAAAGTACATATTAATACATTTTTGCCCGTGTACATGTACTTTTGCAGAACATTAATAAGACAGACAGGCCCATTTACATGCAGATTGTTTACAAACAAACAGTTGACAGAACTTATAGATAATCATTTATGGTTCATATTACAATGTATAAATCTATCGATATATATCCAAACACAATCACCTGGAAGATTGCCAACAGGAAAATGAAATATTTTTTAATTCTAAAGAAAATCTGTTGTTATATATTTAAGTCAATAAAAGGTACTCTAAATCTAATTACTAAAGGAATCGTGATGTGTATTGTTTAGAGGTATTTATCTACTTTGAAATCGCCAACCGTAAACCCGTTCAATGTGCTGACGTAACGGACCTGTCTTAATCAGAAAATTGTACAAAAGATTAAAACCCTGCAACATTTAAATGAAACTACTATAATAATGAGTTGGCTTCTATTTGAAAGGGAGGACCAAAATCAATAATTTCAAACTTATTTCGATTTACTGAGCCATAGTTAAATGATGTCAGAGAAGACTATTGAAGGCTTTTATTGGTTTTGCCATTTTTAGTTTGATATTTGTTATTTTAAAGTTAAAAATAGACCTCAAAGATAATCAGTAAATTACTATCACAAAAGAATTAACACGTCTGAGTAATTACAATGTAGCTATGAGTGTTTCTTTGAAATTAAAAACATCCTCATGTACAAATGTACATGTAACTATAAAGTAATATACATGTTTAATACAGTAGTAAATTTTGAAGAAACAATATTACTGAAGTTAAAAAAGCTAACTGATTACAAGTACAAACTCATTGGCATGTTGTCTTTTCTTTGTTATCAACTTGATCAAGGACCGTACCCAGTGGCAATGTTAAACTGGAATAATGACAAAGCTAGGAAGAGCCATTTTACCCCAAAAATTGATGAATTTACATGTACCATGTTTACAAATTTCAATGAAGATATACATGTCATGCATGTAGTATGCAGAATCCCAAATGACACTGTGTAAAATTTCAGATCTATATACATGTATACCCACATTCAATAGTAAAAAAATCTGTCAAAGTCAAAAATGGCCGGATTTCGTTAAACAGGAAGTAGGTGAGCGACAGACCTGAAATCGTATCACACGTTATGGGACCCCACCCCGATGCTACATACCAAATATCAAGTGGCTGTGATTAGTAGTTGCTGAGAAAAGTGTTACGAAAAATTTTCCCCGCCCGCACGCCGCCCGCCGCCCACCGCCTGCCCGCTTCACCATTTTATAACCCGGATTTTTCACTCAGTGAAATCCGGCCAAAAATTCAGAATATACCCCTTTAGATATTGTTTTGATGCTTTTAATTTTTTTAATTATATTGTACATTAATGAATATTTTTAAGCAGACAGAAGCCAATTTAACCCTTTATACAAATACATGTACATTAGCCCACCTCACTACATGTATGTACATGTAAGGTGAGCTTCAAATAACAATACATGTACATTTTTACATCTTGTAGTTACAAGACCTAAGCACTAAAATTTCCACCAACAGAAGAATAACTAAGCCCCAGACAAAGTTTCAACATACACAGATACATTTGTACATTATGCATGTACATTTGTACATAAAAGGATTTGATGACCATCATCACCCTTTACCCTCAACATAAGCCTGCACATAAAAATTATTCATTACTATCACATGAAAATTGTGAAATACTGAGAAATTCAGTAAATATGCACAAGAACTGTCATATAAAGGCAATTTCAATTAAATTTACGTAAGACTTCTTTAACACTTATTCAATGTTAAGTATTTTTAACATTAATTTAGTGTTGAAACATACATGCATTAATTTTTCAGTTTCACAAAAGCAGTCAAAAAATGTTAGAAATTTTTACATGCAGACAAGATCAACTCTGTGACCTTATATACACAAGATGTTACATGTACATTAGGCCAAAAAAAATATATGTCTGTTTCTGGTTTCCCGACCGACCCTATTTTTTCGGCCGACCCTACATTATTTTTTTCAATTTAAAAAAAAAAAAAAAAAAAAAAATCATGTTTCGTTGTTTTCTGACGCTTCCCGTCGTTATTTAGAGAGACCTCTTCACTGTCGTTCGTTGTTTTTTTACGCTTCCCGTCGTTATTTAGAGAGACCTCTTCACTGTCAGTAAAACGTTTTTATTTTACATTTTTCTCTTTTCCCGTAATGCTTTTGCAAATTACATATATGTGTCCCTGCATTGGTACAAAATACATTCTAGTTGCATTTTTAAATTGTTGCTTTCTGCATTTTTTAGAAAGTTTTGTTAGTTCTTATATATTTAAATGTTTTTCATGTATATATATACATGTATATTATGTTTAATCTGTAGGGTTTCAGTTTGTCCAGAAATAAATGTATAAGGATAAATACATGGGGATATATTCTGACACCACTACCTGTTCATAAATGTATAAAATTTTAACTGATTTTTTTTCCAAGAACAGTTTTAATATTAAAAGCAAAATCACAAAAATGGTCCACCATCTATCAAAATTACAGGTGCCTTCCCAAATTTAACATTTCTTTCTGGAACAGTCTTCAAATCAGGACCTCTAATGTTTTGAAAATCTTTAATTGTAATCTAGCATACTCTAGCTCTAACCTGTTTATAAAACAATATATATAAAAAACATTGGATTACACACAATGTCAATTTAATATCAATTTTGATTAAAGAACAGTCATTCAAGTCTCAATTTATCTATTTTAAGTTGTTTTTATATTGACAATATAAAGTTTGTTGGATAGATGCCTTGGTTAGAATCAGCTATCTATTATAGATTGACTATGAACTGCTAGCATCACTATTTATGAAAACGAGGTAAGAACACATTTAAATAATATGAAAAATCAACACCCAAAAAAAATAAAATAAAATGAAATGCCTACCAACCTACCCTATTTTTGGAGAGGATGAAACCCTAAACAGACATATATTTTTTTTTGGCCTTACTTGACGGTCCACAAACAGATCATTTATGGCCATGAAGCATGGAAATATTCACACAAATTGGCCAACTATATATACATGTATCTTTATACGTTCCTGACTATGGTCAGTCCTCATACATTCCCTATTACACATGTAGACCTCACAACCCCAGTGGACGACAATCACCTTATTTAGCCACCTGGGAATGATCAATGGTAGGGTACACACCTTGGTCACTCTGTGGAATGAGTACTAACCTGATGTCAGGCTTCCAAGACCCTTAGTTGCCTTACATTAAGCAAGGCTCTTCTACAGGCTTTACATGTATATTCAAAAACCAGGCCCTGCATTGCAAATGGACTAGATAAATGTAAGAAGTTCCTCACTGCTGTAATCAATTGCATGCATGTTCTAAGCTTTAAAGTTACATACAATAGTCACCTTTTTAGGGCTTTGAAGAGAAATCCCAATAGTTACAGGCTTAATATTTTCATATGGTGCATATAAGGGAGGTAACTCTGTAGGAATTTTCAAAATGATTTTTAAGTTTAATTTTTTACATTTTTTAACTTTTCTCATCAAATTATTATGACGATTCCTTCGTAATATACATGAAAAATTATGCAACCACTCGAAATCACCAATAAATCGGTTTCAAACTAATCAGTTCCAGATTCAGACATTGACAATACATTGTTTTGAAATGACTTTTTGTTACAACACCACAAAACCAGGTCAAATTTATCGCCGATGTTATAATATCTTAAATCTTAGATATTCAGTCATGTACATTATTGTATTTTTTATATTGTGGGAATCAAACCTACCGCTTAAATGCTTTAAATCATCAAATTAATCTGTTTTCGTTTCGGTCTCTGAGTTCAATATCCATGCACATTTCTTGACCTCCATTTTGGAATAAGTTTTGATCACGTGACTAGGCTGTCAATTTTGATTGGCGACTACTCATAAATCGAATTTCGCGCAAAAAGAACAATAGTGCTACCTGGGCATCTTCCATACTTTCAATATAAACATGATAAAGGCGATAAATACAAATAATTTCAATTTGCAATTGAAATTGGGGTATTTTGGTATTTTGTATGACCTTGTATAGGATTAATTTTATAGATTATGTTTTCTAATTTATGTTAAATGAAAGAAGACTGGTCGAGATAAAACTGGGGGGGGGGGGGGGGGTTTGTAGGGCACTGGACAAAATCCACCTAGTCAATGTTTGATTGAAAGCGCACAGGAAAGTTGAGAATCGGATATTAGGTACATAAGGCAGATCCGTAGACGTATATTAGCTATAGTGGGGCAGATATGGTCGCGAATATCTTTAAAACCGGAAATCTGGTCGACATGAAACCGGATGGGTATTGTAAAACACTTATAACTCTACAAAATCCACCTAGTCAATCTTTGATTGAAAGTGCACAAGAAAGTTGAGAATCGGATATTAGGTACATAAGGCAGATCCGTAGACGTATATAGTGGGGAAGGTATGGGGGGGGGTAGGAGGGGGTATGATCCCGAAGTCCCGGAAAATAAAACAAGAAATCCCGGATTCCCGCGAAAATAAATGTATGATTCCCGCATCCCGAAAAATGAAAATGGCTAAATCCCGTTCCCGTTAAGGGTTTTCCCGAATTCCCGTTGAAATAAATGGGCTTTCCCGCTGTCCCGCAAAAGGTCCTACCGACCCTCAGGTATGGTCGCGAATAACTTTTAAACCGGAAGACCGGTCAAGATAAAACCGGGTGGGTTTTGTAGGGCACTTATAATTCTACAAAATCCTCTTAGTCAATGTTTGATTAAACTAACTTTTAAACTGGAAGAGCTTTCGAGATGAAACCAGTAGGATATTGTAGGGCACTTATAACTGTACAAAATCCAGCTAGTAAGTCTTTGATTGAAAGCTCACGGGAAAGTTGAGAATCGGATATTAGGTACATAAGGCAGATCCGAAGACGTATATTAGCTATAGTGGGGCAGATATGTTCGGGAATAACTTTTAAACCAGAAGACAGGTCGATAAAAAAACCGGATGGGTTTTGTAGGGCACTTATAAGTCTACAAAATCCAACTAGTCAATCTTTGATTGAAGCGCACAGGAAAGTTGAGAATCGGATATTAGGTACATAATTATAAGGAAGATCCGTAGACGTATATTAGCTATAGTTGGGCAGGTATCGTCGCGAATAACTTTTAAACCGAGCGACTGGTCGACATGAAACCGGTCGAGTTTTGTAGGGCACTTATAATTCTACAAAATCCAACTAGTCAATCTTTGATTGAAAGCGCACAGGAAAGTTGAGAATCGGATATTAGGTACAAAAGGCAGTTCCGTAGACGTATATAAGCTATAGTGGGGCAGATATGGTCGCGAATATCTTTAAAACCGGAAAACTGGTCGACATGAAACCGGATGGGTATTGTAAAGCACTTATAACTCTACAAAATCCACCTAGTCAATCTTTGATTGAAAGTGCACAAGAAAGTTGAGAATCGGATATTAGGTACATAAGGCAGATCCGTAGACGTATATAGTGGGGAAGGTATGGTCGCGAATAACTTTTAAACCGGAAGACCGGTCAAGATAAAACCGGGTGGGTTTTGTAGGCCACTTATAACTCTACAAATACATAGCTATATATTAGCTACAGTGGGGCAGGTATGGTCGCGAATGACTTTTAAACCGGAAGACCGGTCGAGATGAAACCCGGTGGGTTTTGTAAGGCACTTATATCTCTACAAAATCGACCTAGTCAATCTTTGATTGAAAGTGCACAGGAAAGATGAGAATCGGGTATTTGGTTCATAAGGCAGATTCATAGACTTATATTAGCTATAGTGGGGCAGGTACAATGTATGGTCTCAAATATCTTTTTAACCGGAAGACTGGCCGAAATGAAACAGTGTGGGTTTTGTAGGGCACTTTAAACTCTACAAAATCCACCTAGTCAATCTTTGATTAAAAGCGCACAGGAAAGTTGAGAATCAGATGTAAGGTACATAAGGCAGATCCGTAGACGTATATTAGCAATAGTTGGGCAGGTGTCGTCGCGAATAACTTTTAAACCGGGCGACTGGTCAAGATGAAACCGGTCGAGTTTTGTAGGGCAAAATCCAACTAGTCAATTTTTGATTGAAAGCGCACAGTAAAGTTGAGAATCGGATATTATATCAATATGTGGATCGTGTCTTTTTGGCATATATTCCATATTCTTTCGTTTTTAATATTATTTCAGAGTATGGCTTTAGTGCCGTGTGGAGGTCGTAGAAAGCTTCCCCGTGCTTCAGTTGTATGCTCTTATATATTTTCGAGTACTGGAATATGTGTTGGAAAGACACAGTTTACATATCTCCAAAATATGACAACGTTTGGCTGTTTCTTTAAAAATTGATAAATTTATCTGTTTGGTCATGTTGTAATATTTTTTGGCATTTTTTTGTAATCAAATCTAATATTCTACCGGTTTTCCAAGTTTTCTACTCCTAGCGTGTCTGATGAAGGTTAATCCAGAAAAGCGCTTAACACGCAGTGAAATTTTGCTTTTGTACATTTATTAAAATCATTTCAATATGTGGATCGTGTCTTTTTGGCACATATTCCATATTCTTTCGTTTTTAATATTAGGTGCATAAGGCAGTTCCGTAGACGTATATTAGCTATAGTTGGGCAGGTATGGTCACAAATAACTTTTAAACAGGAAAACCAGTTGAGATGAAACCGGATGGGTTTTGTAGGGCATTTATAAATCTACAAAATTCACTTAGTCAATCTTTGATTGAAAGCACACAGGAAAGTCGAGAATCGGATTTAAGGTTCATAAGGCAGATCCGAAGACGTATATTACCTATATAGTGGGTAAGGTATCGTCGAGAATAACTTTTAAACTGGAAGAGCTGTCGAGATGAAACCAGTAGGATATTGTAGGGCACTTATAACTGTACAAAATCCAGCTAGTAAGTCTTTGATTGAAAGCTCACGGGAAAGTTGAGAATCGGATATTAGGTACATAAGGCAGATCCGAAGACGTATATTAGCTATAGTGGGGCAGATATGGTCGCGAATATCTTTAAAACCGGAAAACTGGTCGACATGAAACCGGATGGGTTTTGTAGGGCACTTATAACTCCACAAAATCCACTTAGTCAATCTTAGTCAATATTTGAATGAAAGCTCACAGGAAAGTTGAGAATCGGATATTAGGTACATAAGGCAGATCCGAAGACGTTTATAGTGGGGCAGGTATGGTCGCGAATAACTTTTAAACCGGAAGACCGGTCAAAATAAAACCGGATCGGTTTTGTAGAGCACTTATAACTCTACAAATACAAAGCTATATGTTAGCTATAGTGGGGCAGGTATGGTCGCGAATGACTTTTAAACCGGAAGACTGGCCGAAATGAAACAGTGTGGGTTTTGTAGGGCACTTTAAACTCTACAAAATCCACCTAGTCAATCTTTGATTGAAAGCGCACAGGAAAGTTGAGAATCAGATTTAAGGTACATAAGGCAGATCCGTAGACGTATATTAGCTATAGTGGGGCAGATATGGTCGCGAATATCTTTAAAACCGGAAAACTGGTCGACATGAAACCGGATGGGTTTTGTAGGGCACTTATAACTCCACAAAATCCACTTAGTCAATTTTAGTCAATATTTGAATGAAAGCTCACAGGAAAGTTGAGAATCGGATATAAGGTACATTAGACAGATCCATAAACGCATATTGGCTATAGTGGGGCAGGTATGGACGCAAATTACTTTTTAACCAGAAGACCGGTCGAGATAAAACTGTGTTTTGTAGGGCACTTATAATTCTACAAAATCTTCTTAGTCCATGTATATTGAAAGCGCACAGGAAAATTTAGAATCGGATATTAGATACATAAGGCAGATCGGTTGACATATATTAGCAATAATGGGGCAGGTATGGTCGCAAATAACTTTTGAACCGGAAGAACGGTTGAGATGAAACCGGATTGGTTTTGTAGAGCACTTATAACTTATAACTCTACTAAATCCACTTAGTCAGTGTTTGATTGAAAGCGCACAGGAAAGTTGAGAATCGGATATTAGGTACATAAGGCAGCAGATCCGTAGACGAATACTAGCTATAGTGGGGCAGGTATGGTCGCCAATAACTTTTAAACCAGAAGACTGGTTGAGATGAAAATGGATGGGTTTTGTAGGGCATTTATAATTCTTCAAAATCCACCCAGTCAATCTTCGATTGAAAGCGCACAGGAAAGATGAGAATCGGATATTAGGTACATAAGGCAGATGCGTAGACGTAATTTAGCCATAGAGGGGCACGTATGGTCGCAAATAACTTTTAAACCAGAAGACCGATCGAGATGAAACAGGGCACTTATAACTCTACAAAATCCACCTAGTCAATCTTTGATTGAAAGCGCACAGAAAAGTTGTGAATCGGATATTAGATACATAAGGCAGATCCGTAGACGTATATTAGCTATAGTGGGGCAGGTACGGTCGCGAATAATTTTGAAACCGGAGGACTGGTTGAGATAAAACCTGTTGGGTTTTGTAGGGCACTTATAACTCTTTGGTATGTTTTACAAAAAAATAGTATTATATATATTTCATGTTATTCAATCTATATACGCACTAGCCTCAAAAATAAAATAAAGTATATAAGAAGTAAGACCCCCACCACGGGAGTTGAATAATTGTCACATTAATCTTTGCTATGCACCTACAATTACAACAAACCTCGCAATAAATTTTGCTACACCTGACGTGACGTGCGTATTGTATCTTTTTTTTTCAAGTTTCACCAGACCTGCTTCCTATAAACTATATAAAAAAAAAACAGCACACGAAGCACAACCCAAGAACAAGAACATTAAACAATTCAACCAAAAGTTGTCCAAATTATCAATTATGCCTGAGACCAACTTGGTCTTCGCCTGGACTGAGAAAATCAAAATTAAAATTTGATTTAATTATCTCAGGTCCTGGTTAGGAAGAATATTACAAATTCAACAATATCGAAATTTTCATGGAATTTTGCATAGTTTTGATGTGTCACGTCTTGAACACAACGTAATGTTGGGCGGATTAACCTCCAGGGAATGAAAACTCCACAAGCATGCAGAAATTGAAAAGACTTCAAATTGCACTCCTTTCAACTAAAGGTTGTCAAACCCATAATGACGGGTAATTGCCGATATGTCCGACTGTACCTAGAAGAAATATAGTTACATATACTCATAGACTTGCATAATACTCTTATATACGGTCAAGTAATCAGCATGCTCACAGACTTCATTTGATTTTTATTGTGTGTTTAGTTTTTGTGCTTTGTCTAGGAATATTGATAGGGGGAAGGTTGGGCCCAAAAAACTAGTTTAACTCCGCCACATATTACATGTGCCTGTCCTAAGCCAGGCATCTTTGACAAAGCTTTCGTTTGTACTTGTCTTTTTGATGTTTTCTGTTCCTTGTTTAAGAAGGGGTCTATCTGTGACTATTTCAGGGCTGGATTTGAATTATATGCATTTTATTTAGACCATGGGCCAATAGCAGAACCGCGAGCAGTGCCAAATGGCCTCGTTGAAGGCTGCTGGCGGTTGTCCATTGTGGTTTTTCTAAATTGCCCTTTAATTATGGGTATCGCGTACACTTATTCCACATCTTATTATTTTCTTTATTCAAGCTCTTCACTGTAATTAAAGTTGCAGATGGCATACAAAGCACTAGTAGATCATCTAACAAAAGGTTTCCAGGAACCTAAATCACTCACACGTGTTTGAATCCCAGTATTATGCAAATACCTAACAACTCCAGAAAAAAAAAATAGAACCTTCGTAGAGCTTAATTACTTGATGGTTTAAGAAACTAATATACTCTCTCAAAAAAGAAACGCAACATACAAAGATATTTAAAATACCATTAGAATAAAAACTACAAAATGTACTATATTTCATCCAAAAATGGTCGTACAAATGTGAAATTTTGCATGTTTATTGTGCACTGATCAATTAATCTTATGTGTGCCATTAACAAGATTCAAATTCACCAGCTAACGGAGGTGTGGCGCCAACTGTAGTAATACCGACTAAATCCTTGCATCACGACTTAACTCGTGTTCTCCCTTCTTCATGTAACTTTCAAAGCAATACAAACGAGACAAATGAAACAGCGTAAACCATGAACAACTGAGTGAATAGCATGGGTTGAAAATCCACCAAAGAATGCATGTGTCATTAAATTTTGTCAGTCCAACATTGGCTGCATGTGTTCAGAGCAATTGACTATCCATATTGTGCCTCTAAAGTACAGGGCTCAACCTGTTACGGTGGTATATCATGCTGCACCGTCGGCGAAGCTTCACACCTTGTACGCGAACGTAAGGTTTCTCCTACTCATCCCGGTAATAAAAAAGATTCCTTCTGAGTATGTATTTATCCCAACTAATTTTGGCAGATAAAAAATTGTGATTGCCAGAGTAAGCTTTAACCACAACAAAGCGAAACAACTCGATTCTGGATTTTCAAACATGAATATGTCAATACTACTTATAATCCAAGACAGTGGAACTACCAAGAACAAGGTACGGCAAGTAGTGTTTCAGCGTGCAGCAACACTATTGAACTCCCTACCAAGCCATGCATGATGTACTTCAACTTTTGGATGATTCTCAAAAGAAAATTATATTTATATGTACATTTCCCAAAGTGTTCCTTTAGCTCAACACTTTATAGCTGATTCTCGATCAGATCCACTGCTTATATTCATATGTTTTGTAAGACTTTTCAGGTAATTTGAAGTTTTGTTCTTCGCCTTCTATGGTGTACTTATGTGTTGTAACTGGCTTTCTATGTTTAAGTTTTGTGTTGTTTGTGCCTCTTTTTAATGTTTCTATGTTTTGTTTCCTGCTTTCTGTGTTTTTAATTTTTTGCCCTCTTTTCTAGAGACGATAATAAGATATGGGATAAGTGTACACGGCACACCAACATAAAGAAACGGCAATTTAACTTGAAAACAGCCAGCAGTCTTCAACATCACCAGAGGTTGCTGCTCGCCGTCTTGCATTGGCCCAATACTAAAAATACAATACACAAGATACAATATTAGTTTTCATGTTTTGTGTCTGGCTTTCTATGTTTTTTTTTTATATTTTGTGTCTGGCTTTCTATGTTTTTATGTTTTGTGCGGTTTTGTGCCACTTTCTGTGTATTGTTTTGTGTTTCGCTTTCTATGTTTTAATGTTTTGTGGCAAACTTTCTAGGTTTTTTATTAATTTATTTTTTGTTTGCCTCGCTTTCGATATTTTGTCTTTCGTTTTCATTTCTTTTTGTTTTGGTGTTTCACTTTCTTTTTGTTTTTTCTCTTTTTTGTGTTTATATGTCTTGTACTCAACGTTCTGTGATTTCTATTCTTTTCTTTCGCTTTTTGTGTTTTGTGCTTCGCTTTTTATGTTTTGAGCTTCGCTTTCTATGTTTTTTTATGTTTTGAGCTTCGCTTTCTATGTTTTGAGCTTCGCTTTCTAAGTTTATTTATGTTTTATGCTTAACTTTCTATGTTTTGAGCTTCGCTTTCTATGTTTTATTTTATGTTTTGTGCTTCGCTTTCTATGTTTTTTATGTTTTGTGCTTCGCTTTCTATGTTTTTTATGTTTTGTGCTTCGCTTTCTATGTTTTCATGCTTTGTTCTTTGTTTTTATGTTTTGTGCTTCGCTTTCAAAGTTTTTATTTTGTGCTTCTCTTTCTATGTTTTTTTTGCTGTGTGCCTCGCTTTCTATGTTTTTTTAATGTTTTTTTGCTTCGCTGTTTATATTTTTTAGCTCACCTGGCCAAAGGTCATGTAAGGTTATGCCATCACTATGCGTCCGTCGTCGTTCGTCGTCCGTCCTCTATCGTCGTCCGTTAAAATTTCAAAATAAATTTCAAATTTCAAAAAAACACTAAACCATATGACATGTTGGCAACAAACGATCCTCATTTTGAAATGATTCGATAAAAAAACATGGCTGCTGATACTAAATGTAGAACATAGGGTAAAACCACTTAAAATGGCTTAAAACTCAGCAACCATAACAGATAGAAAAAATCCGAAGGATCTGAGGCTCGTCAGAATCAAAAGCTCTACAAAAGTCTCCATTGGGTCAAAGTTGTCAGAGGAACTCTCATAGGGGTTATGGCCCTTTAAAGGTCAAAAATAGCCTTATGCAGACAGAGAAAAGCTGTTGCTTGCTTAAATGTTCAGCTCATTTAGCTCTACAAAAGTCTCCATAGGGTCGAAGTTGTCAGATGATCCCTTATAGGGGTTACAGCCCCTTAAAGGCGAAAAATAGTGTTTTTGGCCTATAAAATGAAAACTATTGCAGATAGAGAAAAGCTGTTGCTTGCTTAAATGTTCAGCTCATTTAGCTCTACAAAAGTCGTCATAGGGCCGAAGTTGTCAGATGACACCTTATAGGAGTTACAGTCCATTAAAGGCGAAAAATAGTGTTTTGGCCTATAGAATGAAAATTATTGCAGATAGAGAAAAGCTGTTGCTTGCTTAAATGTTCAGCTCATTAAGCTCTTCAAAAGTCTTCATAGGGTCGAAGTTTTCAGATGACCCCTTACAGGGGTTACAGCCTCTTAAAGGCGAAAAATAGTGTTTTTGGCCTATAGAATGAAATCTATTGCAGATAGGGAAAAGCTGTTGCTTGCTTAAATGTTCAGCTCATTTAGCTCTACAAAAGTCTCAATAGGGTCGAAGTTGTCAGATGACCCCTTATAGGGATTACAGCCCCTAAATAAACATGTTTTCATGTTTTTGGCTTATATAATGAAAACTATTGCAGATAAAGAAAAGTGGTTGCTTGCTTAAATGTTCAGTTCATTAAGCTCTTACCAAAAGTCTCTATAGAGTCAAAGTGTTCAGACGGTCCTTAGAATAACATTTTGCACGTTTTTGGCCTACAGAATGAAAACTATAGCTGAAAGAGAAAAGCTGTTGCTTGCTTAAATGTTCAGCTTATTCAGCTCAACAAAGTTCTTCATAGGGTTGACATCCATACCAGGTGAGCGATTCAGGCCCCTGTGAGCCTCTTGTTATGTTTTTGCTTCGCTTTCTATGTTTTTTATTCTTTGCGCTTCGCTTTCTATGTTTTCATGTTTTGTGCTTCGCTTTCTGTTTTCATGTTTTGTGCTTCATTTCTTCATTTTTTAAATGTTTTGTGCTTCGCTTTCTATGTTTTCATGTTTTGTGCTTTGCTTTCTGTTTTCATGTTTTGTGCTTCATTTCTTCATTATTTTAATGTTTTGTGCTTCGCTTTCTATGTTTTCATGCTTTGTACTTCGCTTTCTATGTTTTCATTCTTTGTACTTCGCTTTTTATGTTTTTATAAGTTTCTGCTTCGCTTTCTATGAATGTTTTTATGTCTGTGTTTCGCTTTCTAAGTTTTAATGTTTTTTGCAAAGCTTTCCTAGTTTTTATGTTTTTGCTTCGCTTTCTATGTTTTTATGCTGTGTGCCTGGCTTTCTATGTTTTTATGATTTGTGCCTCGCTTTCTATCCTTAGGTTTTTATGTTTTAATGTTTTGTTCGTCGCTTTCTATGTTTTTATGCTTTGTACTACGCTTTCTATGTTTGATGTTTGTGCTTCGCATTCTATGTTTTTATTCTTTGTGTCTCGATTTCAATGCTTTGATGCTTTGTGCTACGCTTTCTTTATCTTTGTATGTTTGTGCTCCGCTTTATTTCTTTTTACATAATAAGAAACATAACATAAAGAGCCCGGATTGGTTGTGAGACTCTGGCCGATCATCAGACATTCAAACGCCGATTATAAATGCTTTATAACATCCAAAAACCTGATACGCCAAACTCTTTCATCCTAAAGTGCAAACACTAAGTACATATTCACTAAGAAATGATGAAGATACAATACTTCCATTTTTTCAGCCATCGATTGATCTCAGCGTTTGGAAAGCACCCTCTTTTGGAAACTTCAAGAATTCTAAAACTACTAGTAGTATCCAACCAGTTAAGAAATGCCAAGACATATTTTCACATGGTCTTCTTAACTCGATATAATTTAAGCAAAACACAGATGCCTGGTCTCCTTTTTTAATTATAAACTTTTAAGAGCATTTTTCCGTTTTGCAGTGCCCGCATCGAAAGTAAAAACCGTTACTATTTGCCTGTCCTCTATATAACAATGAAGGTCTTAATTTATTATATAAACTAACTTCAAGTTGGCTTCCGAATGGAACAAAAATTGGTATCAATACTTTTATCCATGGACGTATTAAAAGATCTATATTATACTCGTCAAAAAAAGTTACGCATAGATAGAAAATTCCCCGTACGTTTAATGCAAATCGAAACAATTTCAAAACATTATTGCCGAGTTGTTCTGCAACCGATTTTCACGAAATAAAATCCAGTAAAAAGAAAACAAAATAGAGATTGTTTTTTTAATTTTGAGTAAAATCATAACATCGCTGCTTTTTAAGATATTGCAAGTAGAACTCAAGTGTACATTTTACGAATCAATTTCCCGTTTAAATCAATGCAAAATGTTTCTTGAAAAACATTAGTCGTGTTCTACTCACCATCTCTTAAAAACCATTAAAGTAAGGATTTTTGTCAAAATTAATCAAACAGTCTTTATTTTGTTTTCTTTTTACTGGATTTTATTTCGTGAAAATCGGTTGTAGAACAGCTCGGCAATAATGTTTTGAAATTGTTGTGATTTGCATTAAACGTACGGGGAATTTTCTATCTATGCGTAACTTTTTTTGAAGAGTATATTTTTTTTGTGTCTCCATTTCTGTTTTTTTTTTACTTATGCTACGCTTTCTAGGTATTTATGTTTTCTGCCTTACTTTCTACGTATCGTTTGTGTCTGGTGTTCTATGTTTTATGTTTTGTACTTCGCTTTCTGTGTGTTTTTATGTCTTGTGCTTAGCTTTCTATGTCACGTTTTATGTCTTTAGCATCTCTTTCTATGTTTTTATTATGTTTAGCGCTTTTCTAGATTTTTTATTGAATGTTATTTTCCCGCCAAAATTGGAGTTTTCAAATGCATATATTTTAAAATCAAGGTCCGGTACCCTCATTTTTTATTTAATATATGGATGTTTATTACTAAGAACTATATGTTTTCCAATTTTCATTAAAATCTGGATATATGTCATTTGGTATCGTTCCACCTTATACGGAGAATGTAAGTTTTGACTGCTGTTCTGGCCATGCGTTTCATTGAAAGAAGCAGAGGTACCAATGGGGTATCCGAATGTCAAAAGTCCGAAAGGGCAGAGACAAAACCAGTAAACACCAACAAGTACGGGACAAAAACAGACAACATGTAAAACATGGAAACACAAAATAACTGAATATCAATCAACAACGCGAACTCCAGTCGAAACAAGAGTGAACTCAGGTGCTCCGGAAGAGTAAGCAATTCCTGCTTGCTGTAGCACACCCGTCGCGTTGCCAATAGTTCATTCAGCGTGTCTAATCCGGTAAAGGAAGACAAAACAACACCCTATGACAAACCAACATCTACACTCATCTGAGAGATCGAAATCCCATATTTGACTATCAGTGCATGATGTCTTCCGTAAAATTTCTTGAGTAAAGACAGCAACCGAGGAGCAACAAAACCCTGTGTGAGCAATTTTTGCGTCAGACGTGTCGCTCTGCTAAGTAAATCGATGTAAGTCCCGCTCGCTCTGGAGTAACGAATCAATTGAGATACGTAAACTCCATAAGCTGGAGCGGACGGAATGTTGCTACACAAGAAGGGAAAGTTGACGATTGGAAAGTTGAAGTCATCACGTTTGTCATAGAGCCAATTGTTGAAAGTCTTCCTTGAGACTCAATTTCGAGATGTAGATCTAAATATGAAGCAGACTTCCTAGAATCCGTTGTGTCCTTTATCTCAAGCTCATGGGGATATATGAGATGGAGAAAGTGACCAAATCGAGAATTGTTTAGTGAAAGGAAGAAGCAGAGGTACCAATGGGGTATCCGAATGTCAAAAGTCCGAAAGGGCAGAGACAAAACCAGTAAACACCAACAAAAACGGGACAAAAACAGACAACATGTAAAACATGGAAACACAAAATAACTGAATATCAATCAACAACGCGAACTCCAGTCGAAACAAGAGTGAACTCAGGTGCTCCGGACATTCTCAATATAACGGAACGTGAGGTTGAAAGAATTTCGTATTTAAAAGAAATAATTCCGAGTCAAAGTGGATGTTTGACAAATCTAAGAACTTGCAATTTGCAAGGAATGTGTTCATAAATGGCCAGAATCATGGAAAACAACTAAAGTACTCTTTTTATCTTCTCAGATGCAAACCTTAACACACCAGTCATCAAAGCTAAGTTCAACGGTAGTTAAACCCCAGCACATCTCATATGCATCTGTTCTATAGGCCAAGAGTCTAGCTATGCAATGGTTATTTTTGTAGTTCATTGTTTGATTAATGTCCAGCCCTGCATGAATCGTCTGTAAGGGACATTGTGGACGACGATTATATCCAACACTATAGTCGCGCCATTAAAAGTTTCTGGTTCTTTTCAACGCGTGTTTGGTTTTTATAGGCGAGCGGCGGATATCGAAAAAGTCGTCTAATTAAAAAGTTTAAATTACCCAAAAACCTCATGAGATTTTTTGAACTCAAATAAAAGGTTGATTATTCTATTTTATGGATATATATGTTTGACAAGTCGAATATGGTCAGAAGATATAAAAAAATGTTGTTTTGTACATGTACCCTATGAAAATCTTTAACGGCTTGATTTTTAAAATTATTTTTTTTACCTAAAAAAACACACACGAAAAAAAAATGTAAATTACATCATGAAATATTTTGCTCAATTCTTTGTTTGCAATTGAAATTTTCAAAAACAATAATAGTTTTCTACAATTTTTATCGAATTAAAAATCACGAATAAAAGTAGCAAAAATACACGTTAATTTTAACTTTTGCAACATTAATTGTCATTTAAATCAAACAAATTGTATACTTAGATCAAGAAAATGTTGTAAGGCTACTTTTTAGTTAAAACTGCATACTTCTGACGAATGATAATAAAGTTATACTTAATTAAATATGTAAGATTTTGAGAAAATTGACTGCAGATGACTCGGAAAACTGTCGAAGTGTCCCGTATTTACATTTTAACTATAATCTGATTGATTAGTACTTGTAAGAATTTTCATTTTTTGGTGTAATTATGAAGAATATGTGCTAGTTTTGGGTTTGTGTGAACACAAGAAATTTATTATTTGGTCTTTGCTTTTATTTTTAACCTGCAATGTTTGATAAAAGCAAAGTTTCAAAAATTTGTGAAAGGTGTACTTGACTTTTGAGGTGCGTTTGATATGTTGAACTGAATAAAAATTCGATTGCAGAAAAACAATAAATTAATGCCGTATATTTTGGCGAAAATATTTGAAATTATGTTACTAGACTATCTATTTGAAACTAAAAGTATAAATTGTGCAAATCAAGAAATTTTCGAAAAAAGGGGGAGGGCTCTACATAAAGCATTGTTGTTGAAGATGTTCATGACAGTTTTGCCTGAAATCTATAAGATTTTTTTAAACAGTTTGTCACTAAGCGACATTAAGGGGCTCCCGAAACACCCCACCTGCTGGAGCCGTCAATGTACAATGATTTTGTCGTACACTTTTTATTAAAAACCTAATATTTTGGTATAATCCACAAATGTGGTGTTTTTGAGTCAATGAACACATTTTAACCATTTATTTTTTTACAAACGAAAGATAAGATAATGTTTTAAAAATAGAGGGAAAAAGTGAGTGAAAATGTGAATACTTTTTTTCGCAATTCAAACTTTTATACAAAAAATCAAAATAATTTGACCCTTTTCTGAAAATAGAAAAATTGACGTAATAAATTTCTTCAAGGAGATCAAAAGTATATGTAAGTAATATCTAGTCTTTATTTTCTAACTTTTAACCACATTTTGTAACATTTTAGTTGCCTTAATGTTTGCAGACTCATACTTTTAGATTTTGGGTAGTGACCTTTGACCTTTAATTTTTTCATGTTCTGACCAGATTCCAAATGGCAAACATCGATATTATTAAAGCTGAAATATTAAACTATCAATATAGTTAAAAATATCCCATGAGGTTTTTGGGTAATTCAAATTTTTTTCAAGACCCTTTCCGCCGCTCGCCTATACATGTTATATCTATTTTGAAAAGGCACATTTTATGGACAACGCGTATAATGACATCGTCACTGGGATCAGATAAGATACGAAACTTTACCAAACAAAACAATATTTTACCGTTAACACCAGATAGGAATTGTCATGAAAATTTTCATTGTGGTATTTTGTGTTGTTTTTGTTGAAGCGCAAGTTCTTGGAGGATGGAACCCGATAGATGCTAACTCCATTCCTGATGTAGTAGTAAAGGCTGCTAAAGACAAGTTGGAGACAGAGAACATAGCTTCTAGTTCATTCTCAATTGCGAACGCTCAAGAGCAGGTGAGTTACTCACTACTGTTCCATTTATTACCTATATCAGACATGTTTTTGAGGGGTTTAAGATTCTCATGTATTCGGGTACCTAGAAAAGCTCGACAAGCAGCAGACAAATCAAGGTAACATTCCAACAAGTAAAACAACACTTCTGTGAAACTTGATGATCTTAACAACTCGGGACAGACATGAATAAAACATTACATCACCGGGGCATAAAAAGGCTTTTGACCTAGACCAGACTTTTTTGTTGTTAAAGATTCTCATGTATTCGGGTTCCCAGAAAAGCTCGAGGAATTGCTGAAGATGAACAAAGTTAAAACAATATGTGAAACTCAATATATATAGTCCAAATCGGGACCGACATAGAAAAAATGTAATAGCCCCCAGTGGGCATAAACAGGTCTTTGAACTGACAATCAGTTAATAATTTCAGGTTATCAGCGGTTGGAACTACAAGTTTGATGTCGATATAGGAAACGTAAGTACATTCAAGTAAATACTAGTCAAAACATTTCAAAATTTACGAAATAAAATATATTCATGATATTCGTCGAAGCATGCTTAGGATATCCTGGATAAGCCATCAGTCATGTAAAGCGGGGATAGTTGTAGAATATGGGTCATCCTGACCATCCTCAGTCCAATTTAAAAGAAAGTCAGTCGACAACAACTATACGTCATAGACAAAAGTGAATTTTACACAGAAGAACATGTAAACAAAGATGAGGGTGGTAAAGGGGGGCACTATGCTCGGCTGAACGGCAAATAAAAAGTGGTTTTCATTCTTGCTGATCTCGATGCACGATAAATAAAGAAACAAAATATTATTTGTTAATGAAGGAAAATTTCTAAAATTTTCTAAAACGATTTTCAGTACAGTACAACACTGTAAGAAATCGTCGAATTTTATGATTTCTAGGTGAACAATATTTGCATTTTTTGTCTAAAATACCATGAACGAAAAATAATCCATGCAAATCACGAAACACGAAAAATAAATTAAGGTGAACACGATGAACGATGAGCCCCCTATGCACCGCTGAACGAGAAATAAAAAATTCAGAAATCAATGAACGGAAAATAAAAAATGTCGAACACGGTGCATGAAAATAACCCTTTACCACCCTCAAAGATAACAAAATGGACACGAATACCAACGTTCTCTCTATTTGTTTTGCAAGCCAGAGCATTTTTACATTCTTTTAACGTTATTTATTCCAAGTTTGAATCTATTGATATTGTATATATATGTTTCCAGAATCAACGATGCCATTTCTTCATCTTTTATAAATGGGACTGGACCACAACAGTTAATGATTTTCACTGCAGTGCCTATTAGCTTTTTGTCATTAAAGATTAAACGTTTTTTATTTATTCTGCTCTAAATACGCCTACGGTAAGACCTAATGCCTGTAACGTTGTTACATGAATACTGCTTCAGATTTTCTCTCTGGTTGAACTGAACTTTGATCGATATGATTTTACCGTATATTATTTTGTGCTTTGTTCTGGAATATCAATGGGGGACGGTTTGGTACACAAGTCTAGTTAACCCCCGCTGGTCACATTGAAGGCTGCTGGCCGTCTTGCATTGTTGATTTTCAAATTGTCGCTTATTTGTGTACTACTAGTATATGTTTTGTCGCGTACACTCAATCCACATCTCTTTATCGTCTATTTCCTCTAAAATTCTAATATATTATGTACTATGTATGTAATATGTATTTCATTATGGTGGTTTAACCAGGTTTTAAGCATCGAACTTATGTTGTATGTTGTATGTAAAGCATTTAAATCAGAAAACAATGTAAATAGAAAAAAGAAAACCAAAAATATCGAAATAGAAGTATTCATGTCAAAAAAGTTGGGACCAGTACCGAGAACATCGACCATTCACAGTGCACTGGAAGGAAAGTACTTTAAAAATGATTTTGAATTTTAAGAAAATATCGAAACACGCTACTGGTAAAATTCGTGCAAGACAAATCTGACGACCTGGAATGAAATTACCTCCAGGGAACCAGGGGCAGACCAAGAAATTTTCGAAAGGTTTCAAATACAGTCCACTGTGGACGCAGTGATGTGGTCTATATCGACCCCAGTGATTTCAAAGTACATTATACCGCTTGAAGCAAGGACGCTATTCCCGCGTCCACCTGTTCAAACCGGAAGTATTCCCCACGGGAGTTTGCATATGAAAAAAATATGAGTGTCAGTGAGGAGGTGGAAAAAATGAAACTTCGTCAAGAAAAAGGTCACCCCCCCAAAAAAAAAAAAAAAAACCCCTAAGGCATGTAATGGGACATTACATGATACCCCGCCACGATATTCATCAATTATAGTTTAATATATGTGTATATATGTTCCAGACCGTACGCGTACGGTATGACTTGCATTTCCTAGATCAATATTGAATGAAATATATCCTGCAAGAATGCATTTATTTTATTATATTTTACTAGTATATTTTTTGGACATACTGAACACAATGTTTAAAATCAATTGAGTATTGTGAAATAGAAGTGATTCGGTAATTCGAGAAACATTAAAACTGTGGCCTAGTATACGAAGATGTAAAAATCATAACGGGAAGGCCAAGGCATCCGAGAACACATGGATTGGTGGAACAAGTGCACGATTCACTGCAGACGAAGGACACGTATCCACTCAGATGCTAGACAAAAATTATAAAAAGTCTGGAGAAAGCACAATGATAAAGTATAACAAGAGAGCATCAAAATCAAATGCAAAAATTGAAATTGGTTTTGTACCACCTAAAAATCTTCCACGATTATTATGTAGGGTAGATAATATTTTAGGTAAATATGCAAGTTTGTATAAGTTATCCTGTGCATGGTATTCTTAATTCTTGATACGATATGGGTGATTTAGAACTTTTAACCAGATCTGTTGAAACGTCACATTGGAAAAACGACGAGATCTCACTTCACGCTGCTCCATAACAAGCCAGTTTTTCTCTTGCGACTAAAAGATGTAAGTGCAAAGGAACATGTCAAAGTAGAACTTGTAAATGTAAAAAGTCTTGCGATCATTGTGGCAGTAAGTGTCACCCTGGACGTATGTGTGAAAATGTTCTGGTACAGGGCAATGGAACTTTTTTCTCTAATGATTCTATTGAGTTAAAGGTGGTGGTGAACATTCTGTTTTGACAACTTTACTTTGCATTTAACGTATTTTGTAAACTTATACAATTGTAATGCAACACATTGTAAATTACAATATTTTTGAGGTTGAAAATACAATATTTTTTCTGAATTTCATAATTTTATATGAATAAATGCCATCTTTAAGAATTACCTATATGGTCCGAACATTGTATGGTCCAGCTCGTTTTAGACTATACGGGTATACTTGTACGGTCGGGCCGTACGCGTATACGGTCGGACCGTATAGGTATACTCGTAGGGTCCGGACCGTACGCTTACGGTCTGAATACCTGTACGGACTGGAACATATATACTATATATTCGCTAAACCAGAAAATTTCATCACTGTCAAATTTTGAAAATTTATAATTTGCAAAACTTCAATAATATTTTTTGGATCATCTCGAAAATTAAACTTGACCTGTGTTTTAATCTACTTAACAGCTGTGCAGAATATCATTCAGATCCTTTCAATTTATTATCTTGAAACCTTCGGAGGACGGACGGACACCGAATGATACGAAGGGTATAACATAATACCTCAGTCGTCACTTCATGTGACAGTGTATAAAATCACAACAAACAAACAAAAAAGAGCGGGAACAGTCAGTTATAATTTATATGTCGAAAATAAAGATAGAAAGACCAGACCAAGCACAACCATCAACCAGCAAACGAAAAAAAATGAGAATTTGTGACGTGGTAAGTATATGTACCTCCAAATGATCTGTTAAACTAGGTTTTATAACACAGAACTTCCCATTATGTAAAACTTTTTCCTGTTTTATTTTGATATATGGAATACATAGAACCAATGTCTTTAATAGCGAGCATAGCTCGCAAGCGGGCACGAAGTGCCCGCTCGAGCGGAGAGCTCTACGGTATTTGTTTCCGCGAGAAATTTGCTAATGCTGATTTAGATTTTTTATGGTCCGGAAAGGGTTATTATTTTTACAGGACCGGAGTGAATGTTAAAATGATTTATAATAAAAGAAATAATGCTTAAAAAAATAATAAATTGCGCTTTTTACAAGAAAATAATATTCTTAAAATAATAAATACACATTAGCTGCTCGTTTCGTCTTGGTTATATGCACGTACGAAACTAACGTGTCTCGAAGCTTAATCGCCCATACCATCTCGCCCCAAATACATTATATAAACAAAACGTAGTCCCTTTTAGTTATGCTCGCATTTAGGCAATGCCTACTCCATATTATATTTTGAGTAGTAACCTCTCACCATCAGCAGCACTGGAATAAGAATAATCTTATTGTAGAAAAACAAAAATATAAAGAAGGAAAAGCACTCATTCCCAAAACGAAATTCTGTATCGGAACACAATGCATCACAATTTTTTTTTTAATGACTGGACGTGTGGTTACCCTCAAGGACGTCTGATCTACCAGCAGAAGTTTCCAAGCCATTGATTTCAAAGCACATAGTACCATTTTAAGCGGCAGAAAAAACGCCTAATTAGATTACTAGTACACTGTATAATATTATGCATATTTCGAGAAGTAAAGTTAATTGTAAGGAAATTTGATAACAGGACATGCAAGAAACAAACAAATTTATTATCATTACGTATTTAACTTCTTTTATACAAGTTTTATAGTTTTTTGTCTACTTTGAGGTACATTTGAAAAATTGTCTTAGTAATTTCCTAAATCTTTTACTTGTAGCACAAGACGCAATAAATAAAGATGGATAGCTTAAAACTATTATCAGGTCGGTTATATTCCGTACCGGACCTAAACGGAACACCCGCAGTGCATCTTCAGAGTTCAATGTAATGAGATATATTTGGAAAAACATCAGAACCGTGTATGGTAATTCTACAAAGAACACAACAGACGAAAGTATCAAAATAATGCAAATATGAGGATTGCTATCCCGTGCATGTCCGTGATCTACAAGACTTCTATAGCTTTTCCGCATTGCTGTTAAGAGAACCATACTTGAAGCTCTCGTCAAGGCATAATGGACCGAAGTTATCATTTTCACATAAATAATCAAAGAAAAATCGCAATATATGATTATGATGGAAGATGGAAGAACCAAGATGACCATTTTCGCAACCATCACACCAATGGCGATCTCCATGTCATATCCTCCTATCCAATCTTCTGTAACCACGTGGCATGTAGTATAGGAAACATTAAATCCTGTCGAGTTAAAAACGATGACGTTAAAAGGGTCAATTTGCGTCCCAATGATCGTCAAAACTGGAAACACAAGAGAAACAGCGGTTAAAAGACACAGAATCGCTATAGTTCTACGAACTGTCCACGTTTCTATTGCACTGAACGGGTGTCTGATAATTTGGTATCTCTGAAGAGAAATAGCTGCTACAAACAACAAAGAAGCACAATGAGGAATCTTTGAAATCTCCGTAACGAAATACCAAACGCCACACAAATGAAATGGTACATATTCATCAATTTCTTCAGCTATAAAGGCGTTGAGATACAAACAGGCTTTTGGCAATACTGCTAAAATATTAGCTGTCCCTATTGCAGCGTAGATTAGACTTACAACCCTTCTAACGCTATTTTTCGTGTTTTTAAATTCCTTGCAATAAATTGTTATCACCAGAATATTACAAGCAACGACAAAAACCGAAGCAACTGGAATAATGTAACAGTCTATAAATCGTGACCAGCTTTCATTGTAATGTCTTATCCTCATTAAAAGACGAACTCCCATCTCCGATTTTTGCTCTTAAAACACCTTTAAAATACCATTTTGGCTTGTATGCTTCCAAATAATTTCCCGAGTAACAGAGGTTTTAAAAGTTCAAATCCGTAGATATACGGTATAATTTTCCCTGTAGTCAGAAAAAAAAACAATTTCACTTTTCTCGCAATCAGCAAATTAACGATAATTTCCTTGAAGCCAAAGTTTTACAATTTAAATCCATTTTTTTGGCATTTTACTGCATCTGTAATCTAATAAGTGCCTCGTTGTTTATTCATCCATAAACCATCTAGCATGCGATTCTGCTGCAAATTCCTATAATGCACCCACCCTTTTCTAACAACTTCTATATTTTACAAGTTTAACATATTTAGTCTTGTACAAAAAAACCATTCAAACTAAGATCTACATTAGTCCTGGACGAAAGACAACAATAGATTGACTAGGAGATAGTCTGTTGAATATCCCGTAAGATACAGTACCGTCCACGAACAGCGTATAAACTTCAATACTAATTATGGATAGCTTATAAGAATTCTGATAAAGATAAATGCTGTAACTTCCTTTGAAGGATAAAAGATCTTTGATGTTGTGATAGGTTCTAAGTTATAGATGGAAGTTGGCACGAATGATGTTATTGTCCGAAAGTTGAACTGTACTGAATAAAAATGGTACCGTAAGATATTGTATTTTACTGTTATATGTCTATATTTGATAAAAGGTTTGCTAGTCTCGACCGCTTTCGCGTGGACATACCCCTCATTATCAAATAAACTGGCAACTTGTAAGTGTCAAAATATACTGACTGCATGGTTTATGAATGAGAGCTGGCCGTTTGTTTATCTAACTACTTTATTTGCTTTTCTATGAAATTAATCAGAATAGATTACATTAAAAAAAAACAGACAAAAGAAATATATGTGTGAAAATTGCTTTTAATTTGGTTTGACAATTTGAAGTGAAAATTTTACGAACATTTTGTAAACATTTATATATTTATGTAAAATGGGGTAGTATGGGCTCTTTTGATACTCATCGTAAGTGTCAACTGTTATATATATAAAAAAACATATAAAAAATCTCAAAACTTTTCAAAACGAACGTTAAAAAGAATACTTTACTTAAAAGTTGTAAATTTCAAAGTGTTTATTTTATACAAAATCTCATTTTAAAGCACGAGATTCGCCAATTTGCAAATTCATTCTAATAGTGAGGAGTAGCAAAAAATACGAACGCCATATAAAAATGAATAAAGAGAAATTTTCACGACGAGACATAGAACAAAGAAATTAAACTTTCAAACATAAAGTTCATTTTTGGAAGCTCCAACTATAGACAATAAAGAGACAACAACAACAACAACGGTTCACAGAATATGTTATCTGATAGGCACGTCCATCAAAACTCATCATTGAAAGGATAATCTTTGTGGGTTGTTGCCCTGAAATGGTAATAATATTAGTTAAATATAGCTAGTAACTTGTGTTTTACAGATACAAGTAAAAGAATACGAATGGCGTGAATGGAAGAGACATATCATCTATTAGTGGTATTTCAACAGTTTGAAATTAAAAAAAAATATGAATAACAAGAATATATCCAAAAGACATAATGCCCAATCTCACAATTTGGGACGGACAGACAAACAGACCCGAACACTATATGCCCCCTGCTTTCGTAGATGGTGTATAAAAACGATCATATAGTTCAAAAAGACAAACACTACTTATAGTTGTAGTTATTAAAGTGGAAAATGCTAGGATGATTAAAACTTTTACTTAATAAGTCTCTTTTTTTGTTTTATTCTAAACTTCTTATTTCAAACCAATTTCCATGGCGTCTGTAATGAGTCATTAAATCGTCTTTAAATTATTGTGTGCTAAAAAGAGACGATCCTTATTTTTCTTCTTCTTGTGCTGGATACGTGGAATTTAAAAGTATTCAGTGACTTTCTTGCCAAAGGGTCACAACAGAGGAGAAATGATATATCATTTCTTTCGAAATGTCTGCACCAAGCATGGGCCATAGGGGTTTCACGTTTTTTTTTGAATTTTCATCTTCTGCTCTACATTTTTTAAATTGATCCCCTCCGTTTGTTCATTTTGTTTATCAAGGTATATTGTAACTGTAGACTGACGATCCTAAACATATGGATATGAGCACAGGCCTTCGAGTCTTAGAATTATTTTTTTTATTTATTGTGTTTATGAAAAATTCTGAAACTCCCTATATTAATAGTAATATAGCGAAGTTCAGAATTTTCATATACACACAAAAGAAAAGTAATCAAATTCTAGACCCAAAACGCCTGTTGCGAAGAGAAGGCCATTACCGCCGCCAAGGGAACAGAACTTGTCAATCTACTCTTACTGTAAAAAGCGTAAGGGTATATAAGATAAGGAACAAAAAAAAATACCACTTCTCCTTCCATATCCTTAGGGATCTATCAAGTGACCATATTTGTTCCATTTCATCATCCGTAAGAGAAAAGCTGAACACCTACAAGATGGATCAGAGTCAAATTCAAACAAATTGATATTTGATGGTCGAAACACATCGAAAGGTGGTTACAAAAAGTTCTAGCCTTATATTAATCTTTAAGTGTTACTCTATAAAAAATATAAATTTAGAACAAATTATTTAGAAATGGGAAAATATGGAAAGGATAAATTCGGGAAAAAATCAATTGTGGGAGGCCGAAAATGACTTTATATAGAAATAATTTGAAACGGATTTTAGGACATTATTTTACCGTTATTATTATTTTTTTTGATTTATAATAATTCATATATACTTTTTTAATGAGTTCAGAAATAGTGTGCACAACTAAAGAAGGGGTGTTGTTAGTAATACTTACGTCAAAATTTTCCTTTATCCTCGATGGTGTTATGGATTTAGGAATTACTACAAGTCCTCTTTGTATTAGGAACCGCAGAACAATCTGGTTTAAAATATTATGTATTTTGCTCATCAAATATTCTTAACAATAAAAAAAACGGAAGTGCATAAGAGTACTTTAAGTATGGCGATGATTTTTTCCTCTATACTAGTAATTGTACGGTGATTAATTATCCAATTGCAAATCACTATAAAAAATACTATTAAAAAATGTATTTTCGACAATTTTTTTTTCTCTTGAGTTTTTACACCCATGGGTCTGTCTATGAAAGTTTATAAAAATAATACTTGTTTGGACTGATCGTTGTGAATAATACCTGAGCAATACTTTTTCCTTTTCCTCCAGAAATATTCTTCAAAATGGGCTCATCAAATATGTTAGGCTCTGCTCCAGTTCGGCTAGTTAAAAAAAGGTTGAGAGTTGAGAGCATAGAGATATCGATTCATACGATCATATTTCTGCACCCGTTCGACTCCTAAATATCTTAACACGGAAACAAAACATTGTTATGGATTCGATGTACTTGTTATATATGATTTCAGTTCTGTGAAACTTTCATGGTCTACATGAACATTACCAAAAACACTTAGCATAACATCTATCTCAACTGCCTTCAATGTTATGAATTTATCACACATAAACATCCTCCTCATTGTGTTGGTTTCATCCTAAAAATTCTGTTTATAAAAAATGAACATAATAAAAACAATAACACCATCATACGTTTTCTTATAGCTTTTATTAAATTGAAAATGCTTGTGACAAAAAAAAAAAAAATGAAATAGTCTTACAGTTTGGTGCGTATTGGATTTGTTTTTTGCAAAAAAATCTTTTTCATGCTCAAAATTGCTTAAATGGCAGAAAACTCTTAGATAATTGGTGTTATAATACTTACTAAGGTGATTTTGGATTAACCAAAGGTGCATATGCTGTAACAGAAATTCCTTTTGATTTACAGAAGTCCACTAACTTTCTATTTGAAAAATAAGGATGTACTTCTACCTGTTAATATAAAGAAAATGTCAAGATTTATTTTGGTGTTATTTATTCGATATACCTGCGTCGTTGCACAGAACAATATCTCGACGTTGAATATATCTGGACGAGAATTTAAGGCACATCTACGTAAATGCAGATATAACAACTCCATGATGTAGTGCTTTGGGTGTATTGCTTATTATAACCATCAAAGTATCAATTTAGCACAAAAGAATAAGAAACATTTGTTTTACCTGTAAATTACAAGGCTTAATCCGTGCATTCTGTAAAATTTTCTCAATCTGAGATTTGTTGAAGTTTGACAACCCTATATTTTCCACCATCCCTGCATCAACAAGGTCTTCCATACCCTACAACCAAAAAAAATATTTATCTGAATGTGATACTACCAAGAAATTGTTGACAAAATGGACAAGTTTTGGGTGCAAAGTTAAGAAACACCTCTCTAAAAAGAGGAAATCCCTTTAATAACGTTCAATCACTAGTAGATTTATCTTGATTATATTTTACCCTCATATTAGGATTGCATTCCTATCTTTAGGGCTGCATTATGGGGCTGGGTAAAAATATGAAATAAAAAACTAGCAGTCAATCTTAAAATGTCGAAGAAGAGCAGTCGAAATAAAGTTCTAACATACAAGAGAAATGAAATACGCAATGGCCTTTACCCAGTATAGTCAAATAAGGTGGTCGATGGTTTGGCTTACATTTTAAGATCAAACTTCACATTTCATTTCTATTCAAGGATTCAGAAGTTATATGAAACATAACGATTGTTATTGTTACTGTAAGCGGCCACCGCAGTATTTTAAGCACGTAGCCAAAACAGAAGAAACGTAAAATCGACCCTCTCATACGCTAATACCGAAACAAAAAAATCTCAATCATCATAATTCTTAAAACAACAATAATTTTACACTTACCCTCCACGTATCTACTATATCAATATTGTCAAATAAAAAGTTTCCATGGTCGTCTTTAGGAAAAAGTTCGTCACCTATTTCCTGAAACATACTAGAATATTTCAATACTTTAAACGGTTTGATAATTGTGCATTGTGAGAGTGTTGGACATTGACGTGTAGCTTTAACAACGCAATCTAGTTGAATATGGTGGTGAAATAACATCAAGGGAAATAAATTTGATTATTCTAATGTCGAGGCTTGCCGAGCGATTAAAATATCAAATCTATGGACCGACCGAGATGTCAGAAATCCATTATCCATAATCCATAATCATTTAGAATTTTAGTTGTAAAAGGGCTTTTTCTAATGTCTACAGGGAAATAGATCATCAATTGCACGTCCAAATGCGCTTGAAACAAGATTTTCTCTAGAGGAGAAAAAAATTCCACAACTGGTCGAGAGGTTGATAAATCAGATGAAAATTAGAGAAACGCGTGTTTTCAAAAAATTCATGAAACATACCACATTTGTATAATTTAAAGTTTACAATTTTTCATAGTGCTAGAATTTGCTTCAAGTTCCCTCGCAATCAGTTATTGTAGATTAGAAAGGATAAGGGATGGGAGCTAGAAAATATATATGACAAACAACACCACCTCATAATATTCAGCTCTAAGTCTTGAATAAATGAAATCATACAAATAATCCATACCTGAAGAGAGATCGGCCAATGCATGATCAACAGCTGTACTTTGTCAACTTGAAGGTTCCTTAAATACTTCTTTAAGTTTTCTCTCATAGTCTTTGGATTGTGATGTGTATCCCATAACTAAATGCGAAACATACAACTGAATTAAACCAATCAAAAATCGAAAAACAAATTTCCACTACATGTGGTAATAAATTATTTAGAAACACAATAAAAGTGTAAAGTGCCTCCGAACGAGTATTGGTTTGCAATATTGATATCCGTGATTTGGTTCTTCATATATAAGCGGGGGCATTTTATTCTAAGATCTTTCTTTTACATTTTATCTAATTAAAACGTGTCTCGGTCTAGAAGAAGCACCATCTTAGTTTCCATAAAAAGAAGTAAATGAGACGAGGAATAAGAGTACGCGACATAACTTGCATATGCATGATACAAACGGTAAATTAAAAATCGACAATGGAAAACAGCCAGCATATATTCTTCAATGTTAACCAGTATTTGCTGATCGCCGTTTTGCAGTTGGCCTAAGATAAAATAATACATTCGATTAACATCCAATCCTAAAAATGTCAAAGAAAGACCACTTTCAGGTTATAAAACACCTTACATAAAGACGACGAGTACAAAGATAAAAGCTTCAGGCAAGCACATATAAAATGTGGCAGAGATGAAGTATTTTGGGGACCCAACCTTCATCCATCAATAATCATTAACAAAGCAAAAACATACAAGTTGTATTAGTTTTGAAATTTTTATATTGGTACGATTCACAATGTTACGTCGTACAGTACGTCTTTGAATTTGAAACTGTCAGTGATTTGATGCATCGTGATTCATGGAAGTTAGGGACCTAATTTATTATATATCATAAGAAGAATCTAACCTTTGTAGTTATAAACACCTCTGTCTTGTCTTTGATAGTCCCATCTTCTAGCTTGGCCTGTAAACCCTCCCCTACCTCCTCCTCATTCTCATAAGCATGAGCACAGTCTATGCTCCTATACCCTATGTCTATGGCATACTTCACTGCTTCACACACAGATCCCGGTCCTCCCTTAGTGAAAAAATAAAATTGCTCGAGGCGAATTGGATTAAATAAGATAAATTCGAAAAACGGCCTTTACACTAAAAACAAAATGGTAAACAGCAGACATGGTCTTATTATTGATACCAACGAAGAAAAAAATCAATTCAATGTTATACATGTTTTAAGAGAAACTATCTGGATTTTTAGAAGGGCTATGGATATTTATTTCATCCCGCCTTTTCATTTTTTGAAAAAGTTGAACCTGAATGCGTGCAATGTTTTTTTTTACATTGGCTATTAATTTTACATCCCAAATCACCATCTTGGTTTTCTGAAGTCCAGTTTGTCATGAATTTAATTTCCTGATTCTTAGCATACTGCCTTTTTATTTCAAATTTCATCAAAGGTCTCCTATTGAAATAAGATGGTTGCTCTTAGATAAAATATGTTTTTTAAAACAAAATCACAGAACTTTGAACTACCATTAGATTATGCACATATTACATCACTGTTGAAAACTTGATCTACATTGTTTTGTACATACCTTTGTACAATCTTCCTAATAATAGAATCAAATAAAAAAATGACTCGATGATGAAGTCAGCAACTCTATGTCTAAAAATGTGACCAAAAAATGTGGTTTTCAATATGATTGTCTTCTACACTTTCTACATTTTAAATATACATCAAGTATGCTATGAGACTAACCGTTACGTTATGTGTCTCCAATGCAATTACTGGGTATTGTCGACCACTCGGTAATGAATTGACTTTCCGTTACATTATCTGTCCCAAACCCGATTACCGGATATTTTCGACCACTCGGTAATGTTTTGACTTACCGTTACGTTATGTGTTCCCAACATAATTACTGGTTATTGTCGACCAATCGGTAATGTGTTTTACCGTTACATTATGTGTGGTACCTAATAACTGGATAGTGTTAACGTTACGGTATGCGTTCTAAATACAATTACTTAGTAATGTCGACCACTAGGTAATGTTTTGATATACAGTTAGGTTATGTGTCCCCAACCCAATATTGGGTATGGTCGACCACTCGGTAATGTTTTGACTAATCATTACATTATGTGTGCCAAATCTAATTACCCGGTTCTAGATATTGTTGGTCACTCGGTAATGTTTTGACTAATCATTACATTATGTGTGCCAAATCTAATTACCCGGTTCTAGATATTGTTGGTCACTCGGTAATGTTTTGACTAATCATTACATTATGTGTGCCAAATCTAATTACCCGGTTCTAGATATTGTTGGTCACTCGGTAATGTTTTGACTTATCATTACATTATGTGTGCCAAATCTAATTACTAGATATTGTCGGCCACTCGGTAATGTTTTGACTTACCGTTAGGTTATGTGTGCCAAATCTAATTACTGGGTAAAGTCACCACTCGGTAATGTTTTGACTTACCGTTAGGTTATGTGTGCCATCTAATTATTGGGTAAAGTCACCACTCGGTAATGTTTTGACTAACCGTAACATTATTTGTTCCGATCCCTATTTACTGGGTATGGTCGACCACTCGGTAATGTATTGACTTTACCGTTACGTTATTTGTTCAAAACCCATTACTGGGTATGGTCGACCACTTGGTAATGTATTGACTTACCGTTACGTGGGCATGGTTGACCACTCGGTAATGTTTAGACCTACCGTTACGTTATGAGTGTTACGTAATAACTGGGTAGTGTTAACGTTACGTTATGCGTTCCAAATACAATCACTTAGTATTGTCGACCACTCGGTAATGTTTCAAATAACTTACTGTTAGATTATGTGTCCCCAATTCAATTACTGGGTATGGTTGACCACTCGGTAATGTTTTGACTTACCAATACATTACGTGTGCCAAATCTAATTACAAGATATTGACGACCACTCGGTTATGCTTTGTCTTACCGTTACGTTAGGTGTTCCCTACCCATTAACTGAATAATCTCGACCACCAAGTGATGATTAGACCTAACGTTACGTTATGTGTTCCCTCCCCAATTACTGGATATTGTCGCTGAGTCTCAATAATGCTTTGACTAACCGTCACGTTATGAGTCCCCAATGCAATTACTGGGTATTGTCGACCACTCGGTAATGTAATGACTTACCGTTACGTTATGTGTTCACATCCCATTTACTGGGTATTGTCGACCATTCGATAATGTATTGATTTACCGTTACGTTATTTGTTCCAAACCCATTACTGGGTATGGTTGACCACTCGGTAATGTTTTGACTTACCGTTACGTTATGTCTCCCAACCTACACTGTCGACAAGCAGATTATCGTAACTGTAATTACGACGATCCCAATATGGCGACGGGAAACCCCCGTAAAATAAACATTACCATTTTATTCATTCAATACACAACGACACACGACCATACTTGGCCACTGCAAAGGTCTTTTGGCTAGCGATATACTGTAAATATGATTTGAATTAATATTCATCCGTTTGGGAGAAATCCACAACAGAAAAATGTGGCAAAATCATCGTAACTCGAATATTTTTCAAAGAACGATTATCGTAACTCGGGTTACTGATTATGGTAACTCTGCCATATCGTCCGTTAAAAGAAAACAATTTTACAAAGTTAGGCATTGATTATTTGATTAGCATGTCAGAGATAGAAATCAGGCATCAAAATCGCGGCCGAAAGTCTTATTCTCATGGTTGTATTAAATATATAGGAGTAAAGCTACGGCTTTTTATTCTTCACAGGGTATTGCCGGCTATGGTTTACGCGGGAAATCCTAAGAATCATGTCCTAAAACTACCAACTGTGCAATATATAGACACGTAAAAGATCCTTATAATAATAGTTCCAATAAAAATTAAAATACCGGATTTCTTGTTGCTTTTTTTCAATTTTAAAATACCGTTTTAAATAAATATTAATATTGAGAAACAATTTTCATGAATTCAAAACCTTTCATTATTCGCCTCCTTGCGATTTTGCAATAAAAAGAATCAAAGTTACTCAACAGAAAATCAAGGTCAAGGTCAAAAGATGGGGATGCAATATATAGACACGTAAAAGATCCTTATAATAATAGTTCCAATAAAAATTAAAATGTCGGATTTCTTGTTGCTTTTTTTTTCAATTTAAAATACCGTATCAAATAAATATTAATATTTGAGAAGCAATTTTCATGAATTCAAAACCTTTCATTATTCGCCTCCTTTCGATTTTCTTACGTCAGGGGCAAGAATATTACAAACAGGAGTTAACACTAAAGTATGTCTCGCCTGCCGGCACCATCAGAAACAATTATTTTTTCTTACTTCCACTATATTTTGAATTTACATGGATTTTCAGTTTCTGAGATCAAAAGATGTTTGTAGAACTTAAACATTGCTAATATATGCAATAAAAATAATAAAAGTTACTCAACAGAAAATCAAGGTCAAGGTCAAAAGATGGGGATGCAACTGTGCTAAGCTATTACTAGGGCATATGCATACCAAATTTCATCAACTTAGGACCAATAATACTTGAGATATGGAGGTGTGTGCAAAATTACATGTATATGTATTGAAAATTGTTAAAGTCACTCAACCGGAAAATAAAGGTCAAGGTCAAAAGATGAGGATGCAACTGTGCTAAGCTACTACTGGGGTATATGCATACCAAGTTTCATCAACCTACGACCTAAAGTTCTTGAGATATGGAGGTGCTCGCAAAACTTTTCTATTGCTATTATATGTATTGAAAATTGTCAAAGTCACTCAACCGGAAAATCAAGGTCAAGGTCAAAAGATGGGGATGCAACTGTGCTAAGCTACTACTTGGGCATTTGCATACCAAGTTTCATCAACCCAGGACCTATAGTTCTTGAGATATGGAGGTGCTCATAAAATTATTCCAAAAAGTTAACGCCGCCGCCGTCGCCGCCGGTAAAGTAACACCTATGTCCCGCTCTGCTTCACAGGCGAGACAAAAACTGCATCCATCAAGCATTCAATGGTCAATTTCAACTTAATAAGTGAGTGAGTAATAACTATATTTCATTCCATTGAAACACTTAAAAGATTAAATAAGGACAATGAACATGAAAAGGATGATAAAATGAACATAAAATGATGATGAGAAATATACATGTGGGGTGGGAGACAAAGGAGCAGCAAATATTGAAGACCACAGGAAAAGGGGAGGGTGGGTAGAGCGGAAAATTTAGTCTATTTAGTGCTCTACATTGTGGTCCACAAATGAATCTTTTACTTGCATGATTCGTGGTACTCTCGATGCAAGATAGCCCACTATGGTCAGCGATCAGGCTTACATTATTATTTACCTGACAACCCCGCGAAGAGGACAAGCCTATATATATATATTCAGCCACAAATAGTACATATTTGGTGTATCTCACTAAATGGACTGATTTCCATTTGCACTAGACTAAACATTAGCTTAATATAAAATGAATTTATTGACTATGTGTTATTGGCTTTTTTTCGGTTTAAGCTATAATCAATTAAAGTAGATGTACCAAAATAAGGAATATTTTTGTTATTCTTTCAGTTTAAGAATATAAAAGCAAATACATAAGATTTCACTTGAATACTTCTATTAATTCTTATTGTTAGATTTAAAAAATATTTTTTTTGAATTAGAACGTAGTCTTATGAATGCATTCATATTGAAGTAACCATTTGCATCCCCTCCCGTCAGTGAAGCTTTAATAGCTAGTTTTAATAGGATCCCAAGATACGGCTTGGGTGAAAGTTGCAACAAGTGTTGTAATAAATATTTTTGATATTTGTTCTGTATTTTTCTGTAGGAATTGGAATGTAACGATTTTATTTTTTTCATTTTATTGAATTACGATTATCATTTTAAAATAAAATTTGAAGTTACGATAATCTGGCATCGGCGTTACGACGATCTTGCCGCATTTTTCTGTTGTGGATTTCTCCCAAACGGATGAATATTGATTCAAATCATATTAACAGTATATCGCTATCCAAAATACCTTTTCAATGGCCAGGTATGGCCGTGTTTCGTTGTGTATTAAATGAATAAAAAGGGATTGTTTATTTTACGGGGGTTTCCCGTCGCCATATTGGGATCGTCGTAATTTCAGTTACGATAATCCGCTTGTCGACAGTGAACCTAAGGAATCGTCGAACACTCGGTAATGTTCACATCCCATTTACTGGGTATTGTCGACCCTTCGGTAATGTTATGACTTACCGTTACGTTATGAGTCTCCAACCCAATTACTGGGTATGGTCGACCACTCAGTAATGTTATGACTTACTGTTACATTATGAGTCCCCAACCCAATTACAGGGTATTGTTGACCACTCGGTAATGTTATGACTTACCGTTACATTATGTGTGCCAAATCTAATTACTAGAAATTGTCAACCACTCGGTAATGCTTTGCCTTACCGTTAAGTTAGGTGTTCCCTACCCATTAGCTGGATAATCTTAACCACTAAGTAATGATTTGACCTCATGTTACGTTATGTGTTCCCAACCCAATTACTGTATATTGTCGCTGAGTCTCAATTATAATGCTTTGACTAACCGTCACGTTATGAGTCCCAAACCCAATTACTGGGTATTGTCGACCATTCGGTAATGTTATGACTTACCGTTACGTAATGAGTCCCCACCCCAATTACTGGGTATGGTCGACCACTCAGTAATGTTATGACTTACCTTTACGTTATGAGTCCACAACCCAATTACAGGGTATGGTCGACCACTCGGTAAACTTTTGACTAACCGTTACATTATGTGTGCCAAATCTAACTACTAGATATTGTCGGCCACTCAGTAACGTTTTGACTTACAATTACGTTATGTGTGCCAAATCTAATTACATGATATTTTCGGCCACTCGGTATTTCCTACCCATTAACTGGATAATCTCGACCACTAAGTAATGATTTGACCTACCATTACGTTATATGTTCCCAACCCAATTACTGGATATTGTCGACCATTCAGTAATATTATGACTAACCGTTACGTTATGTGTTCCCAACCCAATTACTGGATATTGTCGACCATTCAGTAATATTATGACTGACCGTTACACCATGTGTTCCCATCCAAATTTCTGGGTATTGTCGACCATTCGGGAATGTAATGACTTACCGTTACGTTATGAGTCCCCAACCCAATTGTTGGGTATTGTCGACCACTAGGTAATGTTATCGTTTCTTTTACATCCATATTACGTGTACATTCTAATGTTATTTCAGGTGAAAATTATCTCCTACTTGAAATATTTACCTTGACACAATTTCTTTCTTGTTATATGCATCGCATTTTCCAGTTATCTTTAGAACAAGCTAAACATAACTACATATCGGAGTTGGATGCAAGCTGATTGATCATACACATTTCCTCATCCTATACATTTCTTATGCCTTATCTTTTTTTCAAAAGTTATTTTTGTGGCACTTTAAGTCTTAATCTGCCCTTTTTTATTCATCCGTTCGCACATAGTTAGGGGTTTTCCTTTCCATTGCCCTTGTAATAAACATACATTTTTCATCACTTTTTGTTTAGGAAGAACCCTATTGTACATGTATGTATAATCTCTACTCATTTTTTTTGCTATAACCCTTGCAAAGTATTATTTGAGTCATCTTCATGTTCTTCTGTCTGCCAGTCTGTTGAAATTTTGGTTTTGGATTGTCAGCAACACTTTTGCATTGAAGGAGCATCAAAGGCTATATTTTTAGAAAAATGTTTAAATTACTAAAACTAGAAGATTATTCTCCTTCTGGAATTTTGTTGTAATTTATTCAACATCAGGGGCGGAACCTCAGTAATGTTATGACTTACTGTTACATTATGAGTCCCCAACCCAATTACAGGGTATTGTTGACCACTCGGTAATGTTATGACTTACCGTTACATTATGTGTGCCAAATCTAATTACTAGAAATTGTCAACCACTCGGTAATGCTTTGCCTTACCGTTAAGTTAGGTGTTCCCTACCCATTAGCTGGATAATCTTAACCACTAAGTAATGATTTGACCTCATGTTACGTTATGTGTTCCCAACCCAATTACTGTATATTGTCGCTGAGTCTCAATTATAATGCTTTGACTAACCGTCACGTTATGAGTCCCAAACCCAATTACTGGGTATTGTCGACCATTCGGTAATGTTATGACTTACCGTTACGTAATGAGTCCCCACCCCAATTACTGGGTATGGTCGACCACTCAGTAATGTTATGACTTACCTTTACGTTATGAGTCCACAACCCAATTACAGGGTATGGTCGACCACTCGGTAAACTTTTGACTAACCGTTACATTATGTGTGCCAAATCTAACTACTAGATATTGTCGGCCACTCAGTAACGTTTTGACTTACAATTACGTTATGTGTGCCAAATCTAATTACATGATATTTTCGGCCACTCGGTATTTCCTACCCATTAACTGGATAATCTCGACCACTAAGTAATGATTTGACCTACCATTACGTTATATGTTCCCAACCCAATTACTGGATATTGTCGACCATTCAGTAATATTATGACTAACCGTTACGTTATGTGTTCCCAACCCAATTACTGGATATTGTCGACCATTCAGTAATATTATGACTGACCGTTACACCATGTGTTCCCATCCAAATTTCTGGGTATTGTCGACCATTCGGGAATGTAATGACTTACCGTTACGTTATGAGTCCCCAACCCAATTGTTGGGTATTGTCGACCACTAGGTAATGTTATCGTTTCTTTTACATCCATATTACGTGTACATTCTAATGTTATTTCAGGTGAAAATTATCTCCTACTTGAAATATTTACCTTGACACAATTTCTTTCTTGTTATATGCATCGCATTTTCCAGTTATCTTTAGAACAAGCTAAACATAACTACATATCGGAGTTGGATGCAAGCTGATTGATCATACACATTTCCTCATCCTATACATTTCTTATGCCTTATCTTTTTTTCAAAAGTTATTTTTGTGGCACTTTAAGTCTTAATCTGCCCTTTTTTATTCATCCGTTCGCACATAGTTAGGGGTTTTCCTTTCCATTGCCCTTGTAATAAACATACATTTTTCATCACTTTTTGTTTAGGAAGAACCCTATTGTACATGTATGTATAATCTCTACTCATTTTTTTTGCTATAACCCTTGCAAAGTATTATTTGAGTCATCTTCATGTTCTTCTGTCTGCCAGTCTGTTGAAATTTTGGTTTTGGATTGTCAGCAACACTTTTGCATTGAAGGAGCATCAAAGGCTATATTTTTAGAAAAATGTTTAAATTACTAAAACTAGAAGATTATTCTCCTTCTGGAATTTTGTTGTAATTTATTCAACATCAGGGGCGGAACCTCAGTAATGTTATGACTTACTGTTACATTATGAGTCCCCAACCCAATTACAGGGTATTGTTGACCACTCGGTAATGTTATGACTTACCGTTACATTATGTGTGCCAAATCTAATTACTAGAAATTGTCAACCACTCGGTAATGCTTTGCCTTACCGTTAAGTTAGGTGTTCCCTACCCATTAGCTGGATAATCTTAACCACTAAGTAATGATTTGACCTCATGTTACGTTATGTGTTCCCAACCCAATTACTGTATATTGTCGCTGAGTCTCAATTATAATGCTTTGACTAACCGTCACGTTATGAGTCCCAAACCCAATTACTGGGTATTGTCGACCATTCGGTAATGTTATGACTTACCGTTACGTAATGAGTCCCCACCCCAATTACTGGGTATGGTCGACCACTCAGTAATGTTATGACTTACCTTTACGTTATGAGTCCACAACCCAATTACAGGGTATGGTCGACCACTCGGTAAACTTTTGACTAACCGTTACATTATGTGTGCCAAATCTAACTACTAGATATTGTCGGCCACTCAGTAACGTTTTGACTTACAATTACGTTATGTGTGCCAAATCTAATTACATGATATTTTCGGCCACTCGGTATTTCCTACCCATTAACTGGATAATCTCGACCACTAAGTAATGATTTGACCTACCATTACGTTATATGTTCCCAACCCAATTACTGGATATTGTCGACCATTCAGTAATATTATGACTAACCGTTACGTTATGTGTTCCCAACCCAATTACTGGATATTGTCGACCATTCAGTAATATTATGACTGACCGTTACACCATGTGTTCCCATCCAAATTTCTGGGTATTGTCGACCATTCGGGAATGTAATGACTTACCGTTACGTTATGAGTCCCCAACCCAATTGTTGGGTATTGTCGACCACTAGGTAATGTTATCGTTTCTTTTACATCCATATTACGTGTACATTCTAATGTTATTTCAGGTGAAAATTATCTCCTACTTGAAATATTTACCTTGACACAATTTCTTTCTTGTTATATGCATCGCATTTTCCAGTTATCTTTAGAACAAGCTAAACATAACTACATATCGGAGTTGGATGCAAGCTGATTGATCATACACATTTCCTCATCCTATACATTTCTTATGCCTTATCTTTTTTTCAAAAGTTATTTTTGTGGCACTTTAAGTCTTAATCTGCCCTTTTTTATTCATCCGTTCGCACATAGTTAGGGGTTTTCCTTTCCATTGCCCTTGTAATAAACATACATTTTTCATCACTTTTTGTTTAGGAAGAACCCTATTGTACATGTATGTATAATCTCTACTCATTTTTTTTGCTATAACCCTTGCAAAGTATTATTTGAGTCATCTTCATGTTCTTCTGTCTGCCAGTCTGTTGAAATTTTGGTTTTGGATTGTCAGCAACACTTTTGCATTGAAGGAGCATCAAAGGCTATATTTTTAGAAAAATGTTTAAATTACTAAAACTAGAAGATTATTCTCCTTCTGGAATTTTGTTGTAATTTATTCAACATCAGGGGCGGAACCTCAGTAATGTTATGACTTACTGTTACATTATGAGTCCCCAACCCAATTACAGGGTATTGTTGACCACTCGGTAATGTTATGACTTACCGTTACATTATGTGTGCCAAATCTAATTACTAGAAATTGTCAACCACTCGGTAATGCTTTGCCTTACCGTTAAGTTAGGTGTTCCCTACCCATTAGCTGGATAATCTTAACCACTAAGTAATGATTTGACCTCATGTTACGTTATGTGTTCCCAACCCAATTACTGTATATTGTCGCTGAGTCTCAATTATAATGCTTTGACTAACCGTCACGTTATGAGTCCCAAACCCAATTACTGGGTATTGTCGACCATTCGGTAATGTTATGACTTACCGTTACGTAATGAGTCCCCACCCCAATTACTGGGTATGGTCGACCACTCAGTAATGTTATGACTTACCTTTACGTTATGAGTCCACAACCCAATTACAGGGTATGGTCGACCACTCGGTAAACTTTTGACTAACCGTTACATTATGTGTGCCAAATCTAACTACTAGATATTGTCGGCCACTCAGTAACGTTTTGACTTACAATTACGTTATGTGTGCCAAATCTAATTACATGATATTTTCGGCCACTCGGTATTTCCTACCCATTAACTGGATAATCTCGACCACTAAGTAATGATTTGACCTACCATTACGTTATATGTTCCCAACCCAATTACTGGATATTGTCGACCATTCAGTAATATTATGACTAACCGTTACGTTATGTGTTCCCAACCCAATTACTGGATATTGTCGACCATTCAGTAATATTATGACTGACCGTTACACCATGTGTTCCCATCCAAATTTCTGGGTATTGTCGACCATTCGGGAATGTAATGACTTACCGTTACGTTATGAGTCCCCAACCCAATTGTTGGGTATTGTCGACCACTAGGTAATGTTATCGTTTCTTTTACATCCATATTACGTGTACATTCTAATGTTATTTCAGGTGAAAATTATCTCCTACTTGAAATATTTACCTTGACACAATTTCTTTCTTGTTATATGCATCGCATTTTCCAGTTATCTTTAGAACAAGCTAAACATAACTACATATCGGAGTTGGATGCAAGCTGATTGATCATACACATTTCCTCATCCTATACATTTCTTATGCCTTATCTTTTTTTCAAAAGTTATTTTTGTGGCACTTTAAGTCTTAATCTGCCCTTTTTTATTCATCCGTTCGCACATAGTTAGGGGTTTTCCTTTCCATTGCCCTTGTAATAAACATACATTTTTCATCACTTTTTGTTTAGGAAGAACCCTATTGTACATGTATGTATAATCTCTACTCATTTTTTTTGCTATAACCCTTGCAAAGTATTATTTGAGTCATCTTCATGTTCTTCTGTCTGCCAGTCTGTTGAAATTTTGGTTTTGGATTGTCAGCAACACTTTTGCATTGAAGGAGCATCAAAGGCTATATTTTTAGAAAAATGTTTAAATTACTAAAACTAGAAGATTATTCTCCTTCTGGAATTTTGTTGTAATTTATTCAACATCAGGGGCGGAACCTCAGTAATGTTATGACTTACTGTTACATTATGAGTCCCCAACCCAATTACAGGGTATTGTTGACCACTCGGTAATGTTATGACTTACCGTTACATTATGTGTGCCAAATCTAATTACTAGAAATTGTCAACCACTCGGTAATGCTTTGCCTTACCGTTAAGTTAGGTGTTCCCTACCCATTAGCTGGATAATCTTAACCACTAAGTAATGATTTGACCTCATGTTACGTTATGTGTTCCCAACCCAATTACTGTATATTGTCGCTGAGTCTCAATTATAATGCTTTGACTAACCGTCACGTTATGAGTCCCAAACCCAATTACTGGGTATTGTCGACCATTCGGTAATGTTATGACTTACCGTTACGTAATGAGTCCCCACCCCAATTACTGGGTATGGTCGACCACTCAGTAATGTTATGACTTACCTTTACGTTATGAGTCCACAACCCAATTACAGGGTATGGTCGACCACTCGGTAAACTTTTGACTAACCGTTACATTATGTGTGCCAAATCTAACTACTAGATATTGTCGGCCACTCAGTAACGTTTTGACTTACAATTACGTTATGTGTGCCAAATCTAATTACATGATATTTTCGGCCACTCGGTATTTCCTACCCATTAACTGGATAATCTCGACCACTAAGTAATGATTTGACCTACCATTACGTTATATGTTCCCAACCCAATTACTGGATATTGTCGACCATTCAGTAATATTATGACTAACCGTTACGTTATGTGTTCCCAACCCAATTACTGGATATTGTCGACCATTCAGTAATATTATGACTGACCGTTACACCATGTGTTCCCATCCAAATTTCTGGGTATTGTCGACCATTCGGGAATGTAATGACTTACCGTTACGTTATGAGTCCCCAACCCAATTGTTGGGTATTGTCGACCACTAGGTAATGTTATCGTTTCTTTTACATCCATATTACGTGTACATTCTAATGTTATTTCAGGTGAAAATTATCTCCTACTTGAAATATTTACCTTGACACAATTTCTTTCTTGTTATATGCATCGCATTTTCCAGTTATCTTTAGAACAAGCTAAACATAACTACATATCGGAGTTGGATGCAAGCTGATTGATCATACACATTTCCTCATCCTATACATTTCTTATGCCTTATCTTTTTTTCAAAAGTTATTTTTGTGGCACTTTAAGTCTTAATCTGCCCTTTTTTATTCATCCGTTCGCACATAGTTAGGGGTTTTCCTTTCCATTGCCCTTGTAATAAACATACATTTTTCATCACTTTTTGTTTAGGAAGAACCCTATTGTACATGTATGTATAATCTCTACTCATTTTTTTTGCTATAACCCTTGCAAAGTATTATTTGAGTCATCTTCATGTTCTTCTGTCTGCCAGTCTGTTGAAATTTTGGTTTTGGATTGTCAGCAACACTTTTGCATTGAAGGAGCATCAAAGGCTATATTTTTAGAAAAATGTTTAAATTACTAAAACTAGAAGATTATTCTCCTTCTGTAATTTTGTTGTAATTTATTCAACATCAGGGGCGGATCCCAAAGCTTTTGAAAGGGGGTCCACCCTTAGTGCATTGAAGACAATAGTCGGTTCCAAGCTAATTTTGTCAAAAATCAGCACGAAAATTACAAACATTTTCCCTGGATTCACCACCAAGCATAGATTAGTCTTAGTTTTGATTCTGACATCCCTTTGCATTTAATTTAGTCAGGTGCTCTACGTTCTCTTCTCGTTCAAGCATTTTTTACAATGTCAACTTTTGGATTGAGACCATGACGATTCCTTTATCGACGAAACAAACGTCAGACGCGTTACGAGTCCGGATCATGTTTCTTGTTTCATGATGAATCTTACTAGTAAAGTACGACAGATGTGCTGTTGTTACGTGAGCTTTGTCACATTTGTGTCAAAGCACTGTATACATATTTTATAAACTTTTGCATTTACAATTATGATTTGCTAGCTATAGAAAAAAACAATTGCGTTTTGGCCTTTTTGCTGATATAATAAGTGCTTTCTCTAGTCGTTTTTATAAACCGTTAAACACACAAGGGAAAGGGAAATATGACATGAAATATACTTAATTCGGTAAAAATTGAAAGCACAGAAATTTTCTAAGCAACCAATAAATAAAATTCTTAAAACTAGGTCAAAGTCGAGATGAAATTTCCGACGCGTGCCAACTAAACGTGTAAATACAATAAAGCCATCAGTCAGAAGAACATTATACACACGCTGGTACATGTATGCTATGAAGTAGTTTTGCGCACGTTGAAATGCGTTTGATGAACACTGAACAAAATGAAACGAACTTGTAACGTCTGTCTAACAATAGTCAACCGCACGTCTAGCGTCAGTTTAACGACCAAGAAACCTATTTCACGTGTTTAAAACGTACACAGAGCGCGCGTAGCGTTATTGTAACGAACGAGTAGCGCATCAACCTCCGAATTTTTAAGTTAATTCAATTACAAAGGGGAAAGTCAGTTTCAAAACCTTAAAATACTAATTCAAAGCTGAAAAAAATCGTTTTACAAAAAAATTGAACAAAGCCAAAAAAAATGTTGAATAGAGCAAATTGTAATACACCCGTCGTGTTGTCGGTGGACATTTCTGGGGTAAAAAAAAAACTCAAATACAACGAGTTACGACAGTCTAACATCAATACTCATTTGAAATAATGTGTATATTTTCATTTTCAAGTTTATTAAGCACACGCGTTCTTCTCAATTAAGACCACCCGTCATGTTGGTGATCACTTAGGATAAGTCAAGTGCAGTAAAAAGGATGCTAGGCAAACTCTACAGACCGGCATTTCTTACATGTTTATACTCATTTGAGATTTTGAGAGTTTTTTAACAAGCGCACTCGTTCTCTATATATGATGGACATATCAAAGTATAAAATTATTAATATTTTTTCATTCTTTTTGACTGAGTGCAAAAATATTCACTATTGGTTAAAAACGGCTTCAGAATTTTATACATTCATGTTAGCAGAACGCTGAAAAACGAAACTAAATTTACATGTATCTATATTTAGGGACGGACCATTTAACTTGAAGGGGGGGGGGGGCTTGGTTTTTTGTTTTGGTCAGAAAAAATTTTTCCGCACAGAGCGCGGAAAAAAAAACAACTTATTTTTGATGGCGCCGCGACAGAATATTTTTTTCATTATTATCATTATTTTATATGGCAGAGATCCTTCTTCAGAATTTTTTTTTCTTACCCCCTGCTGCCGGAATATTTTTTTCATCAAAAATAATTTTCAGAATATTTTTTTGGGGAAAAACCAAGGCCCCCCTTCAAGTTAAATGGTCGGTCCCTTATTATTCTTTAATACAACAATACATTTAAAACAGATAATATAATGATCTATTTTGGCTATTGTAAAATATACTAAAATAAAAAGAATAGAATTCATGGGTCTCCTCACCCAGAGCAAAAAATAAAAGTTAGAGGAAAATAATGAATGCGTTCTTCAATCGTCACACATGCGTTCTAGGCAATCGTCAAGTAAACGCTAGACAAACGCTATATAGATAAGTTTTGTAAAGTTTGTCGTGCGTTGCAGCTACTTAGTCTGACGTTTTGGATTCTTTCACCGAGAAATTTTTGAAACTTTACAGCGACTGCCAACGTGCCCAACGGCTTAGAATATTATTCGAACGTTTAGCACACTTTGGCTAAAATGTAATAGTGTGACAGGGCCATACGGATGTCATCGTTCGAATAGAAGTCCGAACATGATGAAAGTTTTTTTTATTTCAAATCGAGCTTTTTTCATAATTATACTGTGATACATGTACTCTTTCCAAGTGGTAAATAAAGGTAATAACAAAATTACCGAACTTGGAAGATCGTAAATTGTAAATTTAAGTTCATTTACGATTAACCTTGAAAAGTCCTAATTGGTTAAAAATCAAATATAATATAATTCTATTCAAGTCGAACAAAACACCTCCGAAAAACCTCCATCATCGAGAAAACAAATAAACTATATATATATATTTTGTATTTCTTTACACTGTCAACCATTTAAAATTCGTCACTGAATGGATAGTCTTTATGATCCAACGCTCTGAAAAATAAGAAGACAAGATTGGTTTAATATTCTTAATTGCTTTTACAAGAAAATATGAACTCTGTATAATACATGATAAAAACAACATATTTTTTACCCCGATTTGACGCACGCTATTTAAATTTTTACCCTTTCGGGGCACATAAGTTCTTGGTGCTATAATAATACCTTAGCCTTTAATGAAAAGCTTTAGAGGAAAAAATATTAATGACACAGTATCGATCAAACTTTTGAATACAAAAAGAAATAATAATAAATACAATACACTTGGGTAATACAAGAATTTCAAAACAAGTTTGAAAAACAGTAAAAATACCAAAAATGTATGAAAAAATGCTTATACTAAGATTGCAATGAATTGAAGCCGGAGGGTTAAATTTGAAGTCATAAACTTTTCTTGAGCCCACCAATTTTCCGGTATGTCTTCACCTTGGTTTTTTTTTGTTATCGTCTTTTTGGGCGTATGATATCGATCTTCACAATTCGTTAAATTTGTTTTTGGGCTGTTTTTTTTTCTCCATGATAATTTTACTTTTGGGGTTTTTTTTTCTCCATGATAATCTTACTTTTGGGCTGGTTTTATTTTCTCCATGATAATCTTACTTTTGGGTTGTTTTTTTTCTCCATAATAATCTTACTTTTTAGCTGTTTTTTTTCTCCATGATAATCTTACTAAGAGCAAACTTACATTGGTTCTTTATAGAAACGCATGTTCCTGTCAAGGGACCATATTTTCTGCATTTCGTCTTCGGATAATTCAAAATCAAAAATCTGCAAAATTAATATAAGAGGACAATACGTGTTTTAAAAGGATCAACTTTGAATAGATATATTCAAATTTAGCTTAGCATTAATATGCTGATTTAAAGCGCTGCAGGTTAAAGTTTAACGATGTATGTTCGTGATTTCGTCAATGTCTCCTTGCTTGTCCTATACTTTTGGTTTGTTTGGAGATTGGATTCAAAATCTGTAAGAAATCTTGAAGGTAGCATAATTATTTGCTTTAGGATACGCTAATTTATGTTATATTTATATAATGCCTACTTACATCTATATTTTCTTTGATCCGACTCGGTGTGATTGATTTGGGTACCACAACAATATTTCTTTGGAACAGAAAACGCAACACAACCTACAAATACATAAACGTATTTGAACTGCAAGTAACAATAAAACTAGTTCCAAAAAAAAATAACACACGCAAACAAGAACAAACAAACAAACACTGGTATAAACCCGATGACCGTAACTGCAGTTACGGTCATCCAATATGGCGGTAGCCGAAACAGGACAGTCGAATTTTCTTAGTTTTTCTTTTTGTTGCGCGTATTTGAAAACAATGGTCTGCCAGTGAATTTTAGTTCACCGAAAAGAATCAAAAGAAATGCATTATCATGCGTAAAAATCGCCAGATACAGCGTTTCAAGATCTGAACAGATGAGTGTAACTGCAGCTTATGATGACCGTAATTGGAAAATAAGATGACCGTAATTGCAAGATTAATGGTACAATGCAGTGGGAGTACTAATATTAAATTTGAGTTTACCCTAAGCTTGAAACAAGTGTTATGGCAGTCATTTATAATAATTCATGATTGTTTGCTTGTGTACATATAATTTATTATGATTATGTATTATAATCACAGAAACTTTTAAGACATGAGGGCGCGTATGGCCTGGGAGACAAATAGGCCTGAAACAGAGCCAAGCTTGTCGTAAGAGCCGGCTATGGGTCTTGAGATTCTAACATCGGATAGGCGCTGAGCATACAGAGCGGCCAAAGTGTGTACCCCGAGTGGCTTAATAGGGTAACACTCATCCGAGGGGTTTGTCAGGTCTATATTACGGAAACCCAGACCTCTGACCATAGTTGGTCAACGTTTAAATGAATGGTGCCACGAGTCATGCACGTTAAACAATAAATCAATAAATAAATGATTATCGTGGTACCGAATGCGATGATATATGTTTAATGAGATCCGGAATATGTACGCGACAAAGGCCACTGAAACAAGCGAAAACATTTTCAAAAACCACAATGAAAAAACAGCCAGTAGCCTTCAACGTGGCCAGTAGGCGCTGATGCCACATCTTGATTAGTTAGCTAGTAAGGGACTGACCATTTAACATGAAAACTTGTTTTTCATCATTAGCATTAGTGTAAAAAGCAGAAATCCTTCTTCGGATTTTTTTTTTGATCAAGCTCTTTTGACAAATATTTTTGCATCAAATATATATATTGAAATTCAAAAAAGCTTCACCGAACGCAGCATGATACGACCGCAACGGCGAACCCTGAACGTTTGAGTACCAGTATGGATAGTCGCTTGCCCTGGACACAAGCATCCCATGTTGGAATGACAATGTTTTTTTGCCACATGGAGACCTGCAGCAGGGTTCTGAAACGAAAGAGGAACGTCATATTTTATTATTTATTATATACGGGGCCGGGATGCGAATGGGCCCGCAGCAGTGCCTAGCTTGTCGTATGAGGCGACTAAGGGTCTTGAAATTCTGACGTTGAGTTAGTGCTCAGCCCACAGAGCGACCAAGGTGTGTACATGTACACTAGGTGGCTGAATAGGGTGCCCTTTGTCCGCGGGGGTTGTCAGGTCTATAATACGGAAACTGTGACCACTGACCATAGTGGGCCAACGTGTGTGGAGATGCCACGCTTCATGCGCGTAAAAGACCCGTATGTGGACCGCCAACTGAAGTGCACCACATGGGCTAAATTTTCCGGCCCTTTTCCTATAGTTAGTCAAAATTTACTGTTCCTGTGTTTCCCACCCCACCCCATATTTCATTTATCATAATTATAAATACCAAACCCGTGTATAGGTTAATTTGGATATGCTATATATGAAACAAACACACTAATAGTTTTATAACATATCCTCGGGCCTAACCCTTTATAAATGCAATACTTATTACAAGATTTCAAAGGATCAAAATCATGAAAATGGTCTGAAAACGTAGACACTTTTGTAATCAACTTATGCTGGAAATTTATATTTCGAAAACTAGCCCGTCAGCAGCATTTAAATCATAATTACTTGAAGTTAGAAATTAAAGCTAGACATAAGAAAAACCCCAAAATAACAATGACTATTTTCAGAAAAAAAGAGAAAAATATCAAGGATATTTAATAGTTCTGAATCTCCAATAGTCTGAACATAGTGGGCAACGTGTGTGGAGAGTGCCACGCTTCATGCACGTAAAAAACCCCTTTGTGGACCGTCAAGTAGTACAACCGCTATAATAAGGCTATATTTTCCGCCCCTAACAACTCTCCCCTTTTTCCTGTGGTTCTTCTTGTTTCCCACCCCATCCCTATAATTAATTTCTCATCATCATTTCGTGTTCATTTTATCATCCCGTTTCATGTCCATCTCCTTTAGATAACCTATATTGCGTTGAAAGGGCGTAAAACACAAACTCACTCACTCACTCACTCACTCATAAACATCCGTTGACATTTAAGAAACTTTTTTTTATTCAGGATTCAGTGGAATTGCATAATACCCACTGCTTGCATATCGCGATCTTCGCTCTGTTATAGCTGTTTTATCTAAAACGGGGAAAGAAAAATAGAATCTGTCAAAACAACAACACAAACACCCGAGAATCAATAGAAAATTAACTTTAAATGAACACATTACCTGCCATATATAACTCCAAGTTCTATATACCGGTATTCTAAAGGCTGGATTACCTTTAAACTTAAATTGATATTTTTTTACAACAGCTCACATAAGCTTTTATAGAAACGTATAATTTTGTAAAATTGTGGCTAACCATAGACCTAGTCCGAGATTGGCACCAGCTGGCTGTAAAAATGCCGAGGACGTCAGAGCAATCTCGGAATACCATAGACCCTGGTCACCTTTCAATGAGAAAATAAAGCTGAACCTTCTGTTTAACTATCTCAGCCCCCAGTACACATTTAACATAAAGCTTTTTCATTTATTTTGCAAATCAAACTTATTTCTACAGATTGATGTTCTGAATGACTATGCCAGTTACACTCATCCATCTTTCCAGTTACGGTCATTACAACATTGCAGTTACACTCATCCTGGCAAAAATTTTAAACGATGATTATGAGAAACACGAACACCTGAGCGAAATATTCACGAGGCAGACTAAGGCAATAATGATGATGCTTTTTTCGTATATTCAATTTGAGCTTTATACGCATTGAAAGTTTTGTAAAATCAATATAATTATTTTGCTTATATCAAGCACCGCCATATTGGGATGACCGTAACTGCAGTTACGGTCATCGGGTTTATACCAGTGAACAAACATACAAACAAACCAAACAAAAAACTAAATCAAACAAGAATGACAACCAAGTGATAGGTGGAATTTATATAATAGTTGAATCATTCGTATTTTATGTTTTAACTGGTATTAGTTAATTGCTAGATGGCGAGCAGCAACCAGTGGTAACCTTGGCTAGTTGTTGAGTTACTTTTATTGTGAGTTTTTGAATTGCACTTGGTTTCTTGATATGGTCAACTATGGACAAAAACACATCGTGATGATTTGTTATTAAAAATATCATATGGTACCTGTGGTATACTTTTGTTCTTGTTTTCAGCAATCTGTTGTAAGATTAGTTCATCAAATATGTTTGGCTCTCCTGGTTCTGCCCTGCAATGCAATACAATTATTTAAAAGATAGTTTAAAAGATAGCTTCTCAACCAGCGTAAATATAAAGACTTTTTTCTGTTTTGTTTAGAAAATAAATGCATATTACATTTTCATAAGAAAGTTGAAAATATTACGGGTACGAACCTAAGTTACTAAAATTGTGCACTGTCTTCAAACTAATTTTTTTGTTTTTTTTTTGGTTTTTTTGGTATATATTCTTAAATTCGAATATGCTATATCAAAATGCAATTGCTGTGCTTATGCCATACGTACCATGTTCTGGAAACATTTGCTAATGGTGCATAGGCCGTCACCTGCATTCCTTTTGACTGGCAGTATTCTACTAGCTTCTTGTTGGAGAAATATGGATGGACTTCAATCTAAAAAAGTTCATTAAAGCTACACAGTTGGAATGATCGTTCTTCTGGCAACATTTTTTTCGGTAAATTGTGCTTCGTTCAATTCGGTTGAGCAATGCTCTGGAATTTAAAACAAAACTTGTTTCTTTGAAAAGAGATGAAAATTTCTATATAAGCATCTTTCATTTTTCAAGTTTCAGGTTAAGCTGATACGCGAGTGCTACATGTATGCTGTAACGGTTCCAATTATAAAAACCAAACCGTGATTACATAAAGCATTAGAGAAAAAACTAAACAAAGTTATACGCGTTATCCTCGGTACTGGATTTGGCTTCCCTGTTCGAACCTTTTGGCTTTGAGTACTTTTCATTCAATACTTTTCGTTTATTGACCTTCCAATGTTTTGATTCAAATGCTGCTGATGAGAGGTTACTCCTTGAAATATCGATTTTCAGCATTACCAAATTAACTTTTTTTAGCCGTTTTGGTATCGTATTTCTAAAGAAATACCAATTCTTTAAAGACATACATGTAATATTGAAATAAGATACAAACCTGGATATTGCAAGGTTTAATGGTTGCATGCGGCCATATTCTTTCTATTTGTCGTTTGTTGAAATTAGAGATTCCAATATTTTCTACCAGCTTGGCATCCACCAGTGTTTCCATAGCCTGTAGAGTTGCAGTCATATGGATATTAAGTATATATACAATTTTGATAAAATGGTGTGACATAAAACAACACAACCAATGGGTATGGTGTCTTCGAAAAAAATCCATCCTTTTTAAAATATTGCAATTCATAGTTTAAAAATAGTTAATTGACTAATAAATAAAAACTAAATATCACCTACATGATTTCTGATTAGTGAAATTGTTCACACGTGAGGTGTATAATAATAAACTATACCAAGGATCCTTGTATGAATAGCAAATTAGCAAAAAAACGTTTCACTGCATAGGCAAAAAGTCTATCTAACCTAAGTATCCGAACACAGTTTCGACCAAAGGTCACATGGATGCATCACAAAAAAGAAAAGAAAAAACAAAATAAAAACACCAACATGATATTAACTGGGAGAGGATTCATATAAGCTATAAAGCGTGCGTGAAGCTTGTTACCCAAACCAAGATAAATAAAGTTGAAACACATTGTGCTGAAAACCTCTATAAAGTGGTTTCATATGCAACGATGTACATTCGTTCCAGAGATCTGAACTATATTATCAACATGTAGATGAATTAACATTGTGTGTAGGTATAGCCTACCTTCCATAAATCTATGTGGTCGTGACTCTCAAATATTATTTTTCCATTTTGGTCTTTAGGAAATAGCTCATCGCCATCCTACAAATAACGACAAGAAGATTAATAAAATAGTTTTCTTACTTTACATCGGATAACATTGCACACTTTTGTTAAGAACTTTAGTTTGAATTATTGCATGGTTTTGATGGGAACTTAAGATAATCGGTACGTTTATAAAAAGAAGGTTATTCACAACTATCAGTTCTTGTTAAAACTTGTTGATATTTGTATATTTGTATAGAACTTTATAGATTGGATAGAAGGTAGTGAGTTGTGGAATAATTGTACGCGACAAAATCCACAATGGAAAACAGCCAGCAGCCTTCAACGTAACCAGTGGTCGCTGCTTGTCGTTTTGCAATAGGCTTAAGATAAAATAATAATGCTAAAGATCAAAGTCAATCCTAAAAATGTAAAAAAAAAGCCTTCTGGACATTGAACACTTAACATAAAGACGACTAGTACAAACATAAGCTTTGACAGAGATTCCTGGATCAGGACAGCTAGGCACATATAAAATGTGGTGGGGTTAAACCAGTTTTTTAAGGCCAAATCTTCCTCCTATTCTAATTGATAATCTTTAATTAACAGTGCACAAAATAACACAGTAAAAATCAAATCGATAAAAGTTCAATTCAACAAAAGAGAGAACAACACAAAAATAATTCTTGGGAACACTCGCTGTTACTGACGGCAAGCTGACTGGATTTTTTTTTTTAGAATAGTTCTTTTTAAGATTTAACAACTTTGGTTTTAATTTGCACTTTCTGAAATTTGACATTCTAATTCTCCATCTACTTCTTTCGTTTTACATTGTGTACTATATAGGAACTTTGTAGTAAATTTACCTTTAAACTACACGGCCAGTGTATGAGGAACAAATGAATGGACTCTACCCTGAGAGCCTTGATAGATTTCATGGCATTCTCCTTGATGTGTTTCGGATTGTGGTGAGTATCCCATAGCTGACAAAAATGTAAAATGATGCATTTGATTCAGTGTTTCAAATATTTCTTTTTTAAAGTTAAAACTAAAGACATTGACCGAATTCAAAACGTCAGGGGCGAAAGAAATTTTTAGCTATTTAGCTAAGAGTTCTGTTTAACCGGTGTCAAGGACCGTCCTAAATTTGAAGTTAGGTGCGAATGTTTGCACCAGTACGTTGAATGCCTCCTTGTGAATTTAGGAGAAAGAACAGAAAAGGAAGCGCTGTTCCGTGCTTTTTTTAGAATTTGATATTTACAAATTTACTCGCGAGTTTGTGTATAAATGCATACATTCTCCATATCCCATCTATTATTTACATTTATGGTTATGTCTATAAAACGGAAAAATGAACTCCCTGTATTTGAATATAAGCTTATGCTTATAAACCGCGATGGTAATCCATTGTTTTCAATCGGAGGTCTTTAAGAAAAGATTCTCATGAGTCTTTAAAGATGAATAAATTTAACATAAATGAAGGAAACTGTTCTGCTTCTAGATAACTGGCTTTAAGATCATGATAAGTTTTTACTTAGAAGTTTATATTCACATTAATTACTAAGTAATGGAATAAATTAAACATAAATGTCGGATTTCAGCTTCTGTCTTTTTTTATTCCTGTCGAGAAGAGATTCATTGGTTTTGACTTTGTATGTAAACTGGGACCATTTTCAACAAGTAGCCATTTTATGATATTGTTTATTGGTACAGGTAACTAAATAACAAAAACATACTTTTGTTGTGATGAAGACTTCTTTCTTGTTTTTGATTGTCCCATCATCAAGTTTCGCCTGGATGGCATCACCAACAGCATGTTCGTTCCCATAATTCCAAGCACAGTCAATATGTCGGTACCCAACATCAATAGCTGTTTTCACTGCTTCGCAAACAGCTTCTGGTTTTCCCTGAATAAATCAAAAGAAGTGGTTAATTACTTGCCAGAATATGATATTCAACGAGTGGTTGTAGCAGCAACATTTCAACACTGACCAAGGGAAGTTCTTAACATAAGTCTAGTCGTAAGCTTCTTCTTTGACTCTTGTGTTGGAGTAGAAAATAAAAATATTCTTCCTTGTATTGTGTCAATAGATCATTAAAAAGAACTTACACAAATTCTAATAGTGCGCTCTTGTTTATATTCATTTACCATCTGTTTTAATTGACAATAAGGACCAAAAACTTCTATATGAATTCCGTTACATTGGTGATGTACGTCCTCCGTAATTCTCAACTGGTGTCTGACTGATGTGTTTTGACTATAGGGGAATGCCCCTCTGCAGCGAAACTGCTAAAGACTCGCTATGTGCCATGGTTCGTCCAGCCCATGACACACCACGGCTAATGTTAGTTGCTCCAGAGTATCCTTTTTTGTGCATGACTTTCTTTAATTTGTTTATCTATAAGCAGTTTTCAATAAACAGGAACTGCATGTTTACTCTTACGGGAACTCTTAATAACTGATCGCAATTTATTTGTGATATGTGTTTCTTCGAAGTGTTGTTTCCAGTCATTAGTAATAGATTTAGCATGAGATTCGAAGCTGCATGTTATTTCTTTGTTATTTTTGGTAAAAATAATTGCCCCTTGACCTTAATATATTTAAGACGAAAAACTCGTTGTGTTGGCCGGAAAGATTCTGCATCAGTTTATTCGGCGATCTTATATCTTCTATATTATAAGGTATACAAAGAATAACCGGCTTACAACGCAGTTGATTTATCAAATTATATATACAAAATTAAGTCGGTACTTACAGTCTGCCCAAAGACAGTAAATGTTCCAAGTCCAACATACGGGTATTGGGCTCCGCTCGGGAGCTTCACACATGGAATACTAGCCATTCTCTAAGAACACGTTGGTACATAAATTATTTGAAGAGATAGTAAATTGAGAGCATGTTTGTTTAGATTTGATAGATAGGAACTAGATCTTCTGTTTATCTTATTGAAGACCTGTGTAAGATAAACTAATGTAGTGATTTTAACAATTTTTAGATGTTTATGATTTTAACGCGTTATTTAGAAGTGCTATAAAGTTTATCAAGAAAAAATTTACACAGTCGGAACAGAATGAATTAAGTGGGACATATCTGGATAGAATAATATGTAACCATTTTCAAGACCTTATTCTTTTATTGAGCCTTTTTTCAATTATAACTCGGTTCATCACAGAGATATATAAAAAGCATAACAAACAAACAAATCGCAAACAATACTAAAGAAAAACCTCGAGACATTCTGGTCGTAAGGATGAAAACCTTAATTAAAATAAATGAATGTATGAAAATAAATGGACACACGCGAAAAACACACCCACCCGGCCTAATAGGTTCCACCGTTTGCTCTCACACTGACCCAATTGCAAGGAGCAAGCCTCAGCTTGTGCTACCCAAAGCATACTTGGTAGATCTTATTTTCAAATTTTCATATCTTTATTTTAATTATTGTATATATTATATGTGTGTTAGCGGCAATGAGCAAAATAAGGCATTAAGCAATTATCTTATGCCTATATAGTCACTAAGGTAATTGCCTGAATTGTACTTTGCATTAAAAGCTTTTAAAGACTAGGAAATAAGCCCAATGGCCTGAAAAATACAGGCCGGCATCCATTAGAATTATGGCCTTACGCCACATCATGACATGATATCTCACTCATTTGTTATAAAACAGTAACATATTTTTATTTTCAAAGATATTGGCTTTACAATATAAGACTCAAAGTTTATCCATTATGAAGCTACTTTGAACATCATTCACATTTGTAAGTTAGATTAGATTTCTACCTAAATGATGTATATTGTCCTCGTCTTGTATCGAGCGTCTGGTAGTAAGACTATCTGATTTAATGCCAACCACAGAGCAGGGAACGTCAATTATCTGTTTATGTTTTGGTGCTTGTGCTTCTTTTAACATTTCCCAAATTTATATTTCTCACAAGAAAATATATTTCTTGTTTTCCGGCCCATTTTCATAATGATTTTTAGCTCTACTGACCAAAGGCCATGTGAGCTTATGCCATCACTATGCGTCCTTCGTCGTCCGTTAACAATTTCAAAAATCTTCTTCTCTGAAACCACTGATGACCCCTTATAGAGGTTACAGCCCCTTAAAGGCGAAAAATAGTGTTTCGGCCTATAGAATGAAAACTATTGCAGATAGAGAAAAGCTGTTGTTTGCTTAATTAAATGATCAGCTCATTAACATTTAGCTGTACAAAAGTCTCCATAGGGTCAAAGTTGTCAGATGACCCCTTATAGGGGTTACAGCCCCTTAAAGGCGAAAAATAGTGTTTTGGCCTATAGAATGAACACTATTGCAGATAAAGGAAAGCTGTTGCTTGCTTTAATGTTCAGCTCATTTAGCTCTACAAAAGTCTCCATAGGGTTGAAGTTGTCAGATGACCCTTTATAGGGGTTACAGCCCCTTACAGGTAAAAAATTGTGCTTTTGGTCTATAGAATGAAAATTATTGCAGATAGAGAAAAGCTGTTGCTTGCTAAAATGTTCAGCTCATTTAGCTATACAAAAGTCTTCATATATATAGGGTTGACATAAAGACAAGGTGAGCGATTCAGGCTCCTGTGAGCCTCTTGTTCATTTTCGCTCCGATTTTCTCTGAAATTGAGACACTTTACATCACAACAATCTTAAGCAATTAGGCTAGAGGTCTTCATTGATGCTTCAAATCTTTAAATGTAAAGATCTTTGGTCGAATTTTGAAGCTATACTATGCATAATATGCAAAAATACTATTTTACAACACGAAACAAGAATTACTTTTTACACTTTAATAGGGGACTTTTGAAGAGTTCTTAAGCTGAAGTAAAATAGCCGGTGTTGTTTTGAGCAAGCAAATTCTTTTCTCAATCTGCAATTATAGGTTTCATTTTACATTTGGACATATTGCACGGTGTATTGCAGGTTGATGCGAACTTGATTTTAATGTTTTGGTCTTCAGACAGTTTTCTAGACGAGCTCTTTTTCGTGGAGGAACGAAACTTTAGATGAAGCCACGGTGGCGAAAAACATAAAAACAAAAACACATTCTTGCATTGAAAACTGAATTAAAATGTATCAAATTACAGATTTTCAGAGTAAGAAACATTTCCTTTCGTATAAAGATTTTAAAATGTACCTTAAACACATACTGGCGTAAGCCGAAAAACGTTTTTTTTTTATGTTCTATGATTCTGGCTCTCCGGCTCCATCTTCTGTTGCAGTCTTTGTATAGAACTAAACTCGTTTCCAACTGTCTAAAGTTCTGCGGACTACATTGCTATAGCCCTTTTTAAAAAGTCATCCGGAATTCCGATTTCGATTCTTTTATTTTCATTTTTGCAAGAGAAGTTTCCCTTTTTGGGTCGGCCTCATGATGTAAACAATGTTGAGCCAAGGAAAACATCAATTTTTCCCTACCATTTTAGGCGTAATTCCAACTACCCGATTCAAATAAACTGATTAAGAGTGAAGTCTTTGATGTTAACGTAAGTTTCAGTAGTTTAAAACTTTGGCAGGCGTATTAAAAATGATTTAACAAAATGACGATTTCAGTTAATTTCAACAGATTTTTAATGGTGAGGCGGACCCCGTAAGTCGTTAACCTGTAGTAAAAAGTTAAAAGATTTTCCTGGTCCACACGTCCAGAAAATAGTTTTTGAAAAGAACTAGACTCAGATACGCATAGCAGTTGTCTCATAATTGTCTTAAACTGCTGTCTATTTACAATTACATTGTAAAGCTAAGTGCATTTGGACGCTGATCTAGGAACAGATCTTGCTTGAAAATCTGTTTGTTTACATGTACATGTTAAATTTACAAGCCATTGGTCAAAATATACATGTAACAGTACACGAGATAACACCTGTGTCAAGAGTTTATTACAGTCACAGAATACAGAATTATGTTCCATTTTTGTAATTTTTAATGTGGCAGGTTTAACATTAGCTACAATAATGTAGCTCCTTTGTCAACTTAGATTTGGCAGAACTACATTTATGTACAATGCAGTCCCATTACTCATAATTAAGCAATGCTGGAAGTGTATCACACTAGGTGCATTTGCATTTTCAGAATTGGTTGCAACATTAATGAGATGCTAGTTAAAAATTCAGCTATATACAATGAACATGATATCATGTTGTTTACAGACATGCTCCAGAGAATAGGAGAAAATAAGAGGTCCTGAGCCTTTGTTTTCACCGTATTCTCAGCAGAATATCAAAATGATGACAAGAATCTATGAGAACTTTGTAAACAAAAATGAGAAGGAAGATTTTGGTTTCAAAACTGCTTTAAACATTTGACTCTATTACTCTACCATTGAATGGGATGAGAAGTGATATTATTTTATGCCATTTTCAGCTTGAGATCAACCCTTGAACTCTGCAAGACTGGACTTACATGTATTATAGGTGCCCCAGATATCTGACTTAGTGACTGAAAGTTCTTTTACCCATCATTTTTTGTACCTTGTAATATTGAGCAGACTTTTTACTATAAAGACTGTCAGTACCTTAATATAATATTCAATATATTTATTTACATTCATCTATCTTAGGATTTTAAAAAAATCTGTACTCGGGTGTGTTGCATGAAAAATGATGCCAAGTAGTGGAATTCATATATAGAATTTAATCCCTATGCATTCGGCCAAATATTGAATGTCCCATATCATCTTTCCAATTAAAATGTATGACATTTTGTTTTTATCTTGCTATATAACAAGTTTTTCATTTAATTTGCAGAGATAGGTGTTGGCCTAGCAGGGTTTGGATTAGCTTTTCTACTCCTAGGCATAATGTTTTTCTTTGACAGAGGACTGCTTGCTATTGGAAATGTAAGTCAGTAAAATACATGTATGTTTACTCAATGTTCATTTTTTGTACATGCAATTATATATTGCATATCTACGGAAGCTTATTAGGGACACGCATAAAAAAAAGAATTATTATCTCGCCCCGGCGACTTACTTTCTCGCCCTGGGGACTTACTATCTCACTTCGGCGACTTATTATCTCGCCTCGGCGACTTACTATCTCGCCCCGAATGGCGCGAAAAGGCTTTCTTTACCTGCTAATTTTCTATAAAATAAGTCGCCGAGGCGAGATAGTTAACTCGCCTAGGCGAGAAAGTAACTTGCCATGGCGAGATAATAAATCGCCGGGGCGAGATAATAAGTCGCCAAGGCGAGATAGTAAGTCGCTGAGGCGAGATAGTAACACACCGAGGCAAGATAGTAAGTTCCCAAGGCAAGATAGTAACTCGCCGCGGTGAGAATTTTTTTTTTATGCGTGTCCCTAATAAGCTTCCGTACATATCTTTGTTTTTGTTTTTCAACACTAGAAAGTTTCTTTATTATTAAGCAATTCAACAAATTGTTAATAATTTTGTGTGGAATTAGAATACATAACACTACCTTCATATATTAGCAGATTTTTTTACTCGGTCAACAAAATATCCAGTAGTTTATACCAGTAGTCACAGCTCCCCATTTTGCAATTGGTCTAACATCTGAAAAACAATGCATATGGTTCAAACCCAATCCTAAAATAGTAAGTGAAACCAGTCTCTGTCTACATGTTTATGTATATGTTCTTATTGACTACCAGTATTACATGTATCTATGTATGTTTGCTGGAACAAGGCTGAACATTTTAGATTATTACATATTAGTACATATAAGTATCATAGGGATATGACACTTAAAGTGATGTAATATGTGTTTTTTTTTTATTTCAGATTTTATTTATTTGTGGTTTGTCATTTGTAATTGGACTTGAACGAACTGTAAGATTTTTCTTTCAAAGACACAAAGTGAAGGCAACAGGATTCTTTATGGGTGGCATTTTTGTTGTTTTATTAGGATATCCACTTATAGGCATGATTGTTGAAATTTATGGATTTTTCTTGTTATTTAGGTAAGACATTGTACAAGTAGAAAAAAGCCTACTGTAGATTAAAGGTGTTCCAAAAAGCTACATGTATGTACAATTTAGTTTATGACTATGAAAGATACATACATGTATGAAAGAATAAACTTTAACATTGCAGTTCCAATATAAAAATGCCAACAGCAGTGTTATTCAATAGCATTTTATGTCTCATATCTTTTATTTAACAATCAGCTTAGGTGATAGATTTTCATTTGAGTATTTACTGTTTTATAAGAATGAATTGCATACACAATTATGAGAAAAAAAACCATGGAAAAATGACTCATTGTTTTAAACTAGATGGTGGGTAGGTGGGATTACATCTCACACTCTAGTAGAAATAAATGTTAGATCCTGCTTTTCTGGTAAAATAGAGGAGCAAAAATCGTAAAAATCCCAAATTCCTAGTTTTTTTTTGTGTTAAACCCAGTGTAAGCCTTTCCTGGTGTCCTGTAAAAGGTCCTATCAACCCTCAATATAGCTTTCTGAATTTCAAATAGTACCATCAGCAGAGCAAGATAAAAATACTCAAACTGAAATGCAATAGATAATGATGTAATTTACTGGAAAAAAATGTGTGGGACAGAAATTCCATAAAAAAAAAACCAAAACCTTAAGTATCCACATTCATGACAAAGTTGTCATTTGTCAAATTTTCATTGTAAGAAGTTACACTAACAATTTTTCAATGACATAATCTATATTTTTCAGTGGATTTTTCCCAGTGGTCATCAACTTTTTAAGACGAGTGCCTGTCATAGGATCTATATTAAATTTACCATATATTAGACAGGTATGAATACTTTGCATCTAGTCTTTCAATGTTTTTTGTTGCATTTTATTCTATATAATATGCACAAAATGTACATTGTATTGTACATGTCATGTTGTAAATGAAAAAAAAAAGTCCAGGGAGACATAAACATAATAATTGCATAGACAATACATGTACAATGTATATGGTACAAGTCATGAAAGATTTTAAATATGTGGACATATACATTAACGAGCCAACAACCCAATAAATTATTTTACATGAAATTATGTGCACAGCACAAGAGTGAATTTTTAAAGTACTTTACAGTTTAAAAGCACTTGGATTGTTTTTACAGAAAAGTGTATATTGATAATTGTTACATGTACATGTATAGCCTGTTATATTGACCATTTTGTTATTTCACTCAGAGTAAGGCCTGGTTTATATCTTGTATGATAAAAAAAAAAGTCAAACCTGTCTAAAATGAACACCTTCAGGACTAAAACATCTACATCTACAGGTTACGAAGCGCCATCAGGTTAAACAGACGTTCTCTTTATACAAGAAATGTGAAGAGGTGGGTAGGAAAAAAAACCAGTTTGATTAAGGTCAGCTTTTGGTTTATTCAGGTTTCACTGTATAAGTATTATTTACATGTGTTTTTTTACAGGTTGCTGACAGACTAGGAGAGTCCAATTCCATGGTATAGTGAACTTACATTATCTTATTTATGTGAAAGTGCCATTGTGAAGAACAAAAAGAGTCCAGCATAATAAAATGTGATATTTATAGAACAAGAAATTTGGAAAATCCCACATTAATTATAGCAGCACATATGTGTGTACCAAAGATACATTTGTACTTTATACATTTTATGCTTGACTCTTGTGTGGGTTATGGGTATGCATGCTGACATTGTAAATAGTGATAGTTTTCATCATGTGAAATCCTGAGTTAATAATCATGGAATGAAATCACACGCACAAATGTGCATGAACAATGTATGAATTGAGAATAAGTGCCTATGATATGATCACATTATTTTATATAAGTGTACAATTTTTATTGCTACAGTTAAGTGCATTACCACTTAAACTTGACATAACAAATTTTTAATTAAAATGTTTTGTTCAGTCCCTTTTTCAAAGACAATTGTTTCTGTGTTTCATTTTGCATTTAGAATGTATAATTTATACATATTGTTATGTTGCAATAAAGGATTTTACTTCTCTGCTTCACATACGAATTTTGTTTCACATGCAATATGTAATGATATCTAGGAAATAACCATTTACCCTTATGCTGAAAAGTGGACAACTCAATTTTGTCATTTTATTTATTTGAATTGTCTTTTTAAAAGAGAAACAGAAATCATATGTTGTAATTAAAAAAAAATGACGTCACATGCATGGTTAATAACCAATATTTTGCTTTAAACTACTCATTATTTCTTAAACCTATTTATATACAAAAGTACTTAAAAACTGCCCTCAACTTACAATTACTTAGTATTATTTAAAACTTTAAGATAGTGTACGTGTATATGTTAATTCTGATTGTATGTATTTTTTCTATTGTTTGATCTATTTCTTTCTTTATTTTATGGTTAAGGATATTTGCTGGTCATTTTGAAAATAACAAGACCTTTTAATTCATATCTTTAATAAGAAGATAAACGGTAAAGGTTAAAAAGGACTAAAGTATTTTATAGGTTGCAAAATAATTTAGGCTTTCTCTGACTTTTTCATAGGTTAGTAGTGATAAAACTTACACTGTATGAAGAAATAACATGAAAATTAGAAAACTTTGTTCATATAAAGCTCGTAATACATGTAATTGAATAAAAGGGAAATAGTGTATAACTGTTACCTTTTTTATCCTTATTTGAATGATAAAATCTTTAGGATTCCAAAATCTGACAAAAGTCACAAAATGACCAGCATACAAATGTTATGTAAATCTTCTCTAAATGTTTTTTCATGATATTGGTAATGTGGTGAGTAAAAAAAAAATTGTTGCTTTATATGTTGAATGTTTTCTGTACATTTTACTTATTTATTCGAATTGACCATTTTCACTCATTTCATTTTTTATTGTCAATAAAAAGTGAAAACAAAATGTGTTTTTGAAGTATGACATGCATCACACACCAGGTAGGCTAACATTTAAATCAATTCTCATCGAGTTATGGGAGTAGTCTTTACTCAAATTTTCTCAATACATTTTCCGGTTTATGTAAAGTACCATATTTATTTTGTTAAGTTTTTAAACGTACAAGTTACTTTGCTGCCAAAAAAAAAAAGGAAAAAATGTTGTAATGCTTTTGAAGTCTAACATTTATTTTAGAAAAGGTTTAGATTTGAAATAACCATAGACAAGCTATTCTTAATTTGCTTATGTGTGGAAAATTTAAACATTATCTTTCAAATATATTAGTAAAAATGCTTATTAAAGTCATAGAATAAAACTTAAGAAGCATGCTTTCATTCCAAGTATCATGAGGTTCTCTTAAAAAACTTACAAAAATCTCATAAAAACACACTGTTTTAATACCATTCTAAAGGAACTGTAACAGAAAATGCAAAACGCCAACTTGGAAGTGAAAAGTGTTAAATAGGAACTGCGAAAAATTTCCCACTTCCAAGCACATTTCTAAGTTCTAAGTTTGCATTTCTCAGTTCCAGTTTGGAGGTCAGAAATGCCATCTTGGAAGTTAGAAATGTCAACTTGAAACTAAGAAATGTCAACTTGGAATTGAGTAATGTCAACTTGGAAGTGAGTAATGTCAACTTGGAACTTTAAAAAATGTTGTAAATATAACACTGTAGAATTTTTATTTGCATTAAATACCTTCGTTCTAACAAAGGTATTGTAAAACATGAATGGAAGTGTTCAGTATTTTAAGACAAAAATTTATCTTTTATCTTCTTACTTTCAGGGAACTGGAGAACCATGATGGAATACACCTTTCCTGGTTCCAATTGAGCAAACGGCCAGAGATTATATACATTTCTGTGCTGTGGTTTTCATACAATGATTGCATTTGTAAATAAATCATTATCATAAATGCATTGTTTGTAGAATTAATCAAAAGGTCATTTAACAAAATTGATCAGGTTGAAATTACCGTGTGGGTTTTAAGATGAAGTCAAAACCAAACTCAAACAGAAGGAACACTGCCTAATCATAACCTTTAAAAACACATACATGAAGAAACCCTTATAGAAGTTATTGCCGGTTTTCTTAATTTTTTAAGCCCACGACATAAAAACACTATGTGTTCAAAAACTTACTCGAAAACATTTGTTTGTCCATCAGTCCATACGAATTTCCGTGTATAGTTATATTCAGAAACCATACATGAGAATCATTTGAAGGGTTGTTTTGTATGACAGTATATATACATCCTAGGTGGCTTTCAGACCTTTTGGACTTCTACTTCCTGTTTGGGACCGGGTCATTAGAAAAAAATCCATTAAGCTCTCTCAAAAACCATATATGAGAAGCATGTGGAATTTGGCAGGCAGGATGGTTTGGTATGACAAACAATAGTTCCTCAGCATCTTTCAGACCTGTCAGACTTCTACTTCCTGTTTGGACTGAATCGATAAGAAAAGGAGTAGAGCCACGAAGGCCCTAAATCGGCCCGGTATTTTCACTATTTTTTCAACTAATATAACTTGTAAAAAAATTTACTAAAATATGTTAAGGTATGAACAGACTTTTTATATCTGTAGGATTTAGCAAAATATTTACACCACAAGTTTAGCCTTGAGACTTTGAACAGACCATAAATTTGAAAATTCCTCATTTTTCACACATTTTCAATGGTTTCACTGCATATTTCGTCAAAATTAGTATTGGCCACATATCTCGACCATCGTAATTTTTCGTTAATGAATTTATGATATCATAATACACATTTCTATCACAAAATAATTTTGGTCGACGGGTGTGGCCCTTTTCATATTCACCGATTTATGCATGGAATTCAAGGAAAACTGTCACAAATTGTTATTTTTCACAAAATAGTCTATTTTTTACCTCACTGCTCTCCTTATTGAAAAATAATTGAAGGAAAAAATATTGCAATTCATGAAATATAACGACTAATAAACAAAAATGCAGCAACTACTAGCAGATATATCAAAGTTGAATTTTTGGGCCATTTCGGGGCCTTCGTGGCTCTACTCCTTTCCATTAAGCTTTCTTCAGAAACCAAAATGACAAGCATGTAAAATTGACAGAGTAGTTCAGTTTGACAAACTGTACGTCTTAAACGACTTTCAGACCTGTCGGACTTTTACTTCCTGATTGGAATAGGGTCTATTGTGAAAATTTTGGTATAGATTTTCTTATTAACCGTACATGGCAATGATTGGAAGTAAAGGGGGTGGTTAAGATTGACAAACAGATTTTAACGACTTTAGACATGTAGGGCTGCACCAGGACCGGGTCGATATGAAAATTTGTATGAAAATTTCCATCAAGCTTTAATATCTCATACACATATCCCACAATAGATTGATTTAATATTTCCGAGTATGGTAAAGTTTCAGGCACGATCCCAGCAACTTAGTTTAGAAACGGTACCATCTTTCAGACTTTACTTCCTATTTGGGTGCGGGAGTATCTGTATCCATTGGTTACATTCCTCTATTTTTGTAATTAATTTTGCTCTTAGGAGCAAGCATTTGATTTTGATAGGTAGGCTTTTGTGGATGTTTCATTAAAAAGGCAGGCGCTTGACTTTAAAATAAAAATGCAGCATGGTGTATTGGCCGTAAAATTTGTAGAAAAAAATGCGCCAGGAAGTGTGTTTAAAATCAGGCTCTTATAATTTCTTTTCATAACCTTGAAAAACTTGAGCCACAGCAAAAAAAAAAAAAAAAAAAAAAAAACACACAAAAAAAACAAATCAATAACACCACACATCCCTAAAATTATAAGTTCGATGATTTTTTTTATGCCGTGCCTACGAAAATAATTGGGCATAAACTGTTCGGGTCCGTTCGTCTGTCCATCCGTCATTCAGTTTGTCCGTTCGACGTCCCAAATCCCCCAATTCCCAAATTCCCGCTGACTGACAAGTGCCACCCCAATCATATTGGTATGGTAGGCACAATCATGAAAAGGATGATAAATTGAACATAAAATGATGATGATAAATGAAATATGGGGGTGTGTGGGAAACAAAGGAACAGTAATATCGATACATAGCATATCCAAATTAACCGTTTATACCCACGTTTTGATATTTGTAATGTTGAAACCACTGGGCGATAACCGCTGCTGGTGGACCAGAGGTGCCCGAGGATAAACACAAGCCTGGTAGTCAGACTTGTCTGACACGATTTACCATTTAATTTCTAATTTATCTGTCGCTGAAATTTCCGATTTTTAAATTCAAAATTGTTTAAAACACCAGGTTTCTTTCCTTGTAATGCACATGGTCGATATCCTCGGTGCTGGATTTGGCTTCCTTGTTCGAACGTTTTGGTTTTGAGAACTTTTCGTTTTCAACAGTTTTGGAATTTGACCTTCCAATGTTTTGATTTAAATGCTACTATGAGAGGTTACTTCTTGAAATATCGATATATAGCATATCCAAATTAACCGTTTATAACCGCGTTTTGGTGTTTGTAATTTTGAAACCACTGGGCGATAACCGCTGCTGGTGGACCAGAGGTCCCCGAGGGTAATCACAAGCCTGGTCGTCAGACTTGTCTGACACGATTTACCATTAATTTCTAATTTATGTGTCGCTGAAATTTCCGATTTTTAAATTCAAAATCGTTTAAAACACCAGGTTTCTTTCCTTGTAAGACACATGGTCGATATCCTCGGTGCTGGATTTGGCTTCCTCGTTCGAACGTTTTGGTTTTGAGAACTTTTCGTTTTCAACAGTTTTGGAATTTGACCTTCCAATGTTTTGATTTAAATGCTACTATGAGGTTACTCCTTGAAATATCGATATATAGCATATCCAAATTAACCGTTTATACCCGCGTTTTGGTATTTGTAATTTTGAAACCACTGGGCGATAGCCGCTGTTGGTTGACCAGAGGTCCCCGAGGGTAATCACAGGCCTGGTCGTCAGACTTGTCTGACACGATTTACCATTTAATTTCTAATTCATGCGTCGCTGAAATTTCCGATTTTTAAATTCAAAATTGTTTAAAACACCAGGTTTCTTCCTTGTAAGGCACATGGTCGATATCATCCGTGCTGGATTTGGCTTCCTTGTTGAAACGTTTTGGTTTTGAGTGCTTTCCGTTTTCAACAGTTTTGGATTTTGGCCTTCCAATGTTTTGATTCAAATGCTACTATGAGAGGTTACTCCTTCAAATATCGATATATAGCATATCCAAATTAACCGTTTATACCCGCGTTTTGGTATTTGTAATTTTGAAGACCGCAGGAAAAAGGGAGAGGTGGGTAGGGGTAGAAGTGCACTACTTGGCGGTCAATAAAGGGGTCTTTTACGCGCATGAAGCGTGACACTCTCCATTCACGTTGACCCACTATGGTCAGCGGTCAGGGTGTCCGTATTATAGACCTGACAATCCCCGCGGACGAGGGCCACCCTATTCAGCCACCAAGGGTACACACCTTAGTCGCTCTGTGGGCTTAGCACTAACTCCGATGTCAGAATCCCAAGATCCTTAGTCGCCTCTTACGACAAGCTATGCTCTGTTCCGGGCCTATTCTCCTCCCGGGTCCCGCACAGGAATTTGTTCTAAGAACAATCCATGCTTTGATTATCAATGGGGAAAGGTTGGCGCAAAAAACTAGTTTAAATCCGCCACATCCTAAATGTGCCTGTCCTAAGCCAGGAATCTTTAAAAAAGCTTATGTTTGTATTTCGTCGAATTTATGTTAATTGTTTTTTGTCAAGAAGAGGGTCTTTCATTGCACTTTATGATTGGACTTTAATCATATGTAGTTTATTTTCAATCCAGGGCCAATTGAAAAACAGCGAGCAGCGACCACTGGTCACATTGAAGGCTGCTGGCTGTTTTCCATTGTGGATTTTTTAAAATTGTCGTTTGTATTGTAGGTTGTGTCGTGTACACTTATTCCACATCTCATTATCATCTAGTGACCTATATTTTCGACATGGATGACCACTCACAGAAGACTGGCTAAAGTCCATGCATTCCCGCTTACTGACAAGTGCCACATCAACCATATTGGATCGGTAGGTGCACCTTTTGATGCTAAGCACAGTGCATGCTTCGGATGTCTGCTGTGACTTTTTTTTTTTGCATGGATGACCACAACAGAAGAATGGTTCAAGTCCATTCCTGCTAACAGGCAAGTACCACATCAACCAAAGTGGTATCGTAGGTGCATCTAGGGATGCTTAGCAACATACATGGTTCAGATGCTGGGCTGTGACCTTCTTTTTATGCATGAGTGAGCTTTTCAAATTGTGAAAAGTTCAATTTAATGCCCGCTTAGTGACAATAATGCGTTACAAGGTAAGCTTCATATGATAGTATACCTAGCTGTTTGTTAAATGTAGAGGCGGGGCACCGTGTCTGTTTGACAAATTTTCTTCTTTAAATATGAGGTGCACACCTACGTCAAATTACAAAGAATGTGTGAAAGTTTCATGAAAATACATTCAGGGGTTCCGGAGGATTAGCAGATATGAGATGACAGCCCCTTGTCATCCAATGGCTTAGTGTGGGAAACCCCAAAAAATAATCTGATCAAATTTAAAGATGGAACGTTTACATCTTCATTATGTCATAAACTGAAGTTTGTGTGAAAGTGTCATGAAAAACAATTATGGGGTTTATAAAGTAGTAAAGGATAAAAGATTGCAACCCCTTGTCTTTTTATTGCGAAGTCCATATTTTGCTTTATGGGAAAACCCTCCATTAAAATCAAACTGACTAACAAAAAAAAAAGAAGGTGAACACCAATTGTATTTTCGGTCGAAGATTGTATGAAAGTTTCATGAAAATCCATCGATGGGATTAAAGCCAACAAAACAGGGAGCAGCGGATAAAAGATTATCTAATGACCAAGTCCGTGTTTGTTTTTTGTTTGTTTGAAAACCCCAAAACCCAATCTGATCAAACTTCAAAATAGGAGATGTACAACCACATCATATGTGTTAAAGTACCCTAAAATCTATTGAGGGGTAAGCAGGAGTAATATATATTGCCCCAAAATCCTAGGCCAAGGTATATGATAAGAAGTTAAAGCTTGATGAAAAAAATCCATAGCCAAATAAAAGTATGGTTGCTCTCTTATTTATCTCAATTTTTTGAAACTATTAAGAATATTTGAGAAATTAAAATTGCAATATGTATGCACAAGGTCAAATTACTAAGACCATTCCATTCGATACAATTCCAGATATTCCCTTCGAAGTGTCAAAATTGATTTCTTTGACCAAGAGGACGAATCATTAGACCTGGAATAAGTTACGAGACACAACCTACTGAAACGTGCGGTTATTTAATAATCTAAAATGGAAGACAAACATCAGCCTTCATCATGACCAACGGTCGCTGCTCGCCGTCTTTCGATTGGCCCAGGATTAAAAATATAATACATAAGATTCAATACCTATCCAAAAATTATCAGCGAAAGGTCCATTTATTGACATGGAGAGAACATAGACAAACAAAAGCTTTGAGTAGAACAGTTTACTCATATTAACACGACAAGTCCGATCGCAACCAAATTAAGCACTGTTGTCTATACTCACATCAGGCAAACAAAACTAATGTTCCGATTTTGAATTTGATGACTACGTGCACCGCGGCCAAAAAAAATCAGGGATAATTAAGTTGTAGTCTCTTGAAAAAAAAATCACAAATAAAGAAAAGGTAAAAGCCACTAGCACCTTAAGGTTGCATATTGCTAAACACAATTAGACCAATAAATGTAACAGGATCTTTCCGTTCATTTGATAAAATATTTATATTACCATTTAGCCTTTCCTCGTTTTTATGCAAACTTGTAAGCAGAGAACAACTATTGTTGAAAAAGGTAAGCTGTACAAAATTCACATTAGATCGAAGTTGTCAGATGTGCTCCATTAATTTTAAGCAATAAACTGTCAGAGGGTCTTGTTACCCTCTATCATGCGTGTTTTTTTTCTCGTATTGCATATTGACTCTAACAAAGTATAGTTCAAAGCAAGCCCCTTAATTTAAATTGTAATCTAACAACCAAGACCCATTTGGGTCTTTTGTAGAGCTCAATGATCTGAAAATTCCAGCAACTAAAGCTTTTTCTATATTTTATGCGATTTCAGTTGAAACGAATTGTTGTAAAATAGCTCATAATTGATTCTTCCGTAAATACCTTTCTTCGGTGTGAGATGACCAGGTTGAGATGCAAGCACGTGCTTGTCAATGAACCAATAAAAATAATCGGCACTGATAGGATCAATCTATGGTTATAACAAATGCTATACATTACGGTCGAACATGTCTTTACTATCCCCTATTTCAAAAGTTACAACATTCAGGAGGTGAGACAGAATTGTTTAACTTGTATTTCTAGACTACTACTTCCTTCAATTCATTGTCATTTTGAGCAAAATAGAAAGAACAGGTGTATCAAATAGTATTTTGTTACTTGTTTGCGTTGATTGTCAAGATTACCAGCCTTTTTCCATTTACTAGTAATAAGTCACTGCACATTTACAATTTACATGCATGTTGTAAGGTCATACCTAAAAAGCATAACGACTATTCTGCATCAATTTATTCATCGATTGAACATTGTGTTCGATTTTGTTGTTGTTGTTTATTGTTAGATGGTAAACCTAGGCGTTTTGACTTAATATTGGTGTTCCTTTATGTCTTCCATTATATATACAGAAAGCGCTTAAAACCACACAGACATCATGATAGAGTGGATAGTATCACTTTGGTAAAAGAATAAGCAAGTAAGCAAGGCATTTATAAAATGTAATAGACAATTATTATATTAGACAAGTGTAACTTGACTTTCTTATTATCCTATTAATTAACAGCAAATTAGTATCAATTGGACAATCCAATGTCGTTAGTTCAAAAAGGCCCTGGCAAAATCGGTGGACATACTAAAATCATCATAAAAACAAACCATACACACAAAAGACCCAAAACCACGTATTGATGTATAGATGTCAAAAATATGGGGCTAAAAATCTCACCCTATTTTACAGCATATTTTTCTTAACATGCTCAACCAAGATATTGCCAGATTGGTTTTTGGGATAGCACAAAAGCGGATAAGGAAATTTTGAAAACGGGGCATCACATTGGTCATGCTTAATGATTTCCTATTACTAGTATCCAACCAAATTCTGGACGTTGGGGCAGGTCTGCTGCCCACTTTTTGATCGCCCCTGTTAAGCATACCTTTCTAGAGCTCCAATCTGTTACAGTACCAATAGCCTTAAAAGTGTGATGAAGGCTGTAAACCATAGATCTTAAATGCTGATCATAGGAGTGAGGAATTACATTAACTGTGTATACAGGGCACATAGATAATTCTTTCCGTGTTAAGGACACAGGCCTCCCAAGGTTCCTATGTCCACATGTCTATTGTCTCCTCTTTCAATTGTGAATTGTAAGCAAGAAACAAAGTTTCTCTTAAATTTATTCATACATATAACTAATCTACATTTAGTATACATAATTTTAAAAGTAACACAAAGGTTTAATTTTAACATCTAAATATAACAATGTCTAAAAATATGCATGAACACAAGCTTGTTCATGAACAGCACTGTATTTAAAATACAACATATTTTTCAACCAATAAACAAAGTTATCTATTCTATCTCCTTGTAATATTTTTCTTCTACCCTTGAGCATAAATCTTTTAAATTCTTAAACTGCTTTTGTTTTAAGATTGCTGTTAATGTCTTGTCAGGTATTTCAAAAGTTATCAGATTAAACAAATGTCCAAACACTAGGGCATCAAGCTCTGTTGGTTTATCTCCAAAGAAATACTTGTTATTTCCCAACCTGTCAGATAAAGCTTGAAAACAGGCCTGAATTTCTTCATGGACATTTTCTACTGTCTTATTCAGCCACCCATTTGCTTCTAGTTTAGACCTAATTTCAAACTTTTTCTTCCAAGGCAATACCCAATTGAGAGGCCATGGAAAAACAGATCCATATCTCGGTCTTGTACTTAAACTGAATACATCCTTCGTAAGCCATGCTATATAAAGTTCTGCATTGTAAAGAACAGTCTGTACCAAAGTAATATAAGCTGCCAGTTCTGACTTCTCGCCCTCCTTCAAATCCGAACTTAAAGAAAATCCCCTGACATTTATATTAGCAACAATACCATCAAAGTCCGCTATTAGTAAGGAACCGAGTTGCATGAAAGGAACTCTCCCAGAAGGCGACATCTCTTCAGCATTTGTACGCAGCTGAAGGTCATATTTCAGTCCGCACATGTTGAGAAAAGTTCTAACTGCTAAACAGTTGGAATAGTCTGGTAAAGTGACTTGTTCTGCTTGATAAGGCTGAAAGAAAGTTGCGTCTGCTGGCCATTTTTCGGTCGCAAAAAACTCTCTTTGCTGGACTTCTGCTACAAGTGTAGACATTTCAATTAAATTTCAGTTTGCAAAGAAAATAGAAAAAGTAATAACCGGAAATCTTACTGTGATGACAAATTCTCACCAAATCCGGACAAAGCTGTAATTGATTCCGGACCGATATCATTACATCATTTATTTTTAGTGGAATAACCACAAGGCTTTGATTAAAAAAATATTTAAGTTTCAGCTACTCCGTTAATTTCATCCAGTGGCACGACTAGTTTGGAAGTTGCGGCAGCAAAGTTGTACTCGACAGGAGCACAGGCGTATGGGTCCAGAATTTTTTAATAATAAATAACGTGTATATACAAATTTTCATCTCGTCTAAAGTAGTATAGCGAGGGTCAGATTTTTTATTTACATACAATAATAAAATAATGTTTAAAATCCTGGACCCAAGAGCCTCAGTGTGAGCAGGGGGTCTGGTGGCAACACAAGGCCACCAGTGGGTCCAGCGCAAATCAAATTAAAATTATGTTACATTAAAAATCTGTTACATTCACACCATGCAGGTTTCGACACATTGGCAACATAACAGACCGATTGGCCAAAGCATAAACTGACTATTTGTATGAGTCAATCTAAAGAGTCAGAGCGTCCGGTTATTGGTCACTATATCTAATCATTTCAAGTTTATATATTTACTCCTTTGTGTTTATCTCCGTGATCATATATAGCAGAAACCGTGATGCTTAGGTCAACGATGTTTTAATTGCTTTGGAACGATTTTACATCTTTTTTTCAAAAGTGGATGTCATTTCTTGTTCTTATCAGTAGCAGCTAACCAGCGCTATACAGCCATGCAAGGCCGTAAATTGCCTCCGATGAAAGAGGAGGCAATACCAGAAGGCGGGGATCTGGGGGCCGCCTAGGCCCCCAGAAGCTATAGACTTTTCAATAAAACAAATCCAGTTTTCTTGCAAATCCTGCTACCATTTTCAATATCAATTTAGATAGTAGTTATTCAAAAAGATAAAAGAAAAGACGCTGAATGCTATCTACTTTATACACTTTTCCTAAGTTTAAATTGCAAAAATCATCGATCAACATCGAGCTTTTATTATTTTAAGCATACAAATGAGAAGGAAACTAGAATCAAAGCTGTTCAAAACAAGACCCACCATCCGGTGGTGCTAATGTCATTCATCTAGAGCTTGTTTACAAATCGGACTACGGACAGTTTTTCATTGCCCTTTTATAAACTTGAGAGGGAGGTCATGTTGGTAGACAGAGAGAAATTACCAATTTGACCAGCATTATTAACTAAGGGGAAAAAGACAGAGCTCAAAATCTTATCACTTATGAACGGTTTCACGGTAAAACCTCCTTAACGTTTTAACCAACATTTTCACCAACAATTAACTTTATTAATATTAAAAACGAAAGAATATGGAATATGTGCCAAAAAGACACGATCCACATATTGAAATGATTTTAATAAATGTACAAAAGCAAAATTTCACTGCGTGTGAAGCGCTTTTCTGGATTAACCTTCATCAGACACGCAAGGAGTAGAAAACTCGGAAAACCGGTAGAATATTAAATTTGTGATAAAAAAAAAATGCAACTAGAGACTACTACAGTCATGGCATACATTATAAAACAATGACATTGACATACATGAATAGTAACAAATTGACATAGAGAATATGAAACAAACATATAGTTAGTAATATAAACATTTTATATTGAATATTGGAACTAACTATGGTCTCCCCGCCTCAGTTCTAATGACCGATCTATAAAAAGAGACAGCAATCTCAATTTCTTCAAGTGCTGACGGGTTTAGAATTTTTATTAGTTTTTCATTATTGTTAAAAAGATCAAAATTTGGATACCAATTTAAAAGGTTTTTAAGAAATGTATCCCTTTCTTTTTTGTTAATTATACAATTTAAAAAGAAATGTTGCTCATCATCTAAAGCATTACAGGTTTCACATAGTCCCAAATGTCTGGGAATTTTTAGATATCTACCAGTTTCAATAAATAACTGATGGTCACTAATTCTAAATTTGTTATGTTTTGACGTACTTTTTTATTTGGATGTTTTAAGTAAAACTCCATTTGATTTTTTGTTACTTTAATACTTTTATATAAGAACAAATTATTGTCTTCTGTTAAATTTTCTATTTTGCTAATAGTTACATCATCTACAGCTTTCTGCTTTTATATGAGACCGTATATTTAGGTATGAGAGCTTTTTCAATTTTATTTATCAATATTAGAATAGATCAATCAACCCGATTTTATTGAAAGACTGATTCAAACATGAAGTAGAGACATGAAACCCTCTTCCATTTTCCTTTTTTGTTGTTTGTTTGTTTGGTTTTTTTTTTTTGAAAACTGAGGAGGCAGCTGCCTCCTCTGCCTCTATGTAATTTACGGCCTTGCCATGTATACCTGTTGCACACTGGCAAAACGTATCCGTATAAAAGTTAAAAACCGGCATTCTTGAGTCATTTTCCCTAGATGGTTATTGCTATTGATACGCATTCTTTTGGCAAGGCACACACCGAAATGAAGATACGAATTCTTTTGGCAAGGCTTACACCGAAATGAATGGTTTTGGTTTATTCTCAAAAACTTATTACTTAATGTTGTTTGAACTTATCAACATTTCATGTCGGGGAAATTTTTTAATGATATTTTTTTTATTGTTGTTGCGACAGTTTTTTCTTGATCTGCAATGCCGGTTTCCATTTTAGTTTTCGCTTAATCGAAATAGAAAGTAGAAGTCCGACAGGTCTGAAATGAGCTTAAGACATAGAGCTTGTCATTCTGAACCATCCTACCAAGTTTCAAATCAATTTGATACACGGTTTCTGAGAAAAGCTTGACGTATATTAATACATATCGTATGTCTATCCATCCGTACCCCAAACAGGAAGTAGAAGTCCGACAGGTCTAAAGGTCGCTTAGGACATACCGAACCATCATACCAAGTTTCAAATCATTCGCATGTACGGTTTCTGAGAAAAGCTTGATCAAGATTCATACGGATTGTATGTTGGTCCATCCGTACCCCAAACAGGAAGAAGAAGTCCAACAGGTCTGAAAGTAACTAAGTAAGGACGTAAAGTTTGTCATACTGAATTGTCCTACCAAGTTTTAAATCATTCTCATGTTCGGTTTCTGAGAAAAGCTTGACGAGAATTTTCATCTTTACTCAGTCCAAAACAGTTTGTTTGTTTGTCGTTTGTTTTATGTCCTATCAAAAATATTTCAGTCATAATCAGGACAAGAACTAATTGACACAAGAAATTGTATTGCGTAGACCCACCCAGGGCACAGACCCGCGTATGTCATGCAAAAAGAGCAAATGCACGACCACAAACCAAAAGGAAAACGAACCAACTCACAAGACAGGCCAATGTACCCTCAAAGCACCATAGGCCAATGCATCCAGAAAGTAACGACATCCTTCCCTAAAAATTTCGAACATCTAGGTCCCTTTCTTATGGTGACTGACATGAAGGACCCTTACCTAACATGAGGTCATACTAGTTGTAACACTTACCTGTTTTGGATATAGCCAACCCTTACACAGTTTCACATAAGCAACCCTTATCTGTCGAAAATACAATGCTGAATCCTTGTTGAACCTACATACACTGAGAGAAAAAATCAACAGAGGCGGATCCAGAGATTCTGAAAAGAGGGGGCCCACTGACTGGCCTAAGAGGTGGCCCGCTTTGGTCACGCTTCAATGATTTTCTATATATTCAACTATTTTTTTCGCCAAAAGGGGGGGCCCAGGCCCCCCCCCCTGGATCCGCCTATGATCAAGGGTGGGGTGGGTAACAAAGGACCTTTAAATTTTGAAGACCACTTGAAAACGGGAAAGGTGGGAATTGATTGAAAGTCAAGCTTATGTGGTGCACTACTTGGTGTTTTCACGTGCATGAAGCGTGGCCCTCTCCACATACGTTGTTCCACTATGGTTTGCGGTCAGGTTTTCCGCATTATTGCCGGACAACCCCGAATTCATTATGACAGGGCTGCCCCATTCTACCATCCTGAGACACACATAACGGTCGCTTTATGGGCTAAGCGGCCTGTCCCCGATGTCAGGTTTCCAGGCGCTCTAAAGAAGACTTTTACCGACAAGCTTAGCGCTGCTGAGGGCCTATTCACCTTCCGGGCCCCGCACAAACATGAAGTAGAAGTCCGACAGGTCTGAAAGTTGCTTAGGACGTACATTTAAATTGTCATACTGAACCATCCTACCAAGTTTCAAATCATTCTCGTGTACCGTTACTGAGAAAAGCTTGACGTAAATATTCATCTCGACTCAGTCCCAGAAAGGGAGTAGTGGAAGTCCGACAGGTCTGAAAGTCGCTCAGGACATACGGTTTGTCATACTAAATCATCCTACCAAGTTTCAAATCATTCTCGCGTACAGTTTCTGAGATAGCTTGACGGATATTCGTAAGGACGGAGGGACATGAATAAAACTTATCCGCCGATATGTCGTCGGGGGGATGGGTGGGGGTTGGAGGGGCATAAAAAAACTACGATTGACCTTAAGGGAGTACGAGCCTGCGATTTTTTGTAATTAAAAGTTATTTAAAATAGAAAATTTGAAAAGAATAGCTCAAAATAGCTAGACTTTACGAAAAAAGTTTTCAAAACCATGGAGCCGTTTTTAAGATATAAGCACCGAAAAATATGGCGGGAAAAAATCTTCTCTGGGTTTTTCATAGGAAATACATTGAAATTTCTTTTCTGTTTTAACATAGAAATAATAATTATAATTGGTAGAAAATTTCAAAAGTAGTTTATTAGGACCTTCTCTAATTAGTAATGAACAAGTATTAGGAAACCATGTTGGAAAATTTTTAATGCATTTGAATGGATAAAAGCCGATAATCCCGAAAATCTTCAATTTCTGAGGCTCGTACTCCCTTAAAGCTGAAATGGGCATAACTCATACAAGTGTCACCAGACCGCTGCTTTTGTAGAGCTTCTTGAATTAGATATTTATGAGCAACAGCTTTTCTTTTTCTATCTCTAAGAAAACTAAAAAAAAAACAGTTTCATGATCTTAACATTTACTTAAAGCAAGAATTTCCTAACCATTTTTAGAAGGCAACAGTTTTTCTTAATCTGCAATAGTTTTCATTTTAATTTTCATCTTGACCCCGTCCAAAACAGGAAACAGAAGTCCGACAAGTCTCTTAAGACATACAGTTTGTCATACTTAACTAACCTACGAAGTTTCAAATCATTTTCATGTACAGGTTCTGGGAAAACCTTAACGGGAAATCGTACGGACAGACTAGCCCCCCCCCCCCACCCGACATGGCGTCCCCGTGGGGAGGGGAAGGGTGGCATATAAAAAACTACGATTGACCTTAAAGCTGAAATAGGCATAATTCCTACAAGGGTCATCTGACACCTTCAATCTAATGAAGACTTTGTAGAGCTTCTTGAACTGGATATTTAATAGAGCAGCAGCTTTTCTTACCTATAATAGTCTTCATTCTAAAAGAAAACCGAAAAAAGACAAGTGTGGCCACTAAAAATATGTCTCGCCTGTCGGCACCATCACTTAAATCAACTACCTAAGATCTCATTTCTTGATATAAACACAAAAAAGTGTCTGTGTACCAAATATCAGATGCCTAGCTGTTATACTTTTTAAGCAATTCATTGTCCACAAAAGTATTACAAAAAGTGGTGAAGCCACATTTAAAAGGTAAAAACTAAATAAGAAATATAAAGAAATAAAACCTTTTATATTTAAAACAAATAAAACAAGAATCTAAAGGTTTTATTTCTTTATATTTCTTATTTAGTTTTTACCTTTTAAATGTGGCTTCACCATCCATTTATTTATCTATTTTATTTATACACAAGCCACAGTGCAACATACTTTATTTATTACAAAAAGTGTTCTGCCTGAAAAAAAGACCCAAGTACACAATGTCACTGGGGCCTACGTCACATGGCATGGTGACACTTGTGTAGATTATAACCTCAACTGTCTGTATATCCAATATCAGATGCCTAGCTATTATACTTACCCAGCAATTCATCGCCCACAAAAGTCTTACAAAAAAGTTTTAAGCCTGAAAAAATACTATGGTGACAGTTGCGTAGAGTATAACCTCAACTGTCTGTATACCCAATATCAGATGCCTAGCTATTATAATTTTCCAGTAAATCATCATCCACAAAAGTCTTACAAAAAAGTTTACGGCTGAAAAAAAAGACCCAACTTCACAGAGTCACTTGAGCGTGAAAATGGGGTCAGGGTCACACGGAAAGATGACAGTTGCGAAGACCATAACCTGAACTGTCTGTATACCAAATATCAGATGCCTAGCTATCATACTTTTCAAGCAATTCATTGTCCACAAAAGTCTTACAAAAAGTTTACGCCGCTGCCGCCGGAAAGTAATACCGATGTCTCACCTTTCGCGACTATTCGTCGCAGGCGAGACAAAAATAAAGAAAGAATGTGTCCATGGGACACGGATGCCCCCGCTGGCCTCAAATAAAAGTTGAAGTCCGACAGGTCTGAAAGTCGCTTAGGACGCATAGTTAATCATACTTAACCATCCTACCAAGTTTCAAATCATTCCCATGTACGGTTTCTGAGAAAAGCTTGACGGAAATTTTCATGTCGATTTTGGTATTGGTCCAGCCCCAAACAGGAAGTAGATGTCTGACAGATCTAAAATTTGCTTAGGACATATTGTTTGTCATACTGAACCATCCTACCAAGTTTCAAGTCATTCCCATGTACAGTTTCTGAGAAAAGCTTGACGGAAATTTTCATGTCGATTTTGGTATCGATCCAGCCCCAAACAGGAAGTAGATGTCCGACAGGTCTAAAATTCGCTTAGGACGTATTGTTTGTAATACTGAACCATCCTACCAAGTTTCAAGTCATTCCCATTTACGGTTTCTGAGAAAAGCTTGACGGAAATTCGTACGTACGTACGGACGGACATGAGTAAAACTTAATGCCCCCCGACATGTCGTCGCGGGGGCATAAAAAAAGCCAGTTTCATGATCTAAACATTTACTTTAAAGCAAGAATTTCCAAACCATTTTTAGAAGGCAACAGTTTTTCTTGATCTGCAATTAGTTTTCATTTTAATTTTCACGTAAATTTCCATCGCGATGCAGTCCCAAAAAAAGAAGTACCATGAGTACAGTTTGTCAAATCATTCTCATGTACTTTTCTGAGAAAAGATTGACACAAATTCACATTGTAAATTCAGATTGTATGTCTGTCCGTCCGTAATCCAAACAGGAAGTAGACGTCTGATAAGTCTGAAAGTAAGTTAGGCCGCACATGTTGTCATACTGAACCATCCTACCAAGTTTCAAATCATTCTCATGTACGGTTTCTGAAGTAGAGGACATCCCATAGATCATGTGATGTGTGCAAAGTTTCAAAGCAGTAGTGTCAGAGAAAAAGATTTTCAAAGAAAAGTTAACAGCTACGACAATGCTAAATGATGGCCCTTTGGGTCAGGTGACCTAAAATGGTGCTAGAACTTTGTTACTTTTTTGTATAGAGTTGAAGACATCCATATGGCTGGTATTATAAAGAAATATTTTTATAGCCAACAACAAATCCCTTATGCACTGCATTTATTACACACACTGGATTGCATCTATCAATTATTGATGGTTATTGGAATATGACATCAAATCACAGTACCTTAATACCAGTAAATGTTTAAAGTGTACTGTACTAACTAACGAAAAAATTTAATTTGCTTAAAATGCAGTTTGTGTTAATCATGTTATTATGATATTCATTTTACTGCAATAGTTGTGCAGTTTCATTCAAATCCACTGAAGCATAAACATCTGGAAACCATCTGGGTAATAGATGGACAACATGCATCAAACTAAGGGGAGGTTAAAACAATACATTTGATAAGTATAAAAGTGGAATAAAATTGAGTTATTACAATTTTGAAAGATGCTATCCTGTTCTTAAATATCTAAATCTGTAGCTGAGTGTTTATGTAACTTTGAATAATACATGTACACTGTTAATAAATAATATCCAATAAAGTGATAGCTTTTTGAATATAACTACACAAATATATATGTTAATATATTTCCAAAATTGAAAATTGATGCTTCATAGTGGTAACAAAAAAAAAATTTATTGTTAAGAATAAAACAATATTTTGATATCTAAAAAAGAACAAAAAAACATTCAATCATCATTATATGAGGATATGCATAAACAGCCATTTGTTCCTCCAAACCCAAATGAATTGCTTAAAGCTATCAGTCTATTTGAATCCCATTCTATAGCGTTATGAGCAACATAGTTTAAAGCATCACATGTATTTGGCTCATGTAAGTTTAAAGTTGGTGGAATTTTGCCAGAGTAACAAGCCATAATAGTAAACAGTGTCTCTATACTGCCTGCAGCTCCTAACAAGTGACCTGTAGCTCCTTTTGTAGAAGACACCTTTAAATGTTTTGATGATCCAAAGCATTGATGGATAGCATTGCTCTCTGCAAGATCACCAAGAGGTGTTGAGGTGGCATGTGCATTAATGTACCCAACCTGTTCACAATCTATCTGAGCATCTAATAATGCTGATTTCATACATCTGTAAGCCCCATTTCCATCAGCACTTGGGGCAGTGATATGATGCCCATCACCAGATAATCCATACCCTAGTATTTCAGCATAGATATTTGCCCCTCTATTTAATGCATGTTGAAGCTCTTCTAAGACTAAAACAGCTGCTCCTTCTGACATAACAAACCCTTCTCGATGTTTGTCAAATGGACGGGAAGCTTGTTGTGGATTGTCATTAAAACTTGTAGCAAGAGCTCTCATCTTAGAGAACCCTGCAAGAGACAACTGATGTGGGCTCTCTTCAGAACCTCCTGCTATCATGACATCAGCATCACCATGCTGGATAAATCTAGAGGCATCCCCAATGGCATGTAGCCCTGTTGTACAGGCTGTTGATACTGCATGATTTGGTCCCTATCAAAAGATAGAAGAAATTGGTCGTTTTCAACATCACAAAAAGGCCTTTGATGAATTTAGGCAGAACTTACTATGCTCTAATCATTTTTCAAAATTCCATTCTATTGTCATTTGTAAATAAAGCACCAACCATTTCACTTCCAAAGGGGATAGGGAAGGTAGCTGACGAAAACAAAATTAAGCCTAAATAATAGGACATCTAATGGGACATTAAATGATACCCTGCCATGATATTCATCAATACTTAAACATATTTTTATACTATACTGCATATACTATACATCTATATAGAGACAGAAAAAAATGAGTTATCTTTCTACGACCAGAACATTTCATGATTTTCAAATTTGGAAATTTACAAAGTGGCATTTCTAGGGATTTGTTTGAATCTTATGTATTGTATTTTTAGTCTTGGGCCAATACAAGACGGCAAGCAGTGACCTCTGGTCATGTTGAAGACTGCTGGCAGTTTTCCATTGTGATTTTTTAAATTGCCGTTTCTTTAATGTTGGTTGAGTCGCGTACACTTTATCGTCTATATCTGCAATAATGTTTTCGGACAAATCATCCTGAAAATTTCACTTGACCTGTATTTTGTTGTACTCAACAGCTGTGCAAAAGATCATTCAAATCCTTTGACTTGTTTTCAAGTTATCATCTGGAAACCTTTGGGATATAACAAAATACCCTGCCACTTCGTGTGGCGGATATAAAAAGCTACTCAATCACTGCTGGTTTTGAGCAATTTTCACACCTAGCTTAAATAATTAAACTTACTCATCATCTTTTTATTTGGTCACACTACTGGTAATGCCACTACCATGTACAATGAAATGATTTCTATGTATCAATCCATTGAGATAAACATACCTTAAATCCATATTTAACACTGATATTACCAGCAGCCATGTTAACCAGAATCTTTGGCATGAAGTATGGGCTGATTCCTTTGTATCCTCTCTCTAACATAGACAACTTCGTGGTGTAGATTTCCCTCATGCCAGTCATACCCATCCCAATAGCAACTCCTGTAAGAAAAATGTGTACAAATGAGGACAACATGGTTAGAGGTAGAGTTCTATTTATTGTTGGCAGTCTTCCTGAGAAAAAATCAAATTGTGTTTTTTATGGCTATTTGTCATATTCATTCCCTCTACATTTTACTATCTCTGCATTTAATTACCTTACTTGGTGTCTCAGGTCAGTTTTGTGTATAACGAAAATGAAAGTTACAAAAAGTAACACATTTTTTGATTTACAATTACATGTATGTATAGGTTTAATATCAGATCAAATGAAAATGTTTTTTGAATATACGGGTATGTTAATGTGTGACATTAAGTTATACACTTGTTGCATACATGTTGTATTCTCAAAATACACTGAAGCTTAGACATGTTAGCATGACAATTAAGTTTCTTCATTTTAACAAGCAGCATTTTGTGTACCATGTAACATGTAATAACAGAAAAGGAAAATAAAATGGTCTTTATATTTGCTAAGATGGAATAGGATTGTACTAAAGCTTTAACCTTGCTTATTTAACCTGTTCTTATTTGATCCTCTTCCCTGGTAGGATTCCATGCAGCATCTGTTAATGCTTCTTCTGCAGCAGCCAGGGCATACATGGTTCCCTCTGACATTGTTCTCTGATTAGGGGGTTCAACAATCTGGTCAATGTTAAGATCTCCTGGGCTGTTGCCTTTTGGGATAAGGCCCGCCACTCTACATGGAATGCCATCATACTCTACGAAACATAAAACAAGTGTGGCCACTAAAAGTATGTCTCGCCTGCCGGCACCATCGCTAAAATCAACTACCTAAGCTTTCATTTCTTGATATAAACACAAAAAGTGTTAGTATACCTTATAACAGATGCCTAGTTATTATACTATTCAAGCAATCCATTGTCCAACCAAGTATTACAAAAAGTTTTCTGTCTGAAAAAAGACCTAAGTTCACAGAGTCACTGGAGCGTAAAAATGGGGTCATGGTCACATGGCATGGTGACAGTTGCGTTGTCCATAACCGCAACTGTCTGTTTACTCAATATCAGATGCCTAGCTATTATAACTTTCCAGCAATTCATCTTCCATAAAAGTCTTACAAAAAAATTTTTCGGCCTGAAAAAGACCTAAGTTCACAGAGTCACTGGAGCGTGAAAATGGGGTCAGGGTCACACAGCATGGTGACAGTTGCATAGACCATAACCTGAACTGTCTGTATACTAAATATAAGATGCCTAGCTATTATACTTTTCAAGCAATTCATCGTCCACAAAAGTCTTACAAAAAAGTTTACGGCCTGAAAAAAGACCTAAGTTCACAGAGTCACTGGAGCATGAAAATGGGGTCAGGGTCAAACGGCATGGTGACAGTTGCGTAGACCATAACCTGAACTGTCTGTATACCAAATATCAGATGCCTAGCTATTATACTTTTCAAGCAATTCATCGTCCACAAAAGTCTTACAAAAAAGTTTAGGGCCTGAAAAAAGACCTAAGTTCACGGAGTCACTGGAGCGTGAAAATGGGGTCAGGGTCAAACGGCATGGTGACAGTTGCGTAGACCATAACCTGAACTGTCTGTATACCAAATATCAGATGCCTAGCTATTATACTTTTCAAGCAATTCATCGTCCACAAAAGTCTTACAAAAAAGTTTACAGCCTGAAAAAAGACCTAAGTTCACAGAGTCACTGGAGCGTGAAAATGGGGTCAGGGTCAAACGGCATGGTGACAGTTGCGTAGACCATAACCTGATCTGTCTGTATACCAAATATCAGATGCCTAGCTATTATACTTTTCAAGCAATTCATTGTCCACAAAAGTCTTACAAAAAAGTTTACGCTGCCGCCGTCGCCGCCGCCGCCGTCGCCGGAAAGTAATACCTATGTCTCGCCTTCCGCGACTATTCGTCGCAGGCGAGACAAAAACTGTTTCATTGGTGAATCTTTGTGAAATAAAGTCTACATCATGTACATGTATATATACATGTATGTTAATGAGTGCAAAAAAGGTTTGCTAAACCTGACTTTCATGTTCAATGTATGCCATGTATGGTTAATCTATTTGCAGATCTAGGACATTTGATATGTGGTTTGTTTTAGTGGTGCCTTTGTTTTTGCCTTTTGGACTTTCAGCATTTGATTAACCTGTTGATTCATACATTAATGCTATCCCATTACTATGTACTAAGGGATTGGCCAACAAGGAATCATTTTGGGGTGGCCTGATGAAATATGTTTTGTCATGATGACTTTGAAAATTACTTCAACTCTTCATAAATTTAACCAATATGAACTAAGGTATTTCTGAACTTTTCATAACTGTAAGATTTAACAAAATATTAATTCACATCAAAGATCTAGTCATAGCATTTCAAACATGCCATACAATTTAAATTGAACATAATTTATTACATAATAACTAAAGAGTGCTAAAAACATGGCACCGGGTCAGGCGGCTTTTCAGCTTATGCTATACCCCCAAGCAGACAGAATTTGGCTATATTAGGCAGATAAACAAAAATATGGTGATAAAATGAACATGAAATGATGTAGTGGAGGATATGGGGACACAAGGCTAATCGGGGATGCCAATGAAAAAAAGGAGCAATGTATGTGTAGGACAGACAATTTGGTCTTCTGCTTGGGGGTCTTACTCTTATCGAGACCTGCAGCAGGATTCTTTAACGAACGAGGGACATGATATTTTTCCCAACACAGTGCATCATTATGGTTTGCGATCTGGATTTCCGTGATATAGACTAGCTGATATATATTCCAGAATTCATTATGACATGACTGCCCCTTTCAACCATCCGGGGTTCATAAGCCAGTCGCTTTGTGGGGAAGGTGGCCTGACCTGATGAGGGAACTTTTACCTACAAGCTTTAGCGTTGCTGCTGGTCTGTTTGCCATCTGGAACCTGCACAGCATTACTGCTAAAGAATCAAGACAAAACCCATATCCTTTAGTGTGGCATTAGGACTTAAAATGTAAAAATCATCCTCTAGGACAAACAACCCAAGATTAAAAAAGAAGGAAATGGGGCATTCAAGTTTCAAAAGTCTGGAAGGGCAAGGACGAAACCAGTAAACACAAACAAGAACAGCACGTAGAAACACAAAACATAAAATCAACTGAATGGAAATCAACAACACAAACTCAATTCATAACAAGAGTGAACTCAGGTGCTCCTGTCACAAGCGGTTCCTGTCTGCTATAGCACACCCGTCGTGTTGCTAATTTTCCAATTTGGTGTGTCAAATTCAGTAAAGGAAGACAAAACAAACTTCTATGACAAACCAACATCTGCATAGTAGATAAAGTTAGACAATTTACAATACTTAATTTCCCCCTTTGTCAGAGTAATGGGTAATCGGAATAATGGGCTGTAGGAGCAATGGGTCATTGGAGAAATGGGTTGTCCGAGTAATGCTACGCATCATCAGGCAAATCAAAGTTAGATTTTTGGGCCTTTGTCATGTTTGTTGCTATACTCCTTTGAACCAAAATAAAAAAAGAAAAACAGGGTTGGCAAAGTATTGACCGTCCGGGTTTTTGCAACCCGGGTTTTCCTAGGCTGTGCAATACCCTAAAAATTGTCAAAGTGGGCAATACTGGGTAATAAGAATTTACTGATGAAAAAAAATCCTATTAAATAATAAATTATGCTTCAAACACTTTCCTCATCACAAAAATTTAATCATTTTCATTAGGCAGTAAATGTAACATTACAATTCATGTATAATTATATTTGCAGTTACATGTATTGTTTGCTATTTTTTCACTCATTGGGCCGTCCTTAAAAAGTTGTTGGTTTGCTGTTTTTCGACCGACTCACTGTGAAACCTACTGACTCGAAAAATTTTATCACCCTCTCTGGGAATAATTTTTTTATTCTATTTTTAGCATACTTTCTTTTAAAAAAAAACACTTTTTTGTTTTGTTTTTTTTAGAAAAAAAAACAATTCACCTACCTACCTATTCACATTGAAAGATGTGAGTAAGTAAACAGCAAACAAATATTTTTTTAAGGATGGCCTTGTCATTGCAGCTTTGACAGGTAGAACAATACACAGTTTATAGTCTATATTAATTATTGATACTAGAGGCTCCCAGGAGCCTGAATCGCTCACCTGGTCCTTAAGGCATAATGGTCTCTTCTTTAATGGGTCAAGTCCCAACTTAGACACAACAGAGACTTTCCTGAGTCTAAATGAGCTGAACATTAAAGCAAGCCCCACCTTTTCTCTATCTGCAATAGTTTTTATTCAACAGGGCAAAAAACATGAAAAAATGCTATTTTTGACCTTAAAAGGACCATTACTCCTATAAGGGCTTATCTGACAACTTCATCCCTATAGAGACTTTTGTAAAGCTTAATGAGCTAAACATTTAAGCAAGCAACACCTTTTCTCTATCTGCAATAGTTTTCATTCTATAGGGCAAAAACACGAAAAAACGCTATTTTTGACCTTAAAAGGGCCATAACCCCTATAAGGGATCATCTGACAGCTTCAACCCAATGGAGACTGTTGTAGAGCTTAATGAGCTCAACATTTAAGCAAGCAACACCTTTTCTCTATCTGCAATAGTTTTCATTCTATAGGGCAAAAAACATGAAAAAACGCTATTTTTGACCTAAAAAGGACCATAACCCCAATTAGGGGTCATCTGACAACTTCAACCCAATGGAGACTTTTGTAGAGCTTAATGAGCTGAAGATTTTAGCAGGCAACAGCTTTTCTCTATCTGCAATAGTTTTCATTCTATAGGGCTAAAACATGAAAAAACGCTATTTTTGACCTTAAAAGGGCCATAACCCCTCTTAAGGGTCCTCTGACAACTTTGACCCAATGGAGACTTTTGTAGAGCTTAATGAGCTGCACATTTTAGCAGGCAACAGCTTTTCTGTATCTGCATTAATTTACATTCTATAGGGCAAAAACATGAAAAAACGCTATTTTTGACCTTAAAAGGGCCATAACCCCTATTAGGGGTTATCTGACAACTTCGACCCTATGGAGACTTTTGTAGAGCTTAATGAGCTGAACATTTTAGCAGGCAACAGCTTTTCTCTATCTGCAATAGTTTTCATTCTATAGGGCAAAAACATGAAAAAACGCTATTTTTGACCTTAAAAGGGCCATAACCCCTATTGGGGATCATCTGACAACTTCGACCCAATGGAGACTTTTATAAAGCTTAATGAGCTGAACATTTTAGCAGGCAACAGCTTTTCTCTATCTGCAGTAGTTTTCATTCTATAGGGCAAAAACATGAAAAAACGCTATTTTTGACCTTAAAAGGACCATAACCCCTATTAGGGGTCATCTGACAACTTCGACCCAATGGAGACTTTTATAAAGCTTAATGAGCTGAACATTTTAGCAGGCAACAGCTTTTCTCTATCTGCAGTAGTTTTCATTCTATAGGGCAAAAACATGAAAAAACGCTATTTTTGACCTTAAAAGGGCCATAACCCCTAATAGGGGTCATCTGACAACTTCGACCCAATGGAGACTTTTGTAGAGCTTTTGATTCTGAAGAGCCTAAGATCCTTCAGATTTTTTCTATCTGTTCTAGTTTTCAAGTTATAAGTCTTTGAATGTGATTTTACCCTATGTCAGCGGCCATGTTTGTTATCAAATCATAAAGCCGAACACAATTTTTAAACATCATGTCCTGATTAATACTTGGGCCAAGTTTTGAAAAATTCCATTCAGTGGTTTCAGAGAAGAAGATTTTTGAAAAAGTAACGGACGGACGACGGACGGATGGCGATGACAATAGCTCACTTGACCCTTCGGGTCAGGTGAGCTAAAAAACCACAGGCTATAAATCAAGAGATATTTGTGAAACCATAAAAAGATTAAATAAGGATTAGTTATCAAAACATAATTAATTGTCTAATTACAAGGTAAGGACTTGTGTTGATTAGAATGTGGCATACTGTATATACATGTATTTAAAAAAAAAACATTGAACTTATATAATGCCATATCAATTGGAATTTAATTTGTAGACTCCCACCCACAAGCACTATGGAAAGGTGTCCATGCACTTATTAAAACTGATCCCTTAGTACAGGGTTTGAAATTAGCACATGTCCACTAGCCAATGGCCACTAAAATTTGCTGTGGGCTACTAGAAATTTTATCTTTTTTGTACAGAACCACATTGGTAAGGTGCTTAAATTTTGGATGTGGGCTACCAAGCTAAAATTTTAAGTTCAAACCCTGAATTTGTAGGTTTTTAATGATAATATAATAGGAAATCAAGTATTACTCAGTAATGCCCAGTAAAACCCAATAAAACCCGGGTTTTCCCAGTATTTCCCACTGGGCTGGGAAATACTCTTTTCTTCTATTTCTTCCCGGTTACGAGTTGAGAGTGTACTGGACTCGGGTACATGCACAAACGAATAACACTCCTCTCATTCACACACAGTTAAAAGTCCAAAAAATGGATAGTATATACAAATAAAAACTGGTTGTCTTGGCATCTATCATGTCTATGGTTTGTGCTGAGTAGGGCTCCAGGGAATGGTGCTTTCATCAACTACAGATGTTGGTAGTTGGTTCCAGCATCGTATGGATCTCGGGAAGAAGGAATGGTGGTACGAGTCCTTCTTCAATCTTGGCTCTGATCTGTCTGAACCTATGGTTACCTCTGGTCCGGGTGTCTCCAGTTGTGTAGTATCTCCCTGGGTCAATGGCAATCTGGTGGTGTTGTATCTTGTAGCAGGTGATGAGGCTCTGCTTCCACCGTCTGTGTTGGAGCAGTCAAGGAAATTAGGATTATTTGGGGCAGGACATTCGGTCCCATCCTTGGTCAAGATTCACAGGACCAAAAGAAAATATAGAGGTCCAATAACGCAATTTATTGTTTAAATACTGCTAATTTCTATCAGACATTCGGACCTGTGAAAAGCATATTAACACCAGACCGAATGAGTTTTTACAGGCCTCGGGCTGTCGGTCCTGTGCTAATTTCCATGACTGTTGGAGGGATTCCCATTGTAGATTGTAAAGGAGCTTGGTCACACAGCCTGGAGAGTTGTCTTGGTAGCAGTTGTATGCGAAGCGTGCTGCTCGCCTCTGGACTTGCTCTAGGTTGCGGATGGCAGTGGCATGGTGTGGGTCCCACACTGAGGCAGCATACTCCAGTACTGGTCTAACAAGGGTTGTATAGGCAGTGGCTTTTGTCGTGGTGTTGTATCGACCAAGATTTTTTCTATGGAAGCCAAGGGTTCTTGAAGCCTTGCCGGTTATCTGGTTGATGTGCTTTGACCATGACATATCCTTGGTGATGGTTAGTCCCAGGTACTTCCCACTGTCGACCACTTCCAGTGAGTGTCGGTGGAGGGTGTAAGTCGTCTGTATGGAATGACGTCTGCCTGGTACCCGTATAACAGTACACTTTTCAGGGTGAAAACACATCTGCCATTTTCTTTCCCACTCTTCTAGTTGTGTCATGTTTCTTTGTAGTGTGTTGGCATCTTGGGTGTTACTAATGCGTCGGAAGAGAAGACAATCGTCTGCAAATAGTCGTGCGTCTGAGGATGTAACTTCAGGTAGGTTATTTATGTAGGCTAGAAAGTGTAAAGGCCCCATCACTGTGCCCTGTGAACTCCTGAGAGAACGTTGAGAGAGAACTTTTTGCAAACCCTGAAGAAAAAGAATAACAAAAGAAACCCAAAGACCCCTCATTCAAGTAAAAATAGTCGGTCCTTATTGTACAAATAAATTTGTTTACCTCAGGTCTATCATTTACCTTTATCCAGGAGTTTAAGAATACCACAGCAGCCATTCAAGAGTTTGTTCCAAACATGTTCTGTTCCGACGCCCAGACATGACACAACTCCAAGACCAGTAACAACTACCCTTCTTCTTCGCCTCAAATCGTGCAAGTACCTTAAACTATTTGTTTTATACACTCTACGAATGACTGTCATTGTAATTTGTACGATTTATTAAAACAAACATTTCCAGGGTTTGGAAATCGTTTGGGGGATAGGCTTGTAAGGGGACCGAAACGAATGGAATACACCGAAGGAGCTAAAAACACGAAGCAATTTATTAAAGAAGAAGAGGAGAGATTTTTTAAAGAAACAAGAAATAGATTTAATTAATATTATTCATTTATTTTTTAATATCACCGTCCTCCTCATTTTTTTTAATGGTTCGCCTTTTTTTGTTAGGTTCGCCCTTTTTGGGCTCTTTTTTAGGCAAGCGCCAGCGAAGCCTTATGGAGTCTATAGAGTAGTGATGATTTTCGCGTTTTTTTTTTAGTCTAGACGGAGTGATTTTCCTGCATCCAGTCTGGAATAAAATGCTTTATTTTCTATATTACTTTTCAATATTTGTTTATATGATATACACTTCTATAAATCTCCATTTTTATTGGCATTTTATATGACCGGCACAAGTTTTATTTATTCCTTTGCATCTTACATGGGGAACTATTTAGTTAAAGGCGATAGAATATACATTATGTATTCATCTATTACTTGATTTGTTCGTATAAATATTTCTGTTATTCGATTGGTTAATGCAAGGAAAATATCTTCTCCATTCATAAATTCAGTATTTAATACACATCATTGGGACGAGTGCATTTTAATCGAAGGGGTGTTTCAATCAATACCGTTTTTACACGATACCTGTCTTGTGTGTTCAATTGTGTTCATTAACTTTAAATTTGAGGGCATCTGCATGACGATTCTTTCTTCGCTTACCAAAATAAATATTTCGCAAACATTTTGAACAATAAACTTTAACAGAGAATAAATCTATTATAGTTCTTATATATTTCGCTTGCCTTTAAACGCTGTAGCGCTTTGATTTGTCTTTCTATCGTTGGTTTTTAATAAAAACCCGAGATGGTACAACTTTTATGAACATTCTTTTTTACATTTCTACATATACATCTACATCTACATGGTACAAAACACTGTCTTTGCAGACCATTACGTAGATGGTACAAAACACTGTCTTTGCAGACCATTACGTTTCGGATATACTAAAGGGCAGGGGCGTCGGCGGTAAGAAATAAAGTTATGAACTGATAAGAATAAGGAGTAGCAAGCTTAGCTGAACTGGAAGAGAAAGATAGAATACAAAGGATAGAAGCAAATACCGTATTGCATTTTCCGTCCTTCTGATTAGACCAATCCGGCTACCGAAGCGGCCCCTGGGCATACACCCAATCGGCACAGCTCTAATCTTCATTAGGACTTTCTTACAATACGGACCCAAAGCTGACTAATAAGTGACAGATGAAAGCCCCCGCTTGAAAGATACCAAGTGGGGGTCTCAGCAGGAGTAGCTGGTAGCTGGTTCCAATGTAGAATGGTTCTTGGGAAGAAGCTGTGTTTGAAGACGTCGGATCTGGTGTGGTATTGCTGCATCTTCTTGGAGTGGTTTGACCTGGTTCTTCCTATGGTAGTTACTAGATAGTCAGAAGATGGTATAGCATTTCAAAATATCCATAGGGTTTGGTGGTTAAATTCTCCATTATCACTCTTTTGTCAAATACAATTCTATACGGTCTTTTTTTCTGTGTGACAGTATATAGTTTATGTTCGCTTCTTTCATCGTGTAGTCGTCTGTCATTCCTGTCCTTGATGGTGTCGTAGTTGATGGCACGGGCATTTTTAATGTTTAACGTAATTCTACGGACTTTGCACATTGTTCTGTTTACTTCTTTCTCTGGGACGGCTAGTTTTTTATGCATAGTTCGTCGGTCCTCCCGTTACAACTCTGTGATGGTGTTTCCGGGTACTCCGTCGGTTTCCTCTCTCCTAGTTTCGATGTAAATACGACGGAGTCTGTGTCACAGTAGAGGCCTCTTTGACCCAAATTTTCCAGATAAGAATATAGCTTTAGTCTGGCCTGAGCGGTAGTATAGGCGGCTATAACGAAAATATTCGTTTTCATTGAGGTTTCGATGAAGTCTTCTTTCAATTTCCATCTTAGTTTTGCCATTTCCTCGTTGACAAACTGGATGATGGTCACTTCAATCTTATCGCTGGTCAACTTATCAACTGAAATGTAGGTGGTCTGTTCCATGTTGTGTCTTTGACCAAATTTTCACCAAAAGCTGTTCAACATAAGGCTAATGAGCTGATGCCAGGATTCTTTTCTATCGTGTTATAGTCTAGCTGTATTCCTTCCTCATTCTCGTAATATTTGATATATTGTTGTTTTTCTTCCCCTGTTTCACGCCAATCTGGCCACCTACTAGTTCTTGCTAATTTTCAGAAGGTATTGATGTATTCGGAATCGTACTATTCTACCTCTCCGAAATGCCATACTTCGTACATGTTAATGATGGTATATCCTTTTTCCAATGCCTTCTTCAGTTCATCGGTAACCCAGGTTTCCGTATATGGCTCTTTTCTCTTAGGTGTGCTTACAAGGTTCTTGCTGGTAGGTTTCCGTACAGGTACGACAGAGCGGGAACATCAGTTTGTTGTTGATCTTTGCGGGTAAAGCAGGAATGTATATAGGTTTCTAGGTGGTAGTACTTTACATTTCACCAATCCATCGTACTCGCTGATGTCTTAAACATTTTCTGTGATGATGATGCGATGTCCTTTGGGTACTTTTCCGGTCTTGTTGACAAAAGGATAGAGTGATGTCACGTCATAGTAGTTGTTGTTGTTATCTGTTGCCTCTTTGTAGAAAGTTAGGGCCTCTGTTCTTCCTCCGTAGAAAACATCTCGTTGTTCTAAGGCATGGATCATCTCTAAGGAGTTGACAAAATCGCACAAAGAGTTGTACCAGTTTTCAGCTCCCTCTCAAAGTCACATTCCCATTTCTCTATATAGGTTAAGGTATATCCTTCTTGCTGCAGATAGGTCTTCTTCTCTATATAACGCACATGGACACGTTATTGCCGATGTCGGTGGTCTCTCTTGAGTAACATTTGGGACAGCCGTGAAATTCGTACAAGGTTCCAGCGTGGTATCCATCTACTCTGTAGGGACCGATCTGATTTTCTCCTTCGTTTTCGGTGTGTTTGATCTGTATGTATCTGGTGGCAGATATGAACTTCAACCATTTCATGGCTTTAATAGAGTGCTTGTGTTCAGGTCGATATCCTTGCGCTGGGATGAGTCCAATGGTATCTCACCGCAGAAACTTGGACCGAAAGACCAGGTTGCAGGCAGAGGGAATGGTGATACTGTTTTGGAAGGGGTCGATTGGGGTGCCCTCTAACGTGTCCATGTACAGTTGTCGAAAGGTTAAAAAGGCTTTTCTCATCTGTGATGCAGTACTTCAGGAGTTCTTCTTGGAAGTCAAAAGGCTCGTATCATATTATGAATGTTTTCTGGTCTTCCGCTTTCATTCCATCGGGGTTGTAGTAACGGATCTCCAGAAGAGTCTCTAATCGAACGTTCTGGTTTCCTTTCTGTTAAAAAGATGTGGGAAGTAACCTTAAGAGTTCATCGAATCAAAACATTTTCGGGAGCTTGGCTAAGGCAGTGTGTAGAAAGTTCAGATAATCTATCATCCGTATTTTGCAGTTTGGAATCCTAACTGCCATGTCATTGGCGCCATTGTGACTCTCTGGTTGAATTCCCTGGTCAAACAGGTATTGAAGAATGGGGGTATAATCGTATCCTTTAAAGTTGTGGTAGATAACGGTTGAGTTCGTGTTGACTCCGGAAAATAGCCGGTTGCAAAAGTCGTTGTTGGTATCAGTTGATTCTGTCCACAGTTCTCACAGTTACCTCCGCTTCCATGCACAGGGTGAACACTTTATGAACCACATATAAGTTAGGTCGGTGTTCCATGGCTGCACAGATACTGGATTTGCAATGGATACAGTTAGTTAGTTTGTGCTTTGTTATTGATTATCAATAGGGGGAAGGTTGGCGCCAAAAACTAGTTTAACACCGCAACATTTTTAATGTGCCTGTCCTAAGCAAGAAATCTTTATCAAAGCTTATGTTTGTAATTAGTCGAATTTATGTTAATTGTTTTTGTCAAGAAGAGGGTCTTTCGTTGCACTTTAGGATTGGACTTGAATCAAATGTAGTTTATTTTCAATCCAGGGGCCAATTGAAAAACAGCGAGCTTCGACCGCTGGTCACATTGAAGGCTGCTGGCTGTTTTCCATTGTGGATGTTTTAAATTTACGTTTATATTGTAGGTTGTGTCGCGTACACTTATTCCACATCTCATTTTCTTCTAGGTTCCATTAGAATCCGGTTGGTATCCTTTTGCACTCTTTTAGGTCGTCTTGGGTACACTCGAAGTCAAAGAAGATGTAGCTTTGCGTTTTCTGGTTTTAGGGGATCTTCATTGGTTATTGGCATCATGTAACACTGGTGGTTGGGAGAGGAGGAAGGAAGAGAAGGAAGAGGAGGAAATAGGTTTTAAAACATGCAATTTCACAACGATACGACCCAATCATAAAAAGGCAAAACTTCCATCAAGGACGGAAAAACAATCATAAGCCATATATGCATTCAAATGAAATGCACAAGCCCATACAAACCTTACAAAAGAAACGGTTAGAGTAGAAAGGGTTAAGGTAAGGGTTACAGAGTAGAAAGGGTTAAGGTAAGGTTTTACATCAAATTGAATTAATTCTTCTAAGATAAAAATTATTTCAGAAAATTTGATGTTTTTATGGCTATAACTATATAAATAGGAAAATTTTGAAAATTTATTAAACTAAAAAAAATTTATCAAGAATCTTGATGGAATTTATACAAGCCTGTAGCAGTGGGATAATCCTGACCTATTTTTGTCGGGAAGGATTAGCCTACTGCGAAGGATTTTGGAAACTTACAACTATAAACGACAATCTCCTTCGCCAAACTCCTCACAATTCCAGTTCCCGCCCGTAACGGTCCATACACTCCTGACCTATTTTTGTCGGGAAGGATAAGCCTACTGCGAAGGAGTTTGCTCCTTCGCATTAGGTTTACGCACTATTTTAAAGTAAAGTTAAGTGGAAGTAATTAGGCTATACTATAAACAATGTGGTGGCCTAATGCGCAGTACGGTGGTACATTTAGGACACTCATCTTTTTAATTTTTTTTTTAAATTTATCTCGAGCGCACGACTTATTATGTCGTGAGCACGACTTTTTATCTCGAGCGCACGACTTATTATGTCGAGCACACGACTTATTATGTCGTGCGCACGACTTAATATCTCGAGTGAACGACTTATTATGTCGTGAGCACGACTTATTATCTCGAGCGCACGACTTATTATGTCGAGCGCACGACTTATTATGTCGTGCGCACGACTTATTATGTTGAGTGCACGACTTATTATCTCGAGCGCACGACTTATTATGTCGTGCTCTCGACTTATTATATCGTGCTCTCCACTTATTATGTCGTGCGCACGACTTATTATCTCGAGCGCACGACTTATTATGTCGAGCGCACGACTTATTATGTCGTGCTCTCGACTTATTATGTCGTGCGCACGACTTAATATCTCGAGTGCACGACTTATTATGTCGTGCACACGACTTATTATCTCGAGCGCACGTGCACTCAACATAATAAGTCGTTCGCTCGAGATAAAAAGTCGAGAGCACGACATAATAAGACGCGCGCTCGAGATAATAAGTCGTGCACTAGACATAATAAGTCGTGCGCACGACATAATAAGTCGTGCACTCGAGATAATTAGTCGTGCGCACGATATAATAAGTCGAGAGCACGACATAATAAGTCGTGCGCTCGAGATAATAAGTCGTGCACTCAACATAATAAGTCGTGCGCTCGACATAATAAGTCGTGCGCTCGAGATAATAAGTCGTGTACTCGACATAATAAGTCGTGCGTTCGAGATAATAAGTCGAGAGCACGACATAATAAGTCGTGCGCTCGAGATAATAAGTCGTGCACACGACATAATAAGTCGTGCGCACGACATAATAAGTCGAGAGCACGACATAATAAGTCGTGCGCTCGAGATAATAAGTCGAGAGCACGACATAATAAGTCGTGCGCTCGTCATAATAAGTCGTGCGCTCGAGATAATAAGTCGTGTGCACGACATAATAAGTCGTGCACACGACATAATAAGTCGAGAGCAGGACATAATAAGTCGTGCGCTCGAGATAAAAAGGCGTGCTCCCGACATAATAAGTCGTGCGCTCGAGATAAATTTTAATAAAAATAAAACAAGAGGCTCCTAAATCGATCACCTGAACTACACAGACACATATATTTTGTAGATATTCTTGTTTATAACCATATGCAATTTAAATTTCTGAAATATCTTGGTTAGTTTTCAAGTTATTTGGGCTTAATAAGTGCAAAATTTGGCAAAAATTAGGAAAAAGGGCAATTACTCCCACATCAGCAGTCAGATCTTTTCCAAAATATCAGCACAGGTAGATCTTGATATGCTAATCTATTTTGATTCTTGCACAATTTTGATATCTGAAACCATTTTTGAGTTATTTGCAAAAAAATGAAATTTACCCCTATGTTCTATTTTGAGCCATGGCGACCATGTTTTTGACGAATCAAAAATCTGAACAATAGAGTTGTAGCATGGAAGCTATTAAACAAGTGTGCAAAGTTAAAATGCAGTTGGTCTTACGATGTCAGACAAGTTAATCTTTGAAATTCAGGGAAATAGTAATGAAAAATAGTAATTTTTGTTGTTTTAAGGACAATAATTCCTAAAAGAAATGATCCTACAGCTTTGATCTAAATACATGAAATGTAGATCTTGATGAGCTTAATCATATGCAATTTAAATTCTTGAAATATCTTGTATAGTTTTCAAGATATATGGCTAAACAAGTGAAAAATTTTGAAAAAAAATCAAGAAAAAGGGCAATAACTCCTACATCGGTTGTTGGATCTTCTTTGAACTTTCAAAGCAGGTAGATCTTAAGATGCTGATCACTTTTATCTCCCATCAGAATTTTGATATCTATAACCACTTTTGAGTTATTAGCAAAAAACTGCAATTTACACCTATGTACTATTTTTAGCCATGGCGGCAATATTTTTTTACGAATCAATATTCTGAACGATAGAATTGTAGCATATATGCTATTAAACAACTGTGCCAAGTTTGGTTGAAGTTGGATATATGGTGTCAGACAAGTTAATCTTTGAAATTCAGGGGAAAAGTAATGAAAAACGGTAAATTTTGATGCTTTAAGGGCCATAACTCCTAAAAGAAATGGTTCTACAGCTTTGACCAAATTACATGAAATGTAGATCTTGATGTGCTTAATCATATGCAATTTGAATTTTTAGAATATCTTTTATACTTTTCAAGATATAGGGCTAAATAAGTGCAAAATTTAGAAAAAATCCAGAAAAAGGGCAATAACTCCTACATCGGTTGTTGGATCTTTTTGAAAATTTCTGGGCAGGTAGATCTTGAGAAGCTGATCACTTTTACCCTGCTAGAATTTTGATATCTGTTACCATTTTTGAGTTATTTGCAAAAAAATCTGGAATTTGACCCCTATGTTCTATTTTTAGCCATGGCGGCCATGTTTTTATACGAATCAAAAATCCGAACGATAGTTTTGTACACATAATGCCACTAAACAACTAAACAACCTGGTAGTCAGACTTGTCTGACACGAATTACCATAAAATTTCTAATACAGTGTATATTGTCGCTGAAATATCCGATTGTTAAATTCAAAATTGATGAAAACACCAGGTTTCTTTCCTTGTAATGCACATGGTCGATATCCTCGGTGCTGGATTTGGCTTCCTTGTTCGAACGTTTTGGTTTTGAGTACTTTTCATTTTCAACTGTTTTGGATTTTGACCTTCCAATGTTTTGGTTTAAATGCTACTGATGAGAGGTTACTCCTTGAAATATCGATATACAGCATATCCAAATTAACCGTTTATACCCGCGTTTTGGTATTTGTAATACAAAGTTTGGTTGCAATTGGACTTATGGTGTTGGTCTTCGGTCCAGGTGAGCTAAAAATGAGTATCCTAAATGTACCACCGTACTCATGCATTTTGGTGTATGAGAGTACTTTTCATGGTTTTAATTAAGAGAGTAGGGGTAAAAAAGAGGTCACGGAAAAGCCTGGTGCAATGATTAGTGTACGGACCGTTACGGACGGGAACTCGAACAGTGAGAAGCTTGTATAGACGAACCAAATAGTTAAATAGCTGTCGAAGAGTGAGGGACTGGACAACAAAGGTTTAAAAAGTTTAAATTTGAAGAAAAAACCCAAAGCCATACCTAAGGACATTCACATCTAGAGTTCAAGATTTATTCAAAATTTCAGTTTCTATAAAAGGTTTGAGCATTATTTTAAAATTAATGTTTAAAGAAGTATCAATTTTCTCACAGAAGTATTGACCAGCTGAAATAAATTATATAACCAGAAAAACGTTGAATTTTATGGATATTTCATTATAGCCAGGAGAGTCATTCTGGTAGCCTTAAAATAGTTAAAATTCGTTTTCGGCCTAAAATGTGTAACCCGTACCCATACCTGTTTTCAATTTTGAACGAAAACGCGATTCAACGTACTGAAATTGCACACGAAGATTTAACGAACTGGTTATATATTCCGTTATTAAAAGTTCAAACAATTAATGATATTAATTCGGCTTGAAGAATGGGAGATTAGATTGCAGATGAAATTCAATCCGGAAAATATACAGTCATCAGAATTTGAAGCAACAACAAATTCAAGAGGAAATCTTGGTACCCACTTTATGGCAACACATTAGAAGTCGAAACAACTAGCGGGAATTAACATCAGTGAAAATCTGAGCCAGAAACACCATAGAGAAGTAACAGATAAGAAAGCAAACAATTAAGACTGTTTGCGCAGCATGGGATCCTCACACAGCTGAATATATAAACCATCTCAATCAGGTGGAAAGGAGAGCTACCTGCTTTGGCTGTAACAACTATCACCACGACAAAGCTCCGCGATGTGAAACCCAGATGGTCAAAAGTCTTCAGTGGGAACCCCTACCAGTCAGAAGGACCAATTTAACCACCGTCTCTCAATACTATACAAGATCCATTATGAACTGGTAGATGTGGATACAAGCAACATCGACCAACCCAACGACACACGCACAAGAGGATGCCAAAGTTTGTTTCAGCCACGAGCCCAATCCAACGTCTACAAGTTCTCCTGCTACCCTCGAATTATACAGGAATGGAACCACCTACGCCAGTGACAGACTCGCCAAAATTTGGTATGAATATGCCCCAGTATTAGTTCAGTTGCATCTCCATCTTTTGACCTTGACTTTGATTTTCCGGTTGAGTGACTTTGACAATATTTTCAATAATAGCAATTTTTTCTCAACAATAAATGAATAAATTAATGTACAATGGAGTAATTAAGTATTATGGTGATGCCGACAGGTGAGACATACTTAAGTGTTAGCTTTTAATTTTGCTTTGGTTTAGACTAATAGTGTTTCGTTATGTTTCGAATGATATTTAAAGTAATAATAAAGCATTTTTTGGAAAAAAATTGCAATGTGAAAATGATCAATTAACTGTTGCATAATCATAAAATTAGACCTTTCGCGCTTTTATGAAGACGAAAATTTTAATAATATGCGTGTACCGGCTAGAAATTTAGCTGATTTTGAAAGAAGTTTGATACCAATGGCCACTGACAACATTCCGATTTTTACCGAACATATCAAAACAAACAAACATGTATTTTGAAGTGAGAGCATGTAAAGTTTTGGGTTTAAATATTTTTATATTTCTTCTTTATTTGACAATTAAAACATTCCCACCATTAAGGAATACTGATTAAAAGGTGTTTAAAATAAATAATAACAAGAATATGTCCAAAAGACATAATGCCCCATCTCGCAACATTTATTTTTTCTGCAATCACTAATGCATCACTAAGTCCACCTACCATACCAATATGGTTGCTATGGCACTTGTCAGTAAGAAAGAATGGACTTTTAACCATTCTTCTATAAGTGGTCATTCATGCAGAAAATATAGGTCACATCCAGCATCCGAAGTATGCATTGTGCTAAGCATCATTAGGTGCACCTACCATCCCAATATGGTTGCTATGGCACTTGTCAGTAAGTGGGAATGGACTTTAACCATTATTCTGCAAGAGTTCATCTATGCGGAAAATGTAGGTCAGAGTCAGCATCCAAAGCATGCATTATGCTTAGCATCACTTGGTGCACCTACCATACCAATATGGTTGCTATGGCACTTGTCAGTAAGAAGGAATGGATTTCAACCATTCTTCTATAAGTGTTCATTCATGCGTAAAATATAGGTCACAGCACGATCCGAAGCATGCATTATGCTAAGCATCACTAGGTGCACCTACCATACAAATATTGTTGATGTGGCACTTGTCAGTAAGTAAGAATAGACTTTAATCATTCTTCTGTAAGTGGTCATTCATGCGATAAATATAGGTCACATCCAGCATCCGAAGCATGCATTGTGCTTAGCGTCAATAGGTGCACCTACCATACTAATACTATTGATGTGGCATTTGTCAGTAAGTGGGAATTTTGAAATATGTGGATTTGGGACGGGCAAACGGACGAACGGACCCGAACACTATATGCCCCTTTACTTTCGTAGATGGGGCATAAAAATACACACGTACCAGGCCTATTCATTGGGGAATTACTTAACCACTTGTTATTAATATCATTTTAAGGGGGAACGGGTTCAGGAAAAAGCAAAACAGTTACAAAAGCCATATGCAGAACATACCTTTTAAGACCACGTTTGTTTACATCCATTTCCTAAACTATTCTTAGATGGACTTGCACGGGCACTTCCGAGTGAGTTCAAACTTGGGTCGTATGCATCTTGTTTGCATGATACAACTCGGGAAGGCAGCAAATGATTGTTAAAGACAATTTGTTGTTAAATTCTGCAAAAATCCCACTGTTTTAATGGACTTTTTGTAGCTTTTATAAAAGTATTTATTAACAATTTATATTTTTAAAGTTTAAAGAGAATGTTAAAAATTTTATGATTTTTTTTATTTATTATTACTTTAATAATAGAGAGGTTGAGATTAGACTGGTACGTGTACCACGTACGTGTACACGGGTTTACTCGTAGCTATTTTTGTTTAGAGTTCTTTTCACTTGTACTTGTTCGTGTAGTTCTACAAGTACACGTTTTCGTCATTTATTGTTTCGCTTGAGTTTTTTTACATGTACCTGTGGCGGATCCAGAAATTTTCAAACGGTGGGGGGGGGCGCAATTATAAAAAAAACCTTCTGGGACCACTTGTTTCATACAGTTCCTAACCATTTTTTTCTCAAACGGGGGGGGGGGGGGGGGTGGGGGTGGCGCCCCCGGTACGCCAGTCCTAGATCCGCCTTTGTGTACGGGTACTTGTAGTAAATCAAAGGGTTGTCATATTTCGTTTGCTTAAGCCATGGCCGATGCAGCAGTTGCAAATGATGGTGATTTGTTAATTTGTTCAATGCTGATTGAGCGGAAAGTCTATGACTTTGTCGGTAATCAAGAGAAATTCGATTTAAACATGTTTTCTGGACATCAGTGCAAAAGTATGTTTCGTTTTGAGAAGCTCGATATTCAAAGGCTAACTACTGCACTCAACTTGTCGGCCAAAATAACTCACTGTTTCTTCAAACATTGAAGGTCTGTGTATTGTTTAAGAAGATTGGCTTATCCAAACCGATTAGTTGATATATGCCCTATATTCAAACGTCCAGAATATGAAATTTCTTATATTTTAAACCAGACACTTGACATCATGCACAGCGCTCATGCACATCTCCTCAATGACTTTGATCAAAATTGGTTGTCCGAAAAAAATCTAGTGTTTTATAAGACCGTGGTGCTCCATTAGATATGCTGTGGGTATATAGACGGAACAGTTTGCCAATTTGTCGGCCTTCCACACACCAAAAAGAAATGTTTAGTGGTCACAAACGGCTTCATGGTTGCAAATTCCAGTCTACAACCGCACCAAATGGTTTGATAGCTAACTTTTATGGGCATATAGAAGGCAAAAGACATGTTAAGAATGAGTGGCAATTCTTAAATTCGCTCGAGCAGCGTATGAATAAAGCAGACGGGAACTGCTTTCTATCTTTACGGAGATCCAGCTTACCCATTAAGAGAACACCATATGGCACCTTTCAAAGGGGCTTTTCTTGCGGATGGTGAAAAGGAATTCAACAACAGATGTCTGCCGGTAGAGTCACAGCTGAATGGGTGTTTGGAAAAATTCTGTCGCTGTTTGCTTTTCTCGACTATAATAAAATTGAAGCTTTACCTTCAGCCAGTAGGAATATACTACTTGATTGCAGCTTTGCTTACTAATTGTCACACATGTTTATATGATTGTGAAACTGGACTATTTTTCCAACTGGACCCACTTAGTCTAGAGAGGTATCTTTCTGGAGATTAGACATAAAAGAATTTAACCAGACTTTCAACTCTGTTGCAAATTATATAAATAATAATTTGATAATAGGTTGTTTCGTCAGTGACCGATTTTTAAAACCAAATTTTGTTATCATTTTCTTTTCAGCCACAAAGAATTTGAAGCCTTTGGCTGCAGAAGCTTCTTTGTGTGAGAAGAACTAGAGGTGTGTTCACAAGTGCAAAAGAAGTGGTATCCAGATATCCATATTTTGTCACTACTAATAAAGCCTAATATTTCTCCGTGTGCTCTACCAGACTAGAATTGGTATATCGACTACAAACAAAGAGGTATTCTGCCTACTTTCTGTCCCTGCAAGTACTCTCGTTTCCTTTTTTTTTTCAATATTATTCCGTCATCAAAAAATGTGTTTGCTAGTTGTTCCAAAACCACTGTTCGAAAGCAAGTATTGAAATCCAAAATTGCTTACTAGTACTCGATTGCAATAAAATGAAATCATCACTAAATAGGCATCGTGTAACTATTTAGATGATTTTGTTTAAAAATAACAAATAATCGGAAAAGAATAAGGCTCGATAAGGAACAGATATAACTACCATGTAAGACTGAAAAAGAGAAATCTGGCGTTCAGGGAAAAGTCTAGTTATTTTATGATGAGACAAATGAGTGGAAAAGCTTACAAGTACAACCAAAATTACAAGCATGCTATATGCTATTTTATTTCGAAACATGATGAATATTGATTAAAATGCTTTTGTCAAATTGGTTGAAGATTGCCAAAAATTGTATGATTTTATTTACACCCTAGCGACGTCTAAGACCATTAATTTCAATTTGGATTGAAGCGACATGTTATCAGGACAAATAAAGTGAATTATATGGAACGCCATAGCTGCCTTATGATGATGAGTTTCATTATGTGATGATACTTTGTCATTATGTGATGGTACTTTGTCATTATGTGATGATACTTCTTCATTATGTGGTGATACTTTGTCATTATGTGATGGTACTTCTTCATTATGTGATGATACTTTGTCATTATGTGATGATACTTCTTCATTATGTGATGATACTTTGTCATTATGTGATGATACTTCTTCATTATGTGATAATACTTTGTCATTATGTGGTGATACTTTGTCATTATGTGATGATACTTCTTCATTATGTGATGATACTTTGTCTTTATGAGATCAAAGTTTATTATTATGAACAGCGCTGAAAAAATAGTCATTTCTTATCTTGTTCAACAGGTAGTTTTTCTGTGTACCCCCCCCCCCCAAAAAAAAAATAATATAAATAAAAACAATACTTTCCAAAAGGTCGCTTTCCCGAATTTCAAATCAATAACCAATATATAATTTATTATATATCAAAACTTTGTAAACGACATTTTTCTTCTTTCATGCGGTTGTACTTAAATATTTATTAACATGTTTTTTTGGTCTTTATTTTTAGCTCGGGATTTAAATCTATGTTTTAAACTGTTCGGATTTTAGCGTCTTTCATTCAAAAATAACAGAAAAAATATATACAATCTATCACTAGAGGTCGCGTCTATCAACACTAGTTAAAAAAAACAAAGTAATAAACCACTAAAGAAGAAAAAATGTTGTTTACAAAGTTTTGATAGATAATAAATTATGTATTGATTATGGATTTGAAATTCGAGAAACCGATCATTTGGGGTTTTTTTTTTGGGGGGGGGGGGATACACAGAAAAACCACGCGTCGAACAAAATATTTGTAATATGAAAAGAATAATTTTTTAACGCTGTTCATAATAATAACTATGATCTCATAAAGACAAAGTATCATCACATAATGACAAAGTATCATCACATAATGAAGAAGTATCATCACATAATGACAAAGTATCATCACATAATGAAGAAGTATCATCACATAATGACAAAGTATCATCACATAATGACGAAGTATCATCACATAATGACAAAGTATCACCACATAATGAAGAAGTATCATCACATAATGACAAAGTACCATCACATAATGACAATGTACCATCACATAATGACAAAGTATCATCACATAATGAAGAAGTATCATCACATAATGAAACACATCATCATAAGGCAGCTATGGCGTTCCATAGAATTAGCACATCTGGACAAGCCTTATAATATTGATATATTATGACACAGTTTTTTTCTGGTATAATTTTTTCCTACCATATTTTCTGGGTACCAGTACGTTTCTTCGATAAGTTTTTGTTTTTCAATCTTTGTGTTCAAATAATATTATTTTGTTAGGTAATTACTACTTGGGACAATCGAATATCGTTTATCCGAAAAGGCAAAGACAAAATCTGTTGACATTTATAAAATCATCACAAAAAAAACCCACACAAAACAAAGAACAATACATAATATAACAAACAAACCGCAGCAATGGGATTTCAAGTCGAAGCAATAATGAACTCAGTTCCTATAAGAGTAAGCTATAGCACTATAATGGAGGTCAAATCCGGTACTAAATGACAATATTGAACCTCGATGTCAAACCAACATCTGTGATCATCTGTCAGATAGAATTAAATCCCAGGTTGGTCTACAAGCACATGCTGTCCTTGAAATTTCTTTCAAAGGAACCTACAATAGTCCCCATAAACTCTGAAATAACAAATCAATGGTGATACAAAATTCCGTAAGTTTGAGCGGAACGAATGTTGCTATACAAAAAGGAGAAGTTGAAGTCCTGCAAGCTTTCCTAGTGTACTGATTTCGAGATATAAATCGAAGTATGGTGCAGATCCCGTAGAATCTGTAGTGTCCTTATCTGAAATTCATTTGGGTTATATGAGATGTAAATGGTTACCAAATCGAGGATAGTTTAGTGAATGGACATCATCACAATTATATATAAAATGTGAGAAAGTCCATGACCCTTTTTGTTTAATAAATTACAAATTGGCAGGCAATTGTTTACTGCAGAATAACCAATGTTTAATTGATGAATGCTTGCATGTGTACAATGCATGTAGATATCTTTTAAACTTTTTAAGATTGTAATTAATTGTTCTCAATACGAGGGCCATTTATTGTCATAGTCAATGTGTATCTCGAGTGGAATTGTTTTGGTTAGGGACCAACCATTTAACTTGAAATGGGGGGGGGGCTTGTTTTTTCCTCAAAAAATATTTTGAGAATGACTTTTTCCTAAAAAAATACTTTGGCAGCAGAGGGTTTGAAAAAAGAGTGTTCTGAAGAATGATTTCTGCTATATAGAATAATGCTAATAATGAAAAAAAAAACAATTCTGGCGCGACACCTTCAAAAATATAAATTCTGTCGCGCGGTAAAGCAATAGAATTTTTTTTCTTGCCAAAACAAAAAAACCAAGGCCCCCTTTAAGTTAAGTGGCCCGTTCCTGATACTAGGCTGTTTTAGTAGTCGAAATTCAAGTAATTATTTTGAATTTATTCATTTTCCAACAGCTGCAGGTCTAGGACTACAGTTATTATGGACACTTCTATGGCATTCGCATATATTGTTGTGACAACAATAATTTGGATGGTTTCGGTCGCAACGGTGGACTTTATAACAGTCATCATCATGGTAACATTGCCCTGAAACAATAAGACTTTCATTAGCTGATATCATTCATTTTTAGACAATAAATATTAAAATGATCCATACTACGATACATGTACTTATAATGTATGTGCAATTACACGTATCATTCACTATACATTTTGCATCCTTTATAAATTAATGAAATGATTTGCTTGGATTGTTTTTGAAAACCTGTAAAATGACTGTGATATGAATTTTAGTGAAAAAGGTCATGTCTTGATGATACTTGTCATCAAATATAATTTTATCTCGTAAAAATAAAGTGGTTCCGTGGTAATAAACCTCTTTTAAACCTGTTTCAATCTTTTTCATGCCGGATAAAATGTTAAATGAAGGAGACAGTGTCTCAGATATATGGACAGTGTTTTGCTGCGTTCACACGGTTAGTTTTTATTTGATTTATTTGTATAGCGAGAGTAGGACATTGAACCTATTGTGTTCACACGGTCTGATTTAAATCCGATTTTCCATATTTTTTTACCCTTTTATTTGAAAATCTAAAGCCCCCCTAAACTGAAATGTCGTTTTACTTTAGTAACATCAAACAGTTCCAAACGATATCCCACACAATTTGAACGCCATGCACACGATCAAACTTGATGTCAAATGAATATCTCAATAGGGGGAAAGTTGGCGCCAAAAAACTAGTTTAACCCCGCCTCATTTTAATGTGCCTGTCCTAAGCCTAAATCTTTATGTATTTAGTCGAATTTATGTTAATTGTTTATTGTCTAGAAGAGGGTCTTTCATTGCACTTTAGGACTGGGCTTGAATCACATGTAGTTTATTCTCAATCCAGGGCCAATTGAAAAACAACGAGCTGGTCACATTGAAGGCTGCTGGCTGTTTTCCATTGTGGATTTTTAAAATTTACGTTTATATTATAGGTTGTGTCGCGTACACTTATTCCACATCTCATTTTCTTCTATCTAAAAAAAAATCGGATTTGAGTTGGACGAAAAAAAACTGATAGTGCGAGTAGACATATTTACAGGGCTTGGTGTCTACCATATTCAGAAACTCACTACCGATTACTAATGGAGCTATATATGAAGTGTACATATGATTGGCCGGAAAATTTTGACCAGGAGCATGGATCGTTTTAAAAACATGGATATACTGTACATTGGTTTAGGGTTGGTTCTAAACAAAAGAGTATATCTTACTGTGTGGTGTCTGGGTCGTAGGTTTTGGGGTGGTAGTTGTTGGCTGTTCAGTCTTTATACACGTGCAAACATTGTCGAGACACGTCATCTTAGTGTGCAGCTGAGTACTGCATGTCATGTGCATGCACGTGCTGATGTCTGAACCAATGCATGATTCAGATACTACTGCTCCTAGAACTAAAATAGAAAATACTAAGTAACTATTGCATGACAAAATGTCAGTTGTGTATATTCAGCAGTATGAAAGATAAAGATGTTAATAGGAAAATGGGAAACATTTAAAAAAATTCTGGCTGACATTATTTTCGTATTGAGTTGTGGATTCAGAAATTTTCCCAAAAGTTTAGAGAGTGAAATAGGGATACCAGCTTAAAAAACTTTATACCAACCTGATTGTTACCTTTGTCTATATTTGAATGCTGCTAAGAGGATACTGCTTGAAATATGCATATAATATTACAACAAAACAAAGTCAAACATTTTTATACCCGCTTTGGTATTTTGGACCTAAGATTATCTTGTTAAAAAAATGGAAGTTCCCCACACATATAATCTGAAATTTTTTGACAACTTATTTACACGATTTTAAGGTGATGTTTTTCATATGTGGCATGTAATGTTTTTTTTTTTCAGATCTAAGGGAGACTGTTTAAATGATAATATTACAAAAGTGTTATACTAGTAGTTTATGTTTGCTCGTCGAGCGAGTTTTTGCAAAAAATATTTGTCTTTTGCATCTATTTCTAGTACTTTATTCTGCATAATTTGAATCGAATGCCGTTTAAGATAGCCAAAATACTTGAAGCACCCATTTTAAACGCACTGCGTCTTATATACTTATAAAACCAACCCTAGTAAGGTGAGTTGACGTGAAAATGGTTTTGGCAAATATTTGTGTTTCGGTACAATGATTAAAATCGAAAAAAAAAAACACAATCCAAACTATCTACTTTTTCCTTTACTGGACATAACATCAAATCTATTTTGAAAAGTCGCTGTTTTTATATAGCCCCCATTTGAAAACCAGTGCTATGATACTGTCGGTAATATCTTAATCAAATACATTATGTTTAACTGCTGTCAAATGTTTCAGATTACATGGATTACTGCAATCCGTTTCATTCTGGTTCATTATAGGATCTTAAAGGAACTCACGGACTTCTAGATATACCCTCTTTAAAAAAAGAATAAGGAAGAGTTTTACTCCTTTTTGTTGTTGGTTATTTCATTGTGTTTATCTTAAGATGCTTATAAATGGTAATAGCTTGTCGAACCTTTCCAAAGAGGCATAGTTTTACTTTATTTAAGAAGTTCAATACACATTATTGTACGTCGGTCACGAAGTAACAACAGTGGTATAAATCAAAGCGAGTACTTTTGCAATTGCTCAAACATTTCTATATCTATATTTATGTTGACACCATTTTAAGCCATTTTGTTTTTCAAACTAATTATTAAATAACCTTGACGTCTATATTAGATTCTCTAAAAGAAAGACTTTCCAGAATGTTGTAGGTCAGTTTTGTTAAAATTTGATGATTTACGACCTTACCAGATGTTACGACGATCAAACCAAATAAAAACATGTTTCTATGCCAGATCAAGGTCTGAGATCTTATCAGATCTCAAGTCTAATGTCATGAAAAGTTCTATTTACGTCTTTATCGGCATTGACATTCTTATAACATGAAGTGGTGGTTAAATTGTAAATATAAACAACAATGAAGACCATATGCACCGTTATAAATCGTATGATGAAGACCAATACGGGTTACACTATCAAATCTTGGTATATACTCATATAAAATCTTTATTGTGATTCGCTTAGACGAGGTCACGTGACATGTGATATTTCGCTGGGTTAACCGGTAATGGTTGGGTCGCATGGTAAGGTCACCCTGTCGTGGGATTTTGCACGTGAACCCATGTTTGTTTTCTTAAACACTGTATGGGCGGTATTTTTTTTCCAATGGAAAAGGGTTAAATGTCCGAAATATGTTTCGAAATGTAATATTGAATTTGTTTCATTTAAATATTCGATATGATATAACAGTTTTCACCCTAGATGATATGTGACCCGGCATTTCTTTCCACTCGAAAAGTATGGTCAGCTGAGGGGCAAGCCCTCGGGTGACCTTACTTTCTTGGGGAAAGAAACTACCGGGTCACACACAAACTAGGGTGATAATTGTATATTATTTGCTTTTAAAAAAAAATATCTAGAACATATGTCTATGAGCCTTAGGATAGCCATATACCGGTCTTGAAATATCATTGACACTCAATGCGTTTTTCCTAGGATATGGACCTTTGATTTTTAATAAGTACAAAATATCCGTATTGTAACACTTTTAGTAAAATTATAATTAGATATCGGATGAAATTTGGGTCCACATGAAAGGGTGTAAATGATATTAGCCTAAAATCGGCTCTGTTCAAATGTTCAAAAAAGGGGGGGCAGAACTTAAATTATACAGAATTAACAATGAAAATAATATCAATGATAATTAGAATTTATTATATCTAGGTCCTGCTACGGTTTATTATTGAATCTTTGCTGTACACATACGGAAAAATAGATCTAAAATTGAGTCCTTTTAAGGTAAACGTATACAGGAACCTTAATTCTAATTTTAGCTCATTTCCACAAGTTACTTAAAAAAAATGCAGCAGAGGTTTAGAAATTATGATTTATGATTTCTTTTTAATTTTTTCATAGCGTATTAAAAATACAGTTGCGATTACGTCAAGGCTAAACGATATATTTACATTATTTTGTTGTTCATACACTTGAGTTCGCGTTGTTGATTTCTCTTCTATTGATTTTTTGTTTTTTCGTGCTGTTTTCGTTCGTGTTTACTGGTTTTGTCGTTACCTTTTCGGATTTTGACACTCGAATGCCCCATTGGTGCCTCTTTGCTTCTTTGTCTCTGGTATATAATGAAGACATTGAATAAAAAAGAAAATAGGGGATAGATGGGTCAAAAATTTTAATGAAGAATTTTCACACTTTTGAAATTTTAACAGAAAAGTTAGCCTAGATATGTATTCTTCTATACAAAAGTGTTGATGCCGGAGGTAATTAAAACTTCAACAGCAGCGCTAACCTTCAAATTAATGAATAAAGCATCAAGCTGGTAGAACAAAAAAATAAGCAGTTAGCACGATCCAGTAGGCATTTGTCAATCAGTCCAGCACAGAGTATTAAGCATTTATTTCTGAGCATTTCATAACAGAATGTGTGTGAGTAATAACATTAAAATAGAAACAAGCATAAAAACGGGTGAAGTAGTTAGTAATAGTTGAAGTAAAGTCATGAAAAAATAAGCACTTAGCATTACATAGAACATATCCTAAAAGCATTGTCAATTTTCATAATGAACGGTCAATTAAATTGGTAATTTAAAAGAACACAATTCAAAAAGTCCATGGAAAATTAACATATAGCCATATGATACTTTAGTTTTATATATCAAAATCCATTTCGAACGGGAAAAACTGTACCGAAAAATCTATACGCTATCCTCAACTGAAAAAAAAAGTCAATTCATAGGCCGTTTGCAGTTGACCTACTCTAGTTAACCCGAGTAACAAATACTAGTAAACGACTAGAGCTCGTACTCGGGTAAACCCCGATGACATTTAACCCCTACTCGAGTTTAACTCTGGACAAAGCAGGGTTGGTAGGTACGTGACGTCATGAGTGGAGTTTACCTGCGACAATGTGACTGGATTTTTAAAATAATAGAAAATAAAGAGATGTGGAATAAGTGTACGCGACACAGCCCACAATTAAACGGCAATTTAGAAAAACCACAATGGACAACCGCCAGCAGCCTTCAACGAGGCCATTTGGCACTGCTCGCGGTTCTGCAATTGGCCCATGGTCTAAATAAGATGCATATAATTCAAATCCAGCCCTGAAATAGTCACAGATAGACCCCCTTCTTAAACAATGAACAGAAAACATCAAAAAGACAAGTACAAACGAAAGCTTTGTCAAAGATTCCTGGCTTAGGACAGGCACATGTAATATGTGGCGGGGTTAAACTAGTTTTTTGGGCCCAACCTTCCCCCTATCAATATTCCTAGACAAAGCACAAAAACTAAACACAATAAAAATCAAATCGATCAAAGTCCAATTCTACTAGAGAGAACCTAAGACAAAAAACAAGAACAAACAAAAGGACGGTAAAGGAACTCTCTATAGAACACTCGCTGTTACTGACAGCTAGCTGAGAATCATCAATCGACTGATGTAAAAAAAATCAAACGTATCGATTTTAAATCCGACACAACACTTCAAACAATAATGATTTAGTGAAGTGTCATCACACAAAACCGACACGCTTGATCGCTATAATGCTTAAAAATGACAATAGTAAAAACGTTTATGGAAGTTTTAAAGCATGTATCAAGTTTTCAATATTTCTGCCAAAAAACACTAAATTCAAAGATTTAACCAAGATATTCATTTCATATCCTTTCCGTAATAAATTTTGAAGCCAATTTTTCATTTCTATAGGATTGCTTTTAAATTTGTGAGCTTTATAAAAAACGTTACCATAAAATTCAGGATGTGATATTCCTTCCACTATAAGAAAGTGACGTGTACAATTAAATTTTTCAATAAGAGATCGATACTTGTGGAAGAATTTAGAAAAAAGATTTTACTAATTTGTGGTATCGATAACCTTGTTTTAATAATTTTTCAGTAATAAAACGGTTTTTATTATTAATATCCTGTGTGACGTCACACGATAAGTAAACGAACACACCTTTATCATTCTTCGAGCTGCAGTCGGCGAGGACAGTCGCTCTGTCCTCTCTTTTATCGTGGCCACGTGTACCTTTAATTTTATTCGGGCGATAATTGATTTATCACACATCAGGTAAGCATATATTTATTATATTTATATTGAAATGTCAGGAGGTATAGCCGGAGACATGAGTTTAATTTGTTAATGCATGTGTAAATTGAGAGTAAAAGCCGACGACACGAGTTTTATTTTGGAAGATAATTTGAGATAAAGTCAAGAGTAGTAGCCGCACATGTTATAATTTTCAAGGTGCGTGCGGAGTGTCGGTGGTAAACAGCTAGAGACACGAGTTAATTTTTTAAGTTGTATGTGTTGTAGTGTCAAGAGGCATAGCAAGAGACACGAGTTAAATTTTTATAAGTTGCATGTGTAGTGTCAGGAGGTATAGCAAGAGACACGAGTTTATTTTGAGGTGCATGTGTAGTGTCACGAGGCATAGCTAGAGACACGAGTTAATATTTGAAATTGAATGTGTAGTCAGTAGTGTCGGAAGATTAATCATGAGACACGGGATAAATTTTCAAGTTGCACGTGTAGTGTCAGTGTCAGAAGGTAGAGCAGCTACAAAATGTATGAGGCAAGAGTTAATGATTGTGTACATATAGTATCTGTGGGCTTGACTAGTTCGGGGTATGACCGGGGAGACGATGTAAATGTTTGAAGTTTATTTTTCATGTGCAGTGTTAGTTGTTATAGCCGGCGTCACGTATAACATTTTCTAGACGAACTATTGAATGGGAAGAGTCGGGTGGTATGGCCGGAAAGACGAGACTTCTATGATGAAGTTCAATTTTAAAAGCTGCGCGTCATATTTTATGCGAATTAAATCGATTTTATTTCCTATTTATGTAGTAATAAGTAGTAGCCAGGTAACTGAATATTTCAAGTTTTGTAAGTCTTTTATGTAAAGTGGTAGAAGAAAAAAAATATAAGCTTGTGTACATGTGGATTTCTTATAATTTCTATGACGGGTAATATAGTTGAATTGAATGAAGTTCACGTTCCCTTGAAATTGTATCGATCTGGTCTAGGGTAACATGTAAAATTGTTTAACTAGCTAGCATGTGATTGATTTAAACTTTAATCTGGTATGGTTTCAGAATAGACACATGGCGTCATGGACGTAGAATGCGAGGGTTGTCCAAATCCAGAAGAATAAGCGTAATTATTAAGGTTAGTTAATTTCTAGTGTAAGTGGAAGAGTTTTGAACTAACAGTCGTATTTTTGTTTTAATATACGAGATGATGCATTTTAATATTTTTGGTTATATAATGAATGCAAGATTGTTCAGGGGACGTATGGCTTATGCATATGAATTAGATTTATTAATTGTGTTTCCAGCTTTGTTTTCAATCCTTTTTTGTTTGAGAACGTTCTTACAAAGATCAGTCCGGTTTAGTGGTACATATATTTTGGTCATTCAATTTGTTATTGTTGGTAAAGTCATATATATTTTTTCCGCATTACTTACCCAGCTAGAGTTACTTGTTATTGTAAAATCATACATGTATTGGTAGTGAGACCAAGGAAATGACCATTGTATATCATTAGTTTAAATAAAGGGGAAAAAAAGGAATGACAACCATTTTCTTCTGTAACTGATTAGATTTATAGCGGGCAAATGAATGGGGAACAGAAATACGGTATGTTCAAATAGAAACTGAAAGCTAGATATTAAAATTAAGTACGTCATTGAACCCTTTTCATTGAGAGAGATACATTTAAGACTATGAAGCTGGATCGCAACTTAAAAAATGATCGTTAGGAATGTACTCTGAAAAAAAAAAAATCAGGAGAATTAATAATCAGAAAACGTTATTGCAACATTGTATGTAATTATGGAAAATCTTAAGATATAATCAAATACTGAAAGTTAGAATAATTGTCATTGAATTATAGTTTGTCATTTATGATTCAAAATAGTTTATTTAGATCAAGATTTTAAAACCCCTGTTAGCGAAGTGTGTAAGCTTGAAAGTTTTAATATATAAGCAAAAGTAATGGTTTGGATGGTATTCTATTAATTTCTTATTTTAACCCAGTATAATAGCATAACATGTCGCTTACATTAAAATTTTATATATTAGTAGTGGGCAGTGGGATATAGTACCTGATGATATGATAGAAGCAGGAGTGTGAATTAGAATACTAGAATTGAGGTAGGTTATGTGACCTGTTATTATTAAGTGGTGAAATCAAAATATTAGATTTCGAGAGGCATTCTAACTGAATAAGTTGCTATACTAATTATTATATGCGAGCGTAGCGAGCTCACTATTGTAGAGAGTCTGCCAAATTGCACGAGACTCAAAATACGATGGTTGAAAATAAATTCTGTCACCGGAAACATTCGATTTTCGGAAGTTTTCGAAAATGTCTGCGCGTGCTGAAAAATTGCGGGAAATAGTAATACTTCGTCCCAAATTATCTCGTCCCAGGCATTATTCGAAATTATCAATGGAATAGATTATATTTTTGTATCTACGCGAGCTTTTAAGGCAATGTCTTTCTCATATTATAGTAAGGTTTCGGAGGCAATTTCTGACAGAAACCTTTTTTGTTTATTTTAAAGGTGGTCGGTTGCAGATGGACATTACACTGCTATGATAATGCTTGATCTTTGATCTTATTTTAAGTAAAAGAGGTATCAATGAAGTGATTTGAATCTTAATTGACTGGTTGTAACAAATGATAAATGTAAAGTTCGATTTTCGTTAAGTTAGTATACTAACTAAGGACCTCAATTTTTTCTTTGTCATGTTTATTATGCAAATAACATGTGACCTGTCAATTTGGGGTCTTACTGCAAGTTGCCACTATACGCTCAAGTCATTATTAAGTGTAGCCGAGTTGCAACGAAGTTGAACTCTGGTATTGTTATGATGATGGCGGGCAGCTGGCCGTGCGGGCATCAACAATTGGTTTGCGATATTGTTACATACCATAAGAGGAGAAACATTATTGATTTTGGGCTACATGCATTCAAGGTCTAGATCACAGCGACACAAAACGTCAGAAAATTTCTTGAATTAGTTGTTTCCGGACCATAAATCAAAAAGTTCTCAACAGATTTTAATGATTGATTGATTGATTTTTGAAATTTTGTTAAATCTTAAAATGAAGACGAAGAAGGATACGACAACTCGGCTTTTGCACCCATGTGCATATTGATTTTTTGATGTTGAAATTGTATTTATATCGTAAAAGGCAATGTGAATATTTGTCCTAGAAGGATGTATACTGGTATACGAGTAGCCATTTTGTAAATAGTTAGATATTCATAGTTAATAGCGAGCATAGCTCGCAAGCGGAGAGCTCTACGGTATTTGTTTCCGCGAAGAATTTGCTAATGCTGATTTAGATTTTTTATGGTCCGGAAAGGGTAATATTTTTACAGGACCGGAGTGAATGTTAAAACAAATTATAAGAAAAGAAATAATGCTTAAAAAAATAATAAATTGCGCTTTTTACAGGAAAATAATATTCTTAAAATAATAAATACACATAGGCTGCTCGTTTCGTCTTGGTTATATGCACGTACGAAACTAACGTGGATAGAAGCTTAATCGCCCCATACCATCTCGCCCCAAAATAAGCAAATGGAAATATTGGAAATTAAGTGATAGCGATGGCCCTTAATGTCGACATTTAGAACAAAAATTTGCTATGCTCGCATTTAGGCAATGCCTACTCCATATTACTCAAGTGAGTTTGATTTACACACTCATTCTGTAATCGTCATTGTTCGACTTAATATGCTATTAAGGTCTAGAACAGAAACTATAATGCATTTCATTGAACCTGTAGAAATTTTGTATTTTCATGTTTTATATTTTCAGAATGACGATAAGTTGCGGTCTATATACTGTTGATGATAACTTTGAGAAAGACTGATTCCACAATTGTATATGGTATCCAGGATATATATAGGATCTTATAGAAATGCTTCGGAGAAGAAAATTGTTCCCCCGGTTTAGGGTCGATATAAGATTGCATGGAGTTAATGGTAGTAATATATTAGACAATCGTAGAGGATCTCTTCAGTTCAGTACAAATAAAGTGTGAAACTATGATTGCTTATTTGTGTTGGTTTTTCTAAAGTTTTATACATCATTTATCTTTATATGATGATGTTTTGCAATAATTGCATTTAGCGCTCTTTTGGCGCTGTTTTCTTTGTAAATTAATTTCCTTTCGTCAGCAATTCAAGGGTGTCTAATGCCCTAGTGGGTTCGCTCACGTGAATTGTGGACGAGGGGATTTCTCCTTTTAAGTTTTTAAAATTTGACACTTGGTTTTAATTTTGCTAGAATTTTGTCTTTTGCGTAGAATTTTATTTCTTTGATTTATTTGGCTCATTGATTAATCTAGCTAATACCCCCTTCACATATACGAGATTTTATTACGAGTTCTTACGAGTTTTGAACTCGTATTCGATCTCTAAGACTCGTAAATCACTCTTTTTTACTCGTAAACAGGTCTTTCTAGCTCGTGTGAAATCGTAAGAACTCGTGAAAGTTTTACGAGGATTTTTGACATGTCAAAAATCCTCGTAAGACTTTTACGAGTTGAAAAAACAACAATGTCATAATTTAACTCGTAAACACATCGCAAGTAACTCGTAAACAACTCGTAGAGATCGTAAATGACTCGCCTTTACTCGTAACTAAGTCGGGAAGACCTCGCAAAGGAATTCTTTTACGAGTGGTTTGCGAGTTAGTTACGATATCATTTCCAATATCGCAAATCACTCGTAAAGACGTCGTAAAGGCACCGTAACATGCTCGTTAACACTTTAAAAATAAAATCTATATCGTCTCTGGACGGGAGTGCGAAAAAATTCCGCACAACTGACGAAATCGTGACAGCTCGGAAATAGATCGTAAAAGGTTGGCAGAAAATCTCGCAAGAACTCGTAAAACTATAAATTTTGAAAATCGTAACAACTCGTAAGAGAATATCGTATATGTGAAGGGGGTATTATAGAGTGATGGAAAATCTCTAGCTCTAAGTTACACTTGAAGGAGAGATCCCTTCGTCTGCAGTTTCACGTGCAGTGCTAGCCATTTACTAGGGAATAATTGGATTTTGTTACCGGTCCTTCACAGATTATGTTGCGAAATCCAGGGTTTGACAAATTGTCGTTTCAAAATAAAATGTGTATTTAAAACTTGTTACACTTGTTACAGAAGTTTTACATTTTCGTTAACTAAGGCGAAAACTGAAATTGAGAATTAAAAGATTCGGATGACAAAGGTGGAAATTCGTGTCATTCCCATCATCTTAAAACCAACATTGGAGGATAGGTATAATATGTTGTTTCTCATTACACCATTGTGATAGTGTTCTCTTATGTATATATATTGAGGTCTATGCTTGACGACCCCCTAGGAATATATATGAAGGTGTATACTTAACGACCCCCTTTTCCTCCGCAGCCATAGTCTGGGTAAAACTTGAATTTACCAAGTCGAACAATATTTAACATTTTAAAAAGTGATACAATCTATATTACTATGAAGATAGCATTATAATTAAAGTGCATTATTTTGAATGGAGGTTTTGGGTTTTTGATTGTCTATTTTTCGTTCGGTATAAAAAGTATTTTAAGCTTGAATTTGGGGGATAAATCTTATATCTGCGGTATCCTCTAGATAGTAGCATTGATTGAACTCGAGTGCATTGCCCATTCGTTTTGTCCGTTTCCAATTTGCTTAGGCTTAATTTGAGAAGCAATGTTTTGAAACTGAGTATCAGTAACAGTTTCCTTGGAAATGAATTAAACCTGCCCACTTTAGGTGGTGTTTCATCTTTTAAAGTTCTGCATATTAGTACATACTGGCCTTGACTTACCTTAATATATTTAGTTAGTCTAACGGTAGGACTGTTCTGGAATGTCCGAAACAGGGTAGACAATTTAGGCAACAACATTTGGAGATTGAAATGCATTGTTATGGTTATGCCTTGGTACACCAAAGATGGCTTTCTGGCGATAGATGCACGTAATATACGCAGTGTGGTTTTACAATTTTCACAATAAGCTGTTTGTGAAATAGGTTTAAAATGCGGTCTTAGTCACTTATGGAGCTTAACAAGCTCCCACTTTAGTAAAGACTTAGATATGGATATACTTTGAGAGTTGTATATTCTGCTGAAATGCAGACATGGCAAAGAAGCGGAAAAAAAATAAAAAATAAGGTTTGAGGTTTGGTGAGTATTGGGATTGTATAAGGGTATGGATAGGGTATGTGAGTGATTCGAACATGCGTATACGCTGGAGCGGACCAAAATTTCATGCCAATACTCAACGCTGTTCGGTTACTTAGAGTGTGATGGCACATAGGAATATTTTATATCCTGTGTGACGTCACACGATAAGTAAACGAACACACCTTTAATTATCATTCTTCGAGCTGCAGTCTGGGGAAGGTAAGGTGATCGTTCCGATCGCATAAGTGTTCTGTGTTGTTCATTTCAGTGCTTTGGGTGCATCTAGAGTTATATTTTTTAAGACTTCCCCGCCCACCCACCCAGTATGTGTTCTCACATTCTCTGTAACCGAATCGCTTCCCAAAATTTCATGCCAATACTCAACGCTGTTCGGTTACTTAGAGTGTGATGGCACATAGGAATATTTTAAATCAGAAACACAACTGCAGATCCGAGCATATCTTACTAACTGTGAAATGTAAACCCCGTATGACGGCGCTAGTGGAACATCTCCTTCAAGAAAAGGGAAATTTATAATAGGGAAGGTAAAGTCGTCACGTTTATCATATACTTTGGTATGTAATTTTCCGTCAATAATACTTAAATCTAAATCTAAAATAGGACATCTATCACCGGTGACGTTAGATTTGTTCAAGGTTAATTCAGAAGGATAGATATCTGTAATAAAATTAGAAAATGAAGGATTGTTGAGTGCAAGAATGTCATCTAAATATCTAAAAGTATAATTGAAAGTTTCGATTAGGTTCTGTTTGTTCGGGTCTTTTTGTAATTTAGCCATAAATTGTGATTCATAACAGTATAGGAAAAGGTCGGCTATAAGTGGCGCACAATTAGTACCCATAGGAATACCAATAATTTGGCGATAAATTTGTTTACCAAAACGTATGTTATCTAGTGTTTAATTTACATAAATTACTTTAGAAAACTTTATGATTTTAAATTTATTTTTTAAAATTCTTGAAGTTTTATTGATGTTATATTGTCGCTATGGTCAGGGATGTCCAAAACAAAAGAGTACCCTGTTTTATTGACAAATAATACACGAGTAAACCCGATATTAGAATAACTTGTTCAGTTGTCAAATTGAGTGCGCATGACCTTACCGAGCTATTAATTGAAATTTACTCTACTAGGGTTAACTCGAGACGGCCTTATTAGCTCGGTAGGATCATGCGCACTTAATTTTTCAACTGAACAAATTATTCTAGTGTCGGGTTTAATCGTGTACCTTTTCTTAATAAAATGGGGAACTCTAGTATAGAGTTGACCATAGCGACAATATTATAACAATAAAACTTCAAAACTTTTAAATATTATAATAAAATAAAAAAACATTATTTTCTTAACACTTATTAACTTAACATTAGATACGTATTATTTAAAAAAATCTAGTCAGATTGTCGCAGGTAAACTCTACACATGACGTCACGTACTCTACCAACCCTGCTTTTGCCAGAGTTATACTCGAGTAGGAGTTAAAGGTCATCAGGGTTTACACGAGTCCGAACTCTAGTCGTTTATTTGTTACTCGGGTTTACTCGGGAAAACAGCCATAGGTGTGTCCATGTCTAGGTCATACTACTTTATTTGTCGTGATAATATGCCGTTTGATATGTACATATATCAAAAATTTTATTCAAAAAATTAAAACTGTCTTGATGAACCTTAATTTTCTTTGAATACATCCTCATATTTTGTATTTCTGCATTTTTACATTTTTATTTCAGTTATTTATGAACTGCAATTAACGAAAAAGAACACGAATAGGCGAAAAAAAATGCAAAACACGGTTTTACGAAAATATCCTAATAAAAAAAAGAAACTTGTGCATCACTTTGAAAATTCACAAATTCAACCTTTTATTTAGCATTTGATACATTTTATCAAAAAGTATTGCAAAATCATTTTCCTAAATTTTCTTTTTTAGACGCATAAGAGATGTTTTGTTTGCAGTTTGAAATCAGGTAGTGGCAAACTGGAATTCACAAAATCACACTTTAAAAACAACACATATTTTTGAAATTAAGTTTTTCCAGCTGATTTTCACCAAAAATGTTTCTTCTTTTAGTGGTTGAAAGTTAACCACTTGATTTTTGGTGAGAATTTTCACTTTTTAATTTGGGGGTAAAAAAGTGTGTTTTTTTTTAATTCTCAGAAACTGAGATTAAAATTTTTTTGGATTTTAACCAAAAAGTGATCTGCATAATCCACTCGAAATGCAGTTAATATTTCAACTCGATTACTGCTTTTTTACGATTTTCTGGTTAGGAGGATTTGGGTACAATTGATTTCCAATAGACATGCACAGTTTCTTTTTTCCGTGAGTATTTTCTTTTAATTTTTAAACCATTTAAAAATATGCCGAACTTTTAATCCTTTTTTAAAATTCATTTTTAATGAAATTTTCACATGTGTAATGTTCGTGACATAATGAATACAGATTTCAGTGATGAGATATGGATTTTTATCACATCGAGTTATTGATATTTGTCAAATAAGGAAACGAGCATTTGCGAGTTTCCTTTGACAAATATCTAACGAGTGGAATAAAAATCCGTATCTCATCCCTGAAACCTGTATACCTCCAGATACTCATATGGTCTAAAATCAGGATTGAACTAGTCGAAGCAGCCACGCTGCATGTCCCCGCGCTACTCTGGTGTTTGATAGTATAAGGGCAAATAATTGAAAGAAATAAACTATCACTATAATGAGCATTACTAATACTATGTATACATATATATATATATATATATATGAATGAAGACTATATGACATAGTTACAGAGAAAATAATAAACAATTATAATACAACAATTCAAAGTGCACATGTGTGAAATACAAATTACTAGTAAATTAACCAGGAGGGTTGACTATCACATTTATAATTTTAATGAATCTACATAGTTTTTCTAATTCTATAACATTATTTGTGGAAAATAACCTTTCAAATTTCAAAACATTATTTCTCCTATTACAATATTGTGGTAAAAATTTTTGTCTCTCTTTCTTGAAAAACTTACAAGACATTATATAATCGTACTCATCACCAACTTCAATAGAGCCACAAAGATGACACAATCTTTCATTTCTTGAAAGATTCTGCCATCTTCCCGTCTCTATCGGTAGGTGATGATTACATGTTCTAAATTTACAAAATGTAATTGCAAAACTGTAGTTCAACAATGATAAGTAGGGTTCAAATTTTAATTCATTTTTGAAAAGTCGATAACATAGTCCTTTTGACGAATTATTAACAAGCGAAGACCATTCTTGTAGAAACTGGTCTTTTAATCTTAATTCAATGCTATCAATCAGCCAATTTTCAATTCCAACATTCTGTTCCTGCCAAATGTTTGACATTCCAGAATTGTCAAATGTGTTTTTCATATATGAATATGAGACTTCTCCCTGGTAGTGGGAGTGATAGTAATGTAAAGAATTGTGCATGACAAAGGAATGTGCCCTTAGGCTTACTATGCAGCCCAGCCCCTTCTGTTTCTGTTTCTGTAGGATACTGGGCTGGACTTAACTAATGAATATAGTGCCCAGGGTGGTGGTTGCGCTTAGTTGGGAAATTTAGTCACTCAAGGATGCCCGCTGCCCACTGAGATTTTCTTTGAATGTTTCCACCGATGTTGCCCCAGTTCACTTAGTATCAAGTTTATTCCAGTCTATAATTGTCCGAGGTATAAACGAGTTTTTGAAAATTTATGTGTTGCAGCTATATACTTGAATGTTGTTGTTTGTCGATGATCTGGTTCTTCCTCTGCTTCTGATGATGTGAGATTCGGCAGGAATTTCTATCAGGTCGTTTACAATCTTGTACATCAAAATGAATCGTTGTTCTCGTCGTCGTTCGGATAGTGGTTTCCAGTCTAGTTCTTTCATCATACTGGTGACACTTGATGATCTCGAGATGTCGTTAAAAACAAAGCGTGTGGCACGGCGTTGTACTGATTCAAGGCGGTCTATATCTTTCTGAAGGTATGGGTCCCAAACTGTAGAGCTGTATTCTGAAACTGATCAGATGAGAGTTGTATAAGCATTTTCTTTGAGGGTTCTGGAACAGTGTTTGAGATTGCGACAGAGAAAGCCAAGAGTTGAAGTTGCCCGGTTTGTAATCTTGTTGATGTGTGATGACCATTTCAAGTTTTCGCTGATAAGAAGGCCAAGATAAGGGTTCTCATTTACGTGTTCTAATACATGGTTGTCTAGTGTATACGCATTTGTCTTTGGGTTTGTACTCCTATGTATTGACATCTTGTAGCACTTAGTGGCGTTGAATTTCATACCCCATGTTGATGCCCAGTTTTCTAGTGAGTTAAGGTCTTTCTGTAGTTGTAGTTGGTCTTGACGAGTATGAATCTTCCGGTATAAGAGGCAGTCGTCTGCAAAAAGTCTAACTTGCGATCTTACGGCTTCTGGTAAATCGTTGATGTGGATTAGAAATAGAAGTGGCCCAAGAACTGTGCCTTGAGGCACCCCAGATTCGACTGTTACTGATGTTGAATACTCTCCCTCTACTGCTACTCTCTGTTTTCTATTTATAAGGAAGGATGTTAGCCATTTCAATAAGTTTCCTTGGATACGATAGTGCTTTACTTTATGTAGAAGTTTCCTGTGTGGTACCGTATCGAAAGCTTTACTAAAGTCTAGTATGATAAGATCGGTTTGGGACTTGAATCTTAGTTCTTCATGATGTCATGTAGGGTGATGATGAGTTGACTCTCACAGGAATGTCCTGATCTAAAACCGTGTTGTAGACTGGTAAGTATGTTGTTGGTCTCTAGATGTTTATGCATGTGTCTACATATTATGTGTTCAAGTAATTTACAGCATACACTGGTTAGTTAAACGGGACGATAGTTACTCTCTTCATGTTTGTTGCCTTTTTTATAGATAGGAGATACATTTGCGTTCCGCCAGTCAACCGGTAGAGAGCCTGTCTCTAGGCTACGCCTGAATATCTTAGTCAATGCCGGTGTTAGTTCCTTCGCACAAGTTTTCAAGATCTTGTTTGGGAGTCCATCAGGTCCACTGGCTTTGTTGGTGTCTAATCCAGCTAAAAGTTTTTCTATTCCATTTTCAGTGATGTCAAGTACTGGTATTTTAGGGTATTTCTTTCCAGTAATTTCAGGAAGTGTCTCATTTGAGTTTTCCTTTGTAAATACAGATTTAAATTGTCTATTCAATAGTTCTGCTTTTGTCTGGCTGTCTGAGTGGAGTTGTCCATTTTCTTTGATAGGTGCCACACCAATATTCTCTTTCCTCTTTGCTTTGATATATTTCCAAAAATGTTTACGATTTCCACTGTCAAGTGAGTTGTCAAGAATGTTGTTAACATATTCCCAGTGTGCTTGTCTTAGTTGTTTTTGGGTGTCCCTTTTGTGTACTTTGTAGTGGTCCCAATCCTCCTTTTTCTTTGTGTGTCTAGCTTTGTCATAGAGTTTATGTTTCTTTCTTATCAGTTTCTTCAATTTGTGGTTGATCCAAGGTAGGTTGTGTCTAGTTGATGTCAGTTTTGTAGGGATGCTCTTTTCCATGAACTTAAAAATACCATCTTTGAAGTTATTCCAATGTGTGTTAACAGATGAGTTGTCGTCTTCTACTATGTTGTCACTTAAGTCAGACATGTGTTGCTTGATAGTGTTGAAGTCTGCTCGTTTATATAGGTAAACTTTCCTACGCTTGGGTTTGCTATATGTTGGCTTCAATTTGTTGTCATTTGTATTTCGAACACACGTGAAGTTTAGCACTGCTGGTGGAGTTTAAATTCCCCGAGGTTAGCCCGCTCCGGCACCAACACTTTTGAGTTGGAGAATACATCAAAGCTTTAAATTATCCGTCTAAATTTCAAAATTGTCTAAACCCTAAGGTTCTTCCTACCCCAGACATAGGTTGAATATCTTAGTAATAATTTGGTTCCCCATTTTGGTATTTTTGGTTATACTGTTCTATGCTCTTCATATTCATAGAGTGTTTGGCATTTTCAATATTTTTGGTAGAGCGCCTCTGATGAGTCTTGAATAGACGAAACGCGCGTCAGGCGTAGCAAAATTTATTGTCTGGAACTTTGTTGTCATTTGTATTTCGAACACACGTGAAGGTTAGCACTGCTGGTGGAGTTTAAATTCCCCGAGGTTAGCCCGCTCCGGCACCAACACTTTTGAGTTGGAGAATACATCAAAGCTTTAAATTATCCGTCTAAATTTCAAAATTGTCTAAATCCTAAGGTTCTTCCTACCCCAGACATAGGTTGAATATCTTAGTAATAATTTGGTTCCCCATTTTGGTATTTTTGGTTATACTGTTCTATGCTCTTCATATTCATAGAGTGTTTGGCATTTTCAATATTTTTGGTAGAGCGCCTCTGATGAGTCTTGAATAGACGAAACACGCGTCAGGCGTAGCAAAATTTATTGTCTGGAACTTTGTTGTCATTTGTATTTCGAACACACGTGAAGGTTAGCACTGCTGGTGGAGTTTAAATTCCCCGAGGTTAGCCCGCTCCGGCACCAACACTTTTGAGTTGGAGAATACATCAAAGCTTTAAATTATCCGTCTAAATTTCAAAATTGTCTAAACCCTAAGGTTCTTCCTACCCCAGACATAGGTTGAATATCTTAGTAATAATTTGGTTCCCCATTTTGGTATTTTTGGTTATACTGTTCTATGCTCTTCATATTCATAGAGTGTTTGGCATTTTCAATATTTTTGGTAGAGCGCCTCTGATGAGTCTTGAATAGACGAAACGCGCGTCAGGAGTAGCAAAATTTATTGTCTGGAACTTTGTTGTCATTTGTATTTCGAACACACGTGAAGGTTAGCACTGCTGGTGGAGTTTAAATTCCCCGAGGTTAGCCCGCTCCGGCACCAACACTTTTGAGTTGGAGAATACATCAAAGCTTTAAATTATCCGTCTAAATTTCAAAATTGTCTAAACCCTAAGGTTCTTCCTACCCCAGACATAGGTTGAATATCTTAGTAATAATTTGGTTCCCCATTTTGGTATTTTTGGTTATACTGTTCTATGCTCTTCATATTCATAGAGTGTTTGGCATTTTCAATATTTTTGGTAGAGCGCCTCTGATGAGTCTTGAATAGACGAAACGCGCGTCAGGCGTAGCAAAATTTATTGTCTGGAACTTTGTTGTCATTTGTATTTAGAGTCTATTACTAACATATCATGATCAGATATTTCTGGTATGATGTCACATGATGAATTGTTCGTGAAGTAGAGATCTAGTACATTGTCTTGGCGTGTTGGATTTAGTTGTAGTTGTTCTAGGCTAAAATCATCTGCTATGTCTAGTAGTTCTTGATGTAGTTGTATTTGGTTTCCTCTAGATTTTACGGTGTTGTTTTTCCAATCTATGTGTGGGAGGTTAAAATTTCCTGCTAAGATTATAGTTTTATCTTCTGTATTCTTTGGTAGGTTTTCTAGTGATTTACGAAGTTCTTTCAGTGTGTCGATGCCTGTGTTGGGAGGTCTGTAGAAGGATCCTATGATGATTGATTTCTCATTTTGCGATTGTATCTCTTTCCATGTAATTTCACACTTTATGTTTCCTTGTTTTATTTCACTTGATGTATAACCATCCTTTACTGCAATAAAGACGCCTCCATCGTTTTTGTTTCTGTCCTTACGATAAACCATGCTGTTATAGCCATCTGGGGATATTTCGCTATTAGTATGTTCTTGTGCTAACCAGGATTCATTTCCTATGATGATGTCGGGTTTTATGTTCTCATGTAGTTCATACCGTTTGTTCTTAATACTTTGGCAATTCATTACTATTGTTCGTATGTTTTTATGCTTTGGTCGATAGTCTGATTGGATGCTGTCACTGCGTGTTGATAATGATGACATGGTGTTGATTCTAGACTTGAGTTGGGCTATGTGTGGTTTTGGACAGCTATATGTTGTAGGGCTGAATGATGAATCGACTGAAGGTAGTGTTGATGTAGTACTAACTGATAATACACTGAAAAAGTTTGACAGTTCAAATTCATACGAATGAAATGTAAAGTTATCTACGTTTTGGCTATCGCATTTACAACATATCCATGAAACATTGGTATGTTGTAAAAGTTCGAGTCTATTGGAGCTATATTCTAGGCATGAAGAGTGATACCATATATGACAATTATCGCAGCAGACAGCTCTTTGGTGGTCCAAAGTTACTGGCGTTTCACAGTAACCATATGGGTAAACATTTCTAGGGCCAGGGTTCATTTGTATGTCCCCGCTTAAGAGTAAGATGATGTGGATGATGATGTTATGGGTGTCTATGTCATGGGTATCAAGTATTGACGAATGTTTTTTTAAGTTTTTAATGGATGCTAAAGCTCCCAGAACATATGACTTGTATTCATGTCTTGATCTTTCATTTGGTTGGTTGTTGATAAAGTCTCTTGAACATGGAGATGGTTTGTTGTTTGAGTTTATGATGATGTTGATAAATATGATGATTGTTATTGTGATTGTTATGGGCGCCGCCATTTTGTTTCTTGTTGGGCCGGGTGACCTGACAGTTGACCTGCCGAATACCTCAATTTAGCTGCTTGAATTACACATTTCGATGTTTGGATATGATATATAGTCACTAAAAGTTTGTTTGGGCAGTATGGTGACTTATTTATAACTAAAACATGTTGGAATCTCTCCGAATTTTTCTCGGACGATTTTCTTCCAGCTGTTTCCTTTCGCGCCTGCGCAACCACCCTAGGGGCCATATCAAAATTCCGAAACCTTCAGCAGAATCTACATCCATAGTGCAACTACTGAGCCAAGTTTCAATTCTGTTTTCCAAATAACGTAGGAGGAGTTGCGTGATAAAGGAATAATGTGCATATAGGCTACCTATGCAGCCCAGCTCCTATGGGTATTATCAAAATTCTGAAACCTTTAGCAGAATCTACATCCATAGTGCAACTACTGAGCCAAGTATATGTTCCATATTCGAAATAACCTAGGTGAAGTTGCTTGACGAAGGAATAATGTGCCCTGAGGCTACCTATGCAGCACAGCCCCTAGTTCCAAAACCTTCGCAAGAATCCAAAGTACAACTACTGAGCCAAGTTTCAGTTCGGTATTCCAAATAACCTGGGAGGAGTTGCATGACGAAGGAATAATGTGCCCTTAGGCTACCTATGCAGCCCAGCCCCTAGGGGCCATATCAAAATTCGGAAATCTTCAGCAGAATCTACATCTATAGTGCAACTTAACTGAGCCAAGTTTCAGTTGGGTATAACCTGGGAGGAGTTGCGTGACGAAGGAATAATGTGCCCTTAGGCTACCTATGCAGCCCAGCCCCTAGGGGCCATATCAAAATTCCGAAACCTTCGGCAGAATCTACATCCATAGTGCAACTAATGAGCCAAGTTTCAGTTGGGTATTCCAAATAACCTGGGAGGAGTTGCGTGACAAAGGAATAATGTGCCCTTAGGCTCCCTATGCAGCCCAGTCCCTAGGGGCCATATCAAAATTCCGAAACCTTTGGCAGAATTAACATCCATAATGCAACTACTGAGCCAAGTTTCAGTTCTGTATTCCAAATAACGTAGGAGGAGTTGCGTGATGAAGGAATAATGTGCCCATAGACTACCTATGCAGCCCAGCTCCTAGGGGCATTATCAAAATTCTGAAACCTTTAGCAGAATCTACATCCATAGTGCAACTACTGAGCCAAGTATAAGTTACATATTTGAAATTACCTAGGTGAAGTTGCTTGACGAAGGAATAATGTGCCCTGAGACTACCTATGCAGCACAGCCCCTAGTTCCAAAACCTTCGCAAGAATCCAAAGTTTAACTACTGAGCCAAGTTTCAGTTCGGTATTCCAAATAACCTGGGAGGAGTTGCATGACGAAGGAATAATGTGCCCTTAGGCTACCTATGCAGCCCAGCCCCTAGGGGCCATATCAAAATTCGGAAATCTTCAGCAGAATCTACATCCATAGTGCAACTTAACTGAGCCAAGTTTCAGTTGGGTATAACCTGGGAGGAGTTGCGTGACGAAGGAATAATGTGCCCTTAGGCTACCTATGCAGCCCAGCCCCTAGGGGCCATATCAAAATTCCGAAACCTTCGGCAGAATCTACATCCATAGTGCAACTAATGAGCCAAGTTTCAGTTGGGTATTCCAAATAACCTGGGAGGAGTTGCGTGACAAAGGAATAATGTGCCCTTAGGCTGCCTATGCAGCCCAGCCCCTAGGGGCCATATCAAAATTCCGAAACCTTTGGCAGAATTAACATCCATAATGCAACTACTGAGCCAAGTTTCAGTTCTGTATTCCAAATAACGTAGGAGGAGTTGCGTGATGAAGGAATAATGTGCCCATAGACTACCTATGCAGCCCAGCTCCTAGGGGCATTATCAAAATTCTGAAACCTTTAGCAGAATCTACATCCATAGTGCGACTACTGAGCCAAGTATAAGTTCCATATTTGAAATTACCTAGGTGAAGTTGCTTGACGAAGGAATAATGTGCCCTGAGACTACCTATGCAGCACAGCCCCTAGTTCCAAAACCTTCGCCAGAATCCAAAGTACAACTACTGAGCCAAGTTTCAGTTCGGTATTCCAAATAACCTGGGAGGAGTTGCGTGACGAAGGAATAATGTGTCCTTAGGCTACCTATGCAGCCCAGCCCCTAGGGGCCATATCAAAATTCCGAAATCTTCAGCAGAATCTACATCCATAGTGCAACTTAACTGAGCCAAGTTTCAGTTGGGTATAACCTGGGAGGAGTTGCGTGACGAAGGTATGTGCCCTTAGGCTACCTATGCAGCGCAGCCCCTAGGGGCCATATCAAAATTCCGAAACCTTCGGCAGAATCTACATCCATAGTGCAACTAATGAGCCAAGTTTCAGTTGGGTATTCCAAATAACCTGGGAGGAGTTGCGTGACAAAGGAATAATGTGCCCTTAGGCTACCTATGCAGCCCAGCTCCTAGGGTCCATATCAAAATTCCGAAACCTTCGGCAGAATTAACATCCATAATGCAACTACTGAGCCAAGTTTCAGTTCTGTATTCCAAATAACGTAGGAGGAGTGCGTGATGAAGGAATAATGTGCCCATAGGCTACCTATGCAGCCCCGCTCCTAGGGGCATTATCAAAATTCTGAAACCTTCAGGAGAATCTACATCCATAGTGCAACTACTGAGCCAATTATCAGTTCCTTATTCGAAATAACCTAGGAGAAGTTGCTTGACGAAGGAATAATGTGCCCTGAGGCTACCTATGCAGCACAGCCCCTAGTTCCAAAACCTTCGTCAGAATCCAAAGTACAACTACTGAGCCAAGTTTCAGTTCGGTATTCCAAATAACCTCGGAGGAGTTGTGTGACAAGGGAATAATGTGCCCTTAGGTTACCTTTGCAGCCCGCCCAGCCCCTAGGGGCCATATCAAAATTCCGAAACCTTCGGCACAGTCCCCACCCACAATGCAATCAATGACCCAAATTTCATCTTTCTAATCCCAGTGGTTACAGAGATTATCCTGGACATTAACACCATACGTACGTACATCAAACAGCAAAACATTATCCCCGCGCTTTCGCTAGCGCGAGGATAATAATCCCTTCAGAATTAACAATTGATATGTACAGTTAATTTCTTCTTCAATAATGTATCGGTATTTAACAAAACTGTTTCATTTAATAGATGAATTAACCTCATTGTTTTGTACTTCCTTTAGAATTTAAATCATGGCTTAAAGACTGGTAAAATAAGGCTTCGACCAACCAAATGAATGGAATAGAATACGAACAATATATGTAAAATTGGTGGATTCATGTCTTTCAGTTATTGTTTGGGAATAGGGAATTACTTACTGTTTCCTTAAGGTGTTTAGCGCCGTACAAAGGCGTGATGAATGTTTTGTTTTCTGTATGCCAGACAAGTGCATGAACAATTGTTTTATTACACCGATTCAGCTTCTTGACTTAAGCCCCCTACTAAACTCTCCATCTTATATTTAGCCTACTCTGTAAATTGAGTGGGTAGAGTAATAGTATCCTAGGGAAAGAGTCTTTATCTATAACCAAGAATTAAATAGCAAATATGTTTATTTTATTAAATGAAGAAAAAAAATATATAAAGTACAATGATTTTTATGTCACTTTTTTTGCTCAATCAACAAAATAATTGCTCTCCCCCTCACGCCTTTTTTCTACGTAATTATCTATCAACTATAACAATATAATAAATACCCAAATGAATTACAGGAAAGAAAACCCAAGCAGTCGCATGGAATCCGATAAATCCCACACTTGTTTGGTTGTTATTGCTAATTAACGGATGGAAATGGTGAGAAAATGTCAATATTTTTTTTTAGTCTGTTAAAGAAATTAAAAAAAAGATTAAAACGGATGAAAATAATTATGACGAAAATGAATAGATTTATTAATTACACTAATTCACAAGATTGAAATAATTTGTCATAATAAAATGGCTTTCCCTTAAATAAACTTTGTCAAACGTCTAGAATTAAAAAGTACAAACCCTTGACAACCACGTGTTCTGTTTATTCACTAACTTACCATCATACAATTTATCTTAATTATCTTTGGAAATCATTTGTAATAGTTAACTGATATTTCTATGAAAACTAATTTTGTGCAAAAAGAGAATCACACTTTTAAGATAAACCAAACCTAAAAACGCCAAAAGAAACACCATATTAAACAACTTGTTGAAACTTTCAGTAATTCACTACCATAAACAACCTCAAATGTACGTAATAACTGATGTGTACTTAAAAAGTATCACATACGAACATAAAACAAAAACCAGACACCAATTAAGTGTGGCATTCGAGTGCAAAAAGTTCAAAAGGGCAATGAAAAAAACAGTAAACACGGAATAGAACAGCACGAAAAAAAACAACACAAAACATAAAAAAACACAAGAGCAATTGAACATAAATCAACAACGTGAACCCAATTCGTTACGGGAGTGAACACAGGACCGACCATTTAACTTGAAGGGGTTCTTCTTGTTTTCTTTAAAATATTCTGAAGCTGATTTGTGATTAATAAAATATTCTGACATAATGGAAAAAAAAAATGTTTTGTCATGACATATAGTTAAAATTAATTATTTTTTCCGAATCTTTGCGCAGAAAAACAGTTTCTTATCAGATAAACAAAAAATACCCCCACCCATTGGAAACCAGAAAGATGTTCACCTAACTTGATTCATCTAAATAGGTACTCAGAAAAAGGCAAAATTTCATAAAACTGTTTTTACCTCAATTTTAAAAGTGCGCTTATAACAGCAATAATGCTGCAATTTCCGTTCATGAAACAAATGAAAATAGCAGTTACAGTCAGAAAAAATAAATACAATAATAGGGCCAATCGAATATTTATATTCCAGATTCATAATATAATCTTTTGTATAATGCATACAATGAATGTTATAATAATCGAAATTTCATAACGAAGAATGATAGGCATTTTTGGTTATTTAAATAACAAAATCCAACAGTTATAAAGTGTTAAACCTTCAGAAATAACAGTAAAACATCTTATTTATGTTCAATTTTACTTTCAGGGTAAACGTGTAGAAATTAAAAAAAATTAAAAATTAAAAATTAAAAAGAAATTAAAAAAAAAAAATAAAAAAATAAAAAAAAGTCAGGGATTACGTGTAATCCCTAGAAATTTAAGGGAATTCCCTAAAATGGCCAGTGATTACATAAAATCCCCAATTTCTTTAGGGATTACGCATAACCCCTAATTACACACATTCCCTGTAACATATGTACTCCCCTTTTTTGTTATTATCTACATTTGTGACGTGATTCAGCTAACAAACTTTTTATGATTAAGGCCCTGCCTTCTTAGCGGGCATAAACAAATAATTTTTATTAGAAATACATGCGTGCATGTACACGAAACCTTTAAAAAAGGATTTTTTATTAAAAAGCCATGCAAGTCTGACCATCTCCCAAAAAATTATCATTTGCACAAGTAAAATGGTTGTTTAAAATACCTTAGATCAAAAACTATTTTCAAAAATTCAATTATTTGGGCTAATGATAAATTCTAGTACATGTAATAGTCTGTCTGCCAAATCGAAAAAGGTTCTAGCAAATGTGGTTCTTGATAAGTATACCGATGTGTATTTGTATATCAACACACCTTTTAAATAATACATATTTTTCAACGAATTAATATCATTGAAAAGTATGTTAAATGCACCGTTTCTCTCTAATATGCATAGGAAGTCTTGATTATCTGATCATTGGTGTAATTTTCTAAATTACCATCGACTGTTGAAATGAGAATACATATCAATGAACGATTTATTGCCATTAAAAGCAAACATACATTGCAAATATGACTACAGCAACGAAAAATTGGCAAAAATTAAGCGAATAAAGCCACGGATACAAAGTGTTTAAAAGATATCGGTACTTCATCGATACTAATTTATATATATTATACGCCATATTTTTATTTTTATTTTACAGATTACATAACACCTTACAAAATTATATTCCATCGCATTGTAAAAATTTGACAGCAATTCCATGCTTTCAACATGTTTTGTGTCTGTCAAAATGGGTGCATTCAAAATGGCGCATGTTATACCCTGTTTGGACACTTTTTGTCCGGTATAACAAGGTAAATTTGAAAGTTTAGATGTTAAACTATACCAAACCACAGAAAAACTGCTGTTGCCCAGGGTAGACATTAAAAATGCTATTTTTGAGGGTTGGCTGATATACTATATAATATTCAAAATAAAATGACCAAGCATCGTCAAAATATTTAGGAACAACGTTCGCTTTTGGCGAAATAATCCATTTGTCCAATCTATGACGTCATTTTCCTGTCTGAGAATTTCGCGGTTAATTCTTCAGCAGACCGAAACATGCAAAATGTACACATTCAGGATCTGTCAGGTTTTGGGTGATTTTCTGATTATTATTTTTTGATTTGTAGAATTTGTATCAGAAGATTGATTAAGAAACCTGACAGAATTACAAGTAACAGTTAATCAAAAATAAAATACCGGAATTAGGAATTTCAAACCACGCAGGATAGGGTTCTTTCTGAAGGATTTATCTTCATTTCAGATAGGGCCCTTAAATTATTTATTTATTTATTTATTTATTTATTCATCGAATAAGAAATTGTCATTCCAAGGTAACATTTGTTAAGAAAATTTTATCTAGTAAATTTGCATTTGTCAAAATATAAGAATTTAGCAAAGCATTGGTCAGTATAATTAAAAGCATGATTGTGCATTTAGTGGCGACATTCCAACGGAACGATTCGAACTTATTGCACCAAACAACTCGGTTATTTCTAAAAAATCGTTTTTATCGGAAAAGGCCGAGTGATGTTTGTATGGAATTGTTTGTGAAAAAAAACCCAGCGGATGAAAAGGGTTTTTTTCGCTCGTTTTGCATTTCTACTTTTCATATTCCGCAGAGTAGATTTTTAAACAATTTTCAATAAGCCAGTGGGCATGCTCCGTGCCTATCATTTTCGCACCGTAAAAGTAAAGCATATCCTGTTTGATCGTCAGTATTTTGCTGGCACATCTCAAAACATGCGTAATGTGGTAAGGCTCGCTCGCATCTGCCATGCTCGCTATCAACTTCATTCTTTAATAATAACCGATAAAATATATATATGCATTCCTGTTTGATGATTTCCACATCTAGTTTCGTATAAGACTCAATCAAATATAGATAGAATCAGAAAAAGAAAGTGTGCGTGTGTGTTTAACACCCTTTTCGGCACACCTGGGCCATGCATATCCAGAAATCTTTGGATTAATTTCCTAATAAGCATATTTTAAATCGGGAACATAAACGGTCATTATTCTTATTATTTGAGCAAAGGAAGAAGCAAAGAGGAACCAATGGGGCATTCGTGAGTCAAAGTCCGAAAGGGCAACGACAAAACCGGTAAGCACGAATAGGAACAGCACGTCGAAATACAAAACGCACACAAAAAGACACAAAGATCAACAATGAAAACTCAAGTCGTTACGAGAATCTCAGGTGCTCTGGCAGAGTAAGTGTTTCCTGTCTGCTATAGTACACCAGTCGCGCTGCCAATTTCCAAATCAGTATGTCAAATCAAGTAAAGGAAAACAATAAAAGACCCTATAAAACATCTACACTTATCTGAGAGATAAAACTCCAATATTTGTCTATGAGTGCGTGATGTCCTTGGATTGCCACAGATGGGAAAGAACGTTTTTCATAGATAACAATGGAGTCTATTCAACAACTTGAAACTAAAATTTACCAAAGAACGTCATTATAAATATTGAACATTAATAATAAAATGATAGCTCTAATAGATCTAAGAATGTAAAATGAGATGAGGAAATTTGTAACAAAACTAAAATTTGAATTACTATTTTAAGTCATTTTTTGGCGTCTATTATTTTCTAAATGAAATGGTCAGTGAATGTGTTTAATTTAGAAGACGAGGTTGATACTATTTTTTTTCCAAATTCATGGATTTTTCTTGGAAGACAAATAATGCCCCAATAGTCTGACGTCGTTCTGCAACTTTCAATAATTCTTTCCGTGTAATAGAAGTTTAATATGGAACGCCATAGCTGCCTTATGATTGGATTTTTCACTATATGATGGTACTTTTTCACTATATGATGGTACTTTGTTACTATATGATGGTACTTTTTTACTATATGATGGTACTTTGTCACTATATGATGGTACTTTTTTACTATATGATGGTACTTTGTCACTGTATGATGGTACTTTGTTACTATATGATGGTACTTTGTTACTATATGATGGTACTTTTTTACTATATGATGGTACTTTGTTACTATATGATGGTACTTTTTTACTATATGATGGTATTTTGTTACTATATGATGGTACTTTGTTACTATATGATGGTACTTTTTTACTATATGATGGTAATTTGTTACTATATGATGGTACTTTTTTACTATATGATGGTACTTTGTTACTATATGATAATTTGTAGTTATGATACTTTTTCCGCCGAAAATCACACAATAATCCGGATGTTTTTTTATTGGACTTTTAGAAAATTTTCGTTACAGTTTTCTCAGTAACTACACGCCTCAGCCTCTTGAAATTTGGTGTGTAGCTTTGTCCCATAGTACTTTAAGGTGTAAAGTGATTTTATGCCGAAAAAAGCTTCTACTTCCTGTTTACCGAGAACTTAAAGTTTTTGTATATATTGGACTTTTAGAAAATTTTCGTCACAGTTTTCTCAGCAACTGCATGCCTCAGCCTCTTGATATTTGGTATGTAGCTTTGTCCTATAGTACTATAAGGTTTAAAGTGATTTAATGCCTGTAATTAATCTACTTCCTGTTTAATGATTCTTTTAAAGACGCAGGCGACATATGTCTTCCATGGAAGACCGCCATTCTAGTTAATATTTTTATGTCCCGATCACTGAAGTGACGAGGCATATAGCTTTATCCTTGTCCGTCAGTCTGTATGTATGCCCCGATCTTAATTTTGCCTTTAATTCCATTTCTCAGTAACTGTTCCCGGTAAATCAATCATACTTGGTGGATAGATAGATAAATGTATAAGGTAGGACAAAACAATTTGATATGAATTAAGTTACCTTGACCTACATTTTCCGCTGGAGTAACTAAGTTAGTGTTGGTTTACTGCTACCGCTAACACTTTATTACATAACAAGAGGGGCATCCTTTTTTCTGAAAGACACATTTCCTATAGTACATTGTTTAAATTTATTTTTTTTGTCGAGACATAGGTGTTGCTTTTCTGTCGACGGCGGCACCCACAATTGTAACACTTTTTGGTTAAATCATTTTTGAGAGAACCACTAATGGTAGGTCAATGATATTTGGTACATAGTTAGTTCAGGACTAGTGAAGAACAATTCCAAGGAGATTTTATGCTTCCTCCCCCTCAGTCACACTCCATCGACTCTGACATTTTACATTAATTCAATGCAATATATATCGACGCTGACATTTTACCTTCATTCAATGCAATATATAGCAATGTAACACTTTTTGGTTAAGTCATTTTTGAGAGAACACTAATGGTAGATCAATGATATTTGGTATATAGGGAAAAAGGGTACTCTATAACTTTCTGGGCTGCTAAAAGAATTGAGATGAACAGATAAAACATTCATAATGAGATATCAAGGTGGTGAGGAAAACGGGTGCAACTATTACAACTTTGTTAATTCATGGCCAATTTTGGAAATTCCTTTTTAATTAGCTCATTTGACCTTTCAGTTAGTGTGAGCTATTGCAATCACTTTGCCTACGTATTCATTGGTGGTATCATTTACATAGCCTTTTATTGTAGGAGTGATATTAAACCTGCCTTCTCGTATGTTTTTCGTGAAATACATAGATCTTTGTTTTTTCATCTGAGATTCCATGTACTGTTTCATTATCGTCAATTGTTGACTTAATCATCCCATAAGCTAAAGAAATTTGAACGCTTGGAGAAATCTGGAATACCCATGTTTTTCCATCATAAAACATAATATGAAATGTTAAATCATATTGATATAATGTACATTGAATTTGCCTATTGATATCTTGGATCCTACAGACTTTCAACAGCAATTGCTACTTTGTACCCCCGAAGTCGGGTTATAGTATAGTGGAAGATAGGCAGGGAAAAACTTTCATAAAGCTTTTCTCAGAAACTACTAATCTTAGCCTCTTGGTTTCGGTATGCATCATTAGGGTGTGGTCCCATATTGTGTAAGAAAGATTCGGACCTGTTGGACAACTACTTCCTGTTTAATCAAAATCGGGTTTTTTCGTCTTTGACCTATTTTTAGCTCACCAGGCCATTGGCCAGCGTGAACTATTGCCATCACTTGTCGTCTGTAACGTCAACTCCTCTGAAACTACTGGGCAGAATTCAATGAAATTTGCCAAGTTTGTCTTTTTAGGGTTGCCTAAACAAAATTACAGTGGGGATTTTTGATCCTCCAAAAATCATGGCCGCCGTTACTAAAAATAGAACATAGGGGTCAAAAGACAGTTTTTGCTAAATAACTCAAAAACGAAGGCAGATATTAAAATTCTGGCAGAGGTCAAACTTGTTCAGCATGGTGGGATCTACCCAAGTACAAATTTTCAGGAAGATCTGTTGACTAGTGTAGGAGTTATGGCCCTTAAAGTGGAAAGTTTTGCCAATTGTCAAAATAGCTGCAATTTCGTCGATATTTTTGCTCAGATTTGATAAAAAGGGTTTTGAGAGGAAATGTGGTATGTCAGATTGAGAGAAAATGATAAAATTTTCATCTGAAGAGTGAGGAACTTTTTCCACATTGGCCATCAGGTACCAGGTGAGCGTTTTACATATACTTTATTCAGCTCATTGTCTAACATGCATATACATGTACTGTATATTAACTGTAATGTGGAGTAAATTATGTTGATATACTATATTTCTTCCTCGAATTAAGCATGAAACATGCACAAACTCAAAACCTGAAATCCAGGTGGGACTAAACCGGGATTATGCCAGAAAGCACCAAAAAATCCCACAAATGACAGCAACATCCATTTTGATACCACATCAATGAATTGTGTAAGGCGTACTTATCTATGTATCTATTTTAGGGGGAATCTTCACGAGGATTAAACAAATTTGCAGGCGTGTTAAATAAATCCTGTAATTCACTCACTGATTATGTTAAAAAATATTTAACTCCGAAATCATGATATTTCATCTATATCTATATAATAATGTTATAGATTATTAATGAGTAAAGTGTATGCAAATCTGATAAAACTCAAAAATATTAAAAGACAGTGATTGCATGAAAAAATGCAAAGTACTTGTTACATTGAGCTTCTTAATACCAATGCCTTCAAACTATACCAGTTACACAGTATTATCTTCAATAATGTTCAAACATCTTTGGAATTCATCAATGCCATGATTTTCGAAAGAGTGACTGATTTCCTCTTGCAATATGTTTCTGCATTCCTCACTTATCAAATTACTACAGGTTACAAGAATAGGACGACCCCCCTCCTCTGCGTTGTTGATATCCACATACCCCTCAATGCCATAGTTCTGTAATTGAGCTTCTGTAAGTAGACCAACGGAATTTTGCATTTGACCAGACGTCCACAGATTAATTGGTGGGGATTTCACCGTTCTTATTCTATGTCTCGACCAAGCGGTCTGCCAAAACTCTAGTCTTCTGTTGATTTCATCCATGTACATGTAATGAAGTGCCGCTAAATGAATCGGATTTTATGGGTCAAATAATCGCTCATCCTCCATGTGGTAGAACAAATTATAGAAATAACTTAAGACACCTTCATAAACATCACGCCACATTCTCTCAATTCGCTGGTTATGAGTACTAGTTCCAGTTATCATACCAGTTTCTCCTCTTTCAGTCAACATGAAGTCGGCTATCGACACATTTTCTAAACCTTTATCAGATCGGACACGTAAAGGAAGTCCATACTTTCTTACTCCTGAAAGAAAACACTCCAAAACTGTTGCTGAAGTGTTGTTGTCACAACATTTTAGAAAGGTAACCAGGCGACTGAAGCCTTCTACCCCTCCAATAATTCTGAATCTCCAGCGTACAAGCATGTGATTGGTATCCACATGCCAAGATGGTTTGGGCCCATAACGTTGTTAACTCGCCGATGCAGTCGGCCCTTCTTTCTTTCACCTACACCGTGAGAGTCTATACGGTGGATGGAATCACGAAGACGCCATTTCTGTATATAAATGCCTTGTGTGTTCAATATTTGTTTCAACATGGTTTCTCCACACATGGGATATCTCCTGGCTATTTCGATCAGTTCATTGTCAAGTTCATCATCACTAATAAGGGAAAAATCATGTTTACTCAAGTTGTATTTAGCCATTCTACGATATATTGTCCGCTCCGATACAACTAGTATTTTTGCGATATCAGCTTTTTTGAAGTCGTTCTCAATAAAGTTTTGTAAAGTTTCCTTCGGAATGTCAAATCTGTCATCTGTTGTCATTGTACAGCTGCCGTATTTGACACACTTAGTTCTTAGCTTCATCATATCTGACGTCTGACTAATGCCTAATTTTTTCATCTCTTCTGCAGACAAAAGACATACAATATCTGGAGTTATTTGCTCTCTTTCAAAGTTAACATTTTCGTTGAGACAAACCTATTCTGTCTAACACTTCAGAAATATTCGAACTGGCCGTGGCCATTTTGTTTGTTTTGTTTAATTTAGCGGGAAAAGTATCATCATATAATGACAAAGTATCACCATAACGACAAAGTACCATATAGTGATAAAGTACCATCATATAGTAAAAAAGTACCATCATATAGTGACAAAGGACCATCATATAGTAAAAAAGTACCATCATATAGTGACAAAGTACCATCATATAGTAAAAAAGTACCGTCATATAGTGACAAAGTACCATCATATAGTAAAAAAGTACCATCATATAGTAACAAAGTACCATCATATAGTAAAAAAGTACCATCATATAGTAACAAAGTACCATCATATAGTAAAAAAGTACCATCATATAGTGACAAAGTACCATCATATAGTAAAAAAGTACCATCATATAGTAACAAAGTACCATCATATATTGAAAAAGTACCATCATATAGTGAAAAATCCCATCATAAGGCAGCTATGGCGTTCCATAGTTTAAAGCGGTAAAAACATAACTTACTATGTATATAGTCTTAATCTAGACAAATGGTTTCAAAACAATACTGAAGTTACCTATCAAGTGTTACAAAATCTTGATATAATGCTACTTTCCGCTAAAGAATGCCTTCCATCATAATTATCTGGTGTTTGTATCGCACATCGGTTTAGGATTTAGAATTAAAAAAAGACAAGGACCAAAACTGATGTATCAAACGGAAAATCTTCAAAAGAATATTTTCCATCCGATGAAAATTCTCTTTATTTTGTATGTATTCAATATTCTAATGTTTTTGATGTATCTTGTACACTTTCAAAATGATCCTATGGAGTATGTGGTCGAACGTGGGCGATTACACCCAATTAGATTAATCAACTAAATAAAAAATTCTGGTCCGATTTTAGTTTTTTATTATAATATTTGATTTGTTAACCAAATACTTTAAAATTCCTAATCGACTTATCACGAAAGACCGGTAGTGACATTAGTTCTTTCACATTTCTCGATTGAAACTACAAAAACAATTGTTCCAAGTTGACATTTCTCACTTCCAAGTTGACATATCGGTCTTTCGTAACTTATTGTATAGATTTGTTTTAACTGAAATTGAACAGTTGATGTTAAAGATACTCCTTTATGTTCTGTATTGTAATTCAATTACTGTGGATTCATATACTTTCGTGAGTATCAATTTTCGTGGTTTCTCTCAAATAGAAGCAAAGCTGTACCAAAGGGGTAATCAAACATCATTATACCGAAAAGACAAAGACAAAATCGATAGACAAAAAATTATCATAACGAAACAAACCACACAACAACAAACAATACACAAAAAACACACATAACAACTAAACCGCACTCAGCAACGTGAACTCAAGTCAAAACGAGAGTGAAATCAGATGGTCAAGAAGAGTAAGCAGTTCCTGCTTGCTATAGCACACCCGTCACTTGCCAAATGATGGTCAAATCCGGAAAGGATGACATAACAAAACTCTATGTCAAACCAACATCTGTGCTCATCTGAGAGATAGAAATCCCGTATTTGTGTACAAGCACATGATGTCTTCCGTAAAATGTCTTGAGAGATGACAACAACCTGGGAGCAACGTACCCCTGTGTTAACAATTTGCTTGTCAGTCGTGTAGCTCTATCAAGGAAGCCGTTATACTCCACACATGCTCTGGAATAACGAATCAATTGTGATACGTAAACTCTATATGCTGGAGCGGACGAAATGTTGCTACACAGAAAAGAAAAGTTGACTTTGGAAATAAAAATGACAACAAAGTTCCAGACAATAAACTTTGTTACGCCTGACGCGCGTTTCGTCTATTCAAGACTCATCAGAGGCGCTCTACCAAAAATATTAAAAATGTCAAACACTATATGATTATGAAGAGCATAAAACAGTAAAACCAAAAATACTAACTGGGGAACCAAATTATTACTGAGATGATAAACCTACATCTACATAGGGTTTAAACAATTTTGAAATTTAAACGGATATTTTGATGCTTTGATGTGTTCATCAACACAAAAGTGTTGGTACCGGAGCGGGCTAACCTCGGGGAATCGAAACTCCACCAGTAGTGCTTACCTTTATGGGTGTTCGAAATAAAAATGACAACAAAATTTCAGACAATAAATGTTGTTTCGCCTGACACGCGTTTCGTCTATGCAAGACTCATCAGAGGCGCTCTACCAAAATATTGAAAATGCCAAACACTATATGACTATGAGGAGCATAAAACAGTAAAACCAAAAATACCAAACTGGGGAACCAAATTATTACTAACATGATCAACCTATGTCTTGGGTAGGAAGAACCTTAGGGTTTAGACAATTTTAAAATTTAAACGGATATTTTGATGCTTTGATGTGTTCTCTAAAGTTGAAGCCATCACGTTTGTCATAAAGCTTTGTACAAAGTCTTCCTAGTGTGTCAATTTCGAGTAATAAACCCAATATGAAGCGGACATCCTAGAATCTGTGGTGTCCTTTATCTGCTTAATTTGTAACTTCAAGATGAAGTTAATTTCACATATAGACGCAGCTATACCTTGATTTTACTTTAATGGTGTAGTTTTATCTACATTGACTAGAAAATTGGTACAAATATCAACAATTTTTCTTCAAAGTGAAATCATGAAATTCTTCAGGACTATGCTCACTGCTGTCACAGGTTCAATGTTATTTTCCATCTATTCCTTGGATATGTATTTGCCCTGATGTGTGTTTTATGTTTTGTTTTGTTTATTTCCTGTTTTTATTTTAATTTATATAGTTTATTTTTTGTTCTTGTAAACTAACAACATGAAATCGGTAATTTCGTATTACATTGTATATTTTTGCTTGAATATCGCTAGTTATAGTACCGCCAGTTTAACGATTTCTAGAACTGCGTTATTTACATTTTCTTAATTTAGACGGGCTAATTATTCGCTATCATAAATCTGGTATTTTCAAGGTTATAGTGCATATGTTTGCCCCCATGAAATATAAAAGCGTATTGGTATAATAAGTTTAAACTTTCAAATAATAATCCGATAATACTGAATCAGAATGAGTGACTACTCTTCCCCAGGAGAAATCCGCTATCTAAAATGACGTAACGCCAAGAAATCGGAACAGAAACAACAAACGTTCAACCAGTTGAACACTTACGATTTATTTGCAACATTGAGCAAATAAAAGTTACATTTCACTGTGGCGGATCAAGAAATTTCCAAACAGGAGAGCGCGCAATTAAAAAAAATCTTTTTGGACCTCTTGTTTCATAAAATTCCTTTCCAATTTTTCCTGTAAAACGAGGGCGCGCGTCCGGCATGCCGGTCCTTAAACCGCCTTTGTTTCAGGTAGGAGACTATGTTCTGCTATATAAACCGAGTAATCTAGGACTTTTAAACACTTAATGAAACAGTTTTCTTTTAATATCAACGAAGAGTACAATGAACATGATTCAGTAGCCCGTAGACCCAGAAAATGACGTATAAAATGACAGAACAATGTCGGTAATGGACGTATTTTGAATCTTCTCTATTGACTAATGATCAATAGTGTGGAATTTAAACAATCGTGGAAATTATATAATTAAATGTCTAAAAATTTGGGAATGTGACGTGCAGATAGCAACTTGATAGATCTTTCACAAGTAGTTTGGTCTCTGATTTTAATGTTAAAACTCTTTATTAAAAAAAAAGAAAAGACTTTTCAAATATCGCGAAATAGTTATACAGAATGATTAAAGCGTTAAAGCAATAAATTGTATTTAAAAGAGTATAAGCCCTGCATGGTGTAAAGGCTCAACATCTTTATTCTGTAATTTATACGTCCTTTGGATAAACATGTATTTTTTTCCGCCGACTTTTCACAGGTGTGATACTAGCATTATGGTTTAGTTGTATCTTATGATTTTTTTTAAATGTTATTCGCAAAACAGTTCTGTGAAATGAAAGCCAATAAGGGTAAGCTTGTCCAAACATATTATTATTACATACCATAAACAAAAAACAAAATAAAAAAGACTTAAAAAAAGCAAAAGGAACCCGAGCGAGTTCCTGGTGGCGAATAGGCTCGTAGCAGCGGTAAGCTTGTCGGTAAAAGTCTACTAAAATCGACCAGAAACCTGACATTGGGGTCAGGCCTCTTTGTCCACAAAGCGACTGGAATCTTCAATCCAGGTGCTTGAATGAGACAGCCCTGTCCGCAAACCATAGTTGTGCACCGTGTTGGAAAATGCCACGTTCTTCGCACGTTTAAGAACCCTGCTGCAGGTCACGGTAAGAGTATGACCCGTAGAATTCCCGTGAAGGAGGCTAAATTGCCTGTCCCTTTTTCCAGTGGAAGTCAAAACTCCCATACCTGACTGGCCTTGTGTCACCTTTTCCTCGAACTCGGCATCATTTCGTGTTCATTGCGTCACCCGTTCTTTTTTCATCTCCCCGGATATAGCCGTAATCGTGCTGCTTTGAAGTAAAGCAATAACGAACTAACTAATTAACTTAGAGTAAAAACTCAAGGATAGCGAAAATATGACCGCTTGTGTGTTATAATGTTGATTGTTTGTTCGTGATGTTTTTGTTTGTGTTTAATGTTTGTGTCTCTGCCTTTTCGAACTTTTAACATTCGAATGACCTTTGGTAATTAGCTGCATCTTTAAAAAAATAGCCAGCAAGTATTCTGAACTTAAATAAACTTCGCATAAACAAGCGCCGCTAACTATATAGTAATAATCACGGAAATAATATTTATTATAACAAAACATGGTCTCATTCATAACGTATATTTATTTTCCCTATAAATTTATTGAAATGAACAGGATCTTAGCTTTTGAGATAACTGATACTACTTGATACAAATATATTAGATTAAAGAGGAACACGTTTAATATGTTTTACCTTACGGTAACACTATAATATACTGACAACAAAATAAATTACATTTTACAAAATAAAGCAGCTTTTGTTGAAGTGCAGGAAAACTTTTTAAACATTTTGTGCACAAAACTGTAGACCATGCTAAGCTACAGACGCCAATTGTTTTATAAGAACCTTGCTCAGCCCCAATATTTGATTATATATGCAAATTGATGACCGAGTTTTAATCTCAGTAAAAAAAAATATTTCATTATGCTTTTCACCATTGCTTTAAAGTAAATTTTGATACTTGGTTGTCCATCGTGGTTTTTCTGAATTGCCGCTTGATTGTGGGCTGTGTCGCGTCCACTTATTCCACATCTCATTATTTTCTATTACTATGTTCAAGGTTTCTATTTAACATCAAGGTGAATGTTTAAGTTCAGAGGAATGAATTTTATCATACTGGTAAGTCCTGCAACAATAACTGTTTGTACATATTTTCATTAAATCAGGAAAAGGCTTGACACGAATGCACAGGTTTGAATGTAAACATATAAGTGTATTTTTATTAGTTTAATAGAAATTCAAAGGGGTGATTATTGCGAATTCAATAGTATGTTTCATCCATATTTTCAATTTTGATCTTCTATTGGCTTTAGAAATGATCTAAATATGTTTTTTTTTTCACGAAGTTTAACGCTCGATCTATTTTGGATATTAAACTATAACAAATATTTGTCAAAATCAAAAGCTCTCTTTCCTTTTTCAATATATATGAAATATAGCTGTTTCTTGTCTTTGCGCATGATAATGGCAATTTTGGGGGTCTTACACGTTAATTTTGCTATTTTTACATCGCATTCCGGATCTACCCCTTTCATCTTTAATAACACATTTAAAATTTTAAAAAATAAACCACATTGTTTAAAGTATAACCCAATTACTTCTTCTCCTCCTTTAAAAATATTTATTTTCCCCTTCAGTAAATTTATCTCAAAATGAACAGGATCTTAGAATTCAAGATGACTGATTCTGCCTCAAACAAAAAAAAAATATTTCGTTGTAACTTCTATACAATAATATGTTTTAAAGATACTAGTAATAAGTGTCCGAGAAGGTCCTGAATTTCGAAATCTTGTGGTTTGAATACATGTTTTCATCTTCAAATTCTTTCGATATTCGACCTTGCCGTGACTTAATTCAAATGCTGCCGATGAGAATTTGCTCACTTTATTTTTTCATATACAACATATAGGCTGTTTTCAGTTGACATACTCTAATTAACTAGAGTAAACCCGAGTAACAAATAAACGACTAGAGTTCGGCCTCGGGTAAACCCCGATGACCTTTAACCCCTACTCGAGTTTAGGGTTGGTAGAGTACGTGACGTCATGAGTAGAGTTTACCTGCGACAATGTGACTAGATTTTTAAAATAATACGTATCTAATGTTAAATTTACCTAAAGTTGTAAGAAAATCATGTTTTTCTTTTATTATTTAAAAGTCTTGAAGTTTTATTGTTATAATATTGTCGCTAGGGTCAACTCTATACTAGAGTACCCCATTTTTATCGGCCGTTTTCAGTTAACCCTAGTAGAGTAATTTTCTATTATTAGAGAAGCAGAGGTACCAATGGGGTATCCGAATGTCAAAAGTCCGAAAGGGCAGAGACTAAACCAGTAAACACAAACAAGAACGGGACAAAAACAGACAACACGTAAAACATGGAAACACAAAACAACTGAATATCAATCAACAACGCGAACTCCAGTCGAAACAAGAGTGAACTCAGGTGCTCCGGAAGAGTAAGCAGTTCCTGCTTGCTATAGCACACCCGTCGCGTTGCCAATAGTCCATTCAGCGTGTCAAATCCAGTAAAGGAAGACAAAACAACACACTATGACAAACCAACATCTGGACTCATCTGAGAGATCGAAATCCCATATTTGTCTATAAGTGCATGATGTCTTCCGTAAAATTTCTTGAGTGAAGACAGCAACCGAGGAACAACATAACCCTGTGTGAGCAATTTTTGCGTCAGACGTGTCGCTCTGCTAAGGAAATCGATGTAAGTCCCGCACGCTCTGGAGTAACGAATCAATTGAGATACGTAAACTCCATAAGCTGGAGCTGACGGAATATTGCTACACAAGAAGGGGAAGTTGACGATTGGAAAGTTGAAGTCATCACGTTTGTCATAGAGCCTTGTTGAAAGTCTTCCTTGAGAGTCAATTTCGAGATGTAGATCTAAATATGAAGCAGACTTCCTAGAATCCGTTGTGTCCTTTATCTCAAGCTCCTGTGGATATATGAGATGGAGAAAGTCACCAAATCGAGAATTGTTTAGTGAAAGGACATCATCAATATAACGGAACGTGAGGTTGAAAGAGAGAGCTAGTCTACGGTCTTTTTTGTCTAGAAGAGATTGCAAGAAGTCTACTTCATATGGTCCCAGGGGCGATGATGCACGTCTATAGACCATCTAAAGACTCGTCTTAATCTTGCTGCTGTGAAGAGCTTACCAATAAACTGTTGTATGCTGTCGTATATATATATAGACAAAACATTTTGTAAAAAAATTGGGTATAATGGTTAAAATAGAAAATAGCTCACATATTAAGAACGAGCGGATGCCTCCTTAAATTTGCATATACCGCATTTTGATACCCTCTTTGGTACTATTTAAAATATTTCAAATACATAACGGTATGTCCAGGTTGTTAAACTTATATTTAGAAAATCAAGCGATAAGTACTTTAAGTACATGATACCTTTTGAACCTCTAGTAAACCAGGGCTATATACCATCCAAGGACTTGTCTTAATCTTGCTGCTGTGGAGAGGTTACAAATAAACTGTTGTATGCTGTCGTTTATATATAAACAAGACATTTTGCAAAAAAAACTTATTTTGGAAATAATGGTTAATAAAAATAGCCCTCGTATACAATTGCCCATTTTATAATACAGATTACATCTATAAAGAGCAAATATAATTTCCCTTTTTTTCCCAATATCTTAATTAAAGGTAGACATCGCTTACCCTGACGTCAAACCAATAGCTATTGTAGCTTTTCCACATATTTAATGGTTTAATATGAATAAAACAACTTATTAAAATAGTACTTATATACACGGTATGAGCTGTGAAGCAATAAGATAGAAAAAAAATAATAATCATATCACTTTGATGTGTGGAAGTGCATGTCATTCGTCAGATATGTATTTAATGCACTACCTGTCCAAACATGGATTACATATACGCACATGTTTATTAATTATTTTCATATTTTTAAACTCATTTGACTGTTTTTCGATTAAAGGAGACAAAACACAGACATTATCCAATGTGATAAACAGAAGTAAACGATATACAATGAGCATTCCAAAAATGGTAAGTTAGTTATTTGAATTGGTGTTTGGATTGATTTTAATTCTTTTTATTAAAAGTGAAAGACACTTTTTAAACCATAAAAGGCTAGATTGCTTAAACGCAATATCATTTAAGAAAACTAAGAACAATGCGCACTGCAAGATTCTTTGATTTTTTTATTGAACTTATTTTAATTATGAAAACCAATATTCGTTTTCCAACAATGAGATGTCGTAAACCAATGACCAAGTTTGGTTAAATATGTAGTCTTTTAGAATAAATGCCTATAGAATTATATGTGCACAACAGCAAAATTATATGTTTATACATATACTTCAAAAATATTTGCAGCTGAATTTCTTTTTCAATTTAATTGCTTTTTATTGGACATGAATAAAAATATTTTAAATATGTAACACAAAACTGGTGTATGAGTGTTTATATCTAATCAAAATTTCTATTGTGATTTACAAATGACTTTTTATAGCACTTATTAAAAGTAATAAGTAGGAAATAACATTTTCCTAGAATAAAAAAAACCTGCCAATAATGATAAAAATTTGTAACAATTGTTTAAAAACGGATTGTTTTATTACAAAACTAATTTTAATGTAACAGATTATGCACTTAAATGTCCTACTTGTTAAATGAATAGTGAATAAATTCTCATTGACTTTTTTTCGGTATTTTGGTATGCAAGTTGTAACACCTGATAACTCAACCGATGATTTATTATAGATTATCACGAAAACAATATTCTAAATATGGAATTTTACTTGTTTGGCAAAAGGTCTCGGTACAACACATTACACACGTACACAATGCTACGTTGAAATATGAATTAAATTTAAACCTTGAGCCTTAAGAAATCGAAAGCTGAATTGAATTTATTGTTTCCACATGATTTTCCGATTAACATTTGAAGAATCACTATTTTGAGAAAAGTAACTTCCGTAGCACCAGATTTACGTCCCATTTCAACTCGAAATGCTATTGCTTATTGCATTCTGGGCGGTGTTCTCGAAAGTATCCTAAAATTTGTCTAAAACGTGTCTAAAATAAAATTTGAGACCGAGTTTGGACCATCTTAATCTGTTTCTCGAAACTATCTAAGACGTGTCTTTTATTAGGACGTCTCAATAAAGATTTAAAAATTAATAATTCAAACAAAATTAAATAGTTACCCTTGAAAATTTTCCACCATATTAGCACCAAAGAGTTATAACTTTGAATGCTCAAAATAAAAATAAACGTTTTTATTTTTACAGTTTTCATTTTAAATCATAACTTTGTCCCAAAAAAATTAAAATAACATAGAAGGTCATCGAAGAATGTAAGGACAATTTCAAAGTTTTAAAACATGCATGTCGTCTCAAATACAAGTAAATCAATGATTAGATTACAGTAGGTGAACACATTGACTAAATATTGTGATTTATAGTGCATCAAATATGTAAAATTTAAGATTAGATGGTCTAAAGACATCCAATTATGTGTCATCATTTTTATCCCAAAAATATGGACCAAGTTTAAAAAAGATGGCTTCAAGAGGACTACTTAAGACCAAGACGAGTCTTCAGACGGCCTATAGACGCGTCTTAATCTTAAGATAGCTTTAAAAACACCACCCTGATTGGTTTATTTGTATTATTTTTATATGTTGTGCGTTCCCCTTTTGTATCCGTATTGTCTTTAATGTAAATATGGAACAACCGTTTGATTTGTAAGGGCGGTTATGGCGAAATTTATTATCATATGGCAGGTTGCCAAAAATCAGGAAAGAAAAAGGTAGGACAGTGCTTTGAAATAAAATAATGTAGGATGAGGTTTTGACTAATAAAGGATGATCAATTTGAAAATTAAAAAAAAATGCTTGCAGAAGTGCGCACAAATCCCACAAAAAACTTTCTTTTTTCATAGCCTTTTCGGACTTATTACATTTGAATTCGCCCTTTAAAATTCCCTGCCTCTCCATAAACTTTATTTCCAACTATTTCATTATTTTAAGGTCCTTCAGTCGAAAAATAACCGGAGTTTTGAAAAGAGTTTATGATTCCCTTTTTTTTTAGCTTCCCTAAAAGAGAAAAATCAGTTTGAAGTGAAATTAATATGAATAGTTTCATGTATCGGCAATTAAAAGGGAGTAATAAAGTGTATCAAATATATAAGGATAATGAAGACGTCGTGACACTTTATTGATGTCGTAGACATATTAGACGATGCTTAAATATCATCGTGATTATATTTTCAAGAACACAATTATTTCACAGGCATACATTAGGGGCAGACCATTTCACTTGTAGAGGGGGCCTCGTTTTTGTTTGCTTTGAAGAGCGCCGAAAAAATATTCATTTTTTGGAGGCGTCGCAACAGAATATTTTTTTCATTATTAGCATTTTTTCATAAACATATTATACAGATTTTTTCTCACCTTTTGCTGTCAAAATATTTTTTTCATAAAAAAAAAATTAGAAAAAACAAGCCCCCCTTTCAAGTTAAATAGTCGCCCCCTTAAAGATTCTGTCTCTGAGGACCTGCGAGAACTTTGGACCACTCGACATTTTATCTTGTCGTAAAATAGAGTTGCAACTGTTTAGGAATATTTTGATGATCTTCTGCTTTATAATTTTAAATAATTACTTTAAATTGATAAATTTAAATGTCATTTTGCATAATAATATAATGAGAGTTCTTAATAGTCATTGATATGAAAGTCAAAAGTTAAACTCGGTTACTTTTTTTTTATTTTGCTTGAATTTTACAGAAAAGGTTTTTCAAGTAATTTATAATCTTTTTTTCTGCAAAGGACTCAATACTTTAAAACAAAATTTGAAAACTTAGTTTAATTGAACAGTTTTGGGTTACTAGTATATATACTCTCTAATGATTGTTGTTCAAATTTCCTCATCCTTTTTCAAGATGATATTAAAAGCAATTATAATTTAAGATTTCCATATTTTTTTTGGGGGGGTGGGCAAAATCCGATGGTTAACGAATCAGGTCCTTTGCAGAAAACAATTACAAAAACGGGACTCGCACAAATGTACGTAAATAGGCTACAAGTATGCTACGGGTACTCAAGTTTTCTCCACCATAAAATTTCACAGCCCTGTATTGATCATATGCGTCAAAAAGTGTCCAATTTTCAGATTTTGTCAAATTTTGTAGCTTTCAATTAGATTCGGCATATACTAATAGTTGTTATTGATCGGTTGTGCAGTGTAAAGTTAAAAAGTCTCGGATTGAAAAGATCAGTTGAAATGCTGTACGGCTCGTCTTTTGCACAAATTGTTGTTTCGAACCTCGTTTTAATTTTGAATGAATAAATTTGATTATAATGCTGTTATTTGATTGGCCGAAAAAAACTTTCATATCCCAATGAAAAAAAAAATCATGGAAAACGCCCACTTTTTACATGAAGTGACACCATTTTAGTTCTTTTATAAATAAATGTTCATGTCGTTTTAATCATTTTGGAAATTTATTTATAAGTAATGACTTATATTTTTTTCATTTGGGATATGAAAAAAAGTTTGCTTATTAAGAATAATCGGCAACACACTCCTTAATTACTCGTCCCATTCCAACAATGTGATTGTGATTCACAGACTTGCTCAAAACGCAGTTAATTGCAAACAATTTCCAATTAGCAATGCATGAAAATTTATTAGTGTGTTAGGTCAAACTCCTTCGCAGTAGGTACTTATCCTTGCCGACTGAAAGTAGTACCGGATAATCCCACTGCTGGATATTTTCTAGAATTCCACAAGATTCTTGTCGAAAATTTTAATTTCAATAAATTGTTAAAACAATTTTTTCACTGATTATTATAATACTTTATGGCCCATATTTTTTACTTAGCAAAATGAATTAGAGTTGGTGTAAAACCAGTTCCAGCAAACACGCACTATTTTAAAGTGAATGATTACTAAGTGTTTTAGGCTACATTTGTGTATTGAGTACTTGTCATGGTTTGTAACTAAGAAAACTGCGGTCACAATAGGTCAGAAGTCCGGAAAGCCTGGTGCAGTGATTGGTGTACGGACCGTGGGACGGGAACTGGAACTGTGAGGAGTTTGGTGTTTTGTTACAGAAAACAAAAGACACATTGAAATGTTGTCAAAACTTGTTTAATTCAATCGCTGATTTCATGTCTATTAATATAAATAAAATTGTCATGTAAACAAATTCAATCGGAATTTGAATATTATCAATTATCTTGTGTTTTATTTCTTTTAATGAGTCCTAGAACGAGATGTATTTATGATATTAGAACATCATGCTGTCTTTATGGATATAACGAGGAGCAGTATGAGTCAAAATATTACATTTATCATGTTGGAGAAGTATACAAGACGGCGAGCAGTCGCCTCTGTTTATGTTGAAGACTGCTGGCTGTTTTTAATTGTGATTTTTCAAATTGCCTTTATGTTGGTTGTGTCGTGTACACTTATTCAACATCACTTATTCGACCAGCTTGAGGAAAACACAACAATAGAGTTCGTATGCGATAGAAGAAGCTGACGTCGGAATACATCAGTTTTGCTTGAAATTGAACAACAACTGTTATGTATATTACACAAATCAATCCACTGATGTCCTCCTTTTGAATAAATCTTGCATTGAATTATTCAAATCCAAGTGACCTTTGATTGCCTTGACATAACACATATGAATCCTTTTTAATCGTCATGTCATAAGCCATGAATCTTTGTCAAAGCTTTTGGTTGTCCCTATCATCTTTGTGTTTATTGTTCTGTCCAAAAATGAGTCTTTCGTTGATAATTTTGAGATTGGTATTGAATCTTGTATATTGTATTTTTAATCTTGGGGCAATGCAAGACAGCAAGCAATGACCTGTTTTCCATCAAAAAATCAAACTAGATTTCACATTTTTCGCAGAATTGTATTCTTTGTCAAAGGCACATTTGGTAATTTGCAACTTTTTTTATGATTAAAGTATATGATTTTATTTCAAACATGTTTGATTTAAAGAATATCTTCTTTAAAAAGTTGTTTCGTTTACAAGCGGCCCTTCACATTTAAAAATACGTATATAAAAATATCTGACTACATTGTCTAAGGTATTACAGCTATAGTCGGAAACGATTGATAAAATCCATGATATTTGTAGGGCTGTAAAACATTTTCTGATTGGAGAAGATTAATTGACATTTTGTGGACTCTTACCAAGTTTAAAATTTTTCAAACTATATAAAACCTTCTTTTAATTATTCTTATGGTTTTCATAGAAGCAAAGGTCTATCAAAGGAGCAATCAAATTTCGTTAATCCAGAAGGACAGAGGCGAAATCTGTAGACATAAACCATAGATCATCACAACAAAAACAAACATACAAAGAAAACACATCTATAAATCAACAAAACAGCAACCAGCAACGTAAACTCATGTCTAAGTGAGAGTTAACTCAGATGCTACAGAAGAGTAAGGAGTTTTAGCTTGTTATAACACACACCGTCACGTTGCAAAATATCGATTTAGTGTTGGTCAAATCCGGTAAGGACGACAATACTAATCTCAGAGATAAACATCCCGTATTTGTCTAGAACCACAAGGTGTCTAATTGGTCTATGCTCTTCATATTCATATAGTGTTTGGCATTTTAAAAGTTTAGGTAGAGCGCCTCTGATGAGTCTTGAATAGACGAAACGCGCGTCAGGCGTAGTAAAATTTATTTGTCTGGAAATTTGTATTTCCATAAAATTTCTTCAGTAACGACAACAAGCGGGGAGCAACGTATCCATGACGCATGTGTAACATTTTGCCTGTCAGATTCTTTTTTTTTTCTCTTTGATCAAAGAAGTCAAAATACTCCTAACAAACTCTGAATTAACGAATCAAAAAACGGAAAGAAAATTCCTCGGCAAAACAGACCAAGTGTACAGGTGAAAGTATATTAAAAATTAATCTAGACGCTTCTATGCCCTGTTTGGCAGTTGAATGTGTAGTTAGTGCGCAGACAGAAAAACCCGTAAAATATCAGTCATTTCATTCGAAGTGTATAGAAGAACATGAATTGATTAACGACGTTATTCTTTACCGACAGAACTTTACTTATTAACACATCCTGTAAGATTTGAATTAAGTGAAATATATTAATTTGATCGCTACAACTAAAATGTCTTTCTGAACTTAACACGGATATGTGTTTACAACTGAGTTTCTAACAAAGGGCATTGTTTAGGAAAAATGTTGTTTGTAAACAACTATATCATATTTATGTATGATATGTATTTCCTTTTTCACTTGCGGTTTCTTGATAAATTAAATATAAACAAAAACAAGGTCACTGTACTTAATGATCTATTTAAGGGTCATATGAACGGATGAAACCAACAAAGACCTGCACTGGCCACGTGAATGAAAAGCTAAACAACAACGTTAAGTTAACTTTAAGCTCGATTTACACTAATCTAACGTTAACGTTAAAAAACTAACACTATTTTTAAAGTTAAATCTTAACATAAATTAACGTTAAATCTCTATAACGTTAAATTAACATGACATATCTACGTTAAATGTTAAATTGAAATTAACAATCGAAGCTCGATTAAAAAAAAATGCATGTTTATGTTTTCTCTTTCATAAGCAATTTAATGTCTGGAACCTAGTTGTTATTCTGATTGAACAATGTTTCATTTGCTAAATGCATTGAACCATTTTATCTTCGAAAGAATAAATAGCCCCCAGATCCAGCTGCCAATACATGTTCATCTGTTTCAAATAGTTTTTTACTTTTTACTTATTACTTATTTTTTCCCAACTTTAACTGCTTACTCTTCCGGAGCACCTGAGTTCACTCTTGTTTCGACTGGAGTTCGCGTTGTTGATTGATATTCAGTTATTTTGTGTTTCCATGTTTTACATGTTGTCTGTTTTTGTCCCGTTCCTGTTGGTGTTTACTGGTTTTGTCTCTGCCCTTTCGGACTTTTGATATTCGGATACCCCATTGGTACCTCTGCTTCTTTATGTATAGAAAATGATGAGGTGTGGAATAACTGCACGCGACATTCCTCGAATAAACAAGCGGTAAATTTAAAAGTCAACAATGAAAAACAACCAGCAGCCTTCAGCGAGCCAGTAGGTGCAGCTTGCTGTTTTGCAATTGGCTCATGGTCAAATAAAAATGCAAACAATTCAAATCCAGTATTGAAATAGTCAAGAAAAGATCCCTTCTAAAACAAGGAACAGAAAACATCTTAATATTTTCCCCAATGAATTATTTTGCCAAAGCGAGCAGTCATACGATATGTACTAATAGAAGCTTGTACTGTAAACAGATAATACGGTATACTGGTGCATCTCAATTTTCTTATACTGTTATTCGACACTAATGTTTTCATGACCAGATTAAAGATCAAGGTTAGAAGTCAATAGGTCGTATATTATATTTCAAAAAGTTTCGTTTTAAATATAAATACTAACCATAAGTAGAGAAATTTAGTTTTTTTTTTAGAAAAGTAACTAACAAATGATAAATTTCATTATATTACATAGTGAAACAACTTTTTTACGAATAATAATAATCTTTGAAACAGAGGGGATTGGTAGTAAATGGCAAAATTATTGTTTTCCTTAAACGTGGAGATCTGTGGTACAAAAAATGTATATAATTGGCATATTTGTGTGATATGCAAACTATCACAAGTTAATTTAAAGTTGTTATGGATAAATACATTGTGACGTTAAAAAATGTTCTTAAGAAATATTATCAAGCATGCTTTATAAAATACAGCTCCTTTTATGTGAAAAATCCCAATTTTGTACTTTGTTTTATTTTTATCAATAATAATACTCTTTTAACAAAACCAATAGTTTCTTTTTCTTATCCTGAAGAATATATCATTCAAACAACAATGCACCATTTTCCGTGTTATGTCATATCACGACCCGTTTTAGACATACAAACAGTATAAAATTTATCACAGTGTCTTTTCCTCAATTATATGTTCCTCTTTAAGACATTTTAAATGTAGTAGCCTAACTTCTGCGGTTAATACTATATATATTTGTCTTTGGTTTTATGTCCTTGTATAAAGCTATTAATACTGTTTTAAATTAATTACTAAAGTTAAGTAGCGTAAGAAAGCAGGATGAAGTAAATTCTAAAACACACCACAACATGTTCGTACAACACGTACTTATATTAACAATATCAAAACAAGTCCAAAAATACAGAGAAGAAGAAGTCATACCTCTTTTTCTTGATTTAATCTGCATAAATCGTTTGCCATACAAAGACTACTATTTAAGTAAAGAAACGATAAATTTACACTTGTTCGTGAATCTTTATTTCTTCTTAATCACAATCACAGTTTTAAGTATTATAATTTGGAAAAGCTAAGAATGATAATTGCATTTTTTTTCTTTTCTTATAAAAAAGATTTATAATTAATTTTGCCAAAAGGATTGATTTGTCTTCCATTTATAGAACACGGAGTTTAATTGACCATTACATGTATACATATATTTTCTGGATATACAAAAAATATGTAATGTAAAAAAAATTATTTCAAAGCGCTTAAATAACATAAACTTCTTATTATTAACTAATATGATTTTCGTACAGACAAAAGTAAGAAAAAAATCCTTTTTGATGTCATAAATTAAATTTTCACAAAAAACAGTCATCTAGTAGATCATTCGGCATATTTTGGTGGTCGAAAAAAAGATATTTGTCACGCGATACTTGTACTGTTGGAAGAAATCCGTTAATGCAAATGTCGGTTAATGTGTCCGGTGTCTTATTGCATTGATAAGTTAAAATGCACTGTTCAATTGATTAGTTATTCATGTTTAAAAGTACTTTATTATTGGGTTAATTAATGAATTTTTCATTTGGTTACATCTGACAATTCAAATAAAAATTAAAAGTAAAATGGCTTGATTTTTTTAAAATAGTGAAAGCTATATTTACTTACCATGCAGTATTCTATAGGTTTTGTGCAAACGAGATAGTTTCTTTTAGATCCGCACAGGTTTCAATGTAAACTATGGTGTATTTGTATTTGCAGAAAGCATTCGATTAAGTTGTATTAAGAATATAGATATCATTATTAAGAATTTTTTCGATTGTAAACTAGGGTCCCAAACCCATAAAGGAAGACAAAATGACTATGTTAAATATGTGAATAACACATCCATAGTTTCAGACTGTTTTAATTCAAAATTGTTATAAAGCTATAAATTATCCGTATTAATTTTGAAATTGTCAAAACCCTAAGGTTCTTCCTACCCCAGACATAGGGTGGTCTTAGTATAATTTGGTACCTATTTTAACATTTTCGGTATAATTTTTCTATGCTCTTCATAATCATTTCAACTTTAGTTAGAGCGCCTCTGATGAGTCTTGAATAGACGAAACGCAAATTTATATCAGGGAAATCAAACTTTATTTCATTGTTATGCATACGGTTTTCATCGTTGCTGTCGGCTTTGGGATCCTTATTCAAAATTTGCTTTTGTGCACCTCTTTTCGATACTAGATTTTCGGCCTTCTAATCATTTTGATTCAACTGTTGCTGATGCGAGGTTACTTCTTGAAATATGCATATACAACACAACGAGCCAAACAGTTTTATTGACTGAAAACTTGGTACTTTAAGTATCATATTTTTATTGAACATATGAGTACTCCATATTGCGTAAAACAATTTGGGATGGATCTATGTATTTACTGTCAACTACATTTATACAAAAAAAAATCACTTTCAAATATGTCATTTACTTATATAAGAGAGCAACTTTTTGATTTCTAAGGGCTTTGGTGAAATTTGAAATAAAAAGACAGGATGCCAAATAACGCGTCAATAAAAAGGCAGGACAGTGTTTTGATTTGAAAAAGACTTGAAAATTTAAATTGTAAAAAATAATCCATATACATAGCCTCTCCATTAAATTAAATAATTGCTCCCTAAGACAAATAAGAATGAAATTTTCATTTACTCCCTTTTTCAGCATCTGTGCTCAAGATCATTCCAAAGATGTGGGTATGGAATTGGAGGATGTGGAGGACATTGTCCCCCCAGGAAGAGGAGTGTGTGTTCTAGGTCCAGAGGCTACTGTGTTACAATAAACGCTAGATGACCCAAGCAAACGCCTAGAGGATAGATGATAATTGCTCAAAATCTCTGGATATCGGGATCTCATTTAAGACACCACTACCAATCATTGTTAAAATTTCAACTATGATATTGTGTTTTAGATAAGTAGGGCGATAGCATTTCTATCTTTTTGTTTTAATTTTCATGTTGTAATTGTACATGCCTGACGTCAAATATGTTGTTTACGTGTTTACGTTAAGGAGCTCTTACGCCCAAAAATCATGTTGTCTTAAACCCGTTGTCTTTAATTAAGATTGGTATTTTATTAAGTATATTAAAGTTTTACTTTATCATTCGACTCATTATAATAATGGAGTTTGAACATTTGAAAATGTTGTATGTTTAGGTTGTGATTTATTTATTAAAATGGAATACCATTGCTTAGCTTTTTATTACGTTTAAACTATATAATCAAAAATCGATTACATATTTGATACAAAACAAATTTTGAATCCATTTTTAAAAAAAATTGTTTTTTGGGGAAAAAAAAGATGAGCACTACCTATCTTTTTTCAAGTCGTCGTTGCATTGTAAAGGTCATTCTGCCTCCCAGAATTATATTTGAATTTATTTAAACCAGACTTCATGCTTCAAAAATCTTAGGCTTCACCAAGTGTTTTTAAAGGGTTTTTACTTAACACTTGGGCACATTTTCAGGACCTCTTCAAATGTGCAATTTATTTTTTTAAAAAGTAATGATTTTGAATGCTACCTTGATTTTATTTTCCATGTGTTAAGAAAATTTCAAACTTGTGACAAATCAAGTTATGGTTTTAATTACAAAGTCGATCAATTAAGGTAAGATCTGCTATCATAATTCACAAGGGCCCCTATACGTCCATTGGTTTAACTGCAACTTCCAGGATTTGTATCCAGAAAGTGGCACGTAATTGAGTGTTTTTGGGGGGAACGTTAATTAAGAAATATGTGTATTACAAATACGGGATATCTTTCTCTCAGATGAGCACAGATGTTGGTTTGACATAGAGTTTGGTAATGCCATCCAGATTTGACAAACACTAGATCGATCTTTGACAATGTGACGGGTGTGCTATAGCAAACAGGAACTACGCACTCTTCTGGAGCACCTAACGGTTCACTCTCGTTTCGAATTGAGTTCACGTTGCTAAATGTGGTTTAGATGTTATGTGTGTTTTTGTTTGTTGTGTGGTTTGTTTGTTTTTTTTTGTTATTGATTTTTGTCTACTGATTTTGTCTTTGTCAGAATAATGATGTTTGATCACTCATTTGGTACACATATGCCTCTTACAAAGTCTTCGTTTATACTATGTTTAATTTAAATTAGAGAAATATAAAACTTGCACCTGTCTAAATTCTATACCTGATCGCCCTGAGATACATCTTCAAATTAGTGATTTTAAATCTCTTTTTTACAAAACGAAAAGGCATGTAGGTCAACAAAATGTTAATGTCATAAATCAAATGGACTTCTTTGTTCGTTAAAATCTGTTTAAATGACAGAGCAACGCAACTAAATTCACATTTTAAATATTACATGCTGATGGAGAAATATTGAAAGTTTCTTTAATCTCTAATTTTCATTGTTGTTACGGGTGGGCCATTTAAATTGAAAGGGGGGCAGAGCTCGGAAAATAAAATTATTTTCTGAAGGCAGAATATTTTTTCCTTTAATACTGCAGAATTCCTTCTTCAGAATATTTTTTTCGTACAACTCTGCTTCTAAGATATTTTTTTCATCGAAGATCATTTTCAAAGTACCATTTTAGGAAAAAACCAAGCCGGTCCCTTAGGTCACATTGGTCTGTTAACGGTATGCAACGACAAACCAACCGTTAAAACTGCAGGTTCATGAGTTAATGATATGATTCTAATAAAAAACGATTTTTCATCAATTCCACGATTACATATGCATATACATGTACATCATCGCCAATTTAACTGCTTTCTATCCGTTGTGATATTTGTAAGTTAGCATCGTTCTGTCTTAATCACAATTAACTTCGACAAATGAAGGTCGAAGAAGCAAAGACGCACAAATAGGGCATTTGAATGTCAAAAGTCCGAAAGGTCAACGACAAAACCGGTAAACACAAACAAAAACAGAACTAGAAAACACAAAACACAAAATCAACCGATCCGAAATCAACAACGCGAAGTCAAGTCGTAACAAGAGTGAGCTCAGATGCTCCGGAAGAGTAAGCAGTCCATGTTGGCTATATCACACCCGTTGCGCTCACTTTCATTTCACTGTGTCAAATTCAGTAAAGGAAGACATAACAAAACCCTATGCAAAACCAACATCGACCTCGTCTGAGAGATATAAATCCCCTATTTGTCTATGAGTGCTTGGCGTCTACCGTAAAATGTCTTGAGTGAAGACAGCAACCGAGGAACAACATAACCCTGTGTAAGAAATTTCTGTGTCAAATGTGAGTAACGAATCAATTGTGATTCAAAAACTCTATAAGCTGGAGCGGACGGAATGTTGTTACATAAGAAGTGAAAGTTGACGATTGGAAAATTGAAGCCATCACGTTTGTCATAGAGCTTGTTGAAAGTTTTCCTTGAGAGTCTATTTCGAGATGTAGATATGAAGCAGACTTGCTACAATCCGTTAAGTCCTTTATCTCAAGTTCCTGAGGATTAGGAACTTGAGATAGATGAGATGGAAAAAGTCACAAAATCGAGAATTGTATCAATTAATAAAACGGGACGGAACGTTAGGTTAAAAGAGAGAAATCTGGTAAAGGAGGAATACACACAATAACTAAATGACGAACCAACACATACACTTATCTGTGAGGTATAAATCCAGTAAATGTCTATGAGCATATGCTGTCTTGGGCGAAAACAACAGCCCATCAACAATATAATAACATGTAAGCATTTTATGTGTCATGCGTGGCGTTCTATAAGAGAAATCATTGTATGCTCTACCAGATTAGATCCAATACGTAAACTTCATATGAAACAGACAAAATGCAGCTTCACAAAAGTAAAAGTTGACGAAGGGAAAATAATGTCAACACGTTTGCATTTTGCAAAAACTTCATATGGTGTTAATTTCGAGATGTAGATTAAATCACCTCAATATCCCTATTGTGTCTCACAACTATGTTGTGTTCTATGGTCATTACCGGATCCTAAGATCGCAATGGAAGAGGGAGGTTTGGCGCCATAAAACCTGGTTTAACCCACCATTTCGTTTGAAATGCCTGTACCAAGTCAGGACCATTGCGATCCACCAGTTCTCCGGTATGACTGATTCGTTTTTGTCATTTTCTCTGGACTATGAGATTGATCATTCAAGTTCGGTAGTTTTGTTATTACCTTTATCTAAATATGTGGAAGAATTCTTGAGAATCTTAATCCTTAATCTTAAATCCCTCATGAAAAAAAATCACCAAATCAATTTTTTTTTCGTGAAAGACCTCATCAATTTACGAAAAAGGAGATTAAAGTGGCACTTGCGGTAGCAACTACTAACAGATAATTGGTGGGCGGAGCTTACTGTCAGGCTGTGGATGGAATCCAGAATTGAAAGCCCCATTTAATCAATTTATTCATAGAAAGTTCATCTTTAAATGCCAAATCTTTCATATTTCGTTCGATGAAGTTAAGATCAATGTATGGAAGGTGCGCTGTGTAAAAACGATTGAGAAGTACATACGTCATAGTTGACTTGTGCAACCTAGATAACCGTCTGCATATTTTTTGGCTTTTTCCATAAAAAAGATTAGTAAGAAGTCATTCCTTTGAATTTAATTGAAACTTTTTTTTTTACTATACTTTACATTGTCCTATGAAATGACATTCGTTTTTAACTAAAATCAATGGCCGTCAAGTAAGAATAAAAAAGTCGAACGTTTTGCTCATTTTTTGAAATTAAGTAGCCGCTGCATGAAAATGGGCTAACAAACAAAATAAAACATGTATATATTGTATACTTTAAACAATTTCCTCAATAAACATATAATAAAATAGATGAAATAAAGGTATTAAGCAATGCTACAAATCTATCTTTCAAAGCAAGTAAAATATTTCATGTTATAGTTGTGAAGTACAACTTTTTTGAGAGTGCACTAGTTGAATAGTACACAAGCACATGTTGAATAGTACATAAGCTAAAGTTTATCAGTGCAACAGTGTACTTTGTTTATACACATTTGAACACGAAAAATACTAAATTTAAATAAAAATCGGCAATCACCTTAAACAAGAAATTTACTTAAGGATGTATTCTTTAAAAGGGTACTTTCCATACTCAATATTTCCCGACCCGACAATACAAAGCGCTGCAAGAACTTTACATACAACGTGATTGAAAACAGAAATTTTGCGAGAGCGCCTCTGATAAGTTATGAATAAAGGAAATGCGTGTCAGGTATAGCAAGGTCACTTACCTTGTTTTCCCAGTATCAGGGTTCAAAGTGTGCCTAATTTATACAAGAACGGTCAAAATGTTTGCATAAAATATGTTCTTAAGAAAAATTCTAACAATATGACCTTTTTTTCAACATGTTCTGAATTAAAACTATAAAAAGTGGGTCACTTGCTTAAAATTTTGCCAACATTATAATCCTTTGAAATTTTTGAAAGTTTTTGTATGAATTATTTCCCTGGAAAAATATAAGAAATGTATTTACATGTATATTATACGTTTGATTGAAGAGTTTCAACATAATTCAAAAGTATTCCTAAACTTTTAATATAAAAAAAAACTGTTTAGCCTAAATTTTATTCATATTTAATGACATTTGCACATATTGTTGCACTTTTTGCCTTTCGCGGTCACATGACCAGTGTCACGCTCCATCTTAAAATATATGAATTCGAAATTTTGTTGAAAATGACAACGATTTTAGATGAAGAAAAAAAGATAAAGAAAGAATGTGTCCATGGGACGTGGATGCCCCCGTTGGTCCCAAATAAAAAGTTGAAAGTTCTACAGATCTGAGAGTCGCTTATGGCTTAGGATGCATTGTTTGTCATATTGAACCTTCCTACATGTACCAAGTACCAACTCTTTTCCATTTACAGTTTCTTAGAAACGCTTTGTGGAATTATACATATACGTACGGACGTAAGAGCATAAGTAAAACCTAGTGCCCCCGACATGGCGTCGCGGGTGGCATAAAATGACAATTTTTGCATTTATGGGACCATAAAAATCACTATATTTTACAAATACATGTAACTTGAAAACCGTATATATCGCTACAAAATTTTGTCTTGTAGTTTGCGAGCGTGAACGTTGTAGCGGCACAAATGAGCCTCCTCTTATCGAACTATACGAGAAGACAAGAGACACCAATCAAGCAGTCCGAAGCCAAAAGTCAAGAAGAGCGAAGGCAAAATCGGTCATTACATAACAAAACAAGCACGAACAAACAAGAGGGGACTTTAAAGTTTTAAAGAACTTTTAAAGCGAGCAGAAGATATTCCCTTCACCATATTAAAAAAGGACATTTTTTTGCCCATTTCGAAGGACTTGGCATCGTTCCTCGAAACCACTCTCACAAATGGTGTTGAGAAGAGAGTCGGAAAATTGGTTCATGAAATTTTCACCTCAGACGAGGATGGAATCACGAGACTCAGTGTTAGTAGCCCGACACGTTAACAACTTTCCCGCCGACTCCCTTTTATTTGATCAATGATCAAACCATATTGTCCAAACATGAAAAAGCTAATGATTTATGGACATTTTTTTTTTTTTTTTTGGAAAATTGACTATTTCATTTCGATTTCGTCTGGAAATATTATTATTAAAACAAAAAGTCGCATTTGCAGATGTAAAAATGGGTAATTCAGACAGATCAAATTAAGACGAATCTAGCAAACATAATCGCCTCGGATAAAAGAAAACAAAACACACTTACAAAACTGAACCGTGAGAAATTGAAAATCCACCAATGTGACTTAAATCGTAACGAGGTAAAGCGAACAATAATATCTACCTATTGGTACTTTCAACTCTTCGTTGTACTTCTCAACTAAAGCAGTTGTACTTCTCAACTAAAGCAGTTGTACATCTCAACTGTCGCATTTGCACATCTCAACTTTCGCCATTCGTTTAAAGATGTACAATTCAACTTGTGCGGATGTACTAAAAAACTTTCGCATATGTACTTCACAACTTGTGCACCGATGTCGTGTTTTATCATTAAAGGGCACAATAAAACGACTCTCTACCCTTCAATATATTCAATATAATCAATTATAGCGGGTGTACTTCTCAATTGTTATTTAGGTAGCTTATCTTTAGGATAAAAAATAATGTTTTAAATACTTATGATGTTTTCTATACGTGATTTTCGGAATATTTATGTATAAAAGTATTTAATTTGTATTTTTAAGAACTAAATTAAAGTCAATTTTAGGTCATTAGTAACATAAATGCCTTAATAATAGTTTCCAGTTAAAAAACATTACTATTAGGCATATGCCTGGCATTTTAGATGTAAATTCCCAATTTCGGGTGTCTTTTTCGTCTGATTTACCCACAAGCCACCATAAACGCACTAATCAATTATAGCGGGTGTACTTCTCAATCGTTTTTACGCAGCGCACCTTCCATACATTGAAGATGCAGTAGGTTCTTTTGCACTAATAAAACCATATACCTATGCGGCATATTTTGGATTTTCAGATGTCATTTTTTGTTTACATTGTAATTTCGCAGTAAATTCCACAGCCACACCTCAATAAATGCACTGGCAAAAAATCAATGTGCTTTAAGTTAAACTTTTTAATGTTTTCGAGTTTGTTTTTATACTACAGATTTTTTTTCAATATTAGAAAAAATATCAATCAATCCGTGTGCTCAAAGATGTCAATTTAGTACCAGAAAGGTCTCCTACAAAGGGGTGGATCTTAGGGGCGTATGTATATGTTACAGGCCTGAGGGCTAATTGGAATCCAGGGTGATCCGGAATCCTCCTAGGGCAAATTGGAATTCCGATTTCTACTATGACAAATTGGAATTCTGGTTTGGCCTGGATTTAGACCAAAGCTAAAATTGAGATATCCAGATTTGTCCTAGGACGATTCTGGATCCTCCTGTTTTTTTTCAGTCGGATCCAGAATCACATTAGATATTTGTGTTAGTGGGATTCTGGATCTTACGGGTTTTTTAAATGCATTTACTTAGATTATTTTTATAGCAATAATTAAAATATAAATAAAAATGATAAAATACATGTTTTTTTTATTTTAATTGATTCATATAATTATATTGCATAAGTTATAATATTTATTTTTGTATTTGATATTTTATATAAATTATTTAAAATTAAAGTTGAAAAAAAAAGAATTTATATGAAGTCATGTTTAGATCCATATACAATATTTTTTCCAGGGCTTTTTTTACAAAGTTTTGAATATAATATAAAACAGCTGAACCATCTTCATTTCTATGCATAGAAACGCATAAACATAGTTTTTATTTTTTTACATTGATGATATGCTGTTTTTCGTTTTATTCTTGACACTAAGTTTTTTTCCTGGGAAATAAATAATAAAAAAAGCCTTTCATTAAAAATTATAAGTAAAGTTTACATTTTAAAATTTCTTTTTCGTTTCATAATATGTATAATTATCAAATTATTTTCATTTCATTGTGTACCAATATTAACACAATAAGTCAGGAGGAGGATCCAGAATTGTCTTAGAGCACTTCTGGATATCTCAATTTCTCCTACGACAAATTTGAATTCCGTTATACACTGGATTAAATCCAGGGCAAATCAGAATTCCAATTTGTACGAGGAGAAATTAGAATGACAATATGTCCTAGGAGGATTCCGGATCGCTCTGGATTCCAATTTGCTCTGTAACATATATATACCGAATTCATCCCTATATGGGAGCAATCTCATAGATGGTCGATTTTCAAAGGATTTTACACATGAGAGAATGGGTCACGTTTTTCTTATTTTGTCGACGACAAGTAAAAAAAAACTTCATCGAATTCACGTTTTAACCATCTATTTCAAAAAACGAAGATAAATAAATAACAATTGTCGCAATTGTTACCTTTATCGACATGAATCTTATTGTAACAAGTTAGAAATAAAAAAGAAAATGGGACTCGGAATAAATATAGGTAATGATAAAATAGACAAAACATAAATTATTTATATATATTTTGCTTTGGTTTTTATATCCTTGTATAAAGCTACGAGGGGACCGACCATCTAACTTTAAGCGGGCGGGGGCTTTTTTTTCTGAAAAAATATTCTGGATCAAATTTTTGATTTTTTTTATATTTTGGCAGCAAAGGTGAAAAAAACGGATTTCTGCCCAATATAATAATGTTAATATTGGAAAAAAACATTTTGTAGCTTCAACTTTGAACATTAGATATTTTCCTCTTTGCACTGAAAAAATTCTGCCCAAAACAAATAACCAAGCCCCCCTTCACGTTTAATGGTCGGTCCCTAATAAATGTTTTATATCTATTACTCTAGTAAAGTAGCGTAAGAAAGCAGTATTAGGTTAATTCGAAAACCCACCACAACATGTTCGTAATACACTTATATTGACAATATATCAAAAACAAGTCTTTTACTGGATTTAATCTACATTGATCGTTTGATATAAGTACAGAAACGATAAATTGTTCGTGAATCTTCTTTAAGCATCTATTAAATATAATTTGGAAAGCTAAGAAAGATAATTGCATTTGTTTTTTGGTTTTATTATAAAAGAATATTTATAATTAATTTCACAAAAAATGTATGATTTGTCTACCATTTATGGAACACGAAGCTTAATTAAGTGGCCATTGCATGTATCTGAATATCAAAAATGCGTAATTGTAATAAGATATAAATTCAAACCACTTTTGAAAATAACATAAACTTCATAACTAATACATGTATAATTTTCACACAGACAAAAATAAGAAAATAATTTCCTTTTTAGCTCACCTGGACCGAAGCTATTGCAATTACTTGGCGTCCGCAATCATCGTCGTCTGTCCTCTGTTAATATTTCTTATCTTCTCCTCTAAAACTACTGAACAAAATTTAATGAAGCTTGGTATGATTGATCCTTATAGGTCGTCCTGCATAAAAAAAATCGTTTTTCGATTTTTGATCCGTCAAAAACATGACCAACGTTGCTAAAAATAGACTACGGGGTCAGACAACTGTTCAGAAACTATAAGCGATGAAGAAAATCCGATGCAACGTTCCTTCCTCAGCATCAAAAGCTCTATCTATTAGGTCAAAGTTGTCAGATAACTCCTTTTTCTGTGTTTTTGGCTTATAAAATAAAAACTATTACATATAGGGAAAAGTTGTTGCTTGCTTGAACCTTCAGCTGATTGAGCTCTACAAAAGTCTCTATTAGGTCGAAGATGTCTTATGACTCTTTAAGGGGGTTATGTGCATTTAAAGGTAAAAAATAGTGTTTTTTCATATTTCTGGCCTTAATAATGAAAAATTTTGCAAAAAGAGAAATGCTGTTGCTTGATTAAACCTTCAGCTGATTGAGCTCTACAAAAGTCTCCATTTGGTCGTAGATGTTAGATGACCTCTTAGATATTGGTTATGGCCATTTAAAATTTTCTTGATTTTAGCTCAGGTCAGCTATTGTCATCACTTGACGTCCGTCGTCCGTAAACTTGTTTAAACGTTAACTCTACTGACACCATAAGTCCAATTGCAACTAAACTTGGTACACTTGTCTATTGGCATATGGGCTTTAAAATAATCGTTTGTATTTTTGATTCGACAAAAAACATGGCTGCAATAGCTAAAAATTAGAACATAGGGGTAAATTGTAGTTTTTTGCAAATAACTAAAAAACGGTCAAAGATATGAAAATTCTGGCAGAGTTAAAGTGATCAGCACCTCAAGATCTACCTGCCCTATCATTTTGAAGAAGATCCAACAACTCATGTAGGAGTTATTGTCCTTTTTACGGATTTTTTAAAAAAGTTCCACTTTTTAACCTCAATATCTTAAAAACTATTAACGATATATGGGATAATTAAATTGCATTTTGTTTAGCACATCACGATCTACATAATTTATAATAGGGTCAAAGTTGTATGACCCTTACTTTTAGGAGTTTTTCCCCTTAGAACGACAAAATTGTCCATTTTCACAGCCTTTACCTATTGTATTGCAAACAATTTAAGCCAGATAACAACTTTTAATTACAATATTGCTTGGGTAAGCCCTACAAAAATTCAATATGATGGAAGTTTTTTTATTGACCCCTTATATGAGTTATGGTCCCTTAAATGTCCAAATAACTGTTATGCCTTAAAGCTGGAAAAAATTAGAAAATAATAAAAAGCTTTTGATTGCTAAAATGTTCAGCTAATTGAACTTCACACTTTAATGCATTAAAGTGTAAGATCGCAATTTAAAAAAAAAATGTACATTGAAAGAAGCAGAGGTACCAATGGGGTATCCGAATGTCAAAAGTCCGAAAGTTCAGAGACAAAACCAGTAAACACCAACAAGAACGGGACAAAAACAGACAACATGGAAACACAAAATACTAAATATGAATCAACAACGCGAACTCCAGTCGAAACAAGAGTGAACTCAGGTGCCCCGGAAGAGTAAGCAGTTTCTGTTTGCTATAGCACACCCGTCGCGTTGCAAATAGTCCATTCAGCGTGTCAAATCCGGTAAACGAAGACAAAACAAAACCCTATGACAAACCAACATCTTCACTCATCTGAGAGATTGAAATCCCATATTTGTCTATAAGTGCATGATGTCTTCCGTAAAAATTCTTGAGAGAAGACAGCAACCGAGGAGCACCATAACCCTGTGTGAGCATTTTTTTGCGTCAGACGTCTCGCTCTGCTAAGGAAATCAGTGTAAGTCCATCATGCTCTGGAGTAACGAATCAATTGAGGTACGTAAACTCCATAAGCTGGAGCGGACGGAATGTTGCTACACAAGAAGGGAAAGTTGACGATTTGGAAGTTGAAGTCATCACGTTTAGAGCCTTGTTGAAAGTCTTCCTTGAGAGTCAATTTCGAGATGTAGATCTAAATATGAAGCAGACTTCCTAGAATCCGTTGAGTCCTTTATCTAAAGCTCCTGGGGATATATGAGATGAAGATAGTCACAAAATCGAGAATTGTTTTGTGAAAGGACATCATCAATATAAAGGAACGTGAGGTTGAAAGAGAGAGCTAGTCTACGGTCTTTTTTTGACAAGAAGAGATTGTAAGAAGTCTGCTTTATATGAATGAAGAAACAAATCAGCAAGCAAAGGTGCGCAATTAGTGCCCATTGAAATCCCTATTGCTTGCTGAAAAACACGTCCACCAAACTGAACAAATATGTTGTCAATAAGAAAGTTGAGCATGTCGATTATTTTGTTTTCTGTAAATTTGTCTCATTGACTAATTGATGACAAAGTAAGTCTTGGTATAATCGACTACTAGATATTTGTACCTGCGTTTTCCATTCTTTTGAAAGACTATTATATAAAAATAAACATCCTGTTTAAAATTCATAGTTCCCTGAGACCCTATTGGAATTACCTTGCATGATTCGTTTGAAGTGATATTATGATAATTAGTCCTTCCGTGCAAACCATCGCACAACAGGGGTTCACCTGCCGTTTTCTGTGTATGTTTAGTACCCCGTGTAAACTATCGGAAACACGGGGGTATTATAGTGTTTCCTGTGTATTAGAAGTTGACATTTACCTGGTTGAAATGGGTTCTAGAACACTTTCTTTTAATGAAAATTAACCCCTTTGGTTCGCCAGTGCCATTTGAACATTGGAGTTCAAAAATGTTATTGTTAATAAAATACCCTTTCTAATTAAAAACATATAAAAACAATAAACTGTAGAAATCTTTTCTTGTTTTGCAAATGTAGTAAATTAATTGTGTTTCCAGCACATCAAAAACGGAAAAAGTGGGAACTTAAACTCTTTAAACACATTTTTAATTGGGGTATTACACAAACCATGCACAAACACGATGCAGCACCACGCTCTGGCAGATTGATAATTGTAAGGGTAAGGTAGTCAATGGAGTGAACAGGTGATATTGACGCCTGCTGATTAATCATACCGTATATACTTATTTAAAAGATGTGCCGGTCCAAATTCTTAAAATCGAGCTGTGGTGGGTGTGTCTAAAGCGGGTTGAGTGGTGTATGGAAATCTTTGATTGGAGGAGCACCTTAATTGATCTATCTGTGAATTATACCTGTAATTGACCACCGGGGCGTGGCTTATTGAGGGTGACAGGTCGTCCGAAAGGTTAATCCTGTGTATTCATCAAGAACTGAATTTATTGTCTTAAATATCTGAAAAAAAAATACAAATGACAACAAAGTTCCAGACAATAAATTTTGCTACGCCTGACGCGCGTTTCGTCTATTCAAGACTCATCAGAGGCGCTCTACCAAAAATATTGAAAATGCCAAACACTGTATGAATATGAAGAGCATAGAACAGTATAACCAAAAATACCAAACTGGGGAACCAAATTATTACTAAGATATTCAACCTATGTCTGGAGTAGGATGAACCTTAGGGTTTAGACAATTTTGAAATTTAGACGGATAATTTAAAGCTTTGATGTATTCTCCAACTCAAAAGCGTTGGTGCCGGAGCGGGCTAACCTCGGGGAATTTAAACTCCACCAGCAGTGCTAACCTTCACGTGTGTTCGAAATACAAATGACAACAAAGTTCCAGACAATAAATTTTGCTACGCCTGACGCGCGTTTCGTCTATTCAAGACTCATCAAAGGCGCTCTACCAAAAATATTGAAAATGCCAAACACTGTATGAATATGAAGAGCATAGAACAGTATAACCAAAAATACCAAACTGGGGAACCAAATTATTACTAAGATATTCAACCTATGTCTGGAGTAGGAAGAACCTTAGGGTTTAGACAATTTTGAAATTTAGACGGATAATTTAAAGCTTTGATGTATTCTCCAACTCAAAAGCGTTGGTGCCGGAGCGGGCTAACCTCGGGGAATTTAAACTCCACCAGCAGTGCTAACCTTCACGTGTGTTCGAAATACAAATGACAACAAAGTTCCAGACAATAAATTTTGCTACGCCTGACGGGCGTTTCGTCTATTCAAGACTCATCAGAGGCGCTCTACCAAAAATATTGAAAATGCCAAACACTGTATGAATATGAAGAGCATAGAACAGTATAACCAAAAATACCAAACTGGGGAACCAAATTATTACAAAGATATTCAACCTATGTCTGGAGTAGGAAGAACCTTAGGGTTTAGACAATTTTGAAATTTAGACGGATAATTTAAAGCTTTGATGTATTCTCCAACTCAAAAGCGTTGGTGCCGGAGCGGGCTAACCTCGGGGAATTTAAACTCCACCAGCAGTGCTAACCTTCACGTGTGTTCGAAATACAAATGACAACAAAGTTCCAGACAATAAATTTTGCTACGCCTGACGCGCGTTTCGTCTATTCAAGACTCATCAGAGGCGCTCTACCAAAAATATTGAAAATGCCAAACACTGTATGAATATGAAGAGCATAGAACAGTATAACCAAAAATACCAAACTGGGGAACCAAATTATTACTAAGATATTCAACCTATGTCTGGAGTAGGAAGAACCTTAGGGTTTAGACAATTTTGAAATTTAGACGGATAATTTAAAGCTTTGATGTATTCTCCAACTCAAAAGCGTTGGTGCCGGAGCGGGCTAACCTCGGGGAATTTAAACTCCACCAGCAGTGCTAACCTTCACGTGTGTTCGAAATACAAATGACAACAAAGTTCCAGACAATAAATTTTGCTACGCCTGACGCGCGTTTCGTCTATTCAAGACTAATCAGAGGCGCTCTACCAAAAATATTGAAAATGCCAAACACTGTATGAATATGAAGAGCATAGAACAGTATAACCAAAAATACCAAACTGGGGAACCAAATTATTACTAAGATATTCAACCTATGTCTGGAGTAGGAAGAACCTTAGGGTTTAGACAATTTTGAAATTTAGACGGATAATTTAAAGCTTTGATGTATTCTCCAACTCAAAAGCGTTAGTGCCGGAGCGGGCTAACCTCGGGGAATTTAAACTCCACCAGCAGTGCTAACCTTCACGTGTGTTCGAAATACAAATGACAACAAAGTTCCAGACAATAAATTTTGCTACGCCTGACGCGCGTTTCGTCTATTCAAGACTCATCAGAGGCGCTCTACCAAAAATATTGAAAATCACTGTATGAATATGAAGAGCATAGAACAGTATAACCAAAAATACCAAACTGGGGAACCAAATTATTACTAAGATATTAAACCTATGTCTGGAGTAGGAAGAACCTTAGGGTTTAGACAATTTTGAAATTTAGACGGATAATTTAAAGCTTTGATGTATTCTCCAACTCAAAAGCGTTGGTGCCGGAGCGGGCTAACCTCGGGGAATTTAAACTCCACCAGCAGTGCTAACCTTCACGTGTGTTCGAAATACAAATGACAACAAAGTTCCAGACAATAAATTTTGCTACGCCTGACGCGCGTTTCGTCTATTCAAGACTCATCAGAGGCGCTCTACCAAAAATATTGAAAATGCCAAACACTGTATGAATATGAAGAGCATAGAACAGTATAACCAAAAATACCAAACTGGGGAACCAAATTATTACTAAGATATTCAACCTATGTCTGGAGTAGGAAGAACCTTAGGGTTTAGACAATTTTGAAATTTAGACGGATAATTTAAAGCTTTGATGTATTCTCCAACTCAAAAGCGTTGGTGCCGGAGCGGGCTAACCTCGGGGAATTTAAACTCCACCAGCAGTGCTAACCTTCACGTGTGTTCGAAATACAAATGACAACAAAGTTCCAGACAATAAATTTTGCTACGCCTGACGCGCGTTTCGTCTATTCAAGACTCATCAGAGGCGCTCTACCAAAAATATTGAAAATGCCAAACACTGTATGAATATGAAGAGCATAGAACAGTATAACCAAAAATACCAAACTGGGGAACCAAATTATTACTAAGATATTAAACCTATGTCTGGAGTAGGAAGAACCTTAGGGTTTAGACAATTTTGAAATTTAGACGGATAATTTAAAGCTTTGATGTATTCTCCAACTCAAAAGCGTTGGTGCCGGAGCGGGCTAACCTCGGGGAATTTAAACTCCACCAGCAGTGCTAACCTTCACGTGTGTTCGAAATACATATGACAACAAAGTTCCAGACAATAAATTTTGCTACGCCTGACGCGCGTTTCGTCTATTCAAGACTCATCAGAGGCGCTCTACCAAAAATATTGAAAATGCCAAACACTGTATGAATATGAAGAGCATAGAACAGTATAACCAAAATACCAAACTGGGGAACCAAATTATTACTAAGATATTCAACCTATGTCTGGAGTAGGAAGAACCTTAGGGTTTAGACAATTTTGAAATTTAGACGGATAATTTAAAGCTTTGATGTATTCTCCAACTCAAAAGCGTTGGTGCCGGAGCGGGCTAACCTCGGGGAAACTAAACTCCACCAGCAGTGCTAACCTTCACGTGTGTTCGAAATACATATGACAACAGTTCCAGACAATAAATTTTGCTACGCCTGACGCGCGTTTCGTCTATTCAAGACTCATCAGAGGCGCTCTACCAAAAATATTGAAAATCACTGTATGAATATGAAGAGCATAGAACAGTATAACCAAAAATACCAAACTGGGGAACCAAATTATTACTAAGATATTAAACCTATGTCTGGAGTAGGAAGAACCTTAGGGTTTAGACAATTTTGAAATTTAGACGGATAATTTAAAGCTTTGATGTATTCTCCAACTCAAAAGCGTTGGTGCCGGAGCGGGCTAACCTCGGGGAATTTAAACTCCACCAGCAGTGCTAACCTTCACGTGTGTTCGAAATACAAATGACAACAAAGTTCCAGACAATAAATTTTGCTACGCCTGACGCGCGTTTCGTCTATTCAAGACTCATCAGAGGCGCTCTACCAAAAATATTGAAAATGCCAAACACTGTATGAATATGAAGAGCATAGAACAGTATAACCAAAAATACCAAACTGGGGAACCAAATTATTACTCAGATATTCAACCTATGTCTGGAGTAGGAAGAACCTTAGGGTTTAGACAATTTTGAAATTTAGACGGGTAATTTAAAGCTTTGATGTATTCTCCAACTCAAAAGCGTTGGTGCCGGAGCGGGCTAACCTCGGGGAATTTAAACTCCACCAGCAGTGCTAACCTTCACGTGTGTTCGAAATACAAATGACAACAAAGTTCCAGACAATAAATTTTGCTACGCCTGACGCGCGTTTCGTCTATTCAAGACTTATCAGAGGCGCTCTACCAAAAATATTGAAAATGCCAAACACTGTATGAATATGAAGAGCATAGAACAGTATAACCAAAAATACCAAACTGGGGAACCAAATTATTACTAAGATATTAAACCTATGTCTGGAGTAGGAAGAACCTTAGGGTTTAGACAATTTTGAAATTTAGACGGATAATTTAAAGCTTTGATGTATTCTCCAACTCAAAAGCGTTGGTGCCGGAGCGGGCTAACCTCGGGGAATTTAAACTCCACCAGCAGTGCTAACCTTCACGTGTGTTCGAAATACATATGACAACAAAGTTCCAGACAATAAATTTTGCTACGCCTGACGCGCGTTTCGTCTATTCAAGACTCATCAGAGGCGCTCTACCAAAAATATTGAAAATGCCAAACACTGTATGAATATGAAGAGCATAGAACAGTATAACCAAAATACCAAACTGGGGAACCAAATTATTACTAAGATATTCAACCTATGTCTGGAGTAGGAAGAACCTTAGGGTTTAGACAATTTTGAAATTTAGACGGATAATTTAAAGCTTTGATGTATTCTCCAACTCAAAAGCGTTGGTGCCGGAGCGGGCTAACCTCGGGGAAACTAAACTCCACCAGCAGTGCTAACCTTCACGTGTGTTCGAAATACATATGACAACAGTTCCAGACAATAAATTTTGCTACGCCTGACGCGCGTTTCGTCTATTCAAGACTCATCAGAGGCGCTCTACCAAAAATATTGAAAATGCCAAACACTGTATGAATATGAAGAGCATAGAACAGTATAACCAAAAATACCAAACTGGGGAACCAAATTATTACTAAGATATTCAACCTATGTCTGGAGTAGGAAGAACCTTAGGGTTTAGACAATTTTGAAATTTAGACGGATAATTTAAAGCTTTGATGTATTCTCCAACTCAAAAGCGTTGGTGCCGGAGCGGGCTAACCTCGGGGAATTTAAACTCCACCAGCAGTGCTAACCTTCACGTGTGTTCGAAATACAAATGACAATGAAAAGGGATTGAAAACTAGGGCTACTGTGTCAATAAAATTTTCAGCTTATTTACTATTTGGAATTATGATTAATTATTTTAAAACAATTTAAGTAAACTATTTGCTTGCTATTTCGATAAAAAAATACCAGGATTAAAAAAATATTAATGCCAAATTATTCATATTCCAAATCATTATTATGATCGACAACATCGGTCTTATGTTACAAATATCGTCATTTGGTTAATGTATTTATATTTGGAGATGTGACGTCACATCTCCAATTGAGCTATCCCATAATTCATCATTGTTCATCGCATGGCCGCGCCCATATGGTCTGGTGTATTGGAATTAAATCACGAATATCTTTCTTAATATATCGTTTTCAATGCCCAAACTCGGCATGATGCCTACTTTCGTTATAATAAATCAAATAAATTAATACCTCAAAAATCGCGAACTTACACTTTAAGTTAATTGATTTTGTCAGATGACGCCTAATATTGAAGATATGGTCCTTTAAATGTAAAAAAGGCATTAAGTCAGGTGAGCGATTAAGGCCCATGGGAGCCTCTTGTTTGGCCTATCATGAGAATGAAAACTTTTGAAGATAGAAACGGCTGTTGCTTCCTTAAACCTTCAGCTCATTTAACTCTACAAGAGTCTCCATTTGCTTGAAAATGTCGAACGACCCCTTATAGAGGTCATGACCATTTAAAGGTAAAAATAACGTGTTTTTTCATGTTTTTGTCCTTTAAAATAAATCATAATATGATAATAGGTGCAACCTAAAATGGGACGCAGCTTTAGAAAATAGTTGCCAAAAATGTCATTAATTGATCAATAACTAATAATTACAAATATCGAATTATTTGTGCAAATTACAAATATTTGTAACATTCTAAAATAGTATCAAAATATAATAGGATGACGTTGACGGGACGAAATAGCCTTTTTTGGTGTTACGTTATCCATGACGTCATTTCCAGGTCAGAGTATTTCGCGCCCCAGCAGAATTTTGCAGAAGTAAACAAAGCAACCTTTTTTCTGTCAGGTTTTGGGTGATTTTCTGTATACCAATATATATTTTTAGAAGTATTGGGTGGAGAAGATCGATATAAAAACCTGGCAGAAAATGACGACTTGTTTCAATCAGGATTTTGGTAAAAAAACATGCACAGGATTGATTAAAAAATCTCCATGATCAGATAAGCCTAAGGTAAGACCTTCTTTTTTACTATTCAGTGTTGTAAAGCTTTATATATCTTTTATTGTTATTGTTTAAACATCGCCATAAATTGGTTAACAGATTGTTCCTTACAACGCACCTGTTCACAATGACCATTCTCGCGAGAACTTGGCGAGATCATTTCATCTCTTTGACAACGAGAGTTTCCTTGAAAAATATATTTAGATTGTTAGTTTTGACTTTCCATCCGTATTCACCTGTCTATTTTAAAAAGAAATTTAACTGTGGTTATTAAATCTGTCAATTTTAAAATTTATTCCAAGAAAAGCATCGAATTTCTGGCCCCATAGAAATTCGTGCCTAGTGCGCTTGCGCGCACTCGGCATATCCGGTTTGGAAGAAAAAACAAACCATTAGTTTTGGGAAGTTTCTACATATGTGGGACTGCGTCCCATATAAGTATTATAGATACAGTAAAGCTGTTATTTGCTTAAACCTCAGCTCATTAAGACCTACAAAATTCTTCATTGGGTCAAAGTTGTCAGATGATCTCTTAAAGGAGAAATAGCTCATAGAAGAAACCATTATAGCTTACGGACCAGATGAGCTTTTCAGGATTTTGGGAGCCTCTTGTTGGTATCATTAGGTATTTTTTTTACAAATACCAGTCATCTAGTAGATCAGTCGGGATATTTTGGTTGTCGAATAAAAAATATCTGTCACGCGGTACTTTTACTGTTGGGAGAAATCCGGTTAATGCAAATGTCGTTTAAAATGTCCGGTGTCTTTGTGCATTGATTAATTAAAATGTACTTTTCAATTGATTAAGAAGCAGAAGTACCAATGGAGAACCCGAATGTCAAAGTCCGAAAGGGCAGAGAAAAAACCAGTAAACACAAACAGGGACAGGACGAAAAAAACAGACAACATATAAAACACGGAAACACAAAAACTACTGAATATCAATATATAACGCGTACTCTAGTAGTAATGAGCGTAAACTCAGGGACTGTAGAGATCTTATGACCAATTTTTATTTAAAATAATAAGGAGACCAAGAGAGAGGATACCAATATCAATATTAATATCAAATGCAGCAGTGACAGAAATTCTACGGTAAGATAACATGTACAAAGGGTACATCCACGTATCGAATTCACCATAATTTATGTTGCTTAACAAGTAAAAGGAAATTGATTTATATTTTAACATCATATAACATTTGAAAAATTTTCATAAGCCATATTTTTAGCATTGTATCTAAATCAAAAAAAATGGCGTTTAAATGAGAACATGAATAGGTTACATACACATCAGCTGTCTAAATTTGCATATGCTAATTGTAACATTTTTTTTTTCATCAGACATTTTTTTAATTAAAAGATTGATATATTTTCATATTTAAATTAGAAATTCTATAAATTTACAAAATGCATTTAATTTGCGAGACATGTGCAAGGTCAACAAAATTACGATGTAAAATTTTTGGTACAAGTTTAGGCCAATTGATTTTTTTTGACATTTGATTCTGACAGTGCTAGAGACACATGAATCAATTGTTACATGTAAGACCTAGAAAGATCTTGGTAGGATCATACTAAGAATGTCAAGGGCGTAATAGCATCGTAGTGTTGATGTGGTATGATCTTATAGGTCGTAGTACCGTCGTGATACGATCTTGAAGGTCGTACTATAATCGTGGTATGATCATTACGCCACATTTTAAATGTGCCTGTCCTAAACCAGGAATCCTTGTCACAGTTTTCGTTTGTCCATGTCAACTATCTGTTTTTGTTTTATGTCCAGAAATGGGTCTTTCCTTGATATTCTAGGGATTTGTTTTAAATCTTATGTATTGTATTTTTAGTCTTGGGCCAATGCAAGACAGCGAGCAGTGACCTCTGGTTATGTTGAAGACTGCTGGCTGTTTTCCATTGTGATTTTTTAAATTGCCATTTCTTCAATGTACACTTATTCCACATCTCCTTATCGTCAATCTGAGCGTAGCGCTAGTGTAGTGGGATCGGCTGTCAATTAAGGTATGTCCTTATCATGATTGTACCATGGCATTTCTACGAATGAAGCTCTACAATCTTCTTACGATCTCAGTAGGCTATTAGTACGCTCTATTTTCACAACGACTGCACTACGAGTGTTTTGAACATGTTCAAAATTCAGTTATCGCAGTCGTAGTCACCCGCGACATAGTACGATCACAACATGACCTCCACAGCCCCAGGACGACAGCACTACGACGTTCCGTGATTTAGGAAAAAAAAGAGGTCGTAGTAAGGTGGTGGTTTAGTGTGACGGGGGCTTTAGTTATTAATGTTTTACAGTTCTTTATTGTTGGGTAAATAAATGAACATTTCATGTGGTTACTGGTTACATCTGACAATTCAAATGTAGGATAAAGGTTGAAATGGGTTAACTTTAAATATTTTCTTTTTAAAATACATGTATGGTGACAGCTGCATGTACTTACCATACAGTATTTTATAGGTTTTGTGCAAAATAGATAGTTTCTTTAAGACCCGCTCAGGTTTCAATGAAAACCATGGTGTATTTGCAGAAAAGATGCAATAAAGAAGTATTAAGATGGAGATTTTTTTCGATTGTAAACTAGACTCCCAAACCCCAGACATGAAGTCAAAATGACTATGTATAATATGTGAGTAACTCGCGATGCACAGGCGTTTGTGTATTTCAGTGGGGTGACAACTGTTTAGCGAGCAATATTTGACTATACACAAACGCTTGTGCTCGATGTTCACATCCATATTACAGACTGTTTTATTTTATCCAAAATTGTTAAGATTAATAAGTAAGTTATTGCTTTACTCCCATTCAACACCAAATCGTTGTATTATGCATATGAGTAGTAATGGGCAACACTCTCGACAAATTTGCACTTGATGGCCCTGATTAGTTCATCGTGCACTCTGACAGGTCATCAAATCTTATTGTTTTATCTCCTTCTTGATTTGACGCTTGTTATGCTTTGGTATTCAATTATTATTAGTTTTGAAGTTTATGTATGAAAATGTTAGAACATGCATACGTTTCAATGGTTTTAACTCTGATTATTTTAGCAATAACCTAGGTGTCATGCAAGGTGAAGTTCTTTCTCCTATATTATTTTCATTTTATATTAATGACTTTGAATTTGATTTTATTTCAAAAGGTAATTTTCCCCTTGAATTTCAAGACATAGCATTATTTTTATTAATGTATGCCGACGATATGATTTTGTTTGCTGAAACTGTTGAAGAATTACAAAATATGTTAAATACATTGTCTGATTATACAGAAGAATTGGGTTTGTCTGTTAATGTTAAGAAAACTAAAATTGTTGTATTTAGAAAAGGTGGACCAATTAAAACACACGAAGAATGGTTTTACAATGGTAGAAAACTTGATATTGTAGACCAGCTTTGTTATTTAGGTGTTTTATTGCATTACAATTGTAAATTTTTGATAACACAGAGGCATTGTGCAGAACAAGGTAGAAAAGCAATGTTTGGCTTAAGAAGAAATACATCTTCTTTATTTTTAAATATATTTACAATGTTAAGTCTGTTTGACACTTATGTAGTAAGTGTGTTAATGTATGGTTTTGAAATATGGGGAGCCCATGAAGCGCCCATGGTTGAAAAAGTACATACAGACTATTGTAAGATTTTGCTGGGTGTTAAACGATCAACAAGTTATTTAATGTTGTATTATGAACTTGGTACGTTACCACTTCAATATGAAAAATATTACAGAATGATAAAATTTTGGATTAAGATTTTTTTGAATTGTTATAATTGTATTGTACAGTCATGTTACAAAGAATTGGTAGATAACTGTTTGCGTTGTAATAACTGGGCTTCATGTATTTGAAAAATATTGTATGATTTAGGTATGAATTATTTATGGGATAGTCAATTTGTGTTAAACTTTGATAACTCTTGTCTTTTGACTATCAGACAACGCTTGAATGATCAAGCAAAACAAGAACTTCACTTGGTACTGGATGCATCTAAAAAATGTCGATTATATAAATATGTAGTTTCTAATATTGTTCTTCAATTTTATTTACAAAAATGTATCCCTGTTGTATATCGTAAGTTAATTACTAAGATTAGATTATCTTCTCACAATCTTTGTATTGAAACTGGACGTTATCATGCAAGGCATATGTGTTATATGAATGTATTAGAGGATGAATTTCATTTCATTTTACTGTGTAATTGTTATGTTTTACTACGTAAAAATATATAAAGAAGTATTATTGGTCTAGGCCTTCAGCCTTTAAACTAGTACAACTGCTTTGTGTAGAAAATGTTAAAGAGCTGTGCAATTTAGGAAAGTATTTATTAAATGCCTTTAAGATTAGGAATAATGTTTAGTTCTAATGTTTTGTAACGACAATATTTCTGACGTATATACATGTATACTTGTACAACTGCTATATTACTATACTGTCATATGTATAATTTTATACTGATAAACTGTAACAGTTAAGTTAATAAAGAATTGAATTATCCATATACCGGGCTGTTGTCTCTTCAGATATGCGTTTTGGGTACTTTTTTCCCTTGTTTTGCATTTTTTACCAGAAGGATCTCTCTGAAGGTCCCTTTTTGTATAGATTGCCTTTGTGGTTACAATATCACCACTTCTTTGTGCTGTCTTTATAACCCTAACCACTCAAACCTCTATTTTGTTTTGTTTTTAATGTTGTTTTCATATCCTAATCCACTTCTATTCCACATGAACAACTCAAGTCACGATTGGCACAGCTGATTAAACGCAGCTTTTTCAAAAAGAATGGAAAACGCAGGTACAAATATCTAGTAGTCGGTTATAATAAGACTTACTTCGCCATCAATGAGTCTAAAAGTAAGAACAAATTTACAGAAGATCAAATAATCGACATGCTCAACTTTCTTATAGACAACATATTTGTTCAGTTTGGTGGACGTGTTTTTCAGCAAACAATAGGGATTCCAATGGGCACCAATTGTGCACCTTTGCTTGCTGATTTGTTTCTTCATTCATATGAAGCAGACTTCTTACAATCTCTTCTAGACAAAAAAGATCGTAGACTAGCTCTCTCTTTTAACCTCACGTTCCGTTATATTGATGATGTCCTTTCACTGAACAATTCTCGATTTGGTGACTTTCTCCATCTCATATATCCCCCGGAACTTGAGATAAAGGACACAACGGATTCTAGGAAGACTGCTTCATATTTAGATCTACATCTCGAAATAGACTCTCAAGGAAAACTATCAACAAAGCTCTATGACAAACGTGATGACTTCAACTTCCCAATCGTCAACTTTCCCTTCGTGTGTAGCAACATTCCGTCCGCTCCAGCTTATGGAGTTTACGTATCACAATTGATTCGTTACTCCAGAGCTTGTGGGAATTACATCGATTTCCTTGGCAGAGCGTCACGTTTGACACAGAAATTGCTAACACAGGGTTATGTTGCTCCTCGGTTGCTGTCTTCACTCAAGAAATTTTACGGTAGACACCATGTACTCGTAGATAAATATGGGATTTCTATCTCTCAGATGAGTGCAGATGTTGGTTTGTCATAGGGTTTTGTTTTGTCTTCCTTTACCGGATTTGACACACTGAATTGGAAATTGGCAGCGCGGCGGGTGTGCTATAGCAGGCAGGAACCGCTTACTCTTCCGGAGCACCCGAGTTCACTCTTGTTACGACTTGAGTTCGCGTTGTTGATTTCTGTTCGGTTGTTTTTATGTTTTGTGTTTCCTTGTGCTGTTCTTGTTCATGTTTACCGGTTTTGTCGTTGCCTTTTCGGACTTTTGACACTCGAATGCCCCTTTGGTGCCTCTGCTTATTTCATAGACTCCTTGTCCTATTTTTATTCTTCCTCCCGCTTCCTCCTCCCCCACCTCCTCAATTCCTTCTCCTCCTACCTTTCATTTTTTCTTATAACCAATCTTTTTGTTCTTTAAGGACTTTCAGTTTTTGTAGCTGTATGGTGTATCTGTTATTGCATTCTCTTATTTGTCCTTGATCAACTTGGTGTTGTTTGACTTATCTATAATTGGCTCCTTTTCTCTTTTTGTCCTTGATCGACTTGGTGTGTTTGACCTATCTATAATTGGCTCCTTTTCTCTTTTTGTCCTTGATCGACTTGGTGTCTTTGACCTATCTATAATTGGCTTCTTTTCTCTTTTTGTCCTTGATCGACTTGATGTCTTTGATTTATCTATAATTGGCTCCTTTTCTTTTTTTGTCCTTGATTAACTTGGTGTCTTTGACCTATATATAATTGGCTTCTTTTCTTTTTTTTTCCTTGATTGACTTGGTGTTGTTTGACTTATCTATAATTGGCTTCTTTTTTCTTTTTTTGTCCTTGATTAACTTGATGTCTTTGACCTATCTATAATTGGCTTCTTTTCTCTTTTTGTCCTTGATCGACTTGATGTCTTTGACCTATCTATAGTTGGCTTCTTTTCTTTTTTTGTCCTTGATTAACTTGATGTCTTTGACCTATCTATAATTGGCTTCTTTTCTCTTTTTTGTCCTTGATTGACCTGGTGTTGTTTGACTTATCTATAATTGGCTCCTTTTCTTTTTTTGTCCTTGATTAACTTGATGTCTTTGACCTATCTATAATTGGCTTCTTTTCTCTTTTTTGTCCTTGATTGACCTGGTGTTGTTTGACCTATCTATAATTGGCTTCTTTTCTTTTTTTGTCCTTGGTCGACTAGGTGTCTTTGAATTATCTATAATTGGCTTCTTTTCTCTTTTTGTCCTTGACAGACTCTTTTGTTGTGTTCAACCCAGATGCTCCCTTTTTGTCTTTTGTCTAACTGTAAATGTTTTTTCTTGTATTAATTGCTCTTCTTTTAGTTTGTTGTTTAAGTATATTTTCAATTCTGTGTCTTAGAGTATCAATGAAAGCTCCGTCAACGCACCACATTTATTTTACAATTCATATTTTAAAATACAATATTTATTATCAATTTTATCAATATCCATAGGGTTTGGTTGTTAAATCGGTAATAAATTACCTTTCTGTCGATCACAATTATGTAGTTTTTTGTTTGGCTGTCATTTAATAGATTTCTCAGACTTCTTTGGAGTTTGTAGTTATTTCTTACGGTTTTGGCGTAAAAAAAGAACCAAAAAACCCAGATACTTGTAGATGACAGGGACAAATGAAAGCTTTGACAATGATTCCTGCTTTGGAACCATGAGAAGCCTTTTATGGAGAAAGAACAGAAGCATTTACGCTGTAAAAAGAGGCCGAAGAAAAAAGTTTTAATTACTTTGTCGTCACATCACTCTTTCCCTTTGTCAAAAAAACCCCAGAAGAGTACAAAATGGACATCCCTTCATCATCAAGGAAAACTTTGGTGACATCAACAAGTACGAGGGATTGATCAAATGTAAAATAATCCCACCGACATTCCTATACATCCCCGTCTTATCGGCCAAGATCAACAACAAACTGATGTTCCTACTATGTAGAACCTGTACCGAAACCTACCAGCTAGCCATTTTTGGCCACACCGGAGAGGAAAGAGCCATCAACGGAACCTGGATGACGGATAGATTTGCAATAACAATGTATACTTTAGTGCTATGTTTCTACATAGTTACAACATATATAAAATACTTGCTGTTTTAGGATTTTGTGTGCTTCGGTCAACTCCCACAAGGCACGATCGAAACATGATGAAGTAACATCATCTTTTTCTGCTCTATCTTTACAGTCTCTATATATTAGCTTTAGATCAAATGTCTCATCTACTCTTACTGATCGACATCATGGACAGCAGGGGTATACTTGGAGAGCCTTCGTTTTATGTTATCCATACATACTAAATAGAGGCAACAAAAGGCAATTTAAATAGACTATATAATCTTATTGCAAATCGCTTTATTACATTTCATACTTCATATACCCACTGATGCTAAACACAACGACGTACAGCCATCGTATAACTTCGTTTCTCCTTCGGAACTAATTCTCGACTTATATTAAAAATATTGAATATGGAATCTTTATAACATCGTAACAACTTCGTAATCGGTTCGTATGTGCAACTTTTCTAATCGTTTAACCATCGGTTCTAATTGTATACCCTTCGGTTTTGATTTTGATTTCTAGCAAGTTTGTGTGTCAACATCGGGAGATTGTGACGCCAGCATAATTAATGATGTTCCTTCCTACAAAGTTTTTTAGCTTCCTCTCTATTTCTGCTTCGTGACAAACAAGAGACTCAAGTTATCCGAAGTCCGAGTCGCTTACATTGCCAATAAGAGTCTAAGTTAACTACCAAAACATGATTACAATTTTGACTTTTGCCAACAAAAACTTCTGAAGAGCTTTTTGAGTTGAATAGGCACAAATAAAAAATTACAGCGAAACTTCCGAACTTAAAGGATCAATCTCAAATGTTCGAGAGGAAAGACAAAACAAGGCAGCCATACCGGAGAAAATTGAAAATTGCAATGTCCTGACTTGGTACAGGCATTTGAAAATATTAGTGGGTTCAACCAGGTTTAATGGTGCAAAACCTCCCTCTTTCATTGCTATCTTAGGATCCAGTAGCATCATTAAACACAACACGGTTGTGTAATTATGTGCAAGCCCTGGCATATCGAATTAGTTGAAAAATAAAAACACCGTGTGCAGGTGAGGTAGATATGTTACTTTTCAGGTAAGGGAAATTAATAATTTGAAAATAGAAATTTCATCTTCTACAAGTGACTATGGAAATTCACTCTCGTAAGGTTATAAAAGCAAGTAGGCAAGGAGGGACAACAGTTTGTGCCCATTGACAACCCCTTTCTCAATCAGCAGAACCTTGCATTCTGTGGGCTAAAACCTACGATATTTTTACCCTTTAAGGTGTCACCAGATGACCTTGAACTAATATAGACTTTTGAAGAGCTTCTAGGGCTGAACCCTTTAGTTATCAACATGTTTTCTCCATCTCCAAAAAAAAACTACGATTTTTTTTTAGCTTTTAATAGTCATGCCCATTAAGTGCAGTGGTCATCTGACAATACTTTAAGAACCCCCCCCCCCCAAAAAAAAAAAAAACACAAAAACACAAAAAAACACACACAAAAAACACACAAAAAAAACAAAAAAAACAACCGACTATATAATACATTGTACATTATGCATAACACATATTAACAAACACCATTTTTCAGTTTTGTTATAATCATTTTTTGCAGCAACAGTAAAGTATAAGCAGGAAGACTATGAACCCGGAACCTCCTCCTATTGACAAACCAATGGTCATTGAGCTGCAAAAGAAAAAAATCCAACTATCAATAGATATGTACAATTATTCAGACTTGAAACGTTTTTAATTCATCTAGACGTTAAACACAAGTAATCACATAAACTGTTAACACAGAGACATGTCTCGCCTGTCGCAACCGGACACAGTATAAAATGAAGTAATAATCCTCTTTAAACTGATCTTAACTAATGCTTAAGCAGCTGCATACCAAATATAAATGTTGAACCATAACTGCTTTATAAAAAAACACTCGTGACATAAGTAAAAAGTTAAAAAGTGTAAAATCTCAAAGTCAGTAGACTGTGACTGCAGGATCATACAGACAAAATACTTTTGAAATTGATCTGTACTGATGCTAATGCAATTGCATACCCAATATCAATGATGTACCATAACTGCTTCATGTTAAACAGACTTAAGAAAAAAGGTTAACCTCGGCCAAATCAGTGTAAAATTTCAAAGTCAGTAGACCGTGACTGCAGGAGCATACAGGTGAAATCCTTTGAAAACTGATCTGTACTGATGCTGATGCAACTGCATACCAAATATCAATGGTGTAACATAACTGCTTCATGTTAAACAGACTTAAGAAAAAAGGTTAACCTCGGCCAAATCGGTGTACAATTTCAAAGTCAGTAGACCGTGACTGCTGGAGCATACAGGTGAAATCCTTTTAAAACTGATCTGTACTGATGCTGATGCAACTGCATACCAAATATCAATGGTGTAACATAACTGCTTCATGTTAAACAGACTTAAGAAATAAGGTTAACCTCGGCCAAATCAGTGTAAAATTTCAAAGTCAGTAGACCGTGACTGCAGGAGCATACAGGTGAAATCCTTTTAAAACTGATCTGTACTGATGCTGATGCAACTGCATACCAAATATCAATGGTGTAACATAACTAGTTCACATAAAACAGACTTAAGCAAAAACTTTAACCAATTGTGGACGCCGCCGCCGCCGCCGTCGCCGTCGCCGTCGCCGTCGCCGCCGGAATCACCATACCTAAGTCTCGCTTTTTGCGACATTCGTCGCAGGCGAGACAAAAACTGTCAAAATTGTATGATCAATTGTCCAAGAAAAGACAAAACATAGACAAGATGCATCAGAGAAATGATGATTGCAATGGTACTGATTTTGTGCAGGCACAAGAAATGAAATTATACATGTAAAAGTGGGTTTTATGGCATTTAACTCGCTTACTCGCAACATTTATTCTCAGAGATTTTAGTTTGTATATGTATTATAAAGAACTTTTAATCGGCAGGTTTGCAAAATTAAAATACAAGTACATGTACTTTGAACATGCCGTGTTTGCTTAAGTAATATCTGAAAGGTTAAAAAAAACTGATGGATTTCGTCCAATCATCAATTTTACTAGAATAAAGCTGTGATTTTAATATAGATGCATATGGTTATATTGTGATGTTCACATGACGGGACACACTTCAGATTATCTTGCCAGGTTTTGTCGCAAGCTCACAGATAAACATCCGAACTCTCCAACAATATAATCAGATCAAAATATAGAATAAAATAAAAAACATCCATATTTTAACAATCTTGTGACATTCTTATGAAATCCGTTGAGTTTGTTATGGGAAGTTGCGAGTAGCACATTTCTTTAATGAAACATGAACTCCTATCCTTATATACCTCTCCTATTTCAGGCGGGGTATAAAAATACAGCAAGTAAAAAGTCCTAGCAATATGAAACCTTACCCACCGGAGTCTTCATCGCAAATCTGGTCCGAATAGGCTCCTTTGCAAACCCCATTACAGTCTTCGTAATAAACTCTACTATAACGACTATTATACACAGAGCACATTTCAGCAAACGTACATCCTGAAAACAATGACATACACATTGAATATTCATCATTATGGCACGCAACAGTCACAAAACCCCCATAGACTGAGTTTATCGACCGTTAATTTGCAAGTAGCGGTCGGTAAACTGAGTTTTTCACTCGCTAACTATAGTTTGCTGATGCAAATGATAATTTCAGTTCTTTAAATTTATCATTAGCGGTCAATAATGGGATTTTAACATGCTAATTAGGGTTCCTCGGTGAAACTCAATTGATCAATCGCAAACTATACTTATAGTCGAAAAATGATGTTTTGTGTTGGTAAACTAGAATTTGCACATCGTAAACGATAGTTAGTATAGTTAGTTACTATAGTAAGCGTGCGATAAACCCAGTTTATCAACAGCAAACTATTGTTTACGGTCGATAAATGTGGTTTATCAGGTTTTTGTTATTATCGCGTGCCATAGTGATCACTATAATTTACGGTCTATAAAATTGTTTATAATGCTGTTGCTATTGCATGCCATGCATATGTAATATGGTTTGGAAAGTAACAATAACAGAAACTAAGTAAGCGTGCTTACACACCCCACGAGTTCCATCAATATTATCCTTGCATTGTAAAGATGATTTGTATGTATATGAATGTCATAACAAGATTCTGTTAAACGTAGAAAATTCAAGATTTTCTAGTCAAAAGGGTCACACCTCCCATAGAAATTTACAGATAAAAAAAATCCTGGTAACATGCAAAATTTTATGTAGTGTACTTCTTGCATACCGAGTTTCAGTTATTTCTGCTAAGCAGTTTCAGAGGATTTGCGTCCTCAAATTATGATTACAGACGGGTGTGATTGGCTGACGTTCGGGTCAGTCAAAAACAACTTTGTATTATAGGGTATAAACCCTGATAAACCAAGTTTGTAAATTAACATTAGCTGTCGACTATGGAGATTTTCAATGGTAATTAGGGTTTCTGTGTGCTGAACAGTCACAAAAACCCCATAAACTGATTTTATCGGCCGTAAACTGTAGTTAGAGGTCGATAAACTGGGTTTATCACTCGCTAACTATACTTTGCTGATGCTTATGATACTTAAAGTTGTTTGAATTTATCAATAGCGGTCGATATAATGAGGTTTTCACATGCTAATTAGGGTTTCTCGGTGATAAACTGGATTGATCGGTGATAAACTGAGTTTATTGGCGATAAACTGAGTTTATCAATCGCAAACTATAGTTTATAGTCGATAAATGCTGTTTTGCGTCGATAAAAGTAGCGTTTGCGCCGCGCAAACTTAAGTTACCGCTGATAAACTTGGTTTCACGAACGCAAACTATAGTTAGCGAGCGATAAACCCAGTTTATCAACAGCAAACTACAGTTTACGGTCAATAAATGAAGTTTATCAGGTTTTTGTTAGTATCGCGTGCCATACATCATAATAAACAAGTTAATAATTAACTAAAAGATTTTACACACTCCTCACAATGATCGGGCATCCCAGACAAACTTTTGTCTTAGTTTACGGAATGAAAACTGATACAGTGGTGATCCCGGTTAGGTCTACAATTGCATGTTCTGTTTTTGAATAGCATCATGTTTAAAACTTTGTTTTTTCTTTTTGCTCTTTAGATTTGATTGATTTATTGCTTAATGTTTTGTTGAAAATGAGTTGGTCATATTTAGAAGAACAGGGAGTATTTAGAAATATGATTGAGGAATAGAGAATCGAAATTGTCTCGACTTGATACTGGCATGTCAACAGAAAACCTGGGTTATATAACTTTTTCTAACTGTTACAAAATCACAAAAAAAAACAAAATAATGTTGCAAAACACAAAATACAACAAGAGGCTCCCAGGAGCCTGAATCGCTCACCTGGTCTTGATGTTGACCCTGTACTTTTGTAGAGCTAAATGAGCTGAACATTTAAGCAAGCAACAGCTTTTCTCTACCTGCAATAGTTTTCATTCTATAGACCAAAAACACAGTTTTTCACCTATAAGGGGCCATAACCCCTATAAGGAGTCATCTGACAACTTCAACCCTATGGAGACTTTTGTAGAGCTAAATGAGCTGAACATTTAAGCAAGCAACAGCTAATCTCTATCTGCAATAGTTTTCATTCTGTAGGCCAAAAACATGAAAAATCGCTTTTTTCAGGGGCCGTAACCCCTATAAGGGGTCATCTGACAACTTCGACCCTATGGAGAATTTTGTAGAGCTAAATGAGCTGAACATTTAAGCAAGCAACAGCTAATCTCTATCTGCAATAGTTTTCATTCTGTAGGCCAAAAACATGAAAAATCGCTATTTTTCAGGGGCCGTAACCCCTATAAGGGGTCATCTGACAACTTCGACCCTATGGAAAATTTTGTAGAGCTAAATGAGCTGAACATTTAAGCAAGCAACAGCTAATCTCTATCTACAATAGTTTTCATTCTGTAGGTCAAAAACATGAAAAATCGCTATTTTTCAGGGGCCGTAACCCCTATAAGGGGTCATCTGACAACTTCGACCCTATGGTGAATTTTGTAAAGCTAAATGAGCTGAACATTTAAGCAAGCAACAGCTAATCTATATCTGCAATAGTTTTCATTCTGTAGGCCAAAAACATGAAAAATCGCTATTTTTCAAGGGCCGTAACCCCTATAAGGGGTCATCTGACAACTTCAACCCTATGGAGAATTTTGTAGAGCTAAATGAGCTGAACATTTAAGCAAGCAACAGCTAATCTCTATCTGCAATAGTTTTCATACTGTAGGTCAAAAACATGAAAAATCGCTATTTTTCATGGGCCGTAACCCTATAAGGGGTCATCTGACAACTTCGACCCTATGGAGAATTTTGTAGAGCTCAATGAGCTGAACATTTAAGCAAGCAACAGCTAATCTCTATGTGCAATAGTTTTCATTCTGTAGGCCAAAAACATGAAAAAATGCCATTTTTCAGGGGCCGTAACCCCTAAAAGGGGTTGTCTGACAACTTTGATCCTATGGAGACTTTCGTAGAGCTAAATGAGCTTAACATTTAAGCAAGCAACAGCTAATCTCTATGTGCAATAGTTTTCATTCTGTAGGCCAAAAACATGAAAAATGGCTATTTTTCACCTTTAAGGGGTCGTAACCCCTATAAGGGGTCATCTGACAACTTTGACCCTATGGAGACTTTTGTAGAGTTAAATGAGCTGAACATTTAAGCAAGCAACAGCTAATCTCTATCTGCAATAGTTTTCATTCTGTAGGCCAAAAACATGAAAAAATGCTATTTTTCACCTTTAAGGGGCCGTAACCCCTATAAGGGGTCATCTGACAACTTTGACCAAATGGAGACTTTTGTAGAGCTTTTGATGCTGAATCAGTAGCGTGGCCTCAGATTTCCTCTATCTCTTATACTTTTTGATTTATAAGCCAAAAACAGTAGTCTGACCCCCCTAGTCTATTTTTAGTAACGGCGGCCATGTTTTTTAACGGATCAAAAATCAAAACACAAGTTTGGTGCAGGACACCCTAAGGATCATTCATACCAAGTTTCATTAAATTCTGTTTGGTAGTTTCAGAGGAGAAGATTTTTGAAAAATTGTTAACAGACGACGACGACAGACGACGACGACGACGACAGACGACGACGACGACGGACGCCAAGTGATGGTAATAGCTCACATGGACCTTCGGTCCAGGTGAGCTAAAAACGGTATAAAAACACTTATTTTCGTATTAATGTTGTGTATGCATTTCATCAGATGCGCTTGTATCAAAACATTTGAAGGTCGGAAACTACATGAAGTATTTAGGAAAAGTACTCAAACCCAAAACTTTCAAGCAGAATAATAGCACAGTCAAGCATGCACCGGGGAATTTCAATCATGTGCAATACAGGGAAAGAAACCTGGTATTTTAAATAATTTCGAAAATCCAATAATGATAAGTTACAATTATTTTTCGTGTAAGGCAAGTCTGATTACCAGTCTTGTGGGTATCCTTGGGATCTTTTGGTCTACCAACAGTGGTTATCGACCTAGCGGTTAAAACTCAGGGTTAAAATACAAATTACCAAAGAAAAAATCGGTTAATTTGGTTATGGTGTTAATGCATATTTCACCTCTGGTCATCAGCATTTGAATCAAACATTGAAAGGTAGAAAACCAAAAGTAGTGAAGGAAAAGTACCTAAACCAAAAACGTTCAATCAGAGAACCCAATCCATAAAGCTCACAAATAAATACTCCTCGCTTGGCATCTTTATATACTTTCCTGAAGTTTAATAGAAAAAAGCATGATTCTAGTTATTAATTTATTTTAACTTCTCCTGTTATATTTTTCTTTCTTAGAAATTATTTCTGAACGTATTAAGAAAAGCTGCTTGGATGTTTAGCTCGAAAACCCCCACTGTTAAAACGAGGGAAGTTAATGAGTGGCTTTTAGTATGTGAAATCCACAAAATCTTATATGTCTAACATTTATAGTTTTGAAGTATAAAAAATATCAAGGATTCTAGCAGGAGAAGCAGATACAACATTTCGACCTCTATTGGTTCAATGATTATAGTAACTAACTACTTCTCGATGGGTAAGATAAAGTTTTCTCTGTTCCGCGACATCTGTCAAATGTACATATAAGTTAAAATTGCGTCAACGCTTCTGTCAAAAGAATTCCAGTTAAAGTTCCCTTTAAAAGTCCAAATTCGTGGAAACGATACCACCAACTGATTTGTTATTCGTCACCGTGTCTTTTTAAACTTTTCTAATAAAACAGTGAACAATAGATGTATGTACTTTTTCATGATTAAAATGAAAATAATCTGCAAAAAGTAACAAAAGATTACATACGATCTAATAAATGACACAAAATATATTTGCTACCATGGTTCGTTCTGTAAATGAAAAGTAAGAGTTATTTTCTTTGAATCTTCATCGTTCTGTAAATGAAAATAAGGGTTATTTTCTTTGAATCTTCAAAATTGACAATTTTCGCAATTTTTTTTCTGTAAACCAATCTGTGCTAGAAAATGTTCGCGTTGCAAATTTGTTCGGCTTATTAAAATCTACAAAAATAATCAAAGAAGCAAATAATATAGTCAGCTGTTTAAGAGTTATCTCCCTTTATCTGTTAAACTCATTTTTTCAAAATATTCTTTTCTGAAAACTTCGTAACTTTAAAAAGTAAATCCTGAGTGTTACCTACTGTAAACTTGATTGTTAAATGTGACACACAATAATCTATGAATATCCAGTAATCATGTGAGCAATTCAAGCTCCTTGAAGCCTCCAATTATATATAAAGCAATGAATTGATTCAAATTTTCTCTGATAATATGTTTAATGAATTTTACTAGCCATTTACTTCGCATGGCGAACGACTATGATAAAATTATGTGGCACGTGTACATACACTAAGGTAGCGACCATTTCATTTTTTAGAGGGCCACGGTGAAATTTGATATAAAATGGCAGAATTGTAAAAATCCAAAAATTAAAACCTCAGGAAAAAAGGCTAGATGGTATTTTTGACTGAAAAATTCAAAAAAGCTTTCTTTTTAAATAAAAAAAAAAGGAGCGCATGCTTGTGCACAATGAAAATTGATATTTTTGATACAATAAACGAATAAAAATGCCCTTATACTTCAGAAATGTAGTTTTTGTTTTCGGTTGTCATGAAACATAAACGGTTTAAAGCTTTCGAATCGAGTGAATTGAGATAATTCCATATTGTAAGAGATCTTTACGTTTTCAGGAGCAACACCTAATACTGATTCAAAATTTGACTTACCAACAAAAATTAGACAAAGAAAAAGAATTCCCAATTTCATTTTTGTTCGTTATAACGCAATTTTGTTCGAAGAATTGATCAAGGAACACCGCTTTAATAAAAAGCTAATCGAACACAAATCTATGCGATTTGATAGGTTGCTAAGTTTTCTTTATATAATTTATTTACATTCTTTGACCTATTCGAAACTTGGGTACATTTCGCGTTGATTATGGCTAGATATGTTGGTGCGTTTTATGAAAACTTAAACTTGAAAATTAGATAAAAAAGTTTATATTGAAAAGACATCGTCATTTACAGCATACATCAAAAATCTAGAAACATATACGGTATTAGTACATTGCAAGGTCTGAGAATTACAATACACAGTTGCGCACAATTGCCAACGTTCGATGGAAAAATCAATTTCTGCGCACGCGAGAGTATGCAAACTTTGCGCCGCGCAGTGCCCTTTCCCGTTTCGTTGGAATTAAGGAAGGGCGATTCTAAATGACATATTTCCATAATTCAGTGAAAATTGGCAGACATATAGTTCTTATTGATATACATCAATAAATCAGAGGTACCAATGGGGCATCAGAATGTCAAAGTCCGAAAGGGCAGAGACAAAACCAGCAATCAAAAACATGGACAGGACGAAAAACAGACAACATATTAAACACGGAAACACGAATATCACTCTCGAACTCCGGTGCTCCGGAAGTGTAAGCAGTTCCTGTCTTCTATAGCACGCCCGTCGCGCTGCAAATTTCCCAATTCAGTGCGTCAAATCCGGCAGAGAAGACAATTCAAAACCCTATGACAAACCAACATCTGCACTCATCTAAAATGAGAATTTTAAAAAATGGTGTCATGGACCTCGTTTCTGAATGGAGTCCGATCACTGCTCGGATGTACAGAAGATGTACATCATCTTAATCTGATATACTAAACAGGATGAGTATTGTTATGCCCCTGCGGCGTTTTGTCGGGAAGGTACTCATGTACGTACATTTTTACGGTTCTTTCCGTCAAGCTTTCCTCGCAACCGTGACAAACTGTGCACTATAATCATGAGATAGGGCAACATTTACAATGTTCATATTAGAAATTCCTAAGATCAAAACGCTCCGGGAATACGTGAAACCAAATTAATAATTTTTGGAAATACAAAAAGTTTATCTTGTATTTTGAATTTAGACAGAAATATCAATTTTAGGATGGAGATTTTAGCCATTTACTAGTACTTTGATTATTATATAGGCGGTATTTGGACCCTTTTATTGTCACCTTTTAAATAAAAATATAATAGTTAAATGTCACTATCACACCAAGAGTTGGCTAGCGAAGATGTACTTTAACTGCTAGATGTAAAAATGTTCCATATCGATTAATGTTGTCCTAATACAAATTACAAGTATTTCTATTTTCATCTGAGATATTTTTTTGTTTATTTTTTTATATAATACTAATAAAAAAAGAAGCGGAGGTATCAATGAGGCATTCGAATGTCAAAAGACTGAGAGGGCAGAGACAAAACCATTAAACACCAACACGACAAATAAAACGCAGAAATGCAAAAACAGACGAATGGCAATCAATATAACGAGAACCAAAGTCGTAACGAGAGCAACATGATAAATAGTTGATATACATGCAGTAGGCTTCAAAAAGGGTGTATGTAAAATGTACATGTTTCATTCTTTCATGTATCAAACATGATATAAATTTAAACAGATGAAGACAAGGACTACTTAGAACTAAGTAAGAATTATATTTGCTTGTTTAATGTCAATTTACAAAGATTTTTCGTTTTAAAATAATATTGATGTATAGTATGAGATTTTATTTGGCATTTTGTTCAATATTTTCTATGATGATATTTTTCTTCTCTTTTCTTTGGCATATCAACAACTTTTGGCGAGAGCATCTGTGATGAGTCTTTCCAGTTTAAGGATGTTCGCTACTATTATTGAAAATAAATAGGTTCCAAATTAGATGCTTCAAATGAAAAGGTAATAGCAAAACTTGTAAAATAAGCAAAAAAAATTAATAGGTTCGTGACCTCGTTTTCAAGATAAATGACGTTAAAGTTTTGGCGGGAAAAGGTTTTCTCTGACTTTTCATAGGTTTAGCACTAACACTATTTTGCTGTTAAAACCCATGACAGAATAAATAGGATTTGATAAAACTTTGTTTTTAACCTCTTCATAACATAATAAAGACATTTATAACAAGAAAATAGGGGGTTCGTGGGCAAAAAATTTAACCTTATTTTGATGGTAAAAACCAGAGGATTCCGAAAAAATGACAGAAATCCCAAAACAAGACTAGCGAGCATCCTTAAGTGTCTTAAATGGCAAATTTGTGGTGTCTCCCAAATCCCGACCAGAACCTCCACGTACGCGCCTCTACGCGGTGAGAGACGGGACTCATGGCTTTTAAGCATATTTTTGGTTGCAAAACCTCTCCCTTCCAATGCGACCCGGTAGTACATGAAACACAAAAAACAACAGGATTGTGAGACACAACAAGAAAAGTGAGATGATCATCTCATCACAATAGAAAACTAATTAAGATTTCATTTTTGCGCCATAATTTTGACTTTTTAACAATGGCTGATATCGAAAGAAAGACGTTAATTATTGTCACGGCTAGGGTGTAAGCTGTAGGTTTGTTATGATGTTTATTTCTGACTGTCAGTAAACACTCATTGTTGTTTTCTATGTGCTTGCGGTTTACTGCCAGTCACTCGCGATATGGACATTACATGAAGTATTTGCTATTGTTGTTATTATTACTATGTGTGTGTTTTTCTTGGGAAACGTTTTGTAAGGTTAAATTCAGAGTTCGTTCCATTGTTTTACCCATGCAACCGACGGTCAGTCCCAGGCCGCCGGTTGCGCTTTATTTTGATAAACGTACACCTTGCTCGTCCCTCTTATTTGTTGACCAGTTCAGGCTAAGGGTATTCATTGTAACTGGGTTGATTTCCCCTTTGTGTAAGGTTGTGGTAAGCCCATATTCCCCTTTTATTCCCATGTTTTCCAAGTACGTTTTGTACTTTCACTTTGCCGACCATGTTTACGATTAGTACTTCCGGGTCACGGTGTAACCTACGACCAACCAACCAGAAGACCAGAAATGTACCACGGAGAGGCCCCGGCTGTCCCACGGTGGTCGGTGGTACTTCCTGTTTATATAAATACCACGGAGCGTCGAAATGACGTCAGACTTGGACTGACCCTCAGCGAGATAACATCGTTTCTGTGCCTCTGAGACTACCACTACTGGAGGGGATATAGCTGTCAAGCCATTAAACCACCTTTGATAACCTTAAGGAACCTCTTACCATTTATGGAGATGGAGTGACGTAATATTTACTACAGCCGTAGTAAATCTAACATAATTCACACGGTCGGCAATTGTTACTAAAAGGGGGGACTTGGATATTTATTTACATATAACTTTGAGGGCTTTAAGAATGAATTGTTAGTTATATTTTTATTATAACTTTGACCATTAAATGTTAAATGGTTTATCTGAATTGATTATTTACCAATATTCCTGTTTTGTCCTGTGATACTTATAACGATTGCTACAGTCTAGCTAGGGTCACGAAACCAGTGACGATCACGTAACCAGTGACGGTCACATAACCAGTGACGATCACGTAACCAGTGACGGTCACGTAACCAGTGACAAACAAAACCATAACCAAGTCACGTAACCAGTGACGGTCACGTAACCAGTGACAAACAAAACCATAACCAAGTCACGAACCAAGGTGACGTACTAAACCAGTGCCGGCTCGCGCTATTGCTACCACCCCCCCTTTAGGGTTAACATTTGGTGTCCGGCGGTGGGATAAACCCAGGAAATTATTTCCAAAGAAACTTATATTCATATTTATATGCTTTATTTTGATTTATGTATAGCTCAATTATGAGTAACCATGATAACCAAAGCAACATAGATAACCATGATAACCAAAGCAACATAGATAATCATGATAACCAGAGCAACATAGATAACCATGATAACCAGAGCAACATAGATAACCATGATATTGATAACCAGAGATTTTATAATCAGTTAATGTTTGAAAACCAAGAGCTGAGAAAATTAGTTATTGACCATATGACCGCTTTGAAACAAAATACCAGAGAGACGGGTGAGCAGATTAAGCAGTTATTTGAAATAACCATGAAGTTGAGAGACCAAATGGAAACTTTGTTCCAGAGATTTAGACCAGATATGTCTACATCTGATGCACCATATAGAAATACCCAGAACAGCTATATCCCTGGTAGTGGTAGTCCAAGACCAATTATTCCAACTAGTCTCACCAGTCCAACAACCATCCCCTCTGATGTACCAAATTTTAGACCAGTAGAAAACCAACATGTCAAACATGGCGACACCAAACCTAATTATTTTGACGGGTCAGGAAGCTGGGCAGATTATTGCCTCCATTTTGAAGCAGTAGCCCACCTTAATAGTTGGTCAGACCAAACCAAAGCCCTTCAATTGATAGCCTGTATGCAAGGAACTGCCTTGTCAGTATTGGGGAGCATTAGCATTAGTAATCCTCCCTCCTATAACCAGTTATTGCAGATTTTAACCAAGTATTTTTTACCAGATAACCAAACTGAGGTCTTCATGTTGCAGTTAGAGGCTAGAGCTCTCAAACAGGGGGAACCATTACAAGATTTGGCATATGATATAGGAAGACTTGTACGTCTTGCTTACCCGAAAGCTCCTTCTGATGTACAGGACAGAATTGCTTGTAAAGCATTTAGAGAATCTCTAAATGACCATAACCTTGAGTGGGCATTATTCAAGTCAAATATTGATGATATAGATGAACTATTATCTTTAGCTATAAAGATTGAGGTATTTCAGAGAAAGTCTAACCAAAAGAGGTCCTTTGTGAGATCACAGAGCAGTGAGCTTCCAGATGATACAGCAAATGACCATTTTAATAGGAGAAATCAAAAGTGTTTTCTCTGCAGTTTAAAGGGACATAAGCAGAAAGAATGTCCCATGAGATTTGAATAACTGTATTCATTGACCATGAGTACAGATTGCTTCTACTATTGTTTATTGATGCTTTATAAATGGTTTGATATATTTTACAGTGATGTACCTAGTATTGAACCTTGTCTTATACCATGTTATTACCACTTGGATGTCCTACCTAACCTGACAGCTATTTATTCATGTGACCAATGAATAAGTTTGATTACCCTTGATAACCCATGAATTGAACCTTGTGGTTGAAGACCTTAATTTTTATCCTCCAATATTGCTCAGTCAGAAGATTCACTGCATGTCTTTGTGGAATACCAAGAGGGTATAGGTCCGGTGACGGGTGATTTCTTTATGAGTAAATATTTTCTGTAGATGCAGTTGCTGACGTGTCTTTATGGAGTACTAAGAGAGTATTGCCTGGTGACGGGTAACCTGTATTTGCAGTTTTATTATTATTATTTATTGATTTTATTTTATAAGCTTATGCATTTCCTAACGTTGTTAGAGATTTTAGTATAAGTTAGGGTGACGACAGTGGAAGTCTAGCCATTTCTTCAACCAGAATGTTTGATTACTTGTACCAAGATTTTACGTTGGTATCTTGCTACCAAAGATAACCTGCCCTGTATAACCATTGATAACCATTATCATCATTTAACATCTTGCTACCAAAGATACCAAGCTTTTACGTTGATATCTTGCTACCCAAGATAACCTGTGGAACCATGTAATAACCAGTATAGTTACCATTTGGATAACCATAGTAAACCCTTGAGATAACCATAGAACAGATGAAGATACCGTTTATATCCGTTAAGGTGTTAGGTAGGATTTGGTTAGGTAGGCGTTCCTTTTTTAGTTCGGGACGAACTCTTCCTGGGTGGGGGGCTATGTCACGGCTAGGGTGTAAGCTGTAGGTTTGTTATGATGTTTATTTCTGACTGTCAGTAAACACTCATTGTTGTTTTCTATGTGCTTGCGGTTTACTGCCAGTCACTTGCGATATGGACATTACATGAAGTATTTGCTATTGTTGTTATTATTACTATGTGTGTGTTTTTCTTGGGAAACGTTTTGTAAGGTTAAATTCAGAGTTCGTTCCATTGTTTTACCCATGCAACCGACGGTCAGTCCCAGGCCGCCGGTTGCGCTTTATTTTGATAAACGTACACCTTGCTCGTCCCTCTTATTTGTTGACCAGTTCAGGCTAAGGGTATTCATTGTAACTGGGTTGATTTCCCCTTTGTGTAAGGTTGTGGTAAGCCCATATTCCCCTTTTATTCCCATGTTTTCCAAGTACGTTTTGTACTTTCACTTTGCCGACCATGTTTACGATTAGTACTTCCGGGTCACGGTGTAACCTACGACCAACCAACCAGAAGACCAGAAATGTACCACGGAGAGGCCCCGGCTGTCCCACGGTGGTCGGTGGTACTTCCTGTTTATATAAATACCACGGAGCGTCGAAATGACGTCAGACTTGGACTGACCCTCAGCGAGATAACATCGTTTCTGTGCCTCTGAGACTACCACTACTGGAGGGGATATAGCTGTCAAGCCATTAAACCACCTTTGATAACCTTAAGGAACCTCTTACCATTTATGGAGATGGAGTGACGTAATATTTACTACAGCCGTAGTAAATCTAACATAATTCACACGGTCGGCAATTGTTACTAAAAGGGGGGACTTGGATATTTATTTACATATAACTTTGAGGGCTTTAAGAATGAATTGTTAGTTATATTTTTATTATAACTTTGACCATTAAATGTTAAATGGTTTATCTGAATTGATTATTTACCAATATTCCTGTTTTGTCCTGTGATACTTATAACGATTGCTACAGTCTAGCTAGGGTCACGAAACCAGTGACGATCACGTAACCAGTGACGGTCACATAACCAGTGACGATCACGTAACCAGTGACGGTCACGTAACCAGTGACAAACAAAACCATAACCAAGTCACGTAACCAGTGACGGTCACGTAACCAGTGACAAACAAAACCATAACCAAGTCACGAACCAAGGTGACGTACTAAACCAGTGCCGGCTCGCGCTATTGCTACCACCCCCCCTTTAGGGTTAACATTATATTTAAAGATATTATGAGAGACTAAATGGATACTATTACCATTACTCTGTCGTTAAAATTATGGTGGTTATGAGTTAACCCACAACATCTTTTGTAATGCTGGCTGTGTACCAAGTCAGTTCTATTGCAGTCTTCATTTCTACGGTATGTCTTTGTCGTGTTTTTGTCTTTTCATTTCAGTAATAGAGCTGAAATCTGTATTAAACAGTCACAGACAGTTGCCTTCTCCAGCTTCCGGAGCAGTTTTCAATATGTTAAAGCCGTTGTCGATTCCTCCTATAGGCACACCTCGCGATACCGAATGAGTGTCACTCGGTCTTTTCCGTTAAAAAACGAATTTCCGGAAATTACCGAGCCAGCTTTGCTTCTGAAAGTTCCGTCTTAGTAGAACACATGGATAAAAAATATATAAATTTTCGATGCTCGCTTAGAAGGCAGGGTCTTAATCATATAATGTCATATCGTATAAATTTGGTAAAGGGGTTTTGTCATGGTTTAGTCAAGGGCGTCGTGGTTTGTGCAAGCTAGCTCGGATCACGATTAATTGCGACGTTTATTAATGACACTTAACTTTTTTATGTATTTTGATATATCAACAGCTCATGCCATCTTGCTTCTATTTAATTCCTTTTTGAAAGTTCCTTCTTAGCAGAACACATGAATAAAAAATAAATATAAATTTTCGGTGTTCGCTAAATAGACAGGGCCTTGATCACATTAGTTTAATTCTTAATATACTAGTGAATCGTCAGAACTTTTAATGATCTTTAATTAGCGGTCGCATTTTTAAACGACTTTTAATATGCAATGCTTGTTCACTCACAAAGCGGGAGGTATTTCATACTTTTCGGATCAATTGTAATTAATATAAAAGCTATTTCATGCCAAATGAACTTTTGTTTAATTCCGCGAAAGTCCTCGAAAAACACCAAAATCAAGGACTGAATTCTTAAAAATAGCCAACAATTTCAAAACACAGAAAACAGCTTGACAACCAATAAGTGACTTTGTTTACTTAGCTACATGTATGTCCTTCATGCCAATTTTAGTTTTAAGTATTTTTCTGCACAAAAGGCATACTGAAACTACAGAAATGAAATTTGGACTCCTCTTTACTATTTTCCATCTAATGAGTAAGTTTTGTTGATAAATTTGAACTGAACGCTATTCAGATTTAATGTTTCATAAATATATTAACATTTTAAATTATAAATCAATTTTTCAAAACTCCCAATTATAAAGCACCTACATTTGCTTTACGGCCATTTGCCATTCTAGATTACTTTTGTAGAGATTAGCTTGAAAATGTTTGGTTTTTTAAGTATAATATTATATCTTTTTTGTCTTTAAAGGTGCTTCATTTTCAGTCAACTGCTCTGTCAGAATGTCTTTATTTGCTATTTTTAATTTTGTTTCAATTCATAGAGTGAAAATATGACGACGCTAATACCATGCAAGTAAAAGTCATTGTTATTATGTCCAAGGCTGTTGAATGGGGCAGTCCTGTCATAACGAATGCCGGGGTCGTCATTCGTATATTGCGGAAAACCTGACCGCAAACCATAATGGTGCGCCATTTTGGAAAAAAAAAAGTTCCTTGCATTAAAAAACCATGATCGACCTGGACACGTAGGATCTCCAAAAAGGAGGCTAAATTTCCTGTCCCTACCCATCACTCTTTTTTCCAGTGGCTGTCAAAACTCTCCTCCCCGAGTGGCTTTGTGTCCCCTTTTCCTCCACTTCATCATCATTTCATGTTCATTGTAATACACCTTTCATGTTACCGGATATAGCCGAAATCGCACTGCTTTGGAGAACTAACTAACTATTAAATGAAAAGTGCTTAAATCTTTTGCAGTTTTAATGTCCTAAAACTTATGACATTAAAACGCACCATTTGCATGTTTGGTTTTTTTTTGTGAAACTGTGACCCATCTTCAGTACGATAATCGGCGTTTTCGAAGAAAAAAATCCCTGTTTCAAAGACAAATTAAAAAAATACAAAACGCCACTATACAACATATATTTTAAATATTCTCCATTTAAATAGTATAATTTTGGCAATTTAAAAAAAATTTTCCCAAACAATTTAATTGAGTATCTTAAATATTATCAATTTAAAGAGTATGGTTTTGATACACGTTATTCTTGACGGATTTTGTCCAAATTTTGCTCAGGAATAGAACCCTATGAGTTGGGTGTACTACGTTTTCTACTAAACCTTTTTCAAATATAGCCTACCCCCACCCGGAGCCATGACACGAATCCTAGTCACTTCGATACCTAGTCATTTCGGTACCGATATAATAAGACACTTCGGTACTCGGTATTAGTCATTTGTTCCCAAGCTATGAGTATCAAGATGGGGGCTCCAAATCAAGATTCATACTTCACAATGGGTATAAGGGAGCGACCATTTGATTTTTATGGGGGGCTATGGTGAATTTTTAAATAATAAGGCAGGATGGCAAAAATCCAGAAATAAAAAGGCAGGAGAGTGCTTTGAGTAAAAAAAGGCAGGGTGGTATTTTTGGCTAAAAAATTATTAGATGCTAAAAAAATAAAAATAAAATGTGCGCGCAAGCGCGAAAAAAAATCCAGGCTCGACCTTTTTAATAAAAAAAGGCAGGACGAAGAAAATATCCATAGCCCCCCATAAAAATCAAATGGTTGCTCCCTAATATAGAATGGATGTGGTGAGTTGCTAAAAAAACATGATATCCGTCCTCGCAACACGAAAAAAATGCATCTTCTACTTTGTGTATTTATTTCAGTACTGGCGGCGTATGTCTGTGCAGAGACTTGCTCGATGTACAACAGCCTGTACAGTCGGGTTTACTATGTAGATTGTGCTGGAACTTGCAAGGGAGCTTACTCTGATCAGTATACTGCGAAGAAGACAGGTAAGGTCTCAGAGAAAACCATGAAAATTCCAAAACTTTTGTCCAGTCGCAAAGTTTTCAAAGCTATAAAAGAGGTGTAAATAAGTCCTTCATGAAAGTTTTCTTTTGGCAAAATATTTTTGTCGGGAAATTCAAGATGCTGACTTACAGGCCTTAAATAGTATAACTGGATTTCTTTACTACATCGACTTTATATAATACAAAGCCGCAATTATTTTTAAGGTTTATAATGTCCTATTTATCTTCAATTATAAGAAGTTTTGCCTTGGATTTTAGTTGCAAATAAAAAAAAAGCATTTTGAAAATCCTAATATCCATTTCCCGGCACCCTAGGAAGTCACGTTGGCAATTTCCCCAATGGTCCAAAGTCACCAAAATGTTTGAAATGTAACTTCTGATTTTGTCTACACGGGTCTATTGAAGGAAATTCTCTCTTATATTCAAAACCTGGGGCTTAAAACTTACAGATCGAACTTATTAACAAAATAATTTCTATATTTGGATCGTGTCTTTCTGGCACATATGCCATATTCTTTCGTTTTTGATATTATAACCATGGTTCATGGATCTTGGATTCTAACAACGACACCACTGTGTGAAATTGGCGGATTTCGGTTTTGGTATAAACTCGATTTTTTTGTAAAATCTTCCATCAAGTGTCACAATGGTTTGTTAGCATGAGAAAAGTTGAATATAACTTGAGATTTCACAAAATGTTCAAGTCGTGGCTCAAAATTTAAAAATGAGAAATATATTTGTTTATTTCAGATGATTAAAGAATACACTATTTTTTTTCAATCAGGTGAAATGTAGTGATTATTTATCCCAAAGAATTCTTTTTATACCCCGCTACACAAAGTGGCGAGGTATTATGTTATACCCTTGGTTTTTTTTTCGGTGTCTGTCCGTCCGTCCCCCGAAGGTTTCCGAATGAAAATTTAAAAACACGTCAACGGATTTGAATGATATTTTGCAAAGCTGTTATGTACAATAAAATACAGGTCAAGTTCAATTTTCAGGATGATACAAATAAAATTATTAAAGATTTGCCACTTTGTAAAATTTCCAAATTTGATAATGATGAAATTTTCTGGTCTAAGAAAGATAACACATTTCTTTTCCGTCTCTATAAAAATGTATAGTATATACAATATATTATACAAATATTCTTTTCAATTTTGTCTTGATATTTTCAAAATATCATTTTGGACATTTCCGTTTACGACACATTCATAAAAGAGAGCAAGTCCTTGTGCACAACACATCCTTTCCTTTCCAGTGACCGATTAGGTGTAGAGAAAATACGGTTAAGGACGACAAATTCTATGAGAAAAACAAAAAAAATAGAATATCCTTATTGTTCGTGAGTAAAAAATGTCCCGAGAACGTTCGTATTGTTGGAATGAAACTTCATTATATGGTAAAATATCTTTGAAATTGTTTCGTATAATTTTGAAGGGCACTTCGACCATTTGGCAAAGTTTTGAAAAGTTATTTTCAAAATGTTTTGTTCTATATTTTGCAGTGGCACTTTGACCATTGGGCTGTCTGTCGGAGGAAGCCTTGGAGGAGTCGTATTCATAGCATGCATCTGCTTTTGTTGTATGAAAAAGGGATAATTTCAATGCAGTTTTACCTTGTTTATTTATGATGTGATTTTGAACAAAAATTGTCCCTTAATTTTTGGAAAATTTGAAGATGTATGATAAGAAAAATGAATATAGTTGTTTATTTGTCTTTTTTTTTATAGGAATTACTTTCTTTTCTTTTGTCCGTCAATATTTGTTACTCTTTATTTTGTGTGTTAACAAATCTTACTCACATTTATGTTTAGTTTGTTGTCTACAAATTTGGATCTTGAAACATTTTAATATATTATGTTTTAAAATATCTTTTTTGTTTATGTGGCCGTTCACATGGTTCATGCCAAAAAAGCGATGTTCTTTTAAAAATGCTTCTTACACTTACTTGTGCAAGAAAAAAAAAATAACGTTACTTAAAACCATAATAATTCAAACTTAATATACAAGTCTGGATTTTAAAAGCATTTGTTAAAGGTGAGACGTTACGTTAAAAACGATAATTTACACTGAAAAAAATTCCGTCTGAGTTGATTCTGTTGCATTTTCACGTATAAACAATGTTTATGAAACCGTACCTTAAAAACGAAGTCCGTGACTAATCATTTATTTAACATTAATGCATTGTAAATTTTCCAAGAAATATGATGTTAGCTTTTGGTCATAATTTGGATATCGTTTTTGTGCACAAAAAGTAAAAATAAAAATGGTGTTTAAGCTGTGTTTTTCCTATATGTTTTTTTTTTAATTTCCTGCAAATTGCAGTTTTCAAATGCATTTATTTAAAAAACGACGCCCATGACCTCTATTTTTTATTTTATATGTGAATGTATATCACTAAAAACTATATTTCTACCAATTTTCATTAAAATCTGGATATATGTCATTTGGTATCGTCCCACCTTAACCACATTTTTTAAAATGCCTATGTATCAGGACCGGTGCGATCTTCAATTTCTCTGGGAGGACTGTTTTTGTCTTTTGTCATTAAGACAGAAGCAGAGGTACCAATGGGGTATCCGAATGTCAAAAGTCCGAAAGGGCAGAGACAACACCAGTAAACACCAACAAAAAACAGACAACATGTAAAAACAAAATAACTGAATATCAATCAACAACGCGCACTCCAGTCGAAACAAGAGTGAACTCAGGTGCTCCGGAAGAGTGAGCAGTTCCTGCTTGCTATAGCACACCCGTTGCGTTATCAATAGTCCATTTAGCGTGTCAAGTCCGGTAAAGGAAGACAAGAAATAACCCTATGACAAACCAACATCTGCACTCATCTGAGAGATCGAAATCCCATATTTGTCTATAAGTGCATGATGTGTTCCGTAAAATGTCTTGAGTGAAGACAGCAACAGATGAGCAACATAACCCTGTGTGAGCAATTTTTGCGTCAGACGTGTCGTTCTGCTAAGGAAATCGATGTAAGTCCCGCATGCTCTGGAGTAACGAATCAATTGAGATACGTAAACTCCATAAGCTGGAGCGGACGGAATGTTGCTACAAAAGAAGGGAAAGTTGACGATTGGAAAGTTGAAGTCACCACGTTTGTCATAGAGCCTTGTTAAAAGTCTTCCTTGAGAGTCAATTTCGAGATGTAGATCTAAATATGAAGCAGACTTCCTATAATCCGTTGTGTCCTTTATCTCAAGCTCCTGGGGATATATGAGAATTGTTTAGTGAAAGGACATCATCAATATAACGGAACGTGAGGTTGAAAGTGAGGGCTAGTCTACGGTCTTTTTTGTCTAGAAGAGATTGTAAGAAGTCTGCTTCATATGAATGAAGAAACAAATCAGCAAGCAAAAGTGCTCAATTAGTGTCCATTGGAATCCCTATTGTTTGCTGAAAAACTGATCAGTACACTTTTGTCATATTAGTACACTTTATTTTTCGTGATTTCCAACACAATATGAATTTCGAGCGATTTCCCACCCTCTCGCAGTCTGTGGTATACTAGTTACGTCTTTTACCAAAGGCATCATAACAATATTCGCTGTCGTTATTTTTTACGATACATTGTTACCCAAAAATTGAGCGAAAATTAAAACTTTCTAAAAAATATTGAGTGGGTCTTTACGCCCTTGCAACGCTTTATATAGGTTATCTAAAGGCGATGGACAGGAAACGAATGATAATATGAACATGAAATGATGATGATATGGGTTGGGAAACAAAGGAACAGTAAAATTTGAAGAACCACAGCAAAATGGGGGAGGTGGGTAGGGGCGAAACATTTAGTCTATGTGGTGCACTACTTGGCGGTCCGCAAAGGGGTCTTTAACGTACATGAAGCGTGGCACTCTCCAAACACGTTGGCCCACTATGGTCAGCGGTCAGGGTTTCCGTAATATGATGCAGGTTTAACCTGATAAGCTCCCGCACATTAAGTCACTTTCTTATATGAATACATGTATGGTACATGATACTTAAAATAAAAGAAAAAAAACTCATATCTTTAAATGGTAGCAAGATATGCAAGCTTTTGCATGATAAAAAAGGAAACTGCACCTGCAAACAGAACAAGGGAGTGATTTATCTTTAACCATGTTAACATTGTAAACACCAAGTGATAAAAAACTGCATGTTTAATAGTGTAAACCAGCTATCCGATGTTCTTCCTAGGAATCTCTATTTTTAATATTATTGACAGAAAATCCAACATGGAATAGATTTGAAACACCATTTTCATGCATTTAACATGCTTGAATATTTGTCGCGAGACCATCGGAAGATGTACTTTTTTCATTCAAAAGCAAAAGTAGTAGTAAACAATAGCGTAAAATATTTTAATTGAGTCGATTGGTTAAAGTACAAATATGTACAGGTACACAAATTATCACGTGATTTCTAAATATGGTAGTTAAACCATATATGGTAATAATAGATGATTTCGGACCTCGAAGAAAGCACTTTCACTTTCATTTTCGAATGCAAATGCTAAAGAGAAAAATAACAAAAACAATTTTGTTAAGTGAAGCCGACAAGGTAATGTAATGACTGCTGGGCAAATATATCTGCTGAATTATTTAAGTTATTCATTTTGGTTGACATGCACCGAGAAAATTAGAATGACAGTCAGCTTTCATTTTGTTTTGATAGACGCGACGCGACCTCTAGCGATAGAATGGAACAATTTAATAATATATGCCAGAAGTCCTAATTTTAAACATTTTAAAACATCTCATCGCTGAGAATACTCAGAATATTTATATAAATATAATAACTATGTATTTATTTTTTTTAAAATGCAAATTACAAAATTGGAAATTAATTTTGCATTCCGTGCTATTGAGTGCGGATTTTTGACTAGCTTATACGTGTTCCGGTTAAAGGCATCATACTCTATCAATTTAGCTCCCGCTCCGCGGGAGCTTATTATAGACCTGACAACCCCCGCGGACGAGGGCCACCATATTCAGCCACCTAGGGTACACACTTGGTCGCTCTGTGGGCTGAGCACTGACCAGACGTCAGAATCACAAGCCTTAGTAGCCTCTAACGACAAGCTAGGCTCTGCTGTGGACCTATTCGCCACCCAAGCCCCGCACGGGACCCCCAAAAAATGAATTAATAATGTTGGAAATTTTGTTGCTGTTTGAGTCCATCTAAACAAATGTTAAAAAATGCAGACCTTCAAAAATGTCAAACATTTCAACAAACATAGTAGGTACTACATTATCACTGTCCAGCGTAAAAAATCGGATATTATTGACTGTATTTTTTAATTACTAGTTCAAAAAAAAATATCAAATCATAATAAGGTAAAAGGCCTGAAGATGACTTAATTAGCGATTTATTCAGGTTAAGAGTTTTTAATTATAGATAAGAATTATACAATTATCACCGAAGTTGATGTGTGACCCGGTGGTTTCTTTCCCCGAGAAAGTAAGGTCACCCGAGGGCTTGCCCCGAGGATGACCTTACTTTTGGAGGGGAAAGAAATGCCGGGTCACATATCATCTAGGGTGATAACTGTTATATTATATCGAATATTATTTGAACCAATTTAATATTAGATTTTAAACATATTTCCGACATTTTAACCCTTTTTCATGAGAAAAAAATACAGCCCATACAATGTTGAAGAAAAATCGAGGGTCACGTGCAAATTCTCACGAGAGGCTGACCTTACCATGCAACCCAACGATTACCGGTTGACCCAGCGAAATACCACATGTCACGTGACAACGTCCAAGCGAATCACAATAAAGATTTTTATATGAGTATATAATATTACCAAGGGGTATTACCTGCAACGTTTAAGACTGGCAAAAATAAAACCGCGGTCCTATCGACAAAATAAAACAATGTCGAGTGAGTATTATTTTTTCCGTTAAATCGATAATTAAATGGACTAATAACATATGATGCACATTTAATACAACTGCACTCTTAGTTATATTCTTACTAAATTCCAACAGACAGACAATATTATAGATGGTTGTTTAAAAAGTTCGGGTGGTCAATCTTGCATATTTTCTCTATTACATATGCATTTTTTCTATTATTTTCCTTGTTTTGAAATGTTTTGTATGCAATGATTATTTTGTTAAGAAAAGCGTTCCCCGCCGATTATTTTTCAAATGTATGTTTTCGTTAATAACAAAGATAATTGAAACATTTTTTCAACAGTTGACAACAGTAGAGGAAATAGGTAAAGGCAGTCATCGTTATCTATTAAAATACTTTGCACCAATGTATTTTCGTTTAGACTAATTGTGATTGAATGGACAAACTGATTCTAAAACTTTTTATATGAATTTTACAGATAAATTAAATTGCTCTCGTGGTTTTTCTGGTTACTAATTATTTTCATGTATTTACTATTCGTTATCCATTTCACCGTATAAGTGAAGATAAGTCGGCGGTACTACACTTACATGACTCGTGACAACATTGACCAGAGTGTTCCCAATGTAGGTGGGGGCATTCATTGACTGGCTTAATTTAGGGGGGGGGGTCTTGTCATGCTTCAATATTTACCTGATTTTTCAACCATTTTAAAAGGCCATCTGTCACCATTTGGCGTCCGTCGTCTCTCCTCTGTTAGCAATGTTTCATTAATCTTCTCAAAGTGGTAAGTGTGAATGCAGCATTAGTTACTTTTATTAGCAAAGATAAAAATGACAAACATTTCAAAGATCCGAAAATAGTGGTGTAAAAATTAGGAATTTCTGTTCTCCAGAGAACCCTTTACAGACAGTAGAATCGGTTTATTCATTTCTTCGGACGTGAAATTGCTATTGATATTACAATTGAAATAACGTTTAAATAACGTTTAAATAGTGCATATATACAATTTTCCATTCAATAACTAAAAATACGAGATTAGAAACTTATCAGATGATCTGAATATTTTGTAAAAACTGTCTGCGCCTATTTCAAAAACTGGGTTTGTCTACTGCTGTTTTCAATGATGAACCACCGTCTACCTTTTACTTCTATTATCTTTTTCTTTGTTGAAAATCATCATCCCCAACAATTTATTTCAAATTATGACAGTAAGAGTTATCTCCCGTTAATTTGTCGAAATTCATCGATTTGGGATGTCATTATGTAATATTAGATAACATTTTATCACTGACCAAACCCCGCTGTGGTAAAATTTCTTATCGCACTTTATCAGTTTTAATCGTGTAACTGGAAGGATTTTGAAGATACAATCAGATCTGTAATGTTTTAGGTTCAGGGTGTCGTTTCATGTTTTCACGCAATGTAATCTTATTAGTTCTATAAAAAGGAATAAAATTCATATGTAGCAGCACTTTGAATAAGGATCGCTTTAAGAAAACTCCTTTTCATAATAATACGGTGTGCATGTTAATATGTCCCTTACATCTTTGCATAAGCAGACTCTTAAAATGATTTCATTAGGTATCGCTAATATTGTAAAAATAAAATACACAAGATTCAATACCAATTCAAGAATTATCAACAAAAGGCCCATTTGTGCAATAGAACAATAAACACAAAGATAACATGAACAAAAAAAGCCGAGACAAAGATTCCTGTATTAGGACAGGCTCATAAAAATGTGGGTTAAACTAGTTTTTTGGACCCAACTTTCCCCTTTTAATAATCTTGCACAAATTAAGCACAAAAATAACACACTCTAAAAATCTAATCTATAAATGCCTTGGTGCATGTTCAGAGATATCTAACTTGAATTTTACAGAAGACATCATACGCTCATATCTGAGACAATGATTAAATATGATTTTCTCAGCTAATATAGACAAATATATAATTTTATCTCCCAGATTAGTGCAGAATTACAATACCAAAACGCGGATATAAACAGTTAATTTGGATATGCTGTATATCAATATTTCAAGGAGTAACCTCTCATCAGAAGTATTTAAATCAAAACATTGGATGGTCAAATTCCAAAACTGTTGAAAACGAAAAGTACTCAAAACCAAAACGTACGAACAAGGAAGCCAAATCCAGCACCAGATGTTGGTTTGTCGAAGGGTTTTGTTTTGTCTTCCTTTGCTTGATTTGACACACCAAATTTTTACGACTTGAATTTTCGTTGAACATCTAACATTGATTTCTGTTCGGTTGATTTTGTGAGTCTTTATGTTCTGTGTTTTTGTGTGCTGTTTTCGTTTATTTTCATGGTTTTGTCGTTGCCCTTTCGGACTTTTGACACTCGAATGTCTCTTTACTCCTTGGAGTTACTTCACAATGTCCATTGCCTTATGCAAGCAGAAGGCAGTTTGGACATTTACGAGGTCCATTGCCATATGCAAGCATAAGGCAGTCTGGACATTTACGGTTATGATTTTTAACAAAGAAAAGGACCTCATTTATTTTGCATTAACAGTAGCCAATAATACTAGTACCCGGTTGTACCATTTTGAAAATATTTGTCCAAACAGTCTGTAAATATACTGTTTACCCACTATAAAGAGTATAAAAAACCTAGTGTATCATATTGAGTGTTCAGTGCATTTCCTTACTTCATGAATACAATAAGGACCTCTATGGAAGTTGTCCGGTAATATTCATTAAACGATCATAAAATGAATTTTATAACCACTGGGCTAGGAAGGAATCTATTTGGTATTAAAAGTATGCCATGCTAACCAATTATATTTTTGAAATATCCAAAACTAAATTTAATTACTTTAAAATATCATTGTTTAAGACTTATCTCTACTCATCATTCGAATAGCTGTGTTAATTGATAATTATACTGATAATCTTTATGATCTATTAAACATTCCAAATATCGCAGCACGGACCCTCATTGTGATAAGAACTTAAATCTATATCGTTGTTTTTTTAGAGTGGATAAACGAAATGAGCACGAAAATGGATGTAATCAATTAATTCTAATTTCTTAGAAATCTAAAAACTATAAACTTTGCTTTTTTTTTTACAAATTTAAAAGTCGTTTGTGAAATGAAATGATTGCCACTTGTATAATTTCGCAATGGAATTTTGATTTTTTTTTTATCAGTTGCATTATTAAAGTTTAACCTGGATGGTTCATTCTTTTTAAATATATAGAAAATCATTTTTATTTTTAAAGATCTAACATCACTTTAATTTTTGAATTAACATCTTTTATTCTTGAAACATTCCATCTTTTAACGTATTTGTTGTAATCCTTTTTTTTTCAACATCATATAAAAATATACTAGTAAGTTATCAAAAAAGTCCTGTCTACAAATTTCTAACTGCTCAATCTAACTACAACTACCATTTTTTACTAAAATACCATTTATATACAGTATATATAATTTCCATATCAAGCTAGTTGTCCGATCGTATCTTATCTATGACAGATAAGATATCAAATAGGTGTGAATTGGCTGCCACAGTTGAAGACTTTACGAAAATTGCCCTTTTCTCGATTTTTGAACGAAAATGGAAGCAATTTATTCAAATCACAAAAATTTCATTTTTACATATTCTTAATCTGCAGAAGGTCTTTTATTGAAATATAACTATAAGGAAATTTACATATGTAGTTTTAAGCCTTTGTTCGACCTCAAACACCCGACTCCGTTCATTTTCGAATTTTCTTACAATGAATTGTATGGAGAAAAAGGTACCCTACTTTAAATGAAAATGGAAGCAATTTCTATACATCATGGAATGATAAAAATTATATCATCGGAAAGAAGGAAAATTTTACTATTCAAATATAACTATAAGATTATTCTACAACGAAAACTAATCCCACAATAGAATTTGTTTTAAAAAAGTCCTATATATTTCATATAAAATATTTTATCAGTGTCTAGCGGTTATCTCACGCATGCGCAATAGAAATTGTTACCGATTGTTGACCATGACAACGTTAAATATCATATATTTTTTTTTTTTTTTGGCCAGTATTTTACGTTGCCGGTAATACCATGTGAAGAACGTTTCATAAAATGAATTTATTTTAGCATACTAGTAGTACATGACTTAAAGAAATCATAGATATGGATATAAAATACAGGTATGAAACAATGAATAGTGTCATGAAAATCAAATACATGTATGCGCAATTACCCTTTTTTAATATATAATTTTTTTTCTGTCTTTGTCAAAAATATCCAAATTTAGCATTTCAAAGATTTCATTAAGGAAATGTTAATATTTTTTGTCTGTGATTTTATCTAATTTCATCCTGTAACATTTTTTTTCCAATACGTTGGTACATGAATTGCTATTTTTTATGTTGAGTATTATTTTATTAACTTTTATATTTTAAATATTGTGCTGTTTTTACATTCGATTAATGCGTCGAGACAATTTCAAAGGTGACATAAAAATGACAATAACTTCCTTCTAGCATAAAATTGTCTTTTATACATCGAAAATTGTACGGAGCTTTTATAGTCATTCTTCGTGTCTCAATCAGATTTCAAAATTTCTCTGAAATTAAACCTTTAAATGCTGAACTGAGAACTTTTTGCTCACTGATTTCTACTTTTTATAACATAAATTGTTTTGTACAGATTTAAGTTATACTGCATAAAATTTCTTTCACTTCCTGAAACAATTTCAGGTTGACAATTACCTATCATTTCTTAACAATATATAGATTCAAATGCTGCCGTTGAGAGGTTACTCCTTGAAATATGAATATACAACATAACAAATTACGTGTTTTGGTATTTGTATAAAATTTGATTTGCATAAATCCTCGATGAAAAATTGAGGAGTGACTCCCCTAAATGTTATTTTGTAATATGTAGAAGAAGCAAATTTGTATCAATGACTTTGTCAGGTCCAAAAAGGCCGAAACAAAGAACAAAAAGGCAACGAAATCATTGAAAAAATATAAAGAAGCGTACATATGTTCAAATTGTATAAATAGAAAATATTTCTATACTGAATAAATTCAATGATGCATAATCCAAAACTGAATTTGTTTTTACCAACAGATATCGGTAGAAACACGCGATAATTAAACAGTTGGCAGTCAAAATGTAAAATTCGTTTGCAGAGGTGCTTAATTTAACGCAATAAAACAACTTTATTTTCGCCTTTTTACCCACTATTTTAAATAGCGTGCAACAATAATAACATTAAAATTTAAATGATTATGTTACTTGTGTAGATACATTTTGCAACTACTAGTATTTAAAACTGAGAGAGATGATGCACAAATATTGAAATAAAGAAACTAATTGATAATGAACTAAATTATAAATTATTTGATTATTGTATATGTACGATTTTCGAAATCCTCTAGATTTCACCATTTAAACACTTTGTAAGAAAGTATGTTTTAAAACCATGTGCTTAAAGAACTCCTTAAACTTGAACTAAAAGACAAGCAGTAGTATAGTGGTCAACGCGTCGTGTTATATACTAGGCAAAAAAAGAAACGTTACACTTATTATTTATTTGATAAAATTTCTATAAAAAAAGAAAAGTTGTAACTTTCATTGAATAAGCGTATCTTTGGTCATACTGAAGAGACTAAAATCCGTGTAACACTTAACAATTTAAAATTCTAAATTTTTTAAGCATTTTTAATGTTTGAATTTTTAAATAAAAAGTTAAAATTTCAAATTTCTAAAATGTTAATATTTTGAAAACTTATCCAAAAAATCAAATTTTCAAAAATTCAAAACAAGTTACAACGTTTATCTATTTACCAAATTTTCCAAAAATAATGAATTCGATTCATTCTTTTAAAAATATTTCCAATTTTGAACGTTGGGAATTCGAATATTTGACTAAAAATAAATAAGTGAAACATGGGAATTTTGAACGTTGAAAATTCGAATATTTGACTGAAAATAAAACGGGCTATTTTAACAGGCCAACCACTGAAACTGCAAAAGTACATGTACATGCAGTTCCAAATAGCGAACAACTGATAATTACGGGTATATTTAAGTGGAAAATAAGCATCCTTCTAGGTCAGGCGTCATGGGTCCCACGGACCGCAAGTGGACCCAGGGACCCTGACTCGTGAGGATGAAAATTACAAGATTAACCCAAACTTATGTCAGATTTTCTATACGTACAGCCATTAAAAGAGGCAGATTTTGCAATTATTATAACCATTTTCGGATATGTAGGCCTCCGGAAAATTGCATGATTTTTGGTAACATTTCATTATCAGAAAAAAACCCTTTAAAAACAATAAAAAGCACAATAAGAAAGAGCAAACTGAAAGCAGACATATCCATTGGTCTATAAGAAATGAATATCACCCATCAAGATTCCATCAGCACTTTTCTTTCAAAGAAACCAGACAACTCCCGATTACCGACTCGGAGTAAAACACCGAAAAAATATTTTAGCGTAGTTTGACGTTACCAAAACTCGGGGGGGGGGGGGGTTCACTGCACCTATTTAGTGTTAGGGGTGAGCAGCTGTGTTAAAGGACTGAATTTATAATGTTATTTACGACCTGTCTAATGCTAATTGGCATTTGATCTATAATATGAACAAAATCCATTTTGTGGTTACTTTATCATCTATCACCTGTATATTGGAATCAGCCCCCCCCCCCCCCAGTACCAAAAACTGACACCAACAAGTAAGGTAACAAGTAAATGTACGCGATGTCATTGTATAAGTGTACCCAGGGACTGTTTATATGCATGTATATAGATATAAGAATTGACAATGATAAAAATTTTATCTATTTAAAAATAAGATAAATTTTTCCTTTGCTTATATTGTGAGCGATCATCTTAATATGCACATGGAATATCAAAAAAGTGATATAGTCATCAACTGCATGTTCATGACTGCATTTTCCCCTAGAAATGATTAAACTTTGTCAAATACTGATCCGATCTTAAACATACCTTTTGTTACGTTGAAAGACGTCTTTAATGCACAAAATACCTCTACACAAGTATACCCATGCTCCTTAACCATTAACCTAATTGCATCTTCGTGGTTTTCTAGGGCAGACATTTTGTGTGTCTAAGCTTCATACAGATCAAGATTATGGATTTCATTCCTAATTTTGGAAAAAATCAACGTTTCAAACTTTCAAAATCCGAAATATTCAAACATTCATTATTTTTGAAAATTTGTTAAAAAGATTAACGTTGTAACTAGTTTTAAATTTTTGAAAATTTTATTTTTTTGATAAGTTTTCAAAATATTAACATTTTAGAAATTTGAAATTTTAACTTTTTATTTGAAAATTCAAACATTAAAATGTTTTAAAAATTTAGAATTTTAAATTGTTAAGTGTTACACGGACCCTAAAATCCGTGTAAATCCTAGATATTGTAGAAAATCAAGTTTGCAAAGCATTATCGTTCCTGACTAATCATTCATATTGAATATCTGACAGCATTTTGATGAATATAAAGTTAAATTCAGAATTTAGGGACATTTAACCATCTGTAAAACGACAGGGATTGGATATTTTGCAACGGTTTCCGGTGGGATTCGGTTATTTCTAAAAACCAAATTCAGTAAAATCAAAAATGACAAAATGTTGAAAGTCACAAAATTTCTGTTAAATTTAGATTTTTCGGTTAAAAAAGAAAGAAACGTAATTCAGAGGACGTCTTTTTTTAAAACAATGACGTCAGCTTGGCGTGACCGCGTACGTTCCGTGTTTATAAAAATTAGATTAGAATTTTATCCATTTACACGAGTTAAAGGTTTTTCGTCGTTAACGAAGCAATTACGAAGAAAAATAAAGCAGCAACGCCTGATCTATAAACTCAGGTTGGTTACGGTATTCTGCTACTTCCGGTTTCATCGATTGTTGTTCTGCTACCTCTGACACGAGTCTCTGGTCTATGGATAGTTATTCTAAAGTCTTTTAAATGATTAATCACCTGTATTTTTGTCATTCCTGTACCCAACACGAAAGAGGAGAATTGCTTCAACTTTTGACGTTAACGTAACGTGTCTGACTTACAATTTCTCAACATTTAAGCGCGACCTTTTGTTAACCGTGATATTTGTTACATTTAACGACCATAATCACTAGCTTAATTTAATTTTCGACACGTAAAATTTTAAAAGTTCCAATTTTTGTTAAAATTGAAAAATGACGTAACGTCATTTTCAAATCCGCCTTCAATACGCAAATTTGGCAGAAAACCCCGTTTATTGTCTTATCTTTATATTAAAAATTCAAAACAAAATATTTTTCGAAAAAATCTTAAAAGAAAACCAATGTAACGTTTCTTCTTTTGCCTAGTATATTTTCAAGAGTAATCTAAATTAGGAAATAGGCTAAATATATTTTAATATTTCCAGGTCAAAGCTTTTAAGTCAATGATGTGTCAACCTCAAAGTTTATTATTGTCCTACGTTGATCTACGTTTAGGGGACGACCATTTGATTTTGAGGGGGGGCTGGCAGTTTTTGTAAAGAAATATTCTGGCCTGGAAAAAGTTGGAAATAAATAATCTGGCCTCTGTTTGCAAGAAAAGAAATAATCTGACCTCTGTTTGCAAGAAAATAAATAATCTGTCCCAAGATCCTAGCTCAATTAAGCTATTTTATGCAGAAAATTAATATTCTTGCTGCGTAGCGGCGAAAAAAAATATTCTGGCCTGCAAAATTTTGAAAATGAATAATCTGTCTTGACTGAAACTGCCAGCCCCCCTCAGAATCAACTGGTCTTCCCCTTACAGATACAGATGGGTATTTATAGTCGCGACTAGGGGAAAGCCCCTCTGCGTCGACTATTAGACTCGCTATGTGCCATGGGTCGACCAGCCCATGACACACCACCGCCAGTGTTAGCTGCTCCAGAGTATCCTTTGTTATCGCTGGAGCAGGGCCCGTCTTCCACCACGGGGAGGTACTGGTCGGAATTCTGGAAGACTAACTTCCCCTTACCTCTCATCAGCAGCATTTGAATCAAAAACTTGGAAGGACAAAAAGTACTAAAAACCAAAACAAATTAGAACAGGAAAGCCAAATCCAATACCGAGGATATGCAGCATGAGGGAAAAAAAAGATATTGCACTGTGGCTCGTAAATGAGAAAATAAAAGATTTGTTTAGAAGGTAAAACCACATACAGGAGGTAAAATCTAAATAAATAAATCACAATAAAAAGTTTATTTTATAATTTGATAGAATAATAAAAGGTGCCCATATTTTCGGACTTCAAATCCTCCTAAGGGGCTATAAAAAGATGTTGACACATCAACTGACGAGAACCAAATGACCAATATAGACCCTAGGTACATCACCTGTGAAAAAAGATTAAAAGTTCGTTTGCAATGACCAACAATAACGACATACGTATCAGTGTAAAATACGTCAAGTTGACTCCACACACGTAACGTCTTGAATGCGTTCAATGAATATTGACGTTCTGCATGACTAGTCGGTGCCTGAATCTCCTGATCAGCCTATATGTATGTGTCTTCAGAAATGTCATCTGTACTTTAGATACAATTTACAAGTGAATTGCCAACTATTTCGTATACAAATTAAACACTATTTCTAGAGCACCGACTGTGTCTGACTGTCGTCTTTTTTGTAACAGAAAAGAATATTAGTAAATTTAGTGTTTGAACAGTTAAAGTTAAAAAATCGTAAAATTATTGTTTCTGAAGCGCAATAAGATTGCTAAAAAAGTGCATCTTTTGAATAAACAGCGCGATCATCAAGTGAATCGCCACGCACGACGTCTTCAATTTGCATTTCAAGACTGGCGCATAAAAAAAATATTGGACACCTTATTTATGTAACTTTTCCCAAAAAAAATCGCACTACACATATTAAATTACAGGACTAGGAAGCATATTCATAGCACATCTGAAATATTTTTTACATGCTATCGGCGGCTTCACAGATTTTAAAAATCAGTTTTTTTTTTACAAAATATATCTAAATATGCATGTGTAACTTGTAACATTGTGAAAAATGAAGATATAGTTTTTAATAAATAAGTTCTTGAAAATTCATCTGATTCTCTTCAAATTTTGAATGCAGTATTTCGAAGGTTTTCACTATTACTATGGAATTCAAAGTGAAAATAATGAAAAATGACAAACGGCCAAGGTTACAGAAGTTGCTCCCATCGTGCGTAACATGTTATAATTTTATGCCATCATAGACGTAAAAGGCAAAATGTAATTATAGTTATTTCCGTGCTAAAAATAAACAAGATATTCGAAATATGCATTTCAAGAGAAGTTCAAATATCTCAGTAAAATGATAGGATATATTGTCTTGAGCGAAAATCGAAGAATGCGATGTCCAATTACTTTGTTACGATCATTTAAAATGACGTTTTTAACATATTTTTGGGGGGATTTTAAGCATCAGCTGGTAAGGCAATTATCTTTTATCATATTTAGGCCGACATTTCGGATGCCGTCAACTTTGTGCGCGCCGTCAGTAAACATTGAAGCCAAATGGTTGAAATGTACCTAGAAAAATGATAATTCTCTATCAAAGAAATTGCCATCCGATGTGCTGAGTGTTTTAAAATCTAGATAGGGGAAACCTATCGTCAACTAGGAGACAGGTTTTCCGAACCCAGACGGAGCGTTCTTAAATGCAAAGATTGACCAGTCGGTCAGCACTTCTGTTTACCATTTCACAGCGACCACGATATACAGGTAACTGTTCTCCTTGAAACTTGCTCTGGCGAAAAAACAAAGACCAATAGGGGTTCATGGGCAAATATTTTAACCTTATTTTGATGGTAAAAACCTGAAAGGATTCCTAAAAATGACTGAAATCCCCAAAACATGAACAGCAAGCATCCTTTAACCAAATTTTATGTCGCTCCGAACATCCCTTTATGAATAGTGTTCTTAATACAAAATATGTGCCATAAAATCCAAATATATGATATTTTATTGTTTTAACGTTTTATCTTATCAATGTTAATACTTTTTGTCTGTGGTTTTATTTAGTTAATCCTGTTACAGGTTTTTTCTTAATTGATGCGTTTACTTGTATTTTGATGTTTTATATTATTTTAATTACTTCTATATATATATGTTTAATACTGTGTTACATTCGTTTAATTATGGCTAGACAATACCAAAAGTAACATAAAAACATTTCACAACGCCTTCTTGTGGATAATTCTGCTAAATGAAATTGTCATTTATGGATTGTAAATTGCATGGAGATTACATGTTGTATTCTTGTGTTCTAGAAAAGAAGCAATTATGAGTGGTATCAAAGCTTTGTCTGTAAATATATTTAAACGTAAAATCTGACCGTGTGATCACACCTGGTAAGCCACACCTGGAGGAGTTCACGAGAGATGAGCAAAACTTACCAAGATTCACGTAGATTTGGTTTTGGTAAGGCATCTTTTGCCCATTGAAAAAAAAAAAAGAAACAAATAAACAAGTTGGGATTCTGTTTTTTATCGGTTTTCTATTTTTGTGATTGAAATTATCGAATCGAGAAAAAATATATTTACCAAAACCATTTTTACGTGAACTCACCTTACTAAGGGTGATGATGCGCAATCCTAACGACTTGTTTCGTTTTAGTAGATTCATATCGTTTAATAAAAGCGCCATAACGTACAATATTGAACTATTGAGTATATAATGATAAAAATATCCAAAGTTGCATGGAAAGTACTAATAAGTGTTTAACGGAAAACTCGAGAAATTATAATTTTCATCATTTTCTTGACGTAACATGAGTAAAATATATCAATGAAATTAAAAGAATTATTATTACCTATGAAGCCAGAGGGTAAATAGTTGTAGGGATGGTTATAGTAACTGGTCAATAACTCAACGCTACATGTAGCAAACAGAAAAGAATGAAAATATTGTATCAGTATTCATTAAAGAAAAACATTACTGAGGTATGATAATATGAAACGATTTACCAGTCAAAAGTTCAACGCTTGAAAACAGAAAAAAAAGTCATAAAGGTATTAACAAAATTACCAAACTTGCAGAATCAATACCAATATCCAAGAGAAAACACAAAATAAGGAAGACATACTGGGAAAATTGAAAAACACCATGGGCCTGACTTAGTACAGACATTTCAAAAGAAATGATGGGTTAAACCAGGTTTTATGGCGATCCAAATCCCTGTTTTTAATTGTGCTCTTAGGATTGAGTAGTAACAATAAACCCAACACGGTTGTGAATACATAAAAGGGATGTTGAGTTGATCATCTCCGTACAACAACCAGCCAAACACTAATCAATCACTAACCATTGCGTTTTCAGTCCATTATTTTGATTTTTCCATTAGTGACTCTTTTACGAACGAAGAATTTCTAAGAGCTCGCATTGAGGCGTATTTTATTATACTCGTCACTAATAGTCGGTCACGGACACAGCGGTGTCGGATATTAATATCTGATGAATTTGTACAGCCCTGACAAAAGTTGTAATATAAAAATTACGACAAAGTTCCAGACAATAAATTTTGGCACGCCCGATGCGCGTTTCGTCTATATTCAAGACTCATCAGAGCCGCTTTAACCAAAATATTGAAATTGCCAAACACTATTTGATAGTTAATGTAGAGCATAGAACAATAAAACCCAAAATATCAAAATGGGACACCAAATTATTACTAACATCATCAACCTGGTGAAGGAAGATAAGCATGGTAGGCAGCTGAAGTCGATATGTTACTTTCCAGGTAAAATTCGAAAATTTGAAAATATTTTTTAAAAATGATGTTACTTGTATAAGAGATTTCAATTATCTAACGAATAATCAATAAGATTTTTAATGCTTTCACGTTCAAACTAAATGAGAATCCAGTCTCGAAACAGAAAATACCATGTATATAACGTGCCCCTTGAAAACTATCAAGTCTCTACCAGAAGGTTATGCGATGTAACAACCAAGGACATTTGAAAGATAAAAGTAGTGTCAGTCCTACGAGAAATGAATATCATATATGTAATGGAAAAAAGAATTTTTATAATATTTTTATTAGGTAATTGTCCTGTCCTTGTAAACAAGAGGCTCCCAGGAGCCTGAATCGCTCACCTGGTCTTGATGTTGACCCTATACTTTTGTAGAGCTAAATGAGCTGAACATTTAAGCAAGCAACAGCTTTTCTCTACCTGCAATAGTTTTCATTCTATAGGCCAAAAACACCATTTTTCACCTATAAGGGGCCATAACCCCTGTAAGGAGTCATCTGACAACTTCGACCCTATGAAGACTTTTGTAGAGCTAAATGAGCTGAACATTTAAGCAACCAACAGCTAATCTCTATCTGCAATAGTTTTCATTCTGTAGGCCAAAAACATGAAAAATGGCTATTTTTCAGGGGCCGTAACCCCTATAAAAGGTCATCTGACAACTTCAACCCTATGGAGAATTTTGTAAAGCTAAATGAGCTGAACATTTAAGCAAGCAACAGCTAATCTCTATCTGCAATAGTTTTCATTCTGTAGGCCAAAAACATGAAAAATCGCTATTTTTCAGGGGCCGTAACCCCTATAAGGGGTCATCTGCCAACTTCGACCCTATGGAGAATTTTGTAAAGCTAAATGAGCTGAACATTTAAGCAAGCAACAGCTAATGTCTATCTGCAATAGTTTTCATTCTGTAGGACAAAAACATGAAAAATTGCTATTTTTCAGGGGCCGTAACCCCTATAAGGGGTCATCTGACAACTTCGACCCTATGGAGAATTTTGTAGAGCTCAATGAGCTGAACATTTAAGCAAGCAACAGCTAATCTCTATGTGCAATAGTTTTCATTCTGTAGGCCAAAAACATGAAAAAATGCCATTTTTCAGGGGCCGTAACCCCTATAAGGGGTTATCTGACAACTTCGATCCTATGGAGACTTTCGTAGAGCTAAATGAGCTGAACATTTAAGCAACCAACAGCTAATCTCTATCTGCAATAGTTTTCATTCTGTAGGCCAAAAACATGAAAAATGGCTATTTTTCACCTTTAAGGGGCCGTAACCCCTATAAGGGGTCATCTGACAACTTCGACCCTATGGAGACTTTTGTAGAGTTAAATGAGCTGAACATTTAAGCAAGCAACAGCTAATCTCTATCTGCAATAGTTTTCATTCTGTAGGCCAAAAACATGAAAAAATGCTATTTTTCACCTTTAAGGGGCCGTAACCCCTATAAGGGGTCATCTGACAACTTTGACCAAATGGAGACTTTTGTAGAGCTTTTGATGCTGAATCAGCAGCGTGGCCTCAGATTTCCTCTATCTCTTATACTTTTTGATTTATAAGCCAAAAACAGTAGTCTGACCCCCCTAGTCTATTTTTAGTAACGGCGGCCATGTTTTTTAACGGATTAAAAATCAAAACACAAGTTTGGTGCAGGACACCCTAAGGATGATTCATACCAAGTTTTATTAAATTCTGTTTGGTAGTTTCAGAGGAGAAGATTTTTGAAAAATTGTTAACAGACGACGACGACGACGACAGACGACGACGACAGACGACGACAGACGACGACGACGGACGCCAAGTGATGGTAATAGCTCACCTGGACCTTCGGTCCAGGTGAGCTAAAAAACGACATGCCTGCTGACAACATTGGGATTTAAAAGATTTTAATCTTTATACTTATACTTAAAAAAAGATCGAAATGCTATTTTGATTTTTGATAAAATTTTTATTAGTTCCATATTTTAAATGATCTTAAATGTCATATTGTATTTACATTCGTTAAATATCAAGAATAAGTCTAGACAATACCAAAGGTAACATTAAAACGCTTCTACTAAATAAAATTGCCATTTTATGGATTGTAAATGGTATTTAGTATAAATGTTATATTTTGTTTCCTATAAAAGTAGCAATTAAAGTGGTTTCAATGACTGGGAAAAGTAAAAAAAAGGCCACGACAATATCAGTAGAAATCATTGAAAAGCTTTGTCCGTAAATGATTTCAAACTGTATAAACATTTTCAGATGTGGCATTTTAAAATTTTCATCTTCGGCCAATATTAAAACTTTTTTTTACTGAACTCCTATTTCATTTTGGTCCATAACAATTTGTTTTCAATAAGACATTAAAGAATTAATGGACTGGTATATGTAACTGCTATTTTGATAATTTTGATAATTGGGTACCAATGTTATTTATGTACTATAGAAGAAGCAAAGCGATATAAGAGTAAAAAATTTTGAACAAATTTGTCCATAAATGTTTTCAAAATGTAACGTACTTCTTTCTATGCGGAATAATTCCAGCGATGCGATATCCAAAAGACTGGTTTTTCTGTGTTTTCAAAAACTGATACTGGCTAAAACGCGTTTAAAAAAACAACTGACCTTCAAAATTTAAAATCAGTTTGCAGAGGTGAATAAAAATAACCTTTATATGGAATGGTGTTAAACTACAATAACATTTGAATACAAAATGTCCATTTAGATAAATTTTGCAATGTTTTTAAACTGAGAGTGGTGGTTCACAAACATGAATCAGAAAGAAGTTGGCTTTTCTACTTAGTTGAAACTGCAGGATATAAATACAGGATTGAAATGCAAGCTACATGTTTTTGTGAACTCTTGTCTAGCGTGCGAGTATAGCGGTCCCATTAAGCCTAGCTCTATCAACTCTACTAGAAAGCCTTTAACGTGCATGGGGAATCCCCCAGGCCATGAACGGGGAAACTGTTTTTTGCCCCTCCAAAAAGACTAGCGCGACCGGCTTTAAAGAGTTTATATATGTTACAGTAAATTTGTGTAATTAGGAATTTCACGTAATTACTGAAAATTTAGGAATTTCATGTAATTCCTAAAGTGCTTAGTAGTTACATGAAATTACTAAAATTCATCAGTAATTTCATGAAATTACTGATTTTTTTTACAGATTTTACACACATTTACTAAACATCAAAATCTTTGTTTAAGATTAATAAAATGCAATGTTGAACCACCTTCTCATGGACATTTAAGCATTATTAACTGTATGCTATTGTATGGCAATGATAATTTTGTCTTATAGGCATTTTTATTGAAATTGAGTGAGATTAAACTCACCTACTAGTATAGTTCATGTAAATGTTTTATGTATGAAATCTAAAATGGCTCAGGATATGAAAGAAGTAAAATATATTGAGGAGTTATACAAGTTATATAATGAGAAAAAAGAAAAAGTTTTGCTGCCAAAAGTGAAAATTGAAGAAATAATGGAAAGTCTACAAAACATGGAAAATGATGAGAGCTATAAAAAGACAAGGGATGACTACTATAATGTTAGAAGGTAATTCTTTTGTTTAGGCACAGGCTGGTAATTTGTATGTCTCCCAATCAAAGTTCGGTAACAAACTCGTATGTATTTGGAAACTCCAGTCTATTTTTTTCCAAGAGGTTCTAAAATGCATTTAAAGGCATTTCCAGGAATTTGCCCCCCCCCTTTGACATCTGTAAAACTGTGAATACAGAGACACAGCAATACAAACTTGCAACGAAACATGGCTACTTGAACGGGACATACTCAAGAAACCAATTTTTGCTGTGTTCTCAACAAACTCTGTCCCTAGATTCTATGAGCGGAGAAGAAAGCGAAATTAGTGTACGTCAAGCTGCAAGGGAACAATTAATAGGTGATGGTCAGGGATTTATGAAATGTTCATGCAAATCTGGCTGCACCAAAAAAACATGCAAGTGTTTAAAAGCTGGTGTATTGTGCAACTCATGGTGTCACAATGGTAGTTCTTGCAAGAACAAATAAAGATGTGATAATTTGAATAACTGCTGACTTGCAAGTATTTATTTGTAAATTTGTTTGTCTGGTTTTTACTCTTTGATTTAAAAGTATAAAATCAATTTCTTTCATTTTTGTTCAATTATTTTATTGCCTTGTGTAGAGTCAGTAAAAGTGTGTAAAATCCATGATTTTTTTCAGTAATTACGTGTTATAACTGATATTTTCAGGAATTTCATGTAATTACTAAATGGCCTGGTAATTTCATGAAATTCCTAAAATTTTCAGTAATTACGTGAAATTCCTAATTACACATATTTACTGTAACATATATATATATATATATATATATATATATTATTTTGAAACTACCCCTTTACAACGGGAGCAAACACCGACGGGGCATCGGCGCTTGCGTCTACAGGTAAAACAACTATACACAAGTAATAATTATTGTAAAATATTCTTTACAATATAAAATATATAAAAGTTCGTCATAAAAGATATAGTACCCTTGGTAAACAATACAATAAAACAAACACATTGACTAAAAACACAGTTATAATAGTCAAGTCATTCAGGATAAGATAAAATAACAAATCATTTTACAGCCATGATCGGGTTTACATACACTCCTTTTTTAAAAACCAAAAAATGATAAAAGCTTAACTAGTTATTCTGGTATTAAACTCTTTCTCAATAACATTACATCAGATAAAAACTTTTTGGACAGGTTGTCAACCAGGTTGCCCAACACTTGGTCAAAATTGTGGGAGAGTTCACCGATCATGAACTGTACTTTTAAAACATCTGGCAACTCTGGAAAGTTAACACCAATAGTTTGGGCGAAATTCGAGAACAGATTTTGCATTTCTGAGTAGAAAGTATAGCGCAAGTCATCGTAAGCCGTGCATTTGACTAAGACGTGCATAATGTTTTCTGTTTCATGGTAACTGCAAAATTCACACATACTATGTTCTTTTAGATTCATTCTTGCTAAGGTGGAATTTATTTGTAAACAATTGAGTCTTGCTAAAAATTTTAGTCTTGCCGACCGAAAGTCAGTTCTTGAATTAAGATAAGGCTGTTGTACGAGTTGTAAATGTCTTGTAAAGATCAAGACTTTCTTTATTTGCAACTTCGCGCCAGAGATTTTTATTGCTTTTCTGACCATGGAGTCGTTTAAAAGTATCGACATTAACTTGTCCGTCAATATAATGGTCAAGACCAGCATTTTGAAAGATACAATTTAAATGTTCTAAGTAGCAACATTGATATCCATTCATTGAAATTTGTCGGAGCTCGTTATAGACTACTTTACAGAGTCTGTCCGATTGTAGTTCATTTAATCGCACGAAGTATTGCACTCTTAGCCTTTCCATAAAATCATTTACCGGTTCCCACCCAAATTCTAACAGCATAGCGCTCTTTGGTACGTTCGTTTTCGTATTAAGTATGACCTTCCCGATTTGATCATTCGATACTGTAACAATTTTTTTGAAAATAGTGGCGTAAATCTTTTTTGGAGCGTCAAAAATTCTCTTGATGTTTTGGACAAACTTCGAGCAATTGAAAATACTTTCCAGACAGTTGACAGCTACGATTTTTCTACTTTGTATACAAATCTTCCTCATAATCTAATTAAGAAGAAATTTGAATATTTAGTTAAATGGTGCTTTGATAAATCTAAAAGTGATTACATCTGTTCTAAAGTTTCAAGAGTATTGGGTAAATCGTTTTTCCACAACGAGACCCATAAAGGCTATGTTTATTGGACTGACGTAGAAATGATTACTGCACTTAACTTTCTTTTAGATAATATTTACATACGTTTTGGAAAACAAATATATCGCCAAGTTATTGGTATTCCAATGGGAACCAATTGCGCGCACTTATAGCAGATCTTTTTTTATATTGTTATGAATCACAATTTATGGCCAAACTACAAAAAGACACAAACAAACACCACCTTATTGACATTTTTAACATTACTTACAGATACTTAGACGACATCTTTGCTTTTAACAACCCTAATTTTCTCTAACTTTATACTAGTAAATGATATCTATCCTAAAGAATTAACCCTTAATAAATCTAACTCGACCGGCGATAGATGTCCATTTTTGGATTTAGATTTAAGCATCGTCATGCAATGGAAAATTGCACAGTAAAGAGTAAAGTCTATGATAAACGTAATGACTTTTCTTTCCCAATTGTAAACTTTCATTTTCTTGTTGGTGATGTACCTCTAGCTCCATCTTACGGAGTGTACATTTCATAGTTAGTCAAATATGCTCGAATTTGCTGTGGCGTTTCTGGTTTTAAGGACAAAAACCGTTTCATTACAGAAAAAGTGCTAAAACAAGGTTATCTATACCACAAATTAGTCAAATCTTTACTAAATTCGTTCATAAATATGGGTATCTTATTGAAAAATCTAACTGTACACGTCGTTTTTTGATTGTGAAAGGAATATCACATCCCGAATTCTATGGAAATGTAGCTTATAAGGCACGTAAATTCAAAAACAATCCTCTTGACATGGTAATTTGGCTTTAAAACTTATTAAAGAAAGGAAACAAGTTGGAAGTTATAGAAAAATCTTTAAATTTGGTGTTCTTTGGTAGAAATATTGATAATTTGATAGTAACTCTAAAACGTTAATCTTTTAATTTTTGACTATTGTATTGTTTCGAAGCATTACAGCGATCAAATATGTCGGTTTTGTGTGATGATATAATACTTTATCATTAGTTGTATGAAGTGGTTTGTTGGATTTAGAATCGGTTGCAGTTCCGTCCGTAGCGGTTCGTACACTAATCACTGCCCCAGGATTTTCGTGTTACTTTTCAATGGATTCTTTCTGACCCTTGACTCTCTCTAAATTAAAAAAACCTTTAAAAGTACTCGCATATACCAGAATGCATAACGCAATCACGTTGTTCATAGAATAGCCTGAATACTTCTACTATCCTTCACTTTAATATAGTGATTAATTATTTGATCCGGTTTTACAACAAATCGATTCATTTTTTTTTTAGAAAAAAAATTATGACCGAAAATTTTATATTTTCATGACCAATTGTTCAAAATTCTTATAATATATTCAATTTCAAATTTTCATCAAGAATCTTGTTACAAAAAAAAATCTTGATGAAATTCATACAAGTGTGTGACAGTGGGATAATTCGGACCCATTTTTATCGGGAAGGATAAGCCTACTGCGGATGAGTTTGGTACAGTGTAATAAATACAGGTTTCACAACTACAAGTGATGAGATACGGATTTTTATCACATCGAGTTAGATATTTGTCAGATTAGGAAACGAGCATTTGCAAGTTTCCTTTGACAAATATCTAACGAGTTTGATAAAAATCCGTATCTCATCACTTGTAGTTGTGAAACCTTTTTCTCTAACTGTCTAGGCCCAAAAATTACTTATTTATTTATAACTCGTAGGAAAATAATGCTATATGAACATGTGGAAAGAGTAGTCAAATAAAAAAAAGTATCACCTTTTTATTATAAATTTTAATTATGATTAGACTTAATTACATAAAATACGTTTTTGTGCATTGAATATATTTTTGAATGTCTTTTTGTTCAAGCAAGATCAACAGGTGTTCAAACAAAAGTAAGCAGCTTTCCACACTGCGGTGTCTCGCACGGACAGCCAATCAAATTTCTTGACATTGAATATCACATCGTGCAATCTATCACCAGAGGGAGCGTCTATCAACACTAACGCAAAATAGTCTCATCTCGCGAGAACTAGATAATATTGCACAGCAGTTAGAGAAAATATTTTATAATCCTCTACGATATCAATGTCTATGGCACTTTGGTTATGGCGAGTGTTGTCCAGAAAGTTCTTCTAAGTCTCTTTCTTCTTGCTGTCTATAAGATAATATAGGCACCGACCATTTGATTTTCGGGGGGGGGCTGGGATTTAAAAAAAAAAAATTCTGGCTCTGATTTTTGGCCAAAAAAATAGTCTGGCCAGCTTATAGGGTGAAAAAAGTAATCTGGCCCTCATTTTGTGCATTAGACAAAAAGAGATTTTCCGAACAAAATATTCTAGCATTGAGTGTATGGGAAAAAAATAAGCTGGCCCGCGCAGCAGTCGAAAAAAAAATCCCGGCTCGGCTGAAAATGCCAGCCCCCCAGAAAATCTTACCGCATATTATTTATTTTGTTTATCTGAAGATTGTCACTATGTGGAAGATCGGCAAAAAAGTAAGTTATTTCTTATATACCTGTTATAATCAAAAAGCAAAGAGGCACAAGTGTGCATTCGAATGTCAAAATTCCGCCAGGGCAACGACAAAACCGGTAAACACGAACAAGTCCAGCACGGGGAAATACCAAAAACAAAATCAAACGAACAGATATCAACAACGCTCATGTCGTAAAAAGAGTGAAATCAGGTGCCCCGGGAGAGAAACATGCCAAAGGAAACCTAAAAAATTATCATTACGCCTTCTTGTAGATAATTCTGCATAAAATTGTCATTTATGGATTGTAATTTGTATGGAGATTACATTTTGTATTTCTGTGTTCTAAAAAGAAGCAATTATGAGTGGTATCAAAGCTTTGTCTGTGAAATATTTAAAAACGTGATATCTATCTGTATTGAATAAACCTAATGATTCGCAATCCTAAAGACTGGTTTCGTTTCAACAGATTCATGTCCAAAACATGGTGTTTTTTTTCCCAAATGGATACCAGTAGAAACGTACTGAAACAGCTCACAATGAAAATGTTAAAATCAGTTTGTAGGGATGCCTTCCTTTCAAGCAATAAAAACATCCATCATCCTTCACACCCATTATACCATGATCGTTGGCTGTATGATCACCTCACTAACCCTTATAATGTCGCAAAATCGGGTTGCATTTTGTGTTACTACCGGGCCCTAAAAGGAAAAGTGAGATCTGGAAGAAGCAAAGAAGCACCAATAGGGCATTCGAGTGTCAAAAGTGCCAAAGGGCAACGACAAAAGCAGTAAATATGAACAAGAACACGAAGAAAAACAAAACAAAAGCATGAAATTTTGGTTTTAGAAAGGGTGCCTCTGATACTTTGTTAAAGTTTCACTTGGGCAACAATACGCCAACGTAATAGCTAATAACGCCGGGATTCTTGTTCCGCGCACAAGTTTAATCCCCAAGCCTTATTTGACACGTTACATTTCAATTGATATTTGTCACCCCTTATTATATTAGTTATGTTTTTTAATAAATAGATAATTTAGATAAAAGTGACAAATTGATAATTAAAATAATGAAATCGATTGAAATTATTGATCGATAAATTCACTCCAAGGAACACGCGAATCGAGCCTAACACTTTATATAGGCGATTTTTACTAGTAAGGGTTTTTTATAATCCTAATTTTTATGTCGTATATATGGAAAGCCGTAGTGGATCTCCGCATTAACAATTTATTTACAACTGGTGTCAATTGGGAAATGTTTAAGTAATTCAATAATTTGACGAACGTACAATTCATATTTCGAACGAGCGCAGATTTTTAAGAAAAGTTATTTCATTCGAATTGCTTTGATAAGTACAAAGTTAATGCAGTTGATTATATGAGAAATCTTTTGCGGAGTTTAGTAAAAATTACCTGGACCGATTCGCGTGTTCCTAGGAGTGAAATTATGTATTGCGTACTTTTTTTCGCGGGGAAACTTCACGAGGATTAAATAAAATCGCATGCAAGTAAAATAAATCCTGTAATTCACTCACTGAATATCTAGAAATTTCTTTAACTCGGAAATCAAGATATTTCATCTATATCTATATAATAAGTTCATTTATATTTTGTTTCCTTTTCAAAACCAGTCTTATTTTTTCATTTATTTCTCGGCTGATATCTTTTCTTTTTTTTTAAGAATATATCAATTTTGTGTGCATTTTGTACAATGTGTTACTACGTGTATTAAAAAATGATTCTTTTAGTAAAACTGTCCGACATTTGTTTCTTAGTACACAGGCACTTGGAGCATGGATTTCATATATGACCCCCCCCCCTTTTCTCTAATACCCCTAACAAAATAAAATTCCGATTAAAATGTCGTTTCTTAACATATTATGTCAAAGTATTGCTGTTTTATACCATCCAAAATTTTTACCCACTGGTATACATAAAGCTGAAACCCCTACAAGGGTAATCTGCCAACTTCCACCCTATAAAGAATTTTGTAGAGCTAAATGAGCTGAACATTTAAGCAAGCAACTGCTTTTCTCTATCTACTACTAGTATAGTTTCATTCTGTAGGCCAAAAAAAAAAAATAAAAAAAAACTTATTTTAGGGGTCATTACCCCTATAAGGGGTCATCTGACAAAGTCGACCCAATGGAGACTTTTGTAGAGCTAGAGGAGCTGAACATTTAAACAAGCAACAGCTTCTCTATATTTGCTATAGTTTTCATTCAAAGGCCAAAAAAACATGAAAAAAACGTTATTTTAGGGGCCGTAACTCCTATAAGGGGTCATCTGACAACTTCGACCCTATGGAGACTTCTGTAGAGATAAATGAGCTGAACATTTAAGCAAGCAACAGCTTTCTATCTGTAATAGTTTTCATACTAAAGGGCAAAAACATTAAAAATGCTATTTTCACCTTTTAGGGGCCATAACCTCTGACAACTTCGACCAAAAGGAGACTTTTGATCCTGAAGCAGTAAGGTGGCATCAGATTTCATTTATCTCTTATACTTTTTGAATTACAAGCCAAAAACAGTAGTCTGACCCCCCTGGTCTATTTTTAGCCACGGCAGCCATGTTTTTTTGACGAATCAATAATCGAAACACAACTATAGTGCAGGACACCCTAAGAATCAATCATACCAAGTTTCATTGAATTCTGAAAAATTGTTAACAGACGACGACGACGACAGACGCCAAGTGATTGCAATAGCTCACCTGAACCTTCGGTCCAGGTGAGCTAAAAACTAACCCCAAACTCTGATGTAAACACATTACTTTAATCTATGACATATAACTAAATGATAATAATTTTAATAAGTATTCTATGGTTTCAACAATTCTTTGTTAGTTATTTTTCACATTTACATTTGTACAAATATATAAACCATATTTGGGCAATTTTTGTCAATGTGGGTTTCCAACAGGTAAATTTTCATTCTAGACCATGTAATTTTTCCTTCGTACAAGAAGTTTCTCTTATTTCTATGATGTGAAGTGATTGAACATTCAACATGCAGATTAAACACAGGAATTCCAAAGTTCATGAGTGTGTTTATGTTCAGTTTTAGGTAACGTAACAGTTTATTCGCTGTCAATGCATTATTGTTACAAATAAAACATTCTTTTTATCCTGTGGTTTTTGTTAAAACTTTCTTACTAAATAGGAGTAAAAAGCAGGAAATGCACATCTTTCATGGGCAATAACATAAAGTATATGTTTAGACAAATGTTTTGAATATCTTTCTGGTTTTATATTCTTATTAACTATAATGATTTTTTTGTAATATATTCCTTAAAACACATGTAAGATCTTGGATTATATTTCAACATACAAAATACCACGTACAGTGGTATAAAAAAACCGGTTAATTTGGTTACGTTGTATATGTATAATTCAAGGAGTATTGAAGGAAATGACGTTCGAACGGGGACGCCAAACTGAACACCGAGGATATCGACCATGTGCGGTACAAGGAAACAAACATGATGTTGTAACTTGAATTGACATTTATTTAAACGATGCAATCGGAAATTCCAATGATTCCTCGGGGAGCTCTGGTCCACCAGCAACGCTTATGAGAGATTTCTTGACTTGCTACATATCAGGCACGGTTGCTACGTATCGTAACCGTAAGACGTTTTCGGGAGAAATTATTGGTGAATAATGTTCATGTCTGTCGATAACTCGTTTTTACACTTTTATTTTTTATTTAAGTACGGGTATCTATGCTACAATTATAAATGTTGATACTATCATCAAAGTGGGTGGTAAAGGGTTTTATTCGTGCATCGTGTTGAGCAATTTTTATTTCCCGTTCAGCCGTGCATGGAGGTTCATCGTGCATCGTGTTTCTCTATTTTATTTTTCGTTCATCGTGATTATCATTTTTTTATTGGCCGTTCATCGTGATTATCATTTTTATTTGGTCGTTCATCCGTGCATGTACCCCCCCCCCTTTACCACCCCCATCAAACTGCAAGTCCAATGACGAAAAATTCTAAACTTAAGATTGTTTCATGAAATTGGAAAAGTCGAACATTTTCAAATCAAGAAGACTCGTAACCTGTTTTAAGTCAAGGGTATAAGTATAATTGATTCTTTTATGAATTTTTAGTACAATACGGTGAATGTAATGTTATAGTGCTGAGTTTAATTAATAAAAATATAATATTTGGAAATAAAAATTCAAACTATAAAGTGTTCAGATAAAAAAGAGAGATGCACATAGACAGAATATCAAAAAGATTGTGTAAAAGTGTCACGAAAATCTGTTAAAAGGTTTAGGTGTTGCAGCTTAACAGTGGGTACCCTGAAGTGTAATGAAAAGACGAAGGGACACCCCTACTACAAAATACCCATCCCGATTTTCAAACGGGACTGTAATAATGTGCATTTTGAAGTTAATTGAATCGGATGCAACATTTAATTTTAGTGTTCTGTATGTTTTTCCAGACATGCTAAAAAGTCGGTATTTTTGTGTAGTTTTTCTTTATTCTTTAGTTACTCTTCTGAAATTGGAGGCAATACTCCTTATTACTTGCATGTTCGTCCGTCCGTCTGTCTCTCTATTTGTCCGTTGAAAAATTAATTGTTTAACTTATCTCCTGGCCTTCTACTGCGTGGATTTATTTCCAATTTGGTTTACAGATAAATAGCTTAATGAGTTGAATCGTGTCTTTGTTTTATGTCAGTGAGTAATCTACTTCCTGCATTTTGAGCCGACTTTGACTGTTTAAAAGTCAAGAGGGGAATTTTCGTGTCAGATTTCTTTACTAATAAAAAGGGGTCAATTTCAAATTCGGTACACATCTCTAGTACATGTACATGATGAGTTGCATTATGTCTGTTTTTCATTTGGAGATCAGAATCTTTTGTTTGAATAAAACACCCCCTTTTCTTTAAAATTGTTACTAACGCAAGTTTTACTCTTACGACGCAAAGCTAAGTTAATGATACTCAAGATAAAAACCGGATGTTATACACGTAATATATATAATTGGCACCAAATACTGCTTTAAAAAAGTGATTTTCGGTTTAACTGTAAGGCGAGCCTTACCATGCTTACACATCGACTCATTCTTGGATCAACCATTTCACTTGAATACGAGGGGGTTAAGAGTTATGACTCTAAATCATATACTTGACAAACAATATTTTGAAACCAGCAGTAAAATTTTAAAAGATTTAAGCGGTAAGAGACATGAAGAGAAATATTCGGAAGAAGAATTTTTGCTAATTGAACAAGAACAGACTTCCTAGGTCCCCTGCCGAATGCAAAAAAAAGAAAAGTCGGCTCTGTAAACGGGAAGCTAAGAAGCGACAAACCTGAAAATGAACCCCAACTGAAGCTGTTTACCAAATATTGAAAGCCTACAAATAGTAGTAGCCGAGACATACATGTCTATATTACAAAATAAAAGTGTGACGGACCGCACACACGGACAGACTCATGCATTTATATTATCCACATTACCGTACACGTGGTTTTTTTTTCGCGGAATTTCATTTTAGCGATTGTTTAAATGCAAGTTGATTCTTTGCGTATACTATTTACAACTTTTAATTTTTGCGGGTTTATATTTTCGCGAGTTGCCAAGTAGCTGCGAAAAAAACGAAAAAAAAACTTATACGGTATGTTGGCGCACTAAGCAAAAATATTCTGACCCCCCAAAATTAAATGAATGCCCTTCAAGTTAAATCTTTATTAGTGATTTTATTCCATTTTTTGGGGTGATATTTCACCTTGCCGCTAGGGGGATTAAAATTCTAAACAAAGGTAATCCCTGAGAATTGTTCACTAGTCATTGTGGTACGTAGCACAACCGTTACTCTTGAATACTTTGAATACTTTATTCTCATAAACATTATGTTACAGAGAAAATATAAACAATACAAAATTACAATAATATCATGTGTGAACAAACATAGCTAACCCGGAGGAACGACCTTCGTAAAAATATTTTTTATAAATTTTGACAAACAATTAAGAATCGTAATATCTTTTGAATTAAACAATTGAGCAAACTTTAATGTATTCTCAACGGTTACTTTAACTGAAGACCGAATATGCATTTAAGATCATTTACTATAAAAATGCACATTCTTGGCAAAGATAAAAAGAGAATTCAATTAAAAACTAAGATATTTGTTCAAAATATATTTCATTTTAACTTTTTTAATGGGGATTCGTGCACATTATCCCTGTTTTCATCTTCAATTAAAAACATGACCAATAACCGCTCCCCTTTCGTTGTACGAAAGCAACCGTATGAAGTTGAGAAATCTCTATGAGGGTGTGGATGGGATTAGAATAATAAAGAATAATATCCAAAAAATATCTTAGAGTAGATATAATGACATTTGCAGTGAAAAGAAAAGTGACCAAAACGTTCAAAGAATAGAGATTAAAGCGCAAAAATAGAATAAAGAATGAAGAATTTGGGCACCTTCATCAAGTGCGTCCCGACACCCTCGGTTAGCGATCAGTGGTTTAAAAGTACAAAACTCCAAAGGGTATAATTGAATAACTATGAATTAGATATTATACTGCTTAAGATGTAATTTTACTATTACTTTCTATCACTCCTGGATAATGATTCGACTTAAATGTAATTAACTAAAAGGAATTAGATTCTGATATTAAACTTTGTGTGTTATATTTTCACAGTGTATAACCGGACAGTAAGCGATCACGGAAGTTGATCACTGTCCGATGGTAAAATCCTAGTTGCATGTTATCTTTTTCGCCAGATTTTTGTGGTTTTAAGGCTGTATGAACGTACTACGATATCTAATAGGAACAAAGGTGAGTTGTTTTTATAGCTTGCTCATTTACACAACTTTTTAATGTTTCTTTTTGTATTCGGGACAATTTAAACTATTATAATTTTTAGATTGATCATCGATGAGTGAACATTTTTTCCTTCACCTCTTAGCACATATTTGGAATTTACTCGCAAACTGCAATGATTTAACTAGCCTTTTTATTATTATCAAAAAGGGCGATTATTTGACTTTCTACATTGCAAAGGATAGATGGAGATAAAATACACAATTTTGTTTAAAACATCAATGTTTGTAATTATGGCATAATCGTTTACTGTCCGATTAATTGGTCATTTATTTTCTGTGAGTGTCCGATTAATTGTCTGCTTTGAATCCTCAGAGGTTGAATAAAAAAGTTATTAATTCACATTGCTCTTCATTTCTTTATATCTTAGTTTATTGAATTATTCTACAATTTGCTTATAAGCAAGCTTATGAATATATGTTTTCATATTTATATGATAATTAATGTCATTGTCTATTTTGGTTCATTTATTTATTTTACAGAATAAATATGAGAACTCAAAATAGTCTCTACTGTTGGATTCGAAAACATAATTGCGGCAGTGTTCATCTTATAACAAAATGGAAATCCATTCAACAAGCTCATAAAAAGAAGTGCGATTGTGTATGACTAATCAATGCTACTGTCAAAATTGTTCATTAGAAGCTTTCCATTGACTTTTGTGAAACTAAAATCTTCTTATAGCATCGACAGCCAGTGTGCTTGCTATTTGTTAGTCGATGAATTGTCACTTACTTGTATGATACGGACAACATGCTCAACACAAAAAAAGTATGTTAAGATGAAAACCATTTTGATCAAGATTATGGACATCATGGAGCGGTCATCTCTATATAAATCTATGTCTTATATTAATAAAAAGCTTAACAATGATTTGAGTTGTTTTTAAAAAATGTGGTTAGCCTTAGCGACTGTGGTGACAGCTAGGTTATCATGACAGGGTTGTTTTACAGTCTCGAATTCATGATAAATCAGTACAAGTCCCTCATAAGCAGGGTAATGCCGGCTATGCTTAATTAAGCATTAAATCTGGTGACAGCTATTAATTACCTGTTTTGTTTATTAAATATCGTTTATCTTTGTCTGCTTTAATATGCGTTAGCCATTGCCGATAAATTGGTTCTATTCACAAAGTCCATAATAAAAATATACAAGAAAGTTCCAAACAATGCGTATGACGCGCGTTTCATCTATTCTTCTTCTTCTTCTTCCTCTTCCAGTAAGGAGTTGAACTCAGGATTGAGTCTTTGAAACTCCACTATTCAAGACTCATGACTAAGATCAAATTAAGTTGGGCTAGGAAGAACCTAAGGGTTTAGACAATTTTAAACTTTAAACGCATGAAGCATTATAGATTTGATGTGTTCTGTCTGACAAAAATACAATCATAAAAGCAGAGTGACATAAAAACCGGAAAGGTAACGCTATATGCATATTATACTAGGCAAAAAAAGAAACGTTACTTTAGTTTTCTTTTAAGATTTTTTCGAAACATATATTGTTTTGAAATTTTAATATGAAGATTAGGCAATAAACGGGTTTTTCTGTCAAATTTGCTTATTCAAGACGGATTTGAAAATGACGTGACGGTTAACAAAAGGTCGCACTTAAATGGTGAGAAATTGTAAGTCAGACACGTTACGTTAACGTCAAAAGTTGAAGCAAATCTCTTCTTTCGTGTTGGGCACAGGAATGACAAAAATACAGATGATTAATCATTTAAAAGACTTTAGAACAACTATCCATAGACCAGAGAACAATAATCGGTGAGTCCGGAAGTAGCAGAATACCATAACCAACGCGAGTTTAAATCAGGCGTTGTCGCTTTATTTTTCTTCGTAATCGCTTTGTTAACGGTGATAAACCTTAACTCGTGTAAATGGATAAGATTCTCATCTAATTTTCATAAACACTGAACGTACGCGGTCACGCCAAGCTGACGTCATTGTTTAAAAAAAGACGTCCTCTGAATAACGTTTCTTTCGCGTAATGACGTTAATGAGTTGTATCAAGCCTAGAATTGCCATAGATAAGTAAGAAGCACCCTTTTTTAACCGAAAAATCAAAATTTAACAGAAATTTGGCAACATTCAACATTTTGTCATTTTTGATTTTACTGAATTTGGTTTTTAGAAATAACCAAATCCCACCGGAAACCGTTCCAAAATATCCCATCCCTGTAGTTTTACAGATGGTTAAATGTCCCTAAATTCTGAATTCAACTTTATTTTCATCGAAATGCTGTCAGATATTCAGTATGTATGAATGGTTAGTCAGGAACGATAATGCTTTGCAAACTTGATTTTCTACAGTATCTAGGTAAAACCTTAAAGAGATGTTTACAGGTATACTGGATTTTAGTCTCTTCAGTATGACCAAATATACGTTTATTCATTTGAAGTTACAACTTTTATTTTGTTATAGAATCTTTATCAAATAAAATATAAGTGTAACGTTTCTTTTTTTGCCTAGTATATAATGTAAATTCAAACAAATAAAATATGTTGCACCGTGGCTTGTGTATAAATAAAAAAGATAAATAAACGGATGGTGATGCCACATTTAAAAGTTAAAAACCAAATAAGAAATATAGATAAATAAAACAACTAAAACAAGAATGCCCAAATTTTCGGACATAAAGTCCTTCTTCAGGGGCTAAAAAGTAAAAGAAGTTGACACATCGACTGACGAGGACAGAATGACATAAAAATGACTCGAAGAACATCACATGGTATCTTAATCCTGAACTAGATGACTAATTTGTAGATATTAAGAAAAGGTCTGTCTTTTTACATTTATACCAAAGGGTTGAAAAGTGCCTAAAAAGTTGATTATTCTTTGCTCAAGAAACTGTCTTTGTTTTTCGCCGGTGCATGTTTCAAGGAGAACGGTTACCTGCATATCCTGGACGCTATGGTTTGGCAAGGAAAAGTGCTGGCCGACTAGGCAATCGTCGCATTTGAGAACACTTCTCCTGTGTTCAGCAAATCTGTCACCCAGTCTACGATAGGTTTCTCCTACGTAAATTTTAAGGCACTAACTTAGCACAGCAGATTGCGTAAATGACATTTTCGGAGATGCAGGTAAACCCGTTCTTCAACCTGAAAGTGTTGGAGGGACCAACTATCTCCTCAGTCTCCCAGGTAAAGGCACATGTGACACAGATGGATCGACCACGAGTCGAACACTGTCCTTCAAGAAGATGGACTTGAAACTGCGCAACAGAATGTCCTGTATGGGTCATTCTCAAAAAATGTCTATATTTCGAGGTAGGCAAACTTGAATATTAGAATTGCTCACAGAAAGTTTGTAATTTACTTATTGGTATCCTCTATCAATTCAGTAAACAAAACAAGCAAAGAGTAAAAATCAAATCGAATATATTTTGAATTTTTTTTAGTCATTGTCCTTCAGGGTTGATTTGGCTGTCCTTGATGTTACCACATAAAAAACGTTGCAATGAAAGAAAGCTTTAATCTTTTATTTAAAAATTCATGCATAACTTGCCACATAGGGACAGAACAATTACTTTGCAAGCGTCAGAAATAAAGGTTAGCTCAAAAATTTGTTTTTAAGAGCATCATAAGACAATTATTTTAAAAAGTTCAGCAAACAGGTCAAAACTAACTAACATATCAAATGCAATACCGGGGGTATATGACATTTCACTTCTTCATTGACATTATGATGAACAATAAGGTTAACTAGTTTCTGTTGCAAAATATCATTGTTCAGAGGGTTATGTATTAGACAACAATTGAGCAAATTAGACTGGTAACATCAGGGACAATGCGTAACATCACGGACAACTAATAGCAATAAATAAAGACTTCTTGACAATAAATGTTTATTTTAATGCAATAAATAACATGTTTTGGGGCAATATCTTATAAATTATGTAGATGGGCTATCTTTATCATTAAATATCGCATTTTATGACTGGTTAAACTTCACTGAATGTCCACTATGTTACCGGCTATTTGTCTCTGATGTTACCACTATTTCAGCAACAAATACAAGAATTTTTCCCCCAAAGTATTGACACAATTGCGTTTCGATATCTTAAGCTGTTGTATTAAAGTATTTGTGCCACTTTCTAACTAACAGAATGCAAAACCAGATGATTTGTTGTACCTTTACAAACATGTCCTGTATGTTACAAAAAATGTCTCAGCTGTTACTGTCAAAATGTCCCTCCTGTTACCGATTCTCAGGTTGAAATATTATACTTAAACCATGAACTCTGAGAAAGAAAATATATTTATAACACTTTATATGGCTAAAATCAGTGATTAGAGTAATTTTAGCGCTTTTAAATCAGAAGCCATATACAAAGAAGATGGATTCAAGAATCTTTTACCTTTAATTTGTCTGTCCTGTTACACTTTTGAACAGTAACATCAGGGAACAGTAACATCAGGGAATTACGGGAACATTATTTGCTTAAATTATTAAATGATCGTGTCTCCATCATTCTTTTGGGTCTCAGATATGATTGGTCAAGATGTAAAATTTACCCATAGCAGCTACAACCACATACCTCTATAGTCTCTGAGATATCGTGGTAACATTATGGACAAGGAAAAAAATTACGCCTCCAATTCAGCTTACATTCTTTACATTGTAATGAAGATATGTAAATTTTTCTCAAAAATTTAACTGTAACTTAGATAAATGGATGTGTTTGGATGTTTCTATGTCCTTATTTCTTGCCTGATAAAGATATACGTACAATTTATTTTCAATTCTATCTACCAGTAACAGCAAAGACATTTTCAGAAGGGACATTTTTTTATTCGCCAGAAAAAAATTTTCAATGATGTCTATCCCAGTTTATTTTATAGATAAGACAGATAGATGGCCAAAGAAAAACCCATCATGATTTCCATAGTCTACTTGCACATTATCATATTTTTTAAGGACTTTTAACTTAAAAAAATACTCATAGGACAGACGATTTTGGTCAATTTTTGAGTTTTAAAATTGCGCTGTCATGTCATTTTTAAAGATAGCGTTTATTTGTTTATGTCAGAAGTGCATCTTGGTGCATATATTACTTAAGACAAAAGATATTGTTTAAACTCAATTATACGTGGAAATATTTTGACTGCCACGTAATAAGGACATTTTTTGAGAATGACCCGTATAACGATGTTAACAGGGTGGTATGTAAGTACCAAGGGTATACGGTCATTCTTGCGTCTTGACCTGGGCTCCAAAGCCTTGGATCGTTTCACCCGGGAAACTGAGTCGATAGCTTTATCCAAGATGTTGTTAGGATATCCCCTTTTGACAAAGAATGATTTCATAGTGCTGCTTTGAACTTTAAAATCATCCTCACTGCTGCAAATACGTTTAAGTCTCAGAAATTGAGACTTAGGAATGGCATTTTTGCAGCTCTGGGGATAACAAGATTGATAGTTCAGGTAGCAGTGTGCATCAGTGGGTTTATAGAACACAGACGTTACTATTTTGCCATTTTTGGATGCTACATTCCAAGTCAAGGAAAGAGAGTGTCTCTTGCGAGATGGTAAAGGTGTTATTATAATGACTAACCGAGTATCAACAACGTTGAAATAAACAAATTGAAAGATATACAACAGGAGCGGATCCAGAATTTTAGAAAGGGGAGGGGGTCCACATACTTGGTTCTGTGGGCCAAAGGGGGGGTGGGTTCCAGACCAATTTTGCTGAAAATCTACACAAAAATTCAAAAATTTCGGAGGAAAGGGGGGTTCCGACTTCGGAACCCCCCCCCCCCCCCCTGGATCCGCCACTGGACAAACCATAAGCATTGAAAGGAAAGTATTCAAACTTAAAACGTTCGAACAGGGAAGCCAAAATCCATCAATAATATAGGCTCTGAGAATATCGACTTGGCATATTTTAAATCTGTTCCAACTCTATTCCAACACTGACCGCGTTCTGTAATTCGATATCTAAAAATTTCGTTAAAAGCGAATTCCTACACCATTTGACTTTGTCTTTGAATTCACGTGAATTTCATGCTTAGGCTATGTATGCTAGGTTTTAGTTGGATGCCTACATATCTCAAGAACTAAAAGACTTAGAGGAAATTTTATTGCTTTGTCCATGTTGTAGACTAAATCTGAATTCCTCTTGGATTTTAGCCATGACATATACATGTTTCAGACCGTACGCGTAGGAAATGTACCTTTACAGTCTGACCGTACAAGTATACCCATATGGTCTAAAAACCAGTTGGACCATGAAAGTATTCAGACCATATAGGTATTTCTCAATTATAATTGACAACACCCAGATTAATACTGTAAAATAGAGGAGCTCAAATAAAAACAAAAAGATGGAATCAAAACATAGAATAGAGAAATGTGATGTTTGATATTTGTAGAATTTGTTTGTTTTTATCCTCAGCTTTTTTTTTATTTCACCGGTGTAAAGGGGTTCACGAAAAATTGTCATACTTCGTGTTGATGATTTAAAAAAAAATAAAGTTTGAGGAAGACGACAATACAGTCATGTAGACAGTTAAATGTAAAACATTCTTGGCTAAAACATATTGCCGAAATCTTGCTGAATCAACCTCCCCATCTGTAGATAGTTATTTTCTCCGTCTTCCCATGGGTAAACAACTGCTTGGAAGGCCTGTCGAACAAAGTTCCTAAATATTCTTCAAACTTTTTATCCCACATTTCAATAATTCTTATCAGACATGCGTTCATGCGTATACTCATTTCTGATTGGTCGAAACGTCATTGCCAGATCCGTTCATACTTTCATGAACGCCTCTGCCTCGTTTCCAATGTAAACAAATATGGAGGCGATGACGTCGTCCTAAACAACGAATTGTTTCCGAATTTATTTATTTTTCTTTTTTTTTCAAAAAGGTATAAATTTGAATAATTTTAAGGATTGAACACCTATTTTCGGTTGTTCATGCATGTATGAACGGATCTCTTCACTCACAAACTGTATCATGAACGGCCTTCGGCCATTCATTCAGTTTGTGAGCTCTAAGATCCGTTCATACATGCATGAACGACCGAAAATAGGTGTTCAATCCTATAATGACTTTGTTTTGGTTGAACATTACAATTGACGAAAGTAAACAGTCTGCCAAAAGCTAAGCACCACCGCATTTTAAAATGGCACCCTTGTTTTATCTTTTATTGAAATAGTCTGATCTTTTGTACACAAGAACCTTTTGATATTTAAACAATTTTGCATCATGAAAAAATTGACAATTAAGAAAGCTTTTAAAAATATGGGTACAAAGTATTGTGTGATTTTTTTCCCGATCCTGAATTAAAGTTTCCGAGAGCAATAAAAGAAGCAGGCAATTCAAGCAAACCATTTTTCAAAGAATCTTTCACATGACACTTCTTTAAAATGTCGTTATCTAATAACATCAAGCGACAAATATGAGTATTTAATGGGTTTAGCAGGTTTTGGGACCTGCTTTAAAATGTCTGCTTTTCCCGATTTAACATGTTTATTTTCAAATGCTAATTTCTCAATAAAACTGCATGATAATTAATCTTTGTATTTTTTTATTATGATTAAATTGGATTGTTTCATGTAAAATGGTTTATCAGAGATTAAAAGGCAAGAAATGAGGCATAAACATGTATATATACATGTAACCCAAGAACAGTATATCAACTATAGATACATATCTTCATTTGCAAAGTTTGAAAGGCTTGCTAGATTTTAAGAGAAAGGTCAACTTCCAACTGCTTACTCTTCCGGAGCACCTGAGTTCACTCTCGTTTCGACTTGATTTCGCGTTGCTGAATGCGGTTTTGTTGTTATGTGTGTCTGTGTTTTATGTTGTTATGTGGTTTGTTTTGTTGTGATGATTTTTCGTCTGCCGGTTTTGTCTTTGTCTTTACGGTTTTATGATACTGATTATCCCTTTGGTACACCTTTGCTTCTTCCCAAATCTTAAATCTAATTTGTATGTACCGAAATGTTCAATTTCAAAGCTTAGAATTATGGTCAAATCAACTAGCTTGACAAAATGTACGGATTATTTTCCAACTTGCGAGGAATTACAAAAATAAAATCTGAATCCTAAATATACCTATGTTGTAATGAAATCTTGTTGCAATTCTTTGTTTGGGTAAGGTATTACCTTTTATCTTTGTTCCAGTTTTTTTCATATCATTTTGCCCTTACTGAATCGTTTGAATAATGGTTTGTGAGGATTTTTGTCTTGATACTGCTACTTTTAACCCAACAATTAATCGGACAGATAGATATAGCTTTCGAGCAATTAATGATTGTGTACAGTGGCAACTAGTCGGACAGAGATGGAGTGAGTAGTGCTCTTACAAATCTGATTAATGTGAACAGTCAAAACCATTTTATCAAATAATATTGATACCAAATGATTTTTTATTTAAACAGCTTTCATTGGAGATGCAATACCCTATTTCAATGTAAGTAGTTCACTAATAAATTGTTGTTTCTTTCGCCGAAATGAGTTTCCATTGTCAAAAATACCAATGATTAAACCCCTTTTTTAGAAAATTTAAATCATCCACAAGATATATTGATAATTTGAATAGTGATAATTAACAATGTTAACAAATTGTACGCTTCATTTTTTCATGAAAAATCGTCTCAGTGGAATAAAAGCTTAAATTCATGGGGAAATCATACCATTTTTCAAATACTAGGATTTTACCACCGGACAGTGATCAACTTCCGTGATCGCTTACTGTCCGGTTATACACTGTGATTTTGTGCTTTGTTATTGATTATCAATAAAGGGAAGGTTAGGTCCAAAAAACTAGTTTAACCCCGCCACATTTTAAATGTGCCTGTCCTAAGCCAGGAATCTTTATAAAAGCTAATGTTTGTATTCGTCGAATTTATGTTATTTGTTTTTTGTCAAGAAGAGGGTCTTTCATTGGCACTTTAGGACTGAACATGAATCATATGTGGTTTATTTTCAATCCAGGGCCTATTGCAAAACAGCGAGCAGCGACGGCTGGTCACATTGTAGGCTGCTAGCTGTTTTCCGTTGTGGATTTTTTTTAATTGTCGTTTATATTGTAGAATCATTGTAGTTTGTGTCGCGTTCACTCAATCTTCCATTGGTAAATATTTAACTAGAAAATATAGTCCTGTAAAAAAAATGTGGTCAGTCCTGTTGAATATTTATGTGGATCTGGAATTTTATCCGGGTTTTTGGTTCACTACTTGCACTGCATCTGCACCTAACCCGAACTAACGTTAGATGACACGTCAATCGGCGTAATGGTACAGATATACCATTGCTGATCAAAGATTAGAAAAAGAAGAATAGATTTGGGGGTAATTGTCGTACTGTGAATTACTGGACATTTTAAAAAGTAGTTTTTATGTAAATTTTCTATTGTTTTTTTTTCTATTCGGTTAAAGCTCTGTCAGTAGAGCTTATGTTTACTGTTTATAAATGTACCGAATTCAAATAAAATTTTCGTATTCGTATTCGTATTTTTATCTTTCATTTCATAAACCAATCAAGGAATTAAGAAACTATTCAAATGTCAAACTCTAATTTATGTTTTGTACCTTGTTATATTGTGATCGTTACTCTTAAATAATAATTTGGTTTATCGTATTATGGACTTTTATTTCAACACACCATTTGCTAGTTCCCCGAGTGCAGAAGAGCACTATAAAAAGATCATAGAATAAGTTATACTTACTTTCCTGCCACATATTATATGTGCCTGTCTTTAGCCAGGAATCTTTGACAAAGCTTTCGTTTGTACTTGTCTTTTTGATGTTTTCTGTTCCTTGTTTAAGGAGTGGGTCTATCAGTGACTATTTCAGGACTGGATTTGAATTATATGCATTTTATTAAGACAAAGGGCCTGAACTGCGTGCAGCGCCTACTGTCCTCCGTGAAGGCTGCTGGCGGTTTCTGAATCGTGGCTTGATCTGATTGTGGGCTGTGTCGTGTACACTTATTTCACTTCTCATTATTTTCTATTTGATATATAAGTTAATTTACAATTTAGAACTTCATTTTTTCTAGTTTTTTTTTAAGACAATATCACTATTGCTATAGTGAAACTGACAATTTCACTATAACAATGTCAACTTATTATAAAGCATAATTATCTGGAAATTTTAAACATACAATATCAAATTCTTTTCACAGGATATTATTTGATAGAGGATACAAATGAATGTTACACAAGCAGTTGATTCTCTGATCTGTATATTCCTGTATAGACCTGTATATTCGAATAATTTTCAATTTGGTGAAATCTCACAACATTTCCTGCGGTTCTTGTGTAAGGCAAAAAAGTGTCTTGTGACAAAGTGTCCGGGAGGACCGTGAATATTTTCCAGAAAAGTGTCCCCTGCTATTAAATAATGTCCACTAGAACGAATTTTTTTTTATCTTCTTATGCCATTTAGAATCGCCCATTTAAAGAAGACAACTCTAGTGGACAATATGTAATATTGAGGTAGCAACCATGTGGTGCCGGTTTATGGGGAGCGATAGATTGTCTGCGTCCTGCCTTTTTATTTTCGGAAAAAAACGATCCTGGATTTTTTTATTTAAGAGCTAGTGTGCACCAATTTCTTTTATTTTTAAAGCTATTATAATCCTGCCTTATTTTTAAATTCAAACTTAAAATTGCACTGTCTCATAAATGTGGCGGATCTGTGATGACAAAGCTGAAGATTTTGATTTTTTTGGCTGGAGATTGGACAAAAAAGCGGGAGATTTTCAACGCTCATTAAAATTGCATTTCAATGTCAATTGACGGCCCTAGCGTGTGCCAAATATACATGGCTTCACTGATTAATCTCAAATCATCAGTTCAATTATGGCAATAAACCTTTAATTAACACATTTACCTGTTAAATTAACCCCTAAAACACCGGAAATGTTTTATGACTGAATAATTAAAACTAAAATTTTGTCATGTCTTGAAAAAGCGGGAGATTACACAAAAAGTCGGGAGAACGGGAGATGGATCAAAAGTCGGGAGATTTCGTCTAATCACATGTATGCTGTCTTGCTTTTTTAATTCTGGACTTTTGACATTCGAACTGTTTTTGATCATTTTTTTACAAAAAAATAAGCACGGTGACCTATTCTTTTTATTTTATGTAACATATGCATATGACAAAATTTACAAAAAATGTAAGATAATTCTCCTACCTTACTAGTCCGAGATTGCTCTGACGTCCTCTGCATTTTTCCAGCAAACTGGTGCCGTCTCACGGCACCAGCTTGTTGGAAAAATGCCGAGGACGTCAGAGCAATCTCGGACTACTACCTTACATGTATGGGTCATGTATACGGAAAGACAAAAAAGAAGTTAGAAAATGAACCAACTTTCATTCATAAACTATTGATATTTTTACACATATACTAGACAATAAACAAGTTGTCAATTCATCTAATTACAGGTTTGCCCTGATATGCGAACGTGAAAGAGGTCTGCCAGAGGCATGCCCAGGTCTGACGAGTTACTTTCAATTCTCCGGAAATTCCATGTACTCCGTATTTTGGTTCCGACGTTCTTATGACTTTCTCAATTTCCGGTCATTCCGCTAACTACATCAGAATGTCTTCAGTTAAAAAGTTTCGAGTTTTAGAGCTTTACAGCGGGATCGGAGGAATGCATTGTGCCCTTAAAGGTGAGAATTTGCATCGTTTATCAGAAGGTTCGTAAACAACAACTTTTACGACAAGGAAGAAGGGGCAGTAAGAACAATGCTCAATGACCTAAACGGGGACCTAAACCATAGACATAGACCTGTATATTAAATTTATACACAGGTCTATGCCTAAACTGGGAATCACTTGAACAGTTGTACAACGAAGAGCCAAAATCAGAGTAGTTTTGATGTATAAGATAGTACACAATTTAATCGACATACCATCTGTCATAATAGATAATACATGTATGAGGCAGGTTAAACCTGTTATGCTCCGGAAGTTACAATTGATTTAACTCATTTATTTTTGGTCCGAAAATAAAAACAAACTAGCTTTTCTTGTGGGTAACGAGTGTGTTTAATGACTTCTAAAATTTTCAAAGAAAAAAGCGTTAAAAAGACTCTGAAAGTTCGGGAAAACAAGCGTGCTAAAGCGGAAGGAATATTCAGCTCATAGTACAACTAATACACTGACATTTCTACCATTATTGCTCTCTTCGGGAGCGTATTAATACCAACCAACACTAGAACAAGGGCCAACACAGGTTTCTGTACAATTTATTCCAGGACGGATACATGTAAATATTCATTCTTCCCAAGGAAAATCCTGACTTGGAACTACCTGCCACTAAACCTCAGACAATCACCCACAGTCAACCAGTTCAGAGCAGGGCTACATGTAGGTGCCATCACCTTACCTGTGCTGACTCAAACATTAGTTTTCGCAAATAACTCAAAAATGGTGACAGATATCAAAATTCTGACAATGGGTAAAAGTGATCAGGACATCAAGAAACACCTCCATAGACATTTTGAGAAATTCCAACAGATCATGTCCCATTTTCTTATTTTTTTCTGCTTTTTTGCACTTATTTTGTGTTACATCTCAAGAACTATAAGATATTGAAGTAATTTCAATTGCATATTGTTCAGCTAATTAAGCTCTAAAAAATTGTCCATTATGTAGAAATTGTCAGATGAATCCTTATACATGTAGGAGTTATGGCCCCTTAAACGCCAAAAATAATGGTTTTAGCCTTATAGATTGTGAACTATAGGAGATAGAGAAAAGGTTTTGCTTGCTTAAATGTTCAGGTAATTGAGATCTACAAAATTGTCCATATAAGGCCTAAATTATCAGATGACCATTATAGGAGTTATGGCCCGTTAAATGACAAAAAAGTAGATTATATAGGATATTTAGATTGTGTTTCATAGAAGATTGTGCCACCCATTTGCTTGCTTAAATGCTTACCTTAATAGAGCTTTCCAATGGTTTCATTGTCATAATTGGGTGTTGGAAAAGTGAAATATTGTAACATAAAGTCATTGAAACCAGGTGAGAGATTTAGGCTCCTGGGAGCCTCTTGTCTTGATTTTTTTTTCAAACTTTGCACCCATTAAGCTCAATATGTTAAAAAAACTGTACAAGATATTTGAAAAATCTAAACTGCATTTTGTTAAGCACATTAAGATCTACAAATAATGTGACAAGGTCAAAGTTGTACTATTCCTTTTAGGAGTGATTCTTTTTAGAACTTCAAAATTGACCATTTTTACAGCTGTTCCCCATTGTATTGCTTACCATTTAAAACTAGAAAAAAGTTTTTAATTACAATATTACGTAGTTATTCTAGCCCTACAAAAAACTCAAAATAATGTAATTTTAGTGACCCCTTTTAGGAGTAATGGTTCCTTAAATGTCAAAATAACTGTTTATAGCTTATAACTAGCAAGCTGTAGAAAATAATGAACTCTACACTTTCATGCATTAAGTTACGGTAATAAATGTTTTCAGATGACCCCTTATTAAAAAATATCGTCCTTTAAATTTTCTAAAAGTCATTGAAATCAGGTGAGCGATTCAGGCTCCATGGAGCCTCTTGTTCTTTATCTTATGACATGTTTGACACTTTTCAATTTATTTTTCAGAGAGTGGCATTTCTTATGAAGTAGTTGCTGCCATCGATATCAACACAACAGCAAATCAGATCTATAGACATAATTTTCAGGGAACCTATCTAATGGATACAGGAATAGAGGTAACTACACTTATACTTCAGAGTTTTTGAAATAGTTTTAGTTTTGCCAGACCCAATGCTTTGAAGACCATCTTTTCCCATTACCTTACATGCAAATTATTGAAATTTGATGCAGGACCTAGAAGCATTTTTTTGCCAGCTGGTACTGCAGATCCGGCAAATTTCTTAAACTCTGATACTTCTTAGCAATCCTGGCTCAACATTAAATCTTTTACATTAACAAGGTGAAGACTAAAAATACTGTTTGTCAGCATTCCTCTGATTTAAAAAAAAACTTTCTTTCCAACATCAGATTTATAAGAAAACTTTTAAAAGAAGGCAAATGATAGGTTTAAAACTAAAATATAAAGTATAAAAATATGTGTAATAAAAAGGTCTACATTTTGATTTTGTTTTTATTGCTGGTTTTGTGTCTTTTTTTCTTTTATATGTGGTTTAAAATTATTTTTATTGCTGGTTTTGTGTCTTTTTACCTTTTATATGTGGTTTAAAATTATCCAACTTTTAGACTTTTTATATATAAGTTTGGGGCCGGGGGTATATAGGAAACACATACCCTGTCTGTCTGTCCGTCCGTCTGTCTGTCCATCTGTCCACCCGTAAGCGCTTCTCCTCCTAAACCCCTTGAAGGAAATTGCTGAAACTTAAGATGAAGGAAATACATCATATGCAGATGTGCATGAAGAATTTTCAATGAGACATCATTCAGGGGAGATAATTGGACTTAGACTTTTAAAATACATTATTCAATGGGAGACACTGTAAGTGCAACTCCTCCTTAACCGCTTGATGGATTTTGATGAAACTTTACCTGAAGGAAGTACATCATTTATGGAGATGTGCATGAAGAATTTTCATTGCTCTTGGATATCATTCAGGGGAGATAATTGAACTTAAACTTTTAAATACATTATAATTCATTATTCAATGGGAGACCCTGTAAGCGCAACTTCTCCTAAACCACTTGATGAATTTTGTTTACATGAGTGTGTGAAAAGGCTCCATGTGGAAGACTGGAAAGCATGGTGAACAAGGTATTTTGAGCATTTTGTAAACAATCCAACTTTGTGAAAAAAGTATTCCTTGGTGGATGTTTTATACCAGCATTAGACATAAAACTTTATGAGCTTTGCAATGATATATAACATGTGAACCATCTTACCCATATTTGTTCAAGCAAAAATTTCAAAAATGCAGATTTTTAGCTGAAAATGAATGTGAACATCAAAAGGGGTAGTTGAGACCACATTATTCAATGGGAGACCCTGTAAGCGCAACTCCTCCTAAATCGATTGATGGGCTTTGATGAAACTTTACATGAAGGATGTACATTATCTGTATATGTGCATGAATAATTTGTATAGCTCTCTGACAGTTATCATTGAGAGGAGATAACTGGACTGGATTTTTTTTACAGTACAATGTCCAATATGAAGCGGGGGGTATCCTTTTGCTCACAGTATTACTTGTTTAAAACTAAAATACTACTTTTTGATTTTTTTGGCATAAATGCATGTATTTGACCTAGAGAAGATTATTAGTTCTGTAAATATCTGTTTGGTTTATATTTTGTGTTTTCTGATTTAAAACATGATCATGAGGTCAAATTTTCTAAAAGTATCTGATCTTTTAGTATGCCCCATCAACAAAAGTAGGGGGCATACACTGTTTGCTCTGTCTGTCCATTTGTACATCCATAATGTTGCAAGATGGGGCATTATGTCTTTTGGACATATTTTTGTTAGAATTTACCATGGAAATTAATTTTATTATTTTTTTAATTTTCACAAATGTATCTTTAACACCTTATTCATATGAATAAACCACTGGCAGAAATTTTCCCTTTTACAATATTTGGAATTAAATTAAACATGATGAAAGAAAAAAAAAAGAAAAAAAGTCAGCATGATAAAAAATCTTACTTGGCATTACACTCTTTCTTAGAACATTTTCTTAAAAAAAAATGAATTATAATTTTATTTAGAGTATAATAAAAACTTTTCTATTTTTAGAAACTGACAGTATTACAGATGGACAGAATGAAGATAGACATGATATTAATGAGTCCTCCATGTCAGCCGTTTACTCGTGTAGGGAAGAAGTTAGACAAGGAAGATGTCAGGACCAAATCTCTTCTTCATCTGCTAGATATATTACCTCAGTAAGACCAATATAAAAGATATCCGAAATTCTCATCCCCTCGCACCCTGATTTTTTCAGTCGCCTGGGTCGCTTCGCCCCCCTGAACGCTCCTTGGATTTAGCAAAAACGAAGGCTAAAATCGTTGTTTTCCGTGATAAGGAACCGACCATTTAACTTGAAAGGTGGGCCTTGGTTATTCCTAAAAAATATTTTGAGTACAAAAAATATTCTGTCAGCTGAAGTTTTTAGGGAAAAAAACTTTGCAAAAGGTTTGTTGATATATAGAATAATGCTTATTATGAAAAAAAATTGTCATGCCAACATTGAAGGTGGTTGGTTTTTTTAAATTGCCGCTAAATATGCAGGTTGTGTCGTATACACTTACTCAAAATCTCATCTTCTATTTGAAAATAAATAAAAAGTTTTTCCTTGCGCGAGAACGAAATCTGATTAGAAAAAACAATGCCTCCTTCCTACAAGTTGCATGGTCGATTCCCTAATACAGACTTAAATCGAAAATCGATAATTTTTGTATAGTTGTTTAATTTTATAAGAAATTAGAACTGGTTTTAAGTTTCCTATACTGTAGAGATTCTTGACCTATGAATGTTTGTGTTCAAGACGGTATTTTTTTCTGTTTCATTTAAAATGCCAAACGTAAATGCAGTACAACGATTTTATTTATAATTATTTTAAAACAAGTCAACAAATTTATTTTTGAATTTATATTTTCAAGTTAAAGCAATGCATACATTTTAATGTAGATCCAAAAAAAAGATATGGTAAGGTAAAGCGTCACCACTGAAATCACAATGTTTATGTTACTCAGTCTAACTCCTAGCTGTAGCTGTGTTCTGTCCTTACGGAATTCTGTGATCTGTTATGGCACTTTGATCATGGAATATTTATAGGAAACATCATGTGATCCTTATACTGATAATACGGGAGCCATGACTTCGTCTTGGTGTAATGGATTTTGAAATTTTTATGCCCCTTTAATACTTAACAAAAATGGAAAACTGCACACACAAAAACATGTAAGAACCACTTGCACCCCTAAGATAAAGCAGACAAACTTTCAACATGGAACGTGCACAGCTATATTAAGTTACAAAGATTGTGTAAACTGGGTTTCACGAAAATCCATGTGTATGAGTTGAGGATTAGGAAACGGTATACCCCGAGATATTGGGTGGAATGCTAACGGGCGTGCGTACAATGATTCACCCTATCAAAAGTAGTTACATAAACACTTTCAAGCGGAGGTACACATATAAAAAGATTGTAAATAGCAGAATTGAAAAGCTTCCTAACGACATATGGAGGGGTTAGCTCAGCCTCTAGTTTAAGCCTTTTTTTATTTTGGAAACGAAAAGTGTGCATTGACAGTTTATTATTACTTACATGACATAGGTGGGTTAAAAAAATGTAATAATTTTTATCAACAATTCTGTAGGGGGTGATAGTGGCCAGTGGATAAAGGGTGAACAGCAACGATGTCTTGCTAAATTTGATTTAAAAACAGTATTTTTTATTTTTGCTGATTTGACCATGTGTACGCAGCTGCGTTTTTGCGTACGGGTTGCTACGCGCCTGACTGTCTGTATAAAAAATTCAAGATGTCAGCTATGATAGGTTTAACTGTATGTGAATATAATAAGAGCCCTGAATTGAGGATGGGGAAGCCCTGTAGTTTTTGTCTAGCCTGCAAAGCAGAGCGGGACATATGTGTTACTGTAATGGCGGCGTTAACATTTTGGGTTAGGTTTTCTTAGCACCTCCATATCTCAAGAACTATAAGTCCTAGGTTGATAAAACTTGGTATGCATATGCCCCAGTATTAGCCTAGTACAGTGGCATACCCATCTATTGACCTTGACCTTGATTTTCTGGTTGAGTGACTGATTATTTTTATTGCATAAATTAGCTATGTTTAAGTTCTATGAACACCTTTTGATTTGAGAAACTGAAAACCCTTATACATGTTATTGCAAAATACAGTGGAAGTAAGAAAGAATTATTGTTTCTGATGGTGCCGGCAGGCAAGGCATACTTTAGTGTTAACTCTTGTTACTTTGTCTGTCAGTCTACAGTTTTTTTGTGAACGCTTAAATTCAAAAACTATAAAACTGGAAAAACACAGTTAGTAAGTACTATATGTATTCATGTATTTAAGAATCCATTAAATATTTTGAGAAAAACTTGGATTTGCTGACTTTAGTTCTTCTTTTAAAATATTTTTTTTTGTATTTCCTTTTATCAATAGGCTTTCACATTGTCCATCATACATTCTAGTTGAAAATGTAAAAGGCTTTGAAGAATCACAGACTCGGGACTTACTGGTGAATGCTTTACAGAAATGTCAGTTCTTTATTCAGGTATGTACATTGTAATTAAAAATTAGTTTATAACAATCTTTTGTGAGACAAGTGAATGTTTTGAGTATTGCCTTAATCAAAATGGGTTTAATTAAATATAAAATGCTTCAACCATTTCCTGGTTCACTTTTTTTTGTCTCTATTTATAGCACTTTACATGTTCATGTACTGTAAAAGGGGAAATTTTCGCAAGGGGTTTATTTTCACTAATTTTGTGATCATAACAAATTCACGAAAATATCCCCTCGCGTAAATTAGATTTAGAAGGACCAATTATTCCATGATCTAACAAAACTCGAAACAAAAACCTCGTGAATGCATTTTGGTACTGGCAGAAAACGTGAAATTTAAACCACATAAATTTATTCCCTTTTACAGTATATGTTTGGCTTTATGCTGAAATTTTTTCTTTTCTTCTTTGTGTTGTGTAAAAATCCTTTACCAAACTTTGTAGCTCGGACACAACTGAATTGATTCTTTTAAAAAAAGTTAAAAATTTAAGTAGCCCACAGCAATTTTATTGGCCATTGGCCAGTGGGTGAGTGCTATTTTGTGACAGAATGAAATGGTCAGCTTAATAGATATTTTCCAGACAGATTTTTATTTACATAGTTGTTTTTTATACTCATTTATTTACAGCTAATAAACTGTTCACTTTTGGGTAAAAGAACAGATTATTCACAATATCTTCTAACAAAGAAATAATTGATCAAGTCATTTAACAAAGATCTTCGTATTGAAATTTGACACATTAACAATGTTACATGTATTCTCTTTTATAGTTGGAAAAAAATGTAAGAAATTGGTAGGTTTTCTCTGTTACCTGTAAACAAAACTAGTTTAACCCCGCCACATATTACATGTGCCTGTCCTAAGCCAGGAATCTTTCACATAGCTTTTGTTTGTACTTGTCTTTTTGATGTTTTCTGTTCCTTGTTTAAGAAGGGGGTCTATCTGTGACTATTTCAGGGCTGGATTTGAATTATATGCATCTTATTTAGACCATGGGCCAATTGCAGAACCGTGAGCAGTGTCAAATGGCCTCGTTGAAGGCTGCTGGCGGTTGTCCATTGTGGTTTTTCCCATTTGTGTTTCAGGAGTACATGCTGACACCTCTACAGTTTGGTATTCCTAATTCCAGACTTAGATATTATATGATTGCCAAGAGAGAAACAGGAGCTCAGGCTGTTGATAAACCAAAAACAGAGGAAGTAGGTGTTCAGTTATTTACTGTGGATTCATTTATCATGTTTATTTTCATGGATATCAATTTAACACCCCCCCCCCCCCCCCAAAAAAAGAAAGAAACCAAAAAAAAAACACTTCATTTCATCTTACATATTGTGGTTTGCTTATGTTGCTAGCAGGGAATACTTGATTAGTTTCTTGTGTGGGTGGCTGAATGTCAACCATGAAAATTGGTACATGTGTACCCAATGAATCATAATGAAACAGTATAGTTGTAGAATTGCAATAAGTGTTAAGTTTTGATTTATTCTTCACATTGTAAATTTATTAAATCCAAACATGGGTGAATCTTAATGTTATAAAACTTCTCATATATGAGTTCTCTATGTTATATGTGTTGAATGGATGCTTGAATAGATGATGCCTGTATTTTTTTAAAAGGTTACAAAGTGTACCTATTGTGGCTCACTAAACTTTGTTTAAGTCTAAATTTACAGCAGTAAACAAATATTGAATCTTCAAGCATTATTTCACAGAAGACAAGAAATGGGAACAGCCAAAAAAAACACACAAAAAAAGTGGCACATCAGGATTATATATAATATTTCAAAGGCTGTTGGTAACACATATATTTACTCAGATGCTCTGAAATGGAACATGTAAGCTAGTCATCTTAACACACACTTTCGTACGATCTCTATGTAAAGTAAGTCTTACAGCCTATAAAGTATGTAAGGCCTTCAATAAGTAAATTAAATATGCATCAGGGTTACTGAAATGACTTTTAAAACTTTTATTTTCCACTGATAAATTGTAGGTAATATGAAGCTCACTAATTCCCAATATTGTCTCTTTTTCTTTAGATTTCACATGCAGTTCCAGATGATTCTTTGCCTTTTCTGAGATACAAAAAATTATGTGAATCAGAATCAAAATGCTACCATAAAAACAATGAAAGGTTATGCCTAGATTTTGACAATCCATCAAAAGATGATGATGATGTATATCTACCAGAAGGCCTATCAGGCAGATCTAGGCAATCAACAAGTGATGAAAGTCAAACTGAAGAAGATGGCTGGATGATCCTTAACAATAAAGCCGAAAATAATAGCACTAACAACGAACACCAACCGAAACACCCCTCATCTCCTGTATCATGTGATCAAAACCCCAAAAGGATAAAAACAGAGCTGAAAGGTGATGGTGCTGATTTAAAACATTCAGAAGATGAAGATCCACAGACATTTTGTGAGTCATGTGACAATGATAGAAAACAATTGGCTGAGAGTCAGTTGTTAAGACAAACAGATGATAATGATGGATTGTATGGTACATGTTTACAGCTGTACCATTTTCTCGAAAAAGAGTCACCCGAATATTTTCAGAAGTTTAAAGTACCTGACAAAGATTTAACCAGATTTATTGTAATGGATGTTGTGTTTCCATGTCTAAGAAAGACAATTTGTTTTACAAAGAGGTAATTGGAATTTCATATTTCTCAAATTTATTTTAAGATGAAAAGTGAATGTGGCTGCCAAGTGGTCTATGGTGCTAACTTAGATATCAATATCCTTTTCAGATATTAAAGTCTGGCTTTGTAAGTTACAAAATTCTTGTGCACCAGAAGGATAGCAGTCCCTGCTTGTTGAAACACACCTATTCATTTTAAGTTTTATATAGTTATTGTCTAACTTTGAGAAAACAAGGATTTGGTTTTGAACTTTACATACAACTTCACAGAACATTGTAACATTTTAAACTTAGTAATATAAATTTTCAGATATGGTCATTATATGGAAGGAGCAGGGTCAATAATTCAAATGTCTACAGATGTAGAGGTCAGTCTGAATGTGTTTTATATTCATGAAAATTAGGTTTGTCAAATTATTTTAAAGTGAGTGATTACAAGGGTCTGAACTCCCAATGCAAACTAATAAGTTTATTGTATTTTTTTGTTGACATTATCTTCAAGAAAACACATTTATTGTTGTTAACCTTAACGGTTAAACTAATGGGCCAGCAAATATTTGAAGTAATGAATGGCTGTTACACATACACTGTGGATTCATATATTTTTGTTGGTACCAATTTTGGGGGTTTAAATAAAAAAAATACAGTTTGTGAATTCTCAAATTCCAAGTTCTAAAGTGTGCAGCATACAAAACGATGCTTAATTTCTTTTCCATGAGATATCTAATTTCACGGATCAAGGCCACTTACCAAATACCACATCAGAAGATTATACCTCATGAAAAATAATGAAACCACAGTACATGTATGTGAAATTTCAGAAACTTTCCTCTTAATATAAATAAATAACTAAAATGTGGTAATCCCATTGGTTAATTTGTCCATTGAATCGTATCGTCTTTCATACCTGGATGAAATGTCACTTGACACTTGTGTCACATGGCTGAAACCAGGTGACTACCTTACTATACCCACAACTAAAATTTGCTCTTATCCAGATAATTCTCCCAACTTGAATTTGCATTAGGATATTAATATGAAAATAACAAAATAAATAAACATACACCATAAAACAAAACAATTTTTTTTAAGAACATTAAAATGTAACTATAAGAATTGTATGTTTGTATTTTGATGTTTCATCAATGTTCATAGGCCTGTAAAATGGTTGACCGGTCACACATTTTTGACATGAAGTGCGCTCATGCACTTCATTGAAAATGTGCTACAGTGCCAATATACAAACATACAATTCTTAAATCAATTTGAAGCAATTTGTGTATTAACATTTCTTTAAACTTTAAACAGTTAACATAGCATTCATTTATTTCAGTGCCTTAAAAGAGCTGTGGAATTGAAATTGGAAGCAATAGAAAAGAAAAACAGTAAACAGTGGGGAGAAGAGGAGATCAGCATAATAAGAAACTTACAACTTAGATACTTCACTCCAAGGGAAATTGCAAATTTACTATGCTTCCCTAAATCTTATAGTAAGTATACAAACAGAACTGCCAATTGCTATTTACATTCTAAAAAAAGATATTAGTAATTTAATAATTTCATCTGCAGACCTGTTTACTTTTACGTTTTCGCTGTATTTTTTACGGTAAACGTGAAAAAAATACGCTTTACTGTTGTACATGCCAATTTAACGGTTTGAAACAAAATTGTCTGTAAAAATTCGTTTTGTTAAATAAAATCTAGAAAATTATTGACCACCAATGTGAATCAGTTGAGTGCTTCATTCAAAGCATTAAATTCTAAAAGTGATTAAAAGATCAAGATCAAAACAGCATGGTGGTTGACAAAAATGTCAAAACAAAAGTTTTATTCAATACTGGATCCTTAGATTGTCTGCAGGATGGTTCAAAATGAAATTTCTTTAAATAAAAATTACTCAAAGGCAGGTTTTGTCAGTTTCTGGCATTTGTTATTGATATTACTGAAAAAGTTTAAAAAATACTGGCACTCAATGGCAATTTTACTGACAAAGTTTGAAAAATACTGACAATCTTGCTGATAGGCATAAAATGGGGTAAACATGTCTGCATCTGGTAATTTGGCCAAGTTTGTCATAGTAAAGCCCAATTTCCTTCTACAATAATCGTTTCTTTCTGTTCTAATCAATACCTCAAAACAATAGCCAAAATCAAACCAGTTGCAACTGATCTGTACAGTAGCATGTGTCAACAGAAGTGATTAAATTATTGCAAACAGAAATGCTGTATCCATTTCTAACATTTACTTACCAAACCTTGTAATTCATATATCTTAAGGCTGTTTTGGATTATAAAATTAGGGTCATGACATGTCAAGAGACATTTTTTCACCACCCATTAAATTTATTTTCAATTTTCTCATTGCTTCCTCACAAAATTCTTCTCCGATACCTTCCACTCTTAATTGATTAAAAGATGCTCCTCAGAACCTCCTCCACTTTTTATTTAATTATGGAATAGTCCACATGCATGATTTAAATAGTTTTATATTTACAATTAATTTAAACAATCAGTTTTAATGGAAAATCTTGGGATGTCACATTTGCTAAGTGTGGATATGATTTCACTAACAGCTTTAAAAATATCATTATAATTCTAAAAATTTTGATCGACTATTTAATAAACCTTCCAAAATATAATTTCTTCCAAAAGTGACCAAAATTGTTCTTAAGTGTGTTTAATATCTTAACCTTGTCTTTGTTTGCAGGTTTCCCAGAGAATCTCTCATCAATACAGCTGTACAGGGTCCTAGGAAACAGCTTAAATATCCATGTTGTATCTGTCCTTATACGATTGCTTGTTGACAAATAAATTATCGAAAATTATCTGTTCCATGAATTAATTCAAAGAAACAAAGGGGTACAAATGGGGCATTCTTATTTCCAAGTCAGAAAGCCAAGACAGAATCAATGAGCACAGCATACAAAAATATATACATGTATATATACAACTAAACTGCAAATAGCAATGCAAACTCTAGTTGAAGTGAGATTGAAATTAGGTGCCCCCGAGGTCCATTTAGGGGTCCATTTAACAATACAGATTTTACAAACTTTCCCAATCTGATTAAAATCAGATCTGTCAATTGTCCCCTACTGTATTTATTCAGTCTATTCAAGCCCCATTTTTGACAGGAACTACTGATGAAAAGAAAAGTTTTTTTATGTCCCATCTATGAAAGAAGTGGGGTGTATACACCTAGTGTTTGGGTCGGATTGTTTTCCTTCAGCTTTAAGTTACTTTACCATGAAGGAAGTATGATATGACCATGAAACTTAATATACATATACAACAGTGTATGAACAAACAAAAATCCCCATTAACTTCATGTTTGATTGATCACAGAAAAAGTGGGTGTCATTTTTAGGATTACCTTCAGGTTTAAATTACTTTACCATGAAGGAAGTATGGTATCTTCATGAAACTTTATACACATATACATCAAAGTATGAACTAATGAAAATCTTCATAAAATTGTACCTGTCTTATCAACTTCGTGGTTGATTGATCACAGAAAAAGAGGGTTTTATACTTAGGTTTACCAGCTGGTTGAAGTTACTTTACTATGAAGTGTGGTAGTAGTACCATCATGAAACTTTATACACATATACATAAGAATATGGACAAACAAAAATCATTATACAATTGTACTTGTCTCATCAATTTCATGGTTGATAGATCACAGAAAAATTTGAGAGTGTTATCTGTGGCTAACCCGGAAATTTTTTAAAAAGGAGCAGAATTTTTTTAAAAAGGAGTGTCAAATAGGGCATGTCAGTTCTAAATCCACCTTTGGTTATTCTTTGTTTAACCTATAGGATTAAGTTACTTTTCTAGAAAAGAAGTATGATATCATCATGAAATTTTATAATACATTTGAACACCAGGATATGAGCATACAAAGTTATCATAAACGCATTCTCCATGAAAAAAAAATTCATGCTTTCAGTGATTGAGAGAAAACATGTTGGGAGATGGTACATTGTGTCTTTTGGACATATCCTTGCTTGTTGTTGTCTTTTTTAGTCTTAATAGATAATTTTAGATAGTAAAATTAACAACAAACTGCCAGAGTGATTGTCAAATTATTTTGCACAATTTACAAATGCAATGAAACATGCAAATAGAAGATGTATTGCATCCGACCATAAAAAACTAGTGGTGAAAGTTTTAATAGGATTCATTAGATCATTCATACTTCGTTTTTGCAACAGGTGAAAAAAATATTACCTACTGAAGTACTGTTAACTGTTGGAGGTTTTACACCTATCATAATATGTCTCCATTTTATATCTTTGTAAAATAAAAACATGTACATGATGACAACATATAAATATTTTGTTATTTATCTTTAAAGATGTAAACTAGATTGACAGTTAGATAAATGGTTAAAGTGTAAGTTCGCGATTTTTTCAAAATTTTTACATTGAAAGACTATCATATAAAAATAACTTTGGTGAAATTCCTAGCGCTCAAATATGCATAGTAAGGATAAAATCGGCTTTTGAAAGTAAAAAAAAATAAATCCATGGAGGGTCACGTGATTTGTACTAGATGGCGCTGCTCAACAGAGTGAATGTTGCATCCTAAACCCGTGTGGTATTTACCAATGTGTGCCACAACGGACAATTTAAAATAATTAAAATTAAGTCGGGAATCGATAAATAAAAGTCAGTCTAATGATATGATTGTGAAAAGTTTTAAAATGGTACCAACCGTTAAGTTCAGAACCAATTCGAAGGAAAATATAGATTTTTTAAAATATTTGTTTTAGATTCGCCGTACAGATATTTTCGGAAAATATATTATGCCGAATTGCCCTATACTATTTCTTTTATACATTCTGTTTAGAATTCATGGTTCCCTGACACCCTACTGGGATTACCTTGCATGATTCTTTTGAAGTGATATTATGATAATTAGTCCTTCCGTGCAAAAACCATCGCACCACAGGCGGGGCTTACCTGTCGTTTTCTGTGTATTAGACTTTAAATTACCACAAACCACTGGCACAACAGGGATTCGCCTGCCGTTTCCTGTGTATGTTAAGTACCCCCGTGCAAACTATCGGCACCACAGGGGTTTAATATTGTTTCCTGCGTATTGGAAGTTGACATTTACCTGGTTGGAATGGGTTCTTGAACACATTCTTTTAACGAAAATCAACCTCTTTGGTCCGCCAGTGCCATTTGAATATTGAAGTGCGAAAATGTTAATAAAAACGCTTTCTAATTAAAAACATAAAACAATAAACTGTAGGAATCTTTTTTTTTTGTCTTGCAAATAATTTTGTAGTTAATCAAAGAATTTTGGATTAATTAATTGTTTTTCCAACACTGCAAAAAAGGAAAAAGTCTTTCAACACATTTTTTTAATTTGGGTATTACACAACCCATGTACAAACACGAGGTAGCACCATGTTTTGGCTGATTGATAATTGTAAGGATAAGGTAATCAATGGAGTGAATAGGTGATATTGGCACCTGCTGATTAATTATATCGTACATATGTAAACTAATTGAGAAATTATTAAAAGATGTGCCGGTCCAAATTCTTAAGATAGTTGTGGTGGGTGTGTCTAGAGCGGGTTCAGTACTGTGTGGAAATCTTTGATTGGAGGAGCACCTTAATTAATCTATCTGTCAATTATACCTGTAATTTACAACCAGGGCGTGGCTTGTTGAGGGGTGACAGATCGTCCGAAAGGTTAATGATTTTAACTGACACCTGTGTATTCATCAAGAACTGAATTTATTGTCTTAAATATTTGAAAAAGGATTGAAAACTAGGGCTACTGTGTCAATAAATATTTCAGATTATTTACTATTTGGAATCATAATTAAATATTTTAAAACAACTTAAGATTTAAGTAAACTACTTGCTTGCTATTTCGATTAAAAAAAAAAAACGCGGGGATTAAAAAAATATTGATGCCAAATTATTCATATTCCAAATCATTATTATGATCGACAACATCGGTCTAATGTTACAAATATCGTCAATTGGTTAATGTATTTATCATCGGAGATGTGACGTCACATCTCCAATTGAGCTATCCCATAATTCATCATTGTTCATAACATGGCAGCGCCCATATGGTCTTGTGTATTGGAATAAAATTACGAATATCTCTCTTAATATATCGTTTTCAATGCCCAAACCCGGCATGACGCCTTCTCTCATTATAATAAATCAAATAAACTAATAACTCAAAAATCGCGAACTTACACTTTAATTGGAGCAAGGCTTGCCAAGCCAAGAAAGAATCTTGAGTGTCATCTTCATGACAAGTTTCTATCTTGGCTTGGATTATGATGAAACACTGTCCAAGCTTTTGCTTTTTTCGTGATACAACCGACGGTCTCTATACTCTTTAAATAAACTGTTTTGAAATCGGCTTACTTAAAAAAAAAGAATGCACCATTGTATTTTTATATTTGATATACAATGATAAAACATTTGGAATCAATATGTCTGCAATCAGTTTTAAAACTTTTTTTAATTTGATAAAATAAAAATTATACAGATGACTGGAATCGAATTCCGAAAACAACAACATAGATGACCTCATCTAGTATTCAATACACATCATAAAATATTAATATATAGCAAAATGATCATTGCTCACCGCCCCCCCCCCCCCACGTACAGCTTTTCCGAATCTCAATAGGATTTGTAAAGACCATTGTTTTGTTTCTTATTAACGGATATTTCGTTAGTTGGAATAATAAACCCCTGCAACTTAAACAATCCATTTGCTTCTTAAGGATTTAAGCACATTTTGTACAACTTAAATAAGCATATTTAAAATTTGCTTCCCTCTTATCAATAATTTGTTAAAAGTCGATATTCTTTTTTCGTATGACATTTTGACTCCAACAGAACAAGTCCATATATAGTTTGAATAATTTGCCTATAAAAGCTATTTTGCATTCAATCCTCATTTGATCTTTTTTCTCTTTCCCATTACTTGTTGTATATTTACTATTTAAAGAAATGAACTCTGTAACTGATAATTGTAGAGTCTTCTTCAAAACAACATAGACTCGTATATTCTTCAAATATTCAGGTCTATGGTAAAAAAAACTGTTCTTTTAATGAAAGTTATTGTTCTTGGTCGTTGCTTGCTTTTTTTGTACTTTCTAAGTAAACTATGCACGCTATATACAAATATTATATTTCATAAATATTGCGATGTATTCGAATCATCTCATCTCGTCAGCTTCATTTGGTTGTAAATTCATGAAACACATTGATTTTAAAATTTAGAAACCAAAACAATATTGTCAAAGTATTATTCTAATATTCAGGTCTATGAAAATAACTTAAAAATATAAGATAAATAGAATTTATAAAAACGAGTAATTATTCAATATTGTACAATCATAAAATACCTTGTGTTTGATCTTCCGACTAAAAGAAAAAATAATTAGTTGTAAAATCAAACGATGTATGTATAAAATAAATAAGTTTTTGTCTATAGATCTTTTTTACTCAAAACTAATTATTTACTCATCTTCAATTTTGACAAAATTTGATTAACCAATCAAGCCTAATGATTAGAACTCACACTTTCTTGATGAACAAATCAATCAATTCATAATTAACCCATAATTAATTGATTGAATTCCATTCAATTCCACGGACAGGGAACCAATAGGAAATTGAAAACTCAATCTGAGCAATCACGTTTTCATGATGGACCAATCGACGGATGAGCAGACCCCACGCTGACAACATCGTCTCAAATAAATACCCTGGCATTGCTCATTGTCAACATGACAAGTTTCACTCAGATCTTACAGAACGACTCAAAATGGCAAATTCTCCAGTTAATGTCTCCATCTACGATGAAGATATCGATGTCTTACCCTTGACATCAACTACTACCCTGAACGATGTCGTAGCAGCCACGATCCAAGATGCCAAAGATATTGACCTTGACCAGTACCTTGGCAACCAACCATCCGATCAACAGGTCCAGTCACCTAAGAAATCTAATTGCTTATTCCAGCAGACCACAACGACTGCTGTAAGCTTCACTCAGCCATGTTATTATCAGACCTTCACGCCAGTTACCAAACATCGCCCTTTCCAGCCGACATACTTCAGTCCTGCTGTGGACCACAGGTTCAATGATTCACTGAATGGATTTCTAGGATCACCAATACCACCAAGTCCGTTGTCTGCCAAACCCTTCTACCAAGAAATCCAGAATGCAATCACAGAAGACTTTAAAGCCACTACCGATTCAGTTCCAGATTCACTTCTCGTTACCATGACAACACAGCCTCAGCCTGATGTATTCTATCGTGAACAGCTGCTACAGACACGCTTTACCAAACTCGAACTGAGATTTCCAGACGACGTGAAACAGCTTTCAAACTTTTACCGCCATCAAGCTGCTGTGATCGAAACAGACCGTTTCCGAACTCTGCATCAGCAGCCATATTCAGCCGACTACCAGCGTTCACTTAACAGATACTTCGATACTCAGCTCCACCAGATTATGGAACGAGTAGAAAAGAGCCTGTCACTCCTTGAGAACTCAGCTACTAGAGTACTAGTCGAGCCAACACCACCAGTAACAAGAACACGACCACAACTCTCCAAGAAAGCGATCCGTCTGATGGAAGAATGGTACGAGTCCCACCTAGAGCATCCCTACCCAAATTCCACCGTCATCGACCAGCTTGCCAATAAGGGTAACATCACCGTTGAACAAGCAAAGAAGTGGTTCGCCAACAAGAGAAACAGAAACAACAACACACGCACATTGACAGAGATTGCCAGACAGAAACGCCGCCGTGCCATGCAGCAAGTGCTTTAGACATGAACATTTGAGATTTGAACTTTTTAAAGTGCTATTGTTTACTTTTTTGATGTTTTGTTATTATTGTTTGTTTTTGTTTTGTTTTGTACCTATCTTATGCTCATCAATAAAATGTGAAATAATATTAGTCATATTTAATTTACTATGATATATGAGAGAAATCTTGTCTCTTGTCTTGCGAAGTACATATTCACACTATATCTTCAAGACACAATCAGAAAAAAAAAGTTTTTTTTTCCATTTATAATCGTGTAAATCCACTAACTTAGTAAAAGAAAATCATACAGGCAAATATCCAAAGTTACATTGAGAGCAAAAAAGAACAAAACCAACAAAAGGAAAACAAACCAACAAAAATGTCAAAATGACATACTAGTAATGGCCCGTCTAGCAACACACGCAATAACTGAACCATGAAGTTTATATCAAGATATGATTTTATCATGGTAATTCTTGTATGTTTGTATCCTGAAAGAAAAGTTAATAAAGTTTCACGTATCATTCTCTTTTCATAGAGAGCAACTTCAGGTCACTTCAACATGTAGGTAAACCTTAGTTAGAATTGCATTCCCCATTTTTTGTGACCTATCAAACAAAGGGTTATTGAGACATGTTCAATATTATGATGATATTTGTTTGTTCATACCCTGACGCATGTGCCTAGTATTAAGATTCATGATGATTCGTTCATAGAATACATTATAAATCTGATTTGGGATGGGCATCCAGACCTGAACATTGTATTATCCTCTCTTTTCGTAAACGGCACATGAAAAAAACATTATACCAAAAACAGATGTTCATTTCCACCCACACCTGTGGAAATTGCATAGTTTTTTTAAGCGCAACGTGTTGTCCTGGTTGTGGTCTATAAATGTAAAAAGAAAAAATACACCATAAAATTTTGAATAATTTGCAACTGGATGTTATCTTTGGTAAGGCATTTAAATAGAATATGTTTTGTCCGGTAAAGAAAAAAGGAAACAAGTTTGGGTTATGCTATGTATTCGGTTTAAAAAAAAACAACATAAAAAACAACAAAACCAATTGGTGACAGCACCGCGTCGCACAGCCATATGTCGAACCCTGAACGTGCGAGGCAAAATATGGACAGTCAATAGTTTTTGACATGTATCCAATGGTTTATTATCACATGTAACCCATGGTGGACTGGCAATATCAAAAAACGTAAAATGTAACGAGTATTAACTTGCCTAAAAATTTCAAAATCGGACTAGAAATTAAGCATTTTACCCCCCCCCCTTTTGACCCCATGTTTAATAAAAAGAGGGGGGGCTCACAATTCAACCCCGTCCATTTTATAGCATTTAACATCATTGCAAACTTTCATAGCAACCAGAACCAAAGTAGCTGTGGAAACAAATAAAGTGTCAATTTAGTGTAAACAGTATTTTATCAAGTCAGCATGAAATAACACAATACATTACACTGATACATCAGTATAGGGATCGGAAAACAAGTGCAAGCACTTTTACAAATTCCTCTCCCTCAAGTGTCATTTTCCTCTTTGGGCACCAAAGCTTTTGCTTTTGTGTTATGCTGTTTTATTTTCTTTTTTAAACTGAATCTTTTTATCTGGCTTTTTATGTTTTTCAATTGTTGAGTGCTTTATATGTTTAATATAAAGCATATGCATAAAGAAAATGCATGATCCATTTTTGAGTTGCCACCACCCAAGGTTTATTACTGTAATATATAGTCTTTAATTTCATTTGATTTAAGAATGTATGTTCATGTATTAATGTGTTATAACCATTTATTGTAAATGTGTTTTGACAATAAATAATTCTAATTCTATAACCATATGTGTTGTATGTGTTCTGTCTGTATCTAGTGATTGTTGCTTGCTTTAATTGTATGCATTTATTGCTTTTGTGTATGTCAATTGTATGCATGCACTTTATTTATTACATTTAAGGTTCAAAAGCTCTAAAGAACTTATGTTTGTTGTTAAATAACTTGCCGACTTTAAATCTATTGATATTGATTGATTGATATTGGAATATCGTCATTTTCATGTTTATCACTGTTTTTTAAAGAACAGCGTTTTATTATTATGATTATTATTATTCAAAACTATACAAACATAATTCGTAGCTCACATAGAATACCCAGCGTTCAATTTTTTTATAGTGTTCATATCTTATTTTGGGATTTTTAATCCGATTGAGTCGAAAGGGAAAACACTTATAAATTCAAAAATCATTCGACAAATTGAATTGCGGGAACATATTATTGCTGACAAAACAATTTAAATCAAGTTCTTATCCATCTAATTTAGATATGGGCAAACTAGATGAACATGAGACCATAACATATATGTAAACTTCAACTGCAATTAATTTTTTTATGAGCTGTATAATTGTATTCCTCCTCATCAGCACTAAAACCCAAACATAATCCATAAAAAAGTGTTGAAAATAAAAAAAAAAAATGAAATCTGAATATATGAAAAAGGGCGCGAATTTCAGGGGAATTAACTATACCTCAAAGTCTAAATATAGCCTTTGTTTATTTTCCGGTTTCACTTTCGATTTGCAGGGTAACGTGCAGGACAGGATAAAGCACTTGAAATGATAGTACTTTATCACACTACAAGTGCATAGGGGAAATATTTACAAAGCTATCAACTTAACTTCCAATATTTAATCATTCCTACAGAACGAAACACTTGATATTTTATACAAATTTTGCCTGGTAAGTAACTTGTTTGTCTGTCAATAAAATTTTCGGCTTTCAGCCTTCGTCGGGGGCAGAGCAAAGAAAAAAATCACGACCGCCACGGTCTGAGGACAACCAACAAGTGAATATAGTAAAAAGTGTTCACTCGATAAAAACAACCACGTCATCATCACCCAAATCCTGAACTGAGCAATATAACAATAGGCCAAATCATACCCAAAGAATCAAATTAAGTAAATTACTAAGAAATGATTTGATTTTTGACATTGATGCCGAAAGGACGTGCTGTTCCCAGGAATTTTATTATTCTCTGCTCAAGGAACTGTCTTTGTTTCTCGCCGTGATGGGTTTGAAGCAGAACCGTGACTTGCATATCTTTTATACTGGGGCCGGACCCTCAAAAATGCTCCCCAACTGGACATTTAGTATCTCTGGTGACACTGTTTTTGTGTTCCACAAAACGGTCCCCGAGTCTCCGACAAGTTTCATCAACATAAATCATGGAACATCGCTTACATCTTATAGCGTATACGACGTTTTCGGTAATGCAGGTGAACCCATCCTTCAGTTGGAAAGTTTTCGAGGGACCAACCACAGCATCGGTCTCCCATGTGAACGGACAAGTAGAGCAGCGAGCTCTTTTACAAGGACGTGTACCTTTGTAGCTGGCGGGTTGACGTGACGACCTATACGAACTGCTGACCAGGTGCTGTTTAAGACTCTTGCCCTTTCTAAAAGCCGTAATAGGGGTAGAGTCAGCAAAAACAGTGGACATATACTCATCTTTGAGGACAATGGATTTAAAGTTGCGAATAATGATGTTCTGGATGGCAACATTGTGAGGGTGATAAGTAAGGACTAACGGAACACGATCATTGGTGCTCTTCACCCGGGGCTCCATTGCCTCACGTCTGTTCACACGGGAAACCGAGGACACGGCCCTGTCCAAGACTTTGTCAGGATAACCTCTCTTCGTGAAGAAAGATCTCATCTTGTTACACTGGATCCCAAAATCCTTATCGTCATTGCAGATACGACGAAGCCTCAGAAACTGCGACTTCGGGATGGCGTCTTTGCAGGAGGAAGGATGACAGGATTCGTAATTCAGATAACAATGAGCATCGGTAGGTTTAAAGAACACCGATGTAGAGATCTTACCGTCTGTGATAGTACAGTTAATGTCAAGGAATCTCCCATTTCTTGGTTATTTCCCCCATTTGTATCGGATATTGATATTTAATGTTTAATGAGAAACATGTTTTATGTATAAAACTACAGTACCCAGCACACACACTCAGTTATGGTAACAAAAACTCTCACTACATTACCCTCCGTTTGGGTTAGGATTCCATTACATAGAACATAGCTCATCAGCGAGACCAATTTGCAGTACTTGAGTACCTTATAAAGAACCAATTAAGGGCCCTCTATTATTTGCTGAGTATATGTTATTTCACACAAAAAATCAATATTATAATGACTTTTTGAAGGTTTAATTACTTAATAATTAATGTAATTTAAATTCTGATCTTGAGCTTCATAAAATTCAAGATCAGCTCAATTTAAGTGAATATATCACACTTGACCTCAATTTTACAATACAATCTGGAAATTTATTAACATGTTTGATTGAAATTATCCTCAAACACATTGTTTTATATCAAAATATTCAAAAGATTAGTAAAAATGTGTTTTTAATAAAGATAATTGTTTTGCTCATTTGAGGTCAACAGTAGGGCATTATAAACCTCACGAAGAGAAAAGTAGGAAGGGTTACGAAATCGTAACTAGATCTTGTTCAACCTGGTGCATATGTGACTATTAAAGAAGAGAGCATGTCTTTATAAAAATACATTTCAATAAAACTGTCCATCGCATATGTTAAGATTTTCTTACGAATTCCTAACTGATCATTAACTTTTTTTTTAACTTATTTTTTTTAATTGGAAAATATACAAGTTTGTTTTTCTTCCAGCAAGTGAAAAACATTATGTCAGCTGAAGATGAGGAAAACTCTACACCATGTACACCAGATGACTTAGACGATATTATTACTGGGAGTACAGGCGGGATGACAATGCTTCCAGACAGAGCTTTTGAGGAGGTGTATCCAAACTTATACCTTGGTGAAGAGTAAGCATTTGATTAGAATATATGTCAAAAAGAAATTTATATCCTGTCTAGCAACATGCCCTTTATTGCACAATCATTGAACCTTAAAGTTGATGTGGAGATATTAGTTTTTTTCACAAACCCTTATGCATATTTGTGTACATTTCTGTGTGTAAATGTTCATGATATCATACCCCGTTTGTAAATGTAACACTAGAAACCCCTTAACTTTCTTTGGGAGGGCATCAAAAATGTTAAGGATATAGGCATATGTATCCCACATTTCGGCCTGATACAGTTGTTTTTATTTTTTTTTGTATTTTTTTTTTTTTTTGTTGCATAGTCATGGTCCTTTAAAGATTTAGTTGTGCCTTTCATTGGCTGCATAAAGAATATTTTTCTTACTTGAGGTGATGATTTTTTTAAAACTTATTTTTAGGTCAATAGCATTAAGCAGAGTTGGTCTCAGAAATCTTGGAATAACTCACCTTCTAAATACAGCTCAGGGAAATTCCAATTATCATGTCGATGCTGATCATATTCAATACTCAAAGGTTAATATTGAGTACTTAGGATTTGAATGTACAGATTCCATGAACTTTGAACTTTCTGGTTTCTTTGAAAAAGGTGCCGAGTTTATAGACAAGGCACTAAATGGAGGCGGTTAGTATGTTTTTAACTTGTAGAATACGAGCAACTGATATACAAACTAAAGGTACAAACCTGATTTTAAATAAAACATTTTTTTTTACAACCATTGGACACAGAGTGACACATAGAGAGCAAAAATAATGACAAGGGAAAATTAAACCATATTATTTCATAAATAGTTGTGAAATGTTGAGCTTTTCAAGTGGACAAAAACCTTTTATTACACTCTGTTTAATAACTAAAAACACAGGTAATTTTATGAAACTGTGATTTGCTGTTATCTATAACATTGTCTTTGACATAGAAAAAACAACATTGCAGAAAAAACAACATTGCAACTGTTTGAAAGTAGTCCAACAGTATTTTCTATATTAAGCCACAATTGTGCTTTTATCTATGAACATCTAAAACCTCTGTGTACGGATAAGAGTATGCTCAATGGGACCACTTGTACATGTGCTTGTGTAAAAATGTGAATTTGGTATATATATATTCTCTGTCACAAACTTTGTGATGAATTAAAAAATATTATTTTTCTTTCACAGGAAGAGTTATGGTGAATTGTAAACAGGGAGTGAGTCGATCAGCAACAATAGTCTTAGCCTTCCTAATGATGAAACGTCACATGACAGTAAGACAGGCTGTTAGAACTGTCAGGGCAAAGAGAGAAATAGCTCCAAACCCAGGCTTTCTACAACAACTCTGTGATTTAAATGAAAGATTGACGAAGGCAGGACATTTTAAAGCAAACAGTGGAGATTAAAAATACTCTTAGACTTTAATTTTTTGTTGTTACCGTCCATATCATTTACCTTTTATATAACTACGCATTGTAGATAAAAGAAAATATTTTTTACAAAAAAGCTTGAGCAAACAACACAATAAGCTATGCTAAAGACACAAGACTAATGGAATGTGTCAAAGTGACTCCTGCATTTACTTATTTTGCAGAAGACATACATGAAGCAATAGAATCTAAAATGATATTTTACTTTACTTTACCTCTGACTATTTAAAACTATTTTCTTGTCATTTATATAAAATTGATTTGTTTTATACATATTTACACTTACTTATGTAATTAAAATTTGTCATATATGTGTAGGTGTTGATTTATCCTGCCAATTAATGCCTCCTCAAAAGCTGCATGCTCATACATGTATATTGTATTTTAGTGGTTTTATCCTAAAATTTGCCCTGCTCCCTTGAAAAGATTTTTATATGCCCTATCTCAAAAGTAGGGGGGGGGGCATATACTAGTAGTGTTCAGCTCTGTCCGTCCGTCCCAAATGTTGCGAGGTAAGCATTACATCTTTTGGACAAATTCTTGTTTTATATGAATTCAAACTTATGACTTTTTTGCCATGGTTGCATGTTTTACAATAAATAAAAAATCCCTATATCAATACCAAATGTAGTTGCAATAGGTCCTATTGTGTCTTAGGTGTTTACATTTTAAAAAGTTAATAAATGATGAACAACCAGACAGTGTACACTAAGTGGTGCTAATAGCTCACCTTATCTAAGGACTAATGTACAATAATCTTGACATTTTGCAAGGAAAGAATAACCAGGACAATTATTACACACACAACCAAGATTCTAATTATCATTTTATGTCATTTATAAGCCATATTTAACAAAAACATGATTTCAAACAACATCCACTAACACTACATTTTTGCTTACTTTTGAAGCACAAATAGAACATGGGACATATAGTACATACTGATTCTGAAAGCTTTCAAAAATCTCAACTACAACCTTAATTGACCTTTGACACAAGATACCAACAATGTTCACAATGTTATTTTGAGTTCTATTTGACACATCAGTAGTTCTAATTGGTCACATGACCAAAGTATTTCAGGATTTATCTCCCTTGTCAAACACCAAAATGGTCATTGATAGCCTCTATTAGGTCAGCCTTCTTGGTCCCTCCTGGTGTGATGCCCTGCTGCTTACAAAGCTCCTTCAGAACTGCTACTGTTAATTTTCCAAGCTATTGAAGATACAAAAAAAACCATCCTGTTTAGAAGCAATATCTAACACTTGTCTCTTATGATAGAGTCAAAGAAGAGTTTAGCAATCAAACCTGATATATCGGTAATCAGAAGCATAGTAACTGCCACAATATTTATCAAACGAACACAGCTTATTTGTGCTGCATGCTATACCACAAGTAAGAGCTAGAAAGGTGTTTTTCCATAGAAGACACTTGTCGTCTGCATTATTTAACAGTGATGCAGATAAGTGCCTGACCTGTCAGACAAGGGGAGCAAAATTTCAGCAGGTCCAGCAAGTGAAGACATTGTGCAGGACCTATGTCTGGCAAGATTTGGAATAATTTATTACAGCTAAAGTTTATAGGTCTTGTAATATTTTTGCAGGTCTGCCAAACTTATCTATTTTGTAGGACCCAATGTCTGACAAGAAAAAAAGATTATCTGCATGTCTGTAATATTTCAATATTCAGAAATAGGAAGTAGATCAGTTAAATATAAAAAAATCTTAAAACTTTTTGGCAAAGAGGAAGTATATAAGAAACAGGCATAAAATTTCTTAACACCATATATTACTATAGGCCAAAGCTACATGCCAAATATCCAAAGGATATGGAATGCAGATGCCCAGAAAATTGTGACTGAAGTTTTTGTGACATTGCAGGATGCGGGACTTCACAAGACTAGATAGTGCCAAAGTGCTTCCTATATATTTTGTGACATCCCTACCTACAAATATAAAACCCAATGTTACACTTAAGATCCTGATTTTCCATCAAGTAAGATTTTCTTAGTGCAAAGGCATTTTAGAAATGAAGCAGCATAATCAGGCTGCTCATGCATGGTTTCCCTCAATCAATTGTTAATTTTAGTAGCGAGCACAGCTCGCTAGCGGGCACGAAGTGCCCACTCGAGCGGAGAGCTCTACTGTATTTAATCCCGCAAAAAAAATTGCCTAATGCTGATATTGATTTTTCATGGTCCGGAAAGGCTCTCAAATTTTTACTGGAACGGAGTGAATTTGAAAATAATCACCCATTTTGCTAGTCGCATTCCAAAAATTATCTATTTATTAATGTAAAAAGAGAAAAATATTCTGATGACGACGAGTTGCTACATTTTTTGTAGTAACCAAATTTTAATCGATTTTTTCTTACTTTTCTATTTAACGTTCAATCGCCCCTAGGATCTCGTCCCAGAACGTTCTAGAAAATTAACCAAAACAAAAATAACTACGATCTAATTTGACTGCATCGATTCGAAATCATTTTTTTTTTATTGAACAGAATTATGCTGTGCTCGCATTAAGGCACTGCCTATTTCATATTACACTTATTGCAGTGTAGCCAAAGGTTAAATGTCTGGTATAAATATGTACCTTTCCACTCTCTGCCTCTTTCTTGATATCAATAGATGCCACAGCATCTTCTGTCTTGGCCTTCTTAGCGGCAGGATCAGCACTAGCACCAGCTTTCTATAAATAGAATTGTTTGTTTTATCTTTTAAATAATATTACCTTTGAATGAACAAAACAATTTAGACACAAATGTGAATTTTTTCATGGGTATCAATTTTCATACTCTGCCAAAAAATAAATTTTGTTGGATTCTTAATTTCTTGGTTTCCACATATTGCTTTGTGTGATCAATGTGAAAAAATAACACTTCATTGAATTTCTATTTTCATGGTTAACAGTCACCCACAAAACAATGAAAATCAATACCCAATGAATAATAATGTAACCACAGTATTTAGAAAATCCACAAGAAACAAGTAAAAAGTGTCAACCCATTTGCTGGAATATACACCTACAATTAATAGAAGTTTAAATATAAACTAGAATTTCAAGCAAGCTTGTTACTATTGCTTCATATTAGATTCAAAATCTGCAAAAAAATCCTACATACCTTTTTAAACTTTGATTGCATGAGGAGGAGGAATAATAATAGAACTGGAACTCTGGATCACCTGAGTTCACTCTCTTTTTGACTTGAGTTTGCATTGCTGAATGCAGTTTAGTTGTTTTGTATACTGTAAATGTACTTGTTTTTGCAGGTAATTATTTTCACATTTGCATTTCTTTGCTCTTTTGACAAAATAAAGTGATTTTTACCCTTTTCTTGCCAGGTTCATAACCTGCAGGATACACCAGATCTTTGAACTCTTCTATCAATTTCCCTGCTCTCTTTGTCATACCAGTTTCATTTGGCACTGAAAAATATAAATTCATAAATTAATCATTCAACAACTAGGTAGTTGGTTATTTTTACAGTGTAATTACACAGATAGTTATGAATGGAGTCTTAAATACACGACACATGTGTTATGCATGACAAAATATATTGCCTTGAAATTCGTAGTAATTTTGCTTTCTACAGTGCATAAAGTCAGAGGAACAAATAAAATAAGGTGGATCATCTTGGTTCAAGATGAAAATCGCTGTCAGGAATTCAGAATTAGCATGTCTTTTGCCTATAGAACCAAGGTGCCAAAAAGTAATTCACTTGGGACATAATGAGAACCATCTCCATTTTTATAATGTGCAACCCTGTTTTAATAAAATGTTCTGCATGTATACTCACTTTTTGAGTACATGTACATAATTGACTAATAAAAAAACAGGGGCCACCCACATTCTTTTCTATTTTTAATCTTTGGGAAAACTAATCTCAAACGGTACCCTAAAAGGGAATTGTGAATGGGCCCCATACAGTTGACATCATCATAAGTAGATGTAAGGACTTAAATCATAATGTTTTACTGTATAGTTCTCTTTCATTTGTCTCACATTGACTCATCAAGAAAACTTATAATAGTTCTTGTTATTGTAGTGTGAGGAACAAATCCATTTCTTACTTATTTGTACAGATAGGTGCACACATAACCTGTACGGAAGTTAACATAAAGTTAACTTAGTGACTGCTTTCCACGTCTGCTCATGTCTGCTATACCAGACATTCAAGTTAACTTGCGTTAACTCATGACTGGTCAAAGCAGACTTGTGACAGCTTTTTATGACTGGTCATAACCAGTCACAAAGACATGACTGTTTTTACCAGACCAGTCATTGTAACAAGTCTGCTCTTACCAGACATGTTTAATAATGCAAGGGTTTAATTTAATATAACAAAAGCTGTCTTTAACATCAAAAATAAGTTCCAAATACAGTTTAGGCAAAAGAACATAAAAATTGTCCTTTTACATTCAGTTTTTAAAGCAGACATTTCACGAAGTTTACTTGACCAGACCTGTCATAATTATGTGACTGCTTTCAAAAGCAGACGTAGAATTATGACTGCTTTTCAAGTTAACTTGGAACCAATCGCGCGTCTGCTCATAGCAGTCGCATGACCAGTCGCAAGTGAACTTGAAGTTAACTTGATGTCTGCTTCTCAAGTTAACTTACCGTACAGGTTATGTGTGCACCCATCTGTACATGTATAATCAACCATTTCTGTGTCTAAGCCTTAAGCTTCTACACTGTTTTTAAAAACATAGGATGGCACAAACTGAAGATTACTGGTAGATACAAGGGTATTACTACTGTGACATAGCAACATAGGGCTCTCACAATGTACACCCTTTCCTTTTAAAATGGCTACAGGTCCATATTAATGCATATTTTCTCTTAAGTTTCAGGTTGTTTTAGTGAATTTTCAGGGTGGGATGTTTTAAACCAAATAAAAGTCATAAGTCCCCTTTTAAACGAATTCAGGTTTTTGATGGCCCTTAGCAAGCCCAACAGTTCAGATTTACACTTACTTGTATAATCTACCATTTCCTCTGGCTCATCTCTATCTAAAGCTAAAGCTTCAATGTTTCTCCAGTATTTCTGTAGGACAGGGTTCTCAAAGCTCTCACTATTGAACGTAAAGGCCAGCTTCTTGATCATGTCTTTTGCCTTGTCTATTTGCTCTGTATTAGCTATAAAAGAAAAAAGACTAGTTTAGATTTATGTCAAATACATTTTAATTTAGAATAAGGGTACATGACATGGTGAACATGAATAATTCACAACGACAAACCAAAGGACTGAATTTACATACATGTACATTTTCTCATATTTAAATGGGGGAGGGTATTAACCTCTTGTATGTCTGTCCTTTCGTCCTTTAAAAAAATAGATATGGTTGAATATTTTTGTTACAATATTCCTGCCAAGTACTAACTACTTGTTATCACATTGACTAGATACATGTACTGTATGACTTGAAAACTAAATTCCTATAGAAATGAAATACTGTGGACAGGGTCGGAAATTTGCTGAAAAAGATACCAGCCGTAAATTGAACTTGTATCTTTTTTTACTATATACATGTATAGCCAGTCAAACTTTCATGAATTTTAGTCTGCCCTGCTAAAATTTTGCCAGTCTTGGGCTGGCGGTCGGGCTATTATTTCAGACTCTGCTGTGGATTCACTTATTTTTGTGGGTACCAATTTTCAGGGTTTGATGAAAAAGATATGTGTGTGGATTCTTAAATACATGGTTTTGAAGACTGCAGCATACAGATCAATGTTAAATTTCTTTTCGTGGGGCATTAATTTTTGTGGGTAAAGGCAACCAACAACAAGTGTGGCCACTAAAAGTATGTCTCGCCTGCCGGCACCATCACTAAAATCAACTACATAAGCTTTCATTTCTTGATATAAACACAAAAAGTGTCTGTATACCTAATAACAGATGCCTAGTTATTATACTATTCAAGCAATCCATTGTCCACACAAGTATTACAAAAAGTTTTCTGTCTGAAAAAAAGGCCTAAGTTCACAGAGTCACTGGAGCATAAAAATGGGGTCATGGTCACATGGCATGGTGACAGTTGCGTTGTCCATAACCGCAACTGTCTGTTTACCCAATATCAGATACCTAGCTATTATAACTTTCCAGCAATTCATCGTCCACAAAAGTCTTACAAAAAAGTTTTTCAGCCTGAAAAAGACCTAAGTTCACAGAGTCACTAGAGCACGAAAATGGGGTCAGGGTCACGCAGCATGGTAACAGTTGCGTAGACCATAACCTAAACTGTCTGTATACCTAATATAAGATGCCTAGCTTATATACTTTTCCAGCAATTCATCGTCCACAAAAGTCTTATAAAAAAGTTTATGGCCTGAAAAAAGATCTAAGTTCCCAGAGTCACTGGAGCGTGAAAATGGGGTCAGGGTCACATGGCACGGTGACAGTTGCGTAGACCATAACCTAGACAGTCTATATACCAAATATCAGATGCCTAGCTAATATACTTTTCCAGCAATTCATCGTCCACAAAAGTCTTACAAAAAAGTTTACGGCCTGAAAAAAGACCTAAGTTCACAGAGTCACTGGAGCGTGAAAATGGGGTCAGGGTCACACGACATGGTGACAGTTGCATAGACCATGACCTGAACTGTCTGTATACCAAATATCAGATGCATAGCTAATATACTTTTCCAGCAATTCATTGTCCACAAAAGTCTTACAAAAAAGTTTACGGCCTGAAAAAAGACCTAAGTTCACAGAGTCACTGGAGCGTGAAAATGGGGTCAGGGCCACACGGCATGGTGACAGTTGCGTAGACCATAACCTGAACTGTCTGTATACCAAATATCAGATGCCTAGCTATTATACTTTTCAAGCAATTCATTGTCCACAAAAGTCTTACAAAAAAGTTTACGCCGCCGCCGTCGCCGCCGCCGTCGCCGGAAAGTAATACCTATGTCTCGCCTTCCGCGACTATTCGTCGCAGGCGAGACAAAAACCATAAAAATTTATACCAAACGAATAATAATGGAACCACTTCATCATCATTTCATGTTCATTGTATCATCATTTTCATGTTCATCTCCCGGATATAGCCGAAATCGTGCTGCTTGGGAGTAAAGCAATAACTAACTAACTAACTAACAGCATATTGTATCAAAAGATTAATGTTTTATATAAAAAAGTTGAAAATACATAAAAGTAACCATAGCGTACCACGAGGAGCATCATCAAGCTTGATTTTCCTGAAATCATCAGCAAACGGCAACATGATCACATGGAATCCAGGAGGAGTTATCTGTACTTTGTGTTCATCAAGCTCTTCTTCCTGAAGTAATATATATAATGATGCTGCTTTGTTAAAATTTTTATTTTGTTTTTTGCCTCAAGGCAGATTTAGGACATGTGTCACGCTGTTGTGATTGAAAACATTAAAAACTTTATGAAAGAGTCCCCAGAATATTTTTTTAACAATGGTGCCCCTTTCTTTTTTTTTGTAAATTTTAAGATCTGACAGAGCTATTACTGATAAAACATTCACAACTATCACTTCTGGAAACATATTTTAGATCTTATTTACAAAATATCATAAGAGCATTGTAAAATATTCTGATTGCGCCTGTAAAGAACATACTACATGTATTAAGATTCCTTTAGTAAATTTACAATTGTTCAGTTTGGTAGATAAGTTAAAAGTTTGATAAAGACCTTAACTCTGGCTCAACAAAAGTACAACAGACAAAAAGGTTAGACTGACAGACAGTTTCAACCAATACCTGAGGAAGCAGGACTACAAATCTTGGACATGTTGGAGGGAAATTCTTTCCAGGAAATAAATACCTGTGGAAGCAGGGCTACAAATCTAGGTGGGAAATTCTTTCCAGGAATATATTTACATATGGGCATCACTTCTCTGTCTATACATTTCTTCAGAAGAGCAGAAAATAAAGATGTACTCCCATTGACAGTCTGTAAAGTAAATATTTAATAATTGATTTAAAGTTTTCTACATTATTTTCAAAATATAGAACAGAAATGTGGCAAAACCCCCAAAAAACGAAACAAATATAAAAAAATGTACTTGGCCCTTATTTGTAATTTTCTTTCCATGCTCTTTTGTTTCAAAACAAATTGCCAGTTATAAGTTAAAAATACTATTATTGTCATGTTTTTGTATTGTTTTTTTATGGATTTTATTTTCACAATAAATGAACTTATTTTGTGACTGATATATGAATTCTTACATAAAACTAGAATGGTGTGGTCTTCCATGGAAGACATATATCATCTGGGTCTTAAAATATTCGCTAAACAAGAAGTAGATGAGGTACGGCTATACGATCACTCTATACCATATAGTACTATATTCAATTCAATTCAATTCAAGTCTTTATTAAGCCAATTTGGTCCCACAGGGGGCATTTACAGTAAACAAGTATGATTATGATAACAAGTGACAGATCTACATTGTTACAATATAGTGGCAATTTTACATTAATAGCCATTGTCTATATAAAGTAAATAAAAAAAAAACAATAAGACTCAACATAGACATTGTGAAGAATATAAAAGTACTATAAGAGGAAGCTACATGCCAAATATCATAAGGGGTTTGCATGTACATGTAGTTCTCCGGAAAACTGACAGAATTTTTGTGACGTCGCAGGATGACAACAAAGCAGCATGACCAAAGATGATGGATCAAAATAAACATTAGTGAGAAAATTTCAGTTATCTTATTATTCTTGGCTATTACAATGTACCAAACCTGGTAAGACAGTCAGACTGACACCAAACTGAAGAGAAGATATCAGAAAATATCTCAACATTTTGTATAGAGAACTTTCATATGGTAATTGAATAGCTTACATTTTCATCTGGATATATAAACTGGGCAGGTTTAACTTGGTAATATTTCTTTAGGCGACTTTTTGGTTTAAACCCCATCAAGTACAACCCTGTAATAAAACCAAAGACATAAACTAAAGACAAGCAAGACATTTTCACTATTAATTAGTTCATATTAAAAAAAAAGAAAAAATAAACTTTAAAATTTTTTCCTTAAATTATGCTATTACACGGTTTTGTTTTGACTAATTGTGTCTTGCATGCTGACAATTCTTGAATTTCTACAAAATAAACAAGCATATAATATAAGATCATCTCATTTCTTTTTGATTAATCAAAGGGTTTATCATAAGTAGAACTACTATTGAACACAACTCTACTCTAGTTGGTGTGCTTTTATCATTGTGAACATAAACATTTCCATGAAATAAGTTTTTGCTCATAACACACAAAAAAAGCTTTGCTGAGAGCTGCATGATATGACCGCAACATGTCAAACCCTAGACGTTGGAGGCCAAATATGGACAGTCATTTTCTTAGTAAAAGCAGTTTACTGTGTAACTTCTATTTTGAGAAATATGATACAAAGCAATGGCAATACCTCATTCTACAGTAGCTTTGTTAAAACATCCATTTTGCCCTTTTTTCTGAACCAGTAGGGACATGAAACTTCAAATGCTATTGGAAATTTCCTTTAGTGGTTAGTAAAATCATATTAAAATATCATACATAAATTTATTAGCTTACTTTACAACTAGGTTCTTGCATAAAACCATTATAATTGATGGTTATTGCCCCTTTAACCCTGAATTTTTCATTAACATAAATGATAACAGATATTGCAAATCTGATTGAAAAATTTCTCAAGGATACCAATGTAATTTTTTTTATTGAAAATCAGACCTCACAGGTGATTTTTGGGGTGTGGCCCAATTTTTTACCCTCTGTACCAATGTAACAGTGCATGAAACATTGCAACATTTAGGTAACAGAATTTCATGAGGCATGCATAAAAAAAAGAATTTTCAAAATTGGATGAAAAATGAAATTATACAGAATTTTTTCAATACACTCATTTAAGCCCTTTCTGGTTCTTTTTTCTAACATGGTAAGGGCCATAAATCCCAAATGCAATAGGAAGTCTCTTCAGGGGATAGAAACATCAAATTTAAATATCATAACATTCCATCAACTTTTACTTAAGTTATCACAAAGAAACAAAATATCCCCAGTCAACACAGATGCCCACAACATGGCCATAACATTATGCTTGTGTTTGACATTAAAACCCAGGGAACTCCAGGTGGGAAAAAAGTTGCTCACTTGGGGCAGAACGAGAACAACCTGGGTAATAACATACGTGTATGTAACCTAAGTTGTTCGGAATTTACACTTTTATTTGTTATGAAGATCATTAACCCCTCCAAAACAGAATTCACCCATGTCCTGCTTTATTTTTAATCCAGTAAAAATAATCTACCCAAGGTGCCCTAGGAAGGAATGTAGAACAAGCCTATTATGATCTCAAAATTTTTGATGTTGAAATAAAAACATGTAACATAAAGATAAAACAATGATTTATGAAGGACCATCCAATTTTATACATATTTCTTTCTGTGTACCTGAATCTTCAAATCTTTTTATCTCTGTGACTTCATCATTCTCAAAACAAATTCTTCTGCCTCCATACGTCTGAGCTTTCTTTAAATCTTGTGGCGTTAAGGCTTCACCAGTGTCCTAGAATACAGATTCATTTCTCATATATAAAAAATTACTTAAAACAGATTACTAGAAATTCCTTTATAGGTACTCCAGTGGACCCGAAAGATGTTGAGCCATCTCCCACCACATAGAGATTCTGGTTAGAATTTAGAATTCTTATGTTTGACCACAATACTGTAAACGTACTTATTTTTGTGTGGTATTTATTTTCACAGATTTTGCTGTCAAGCATTTTTCGTGAAATAAAATACCCGCGAAATGAAGTAAATTGTATGAAATGAATACAATAATGAGCAGAATTCGTGAAATTAAGTACCTGCGAACTAGGGGGAAATCGTAAAATCGTGAAATTAAATACCCGCGAAAATAAGTATGTTTACAGTATAAATGCATTTGCTTTAAATTAATGTATGTCTTTGTCCAAATTTGAAAAATATCCTGTTTACATACATGGTTAAGCAAAATAATCTATCTTATGAATTTGTGATTTAATGCAGAACTTATAAGATAATGTACAGATGTTTAATATCTTCAAAAAATCTTACCGTTAAATATGTCTTTGTATTAGATTTCAGCTCTTCGTTTGTGTTTCTGGACAATTTAACACCATAAGGTTTAGGACAAGACCGAACCAATGTGTACCTAGAATAGAATAATGAAACATACCTAAGCTATTATTTATTTTTTTATTTAAGCTTATATTTCATCGATTGTCAGAAAAATTTTAAAATCTAAACATAACATTATCAATTCATTTCAGTACCTTGGTGAAAATTGCTCATTATTCAGTCTATGCAGAGAAAAACTTCTTAGAAGAACATAAACTCAAAATTCTTTTTACAAAATCAAAATTTTAATTTGTTTTCATGAACCACTGTTAAGGTTTAAAAATCATAAACTAACACAATTATAAAACTTAAAAATATATAAAGGATTCTTTTTACATTAAAAAAAAACAAAATACATACACTCCTACACCAAAATTGATACCCTTTCCTAGTGAGAATGGAATCCTTCTCAATGCTCTCTTCTTATGGTCCTTAGTTCTCACTCTAAATGAAACAAAACATGTTTTACATGTTAAATCTGTATGAAACAAGGGGTTGCACTAAGTCGTGCTAAGCATACCCCCACTCGGCCATTCAGAAAACAGGAAGTAGATGACCGACTGACCTGGAAAGGGGAGGCACGTTACAACTCATCATGCTAAAGCTGTATACCAAATTTGAAATCAATCCCTTCTCTAGAAGCCGAAAAATCTGTTACGAAAAATTGTCTATTTTTGACCCATAAAAAGTCTAAGTCAGCTCGGAAAACAGGAAGTAGATGATGGACTGACCTGGAAAGGGGAGGCACGGTATAACTAATCATGCTGAAGCTGTGTACCAAATTTGAAACCAATCCATCCAGTAGAAGCCGAGAAATCTGTTACGAAAAATTTCACTTTTCAAATTTTTTACCCTTAAAAGTCTAAGTCGGCTCGAAAAACAAGGAAGTAGATGATGGACTGACCTGGAAAGGGGAGGCACGGTATAACTCATCATGCTGAAGCTGTGTACCAAATTTGAAACCAATCCATCCAGTAGAAGCCGAGAAATCTGTTACGAAAAATTTCGCATTTCAAATTTTTTTTCCCCTAAAAAAGTCTAAGTCGGCTTGGAAAACAGGAAGTAGATGATGGACTGACCTGGAAAGGGTAGGCATAGTATAACTCATCATGCTGAAGCTGTGTACCAAATTTGAAACCAATCCATCCAGTAGAAGCAGAGAAATTGAACCGGACGGACAGACGGACAGACGGACGGACAGACGGACGGACGGACAAGGTGATTGCAATATAGCCCCCTCTCTTACGAGTGGGGGTATAATATCCAATAACCAACAGATTGTGGAGTCTTTGACAAACCATTGTAATGAGCCACAGAAAATGACAAGGAACTGAGTAGTCTTTTTATTACAAATCCATTAAATATTCATTTATGCAAGTATCAAACAGTTTTTTTTATTTCTGTTTATCAATCTGGCATTCTAACATTTAAAATCTATACAAATGTCATTAAATATTTTTACTAAAACATATTTTTTCTGATCTTATACATGTAATACCCATCTTTATTTGAATCTTACAGGCTCAGTCAAAACTATTTGTATGGCTGTGTTTACACCTTTATAAGACTGGTTATTGAATTAAGAGTCTGTTCATGAGAAAACCATGCAAAAATGGAAATTTTGTCCAGTAGCAAGGTTTTTAATTATGTAAAAGGTATATTGCAACTGAAAGACCATCCTATAAGACTTATTCAGGCAAATTTATTTTTTTCGAAAAATTCAAGATGGCCGCCCTACAGGCCTCAATAGATATATATAGCTTTCATCTGATTTATCGCTTATTGCAATCAAATTTTATTTGAAAATTTGACATTTTTATTGTGATTTTTTCAGTCTACGTAGAAGGAATTAAAATTGTATCAATGTTTTTTTGAAAAAGTGATGTTTGGTCTTTCAAATACAGTGCAATTTTCGTAATTCATAATTTGGTTTCTCTGGTACCTTTAGGTAGGACTTGGGCAGTATTCCAGACTGTTCAAAAATGCTGAAATTTGTTATTTTTAAGGGCACTTATTGTCCAAGGTAACGCTTTTTTATCCTTATCTTTTAGTAATTCCAAAACAATAACATATCAAGACAAACTTATCAAAAAGCCGAGCTGGGATTTTACATTTTGACTTAGCCACAGCCCCGGAAAACAATGACATGTTTTGATAATTCTTCATAAAATCTACTTTTTGGAGGATTCAGTTTAAAAATCTGAATGTGTTTGCTATGAAACAAAATACATTTAGAACATTTGATACAACAGATGATCACAATACAAGTACCATTTAATGGTCGAGAAAGACATATACTTGGGGATTAAGGGTGAAAGATGGGAATATCTTGTGTATTTTGATGAAATGTACAGAAATGGCCAACTTTATGGGACTATTTTTCATGAATGAAGGGTTGGACTATTAATATGGAATATCTTTCCAAAAGACTGTTATATGGTCTCTACAAAAACATATTTGTAACTTTGCTTACGGTCATCCCTTACATGGCATTACATTACAAATATGGAGATTTGGCCATTTTACCACATGGCTAAAATGGGCTTCAGGGGCCTAATAGTGGCATCTTTTTGAAATAATTAAAAGATGTACAGAACAGGAGACTTTATAGGCCAAATGTATATAACTTGTTCTATATAAACAAATAATATTGTAGAAATCAAACAAAAGAGCACTTTTTACTTGGTGGTCTATTATAGCCCCAGAGCCTTTTTACAAAAAAGTCTCTAGCCACATTAAAATGGCAAAGTCAGACCTAAATGTGAAAAAAATATGAACCAGGAAAATTGTTTTATTTGTAAAATTCAACCATTTTCTGCACAATAAAACATTTTGTATGGTGGATCCCGACCAAAAATAATGTTAGTTTTTGCTTGAGGACAAGGGACTATTTCGCCAAATGGCCATGGGAGCCATATTGGACCACCAAGTTGAAAGTGCTCTTTTGTTTGATTTCTACAATATTATTTGTTTATATAGAACAATTTATATACATTTGGCCTATAAAGACTGCTGTTCTGTACATCTTTAAATTATTGCAAAAAGATGCCACTATTTGGCCCCCGAAGCCCATTTTAGCCATGTGCTAAAATGGCCAAATCTCCATTTTTGTAATGCTGTAACATGTAAGGGATGACCGTAAGCAAAGTTACAAATATGTTTTTGTATAGACCATATGATAGTCTTTTGGAAAGATATGCAATATTTATATTCCAACCCTTCATTCATGAAAAATAGTTCGCTAAAGTTGGCCATTTCTGTACATTTCATCAAAATACACAAAATATTCCCATCTTTCACCCTTAATCCCCAAGTATATGTCTTTCTCGACCATTAAATGGTACTTGTATTGTGATCATCTGTTGTATCAAATGTTCTAAATGTTTTTTGTTTCATAGCAAACACATTCAGATTTTTAAACTGAATCCTCCAAAAAGTAGATTTTATGAAGAATTATCAAAACATGTCATTGTTTTCCGGGGCTGTGGCTAAGTCAAAATGTAAAATCCCAGCTCGGCTTTTTGATAAGTTTGTCTTGATATGTTATTGTTTTCGAATTTCTAAAAGATTAGGATACAAAAGCGTTACCTTGGACAATAAGTGCCCTTAAAAATAACAAATTTTAGCATTTTTGAACAGTCTGGAATACTGCCCAAGTCCTACCTAAAGGTACCAGAGGAACCAAAATTATGAATTACGAAAATTGCACTGTATTTAAAAGACAAAACATCACTATTTCAAAAAATATTGTTACAATTGTCATTCAATATACGTAAACTAAAAAAAATCACAATGAAAATGTCTTATTTTCATAAAAAAAATATTGAAATCACTGAAAAATCAGATGAATGCTATATATAGCTATTTAGGCCTGTATAGCGGCCATCTTTGATTTTTCGAAGGAAAAAATTTGCTTGAATAAGTCTTATAGGATGGTCTTTCAGTTGCAGTATACCTTTTACAAAAATGAAAACATTGCTACTGGACGATTTTGCATGGTTTTCTCATGAACAGGCTCTTAACAAGACCTATCAATGTCTTGCAATTCTCTGAAACAAAGTTCAAAGTGTTAACTAAATATTCTCTTCAGAGTGCCTGTTTTCAGCCTTTGAATATCCAGTGAAATGGTTTTTTGCTTCATAAAACAAAATAAAGAAACCTTTATCAAATGGCTGACTTGCAAATGGACAGACAGACAGACAGTGTGATCTAACTCTTAGACATGCTCCTATCTTTGGCAACACAGGTAAAATAAATCCCAAGTGTTTCCTGTAAGAAATTGAATTTAATGCTAGTTCCTTCATTACCTTGTTAAAAGTTCATCGAGTTTTTCAGAAGGGTCAGGTAATTCTGTTAGCTCGTCATCAGCTGTAAACAGCAAATCCTGTAAGACAAAAAGCATAAATAGCTACAATGTATTACATTCTTGATAATATGGAAAATTGTATTTGTTTAAGCAAAGACATAATCATATCTAAAAATCTTGCATTATGCATGCTAAAGTCAATGATTGATTTATCTTTTGTTCAATATCATCAATAGTATATACATGTACCTAATGATAAGAAAGTGGTCACTTGTTGAGATTTAACATTACTTATATTCACATGGGTTAAGTTACTAAAAAGAGTACAAAACGGACCAGACCTGAGACGACTTATGCAGTGTTTTCCCCTACAAATACACAATCTAATATAAACAAATAGTTTTTTAAAACGTATGTCCAGTTAATTTTCAGTGTAAACATGATTTAAACATATTTTATTCAATAAGAAAAGGATTGGATAGCAGGCCAAGGCCTATAAATATCCTCTCCTCTCAGTGTAAACATAGCTAAGTTAAAAATCATATGGCTAATTAACTTGAGTACCGGTACCTTATAAAACTTGTTAACATCAAACATTTCTCCATCATTCTGAAGATGCATCAGTTCTAGTTCTATACCTGTTTCATTCAAATCATTGGCTTTTGTTTTGGCTTGTCTCTACAACAACAAAAATATTTCATACTAGAATACAGAAGAACACAAGAAGGGCCAGGTCAGCTAAAAAACTGAAATTCAAAAAAAAAAATATTTGACAGATTAAAATGAAACTTTTTTGTATGAATCCTAAAATAGTATTTAATCACTGCTTAACATATCAGATATGTACCCATTATAGATTTGAAATGTATTACTCACAAAAAATTTACAGATAGACAAAGTGCAAGTTTGAAAGCACTTAAAAATGTTTTAAAACAGTTTTAAAAAATAGGACATGTAATGGGACATTAAATGATACCCCACCACGTTATAATATCAAAAGTTCATAAAATTTGATTTCAAAGTGGCCTATCTCGAAAACTGTTTTTCGGATCATGCTGGAAATTGAACTTGTCTTGTATTTTATTGTACTCAATAGCTGTACAAAATATCATTCGAATCCCATGACGCATTTAAAGTTATTGGTAGGAAACTCAAAATTTCATGAAATTTGATTTTTCAAAGTGGCCTATCTCAAAAACTATTTTTTGAATCATGCTGGAAATCGAACTTGACCTGTATTTTATTGTACTAAACAGCTGTGCAAAATATCATTCAAATCCTTTGACACGTTTACAAGTTCTTGGTCGGAAACCTTCGGGGGACGAACGGACGGACATACAACGAAAAAAACTGAGGGTATAACATAATACCCTGCCACTTCATGTGGCGGGGTATAAAAATATTAACAACAAACGGTATGTGCTGTTAATGCTATTCCCCATTCTAGTTATATCAAAAACCAGGAAGCAGTTTTAAGGGCATGAGTTATAAAAAATTACTCAAATTAATGAAAGGAGCACATCAAATATTGGTTGAAAAAGAGATGAACATTACAAAACATTGAGTTCCTTTCTGCTTTAGTTGGTTATGAATATTACCTTTTTGTATCCAATATACATTTTTCTTACCTGTAGCTGTTGGCTTGCAGCATGTGGATGATCATTATTGGTAAACAACAGAATTCTCTTGTATCCAACCTTCTGTGCACTAACAAAACAAATAATGGGTTACACTATACAACTTAATCATTGAGTATTCATGTGTCCTAACTCAAAATTCTAATAATAAATAAATTTGGACTTAATGTTCTTGTACTGGAAGCTGTGCTAATCTAATACAAATCTGTTGAAGCATTTTTAAATTATCATGTGAAAACTATTTGGACAAACAGATCGACCCCGGAGATAGACACCCAATCAAGCCTGCATCCATCATCCTAAACAGATTTTATATTAATAGCTCTTATGAATATTTTATATCAAATCCTGAATCCAGACAGACTACCCCTCAAACTTGTGTCTCTGAACTTGAAGTAAGGTACAAGCTCCATGTTCAAGGCCATTCGGATTAAGAACAGCAATAAAAGAGTAGTTTCTTTGTTTTCTTTGCTTTGTGTCATGTATATTTACTCCATATCTCTTTGTGTTCAAGACAGATATAAGAGTACATGTACCTATTTGAGAACATATTCTGACAAGTCCATAATGCTTCATGCAAAGCAAATCCTGTACTGTGACCAAAGTCTTTCTTAAATTTTTTATAGCCATCTGAAAAAGAGAAATTTATTTGTAAATGTATTTTATGAAAGTACCTTTTTAGCTGAGTTACAACGAAGTTGAAATCGGCTATTGTTATGATGATGGCGGGCAGCTGGGAGTGCGGGCATCAACAATTGGTCTCCGGACCAAAACTGACAATGTTGTGAACCAATTTTAATGAAACTTTGGGATATTGTTACATACCATAATAGGAGGAACCCTATTGATGTTGGGATAAATCCATTCAAGGTCAAGGTCACAGCAACAGAAAATGTTAGAAAATTTCTTGAATTAGTGGTTTCCAGACCATAACCCAAAAAGTTTTGAACTGATTATATTGAAACTTTGGGATATTGTTACATACTATAAGAACAGGAACCCTATTGATTTTGGGATAAATCCATTCAAGATCAAGGTCACAGCGACAGAAAAACTTTAGAAATTTTCTTGAATTAGTGGTTTCTGGACCATTACTCAAAAAGTTTTCAACAGATTTTAATTAAACTTTGGTATATTGTTACTTATCATAAGAGGAGGAATCTCATTGATTTTTGAGTAATTTCATAGAAGGTCACATCAGCAGAAAACTTGAAAAGGTTTTGGTTAATAAAATACGGCAACTCGGCTTTTGCACCCATGTGCATATTGATTTTTATACTATTAACTTATCATAGAACTTTATAAGTAACAATAAAAAAAAGAATCCCAAATATAAATAACATTAGCTGTTTATATTTACCTGAATCTTTTTGTTATGTAATATTTTCATGTTTTAAGGGTTTTTATTTTTGTTAAATAAATTCAGCAGTTGAAACATTCATTAACTGTTATGTGTGTGAACAGGATGTTTATTAAATACATATATAAATGTATAATGAAGTAAACATCTAAGTTTACATTATAACTATTTCATTTTTTATGCACAATACGGAGTATGGATTTTATAGTGCTACAAGATTTTTAATATACATTGTAGGTAACTTTTCAATAGCAGTTTTTGTACAATATTATAGCACCAAACCACCAAGTAACTTATGATTTATGCTTATTCCAATACTATAAAAGTATATTTTGTAGGGTATCAACTTAAGTCATGCATGCTTAAAATTTGATTCCCAACAAGTTAAAATCACAATTTTATGAATCTTTTCTCCCAAAATCCTTGAAAATGGATGCCTACAAATTTAAGTACTTTCACAGTAGGTTCTGTGAGGTCCTAGGACAACAGAGTTGAAATACCTACTTTCAAGCATATCTTCAAGCTCTAGTATTCTTGGTGCCCCTGGCTGATCCAATTCCTACAAAGAATGAAATCAAGTCATCATTTAAAAATAAATTAACACACATGAATTGTTTTCAGAGCATATCTTAGTGTTAAGGGATGTATACTTAAACCATGCTCATTGACATAAAGTACCGGGTTTTCCGAAACCTCTCATCAATTCATTACAATAGTCTAACAGTAAAAAATTTGTCAAAATAAACTAGAATGGCTGTCATCCATGGAAGACTCATGTTGCCTGCTTCTTAAAATATTCGGTAAACAAAGAAGTAGATGAGTTACGGGCATAAAATCGCTTTACACCATATATTAATATAGGAGGTAGCTACATACCAAATATCAACATTAATATATTTTGTAAAGTATATATATAAAAAAAAACAAGTAAATCTGAGCATGTGCTGAAAAGTGATTCCCCCACTCCCAAATTATGCCCTGCATAAAAAGCATTTGGTAAACAGGAAGTTGATATCTAGGCAGGGTAGGAATTTGCTGAAAAAGTGACCAGCCCTGGATTGAATTTCTACCTGTTTTTGCTATATAGCCAGTCAAATTTTCATGAATTTAAGCAAGCCCTGCCCAAAAGTTACCTGTCTCGGGCAGGCTGTTATTTCGAGCTTTGAATTATTCTAGGAGCATAAAACTGATATACACCATATGGTTCTATAGAATAAAGCAATATACAAAATATCAAGCCTCTGCGTGATGAAGTTGCTGAAAAAATTGCAACAGAAATTACATTACGGGCGGAAGAACAGACAAGGGTAAAATAGTATACCCTTCATCTCCAGTGCAGGGGTTTAATAAAGTTAATACAATGTAGCAACTGAATGAAATGAGGACTAAATGTTGATTTGGTGTGTATACCTGAAAGATGTAGATATTCTTGAAATCACTGGGGTTCTTTGCCTTTTCCTGAACAAGAGATAAACATGTCAATTACTATTAAACCATGCTATGGCCAATAAATGGTTACAAACATACTTCTTAAACAACATCTAAAATTTTTAAACACTTATTTCTATGAAAGATATATCAAACCATAATTTTTTTAGATGTAATTCATGTACAAAAAATGTACTTTTATTCCACGTCTAATTATTATTGTCTGTAGATTTACAAGTTTAACCATTGTTGTTGTCATTTGAACAAATGAACAAACCATAGAAAGGTTTGGTGCTACTTTAAATTGTAGTAAACAATTTGGCTTTGATCCGCTACAAAAAGGTGGTTTATTTTGTGTGATGGATAGAGAACCTAAAAAGTTGTTAAAATGCAAAATATGTGCCATTATGTTAAACAAGTTAAATGTTGAACTTGCTTTTAATATATAATTCTTTACATGATTAGATTAAACAGTAGAATGAAATGTTTTAAGGTATCACAAAATCAACAATAAAGTTACTCACTGTTCCAAAGAAAACAACTCCCACCAAATCTTTGTCACTGCTGATTATTTTATTCTGCAAAGTTGTCTTGGCACACTGAACAAAAAAAAGAATTATTTAGTTATTATCTATTTATAAACCATATTGGAAATTAATTGACACGAAATAATGCTCACTTAGGAAGCCACTGCCTCATATTTGAATCAATACTGAGACTATACTGTTAAATTATCTCTCTTCACGGATATTCAAAAAGCAAAGACATTTTGTCAAGAACTTCTCCATCTGTACAGTTTGCTTAAAATTAAATATTCTTATAACCTCAACACTATTAACTAATTTATGGAATGAGTTAAAAAACAAGAAATTCTGTGAGGGAGCTCACAAAACGATGTCCCTGCTTCATTTTGTACTCTATATTCTAAAAAAATCCTCAAATCCAATTATCTCCCATGAATGATATTTGAGCACAATGAAAATATGATGTTTTTCTTCAAGAAAAGTAAAACCCCTACATTTGTTTATGAAGAGTTGCTCTTTAGATGGTACATTGGAAAGAACTATTCCAATTATCTCCCCTGAATATTATGTGAGTGTAATAAAATTTCTTCATGTGCTTCTCCATATACTGTTCTTATTCATATTAAATTTAATCAAATTTAATAAAACATTCAAGAAGAATAGAGGAAGCTTGGTAGGAGCCAATCATCCTAATTTGTTACATCTGCATAATCTTATGTGCTACAGTTTCTATGGAAACTCTTTTAGCATTATTACCTTGATACAAAGCTGGAAATGGCTTTCTTCCTCTTCATCATCTTCTTGGTCAAACATAGATTTCGAACAGTCAATTAAGAAGATCAAACCATCTTTTGTTGTAGAAAAAACCTGAAAAGAAACACAATGGAACTTTCATGATGGAATTAATATCAAAGTTTATATGGCTTTCCAAGTTCAAGTTTGATTGTATTGTATATTAATACCAAGGCATTTGTCTGCAACATGTTCCAGTTCATGACCATGAAGCAAGTATTCATGAATTGTATTTTTGTTGTGTGCAGTCTTCATGAAATGTGCCAGACCAGTCCGGTGAAAAATTTACAAATTAGTGTTCAGTCATGTGAATTTGGTCAAATTGACAATTAAAATGTTCCGTTGGTCCTGCAGACCTTTGGTTTTAGTCAGGCAAGAATTTTCAACTTTTGTAAAGACTGTGTGTGTAACAAGTGTTATGAATAAAATGTTGAATTTACAAGGAAACAAGAGTTAACACTAAAGTATGTCTCGTCTGCCGGCACCATCAGAAACAATTATTCTTTCTAAATTCCACTATATTTTGAATTAACATGGATTTTCAGTTTCTGAGATCAAAAGATGTTTATAGAACGTAAACATTGCAAATATATGCAATAAAAATAATCAAAGTCACTCAACCGGAAAATCAAGGTCAAGGTCAAAAGATGATGATGTAACTGTGCTAAGCTACTACTGGGGCATATGCATACCAAGTTTCATCAACCTAGGACCTATAGTTCTTGAGATATGGAGGTGCTGGCAAAACTTTTCCATTGCTATTACAATGTATTGAAAATTGTCAAAGTCACTCAACCGAAAAATCAAGGTCAAGGTCAAAAGATATGGGATGCAACGGTGCTTAGCTACTACTGGGGCATATGCATACCAAGTTTCATCAACCTAGGACCTATAGTTCTTGAGATATGGAGGTGCTCGCAAAACTTTTCCATTGCTATTATATGTATTTAAAATTGTCAAAGTCACTCAACCGGAAAATCAAGGTCAAGGTCAAAAGATGAGGATGCAACTGTGCTAAGCTACTACTGGGGCATATGCATACCAAGTTTCATCAACCCAGGACCTATAGTTCTTGAGATATGGAGGTGCTCATAAAACTTTTCCAAAAAGTTAACGCCGCCATCGCCGCCGCCGCCGCCGGTAAAGTAACACCTATGTCCCGCTCTGCTTCGCAGGCGAGACAAAAACTTAGTGGCAATTTTCAAATACTACAAATGTATTCCAATTTCCCTAATTTATTAAGGTCTTTCTGTGATGTCTCAATATCTGTGTTGGATTTTATAGCAATGACAGTATGCAATGGTGTCTTCAGTAGCTGATGTTAAACCTACTGTAATGTCATTATAAAAAGCTATGAGCTGGATCCCTGCATAGATACCCGAGGGTGTTCAGACTACTGAAACATACCCAGATGTCTTTCCTTCTAAAATGACTGGCTGTTTGTGTTTGTTTAACCTTGTATGCCAGTGTTTATTGTGATCAGAAAATTGTGACTCGCTGTCATATGTTATTGAATGTAGTATTGACATTACCCCTTGTCCTTCTTCTTCTTCATTCTCATCATCATCACCAAAGCGAGCAAATCCAAAATCTGCCATACCTCTAAAAAATATCAAGGGAAGATTCATTGGTTACAATAAACAATTGAGAGCAAAAGGTTCAGGACTTTTTGAAGTTTCAAGTGGTACCGTAAGTCTACCAGATGATATTAATAGAAAGATGTGTCTAGCACAGAATGATACAACCAGACAGTTAGTATTATTTACAAAATGGTAAAAAATTCTTTATAACTTCAATAAAGCCAAATAAAAAAATGTGTGTTTCTGGTGTCCCTATAAACCCTAGTTTTTCATGCTGACCCTAGCCTTTTTATTGCCATTTTTGCATAAGCACCCTACATTGTACTCCCAATTAACCCAAGGTAAAAAAAAATATATGCCTACTAACTGACCTAATTTTTTGTCAGCCATGAAACAAGAAACACATACTTTTTTTGGTGGCCTAACCAGAGATTTCCTTGGTCATTGTCAGTGCTCCTCTTTGAAAACTACATAATGATGGAATGTTTCCTCCTCTAAAATTAATCATAGGTTTCAAAATGCCCCAAAAACCTATTTTTGCAAACAGTAGATTTTAGAAACATGATCTCCTAATCAAGAGACACTCTTCTGATTTGGGTGTAGAAAATGTATGACTATTAAAAAAATAAAAGTAACTAAAGTAATAAACAACATATGGGATATAGCAACAGATCTTTGCCGTCACAGCGGGTGAATTAGTCTCGCCAGTGGTCTCTGTACAGAACTGGTTTGACCAGTCAAAAATGAATAGTCTCCCAATTGGGAGACAGTCTTCTGATAAGGGGATTGTCTCCTGATCGGAGAATATTTCCTAGCTGCCAGTGTAGGCTGTAGCACCACCAACAGGTAAGGTACAAGTGCCAAACGAGCTAGGTAGATCAATCAAGCTTAAAATTATTATCTCCCTTTGCTGTTTTTGACAAAACATTGCATATATATTTTCAATTTTCCTTGTGCATCATGAAATTGTAGATTCTCTTTTCAAGGGTGCTGTTTGTCAATATGCAACCATAATTTTTCACTTCTACCGTGGAAATTATTTTTGTGAAAATTTGAATTTTTGTATTAAGTTCAATGCAATTTGGTTTTTTAAAAGGCGACAGTGAAACATTGGTATTTTGATGTTTCTTTGTCCTGGTATGTTAAATAAATGTTAATAGAAAGTTTCATCTTGCACTGACCCAAATTAAATTGGATAGAGATCTTTTTGTCAAAAACAGCAAAGGGAGATAATAATCTAAAGCTCGATCAAGCTTACCTAGCTCGATTGATCTATCTAGCTGGTTTTGCACTTGTACCTAACCTGTTGCACTGACCCAAATTGAATTGGATATAGACCTTTTTGTCCCCGAAGGGAGCGATAATGGTAGAAATGTCAATATTAATTTTAGTTGTACTATGAGCTGAATTTTCCTTCAACGTCCGGTTTAGCCCGCGCTTGTTTTCCCGAACTTTCGGCGTCTTTTTAACGTTTTTATCTTTGAAAATTTGAGACGTCATTAAACGCTCACGTAACCCACAAGAAAAGCTAGTTTGTTTTTATTTTCGAACAAACAAAAAAATTAATTAATTAAAACTTCGGGAGCGTAACAGGTTTTTCCTGCCTCATATTAATTTAAAGCTCGATCGAGCTTACCTTGCTGGATTGATCTACATAGCTCGTTTGGCACCTGACAAATGCAAACATGCCATAGACAAATGTAGAAATGAGCTAAATTATTGTATGATGATATAATACAAACTTTGATAAAAAAGGAAAGGATCTCCTGTACTTGGCCATCACAATACTGGTACAAAATGTATACCAGTATTGTTTACATTTACCATTTACCAAATCTGTAAAAACCGCCTTTGTCAGGCGAACCACTTCCACAGCGGAGGTGTAAATCCTATCCTTAAAGAATCCTCATTAGAATAAAAGTAATATAAACTGACTGGCGACAAATGTTATGTACACTTAAAAAAAGCTCCAAATATCAACGGATCACAGAAGAAATCTAAAATAGTCTAAAAACGTTCTAAAAAAAAACAGTTCTGCTTCACACATTATACAATTGTCACAAACTATTCTCAATCATGGTTCAACTTAATTTGTGCTGATTATAGCACTTCTGAGATGATGCATTGCATAGCACATGCCTCTTGTTAGACTATCCAATTCTAACTGAGTGTCTTTGTCAATGAAGTGGAACCTCGAACTGTCAATCACAAGCTGCATCAAAAGATCGTTACTTCCAAAGATTTCCTGCTCTAGTGAGGCATCAACTTTATTGAGTAAGCATTCTCTGATGAGCTGTAAGAATTTATCTCTAACGTGGCTCAGTTTGTTACATGTCAAAAGGAAATGTTGACGATCTTCAGTGTCAATCATGCACAGGGGACATAACGATGTAATAGTGTGCTTCGAGAACTTGGATTTGTCACATTGCAGAAGATATACTCCACAGAGAAGTTTTGCCTTTACACAGGCCCTTGTCACTTCAAATTTTTCAGTACCACATGAGTGCCAAACAGGGTGCACCTGACCTATCTGACAGTCTTCAAAATTAAGATATTTCAAAGTACTTTTCTCCCTTGCATCTAGTTGTAATTTTGCTATCCAATGCTTGTTGATATTCGAGTGCACCAGTTTTCTCCATGCCTCCTTGCTGGTTTTGTGTGCAATCAGATAATGCGGTGATGGCAGTTCGTATAGCTCTGCAAGTCTAACCAACTCTATGAACCAACTGTTTGAGTCACTTGATTTCATCGCAAGTTGTCTCCACGCTATCTTATATTCAACTGATCCCTCCTTTTCAGATATATGTCTCATCAAAATTAACTTTTTCTTATGTAATTCGGCCTCTATGGGTAGTTGCCCAGTGATCAAGTGAACTGCAGAGGTGGATGTTCTCTCTGGTAGATGTTGTATTTGTTTCAGAAGTTTGGTATAATACGTAGATAGTTTCTGAATATCGGTTTTTGTTAGTTTGATAACGTCGAGTCCATAAAGTAGTCTTGGAGTGACGTAACATCTGATAAGTTGTAACGATACAGCAGGGTTAAGACCGTTTAATCCATATAACCCTGCACCCATGAGAGCATAAACAGTTTTCCTTGCGGTTTGTATTCTCTCTGGCACTACATCCTTCACACCATATTTTGACTGATTATCTCTACTTATTCCAAGATGTTTAGCAGAGTCTGGTGTATCTAACTTTTCACCATTCATAGACCAGTTGTGTTCAGATTTGTCCTTTATCTTGAGCACGCACGACTTCTGATGACTAATGAGGTATCTATTTTTGTTTGCATGATCCGTTTGGACGTTGATCATTGTCTGAAGGTCATATGGATCTTTGGCTATGAGAGTTACGTCGTCCGCAACTGTTGGGACTCCACAGTAGATAGAGCCAATGTTCGCACCAATTTTGCTTTCTTCAAGAGTTGTTAACAAATTGTTTATAAACACTTTATACGCAGTAGGGGACCAAACTCCTCCTTGGCGTACCCCCTGCAGTTCATAAAATTCTCTAGATATTTTTCCTTCCCATTTAATCGTAGTTCTCAGGTTTTCATACCATTCTTTAAAGAGCAGCCAGTTGTCACCGGTTATGTCAACTTTGTACATCTCTCTCATGAGACCATGGTGCCAGACAACATCAAAAGCCTTTTTTGCATCAGTAAAGGCAATGTACAAAGGAGAATTTGTTTCCTGTGATTCGGTTTGAAGCTCAGTCAGAATCAGTCCTGCAATTGTTGGTGATTCACCTTCTGTGAATCCTTTCTGCAGACCGCTCTGGTGTGCTCTTATACTGTCTTTGTTTCGATTTAAATGGATTTTCTCTATGATTTTACCAATCGCACTCGTCACTGTGATTCGACGGTATGACCCAGGGTCTTGCTGAGGTTTACCACCTTTCTTGTAAATTGGACATCCGGTACCTGTTTTGCAGACTTCAGGTATTATCACATTCTTGAATAGACAGTTTATGACATTTGACAGTATGTTTGCCACGCATTCACCTCCATATTTTATATGTTCAATCATAATTCCACTGGCATCAGGTGCTTTTTTGTTTTTGATTGAGGAAATGCTCTCTAGCAATTCTTCGTCTGTAATTGTTTCTATTTTCTCTCTATTTTCCATAAAATATGTTGTGATAGTTTCTACATCATCAACTACTAATTCATAGTACTTTTTGTCAAAGTGCTCATTTTCTGTTGGAGTAGCTAGTTTCTCAAAATAGTCAGTCCATGCTTCAGTTATACTTTCAGGAGTATTATATTACAATGCTGGAACAAAATTGTATTCCAGTATTGTTTATTTAATAAAAGAAATATAACTGTAGTATTGTGTTTTAATAGCCATGTACAAGTATTGTTTTAATTTACACATATTTTGACATCAATCTGGTATTTATGGTTTTGATATTTGGCTTATGTCATGAGGTTTCGAAAAACGAGACACACACAAATCTCAAACATGACCAACAGGCACCCACTTTTCTAGATGCACTTTTCCCAGTGTGAAACATCTTGATATCAAAATTATTTCTAAATTGTATGTGTTATGGAATTGGGTAAAAGAAAAGTGTCTTAATAACAAGATGTGGAATAATAAGCAAACAGTCAGCTACTAACTGTTAGGTTGAAAAGGATTTTTTTGCCGACGAACCAAAATTGCCCGCAATTATTTACACGGAAGTAGGATAAGGAGCGAGCAAGGCATATCGAAATGTCATATAAAAAAGTTACAATACGAAATAACAAGAGTTAACACTAAAGTATGTCTCGCCTGCCGGCACCATCAGAAACAATTATTCTTTCTTACTTCCACTATATTTTGAATTTACATGGACTTTCAGTTTCTGAGATCAAAAGATGTTTATAGAACTTAAACATTGCAAATATATGCAATAAAAATAATCAAAGTCATTCAACCGGAAAATCAAGGTCAAGGTCAAAAGATGGGGATGCAACTGTGTGAAGCTACTACTGTGGAATATGCATACCAAGTTTCATCATCCTAGGACCTATAGTATTTGAGATATGGAGGTGCTCGCAAAACTTTTCCTTTGCTATTATATGTATTGATACTTGTCAAAGTCACTCAACCGAAAAATCAAGGTCAAGGTCAAAAGATGGGGATGCAACTGTGCTAAGCTACTACTGAGGCATATGCATACCAAGTTTCATCAACCTAGGACCTATAGTTCTTGAGATATGGAGGTGCTCGCAAAACTTTTTCATATGCTATTATATGTATTGAAAATTGTCAAAGTCACTCAACCGGAAAATCAAGGTCAAGGTCAAAAGACGGGGATGCAACTGTGCTAAGCTACTACTGAGGCATATGCATACCAAGTTTCATCAACCCAGGACCTATAGTTCTTGAGATATGGAGGTGCTCATAAAACTTTTTCAAAAAGTTAACGCCGCCGCCGGTAAAGTAACACCTATGTCCCGCTCTGCTTCGCAGGCGAGACAAAAATGGAATCTCTGAGACTATAAGAATCTAACACCGGTGTTAGGGCAAGATAAGGAATTACATTATTTTGTATTTTGATCATATATATGTGCTTGTATAACATACATACAAGCACATATATAGCATGATCAAAATACTAAAAATTGTACTGAACAATTCAACATTATAATTGTATAAAAATAAACATACCATTGAGTGCAAGTAGACATTATGTTCATTGGAAGTAGGCATGTTATCAAAAGTCTTCTGTCCTCAATTCATATGACCGTTTTAAAAAGAAGCCAATAATTTCTAACATGTCTAAAGGTTTTAGGATTCAATAGATAATGAATCTTTTGATCATCTGGAAGGTCTGAGAAATTGTTAGTCTTTTTTAACATCTTCAAAGAGAGCTTGTCTGATATTATCATTTTTCGAGCATTTTGAAATAAATAACAAAACTACCGAACTTAAATGATCAATCTCATTGTTCCGAGAGAAAATGACAAAAACGAATCAGTCATACCGGAGAATTGGTGGATCGCAATGGTCCTGACGTGGTACAGCCATTTCAAACGAAATGGTGGGTTAAACCAGGTTTTATGGCGCCAAACCTCCCTCTTCCATTGCGATTTTAGGATCCAATAATGACCATAGAACACAACATAGTTGTGAGACACAATAGGGATATTGAGGTGATCATCTCAATACAGCAGACCAGTCAAACACTAATTAATACAAGTAACCACCATATCTTTTAACTCAATTTTGAACTTTTCTACTAGTGGCTGATAACGAAGAAATATTTTTTAAGGATCGTATGAGACGTATTTTCTTATAGCCCTGCTCCAAAAGTCGGTCACGAAGTAATCAGTGTCTGATAAAAAAAATTTGTGAAATGTGTGCAAGCTCTGGCATATCGAATAAGTTGTGAAATATAGCTTCTACAACGCGATCGAGGGGATTATGGAATTTCTAACATCAGGAGAAATAAATTTGATTGTTTTAATGGCGAGGCTTGCCGAGCGATTGAAATATAAAATTTATTTCTCGAGATGTTAGAAATTCCATAATCATCGAGAATTTAGTTGTAGAAGATTTTTCTCTAATGTCTACAGGTAAATAATTGCAAAAAGGTTGCCCCTCAATTGCACGTGCAAATACGCTGAAAACAAAATTTTTTCTAGTAGTCTATCAGCCAACCCTCAAAAATAGCATTTTGAATGTCTACCCCGGGGTACAGCAGTTTTTCGGTGGTTTTATATAGTTTAACATCTAAACTTTCAAATTTACCTTGTTATACCGGAATATAAGTGTCCAAACAGGGTATAACATGCGCCATTTTGAATGCACCCATTTTGACAGACACAAATCATGTTGAAAGCATTGAATTCATATTGCTGTCAAATTTTTACAATGCGATGGAATATAATTCTGTAAGGTGTCATGTAATCAGTATAATATAAATAAAAATATGACGTATAATATTTATCGATAAGTATCGATGAAGTACCGATATCGAGGCTCTTTAAAACACTCTGTATACGTGGCTTTTTTCGCTTAATTTTTGTCATTTTTTCGTCGCTGTAGTCATATTTGCAATGTATGTTTGCTTTCAATGGCCATAAATCGTTCATTGATATGTATTCTGATCATAACAGTCGATGGGTACCTAGAAAGTTATACCAATGGGCAGATAATCGAGCCACAATACTTCCTATGCATATTTGAGCTAAAACCTTAGTAAAGAATTGATGCATTTAACGTTCTGTTATATGATATCTATTTGATAAAAAATATGTTTTAATTTCAAATGTGTGATAATATACAAATACACATCGATATATTCATCAAGAACCAAATTTGCACAATGCTTTTTTTAGTAAAAAGGGGGTCTAAGTAGATTCTTTTAAAGTATTAAGTATCACAATATTTTGTTATTTAGTACGAAATAAAATGCACAAAATGGTTCAAACATGTAAAAATATTATCATTAGATAGATTTACAATATCTAAAAGCTTATTTTCCTTGTTTACTTTGATGTGCTATATGCCCATTTATAGTGCATTTGTTAACACCAGCTCTGAAAAAAATCGATGAACCTATCTCTCTTTGGAAGAGGAAGATTTGGCAGCATTAAACCTGGTTGTACCCAATCAGGACGATTTCTCTGGTATGTCATGCGTTGTTTGGTATATTCTTCTTAGATATATGAGAATGATCATCCCAGTTCGGTAGTTTTGTTGTTACCTAAATTGACAAAGCACCAAATAACATCATTTTTGTGTGCAAGAAACACGATATTGACTGTTTGACAGCTGAATTGGGGGTTGGTTTTATCAGTAATAGCACCACATATACGGCTACAACACTGTCTAAAGAGGAAATCATTGACAATCACAAATCTGTCCATTTCCTCCTTCGGCCTTTCTGTTGGTGGCAATAATGATGACAATACCGGATTCCTAAATTATATTAAAATCCATACAAACAGCGCTTCATTGCAGGGTCATCCAAATGTACAACTAAGCCTCTTTCAGTTCTGTTGACTTCAATACTTACGGCAATAAAATCCGGCCTCCAGAAATATTACGATTACGTGATGACTTCAACTTTCCAATCGTCAACTTTCCCTTCTTGTGTATCAACATTCCGTCCGCTCCAGCTTATGGAGTTTACGTATCTCAATCAATTCGTTACTCCAGAGCGTGCGGGACTGACATCGACTTCCTTAGCAGAGCGACACGTCTGACGCAAAAATTGCTCACACAGGTAAATGTTGCTCCTCGGTTGCTGTCTTCACTCGAGAAATTTCACGAAAGACATCATGCACTTATAGACAAATATGGGATTTCGATCTCTCAGATGAGAGCAGATGTTGGTTTGTCATAGGGTTTTGTTTTGTCTTCCTTTACCGGATTTGACACGCTGAATGGACGATTGGCAACGCGACGGGTGTGCTATAGCAAGCAGGAACTGCTTACTCTTCCGGAGCACCTGAGTTCACTCTTGCTTCGACTGGAGTTCGCGTTGTTGATTGATATTCAGTTATTTTGTGTTTCCATGTTTTACATGTTGTCTGTTTTTGTCCCGTTCTTGTTGGTGTTTACTGGTTTGTCTATTGTTATATTAAAGTTACTGTCGGAAACAGCAAAGCCACTACCCCGAACACTTATCAAATGATGCAAAGACATTTCATTGATGTAAAAACCTTTTGCTATGAAGTGCCAGGAAGCACATCGATGGTATGAGATATAAACCATATTTTACGTCTTAAAAGTTTACAGAAATTTATAAACATTAGAGCAAAACTATCAAATTTCAAGTTCGAATTGTATTTACTAGTATGGCTGTTCTTCTTTAACATGTAGAATTTTACATATACATGGCCAGAGGATAACATGACTCTGACTGTTTTGTAAGGACACCAAAACTAACCCTTCAATAACCACTGTTTTGTTAAACACGTGCTGTACATTTAAGACTAACTCAAAAACATTCAAGATGTACCTCCTTAACGTAAATTTGATGTTTAAACAAAAGGCAAGGTAACCCCCCCAAAAAAGATTATTTCTACTAATTGAACAGTTTATATTATATTTTTTAAATCAAAAATTGTCATATCACATTCTAGTAAACTTACTATTGAAAACGGAAAGCTTAGGACAGGAAAACATGTGCGTCTTACAATTATGTTATTGGTGCCGAGATACAACAACGGCTTTAATATTTCGATGCATTTCATTACCTACATAAAAAGGTAATTTTCAAACAATACACTTCTAGATTAGCCCCCCCTTTTTTTTCGACAATGTAATTATTGAAGTAAAAAAAAAACTATACCGATTTATATCAAACGGTTATTGTTTTATTGATGAAGGAAAGTACTTTCCTTTAGTGACATTTCTTTAAAATGGGATGTAGCTTATTCGTCTTAGAACTTACGAATACATATACTCAAATTTTGTAATTTGCTCATCAAATATTTTATGAAAGGATATGGAAATAACAAAGTAAACAAGAAAAATAAGCATTTATATATTGTACATATATTCAATTATACTATATTTTTACATGTTTGAACCGTTTTGTGCAAATCATTTGGTATCAGAGAACAAAACATTGTCTTAGTAAGTATTTCAGAAGCATGTACAAAGACCCCCCTTTTACTAAAAAAGCATTGTGCAAATTTGGTTCTTGCTGAGTATATCGATGTGTATTTGTATATTACCACACATTTGAAATAAAAACATATTTTTATCGAATAGATATCATGTAACAGAATGTCAAATGCATCGTTTCTGTACAAAGGTTTTAGCTCAAATATGCATAGGAAGTATTGAGGCTCTATTATCTGCCCATTGGTGTAAATTTCCAAATAACCATCGACTGTTATGATAAGAATACATATCAATGAACGATTTATGGTCATTGAAAGCAAACATACATTGCAAAAATGACTACAGCGACGAAAAAATGACAAAAATTAAGCGAAAAAAGCCACGTATACAGAGTGTTTTAAAGAGCCTCGATATCGGTACTTCATCGATACTTATCGATAAGTATTATACGCTATAGTTTTATTTACATTATACTGATTACATAACACCTTACAAAATTATATTTCATCGCATTGTAAAAATTTGACAGCAATATGAATTCAATGCTTTCAAAATGAGTTGTGTCTGTCAAAATGGGTACATTCAAAATGGCGCATGTTATACCCTGTTTGGACACTTTTTGTACGGTATAACAAGGTAAATTTGAAAATTTAGATGTTAAACTATACCAAACCACCAAAAAACTGCTGTTCCCAGGGGTAGACATTCATCTCGAAAACTAGAGGCTTTTTTCGATTTGGCTGATAGACTATAGAGGTGAGAAATATTTTTTCACAACTCGTTGAGAGGTTGATAAATCGGACGAAAATTAGAGAAATATAAATACCGTATGCAGGAGACGTAGGTATATTGCTCTGTAGATTAGGAAAATTAATAATTTGAAAATTAAAATCGTCTCTTTTACTGTAAATTTTTGTACTGAGATGACTACCTTGGTCAAATTCGAGGTGCAAATCCAAGAAAGACGTGAAGCAATTTGATTCGGTGATTTCTTTAATCTCCAATTCTGGAGGATATCATCAATATATCTGAATGTAAGATTAAATGACCTTGCCTATTTCATCTTCTTGTTCTGTACGAGTCCCTGACGAAATTCAGTCTCGTAAGAGTATTAAAACAAATCGGCGAGGAGAAGAGCAAAGTTTGTGCCCATTGGAATGCCGATTTGTTGTTGAAAAATCTCTCCTCCGAAGGTGACAAATATGTTGTCAATGAGGAAATCAAGCATACTGCAAACTTGTTCCAGTGTGTAACAAATTTGGTTAAAGTTATGGGCTAAATCCTTTTGGCGGTACTCATGCAATAGACCAAAATCATGTTTTGCAATACAGAATCATTTTTTGACGAAGTTGATTGTTGCTTGCTCAGATGTTTAGTTCAAGGTTCTCATCGGGTTGAAGTGATAAGATCGCCCAAATAAATATGGCATGCTCTTAAAAAAATGTCATACTTTTCCTTTTTATAGAACGGAACTACGACGGTTGCAGATAGAGACAAAACATGCAAAACTTAACGTTGCTTGTCTGAAAGTTGAATTCAACAGTTCTTCAGGTGTCTTTTATATTAGGCTGAATTAATTTGATGAATCCTGTTCTTTCAAAATGCTATTTCTTGGATTTTTTTAAAGCTTTAACACATGAATTTAAAGGACATTTGTCTTGACAATTATCAAGACGATTCTGATCAATGATCTTAATGGGAATAAACTGAATAATATGTCTCTATATTGGCTATATATCTTTATTCTCTAAAACCAAAATACAATGGTACAGAGATAGTGTGAACTAAACAGAAACATTATGATACAATATGAATTAACTATACATTAAAGTTACATACATAGTGAGGTACACATATATATAAACAAAGTCTTACCCCGGAGATTCTATCTTTTTGTTGATAATCCTAATAAATTTGCAAAGATTATTGAGGTCTGGAAGATGTTAACTGTTCATAAGTTCATGAAATTTTAGAATATTTGGTCTATGTCTAAATTTTACCCTCAATAAACGACTCCTGTCAATATCAAATGCTCGACATGAAAAAATATAGTGATATTCGTCCCCAATATCTTGTGAATTACATAATAAACATTTACGATCTTTTCTGGCTATATTTTGTCATCTACCAGTCTCAATAGGATACTTATGGTTCATAATTCTAAATCTACATAATGTAACTCTATTTTTATCGTCAAGTAGGTCAAAATAATGTTCGAATTCTAGTTTATCTTTATAAATTCTGTAATTTAAAGACTTTGGTGACTCTTGCATACCAGCATTCCACGTTTGTTGGAACTGGTCCATAAAATTTTGCTTTACTAAACTATACAACCAATTTATACTCACAAATTGTTGAGTTATAAAAATATTTGATAAACCACATTCATCAAAAATAGATTTAACATATTATTATCAGCATAATTCGTCAAAGAAAGATGATATAATATTGCAGGCAGCTTATCTTGTTTACCAGTAACTAATTTTGCCCAGTACTTTACAGTTCTAAGCTTGATACGCAAGTCTAAAGAATGCCTCCCCAGTTCACCGTATATCATAAAGTCTGGTGTAGACTTCTTTACATTTAATAATAATTTGCAGAACTTCAAATGTACTCGTTCTATAATGGAATTATTACCAGCACCCCATACTTCGCAACCGTATAAAAGAATAGGTTGAATAGCTTGGTCAAATAGATCTAACTGTGATTTAATAGATAAGTTGTGTAATCTCCCCTTTTTGAGTATATCGAACATCGCTCTGGTTGCTTTAGCTGCATTATACTTTTTTTCTTAGGCCAAACTACCTGATCTAAAAAATAAAACCCCTAGATACGTGAATTCTTTAACAATTTCTATCACCTTGCTATCATATTTAAATTGTAAATTATTAGGTAGTCTACCACTCGAAAAAATCATTATCTTGCTCTTGTTTATATTTACTTTTAATTTCCACAGCGTACAAAAATCAAAAAGTACATCTAGTTGGTGCTGTAGATCGCATTTTGATTCTGATAACAAAACAGTGTCATCTGCATATAATATAAGAAAAAGATGCAGGTACTTATCAAGTTCTATTTCTATTTCATTTGATAATGATATAAGACCAATGACATTATTATATATCATAAAGTTTTCCAAATCATTTACATATAATGAAAAAAGCAAAGGAGAGAGATTCTCACCTTGCCTGACTCCTATATTACTAGGGAAAAAATCTGAGTACTCATGGCCATCAAAAATGCAGGACTTGATATTGCTTGAAGCCGCCAGACAACACATTTAGATGATGTAAGTCCGGTAAAAGAATTCCTTAATTAAAGCGATGATCAGGTGAACGTCATTTAGACATGGAGCCTGAAATGAATTTGTTTCGCTTTCCCTTCTTGTGTAGCAACATTCCGTTCGCTCCAGCTTATCATCGGGAGTTTACGTATCACAATTAATTCGTTATTCTAGAGCTTGCTGAACTTAAATCGATTTCTTTGGTAGAGCGTCACGTCTAACACTAAAATTGCTAACACAAGGTTATGTTGCCCCTCGCTTGCTGTCTTCACTATAAGATTTTTTACGAAAGACATCATGCGCTCATAGACAAATGTGGGATTTCTATCTCTCAGATGAGTTCAGATGTTTGTTTGTAATAGGGTTTTGTTCTGTAGACATATAATGAAAAAAGCAAAGGAGAGAGATTTAAAAAAACAACTTTAACGTCGATTTTACGACAGCAATATTCTTTAAGTGCACAGTTTTTCCTCTCGTTTGATATCGTGTGTCAGATAGGGACATTAAATTCGAACTTTTCCTATCATAAACTTGCAACTTCGTTTTCATCTTTAATGAAGCTCTTATAACGGCAAATTAAGTTAATATTTTTTTTCTATTTAGAATGAAGACTTTTGAGGAGCTTATTAACCTTATCAATTTAGACAAGCAATGTTCAGCTTCTTTCTATCTTTAATTGCATGCATTCCTTCTGCTGAAGGGTCAATTTTAGCTCACCTGACCCGAATGGTCCGTATGTTAGCTTTTCTTTAAAAAAATCTTCTTCTCTTAAACTAGAAACTACTGAAGTGATTGATTTTAAACATTGTACACTTGGTCTTTATGATGTCCTTTACCTAGTTTGTGAAATTTATGCACGCAGATCAATCAACATGGTCGCCTTTGCTAAAAATAGAACAGGGGTTTCAAACCATAGTTTTTTGCTTATAGCTTGAAAAGTAGAAGAGATAAAGAAAATCCGAAGCAACCTTATTTCTTCAGCATCAACAGCTATGCAAAACTGTCCATTGAGTCGAAGATTTCGGACGACTCCTTGTAAGAGTTATTTCCCCTCAATCGTCAAAATTGACAATTTCCACAGTTTTTTTTTACTTCATCTTGAAAATCATAAGTGCTAAAGGAAAAAAAAAAGCGTTGCAAACTTGGTCAGCTCACTGAGATCTACAAAAATGATTTCAGGGTCAAAATTGTCAGATCCATGCACTGTTTCTAAGAGTTATTCCCTTTTAACTGTCTTTTCTATCAATTTTAACTGATTTTTAAAAAATCTTCTTCTCTGAAACCACTGAAGGGATATCGTTCTGACTTTATACACTTGAACTTTAGGATGCTCTCTACCAAGTTTGTGAAATTTATGAATAGCCGACCTACCAATATCTCTTATGCTAAAGCTTCTTACCTAGTGTGCAACATGGTCTACATGTACTTGGTTAGTCACATAAAAGATAAAAGAAACTGGTTAGGACAGAAAACACACCCTTAAGATCAAGAATAAAAAGTTACAAAGCTTTCCAAAAAAGAAAAATTAAATTTATTTAAAACAGTTAAAAAGGGGGGGGGGGGTTAACTCTTAAAAGGTTGATCTGACCAGTTGACCCTGAATCATTTTTATAGATCTCAATGAGCTGAACAATTCTGCATGCTAACTTTTCCTCTATCACTTACGGTTTTTAAGATAAAGTTAAAAAACTGCGAAAATTGACATTTTGCCGATTAATGGGAAATAAATTCTACAAGGAGTCTTCCATTATATATATCTAGGAGTTTAAAAGAGCTTTGTTGCGTACACTTATTCTACATCTCATTATTTTCTATTATAGTCAAATTTTAAAGGCCTTACTATATGATATTTGGAGTTTAGAGAGCATTATTCCTACATTCTAACTGTTTATAGTAGTCACTACCATAAAACCGATTATTTCTACATTAAAATTGTTGATAGTAGTCACTACCATAAAACCGGAAGCAGGTGCCCTTTATTAGCACATGCGCGAAAAGCTTTGGCAACGCTTACAAACAAGTGTCAACCTATCAGCAGTTTCAGTTTTATTTTATAGAAAAACACGTGAAAAAGAATGGATATAAAACATGCCATGAAATAGATTTATTGGAATACAGTATGCCATAAAATAGTCAAACTGACAAAGAAGTCTTAGCCTTATCTTTCGAGTTGTAAGTTAAATTGCACCATCCGCATAAAATAATTTGTCAATGATTTATCCGTTGTTGTGACAGCAATAAACAACTGATGATAATAATGATTATTCAGGGTTCACCACAGCCTATTCAAGAGCGGTGCTCCACCACTCTTGAATTTGCTTCCCCCACCCTTGATTTTGAGCTTCATACAAAAGTTTGACTTTATTCCTACATTTGTCTTATAAAAAAAGCTTTTTAAATAGAAAAAGGTTACTTCTAGCCCAAATACAATGGAGCCTTAAATAACACCATTATGAATAAATATATTGTGACATCGGAAAAGGATTATTGTCAGACTTGCACCGCCCTTGAATTTTGAACTGTGGTGATCCCTGTTATTGATGTATTAAGGTGAAGCCATTTCATTTTTATGGGGGACAATGTTGAAATTTGAAATAAATATGCAGGGTTGCAAAAATCAAGAAATTAAAAGGCAGGACAGTGCTTTGACTTTAAATTTAAAATAAAAAATGCAGACAAGATGCTGTTTTTTGATGAAAAATTTATGATGAATAATAAAAAAAATTGTGCACGCTAGCGCGCACAGTGTTCTAGAATTTAAAAAAAAATCTCCCTTAGCCAGATCTATGTAAAATTCCTAAAAATTCACTTACCCACAAGAGAATCCAGGTTCTTATTTTTCCATATAAATAAAAAGGCAGGATGCAAAAAGTATCCTCAGATCTACTCTCCCCCCTGCTATAATAAAATGTTTGTTCCTAAAAGACAAAAATTTGTATGTATTTTGTATGTAGGATATCGCCTTATTGAAAAGAAACAAAAACATTAATGTATCTTCTGCCCCCTTTAACTATGTAACATGTAGCGTAACTGTACGTGGAGTCGTACACTTTTGGTTTATTTCAAAATGAACTTTAACAGTAAAATGATTAATCAAATATTTTTATGTGTATATGATACTATATCATTGATATGTTCTTTTACAGTACTAGTCACGTTTTTGAGTTGAAGAACTTTGAAATTAAAATTTAAAATGGAAGTCCCATATCTCCGCTAAATTGTAAACTTGTCTATTCTAAAACGTCAATTAGGAAGTTTTAAATGTGATACAAACAATATATTTATTAAAAACTAAATAAAATGATCTGTCTTACGCAAATTTTAAATTGTTTTTTGAAATATTTCTTGAAAAAAATTACAATTGTAGTTTTAGCGAATCCCGGCACCCTCTATCAACAAAGAAAGAAAAACAAATAAATCTAATAACACCTTCTTGTGTAAGCTTAGATCAGAAATCACTTGGACTATGCAAAGCAATGTTGTTTCAATTAGTTTCCGCTTATATTTTAAAAAGTTTCAGTCATGCTCAAGATAAAAATGTGCTGATTTTTAGAGGTGCATCGTGTATGCATACTGATAAATAATCAGAGACGATATCATCCTGCTTTTTTTGGAAACTAAGCAGTGACAAAATGTCTTTGAAATTATTGTCTTTCACCCTATATACGACTTAGTAAAAAATGAACGGCAATTTTCAAACTTTTGAGGTGTGCGTCACCACGTAATATTTTTAGCAATTTTCCATGCTTTTGTTCCCTTCAAACAATAATCTGTAAAAATATAACTAACTTATATTTTTCAAAAATATATTGAGTTTTTCAAGATATTGTCCACTTCTATATTTTGGTAAATGATAGAAACCGATTCACATTTGTCGTCAAGATTTTAAAAGTTAAAACCTTTAAAAGTGTACAACTCCATGTACAGCCACTCTATTAACAAATAAAATGACAAGACACATTTATGTATACATGTATAGGGATGGGTAGGGAAACAAATTTAACAGTAAATTTTGAAGAGCACTACAGTCTAATATCTAGTGGTATTCAATTATCTCCCCTGCAGAAAACAGCTAATGTGTTTTTAAATTTTTAACGATGACAACAACGATGGCGACGGCATATAAACAATCTTCAATTTTCATTTATTACGCATGGATTTGACTACTATCATATACGTTGGACATGTTATGTTATTAACGAATCTTTTCTGTTGTGTAAACAGTTGTTTATAAGGTCAACAAAAGTGCATATTTTAACAAATCGAGTGAAACTTATTGGCCGTTGGAAAAAATTAAAATGTCAACTCAACCTTTAAAAAATCACACAAGGCGTAATACCTGCAGTACATTTTCGAAACTTGTGGGAAAGTTAGGTTATTACCTTTTCTTTCGACAGATATTAGTTTGAAAATTATATTTTACAGTTATCATATAACGATCCATTTGAATTCAATGTGTAACTATGAAAAACTTTCAAGGGACACAACCAAGTTCTATCTTTAATAAATTATAAACATGATACATGGGAGTCATTCCTATTTTTAAAACGGATGACTGAATATTGAATTGGACATTTACTCCAATACAATGCAAATTCACATACTGTTGATCCCAATTTACGGAAACCGGTCAAAAAGGTAAACATGTTCTATGACATAATCGAATTCAACAGGTAAATCGTGTACTTTTAAAAAGAAGGTTGTCAAGACGGACTAGAAAAATAGGTCTTTTTCTTAATTTTATTTTGGCTTTACCTCTTGCAGTACATGTCTGAAAATTTGCAGATGGGAAGATATACATTTAAACAAATAGTGTGATTTTTTTCAATTTTTTATATAAAAGTTAAAGTTGTGCGATCCATTTCAGTTTGCACCGTATGCATTTCATAAATATCCACATAATAACATGCATTAAAATGCAATCTGTTACTTTTAAAAACTCTTTTTAATTCAAAAAAGTTTATTTTATCAGCATAACTTAAAATTGGAAGAAATTTTGTACTAAAAAGAACTTTTGATTCACTTGACAACCAGGATAAACATTCGAATTGACTTTCCTATCTTTTCCAATGAAGAGCTCACATTCTATTGTTTAAATACCACCGGTTTTCGGACTGACTAGAAAAGGGTAGGGGTGGAAAATGTAGAATGTGTGGTGCACTTTTTTTCGCAGTCTGCATGGGTGGTGACTAAAATTAGTAACCAGGGCTTTGGCCAACATCCTCTAACCAGACATGCCAGAATATTTTACAATGCTCTAAAATCTTGATTTCTGAACATTTTTCATGGACAATTATATATAAAATCTTATTGGATATTTATTTGATTTTTTTGGGGGGGTTTACTAACATTTTAAAGATTTTACAGGCAATTTTCCATTTTTCAGTAACTTAACATACTCTCATGTAATTGTGTAATCCAACAAAAAAGAAAAATGTCTTATGAGCAATAGGCATATTTAAGTGTTTTTGTCTTGTTAAAAATTATGTAATGTAGGCTGATAGCCAGACTTATTACTAACATTGGTTTGTTAACAGTTATTATATCAAAACATCATTATTTTATTCTGTTTAATTTTTCAGTCAAACCAATCATGCAGCAGCCATTCACTAACTCAGAAGCTGTTAGGCGTTGTATGACAATACCAGATGCCCCAATACCTGGGGTTCGTGGACCAAGTTACAACCCACGCCCACCATATTCTTCCGGGGCCTCTAATGTTAGAAGCAGACCATATTCTGGTATGAATATTAATCCATGTTTTTTTATTCTCTAGTTACATTTATAAGGGGACATTAACATAATTTACAATATAAGAGTTCTTAGAAAATACTCTACTACAAAACCAATTTTCATATTTTTAGGGCCCCGCATGGAAGATGTTAATAGTTTTCACTTTGTCCGTCTGTCTGTCCATCCGTCAACAATTCTTGTGAACACTAAAACTCAAAAACTGTTAATAATACAGTTCTGAAACTTTGTACAGCTGCTTAGAAGCATGTCATGATTTGCATATTAAAATTTTGTGCAAATCTGATTACCATTTTTGTAAAAAACTTCATTTTTTATCGAAAATCACAGATTTTGAGAATTGGACTTTGTGAACACTTAAACTCAAAAACTGTTTACAATACAGTTCTGAAACTTTGTACAGCTGCTAAGTAGCATGTCATGTTTTGCATATTAAAATTTCATGCTAATCTGGGTAAAATTTTGGAAAAAACTTTATTTTTTTTTATCGAAAATCACAGAATTGGACTTTATGAACACTAAAACTCAAAGGCTATTAACAATACAGCTCTGAAGTTTCATACACATTCCATGGAACATGCCTTAGTGGTTATAATCAAAGTTTATATGATTTTGAAAACACTTAGATTTTTTGCCGCAGGGCCCTTTCTGACTTTATCAGTATTCTAGTTTTGTTAAGAAAAAGAATTTGAAATTTTGACTTGGTTTTCTTCATGTTCTAATTGCCTTGAAGCAATAAAAATCTTCAAACATGTGTCCAATAACTAATCATTAGCACTGGTACTTATTAACCTTCTTTTTTTTCAAAAACATTAAAATGAGGAAATTTTTCAATATACATGATATGTCCAATGACACTGAATAAGATCCTTTAGATTTAAGTTTCATCTGGTAGACTTTACTCACTGAATAAATTTTTGGACATCTTCATGTTCTTTACATAAAAAATTTTGTTCATGTTCAGTCAATTGACAAATGTCTGGTTAATTGAGAATTATTAGTTATCAATAATATTTTTTTACTAATCTGCTAAGGGAACTAGCTATATAGTTTACAAGTGTGCATTAACAAATTTCGGCCACCAGTAAATTTTTTAACCCAACATAAAGCGTAGGAGAAAAAACAGAAATGATTTCCATTGGTTGATATATTTGTTGTTTCTAAATATAGCATTGAGCAAGCTTTTGAATAAAACCAACAAAGAAATTATGGACTCATCTAGGTGCTCATAATTATGCGAAAATTGGCAGTTAAAATAACGTTTAAAAATCACATCTTTTTCCACCAAAAATTATGCCTAGAAATGCAGCGCTAACACCAATTTTTTTGGAGCTAAAAATAAACATATGCATGTCAACTTAAAGGTTCTGTGCCAAAGATATTAAAGATCGGTTAATAAGATGTATTTTTAAAAAGATCGAAAACCAAGGGACCCACATATGGAAAATGAACTGTAAAACAATGCACATTTGTAACCTACATCAATTAATATATGACAGTTAATGCTGCTGAACTTTCAATCCTACTTGATTGTAAAGGAAATAAATTGGAATTCCTATATGTGGTGGTAATCTTGAAATTTTGAAATTTTTGTTTTTTCATTGTGAAAAATAAAAGAGACATATGACAATTTTTTTATCAACAAGTTATTTTAGAAAAATGTACTGAATCAGATGAAAAATACTGATTGATAATTAAATCCTTGTGTTTTAAACACAAAAGAATTGAATCAATTTTGAAACAACATGGCATAAAGCTGTTAATTATCTTAGGAATATTGATTTCGATCCCAGATCAGTCTCATAAAATATTAATAGTATAATGGAACATGACAGAGAAAGTCGTCTTCTTATTTACCTGTAATTTACCTGTTGCTAAGATAAAATCAGTCATCAATTTAATATGGTTTTCTTATGAGTTTTATGGTGATATTCTTTTGATAGACTAAGAAGAAAAGATCATGTCAAAAGAAAATGAAATGTAAAAGCTTCATTCATTTTATTGCAATTTTAGAGTACAACGTTATTAGTTCAATGCTATATTAGACTTTAATATTTTATTCTAATATGCATTTGTACATGGTCATATGAGACCTTTTTATTGGTTGTAATTTTACAGTTGATTGAATATGGAATTTAAACTACTTAATAAAAATGAGGAAATAGAGACCTTAGAATTAAAGTATTATTACATATTGCCCTGCTATTTGTATTGTTATAAATAATGAATGAATTATCTGCCAATTAAATGAAAGAAATTTAATAATGAATGTCTTAGGGTCAAGGCTATAACAACGTAGGATTAATTATTTATATGGATCATTTATTTGGTATATAACAAAGCCTTGTGGAGTTTAATCATAAAAAACAAAACTATACAAAACATTTCAACATTTTATTCAGGGTATCTTTTTATGGCAAAAAAAAACATTCGGTCATGATGGTAAAGGCATATTATTAATTAAAGAAACTTAAAGAAAATTCTGATATGAATAAGCAGAATTTACCATATGATAATCTTTCCTTTAAGAACCTTTTTTCCACTTACTGCTAAACTTTGGTAATGATCTGCAAATGGGACTGTTCCCCTTGAACGACAATGTACAATCTATCAGGCTATCAGCCTACAAAATTCTCATATTAAACTACCTCATGGTTAAATAGTTATGAAATGATATTGTTAAATAGTATATGAAACTGAAAATAAAGATGTTAATCCCAGAACCATAAATTACTTAGTTTGCATCCCAAAATGATTACTTTCACTAAGAGATGAGAACTTTTTTATTTTCGTCACTATAATTCTTTCATTCCACAAGAATAAGCAATTATATTATCAGAATAATAATGTTTTCCTTAATGTTTTTTAGCACCATCCAGAAGAGTGACTACAGGAAACTATGGGGAGCCATGGAGGTCACCAGCCTACAGAAATCCACAGATCCCTATACCCAAACATTTCATGACAAAGCTTTCCGACAATGCTGCACCTAATGCTCCATATGCTGGTAAGATTGATGATATGATGACCTATGTTTTTAAATCCTATTATTCTAAAATTTGAAGTCAAGAGTATCACTTTCTTAAATTTTAAAATCAGCTACCAAGAAAAAAAAACTTAAGCAGCAACAGGGAATAAAAATTAACTTATGAATCTGCATTAAAAATCAAGGGTTTTAGACTTGATTCCTGTGATTTAAACCCTCACATACAATACCGTTAAAAGTTTAATCCATTTACAAAAAAACGAAAACAAACACAAATGAAATTCACTAATCTAACAAAAAAAAAACCACAAAATATTTTGAAATTTTCTGTTTTTATGACCATGCAGTTTAATTTGTAACAATTCTTACTCTCCATAAATGGTACTTGTTCATTGTAGACAGAAGAAATTACTCATACATGAACTCCACATTATTCAATAATACTCCATCAGACAGTCGCTGTACAGTGCCTCTTCCTCCTTATGATCCAATGAACGACCCTCATTTGTTAGATTACTTCGAAAGACGATTTGGTCAAATTCAGAGGACTTCTAAGGTATAATTCTGATAATGAATAAAATTCGTAGATTGGTTATCTAATTAATGTTCATACAAACAGTATTATTAAAAGATTTGATTGGAAAAGTCAGCTTTTTTGGCCAGTCTGAAAACAGATGTAAATGTAAATGTTCCATAATCAGTCTCAGAATTACTTCTTTGGGATAAAAAATTCAATAATTTATTTATTTATTGCAGATCGTAATTAAGCTTATTTGTAAATGTTGAATTTTATTTTATTTACTAGAGAAACATTTGGAATAGACCTTCAAGTGCCTCAGGTAGACTTAGATCACCTTCAAGTGCCTCAAAATCCAGAGGACCAAGAGGGGTTGATGAAGACAAATCAGTTTTATACAAAGTGGCAGTCACAACAGGAGACAAAAAAGGTTGTGGCACAGACTCAAAAGTAAGTTAAATTTTATAATTCAAGCCTAGAAATATTTCCTTGGTATAAACATTTTCCAGATTTCTAAATAGAGCCTCATGCCTTTATTTTACTGACCAACCTGTTGATAAAACCTCATTTAAGTCATACATCACTGTTATAAAATTCATGACGAGAACCTTTTGTCTCAATATTTGTACAGTTATATTTGAAACATTTTTTCAAAGAGAGACTGACCATAACGAATATTCAATTGTAATATATGCCAGATGCATACAATTAGTGTATCTCAATTAGAATTGTCTCCCTTGTCACATTGTGAAAGAAACCTTTTTTCATGTTTGAAAAAATATACAAAAAGTTGCTTTAGATAAAGACCACTTACAGTGGATGATCAAAGTCTGTATAAATACAGTTTTCCTGAATCATAAAAACATTTTCATTGATAAATCATACAAATACAATATATTAGCATTTGTTGCATTGAGTTATTTTAGATAGAATAACAAAAAATTGACATGTATCTTTGTTTTAATTCACACAGGTTTTCATAACACTGAAAGGAACAAAAGGAAAAGTGAAGAAACACAGACTAACAAAGAAAGCTGGTTCTGTTAAATCTAACAAGGATGTTGCATTTAGGTTTGCCAAAGGCAGCACTCATTTATTCAAAATCAAAGGCCCAGAAATTGGAGAGTTAAAATCCATAAATATTGAGGTAGGTATACAATACCAATATTGTCAAATAATTGTGCTGACCAAATATTCTGATTGCAATAACCTCTCTCTCTGAATTTCAAAACATATAAAAGATAAAGTGGAATATTGTTAATTTTAAAAGCCTAGTACTGCCTTGAAATTTAGGGCTAAACCAGGAATAATGAATTTTTAGTCTTTTAATTTGATTTTAAACAATGCATATTAAAGAAAGTGAAACAACAAAAGGATGACTCAGCAAAAACTGATCCTTAGTTTATTCATCTTTTTATTATATTTTAAATATCACGATACTAGTAGATTTCAAATACACAAGGTTGCTATTTATTTTTGTAATGGGAGATAACTCTATATTTCTGTTTTTAGACAAATGCTAAAACGAAAGAGGAAGCTTGGTTCTTACAAGAAGTAGAAATAGAACATGTCAAGAAGAAGAAGAGATGGGTGTTCATAGTCAATAAATGGTTCTCATTATTTCACTCTGACCAGCAATTGTCACGTGAACTTTATCCCATGATATCATCAAATACCAGTAAGTTTAAGAAGTATGTCAATAAAAATTATCCAACACGACAAGGATTGATCAATACAAATACAAAATGTTTTGAAGGGTTTGTTGCATTATCCGGCATTTTTCATTAGTTAACAGGGGACTGTTTCATAAAGCAATGCTATACTTGAGATCTGCACATATTTCCAGTTCAGTAGCATGAAATAATGATTTATGAATTGTTTTTATGAAACATCACATTGATATTGGGTAATCAAGGCATTGTTTCAGTAGTTTACTCCAAATAGTTAAACTTATGTTTATATTTCACCCCCTGATTATGGACCAAAATTAAATATATCAATTAGCTTCCCTTTCAGAAAGTTCAAAGAAGAAAAATGAATTGTTTGAACTCTTTTTAATTCTATTGACTTAAAAAAAATGTGAATTTTGCTTGTTGATTGATTTCGATGAAACTTAGTAAAGAAATATGAAGGAAGTACATCATATGGAGATGTGCATGAAGATTTTTCATTGCTGTCATATCATTCAGGGCCAATCAGGGGAGATAATTGGACTTCAATTTTTTTTTTTTCAATATTGTGTCAAATATGAGTGGTGGGGTATCCCTTTGTAAGCTCGCTCGTAGTATTCATTGTTTCTTTTAGATTATTTGACTTTCATTAACAAATCTATTTTCCAGCATATGAAATACTCATCGTAACAGGAGACAAAGCTGGGGGTGGCACTAATGCCAACTGTTTCATTACGATCTTCGGAAAATCAGGAATTACACAAAAAATACCCTTAAAGAAGGGTGGTAAAGGAGAATTCAAACAAAACAGTAGTGAAATATTCAAAATCAAATCCAACTGTGTGGGACCCATGAGGAAAATACGACTTGAACATGATAACACGGGTATAATGCCTGGCTGGTTTGTAGAAAGGGTAAGTATTGATGAAACAATATTTTAGACTTTGGCTAACAGAAACAAATAACAGAATCTATCAATAAAACTCATCAAAGAAGTGTTTAGTTAAGGTATTAACAAAAATTTAGTGTTTTATTAAGTGTATTTTGGTGAAATAGAATTACTATTCATTATATATTTTATCAAAAACTCTAAAAGATTAAAACCATATACTGTAAACCAACTAATTTTTGTGAGCGATTTATTTTTTGCGGATTTGGCAAGGAACAGAAATTAGTGAAAATAAATCGTTGCGAACTAACTAATTTTCAAAGTAATATAATTGTTTTTACGAAGAATCACAAAAAAAAAATATCTGAGAAATGGCCCTCTGATTCAGAAATGCAAAAGATAGAGGTGGAGAAAATAAATTTGTTTACAGTAAAGCTTTTAAATGATTTAAGGATTGTTCAACTTACCAATTGAATATAGACTTATTTGTATTTTTCAGTACTTTAGATAAATTTTTGGCCACATTTTTGTAACAGTTTTCTCAGCTTCTACTTATCACAGACCATTGCTATTTGGTATACAGTATCAGCATTGGGTCCCATAATATGGGATTTGATTTTACGTCTGTTGCTTACCTTCTTTCAGTTTAGTGAAATACAGCCGTTTTTGACTTTGACATATTTTTGCATTTCTAGGTTGTTGTAACAGATTTAAAGAACCCTCATTGGAGATACTTCTTCCCTTGTGGTGAATGGTTGTCTAGGTCTGAAGGTGATGGAAAAATCAGTCGAGATCTGGTTGGCAGTAAAGATGAATTTGCCCTCAGGAAAGGTGGGTATTTCTATTAACTTAGAAGTTAAAGCTTGAATAAAATTTTATTCTAAGAAGAATTTAAAAATGCTTTTTACATGTATGTGAAAAGTATTGAAAAACCCTGCTTAGTTTGTGGTAATAATGTTTTCACCAGTTTGATCTCCAGACATTTTGAGAGTACTCATATCATCTTTTTCTACTATTTGTAAAACTATTTCACTATTAATTTTAGTTCTCAATTATTCCACATCTCATTATCTTCTACACAACATGTATCTCATTATGAATTAATTTTTTTTTCCATTGCAGACTATAAATACACCATGACAATATTCACTGGTGATAAGCCGGGAGCAGGGACGGACGCAAATGTCTACGTTACACTATTTGGTGAGATGGGGGACTCAGGTGAAAACTTCCTAAAAAAATCATTCAAACGAAACAGGTATGTGAATTTAGAATATATATTAGAGCTTCTTAAAGAAAATGAAAAAAACATGAGACAACATCCCCGCATACTTGAGAAATTGAAAAAGATGATAAACTGTATCTAGTTAGATGACACCAAATGTAAAAATTATGAAGAGACTGTAAAAATGACAATGACTACGATGACAAAATCTAGTTTAAGAACTATCACTATTTTAATAGACCAATTTAATAATATACATCTATTTCACATTTAGTGTATTAGAGTAAAAGAAATATTAAACATTTTTGTCTCGCCTGCGAAGCAGAGCGGGACATAGGTGTTACTTTACCGGCGGCGGCGGCGACGGCGGCGTTAACTTTTTGGAAAAGTTTTATGAGCACCTCCATATCTCAAAAACTATAGGTCCTGGGTTGATGAAACTTGGTATGCATATGCCCCAGTAGTAGCTTAGCACAGTTGCATCCCCATCTTTTGACCTTGACCTTGATTTTCCGGTTGAGTGACTTTGACAATTTTCAATACATATAATAGCAATGAAAAAGTTTTGCGAGCACCTCCATATCTCAAGAACTATAGGTCCTAGGTTGATGAAACTTGGTATGCATTTGCCCCAGTAGTAGCTTAGCTCAGTTGCATCCCCATCTTTTGACCTTGACCTTGATTTTCCGGTTGATTGACTTTGACAATTTTCAATACATATAATAGCTATGGAAAAGTTTAGCGAGCACCTCCATATCTCAAGAACTATAGGTCCTAGGTTGATGAAACTTGGTATGCATATGCCCCAGTAGTAGCTTAGCACAGTTGCATCCCCATCTTTTGACCTTGACCTTGATTTTTCGGTTGAGTGACTTTGACAATTTTCAATACATATAATAGCAATGGAAAAGTTTTGCGAGCACCTCCATATCTCAAGAACTATAGGTCCTAGGTTGATGAAACTTGGTATACATATGCCCCAGTAGTAGCTTACCATAGTTGCATCCCCATCTTTTGACCTTGACCTTGATTTTTCGGTTGAGTGACTTTGACAATTTTCAATACATATAATAGCAATGGAAAAGTTTTGCGAGCACCTCCAAGAACTATTGGTCCTACGTTGATGAAACTTGGTATACATATGCCCCAGTAGTAGCTTAGCACAGTTGCATCCCCATCTTTTGACCTTGACCTTGATTTTCCGGTTGAGTGACTTTGATTATTTTTATTGCATATATTTGCAATGTTTAAGTTCTATAAACATCTTTTGATCTCAGAAACTGAAAATCCATGTAAATTCAAAATATAGTGGAAGTAAGAAAGAATAATTGTTTCTGATGGTGCCGGCAGGCGAGACATACTTTAGTGTTAACTCTTGTTTTAATGTTTTTGTATCTTGGATAATTCCATGGATAAGACAAATGAAGAAGAATGCAGAAAAAATGAATGAATTATCCCCCTTTTCATTGCAGCAAAAATGAGTTTATCTTGAAGTGTCCATGCCTAGGCAGAATCGACAGAATAAGAATTGGACATGACAACACTGGCTTTAAAGCAGGGTGGTACTTGGACAAAGTAAGTAGATAAGTGAAAAGAAATTGTCATGAAATGAACATTCAGTTGTTAAGCTAATTGCACTAGAAAGATGTCTTTTCTAGATGGTTTAGGTTGACTTGTTTCAAGGTTATGTTGCTCTTCGGATGCTGTCTTCACTCAACAAATTTAACAGTAGACACCATGCACTCAAAGACAAATATGGGATTTTATCTTGCAGATGAGTGCAGATGTTGGTTTGTCATAGAGTTTGGTTTTGTATACCTTAACTGGATTTGACTCACTGAACTGGAAATTATCAGTGCCATTGTTGTGCTATAGCAGGCAGGAATCGCTTACTCTGTCATAGCACCTGAGTTCACTCTTGCTATGTCCATACTCAGATTGCATGCCTATTTTGTAGAATCTTTTTATATGCCTTGTCAACAAAAAATCTGGGACATTAAGCTTGTATGCTCAATTAAAAATGCTGCTAGGATTTTCATGATATTGTGTTCACTTTCTTACCAAATTGTCTAATCTATGTTTTAGTAATAGCGACTCACCAAAAATTCCCAAAAATGTAAATAGAAAGTAAAAGTGCTTTAAAAAGGGTGTCCTTGACACTGTTTGACAGATAGCTACCATTTTCAAAAAAAGTTCTGAAAGATGTTCTTTTTCAAAATATTTTTTCTGGCCAAATCACAACAAATACATCAGTGTAACAGTATTTACAATTAAATCAATGTAGACATATCAATCAACAAAAGCAATATGATTAAAACATCGAGATGTCAAAATATTTGGTTGGGTAGTATACATGATTTATGATGAAAAGATAATTATCTGTTAGAACAATCACCTGAAGTTTTATCAGGTGAGAATTCTCACCTGTTGTTTAATGACTTATGAAATTGAAATATGGCAAGTAAAGTCAAACCAGCTGTTCAGTTATCTTTGAAAATGATAGAAAAGATTTGAGAGAAGATGCTTCATTTGAAATTTATTGTTATGTATTCTATCAACTGTTGTTCATCAAATTAAAAAAAAGTTCTTCTTTAATGTGAAGAATTGTTTCCTGGCGTGCAGTAAAGTCAACAAACCAAAGCAATTAAGCTAAGAAGAACACATTGACACAGTTTTATATAAAGCCTTGAATTCTCTCTTTATATTAAAGATTTTTGGAAAGCTTCTAATATCTTTGCTTATTAGTAGTTTTGTGAAAAAAATGTAATGACTCTTTTTTATCTAAAAGATTTTCATGTATAAAGAAATCTAAACATACAACCAAAACGGTGTTAACAATATTTACATCTCTGACTCTGAGTTAAAAATGACAAAGTACATTGTTCAATATGATGTTGGTGTTATAGTTCCAATACACATGATGCAGTTCAATTTCCTAAATGTTTCTTGAAATCTTTGAGTGAAAGGTTCTTTAGCTTCTGTTGTTATCTGGGTACCTTGGGATTGGTACTTAGTCTGAGTTCATTGGGCTGCAAGGATTATGGTAAGGATTTACCACATTCATACCAGCGTGGCGTAGGGGTCATCAGTGACAAGAATCCAATGTGTGGCTTCTCATTCCATTGTTTTCTCAAGAATACTGAAATAATAAAAAACATAAAATGTGTAAAATAAATATTAAAAGTTTTGGTCAAAATCATCATTTGTTTTTATTGTTTGAAAACTTCAAGTTTGAAGGAGACGTAAATTTAGCACAATATAGCCAATTTGGTCCCACAGGGGGGCATTTACAATAAACAAATATGATTATGATAACAAGTGACAGATCTACATTGTTACAAACATAGTGGCAATTTTACATTAATAGCCATTGTCTATATAGAGAAAATATATAGAAATATGATTTATATTTTTTGCCCCATTTAAGAAAGTAGAGAGGCATATAGTGTTCAGATCAGTCTGTTCATTTGTCTGTCAGTCTGTGCACATGTCTATCTGCCCCAATCAGGTTTACATTCAGGTTGAAAAAAGTACATCAGGTGGTGCATTTATGTACTTTGGATGTATTCTTTTTGTAATTTATAATTCTTTATTAACGCAACACAAGACTACATGTCATAGCGATACAATCACTAAATTTTCATATCAAATTGAAGAATTAAAACACTTACATTGTTTAAGTAATTTAACCAAATATATAAGTAGTAAAAACAGTTATATATTTTTCAAATATGGTATTAGTTGACATATATAAAATTATCAAAATAATATTTTTTGGCAAATTTGTGCTTTATTATTTAATTTTGTATCAAATATTTGAAAAAATTGTGCCAATTTCAGACAATTTGTTGTGACACCAGTTTAAATAAAGAAGGTGGTTTCTTTCTTGTGGTAACTTGTTAATCTAATTCAGATTTTGAGGATGTTCAAGTGCATATAATTATCTTATGATTTTGGTAATGCTGTGAGGTCAAGTTGGGGTCATCATTCATGTAATGAAAAGAACATGGCAGTAATTAGATACAATCCTTGATAAGAGATCTTTTACATGGCTTACATGCTGTAAACCAATTAACAGTATGTAAATGTTGTTTATCAAGTGATACACATGGACCTGGATGAAAATAACATGCATGTTTTTCTATTTTTCCCTCCCTCTCATGTGGAATATGGGAAGATTACAACATCTTTAACATCTATATATACAAATGGAGTGAGAATTATTTTATATGTAACAATAGATTTTTGTCTTGTGATATTTCAATTTATTTAGTAAAATTCAAATAATAATATATCTCCAATTGCTACCATTCATTATTTAATCTCTTATGCAACCTTGGGCCTCATAAAGACCCTGCATAAGACTAGGCTATTTATGCAAGTTTGGTCACTTTGTTCATTTATTTCTGATAATCTTTGTACATTTAAACTTAGATATAATATTTAGAAAATGAATAGTGTTGTTTCTTTTTTAACAACCTTTTGATCAAATCAAATTGTTAGTTGTATATATCTTGTTAATATTTTACCGGTACATGTTTACATTGTTTTCCTTGATTACCACTGTTGGGTGTTGAATGATATAAGAATGATTGGATAAGGGTCATGGGGATATAGGGATTTTTTTTTTGGGGGGGTGGGGGGGGGGGGTTGAAAGCACAGGAGAAGAATCAATCCAGGGAGTAGGGAAAAACAGTGTAAAAGTGGCGGCGAAAAGACCAAAGTGAGGGAAGTTGAGATACCTGTATGAGTGCATGAGACTGGAAGCAGGGGTAAGGAAATGGTGGTTGACATAGAAAAATATAATATGATAATCTTTACCTTTCATGCCCATGGCTGAAGGGAACTGAGTATCTACTTTGACGTCACTCTCAGATTCCGCTCCAATGAATTGGCAGTGATCCTGCCCATGTCCGTATTGATCTCCAATGTCCAGAAAGTCCTCATCAAGTGAGTTGCCCAAAAATATTTTGTACTTGGTGGGAGAACATAGTTGTACACCTACGTAGGCTCCAAGTCCATCTTTAGATACATGGTTGCGTTTGACCAGCATCTTCTTGTCGCATGCATTGTTAACAGAGTGATGAGTGAAATTAAACTCAATCCAGCGGTCGTGGCGTAATTTCTGCTCTAAGTGAATGAGCTTCATCAGCTCTCTCATTAAATCATAGTTGTTTTTCATAAGAGTTTGGTTTCTCTCGATTTCTAAGATTCTCTGAGCATGATCATGAAGGGAAGTCAATTGCCAATCAATGCTTTGGGTTTTGGACCTCAGCTCTGAAAGTTTTATGTCCAACATCCTATATCCTGTTGAAGAGTTTTTCTGCGAATCTTTGACACTTTTCTCAAAAAACATGAATTCCATTTCAATTTGCTCTAGCCTCTTTTCTAATTCAATAGTGTTTGTTTTGTCCTTGATTTCATCATTCAAGCGTTTTTCAAGCTCAGTTAATTCTGATTTCATGGTTTCAAAATTGGTATTGGTTTCATTATGGTTGTGGATTAGAGTTTTCTTGAAATGGTTCAACAGAGTAGAAGTTAGATTGCCTTGTCTTTCCATCTGTCCTATCTTATTGTCAAAGGCACTTAAACTTGATTGCATGCCCATTAAAGAAGTGTCCAAGTTTGTTTTGATAGTTTCTACTTTCGTCTGAATTTTGGAGTCTAGTGCTACATCATTGGTGTAGCTATCAATTCTTCGGTCCATTGATTGTATGTCAATTTGTATTCTATGCACAGAGTCATTTACCCTTTTGATGTTTTCAGAAAAGTTTAATTTTTGTACAAGTGTATTGAAATCAAGCTGATGTGTGAATGTAAAATTGTCAAAAACTTCTTGGAATTTTTCTTCCAATATAACATTTTTCTCTTCAATGGATTTAATCTTCTTGTCTATCTCTTCCACGGCTTTGTCAAATCGACTTGTAACATCAGAGCTCATGCGACTCAATTTCTCATTGAAATCTTTAGGGAAATCATGTCTGGTGGCCATTTTGAAAATTTCTAGTGTCTTTTCTAAATTTTCTATAATCAGTCTTGAGTTTTCTGGGTCACTGAAACTGTCCTTTGTGGCAGACGATATTTCCTTGGTTATGTTCTGCAACATTTCTGTACTTTCCTGGTTTGTGTACACAGTTACGTTGCTGTCTTCAAGGTTATTGAGAGTTCTTGCCATGTCTTGAGCCGTTTGATCCTTGGTCACATGCTGGTCAGCGACCATGTTATCTTGTTGAACGACAGGCTGTATAAGGTCCTCAACAATATGATTTTCCATCTCATCAGTGGAGCCAATCTCTTCAGTTTGATCAAGTATCTTTACTGTCATCATGTTCTTTACCGATTTAAGTATTTCCTCTTTAAGATATTGCATTTCAGCTAATATAAGTGGTTTGATGACAGACGTTAGTTTTTCTTCGGAAACTGAAGTTTCTGTTACCTCAGGTTCTTTTGATTTTTCCTTCGACATTTCATGAAGAATTTCTTTCCTGAGGTCATCCTTCATTTGATGTAGTTCAGCCATTATGTGTGACCTTAAAGGATTGACCAGCATGTCCGGCTCACTCATTAGCGTTGGTTCCTTTTCGTCATCAGTTTGTAACTTTTCCAATTCTTTTAATCGCCCATCTATGTGTTTATAATAAGTTGATTCCTTAGCGATGACCAACTCAAGCTGTTCCACTTTGTCATTGTAACGATTTAAGTTTAATGCAATTTCTGGTAGTCTGATTTCCATGGAGCCAACTTGTGTCCGATAATGATTAAACTGGGCTTCCATCGATTGCATTTTACGAATAATTTCTTCGTTCATGTTACAGTTACTTTTGATACTGTCTTTTGGAATGGTCAAGGTCAAAACACAGGAATCGTCAACTGTTGTGATTTGTGATTGCGGAGCACCAGTTACAAAATTAATCCAAATGAACAAAACAAAATTCTTGACCTTCATTTTGAATGCAAAGATTAAATCCAAATTCTGAAACAGAGCAAGAGTTAACTGAAATAGCCTGATTCTTCTTACTTTTTAATTATTTTTTTTTTGAAATGGTCTTTATATAAAATGATTATAATTCCTTTACACCATAGAGTTAATACCTGCTGTATTTCCAGATCACACAGTAATGATATTATCCTTCAATCGCAGCTCCAGCTATCCAACTATTTCACTTTCTATTTACTTACTTCATGAATATAAATAACTTGGTCATCATTCTGAATTTATAAATTAAGATATCTAAGATACTTTATCTCTCCTTTGTGAATCACTTGCACTGTTATAAACAATTACATAATAATAAAGTAATGTCTTTTGATAGCACTAATTGTTTCAATTAAAATCCCAGTCACTCTGTTCAAGATCAACTTCCTCGAACAGATTATGTTTAGTTTAACTGGCTCTGGTTTCTATTCAATTTACTTTTACATCCTCAAATCTCATTAATATATTCCTAAATCATAATTACAGACTAAACATTTTGATTCAATGTTTTTGTAGTTGTTTCACATTAATTTTTCATTAACTTTTGTTTATGAAATATTTCCTGTAAGTTTTAAGTTTTTCCAGAATTCTATTATTACCACTAGGCACCAATGTCTGATAACTTGTATACACATGTTTATCATCAGGGTATCCTACAGTGGATTATACATTGCCTGAAGCTTATAACGGCAGGAGGGGTGTTAGAGTTTCTCACCTCATTAATGGTCACTCTCCAGGAAGCCTTTGTTAGACAGTTTTTAACAGTTTTTAACTACAGATTAAAAGAGTTCAGTACTTAGAACTGGTGTAAAAAATAAGACATGTGTTCTTTTGTCAAATTTATAAATGATTTGTAGAAATCTAATCCTGTTATTCATATTACACATTTTGATTTTTTTATATAATAAGAATATTTTTTCATTAAAGGTAGAAATAAAAAAGGTTAAGCCACTATTATATATTATCATTATCATTAAAATGAGGTTTTCAAGGGTTTCCTTAGGGCATGTTTCTTGCTAGTGTAAAAAAGATGAAAAATAAGGTGGTCATTTACATAAATGTTTTATATCAGGTTGCACTGTAGTTTCAAATTCCAACCAATTACCAAGCCTAGCCCCTCTCTGTGAGGAAGGAGATAACACTAATTATCTGCTAATTACCGGCCAATGATTGGGGGAGGGGTCACATGTAAAGAGGTGTTGAGTTTATTATCATTTCCCTATCATCATATACATAAATTTATAACTATTTTATCACAATTGTTGGCAAACAAAAAGCAAAATCTTCATGCTGTCAATTTTACAGTTGACCTTTTTAGCTCACCTGGCCAAAGGCCATGTGAGCTATTGCCATCACTTGGCGTCCGTCGTCGTCGTCGTCCGTCGTCGTCGTTAACTTTTCTTCAAACTTCTTCTCCTCTGAAACGGCTGCACAGATTCAAACCAAATTTGGTCTGGTGGTACTTTAGGGTATCCCCCACAGAACTGATGTGGGGATTTTAGATTCGTCGAAAAACATGGCCGCCGTTGCTAAAAATAGACCAGGGGGGGTCAGACTACTGTTTTTGGCTTGTAAATCAAAAAGTATAAGAGATAGATGAAATCTGATGCCACCCTACTGCTTCAGCATCAAAAGCTCTACAAAAGTCTCCATTGAGTCGAAGTTGTCAGATGACCCCTTATGGGAGTTACGGCCCCTTAAAGGTGAAAAATAGCATTTTTTCATGTTTTTGGCCTATGGAATGAAAAATATTGCAGATAGAGAGAAGCTGTTGCTTGCTTAAATGTTCAGCTCATTTAGCTCTACAAAAGTCTCCATAAGGTCAAAATTGTCAGATGACCCGTTATAGGGGTTATGGCCCCTTAAAGGCAAAAAAAAAGAGTTTTTGGCCTATAGAATGAAAACTATTGCAGATGGAGAAAAGCTGTTGCTTGCTTAAATGTTCAGCTCGTTTAGCTCTACACAAGCCTCCATAGGGTCGAAGTTGTCAGATGACCCCTTACAGGGGTTACGGCCCCTTAAAGGCAAAAAATAGTGTTTTTGGCCTATAGAATGAAAACTATTGCAGATAGAGAAAAGCTGTTGCTTGCTTAAATGTTCAGCTCATTTAGCTCTACAAAAGTCTCCATTTCCTATTTTCGTAATTAGTGTGTTATCTCCCATATGCAAGAGTTATCCTCCATTACGGAAGGTATAATACATTGCAATGAATGGGAAAAATTAGGTTTTTATTTTTTATAAATTATTTAATGGACTTGTTTGACCTAGTTAGGTTAGGAAAACATGTTAAATACCTTTTTGAAAATAACTATAATTAACTTTTAGAATTTTTTGGACCAACTAAAAAATAAATGCAGATAAACTTAAATTTTCCCACAGTAACCAATATAAGATACCTTCTGGAAAGAGAAGATAAATCTGCAAATGGGAGATAACTCACTATATACAAAAAGAGGGAATAGGGTCAAAGTTGTCAGATGACCCCTTATAGGGGTTACGGCCCCTTAAAGGCAAAAAATAGTGTTTTTGGAATGAAAACTATTGCAGATAGAGAAAAGCTGTTGCTTGATTAAATGTTCAGCTCATTTAGCTCTACACAAGGCTCTATTTGGTCGAAGTTGTCAGATGACTCCCTATAGGGGTTACGGCCCCTTAAAGGCAAAAAATAGTGTTTTTGGCCTATGGAATGAAAACTATTGCAGATAGAGAAAAGTTGTTGCTTGCTTAAATGTTCAGCTTAATTAGCTCTACAAAACTCTTGTTAGGGTGGAAGTTGTCAGATGACCCCTTTAAGGGGTTATGGCCCTTTAAAGGTGAAAAATAGTGTTTTTTGCTTTGGAATGAAAACTATTGCAGATAGAGTAAAGCTTTTTATTGCTTAAACATTCAGCTCATTTAGCTATACTAAAGTCTTCAAAGGGTTGACATAAAGACCAGGTGAGCGATTCAGGCTCCTGGGAGCCTCTTGTTTTTTATACGACCGCAAAAAATTTGCGGACGTATAATGGTATGATGCTGTCGTCGTTGTCGTTGTCGTTGTCGTTGTCGTCGTCGTCCGTTAACTTTAGTGTATACACGATAACTTTAGTTCTAGTTATCCAAATGCAATGAAATTTGACAATGATATTTCTTACCATTAAAGGATGGATGGGATTGATTTTGGGAGTCCCCCCTTTTTTCGTTTAGAAATTAAGGGCCAAAAGGGGCCAAAATTGCAACTTTTTTGTTTGTTCTTACAATAACTTTTTCAATTCTTCTCCTCTGAAACTACTAAACAGAATTTAATGAAACTTGGTATGATTGATCATTAGGGTGTCCTGCACTATAGTAATGTTTCGATTTCTGATTCGTCAAAAAACATGGCCGCCGTGGCTAAAAATAGACCATGGGGGTCAGACTACTGTTTTTGGCTTGTAATTCAAAAAGTATAAGAGATAGATGAAATCTGATGCCACCCTACTGCTTCAGGATCAAAAGTTCTACAAAAGTCTCCATTTGGTCGAAGTTGTCAGAAGACCCCTTATAGGGGTTACGGCCCCTTAAAGGTGAAAAATAGCATTTTTTCATGTTTTTGCCTTATAGTATGAAAATTATTGCAGATAGCAAAAAGCTGTTGCTTGCTTAATTGTTCAGCTCATTTAGCTCTACAAAAAACTCCATAGGGTCGAAGTTGTCAGATGACCCCTTATAGGGGCTACAGCCCCTAAAATAATGTTTTTTCATGTTTTTGGCCTATGAAATGAAAACTATAGCAGGTAGAGAGAAGCTGTTGCTTGCTTAAATGTTAAGCTCATTTACACAATTAAGAATTAAATTTTTGCGACCCCCCCCTTTTTCCCCTATTAGGTAATTAGGGGCCAAATGGGGCCAAAATCGAAACTTTTTTTATTTGTGGTCCACTTTTGAAATTTTTTTTTTTGCAAGTTTATTCTTGTCAGGTAGCGAATCCAAATTTGAGCATTAATTTTTTTGACCATCCCCTTTTTCACTTGTTATGTAATTAGGGGCCAAAAGGGGCCGTAATCAAAACTTTTTCAATTTCTGGTTTGTTTTTGATTTCTTTTTGCAAGTTTCTTTTTGTCAAGTAGTGAATCCAAATTTGAGATATTATTTTTGCAACCCCACCCCTCTTTCACCTGTTACATAATAAGGGGCCAAAAGGGGCCGAAATTGATTTTTTTAAAATTCTTGTTACTGTTATGTTATTAGGCACCAAAAGGGACCAAAATTGTAACTTTTTTATTTCTGGTCTGATTTTAAAAATTTTTATTACAATTTCATCCTTGCCAAGTAGCAATTCTAAATTTAAGAATAAATTTTTGCGACCCCTACCTTTTTTTCGCTCATTACCAAAGGGGCCGTAATCATAATTTAAAAAAATTTCTGCTTCAATTTTTCATTGTTTCCCCAAACATTATTCTTTTCAAGAGTAGAATACAAAATTGAAAATTTATATTTTTACCCCCTGGGTCGAAAGTCCATCAGAGAAGCATGTGTCAAAAATCTTTGTCAGTCCACCATGGGCTGCATGTGTCCAGAGCAATAGACTATCCATATTGGGCCCAAAATGTACAGGGTTCAACATGTTGCGGTCGTATCATGCTGCGCTCGGCGAAGCTTTTTATTAATTTATAAGATGAAATGTGGGTGTTTTGTGATTATTAAGAACACAATGTGTAACCAGATTCAAGTACTGAAGCAAACTTCATCTGAAGCAACTTCTATTATAATTTTCTGAAATGGCCATACAGCTTATAAAAATTAATTGCTGTTGGAGTTAACATATGTGTTGTAGTCTCATGTTCATTTACTCCATATCCTTTCATAAACTTTTTCTACTTAAAATAAAGAAACAAAAAAGCACTAATACATGTATCATAGAGAAGGAAAATTATTTACCATGTCATGCTCAGTGCTATTTGTTTTTACAATAACATGCTTGCGATTAGGTATGTTGAAAGCCAAGGTTTTAGATAGTTACAAAAAAGTTTTGTATTTAATTTGGTTACAAGAAGCTATGCAAGTCATGAAGAAGCAAAGTATAATTAAACTTTCATGCCTTACATTGATGCAGCAGGGGAAGTTAAAAATAATGTTTACTACTGACAGACCTTTTAGATAATTTGATTCTGAATTTTTGATATATATCTAAGATATTACTTAGTATTCTTTCAAATACAGAGTACTAAAGTGATGCAATGGGATATTTTAAGTGTATTAAAAATGGTTCTGAATTTAAAGTGAAAATTGTGGCTCATATAGTTTTGCTCCCAATCTATATATCACCAGAGGGAGCGGAGCGTCTATCAACACTGACCTCTATACTATCGCGCTAAGGATCATGGGAAATATTTTAATGATATTCAATCCCTGAATTCGGGGATATTACCCACAATCCTTAGTGCGGTAGTATAGAGGTCAGGGTTGATAGACGCTCCCTCTGGTGATAGATTGGTTTTGCTCCCCAACCCCAAACTTTTGAGGTTGAGAGGTGGGGGGAGTGAAACTATACCAACCTCCCACCAAAGTTTAGAGGTATATATGAATCACTGATAGTCTGTTTGTCTGTCTGTCTATCTGTTTGTAGTTCATCTGTCCATATATCTTGTAAGCCCAAATCCTCCCAAAGCCTCTTGATGAAAAAAGGGGGCATCCTTTTGTGAGCTTACTCACAGAATTTCTTGTTTAGTCTATCTGTCTGTCACACCTCAGTTTTTCCTTTGAATTTAAGGTGATTTCATGGAAATGTTATGGTACATACCAGCAGATCTTCAAACATGAAATTTTCTACACATATTAGTCATATCAAGGGACCCTATTGTAGCAAAATTATGCAATACCAACAGATAATGGCAAATCAAGAGACATCTTTTCAATAACTTCTATTTTTTACTTCCAGGTTATTGTGGATGATACTCAGAACAACATAGTATATGAGTTCCCATGTAACCGATGGTTCGCTACCGATGAAGATGATGGTCTGATTTCTAGAGATCTATTAGCTGGTGTAGGAGCTACAACATCTGCACCAGGTTTGTGAATGAAATTTCAGTGTTGCTACACTGTCACGCTCATTTAAAGAGGGAATCTTTCGTTTTTTGACTCAGTATTTTGAAGCTGAAAAATATGCCATATACTTTGTATGAGTAGATTTAATTAACTACATTTAATGGTAATACTCCTTTGATAAGAATGTATCTCTAATTGTTTGTGAAGACTATTGGAATTAGATAGACTTGACAATTAGAATAGACTCCTATATATACCAGAGCCTGTTTGTTGTTAATCAAATGGAAATTGATGCTAGCTGAGAAATTTAATATAAATTTTGAAAACCTCTCCCTTGTTTTTTCTTTCTCTACTAACTAACTATGAGTGTGTCTATTTAAACAGGTATTCCATACAGAATTACAGTATCTACTGGTGACGAGAGCAGTGCTGGTACAGATGCTCGAGTCTTTGTCATACTGCATGCTGGGAAGGACGGCAAAGAAAAATCTAGCGGGAAAATATGGCTTGATGGTGGGAGCTTCGAGAGGAACAAGACTGACATTTTTGACATAGACGTGGGAACACTTTTGAGTCCTGTTACAAAGTTAGAAATTGGTCACAACAATGCTGGTGTGGCACCTGGATGGTTTCTGGACAGAGTTGTGGTTCTTTGTTATGCCACTGGAATAGAACAAGTATTTTTGTGCAATAAGTGGCTGGCCACAGACCAAGAGGATGGATTGATACAGAGGACATTGTTTGAACAGAAAGCGGTCAGGAAGCAGAGAGAAAAGAGTAGGTTAAATCTTAAAATAATGTGGTTTTGCTCTCACATTTAAAAATCATTGTTTACAATGTTAAAATATACAGACATAAAAATAATCATTGAAATAAAGGACAGCTTTTTGCCATAAAGATGATGTAGAAATGTTGTAAAACAAGCTTTTAACTGATTAAAAATGAGTTTTGATGTCTACAAAGCATTATTGTGGAAAGATTTCCGAATTGAAAATCTTGATAATAAAATGGTAAATGTCAAGTGACAAGGGACATATTTTGTAATGGTTGTATCACTTTTCAATCCAAGATTTTAATAATATTGTATGCAGTTTCAACATCAGATTCCATATTGTTTGATTTTATTCAGGATTGTCAAATTCATACTTTCTGTTTAACAAAATCCAGCCATTTTTACTTTGACAAATTTTAAAATCTATTTCTATATTGAAACTTTAATTACAGAACTGCCATGGAATATTTGGATATACACAAGTGATTTAAAGTTTGCTGGAACTGATGCCAATGTTTACATCTGTGTCTATGGCGACAAAGGAAAAAGCGATGAAATCTTGTTAGAGAATAAAACAGACAATTTTGAACAAGGAAAAGTTGATTATTTCAAGAGGAATTTCATTGATATAGGGACCCCCTATAAAGTCAGGGTTTATCATGACCAGAGTGGAATGCTTTCAGGCTGGCATCTTAACAAGGTATATTCATGGAAAAATAGATTCACTGTCTCCTTGTACCACAGGTTTTTGCTGTAATCAGGGTTGCCACGCATCCTTGAAACCTGGAAAAACCCTTGAATTTCATTTGTCAGTTCAAGGTCCTGGAAAAGACCTTGAATTTTGAAAAAAATGAAAATATCCTTGAAAAACCCTGGAATTTGAAAGTTCCACAATCAAAGGTTCATGATTGATCTGTTTCACAGAAAATTTCATCGGGGAACTGAAATTTTGTCGACCATTTTCATCCTTGAAAATGACTTAAATACCCTTGAAAAGTCCTGGAAAACCCTTGAATTTTGCAACAACAAAATAGTGGCAACCCTGTGTAATGCAATTTTGAAACTTCATGCTATATTGTACACCTTCCCATCACAACACAATATAAAATAATTTGAAGAAAAAGTAGAAGGCTATAATGACGGGTTGAGTCTTCCAGACTCCTCGTGGTGGAAGACGGGCTCTGCATCCATCGACAACTAAGGATACTATGGAGCAGCTAACAACCCATGGCACATAGCAAGTCTTTAAAAGTCGATGCAGAGGGGCATTCCCCTATAATCACGACTATAAATAACCATCAATCATTAGAAATGTAAATAATTACATCACCTGCATGCAAAGTGTTGGGGGTATTTAGGAATAACCCTGTCTGTCCACATGTCTAGTAAACACAATACCTCCGGAACACCATGATGAATTTTGATGACACTTTATATGAAGGAAAACATCATTTGTAGGTGTGCATGAAGAAATATCATTGCGCTTTAATTTCATTCAAGGGAGGTAATAGGACTTATTCTTGTTTCAATACAAAGTTCAAAATAAAACTTTTTGTAGGCTCACTCACAGCATTCTTAGATGTATGAACAGTACATATTAAAATACATTTCTGTTACAATTTATCTAGAACATGAAAATGTATTTTCTGTGATTTTATAGATTGAAATGGAAGATATGATGAGTAAGAACCGTTTCCTGTTTAACTGTGATCGTTGGTTGGCAGACTCAGAAGACGATAAAGAATGTGTACGAGAATTACCAGCAACTGGTCTTACCATAGAGAAACCCCTACCATGTTAGTAAATGAAAGAAAATATTTACTTTGGTTAATTTCTGAAAAAGTGACTTATACTGTAGAAAATGCTTCCCAATAAACAGTGTATGATCAGATTTGAGATATATTTAGGTCACCATTTAGAATTTTTGGAATACATGTAATGAAAATCATCAAGGAGTTTTCTCTTTCACAACTTTCAGATCACACATTGGTGTAAAGCTAATCTCATATGATGAATAAAAACAAAAAATACTTTGGAGGTAAATTTGTCAATTTAGCATAAAATTACAATTTTCCTGTGCATGATTATCTAGCATTTTTATTGATGTTTTTACAATTAAAGTTGTGGAATTGTGTTTTTACTTGCAGTGGTGTTTTATACTGTGGAAGTCTACACTGGTAATGTGAAGTACGCTGGCACAGATGCTAATGTCTTTATCAGTATATTTGGTGAGCGTGGAGACACTGGACGAAGATTCCTCAAAAATCCAGTTTCAACCAATATAAACAAATTTGAGAAGGGACAGGTGTGTACATGTATAATACTTTTCTGGTCATTTTGCACAAAATTTTCTCTCAATTCAAATGTTGCCCTTATAAGATTCTATATTGTATGATTTCATCATTAATTGTGTGATTTTTTTCATCTTATGAAGTTATTTGTTGTACTTTTCAATCCTGAATATTAATATATCCCCAAAAATAAAAGATGTAGGGGTAGCTTGGAATCACTCTGTCTGTCCATATATGCAGTAGGCTGACCCCTCCTAAACTGGTGGATGGTTTCTGGTGAAATGTTTCCTGAAAAGTTTTTATTGTTCTGGGTTATTGTTTAGGGGAGATAACTGAAATATTTTTTTCCCATTATATATTTTAATATGAAGCAGGAGAATTCTTTGTGTGCTCACAGTATTACAGTGTAACAATCCCTTTTCTTATCATCCTGATATGCAATTACCTGAAGATATCTGTATACTCTGGTTACATTATTATTCATGGGGTATCAATTTTCATGGTTTTTGTGGGTGGACATGATCCACAAAAATTGATGCCCCAGGAAAAGAATATTTAACATTGATCTGTATACTGCAGTCTTCAAAACAACGAATTTAAGAATCCACGAAATGATCCTTTGTCATCAAACCACGAAAATTGGTACCCACAAAAATACATAAATCCACAGTATTTAGTCCAGGAATCTTTTCTCAAGTTGGTGTAAAAGGTTCTTGAATTGTATGTGAAATTCATTAAATATAATGATTAACTCTGCTTTCCTACCTTATCCAGAGTTTGGACAGCGAAGATAGTAATTTATTCGAGGCATCCAGTGTAATTTAATTTTTTTATCAATATTGTGGTGGTAGATTTTTATATTTGATTGTTCCCCTTTGTTTATTGCTGCATGATTGTATACAGTTCTGAATGTTGTAATAATATGTAACCCTTGCATGCTTTATGTCATGATAAATTAATGAATAATATTTTATTCACAGGAATTTAACATACTATTATTGGACACATTTCATGAGATATATTGACTTTCAAACATGTCTGGCACTATTATTCTTTATCATTATGGGGGCATGAAGTTCTTGTTAGGTCTTAATATCTGTTCCCCAAAGTTTTATTTACATGTTTAGCTCAACTAATAAACTAAAATCATGTTTCATTTTTCATTATTTTTGACTGATTATATATTTTTAATTAAATGTAATTGTAAATGTAAGTTGATGAGACTTTGTGTATGTGACACTACGGCACAACCTCAGGGACAATTTAATAAACTGCAACAGAGTAAATGGGGTAATTAAGCCATGCTATCCATTAGTGTTTGAGCATGTATTTCAGACCTTTGTATGGTTATAGATGATCTACCATAAAAAATCATTGAATATGACTTGAGATGACTTTCGTGAAAATGTGCCTCAAGAATCAGCCTATTAATTTTTCTTAAATGTGACCCTGCAACCTGAGGGGGGCCCTGGAGGCAAACCCATCTTTCTTGGACATTTTGAGATTGATCATCTTTGTCATAATATATTTGTTGTCACCTTTAACCTATTGCATATAAAAGAATTAGATGTACAAAATATTGATGATAGTATGTCCTTTTAACTAATTGAATGTTTTAAACAAGTTTCAAAGCATGTCTTCTTACTTTAAGTAAATACTTGTCAAATGAAATATTTTAGATAATTTTTATATTTGAGATAATTTGATAATGCATAAAGCTGGAGAACTTTGTCTTCCTTGCTTGTAATTTCCTATGTACATGTGAATGCTTGATTTCTTTGGCTGCTAGAATGTTAGTGGATGATTGTATCTCAGTTGAGGCTTCTATTTAGTCCAGGAATGCAGTTACAATATTTTGTTATGTAGTATTGAAAAATGTAATACATTGTATTTTTTTGGGCATATTACAATTATTATTTTTATGCATAAAAGCATGGTTTTTAGATTTTTACCCAGTACATTGGTAGATCACAATGTAAAATGTGATGCATGATTGTTTTCTTTTTCATTATTTTAAGAATTATTAACTTTGAAAATGTTAAGAATTATTCAACTTTGGCAAAAAAAAAAGAAGACATTTCATGTGACATGTCAAGTTAAGATAATGGTCAAATCTTTGTAAACACTATTTTTGGCAGAATTAAATATCATCTTTGTAAAGGTAAAATACCATTTTTATATTTCACAATAAAAGTCACTGATATTTTTTCGCAGAAAAAAAAAATCAGAAAATTTTCCATTCTTTATAATTCCAGTTTCAGAAAAAAGACAGACTTTCTAAAGAATAGAAATATATTTCTTTCATTCTTTGAAGATAGTTCATGAGGTCATTAGTCAACATATATTTTCTTCATGTTACAGAAAGACGTGTTTAGGATCGAGGCTGTCAGTTTGAAGGCCTTGAAGAAGATTGTGATTGGTCACGATGGAAAGAACCCTGGATCTGGTTGGTTCTTGGACAAGGTTATCGTCAAACAAGAGGGTAACAACAAATATGACACCACATTCACTTGTGAAAGGTAATTTAACAATATAAAGTGATTGATATAAAGGAACTAAAAGGTACCTTCTCTTATATAAAACCTTTTAACCAAAGTTAGTGGGAGGGATAAAGCAAAATTACCTTGCCTGTACATCTGTTAATTTATCTAGTAAGTACTTTTTAACACTCATTAAACTGCTTGATGGATTTTGATGGAAATTGACATGTAGTTGTGCATCCTAGAGAGGTTGCGTATAGAAAAATCATTGCTCTTAGATAATTTTAAGGGGAGATAATTAGACTGAAATTTCTTTCCTTCATAGAGTTTAATTAAGAGTGGGGATACCGTTTGTAAGCTTTCTCATAGTATTTCCTGTTAGATAAAAATAAATGGCTAGGACATACAAGAGGGTGTCACAGCCCTTTTGGTACACAGTATTCCGTGCTTTTTAAAGGGTATTCCGTACGCCAAGGTGTGGTACGCGGTACGCGATGTTCCAAATTTTTAGGCTTTGATATGCGTACGCCGTGATCTTAAGAGTATTCGGTATTCCAGTCTTTTTAACGGTATTCTGTCCTTTTTTAAACGGTATTCGGTATTCCGGGGGCGGGGGCTCTGACACCCCCATACAAAGAAGCAATAAAAAAAAAGGTCCCATGGCATTATATATGTCAGAAATTTGAAACACCAAAAACAAAAATAAGTTGACACTAAAGACAACTTCAATAAAACAGAATACAAAACACTTAAAAAAAACCAACTGCAGTTAGTAGTGAGAACTCTATATCAGAATGAGTGAACTCAGGTGCTATGGGGGGAGGGGAAAGCAGTTCCTGCTAGTTTCAAAACTTCTTTGTTTACAAGACTTGCTTGCTATATTTTTCTTTAAAGGGTTATTTTTGAATTCCTAATAAATGTCAAATAAAAATTTGCTTAAAGGATTTTCTGTTACGTATAGGGGTTTTGAAGGAAAAACACAAATAAAATCAGCCATTAAGTCTTCATGCCAAAACAAATGCTAGAGGAATGTCTAGTAGGAACCCTATATGACTCTTCAAAACATATTGATATGACAACAACTTTTCCTATTTTTCAGATGGTTGGACACAGAAGAGGATGATGGACAGATAATCAGAGAAATTACAGCAAGTGGTGTTCAGCTACTATCCAGTTAGTATTGATACATTCTGTAGCTTCTGGAGTCTATCAGTCTTTCATTTTGTCACTCAATCCTTCTATTACACTTTTTATTATACCCCCACTTGTAAGAGAGGGGGCTATATTGCAAATCAACTTGTCCGTCCGTGTGTCTGTCCGTCCATAACAAACTTTTGTAACAGATTTCACAGCTTCTACTGAAAGGATTGATTTCAAATTTGGTATACAGCTTTATCATGATGAGTTGTAATTACATGCCTCCCCTTTCCAGGTCAGTTACGCATCTACTTCCTGTTTTCTGAATGGTCTGGTGGGGGTATTCTTAGCAGAACTAAGTGCAACCCCTTGTTTACTTATAACTCAAGCACATGTTGTACTGTTACAAACAATAACAAATATAAACTAGAAAATGGGAGAACAAAAGTAAACAACAACATTGATGATTACTGATACATGTAGTTACAGTACAGGCTGCATACCTTTAAATCTTCCACAATTCTATTTTTACACTCAAATCTATTTCAGCCACCACCTATAATGTGTATGTAAAGACTGGTGATGTGAGTGGTGCAGGGACTGATGCCAATGTCTTTCTCACAATTTTCGGCTCAAAGAACGATACTGGAGAGCTTAAACTACGCACAACAGAAAATACCAGTAATAAATTTGAGAGAGGCAGAACAGATCATTTTAAACTGGAAGCCTCAGAAATTGGGAAGGTATATATATATATATGTATAAGTATTGTTCAAGATGGTTTTTATTTGAAGAAGGTCCATATAGATTTTCATTAACAACAAATAAGCTTCCTGACCATAAAATTTTAGCGATAACTTGATATGGATTTTTAATGAGTTGTTATGTCAAACAATGATAATACAAACAAAAATCCCTGAATACCTCACAAATTTTCAAAACAAAACACTTAAGTATTTCTGACTGTTTTTTTCTTGACTTTCCGAAAAGGACCCTATCTGTAACATGTGAAAAAAGCATCATCTATGAAAGTATTTTTATAAAACTAAATATTTTGCATGAAATAATAATTGTATGCTTTGGATGAAGTCATCTTTCATTTAGTCAAGTCCATCAAGATCAACTATGACCTTGTCACCCGGCAACACACAACACAAATTATAACAATGTAGGAAAGTAAATATGTATAGAAATAGGAGGACATGCAAACCCTATAAGAAGGCATTAGGAAGGAATGTCATAATTCTTAGACATCATTTAATAAATATAAAATCATTCATATAATTTCCATATTTTATGAAATCTTAGATTAAGAAAATAAAGATCGGCCATGACAACTCCAAACCTTTTGCCAGTTGGTTCTTAGATGAAGTTCGAATAGACATTCCGTCCCGGGGAGAACAGTACGTCTTCGCTAGTCACCGATGGCTTGGCAAGGACAGCGAAGATGGAAAATCTGAGATCGAAATAGAACCGTCATTCAAAGAAGACAGAGAGAAAAGTAAGTATTCATGATTCTGTTATTAACTGCTTTATCTTGAATATTGGTGTTGGAAATATATACTCTGCCCTGACCTATTTAAAATCCTATATTAAAATGAAAATATTTAACTTTAATCCAAAATTCTGACTTAACTGGAACCCCATGTAACCTCTTAAGCTTTTTTATATTCAATGATGGTATGGGGAAATACATACTTAGTCCTTGCTAGATTTAACCCCTGCATTAGATCAAAGAAATTTAACTTCAATCCAAATCTTTGCTGAACTGAAACCAAAGTTATCGCTACAATTGTTTTATATTCAAAAATGGTTTGAGAAAAAATATTTTGTCATTTTAATAAAAATGTTTTTTATCTTGAATCTTTACAATTTATTTACTTTTGATGTTGCAACACATTCCATGCACACACATTATAGCATGTTGATGTATTGTGACTAAATTTTTTCTTGCAAACTTTAATTGTAAGCCCTTTGTCACTTATTTGATGCTGTGGTATCACAAGCAAGTTTGACTCATGTGAGTTTCACATGAAAAAACTTATATGAAATTCACCAGAAACAAGCGTTTATGTGAAACTGGCATGAAATAGCTCATATGAGTTTCATGTGAAATGAGCTTTCAAATGAATCATCTGTGTGTTTCACTTGAAAATCACATGAATTTCACCTAAAATAACTTCCCATCAATTTAACGTGAAAATTACACATCACAGCTAGTTTCATGTGAAACTCAAGTGATTTTTTTTGTGAAATTCATGTGAAGTTCAATTATTGTGTAACTCATGTGAGCCAATTGTGCTTGTGTACATACTTATGTATGTGCTTCAAAACACAGTTTATTTATATTTTTTAATCTACACTTTTTTTATGCAATTGCACACTTTCACATTCATTAACATATTAGTTATTGTAACCATTTATTGACCTTTTTTGTAAAGAATCAATATCTTTTATCATTTATTTTTTGCTAAATTCACATTACTCCTATTTGATCATTCTCATTGACATTATTTCAAATAATGCATGCTACTCACCATTCAAAATATTCAGCTGACATTTATAATTGTTCCACGTTTGTTTCTGTGTGTTAGGAGCTGGTAGATTTGGTAAGGTTATCTATAATACTACTACCTGACCCTGCAGTGTTTTTGTTTTACATGTCTGTCTAAACTTGTGTTTTAATCCAACACTTTTTGTTGAGAGCTATTCCAGTAAAATTGCCAACCAGGGGATGGAATGTTAATATACCATAAAAATTATTTTTTTAACATAACAATACAAAACAATTTTCATACTTTACAATGCCAGAAAAAAGCAAAAATACCCTCACAAACATGATGGTAAAGTGGAGTTCCTCTGTTGAGTGAATTTTTTTTCTGGAATAGCCCTGATTTTGTTGATGTTTTATTTTAACAACATCAAGTTTAAGATTCCATTATGTGTTTTATGTTTGTGTTTTAATTGAGCACAATTTGTTAATGTCATTTCAGTAAGTTCTAAGATAACTAATTATTTCTATAACATTCACTATTTTGATGTTTTGACAACATTAACATCATTAAGATTTTGTGATTTTAGAACATATATATATTTTTCCATATATCAATGTGCCCAATGATTTAATTGACAAAAGAATTTTCTCAGTTTGAATGTGTTTGTCTGTTGTCTCCAATACTATTTGTACTATCATCATGAAACTTTAATGCTTTTCCAGGCTCAAACCGTTTCAATTTATTCAAAGGACCTATTATGGGATCCATTTTTAAAAGCCCACCCAGGATACATAAATTCCATTTGTCTGTTGGTCCATACATCTCAAATTATGTTTACTTACCCGTTGATGCTACTTTTCCATGTTGCGAGACAGGGCATCATATTCTTCTTTTGGATGTGCTTTGCTTTTAGTTAATTTGTTACTAGATTAATATGTTGAATATTAAATTTACTTGATGTTTGTGCATATAAACCTTGTTTTATGTTATTATTTCTTGTACAACATAGCTTCTTCCCAACTCCCCTATTCCCTGCTAGATAGTTAAGTGAAAATCAATTTCTCTTAGTTACTTTTAGAATATCAACTTGAAAATTTTATATTGCAGTTAACTGCAACAAGGAGAACACATGTTTATCAATATTACAAAAAATAAACAACAACAAAAAAAAAACAAACAGCAGCAAAACACACCTAAAGATGCAAAAATAAGATCAAATGAAAATTTTCTGATATGATTTGAAATCTATAAAAATTTATATCTATAATGACAATAATATATTTACTATGGCTTCAAGCTGTTCAATATATTTCAATATTTAAAGCATGCAGTTTAAAGTTAAGAAAAGAATTATCTTGGAGAGGATTCCATTGAATTTTGATTCTTGATACACTGACTTACATATAAAAGATAATCAACTAATGCTATGATGAAAAGATTTCTTATTAGATTATAATGTATTATAATTTCTTTCCAGGAATTCCTTATGAGGTAACAGTATGGACATCTGACATATCCAAAGCAGGTACAGATTCCAACGTGTTCCTCCAACTATATGGTACCGAAAAGAAGACAGAGAGAATCCAGCTACGCAACAGAAGTGACAACTTTGAAAGGGGACAGAAAGACATATTTAAGGTAACACTGATATACATGTATGACTGTTTAGTTAAATATTTAGAAGATGGAATATCGATTGCTGAGTTATCTCTATTTACTATTCAGATACTTTTTACCATATAAGTTGTTAGTCCCCTACCGGCGAAAGCCGAAGGGGACTATAGGTTTGCGCTCTGTCCGTCTGTCTGTCCGTCTGTCACGCCTTAGTTTTCCACACTTTTTTTCTAAACGCTTATAGATAATGAACTGATTTTTGGTATGTGAGTTTACCTTGATGAGTTACAGATCAAGTTTGAGTTTCATGCCGGTCCACAATTTTTAATGGGAGTTATGGCCCTTTGAACTTTGAAAATTCACTAAAATACCAGTTTTCTGCATTTTTTTTCTAAATGCTTATGGATAATGAACTGATTTTCGGTATGTAAGTTAACCTTGATGAGTTACAGATCAAGTTTGAGTTTCGTGCCGGTCCACAATTTCTTATGGGAGTTATGGCCCTTTGAACTTTGAAAATTCACTAAAATTTCAGTTTTCCGCACTTTTTTTCTAAACGCTTATAGATAATGAACTGATTTTTGGTATGTGAGTTTACCTTGATGAGTTACAGATCAAGTTTGAGTTTCGTGCCGATCCACAAATTTTTATGGGAGTTATGTCCTTTTGAACTTTGAAAATCTATTACATTTTTCTTTTCTAAACTTTTTTTTATTGTTCCTTGTAGATAATAAACTGATCAAGTTTAGGTATTCATTTGTTTGACAAATTGTTACCAGTGACTGAAATATGAGGCCGGTAGGGGACTAAGTATTGTTTTGTAATACTCTCAGAATGCTTGTTTTTTTCGCGGGTATTTAATTTTTTCTTTTTTTTTTGTGGTAGTTGGCAACTCACGAAAATTTAAACATGCGAAAAAAACCTTGTATACAGTATTTGTAAAGTGTATTCTCGCATAGAAGTAATCACTTAATTTGAATTCCATGAAAAAAATCACCCGTTTTTTAAAGAAATTGCAAAATTTAGCTCCCACGAAAAAACAACTTATATGGTATTAAAGAAGTTTATTTTCACATGAAGAAAATTATGTGTTTAAAAATAGAGGAGACTTTGAAAAAAAGGAAAAACGTTTGATCAGACCTCATAAATCATTTATTTTGGTTCACACATTTTGGTATAATGTTTAAGTTTTATTTCAGTAATTTTTAGTAATTACATGTAGATAAAGAATGAACTCTAAGGATTTTTTCTATGTGCCACTTAATCTCCTTATTACATATTTATTACAGATTGAGGCTTTGGATGTTGGCCAGATAGTGAAGATTAGAATAGGACATGATGGAGCTAAGTTTATGTCAGGATGGCATCTAAATAAGGTGGGTCATTTACTGGGGTTTACCAATTATGATCATATCCCTTGATTGAAAAATTGGGATCAAAAGTGATAGGGTTGTTATCACAAAATTTATCCCCCATGTTAAAGGTATGCTTAACAAAAATGTGGGAATTTTCATGTTTACAAGTCAACAAGGGGGTTGGGGCACATGGTCATTGAAAGATGAACACAAAAATTGGTTAAACTTCAATCAGATGGAAGTTATGCATGAGAAATAAAGCCATTCAACATGCATTTCAAACACTAAAACATAAGAAATTCAATCACGTATGCAGAGAAAATAAAAGGCAAGAGAGCATTTCACATCTTTCTTTATCTTATTTATTGACAATTGGTCATCTTTTAAGGTTTTAAGGAATTTTCTGTAATTTTAAAGATTTTCAAAAGCTGTCTCTGTGCAATACTAATATTTGAAAATGCAAAGTAATATCTGATATTTCAAATCCATTTTCTTGGGTTTATCTCAATAGCAAATATAGCCAGAATCTTATGATGGAATCATAATAATAGAAAATATATTATTTGTTTTAGGTGCTGATCAGAAGAAGGCCTAGAGCAGGAACAAAGAAAAGAAGAAAGAAGGGACTATCAGAGAAGAAGCGTAGAGAACTCGAATCAGAGTCTGATTCTGAATCTGACTCATCTATTACTCCTCGAAGACGTAAGAGCTCGGCAAAGAGGAAGAAGAAACCAAGTCTGAAAATGATAGAGGAAGAAGATGAGGTATATGATGGAGAGGAGACTGAGGATTATTGGTTCTTTGTCGATCGATGGTTCGATAAGTCTGAAGATGACAAAGCTATCGAAAGAGAACTGTTACCCACAGATGAGAAAGGAAATCCTTTGCATTCTTTGGAAGGTTAGTTCTGAACAATAATGGATTATTTCATAAAGAAAAGTCTAAAATTTATATTTTAATTTATGGAATATAAGAAAACTGAACAAAACAAAAAATAAATTCAAAGATTCAAAAGGCTGAAAAAGTTTGTTTGCACTTGATTAAGAAAATGAATTATATGAATAAGCTGATTTTCAAGAACCACCAATCAGAATTGTTATAGATTAGCTAAAACAAGTAGTAATAGGCTATTTCTATTGAATTTGATCAACTTAAAATTTTTGTTTCAACAGAGGTGGAATATGTGATAAAGATCTACACTGGAAAAGTGAGCGGAGCCGGAACTGATGCCAATGTCTTTGTTAATATTTATGGAGAGAAACATGACTCAGGAGAAAGACAGATGAAAGATTCGGCAGATAACATTAATAAGTTTGAGACTGGCAATGTAAGTGTTGACTATACAGGAACTTGGACCTAAGATTCTTTATTTTATTATTTGTTAAGATTTTCTAGTGATATTTAAAACCAATAAACTAGCATATTTTCCATTTTGTTTTATGTTTGCTCTTTGTACCCCTGTTCCTAAAATATTAAATCTTTATAAAGCAAATGTCGAAGCAAAGATGTTTAATTCAAAAGTTTAGATGATACTCAATTCAGAAATGAAAGTTGAATATTTATATTTTTTGCCTTTTCAGGTTGATACATTTAAAATAATGGCAATTGACTTAGGTAAACTAGTCAAGTTGAAGGTTCGCCATGACAACAAAGGAATTGGTGCTGCTTGGTTTTTGGATAAGATTGAAGTGGAAGACACAAGGAGGAAGAAAACGTAAGGCATTATTAATTTTTAATCTGTATGACTTAAGGATAGGATACACTTAAACCAGTTTATAGATTAATCTAGATTATTCCAAAACCTCAAACAAGTTTTTAGCTCACCTGGCCAAAGGCCATGTGAGCTATTGCCATCACTTGGCGTCCGTCGTCGTCGTCGTTAACTTTTCTTCAAACTTCTTCTCCTCTGAAACGGCTGAACAGATTCGAACCAAATTTGGTCTGATGGTACCTTAGGGTATCCTTCACAGAACTGATGTGGGGATTTTTGATTCGTCGAAAAACATGGCCGCCGTTGCTAAAAATACACCAGGGGGGTCAGACTACTGTTTTTGGCTTGTAAATCAAAAAGTATAAGAGATAGATGAAATCTGATGCCACCCTACTGCTTCAGCATTAAAAGCTCTACAAAAGTCTTCATTTGGTCCAAGTTGTCAGATGACCCCTTATAGGGGTTACAGCCCCTTAAAGGTGAAAAATAGCGTTTTTTCATGTTTTTGCCCTATAATATGAAAACTATTGCAGATAGAGAAAAGCTGTTGCTTGCTTAAATGTTCAGCTCATTTAGCTCTACAAAAGTGTCCATAGGGTCGAAGTTGTCAGATGACGCCTTATAGGGGTTACGGCCCCTAAAATGATGTTTTTTCATGTTTTTGACATATAGAAAGAAAACTATTGCAGATAGAGAAAAGCTGTTGCTTGCTTAAATGTTCAGCTCATTTAGCTCTACAAAAGTCTCCATAGGGTCGAAGTTGTCAGATGACCCCTTATAGGGGTTACGGCCCCTGAAATAATGTTTTTTCATGTTTTTGGCCTATTGAATGAAAACTATTGCAGATAGAGAGAAGCTGTTGCTTGCTTAAATGTTCAGCTAATTTAGCTGTACAAAAGTCTCCACAGGGTCGAAGTTGTCAGATGACTCCTTACAGGGGTTACGGCCCCTAAAATGATGTTTTTTCATGTTTTTGGCCTATAGAAAGAAAGCTATAGCAGATAGAGAAAAGCTGTTGCTTGCTTAAATGTTCAGCTCATTTAGCTTGATAAAAGTCTCCATAGGATTGAAGTCGTCTGATGACCCTTAATAGGGGTTACGGCCCCTAAGATAACCTTTTTCATGTTTTTGGCCAATAGAATGAAAACTATAGCAGATAGAGAAAAGCTTTTGCTTGCTTAAATGTTCAATTTATTTAGCTCTACAAAAGTCTCAATAGGGTCGAAGTTGTCAGATGACCCTTAATAGGGGTTACGGCCCCTAAAATAACCTTTTTCATGTTTTTGGCCTTTAGAATGAAAACTATAGTAGATAAAGAAAAAACTGTTGCTTGCTTAAATGTTCAGCTCATTTAGCTCTACAACATATAGGGTTGACATCAAGACCAGGTGAGCGATTTAGGCTCCTGGGAGCCTCTTGTTAAGTTTAGTGTTTTAAAGTTTTCAAGAATGGCAAACAAATGAAGATTTGGCTTAATATAAAATTATTTGACATATACATTTTTATGACTTTTTTTCAGATTCTACTTCTTGTGTCAGAAATGGTTGGCTGTCGGTAAAGATGATGGACAGATTTCAAGGGAATTAATTCCTGTTGACAAGTCTGTACTGGAGAAGTCTATAGGGAAGAAAGATGGAGCTAGACAGGATGTTGCATTGGAAATTAAGGGTAGATAACTTCTTTAGTAGTCTTTTTTTTACTTATAATAAATATGTATCCAAAAGCTCTTCTATTAAGCTGGGCTTGCCCAGTGAAATGTTATAAAAGCAGGACTGGGATTCATGCATAGTAATGGGCAGATCTTACAATAAATAGTCTAAACATAAATGAATGTTAAAAAAAAATGTTGACACACATTTCTCATTAAATCTACTCTGAAAGTCTTCTTTCACAGCAAAATTTTATGGAGCCCTCTGAAAATAAGTTTATGACTATTTTTAAGTGGTTGTGCTATAGAATTAATTTTCTTTATATAAGTTGACTTGATATTTTGTTTTGTAGCTGCCATGACAACCTACTATACCAAAGTAGTGACAGGGAAAGTCTCAGGTGCTGGTACAGATGCCAATGTTTATATCATACTGTACGGAGAACATGACCATACGGGTGAGGAAAAATTAAAATATGAATTGATGTCTAACCAGTTAGGATTTTTTTGCAACATGAAGTTAATTGGTCTAAGGGTATGTTCATTGGTCACAATAACAGACCACCAATGCAATGCAGAGTTGGAACATAGAAATGTCAAGGGTCTGTCTGTGTGTTTGCCACAAAACATTTCTGTTACAGATTTCTCAGCAACTACTATCAATTGAAGGCTTTTGATAAGTTGGTATGCTTCAGGTAGGGTTCTCATATTGTGGCATGCATATTCAGGTTTGTCACTCATCTACTACCTGTTTAATGAGTTGACTTCTATGTTTTCCACTACCTAGGGTCTGTTTTGATTACTTTAGTGTTAAAGTTGATTCCAGGAAAACTGAAAAGTTGAATTCAAAGAAACTGTACATGTTTTACTCATGACAAGATTTGAGCAATTTGATTGTCTACCCCAGACATAGGTTGATCATCTTAGTAATAGTTTGGTTCCCCCAGTTTGGTATTTTTGTTTTCTATGTTCTATGCTCTTCATAATCCTAAAGTGATTGACATTTTCAATATTTTTGGTAGAGCGCCTCTGATGAGTCTTGAATAGGCGAAACGCGCGTCAGGCGTAGCAAAATTTATTGTCTGGAACTTTGTTGTCATTTGTATTTTGTAGAACTAAAACTGACATTTGAATGATATATGGAAAAAGGAAAACATTGTAAAACAAGGTTAAGTAACCAAAACATGTTCTACATGTTTGAATTTGGTCCCTCTGTCTATTTAATCATGGACCATAAGGGATTATGTAAGCTATTCATCTTTTTCAGATAAAATGTTTTTGAAGTCTTCAATGACCTACAGGAACAAGTTTGAATCAGGCCAAACAGATGAATTCATCTTAGAAGCTGTCAATATAGGGAAACTGCACAAAATAAAGTAAATACTGTTGAATTTTAATATAAGAAAAGAACATTTATTTTTAAAATTTTTGTTTTTTTAAATTTTGATGTCCAAATGCTCTAAAAAAGTGCAAAATTTAAAAGTTTTCAATCTATTAAGAAACAGCTAAATCTTTTTTATCATATTTTTGTTGTTGTTTTTTTTTCAGTGAACACTGGATTATAAATACAAAATTGCTGAATAAATGTACATAACACATCTTTTATAGAAAAATTGTGATTTCAAAATCAATTTCGGAAAAAATCATTTTCATGTGGATAGTTTGTATATGATCTATTTTCTATTTCAGAATTGGTCATGACAACAGTGGTATGTTTGGTGCAGCCTGGTTTTTGGACAAGGTCATCATAGATGCCCCATCTTTAGGATGTAGCTGGACATTCCCTTGTAACAAGTGGCTAGCTGATGATAAAGATGACTGCCAGCTGGAGAGAGAACTGTATCCTCAGGAACTTGAGACTGTCGAGTACAATCCATGTTAGTAGAGTTATCTCCCATTGATATATTGTCAGATGACACTTTAATACATGTATATGCACTAGAAAATGAATTTTTAAATAGCTCTTGGAAAGATAAAAGTCAAGATGTAATAACAGACAAGAAATCACTTTTAAATCGGCATTTGTATGTTCTGAAAATTCAGAAACTAAAAGACATTGTGCAGTTAAATGATAAAAAGTTATTCTATAAAGTAGTCATCTCTTATCTTACAAATATAAATGTGTTATTGATAATACAAAAAAACATAAAAGAATTGTTGGGTATCTTTGTCAATACATGCATAAAATAAAACCATGACTATATTGTAGGTGTGCCATATGAAATCAAGACATACACCTGTGACGAGCGAGGTGCTGGAACATCAGCCAATGTGTACATATGTTTGTACGGTAAAGACGTGATTACGGAGGAGAAACCATTGTGTACTAAGAGGGATAGGGATGGCAAGTTCAAGAGAGGAAAGATGGACTTATTTACTGTCGAGGTTAGTTGCAAAATAAAGTATTGTATTACAAGTATGTTTCAACAAAGATATTTATATTCTGACTTTTACTTTTAGTTTAAATTTACTATTCAATAAAAACATTATTGCAAACCTGTCCTATCTTAGTATAAAAGATGATGAAAATTATTCTGTGTGTGAAGAAATTTCATTGAGCTTGTACAAGTATATCATTAGGGGGAGATAATTTGATTTTTCAATTATATGGCTTGCATTCAAAATTTAAAAAACAAGGATAACCAAGGTACATATCGGGGGAGAACAAGGTTGGAAAATATTCCAAATGAACACTTTTCTATGGTCATCCTCCTCAGTTTTGATTTTAAACCCAGACCCACTGTTTACTAGAGGGAAACATCAAATCTGCCAATAATTATCTTTTACAATATAGAACCTATGAATTGGGGGACATTTCCATTGATTTTGCTCACAGTTATTGTATATTTATAGATGGAGGATGTTGGTGACTCTATAGATAAGATCAGGATCTGGCATGACAACGAAGGGTTGACACCAGGATGGAAGTTAGATAAGATAGAAATCAGAAAACTTCATGACGCTGGAAAGGTATGGGCAATTATTATAGAAAAATTTAATTGCCAGTGGTGGAATACATGCTTAACAGTGGAATTCAATTTTTTTTCTTTTATCACTAGTACTCTAACATGCTACCTTTCTTTTAACTTTTTTAACATGTTTTCCAGAATGTTTAAAAATATATGTATCCCTTTTCATTAACATTTTTTTCCAATCTATTTGTTGGTGACAGGCTTGAAGGACTTTAGATTTTGTATTTTGATTTGAAATAATGAGATTTCATGCTCAAATTTCTGTTTTATTGTATATTTTGTAATTGAAGAAGTGCAAACAACATGAATTTCATCTTTTTTAAACTTACTCTAGAGTTTTTGAGGGTTTTTTAAGTGGGGAGATGGGTATTGTTTTAATATTATTTTTCATTGGGTACCAATTTTTATACGACCGCAAAAAATTTGCGGACGTATTATGGTATGATGCTGTCGTCGTCGTCGTCGTCGTCGTCGTCGTCGTTGTCTGTTAACTTTTTAGTGTTTCCACAATAACTTTAGTTCCAGTTATCCGATTGCTATGAAACTTTACAATGATGTTCCTTACCATAAAAGGATGCATGGGATTGATTTTGGGGGTCCCCCCATTTTTCGTTTAGAAATTAGGGGCCAAAAAAGGGCCAAAAATACTACTTTTTTGTTTGTTTCCACAATAACTTTAGTTCTAGTTATCCAATTGCTATGAAATTTGACAGTGATGTTCCTTACCATACAAGGATGAATGGGATTGATTTTTGGGGGTCCCCCCTTTTTTTGTTTCGAAATTAGGGGCCCAAAAGGGGAAAAAAATTCAAATATTTTACTTGTTTCCACCATAACTTTGGTCCTAGTTGGCCTATTGCTGTGAAATTTGTCAAGAATGTTTCTTACAATAAAAGAATGAACCTGATGAATTTTTGCGCACCTTTTTCTCCGTTGTGTAATTAGGGGCCAAAAGGGGCCAAAATAAAAACTTTTTTATTTGTGGTCCGATTTTGAAATTTTTTTTTACATGTTTGTTCTTGTCAAATAGCGGATACAAAATTAAGAATTAATTTTTGCGACCCCCTCTTTTTCCCCCTATTACGTAATTAGGGGCCAAACGGGGCCAAAATCGAAACTTTTTTATTTGTGGTCCGATTTTGAAAAATTTTTTTGCAAGTTTATTTTTGTCAAGTAGCGAATCCAAATTTGAGAATTTATTTTTGCGACCCCCACCCCTTTTTCACCTGTTACGTAATAAGGGGCCGAAATTGAAACTTTTTTATTTCTGGTCCGATTTTGAAATTTTTTTTTGCATGTTTGTTCTTGTCAAATAGCGGATACAAAATTAAGAATTAATTTTTGCGACCCCCCCCTTTTTTCCCCTTATTACGTAATTAGGGGCCAAATGGGGCCGAAATTGAAACTTTTTTATTTCTGGTCCGATTTTGAAAATTTTGTTTGCATGTTTGTTCTTGTCAAATAGCGAATACAAAATTAGGAATTGATTTTTGCGACCCCCCCCTTTTTTCCCCCTATTATGTAATTAGGGGCCAAATGGGGCTTTTTTATTTGTGGTCCGATTTTGAAAATTTTTTTTGCAAATTTATTCTTGTCAGGTAGCGATTCTAAATTTAAGAATAAATTTTTTGGGCTGTTATCATAATTTTTAAAAAATTCTGGTTCGATTTTTAATTTTTTCCCCAAACATTATTCTTTTAAAGAGTAGAATACAACATTCAAAATTTATATTTTTAGCCCCTGGGTTGAAAGTCCATCAGAGAAGCATGTGTCAAAAACCTTTGTCAGTCCACCATGGGCTGCATGTGTCCAGAACAATAGACTATCCATATTAGGCCTAAAACGTACAGGGTTCAACATGTTGCGGTCGTATCATGCTGCGCTCGGCGAAGCTTTTTATTCATGTTTATTTTGGGGTCAGGCAAACTATAAAATCTATTTCCCATCAAATAAAAAATTTAACACTTGATTTCAACTGGGGATTTCAAAAACAAATTTGTTCAAACCACCAATTTAATTTACCACGATTTGTACTTTATTCCAAATCTATGAAAATTGAAGTTTACAAATTCAAATAACACATGTGAACAACAACATATATATTTTTTGTATATAATTTATAGAAACTAAGGGTGAGTTAGAGATGCACAGAATTTCACCATTTTATATTTATAAACCTGTTTAGATGTGTGCTATTTTTATGTACCTAATTTTCACAATTTGGGAGCAGACTAATTCTACACATAATAGTTTTATATTCATGAGATAGAGACTTAACATTTTACAGCTTTCTCATATTTTCTTATCTTCACTAGTTAGAATTTTCACAAACTCTTTTCAATATCAATTTAACTTCTGCTGATTTTTTTCATATTTATAACAAATATACCCAACACTTTAAGTCATACTTAGACTTCTTGTTATTAAAATCAAACTGTTCATTCATGGCATGAAAAGTAAGGGGATAAATTCTTTTAAATAAAGCACCTAAGAATGCTCCTTATTAAAAAACTCACAGGACCAAGTCCCAATGTTTACAGTTATTTTTTATTGATTTACTATGCTTCTTTCTTCAGTTGGATGACAAATTAAACAGAAAACCCAGTCTTGATGTATGTTCATTTGCTTAGGCTAGTTGTTTTGAAAGCTTGTCGTTTTGTTAGAATGCCTCATACCTTTGTCTATATGATTTGGATGCTTTTTATTGTTTTGTTTGCTAGTTAAGATGGTTGCATTTTGCTTGCTTGATAAAACTTTATGTTACATGTGTAACCCTCCCGCCCCATTTGACCAAAACATTTTGATTCAGTGGCGAAAATAATAAATGTACAACAAATAATGTAAATAATCTTTATATCTTTTGTCTTCAACCTATTCAAGTCAATGTTTTATTTGTATTTTAATGCTATTAGGTGCTAGTTATTAACAATAATGTATATGGTATATGTATCTTACAACAAGGTATTGTTTAGACTTATCATGTTATTGTTGTTTCATTATTAAATTCATGGGGTATCTATTTTCTTCGATTTCATGGATGTCAGTCAACCATGTACCCAACAAAGTTATTTTTAAATTGATCACAAAGAGCATCATGTGAAAACCATGAAATTAGAAATCTGACAAAATGTTATTTGAATTGATTCCCACGAAAATAAATGAATCAACAGTATATAGTGTTAAACAAGAAAAGAAATTGCATAATGCCAAGAAGGAGCCATAGGTCAATAGTGAAGGCTATTTGATATTTTGCGTATCATATGAATTGCTATTGTCCATCTATCACCAAAGGGAGCATCTGTCAGCAGTGCTCTCTATACTGTTGCACTAAGGATTTAGGAAATATGTCAACAATATTCATTCACTGAATTTGGAAATAACCCACAATAGCACAATAGTATAGAGGTCAGTGTTGATAGATGCCCCCTCTGGTGATAGGTTGTTGCCATTGTTTCATTATTGTTGTAACATATACAGTTCACTTGCTGCACATCGTGTCATCTATGATATTCAGCATTGTATGCATGATAAGGGCAATCATATTTTCCAATTTCATGTTATTTATTACTCTATTTTATTAACCTGGTTGGTCTCGGGTCAATTATTTCTGACTTCTTCGTTGAAACCTCACCGTAAAGACCGAGAAAGCTAGGCTCCGCCCAACCTTGCGAATGAAATAGAGTAATATTACCTTGCAAAACAAACATATTTATAGAGTATGATAGTTTAAAGCCATAAAGAGCTAATGACTTTGAATAGTGTACATTGATTAGTTTGCTTAAGTTTTTTTGTTCTATCTTATTAGGCAGTTTTGTAGCATTGAAGTTTTTTGCTTCAATATGAATATTTATAGGTTTAAGTGCATATAAGTAGAACAGGTCTAATGTCATTATTTAGTGTTTCAAACATCTTCCAAAAAAATCGAGATTAAAAAAGAATCCTCCTTTTGAAATAAAATGAAATGATTGTTTAAAAAAATTAAGTATTTGGAACTACTGTTCAAAATTTTTCAACTTTTCACTCAGCAGACCAGAAATGCATTTGAGCTAAAGAGGTAGTTGAACAAGGTTGGAAATCAATATAAAACAACATTACTTAAAATTTCTTCATTATGTGCTTTCTGTTGGAGTATTCCATGATAGAAAAATGAAATATAATTGAAAAATATTAATTCATGAAAGTATTTGTTTAAAAACAGTATAGTTTTTGGAAGCAAGTGGGGACATATAAAAAAAATCATTTTTTGTGGAAAAAAAAACCCATATTGATTGGTCTCTTCTAAAGGTCAGTCCATCATTGACTTAAAATCTTATTTTTTTTCCAGTGTAAACTAACTAATAAAACCTTTGATTTTGTACAGGGATCTGATACCTATGTATTCCAATGTGGCAGATGGTTAGCCAGGGATGAGGATGACCACAGTACCTCACGAGAACTCATACCTGACAAAAAACTTCAGGAGGTTATGACATCATCAGGTCAAGCAAAGGTCAAAGAGGTCAAACTTAGAGATAAACTTACTAGTAAGTATATGGATTAAATTGAGACAAGTAAGTGATATGCATTGCCTTGCTGATGGCTGAATTGATGGTCACAGGAAAAAAACAACACTTTCAGTGTATATAACCTTTAAATTATGTGAAGAAAATAATTTAGAATTTGTTTATTTTTATTTTAACTGATATCTTATAGCATTGTTTGACTGATATTTAATCAATTATACCAATACAACAAAATCAATCTATTGGATTTATAATTTGATTTGGATAAATATAATGTAAATGGTTCTGTATCTGATAATTTTATTGAGATGACAAATTTTGATATCTAACTTAATGTCTTAATTACTAACATTAATTTGCAGAGAAAGTATATGAAGTGAGTGTTTTCACTGGTGATGAGAGTGGTGCAGGTACTGATGCTAATGTTTTCCTGAATATCATTGGTGAAAATGGCGACTCTGGGGAAAGAAAACTTCACAAGTCAGAAACTTATATGGACAAGTTTGAGAAAAATCATGTTAGTATATTGTTAGTTTCTTTTTACTGTTATCCATTACTAATGAAAAATCTAAAAATATTGGATTAACTCTTAGAAAAATGTGCATGTTGAAATTCTAGAAACTGAGGTTTTTCTGAATTACTGTCATACAAATTTTATGCAGTCTTCATACAGTCAACATGCAATCAACACCTGTAAAAGCATCATTCATTTGACAAAACAAAAACTTTATTGTTATTATTGTGCATTTTAAAATCAAGCCATTCAGTAAACATTGAAAATCAGAAATCAATTGTTAATATATATTATTTTCTTTTAATTACAGTGTGATGTCTTCAAAATTGAAGCTGCTGACCTTGGTAAAGTTTTCAAGGTCAAAGTTCGCCATGACAACTCTAGTTTCTTCAAATCAGCCTGGTACCTGAGTAAAATAGAAATCAAGGACCCAGTAGACAATGAAGTGTATGTCTTCTATTGTGAACGATGGCTGGCTAAAAATAAGGATGATGGCAAAATTGAGAGATCACTTTATGTTAAGGTAAGGTGCTGCTTTTGTATAGAGTTAGGCTAAATTCACAGCTTGTAATTTTGAAAAAGAAAAGAAAGGGATAAGGAAAAAAATTGCATGGCACAAAATTGCAATACATATGTTTAAAAAAACATAAACACTGTGGAACAGAACATGTATTGGAGTTATTTGGAAGCCATAGTGAGGCTTTAAAAATAGTTCATTAGAATAAAAGGGAATAATCTAGAAGATTTTTATGCCCATCTACTAAAGTAGGGGACATATAGTGTTCAGGTCTGTTCATCTGCTGTTAGTCTGTCCATACCAAATGTTGTGAGAATTGGGGCATTATGTCTTTTGGACATATTCTTGTTAGAAGAAAGCTTAATGAAACAAATATATACATTTATATTTAATGCTAGAAATTATAGACATAATTCTGACATATTCTGCAATACTGGGACCACAGACCTGTCTTATAGTAGTTTACTAGTCTATTGTAACTGTAGAGATTTGAAGAATTTAAGTTTATGTTTCAGTTTTTCACAGAGATGTGTTTCAGTTTGCCAAATTGTAATAATTAATTGTATTTCAGGGCTACACTGGTGATATGGGATCCAGTACAGGGTCAGTTAATACCATGAGATATGGGTCTAGCGTCAGTCTAGAGTCCTCGCGTAGTTCTAAGAGTCCCAGGATGAGCCGTAAACAGATGTCAATGGCATCAAGCATTGTAGGAATACCAGAGGGAGAAATGCGTATGTATTTAAATCATAATTTTCTTTTATTGAATATTTTAAGCTTTTTCAGTATTTTTTTGAAGTTTTAAGGTAATTGAAAAATAATGTAATTTGTTTTAACACTGGCTATTTTTTTTTCAATATTTAGTGTGATTGGTTAATATTTCATTTATTTTATCACAGTCCAGCTTTATCTTTTTAAAAATTTCATGCTGTTCAAAAGGCTAAAGTTTAACACAATGCTTTGTCTGATTAACAGAAAGAATGCTAAGGAATGGAGAAGGTAAATCAAGCACTTGTCACCTTTTTTCAGCTTTATCTAATAAAAATCTGTCAAATTAATGACAGTTATGTTAAACTGTTCATTTAGCCTTATTCTTTTTAAAATATGATGAAGACTAAACAGTAAATAATGAAGTTATGTGTCATTTCAAAGCCAATAAACCTGTGATAAATGGAAAATAACCTTGGTCATGATTAATGCACTGTTCAGAGAACACAATGACTTGCTTATACAGTATACAAATTTTAAAACAATATTTCATTTGCAGCTTTAGCAAATTTTTGTAGCTTAAAAATGCAAAAAAACATAAAATGTATAGTCCAATTGAAGAGTTGGAAATGTTTCTTTTATTATTAGATAGATTATGATTGCAATTTATTAGATATATTTATCTACAATTAGTTTTTGTTTCCATTCATTACAAACTATTATGTATTTAGATATGATTGAAAAATTCATTGAAAGTTTGTGTTTGTATTATTTCATGTGTTTTCTTGAAACAGGGAAACCTGTCTTTACCAAACCGAGACCTGTATGACCAGTTTTCAGTCCCCTCAGTAGAAAAAAATGTAGGAACCTTTTAATAGCAATTTTTGTGTCAGACATGATGCTCTGTCGGGATTTTTTGGTGTATCCTTCATTCTTTGGAAAATTGAAAAATTGAGCTCTAAAAGCCATTGCTGCTAGTTTAAAGTCTTGGATTTTTTTATCATTTCAGCTGTCACCTATGTAATCAGTGTTGCTACTGGAGATGGAGAAGACAATGGCACAGATAGCAATGTGTACGTCGACATATGTGGTCCTAAAAATAAACACACTGGAAAATTATTCTTGGATTTACAAGGCAAAGATAAATTTGAACCTGGGTCAACAGAAACCTTCAGTATAGATGCAATGGATGTTGAAGAAGTCAGAAAAATTAAGGTTTGTATAGAATTCACATGTTGTTAATTTACAATTAATTCATAATTGTGGTTTTTATATGGGGGTGTCACAGCCCTCGCCCCCAGAATACCGAATACTGTTTAAAAAAAGGACAGAATACCGTTTAAAAGATTGGAATACCGAATACTCTAAAGATCACGGCGTACGTGTACCAAAAGCCTAAAAATTTGGAACATCGCGTACAGTGTACCACACCTTGGCATACCGAATACCCTTTAAAAAGCAAGGAGTACAGCGTACCAAGAGGGCTGTGGGCTGTGTCGCGTACACTTATTCCACATCTCTTTATTTTCTATTTTCTACCCTCTTATATACCACTTCACAACAGTTAAAAGTGACATCTCAAAGTGGTTCACCAACTATTACAATTACTCAACTCCTAATGGGATATACCATAAAATTGTCTTCACCATTTTGTTTATATGTAAAAAAATCAAGGATAACATACGATATTAACCCATGTGGTTATGTATTTGCTTCTGGTGGTGGTTTTGTCCTCAATTAGTAGAAAAAATTAACTATAGGTACCAATTTTATGACATAAACCTCTTTCTTCACAACTAAGTTTGATCAATATTCCTTTGTTTTTGTGATTTAGGTTGGACACGATGGTACAGCCCCTGGCACTGGATGGTTTGTGAAGAACGTGGTGGTAGACATCCCCAGTAAAGGCAAACACTACCTGTTTAACTGTAGTACATGGCTAGCCAGGGATAAGAGTGATGCCAAGACGGAGAGAACATTTGCACTTGACGATGGAGTCAGCACAATCACGTCCTATAAACCAAGTAAGATATAGAAAGTTGCTCAATTAAGGACATTAAAGGGATTTCAGTCCCTTAGAATACGGAAAAATTTCAAACTGTTATTAAAATCATGTATAGATTGTTTAAGAGCAGTAGAGACTTTTATTGTTCTTCCATACAAGTTAAAATTGTAAATGTCTATACATGAACATGTTCAGTTTTTGGCCGGATTTCACGGAGTGAAAAATCCGGGTTATAAAATGGTGAATGTCGGGCAGGCAGTGGGCGGGCAGGCGGGGAAAAATTTTTCGTAACAGTTGTCTCAGCAACTACTAATCACAGCCACTTGATATTTAGTATACAGCATCAGGGTGGGGTTCCATAATGTGTGATTCGATTTTATGTCTGTCGCTCACCTACTTCCTGTTCAACGAAATCCGGCCATTTTTGACTTTGACAGATTTGTTTTACTTTAACAAAAGATTTCTGTTTAGACAGCTAACATTAAAAAGTAATTATAAGGTTTTACTTTGAAAACCAATTAGCTTTCTTATCAAGATAATGAAATCTTCCTCAAAAGAGCAAAGAGAACATGTCCCCCTAAATGTGAAATCATGTTTCATAATGGAAAGTTTTGCAGTAAGATGTAAAGTTAACTTTGCAGTTTGTGACCTGTAAATGTAGCAATATAAAAGGATGTTTTGGCATGATTAGCATCAAGAATCTTTCATGACTTTGCTTTTTCAGTGATACCATTCGAGTGTACTGTAGTGACTGGTGATGTCGATAAAGCTGGTACCGATATGCAGATTACTATTACTGCCTTTGGTTCTGGAGGCACTTCAGCTCCCACAATCCTTGAGAAAACAGGAAATAGATTTGAAAGAGGAAGTGAAGATCTTATTAAGGTAGGATTGGATAAAAATTAGTCCTTTGACAAATATAGGATGGTTACTCTTTGCATTGTCAAGGTATTGTTTAGTAGGTTAATGTCACAGTACTCTGAATTTTGTTGAGCTACACTGGTCTTCTGTTAAAAAAACTTGCTTGATTTTAGCTAACCACACACTTCATTGGGAAAATTTAAGGATCTAAAGATATAACCCAATTTTCATTAAAGGATATAAATTTTGGGGATTCTATGTGTCGTTATGTCTGCAAGATTTTGCTGCTAGAATTTACAAAAAGAATGAAAAGTACATTTTATTTTTCAGCTTGACTTGGAAGACGTTGGCCCTTTGAAGAAGCTTAGAATAGAGACCAGTGGTAAAGGCAGTAGGCCGTCTTGGTATTGTGAAAAGGTAGCTTTCATTATAAAACTTTCTATATCTTTATAAGATTGTAGTTCATACAATTTAATTTTTTTCAGCTAATTTAACAATGTTTAAGATAAACAACACTTTTCGCCTTGCTTACTTTTATAATATAGAAAAAAGAATCATTAAAATAAATCGTTTACAGAGCTTAATGTCAAGAATTTAAGTTATGTAAAAATTTCAAAACATTTCACATTTATTTCAAGTGGAGAAAAATAGTTAATCATTTAAAACGTTTATCTTTAGATATCAATGATGAACATGAAGACAGGAGAGAAGACTAACTTTATATGTAATGATTGGTTCAACAAAGAGAAGGGTTTCTCTAAAGATATAGCTGCTAAACTCAGAGGGAAAGAAGCATTAGAAAGTATGTTTAATTGTTAATACTACATGAGTAATTTTAAAATCCAGAATGATACAATCGTCAATATTTCTTAAATAGACTTTTTTTTGACAGCTTTATTTTAACACCTCCCTCTTAAAAAAAGGTTATATTTTATTATTTTACCCATTCTAAATGTCAACATTTCTTGTTAGTGCAACGCCTCCAATACTGCTTGATTGATTTTGATGTAATTCTGCTAGAATATCTTGAGGGGTGATAATTAGAATATTCAATATGAAGCTGCTGGCATCCTTTTGTTAGTTTCCTCACAGTATTGAATGTAATCTTTGAAGCTTCAATATATAAATAAAAGCTGTGATAAAATATTTTCAAACTTAAATAAAATCAATGTAAAGTTTTATGCTTATTAATTTTCATGAAGTAAAGTGTTATATGTAAGGCCAAAAAAAAAGCAGGTGAGTTTACTGTCACCCGACCCTATCTAATTTTTAACCCCTATCCTAAAGTTTTTGGGGGCATTTTCCATTAAGCACTGTTAAAATCACAAAGCTGCCCCCATAGACTCAAGGTAAAAAAAATCTATATAAAAAAAATAATTTCCTACCTACCGACCCAAATTTTTTTCAGCATGTGACTGTAAACACACATACTTTTATGTTTGGCCTAAATAATTATAGAATATGGAACATGGCAAAAAAAAATAAGAGATTCATATCATTTGATTAACGTGACAGATCATTGAGATTTTAAATTTTAGGTTGAGATTGGAAGCAAAAATGGAAAATTTTCAAGCCCCTTTCAAAACTACCTAATAATTTTGAAGATTTGTCTATAAATCTCCATCTATATATTTCAGAAACGTCTTACAAGATCAGTGTGAAGACATCCAACGTGCGTGGTGCAGGTACTGATGCTAACGTGTATGTTATTCTGTTTGGTGCCAACGGAGACACAGGCGAGCTCCACCTACAGAAATCAGAGACCTACAAAGATCCTTTTGAGAATGATCAGATAGATATATTTACATTCAAGGATATCCTAAGCATTGGTGAAATGTCAAAATGCAGAGTTTGGCATGATAACAAAGGTAAAAAAGTAACTAAAAAATAGTATGTAGACAGTTGGTGAATGTTTTTTCATAAAATGTGTCATGTCCAGAAGGTGTTTTAAATTGTCTGTTATTTGAAATATGAAAGACGTCTAGTTTGATTTTGATACAAACTTGTCTCACCAAAGGATTGTGATCACTTATCTGTACATCCACCATAAGGCTAAATGGGTACCTGAATTGTGTAATCCTAGTCTCACAAATCATACCCTTGATTTTTGTCTCGCCTGCGACGAATGTCGCAAAAGGCGAGACTTAGGTATGGTGATTCCGGCGGCGGCGACGGCGGCGGCGGCGGCGGCGTCCACAATTGGTTAAAGTTTTTGCTTAAGTCTGTTTTGTGTGAACTAATTATGTTACACCATTGATATTTGGTATGCAGATGCATCAGCATCAGTACAGATCAGTTTTAAAAGGATTTCACCTGTATGCTCCTGCAGTCACGGTCTACTGACTTTGAAATTTTATACTGATTTGGCTGAGGTTAACCTTTTTTCTTAAGTCTGTTTAACATGAAGCAGTTATGTTACACCATTGATATTTGGTATGCAGTTGCATCAGCATCAGTACAGATCAGTTTTAAGAGGATTTCACCTGTATGCTCCTGCAGTCACGGTCTACTGACTTTGAAATTTTACACTGATTTGGCCGAGGTTAACCTTTTTTCTTAAGTCTGTTTAACATGAAGCAGTTATGTTACACCATTGATATTTGGTATGCAGTTGCATCAGCATCAGTACAGATCAGTTTTTAAAGGATTTCGCCTGTGTGCTCCTGCAGTCAGGGTCTACTGACTTTGAAATTTTACACTTTTTTACTTTTTACTTATGTACTTAAGGAGGATTTTTACTTCATTTTATACTGTGTCCAGTTGCGACAGGCGAGACATGTCTCTGTGTTAACAGTTTATTTTTTTTAATTTAACAGATTGAAAACAGACACTTTGAAATTTGACCTCTCGTTTAGCTACAGTTATACAAAATTTGCTGCATGATGAACTTACTTGATTTCTGTGGTGCAATGCAAAGCCAAACATATGATTTGTTTGTCTAAACTCTTTACTTAATAATTTTATTTATGTTATTTTAATCCACAGGAATTGGAGCAGCCTGGCATTTAGCTTACATTGAAGTTGAAGATTTAAAAACTAAGAAGGTATACAAATTCCATTGTGATAAATGGCTGTCCCTCAAGGAAGACGATAAACAGATTGTAAGAGAGCTAACTTGTGGTACTTCCTCAACGCCTAGATCTCCAGGCAACAAAGAACTGATGAGTAAGTCAGCAAAATTAGAAACAGACTCAGTTTATTTGCACTGTTTTACTCTCTTAGTTTCTCCTCAACTGATATATTTAAATCCAATTTTACAAACCGAATGGAGAAAAATTGAATTAAACTGAAAGTCTAACAGTCCAATAATTAATCAACTCATGCATTAATACAATTATGCATGCCTGTCCATCCAAAGTTGCCTGAGAAAATTATGCATGCCTGTCCATCCAAAGTTGCCTGAGAAAATTATGCATGCTTGTCCATCCAAAAATTGCATGAGAGAATGTAATATGATGAATTTTGTTGCATAGTGACATAGAAGTCACTTTGGTACAATATGTCATTCTGTGTCCAGTGTTTTCACAGAAAGTTTTGGTCGTGTTTTCTTTTAAAGTACATGCATGATCTTTCGAAATTTGGCATGTAGTTTTATCCTACAGTGCTAAGTAGTGATTTAAACTCCACTACTCTACTTCATAATAATTGAATATTAAAAAACACAGACAAAGATTATCTTCCTTGGTAGACTCCAATTCTGGTGCTATGAAGAACTTAAGGTTCATATGCTTCATGTATACTTGCAGCATTCATCAATTGATCAAATGTAAACATTTTTTTTTGTAGATTATGAATTAGAAGTAGAAACGTCTGGTATTGAAGAAGCTGGAACCATGCACCATGGCTGGGTTATTATAGAAGGAGAGAAGGGAACCAAGAAATACAAAATGCATAACAGCAAAGTAGATAAAAAATTAAGAAGGTTAGTTTACAATATGCAAACTGATGGCATAGTTAATTTTTGCATTCTGCACTTTTAATGGCACAGCAATAACTAAATTAGAAAATGTCTCTCCATAGGAAGATTTATAGTAACCTTTACTTAGCAGCACTTCTTGAAAATTATTTGAAATAATATTCTGGTAGTCTATAAACTGTCATAATAAATTACTTTGATTGGATCATGAATTAACTGGATGTAAAAATAAATTTTTTGGTACCTATCTTTAAATTCAAATGGAACAGTATACCCTATAGCGGGTGATTTTCGCGGTGTGCAAATTCTGCGATTTTATACGAAATGTCCAAGTTGTTATAGACACGGACATTTATTTTTGCAATTTAATTATATTCCCAATACAAATTTATGTTTATTCTATTTTACAAGGGTTCTAAATTTTGCGATAGAGTAAGGCTAGCAAATATAGCAAATATCAGAACCTCGGGAAAATTTCCAGTATTTATATTTAGGTCTGATTGTTAATCGTTATGTTTACACATTTTTAATATCTATTTTCAGAGGTACAACAAACACATTTACAATATCCTGTAAGCCTCTAGGCAAGCTGAGGTCCATTATAGTAGGAGCCTGTGAGAGAGAGGATATCCCTGTGGATGACGCCAGCGGGAAAGAGGCTCAGTGGCTCTGTAAGAGAATCTCAATAACTGACACAGTCACAGGAGACAAGTAAGTTAGAAAAAAGTCTTAGTTTAATACATGATGGGTGGATAGGGTAACAAGTCTGATATTCCTGTGAGTGACGCCAGTGGGAAAGAGGCACAGTGGCTCTGTAAGAGAATCTCAATAACTGACACAGTCACAGGAGACAAGTAAGTTAGAAAAAAGTCTTAGTTTAATACATGATGGGTGGATAGGGTAACAAGTCTGATATTCCTGTGAGTGACGCCAGTGGGAAAGAGGCACAGTGGCTCTGTAAGAGAATCTCCATCACAGACACAGTCACAGGAAACAAGTAAGTCAGAGGTTAACGAAGGAGGAGGGGTTGAATCTTATATGCTATGTGGCTTTGTTAAAATCTCTGTATCTGATAATTTGCATGTTCATGTAGCTTATATTGTGTAAAATTTGCCAAAAATGTCTTCTGTTAAGACCATACTACTCTTGTTACAGTGAAAGTGGTATTTGTGGGTCCAGCAAACGACCAAATTTGATTCTCAACAAATAAGAATTCATCATTGCTTTCAATAAAGAAAAAAATTATTTAAAATTATTTAATAGATAAACCACATTTAAAGGTGAAATTGAATTAATAAATCACAATAAAATGTTCAAATTAATTTAACCATCAAAAGTTCCAAAATTTTCCGACATAAAGTCCTTCTTCAAAGGCTAAAAAGAAAAGATGCTGACAAATCCTCTCAAGAGAACATAATAAATTTCATTAGAGAATTTGTTAAAACTACAAATTCATAATTCCACTGATCTTGATGCAAACAAAATAAGGTTCTTTTAGGCCTTTTATCATTTATTAATTGGTTTACGGATTTCCCCCAAAGGAAAATGGGGCAGCGTCTGCAAAAAAAAAAAAAAAAAATTTAATATTTTCTTCAACTATACACAAGTCAATCAATTAACATAAGCTCTGAAGAGCTTTTGAACGATGGCAAGATTAACGACAGTTTGGCTAATAGGAGGCCCTTGCATGGTCACCAGGCTTGTGTGGGAGGAAAGCCCGATATTCCAAGCTGGAAAATCGGTGAAACTCACGAGCAACAGTAGGTGCCTGGAAACCTTGACACGTGTGGGGCTCGAAAAAATGTCGAAAATGCCGAAAATCAGGTCGGCGGATCTGTAAACCAACTAATAAAAAAAGAGAGGCCTTAACAATATTATACCAAAAATATGAAATGTTAAACATTAAATATGTTTTCTTTTCAGATATGTTTTCCCTGTTAATTCATGGCTTCCTATATCAGAAACAGCATATGACCTTGGAGATGGTAAAAAGGTCAAGGTTAAATCAGTTGACAAAGGCCAAGTTGCAGTGGTTAGAAGTAAGTTGGGAGAATTAAGTAGATTTGAGTTCTTTTATAATTTTTTAAATTAAACTCTTTTAAATACATGTACATTTATTTTGTTAATTGTGATTTTCTTTAAAAATGCTTAAGGACTCTTAAATGGTACACAATGAAATCAAAAACATTTTTAAAGTGAAACTCAACACATACTTAAGTTGAAATGGAAGGTTTTTTTTGTAATCCTTGGATTTTTTTTTTTAATTCTTGTTTTCCTTTACAGATTTAGCAGCTGTAAAGTATGAAGTCATTGTGTATACTGGTGACGTGTCAGGAGCAGGGACCAATGCTAATGTATTTGTCACCTTATTTGGTGAGAATGGTGACAGTGGAAAACGCTCATTGAAGCAGAGTTTCAGGAACCTGTTTGAGAAGAATCAAATTGATAAATTTACCATAGAATGTTTAGATTTAGGTAAATTTTTAAAATAAGTATTTTCTGACAAATCAAGTTCCATATAATGTAGACAAGAATCATTTCTATAAAAATATAGATAAGATGTCTTGATATGTAAAAAAAATCACACCACATACCTATGGAAAAAGAATAAATATGCATTAAAGAGTCAAATTATATCAAGGCTGTTATTGCTTTATACTTCTAAATCATGAAATCAAAATAGAGCAATACTGCTTTTACCTCAATGCAAGTTTAGAATGACCTCTATATATATAGCTAACATTGGAAGAAAGATATGTCCTCTATCTTTTAAGTGAGACTGTCTTTTCTTTTTGACATATTTAACTTCTTTTATGCATGTAATAATTTGTATATTTCAGGTGAACTACTCAAAGTCAGGGTTGAACATGATAATTCTGGTTTCCGTCCAGGCTGGTTCTTAGAGAAGATAGAAGTAGTCAACCAAGGAACCAGTTCAACTTCCACATTCCCCTGCCATCGATGGTTTGATAAGGACAAAGATGATGGACAGATTGTCAGAGATCTCCTAGTCAATTAAACGTTTAATTACAGGTGTCCAACTGTGCTTCTTTTAAGCATCTTTGTAGTTTTGGATGATGATTTTAAAAAGGACCAAAGAACTTTGATAAATCTATGAAATGTTTAAACTGAAAGAAAAGAAGTAAAAATGGTGTGAATTTGACAATACAGTGGAAAATAGTAGTCAAATAGAAATCTGGAACATTTATATGAATTAAACATTACTCAGACTGTATAGTTAATGTTTTATAGGGGAGATAATCTATACATTGAACAGTTGTGAACTTGTGATTCACGTCTTTTGATATCTGTGATAAAATATTTTAAGTGTAGATGATTTTTCTTCTGTAATACTTTACAGATGGATTTATGTATCTTAGTTCAGAGGTTTATGTAAAAATTTGTCAGATTTTGTAAATATAAGATGCCACTCAGGGACAATATGTCTGAACTTTGTTTTATGTTTCATTTGAACAGACATGGTATTAACACAATTTTCTTAATGTTTCTAGGTACACAGAAAATGTGCCATGCAAGAATTTTATATGTGGTATAAAATTGTTGTTTTAACACAGGTCTTGCATTTCCATGTAGAACACTCAATTGTCCACACCCATCTTTTTCGGAAATTATGATTTTATTCATAGCCTATGTTTTTTACCATCACCATTGATTAAGTTGTAACAGTGTTTACATTTATTCAGAAATACATGTGCCTGTATTTTGTTTAAAATTGGCCTTAATTTGATATTTATTTAGATTTTTTACAATTTAAGATTTTTTATATCTTTTTATTGTCTTTTATAATTACATATCAATGTAATGACCAAACTTGTGATATCTGTACAATCATGACTTTCTATGACTTTTATATTGTTGATATTTATTTATTACTTATTTTTTATTTAATGTATATGTTGTAAATTGGGAAGCTGAATTTTTTAAATGACTGTTTTTTTATTATCATTTTATTAATTGTTTATTTATTGTTCTCCTCAATACTTGTTCAGCCTAACATGTAAAATAAACATATCACATTCCATGGTTGTGAAGAAGACATTATTGAAGTGCTTAAATAAGTTTGTTTATCACTGTATGAGGTCAGCATCATTTACAGATTTAAAGAATGCCCCTATTAGACATAATTTATAAGGAATTCCATACCAGTATAAAGGTTTTTAGGTCCAGTCTTGGGGCCAACATAGAAAAAATATATGGATCCATTATTGGTATCATTTGCTGTTCGTCCACTCTTCTTATAGCTATTCTAGAATTTCTAACGAAAACACATTAATTAGACATCATATGCTAATCTAGTCATGTATGAATAAAATTACATCATAAAAAGTAATTTTAAAAAAAAATCTACAATTCATTATTACTTGATTTCTTTTTCTCACAAAGATATGTTGATTTTTTTATACCCTTTATCTAATTTGTATAACATATTATTGTCTCTATCTGTGATAAACAAATTGTGTCCATCCATTGATGTTTTACCGTCCCCTAAAAACCATTTATATAAATTGTATCTATCTATATATGTTAACAGTCCCCTAAAATACCAGATATTTAAATTATTGAATTTCATATTGTATCTATACTGCCTTAAATGTTATGTCTGTGTTTTAGTTTCTCCTTTAGTAGGGCATTCATCCTCATCTTTTATACATATATATATTTCTAAGTGCCAAACACAACTAATTCAAAATATTAATATATGTAGAGTTATAAACATTTAAATTTAGCATTGTATAAATTTCATAAACTAACAGTTGTAGCATAGCTATATAATTAAATATAAATTCTACAAAAGTTTTTCAATAATTTCATTGGGCTGAATATAATCTCCCTTTTTAGCAATTCTGAAGCTAGCAATATGATAGAATAAGGATATGTCATTTTGTAGTATTTGTGTAGATCCAGTGTATCTAAAGAAAATAAGATCTGATTTTCATTAGTATGAAATAATTAACTTTGTATGTCATTTTAATTTAAAAGCTAGGACAATTCAATGTCATATTATCATGTTTTATTATGTTATAGTTATTGAAAAATAGAATAAAATGTATAACTTGAGTTTGAGTTATTCATGTTGCATCTTTTCGTCATTAGTTTAATTTCCAGAGGTTAGCCTGCTCCGGCATCAAAACTTTTGTGTTGAAGAACACACCAAAGCTTTCAAATTATCCGTATAAATTTTTAAAAATTGTTAAAACCCTGAGGTTCTTCCCACCCCAGACATATGTTGATCTTAGTCATTATTTGGTTCCCAGTTCGGCATTTTTGGTATTATTGTTCAGTGCTCTTCATATTCATATTGCGTTTGGCATTTTCAATCTTTTGGTAGAGCTGATGAGTCTTGAATAGACGAAACGCTCGTCAGGCGTAGCAAAATTTGTTGTCTTGAACTTTGTTGTATTTTTGATTCCTATTTGAATATAGATATAAAATAAAAGTGTGTTGTGTGTTGGTGTTTTACATCTTTTCTGTGTCTCTGAGCCACACAGTCGGTCAGTTTTAATAATGGAGGAAACCAAAGTACTTGGAGGAAACAACCAACCTTGGGTGGGGGGGGGGAGGGGTGTAACTGACAAAACTAATTAAATAAATGAGAAAAAGTCCAGCTTTAGTAAATAACAGAAAAAAAAACACATTATTAGGTTACTCACTAGTGATTAATAGTGTGGAACATGTCTTAACTCTTTTGACCAATGCTTTGACCACTCAGTTATCCAGGCCATATAATCAAAAGTCCTGATTTCATATAAAAAATTGATAATTCTGCAATAATTTATGGTGTGATTTTGATGTCATGGCTGGTTGAAATGATTTGACAAGTTAAAAGACTAGTCTAATATTGAGCTCTACTCTTTTACATGTATAAATCTAAGTTGGAAAAAGTTCAATCAGAGAGTGAAAAAAAAAGTGAAGGCTAAAAATTGAGAGTTGTTATTGATTAAAATACAATTTAAAAGAAGCAAAAAAGAACCAATGGGACAAAAATGTCTGAAGTCAGAAAAGATCAAGACAAAAACATATGATACAAAAGAAACAACATGTAGAAACAGCAATTGGGACTCCTTGAGTGGCTCATAACTCACCATCAAAGTGTGGAGAGTAGCCTACCCAGCTGAAGTTTGCTGATTGGTAGAGACAACTTAAAAACTTACACTAAAGAACCAGGAACAAGGCTCAAATTGTAATGAGAGTCAACGCAGGTGCTACGGAAGGGTTGGTATTAGATGCTTGTTATCAATGACAAATATACATGTAGTGCATTTCAAATCCAGTCAATGAGGAAAATACAAAATTTTCCATGGTAGCCCACATTACTTTTGTAGTTATCCTAGAAATTCAAAATTTACCCATATTTGTTTTGAGCCATGATTTCAGATTAACAAGAGTTAACACTAAAGTATGTCTCGCCTGTCGGCACCATTAGAAACAATTATTCTTTCTTACTTCCACTATATTTTGAATTTACATGGATTTTCAGTTTCTGAGATCAAAAGATGTTTATAGAACTTAAACATTGCTAATATATGCAATAGAAATAATCAAAGTCACTCAACCAGAAAATCAAGGTCAAGGTCAAAAGATGGGAATGCAACTGTGCTAAGCTATTACTAGGTCATATGCATACCAAGTTTCATCAATCAGGACCAATAATACTTGAGATATGGAGGTGATTGCAAAACCTTAACATTGGTATTACATGTATATGTATTGAAAATTGTCAAAGTCACTCAACCGGAAAATCAAGGTCAAGGTCAAAAGATGGGTATGTAACTGTGCTTCGTATTACTGGGCCATATGCATACCAAGTTTCATCAACCTAGGACTTATAGTTCTTGAGATAGGGAGGTGCTCGCAAAACTTTACCATTGCTATTATATGTATTGAAAATTGTCAAAGTCACTCAACCAAAAAATCAAGGTCAAGGTCAAACGACGAGGATGCAACTGTGCTAAGCTACTACTGGGGCATATGCATACCAAGTTTAATCATCCTAGGACCTATAGTTCTTGAGATGTGGAGGTGCTCGCAAAACTTTTCAATTGCTATTATATGTATTGAAAATTGTCAAAGTCACTCAACCGAAAAATCAAGGTCAAGGTCAAAAGACGAGGATGCAACTGTGCTAAGCTACTACTGGGGCATATGCATACCAAGTTTCATCATCCTAGGACTTATAGTTCTTAAAATATGGAGGGGCTCATAAAACTTTTCCAAAAAGTTAACGCCGCTGTTGCCGCCGCCGGTAAAGTAACACTTATGTCCCGCTCTGCTTCGCAGGCAAGACAAAAATCGTAAATGTACATGTTTCTTTAATTTGTCATCAATGTGTAATAAGGAAGTTACAGTCAGCATTCAAAGCATGCATTTGTTTAAGCATCCTATGGTACAACTACCATGTACAAATATGGTAGATTTTGCACTTGTTAGTAAATGAGAATGAACTCAACCATTCTTTAAGAGGTCATCCTGTGTACAGAAAGCATTCAAAGCATGCATTATGCCAAGTCATCCCTAACTGCACCTATCCAACCAATATAGTTGATGTGGCTGTCGTCAGTAAGAGGGAATGTGCTTAAACCATTCTTTTTTGTGTTCATTCATTCAGAAAAAGTAGGTCACAACCAGTATCAAAGCCTGCATCAATCTTAGTATCCCTAGATGCACCTACCATACAAATACGGTTTTATGTATGGTACTTGTAAGTAAGTAGAAATTGATTGTTAAGCATTCTTTTTTAGGCAGATGTTGATGCTTACACCAAGGGTATATCATAAGCCTCCTTCCTTTGTGAGATGAGCTAAAAGTGGCTGGGTACTTTTTTCCAACCCTCTCTTTGTTAATGTGTAATATAAATAAACTTCCAATAATGAAAATTTGTTTCACTTTTGACTGCAAAAACAATGTCACCCCCTTTTCCTTAAAAATATTAGTTCATTGGTCAACATACCTCACAAGAATTTGAGGATCAAAATTTCCTGGAAATATGCAAAAATACAAATGGTGAATTTCCAACAGACCAAGTTTAATTAAATTTGGTTTAGTGGTTTCAGAGGAGTTGCACTGACAAATTTTGTGATGAACGGACAGGACAAAATCAGTATGTCGCCCAACAAAATGGGGGGACATAAATATTGTGACTAGATGACCTAAGACAGTTCTTAGGGAAACAAACCTAGAACTGTTATCATACCAATCGAAAATACCCCATGCTCTGGATTCTATTTTCAAGATTTGGGATTAAAACTTTGCAAAAACAAAAAATCTAATTAAAGTTTGTTTTTGTCTGAAAAAACAATGTCTCCCCCCTGTTTCCCCACAAACTTCAAAGGGCCATAAACCCAACAAAACTTTGAGTATCAAAATTTTCTAGTAATAACACAACTAAATATGGTAACCTTCCAACATTCCAAGTTTCATTGAACTCTGATCAGTAGTTTTAGAGGAGTTGCACTGACAAGATGAGAAAAGATTCTCATTAAATTTCTAAGTTCAAAAGATCATACATTTTTTGGAACTCCCACAAAAATTTTAAATAAAAATTTTTCCGGCAATATGGACAACTACATATGGTCTCCTTCCTATATACCAAGTTTCAATAAATTTGGTTCAGTAGTTTTAAGGGAGTTGTGCTGACAAGATGATAAATAATGATTTTCAGCAAATTTCTAAGTTCAAAGGGCCATAACTCTCACAAAAATTTCAGGTTCAAAATTTATGGATAACACAACAACATATGGTGTTTTGTTGAATTTGGTTCAGTTGTTTCAGAGGAGTTGTGCTGACAAACTTTGTGATGGACAGATGGATGGATGAACAGGACAAATACAACACGTCTCCCCACAAAGGTTGGGGAGACATAATTATCTTCACCGAAAGATATCCCAGACGTCAAATGTACTTTCTTCATGTAAAGTTTCATCAAATTCAAACAAATAGTTTTATTGATAAGAGGTTTAATTATGGACAAAATAAAAGACCTGTTACTACCCCATTGTAACTTACTTCAGATAATCATGAAAAAAGTAATTAAATAAATACATTTAATAAATATTGCACCATCTGAAATATTATAACATAATTGAGTAGCAGCTAGCTGTCCACATTTTTTCTGAGTTTTCTTAATCGCCTCAATCTATAAGGTATTCCATAATCAGATTCAGGAGTGTCTGCTACTAAAACCCTAGCATTGTTGACATTGTTTGCGGAGGGGGAAGAACAAACCGATGAATACAAGTCTTTTAACAGTTTAGCTGATGGCATTTTATTTCTTTTCCCAGATCTCCTATTTCTGATCAGGGTGAACACATTTGTTTCTGGAGAGTTACTAACAGATGTAAATAATCTTTTGACAGGTGAAGATGAAGCCTGTGACAAATTTTGAATACATTCATTGTCAATGTTGTCTTGAAGAGGAATTTTCTTAGAATGTCTTGAAATATTTGTTGTTTTAGGAGTATGAACACTACTATTTTTTAATTCAAAACTGTCATCAGAATCTCCTCTAGTATTTGCAGACTGATCAAGGTCCTTTGAATGCTTTTTTGAATGAGAAAGTGATTTCCTAGATCTAGTTCTTGATTTTCTTCCTACTGTTCCTTCAGCCCTATTCAAGCAAGGGGATTTTGAATGTAAAGAAATGTTTTCTGTGCCATCCTCTGAAGAAAATGATAGGTCTTCCAATATTGTAACTGGTGGTGTTTTCTCACCCACAAATTTCAATGGTTTAAATTTGGTGTTTCCTTTTGGTGTTGCTGTTTTATCACTTCCCCCACAATGACATGTGCACTTTGGACCAGATGTACTGCGACGTTTCCTTGGCTTTCTAACTTTCCTTGAAGAACCATGTGTGGAACTGAACTGTGGTGAGACCTTTATTAAAAATAAATGCATATGAATTATATTTCTTCATATTTTTATCATGTTTTTAGAAATCATGAGTGTAAAAATCTTTAAAGTTAAACAATTAAAATCTTAAAATTTATACAAAAGTTGCTAAATATAGATAGTTGCCAGACAACAAGGCAATAACCGCAATGCTCTTTAACCACACAATTGCTGGTCACGACTTAGTTTTTGGCATTGACATTAATGAAGGACTTCCTGTTTTTATTAATTTCTAAGTTCACAGATTGCAATTTTTCAATACCGGTAGTTTGATTTTATGGTATATCTTCTCAGGAGTTGGATAACACACTGACAATTGCCCAACAAAAGCTAAATTCTGTGATTAAATATACCCAGTAAAATGTAGATTTATTTATTTAGCAGAAATCATTATTCACTTCTCCTTTATCAAACTTTAACAAAACATTAATTTATGGAATTACCCATGTCAAATCATGCATTTCATCCACAGGAACAGATTGGGCAGTTCTTGGGTGTCTGGCACAGTACACAGGTGAGGGTACATTGCTTTGTTTGTTGACTGGGCTCTCGGTGAATATAAGTGGTGCTTTATTGCTATGCAATGATTTCCTTCTTCTTGGCATTCTAAAATATACATAAAACATGTAAAAAGTCTGACAAATAATAGCAAATTAAAAGTAGTGTATAAAATATTTGTACTCATTGACCTGTATATTAAAATGGATCCGACTTGCAAATTGGTGAAATCTCATATTACCTAACATGCCTAACCATAACAAAAAAGAATTTGTATGAAACAAGAGGCTCCCAGGAGCCTGAATCGCTCACCTGGTCTTAATGTCAACCCTTTGAAGACTTTTGTATAGCTAAATGAGCTGAATGTTTAAGCAATAAAAAGCTTTTCTCTATCTGCAATAGTTTTCATTCCAAAACAAAAAACACTATTTTTCACCTTTAAAGGGCCATAACCCCTTAAAGGGGTCATCTGACAACTTCGACCCTAAAAAGACTTTTGTAGAGCTAATTAAGCTGAACATTTAAGCAAGCAACATCTTTTCTCTATCTGCAAAAGTTTTCTTTCTTTAGGCTTTTTTGCCTTTAAGGGGCCGTAACCACTATAAGGGGTCATCTGGCAACTTTGACCCTATGGAAACTTTTGTAGAGCTAAATGAGCTGAACATTTAAGCAAGCAACAGCTTTTCTCTATCTGCAATAGTTTTCATTCTATAGGCCAAAAACTCTATTTTTTGCCTTTAAGGGGCCATAACCCCTATAAGGGGTCATCTGACAACTTTGACCTTATGGAGACTTTTGTAGAGCTAAATGAGCTGAACATTTAAGCAAGCAACAGCTTTTCTCTATCTGCAATAGTTTTCATTCCATAGGCCAAAAACATGAAAAAATGCTTTTTTTCACCTTTAAGGGGCCGTAACTCCCATAAGGGGTCATCTGACAACTTCGACTCATTGAAGACTTTTGTAGAGCTTTTGATGCTGAAGCAGTAGCGTGGCATCAGATTTCATCTATCTCTTATACTTTTTGATTTACAAGCCAAAAACAGTAGTCTGACCCCCCTGGACTATTTTTAGCAACGGCGGCCATGTTTTTCGACAAATCAAAAATCCCCACATCAGTTCTGTGGGGGATACCCTAAAGTACCACCAGACCAAATTTGGTTTGAATCTGTGCAGCCGTTTCAGAGGAGAAGAAGTTTGAAGAAAAGTTAACGACGACGACAACGACGGACGACGACGACGGACGCCAAGTGATGGCAATAGCTCACATGGCCTTTGGCCAGGTGAGCTAAAAAGTTGATTTTATGGGCATGGCCTGTCTTTAGCCCCCTGTAACAATGTAATGGTAAATTACATATCAAAATCATTGACACATTTTGTTGACAGAATTTAATGATGAATTCAACAAAGAAAGAATTTTCAAAATCTAATGAATAATAAACATTCTACAACAGTTTTGTCAATACACCCGTTTTAGCCCTTTTTGGCCCTTTTTTCTAAAACAGTAGGGGCCACAAACCCCAAATACAAAACCAAGATTCCTTTTGTGGATATAATCATCATATATAAACTTCATAACAATTGGCAGGCCCACTACAACTTAATTTTTGGTATAAAACTATTTGCATTGACAAACTTTTAAAAATGGCGTTTTTGGCCCCTTTGACCCCTAATTTCTCAAAAACGGTAAGAGATATTGCAAACCTGATTGAAAAACGCAGGCAGGGATTTTCACAAGGATTCCAATGAAAAAAAGATTTTGAAAATCGGACCACAAATAAAAAAGTCAATTTTTTGGGTGTGGCCCCTTTTTGACCCCCAGTATCAATGTAACAGTGCAATATATATCAAAACCATTGACACATTTTGTTGACAGAATTTAATGATGAATTCAATAAAAAAAGAATTTCCAAAATCGAATGAATAATAAACATTTTACAACAGTTTTGTCAATACACCCGTTTTAGCCCTTTTTGGCCCTTTTTTCTAAAATGATAGGGGCCACAACCCCCAAATACAATACCAACCATCCTTAAGTGGTAACAAACATCATATCAAAATTTCATAACATTCGGTCAATATTTACTCAAGTTATCGCACGGAAACCAAAGTGTCCACAGACGACGACGACGACGACGCCGACAACGACGACGACATCGCCATAACATTATACGATCGCAAAAATTTTGCGGTCGTATAAAAATCATTCTGATCAAATTTTAAAATAGCAGATGCACATCTACATTATGTCAAAAAGATTGTGTGTAAGTTTCATGAAAATCCACCAAGGGGTTTAGGAGGAGTTGCGGATAAGAGATGGGTACCCCCATGTAGTCAATGGCTAAGTCCATGTTTTTCTATGGGAAACCCCAAAAATCATTCTGATCAAATTTTAAAATAGTAGGTGCACATCTACATTATGTCACAAAGATTGTGTGTAAGTTTCATGAAAATCCACCAAGGGGTTTAGGAGGAGTTGCAGATAAGAGATGGGTACCCCCATGTAGTCGAATGGCTATGTCCATGATTTGCTATGGGAAACCCCAAAAATCATTCTGATCAAATTTTAAAATAGTTGGTGCACATCTACATTATGTCACAAAGATTGTGTGTAAGTTTCATGAAAATCCACCAAGGAGTTTAGGAGGAGTTGCGGATAAGAGATGGGTACCCCCATGTAGTCGAATGGCTATGTCCATGTTTTGCTATGGGAAACCCCAAAAATCATTCTGATCAAATTTTAAAATAGCAGGTGCACATCTACATTATGTCACAAAGATTGTGTGTAAGTTTCATGAAAATCCACCAAGGGGTTTAGTAGGAGTTGCGGATAAGAGATGGGTACCCCCATGTAGTCGAATGGCTATGTCCATGTTTTGCTATGGGAAACCCCAAAAATCATTCTGATCAAATTTTAAAATAGCAGGTGCACATCTACATTATGTCACAAAGATTGTGTGTAAGTTTCATGAAAATCCACCAAGGGGTTTAGGAGGAGTTGCGGATAAGAGATGGGTACCCCCATGTAGTCAATGGCTAAGTCCATGTTTTGCTATGGGAAACCCCAAAAATCATTCTGATCAAATTTTAAAATAGTAGGTGCACAACTTCATTATGTCACAAAGATTGTGTGTAAGTTTCATGAAAATCCACCAAGGGGTTTAGTAGGAGTTGCGGATAAGAGATGGGTACCCCCATGTAGTCGAATGGCTATGTCCATGTTTTGCTATGGGAAACCCCAAAAATCATTCTGATCAAATTTTAAAATAGCAGGTGCACATCTACATTATGTCAAAAAGATTGTGTGTAAGTTTCATGAAAATCCACCAAGGGGTTTAGGAGGAGTTGCGGATAAGAGATGGGTACCCCCATGTAGTCAATGGCTAAGTCCATGTTTTGCTTTGGGAAACCCCAAAAATCATTCTGATCAAATTATAAAATAGTTGGTGCACATCTACATTATGTCACAAAGATTGTGTGTAAGTTTCATGAAAATCCACCAAGGGGTTTAGGAGGAGTTGCAGATAAGAGATGGGTACCCCCATGTAGTCGAATGGCTAAGTCCATGTTTTGCTTTGGGAAACCACAAAAATCATTCTGATCAAATTTTAAAATAGTTGGTGCACATCTACATTATGTCACAAAGATTGTGTGTAAGTTTCATGAAAATCCACCATGGGGTTTAGGAGGAGTTGCGGATAAGAGATTGGTACCCTGAAGTGTAACGGAAGGAAGGACGGACGGACACCCCTATCACTATATACCCCCCACTTTTGAAAGTGGGGGGTATAATGAGCTGAACATTTAAGCAAGCAACAGCTTTTCTCTGTCTACAATAGTTTTCATTCTATAGGCCAAAAACATGCAAAAATGCTATTTTTCACCTTTAAGGGGCTGTAACCCCTATAAGGAATCATCTGACAACTTTGACCCTATGGAGACTTTTGTAGAGCTAATTGAGCTGAATATTTCAGCAAGCAACAGCTTTTCTCTATCTGCAATAGTTTTCATTCTATAGGCCAAAAACACGAATTTTTGCCTTTAAGGGGCTTTAACCCCTATAAAGGATCATATGACAACTTCCACCCCATGGAGACTTTTGTAGAGCTAAATGAGCTGAACATTTTAGCAAGCAACAGCTTTTCTCTATCTGCAATAGTTTTCATTCTATAGGCCAAAAACATGCAAAAACACTATTTTTCACCTTTAAGGGGCTGTAACCCCTACAAGGGGTCATCTGACAACTTTGACCCTATGGAGACTTTTGTAGAGCTAAATGAGCTGAACATTTAAGCAAGCAACAGCTTTTCTCTATCTACAATCGTATTCATTTTATAGGCCAAAAACATGCAAAAACACTATTTTTCACCTTTAAGGGGCTGTAACCCCTATAAAGGATCATATGACAACTTCCACCCCATGGAGACTTTTGTTGAGCTAAATGAGCTGAACATTTTAGCAAGCAACAGCTTTTCTCTATCTGCAATAGTTTTCATTCTATAGGCCAAAAACACTATTTTTCGCCTTTAAGGGGCTGTAACCCCTATAAGGGGTCATCTGACAACTTTGACCCTATGGAGACTTTTGTAGAGCTAAATGAGCTGAACATTTAAGCAAGCAACAGCTTTTCTCTATCTACAATCGTATTCATTCTATAGGCCAAAAACATGCAAAAACACTATTTTTCACCTTTAAGGGGCTGTTACCCCTATAAGGGATCATCTGACAACTTTGACCAAATGGAGACTTTTGTAGAACTTTTGATGCTGAAGCAGCAGGGTGGCATCAGATTTCATCTATCTCTTATACTTTTTGATTTACAAGCCAAAAACAGTAGTCTGACCCCACTGGTCTATTTTTAGTAACGGTGGCCATGGTTTTTGACGGATCAAAAATTGAAACAAAAGTTTGGTGCAGGACACCCTCAGGATCATTCATACCAAGTTTCATTAAATTCTGTTCTGTAGTTTCAGAGGAGAAGATTTTTGAAAAATTGTTAACAGACGACGACGACAGATGCCAAGTGATGGTAATAGCTCACATGGACCTTTGGTCCAGATGAGCTAATAAACAATTTGAAAATACAACTTAAACTGTAATATCTTGAAAACCACAAAAGATTTTACATGATAATTTTTTTCAGTCCATTCTTTAATATTTTGAGTTTTTATCTGTGTTAAAATTATTTTTATAACATTTGACACTTAAAAGGAGTATCAAAATAGCCCAAACTACCCCTTTTTTTATTCAAGCGAAGTGAAGCTTAACTAATATACAGAGTCTGCCAAATTGCACAAAAACCAAAATATGATCCTTCAAATAAAATTCTTCTCTGTTCGGATTTCAGAAGTTTTTGATAAAAGTGTATGCACATGCGCAGAAAAATGGTGGGAATTGCTATCCTAATTATCTCGCACGATCAACCCATAGAATGGATTTTATGTTGTCATCTCATATTAAACCAGAAATATTTTTCATACATATACCATGTATACTGGACAATACATGTAATAGAATTAAGGATGTTCGAGGGTGACTGAAAAAGTGATGAGATTTTAAAATGTTTGCCTTAAATCATAAGGGAATACTTGAAAATACAAATTAAGGTAAAAAAATTGATAGGTTTACCGTTACCGTACTCGTTTTAAAGATAAAAAGAGTTCAAATTTGGCAAGAAAAGGTTTTCTCTGCTTTTCTCTTAGCTTTAACATTAGAGAAGTTTAACTGTCTAAACCTGTGAAAAAGTTATTAGAATTCAAAATAAATTTGTAAAACAAATATTTATGATGTAATAAAGATCTTAATCAAAGAAAAATTAGGGGTAACATGCAAATTTTTTTACCTAATTTGGATGGAAAAACCCTGAAGATTCTGAATAAATGACTCCAACATCCTTAACAAGTTGCCAATCTATTTAATAATACAAGTTGTATTGTAATGGCAGAAGACCTGCACCAAGACATCAACTCATAATACACCAGACAGCATGAAAATCACTAAGTCAATAAAATCAAAATAAATTAATTACAAAACAAAAGTTGTGAAAAGAATGTGGTAGATAATTATTTTTCATCTGATCATGAACTATGTAAGACCTACATGTATGAGTATATAAAATGGAGTTGTGGTCCTCAATTCTGTAATATGGGTTACAACTGCGCAAATGTTTACAATGCATTTTTCCATAGGGGATACCCTTGTATTCAATTTAAAAAAAAAAAAAATTGACCAATTTTCACTTTCTATGGGTCAAAATCGTTCAGTTTACATCCAAACGTTTATTTTAAGCCTATAAAAAATCTATGTCTATGCAGTGTTTATGAGTGAAATATTAGGTTGAAAAAAAGGGGGTGATTTTTCGATTTTATTTTCAATACCCAAATTTTCAAAGATGTGAGCACCCTGTTGACACATGAATGGCACCAGAATATCTTTGTCAATATTTAACATAAGTTTATTCACTCATCTACAAATGTATTTAAATACAATTTAATATCAACCTATCACATTGCTTTCTGTATTTTATTCCATCCTTTATTTTAGGGTAAAAAAAATTCTGGTGGCAGAGGTTTGCATTTGTGCACTTGTAACCTTTGCGAGCTCTCTAATATAGAAAGTCTGCCAAATTGCACGAGACTTAAAATACCATGGAGGAAAAATTGTTCTGTGGGAAACATTCAGATTTCTCAAAGTTTTTGAAAATACTATTTTATATCAACCAATCACGTTGCTTTCTGTATTTTATTCCATGCTTTATCTTAGGGTAAAAAAATTATTGGTGGCAGAGGTTTGCATGTCTGCACTTGTAACCTATGCGAGCTCTCTAATGTAGAAAGTCTGCCAAATTGCACGAGACTTAAAATACCATGGAAGAAAAATTGTTCTGTCAGAAACATTCAGATTTCTCAAAAGTTTTTGAAAATGTCTGCATGAGAAGAAAAACGGCAGGAAATAGTAGCACATGGCCCCAAAATATCTCATCCCCTTGATACAAATAATCAATAGAATATAGATTTTTTTTGTATCTACATATGCAAGCTTTAAAGGCAATGTCTTTCTCATATAAATATATGGACAGGTTTAACCTGTGATGCTCCCAAAGTTAAAACGTATATATAAGTATTTTACAAGGGAAAATAAATTTTAAATAATATTTATACCCTCCCGAAGGGAGCAATAATGGTAGAAATGTCAATATTCTAGTTGAACTATGGGTTCAATTTTCCTTCAACGTCCGGTAAACCACGCGCCGTTTCCCGGACTTTCCGCGTCTTTTTAATGCTTTTTTTTCTTTGAAAATTCCTGATGTCATTAAGCGCACATACGACCCACAAGAAAAGCTACTTTGTTTTTATTTTCGAATAAGAATTTGTTTCAATTAATTGCCCAATAAACATTTGAAAACTTATTTTAGCTTGTAAAATATTTAAGGATACGTTCAAACTTCGGGAGAGTTACAGGTTTAACCTGCATCATATTAATGTGATAAGAATAATTTGAAACAAAATATGTTTGAAAATAAAAACAAATTAGCTTTTTTTGTGTGTCACCTGTGCACTTAATGATGTTCCTAATTTTCAAAGAAAAAAACGTAAAAAAGACACTGAAAGTTTGGGGAAACCAGAGTGCTAAACCGGACGTTGAATGAAAATTCAGCTAATAGTACAACTTAAATATTGACATTTCTACCATTATCACTCCCAAGCATATTGAAATAGTTCACTCTTCTTCATACGCTCCAAAAGAGAACAATAATGGTACAAGTGTCAATATTTAGTTGTACTATGAGCTGCATTTTCGTTCAACATCCGGTTTAGCACGCTTGTTTTCCCCCAACTTTTGGCGCCTTTTAAAGTTTTTATCTTTGAAAATTTTAGACCTCATTAAACCCACATGTATGACCATAAATTGTAACCCACAAGAAACGCATGACTGCGCATGTCAACCGCGACGGATGTTCAAATTTTTTGTGGAAAATATTTATGTGATAAATCAGTAAAATAAGTGACAAATCTATTAAGGAACATCATAATGTTTGTTGACTGAACAAATATAAAGTTGTGGAACACATAGATCCAAAAAATTCTCGAAATTAGAAAGTGCATAACAACTGGTAAACAATATTGACAAGAGAAAACGGTAAGAGTGTCAAATCTTCTTCATGTATAGCTGTGATGTCATGTAATGTCCTGTGTCGTCTGAGTGTACCAAACAAACAAACAAGTTAGGCATTGCATTTTGCCAACCGTGTAAACTGTGCATCTGACATTCCTTGAACAATATTTTTATAGTTAGAGCTAGGCATTGTATTTTGCCAGCACTCCCAATACTATAGATTGTAAAATTGACATTAAACTACAAATCTAAATTATAAGTTTAGGCATTGTATTCTGCCAAACTGTAAATCTTGATTCATAAAATCTGGTAACCATAATAGAAAGAAAATTCATAGATTACTAGGCATTTTATTTTGCCAGTGGTTTACACAATACCTCACGTATGAGTAGCTCAAGAAGTGCACTGAGAAGGTTCATAAAAGAGCAGCCCCACAAACCACAGGGCATTCAACATAGGGTACCGATCCTTGTGTCCGACAGCAAAGGGTACACTTTAAGAAACAACTGTCCTGACTTCCAGTTCCCTTTTGAGCTCTGGTGTTCCTCTGGGGCCCACGTTGAAGATCTTGGTACTATCATAATACAACGAACAGAGAAAGCTCTTAAAAGACATGGTAACCTCATTATTTACCTCTGGGCAGGGACATGTAATCTAAGTGAAAAAGTTGGAAAGTACTTAAGGCTTAGGAACAAAAGTCTGAAGGCAGCAGATAACATTCTCAAAGAGTTTGAGAAGATTGTCACTTTTCTCGAAGCCTTTGGTCCCAGGGTACTATTAAAAATTGTTGATTGTCCACCATTTTCCATTGCGATTTGGAACCAGTCAAAAAGAGGAGAGAAAATAAGGGTGGCTAGCAGCATATTAGAAAAAGAAAAACAGGAGGACAAGATCCTAACCAGACACATAACGTTGTTAAACAAAAGAATCTGGAAAATAAATAGAGCATTTGGAGCAGACCCCATTAAAGTCAGCCAGTTCTATTTTAGATCAAGAGGTGGTAAAAAGAAAAACAGGCACTCAATTAGAATCAACCTAAACTGTTCAGACGGGGTACACCCAGGAACAACAGTGAGCTTGGCCATCACAAAACTGCTCACAATTGACTCCTACAAAGAGTGCTACACAAATATTAGCACAGCTGATTCTATCAAATTCAGGGTAGAGGAAGAGGAACTACTCTCATTGGTGTAGCTAGGCGGTGTATGCTGCCAGCTAGAATAAACTGTAAATTTATACATTCAGTAATTTAGTTATCTGTTTTATCTGTGTTATAATCTATGTTTACAATTTTGTGAAGGACTCATTTACATATTGTACCTTTCATATTTTGTGTGCGCCTATATCCTGCTGTTCTTAACTAAATTATCAGACATTTATAACATTATTGCAGCTAGAAGACTACTGGTTAAAGATTAAAGTAAAGCAACTAATCAGGTGAGTGTCATTATAAGTTAGGCTGTGTATACTGCCAGCTTGAGAGGCACACCTACCTTGTCACAAGTTGCCTGTGGGACTATTTATCCATATCCATGACAAGACCTTAGCGGTGGGAAGCTACGAGTTCAAGCTGAACAAAACACCAAAAATTCTAGGAGTAACATTAGACGAGAAAATGTCCTTCTCAGCGCATGTTGAAAACATATCCAGAAAAGCACATGCAGCCCTGTCAGTTATAAGAGAGGTAAAAGGCATATCCAAAATGTCAAGACACAAACTACTTCAGATCTACAACAGTCTAGTGAGATCAATTTTAGAATATGGGTGCACAGTCTGGCAAATAACATCGGCCGACTCCCTGAAGAAAATAGAAGCGGCCCAAAGAAAAGGACTTAGCCTTTGCCTTGACCTCCCAACTACGGCTAGCAGAGAAGCCATGGAAGTCGAAGCAAACATCCTACCAATAGATCTGAGATTAGAAGAAATAGCTATCAGAGAAATTGCAAAGATCCAATCCAAATCAATGCTTGAACCAATCAAACAACAACTTGACATCTATGAATCTGGAGAAACCGGACTAGAAAGACTCTTTTCGCCTTTTGGGAAAGCCATAAACCAGTCCATAGATATGTTTAAAGCAACACAGGTTGATATCAAGATGATAGAGCCAGAGTATTCCTTCCTCCCGGGTTGCTCATCACAGATCAAACGCACCCCCCTCTACTGGAGCAGGTTGGGAAATTCAAAATCAAGGACAGAGGAACAGCGCTCCCTTAGCCGGAACATCATAGAAGAAATTGTAAGTACACAAGGAGAGCCTACCATTATTGCTTTCACAGATGGATCATGCCAAGGCAATCCTGGTCCTTGTGGTGCAGGTGCAGCCATTTTCGTAGCCGACCAGGATCCTGTCAATTTGACCAGACCAGTTGCACATAGGGGATCTATACTGCTTGGAGAACTAGTGGCAGTGTTAATGGTACTGGAACACTGCTTAGCAAATCACAGGAGTATGCCATGCAGCAAGTTGAAAATCCTTTCTGATAGTCAGACAACAGTTGGCATTGTTGCTCTTAACTGGTCGTCAAAGAACTATGTCGAAGTTATAAGAGACATCAAGGAGCATATGGCCTCTCTATCAACACAAGGGATATATACTGAAGTGGTTTGGACCCCTGGGCATGCAAATATTGCGGGGAACGACCTAGCAGACAAGCTAGCAAAAACAGCTGCAGATGAAGCCAGCAAATTAGACCCTTCTAACAACATCGTTACACTGGATAATGTAAAACTCGCAGCCCATCAAAGTGTAGTACAAAAATGGCAAAGGCGGTGGGAGATCTCTGAAACTGGACGTCACCTCCATGACATCGAACCCACTGTAGGGAAGTCCCAAATCCTGGATATACCCTCAAGACTAATAGGGAGTGCAATCTCCGGACTGAGAACGGGATATACCAGGCTTAACAAGTACAGACACACCATCGGCATCTGTGACACCCCCCTCTGTAACTGTGGAACAGAAGAGGAAACTGTGGAACACTTTCTTCTTCACTGTGACCTCTACCAAAAAGAACGGTTAGAAATGCTTAGGAGAATATATGACATCACAGGGAACTGGCTAATATCAGTGGAAAGTCTACTCGCCACACACAAAAAGAAACAGAGACATTTGGACATAATAGAGACAATCGGAGCTTATATTGAGCAAACCCATCGCTTCGATATAGTGTAGATTGATAACAGACATGCGCAGAAATTATTAGTACCAAGTGAAAGTACCGTTATTTGATATGTACCAGTTTATTTTGTAAACAACCTTACTACAGTACCACGTGACTATTAGTGTCATAAAGACCTTAAGACCAGACCAGACCTTTATTTTCGAACAAACAAAAATTTAATTAGTTGAAACTTCAGGAGCATAACAGGTTTTACCTGCCTCATATTACATTTAACATTTAGTTCTTAGTTTATGGGGTCAATTTTATTTATTTTTCTGTATCTGATTTGATTTTTTTTTCACCTGGCATGAAATACCAACTCCCATGCCCATGGCCATGGCTATGGTTTTTTTTTTATAAACAAACATTAACTTTCTTAACGGTTTTCATATCTTCCATTTGAATTTCAACTTAAAACCCGCGTTAAGCTATGAATAAAACAGTCACATGGATACAAGATAAGTTAGAACACATTCACATGCCTTTGTTTTCTTTGGTCGCCATTTGTAAACAAATGCTTAATTTGTATCGAACATTTTGATTTGTTCAAAAGAATTAAATATCCAATCGCAAGATCGCTTACAAATTAAAAGTGAAATTGAATTTCTCGTTTGCACACGAGATTTGACGTTGCTAACATTTGATTGGTCAATAGCAGAATGTGCTCCAAAATTCAAATACGATGGATGTCTGTCAAGCTTGGACTTGAGTCAAAAAATATAGGTTAAAAGAAAAGATTTGAATGTAAATCATTAAAATTTGACATTTCACTCATTTTGAACGACTTAGTTCTTAAAAAAATTCATATGAATTAACAATAATGAGTAGTATTTTACACACATATTGACATAACCCTGCCCGTTCCTAAATATTTTTACAGCGCAACTCAGTTTCAAAACGTAAACTTGGACAAGACCTTTTTCAACAATTTCAGTAATTCATGCAAATGTGTTAAATTTTAATTTTGCCCATACTACCGACTGCTATTTAAATAGATAGGAATGGAAAGAGGGTTATGTTACTGGTCACTGAATAGATCTTGCCACTCATTGACTCAATTTTCAAATCTTTCTGTGAAATTATTTGTAACCTGATCATTAAAAGAGGAAAGAATTGCCTTTAAAATGAGCTTTTCCATGACAATAAAGGTGGAGACATAGCAAAATAATTGGCCACATGTCGCTGCTTTTTAGAAAAAAAAAGAGGCAAGCGTTACAAAATGTGAACAGTAATCCTGGCAGTGTTTTTGTTGCCCTCTTTCAGAGCAGCCTCCTCCTGTATGTTTTGGGAAGAAAAATCACAAAAATAGGTTTTTGGGAACCCAAAATAGGGTGGTAAATTGATGATTTGGGGAATTTTGCATGATTTTGAAAGAAATTTACTAGGGGAAACAGTCTGTTTTCAGAGGTAAAATCAAGCCAACAAAAACACTGAATCTTCTTGGTGAGGGAGGGACAAATATGTCCAACTATGCACTGCGAGTGGAACATTTATGTCGTTTTCTGTTTACTACAGGAAGGACATCAATATCCCCTTTACAATATACATAATGTGTGATTACTTCAATGTATTACCTCAAATCACTTGTTTGTTTAAGCAAAATGGTGCATTTTTTGACATTAAATAGTGGTCACTGGTTTTGTAAAAATCAAAAGTTTTGTTTTGCACTTGTAAAGAAATGAAATGTCATTTTCAAATTCATCCTAACACTACAATGACATCACATTTAATTTCCAACAATTTTCCTAACTTTTCTTGAACTGGTTCCAGCACCAACAGGGTTAAACAACTTGTTCATTGAAGGAGTAGGGTAGGAGGGGGTAAATACTAAATACAGTGCTCTTGTTAAAGTAACAGAGCAGAATAACGTAAAAATCCAAAATTCTCACCGTTTTATAGGTTAAAAATTCTGATTTCCGGTGAATTAAACTAAATAAACCTTCTCCGCTGTCACGTAAAAGGTCTTACCAGGACTGAGGTTGTCTTATCCTGCACTCATTGTTTTCCCGTACAAGTTGATTTTTTTTAAAGCATCAACCTATCAAAAACAAATGTGATATATACCTAGAGTTATAATTATACACCAGTGTCTGAAATGTTTTGACATGTACAGAACTACGACACTCAGTAAAAATAGATTCCAGAATCCTACTAAAATAAAATAAATTTCCTATATCCCACTTAATAAAAATTCCTAATTCCTGTCAAAATAAAACAATCATATCTGGATTCCCCTACATTAAAATCCTGAATTCTGCAGTTATATTTGATTAATCCCCAAACATGATAAATAAGCATTTACCGCTGTCCTGTAAAAGGTCCTTAATCTGGTCCTCATTGAAGTATTGGTAATAAGATCTCATTACATGCATTATAGATAATTTGATACATGTATGGGGCAGGTTTAAACTGTGATGCTCTAGAAGTTACCACATTTTAATGTTTTTATTGCAATGAATTAAAACGATTTATATAAATTTGAAAATAAAACCAAGCTAGCTTTTCTGGTTACGCATGTGCATAATGACATTCATGGCGGGCTGGGAAAAGTTTTTTAATAGTTTTCGAAGTAACTACTGTACTAATCACAGTTATTTGATATTTTGTATACAGCATCAGGGTGGGGTCTCATAACTTTGATTTTGATTTCAGGTCTGTAACTCACCTTCTTCCTGTTGAACAAATTCCTGCCATTTCTGACTGACAGATTTTTACTGGTCACAGTGATCATTTGAACAAGAAATCTAGGCACTGGTCAAGAACTACTAGCCCCAATATTTGAAAATATTTTTTAATATATTTTATGAAATTTTTAAATAATGAGTGAAAGCATAATATTTTTTTGGTTATATTTCAATCTTCCAGGAATGTGCTAGATTTTTTTTCCATTTATCTAAGGTAATACAAAATTTCTCCAAATTTCAAATGCTGGAAAGAAATTTAACTGCAGACTTGGCAAAATTCGTCGGTCCTACGGACATGTCCGGTGATTTTCATCATCGGTCCAACCAAAGTCAGTACTGCACCGGACCAGATGTCCGTCAGATTTATAGATCATAATGTATTTAATAGTTATTTTTATTGTTAAATTTTCTTCCAATCTTTTGATTTTGACTAAAATATCACGATTTTACTCGCTATTTATTGACAGCCGGTTAATTTTACTTTATTTATTAACAAACAACATCGACAAATGGATGAAACTGGCAATAAAATTTGTTGCACTTGCACAAATTATCGGAAATAGTGAAATAATTTGTTGAAATCCGGAAAAAACATGAATGATTTCCGGAATTTGACGAAAATATCCAAGTTCAATAAAATTTTGGTCGGACCGGCAAGTGATGTTACGTTATCGGACCAAAAGTCCGGCCTATTCCAAAACTATTTGGCCAAGTCTGTAACTGGTCAATTTAGCAGACTGTACAACATTATATTGAGATTTGGAATAAGTGTGCACGACACAACCTACAATATAACTCCAATATAAAAAAATCCACAACTGAAAACAGCCAGCAGCCTTCAATGTGACCATCAGTCGCTGCTCTTTGTTTTGCAATTGAAATTCACAAGTACGGGCTATTCACAAATTACATAACCACTTTGGCATTTTGGCAAAGAAGGCTTGCAAATAATATTACCAAACATGGATTTCTGACAATCACATGGAATTAAGTTGATACAATTTAGCAATACAACAACAAAAAGATGAAGAGTGACATTTAGTGTTTTTGTCAGTTTTTGCCCCCCCCATCCCAAATAAGATATGATCAAACAAAAATCATTATAAAATTTTACCCTTAATTCTACAATTGTGGGTAAATGGACATGTTGTCAGATGGGGCATAATTGAGACATTTTCTTGGATTTAAATTGTTTTATTGATGCAATAGTGGCAATAAAAATGCAAAGACACTGATATATTCTTTTATGATACTTTTCTAATTGTAACAGATTTTCTTTCTTCTTACAGATGACGGTAATATGAAACATGTAGCTGCTCTGTTGGATTAAAGAAAAGATGTCAATCAGTAATGGTGGACATCTAATCAGACCCAAAACTTTACAGCCTGCAGCCAGAAAGACTGTTTATCCACTGCCTCAGGAATTAGCTGAGAAAGTAATCAAAGACCGTGGGCGTAATGCATATGTTGTTGTCTTTGATACAGATAGTTCCACTAAAAGCAGTTCTAGTAAAAAGAATGTTTTGAAGACACTAAATGACCCAAATGCCAGTGTGAAACAGATAAAACCTAATCCACAAAAGACATTTAAGGGGAAGCATGTATCAGGAGAAGATGTTAAGATTAATTTTTCTAATTTAGAATTTGAAGACTATGATAGTTCAAAAACTGCTGTGAAGGTGTTTTCAGATGAAGAAAACGATGGAGAAGTAGAAAAATGTACCAGTGCCTTGAAAGGACAGGAAGATGAGGGCTATGAAGAAACAGAGAATGAGGATTCTCAGCAAAACCCACCAATCGCTGGCTACATGGTTATACCTCCCACACTTTCTACCCCTCTATCGAAATATGACCTCTCAGCTTCATCTGGCTACTTCAGTGGTGAAAGCAGTGGATTTGAATTCAGCACTCCAAGTCCAATTCCAACAGAACATGGTTTACACCATCCAGCAGCAAGGCAGATTATTCTGATGCCCTCCTCTATGACATATGATGGGAGACCAGTTATGCCACATACCTTCTCAACCATTTCACCAATGTCTTCTTTAGCTGCTGGTTTGAACAATGTTGCCAGAATACAGTCACCATCAACTTTTTCAACAACTAAGTTCACTGGTGCTGATGCCTTTTCACTCCCTGAACATTCAACTACTCAGGAAAGTCAACACAAAATACAGAAGGAAAATCATGAAATTCATACTATAGCTTCAGTAAATTCTACAAGAGTTGAAACTGCTCCTTTCAAATGGGAACAGGTTGAAAATAGGATAGTTATTCAGGCACCAAACAAAAAACCAATGGATGTTACACTGCCAGAAATAGTTAAACCAAAAGAGGACATCCAGAGTAACCATCAGAGCAAGAGACAATCACAAAACACTAAACCAAATGTTCATAAGATTGGAGACGTTGTACTGCACTGTGATGTCAAACAGAAAGAGACAGTTGTTATGGTCCAACATGGTAACTCTAACACCTATGCTATTGGACATCTCCCTGTGTCAAGTTCTTCAGAATCACCACCGATAGCTATAGATACACAGAAGCAATGCGAGCCAACATTACCTCCTGTTTGTAAGGTGGAAGTTGAAGACAGCAACTCTCGGGGCTTTATGTGTACTACTGAATCTCAGGAAACTAATGATTTACCATGCTCACAAGAGACGTATGGAAAACAAGTGAGATCTGACAAAGGTAGGCTATGAATTTCTAACTGGGCATGAAATGGATTTCCTTTCAAGAAATGTATCAAAGGATATGCTGAATTGTTTGCTATATAAATGCTATAGATAGCATTTAATGACATTGTGAGAATTGGCATAGTAAAATTAAAAAACAATGGAGGAAAAAATAAAAACTGCCAAAAAAAACAAAAAAACTATAAACATTGAAAATCTTTTGATCACTGTCTGATTGTGATTGTGTGACCTATTCTATTAAATTTTCCTTCCATTTTAAAAATGCATAAAAATAATGTTTCACTAAATGACTTCCATTTTGTAAGATTTATAACTAGATACATGTACATCTTTGACAAAAAAAAGAGGGCGGAGAAAAAGTTTTAAAAAACTAGAACAAAAACACCAAAATATTGATAAATCTGTTTATCATTGTTTGACTGTAATAGTTCATGTAGTTTGACCTTCTTGAATTATAATTGATTCATGTGCGTTGATGTTTCCCTTTCATTCTTTTTCAGAATTACTGGATACATCTCTGACAAACATCCAATGGTTAGGAGGCATACAGTTGAGGAATCCACCAAAAGCTGATCGTCCAGAATCCTCTAAGCCAAATCAAAACAGTACACCTATACAATGGAAGAGGATGAGTACAGATGATATCTATAGGGTAGATTACAATATTTGATGTAGGGTTGTTACAGTAATAATTATGCCTAGACTTGTGTTGTGAAAGTGTAAGGATAAAAAAAAAAAAAAAAAAAAAAACTTGGAATAAAAAACCCACAAAATTTCTTAAAGAATTTTTATGTGGATTTAGTTAAATGACATACAATGTTTTTTATTAATTGATAAATGAAGTATATGCATATTTCTACCAACAAAACAATATTTCCATATTTATTTTGTACAGATTAAGAATCTCATTTTCTGCTATTAAAATCAATCTGAATACATAACAGATTTATATTTGAACTTAGTTTTAAAGATCTGAGAAAAAAATGAAAGCCTTTGACCTGATCATAAAAAAAACTTATTTAACAGATTGCAAGTGAATGTGGTAAAGCAAAGAGACCCCCTTTTTCCTACATGACGTTGATACAGATGGCATTACACAGTAAAGAAGACCGAAGGATGAGGTTACGTGACATCTGTGCCTGGATTGAGAACACATTTCTATACTATAAACATACTGCTAAACCAGGATGGAGGGTAGGTGTCATAGTCAAGGTTGAAGGCTTACAACAACAAAAAACTACAAATAAAAGAAACAACAAAAAATTGATATTCCTATATTTAGATTAAAGTGAACAAAATAAGTATGATATACATGTTCATATAAAAAGTATTTGAAAGAAATATTACTCACTGTAGATTTATTACAACAACAAATAACCAATGCTAAAAAAGAGACAGTACTATTGGTAAATTAATCATTAACATTTTTATGGTATAATGATATACATGATATAACATGTACAAGTTTTAAACTTTTGAACTTGTCTTGCAACCTGACCAAAATACATGTCACTTAAGGTCATCCAAATTTACATGTATGCATGTTCCTCTGTTTTTTTTTACACCGACTATAGAAGAAAATGAGATGTGGAATAAGTAGTGTACGCAACACAACCTATAATATAAACGTAAATTTAAAAAATACACAATGGAAAACAGCCAGCCGCCTTCAATGTGACCAGCAGTCGCTGCTGGCTGTTTTTCAATTGGCCCTGGATTGAAAATAAACTACAAATGATTCAAGCCCAATCCTAAAGTGCAATGAAAGAGCCTCTTCCTGACTAAAAACAATTAACATAAATTCCTCTATTTCAAACATAAGCTTTGATAAAGATTCCTGGCTTAGGACAGGCACATTAAAAATGTGGCGGGGTTAAACTAGTTTTTGGCCCCAACCTTCCCCCTATTGATAATCAATAACATAACACAAACTTACACACAGTAAAAATCAAATCGATAAAAGTTCAATTCAACAAGAGAGTACCTGAGACAAAAGGACAACAAGTAATTAACGGGATGTATATTTTTATGTGACAATTGATTTAAAAATAAAAACCTTTACTTATAAACATTGCAAAAGTTAAGCGGCACACTGCAAAGGGCTCCCTTTGTTAGTCTGTTTTTCTGACATTTAAATCAGCTCCAATTAATCAATATCCAAGTTTTTGATGGAAGAAATGTGTCATCAGAATGAAACTTTAAATCACTTTAAAAAAATTACATCAATATTTGAAAAGTAGAACATACACAACTGGGTCTGTTTGAACTTTGACACATGTTCAGAAATAGATCACTCATATTCAATTCATATAAAAAGTTCATTATTTATAAAAGTAAAGCATAGTAGACACATATTATAGATAGACATATTATTACCATTATTTGTGTTTGTGTATACAAATAAAGTTTTGTTTTCCAGAACTCTATCAGACACAATCTATCTTTGTACAGTATTTTTGAGAGAGAAACCACAAAGAAACATGGTTCATATTGGACAGTTAGAGACGATTGTCCTGAAAAGCTCAAGTCATGTCCTGGAAAAGAAATCAAGAAAGGTTGAACATGTTTTAAACTTATATTGGCTACATACATTGATAAATTTAATATCTTAAACATTAGTGTTTACCTAGTCAAACATTCACTATGTCTGACCTCAATGCTTTTGATTTGCTGTTGTTGGAAAAGGTCGAAAATAATTTCATGCATGCATATCATTTATTCAGAGGTAGGATACAAACAAAATTATATCAGACAAGTTGTGTTTGAAACTTTAAATCTAATTATTATAGTGTATATGTTTTTGAAACTAAACAAATAACATGAATAAAGAAGGAATGTGTCCATTGGACACGTATGCCCCCGCAAGGCCCCAAACAGAAAGTAGATGTCCCACAGGTCTCAAAATTGCTCTGGATATACAGTTTGTCATACTGAACCATCCTACCAAGTTTCAAATCATTCTCATGTACGGTTCCTGAGAAAAGCTTGACTGAAATTTTCAAAGTCATGTTCACATATTTTCACATCGGCCTAAGTCCAAAACAGGAAGTAGATGTCTGACAGATCTCAAAATTGCTTAGGACGCACAGTTTGTCACACTGAACCATCCTATAAAGTTTCAAACCATTTTTATGTATGGTTCTTGAGAAAAGCTTGACAGAAATTTGGACAGACATGAGTAAAACTTAATGCCCCCAGACATGTAGTTGTGGGGGCATAAAAATATGAAACTCTGTTTAATAACACTCAAAATAACATAAACAAATGAATTGTGATGAAGAGATAAAATGCAATGTATATGCTCAACAGGACCTTAGTATCTTTACCACACATGGTTTTTAAACAAAATATATTGTATTTAACAAAAAATGTATGGTTTATAGATGTTGGCCATAAACCATGATGAAAATGCACAAATTCTATCAAGATTACAAACAGACTTTTTTGGCTCACTGTGATGGAGTCTTAAGGGTACAAATATCTTGATGCATTATGACCAAAAGAAAAGGGTGTAAGGTTTTTTTCATGAAGTTTAACTTACTCTGTAATATTGTCTGTTTCAGATGACAAGGTTGGATCACCCAGTCCATTTTCTGGTATGATTCCTGTACTGCCATCCTATGCACCTCATTCTACAGCCACTACTACCTGTCCTGGAACTCAACCAAAGAAACGAGGTATAATGTACACATGTGTTTATCTTGTGAGCATTACATATTTTGAGATATTCTCAATCAGAAAGAATGATTGAATAAAGCTCCGAGCACATGGCTAGAAAGTAAGAAGATATCAGTTAACCATTCATTGTAAAGCAACTGTATACATTCAAGTGAATTTAGAGAAATTGAAAGAAACCATCTGACAGGTCTTTCAAAGTCTATAATAGACAAAAATTATTTGCCAAAAACTTTGTTTGATTTTGTGTTATTGTCTGTTTGATATGACCATGGTCGTTCTACTGTAACAACAGCTCACCCTATTTTTAAAGTGACAAGACCACTTGGTCATTTAAATCTATCAATTGGTTTTAAAAAACTGGCTACTAGTCTAACCTGATTTGTATTTCACCTTGATGGTTAAGCCAATGGGTATTAACACAGGTTAATCCTATTGTGATATTTAGATATTGAAGGTGAATCAAGCTAGTTGTATTTTTTACACTTATCTATTTCAGCTTGGTAGACAGGGCTACCTGAATGTATACTTTTGTATTATGTATAACTATTAATAAGCTTATAATGAAGTTCTATTTAAAATGATTGCCAATGAGATTAAATGAATATAAATTGATAGTTGTCTGTTAAAAATAGTATATAGGAAAGTGAAAAAATGGCACAATTTCCATATATCAGCAGTAAATTTATCTGGTATAAAAAAAACGTAAAAGATTTTAATACATATTATTAATATTATTACTCTTTCTGTTTACAATCTCAATATCTAGGAATAATAATTTGGGTTATTTTGATTTGAAAATTTATACAAAAGGACAAGGTACAGTAAGGGCCATATTTGGCCCCCCTATTTAAAGAAAATCAAATCCAAAGTAAATGATTTAAATATCATAAAGGTTTCAAGTAAGATGATTAAACTTTTTGACAATGGTAAACATTTTCCATCATCTTCTCTAATTTCAATTTTATAGAGGCTTAAAGTGGTCCAAAAGTATCAAAATCGTCGAAATATGTCATTTTTCATGCTTATTTTGTTATTTTTAATGACCAGCGACAACGTAGACCATGGACTTCTCAACTGATTTATAACCATTTAATAGTGCAAATTAAAGTTCATAAACAATAACTGTGGTCTAAGTAGTCGCTGGCATCTAAAAATTGAAAATATTACCCAAATATTGTCCATTTTCCGCGAATTTGAAAGAAATCATACATATTCACCATGTTTTGACAAGCAATTTCAAATAATAAACATGAAAAATTCTGATAAATTTAGTTGTTTTATCTTCTTCATTCATTTGACTTAATGAATAACAAAAGGACTTTTCTCTAGATCAGTTTTCTATTTTTCAGTTTTAGAGGGGGCCAAATACGGGCCTTACCGTACCTTGTCCTTTGCTGTTTACTTGAAGTAAAATTTTCTCTTATGGAAAAATACTTTGTTTCATTTTTATTCCCAATAACCACATAATAATCATTGTGGATACATTTGATCTGAAGAATTGTTTTTCACAATTCTATAGGTAATTCAAATTTGTATTCCAAAAGAACATACTAAAGTCTTAGCCATTTTTTACCAAGTTCTCATCAAATGTTGAAACCTTAAAAAATGAAAAGTATAAGTATAACCTTGGGGAAGTATCTTGAAAAGTAATAGGCTTACAGCATTCCCTTAAATTTCTCTATTTTCTTCAAGTTTTCACTTTAAATACATGTAAAAATAATCTTCCTTCAGCCCTTTGGGCTGAATCATCAAGGTACTTGTACAGGTGAATATCATTTCATTCACTTGCTAGCCAGTCAAGGTGAAAAAAAATCCAGGTGAGCTAGTGGCTATCAAGGTAAAAAAATCAGTTGAGAGTCAGTTTAATTCTATCAATTGATAGATTTAAATGACCAATTGGTCTTGTCACATTGAAAATAGGGTGAGCTCTTGTTACAGTAGAACGACCACGGTCATACCAAACAGACAATAAATAGCTCTTTTCTTTAAACTTACCTTTTTCTTAACCTTTACTCTTCTACGTTTTAGTTGCACCTCAGCCTACTTTGCCTATTGTAAAGTTATAATTAACTTATTTTAGTTGGCTCTAAATTTTTACTTCCTTTTTATAACCCGCCACACAAAGTGGCAGGGTATTATGTTAAACCCTCAGTTTTTTTTCGGTGTCTGTCTGTCCGTCCATCTGTCCCCCCGAAGGTTTCCGACCAATAACTTGAAAACGTGTCAAAGGATTTGAATGATATTTTGCACAGCTCTTTCAAGTACAATAAAATACAGGTCAAGTTCGATTTCCAGCATGATCCAAAAAATAGTTTTCATGAAATTTTGAGTTTCCGACCAATAACTTGAAAACGCATCAAGGGATTCAAATGATATTTTGTACAGCTATTGAGTACAATAAATTACAGGTCAAGTTCGATTTCCAGCATGATCAGAAAAACAGTTTTCAAGATAAGCGACTTTGAAAAATCAAATTTCATGAAATTTTGAGTTTCCGACTGATAACATGAAAACACATCATGGGATTTGAATGATATTTTGCACAGCTGTTTAGTACAATTAAATACAGGTCAAGATCAATTTCCAGCATGATCTGAAAAAAAGTTTTGAGATTGGCAACTTTTGATATTGTATCGTGGTGGATATCATTTAATGTCCCATTACATGCCCTATTTTTTTCAGTGGGACCTCAGCCTATTTTGCCTCGACCTTCACCTGTAACCAGCAGTTCCTTACAGACCTATGCACTGATCCCTATACAAGGTGTCAATTCTTCACAACAGAGTCTTTCTATGCCACTTTCCAGTTCACAAGAATCAACCAGTAGTGAGAGTAAGAATTACAACTTTTTTAAATAATTGAAACTTTGCCTTTATTGTCATTTTCTAACTTCAACAATAAATTAAGTTTGTTTTGTATTGTGAGTGACATCTAGCATTAATTCTGCTGAATGATATATGTCAGATTGTTCCATTTGTGGTTCATGTGTAGATGCGACAAATCCTGACATATACATGTAGATTACAATTATTTCATGCACACTATTTTCTGGTAATCACAAGGCAGACATGATCATATGTGACAGTTGCAAAAATATCATCAAAAGAATCTTGTTGCAATAAAACATTGTCTTACATATAAATCAATGTATAATTTTTATGTGTGTTTTAAATCTATTTTCAGGCTCACAGTGTGATAAGAAATCCAAAACTCGAAAGATAGCTCCAAAGTTATCCCCGTCCTTACTCCTCTCACCCCCTAACCTATTGAAGCAGGCCTGGGTAGACTCTCATTTTGTCAGTAGTAGTGAGACAGAAGGAGAGCAGGCCAAGACGAACAGTGATGGCAACAAAAGTGATAATGAAACATGTGCCAAAAAACTCAAAACAGGCCTCCCCCAGCCAAAGATCTATGCCAAAAATACTCAGCCTGTCAGGAAGGTTAAGTCAAGACGGAAGCAAAAACTGATACCTAAGGAAAGAGAATTGATGCAGGACAGTTCTGACGAGGAGACTGAATATGCCAAGTTTGTGTCCAAGCTAGAGGAGGATTTCCCGACTCCAGTGAGGAAACTTCTGAATGATGAGGGCAAGGATGACGATAGCAGTGCAATAACTTCTACACCTCTGAAAAACTCTGGATTTTCATCAAAGTTGCCCTCTCCTTTCTCAGGACTAACTCCATTGAAAACTGAAAATATCCTTGACAGTAGCTTGTTTGAATGTTTACGAGACTCCCCTCAAATGGCTGTGTTAAAAAGGTCTCCATCTTCTTCCTCCTCACCCAAACTAGATCTGAACTTTATAGGATTGACACCTGTAAAGGGAAACCATGATAACTCCTACAATCTTTCAAAATTCTTGGCAGAATATCCCATTGATGCAAATATGATGGATGAGGCAGACATATTGCCGGTCGATTTGTCAGCCTTGAACTGGAGTGCAGTCCAGAATTTAGATCCCAGTTAGTTGTATATCAATTTTAGTAACTTTTTGCAATGGCATTGTGTATGATCTTAGTATTGTTTGAATGATGTCATGAGATGTAAACATGGTTGATGAAGGGTACAAAATTTTACTCTATTGTTATGATTAACAAGTATGTTGATTTTTCCTATGTTAAAACTTAGATCTATGTAAAACTTCCTATGTTGTGTAAAACTCTTTAGTTTTGAAACATTTATGTAATATATTTATTTTTCAGTTTAGATCTGTAAGCATTAAAATTGAAGTTTAAGTCCATTTAATTTGAACAATTGAACTTTAAAGCTTCCTTTACTACATCTTAATATTTGAAAGTAATGAAAGTATTATGTCTCTTTTTATGTTAAAATCTTTGTTGATGTTTATGTAGCTGTTAGATGTCTTAGTTAATGTCTTTCTGTTATGAGCTTGGAATACTAAATGTACATCAAGTGTTGGAAAGAAAAAAGTGCTGATCAAATCTGAATGCATCATTTTATATATTGATATTGTTTTCCTATATTGACCATCAAAAGAGAGTTTCCTGAATGTCAATAATGTCTTAAATTTGATCAAGATTATTTTATTTTCCATTAAATTTCTTTAAAATTTGGTTTTTACAAAAGGTAACATAAAAGAAAAATCTCAATACTCATAAAATGAAGCATATTTCCACAGTTGAGAATGATGGAATGTAACAATATAAATGGCATATGCTAAAAAAAAATTTAAAGTTTCAAATTACTTTAATAAACAGTTGACTTGAATATTTGTGCATGACATGCTTGTAGTAAAACATTGTGATAGGCTGATAACAGATGTTGCAATGCACTTGTTTTCTTCCAACAACTTGACTTTGTTAGTGAAAGAGCAATTTGTGTTGTTATGTTGCTTTTTTAATGGCAGCAATATTTTATTAAATGATATTGAGGAACCTCTTGTTTTATTATTGTCAACCAGATATTTTGGTTAGTATGATAATTCACTTGAGGTTTACCCTTATTTCATGGAAAAGAAGCTAAAATGTTTTCTCTCATCTTCATTAAACTTGATACACAAATACTTCGATACAATTTTGACAATCCAGTTAAATTTTTTGGAAAGTAAATGCCCAACAGCATCTCTGTGTCTGCATGGTCTGTTGATTTGTAACACTTGTAGTAACCCAGGGAATTTAGATACTTTTTATGAACCATTGCTCTAATTTTGAAACTTTTTACACTAATACATTATATATTTGCAACCATTTGGTATTCTCACATGTAAAACAAGGGTTAACAGTTTAACATTTTCTTTGAAGCAGAGATATAATTGTCATACAGTGCATCAATGTCCATCATCTAAGAATTTCATCCACCCAGCATAGGAATTGCTTAACTGCTTTGGAGGGGGAAAATTGTCATCTGCAGAGTTTTACAATTTGTGACATGTTTCATGAAGTTATAATCCAGTTCTTGATATTTGATATCAAATTCAAAATATTTCTTCAGTTGCCATATTAGCAATTTTTGGCTGAATTTCAATTGAAAATGTCGAGGAAATATTTTCATAATGGATAACATTGTACCCAGCAACTACACAGCTTCTTGATATTTGGTGTGAAGCATGAAGTCCCATGTATTGGGATTTGATTTCAGTTTTTGCTCACTGACTTCATGTTTAATAAATCTTGGTATACAAATTTTCATACATATTTTTGCCCATATGGTCAAAGGCCATGTAAGTTTATGCCATCACTATGCATCTGTCGTCGTCCGTTAACAATTTCAAAAATCTTTTCTGAAACCATTTACACAATTATACTGAAAATTTGCAGGTATGACATGTTGGCAACAAACAACCCTCATTTTTAAATGATTCTACAAAAAAACATTGCCTCTATTGCTTAAAATATAACAAGGGGGTAAAACAGTTTTTTGTTGTTGCAAATACCTAAAAATAGTGAGATTTCAAAATTCTGGCACATGGAAAAAATTATCGGCACGTCAACATCTACCTACCCTGAAATTTTGAAAAATTCCAACAAACCATGTGGGAGTTATTGCCCCTTTTCTTGATGTTTTCTGTGATTTGTGCTTATTTCGTCTTATAACTCAAGAACCATATAAGATATTGAAGTTATTTCAATTGCATATTGTTTAGCTAGGTAAGCTCTACAAAATTGTCCCATGTACCGAAATTGTCAGATGACCCCTTAAATGCCAAAAATAATGGTTTTAGCCTTATAGATTGTGAACAATAGATGATAAGGAAAAATGTTTGCTTTCTTAAATGTTAAGGTAATTGAGCTCTACAAAATTGTCATTAGGTCGAAATTGCCAAAAATAGTGATTTTAGCCTTAAAGATTGTGAACGATACCGTATAGCGGGTTATTTTAGCGGGGTGCAAATTTTGGCGTATTTTAGCGGTCGGACTGAAATCGCCAAAATAAAAACCGCTAAAGTTCATGATTTTAGAAGCTCCAAAAAATATAATGTAGACGATCGGTATTGTAAATTTATCAATAACATTTTGTAAATTAAAATGATTTATATACTACAGCAAATCTGTATAAAACTTTGCGCAAAATGTTTGTTGTGAACATTTTACTCATAGATAAGCCAGTTTGAAGTTATTTTATTAAAACCGCAAATTACCCCAATTGACTAATCTCTTCATCTGTTTTACCTGAGTTTATTAAAGATCAAAGGCCTGATTGTGATCTAATTATCAAATTGACACCTCGTTTGTCATTTAACCCGTTAGTCAAACAGGATGATTAGCACAATAAACAAGGCACACAGTAAATAAATCTGCCATGATTACTTAATTGGTGTGCACTGTTATTTTACATGTATTCAAAAATGAAATTTAATTTATGAATTTTAACTAAATAACTGAAAATAATACTTAATGTTACTGAAAATCATACACAATCGGAGGTTATTCGGAACTGCTAGACCGCCAATTTTTTTTTCTTTGGATTTTCCCATCTGCCAAAATAAAAACCACCAAAATTTTTGCCATACATTTTGAACGACAAACCGCCAAATTTTACACCCGCTAAAATAACCCGCTATACGGTAGAAGATAGGGAAAAGATTTTGCTTGCTTAAATGTTCAGCTAATTGAGATCTACAAAATTGTCCATAACGTTGAAATTGCAAATGCCCCCCATATAGGGATTGTGGCCCCTTTAAGGCCGAAAATATTGGTTTTAGCCTTATAGATTGTGAACAATAGAAGATAGGGAAAATATTTTGCTTGCACAAATGTTCAGCTGATTGAGATCTACTAAATTGTCCATTAGGTTGAAATTTTCAGATGACCCCTTATAGGTATTATAGCCCCTTAAACGCCAAAATGGAAGATTGTACGTGAAAGATTGTGTACCATGGAAGAATGTGCCACAAATTTGCTTGCTTAATTGCTCAGCTTTAAAGAGCTTTCCAGTGATGGGCTGTTGGCAATGTTTAATATTGCTACATTAAGTCATTGGAGCCATTTGAAGGATTCAGGCTCCTAGTAGTCTCTTGTTTTTGTAAACATTGTAAATAAAGACATATTTTGAGGTTTTATTGATTTATTCTGCTTTAAAAACAATTAATGTAATAAGTGACACAAATATTTGATCTTAAGAAGTAAGAATCTGGTAAATCTAAATTAAGTACATGTAGTGGTAATGTGTTGGAAGATTGTATCAAATTTTACAAAGTTCAAAAATTATTTTTGTATAGCCATAATAGGCAAAAAGTTTTTGTACCTGAAGAATAATTCAATACATACCGGTATATATATCTTTGAATTTATAGCTACTGTCACTTGTAAAAAAGAAATGTGCTGTACCAATTTAAAAAAAAAGAGATGCATGTTGTTTATTGTTGTTTGATAGATGAACTTTAATACTGCCAGATTCCTACTATTTATAACATTAAAATGCAGAAATGACTCTGTCACTGAACTTTTTTTCAAGACAAAATCAACATACAAAAAGTAAAAAAAAATCTGAGTATTAATTATGTATAAGCAAAGACTGTGTCACTCATTATAACCAGGAGGCCATGTGTTTCATGTCTTATTCAACATTAACGAGAGTGAAGCACAACAGAAATAAAAAATATTCTTTATCAATATAAAAAGCAAATTTGACCCCACAGTTGACTTTGAACTTATCTGTTTATTATATTACTCTATTTTATTCACAAGGTTTTGGGTGGAGCTTAAATTTCTCAGTGTTTTAGGTAAAATTTAAAAGAAGAATCCCGAAATAATTGACCCCTGACCAACCTGGTCAATAAAATAGAGTAATACAACCCACTTCACTGCTCTCAAATTTCATAAGCACTAGTATTGTTCATGTAATATTGTCAAGATTGTGTTGGTGGACATCAAATGCTTTCTAAAGTATGTCTTGCCTGTTGGCATCATCATATAATACCTAGTTATAGGCCTTAAAGTTCTTGAGATATGGAGGAGGTCATAAAACCTTAACATTGCTTTTATAGGTATTGAAAATTGTTAAAAGTTACTCAACCACAAAATCAAGATCAAGTTTACAAAAAAAAATAGGGTTGCAACTGTGCAAAGCTTCTAATGGGGCATATGCATGAAAAGTTTAATCTAGGACTTAAAAGTTCTTCAAATATGGAGATGCTAACAAAACTTTTAACATTAAAAGTTAACGCTGGTAAAGTAACACCTATGTCTTGCCCCACTTTGCAGCCGAACATTATGTAACAAATAAACAAATGCCCCACATACAGTGTACATAGTATAAAACATTACAAATAAAATTCATTATAATACAAGCATATACACTGTACCTCAATTATTGCCTTACATATAGAATAGAATACTTTTATTATACCAATCATGGGCCATTTCTGGCAAATATTACATTTGGTTTAGTCAGGGTTTGGTTTAGACCTGTTTAACTGTACCTACATTTTACATGTAAACTAGTATAAAATCTGTTAACAAATTTTTATATAACAATCACATTGTGTTTCTTTTAATGAAGCAATAAAAATGTCAACAAAGTGAGAAAAAAAACAACAAAAAACAAAACAAATTGAATGTATAGAAAAATAACAAATAAAATCACACGATCATAGAAAATTTGCATAAAGTGAGAACAAAATCAGCAGATTAAAGACTAGAAACATTTGGTCCTTAAATGTTAGCGGTGAGAAAATACAGCAGAATAAGAAAGTTTGAGTATAAAGTAAAACTCAATGAAAGAAATTCATGAGTACCAGTTATGGTTTTGTTTCAATTTAGAATATCAAGTTTCTTAATCAATCAAGTAAACATGTAACAAACTGTACTATAAAATCTGATTCTTGGTTATTGTAAACCATATTGGTACTCAATATAATACATCAACATTTTTACTCAATTTTATTCACAAGATTGGCCTCATCCTAATTTTCTTTATCTTTTTGGTACAAAAGCCCAAAACAATTGATCTGTGACCAACCCAGTCATTAATATAGATTATACAACATGTATAAAATTGATTATAAATACAAAACAATATGTGACCAACAAAAAAAGTTCCACCAATAAACAATGACCTCACCTTGTCTTTTCAATGAATTAGAATGAGGAGGCAAAATACCCTATGTACAAGACACACAGTCTCTCTTTTAACTAATACCTGATTATACAAGGTTGTGTAAAATAACAATAAAATTTTTAAAGATGAAAAATTGTCTATAATGCCCTTCATTATGTAAAATCTGGCAGTGTTTAAAAATGGAAGAATTATTTAATGACAAACAAATATGTTATCACAAAATGGATGTTCAGTTCAGCTGATAAATCTGACAAAACCATAATTCTCATAATTTGTTAAGCAACATAATTCATCATAAAATAACATAGCTACACATTAGCACAACCAATATAGATATTTGGACCACATCTTTTACCCACTACACTTGATTTAAGTACAATGTATTACAAGTATAACTGTAAGATGTATAAAGTATACATCAAGATTTGACTAGCTTCAATAAAAGAAACAAGGCTATCAACAAGAGAATATGTGCAAAATCCATTAAAGAGTCTTAGAGTAGGTGTGCCAACAAAGAGTCATTTGCCTTTAAATGTAGAAAGACCATTAAGCCCCATAACTGCTATCAAATTTGTCAAAACCAAATGGTATTGCATGTGATGAAAAACAATCCTACAAAATTTCAGCAAAATTTGTTTAGCGGTTTAAAACTATTTGTCCACAAAAGTATGATGAACAAATTGAACAAATGCACAGAGGGACAGACAAACATTACTAGACCCCTCCATCCTGTTGTGATAGCGTGACAAAAAACAAATAATATAAATGAATAAAAGTGTACATTTGATCTAAAAAGCTTCTTTACATAATGTACAAGTATAACATTTAGAATATGTAGCTCTGATACTAATAAAAAGTAATTTATTCCCTGATGAAAAAGATATGGAGTAAAGAAAATGAATATGCTCATAAATCTGATAGGTTGAATAAAAAAAGTCTTTTATTTTTCAAATTTAATTTGCTTTGCTAAAACTTTGATAGAAAAGGAGCTGATATTCCTTTTTTACCTAAATTTCTATCTATTTTTTTGGTTTTTTCACTGGTTTATTCTCTCTGTACATGTATTTATTACAATTTGTCTTTAGCTGTTTATTCTCTCTGTATTTATAATGATTGGCGAGTCACTATTCTTCCTCGATGTCTCTGAAGATACGGGGTAGATTTCGCTGTCGTAACTAAAACTCACAATATCTCCTCGGATGTTAATCAAACATTGAGCCTGAAAGTAAAAATATGTTGTGACTTATCAAAAACAGTACTTACATCATAAATTCACTCTTCTTTTTAATTTATTGTCTTATGAATAAGCGAAAAACAAAAGAATTGTAAATTAAAGTGTTAAGGGAGAGCAACCAGTGAGCACTGCATGACCACACTGATGGATGCTGGCTGTTTTCCACTGTGGATTTTTAAATTGTTGTTGCACTGGGTACATTTATTCCTCCTCTTATCAATTATGCCAGAAGGTAAGGTGTTTGATCAAAAAATATATAAATACTAAGACTCCTACCATATACTGTGGTTTCATTACTTTTTTTCGGGGTATCAATTTTTTTGGTTTTCCGGGGTGGATTTGACCCACAAAATTTTATACTCCACCAAAAGGAAATTTAACATTGATCTGTATCACTAATTTAAGAATCCACAAACTGATTCTTTTTCACCAAACCCCAAAAATTGGTACCCACAAAAATAGATGAATCCACAGTAAAACATTATTTTTAGGGTGGTAAAATTTTCGCTGAATCTGTATCAGAAGGTATACAAACAAAATTTGCTGGTTTTGTTACCATGATATCTGTCAATTCATGAAATAAGTGAAAATTCAACTTATATCAGAATTACCTGCTATACAGTCTTATAACAAAGCATTTAAAAATGAAAAGAGCTGAAGTTGGGGAAGATATGTATTAAAAATGCTCCCAATTTGAATAAATAACATTTCCTGTATGCAAACCTTAAATAATTTGAAAATATAAGGTGGCTATGATTCATTTTCTTCTTCAGGTTAAAATTTTGTACGTTGAAAGCTGTAAATAATTTCTGCTTCATGATTCAGTCATTTCAAATACCTATGTTTCAGACACTCCACTTACCTGGTTTTTGTGAGGATTACACATCAGCACACACTGTGTCATACTGTAGGCCACCATCCCATTGCCACCCAAGCCAGCCACAGTGGCTCTTACATTGGCCAACACCTCAGCAATGAAAGTCTGCATAAACCCACCTAATCCACCAATCTAAAATATATATTGAAGAATGAATGGAAGAATTATTTTTATAAGTAGAAATATTCTTATAAGTACAAATCAATTTTGTTTGGTTGTTCTTTTAATGCTGAAGATGAAGAGTTGCTGAGATCTTCAAATGAACCAATATTTTGAAAAACTGACTAAATTGAGACAAATTAGGCCAAAGACAAAAATAACCAGGCAGGTTATATGAGCAGCAGACCTGAAATCTTATCTCTCAATATGGTACACCATGTTGAAGTTGCATAACAAACATAGATGCTAGTTGAGAAAACTGTTATATTTCCCCCGACAGTATCCGAACATTCCCCATACTACACAAGTATAATGTAAGTTGTGCAACCTATCAAGAATTACATAAAGGAAGGCTGATGTTTGTATAAATGTTAATGAATAATATTTAAGTATACTAATCACCTTCTACACAGAAAAAAAATGTTATATTTATAATGTTTATTATGCAAAATCAAAAACAATATTATTTTATTATGTTTTTTGAAGAAAAGAAAAATATTCTCCATTGCATATTATATATTGCCTTGTAGCAGTAAGTTTTATTTTCATATACCACTTCAAAGTTTGTTATGTAATAAATAAAATAACTCAAGGATAGTGAATGCACTCATACCTCTCTTAAGGATCCAGTCTCTCTGATGAAGAAGAAGTTATAATGTCCAAGATATCTTTCAATTCTTCCTTTAGGAATGTAAGACAAGGGAGTTAACTCTATTCCAACTCGATGTTTGGGAAATACCTAAAACAAACAACATTTGAATTAAAAACATTGTTCAAAATACTGATACTTAATTTTTTATTCAACTTAATCATAAAAAGATTACATTTATTTTTCATTAAAATAACACACACACACATGAAATATTTTTAATCATTGAGCTCAGGCAAAGGTTGGTCTTAGTTTTCAATCATCATATTTGCATGATTTTTTAAGCTTAAACAAACATTGCAGTTGCACAGTGCTCAGGGAAAACTTCTAACCTCAGCCATGTAATTGACCAGCCTTATTATATACAAGTGAGCAAACTAATCTACAATCAATTACTGGCAATGTCCTTTTCTTTCCTTTTTTGTGTGTCTTATTATTTTTTTATTACTTTTGCTATTGGAAAGCTTTCTAAATGGCAGGTTTCTTGTAGATATGTCTCCAATATCAATTCTTTATTGTTCACCTCACTTTTGATCAATGCATTCTTAAATTCAGAAACAAAATACAATACATGTGCATACTAAAGGTAACCAAGGATTTTGATTACGATAGTTTTAAGACAACTATAGACAACTTCTCCATCATAAAGACTAAAGATTTTATAAGATGCCATGAACATACTGGTGGGAATAATCTACTGCTGTCTGTTCTCAAATACCTGGATCCTAAAATGAAAAAAACATAATTCTATTCACGTTTTGTATCTTTTCTTTTGTGGAAATGGGAGATATTGTGTAATCTCACTCTAAAATATCTAAAAATTTTGGTTTGCTGTTGTCAAAAGAAGGCAAACAAAAAACAAAGATGAGAAGCAAGAATCCATCCATCTTTTTCATATTTAAATAGATTGAACTTTAAAATATGCAGATAACAAATTATCAAGCCACCACTTCTTCCCTTGTATCATTCTAGCTTAGTTTTGTAAGTATAGAAATACACTACCTTTATTGGTCCCATGTGTCCCTATAGATGAAGTATCTGATAATTCCTCCATTTGGAACATCATATCATCCTGTTCACTCCCCTTACTGGTCTCACTATTGGCTGAAAAAGAAATATATATAAACAGATAAAGAAACAAACTTTATCATTCTCTTCCATTACTGGTCTCACTGGTGCGGGAAACCATTGACCTTAGGCAGGTAACATATAAACTTTATTAAATACAGGTAAGAAAGTCCCTTTAATTATTTTTTGTTGGAGGGGGGGGGGGGGGTTAAAAACAAAATGGAACAAAATGCACTACCTGAACCAGAGGACATTGATTTAAGATCAATAGTTTAGTATAAACCAGCCAAGTCACTCTGCCATCAGGCCCATTCGAACATGTTTATAAATCAGATGAGTTTGTTATGCATTATTCTCCAATCATCAATTTCAGTCACAATCTATAGGGTTTTGGGTTTTTTTTTCTGTGTGAAGCGAATTTACATACAAATTGGTTATAAAGGGCAATTAATGTCATAACATTAGATAATTGATGTCATGTTCTAGAGGTGATTATTTGAATTAGGGTTAATACTTTTGTGTAGGGGTCCTAACATTAAAAAAAGAAGACATATACTAGTATCAAGTTTTATGAAATTTAGTTAAAAAACTTCAAAATTCAAATCTCACCAGTCTTAAGTAAATGGTTTTTCCCAGCAGTTGGTAGATCTATATTAGAAGAACTTTTCGTAGAAATATCTGCCACTCCAACACAAATACCAGTTAAACTGATCTGAAAACAAAACAAGAGGCTCCCAGGAGCCTGAATCGCTCACCTGACATATGTGCCTGAAGTAAAGGTTATAAGGCAAAATCTATTTAACATTGAAAGGGTCATAAGATTAATAAGGGGGTCATCTGACAATATGTTGGATCTAAAGGTGCTGATCACTTTTGTTCTCAATCAAAATCTAAAAATCTGTCACCCTTTTTGAGTTATTTGCAAAAAAATGCAGTTTAACCTAATGTTCTATTTTTAGCCACAGCGGCCATGTTTTACGACCAATCAAAAATCCCCACATCAGTTCTATACACCTAATGCTAATAAACAACTATACCAAGTTTGCTTCCATTTGGACTTAAAGTGTCAGAGGAGTTAACGTTTTCAATGTAATGAGGAAATGCTGTTAAAATGCTAAATTTTGACGTTCTAAGGGCAATAACTCCTAAAAGGAAAGGTCCTACAACGTTGACCCTATTACATATTTTGTAGATCTTGATGTGCTTAACAATATGCAATTTAAATTTCTCAAATATCTAGTATAGTTTTCAAGATATTGAGCTAAACGGGTGCAAAATTTGCAAAAAATCCACAAAAAGGGCAATAACTCCTACATGGGTTGTTGGATTTTCTTTTATATTTCAGAGCTGGTAGATCTTGAGGTGCTGATCACTTTTGTTCCCAATCAAAATTTTGAAATCTGTCACCGTTTTAGAGTTATTTGCAAAAAACTGCCATTTACCTCTATGTTCTATTTTTAGCCACAGCGGCCATGTTTTACGACCAATCAAAAATCCCAACATCAATTCTATACACCTAATGCTAATAAAGAACTATACCAAGTTTGGTTCCATTTGGACTTAAAGTGTCAGAGGAGTTAATGTTTTCAATGTAATGAGGAAATGCTGTTAAAATGCTAAATTTTGACGTTCTAAGTGCAATAACTCCTAAAAGGAAAGGTCCTACAACGTTGACCCTGTTACATATTTTGTAAATCTTGATGTGCTTAACAATATGCAATTAAAATTTCTCAAATATCTAGTATAGTTTTCAAGATATTGAGCTAAACAGGTGCAAAATTTGCAAAAAATCCACAAAAAGGGCAATAACTCCTACATGGGTCGTTGGATTTTCTTCAAAATTTCAGGGTAGGTAGATCTTGAGGTGCTGATCACTTTTACCCTATGCCAGAATTTTGATATCTGTAGCCGTTTTTGAGTTATTTGCAAAAAACTGCATTTTACCCCTATGTTCTATCTTTAGCCATGGCGGCCATGTTTTATGACGAATCAAAAATCCCCACATCAGTTCTAAGCACCGAATGCTAATGAACAACCATACCAAGATTGGTTGCAATTGGACTTATGGTGTCAGAGGAGTTAACGTTTTAAAAAGTTTACGGACGGACGACGGACGGACGACGGACGCCAAGTGATGACAATAGCTCACATGACCCTTTGGGTCAGGTGAGCTAAAAAGGTCCATGCTAATGTTTCAAAATTCTCTTGAATTGTCATTTAATTTTTCATTTAGCCATGCTGTTTTAGTATGCATAGTATCTGGAAATAAAGTTCAATCTATCAAAACAAGAAAATGCGTCTCCTTGGACATTTGTTGGAATTGCCAAACTTTTGCTATACTGTAATTGTTAAGATTATTAAGCATACAAATTTCTGATCAAACTTAAATTTTTTGAACAAATCAGCCTAAACAAAAAAGTTGATCTGAGGTGTGACTAACAGATGGGGAGACACACAGTCAGATTGTTAAGCTATTTATTTCACAGAACTTTGGTTGGTAGTCAGTATTAGTAAGTTCTTAATAACTTTTCTCAAATGTATACATTCAGTAATATCACTTAATGTTGATTTTGTACATGAATTCATAAATTTCTCCTCCAGGTGGCCTCCCATTTGACCAGAAAATTTGGTTAGGAACTATGAAACAAGAGGCCCTAGAAGTGTTTTTATATTGCATGCCCTCACATTTGAAAATTTCTGGATCCGCCACAGCTATCCATTCCTTTATTATGACAAGTTTCATACCTGAATTTCATTCTCCTCTGGCAGATCAATATTAAAGTCTAAATTACAAACACAACATGGTGCCATCTTTCTCAGTCTGAAGCAGATTTTCTGAAATGATATAGATGTAATAATGAAATGTTCATGCTTCATACAGAATATCAAAGTAACTGAACTGTAAACAAGAGGCTCCCAGGAGCCTGAATCGCTCACCTGGTCTTAATGTCAACCCTTTGAAGACTTTTGTATAGCTAAATGAGCTGAATGTTAAAGCAAGCAACATCTTTTCTCCATCTGCAAAAGTTTTCTTTCTTTAGGCCAAAAACACTATTTTTTGCCTTTAAGGGGCTGTAATCACTATAAGGGGTCATCTGGCAACTTTGACCCTAGGGAAACTTTTGTAGAGCTAAATGAGCTGAACATTTGGGCAAGCAACAACTTTTCTCTATCTGCAATAGTTTTCATTCCATAGGCCAAAAACACTATTTTTTGCCTTTAAGGGGCTGTAACCCCTATAGGGGGTCATCTGACAACTTCGACCATATGGAGACTTGTGTAGAGCTAAATGAGCTGAACATTTAAGCAAGCAACAGCTTTTCTCTATCTGCAATAGTTTTCATTCTATAGGCCAAAAACACTATTTTTTGCCTTTAAGGGGTCGTAACCCCTATAAGGGGTCACCTGACAACTTCGACCCTATGGAGGCTTGTGTAGAAACTAAACGAGCTGAACATTTAAGCTAGCAACAGCTTTTCTCTATCTGCAATAGTTTTCATTCTAAAGGCCAAAAACTCTATTTTTTGCCTTTAAGGGGCCATAACCCCTATAAGGGGTTATCTGACAACTTTGACCTTATGGAGACTTTTGTAGAGCTAAATGAGCTGAACATTTAAGCAAGCAACAGCTTCTCTCTATCTGCAATAGTTTTCATTCCATAGGCCAAAAACATGAAAAAATGCTATTTTTCACCTTTAAGGGGCCGTAACTCCCATAAGGGGTCATCTGACAACTTCGACTCAATGATGACTTTTGTAGAACTTTTGATGCTGAAGCAGTAGTGTGGCATCAGATTTCATCTATCTCTTATACTTTTTGATTTACAAGCCAAAAACAGTAGTCTGACCCCCCTGGTCTATTTTTAGCAACGGCGGCCATGTTTTTTGACGAATCAAAAATCCCCACATCAGTTCTGTGGGGGATACCCTAAAGTACCACCAGACCAAATTTGGTTTGAATCTGTGCAGCCGTTTCAGAGGAGAAGAAGTTTGAAGAAAAGTTAACGAAGACGGACGACGACGACGACGACGACGACGGACGACGACGACGGACGCCAAGTGATGGCAATAGCTCACATGGCCTTTGGCCAGGTGAGCTAAAAACTCCGAATCTATTAGGACTATTAGCTGGCACCCCAAATTTGAAGTCAAAGTGTTGAAGTATACTTTGGGACTAGTTAGAGACAGAGTCAAACACTTTTATCATATGACATTTATTTTCGTGGATACCAATTTTCTTGGGTTGATGAAAATGGATCATTTCGTGGATTCATAAATTCGTGGTCTGAAAATCTACAGCATACAGATCAATGTTAAATATCCTTTTCGTGGGGTATCAAATTTCGTGGGTCAAGGTGATCCACGAAAACCACGAAAATTTATACCCCATGAATAATAATAAAACCACAGTCACTGCTTCTACTATAGATAGTTTTCAAAAAAGTGAAATTAAGATAAAGTTTAATTTGACTCAATGCTGAAAGTTAATTCACGGTGGTATAATTATATTTTCTTCTTTCAGTTCTATTACCTTTATAAGATTCTCAAACATGTCAGACAATGCACTGTTACTTGTAATAGCAGGATTAAACTCTCTTCTAAACACTTGGGTAAACATCTGAAACATAAATATATGCTGTATTACTGTATAGCAGGTTGTGGTCTAGTATTGACTTATTTTCACAAGTCCATGGAAATAACAAAAATAAATCCTGCAAAAATTTACAGATATATATTTCAAGACAAAGGGAGACAAAGGACAAGATATGATAAGGGCTGTTTTTTATCCTTTTTCAAAACTGACAAATTTCTTCGAAATGTTCATATTACTACTCTAAAGTGGTGATTTTAAATAATTTGTATGTTTCAACTGTATGATCTATCATTTTTCTTCTAAGTGGTGGGCTAAATATGTCGGAAAAGTTACATTTCTACAAAAAGCTCAAAATATGGTAAATTTTCATATGTTTTTAATTTAAACAAGAGGCTCCCAGGAGCCTGAATCGCTCACCCAAACTACATAGATACACATATTATGTAGATATTATTGTGCTTAACCTGTGTAATTTATATTTCTGAAATATCTGGTTTAGTTTTCAAGATAACTGATAAATGCAAAATTTGACAAAAATTATGAAAAAGGACAATTACTCCCACATCAGAAGTCAGATCTTTTTCAAAATTTCAGGCCAGGTAGATCTTAATATGCTGATCACTTTTGATTCTTGAACAAATTTGATATCTGTAACCATTTTTGAGTTATTTGCAAAAAACTGCAATTTACCCCTATGTTCTATTTTTAGCCATGGCGATCATGTTTTTTGACGAATCAAAAATCCAAACAACAGAATTGTAGCATATATGCTATTAGACAAGTGTGCCAAGTTTAGATGCAGGTGGTCTTACAATGTCAGACAAGTTAATCTTTGAAATTCAGGGAAAAAGTAATGAAAAATGGTAAATTTTGTCGCTTTCAGGGCAATAACTCCTATCCTTAAAACTTACCCCTATTAACATAATATGTTATTGATAATTAACCTTAATAGGTTGTTTAATTCTTAAATGCAAAATTAATCTTGAATAATAGTTCAAAGAAGTAAGAAAGGAAATTTTTATTTTACTTGAACTTGTCTACAACAAACAATTTTGTCAGCATGCAAACTTTGTTCACAATTACTGTAAAAAACCTATATTTTTGTATGGATATTTTAAATGACTTTGCATTTTCAAGGTTCTTCTAGAATTACAATAAAAATATAAAAAGTTTAGCATATATGCTATAATGACATCATCTTGATACATTTTGGAATAGAAACAATTAAGAATCGCACTGGATTCCAAGAGGCCCTGTAACATATCTGCTTTAACATACTACTATTTTCAGCATACTATATACCTGTAAGTTACATATCATATTTTGGTCTGTGTTGCCAGGCATTTTTTGTGTATTACATATCTGGAACCACTCTGGTAAGACTGAATCCCTCAATAATGAAGATATATTCTGGTCCCTAGTATCGTCAACCTGTGAAGTAAGATTAGGGATATGAATACTCTATACAATACATGTACTGCTGTCTTAATTTGTTCATGCAATTTAAGATAATTTTCCTTAAAGGTGTAATGATGCTTTGAAAATGAACAGTTTCAGCTCAATGCTATTACGACTTAATATTCATACATTTTGGAATCCTTGGCATAAAATAATTTAATTGCTTCCTAACTGTATGTACATATTTGATCTTATATCAGACACTTTTGTGTGCCTCTTGCTTTAAATGGCATTTTTTATGTCAGGATTAATGACTTTCTATCTCATATGGTAAGCAAGCTTCACTGAGGAAATCCCACTTTAAACTAGACTCTATACTGGAAAAAATAAAGTGAAAGGCATTTGAGTGCAATAAAATGTTTTGATGCACATATTCAATATAAAAAAATTTCTTCTTAAAAAGTTTTATCAAAATCCATCAAATGATGTATTTTCAAGATGTACAGAGTTGGGATAACAGGCAGCTTGATTAATTCCCACATTCCACTTTTAACCATTTTGTCAGGGTACATAATATCATAAAGCCAATGCTAAATACCTCCAGTATAAATGTATCTTTGTTCCCGACTGAAACTTCCAGCTCAGATCCATCATCCTCACTGTCATCTGTTAGTAAACTCCTAGGACTGGTCTGACCTGTGTCCTGAAAAATAAAAAGAAACCTTTCACTTACAACAGTTTGTTAAGACCCTCTTTTTTTTGGGGGGGGGGCACCATGCAAGGCATACTCATCTGACCACTCAGTATAACCCCATTGCCATTCTAAACATAAGTGACAAGCCTTACATATGTAGTATGAGACTTGAAAGGGGGTGGGTAAGAGTGGGTCTCATCCCTCAATCCTGTAAACATCAATACTAAATCATGTTTAAACAAGTAGAAGGAGGTGTCACTATTCCTTAGCCATAATGCAGGATACTAGGCCACTAAATGAATCTGCATTGTGATAAAGTTGGCAAGCAGATTGATAAACTGAGAGACTACAGTCTTGAATCGCAGCTCTGTAACATTTTCTAACAGAATAATAAAAAGCTACGCTGAGCGCAGCATGATACGACCGCAAAAAGTTGAACCCTGTACGTTGGAGGCCCAATATGGATAGTCCATTGCTTTGGTCACATGAAGCCCATGGTGGACTTACAAAGCTTTTTGACACATGCATCCTGTGGCGGACTTCAAAATGCATTTTTGACACAAATATATTTTCATCAACATCTAACACAAAAAGCCTTATTTATATACATGTTTTAATTGACATTTTTGGCCCTTTGACCCCTAATTTCTCAAAAACAGTAAAATATATTGCAAACCCGATTACAATTAAGGCAGGGATTTTCACAAGGAATCCAAAGAAAAAAGGATTTTGAAAATCGGACCAAAAATAAATAAGGCTCTCCTTTGGCCCCCTGTAACAAGGCAATGGTCAAATATATATCAAAACCATTGACATATTTAGTTGACAGAATTTAATAAGCAATTCAACAACAAAAAAAGAATTTTCAAAATCCAATGAATAATAAACATTTAACAACAGTTTTGTCAATACAGCCGTTTTAGCCCCTTTTGGTCATTTTTGTTTCAAAAATGGTAAGGGCCACAAACCAAAAATGCATTAAGAAGCTTCATCTAGTGGATATAAACATCATATTAAAACTGCAAATCAATTGGTTGGCCAACTACAACTTAATTTTTTGTGTAAAACTATTTTCCTAAACAAACTATTAAAATGGTGTTTTTGGCCCCTTTGACCCCTATTTCCTCAAAAACGGCAAAATATATTGCAAATCTGATTGAGGGATTTTCACAAGGATTCTAATGAAAAAAAAATTTTGAAAATCGGACCAAAAATAAAAAAGTTTATTTTTTGGGCGTGGCCTATCTTTGGCCCCCTGTATTTATGTAACGGTGCAGTATATATTAAAATCATTGACACATTTAGTTAACAGAATTTAATGAGGAATTTAATAAAAAAAGAATTTTTAAAATTGAATGAATAACAAACATTCTTCAATAGTTTTGTCAATACACCTGTTTTAGCCCCTTTTGGCCCTTTTTTCTAAAACGGTAGGGGCCACAAACCCGAAATGCAATAGGAACCTTTCTTTAGTGATTACAAACATCATATCAAAATTTCATAACAATCGGTCAATATTTACTCAAGCCAAATGTCCCCAGAGGACGACGACAACGACATACCATTATACGATCGCAAAAATTTTGCGGTCGTATAAAAAGTATACAGTGATTTGTGTGAAAAGATTGTTGTTTTTTTTTTTTTTACTGTGATGAATTACATTTTGACAGAAAGGCTGAAAAGTTGAGAAGTCAACGAAAGAGCAAAATAATGTTATAATGTAGTGGCATGAGAATTATGCATATTCTTTTCAGTCCATTTACATATTCTAGTCCACACAGGTCAAGTAAATATCCGTTCTTAAAATACATTGCATATTGCTTACATAAAGGTAAATGACAAATAATCGAATAATATACATGGCCATAACTCTACCAGTATATTCATCATACAGTTCAACAGTCCTAAATATTTGAGGTCCCATTAACTGTAGCCTGGGCAGCTATAAGGTACATTTATAGTATCCAATCTGAATGTCAAAGATTAAGTCATGAATTTGTCATGAAAAAATATTTTTGCACAATTAGCTCATAAAAAAGATAACAATTATTTTGACATAAAAAAGTACTATAACTTAATAATAATATTTTTTTTAAATTCAGTCCTTAGTGTATCTGGATTAGTTTATTATCTGTTTAAATAGTAACATTTCTTCTACATATTTTATGCCTCAATATGTTCTGTCAATTCTAAGTTGATGTCTTAAAGTCCTTTCTGTGTACTTAAAAGCGACTTATTTCTAAAAGGTGAATAGTATGCACAATATAAACAGGAAGAAGATATTAAGTGACAGATCTGAAAACGCATCCAACCATATGAGACCCCTACCTGAAGCTGCATACCTAATATCGAAAGCCTATGAATAATAGTAGCTGAGAAATCTGTTCTGAAAAAATTTCGGTTTTTGACCCTAATTTTTTTTAAGTCTGCTTATTAAACAGGAAGTAGGTCCGGGGTAGACATGAATACCCATCCCATCATATGAGACCCCTTCCTTAAGCTTCATACCAAAAATTGAAAGGCTAGGATTATAAGTAGCTGAGAAATTTGTTATGAAAACAAGAGGCTCCCAGGAGCCTAAATCGCTCACCTGGTTTTGATGTCAACCCTATATTTGGTAGAGCTACCGGTAAATGAGCTGAACATTTAAGCAAGCAACAGTTTTTTTTTATCTACTATAGTTTTCATTCCATAGGCCAAAAACACGAAAAACCGTTATTTTAGGGGCCGTAACCCCTATTGAGGGTCATCTGACAACTTCAACCCTATGGAGACTTTTGTAGACCCTTATGCGCTGAACATTTAAGCAAGCAACAGCTTTTCTCTATCTGCTATAGTTTTCATTCTAAAGGCCAAATACATGAAAAAGGTTATTTTAGGGGCTGTAACCCCTATTAAGGGTCATCTGACAACTTGGACCAAATAGAGACTTTAGTAGAGCTTTTAATGCTGAAGCAGTATGGTGGCATCAGATTTCATCTATCTCTTATACTTTTTGATTTACAAGCCAAAAACAGTAGTCTGACCCCCCTGGTCTATTTTTAGCAACTGCGGCCATGTTTTTCGACGAATCAGAAATCCCCACATCAGTTCTGTGGGGGATACCCTAAGGTACCATCAGACCAAATTTGGTTTGAATCTGTTCAGCCGTTTCAGAGGAGAAGAAGTTTGGAGAAGAAGTTTGAAGAAAAGTTAACCACGACGACGGACGACGACGACGGATGCCAAGTGATGGCAATAGCTCACTTGGCCTTTGGCCAGGTGGGCTAAAAAGTGTGACAGACTGGCAGACACACACACAGACGGACAGATGTCCGGCATTTATATGCCCCAACTCTGTGTTGCAGTGGGGGCCAATAATGGGAAATTTTTTAGGATGAATTTTCTCTAGACTTAAATCATGAATGGAATTAGCGGGATGAGGGATGATAGCTAACAAATGATAGAACTGAGACCACAACACAGAGCTCTCTTGCAGTCTAGGCCCCAACTTGCAAAACTTCTGAATTCACCATTGAAAATTATATGATTTCTTTCTGAATAAGATTTTCTTTCCCTAAGTATCATATAAAATAGAGCCAATAAGTAAATAATATTATTATTATTTTAAATCTTGTCCACAGATTTATAGTGGATATTTTGATACAAAATCAAGAATCTCTTTAAAACACCCACCAGGTTTCTTTCCTTGTGCTGTGTATGGTCAACATCATTGATGCTGGATTTGGATTCCCTGCTCTAAGGTTTTGAGTAATTTTTCTTTCAATACTTATGGTTTTTAATCTTCCAATGTTTTGATTCAAATGCTGCTGATGTGAGGTTACTACTTCAAATATGCATACAATCAACTGTTTTTATACCTGTTTTGGTGTTTTCATAAAAGATGCAATTACAACTATTGATATCAATCCATAATTTTCAAAAGAAAATGCAAAAAAAAAAACATAAAGATAATTTATAAGAAAGTTTTAATACTATTGTCATTAATAACTAGACACAGTATGAGGTTTAGTCATTATAAACTTGTACATACTTTACCCTGGGGACAAATCTTGTATGACCATGATATATGTAAGATTACAGTAGACAGCCCCACCCTACCTGCTGATGGAGAAACTACATGTACCATGCATAACTACAGGTGCTTCATTAGCATAAATTAGTTTTTTTTATATGCATATGTCATAGTGTTGAAGGTTAAAGAGAAAATATATGATATTGTCTTTTTTAACCTTTTTTTGTGGAGGGAAAGGGGGGTGGTCAGTCCTTTTGTTTTTATGGTATTTTGTTCTATTTTGAAAACATATTTCTAATATTTTTTTTTTATATCTAATCATTGACTTTTTAGGATAATATCATTTCCCATTACCGGTAGATCTTACTTGTTATAAATTAAATTTGTATAATCAAATATAATATTGTTACATGAAAGTTCTTAAGTTTAGAAACTCATGAACATGAAGATAGTTGATATGAAACCATGAAGAGGAATAAGATATAGGGTTTTTTTCATTTTAACTTTACACCCCCTCTCTTTAAAAATCTTCAGTAACTTCTAGAAAACATTTCACCATCACACACATCCTTGTAATAAAACCTTAAACATGACTTGGTCTTCGTCACAAGTTATTTCGTATCTTGGAGCTACATCCAACATCCAAGATTAATGGCTTATTGACAAAGATACCTAGGAGGGAGATCGTAACATCAAGGTGTGTTAAACTTTTGTCAGATTTCATACTCAGACTTCAGGTATTCACATCAAATAAAGCCCTCTGTGTATTACGTCGTACAGGTGAACAATTTTTAAGTTACAGAGGCAGACTTATATACATACAATTGGATATTTGGATGGAGATTTTTTAATTTTGAATATTTCAGGACTATTTTAATTTGGAAAGAATTTTTAACATATCAATACAAGGAATAATATACCACCAAAATGTCGAAAATAAATATAGTAGAGATCAGAGAGCGTAAGTATTTTAATAATTATTTAGTGAAAAATAATGATTTTTCATGATTATTACTCTAAAAAAACAAATGAAAAATCTCATTTCGCAATGTTACAGCTGAAGTTTTCTTGAATGTCTTTTATATCTGTCTATATTCATATCTATTGGCTACATAAAACTTTTATAGATAAGTTTAAACTTAAGTATTCCTATATGTGTCATGTATGTACCATAGAGTAATCTTTAACGAAATAACTCTAAATGTAAGATATTGTTAAATATATGTTGTTTTTTTCCATCATTTAATCAAAGTTTTATTAAAGTAGTTTTCAATGGAATTTTAACTGGCCAAAACTCAAAAATAAAAATGATAACATTTCGTCTTTTCCTGTCAAAGGGGAAGGTTCACTAACACCCTTATTTGGCCTACAATTTGGCAAAAATCTTCACTTAAATATTTCATGTTATAATTATTAGTAAGTATAGTCATGTGCTTGGTTTCTCTAATTCTAAACTTCTTTTTGACATAATATAAAAAACTAATTCAGTCAAACTTGGGGAATTTAACAAAAAATCCCAAATTTCACCATATTTTGCTACTTTTTGGTTCTAAATTGGTCAAGAAAAAAATGAGCGCAATCAAGGGCACCCTTATTATTTTCAGAAAACCTTTAATATGGCCATAATTATAATTTACTTAATTATGAAGGGTGTCCTTGAGTGCGCTCTATATTTCCAAAGCACAAAAGGCAAAATCTAAAGATTTTCAATATTTTTTGCAAAATGCAGAAGATTGTGACGTCACTGTGACGAAGTAATGTCACAAATCAAACTTTCAAATGCATATGTCTTACATATATCCATAGTACTGTATCTACAACAAATATGACATGATTATCTAATGCTTGAAATTTTAGGGCCAAATATGAAGGTTCGTGAACTTACTCCTTTGTTATAAATTTTTCACGTATAGGAATGGCCAGGTCTAACCCCATTGAGGACCATATGATATTACAGTTCTGGGCAGCTTTACAGAGAAAAGATGCTGGGGCTGTGAGAAACCTGATCAATGATGGTGTAGATGTCAATTTACCAGACAGGGTAACTATATGCTATAGGCTTTGAATCCCTTTAACAGGCAATATAAAGATGGATATTAGAAATATTATTATTTTCGACTACGTAAAGCCCCAAATCTGGTCAATTACAGCAAATTAAAAATTTTACGGCAAATTTGGTACTTAGTGAATCAGGTCTTTTGATTGATTGTTGATTGTCCATTTAACATTCATCTTGGTCATAACTAAGCCCAATGAAGATCACATCTGACAGAATCTAATGGATAATGAAATGGTCAGTAAACAAGTGGTTGGCAAAGTTCATTATCATTGCTATCAATAAAAATCTGTTGGGAGCAGGTTCTGTTGTTCTTGTTTATAATGTAACGGTTGATGATATAGGAAAATCATAAAATGTATCAATACTATTTGAAGTTTTAATTGTATGTATGAAAAATAACATGTATAAATAGGATGATAAACAGATTTTTGCTGATACACCACAAAGATTAAGAGACAAAATGACATCCACATTGCCCTCAGGTCATCAGATGTGATCAAAGAGAAAAGCTACCAAAATCTTTATATATCTGAACTTTGTAAAGCACCAAACATTATAATGGGCATAAAAATTATGTGCAGTTTCTTTATTAAACTTAAATAATAAGAGAGGAAACAATAAAATCTACTTAATATGTCTGAAAATTGAGACAGAAAGTACTTTATTTATAGTTGTTAATTAAAACAATTGCCTTCAATTTAAATTTTAATTGTCTAAGTAACAATCATTTTCTTTTTCTACAGAATGGAATGACTCCTATCCTAATGGCCAGTTATGTTGACAGTACTGATATTGTCATAGCTCTGTTGAGAGCAGGTTCTACTGTAAACTCAGTCAATAATGTAAGTATCACAATCGATCAAATATCTGGTTATGTTGGCAGTACAGATAGTGTCATAGTCTGTTAAGAGCAGTTTCTACTGTAAACTTGGCCAATAATGTTAGTTAAAGAAAAAAATATACATGTACCAGTAGTTTGTTATTGTCTACAAAATAAATTTCTTCAATCTTCCTCAGATTTGGTATGTTTTCTTCCTCTAAACTTCAGATCAATCATGAAGTTTCTTTTGTCCAAGATGTCCAAAACAAAATTTTCTAAACCAATTTCCTTGTAACATCCTGAACTATCTATTGTGTACTCCCTAATTTGCTAAATTATGTTGATAATTTTATAAGAAGCTGCACGTCAACACAGTCTCTCCTTTATAATGTCTCACTTCCTTGGTTAGCAGATGCTAATTTAGGTTGTTTAATTTTTTTGGTCCTTTAGGTTTGTGTACTTCTGAGGGTCCTTAATTTGCAACAGAATAGAGAGGTTTTGCCCCATAAAACTTGGTTTAACAAATCATTTCTCTTGAAATGCCTATTCCAAGTCAGGACCATTGTAATCTTCAGTGTCTTTCTTTTTGTCTTTCCTTAACATGCGTGGGTTACATGGAAAGTCACTCAGTTTAAAGTCAGTTTAAATAATGAATGAAACCATAGTAGCACTGAGGTAAATACAAACCTTATTAAAGTAACAATAGGAAAGATTTCTAAGGGAGGGACTAAAGGCAGATCTATGCCAAACCTGCAGGGAGCACTTACTCCCATGTGACAGAAAAATTGAATTTAAAAATGTATAAAACAAGAGGTCTAAGATGGTGTGTTTGATAACCTAACCAGATTTTTCCTTTCTATCTAGGCAGGGCAAACAGCACTTTGTCTGGCAGCAAAGAATGGGAACCTAGAGAATGTACGAGAATTACTGAGGCACAACTGTAATGTAAATGCAATGTCAAAGGTAAGTTCTATAGCCTATAATGTTTCAATTTAGTTATCCTTTTTGTTGTTGTAGCTACTTACAATCTATTTTTTTTTCAAAGAGTTCAAAATTATTTAGATACAATTCAAACACAATTCAAAATTCTTTATATTTGAAAAAAAAAACACACACACACTCAATTAAGGTGGTTCGGGAGTATAAAACTGAGCATCTTTTTCAGACATCTTGCAAATTTTTAGTCTGGATTTCAATTAAAGTGAATAAAAATAACACAAGAGATACAAAATTTAATTCTTTATTTTATTTTATGAATGAAATAAATATAACAAATATGTTTAAACAGAAATTAAGCTTTTTCTAAAAAGTTCTATTTTCAGGGGAGATAATTGGCGGGAAACTGTGTGACAAATTTTTATATAGAAATGTGTAGGAAAAATTAGTTTTTCTTAAATATCTTAAAAAGAAGGTCCATAACCCCAAGTTTTTATCATGTTTTTTAGTAGATAGTATATGCGGCTTGTCATTTGTGAAATATAATTAAAATCTGATGGGTTTCCAGCTCACAGTGATGCTAAATAACTCTTTTCCCTTTATAATCTATTGGAAAAACGATCTCTAGGCAACCAACTTCGCAAGGTCATAAATCTGTTAAAAGGTCCGTGACCCCCAATTATTTTTGCATTTTTTTAATGTTCTTTTATTAAAGTTTAATTCTGCAAAATTTAACAGAAATCTGATGGATTTTTCTTATACCCCCGAACCACCTTAATCATTAGAAACCAATTAAGACGACTGTGGAAAAGGTACAAAAACTGACTGACAATGTAAAAACAAAGGATTCAATATAGTGTCAAGCATTTTCCATGACTGGATAGAAACAGGCCATTTCAAAATGTGCACTAGAAAAAAGCATAAGGCTTTTGCTTTTTTCAATTTTCAAAATAAGAATAGTGTTTTGCACAATCCTAACCTCATTTACTATTTCAGTTTAGTGGAATGACAGCATTGCATGAAGCCTCACAGAAAGGCCACCACAGAGTTGTCCAGGCACTACTAGACCATGGAGCAGATGTCAACACATTAGATAAAGTAAGCTCAAAACCTAAAGATGTTAGACTTCTCAATATTTAGGTTCATTAAGTCATTCTTAAGAATGATATATTATGTCTGTAAAATTGGTGCAGATCTGCTTATTTAAAAAAAAAAATCAAGATGAGTAAAAAATACAAATACATGTATTGCTTGTACCAAGTCAGAACAGTTGTGATTGTCAATTTCTGCAATGTGTCTTCATTTTTCTTTTGGACAATTGATCATCCTAGTTTGGTGGTTTGTTGTTACATTTATTAATGATAAATGGCAATCAGCAAATGTAAGAGAAAATAATAAAAATGATTATCATTAACACTTGTCATGTTTTCAGGATCCAACAAATCTTATGCTTTTGATTCTCAAATCATGTGAATTTGAACCACATTCTAATCGAATACATCAAATATAGAACATAATGTACATGTATAAACATTTATTTTTTTTCCTATTTTCAAGGCATTACATTTCCCTACTAACCATATTACTCAAGTTTACAAGAAAATAAACCTTAAAATACTTTTTTTTTAAATAAAAAAAACTTAAAGACACCAAAATATGAAAACTTCATGCCACATAGGCAGCTGCAAGATAACAACTTGAATGGCGGTCTTTCATGGAAGACATTTGTTGCCTGCGTCTTTAAACATTCGGTAAACAGGAAAAAGCAAAGTCATGGGCATAAAATCACTTTATACCTTATAGTACTATGCGATGAAGCTACATGCTAAATATGAAGAAGCTGTGGCATGTAGTTACCCAGAAAACTGTGACGGAAATTTTTGTGACGCAGCAGGTCGAATACGCAGGATGCGACGACACAAGACGATGGATGGTATCAAAGTAACCCCTATATGTTGCTTCAGGCAAAATAAAAAGTGTCTGAAAGTCAAAAGATTTATTTTGCATTATAAATTTTCCAAAAATGTACTAGTAAAAGATAAAGAAAATCATTAATAATGTTCAATACCTTTTTTTCAGATAAAAAAGACTGCTGAGTTTTATGCTTCAAACCAAGAAACAAAAGATGCTTTCAAAGCCTACAGACTAAGATTCCCAGAGAGAGTCTTCGATCAAAGGCCAGCAGAGCAAGCTGGACCTCAAGATTCTGAAATTGATGAACTTCTCAAGAAATATTCTTCGGAAGAGATGGAAGAACAAGATAAAAAAAGAATCCGAGAAACAGAGAAACAACTCGACGACATTTTCAAACCGTTTAAATTTGAAAAGGAGTATCCTCGACGTGAACATAAAGAATATATTTTTAACTTTGAAAAGAATGAGAAAGATCGTGGTCCAATAATCAATAACGGCGTCAGTACCAGTTTGGAAACCAGTTCCGTCATCCAGGAGGAAAGTTCGGCTTCCAGTGATCCGAACAAACCTAAGGAACCAAAAGACCTTTCATCCGAAACTTTTAAAAAGCACAAGGAAAGAATGAAGATGAATGTATTTGAAAGGCTGACCCAGAAATAAAACTCATCAGTGTTGCTTGAATCAAATATATCTAAAAATGTGCATAAGTTACAAAAACCTGGTACCAAAAATACTCAGTTGAAAGCTGTATCAATTAGACAGACTAGTGAACATAACATTTTTTTCTAATCCAAAGCTCTGTTTTCATTCAAATTTCTTTCATTGTGACAAAATTGGAACAATATGCTAAATTGATATAAAATATCATTTTTTATTGTTTGCCTTTTTTATTTTTGAAGGTATCTTATTTCATAATGAATAAAGATGTTGTTAATGGCAAGGCCCTAACTACCATTGAGGCAAGTGATTAACTAAAAATTTTGACAATTCCAAAAAAAATATTAATAATTAAATGAAGATTAATATCGTTTGGAAAGTTTGGGGACCAATACCAATTCTTTTAACCATGATAACGTGAGGTTTGTTCTTCTTTTTGAGTCACAAGTAGGTGTTGTTAATGATCCTTTTCTAGATGCTCCGGCTCTAGGAAAACAAATGCCTGAAATTAAGTGATGAAAAGACTTTGCGAGCTTGCAATGCTACATGGCCGTGTGTGGTTTATCTATACTGCTATGTCGGTCATTGTAACCTTCCATAATTTTTGTTGAGAATGAAAGCAAAAGGGACATGTATTCAAATATTTAATGTCTAAAAATCCAAAACCATACTACAATAAAAAGCTACGCCGAGCGTAGCATGATACGACCGCAACATGTTGAACACTGTACGTTTGAGGCCCAATATGGATAGCCTATAGCTTTGGTCACATGCAGCCCATGGTGGACTTACAAAGCTTTTTGACATATGCACCCTGTGGTTGACTTTAAAATGCACATTTGACACATATATATTTACAATAACATCTAATAGAAAAGTCTTATATTAATTGACATGTTTGGTTCTTTTTTACCCCTTTTTTTCAAAATAAAAAGTTAAAAATTATTGCAAATCTGATTGAAAAATACGGGTAGGGATTTTCACATTGATTCCAATGAAAAAAAGATTTTGAAAATCTGACAAAAAATAAAAAGTTGATATTATAAGTGTGGCATGGCTTTGGCCCCCTGCAGCAATGTAAAGGTACAATATATTTTCGAACCATGGACACAGTTATGTGACCGAATTCAATGAGCAATTCAACAAAAAAAGAATTTTCATAATCGAATGAATAATAAACATTCTAAAACATTTTTGTCAACGCACCCGTTTTATCCCCTTTTGGCCCTTTTTCTTAAACAGTAGGGGCCACAAACCCCAAATACAGTATCAACCTTCCTTGAGTGGATATAACCATCATATTAAAACTTCATAACAATTGGCTGGTCCACTACAGCTTAATTTATTTACCTAGACAAACTTTAAATAAAAATGGCATTTTTTGCCCCTTTGACCCCTAATATCTCGAAAATGGTAAGAGATATTGCAAATCTGAATGAAAAATGCAGGCAGGGATTTTCACAAGGATTCCAATGAAAAAAAGATTTTCAAAATCGGACAACAAATAAAAAAGTCGATTTTTGGGGTGTGGCCCCTCTGTGGCCCCCTGTAGCAATGTAACGGTACAATATATATTAAAACCATTGACACATTTAGTTGACAGAATTTTATGAGGAATTTAATAAAAAAAGAATTTTCCAAATCAAATGAATAATAAGCATTTTACAACAGTTTTGTCAATACACCCGTTTTAGCCCCTTTTGGTCCTTTTTTCTAAAATGGAAGGGGCCACAAACTCCAAATACAATACCAACCCTCCTTAAGTGGTAACACACATCATATCAAAATTTCATAACAATCGGTCAATATTTACTCAAGTTATCGCACGGAAACCAAATGTCTACAGACGACGACGACAACGACAACGCCAACGACAACGACGACAACGCAAACGACATCGCTATAACATTATACGATCGCAAAAATTTTGCGGTCGTATAAAAACCCTAGGAGGAAGCAGATACTTTAAAAAACAGCAATAGCGATGCAAAACCACCATAAAATACAAGATCATCAGGGAAGCTTGTTGCAACACATGTTTAATTGCAAATGTTAAAATCTTAAATATACCAACTGCGATAAAGAAAGGCAACGGTGTTGAAAACGTTATCATAAAGCAAAACCTTCATCTGTGCTCACCTGAGGAATCAAAATTTTACAGGTTGTTGGTTGTAGTTGTTTTATATGTGTGTGTGTGTGTGTTTTGGTCCATGTGAGCTTTTGCCATCACTTGGCGTTCGTCTGTGTTGTCTGTTAATAATTTTTCAAAAGCTCTACATGCACAAAGGTCTCCATTGGGTCAAAGTTGTCAGATGACCCCTTAAAGGGATAATAGCTCATAGAAGAGACCATTATAGCTGAAGGGCAAGGTGATTCTTTTGAACTTCTTACATTTTGAATGTTGGAACTGTTTTAAGGTAGTAGGCCTGGGTGACCCAAAAATTTTCCAAACTGTCAATTTTTCTAAAAGTTATATGCTGTTATTTACTAGTACAGATGCATAAAATAAACAAGTTTCAAGAGATTTCACCGTCTAGTTTCTCCGCTAGGGCACTGTAAAGTCTTGTACATATGACCATTAAAGACCTTTGCGGACCTAAATGCCCTAATTTGAATTGAGGGGTTTATTTTCAAAAATAGGTCTTAGAATAATCAATCTTTGGCAAATATGAAAAGTTATTGGGTGAGGCAATATAAATTCAACGCTTTGTTAATGATTTTTCATTTGTAATAACCAATACAATATAAATTATATTAAATTTTTAAAAAAATGGAACACAAAAGAACAGCTGGTGGGACAAAATAAAGCAATTTTTCTTAAAAGCCTATCAGTCGTTTTTTAAGAAAAATAAACACTTTGTTAGTATCATGAAAATGCAACATTACACCAAAAATTAGACAAATTCACCGTCAATTTGTAAAGATATTTCATTTTAAAGGTATCATAGGCATACCAAAAATCAAGAGAATAGGGGTGAAATGCTCTCAAATTCAAAAAGAATGAATTTAAAACTGTCTTTTAATACACATTACCATTAATTATGACTTATTTGTTCAATTTACAAAATATTTGAAACAATTTTGGTATTTTAATAATATTAGGGACATCATTTCTTCGGGGCGAGATAACCATATGCAACTTGGACCATACCAATTCATTTCCTTCCCCATACAAAATTTTCCCCAGCAGCAGACAACAAAATTTGACATGTAGACGTTTTATCTACATCTACATCTACATGGTACGTTGATCCGTCATTATCTTGACAATTACTCAACGCTTCCGGTGCATAAAGAAAATTTAGAAGAATGTCCAATATTATCAAATCAAAGAAGAATTAACAAATATAAAAAAAATAAAAATAAATAATAATAAAAAATAAAAATTTAAGAGATGCCCCATTTGCTCTTCACCCATCTGGTCTAGACCTGTTCGGCTTCCGTGGCGGTACCAGGGTCGAAGACCCCGCCGACATAGCTCTAGTCCATCACTTGGACTACTGGGCAAATGTCAGGTTTTTGTGATTTTCTGCATCTCAATGTAATGTTCTGACTATTGACATGAGAAAGTTGCTTTAGAAACCTGGCAGAAATAAGCATGGATATTCATTGTGTTGTGCTTATGTTCAGGTAGGACTTTTTTATTATTCAATCATTGAATTTGATTCACTTTTAATATTAGATTAGAATTTTAAACTTACAAACCCAAACAAAAAAAAATGGCCTAACAACTCATGTTAACAACTTGCATTAAAACCATGGTTTTATACTGAGTTGATAGTGGGAAAATTTCACATGTAAATTAGCTAACGGATCACTAATTTGCATATGCATCTGGAACAACTCGTTATGAAACCAGTAATACTGGTTTGTTACAAACCATGGTTTTATACTGAGTTGATAGTGGGAAAATTTCACATGTAAATTAGTTAACGGATCAGTAATTTGCATATGCAAATATCTGAAACAACTCGTTATGAAACCAGTAACAACTTAGTATCAGACCAATTATACTGGTTTGTTACTGAGTCATTAAAAATTGTGCCCCGGCCATTAGAATATATGGTTTGTTAATGATCTGTTAAAATGGTTTGTTACTGAGTAATCAAAATTTGTTTTACATAACACTGAGGAATATTACATGCATTTATATTTATGCCCAAAAGACATCAACCATGACTATATGATACAAAAAGAAAATAATACTTAAGTTAAATAAATCCCTTATACTATTAACATGATATAATTATATACCATTTTTCAAAAAAAAAAATTATGAAATAATAAAAATAAACATTAATCTATATACATGTAGCTATACATGCCAATCCAAGCCTGAAGCCATCAACTTAATTTAGAGCCCTTCAAAAGCACAATAATTATTGCTTTTAATGTAAATTAGTAATAATAGTTATAGCATTAAATCAAAGGTATTAAAAGTTTGGGGCATTTTTACATTCAAGCTAAAAAAGATATCTTATTATTGCCTTGCTGCACTTGTAGTCAATTTGCTACAGTAACAAATTAAAAGACCTTAAACATGAACTGTTGTAATTACTTATATTTTGTACTTACATTGTCTTCATATAGCCATGATAATCTTTTTCAACAATTATACCATTAATTGCATGAAAACACAAATTTGAGCAGAGAACATGTAAACATAGTCTGCTAGCAAAATCACATGATTCTCAAAAACTGATGATGTCATGAAGTCATCATCAATCCAAGTGTATAACCTTTCAGTGATCGAATGACTCAGTAACAACCCATATATCTTAAAGCTAACAACTCAGTAACAACTCATAATGAAAAACATTACAAGTTAATGACTGGGTATCAACTCAATGCTTTTGGGGAAACAAAGTTAACAACTACCTATCAACTCATATTTCAGTAATATAAAAGTTATGAACCCATGAACAAACCATAAGTGGATTAGTAATAGACCATTTTACCTCAAACAAACCATATTAAAACCATTGATTCCATATAAGGAATGAACGAGTTGTTACTGAGTTGTTTAAGGAATCATTAGCAAACCAGTCAAACAAACACTGCATTCCTGAGTTTAACATGGTTCTATACTGATTTTGGAATGGGTTGTTAGAAATCTTTTTTGTTTGGGAAGACTTGTTTACAAAATGTTATGATTTTGTTTTATTATGGAAATGCAAGGAAACATTATACACAGAAATGCTCTGAAGGTATAAAACCACTAATTCCGAGTCCCATTGATTTCTATGTTAAATTGGACATTTCTAAAATGCTGTAGATTTTTTGTCTTAAGTTCAAATAAAGTGTCAATAGTCTTATTTCAATGCCAAATGATTTGGCTCACCCCAGTTCAAAAACTAGCACTCTTACATTGAATAACGGGAAAAACTGGTTCCCGGTTTAAATCTACCTGAACGTCCGGTACTTTCTAGTCATGTTTCTGGCAAGAATGAGACCCCAAGTAAAAGTAATCCTAAAAATTGACACTTAGCATATATATGAACAAACATGGGCTGAAATTGTTTCTAAGATGTTCATCTTTCAAATAAAAGCTCATTTAATGATTTGCATGCAATAGTTTTAGCTGGGTCTATACTTTAATGGAACTATATTGTCTCAAAATAGGAACTATATTCAGGTTCGTCCTCTACCGGATTGCGAATTAGTGGTTTTATACCTATAACAGAAAAAAACCTCTTTAATACTTGATAACTGTCCTTTTTTACATAAATTGGTTTATTGCGACAAATAAAAACATATTTTATGTATGTTTCTTAGAAACTTTAACTACTGCGGGCCACCTTTTAGACCATATACTTTAATGCGATTAACCAAAAAATCCTGATTTACTAAAAATATCATTTTGGGGGGAAAAGTGGAAAATATTTACTATTTTCTTACAACTGTATTGAACATTTGCATTTGTTTGTTTATAAATTATACATTTCTTATGTCTTTTCCTGCAAAAGTAAAACATAATGTCATTTATAATGAAAATAATAGGTTAGAGGGCCCTCCCCCTTTTTATGGGCAAAAACATACCAAAAACAATAAAAATCACACTAGGATACTTTTTTTTAGCTTTAAAACATGCCAGATGCCACATAAGACCTTAATGTTTGTAAAAAGTCACTTTAAAAGATTGTTGTGTAGAAAAATATTAAAAACAATGCCTAAAATTACCAAAACTCATTACCGTACACATATCAAATTACATTGCGCAAAACTGAATGTATAAAACTAATTTTTCAAGACTGAAATAAATAAGGGGACTAAATGCACTGTTTGCAATCTTAAGACACATAAATCATTCAGTTTCTCCATTCATTTCTTCTACCTGTGAAAAATATTCTTAAAAACATCCTTTTCATATCAATACTGCACTGCATTTGAGCCATGTTACCTAATAGAGGGTGAATATTGTGCTCAGAAAAACAGATTTTGTCAAGACATTCATCTATTAGCTACTAAAATGCTAAGCATGGTTACTCAGAATCTCAAAAAAGACAATTTTGTTTAAAAATAACAGAAGAATAGGAAAACAAACAGTTTTCTATATTCAGTGGTGAATATTGATAAAGTGCACTTGGCCGCATTATGTCGAACATATATTTTGCCAATAATGTAACTTGTAAAAGCCAAATCTGTTGAAAACTGACATAAAATGGCTAAGTGAGATTGTCTAAAGTTATTTGAATCACCAAATAATATTCCATGAAGTTTAGGGTCTTTTGGAAATTTGTAAGCCAGATAAATACCCAAAAATGGAAATTTTAAGAGATTCGACAATTTAGGGGCCAAATTTTTCAAAAATGCACAACATATGCTGTTTTGGTAGTTTTTTCATATTATTCACATAATGTCCAAACTGTTTACAAAGAAAAAGTAGCTTTTTTTCAGGAAAAAAGTTTTCTCAGCCATCCAATACAAGGTATAAAACCACTAATTCCGAGTCCCATTGATTTCTATGTTAAATTGGACATTTCTAAAATGCTGTAGATTTTTTGTCTTAAGTTCAAATAAAGTGTCAATAGTCTTATTTCAATGCCAAATGATTTGGCTCACCCCAGTTCAAAAACTAGCACATCTTACATTGAATAACGGGAAAAACTGGTTCCCGGTTTAAATCTACCTGAACGTCCGGTACTTTCTAGTCATGTTTCTGGCAAGAATGAGACCCCAAGTAAAAGTAATCCTAAAAATTGACACTTAGCATATATATGAACAAACATGGGCTGAAATTGTTTCTAAGATGTTCATCTTTCAAATAAAAGCTCATTTAATGATTTGCATGCAATAGTTTTAGCTGGGTCTATACTTTAATGGAACTATATTGTCTCAAAATAGGAACTATATTCAGGTTCGTCCTCTACCGGATTGCGAATTAGTGGTTTTATACCTGAAAACAAAGCCTGATCAGCATCAACAAAATGTTTGGAAAATAACTTGAATATAAAACATTCAAATGACCTCTGATCTTTTTGAAAGAGTTATGTCCCTTACCCCAGGTCTACTACCTTAATCTGTCTACTAGTACATGATGTCTTCCATAAAATTGATTGAGGGAAGGCCAAAAAATAGTTCAAACATAATGTAATTGTAGCTTATTGTTTCAGACGCTACAGTCTTTTAAAGAACAATTAAGGTACCAGTACTTGTATACCGCATGCAATAGAATGATGTAAAGTAAAGTTCTGAAACTTAAGCTTAAAAAGCCCAAGCCAGAATGCCATTGTTTAAAGGGAAGTTGACAATTGGAAACTTGAGGTCGTGTTTGATATGGCCTTGTAAAAAAGTCATCCTTGTGCGTCATTTTAGACTTCTTAGAATCAGTCAGGTCTTTAATTTCAAGATATGCTAATTATAAACAAAGTTACCACCAGCGATTAACTTTGAGTGGAGGACAGGGCAATTCAAGTTGCCTTTTTTATCTTAAACTGATTTTTGGAAGTCTGCTTTTAGGCGAGCGGCGGAAAGGGTCTTGAAAAAAAATTAAATTACCCAAAAACCTCATGGGATATTTTTAACTATATTGATAGTTTAATATTTCAGCTTAAATAAAATCGATGTTTGCCATTTGAAATCTGGTCAAAACATGAAAAATTTAAAGGTCAAAGGTCACTACCCAAAATCTAAAAGTTTGAGTCTGCAAGCATTAAGGCAACTAAAATGTTAGAAAATGTGGTTAAAAGTTAGAAAATAAAGACTTAATATTACTTACATATATATGTGAATATAAATCATTAACTTTTGGTCTCTTTGAAGAAATTTATTACGTCAATTTTTCTATTTTTAGAAAAGGGTCAAATTATTTTGATTTTTGTGTATAAAAGTTTGAATTGCGAAAACAAGAATTCACATTTTCACTTACTTTTTTCCTCTATTTGTAAAACATTATCTTATCTTTCGTTTGTAACAAAAATAAATGGTTAAAATGTGTTCCTTGACTCAAAAATTCCACATTTGTGGATTATACCAGAATGTTAGGTTTTTAATAAAAAGTGTACTGAGTTACCATTAACATGTGTAAAACGGAATAGGAATCAAAAACCAACAAAAATATCTTAAATCCAACTAGTTAAGTAGAGAACGATAACTTTGCACAGAAAAAAGAAAGAAAATCATCGAAAAATTGACTAAAAACACATAAGAGTTAAGTGGCGAATAGAGGTTTTAAAAACTTTTAAGTTTTATAACTTAATAACAAACCTTGGGTGATATTTTGGACTTAATAGAGAGATAAGAGTTTTGGCTTTCAGTACATATTAGTTTGATGCCTCTAAAATGGTCAGAACATTGTACAATTTGAGCTCAAAGATTAGAACTTTTTAAGCGTCAGTCATAAGTTCAAAAGACGATCAAATCATTGTACAATGACGGCTCCAGCAGGTGGGGTGTTCCAGGAGCCCCTTAATGTCGCTTAATGACAAAATGTTTAAAAAAATCTTATAGATTTCAGGCAAAACTGTCATGAACATCTTCAACAACAATGCTTTATGTAGAGCCCTCCCCCTTTTTTCGAAAATTTCTTGATTTGCTCCTGGATGCTTACGTGCACAGTTTATACTTTTAGTTTCAAATAGATAGTCTAGTAACATAATTTCAAATATTTTCGCCAAAATATACGGCATTAATTTATTATTTTTCTGCAATCAAATTTTTATTCAGTTCAACATAACAAACGCACCTCAAAAGTCAAGTACACCTTTCACAAATTTTTAAAACGTTGCTTTTATCAAACATCGCAGGTTAAAAATAAAAGCAAAGACCAAATATTAATTTCTTGTGTTCACACAAACCCAAAACTATCACATATTCTTCATAATTACACCAAAAAATGAAAATTCTTACAATTACTAATCAATCAGATTATAGTTAAAATGTAAATACGGGACACTCCGACAGTTTTCCGAGTCATCTGCAGTCAATTTTCTCAAACTCTTACATATTCAATTAAGTATAACTTTATTATCATTCGTCAGAAGTATGCAGTTTTAAGTAAAAAGTAGCCTTACAATATTTTCTTGATCTATGTATACAATTTGTTTGGTTTTAATGACAATTATTGTTGCAAAAGTTAAAATTAAGGTGTATTTTTGCTACTTTTATTCGTGATTTTTAATTCGATAGAAATTGTAGAAAACTATTATTGTTTTTAAAAATTTCAATTGCAAACAAAGAATTGAGCAAAGTATTTCATGATGTGATTTACAATTTTTGTTCGTGTGTGTTTTTTTTAGGTAAAAAAAAATAATTTTAAAAATCTAGCCGTAAAAGATTTTCATAGGGTACATGTACAAAACAACATTTTTTGACATCTTCTGACCATATTCGACTTGTCAAACATATATATCCATAAAATAGACTAATCAACCTTTTATTTGAGTTCAAAAAATCTCATGAGGTTTTTGGGTAATTTAAACTTTTTAATTAGACGACTTTTTCGATATCCGCCGCTCGCCTATTTATATGAATAAAGGAACAAATCAGTTGTACACAATCAGCATTTGTTAGAAATGAAATAGTTGATAAAAAAGTTGGTCATGTTTATTATATACGATATTGAGATGTGGAATAAGTGTACGTGACACAACAAACATAAACAAACAGCAATTCAAAAAATCACAACGGAAAATACTCATTTATTGTTTAAATTGTTTTAAAAGGCAGCAACTAATTAACCTTGCTTCAGGTTCAATTAGCTCTCAGGAGACGTCCAGACTGAAGGATTTCACACCATTCACCCCAGAGCTTCTGGGGGCCTTAAGCGGCCCCATAACCCCCTGCCCCCTGCGATCAGGTTTGCCTCACTATTAAATTAACCCTAGTTACGTCCTTGAAAGGGAAAAAATTTAGTTTTCAGAGTTCTTTTACTTTGATAAATGTTGTGAAGAATGGAATTCCTGAGTCCCCTGCCAATTGAAAAAATTCTGAATTGGCTCTAAAACATTAAGTAGATATAAGCAACAGACCTGAAAACAAATATCATCATATGAGACCTCTACCTGAAACTGCATATCAAATATTGAAAGCCTATGTATAATAGAAGCTGAGTAATCTGCTTTGAAAAATTTTCCATTTTTAAACCCTTAGAAAATTCTTCAATTTTCTGTTTAACAAGAAATATATAAGCGAAATGCCTGGAAATGCATCCCATCTGAAGCTGCATACTGTATAACAAAAGCTGCCAAATATTGGTAGCTGAAGACCTGTTACAAAAAAAGTGTGACAGACTGACAGATGAATGGACAGACACTCTGATGCCCAGCATATCGCTGCTACGGGTTGCAGAGTAAAATTTTGTTACACTTTAGGACAAATATACCACGAAAATTAACCCTGTGAAAATAACTTGCTATACAGTATTACATACCAGATTACTAAGGTCATGTATTTCTTTGTTTTTCTGGACTGTTTCTACGATCCTCTTCTGTAGATCATTTAGCTGGCTACATTCTCTATCAGAGGTGACCTGAAAATTTTGAAGTGGCATTTTAGATATCAATGAAAGTTGTGTGAGTTTTGTGTTACCTTTAAATAAAGGAGAAAATATTAAGTTCAGGATCAGCGTCTCAATCGTAAAATTTACTTATTTTTATATTTTCTTTTTAAAAAAAACTTGTTTTTAGAATTCATCTTTCCCAGAATATGTTAAAATAATTGAAATTTCATTTGAGTTTTGCATGTGAGTTTTCATAGAAAATGGTCAAAAATAATTATTCTCAAGTGGTTTGTAGTCACAGATTCCATGACTTGCTCCATTACATAAAATGGGACCAGAATGTAATGCTCATGGAACTGAGGGTTATGTGGGCAATTACATTACAATTTGGTTTGTTTTATCAACTCTGAAAAGGTTGTGGTTTTTCTGAATTGCTGCTTGATTGTGGGCTGTGATGCATACACTTATTCCACATCTCATTATTTTCCATTCTTTATATATATTTTCTTAATGTTTTTATTTTACATTGTTGGCTTCACTGATATGGCCTCTCAAATCAGTTCTTGTGAAAATTTGATTAATTCAGTAAATAGTTTTATAAATTAAAGAGTCCTAAATATATCATGATTTTTTTAAAAGAACTTAATGTTTGAAATGAACGACTTACTGGTCCCGATACTTTTGGTATAGGAGGAGGTGGTAGAGCAGACAGGAACACAGCTGTGGCAGTCTGAAATAAAAACACAAAACATTTGTATTACAGTACACAAGACAAATTGATGTCTGGCCCTGCATTGCACGGTAAATCATTCTAGGCCTAATATGGAGAGTCAATAGTTTTTGAAACTTGCATCCTATAGTGGTCTGACAAAGCATATTTTTCACATGCAACCCAATCTATAGACTGACAATGAATATTAGAAATAAAAAAATTCAAAATCCTTATATTTAACAAAAATATTTAAAAGAAAACACACACAAAATTTAAGTTTCAGTTTCCCCCCTTTTGCCCTCCTTATTGCTATACAGAAAAGGTGGGTCAAGAAGAAATCTATGCTCCATTATGTATCAAATATATGACAAAAATTAACTTGAAATTTGTATTTCAAAATCGGATCACAAATATAAAAAAAGTTGGATTTTTGCCCCTTTTTGGCCCCTTATTTCTCAACAAAAAAGGGGAGACCTAAAAAATTATGTCAACAAGCATTCTGAGAGTATTGCAAAACAATACATAGTCCCCTACCGGCCTCATATTCCAGTCACTGGTTACAATTTGTCAAACCAATGAATACCTAAACTTGATCAGTTTATTATCTACAAGGAACAATAAAAAAGTGTAGAAAATAAAATTGCAATGGATTTTCAAACTTCAAAGGGCCATAACTCCCAAAAAAATTTGTGGACCAGAACGAAACGCAAACTTAATCTGTAACCCATCATGGTTAACTCACACACCAAAAATCAGTTCATTATCTATAAGCGTTTAGAAAAAAACTGAAATTTTATTGAATTTTCGAAGTTCAAAGGGCCATAACTCCCATAAAAATTTGTGGACCGGCACGAAACTCAAACTTGATCTGTAACTCATCAAGATAAAATCACATACCAAAAATCAGTTCATTATCAATAAGCGTTTAGAAAAAAAATGCGGAAAACTGAAATTTTAGTGAATTTTCAAAGTTCAAAGGGCCATAACTCCCATAAAAATTTGTTGACCCGCACAAAACTCAAACTTGATCTGTAACTCATCATACCAACAAGAGTTAACACTAAAGTATGTCTCGCCTGCCGGCACCATCAGAAACAAATATTCTTTCTTACTTCCACTATATTTTGAATTTACATGATTTTTCAGTTTCTGAGATCAAAAGATGTTTATAGAACTTAAACATTGCAAATATATGCAATAAAAATAATCAAAGTCACTCAACCAGAAAATCAAGGTCAAGGTCAAAAGATGGGGATGCAACTGTGCTAAGCTACTACTGGGGCATATGTATACCAAGTTTCATCAACCTAGGACCTATAGTTCTTGAGATATGGAGGTGCTCGCAAAACTTTTCCATTGCTATTATATGTATTGAAAACTGTCAAAGTCACTCAACCAAAAAATCAAGGTCAAGGTCAAAAGATGGGGATGCAATTGTGGTAAGCTAATACTGGGGCATATGCATACCAAGTTTCATCAACCTAGGACCTATAGTTCTTGAGATATGGAGGTGCTCGCAAAACTTTTCCATTGCTATTATATGTATTGAAAATTGTCAAAGTCACTCAACCCGAAAATCAAGGTCAAGGTCAAAAGATGGGGATGCAACTGACCTAAGCTACTACTGGGTCATATGCATACCATGTTTCATCAACCTAGGACCTATAGTTCTTGAGATATGGAGGTGCTCGCAAAACTTTTTCATTACTATTATATGTATTGAAAATTGTCAAAGTCACTCAACCGGAAAATCAAGGTCAAGGTCAAAAGATGGGGATGCAACTGTGGTAAGCTACTACTGGGGCATATGCATACCAAGTTTCATCAACCTAGGACCTATAGTTCTTGAGATATGGAGGTGCTCATAAAACTTTTCCAAAAAGTTAACGCTGCCGTCGCCGCCGCCGCCGGTAAAGTAACACCTATGTCCCGCTCTGCTTTGCAGGCGAGACAAAAATCAGTTCATTATCTATAAGCGTTTAGAAAAATAGTGCGGAAAACTGAAATTTTAATAGTGAATTATCAAAGTTCAAAGGGCCATAACTCCAATAAAAATTTGTGGACCAGCACAAAACTCAAACTTGATCTGTAACTCATCAAGGTAAACTCACATACCAAAAATCAGTTCATTATCTATAAGCGTTTAGAAAAAAAGTGCGGAAAACTGAGGCGTGACAGACAGACGGATGGACAGACGGTCAGAGCGCAAACCTATAGTCCCCTTCAGCTTTCGCGGGTAGGGGACTAATAAAGGAACATTATTGTAAAAGTTCATAGAAATCAGTCAACCAGAACTTGAGTTATTGTTTCATTTTTTAGCCACTTTGGGTGCCTAATTTCTAAACAAAAAAGAGGGGACATCAAAATCAACCCCTTCCTTCTTTTTATTGTAAGTAACATTACTATTAAGTTTCATGGCATTTGGTCATTCAGAACAAAAGTTATCGTGGAAACAAATAAAAAAGTCACATTCTAGGCCCCTAATTTCCAAACGGAATAATAAAATGACCCCAAAAGGGGTGGTGCACATCTTCAATATATCTGTAGTCGCTGTGTAAAATTTCAGAAAGATTTAGTGTTTAATTTTGAGATTCAGATTACACAAGGCAGGCACCCCTATAGCGTTACAGACAGACACATGGATAACAAACAAAAAAATTTTTTTTTTTTTAATATTAAACTGCTTTTGTAAAAGACAATCTGAGAAACAGAACCAATATGTGCTATTAAATGCCCAGTAAGTACATTAAAAAACAAAATAATTCTGAGACATAAACAGCAAATACCAATCTACAGACACAGAGGACAAAACAAACAATGGCGACCCTTTTATAGACAAAATGCAATGGGCTTATCATTTGGGTTCCACTTTAGCATAATTTAGTTTTCATTTGGTGTTTGTTAAAATCTTTATAAGGTAGAGCACCTCTGATTTGTCTTGAATAGAAAAGCATGCATCAGGAAAAGCAAAGTTTATTGCCTGGAACTTTGTTGGAATTTTGAATTATAATGGTATTGTTTTTTTTTCGTTTTTTTTTTTCATAGTGAAATGGCAAGTGACAATAACCAAACCTTCTAAACTTGTCAATAAGAGTTAATACACCAAAAAAATACTTCAGCAATAACATTGAAATCTAATAGACGTAATGACAGACATGTCATCACAAAAGGCTTTTCTCATTCATATTTAATCCAGCGTTGACCCATTTAGATGGAGTTTTTTTTATAGTTTTTTTTTAAGAATGAAACAAGATTTCAGTCTTACCAGTAAATATGTTAAGAATAAAACTATTTATACCACTATGTCATAAAATGTAACGAGATACCCTGCATTAATCATGCTTTATCAGTAGATAAGGCTAAATTCCTGAAAGACCCCCCTCATTAATTATCATAAACTTTCATTTAGCACCCTCTACAGTCCCGTGGTATAAATCAGTTATCCCCCATCGGGCATACGCCCTCAGGGGAATAACTAACACTTAGATTTTTTTGTTCTTGTCAACAACGATTCTTTTAAAGAGAAAATCAGTAAATATTGCCAACCTCAGCTCAAATTAAAATACCCAATATGCATACAAAAAACAACTCAAATTATCAATCATATCACATCTAAAGTAGGAGGTTAATTCATGTCAAAAAGCTTGTACATGTACATGTATAAAAGAGTTGCAGATAAAGAGATCGTTTACCTCTAGTGTAACTGAGAGAAGGACAGACACCAGCTTCACTGAATAATTTAAATTAAATAACCAACCAGAAAAACAGATAGTACAACATATCTTAACAAGAGGCTCCCAAAAGCTGAATTGCTCACCTGGTCCTTAAGCAATAAGGTTTTTTTCTAAGAGCTTTTACCCTATTTGGGCTATTCTGACATCTTAAATTCGAATGCAGACTTTTGTAGAGCTTTTAAGCAAGTCACAGCTTTCTATCATCTGCAAGTTTCATTGTTTAGGTCAAAGTCTTGGGAAAAAAATGTCCTATTTGAACTATAAAGGGCAACAATCCTATAGGGTCATCTGAGAACTTCCTTCCAATGGAGACTTTTGTAGAGCTTATTAAACTGAAGCTTTCTCTATTCACAATAGTTTTCATTCTATAGGTCAAAACATTAGCCCCATAATTTCTATAAGGGGTCATCTGACAACCTTTACCCATAGGCGATTTTTGTAGATATAAATGTGTTTAAAGGTTAGACCAAGCAAAAGGTTTTCCTTATCTCCAATAATTTTTATGAAAAAATCATTTTTGACATATAAAATGCCATAACTTCTATAAAAGGGTAATCTGATAACTTTAACTCCATGAGGATTTTTGCAGAGCTTTTGATTCTAAAGAGCCTAAGATCCATCAAATTTTGCATACCTATAATGCTTTCTAAATCATAAACCAATTGAAGTGATTAAACCATATCATCATTATATTAACAGTGGCCATTGTTTTTAACCAGAAAAAAACAATCAAAATGCATAGTTTCATTTAATTCTGTTCTGAGTTTTCAGAGAAGATTTTTGTGAAAGATTATTAACAGAAAATGGGGACAATAACTGTGGAGGCTAAATGAAGGCATTAGATACTGAAAACCACAATTGACCAGACCTAATTGGTATATGAGTTTAAAGTGAAATTGTGGGTTAAACCATGTTTTACAGCACTATACCTATTTCTTAAATTGCAAACTTAGGTTCCAGTAGCCAGACAAACACAACAAAGTTGTAAGAATTGAAATTTGTGAAACAAAGTAGTGATACACAATTGGCAATGTGATGTGATCATTTCAGCATTTAGTGACTTTCAGAAATAGAATCCACAACGCCTAACCAATGCTCCTAACTTTTGAATAGCCCATTAAAATCATACTTAACATCAATGCTAAGACCTTCTTTATAAAAGGAAAAAAAATGAAGAATTACTTTTGTTTCTTTTGAAATGCCTGTACAATGTCAGGACCATTGTTGTTTATACATGTAATACTTTCAGAATGTCTCTGCCTTGTTTTGTCCCCTACTCTTAAACATTTGAGATTGAATATCCCTGTTTGGTTTTTCTGTTGTTGATTGTTTTTTTTCAATATAGCAAAGGCTTGTGTTTCAGTAGTTTCACTTTTGTAATGTTTTGGGTTTCGATTATGCTAAATGTTAATGTCTGTTCTTGTTTACTGTTTTATGCTTTAGTATTTTTTTCTTTGGAATTAAACAGTTTTAGCTATTTTAATGTCTTCTAGAACATTAATTTCATTGTAAAATATGTGATGAAATCAGCTAATAAACAAGAAAGAATAAATAAAACAAATTTTATTAAAAAAATAAATACTTCATAATGAGCATGTCAAGAATAAATTACAATAAATAGCCTTTGTTTGTTACAGATTATTTACATTATGTACATTATAATGATTTTGTCAGTACAAAAATACATAAATATCTTCAAGTAAAAATTATGTTTGATGCATATACTAGTTTGAATGAAAAGCAAGTACAAATGTTTGACTTTTGTTTCTAAATAAAAATGTAAAACTCTGACTTACAACCAATTTTCGTTATATATATTGAAATGTAAAATGGTCAAAAATACTTTTTAAAATTCTTCAATAATTGATTTACGGCAAAAAAAAGTTACATTACATTAAAGCTTATTCACTGTTGCACTAAAATCATGTTAAACAAAACAGATTTTTACCAAAAAAATAGCACCAATATACTTTGAAACTATTAGAATAAAAGTTCTTTAAATAAAGTACACAAAAACAATGTTATCTTCCCTCAAATTGAACACATTACAGGAGTCATATTATATCTGTCCTGGAATTCACAATCTTGACTTTTTTTTCAATTTTTCTTTCAGGCCAAGAAAAGTTTGTAACTGAAAGTCAATTTGTGTCTTTCATCACCAATGCCTGAACAACTGAAATGTCACAAAAAACATTTCTTTCTTCAGATAAATATTTTCTTTTATATTCTAACTAGATTTAAGAGTTCAAGAGTAAAATACATTGTCACTGAATGTCTTAAAACACATGGATAAGCTTTTCTAGGCAGTAGTTTGTTATATGCTTGCTCCTCCAAACTGTTCATGTAAATGGTTTATTGAGTTCAGAACAGAAAGTTTGGCCACTGAATGACCTTTAATATGTGGACAGCTTTTCAAGGCAGTAATGCTGGCTCCTTCGAATTGTTCTTGTTATTCTTTTTTAACATTTCAAGAGTAAATGAATGGTCACTGAATGTTTATAACTAACAGACTGGCTTCTGTAGACGGTTGTGTAGAAGGTTCTTAAATGCTGGTTGCTTTAACTTTCTGGTGAAAAACCCACGAATAATCCTTTTCAAAAGTGGTTCGTAGGCGGTATATCCAAAGGTAAACAATGTCTTGCTCTGCACAGCAGCCATGGCATCTAGATTAAGAACTTCAAGCTTGGTGGATTGTGGTCCTGTAATACACTTCCCAAGGTCACCAATGGTAAATATGTCAAACATGAGATCTCTGGCAAACAAATGGGGTCTGTCGCTGCCACTTGTAGCGTTGATGGTCTTTGTGCTATGGTCGTATAACTGAAGGTAAGAATGTCTTATGTCACAAACTTCGTCTATTCTGACAGCTAGGTCATAGTCTGTAATCTTGGACTGCCTCACTATCACATCACGAGGACGGAGTTTCATCAGGTTAAGCATGTTCCTCCGGCTGTTCTTTGCTGGGAAGGAGTTGGTGATCTTCTGATCTTTGTACGTTGGATCTATGTATGCTGCCAGCTTGGACGGACTCATGGGTGGATAATCTGGATGAGACATGTGAAGACTATTGGATCGTGTCTTGTTGAACATGGATGCTGGACCCTCACAACTGGAACAAGTCTTGGCTCTCTTGGCTGAAGATGGGGAGTCATGTAAGGATGGAAACTCGTTGAAACTGATCTCAGAAGTCTTGGTGGTAGGAGTTGATGGGAAAAGACGCTTACGAGTTGACTGGCGTGTCCTTATAGGTGACCTTATAGGAGTAGCTACTTTAACTGTTGGAGCTTCCATGTCAATAACCAACTTAGGTGTGGATGGTGTTTTAGGTGATGAGTCTCTGCTAGACATGGATGGTGAATCTGATGTCTTAAGCGATGGGGATTTACTAGAGGATTCTGAATAAGTCTCTGGCTGCTGAACAGCTGTTTCTGGTCTGATGGATAATGGAGGTAAAAGTTGAAGGTTGTCACCATGGAAGCTGGAGTCATCACCATGGGAACTGTCACTGTCATCAGCACCAATAGCAAGGAGATCTGTATGCAGGTCATCAACTTTGCTTGGTCTGTCGTAAGTTCTGTTCAGTGACTGAATTAACTCTGATTCAATGGTCTGCTGGTATTTCTTTTTTGCTGATGGAGGTGAAGTCATATCTAGGAACGACTCTTGAAGAATGCTTTGAAGGTCGTTAAGCTCTTTGTCTGTCAGCAGAGATGTCTGGACTTCAAGATCAGTTTTCTCAGGGGAAGATAACAGATCCCATGCAGATAGAAACTGGTCACTGACTCTGGTCACTCGTGGATTGCAGGTAGAAGGTGAAATCTCATCAGACTTATCTGGATGGACTGTAATAGTCTGGTTCTGATTGGACAAATCATGTGCTTGGTTAAGTACTGGATGACTGTTGATAACATGGGCTTGAGTGTGTGGAATACTGTCAGAAGAATGATCTTTGCTCAATTCTTTCTGATTTGACATTGGCTCTGGAGTCTGATCATCTGGTCTTCTCAGTTGGCTAGTGTAGAACTGTCTGGGTGGTAAAGGGAGAATAGGCTTACTGTGTTGGTCTGACATTCTCTTTTCAATGGCACTGACTAGTTCTTTAACAGATGGTGAAGGAGTTGGACTAACTGCTGGTAGATTTGCTGATTGGTAGTCAGTGGCTCCAGTAAAGTAAGGCAATTGGAAAGCTGCTACAACTGGATTTGTTGTTGCTGATAGGCTTGACCTTACTGGTTCTCTGTTGGTAGATCTGGTACCTTCAGGTGTACTGACATCTGGTTGAGTTGATACAGCATGAGTAAAATCATCATCTGTAGAAGTATCAATGGTCAATGGATGGATGGCTGGTTCTGTTATAGTGGATGACTGGTTTAAGGAGTAGGAGTGGTCTACGAATGGCTGGGTTTTGATGAAGCTGCTGTAATAAGGTGACTGGTTTACAACAGTGAGTGATGGTTGACTGGTCATGGTACAAAAGGCAAGGTTAAGGTCTGATGGAGTTTCTTCTGATGTGGACGATGAAAATGCTGATGACTCATCTAATGAAGTGGTGGAAGATTCAAACACTGTGTCGCTCAAATCTGATGAAACATCTGGGAAGGAAATATCTGACTCATCAGTGCACCCAAAGTCATCTACCGAGTCGTTGTAATGATGCCACAGACTACTGCACTTGGAACAGTTGTACCGGATACATCTGGGTATGTCTGAATAGTCTGAGGATTCTGAAGGTGAGGAGCTAACTAGGGATGGACAGCTCCATTCAGGTGAGTTCTGATCTAGAGGTCTGGATGATGGTAACTGTTGGATGAATTCTTTAAATGTATTGGACGTGATGCTGGTATCAGGTGTCAAGGTCAGTGGTGGGTGAGAGGACAGGAAGTCTGGTGTCATGATGAGTGGATAAGTTTGGTGTACATGCCTGAAATCCATGACAGCTTGGTCTGGTGTCAACTGGTGGAAACTGGACTGAGGCGGTGTCTTCTTGACTGGAGTGGAACAGTATGGTCCATGCTGTGTCTGGTGAATGGTTTCAGCATGTCTAGGTTGGTTAGGATGATGAGATGTAGAAGTATCAGGATACCTCATACTGTAAGGCATGGTGAGAGATCTGTTTGATCTGAAAATACAAAAGAAAAGAAATAAGTTTATGGATGAATACAAAACTTGAAATATAAGAAAATGTTTGCTTACAAACATAAAAACAAACTGTTTTATGATGTCAACCTATAAACACAGATCAGATTGATAAAATGCTATCATGTTATGAGACCTTGATTTACTGAACAAATATTCTGACTCTGCTGTTTAGTATGTGAATACTTCAAAATCAACTATTTAAAGTTCTGTTTTTAGACCAATATATAAAATATTCTAGATTCTCATCCCATCCTGCCACAATTTTACAGCCACTTAAAAAATTATTTTGGTATTTTGACAACTTATGTAATTTTTTTATCAATTTCTTTTAAAATGGCAGCATATTTTATCAAAATGGATAAAAAAAAATACATCACCCCCCCAAATTTTCAAGAAATCAGGATGAGAATCTAGTATATATTATATCTTGGCCTTAACTGGAAGCTATTATTTGACTTTTATATAACAATAGCAATAAAATAGAGAGTTGCTTCACCTACATATTTTATCATTAAACACAGTTTCAATGCTTAATTTGAGGAAATTTTCTTTTATCTATATTGATAAATTATATTTGTTAGTTGGCTTATTCTAAAGTATTTTCAAAATAATAAAATAAACCCAGTGCCTTGGATTGGAAGCATTAAATTCAATAAATGTTAAGTTACAATTCTTAAACTGTAAGACATACTTTTCAATAAATAAAGAAAGAATGTGTCCATGGGACACGGATGCCCCCGATGGCCCCAAACAGGAAGTTGATGTCCGACAGGTCTCAAAATCATTTAGGACATAAAGTTTGTCATACTCAACCATCCCACCAAGTTTCAAATCATTCTCATGTATAGTTCCTGAGAAAAGCTTGACGGAAATTTTCATAGTCATGTTCACATATTTTAAAATTGGCCCAAGTCCCAAACAGGAAGTAGATGTCCAACAGGTCTCAAAATCGCTTAGGACGTATAGTTTGTCATACTCAACCATCCTACTAAGTTTCAAATCATTCTCATGTATGGTTCCTGAGAAAAGCTTGACGGAAATTTTCATATAAAGTTCAAATACTTTAAAATTGGCCTAAGTCCCAAACAGGAAGTAGATGTCCGACAGGTCTCAAAATCACTTAGGACGTATAGTTTGTCATACTCAATCATCCTACCAAGTTTCAAATCATTCTCATGTATAGTCCTTGAGAAAAGCTTGACGGAAATTTTCATAGTCATGTTCACATATTTTAAAATTGGCCTAAGTCCCAAACAGGAAGTAGATGTCCGACAGGTCTCAAAATCGCTTAGGACGTGTAGTTTGTCATACTCAACCATCCTACTAAGTTTCAAATCATTCTCATGTATGGTTCCTGAGAAAAGCTTGACGGAAATTTTCATATAAAGTTCAAATACTTTAAAATTGGCCTAAGTCCCAAACAGGAAGTAGATGTCCGACAGGTCTCAAAATCACTTAGGACGTATAGTTTGTCATACTCAACCATCCTACCAAGTTTCAAATCATTCTCATGTATGGTTCCTGAGAAAAGCTTGACGGAAATTCGTACGGACGTACGTACGGACGGACATGAGTAAAACTTAATGCCCCCCGACATGTCGTCGCGGGGGCATAAAAAAAAACATGCTTCTTTCATTTAATATGTCCATGATTTGCTTGAACCGTTATAATGCATTATTTTTCTACACCAGTGATTAATATCAACTGTACCAATTTGTAGGTACAGTTTTCAGAAATTGGTACTACAAACAGTATTCATTTCGGTTTTCACATATTTTGAATTCCAAAAATAATTCTAAACATTTTTGAATTTATTTTCAGAGTTGATATTTGACAAAACAAAAAAACATGCACCATGGACCCCTGATGAAATAATTCAATTGGCTTAGAGTAGATTTTTTACTGTGTTACTTTGCCATCTAAAAGAAAAGACAGCAAAGAATATCTATTTTCTAATATAAAGCAATATATCAATTAGATGGTTATCAGTAGAAATAGTTATCATGCAACCTTCCTACTAAAATAATATGATTAAAGCCCTGCCTTTTTAGCGAGCATGGAAAATCTATAGGTATACCTTTTAAAAATACATCCATGTGCTCGACCGGCTAAGTTTAACGTAAAGAGGGAACTTTTAAAAAAGGAATTAAATAGTAGCAAAGTCTAACCCCACCCAACCCAAATCATATGCACTTGAAAAAGTTGTTGTTAAAATATCCGGGATCAATAACTACTTATTAAAAATTCAATTATTTGTGCAAATAAAAAATCCTTTAACATTCTGTGACGACATTAAGCGGGGACGAAATTATCCAATTTATGGATTACCTGACGTCATTTCCTTGTCAGAGTATTTCGTGCTTCTTCAGCAGACCAAAACAACATTCAGATTCTGTCAGGTTTTATGAGATTTTCTGAGTATCAGTATTGGTAACAGAAGGTACATTAAGGAACCTGGCCGAAAAACGGTAAAGTAAAAATATCATGCGGGACTGAGGAAAGTGAGTGAAACCCCACAGGATGGGACTCTTCTTTCATTTTCAGGTAAGAGCCTCAGTTTTATTTATTATTATAAGTAGGTTTTATTCAGTAAATATATGTATTTCTTAATCTTATTTTATCTTACTTAGAATTTAACAAAGCTTGGTCAGTATCATGCATTTGGTATGACTAGTCAATGGGACGATGTTGCCAAAAGCTAGCTCGGTAATTTCCGGAAAATCGTTTTTCAGCGGAAAATGCAGAATGGTGTTTTAATAAAAATCTGTGTGTAAAATATAAACAAGTGGATGAATGAGTGTTTTATCACTGTTTTTTAATTTCAATTTTTATATTTTTGCATAACAGATTATGATGTATTTTTTATAAGCCCAGAAGGTTGATTGTTTTACTTGCTCCGTGCCTATTATTTTTTTCACTCCGTAAAAGTAAACCTGTTCCGGTTTTATCGTCAGTATATTACTGGCACATCTCAAAACATGCACAATGCCGTAGGGCTCGCATCTGCAATGCTCGCTATCATTACTATGCTTAAAACAATGTAAATGACTTTGTTTAAGGTCAAAAACCCTCAACTTTGCCAAATTGGTAGCAAAACCTTGTCTAGATATGAATGGCCACATTGTTATTATGAAAAGTATAACAAAACTAGAATTGCAGTCTTCCATGAAAATCGATGTATGTCACCTGGATCTTAAGATATTAGAAAAACAGGAAGTTGATGAGTTAAAGATATAAAAATGCTTTACACCATTTAGTAAATAATTTAGGTGAAAAATTCTTGAAAATTTTTGAGTGGTAAGGAATAGGGGGGAAAAAGTAACTCCAAGTCTTTCAGGGTACAGATTTGCGGCCCTGAAATTTTATACGCAGCCCAGTCTTATATATGCCTGCTTAAAAAAAGACACCCATTCATACTTACATGTATAATGCATTTAAAATTACATGGAATATGCTTAAACTTGACATATTATATACATGTTCTTTCAAAATCAAAGTTTGAATGGTAAAAGTTACCAAATACATGGACTGTTAGGGTCACAAGGGGCAAAACGTTGATAAATGACATTTGTGAAAAGTACATCTTATCATATGTACAACATCTGAAATTTCCAACCTATTTATATATTGAACACCCTTAGAAGAAAAACCCTTTTGGGCCGAACATATGTACCTACATGTACATTTATATTGGAAGTTACCTCAGTGGGTTTGGATAAAAGATTCTTAAATTTGTTGTTCTGAACCACATACTTGTTGCATAACAAAGCTGCCAAAAATTACTAGTAAGGGGAAAATTCAATTTCTCTTGATTCAAATACAAAAAGTTAACAGGAAATATAGGTAAATCGTTTTAAACTTATGTGATATGGAGCTACATAGTTAGGTTACATTTTAGGTCAGCTGGAGCCAAATTTAACTGGAACTTAAGTTAGGCATTTAAAGCATAGAATAACTTTGTCATATAATACAACAGGATTTTTTAAGAAGCATTTCAAGTATAAAGAGGCTGTGCCATATAGCTTTCCACAGAATCTTTGTGAAGCCGCAAGACTACAAAACTTCCCATTAGATTATGTTTAACACTTTTGATCCACGGAACACATAGTACAACCGATACAGTTTCATGCAAAACAAAAAGAGACTGTGAAATGAACTTACTTGTAAAACTTTTGCAGAAAGGAGTATGTTCGGAAAGGACCAAAAACGGCCCTAAATTTCAAATTTGAGACAGCTACAAAATAATGCTGCTAGAATGGTCATAAGACTCTATACTTTATGCAATGTCATAAATTGTGCATGAATAATTTTCTTTCATGTGCAACAGAGACCTTTAAAGTTAGTGAACTTCCTTAAAAATCGCTATTTTTTACATATTTAGCCTCTTTTTCTGTAAAAAAAGTTGAATATAATGTTGGCCACATATTCTTACCAAAATTTTTTTGGGGTTAAAATATTCACTTTTATGTAATGAATTAATAAACAAAAATCTATGTTGGTCAGAGCATGCGGCCACTTTTGATTTTTGGCACAATAGTTATGAATAGGGGTAAAAAATCAACAAAAAAAGAAGATTTTCCTATTTTTTCTCATATTTAGGGTGTCATCAAAGGAAACAGCAAAAATTTTATCACTAGAAAACTATTATATTTGTTACATATAGGTATTCTGTGAGTTATTTCCAAAGTATTCATTTAGATTTCTTGAAAAAGAAAAATCAGCCCAATAACAGGGCCAATTATAGGCCTTTGTGAACATATTCCTTTTGGAACACCACATAATGCAGACGCAAGATACAATTCTACGCAAAGATAGTGCTTCAGTAAAACCTTTATCTCACTTCTGTGACACATTGAAACAAGTAAAATTTAGTTCGGACAAATTTTTAATCATGCATCACAACTTTTCAACGTTAAGTAATTCAGTCGAAGCGAGCGCAGCCCGAAGAGAGCGTTACAGCAAGTTCCCGCGATAAAATTTATCTAATGCTGATATTGATTTTTTTTTCGTCCGGATATGCTTCTCACAGTTTATACAGGTCTGGTGTGAATTTTAAAATAATTACCAATTTTGCTAGTCGCCTTCTAAAAATTAAAAATAAGGAGAAAAATATTCTGATGACGATGAGTGACTTAATTTTTTAAGTAAACAAATTTTATTCATTTTCTTTTTTACATTTTCTTTTTTTACTCTCATTTGCCCTAAGTACCTCGTCCCACATTTGCATCAAAAGTGTCCACGTCTTTATGGGAATGGGGTCCTTTAAATCTTATATTCTGAATTCTAAACGATTTTATTCCTCAATTGAGGTGTGAAACTCCGTCATATGAGGGCTAAAAAGAGGACCCATCTGTGTTGTTTCATGGTAGAGAGGGGAAGCCTTCTTCAACTCAAAAGGTATGTAAAAATACAATTATGCTGATCATTGACAACTTATATTTTTGCTGTGCTCGCATTTAGGCAATGCCTACCTCATATTACTTTTATTTTACTAAGTTTCTGACTGATTTGGCTATGTGGTGGGATGGGGTGAAGGAGAAACATAAAAATTAGGAGTTCTTGGAAGCCTGAATGGTTCACTTTAAGTTTTAGAGATTCTTTCACAGTATGGGAGTACAGTGAGTGTAACATTTCAAATTCTTGGTAGTAACGCCCTAGGATAAAGTTTACAAACTACAAAAGCAATCCTATAAATAGTTTTGAAGAAGATTATATATGTCCATGGGTAGGACCAAAACTAAGCATGGCTTTCATAAATGTCTTATTTCCTTTGCATGTGATATTGGAGTAGGATTAAGTGACATACAAAAAAAACTATACTTTTAATAGATATAATTCCTTTTGGTGAAAACAGATAAAAATATTTGGGAGATAAAGCAAAGAAAAGAGTTAACAATGAAGTATTTCTTGCCAGCTGGCAACACCAGAATACCTGGTTATTTCTCATTACATTAATATTTTATTAATTGTTGAAAAGAAAAACAAATCTGAATTCACATTTCCTCAATATACCAATGAAAACTAAAGTTCCTTCACAGGAAGTCCAAGGTCAGGGTCAAAAGAAAAGAATGCTGCTCTAAGCATCTCAGCACTGAGAAATTTTTGTAAACCTAGCCTTATGTAATAAGTTCTGGCTCATAAAAAAAAATATTGCTATGTATGATAATTGTCCAATTCAATCAACCTAAAACTCAAAGGTCAAGGTCAAAAGATAGGGATGCAATAAAGATTATAACAAAACTACCGATTTTGAATGATCAATCTCATAGTCCAGAGAAAATGACAAAAACGAATCAGTCACACCGGAGAATGGGTGGATCGCACTGGTCCTGACTTGGTACAGGCATTTCAAACGAAATGGTGGGTTAAACCAGGTTTTATGGCGCCAAACCTCCCTCTTCCATTGCGATCTTTAAGTCCATAATATATATAGTTAGATAGAATAGTGTGACACTGTAAAATTTGCTTAACCCATTATAAATAGTTACGTAAAATAATGTGACACGGTAAAAATTTTTTGGAATTAAGTCGAACATAATAGGACATGTAAGATATGAAAATTATCATGAACAAAATACAGAAGCTTTTGTCTGGAACTTTGTTGAAATTTTTATTTGAGAGAAACACAAAACCAGAAGAATTAAAGATCGCAGTACAGGCACTTCCAATGAAGTGGTGGGTTAAACCAGGTTTTATGGTGCCAAACCTCCCTCTTCCATTGCGATCTTAGGATCCGGTAATGACCATAGAACACAACATAGTTGTGAGACACAATAGGGATATTGAGGTGATCATCTCAGTACAGCAGACCAGTCAAACACTAATTAAAACAATTAACTACCATATCTTTTAGCTCAATTTTGAACTTTTCTACTAGTGGCTGATAACAAAGAAAGAATTTTTTTAGGGATCGTATGAGACGTATTTTCTTAAAGCCCTGCTCCAAAAGTCGGTCATGAAGAAATCGGTGTCTGATCAAAAAATCTGTGAAATGTGTGCAAGCTCTGGCATATCGAATAAGTTGTGAAATATAAACACTGTATGCAGGGGAAGTAGGTATATTGCTCTGTAGATTAGGAAAATTAATAATTTGAAAATTAAAATCATCTCGTTTAACGTAAATTTTTGTACTGTTGGGTCAAATTCGAGGTGCAAATCCAAGAAAGACGTGAAGCAATTTGATTTGGTGGTTTCTTTAATCTCCAATTCTCTCAATTGCAACTGAGCTAAACAACTTCTAAGACAAATGTATACCAAGTTTCTTCAACCAAGGACTTCAATTTCTTGAGATATTGGAATATGTCAACGTCACTCAACCACCAAATCAAGGTCAAGATCAAAAAATGGGATACAATTGTGCTAGGCTACTACTAGGGCATATGTATACCATATTTCTTCAATCTAGGACTTATTAGTTCTCAAGATATAAGGTGCTTGCAAAACTTTAACATTGCTATTACAAGTATTTAAATTTATCAAATCCACTGAAGTGGAAATCAACATCAAGGTCAAAAGATGGGGAATGAAGCTATGCTAGTCTACTATTGGGGCATATGCATACCAAGTTTCATCAACCTAGGACTTATAAAATCATTATTAAATCATGAAAGCAATGTTCTTTTTTTATAAAATAAAAATTTGTACACCTCATGCTTATAAACATAGTTTGGTTGCATTTGAATTATGTGTCAGACATGCTTGAAAAAGTTAACAAACAGTTAAAAAACAACTAAAAAAACTGTGTGCCAAAGCTCACTAGCCCTCTAACCTAATTGGATGATTTTTTTTTATAGGAAGGTGCACAGCTACTTAGTATCAGAAAGACTGTGTGAAAGTTTCATGAAAACCCTTGTCATCCTATGGCTAAGTTCATGTTTGCTATGGGATACTTCAACGAGTGCAGCATGATACAATCGCAACAAGTTGAACACTGAACATTGTAGGCCCAATATAGATAGTCTATTGCTTTGGTCACATGCAGCCCATGGTGGACTATAAAATGATACATATATATCTACATCAACATTTAATAGAAAAAATCTTATTTATATATTTATTTTTTGACATTTTTGGCCCTTTGACACCTATTTTATTTTTTCTAACATGGTAAGAGCAACACACCCAAATGCAATATGAAGCTTCCTTAATAGCAGATAAAATCATAATATTAAAACTTTATAATATTTGGCTGGCCCACTGTACCTACATTTCTTGTGTAAAACTTTTTGCCTCAACAAAAACTTTAAAAAATGGCGGGTTTCCCCCTTTTCGACCCTTAATTTATTGAAAAAGTAAGAGATATTGCAAAGCTGATTGAATTAGGAAATGTGTCGTGATGACACTGATGCCCCACTGGCATATAAAATAAAACTGTTATTTTTACAAAATTTGCAAAAGTCCAAGGGCCGTAATTAAGGTCAAAATCAGTGGACCAGAACGAAACTCAAACTTGACCTGTAACTCATCATGGTAGACTCACATACCAAATATCTTTTGAATACATGTATATGCAAGGATGTCGAAAAAAAAAATTGGAAAACTAAAGTGTGACGGACAGAAGAACAGACCAACCCCAAATACAATATGAACCTTCCTTTAGTAGTTACAAACATCATATCAAAATTTTATAACAATCAGTCAATATTTACTCAAGTTATTACACAGGAACCAAATGTCCCAAGATGACAACAACAAGGACAAGGACAATGACAACGTCGATGACAACAACAACAACAACATCACCATAACTTTATACGATTACAAGAGTTTGCAATCGTAACAAAATCAATCTGATCAAATTTTAAAATAGAAGGTGTACATTAAGTGAGTCATGTTTATTTAATTAATTTTTAGGGAAATAAACTGGCAAAGTTGTATAACAAGAGTTAACACTTAAGTATGTCTCGCCTGCTGGCAACATACCTTTCTTTTCCTCAAAATCTACCAAAGTCACTTAAATGAAATTAATATCAAGGTCAAAAGATGAGACGGCAGCTGTGCTAAGCTACTTTTGCATACCAAGTTTCATTTATCTAGGATTTATAGTTCTTGAGATGTGGACATGCTCATAAAACCATAAGTATTGAAAATTGTCAAAGTCATTCAACCAAAAAATTAAGGTCAAGGCCAAACTATGAGAATGCAACTCTGCAAAGCTTATACTGTGGCATTAACATACCATGTTTTATCAACGTAGGACTTATAGTTCTTGAGATATGGAGGTGCTCATAAAATCTTAACATTGCTTTAAAATGTATTAAAAATTGTCAATCTGAAAATCAGAGTCAAGTTCAAAAGATGGAGATGAAAATGTGCTAAACTGCTACTGGGGCATATGAATACCAAGTTTCATAAACCTAAAAGTTATAGTTCTTGGATATGGAGGTGCTCATAAAACTTTGACATTGCTATTATATGTATAGAAAATTGTAAAAGTCACTCAACCAGAAAATGAAGGTCAACCTCAAAAGATGGGGATGCAACTGTCTAATGTACTAGTGGGGCATATTCATACCAAGTTTCATCAACCTAGGACTTATAGTTCCTGAGATATGGAGGTACGCATGAAAGCTAAACACAAAAGTTAAGGTCGCAGCCGCAAGTAAAGTAACGCCTATGTCTCTCTCTGCTTTGCAGGCAAGACTATTAATTATGGTTATTCTCAGTACATGCATATTTCAAGTAAAAACCCCTCATCAGCAGCATTTTTGGAAGATTGAAAAGAACTCCAACATAAACATTTAAACAAGCAAGCCAAATCCAGCACCATGTAAAATACAAGGAAAGAAACCTGTTTTTTTTGCAATTTTTAAATTAGAATAGGGTATTAAGAGAAATTTCAATTATCTAAAAACAAACACTCTGTCGTGCTAAGCATACCCCAATTTGACCACTCAGAAAACAGGAAATACTTAGTAGATGTCCAACTGAACTGAAATTCACAATGATTGCATGAGGTTTGTACCAAATTTCATTTAAGTAGAAGCTGAGAAATCTGTGACAAAATATGTTCATTTTTGACCCTGAAAAAGTTGTCTTGGAAAACATGAAGTAGATGACTATCTGACCTAGACAGGAAGCACAGTGCAATTAATTATGCTAAAGCTTTGTACCAAATTTGAAACAAATCCCTTTTGTAAAAACTTAGAACTCATTAATGAAAAATTTCCCATTTTTCACCCTTTATAAAGTGTTAGAATATAGATATAGATGAAAGATCATTATTTCCAAGTGAATTTGTAGATATCACTGAGTGAATCACAGAATTGGTTTCACTCACATACACAATACACAATTTATCATTCATTTTCATTCTTTTGAAAATCTATTTGCCACCTTTATCTAAATTATCTGTATAATAAATAGTATAACTAATTCAGGATGACGAATATCCGTTTTAGTGTCACTTGTGTTGAATAACAACAGGGGATTCAACTTGTGCACTTGAGATCAATCCCTTCAAAAGACACAGAAAAATCTTTTACAAAAGTTTGAACAAGACTGAGACTGACACACAGATGGACAAGGTGATTGCAATACAGCCCCGTTATAAAATTAAGTTAGCTAATGTCAAGACTTGTCTAGGTACTTGGCACGAGAATGTAGTAAGCTCGCAATGCATTTTTAATATAATGCTTTGTGGGTTTAAAAAAATTGCACCGGTTTTTTTTTCAAAAGAAATTTTGGCCACATAAAGTTGAATTCGTTTCCCAACTTTGATAGAAAATTCAGAAATTTTTACCATTTAACATGTTAGAAAATTTTATTTAAAGTTGACCCCTATGGGGGTCAATGCGGAAGAGCTTCTAAAACTGTAAAATTAACCTTTTTGCACTAAGCCAAATCACATTTCCAAAAAACTCAAACTTGACCAATTTCTATAATCTTTCATCTCTTATTTCATTCAAAGAACATCTTTTTATCATTTAAATTAACATTACAATAGAATCTGAAAGAAATACTATGTTTTTATAGGAACTATATTATTGGACAACGAAAATTAAAGGGGGCTAATTGCAACCTCTTACAACTTGGCTTATGATTACTAAGTACCCAAATATAAATCTAAAACAAACTTATGTTGATCGAGACACAAAGTTTTAGTCATTATCAGCATTTTTTGTGAATAATAAATCCAACTTAATTCCTGTTCTTTTCAGCAAAAATATCCTTAAAAATTTTCCAAAACAAGAGTTAACACTAAAGTATGTCTCGCCTGTTGGCACCATAAGAACACCTAGATATTCAACTATTCATTCATGAATTCTTGACATTTTTCTGTGGACCAACTAAGATGATTCTAGATATCATAGTTAATGAAAAACATTAAAGGCTGAATCCCAAAAACAATATTAACAGTCATTAAGTGTAGAAATGAGGTCAAGGTCAGACGACATAAGCAGAGGTACCGATGGGGTATCCGAATGTCAAAAGTCCTAAAGGGCAGAGACAATTAAAACCAGTAAACACCAACAAGAACTGGACAAAAACAGACAACATGTAAAACATGGAAACACAAAAATAACTGAATATTAATCAACAATGCAAATAGTATTGATAAACCCAAAAGCCCTTATTAGATTAATCAATATCCTTAAGATCAGATGCGTAGCTACTATCCTTTTTTTAAGAAATTCATTTACCATAAAAGTCTTACAATATCACTGATGCATGAAAATGGGGTAAGGTCACACGGCATGATGACAGTTATGATGACCATAACCTGAACCATCCATACCAAATATCAGATGCCAGCTAGCTATTATACTTTTCATGTTATTTACTTATCCACAAAAGTATTACAAATAAGTTTTCAGGTTTGAAAAAAAAAACTAAGTTCACAGAGTCACTGAAAATGGGTTCAGGGTCACAGGGCTTGGTGACAAATGTGCAGACCATAACCTGAACTGTCTGTATACCAAATATCAGATGCCTAGTTTTTATACTTTTCAAGAATTTCATTTTCCACAAAAGTCTTAAAAAGAAGTTTTCGGTCTGAAAAAAGATCTAATTTCACAGAGTCACTGTAGCATGAAAATTGGGGCAGGGTCACATGGAATTGTGAATGTTGCGTAGACCATAACCTGAACTGTCTGTATACCAAATATTAGATGCCCAGTTTTTATTCTTTTCAAGAATTTCATTTTCAAGTCTTACAAAGAAGTTATAGTCTGAAAAAAGACCTAATTTCACAGATAGACGATAAAGAGATGTGGAATAAGTGTACGCGACAAAACAAACATTAAAGAAACGGCAATTTAAAAAATCACAATGGAAAACAGCCAGCAGTCTTCAACATGACCAGAGGTCACTGCTCTTCGCCTTGCATTGGCCCAAGACTAAAAATACAATACATAAGAATCAAACAAATCCCTAGAATATCAAAGAAAGACCCATTTCTGGACATAAAACACAAAAAAAACAGATAGTAGACAAGGACAAACAAAAGCTTTGACAAGGATTCCTGGCTTAGGACAGGCACATATAAAATGTGGTGAGTCACTGTAGCATGAAAATTGGGGCAGGGTCACATGGATATCAGATGCCTAGCTATTATATTTTACAAGCAAAATTTCAAGTACGTCTATTTCAAGAACATATTTCAAACAAGGACATTGTAAGCCATTGCTTAATCTGTTTACCACCCCTTCTTATCCCCTAAATTGGGGCCAAAGACATTTTTTTCAACAATTGAGCAATAATGGTATCAGTAAACAGGAAGTAGATAGCTAACTGATCTAATTTCAGTACTTACAATAAAGGACCTCATATTGAACTCATATACCAAGCCATTATGATTTGTAGTTGCTGAGAAAACTGTTACAAAAATTATGCTGCAGACAGATGGAAAGATAGACGGTAGGACTGAGGTAAACAAGTATACCCCGCTCTTCTTCATAGTGGGGGTATATATAATCAGATAATTAGGAACAACAAGCTCCAAGAGACCTCAATCACACAATAGACTTCAATGAACATTTAATTTAAGCAAGCACAGCTTCTCCCTATCAAGTTTGATGGCATTACAAATACTCTTAACTTCAAGGGGACATAACTCCTGTGGACATGCAACAACTGGGACATACACTAGGATTTTTTAAATTATGGTCTAAATTTAATCATAAAGAAATAAACAATGCTAAACCTAAGAAAAGTAAATGTCAGAGAAAATCTCTTCTTAACCAAAAGTCCAAATTTATTTATCGAAAACAAGGTAAAAAACTATCTCAAATTTGAGCTTATATCTTTACCTATTATCCTTTCATTTAAAGCATCAAATTTTAAAAGAAAAATCTAAGAAAACACCAATTAGATTCCTGTTTGATTCCCTTTGTCTTCAAATTTTCAGTAAGAACATTTTTTTTTTTAATTTCAGCATCAGTTCCAAAAATTGCATTAAAAATATTTATAGCTCTGCATACTCGCTTTTAACTGATGTAGAGTTATTTTTTCTAAATAATACAAAATATTGCTGCTTCCTATGTGAAAATCCCCTTGCCTATAAAATTGATGATTCTGTAGAATAAATAAAATTAAAAATTAAAATTTCACAGACTCGCTACCTGTTTTTGCCAAAAATGTCTAACAAGCAAAGAATTATTTGGAGTTGCCTAATGCTCCTTTTGAAAAAGATTTTCACTTATAATTTACTTATTTACCTTGAGCCATCCCCTAAAATAGATGTTTACCTGCCCTTAATTTTTAAAGGTTAAAAAAAATGTTGATGCATACCAAATATCAAGTCACTGTGAAATATAGTTGCTGGCAAAATGACATGGAAAATTGTCAAAGTTGTAAAATAGGCAAGGAACAGTCCTAAAATTCATACTTGCAATAAAAGCCCTCACACTGAAGTCATACATCAAATTTCAAGTTTCTGTGACAATAGTTGCTGGAGAGACAGAAATGAAAATTTCCTGCCATTGATGACAAATGATGAAGAAAGACTAAGTTAGTTAGCAGGAAGATGATATGCAACAGACCTTAAATCTGTATTTGTGATAAAAGACCTCATACTAATTCATATCAAATTTCAAGTCACTGCATGTGAGTAGTAGTTGTTCAAAAAACTGTAAGGCAAGGTAACCTGCAGATGGACGAAGTCATAGGAATCTACAGGGGTAAACCAGTACAAACCATCTTCTTCAAAGCGGGGGTATAATGAGAGTAGAAGTCAGACTTTAGGTATGAATTAGTTTATTACAGAAGTAAAGCTATCTGGACCTATCTTTTTTCCTAGACAAAAACTTAACATAACATTTATAAGTTTGAAGCATATATAGGGGTCATAGTTCACTTAAGAGATTATGAAATATTCTTTACTATATATTTTCTATATGTAACTTAAACTATGTTTGTGCTTTTATTAAATCTTATTTTAATGACATTCAACAAAAAATATCATTTTAATCTAACTTTTCATCCCATATAACAGATAGAACCCCATGACACTTTACAGACAGAATTTCAAGTAGAGCTATCATCTATTTGAAGATCCATTATTGAAATTTTTTAAACATAAATTTGATAAATAAACTGCTAAACTGAAGAGTAAAACAGTATGAAATGAACAATAAAAAGTTGGATGTTGACATAGAGAAATTCTAAAGGAAAAAACACCAAATCCAACAAAATTATTTCAACAAAATTTAAAGATACATAATGTCCAGATCAACAATAGAATGATTCTGTATGATACCCTAGGAGAAAGCCTCAAACCGTAACCAGAAATATGACAAATATATGTACAAAATCAGTAACATTTTGTCATGCAAAACAACCGTATCAAATATATCAACTTTTCTTAGAAAAGCTTAACAAAATCTTTTTTGGGCAGAGCAAAAAACAATAATAAGGAAAACAGTTCTGAAAATTGGTAAGGATATTCAGTTTTCCATTCTATTCTAAAGCCCCGACAAATTTCATATCATTTTCATTAAAAAGAAACCTCTTCCTACTACAAACATACATGAATGAAAGACTTAGTTTAACTTTAAAATCAAACGAAAAAGGGCATTCTCACAAATGTCTGATCAGGGATGTCCAAAACAGTTTTATTTAATCCCTGGTTGGATTAATTTGTAAATTGACAAATTTCATATTTACAATGCACAGAAATATAGCATAAGAAATCTTGGTTAAAAACCACTGTTTCATGTTCAATCTTTCACAAATATTTCTATATCTTTCATTTATATTTTTACATATGATATGAAAAATCTTTATTTCTTCAATCCTTTGGGGGGGGGGGACATTTGGAAAATTGGTCCCTTTTTATGGATCTTCAACCAAAAAATGGTAACAACCAAAAGCCTAACATTAAACATAGGTGGGAAAAACTTGAAGTGGCCTATTGGCCAATAAAGCATGTTTCCTTTACAAGTAAACTTTGTAATCTTTCACAAACATTATGTCAATCTTAAAGACAAATAGTTTCTCTTATAATTTGAAGAAAGAAAAATGCATTCTAAAGTTTATAGTATAGGTATAAATCATTAAATCTCATTATGAATATCACAACTAAATTTCATTTATGAATATCACAACTTAATTTCATTTAAACAGATTTAACAATTCTTTGTATTTCAGCTTCAAATACACATGCAATTGGGAGAATAACAGCGAATTATTCAAAGTGTGTCTAATTTTGTCTAGAGCATTACTAATGAGTATGAAAATAACATTACATTAACAAATGTGTCTACTTTTGGCTATAGAGCTTTACTGATGAATATAAATCTAACAAATATGTTAAGTATGACTACTTTTGGCTAGAGCTTCACTGATGAGTATGAATCTAACAAATATGTTAAGTGTGTCTTCTTTTGGCTAGAGCTTCACTGGTGAGTATGAAACTTGCAATTATATAAAGTGTGTCTACTTTTGGCTAGAGATTCACTGATGAGTATGAAACTAACATTATGTTAAATGTGTCTACTTTTGGCTAAGGCTTCACTGATGAGTATGAAACTTACAATTATATAACGTGTGTCTACTTTTGGCTAGAGCTTCACTGATGATTATTATATAACAATTGTGTTAAGTGCGTCTACTTTTGGCTAGAGCTTCACTGATGAGTATAAATCTAACATTTGTGTTAAGTGTGTCTACATTTTGCAAGAGCTTCACTGATGAGTATAAAATTTCCAATTAATATAAATGCATCTACTTTTGGCTAGAGCTTCACTGATGAGTATGAATCTAACAATTGTGTTAAGTGTACTTTTGGCTAGAGCTTCACTGATGAGTATTTTTTTTTAAACTGACTGTTTCTTTTCTATGCCTAAAATTCACTTCATGAAAAATTATATATCTAAGAATTAAGTATGAAATAAAAATATAACTTACCACAATTTTCAGGAAATCAGGAATCTTCTTTCTTCAGAAAATAACACACTGATTCTTCATAACAAATTTTCACAAATGGTCCAATATGGTACAGTGCAAAACTTTTAAAAGATTCTGTATATTGTAAAATCAAGATGTCATTATTTCAAAACAAAGGAATATACCTGTTAATTAGAAACTTTCAGGTGAAAACAAAAGGTAAATAAACACAGGTGTCAACTGATGTCCCCACCCAGGGGATGTCTGTGAGGGGTGTGTTTATTGGAGGGGACACAGTAGGGTTTCATTTTCGTACCCCTTAATCAAACAATTTTATGGCCTTGTGGTTTGAAGAAACACCTTTTTGTTCTTAAAATTTTTATTTTTTTAATTAGCACAATTTTCCATTTTAACCAAAAAAATATTGAATATTTCTTTCTTTTTATTTTTTAAAACTGCAAAAAAGAAATCTTATTTTTCTATATTTCTTTTATTTTTTATTTATTTATTTTCTAATTTATTTATTTATGTATTTATATTTTATTTATTAATTTTTTTTATATTTATTTTGATTTTCTTATTTATTAACATTTTAATTGAGAAATCATAATAACTTTTTTATAGATAATCCTATTTATTTATAATTATCAAAATATTAAAATTTCTTTATTAACTCTTCCTTTTTGACATTCATGAAAAATAAGCTTCTTATTTGTGGAAGATGGGCGCATCTTTTCACAACAGCATTTTATTAAATCACTAAATAAGTTTTAGAAAAAAGTATAAACATGATTGAATATTAGTAAACTATCTTTAATTCATTTATGATCAAATAAAATAATTATGATCAAATAAAATAATTTGAAAAATACTAATTTTCAATTAACACTTGACTAAGAATATATATCCAACACACCACAGAACAGGCAAAATGCATATAATAAATTCTTTCACTAAAAAGATCCAGCAATTAAAACCAACTTCTTGTACAGTGTTATTCTAAAAATAAGCAATCTAACAAAAAAATTTAAAGGAAAAGAAATGTAAAAAATTTAGTTAAACAAATCTGAAATTTAATTTCCCTAACTTTTGTGCAATATAAGCTAGTTCTTGCGAGATGAGACTATTTTGCAAATGCTCGTTTCCTAATTTGACAAATATCTAACTCGATGTGATAAGAAACCATATCTCATCACTTATAGTTGTGAAAACCTGTATGTAACAGTAGTAATTTTGTGGTTATCAATAGTGTAATGTAAAGGTGTTCTGTGGAACATGTTTATTGCCAAAAACTCTATATTTTAATAAACACTTGGACTTTTTTAAAAATACGTTTTTTTATTTATTTTTTTGGTAATGTTTTCATAGTGTTCTGTGGTATTCTGTGGTATTCCGTGGTGCTCTGTGGTAAAGATGCACCCTGGAAAAGTAGTGTAGAATTAAAATAAAGATATTCATTTTGTTGTTGTTTTTTATTCCATGTAAATTTTTAGCATGATTTTTTTTTTCATTTTCGAACTTTCAACTTCTTTCCAGTATTATTTGAGTTGTGAGATCATGATTCATATGATATCATAACCAAAAGTTTAAGATACAAGAATTTAAAACTGATTCAAACAGATCATAGCACATACATGTACAATCAATGTCAAAATAATTGGAACTTTTTCTAACATTGACACCAAGACTTTGCCAAACACATACGATTACAAAATATTTAAATAGAATTTTGAATGCAATGCATTACTTGCAATCTACCATGTTTTAATATTGCATTTCATGTTACAGAAGACACTCAAACCCAAAATATGATGATCTATTGATTAGGATATGTAAAAACCATATTATCATGTGAAAATTTTAAACCACTGGTAAAAATTAGCATTATGTGACAAGATTCTGTAATTATTTCACTAAAACCCAGGTAGCAATAGATAGATAATAAACCCAATTTTAAACTTGAACATTTGCATTTTAAGAAAGAAAAAGAAACTCACTGAATAGCACACCTGTTAATTGTGATCTTTAATCTGTCATAACTTTTGATTCTAAAGAGACTAAATACCATGCATCTTTTCTTATTTGTTATAGTTTCTTAGTAATTAGTCATTTTTAAAGTGACTTTACCAGATGTTGTTTATTTTGTTATAGTGTTCTAATTTTTTCAAACAGATGAAAAAATTATGACACAACTTTTTGCTAGATACTCTAAGGATCAATCATACCAAGGGACTTTTGAAAATTTGTTAACAGACGAAAAGTGAGTATATTAGCTCAAATGGCATTTGGAAAGGTGAACTAATAAAAAAGTCTTTACAAAACAGTTTATTATAATTTTAAATCTCCAATGGACAAGAATGCAATATGACCTTGACCATTTAACTAGCAAACCCATTTAATGTGTCATCTGACAGCTTAAATGGGGACTCTTTTATAGACCTTCTTGAGCTGAACATTTCAGCAAGCAACAGCTTTTCCCTAGTATCTACAAGAGTTCTCATACTATCAGCCAAGAAGATAATGCCACAACTTGCAAGGAAATCAAAATTTCAACAAAATTAAAAAAAACTTTTAACATCGATGATAAACCTGATTTTGAGTGGATTTTACTTGGACAGACCAATGAACAAACAGGAAAACTATATTCCCTCTACTTACTAGGTGAGGCAAAAAACACAACTTTTTTTTCCTTGTTGAAAGAGCGTATAATCCATAAAAAGAATCATCTGACAACTTCAACTCAAAGAGACTTTTGTAGAGCTCAATAAGTTTAGCATTCCAGCAAGTAATCTTTTCTTTATCTGCAGTTGTTTTCATTTACATGTATATGGCATATGCCCTTTAAGGGTCATAAAATGGGTCATGTGAACTTCAACCCAATTCATTCAATTTTAACAAGCCTAGGACCACCAGAATGGATCTACCCACAATATTTTTTTAAGTTATATGAATTCAAAGGTGATTCAATCCATATGTCAATAGCTCAAAAGGCCATTGGAGTTGCACATGTTCAATTTGTCACAAACATTCTGTTAAAGTTTCATGAAAATAAATCAAGTAATGCATAATCAAAAAGTGTGATGGACAACAACAATGACCTTGTCGATGCAAGACACCTCAAGTGATGCCTATATGTTACCAAAGACTATGTGCACAAGCTACACAAAGTTATATTTAATGTGAAATGCTTAGAGACTCAAATAAGGTCAAGATCAAACAATGAGAATGCAGTTAATATGTACACTTTCACTTTGGAACCTGCACACATATTTAAAGTTTTACTCATTTGGAAACTATAAAGATATTAAAATATAGAGGTGCCCATAAAGTGAAAGTTTATGGATATAAAGTGGTTTGTCTGTCCGTCTGTCTGTTCAATATCAGGGTTACTTTCAGGCTTCAGTTGATTTTTCATGGTACAAGGTTGGGCATTGTGTTTTTTGAATATATTCTTGTTAATTCAAGTTTAAATTGGCTATACAACTTTCAGCTAGAGGGTCTCTGATGTGTCTGTTTTTAGAAGAGAAACATATTACAAAATTAAACATTAAAAAGAAATTAATAGAGTGACAGACATGAAATCAAACCCCAAGTTAAGGGACCCCACCCTGATGCTGTATACCACATATCAAGTGGCTGTGATAAGTAGTTGCTGAGAAAACTGTTACAACATTTTTTGCTCACAGCTTGCCCCCTGACATTATTCTCTCTGTGAAATCCGGTCAACATGAATGTTTGCTTTTGATGTTTTTTTGAAAATTCTAGTCATGCTTGAATATTTTTCTGTTCTTTTTTCATGTATAGTACAATTATTTACTTTTATATTCTGTTCAAATGTGAAATCATTCACTCAATCACTGTAATTCAACTAAATACGTCAAGTCTGATTAAAAGTATGATTCTATTAATGAATTATTATTCTCTTCATATTCTTATATATATCTTATAGTTTTTCATCTTTTGGCTAGAGTGCCTCTGATTAGGTTCATCAAAGACAAGTGACTGCAAAAAATATGGGTTAGTCACAGTTCAAAACTGTATAGGATTTTAGTCATAGTTGTGTTCATAGTCATTACATGTAGAAGCACAAGGGCTACTCTATTTATTTTTGGGGGGCTTCTTTTTGGCCTGCTATTCTAATGGATTTCAATTTGACATAGGTCTCTTCAACAGCAAACAAAGAATGTGTTTCTCTCAGACTAATTGACAGATGTGCTCGAATTTGAATCAACAACAGATGTTAATTGTATTCAAATTTAAACTAGAACAACCCTCAAGAGCCCTAATTTCTGTTACCAATTTTTTTACTGTTGGTTGTTGTTGGGTTTTTTATTTCTTGTTTTGTCTTTTTGTTTTGTGATTTGTATTTGTTGTTTTTTTGGTATTTGTTTGTTTGTTTGTTTTTTTGGGTTTTTTTTTTTTTTTGGGGGGGGGGGGGGAGGGGGTGTCATATACAACTATTTCACATCTCATTATTATTTTTTACATTAGGTAATTTTTAAGGTAAGATATTATTGAAACAATAAAACCAAGTATTTGACCAAAAGAAATAATGCCAATTCTCGCAACATTGTTCTTTTCTGGAATCACTGAACCATTAAGTTGATGCCATGGGTTTACTTTTATGATGATTTTGTAGGCACATATTGTGGTGTATATTATATAAAGTCTCATAATGATAGCATACTTCAAATTTAACATGTAAGCAAACCTAAGTACACTTTCTTTGATCAATTAACCATTAAGAAGTTGTACACCTTTGGTGAATACCCTGATGAATATGTGTGTAAAGTTTCATGATGATACATAAAAGTAACTTCAACCTGAAGTAAACTTGACTTAGACAAACAAACAGAAGGATGAACAGATAAACAGATACAAACAATATATTCTTCTCTACTTTCCGACACTTACAACAAGTCTTAATGTGAAAAACGAAAAACAAATCATTTAATATTGACCTATTAAACATATATACATATCAATAAGGTCTGAATAGTTTTTTCTCTTTGTTATAAAGCCTTTTGAATCTGATGGATATTTCAATTATAAAAGCGTGTTGGAAGGGATCAAATAAACATGTACAAAATAAGCTAAACACTGTAATGTCCATGGCCACTGATTACATTAGCAATATAAAAATCTACAACATATTTAATAAGCACCAAAAAGCTCTCTGTTGAAGTCATGATTGAAAGCCTTGGGATCAGGGCATGGATCTCATCTAGGGACTCTTGACTTCTTCTGATAAAGGAAAGGAATTCATCAAAACCCATCTCAAACATCTTGGTGTTGGGGAGAGCTGATAAAACCGGAGCTATTCCAGGTGACATAACAGGTGCTGAGGCATCTACGGCTTCAGTATTCCCTGGTGTTGATGGTCTCGATGAAAGTGATGATGAATGGCTGAAGGATAGGATATATACCTCTGAGTGTTGAACCAGTTCTCTTTCTAGTGTTGTACTGGATAAGAAAGTGTCTTGAAGTTGGTGGTCTTTTGAGTCTGGAGCAGTGGAAAGTGAATAACAAGTCTTATTCGGTGGTTCTGAAATTCTTTTCTCTATGGCATTGACCCGATCTTTGACTGTTACTGAAGAGACATTTTCAATTGATGCTTGGTGAATGAGTGATGGTTGGGAAACTGATGCATGGATTTCTGTAGCCGGGTTAGCTTCAAGATTTCTGGGTGGCAATGGTTCACTCATAACATTATGCTGCTCTGACTGTCTTTTCTCCATTGTGTTGACTATGTCTTTGACGGACGGTGAAGGAATGGAGTCAAGTCCTGATTTGTTGACAAGTGGCTGAATGACAGGGCTGAAGTCCATTGTTGCTGATAAGAGACAAACTGAAGGGAACTTTGAGCTGAGCTGTCTATTTGGTGGATGGTGTAGGATTATGGGCCATTGGTCTGATCTAAAAATAAAAAAAATTGTTATGAATAATCAAAATTTAGTTTTTCAACATCTGAAATTGAATATATTATACTATTTTAGCTGTATACAAGGCCTCTCCAAATATTGCCTAGCAAATAGGTTTATTAATTATTTTAAACAGCAAATAAAAAGGTACGGTAAACGATGATAGAGTGATCTAAAGACAAGACCTGTCAAAATCTTAATAACTCTTATGTGCAAGCAACACCAAAGAGCTATTAGGGGTCTGCCAAGGCCATTAGGTTATATAAAAAGATATTAAGAAATATTTTACTTAGCTATTTTTATAATCTATGTATTAAACTAATATTCAAGTCTAAGTTTTTGTGTAAACTGTCCGTTATTGAACAATTGGGTTATCTGGTAGCTTACTTTAACGTTTACATTGTGAAACATGTATTATGTACTGGTCAGAGAGTAGTTTTTGTCATTTTGCTAATTTTTATGCCATTTTACCATTAAAATTATTGTTGAATGGCTTATTTTCATAGAGAATCTCTTTTCTTTCAAGAACAGGACATATTTTAAAGGTTATCTTAAATGTAAATAAAATACTTACCAAAACTTTCAGGCAAACTGGAATCTTCTTTCTTCAACACAACTAACTGACTCTTGGTAACAAATATTCAAAACTGATGCAGGGCAGAACATCAAAGACTTTTAAAATGTTCTGTATATTGCAAAATCAATGTGTCATATAATAAAACAAAAGAATATACCTGTTAATTAGTAAATTACAGGTGAAAACAAAAGGTAAATAAACACAGGTGTCATCTGATGTTCCCAACCAGGGGATGTCTTTGAGGGGTGTGTTTATTGGAGGGTACACAGTAGGGCTTCAATTTCATATTACTATGGTTTAAACACTTTACATTCATACAAAATTCAAAACGTTTTTTTTTTATCAGATTTATAAAATATTTTTTTTAAAAACATTTTAATGTCACACCAGATAAATTTTCGAAGATAATAGTTTTTAATTTCATATATCATTTAACAAATCAATTACTGGTATCTTAACTGTGTTTTTTTCTTTTTTTTTGTGTGTGTTAGCCCAGAATTATTATAGTTTTTTGAATAAGTTGATTAAAATCCAGTATTTCATCATAGATTTCAGCACAATTATAAAAAAAAACTTTTTTTTTCAACTTTTTGTTATAATTGAATTTGACTTTGAACGTTTTAAAAGTACAATTATACTTCTTTTTTTATTTTACTTCATTTTAAATTATTTTCATTATTATTTCAACTTTTTTAATGCAGAAAAAAATGTTTCATATGTATTTTTTGTATGTCACATGTTTATTTCAATTTAAATGTGAATTTAGTAATGTTGTCAGCGTATTAATTAAATATTCAACTTTTCTGTATGCTTATAGCTGTTATTCAAAATATGAGTGACATCTTGTAGTCCATCTCAGCTTTAAGATTGTTTAGCTTTTTATATGATACAATGCAGCAGGACTCAGTGGACATAAAACATTTCATAAAATATATTATGAATTTGCATTTTTTTAATGTGTATCCCTCAATTAGTGCCTAATCATATGATTTAATTTCAGATATGCACTCATTATAGTTAATCTTCCAGAAAATGTGGAAGGACAGACAGGCAGACAGACAGACTGACAGATGGACAAAGTGAAAACTATATGGCTCTGTATCTCAATGCGTCAAGATGCAGGACTCTGAATATCATTTACTATACTGTTTCAAACTATCACAACCTTTACAAGACCAAAATAAAATTGCTCAATATATTCCTTCTACAACTTACCCCTACTCCCACTAAGTAGGTCTCTCCAACCGATATCTGTATCTTTAGACCAAACAAACCATTCATTCCTCGCAACTGGTAATTAAAAATTGTAGAGGATATAATTGAATAGGCAGCTATTTTAAGGTTCAAATAAACATTTTAAGATTCAATTATAGCAAAGATCCACAATTTTAGGTCATCCATCAAAATCTGGGAGTCTTGGAAATCAAACTCTATATACAAATACAGATCTTAGGTAAATATTGGAAATCTATTGTTAATGTATATCAAAACTTTATCAATTATTTGGTTTGTCTTATTTTTTTTTCTTTATCAAAGACACCAATTTACCTTAAATTTCATAAATTTAGCCTTATTTGTAAAACATGAATTAAAATTAATTCAAACTTACCTTCAATTTGTTCATCAGCTGATTATGAAGTTCATACTCAAGAAAAGGTAGGTTCTAAAGAAAATATTAGATATAAATTGTTATAGATATAAATTGTTATAAGACACAAGTTTAATTTATATTTTTAAAATAGACAGGTATAAATACAGGTTTCACAACTATAAGTGATGAGTTAAATATTTGTCAAATTAGGAAACGAGTATTTGCGAGTTTCCTTTGACAAATATCTAACAAGTGTGATAAAATCCGTATCTTATCACTTGTAGTTGTGAAACCTTTTTCTCTAACGGTCTATTAAACATAAAAGTATAGGCGAAAAATTACTTCTTTGCTTATAACTCATAGGAAAATAATCCTTTAAGTATATTGTTTTGCAAACGTATGAAACAAGTAGTCAAATAAAAAAGTACCACCGTTTTATTACAAATTTTAATTAAAAGTAGACTTTATTAAAAAAAAAATGTTTGTGCCTTTTTTTTATATATATATTGTATCAGCCAGATCAACAGGTGTTCAAACTAAAGTAAGCACGCTTTGCACGAAATGCGTATCAAACTGTAGTGTCTTGCGTGGACAGCCAATCAAAAATTTTGAAATTGAATATCACATCGTACTGAGTGTGATATGCAAAATAGTCTTGTCTCGTGAGAACTAGATAGAAATAGCACAACAGTTAGAGAAAACAAGAATACCTCAAAAAGACATGATGCTCTGCATCCCAAAATGTCCTTTTACACATTCACATAAATAATTAAGTTTATCTATGGTCATAATATGTTTATTAATCTCCTTATGCATATGTGTATAATTGTGATATTATACTTCCTTCGAGAATAAAATCAAAGCGCTAAAGTGTTAAAAAGCAGAGCTAAATCTAAGCACTTAAATAAAGAACGATCTGTTTTTCGCCAACTTTAAACATATCAATTTTGTTCGTTTGCTCCATCCACTTACACATTTGTCATGAAATCTGTAATTTGACTCCACCAACTTGAATATATCTGACGTATTGATTAAATTAAAGGTAAAAGGTCAACATCAACTTTAGTGTATCGATATGTGAAATGTAGTGCACATTTTTATCGTATTTATAATAGGGGTATAAAGATGTATCTCTTAGTTAAGACAACCTGTATAACAACAATAATTATTCACGATGAATATTCTATAATAGATCCTCCGGTAGGAATATTGCCTGACTGATTTACCCTGTCTAGACAAAAAAAACGTGAAAATCAGATAGCTATATGACTACAAAGAGCTCTTCTCAAAAATCACTTCACACTATATGCCCCTATTTTGCATAGGCAGGCATTACAATCATATTTAAAGTATTATTTGTGTAATATTGGAAAAATATTTAATTTCATCCTGTATGTCATATCTGACAAAACTCACATGCATTCATAATTACTGAGTATAGCCCTCTTCATATTTAAACTGTAAGAAAAGACTTCAGTCCAAACATTTCCCCTCCTTGATATCTCATAACAAGAAAATTTATATAAACTTCCATAATGTCAAGTTTCATCAAAATCCAACAAGCAGTTAAGGAGAAGTTTTTATCACATCTGTAATATACCTTTTTGGAACCTTAATGCAACAGCCAATTTATGAGCAAAACTTCACTTTTATACAGAGGGACAATAGCCTGCCGACATGAGGACATATCATAATGATACATATGCTAGTGTGTAAAACAGCTTAATTAAGGTTATAATTGCATAAAACAAAATCAAATCTCTTATACCCCCTTCACAAATACAATATTCTCTTGCGAGTTGTTACAATTTTCAAAATGTATAGTTCTACGAGTTCTTGTGAGTTTCTCTTCCAGCATTTTACGAACTCTTTCTGAGTTGTCATGATTTCATCAGTTGTTGGGTAATTTTATGAACTCCAGTCAAGCTACGATACGAATTTAATTTTCAATGCGTTTACGAGCATGTTAAGGTGTCTTTACGACATTTTTACGAGTGACTTGCGGTATTGAAAAGGATATCATAACTAACTTGCAAACCACTCCTAAAAGAAGTCCTTTGTGAGGTCTTCCAGAGTTAGTTACAAGTAAAGGCCAGTCATTTACAATCTCTACAAGTTCTTTACGAGTTGTTTACAATGTTTTTACGAGTTTAAACTATGACATTGTTGTTTTTTTTCAACTCGTAAAAGTCTTATGAGGATTTTTTGACATGTCAAAAATCCTCGTAAAACTTTTACAAGTTTGTACGATTTCACACAAGCTAGAAAGAACAAAGAGTGATTACAAGTCTTCGCGATCAAATACGAGTTGAAAACTAGTAAGAACTCCTAAGGAAATCTTGTATATGTGAAGGGGGTATAAAGCCTAGTTTTGGTCATAATGTTGGTTTTATAAAGAAGATTGTTTGTTTGACAGTAACCATCATTTGAAGCGACACATAGATAAAGTATGAATGAGAAAAGGAAACTAGTGCCCAGTTTCATATAACATCTCAAATTTGAGGATTTCCTCATCCTCAAAACAAATTTAAGATGTTTTATGAAACCCAGACCTCAATATTCTCCCTTAAAGTTCATAAGACAACTAATACTTACATCACTAACTTCCTTAGCACTTAATTCTCCTTTAGCCTTTAATTTGGATTTACAAACTCTGTAAAATAAAGATGGCTTCTTTACAAAACGTTGTCAAAAGAAGGTGGACATATTTATTATTCTTTGACAAGGCAAGGCTATATATCATTTCATCTTTCTGAAGTCAATTAAAAATTTTAGGAAAATATATCACTTGTGCTTCACTTTTCATTGCTAATTTGTAGCCGGGATAATGGCTGTAGCTACAAAAGCCTTTCAGTAACTGACCAATCAAAAGCTAGCTGATGGTCCTGTTGCCTCATCACATATTAATACACACTTGCAATGTATATCCTTTTCCAATTACAATGTACTACTTAACTTTTATACTTAAAATAAACAATCTTTAAAATTTGTAGATTGTCCCGGCTACCACTACTTTCAGCACTTTGATGTTGGAGTGTGTACTGTGGATTCATTTATTTTCATGGGTGTCAATTTTCGTGGTTTTTTTTTTTTTTTTTTTTTTAATTGCTTTTTTTACGTGTTTGATGCATGTATATCTTTTTATGTTGTCTATATGTATTTTATGAGTAACAAGCTTTTTTGTGATATTTATATATATGCATGAATTTTCATAATATGTTGTACAGCGCTTTGGGTAACATTGTTTAGATTTAGCGCTTTATAAAAACTGTAATAATAATTAAAAGAAAAAGTATCAGTTTGTGGATTCTTAAATTCATTGTTCTAAAGTCCTCACAATATAGATTAGTGTTAAAAATTCCCTTTTTGTTGGGTATCAAATTTCAAGGGTTAAGCTCAACCACAAAAATTGATACCCCACGAATAATAATGAAACCACAATATATGGGACAAGAATGCCCAAGAACCCTAAACAGGAAGTAGAGGCATTAGGTCTGAAAATTGCTTAGGATATGATACAGTTTGTCATATCAAACTATCCTGCCAAATTTTAAATTTTTTTGATGTAGTTTCGGAAAAAGCTTGACCAAAATTTTCATACAGATCTAAAGACAGACGTAAAACCTAATGCTTGCAAGGGTAGAGAGTGAATGTTTTGGTTTAATGTCCTTTTAGTCTCAAATGGGCCATACAGTGCATTGGTTTTAATGGTGAAGAAAACCGAAATACCTAGAGGAAACTTTGAAAGTAGGTCATGAAATTTACCTTGCCTGAACCAGAGAACCTTTACCATGGGTCTGAACTTCTGATGGCAAATCTATTGTTGTAAATAAAACATCAGGTACTTTTTTCTTCCTATAAAAAAGCAAAAGTATAACACAATAATAAATACATCTCAAGAATGCAAGATAACGGGTATCTATTCATTTGCAAACATTCATTCATTTCACTCTTATTGCAACTTGAGTTCACGTTATTGATTGCTTTTTGTCTGTTTATGTTTTATGTGCTGTATATTTCTTTGTGTGTACTGGTTTTGATTTTGCTCTTTTAGACTTTTAATATTTGAATGCCCCATTAGTATTTTTCTGCTTGCTTCAATCATTAAAAAATTTCTAACATCAGATTTACATTATACTTGCAATACCAGGGACAGATCAAATGTTTGTTTTTATTCAAACTTCATACCATGTAGCTTTTTTTTTACGACAAAACACATTTTATGCTTACTCTATTATACAACATTAATGAGTGTTGCCAATTAGTTGTTTTGTGAGGTTTTTGTTTTGTTGAATGCTCATTGCTGTCGTTGTGTCAAGTGGTTTTGTCTTTGCCTTATCAGACTTCTGACATTAAAAAAGTCACATTGGTTTTTCTTTGCATATTTTAGATGCTTTTTTTGCAGTTTTTATATTGGTGTTTTTCATATACATGTATGACAAATGTCATTGAATCATTTACACTCCCTAAATATCTTATGCAAATAAATAATTTACTGACTTACAATTGTTAACAGGGGTGGGTCCAGTTGGGACTGGCCCTCCTTTTGTCGAATAAGATTTGTTGGATTTGTAAGAAATTATCAATGACTAAAGTGGGGCATCCTTTTTTTAATCAGGATCTGCCACTGTTGTACTTAGACTTACCTACATATTGCACATGATGACAGGTTCACAGGAAATGGTAGGGATGATGGGATATATGGAATGTGACACAGAGAACAAAGGAATGTTGGAGAAACATCCTCAACTCTGTAAAAATAAATAGGCATACATAATAGTATGTAAACAGGCCGGTTTTTTGACAATTTCTTGGTTGTATGAATATACACATAGTTAAATACAGTACCTAAGTGAGCCTTCTTACACACCCCACACTCACCCATATAGAACACATACAAGTCTCATAGTTTAATAAACAAAAACTGTCAATATAACATGAAATTTTGTATGAAAATCTCCATACCAAATAATATGGCATAGGCTCTAGCCTAAAATCGGATGAAGTCAAAAAAAAGAAAAAAATAATAAAAATAAAAATTTGAATACTGTAATGTCAATGACTAAAAGCCCCTTCTTTTGTTAAAAGTCTAATATTTTAATCACCCCGGACAACCATGGCTTTTGCATTCTTGTTAAAAAAATACCTTGGACTAATATTTATGCAAACTTATTATTAATTTGTGCTAATACAGTCCAAATATTTGTGGACAACACTAAGCAGGGACGAATCAACTTCTTCCTGAGGTTATTTCCCTACCAGAGAATTTCAGGCTTCAGTAGACAACAAACAAAATGTCAACATTAATTTGAAGATTTTCGGTGTCAGTATTTAATTCTCCGTATCAACATCAGGAGATCGATTTAGAAACCTGGCGGAAAATAGCGACATGAAGGTTTGAGGATATCCCGCAGGATTAAAAACGTCCAAAGATACATCTTTTTTTTCAAAAGGAGCATTATGTGAGGTTGGACCCTTTATTTCCAATTTCAAATTTTGTTTTGTCAAAGTCTGAGATTAGCTAAATCAGTGCTAAGCTTATTTATGATCATGGTGTGTTATTGTTTGTATTGTAAACATTCCAATATTGATTACATTGACTTGGTGTCATGTTGTTATATGTGACGTCATTTAGTAATGTTTTGGTCTGTCGTCATGTAAACACGTTGCCATATTTGAATCCGTTGTTATGGTGTTTTTTGTAGGTCACTGACGAACTTTTGAATAAAGTTTCAATTGCGCACAATTACTTGATAAAAATTGTTTGAAATTTATATGGTTTAGAAATTATGTGTTGGCTATCGCCAAAACATAATTTCTTTAAAGTTTCTTATGCGAAAACACAGCTAAAGCTGGCCTTCGGGGGATTCTGGGATTGATTTACAAAATGCTACTTCTGGTTTGCAACATTAATACACTGATGTGAGACCTATATTCTACACTTAGTCCGACTTTGTCTGATACTAAACAAAGTTTTAAACAAGTGGTTTCAGAGAAAATGGATTAACATGATTAAGAGGAAGGAAGGATTGACAGGACAAGTAAAAACCTTACACAACTTTTATCATTAAAAGAAGGGACTAAAAAGTCAATTCAAGACTTATGGAATTGACTTAATTTACTTAAGGTTTCATCTCAACTTTTTTTAGAAGATTTTTCTTTAGCATTCAAGTTGTATCCTATAGTTGTACTTCTTTTTATATCTGGTTGACCTGATATGTGCATTAAAGTAGTATTCTTACTGTTCGTAACTTTGTCTGTTTTGTGATATTTGATTGGCAAGGTTGACATCAACAAACAGTCGTTTCTGATGACTGTCCTTATCTAGCTGTAGTCTGTCCATAGTTGAGACTATTGGCTGTGTTGTGGATTTGACTGTAGGTGTTGGGTCAGAGGTCACTTGTACTCTAGCAGCAGTTCCAGAGGCAGAAAGAACAATAATCTCATCACTGCAATAAAGATGAAAGTTAATTACTAGAAAGGAAAAGAAGTAGGTCCTCAAAGTGAAATGTATCTACTATCGTGATATCACATATCAGTAAGTAGCTAATACAATTTGAATGCTAAAAAAGAAAAAATGCATTATTCTCTTTCTGTTAAAACCTTGGTACAAGTACATTGTGCGAGACATTTAAAAAATTGAGCAATTGGTAGTATTCAGTTTCTTTCAATACAATAGAAGATTTAAAGAAATCGATAGGATCACTACAAATTGCTCAATTTTTTAAATGTCTTGCACAATGTACTTGTACCAAGGTTTTAACGGAAAGAGGATAAAATAATAATGTCTCCTCCTCCACCTTGGCTGACTGACTGACTATGGGAGTTTAGCGTCGTGACTATACCATGATAATAGTCTGCAGCGACGTGCCCTGGTGTTTGGGCTTTAGTCCAGGTGTGCCAATATGAAGCAATGGTACTGTTGGCTTGAGGAGGATTTAGGTGTTTCCTGGATAAACTGGTTCTTGATGGTACCGACAGTGAGTGCGAGGATGTGGATGGCCGACAAGTTCTTAAGCTGGTATATTGTGGTGATGTTTCCCCGTTGTATGGAAAAGGCGAAAGGAACACCATCATCTTTTGTGAACTTCCTTACAATGAGGTGTGGGAAGCGACATTGGGAAATTTTGGTTTTCTCTGGAGTATGTTTGCCGTCAGGTGAGACCTTGTCTGGTGTAAGGTTGGCCATATTTATGCTAACAATACCAGTACCCTGCGTAGGTAAACTGCCGTACAGACTTTCGTCTGCTTGCTGAGGTGTGGCTGGACTGGCTGCTCCCAAGTCGCTGGTAACCAGCGTCTGGCTAGCATCCGTTTCCATGGCTGTATCTTGTAGTGGCTGCGGTGTAGGTTCGGTTGTAGTTGAGGTGACAGGCGGCGAGTCAATGGGTTGACTGTGTCCAGCTTGTCGTTGCTGTCTGTACTTCTTTGCTCTGGCTGCATTTCTGCGGCGAGTAGAAGGAGACTTCTTTTTACGTGGTGTGACATCAGTAGGAACAGGACCAGGTTTCTGTTCAGGCTTCATCTAAACCAGTTTAACCATGTAACGGTCTTTAAGATTCAAGTTATACTGGAGTTTTACTGGAAGACCGGCCAACTGGTTGGCCAACATAGCTGTCAATTCTGCAGGTAGATTGGGAGAGTCCATATCTAAGAGTGAAGTGTACGCTGTGAAGGTTCAACTGAAATCTCCACCTTGGTAGGGAGACATTGTTTTTATACCCCATACAAGGAAGTTTTTTATACTTCTAATTTGAACAAGAATGGAATTCCTGGGTCCACCTGCTGAGCAGCAAAAAAATTAAGTCTGCTCACTAAAAGAGGCACAACGTCTGTAAAAAGAGTCATATGGTACTCAAAATTAAACTTATCCAAAGTAATCAATATATAAACTTCAAGTATAAATTTCACAAACATTCATTGAGAATGGTAGGTGTGAGAGTACATATGTAATTACAAAAGTGAAATGGATACATGGACCTCATTTTCATGGTCAAAGGGGGATGATAACTTCCACACAAAAAATTGCAGGTTACCAAATTTAATAAGTGATATGAACATTATGTATAAATATCACCAACATCAGTCAAGAATTGTAGGCATAAGAGCACCAGAGATGGGGTAATCGTAATTGTAATCATTAATCAGCTGTAATTGATTACAATTTCTCAAGTAATCAGAGTAATCAGTAATCAGCCCAAAATCTGATTACATGTAATTTAATTTAATCAATTACTTTCAAAAATGCCTTGCTATCCTGATTACATTCTGATTACAATGCAAATTGAATGATTTGAACAAGTCTGTTACTGCATAGCTTATGCTAAAGATTAAAAATAGTGTCTTATTTAAAGTGTTACAATAGTGTAATTAAATTTTTAATATATCCACAGTTACATTTATTATTACTAGTAAGTGCTTGTTTACAGATTCAATATCACAGATCAAATATGGATTTTTTTACAATAAATGTTTTAATCTAGATGTTTCATGATGTGTAGATTAAATTGAAAAATATTAAAGGGATGTAAAAATGAAGCCAATTAATTTTCTTTCTTACAAAATTTCTATAGATTTCTCTTCCAATTAAGTGTTGTTGTCTTAATTCAAATATTCAATCCTTTGTTTATTGTCACCTGTGACATTGACTGCTATAAGTCATTTAGAGAGTGTTTTTATAACTGTTTATTATATTACACCTTTTAAAAATTAGTGTTCCTTGGGGTAAATACAGTGCATGTATAAAAAGTCAGCATTGAAATTAAGGGAAAAAAGATAAAATATAAGGAGATACATGTAATTAAATAAATTAAATGAAAAAATATTCATTAGGAAATAATTAGAAACACCTTACTGATTTATTTTTTTTTCAATGGATTTTCTCTCATAAAATTCCTATGAAGAATACATAGTTTTCACTTTGTCTGTCTGTCTATATGTTAGTCTGTCCACAATGTTTTATGAAATCGTAAACTGTATTGAGTAGAGATCTGCTGTCCAATATGAAGATTTAATTCCATTCGAAGATTTGCAATTTTAATGCAAATTCATCAAATATTTTTTGAAAGCTTAGATTTTTTAGCTGGGCCCTTCCTGGCTCACAATCAGATTTTGAGTTAAAATATACATGTTGCATGTAATGTCACATATTTTCTGAACCTTAATGTATTGTAATCAGATGTAATCACGATTACAATACAAAGTAATCAGTAATTTAATCAATTACTTTCAAAATTGCTGTAATCACTAATTTAATCTAATCACATATTTAACAAAGTAATTGTAATTTAATCAATTACTTTCAAAGTAATTGAACCCATCTCTGAAGAGCACTAACAAAAGCATAATGGATACAAGGACCTAATTTTCATGGTCAAAGGGAAACAAATTCAACAAGAATAGTCGCACAGTACTCAAATTCCGACTTGTACAAGCTAATAGTTAAATAATCATTATGTATAAATATCACAAACATTGCTTGAGAATTGTAGGAGTGAGAGGACAAACACACGGATGGATGCCCGGCATTTCTATGTCCCACTCTATGGTGCGTCAGGGGGGACAATTATAGATGGACAGAGAAGGAGGCAAAAGTGGTTGGAACAGGATGCAAGATAGATGGAAACAAGAGTAGAAAATCAACAGTTAAGGGATATGAAAGCAGGAGTCAATAAGTCAATATTTGATGAAGCAAGGTCAAGGAATATGAAAGTGGGATTAAAGGGGAGGAAGGGCACTGGAAATTGGAAAGTTTTTTTATCATACTAACCAGATTGAGGTTTGTTCTGTGTATCCCAGTACAGCATGGCATCCCATAGCTCTCATGTGTGACCTGATCTCTGTCCTTATTTCTAGCCACCAAACATCTCGAGTCTCTGGTTCTTCTAAAATACATTACAAGACTAGAACATTGAAAGCCCTGTCATTATAACTGTAATTTTTTTGCCCAATTATTTGATGGATTTACATGATATTTATACAGACACAACTCCAAAATTTTCAACTACATACCTTCAAAGCTCAAAAGTTTAATTTTTCATAAAAATTATGGAAATATACACAGACAGATAGACAAAGTGCAAGCTATAATATAGTTTTGTTAATCATTCAAGAGGTTTACTTTTGGTGAAATATCTTATCTATCAATTATATTTTACAAGAAAATCAAACCTCATGTGGTTTAATTTTGCATACTGTAAATGTGGAAATTTTCGCGTAGTGAATTTCTCACGTTTTTGTTACAGTAACCATTTGCGTGGGGGAAAATTTTGCGATTTTTCTGACCATTGATATTCTATAATTAAAGAATATATCATTAGGGGAATATTTTCACCGATATTTTGTGATCGCGAATTTAACCCCCACACGAACATTTCAACCTTTACAGCATATATCAATGATGTGAAATTTGTAATAACAAAGCACTCAGTAAAATTTTCCCTTTAACAGTATCATACCAACCTGGGTTATGAATCCTGTCCAGAAGTTTAACAGATTTAGCAGAAACCACGCCTCCAAGATGGGAGATAAATCCAGGAGGAAAATTTATCATTGTGAAGAATGGGTACTCCTGAAATAAAAAAAAGTTATGAATGTAAAAATTGTGAAGTGTCATTCAGTTATACTTGATGGTCAGTTGTTGATTTTCTTATGCATTTTAACACACATTGGTTTTAAATAACGATCAGATTTTATTGGTGTTGGAAAATGGCTGGCCATAAGCAACCCAAAATGACCTTGAAAAACTGCAAACCACAGGCTGGTAGAAACCGTCATACCTCATTATATATAGGTGAGCAATTGTTTAGTTTTTGTCAATAACAAAGCAAATCACTTCACTGATTTGGACCTTTGGTTTTATAGAGTTTGAATCAGTCATCTTGACCATTCAGGCATTGAGCGACCTAGTCCCATACTCTTTTGTTAAATAGTTTGAACATAAGTTGAATATTGTTTGGCATGTATTTTTTCACATACTTTGCAGATCACTGGCATTCCCTAAAATAAATTTTGCTAAGAGTTATGTCCTTCATGTATTTGACTTTGGCTAAAATGTAATTTTCTTCTTTTATACTCTTTTGTAAATGACAAAAATGTGAACCTTTTTACTAGTATTTAAATTAAGATTGCTTTGAAACGCTAGCGTTGTTAGTGGTGAAAACTAAGTTTGATCTTGATGAGCCAAAAACTAACCATGAAATCAATACTTGGTTGCTGGGCTGATAGTTTGGGTGCTGACTTTCCTCCACTGCCGATCCCACTTCCACTACCACTACTTCCTGTTAAACTGGATCCTTAAAACACATAAACATAAAGTACCAGCTTATAAACTTATTAATTAAGCCTTTGTCGTGAGGTGATCATGAAGGTCTGTTATATTACAAATAGTGCTTGCTATTCATTAACTTGGTTCAGCATTTAGCAAAACAATTTTGGCTAATTGTAGCGCCATCTATCAATAGCCTTTATATGAAATGAAATTAAGTACCAGTAATCAAGATTCAGATATCTAGCTTATGGAAATGGCCATAGTTGTTACAATTATTGAACCATATATTTTACTTCTCTGACATATTCATACTAAACAGTCAAATCCCCAAAACAAAATTTCAATTACGAAAAAGCTGTTCTAAAGAAAATCATCCAATATCTCCTTTTAGTTTTGAAAAGCATTAGTATCACTCATCAAAAACAATTTTGTCTTTCCAAATCATCATTGTCAAAGCAATAAAATTACCTTTAGGTGGAGTATTTGTACTGACATCTGAATCTGAAGATCTTCTGTTGGTCTGGGAGGGTGGAACCATCTTAACTGGAGAGGTGGTGCTCCTAACAGCATGGACCGGAGGCGAGGAGGGCGCCAGGGTATCTTCAGGGACTGGGGAACTGAAAGCAAAGCTAAATGCTGATTGGCTGCTAGAGAAAAAGGGTGGTGCAGAAGGAGGGGGAGAAATAGAGGAAATTTTACGAGAGGGTCTGGAGGGCGGGGTTATACTCTGCTGAGTGCACCTAGTGGGTGGAGATACATTCTGGTGGGCATGTCTAGAGAGTGCAGTGTACAGCCTCATACTGGAAAGAAAAAGAAACAAAAAACACAGTTTTAGTAGGGTTAGTAACACAACATCTATGAAAATAATAAAAATAAATAAAAAATTATGTACTACCAAAATTAATGTTATTTAACTACTAGTATTAGTCTAAAAACATTTTACAAAAATCCATAGGCCGTTAACCTTAACCACATTATTATGTAAATAAATAAACTTTGAAATATCAGCAAAGCAAATGTACACATCATTAAAAACTCCAATAAAGGATCACCATACAATTTTCACCTTATTATGAAAGCTTTTGTAGAGCACATATAGCCACACATTTCAACATTTTTAAAGTAAAATGAATTTTTATAATATAAATACTTACCATAATAAATTCAGCTAATTGACCCCTATTGCGTCACTGAGTCGGGAAAACACTCAAATATTAAAAATAGAATGACCTATATGGTTGCTGACCCGGAAGGAGGCTTCCCTTAATTCGTCCATTTAATTCCACATAACAAAACATCTGAGGAGATGAGGGATGAAGGGGAGGACAAGGGAGGGACCTCTAATTTATTATGGTAAGTATTTATATTATAAAAATTCATTTTACTTTAAAAATGTTGAATTTTATAGCTATAAATACGTTACCATAATAAATTCAGCTAGAATCTAACGTAAGGCTGAATCCCCAGCATCCGAAGACACTGGTGGAAAATTGACTCTCTGGGCAGAAACTATAGGACCTAGAGAAAACAAACTCTCAGCCATCGAAGACATAGAGCGCAGATAATGAGAAATGAAAGAATTTTCAGATCTCCAGAAACCCGCAGATAAGACTTCATCAAGTGAAGCAGAGCTGAAAAGAGCCCAAGATGTTGAGATGGATCTAACATCGTGAGCTTTAACATTATATAAAGCTCTTACATCTTCTTTAGACAAATGATAACACAAGGATATGGTTTTACATATCCAAGTGGAAATAGTCTTCACTGATAAATCAGAAACACCCTTCTTAATGGGAATGAATAATCTAGAGTTAGAAGCTGATCTAGAAGATGAGGTTCTACTAAGATAAATATCCAGAATTCTGATAGGACACAATAAATTTCCATCAGAATTACGAGGAAGAGCAGGAATAACAACAGGAGATGATCCTTTATCTGGTAGCTGATTCTTAGCAAGAAAGGAAGGATCAGTTAAAAGTGTCACTGAAGATTTATCTCTAGAAAAGCGAAGACAAGATGGTGAAGCTGAAAAAGCATGAACTTCGCTTCTTCTCCTACCTGAAGCTAAAGCTAACAAAAAACAGCATTTGTAAGCAACAAATTTAATGGGTACCTCATTAGCTGGTTCAAAAGGAGACAACTTTAGAGAATGAAGAACAAGAGATAAATCCCATTGAGGAACTAGAATCCTCTGTCTGGGACGCTCTAAACTGAAATTTCTGATCAACAAGGAGAGAAATTCATTAGAACTAAAATCTTGACCACCAGAAAGAAGTATAGTACGAGAAATCGCAGATCTATAGCCTTTAATGGTAGAAGGAGCCAGACCTTTGTTTTCAAAAAGAAAGACAAAGAAATCTGCTAGTTGTTGAACAGAAGTCTGGAACGGATCAATTTCCCTTTCAGAACACCAAGATTCGAAGATAGACCATTTGGCATCATAGACAACATTGGTTGATTCTCGGACTGATCTAGAGAGATGTTTGGCTGCTCCCTCAGAAAACCCACTCTTAGTGAAAATACTCCTGACAGAAACCAGGCGTGTAGATGTAGGTTTTCTGGATGAGGATGAACTACTCTTCCTTTCAACTGAGACAAGAGATCTACCCTCAAAGGAAGAACTAGAGGTTGAGCACCTGACAGACGAAGAAGGTCTGGAAACCAACTTTGCTTGGGCCATGCCGGAGCAATAAGAATGATCTTGCAGTTGGAGGACTCTATTTTCCGAAGAACAGGAGCTAGAAACCTGAAAGGAGGAAAGGCGTAAGCAAACATGTCCTCCCAAGAAAGGCTTATGGCATCTACTGCATAAGACTTGGGATCGGGAACTGGAGACACAAAAGTCTGAATCTTGAAATTCAGACTGGTGGCAAAAAGGTCTATCAGAGGAGTTCCCCAAATCTGAGTTATGCTCTTGAATACAACTGGGTTTAGCTCCCACTATGTATTCCCTGGAGTAAGAGACCTGGAGAGAGTGTCTGTTAACAGATTCTGATGACTGGGAATATGTCTCACAGCTAGAAGAATCTGAAACTGATGGCAAAAAAGTAAAATCTTCCTGGATATCTGATAAAGAGGGAGAGAGTGTGTCCCGCCCTGATTTTTCAGATAAGCGACTACTGTCGTGTTGTCGCAGGCCAACAGAATAGACCGATTTGACAAGTTCTCGAGAAAATGATTGAGAGCGAGTAGAACTGCTCTCATCTCTAGAAGGTTGATGTGTTCGGACTGTAGAAAAGGGGGCCAAACCCCTGACACTGACAGATCTCCTGGAGACAGGTATGCTCCCCAACCTTGGTTGGGGGCATCTGTAAAGAGAGTGACTACAGGAATAAGAGGGGACAGAGACAGGCCCCTTAGAACATTCTCCCTCACTAACCACCATTGAAGGTGAGGGTGAAGAGATGGTAGAAGTGGAATAAGAGCTTCCCAGTCTTGAGATGATGGGATCCAAAAACTGTGAAGGTAAAACTGAATGGGATGTATGTGTAGACGACCCAGAGGGACCACATCTGCTAGAGAATTCAGAAACCCTAGAAGTTGAAGAAACTGTCGAGCAGATACAGACTGAAGGGAAAGAAACAACAGAATTTGTTTCTTGAGATTGGCAAATTTCTCCTCGGTAGGAAGAACTAAACCTTGGTCTGTAAGGTAATGTTCCCCGAGAAAATTGAAGTCCCGAGAAGGAGTTAGTTCTGATTTCTTCCATGAAATAAGGAAACCTAGGGAGAGGAAAAGTTTGAGAACCATCTCTGTATGGCCTAACAGAACTGAACGGGAAAGATTCTTGACTAGAGAATCGTCTAGGTAAGAATGAATAAGTACAGACTGGGAATGAAGGTGAGCAATAGCTACCTGCATGACCTTGGTGAAAATCAGAGGGGCTGTGGACAGACCGAAAGGAAGAGCTTTGAACTGGTAGACTTTGTTGTTCCAAACAAAACGGAGATATTTCCTGAAAGAAGGGGAAATAGGAATGTGAAAGTAAGCGTCTTGGAGGTCCATGGAAGTAGTCCACATGCCCGGAAGGATAGAAGTCCTGATAGACCTGTTCGTTTCCATTTTGAAATGAGGGATAACGAGATGGTTGTTCAGAATAGATAGGTCTATAACTGGTCTCATACCGCCAGTCTTCTTCGGTACGAGAAAAAGACGGGAATAAAACCCCAGAGAAATCACAGGCTGAAGTACCTCCTCTATCGCAGATTTCTGTAAAAGTTTGTCGACTTCTTGAGAAAGGAGAAGACGCTTGGCTGGATCGGAAACCTGAGAAAGGAATACTGGAGTATCCGATAGAGGAGGAAGAGTATGAAACCGAAGAGTCAGTCCCCCTCGAATTATTGACAGAACTAAACGATCTGAAGTGATCTTTTCCCACTGACTGAGGAAAGTTGTTAACCTCCCCCCAACCGGAATATGTGGAGATGGAATTGGAAACTGTTCTACCCCCACTAGTTCTGTCGATAACGTACGAGGGGGCAAAGACCTAGGTAGAAGGATGAGGCTTCCTACCACCCTGAAAACCACCAGAAGGCTGAGACCTACTAGGTTTGGCAGAAGTAGAACCAGAATTGTTAGGCTTCTTTCTAAAGAAAACCTTCCTTTTCTTAGAAGCAGGAGGTTGACTGTAATTAGCAGGCTGAGAGGAAGAAGGAGTAGAAACTGTCCTCTTATTACCATTACCGCTAACTTGTACATTTACCTTGACAGGTGGAGGTTGTTTGTTGACTTCCTCCTGAAGCTTAGGCAAAGGTAAACCAAAAAGTTTATCTGTAAATTCAGACCTAAGCATAGAGTCCTTAATACTGTCTGAAACAGCAGACTTATCAAGGGTTTCAGCCCTTTTAGAAAGGGTAAAGTTAGCAAGAGAACCCAGTAACAAAGACTGAGTGGAACCGATAGCCTTGTCAACCTGAAGAAGAAGAGATTTAACCTTGGGTAAAGAAGAAAAATCCTCCTGATTAAGTAAAGAACCAGTAGCTGCGAGAAAAACCTCTGCAGAGTTTAGAACTTGCGAAGAACAACGCAAAAGGTTCTCAGTCTTAGAGTAAAGTTGCTGATTCATACATATGCCATCAATAGCTTTACAGCCTAGAAGAGTAGAATAAGCTTTCTCACAAGGAGGAAAAGTCCTACCCAAAGTAGAATTATGCACTTGATGATCCTTGTTTCTAAAGTGGCCTGGAAAATTAGAAGTACCAAAACCAGTCACTTTATTACTAGCACCTTTATCTGCAGCAAAAGACTTAATACCATCATTGATGGTATGAAGTGCAGAAGCTATGTGACTAGACTCTGGAAAGGAATCATGAGAAGTACTAGGCTCCTTAGAAAGACCACAAGAAACTTCATAGCCAGAAGCAAACTGCTTAGGTCTAGGAGGAGAAGCAAAAGGAATCTTAGCAACATTCCGCAACAAAGAATAGGTCTCTTCTCTCAAGTCAGCAAAAGATGACTTATCCTCAGATGGGTCACCATCAGAGGAGTGAGGAAGGGCCTGACTAGTAGGTACAGGGGTAGATGATGTTGGGTCAGATACATGTACCGAAGACACAAGAGAAGTAACTGCACTAGGTGCAGGTACTAAACCCGTGCCAGCAGTGGACTGAACCACAGAGCCAGAGGAGCTGAGATTTTCATCCTCAGTGAGAAAACCTCTCTCATCATCAGCAGGAGTAACTGAAAGAGCATCCTCCTCAGCCTGACTTACCTGCTCCTCATCAGAATCCTGATCCGAAACCCTAGAGCTCGGATGTTCCGATCTAGACTCCTCCAAACGAGTAAGGCGAGCTGAAAGACAATCAAAATCACTCTTGACAGATTGCTTAAAATCAGAGAAGAGACTTCTGATCAGCTCTGATTGTTCCTGAGAATTGCCTTGTGAGGAAACATCAGAAACAGATGGCCTACTAGTACTATTACTAGAAACAGAGGTATGGGGACCAGAAGAAATCGTAGGACGACAAAATAAACTGGGATCCCCATAAGGCCAGTAACCTGGAGCTTGACCACCATAAAAACCAGGATAAGGGACTGGAGGCTGAGGCCAAGCAGGACGAGCTGGAAAGGAACCCGTACCAGGTAAAACGTAACCACAATAAGAGGCTGGAGGTCTAGAACTAGCCTGAGAAATGTTCATAGCAGAACCTGGGGCAGAATAAGCAGACCCAGAAGAATCCACAGGCCTAGAAATGGTATGAGTAACTACACCAAGAGTAGGAACACCCACGTGTGCCACTGCAGAACCTAAAGATAGGGTCTGAGTGCCACTCCTGGAAACTGAAACCGAAGTTGCAGTTTGAAACCCAGGAGGTGGGGAGACCTCACTAACTGAGACACTGGCAAATGGCAGTTCAGAACTAGCCACCACACTATCCAAAAATACATCTGGGCCAGCAACCACATTATAAGGGCTACCAGGAAAATAATCCATACTGAGTAACCACTAAATATATTTAACCAAAAAGTAAATATATATCAAAATAAACAGGTCAAAAAATAAACAAGTTTGAACTGTATAAAATAAATAACAGTGCAAAATAAATAGCACAAAATTGCTATAAATAAACAAAATACAAATAAATTTGAATTGAGTGTATGCAAAATTTGGTTTACCACACTTTTTGTAAACTTTAAGTCTTGAAAATTCGCTGTGAAAAATACACGTGCCGCTCGTCGACGCAGTCGGGAACAAAATGGACGAATTAAGGGAAGCCTCCTTCCGGGTCAGCAAACATATAGGTCATTCTATTTTTAATATTTGAGTGTTTTCCCGACTCAGTGACGCAATAGGGGTCAATTAGCTGAATTTATTATGGTAACGTATTTATAGCTATAAAATCAAGCAAACAGAAGCTTTTCTTCATCTCTTATAGGTTTAATCTGCAAGGCAATAACCCAAAACTTGACAATTTGTGGCCATAACTTTCAAAAGGGGGGTATATGGATATTTTTGAAGAGCTAATTGAACTGAATATTTAAGCAAGCAACATTTTTTTCTCTCTCTGTAACAGCTTTAATTCTATAGGTCAAACACCCAAAAAATACTATTTTTCACCTTTTAAAGGACCATAACCCCTATAAGGGGTCATCTGACAATTTTGATGCTGAATCATTTTTGTAGATCTCATATAGCTTGAGAATTCTCCAATGCTTATTTTTCCTCTAGCACTTACAGTTTTTAAGATAAAGTCCAAAAACTGTGAAGATTGTCAATTTTGACAATTAAGGGGAAATAACTCATATAAGGAGTTGTCCCACAATTTTAACTCTACGAAGAGTTTTGTAGAGCTGTTGATGCTGAAGATGGAAGGTTGCTTCCAATTTGCTCTATCTCTTATACTTTTTGAGTTATAAGCTTAAAACTATGGTCTGACCCCCCTGTTATATTTTTAGCAACTGCGGCCATGTTGATTGGTTGGCATGCACAAATTTCACAAACTTCTTTGAGGACATCCTAAAGATTCAATGTATAAAGTTTCAAGGCAATCCATTCAGTGGTTTCAGAGAAGAAGATTTTTAAAGAAAAGTTAACGGACTGACGACAGACGAAGGATGCTTGACGATGACATTAGCTCACATGACCCTTCCGGTCAGGTGAGCTAAAAACATCATTCAATTTGATCTAAATTCTTCATCAGCATGTATTTTATTTCATTTTCATCTTTTACTGTTGATTAAATTATTGTTGTGGAGATTTATAATTTTCATAATTTCCCCAAGTAAGATATTTCTTTGGATTTTAATTTGCTGGTTTGCACATATTATAAAAAGAGTTCAATACAAAGTTAGAATCTTTGTGCTTGACTGTATCTTCAAAAATTCTGTAAAATTGACATAATGAAACATCATGATACCATAATTCAAATTAAGAATACAGCATTCCATTACATGCAAATTAAAAGCAAATTTACATAGCTACAACATAAACCTGATGAATGTATTACAACATGAAAGCATACTGCAATATATTTATTGCCTAAGAACTATCATATATGCTCTGTTTCATTACCTTAAAGAATTGGCATTTTTTCATTAAGTAAAATAAAAAGGAGAAGCAAATTGCCCAGATAAAAATGAAGAAACTTAAAATCAAATTTAGTTTATTTTCTTAATTAAGCACATAGCATTTTTGTTCAACTCTAAAAATAGACACAGTGTTTAATGTTCGTTCTTGCTTTTTAATCACATCGTGGTTCAAACTATTTGCCTGTTGCCACAGATATGTCTCATCTTGCAGGGTGCCAAAAAATTGAAATAATTTTTTAAAATTTTAACATGCCCATGAAGTCCCTTTGTTTTGATGTTAATGCAACTTCAAACCAAATTTTAAAGGTTTGCCATAACTAACTCCTATTACTTAAGTTACCACTGCCAATAAATTGGAATCCTTATCCCCATAAATCTTGACTTCATCAACTATGGTGTCAAGGAAGACAATAAATATACAAACAACATGAAAATACCTATCTTTGGATAAGTAATTGTATATTACTTTTGAATGTTTATCTTTAACAACTATCATTCTAAATAAATAGATTCTTTTGATGCATAAGATTGTTTTCTAGAAAGAGGAGAAAAATAACAAATATTATCAATTCCTGAAAATAAAGAACACAAAATTAACATACATGTATTTGTACATTGCTGAAAACCAAAATAAAACAGAAACATACCAGTTCATCATCAAACTCAAAGAAAGAATCAGAAAAGAAGAGAGTTTCTAGGAAATTTATTTTTGATAAATCTATGGTCTATATTAATTGGTTTTTTTTAATGTACTGTATCAGTGTTCTCCCCAGGCCCTAATAGCATCCTGGAAATGTTGTGCTATCTGGTTCAAATGTGATGCTACCTGAAATCATCTTTTATATATTGTATACATGGTATAGGGAATGTGATGTTATAATTCAAACTAAAAGATGCTATTTTGAAAATTGCAAATACCAGGATGCTATTAGAAAATTTCTGGGGAAAACACTTACACTCCCCAAAAATCAAGTTTCAAACAGTTAAAATCTTCCTCATGAGCTATTCATAAAGTTAACATGAATGAATAACTGAAAAATCAGAAGAATACTAGTTAAACCCTCTTGAACTATTATGATAATTCCATCAAAAAGAAATAGCTCAGTTACACCAGAATTTGGCTGTAGACTGCAACATGTACCAGTACTTATTTTGTTACCCCTATATATCCCTTTGCAACATGTAACAGGTGACATAAAAGTATGAAAAGAACATATCGTTACTAAAATGATTTCTGGATAAGTTATACTAAAAAGTTCTCTGGATATAATAATTTCAATTAAAAGACTATTTCTAAGCTACAATTTCTGATTTAACATTTATTATGATATTTATTCAAATCTATTAAGTGTTTATATAGCAAAAGCAGTTGTAAATGTATCAACATTAATTTAGGTCTATAAGTAAGCAGATTAAAAATTGATTTTGTGTTAACTTATTATAATCAAAAGATTAAGTATAAAATGAGGAAGAAGAAATTATAGGCAATTTTGACAATCCTTTAAATATAAAATTATCAAAACTTCATTCAGTTTCATTCTAAATCACTTACGGATGTTTGTTGTAATTCATAGACCAGTAAACATCCTCAAATCATATTAAATCAGAAATTGCATTTAAACTTCCTCCACCATATTAAAAAAAAGAAAGATTTCATATCATAAATAACTTACTCTTTAAGAAGTGGTGACACACCCAGTGGTGATGGGGGTTGCTGGTGTAGTTTGGCAATGTTGACCACAGTTCCGATACCTCGAACTACAATGCCAGACTCTCCTTCAAGATCAAAACATTGAAAGTACCTGTCAAAAGAAATAAACTGTGGATTCAGTTATTTTCGTGGGTACCAATTTTCGTGGTTTTGTCATAAATACATTTCGTTGAATTTTTAATTTCATGTGTTTATGGTGCTTATATATAAGAATCAATGTAAAAATAACAATTTGTTAGATTCTTATTTTCATGGTTTACAGACATCCATGAAAACCATGAAAATTGATACCCCAGGAATAATAATGAAACCACAGTAAAAAGATTTTTTTCAAGGATGAACATTAAATTTGTTTGTTTCATAATACTGTGGATTTATTATTTTTCAGTGGGTATCAATTTTTTGGTTTTTGTGAGTGGCCTTAACCCATGAAAATTGATACCCCACAAAAAGGAAATGTAATATTGATCTCTAGTTGCAGTCATTTAAGTATCCAGGAACTGATCCTTTTTCATTTAACCACAAAAATTGGTACCAACAAAAATAAATGTATCTACAGTAATCTATGCCATTTGATTTGTTGTCTATACAATGTACAATGTTAACATGCAAATAGTTGTTTCAACAACCAGATAAAAGTAGTATTGAGAAATACTTAAGAGTGTCTGAAAACTAACACATGTTCTTAAAACATATCTTAATCTGGTGAAAAAGACAGACGACAAATGCAGATTTATTTTTACCCTTTCTGTTTGCAAATTGATACAGTTTCTGTGTTTCACAAATATCTGGTATATTTTCTTTGATTATGTCAATAAACAACTGATTTGCTTAGTTCTCCTTTAGCTTGTCAAACCCCTGATAAATTGTCTCTATTGTTAACTTTACCCAATGATGGCATTTCCACCTAAATCCAAAACTTTAACTCCAATCTTTCTCTGTAATTCACCTACACAGGAAAAAGTGGTAAAAATATAGAAGGTTTATTCAATGCTATTCTAAACAAGATCTAGAAAGTGGAATTCATTCGGACATCTTGTATTTATGTTATGTATTGAGCAATGTTTACAGTGGCAAATTGCAAAACTACGGAAAAGATCGGAAAAGATCATTCGTCCTCCTTGACAGCAGCTACTTATTTTCAAATTATGTTGTTTTATTGATAACTTGCCATATGCACACATAAAACATCATAAAGTTGTGCTAAGCATTTCCCAACTTGACCATTCAGATAACAGGATATAGATGACTTAATGCTCTGGAAAGGGGTGGTAGGGTAAAACTCATTATGCTAAAGCTGTTTACAAAATTTGAAATCAATCCCTTTTGTAGGAGCCCAGAAATTTGTTGAAAAAATTTCCTCTTTTTTACCCTTCAAAAAATCTAAGTCAATTTAGAAACCATGAAGTAGATGGCCAATTGACATGGAAAGGAGAGGCATTGTACAACTCATCATGTTTAAGCTGAGTACCAAATTTAAAATCAATTAATCCCTTCAGTAGAAGCTGATAAATCTGTTAGGAAAATTTCCCATTTTTGACCCTTAAAAAGTCTAAATCGGCTATGGAAACAGTAAGAAGATGTCTGATTAAGCTGGAAAGGTAAGAATAGTACATCACATCATGCTTAAGCATGTGTAATAAATTTGAAAACAATCCCTTCAGTAGGAGCTGAGAAAATTTTAACAGATGGACAGACAGACAGACAGATATGGTGATTGCAATATAGCCCCCTCTCTTCAGAGTGGGGGTATAATCTCACAATTTTCTATACATGTACACAATAACCTCAATGGAAAAATTAAAATATTTATCTATTTTCATGCTACACCATTATGAGCATGGATGATGAATATTCAAAATCAAAATAATTCGTAACTGATCATTTTTTTATATTTTAATTGAAGCATGGATTCCTTATATATCATGTCAGACTATGCTACGCTTGGATAAATGTTCCAGTAATATCTAACCACTAACTAGTACCATCAAATAATCAGTAATTTTTTTAACAAAAAAAATTTGCATTCTTGCAAAAATTCTTTTTAATTTTTTGCATAAAAATCGTGTAAGAAAGAAGCAAAGAAGCACCAATGGGGCCTTCAAATGTCAAAAGTCCGAAAGGGCAAAACAGGAACAAGAACAGCACAGAGAAACACAAAACAGAAAAACAACCGATTTCATGCCCCACCTACAAAAGTAGAGGAGAATAGTCATTTGTCTGTCTGTCTGTCTGTCTGTCCCAGTTTTACCTTCAGCTTAAAGTTACTTTTGAACGTTGCAATATTGGACATCATTTCTTTTCTAATATTCCTTTTCATATCCTTACCAGATAATCTGGAGAAAAGTCTTTGTCTAGCCTCATTAGATGCCCTAGGAGTTCTTATCTTGTCGATCCATTTGTATTCTGGGTCGTCATTAACAACCAGCTCTTCTACAAACCCATGAATCATCTGAAGTTTATATCCACTGGGTACCTCAGCAGCTGCAAAATTTTAAACTTGGTCATAATTCAGCAGAGAGCACAAAAAAGAAATAAATTTAAGAAGCTATCTAAAATACTTTCAATTAGAAACCTCAATAATCATTGTGATAAAGCTCACTCAGGTGACCTCGCTTCTTTTTGGACACTGTTTTGAATGAATGAATGCCTTATTTTGAAATGCGCTCTGCTGTAGAAACTGCAAACCAGGAGGAAATATTCAATTTATCTGAATGGTATACGAAAAGTATCAAATTTCATGCACATCTACATATGGTGTTATTTAGAAATTTCAAAGTCACATAACAGCTTTTCAGCAGTTTTCAATGAGTTTATGATTTTGTAAAAGTTTTAATTCATGTACAAACATTACATATATATATATATTAAGCATTGTTAGAGAATTGATATACAATATGTCTGCATCAATATTCTGTGTCAACTTTTTGCAATTTAAAGAAGAACCATCTGCAATGCTACAATGTATTTTTTATTGCAGTAATATATCACCTCTTTTAAATGTGATTAAAAAAGTTCATTTCTAGTATGTGTTTATTCATGATAATTCTATTATGACAATAACAGTTTGATATTAAAGTAAAAGAAAATAATGCATGGACTTGCTTTTCCTTATACAGTAGACTCCACAAAATTGGATATCAGCTTCTTGGATATATATATCCACGAATGGGATAGAATTTCAAAACACCAAACTATTTCCTATTCTTTCTATATATTTTTGATCGGGAAATAGGATATCGGAAAATTGGATATATCAGCAAATAGGATGGAATATTCCCCCAAAATGATGCCATTTTATATAATCAAAGTACTGAAAGTACTGGTAGCCGGGCTAATCTACAAATTTTAAATTGTTTATATGTAGCAAAAAATAAAAATAAAAAGCTACTTTCTATGTAAAAGGGATATTCACAAGGATTCCAATGAAAAAAGAAAAGATTTTGAAAATCGAACTAAATTTTTTTTTAAAGTTGATTTTATGGGCGTGGCCTGTCTTTGGTCCCCTGTAGCAATGTTACGGTGCAATATATATGGAAAAAAACATTGACATATAAATTTGAAAATATAACGAAGAATTCGAAACTCCCTAGCAGTAGGCTTATCCTGTCCGGCAAAAAATAGGTCAAGATTATCCCACTGCTACAGGCTTGTATGAATTCCATCAAGATTCTTGATAAAAATTTTTATTTGAATAAATTTTCAAAATTTTGCTATAGTTAGCCATGAAAATATATGCGAGTACTTTTCATGGTTTTAAATTAGAGAGTAGGGGTCAAAAAGAGGTAATTGAAAAGATATCCGGAAAGCCTGGTGCAGTGATTAGTGTACGGACCGTTAGGGACAGGAACTGGAACTATGAGGAGTTTGGAAGAATTCAATAAAAAAGAATTTTCAAAATTTAATAAAGAATAACAAGAGGCTCCCAGGAGCCTGAATCGCTCACCTGGTCTTAATGTCAACCCTTTGAAGACTTTTGTATAGCTAAATGAGCTGAATGTTTAAGCAATAAAAAGCTTTTCTCTATCTGCAATAGTTTTCATTCCAAAGCAAAAAAACACTATTTTTCACCTTTAAAGGGCCATAACCCCTTAAAGAGGTCATCTGACAACTTCGACCCTTAAAAAACTTTTGTAGAGCTAATTAAGCTGAACATTTAAGCAAGCAACATTTTTTTTCTATTTGCAAAAATTTTCTTTCTTTCGGCCAAAAACACTATTTTTTGCCTTTAAGGGGCCGTAACCACTATAAGGGGTCATCCGGCAACTTTGACCCTATGGAAACTTTTGTAGAGCTAAATGGGCTGAACATTTAAGCAAGCAACAACTTTTCTCTATCTGCAATAGTTTTCATTCCATAGGCCAAAAACACTATTTTTTGCCTTTAAGGGGCTGTAACCCCTGCAAGGGGTCATCTGACAACTTCAACCATATGGAGACTTGTGTAGAGCTAAATGAGCTGAACATTTAAGCAAGCAACAGCTTTTCTCTATCTGCAATAGTTTTCATTCTATAGGCCAAAAACTCTATATTTTGCCTTTAAGGGGCCATAACCCCTATAAGGGGTCATCTGACAACTTTGACCCTATGGAGACTTTTGTAGAGCTAAATGAGCTGAACATTTTAGCAAGCAACAACTTTTCTCTATCTGCAATAGTTTTCATTCCATAGGCCAAAAACACTATTTTTTGCCTTTAAGGGGCTGTAACCCCTGCAAGGGGTCATCTGACAACTTCGACCATTGGAGACTTGTGTAGAGCTAAATGAGCTGAACATTTAAGCAAGCAACAGCTTTTCTCTATCTGCAATAGTTTTCATTCTATAGGCCAAAAACTCTATTTTTTGCCTTTAAGGGGCCATAACCCCTATAAGGGGTCATCTGACAACTTTGACCCTATGGAGACTTTTGTAGAGCTAAATGAGCTGAACATTTAAGCAAGCAACAACTTTTCTCTTTCTGCAATAGTTTTCATTCCATAGGCCAAAAACACTATTTTTTGCCTTTAAGGGGCTGTAACCCCTGCAAGGGGTCATCTGACAACTTCGACCATATGGAGACTTGTGTAGAGCTAAATGAGCTGAACATTTAAGCAAGCAACAGCTTTTCTCTATCTGCAATAGTTTTCATTCTATAGGCCAAAAACTCTATTTTTTGCCTTTAAGGGGCCATAACCCCTATAAGGGGTCATCTGACAACTTTGACCCTATGGAGACTTTTGTAGAGCTAAATGAGCTGAACATTTAAGCAAGCAACAGCTTTTCTCTATCTGCAATAATTTTCATTCTATAGGCCAAAAACACTATTTTTTGCCTTTAAGGGGCCGTAACCCCTATAAGGGGTCATCTGACAACTTTGACCTTATGGAGACTTTGGTAGAGCTAAATGAGCTGAACATTTAAGCAAGCAACAGCTTCTCTCTATCTGCAATAGTTTTCATTCTATAGGCCAAAAACATGAAAAAATGCTATTTTTCACCTTTAAGGGGCTGTAGCTCCCATAAGGGGTCATCTGACAACTTCGACTCAATGGAGACTTTTGTAGAGCTTTTGATGCTGAAGCAGTAGAGTGGCATCAGATTTCATCTATCTCTTATACTTTTTGATTTACAAGCCAAAAACAGTAGTCTGACCCCCCTGGTCTATTTTTAGCAACGGCGGCCATGTTTTTCGACGAATCAAAAATCCCCACATCAGTTCTGTGGGGGATACCCTAAAGTACCACCAGACCAAATTTGGTTTGAATCTGTGCAGCCGTTTCAGAGGAGAAGAAGTTTGAAGAAAAGTTAACGACGACGACGGACGACGACGACGGACGACGACGACGAAGACGACGACGGACGCCAAGTGATGGCAATAGCTCACATGGCCTTTGGCCAGGTGAGCTAAAAATTCTACAGCCGTTTTGTCAATACACCCATATTAGCCCCTTTTGGCCACAAATCCCAAATCACAGGGACTTGCTCCCCATTATCAACATTTTGTTATCTAGAGTCAATGTGCAGTACGAAAAAAACATAAGGGAGATACTACTTTAAACACCCCCCTTTTCTTCAATTCGGTTTTCTTGTAATAAATCATTTATCTCATGCCCTTTTTTATATAATTCGTTTCACCGATGATTTTCCTTTCCAAAACACCCAAATATATATTTTCATTCATTGCAATTTGTAAAATTTGGCAATCGCTTGGACATTAAAAGCATTTACGTCAAGGAAAAGTCTCGAGAGAAATTAATTCAATGACGTTTTTAGTTTCGTTTTACGTTACATTTATTGGTAAAGTCTCGAGAGTGTCTACAAATTTACTTTCTTTTTCATGTCTAAGTGATTGCCAAATCTTAAGCTTCAGCAAAAATCCAAGCGGGTTAGGAGGAAAAACGCTTACGAGTTATGTGGACAGCTAGACGGACGGACGGAAAGACAGACAGACACAAAGGGTGTTTCCTATATACCTCCAAACTTTGTTTGCCGGAGGTATTAAAAAACACGTGTGTTTCTGTCACTTTTGTTGTTGTTGACCCACTGGTTCAACTGAATTGATAACATTTGCTACAGCTTATATATGTATTTGGTAGATCAGTTTTAATGTAGGGCAACAGACAACTTTCTCTGACATCTGATTTCTCTCATTCTATAGGAAAGAACATATAAATTAACAGGATTGCTACAGGTTGCCAATGTCCTCCTCCTCCACATTACAACAGTTAAAAATTTACTTTGACAATAATCTTTCTATTCATGCAGACTTTGTTCAACTCGAAACTCAAAATATTATTATGATACAAACATCTGAGATGAATACAACTAAGTAAAATCTGTCCTGTAACTCCTGTAGAATTTATCAATTTGAAATGACAAACGAACCAAAATTTCATCGAAATCTGTTAAGCAGTACCAGAGAAGTCACACTTACAAAGTATTGCTATGACCTCAAACTTTCCTATTTTTTTTTTCCTCTGTCAGCTTCGTTTGCAGGCGCGCAATCACAATAGGAAAGATGTCAGGGCAAAAAGACAATAAAATGTGTTTAAAAAGTCCGTTTGCATTGCCATACCTTGTTTGTTTCTTCAAGATAATTAAAAATTTCTTTTGCTTCTACAATTTTCATAAAAAGATCGTTTTTGTAGTACATAAATATATTCAGTGGTTCTAAAGAGCAAAAATTTTGTTGATTAAAAATTTTCAATGAAAAATTACTTGGTCGAGAAACAATTTAACAGATTTTAAATATGAATAAATTCTTCTTTAAAGAACCGTTTACAGAATCATTTTATCTGATCATAGAAGTAATATTGAGTCTCAATATTACTTCCATGATCTGATCAAATAAAAAAAAATATCAGGATTTGAACTTTTAGTTAATTATCCTGCCCATCGATGTTTTATGTAGCCATCCAGTTTGACACTTATAATGAGATGCAAATTAGTGAATATGACATCACTAATGAGATCGGTGAATATAAACAAAACATCAATCCGCTTTTGTATGCTTTATAAATCAATAATTACTATCGCATCAGATAGGCGTCTTACATACTTGTACAAAATTTGAAAACTATATAAATAAATTTATAACATAATTGCGAGTAAGGCGACGAAAAAAAAAACAGATCTGGAAAGAGAACTATATTGCAAGCGTGTATTGATATTTCTATTGATAGATTTTTGGTAAACTGCCGGAAAAACCATCTACAGGCTTACCGAAAGGCTATCGTAGCTATAGCCGTGGCTAATCGCTAGCAATTACCCCGGCTAAAAATCGGATATTTGTTCCCTCATGTATCTATTTTATATCTTCCCACTTACTACTGAAGAACTGTACTCCACATGAAGACTGTCTGAACTTGTTGAAATCGCTGAACAGCTCCACTTTGACAATGATATTTAGCTCTCCTCTTATCCCTGTTGAAAAGTAAAGTAAAATAATTTAACACAAGTCCAATATGGTTCCTTATTGCAGTACAAAGCTAAGGAATTTCATCTCCCTGAGCACAGAAAAAGTTAAAGGGTTGATAAAAAATTATTTGTTCCAAAGGACTATTTTAGAACTAGCATTAAGTTTTTTAAGCCAATAAAAAAATTGTTGTTAAAAGTAATTGCTCCATATATTTTGGTTTATGTACACATTGGATGCTATTTAAGCATGCAAGTGTGTTTCCTACAACCAAAGTATTCATAATACTGTTTTTTTACCATATATTTTTACCCAGAGTATTTGTAATTGTTTTGTTTAAACTTATATTAGAAAGTATGACAACTTACAATTGTATATCAAAATGTCGAATTCTAAATTCTAGCCAGCCCAAGTCTAACCACTCAAAATTTAGAGAAATCTTTTATCACTTTTTAAACATGATCTAGTAATCCACTAAATAAACCTGGCAGACATACAAACCAAAAACCTCTAGAAAAGATCATCATAGGTGAAATAGATTACAAACCATGCATAGTATCATAGATTGGAAACCATCCACTGATCATGTTAGGGGTTTCTTTACTCAGCAATGGACTCAAATCAACATAAACCTTCCCTATGGCATCATGGGCACTGTAAGTGTCATAATCTAGGACTCTGAAAATATAAATAGAATATCTGTCTAAGTGTCATAATCTAGAACTCTGAAAATATAAATAGAATACCTGTACACAGGCAAAATTTAGACATACGTCTGACGTACATTTATAAAAATGTGCGTCTGACGTAGTGCATAAACGTACATTAAACATCTGTTTCTAACTGCTGTACGGTAAACGTACATCAAATTATTGTAAAAACATATGTCAGACGTAAGGTTTTTAAACGTGCGGTAAACGTACGTTTACCATACGTCAGACATATAGTTTCCTAAAATGTATGAAGTTAGTAAGTTATTTATTTAGTGTGTTTTATTATGAAATAAAAATATTGCCAAGATAAATTTTTAACGTACGTCAGACGTACGCGGTTAGAAACGCCAATTTAATATGCGTCAGTTGACATGCGTTAAACGTACGCCAGACGCACGTTAAACGCAGTCAACATTTTGCCTGTGTATGTAAGTGTCAAAATTTAGAATGAGAATTTCAGTAAATATGCATTATACAATAAATATAACCAGTTACCATGTCATTAATAAAATTACAATTAACAAAATGTAGGAGAGGTGTAAATCAACAATATTATTAATTTCGCCAATACTAGTAAATTACACTTTGTACTATTTCAAAACTTATAGTGAGGGGCTCACAATAGGATACTCCTGCTTCATACTGAACTTTAAATATGCAAAAATAAAAACAATTATCTTGTCTAAATGGTATAAATAACAGGATAATTTCTTTATGCAATCAGTTAATGGTGTTATATCTTCTTCATGTTAAGTTTCATCAAAGGATGAGTGGCATTAAGAGCCATTTTTGGCCCAAAATTTTCCATGAAATTAAAACTGAGCATACAGATGTCTAAAGTTGCTGAAACACTGCAGATTTTTTGTATTTTGCCAGATAAGACCGCTAAATGTGATGCAATTATTACATTAAAATGAACGAAATTTGCCATTTTTGGTGTGTTTTCTTTGCAACCACATATAAGTTGATATTTCTATTAAATATTATAATGTTTGAACCAACTACATTTTTTGGGCCAATTTTGGGTCTTAATGCCCCTTATTATCCTTTGCAATCAGTTAATGATGTTATATCTTCTTCATGTTAAGGTTTTATCAAATTTCAGTTTAGAGGACATTACTTACAAGCTAAGTAAACAGATGGACAGAGGGACAAACAGACGGAGGGTGGTTCATATACACCCTTTGACATTTAAAATTTACTCATAACTTTTTTTTATTATGGATGCAATGTTTTAACATTCATCTTTTAATTTGTTTTATATGATACCTGATTTCCAATGGTTCATCTTGCAAGACCTCATCTTCAACCTAAAAAATATAAAGTGTTTTTAAATAAAATCTCTTCCATAACAAAATTGAAACATGTTGTGGACAAGTTGTGCTAACCAGATATGTGGACAAGCAAAAGGGGGAGGGGAGACAGATGAATGAGGTGATTTCTATATACTCCACTAACTTTGTATAATGACTTAAATTAATCTACAGCATTTAAGATGCAGTTTCTATACTAGAGCAAAAAGTATGGCTTACCTCAAAAATGAACCATTCAGAATTCCAATGTGGATTTAAAGACTTTTTATATACATCAGTCTTTTGGGTGTCACTACCAAACTTTAACTGAAAAATAAAAATTATACATAATGATCATTATTCATTAACATAATGCTCGTTATTCATTAACAAACAAGTAATTCTGTGAGCAAGCTCATGAAGGGATACTCCTGTTTCATATTGGACATTTTAATAAATGCAGAAAAAAAATTAAACTAATAGACAAGGAATGTGTCCATGGGACATGGATGCCCCCGCTAGGCCCCAAACAGGAAGTAGTTGTCTGACAGACCTGAAAGTGCCTAAGGACATACAGTTTGTATCCTACTAATTTTCAAATCATTCTAATGTATGGTTCCTGTGAAAAGCTTGACAGAAATTTTCAAAGTCATGTTTCAAATGAATATTTTCACATAGGCCTAAGTTCCAAACAGGAAGTAGATGTCTGACAAGTCTCAAAATCGCTCCAGACGTATAGTTTGTCATATTGAACCATCCTTCCAAGTTTCAAATCATTCTCATGTATGGTTCCTGAGAAAAGCTTGACGAAAATTTGTACAGATGGACATACATACGGACGTACAGACGGACGGACAGACGGACAAGGGTAATACTCTATGGCCGATCCACATACATGGTCGGGCCATAAAAATAGTAATAACAGGCAATATGGCACATCAACTTGACAATTTGCGGCATATTTTGAGGAGCCCTTTCTATAGCATCGAAGACAAAGAGAGGTTTTAAAGCAACAAACTAAAATTTTGGGCTATTTCCGGAGTTGATCTATTAATTCACTACATAATTTTTTGCAAGACCAAAAAAAAAGATTCTTACAGTTTATTGTTTTGGTGTTTTTAATAAGAAAGCATATTTTATTAACATTTTCGCACTTCAATGTTCAAATGGCACTGGCAGACCAAAGGGGTTGAATTTCGTTCAAAGAAAGTGTTCCAGAACCCATTCCAACAAGGTAAATGTCAACTTTAATACACAGGAAACGACATTAAACCTTTGTGGTTCCGATGATTTGCACGGGGGTACTTAACATACACAGGAAACGGCAGGTGAACCCCTGTTGTACCAGTGGTTTGTACAGGGGAATAAAGTCTTATACACAGAAAACAGTAAGTAAGCCCCTATGGTGCGATTGTTTGCATGGAAGGACTAATTATCATAATATCACTTCAAAAGAATCATGCAAGGTAATCACATTAGGGTGTCAGGGAACCATGAATTTTAAATAGGATGTATAAAAGAAATAGTCTGGGGATTTTCTACATACTGAAAATTGAAACATATTTTCCAAAAAAGTCTGTGCCGCAAATCTACTAAGTTTCAAATCATTCTCATGTACAGTTCCTGAGAAAAGCTTGACGGAAATTTTCATAGTCATGTTCACATATTTTAAAATTGGCCTAAGTCCCAAACAAGAAGTAGATGTTGGACAGGTCTCAAAATCGCTTAGGAGGTATAGTGTGTCATACTCAACCATCCTACCAAGTTTCAAATCATTCTCATGTATGGTTCCTGAAAAAAAGCTTGACGGAAATTCATACAGACATACAGAGGGACATGAGTAAAACTTTGTGTCCCCGACATGTCATCGCGGGGGCATAAAAATGTGAACTTACACTTTAGTATTGGCCAAATCGGTATAAAATTACAAAGTCAGTAGACCGTGACTGCAGGAGCATACATATAAAATGCTTTTAAAACTGATCTGTACTAATGCTAATGCAACTGCATTCTAAATACCAATGGTGTACCATAACTAGTTCACATAAAATAGACTTAAGCAAAAACTTTAACAATTGTGGACACCTCTGTCGTCGCCTCAGGGATCACCATACCTAAGTCTTGCCTTTTGCAACATTTGTGGCAGGCAAGACAAAAATTATCCCCCAAAAATTAAATGGAAAATAATCATTTTCTGTAATTTTGTCCATGCACTGATTTTCTCTTATGACTTTTTTTAAATGATAGAACGGACAAACCCCAAACTTCAAATGGTATGAGAACTACTGTCTACTTACAATGCTTGCAACAAAAGGCAACGTAAAAGGCACAAAAATGCTGAATACCTTAATGTTTCAATAATATGTATAAGTAAACAAACATGGTAGAGGAAATCCTAAAGAGCAAGTGTACAAAGTTTCAAAGCAATCCCTCCAGTAGTTTAAGAGAGGATTTTTTTTTAATTGGTTAAAATTGATATAAAATAAAGAAGGAATGTGTCCATGGGACACGAATGCCCCCGTTAGGCCCAAAAAAGGAAGCAGATGTCTGACAGACCTGCAAGTTGCTAAGAACATACAGTTTGTCATACTGAACCATCCTACCAAGTTTCAAATCATGTTCATGTACGGTTCCTGAGAAAAGCTTGACAGAAATTTTAAAAGTCATGTTCACATATTTTCACTTCAGCCTAAGACCCAAACAGGAAGTAGATGTCCAACAGGTCTCAAAATGTCTACGAACATACAGTTTGTCATACTGAACTATCCTACCAAGTTTCAAATCATTCTCATGTATGGTTCCTGAGAAAATCTTGACCAAAATTTTCATAGTCATGTTCATAAATTTTCACATTGGCCTAAGTCCCAAACAGGAAGTAGATGTCTGACGTGTCTCAAAATGGCTTAAGACGTACAGTTTGTAATACTGAACCATCCTACCAAGTTTCAAATCATTCTAATGTACGGTTCCTGAGAAAAGCTTGACGGAAATTTTCATAGTCATGTTCATATATTTTCACATCAGCCTAAGTCCCAAACAGGAAGTATATGTCTGACAGATCTCAAAATGGCTAAGGACTAACAGTTGGTCATACTAAACCATCCTACCAAGTTTCAAACCATTCACACGTATGGTTCCTGAGAAAAGCTTGACGGAAATTTGAATGGACGAATGTACGGACGGACATGAGTAAAACCATGTCGTCTCAGGGGCATGAAAACAATTAAATGGGTATAACTCTTAAACAGTTGATCTGAAATCAATTTTGTAGATCTCTATGAGCTTCACAGTTATCCAATGCTAATTTTTCCTCTAGCTCTTACAGTTTTCAAGATAAAGTCTAACAAGAGGCTCCCAGGAGCCTGAATCACTCACCTGACTTGAATGACTGATGGAATGAAAATAATTTCAGATACAAGTAACATTTTTCCTTTATTTGTAACAGCTTTCATTCTATAGGTCAATTACACGAAAAAACAATATGTTTCACGTTTAAAGGACCAAAACCCCTAAAAGGGGGGGCATCTGACAATTTTGATCCTAAAATCTTTTTTGTAGATATCAATGAGCTTCACAGTTATCCAATGCTAACTTTTCCTCTAGCACTTACAATATTCAAAATAAAGTAAGAAAACTGTGAGAATAGTCAACTTGATGATTAAGGGGAAAGAACTCCTAAAAGGAGTCATACCACAACTTTGACTCAAAGGAGAGATTAGTAGAACTTTTGATGCTGAAGAAGGTAGGCTGCTTTGGATTTTCTCTACTGTAGAAGCAGAAATATACGTGGGGGATTTAATTTCTTTTATTTCGTGGATAAGAGAAATCCACGAAATTAAATCCCCACGAATTTAAAATAATTAGTTAAAGAGTGTATGTCAAAATTAAAAATCCATGAATATTTGTTCCCACTAATTCAGTATTTCGCTCTTAACCACGAAATTTTATCCCCACGAAAATAAATGATTATACAGTATATTGTATCTTTTTTTAGCTATAAGCTTAAAATTATGGTCTGACCCACCTGTTCTATTTTAAGCAACGGCAGGCATGTTTGTTGGTTGGCGTGCACAAATTTTACAAACTTGGTAGAGGACATCCTAAAGATAAAGTGTACAGTTTCAGAGAAGAAGATTTTTTTAAATCAGTTAAAATTGATAGAAAACAAGAGGCTCCCAAGAGCCTGAATCGCTCACCTGAACTACACAGATACATATATTTGTAGATATTATTGTGCTTAACCATATACGATTTAAATTTATGAAATATCTTGGTAAGTTTTCAAGATATTAGGCTTAATAAGTGCAAATTTGGCAAAAATTAGGAAAAAGAACAATAACTCCCACATCAGCAGTCAGATCTTTTCCGAAATTTCAGGACAGGTAAATCTTATTATGCTGATCACTTTTGATTCTTGCACAATTTTGAAAGCTGAAAGCAGTTTTGAGTTATTAGCAAAAAAATGAAATTTGCTCCTATGTTCTATTTTTAGCCATGGTGGCCATGTTTTTTTACGAATCAAAAATCTGAACGATAGAGTTGTAGCATATAAGCTATCAAACAGTGTGCCATGTTAAGATGCAGTTGGTCTTACTGTTTCAGGCAAGTCGGGGGAAAAGTAATGAACAATGGTAAATATTGACGCTTTAAGGGCCATAACTCCTAAAAGAAATGGTTCTACAGCTTTGACCTAATTACATGAATTGTAGATCTTGATGTGCTTAATCATATGAAATTTGAAATTTTGAAATATCTTGTATAGTTTTCGAGATATAGGGCTAAATAAGTGAAAAATTTTGAAAAAATCCAGAAAAAGGGCAATAACTCCTATATCGTTTGTTGGATCTTCCTGAAAATTTCATAGCAGGTAGATCTTGAGATGCTCATCACTTTTGTCTCCTATCATAATTTTGATATCTGTTACCGTTTTTGAGTTATTTGCAAAAAACTGTAATTTGACCCCTATGTTCTATTTTAAGCCATAGAGGCCATATTTTTTGACGAATCAAAAATCCAAACGATAGAATTGTAGCATTAATGCTATTAAACAACTGTGCCAAGTTTGGTTGAAGTTGGATGTATGGTGGCAGACAAGTTAATCTATGAAATTCAGGGTAAAAGTAATGAAAAATGGTAAATTTTGACGCTTTAAGGGCCATAACTCCTAAAAGAAATGGTTCTACAGCTTTGACCTAATTAAATGAAATGTAGATCTTGATGTGTTTAATCATATGCAATTTGAATTTTTAAAATATCTTGTATAGTTTTCAAGATATAGGGCTAAAAAAGTGCAAAATTTTGAAAAAATCCAGAAAAAGGGCAATAACTCCTACATCGGTTGTTGGATCTTCTTGAAAATTTCAGGGCAGGTAGATCTTGAGGTGCTGATCACTTTTACCCTATGCCAGAATTTTGATATCTGTTACTGTTTTTGAGTTATTTGCAAAAAACTGCAATTTACCCCCATGTTCTATTTTTAGCCATGGCGGCCATGTTTTTCAACGAATCAAAAATCCCCACGCTAGTTTTATACTACCTATGCTAATTAACAACTGTGCCAAATTTAAAAGCCATTGGACTTATGGTGTTAGAGGAGTTAACGTTTGAAAAATGTTAACGACGACGGACGACGGACGACGACGGACGACGACGGACGCCAAGTGATGGCAATAGCTCACATGGACCTTTGGTCCAGGTGAGCTAAAAACAGTTAAAGGGCAATAACTCTTAAAATGTTGATCTGACAGTTTTGACCCTGAAATCATTTGTAGATCTTAATGAGCTCAACACTTCTGCCATGCTAACTTTTCCTCTAGCACTAATAGTTTTCAAGATATAGTGCAAAAACTGCAAAAATTGTCAATTTTGACAATTAAGGGAAATTAGTCCCACAACTTTGACTTAATGAAAAGAATCGTAGAGCTTTTGATGCTGAAGAAGTAAGGTTGCTTCTGAATTTCTTTATCTCTTATACTTTTTGAGCTATAAGCTAACAAGTGTGGTCACTAAAAGTATGTCTCGCCTGCCGGCACCATCACTAAAATCAACTACCTAAGCATTCATTTCTATATACCCAATATCAGATGCCTAGCTAATATATTTTTTAAGCAATTCATTGTCCACACAAGTATAACAAAAAGTGTTCTGCCAGAAAAAAGACTTAAGTTCACAGAGTCACTGGAGCGTAAAAATGGGGTCATGGTCACATGTCATGGTGACAGTTGCATAGACCATTACCACACAGACAGACAACAGACGGACAACCAACACTTAACAATGACAATAGCTCACAAGACCCTTCGCATCATGTGAGCTAAAAATTATCTTGCACATTCTATCTTTTTTTTTAAAGTTGCAATTTTGTCACTTTTGGGCCGATCATCTGCAACAAAGATAAGGAGGAAACTTCAAAAATCTTTCTAATTGATCATTTTGTGTTAAGTAACATTTTTGAAAAGTTTCATGGCAATCAGTATAAACCAGAACAAAACCTATTGTGAAAACAAATAAAAATGTCACCTTTTTTTTTGCCCCTCTAGGCACCATAATTTCTAAACAGAATTATAAAAATGACCCCAAAAGGGAAGGTTGGTGCACATTTTCCAACATATCTTTAATCACTGTGTAAAGTTTCACAAAGGTCTACTGTTTGGTTTTTGAAATGGAGATTACACAAGACAGGCAGCACTATAGCGGGACAAAGGAATGGCGGACAGAGTGACCTGACTACTAGACCTGCTTTCCCCTTTGGTGATGCAGGTGAAAAAGATCCATATGAAAAGAGCCTTCAGTATCTTCACATGATGGATATATGAATGATTTGGAATTTTCATAGTTTTAATTCTAATTCAAGTATATTTGAAAGTGGTTTTACATTTACTGTAAATGAAATAGTCAAGTCAATACATGATATGGATATTTAAAAACATGTGATCAGTTATTTATATTCAGTCCATTGATCAATATAAAATCCATTATTTACATACATCAAATTTTCTTGCGAGGTATTTAAAGACCGAGGTTCTACACATGATATCTTTGCAGAAAAAAAAGAAAGTAAGTAGCTGAAATTTATACATTTATAAACTACTGTAAAGGTACATGTAACCTATTATTACTATTAGTGGCTGCAAGGACATGTTAGTCTTAAGAACAGCTAAATCTATTACCATTTAATTAGCTACTGTACATTTAACTATTTAAGCCAGGAAGTAGAATTCTGATCGAAATGGTTATTAAATATTAGCCAATTCTTATAAATATGGTAACCATTGATCAATTTTAATTGATTTTTGTAAAATTAAGTTGATTTAAAGCTAAAGGCCAAATATATGTGTATTTCCTGTTTCCCTAACTATCCAGTTTTATTATGCCTACACTTTTTTTTTGCCATTTTTGCTTAACTACCCCCACCCTCTATTCACTCAAGTTAAAAAAAACTAAAAAATTAAAATCTGAATGACTACCTACCTACCCTACTTTTTTTTCAAGAAAGAAACATACCATAATGTTTTATTTGGCCTCAATTACAATATATTGATCATTATTATGACAATTTAATACTTTCAAACTGTTTTTCAGACACTGCCTTTCCACATTTGATGGTATTTCCCCATTAATACAAACCCATTAGCAACAGTCCTGTCATAATGGCATTAACCAGATCAAAAGCCAGGGCCAAGGATAATATGACCAGTCGATTGTGTGAAACAGAACCTAAAGTAAAGAAGAAATGTATTGAATGCTATGTTCTCATGTGTGACAAATGTTTTCAGAAAAATCATCCTAAATCTAAGAGTGCTCAGAACCATCAGATCATAGAAGGACCACTTCAAGGCCGCAAATCAATAAAACCTGAAGATAATCAGAAGCCAAGTTCTATTCCAGGAAACTTTTCAATGGACACATTTGGATCATTCCAAACAAGAAATAGAAAGATTACAATGACAATCAAGAAAACATTCGCAACAGAGATTACATTTTGCCATGATTTGGCCATATGTGACAAAGGAAAGCTTTGGATTTGCCAGCAAATGCCTACTAGTATATTGCAGAAAGTTTCTGTAATGGAAAATGATCTTCAAGTATTGGAAACACCTATACATACTAGTACCAAAATCATGTTTGATATGAAAACTTTTTCTAATGATCTTTTTATCGCATATGGAGCACCAACTTTAGAATTTCTGAAAAGAGATGAAAATATACTTTCTGAATCGAAATTTACAGCTCCTGATAAGCTTTTCATAGTAGGCTTTGATTTTTCACATGATGGGAAAGTTGTCATGGCAACAAGAAGCACTGGAGATCAATTTCCTATCAAAGGTAGACGTGCCGTGGTAAGGATGACCTGCGATGGAAAACAAGAGATGGTTTCTGAATATGACCAGCATAAAAAGAGAATATTCTCATGTCCAAAAAACATTTGCTGCACAAAAATAGGAAATTTTTTAGTTCTTGATCGACTTTCATCTGACTATACTGGAAGAGTTATTTGTATGAGTTATGAAGGAAAAGTCATAAACACATTCCATGGCCTTCCTGAAACAACAGAGTATGAAATGTCACCATCATGTATTATTTCCACACCATCTGACAGTGTCCTTGTGTGTGACTTTGACAACGATATCCTGTACTTGCTTGACAATAACGGAGAGTTCTTATCCTCATTTGACACAACATCCATTGGCATAATCGCACCCTATAGTATGGTTTTTACCAACCCAAACACATTATACATTGGCTGCACAGGAGAGGATGACAACAATGAAAAAGCCAAGTTGTATGAAATTGATTTTAGTGAGACAAATAAAGAACATTTTTGTGGCTAGAGAAAAAGTAGTGAGAATCTATTATGAAACAAGGAATACTGTGAGCGAGCTCACGGAGGATACCCCCCGCTTTAACAATTCTAAGTCCAATTATCTCCCTTGAATGATATCCGACAGCAACCAAAATTCTTCATGCACATCTCCATATATTGTACATCCTTCATGTAAAATGCCATCAAAATCCATCAAGCGGTTTAGGAGGAGTTGCGCTTACGAGGTGTCCCATTGAACACCAAGTTTAAAAAGTCTAAGTCCGATTATCTCCCTTGAATGATATCCGACAGCAACCAAAATTCTTCATGCACATCTCCATATGGTGTACATCATTTGTGTAAAGTTTCATCAAAATCCATCAAGCGGTTTAGGAGGAGTTGCGCTTACGAGGTGTCCCATTGAACACCAAGTTTAAAAAGTCTAAGTCCGATTATCTCCCTTGAATGATATCCGACAGCAACCAAAATTCTTCATGCACATCTCCATATAGTGTACATCCTTCATGTAAAGTGTCATCAAAATCCATCAAGCGGTTTAGGAGGAGTTGTGCTTACGAGGTCTCCCATTGAACAACATGTTTCAAAAAGTCTAAGTCCAATTATCTCCCTTGAATGATATCTGATAGCAACCAAAATTCTTCATGCACATCTCCATATGGTGTACATCCTTTGTGTAAAGTTTCATCAAAATCCATCAAGGGGTTTAGGAGGAGTTGCGCTTACGAGGTATGTGGACAGACGGACGGACAGACGGACGGACGGACGGACGGACGGACGGACGGACGGACAGACAGACAGACAGGGTGATTCCTATATACCCCCCCAAACTTTGTTTGCGGGGGGTATAATTATGAGTATAAAAATGGCAATAAAGCAACTAGAGGCTCCCAGGAGCCTGAATCGCTCACCTGATCTCTTATGCTCAAGCCTCTTACCTAGTGTCCAACATGGTCTACATGTACTTTGTATGTAACATTAAAGAAACTAGTTAGGATAGAAAACACCTTTAAGATCAAGAATACAAAGTTACAAAGCTTTCCATTTGAAAGAGAAAAAAAAAAGTAATACTGTGAGCGAGCTCACAAAAGGATACCCCCCGCTTCATATTGGACTCTGTACTGTAAAAGAAAAATCTCAAGTCCAGTTATCTCCCCTCGATGATAACCGAAAGCAATACAAATTCCTCATGCACATGTACAGATGATGTACTATCATCATATAAAGTTTCAACAAAATCCATCCAACGTTTTAAAAGGAGTTGCGCTTACAAGGTTTCCCTTTGAATAATGTATTTAAAAAGTCTAAGTCCAATTATCTCCCCTGAATCATGTCTGATTGCAATGAAAATTCTTCATGCACATCTGCATATAATGTTCTTCCTTTAGGTAAAGTTTCAACAAAATTCTTCAAGCCTTTTAGGAGGAAAAGCGCTTACGAGGTTTCCCATTGTATAATGTATTTAAAAAGTCTAAGTCCAATTATCTCCCCTGAATGATGTCTGATTGCGATGAAAATTCTTCATGCACATGTACATATGATGTTCTTCCTTCATGTAAAGTTTCATCAAAATCCTTTTAGCGGTTTAGGAGGAGTTGCACTTACGAGGTCTCCCATTGAAAAATGTATTTAAAAAGTCTAAGTCCAATTATCTCCCCTGAATGATATCCAAGAGCAATGAAAATTCTTCATGCACATCTACATATGATGTACTTCCTTTAGGTAAAGTTTCATCAAAATCATTCATGCGGTTTAGGAGGAGAATCGCTTACGAGTTATGTGGACAGACGGACAGACAGACAGGGTGTTTCCTATATACCCCCCCAAACTTTGTTTGCGGGGGGTATAACAAACAAGTTAAAATTGATTGAAAACACTAAAAAGGATGATCTGACAATTTTGACCATGAAATCATTTTTGAAGATCTTAATGAGCTGAACAATTTTGCAATGTTAACTTTTCCTCTAGCACTTACAGTTTTCAAGATAAAGTCCAAAAACTGAAAATGCTCAATTTTGACGATTAAGGGGAAATAACTCCTATAAGGAGTCCCCCCACAACTTTGACTCAATGGAGAGTTTTGTTAAGCTTTTAATGCTGAAGAAGGAGGGTTACTTCGGATTTTCTTTATCTCTTATAATTTTTGAGCTATAAGCTAAAAACTATGGTCTGACCCCCCTGTTCTATTTTTAGTAACAGCGGCCATGTTGGTTGGTGGACATTCACAAATTTCACAAACTTGGGGTAGAGGACATTCTAAAGATCAAGTGTACAGAGTTTCAAAGCAATCCCATCAGTGGTTTGAGAGAAAAAGATATTTGAAGAAAAGTTAACGGACGGAAAACGGACGCTTAACAATGACAATAGCTCATATGCCCCTTCGGGTCAGGTGAGCTAATAAATCATATTTAACTATTCAGAGAAAACCTGTTCCTTTTGTTTTTACTTTACAAGTAGACTAGAAATAAAAAAAAACAATATAAAATTGTGATAACCGTATACTGGAAAAAAGGATGTTTTGATTTGACAGTGTGTTGTTTGACAAAAAAATTGATAACAATTTATGATAGATTTAGTATTTTAAACATATTAATTTTCATTAACAATGAAATAAAATTTTTACAACAACAAGAGTTGACACTAAAGTATGTCTCGCCTGTCGGCACCATCACATAACTCATTGAAGGTCTAGCTGGGCCTTCAGAAAAGTTAAGGTCAAGGTCATGTGACAGGTGACAGAAATCCATTTAACCATCACAAAAATGTCTGAAGTGTGTTCTAGATACCATAGTTATTGAGAAACAATGAAAAAGACTAACATTCACAAAGTCACTGAACCATGAAAATGGGGTCATGGTAACACAACATGGTGTTAGTTGTATAAACCAACACCCCAAATGTCTGTATACCAAATATCAGATGCCAAGCTATTATACTTTTAACTTAATTTATTTTCCACAAAAGTTTTAATTGTTCAAAAATCATTTAAGTCCACAGAGTTACTGAACCATGAAAATTGTATCAAAATCACATGACATGGTTTCAAGTTACATAGACCATAACTACAGGTGTCTGTATACCATATATCAGATGCCTAGCTATTATACTTTTCACTTAATTCATTTCCATAAAATTCTTACAAAGAGGTTTTTTGGCCCCAAAAATCATCCAAGTCCACAGAGTCACTGAACCATGAAATCGGGGTCAGGGTCAAACGGCATGGTGCCAGTTGCATAGACCATAACCCCAACTGTCTGTATACCAAATATCAGATGCCTAGCTATTATACTTTTCTTGGAATTCATTTTCCACAAAAGTCTTACAAAGGGTTTTTTTGGCCCGAAAAAACATCTAAGTTCACAGAGTCGCTGAACCATGAAATCGGGGTCAATGTCAAATTTGCATGGACCATAACCCCAACTGTCTGTATACCAATTATCAGATGCCTAGCTATTATACTTTTCTTGGAATTCATTTTCCACAAAAGTCTTACAATGGGGTTTTTGGCCCAAAAAAACATCTAAGTTCACAGAGTAGCTGAATCATGACAATGGGGTAAGGGTCAAAGGGCATGGTGCCAGTTGCGTAGATGATAACCCCAACTGTCTGTATACCAAATATCAGATGCCTAGCTATTATACTTTTCTTGGAATTCATTTTCCACAAAAGTCTTACAAAAAAGTTTACGCCGCCGCCGGAAAGTAATACCTTTGTCTCGCCTCCAGCGACTGTAATTTTAGTCACTAAGGGACCAACCATGTTACGTAAAAGAGGTCTGGTTATTTTTAAATCGATTATTGATGTAACTACAAAATGTGTCAGTAAGCCATGGATGGCCCTCACATTTTTTAAATATCATCTATTCCAAACATGAAGTACCTGAGTTATGGGACCATATATACGTAATATAAATTTGGCAGTGAACTGGTTTCTAGTTGGTGGTGTAGCTCTATCTAAGACACATCAATATATGTATAAGCGAAAAATGTAGTATCTTAGATAGGGACCTAACCTTAAGTGTTCAGATGGAAAAGGATTAAATCAGTATAACCCCCTGTTTTTTAAAGTCATGAAAATACCTCTATTTCTGTCCTAGAAAGGACAATAACCCTAAAAGGAATTGTCTGACAAATGCATTATTTCCAAATGAGCCAAAAATTATGCAATTTAAATCACTCAAATTTCTAACACCTACATGGGCTATCTAATTTGTGTCAAAATTTCATAGCAGGTAGATCTTGAGGTGCTAATCACATGTATCCTGACCCACTGACAGAATTTTTATATATAACAGTTTTTAAGTTATCTGCAAAAAAAAAACAAGTTGCATGACCCCTATGTTCTATTTTTAGTATAAATGTCTGCCATGAAATCCCATTATCATTCCGTGCAGGAAACCATAAAGAACAACAGTCAGATGAAGTTTGGTTACAATCCCTGGAGCAGCCTCAAAGGAGAAGATGATTAAAAAAAATTTAAGGACAAAAGATTACAACAGACACCTATTGATGGCAAAGCTCACATGGACCTTTGGGCCAGGTTGCTCCAGGTGAACATAAAGGAGTGATAATTCCAACATGGTAATCAGACCTTCTTCAAAGTTCCAGGAAAGATAGATAATAGGGTGCTGATTTCTTTTACAGAGTTTACTCTGCCCATAGTTTGATTTTGTTGATTTCTTTAAATCATGTAGACTATTTTTCTAGATATTTTCAAAAATCAACAAATTAACCCATTGTTCTATGTTTAGCAACAGAGGCCATCATTATTTTAAACAAATCAACTAACCAGATGGTGGTCTTGTTCCCCTAAACAACTATATATATACCAAGTTAAGTTGCAATTTATGGTGCAATTGATGGATCAATGACAAACAGACAGATGACAAGTACCGGTAATGGCAATAGCTCAAATTTGACCAAGACACTTCACAAAATTGAAGATTTTATGAGGACGCGAAGCGTCCGATATGAAATATAGATTATACGAGGAAAACGAATAAGATATAACATTGCAATTGCCTTCAATTTAACTCAACACAATTCGCGTCCGATATAAAATATAGATTATACGAGGAAAACGAATAAGATATAACATTGCAATTGCCTTCAATTTAACTCAACTCAATCATAAAACCAGCTGTTTAAACCCCCTACAGGTGAGAAAAATGAACTCATCCAATACACCTGTAGTACACCTGTACAATGCATGTAATATCGCTTTCAATTATGCGAGGTTTCTTTGAATTTCTTGCTTCTTGTATTTGTTTGTTTGTTTCTTGGTTTTTTTTGTTTTTTTTTCTTTACATTGTCTAAATTAAACCAACATATTAGACAAAAATCATTAAAATCTCACTAATACTGAATCAGGTTGTGTCATGTACATTCAAACCACTTAAAAAAATAAACATAGAAAAAACTAGAAATAGTCACATGATTATATCAATAACAAAATGTATCATGTAAAGTATCAGAACACATAAAATAGTGAATGTCTATTAATAAATGTCATCATTATCAGTCACTGTTGCTTCTCATCTCTGTTTCTGTTAACCTGTGGAGTCATCCGGCTCTCCTTGTCTGTCCTGGTTTGTACAGTCTTCTCCTGAAAAAGAATAAAAAATATCAAATATTTGTAACATTGCAAAGGGTTGGGTTGTGGAGGGAAATTGCAATGTTATATCTTATTCGTTTTCCTCGTATAATCTATATTTCATTTCGGACGCTTCGCGTCCTCATAAAATCTTCAATTATACTACGGAAAACTCATAAGATATAACATTGCACGCTCAAAGCTCCAAACCTACCTATAGACAAAACAATATATCCAAAAGTCGTCTTCTTAACTACAGATCTATAGTAAAATTTCTTAAATGTATTTACATTAGACCAATCAGCCATCTTTAAAATTTCGATTACTGGTAAACCTTGACTTTTAGCTTTCGAAGTAGAAGCACTTCTAGTAGAGTGTGCTTTGAATCTATTTGTATCGACACCAGCTAATTGTAAAAATTGTTTAATCCAGTTAGCAACTGTATTTGCAGTTAGACCTTTATGTGACTTTTTAAGAGTTCTTAATAAAGGATTAGGAACAAACTTACTAGAATCTCTTATCCCAGCAGATCTAGATAAATAAACCTCTAAACAATGAACCACACATAATTTTAAATTTGCTGGAAATCTAGAATAAAATATTTCCTTCGATTGACAATCAGACTGTGTTTTTGAAAGACCTGGTAAAGAAAACTTAACACCTTCACTGTCACATAACATGAAACGTACATCAATTCTCGCTATTTCAGAAGACCGTTTTGGGGCTGCGATGGCTAATAACATTGCCAGTTTTTTAGACAAAACTTTTAAATCTAATTCATTATTTTCTGGAAGAGAAATCATGTATTTGAGGACCTTATCTAAATCCCAAGTTTCTTGATAACGTGGTAAAGGTGGTTTTTCACGTAAAATGCCTCTCATTAACCGCCTAACTAATAAAGTTTGACCAACTGGTTGCCCATTTACATGTGGGAGTATAGACGAAATGGCAGATCTATGGACATTTACAGTTCGATACTCAAAACCTTGGTCAAACATCCATGCTAAAAATTCTAAAACTGATGCTAAAGGTGCTGAAAAGGGATCAACTTCCCTCTCCAAACACCAGCATACCCATTTGTTCCATGCCGAATCATATGACTTACTGGTTCCCTTTCCCCAAGAGCTAAGGAGAAGTTTTTCAACTTTCTCTGATAAGCCTTCTGATTGTAAGGATCGCCTGAAACAAGCCACCCTACCAACTGAAGTGTCTTGTTCAAAACCAGAGGGTGCGGATTCCCGAATGGATCTAACAAAATTTCCCGAAATGTTGGAAGTAGACAGGGGTCTTGAATCGACATCTCGAGGCATGTCGCATACCATGGTTGTGTTGTCCAAGCAGGAGTTACCAACACAACTGTCGCCATCTCTGTTTGAATTTTCTTCAAACAACGAGCTATCAGGCAAAAAGGTGGGAAGGCATATCCTTTCAGGTCTGACCAAGAGTGAAGAAGAGCATTTACTGAACTTGCTTCTGGATCTGGGAACCAGCTCATGTAAGTTGGTAACTGAACGTTCACTCTGCTTGCAAACAGATCCACATTGCAAGACATTGTCTTTTGCATTAAATGACTGAAAACCGTCACATCTAACTTCCAACTGCTTGAGTCGGTGTGATTCCGAGATTCCCAATCGGCTATTCCATTTTGACTGCCCGGAATAAAGTCGACCTGAATGAAAACATTCCTCTGAATGCACCAATCCCAGATTTCCATTGAAATCTGATTGCAATTCATTGACACTGTCCCCCCCATTTTGTTCAGATAGGTCAAAGCTGTCTTGTTGTCTGTCTGAATTAAGCCACTGACACTGGTCAGATCTTTCAGAAAGGCCTTTAGAGCATGTTTGATAGCTAGCAACTCCAGAATATTTATGTGATATTGACTCTCTGAACTTAGCCAAGGACCCCCTATTCTTATCCCTTTGTGAACTGCTCCCCATCCAAATAAACTTGCATCGGTTTGAATTATAAGAGAGTGGGGTTCCGAGACAAGACTTCTGCCGTTCCAAACCTTTAGACTGTGAATCCACCAGTTCAACTCCTCCAGACATTGGTCTGAAAGAGTTACTACTGAATCGTAATTCAGATTGTGCTTCAGTTTCAAATTCTTTATCATTTGAAGGTTTCTGTAATGCAATGGGGCTGGGAACACTGCTTGAATTGACGCCGTAAAATGACCTATCAATTCGGACAGTTTGCGGACACTCACAACCCTCATATCCTTGACCTCTTTGCATATCTTTTGAATTTTTTCTAACTTTGACTTTGGAAGACTTAAAGTCATTTCCAACGAGTTCACTGTGTACCCTAAGAACTCCATTACCTGACTTGGAATTAGAATTGACTTTTTCTTGTTTATCAGAAAACCAAGACTTTCCAAAAGAACAACTACTTTCTGAGCTTCTAACTGACAAATTTCTTTTGCTTGATTCATGATCAGAATATCGTCCAGATAGATCACTAACCTTATCCCCAGCTTCCTTAAAAAACTCATTGGGACCTTCATTACCTTGGTAAAAACTCGAGGGGCAACTGAAATCCCGAAGGGGGGTGACTTGAACTGATATGTCTTCCCTGCCCACCTGAATTGAAGGTATTTTTGATGTTCCGAAAAAATCGGAAGGGTCAGGTAAGCATCCGACAGATCTAGTTTGATCATCCAATCTCCTTTTCTTAACAAATCCTTTACATTGTGAATCCCCTCCATCTTGAAATGTTGATATTCTAGATATTGATTTAATTTTGTGAGATTGATGACAGGTCTTTGACCACCACCCTTTTTTTCGACAAGGAAGAGGTGACTCAAAAAATGTTCCTGATAATTTGGAACCTCCTGAACAGCCTGTTTCTGAACTAATGTATTTACTTCTTGGTCTAACAATAAGATTTTTTCTTTCGAAAAGAATAGATTCAGGGGACTCAACTGTTCTGGTGGAACCTGAGCAAAGTCTAGTTTTAAACCTTTTACAATTTCTAATATCCATGGATCGGATGTTAATTTCATCCAATTCCTTACAAATATTTTTGTTCGACCACCTACCGGAACATGTGTAAGATTTTTGGGGTCTATAGGTAAGTTTACTTCTAACTTTTGATAGCTTACCTCTAACTCTACTTTTTCTGAAAGGGAGTCCCTCGTCTGTTGCCTCTGCCTCTGCCAAGACTTCTGCCCCTGTTGCCCCCAAACTGGAATTGGCTGTTTGGGGGCTCCAGCCGAAAAGGCTGGTTCTGTGAAGAGCCTGCAGGAGAACTGTAATTAGAGCTGGAATTAGAAGTAAAACCTCTATTAGCATAAGAAGGCCTTTGTTTGTTTCTATATTTAGAGCCAGAGGAGTAGTTTATCATGCTGAAAAGTTCCTTATTGTCCTTACTCTCGGAGGACAACATTTTCCTAAAGCTACGGCCAAACAATTCCCCGGATGCCTTGCATAAAGCTCTCTTGCCATCACGATCCTCTAAAAGATCTGAACAGTCAGGAAGTACCCTATTTAACAATGATTTGCGTCTATCAGTCATATAGACAAAGTGAGCATTGCAAATAAGGACAAGTGCTCTTTGCACCAAGTTAATAACGTCTACGGGATTCAGACCACATTTCTTTTTCTTAATCTTTTCTGCTTCACTCCACAATATAGCTAAAGGACCTGTAGCATCCAGAATCCTGTTCTGAGCATTTATAATGGACCTTTCTTTGCCTATAGACAAGGGCTGTTTAAATTTGCGCTTAAATAACTTTTTCATAAACCTGTCAGTCTCTTTACTAGCTAACTTTTTAGAATTAGGCACATTACAGTTTTTTGTGACCTCTAATCTTTGAGGTTTACTGATACCCTGGTTGGCATATTTCTCAATGTACTTTGTAATCTTAGACGGTACCTTTACACCCTTCTTAAGGATCTCCGACGAATCGAACATATTATCATCCGAATCAACCTCATCTTCCGAGGAGCTAGACGAAGAGGACAAAGACGTACCTTCATCTGATGACTCAACTTCACCCCTTTTTCTTTTAGCGGAAGTTCTAATTTCTGACCTTACTGGCGGTGCCCTCTGGCGTTCACTTTGCCAACTTCGTGGGGCTCTATCGGGGTCACTTTCTACTTCACCTTTTGAGAGGGATATGGAGTGGTCATGTCTGCACCTTGAGGCGTTGTTGTTGCCCTGAGAGGCAGTATTTGTGCCCTGAGAGGCTTCATTATTGCCCTGAGAGGCTTCACTGTTGCCCTCAGAGGCTTCAGAATCATCATTATAATCAATATTCATCACCACGTCTCTAGAAGGAGTATGGAGAGTACTACTCCCCGGTGAATCAAGTTGACTTTGAGCCATAAAAGCGGAGCGAAAAATATACGACTGTATTCATGAACGAGCTAGAATTGAAAGCGATATTACATGCATTGTACAGGTGTACTACAGGTGTATTAGATGAGTTCATTTTTCTCACCTGTAGGGGGTTTAAACAGCTGATTTTATGGTTGAGTTGAGTTAAATTGAAGGCAATTGCAATGTTATATCTTATGAGTTTTCCGTAGTATAATCATATATTAAAAACATGTTACAACATTTTTATCAATACACACAGAGAGACACAGTCATACAACATGGTTGAAAGTTTTGGACCAGAATAAGTATACTGTAGTAACCCAATTAGCATGGTTAGATAGCATTATCCATGATTTACCTCAACAAATGCATCAGTAAGATCAGTTGATCTGTCCATCACAGGCAAGTCTCTCCCAGCCAATATCCTAACCTTGAGCTTTCCAGGCATCTTTCACCTACAAAAAAGTTATTCACTTTTACCTACAAAAAGTTAGGCATCTTTTACCTACAAAATAATTAAGTGTTACTATGTGAGCATAGTGAGCTTTATAATGTAGAAATTCTGCCCAATTGCAATTAATACTTTAAAAAATTTAATAATAGAAGAATAATGGTTCACTATTCTAATATTTCTAAAGTTTGTGAAAAAGTTTGCACGTGCTGAAAAATGGCAGGAAATACTATCACATCATCCCTAACCATCTTGTTCCATCCATCCAAATCACATTGAATCGAATTTGTTCTTGAGTCTACATGAGCAATCCAAATTGTCCCTAGTTTGTCAAACTCACACATCTTCAAATTATCAACAACAAAAATAAGTTTATAAAAATGAAAATTCCATCCTCTGCTTGGAGTTCTCCATGTTTGTGTCCAAAATGACAATAACATTTTTTAGCAATACATGTCCATATTTTTAAAAGTAAATTCATGTTTATATATCATGGGTTTAACAGTTTTCATGTCCTTAGACTACATCATGTCAGTCATTTCAGTCTTTAAACATCAAAACATGTGTGGCAAATGAAAGATAGCGATATGCATGATATAATATATCTACAATATGCTCTTGAATGAGGAGCAAAATTTATGTAGTCACTAGAATTGAAGTAGATATTGATCTTTTTTAATTAGATAATAACTTGCCACTCACTAGGTGAAAATTTTCTCCCCTTTGAAATTTACCAATCTGGAAAAACTAAATATAAATACTCAACATGATGCTAGCTACATTTTGTCAAAAATGTCCAAACAATTAGGAATAGATTTGCAATGAGGGAAAATTTGAATAAATGCAAATACATGTAACACAACATCTTAAGATGAGTGTAGCAAGATCTCTAAAGAAGAAAGTCTTCCAAATTGCACCAGACTCAAAATATGATTGAAGAAAAATCGTTATGTCACTAATTCAGATTTTTAAAAAGTCTTGCAATAGATCTGCACACGTAGAAAAAACGTTGGGAAATATAAACACATCATTCCTAATTATCTCATCCCATCGATCTAAATGGATTGGATATTGTTTTAACTCAAGCTTTACAGCCAATGTTTTTTTTCATATAAATATGAAAAAAGCTTGAGTAGATGAATCCAACAATCAAATCTGTGGATTCATTTATTTTCATGGATTCAGATTTTCATGGTATGGGGAAATATAAAATGTCATATGTCAAGGGCACCCATAAAAACAAAGAAAATTGATACCCATGAATGATAATGAGACCACAATATGAATCAATGGGGAAAGATGTTAAAGACAATGTGCTATTTTGCCACCCTTTAAACTCATGCCAAGACTTCAAAAACTTTCAAAAAATCTTAGTAAATGACAGAAAGTTTTTTTCAATCATATTTTGAGACAATTATTGTGCTATTTGGCAGAATGTGTACAGTTACGAGCTTCACATGCTCCATCATATGAAAAAAAGCATGACCATAAAAGCTCATGTTGATGAAATCCAACAACCGAATCAAAATGGATCAATTGGATAAGAGATTCAGAAATCTGAATGAGTGGCTGCATGACTTCAGCATGTTCAGGTACAGACTGTTTTTTGTTTCTTCATTGAAATTTAGTCACATGACATTACAAAATGGCTAGTTACTTTAAGAGCTTCACTATGCTCTCATATTGAGATGTAATTCTGGAGTAGAAAAAAATTCAGCTATCTAAACAGGGAATGTGCATAATGCAGTTTGCTTTTGGTCCAAAATTCCATATTAAATATCCATGTATGATATCAAGTAATCCCTTTTCATGCTTTTATGATCCTGACTTTCAAAGATATATTTTTGATATTTTCGGTTTTGCCACCTACATGCCTCCAATGAATAAATAGCACAACCAATAAACATCTCATAATACAAAATCCAAGAAGGGATTGGATATCAAGCAAAACAAATCCATACATTTTTTTAACAGTATAAGTTCAATCATTTTGAAGATCTTTAAACCTTTATAAGAATACACTTTAAAGCAGGATTCATAGTAAACAAACCTGAAAATTCCAGTTCATATTTAACTATACAAAACAAAATGTCAATAACAAGTGTTAAAAGAAAAACTGATTATCTGTATAGCAAATGGTGTTTAAGGACTGCAAACTCAAAATTAAACGTTTTAAAAATCATTTAATATTTCTGAATATTTGGCCTCTTTGCATTGCCCAACATGTGCTGAGTGATGTTAAAACATGTAAAATGTTTTGAGTGTTGACCAACTTGAACCATGTGATTGTTGTTGTAGCCATTTAAAGTTATTACAACACTTGACATCTTATATAAGCGCTTGATTCAAAGTCTTCAATCAACAACAGACATAATAAAATGCAAAATATGTCATAATAAACCTTTTACTGGACAGAAACAGCAGTTTTTCGTCTGCAAAAATGTGTTTAGCAATTATCCCACCATTTTGAATTTGTTATTAATGGAACCTAAGGTATTCCGAATGTTATATTTTGGGTTGTTTCAAAGTATGTTTATAATAAATTTTAAATATTTGGATTTTGATGTTAATTTACACTTACAGTTAAATTCAATACCAGTACTCTACATTAGATTTAATTTGTTAAGCAATATCTTTTATCAAGATAATACATGTTCAATTTAGTCTCCCTTTTTTCAAAATGTATTGCAAAAGTGTTTTGAGATTATCAACTTGGTCATTTCCAGAGGTCAAAATATGGCATGCAGGAAAATTGACAGAGCTATTGCATCAAAGATATTAGAAAAAATAGATAACTTTTTGTTTGATTGTGATGGTATATATAGATTTATGTATTTTAAAGTATTGAAGTAACCATTTCTAAATGTTTTAACTATATAATATTAAAACCAGGAAGAAATAAAGCCCAAAATTCACAGAGGGACATTTTCCCTAATTTTAGAAAAAAGTCCACATGAATCAATCGTTTCACAAAATTCTCATTTAAGTTTCATGACTTGGCTGGAAGGATTGAGGACGTCCCAGTCTGTTTCACATTCTGATCAAAATGAATTAATTATACTGTTTTTCCCTTAAAATGACAATCAGGCCTGCTCATCATCCTTGTATAGATGTAAAATGTGTAATGCATTCGTGCTGCAGATTAACAGCATAGAAGCATAGAAGTAGAAAATGAAATGCTCATATGTACATGTACTAAGTTTGATCCTGTTGGACAATCATTCCAAATTCTCACAAAAATGAATAGCTATAATCCTTTATTCTCTAAAAGAGGCCCTTCATTGTATCTCTCCTGATTTACAAAAGATAGAAAAGAATGAAAACCTTTTAAGGCAAATCAAAACAAAAGACCACTGCAACAAAAGCCAGTGACTAAAATTCACTAGAATACAAGAATGATCAGTTCAAGACTTGCTTGTTTAAGCATCTTTGTTTCATCTAAAACTAAATAACTTTGTTAACCTTAAATCAATATCAAAGTGTCAACATCAAATGTTTTGCCTATGTTGATTTGGGTATACAGTGACATTCATATACAAATTGTAATGTTTTTTAATATATGTTTTGGAGGTTTTTTAGGTGGGGGGATGGGTCCATAATCACTCAAAATCAACAAACACTTATAATTAGCTTGTTTAGCTCATTTGCCTAAATTGTTTTCTATTGTAGGGGTTCTATGGGAGACAAGTAAACCATTGCCAGGCAGCCCTGAAACAATTGCCACTTTAAAGAAGCTTGTAAGTATCATATTAATATACTGTGAACATCGAAGTTTTTGCATAGTGTTAATCGGGGGTTCAAATGAACATTTGAGAGCAAAAGGTCCAGGTCTTTAAGATGTTCTAGGTGGAAAGACCACCAGATGTTATTTAAAAGGCCTCAATGCCCCTGAATTAATTTGGCTGAGTATGCATCACAAAATATTTGCAAATATATTCCCCAAGCAAATGCTACCTTTTATATTTACCAAGGATAAATCGTCAGAATAAAATCAAATTTATCCCCCATGCAAAAGGTTCACTTTACAAAACTGCAAAAATTTCCTTGTTTACAATATCATGGAAATAGTTTATGTTGATGTGGAATAAGTGTACATGGTACAACCTTCATAAAAGCTCATTCTGTTTCAAAAGAAAATAACTTTTCAATCTTTGAAAATCAAAATAATTTTTTTTTTATTACCAAATTTTAAACACATTTTCTTTACATTTCAATGTCAATGAATGTACAATGTATCTGTAACCATAGATGGGTTATACACCTATGCTTTAACTGATTTGAAACAGACATACATATGTTTATTTTGTATTTATTTTAGGGTAAGAGAGTTTTCTATATCACAAACAACAGTGGCAAAACCAGAGCTCAGTATGTACAGAAATGTAGAAGCTTGGGCTTCGAGGCAGCTGAGGTTTGTAATACATGTACTGTGGATTCATTTATTTTTGTGGGTACCAATTTTCGTGGTTTGGTGAAAAAGTATCAGTTCGTGGATTCTTGAATTTGTGGTTCTTTAGTCTACGGCATACACACCAATGTTAAATTTCCTTTTCGTGGGATATCAAATTTCGTGGTTCAAGGCTACCCAGGAAAACCACGAAAATTGATACCCCATGAATAATAATGAAACCACAGTATATTTAAATTAAAAAAAAAAATAGTTTGTTCAGAATTTGTGATAGATAATATCTCTTAAGCAAATAGTTTTTAAATTTAATAAAAGAAATTATCTGAAAAATACCAAAATACCCACACGCAAAATGTTTTCGTATATACTGTAATTATATGGTTCTGTCATAGTTGTGACAATGAAATTATTTTAAACCAATGACACAAATTAATGAACTTTAAATCTTATTGGTAGAATTAATGCAACAAACTTTGAAAACACAACACTTGAAAGTTTTTTTTTTATTTGATTTTTTTTCAGGATGATGTTATATGTACTGCTCATGCTGCAGCCCAGTATATCAAGTCACAGAACGTCAGTAAATGTTATGTAGTTGGTAACAAATCTATGGGGATGGAGCTGGACAGCTTTGGTATAGAACATACAGGGATAGGGGTAAGTATGGTGGACAAGATTGAAAGATTAACACTACTGGTCACGTTGAAGGCTGCTGGCTGTTTTCCATGTTGATTAATAGATTGCTGTTGAACTAAGGTTGCTTACAACTGTTTCTTATCTCTGACAAAAATACACAGTCAGAGTTGTCAAGGATTCTAATATTTTCAACATTTGTTAATATTTTTTAGCATTTGGAACATTTTTCCATCCAAAACAACAGTTCAACCACTAAATTTTCACTATCACATGGCTCAAGCTGCTTTGTTGACAAATAAATGATGATGACCCAATTATTCATAATCAATACATAAGGTTTCTAAATGTAAAGTGATTTTGCGGTCATTTGTTTGATTGTTAAAAAAGGATGAATATTTATTGTCAATGTTAAGAGCTGTTGTAAGCTCTTATAAGCGAAATTGCAACAATTTGTTTCTTAAGATTGAAATCAAACTAAGGGAAAGACCATTTAGCTTGAAAGGGGGGCTTGTTTTTTCCCTAAATAAATATTTTGAAAATGGTTTTTGATGAAAAAAGATATTTTGGCAGTAGTAAGAGGGTAAGAAAAAATATTCTAAAAAAGGTTTACTGCTAAAATAATTTTTGCAAATAATGAAAAAAATATATTCTGTTGTGACACCTTCAAAAAATAAATATTTCTTCAACACTCTGGGGAAAAAAATGTGACCAAAACAAAAAACCAAGGACCCTCTCCTTCAAGTAAAATGGTTCATCCTTTTAGCAAACATTATACTAGTAGGTTCAGAATATCATTTTTTATGAATTGCTTTTAATTTATTAGCCAGACCCTGTTGGAGCTACCCAAGAACAAGCTGATATACCTAGAGATTTTCAGTTAGATCCTAAGGTTAGTAATATCTACACTGTACATTTTTCAAAAATGATGTTTAGCTAGGGACTTGAATAAATCTTGAGAAATTGAGATATTGCTTTTTAAATCTGACAGAATTTGATGGTCATATCAGTACACAATCATTCAACAGAAAAGGTTATATTTTATTTCAAATCATTTGTTTTCTAAAGTAAGAAGCAACTTCCATACTTCAAAAGCATATGGTGTGCATATTTCAGGGCATATACCAGTACCTTTTTTATAACTCCACTTATAATGTGGAGGGTATAAAGTGAAAGGGGTGTCCGTCTGTCTGTCCTTCGATTCGTCCTTCCTTTCTTTACACCTCAGGGTACCTAGCTCTTATCCACAACTCCCCCTAAACCCCTAGATGGATTCTCATGAAACTTTCACACAATCTTTGTGACATACTGTAATTTAGATGCGCACCTTTTATTTTAGAATTTGATTAAGATGATTTTTGGGGTTTCCCATAGCAAAACATGGAATGAGCTATTTGACTACAAGGAGGTACCCATCTCTTGTCTGCAACTTCTCCTAAACCCCTTAATGAATTTTTATGAAATTTTCACACAATTTTTTAACATCATGTAGATGTGCATTTGCTAGCTTAGAAGTTCTTCTGATTGATTTGGGGGCTTGATGGTATTTGTTTGTGAGCTGTTGCTCACAGTTTTTCTAGTTTTGTCTCAGGATCTGGTTTTTACCTCAAAGGTTGATCCTCACCATGATAAATCTTTCCTCGACCTTTTCTCTGAGTATCTCACAACCAGGCCTGGGGTCAATAACAATGCAATGTAATGCATTACATTACCATTACTTTACAAATTTTGTCATTACATTACATTACCATTACTTTTTTTCTCTTCTGTAATGCATTACATTACCATTACTTTGCTTTTGCAATGCATGTCATTACGCATTACATTTTGATTAAATATCTATAGGTAAATCTTTTTGTACTTCTTATAAGTCATCTGCAGAAAACACTATTTTTTTGTTCTGTATACAATTATGTTTTGAAATTTTTTTCACATCTAATGTGGTATGTATGGTATTTACATAAATATGAATCAGTGAAAAATTCATACAAATTCATATCACAATCCCTTGCGGAGATATATGGATTTGAAATTACAAAGAATATTTATCAGCAATCCTGTGAGTTTGTACTATCAGTTGTACAAATGGTCAAAATCTGTAAACCAACAGAAATGAGGCTAACTTATTCAAGTTTTTTGTAGAAATGTCACAAATGACCATATATTGATTGCATGAAATAATACTATAGATTTGGTTTGTTTTTATTATTTTAATTTTAAAATCTTTTTGAATAAATCATAAAATAGTGTTTTCTTCAAGACCACTATAGACAGGCATGTCATTTCATTTATATTTAAAGATTAAATCCTTTGGTCTTTTGTCCTTTCATTAAATTTGGCCCCAACTAATGAATATAAATAATTGTTATAAAAACAAATTAGTACAATAAAAATGCCATTGTTATGCCTGGAGACACCTTAATTGGAAACATCAAAAAGGTGATTTCAAATGAAGCTTCTTAAAGATTTTTTTTTTATTTTAGTCTCTCTTTTCTTACATTACTATAGACATACACAGTTTCATGTTGCTAAGTACACCCTTTGCATAATTTCTTTTTTTTTCAAATAAAAGTACATATAAATAAATAAATATTTAATATTATTGGATTAAGGGTTGATTGACAACTTTCTGTTTTAAATCATATAATATTTTTTTTCAAAGACTTTTTTTTTAATTTTATTGTCATTCGAAAATTTTCCTTTTTTTCAAGATGTACAAAATAAGAAAAATATAATGACATGTAATGCAATGTAATGGGGGCATTACACAATTTTTTACCCAAGTAATGCATTACATTACATTACATGTAATGCAGAATTGGTGCATTACACAATACTTTGCATTACTGAAAAAAATGTAATGATTACAATGCATTTGCATTACGCATTTGCATTACCCCAGGCCTGCTCACAACCATTCGTTAGAATAAAAAAATCAAATCAAATTCTTGAGAAATACAAAACTTTGTCACATGGATACTGCAGAGCTTCTTTGAGAGTCCAATACAAGTTGGCTTAATTTGAGCAAGCTGGCATGCTAGAAACTAGAGTGATATTCATAACTTTATGATATGTTTTCTTATCTAGGGTGATGAAAAAATATCTTCATTTTTACAGGTTAACTGTGTATTAGTAGGTTTTGATCCTCACATTAGCTATTTCAAGATAATGAAAGCAGCCAGCTATATACGTAAGGATGGTACAATATTTGTGGCGACCAATGAAGACACACATCTACCTTTAAAAGGGGATATTGTTGTTCCAGGTAAAAATAGATACTATGGTTTCATTATAATTGATGGGGTATAATTTTCAGGTTTTTGTGAATGGCCTTGGCCCATGAAGTTTGATAACCAATGATAAGGAAATTTAACATTGTTTTGTATGCTACAAACTTTGAAACCAGGCATTAAAGAATCCACAAACAGATCCTTTCATCAAACCACAAAAACTGGAACCCACAAAAATAAATGAATCCACAGAATATCACACACCCTATTGAAATTTGTTGGGAGGGGATGGGGATCAGATGATACATTATATGTAGGGATTGTGCAATATTTGTAGCCTGCAGACCTATATCTAGGTAAAGTCACAATGCTGAACTACTCAGTCAAGTCATGTTTGTAGCCAATAAAGATACAAAAACTTCCTGTACCTGTACAAGAAGATATTGTTGTTCCTGGTAAAGATTGATATATCACACTCCCTACTAAAAGATGGGAAGTGGGAAATAACATTTATTATCCTTCATAAAAAAAATTTCCTAACAAATTTTAATTAAACAATTCAATCTATCATATAACATATTTCAAAAACAAAAGTCAGCGGATGATAATTTTTTATCTATCACCCTCGCTGGTGATATTGTTTTATCTATCACCCTCTTGTGCGCTGAGCTCGTGCACAGCCTCAATTTAACATTTCTAATCAGTTGTAAATTGGTACATTTAGTATTTAGATTCAACAATATTTCGTGCAAAGTGCTTATTTTAACTTTCTAACACAAATCAATGTGTCTTCTAACAGACAACAGCCTAAACAATTAAAAAAGTGTTTTCTAAAGTTATTTCATCAAGCAACATTTTATTTCAGTTTAACTCGGGGAAAACATATAAAAAGATTTGAAAATCGGCCAATAATTGTACTTACATGATTCAGTATAATAAATTAAATAACATAATATGCGAGCGTAGCGAGCTCTCTAATGTAGAAAGTATGCCAAATTGCACGAGACTCAAAATACTATGGAAGAAAAATCGTTCTGTCACCGGAAACATTCGATTTTTCTGAAGTTTTCGAAAATGTCTGGCGGTGCTGAAAAATTGCGGGAAATAGTAATACAAATTATCTGGTCCCAGGCATTATTCGAAATTTTCAATGGAATTATCTAACCGAGCTTTTAAGGCAATGTCTTTCTCATATTATATCTGAGAGGGTGATAGAGTACTCTATCACCCTCTCAGCTTTATGTTATTTATATAATATCTTTGGGTGATTTGTCAAGTTATCAGTATAGGTTCAAGACCAAAATTTTTGGCCCTTATTTTTTGTTGTTTGATATGATCCCTTTTAAAATTACCATATATCTTTCATAAATATTTCTGGTAAATTGATATTCCTGTACCCAAAGTTGAGTGTGTAATATCATTGCCTAAATCCTAAGGTTCTACCTACCTCAAACATAGGTTGATCCTAGTCATAATTTGGTTTTCCTGTTTGGTATTTTTCAATGCTCCTCATAATCTGGATATAGTGTTTGACCTTTCAAATTTTGAGCCTCTGGTGAATCTTGAATAGATGAAACACATGTCATGCATAGCAAAATTTATTGTTTGGAACTTTGTTGTAATTTTTGTCTCGCCTGCGAAGCAGAGCGGGACATAGGTGTTACTTTACCGGCGGCGGCGACGGCGGCGTTAACTTTTTGGAAAAGTTTTATGAGCACCTCCATATCTCAAGAACTATAGGTCCTGGGTTGATGAAACTTGGTATGCATATGCCCCAGTAGTAGCTTAGCACAGTTGCATCCCCATCTTTTGACCTTGACCTTGATTTTCCGGTTGAGTGACTTTGACAATTTTCAATACATATAATAGCAATGGAAAAGTTTTGCGAGCACCTCCATATCTCAAGAACTATAGGTCCTAGGTTGATGAAACTTGGTATGCATATGCCCCAGTAGTAGCTTAGCTCAGTTGCATCCCCATCTTTTGACCTTGACCTTGATTTTCCGGTTGAGTGACTTTGACAATTTTCAATACATATAATAGCAATGGAAAAGTTTTGCGAGCACCTCCATATCTCAAGAACTATAGGTCCTAGGTTGATGAAACTTGGTATGCATATGCCCCAGTATTAGCTTACCACAGTTGCATCCCCATCTTTTGACCTTGACCTTGATTTTTCGGTTGAGTGACTTTGACAATTTTCAATACATATAATAGCAATGGAAAAGTTTTGCGAACACCTCCATATCTCAAGAACTATAGGTCCTAGGTTGATGAAACTTGGTATACATATGCCCCAGTAGTAGCTTAGCACAGTTGCATCCCCATCTTTTGACCTTGGCCTTGATTTTCCGGTTGAGTGACTTTGATTATTTTAATTGCATATATTTGCAATGTTTAAGTTCTATAAACATCTTTTGATCTCAGAAACTGAAAATCCATGTAAATTCAAAATATAATGGAAGTAAGAAAGAATAATTGTTTCTGATGGTGCCGGCAGGCGAGACATACTTTAGTGTTAACTCTTGTTAAATCATTACTTGATTTTTCAAATAAGGGTTTAATTATTTGCCTGGCATAAGCTGGGTCAAAATTTAGATCTTTATTTTTGATAACAATTTAGTTTTTTTTACCTCTTGACCACAAAAATGCATTAAATGAGTTTTTAAGCTGACTGCTGTTACAAACAGAAGATTCTGATGGTAGTGTAAAATCACCGTCAATGATTTATTACTTAGAGGCTGTAACAGATAGAATAAAATCTGATGGGTTTTGTGTTTTAAAAGCAGAATTTCTATAAAGACATCTTTTGGTCAAAGTGGTCAGATCTTCCCTTTTAAGAGGTTGTTTCCTTGTGAAGATAAAAAGGTTGTAAAGGTGAAGGTTGTAAAGATAAAAATATACATTTTTCATGCTCTGGCTTTATGCATGTGGAATGAAAATAATCTGAAAAAGATGAAGAGAAAAATGTTGCTAGCTTAAATCAAGGAATTAGATCTTTGCTTAAATGTTCAGACCATGAATCTCCTCAAGATTCATCATGTCCAAGCTGTTGGATGACCTCTTTTAAGAGTTATGCCCTTTGAAAGGTCAAAATCTTGATTTTTTTTATTTTAAAAAGAATGAAAACTATTGCAAATTATTAGAAGCTGTCAATGTGTACAATTTTGGATCCTTAAAGCCTCTTGTTATGTCACCATTTTGGTGCTTCACCCTGGAAATCACCAGTGACGATATGTTATTACCCTTTGAACAACATTAGGGACCAACCATTTCATTTTTAGGGGGGGGGCCTATGGTGAAATTTGAAATAAAAAGACAGGATGGCAAAAATCCAGAAATAAAATGGCAGGACAGTGCTTTGAATTAAAAAAAAAGGCAGGACTATAGGCTGAAAATTTTATAATAGTTTAAAAAAAAAACAGGCCCTGCTTTTTCCTAAAATAAAAAGACAGGATGAAGAAAATATCCATACCCCACCCATAAAAATCAAATGGTGGCTCCCTTAATGAAAAAAAGGGATTTTATGATGCTATTATTGTCAGCCTAGCATCTTTTTGAGTACATGCAGTACAATAGTACATAAATCAATCGACTGTAAAACAGCTTGATTAGTACATTTATTTAATTATCTTTATTTAATAATTAATTATTCACCTGACAAATCAAAAACCTATAGCCATAAAGATCTTGCAAAAAACATCATCAAATACACAGGAAAAAAATAATAATTTGTCATACGTCTAGATATAATTATCAGAGAATACAAATGTCTAATTAAACTAATTAAATTTTATCGTAAAAATCAAGCTCTGATCTCTTGTTCTGTTAATATTTCAGAATCATTTCCTCATTCTTAAAATATTACAAGCAGTTTGAAGATTCTTTGAAGTTAATGACAATACACATTTTGTTTTGGACAATTATGACATAGTAAAATTAAAGATTCAGAAGCTTAAAGTTCATATGTTACATCGACAACATAATTAATTTCCTTATTAATGTTATTAACTTTTATATTTTATGGTGTTAACATAACAGTTATAGGAAAACTAATTGGCAGTAAATTACCCAGCCTAATTGTATCATCATGATGAAGTTTTCTAGTCTTACACGGAGCAAATATTTGATTTTGAAGGGGGAGCCTTTGGATAATTTTTTGGTCCTGTCCTTTTTATGTTTTTGGCCATTATAACTTTTATTTTTCAGGGAACTTTGTCCTGCGCTATTTTTTTTTCTGTGAAAAATCCTGACTTTTATATTCATTAGTTGTATCCTACCTACCAGTTTTTATTTCAACACAATGGGTGGACTGGATTATTTTTTAAACACCTGAAACTTTTTGTCTAAATGTTCCAGTAAAGTATTATTAGCTTCCATTTACTATCCTTCTTTATTCTTGACCAAGGAAATTAGATTATCCATGATATTAAAACAACATTATACATTTTTTTACTTCAGGAACTGGTTCATTAGTAGGAGCTGTGAAGATACCAGCACGTAGGGAACCAGTCATTGTTGGAAAACCGACCTCTATTATGTTTGACCTTCTTAGAAAAGATCATGACCTTGACCCTTCTAGATGCATGATGGTTGGAGACAGGTATGACCATAAAGCAAGATGGATGCTCAATGGATCCTAAATCTCATTAAAATCATTCTTCACACACATGTTAATGTTGCATTTCAATTTAAAGAATAGTCAATCATTGTGTTTCAGAATTTAAGTAATTCTGACTTGAGAATTTCACATTGTGGATATAACATGTACCTTTACATGTACAAAGTACAAAGTAGCTGATATTTTTCCTCACACAGTTAAAATAATACATAAATCTCTTAATGGAAGGTAGTGTCTCAAGAAATTATTTTTTCATAACTTTTATATGCCAACTATTTGACTTTTAACATTTTTTGGTTGAGGGACTGAAAATTTTCAATACATATTAGAGTTATGTTAAAGTTTAACATTTTTTTGGTTGAGGGACTGAAAATTTTCAATACATATTAGAGTTATGTCAAAAGTTTAATAAGCACCTTTATATCTCAAGAACTATAAGTTCTAGGATAGTTAAACTTGGTATGCATATGCCCCAATACTAGCTTAGAACTTTTACATCCAATCTTTTGACTCTGACCTATATTTTATTGTTGAGTAACTTTGACATTTTTCAATACATTATACATGTAATAGCGATGTGTAACTCTATATGCCCATGCATCAATACTTAACTGTTACAGTTGCATCCTCATTCTTAGGCCTTTGTCTTACATTTTCAACTTAGCAACTTTGATAGTTTTTTTTATAATTTTTATAAATGTTAGAGTTCAAAGTTTGATTTTTTTTAATACTAATTGTAAATTAATGAATATATAATCTAATGGTATCTGCAAACAAACCTTACTTAAGTGTTAACTTTTGTTTTCTGTTTTTTCAACTTGTTAGAGAATAATTAATGTTTTTTTTATGATATTTATAAATGTTAGAGTTCAAAGTTTGATTTTTTTAATACTAATTGTAAATTAATGAATATATAATCTAATGGTATCTGCAAACAAACCTTACTTAAGTGTTAACTTTTGTTTTCTGTTTTTTCAACTTGTTAGAGAATAATTAATGAATCTTTGTCTGGCAACAAATGTTAAAGAACCAGTTCCAAATTGTTTACTGGTTAAAATAGAAAATAATGAGATGTGGAATAAGTGTACACAACACAGCTCAAATATATAAGACATTAATTAAAAGACAGCAATGAAAAAAAGCCAGCAGCCTTCAACAAAGCCAGTAGGCTCTGCTCACCATTTTGTGATTGGCCAAGGGTCAAATAAAAATGCATACAAATCAAATCCAGTATTGAAATAGTCAAAGAAAGACCCCTTCTTAAACAAGAAACAGAAAACATTGAAACAACAAGAACAAACAAAAGCTTTGCAAAAGATTCCTGGCTTAGGACAAGCAGGTTTAAAGTGTGGTGGTGTTAAAGTGGTTTTCAGGGCCTAACCTTCCCCCTATCAATCAATAATCCCTGACAAAGGTAGTACTCCACAATTAGGATTTTTTCACAGTATTGTTTTCGTATGTGGCCCCTGTGAACTTTTTTGTTAAATGAAAATATTGATTCATTTTGGTCTTAAAATAAGAACAATAAAAACTCTGGGCCCGTTATATAAAAATTACGATCCACGGTTATTGTTTTAAAGAATAATAACGAAAAAATCAATCCAAATGCTCATAAAGCGTCGCTTCCGGCTTGGCATGGTGACCAGCGGATTGGCTTGAATTTAAATGTGCTATATTTGGATTTTTAATTTTGAACAATTTTAGCGGAAAAAAGAGCCGAAGTCGGATAGGTTTATTTGGCCTTAAAAGAAAGGACTGTTCTCCGGCTTTCATTTCATACATGTTACGTTTCACCTGAACCGAAAGCTCGATTGCTGGCAACGTTCAAAAAAAGGACAAAACCCCGATTTTTGCGTATTTTTGACCCCAATTTTTTAACACATGTTAAGAGTTGCTAGGGGCAACGAGTACAACAAAGAAACCAAATACGGCACTAAACACGACTAAACATGTCCGGAGTTTGATACACCACCTAGTTTGAAGAGCAAATAGCAGTTTAAGCGATTGCAAGAACGCGGGACAAAATAGTCAACGCCAAGCACATGCAAAAAAGAGCAAAATAAATTAATTATGGAGTACTACCATATGCCATTATTCTCATTAAAAATTTAAGACTATATCTTGATTTTAGTCCTTGGTTTAATTGTTGAAAATAAAGCTAATACATTTTAGAATAACTTGTTTCAAAAATTTTTGGAAAAATATCCGTTATTAAGCATAAATGCCCATAGCAACCAAACATGCTTATTTTTGAAAATATCGTCAATAACGTTATATTCTGTACAGCTGGTTTTGCTGTATGAAACGCTAACACCGTCAATAATTTCCCCGGAAGAAATAAAAATTACACAATATAGTATATTTCCCCGTGTGTTAATCATAAAATTGGAATTTTTAGTCGTCTTGAATAGAAACACAAGGCATTATAGCCCGCTATGCAAATTTTCAGCAAATTTTCAAGATGTGTTTCCATGGACGCCATTATTGTAGATTTTTTCACAGAAATCTTCCAAATTTTCACAAATATGTTTGAAATATGCTAGAAAATGACTTAAGCATGACAGGATACCAATTTTGTTACGATAATACAAAATTTGGTTCAAAACAAACGGGGAAAGAATCTACCGTTAAAGCTGAAAAATGTCCAAAAATGAGCTTGATATGAAAAGGGCTTCCATCTTTGAGCGTGCGTAACTATGCAAAAACATGAAAAAAAATCATAATATCCGGTATTCCTCAATTCGTTACATACTCAAGAAGAGAAAAATGCAACTCATGTTAAATTTTCAAAAAATGCAAAAGCATTATGGTAGTACTCCACAATTAGGATTTTTTCACAGTATTGTTTTCGTATGTGGCCCCTGTGAACTTTTTTGTTAAATGAAAATATTGATTCATTTTGGTCTTAAAATAAGAACAATAAAAACTCTGGGCCCGTTATATAAAAATTACGATCCACGGTTATTGTTTTAAAGAATAATAACGAAAAAATCAATCCAAATGCTCATAAAGCGTCGCTTCCGGCTTGGCATGGTGACCAGCGGATTGGCTTGAATTTAAATGTGCTATATTTGGATTTTTAATTTTGAACAATTTTAGCGGAAAAAAGAGCCGAAGTCGGATAGGTTTATTTGGCCTTAAAAGAAAGGACTGTTCTCCGGCTTTCATTTCATACATGTTACGTTTCACCTGAACCGAAAGCTCGATTGCTGGCAACGTTCAAAAAAAGGACAAAACCCCGATTTTTGCGTATTTTTGACCCCAATTTTTTAACACATGTTAAGAGTTGCTAGGGGCAACGAGTACAACAAAGAAACCAAATACGGCACTAAACACGACTAAACATGTCCGGAGTTTGATACACCACCTAGTTTGAAGAGCAAATAGCAGTTTAAGCGATTGCAAGAACGCGGGACAAAATAGTCAACGCCAAGCACATGCAAAAAAGAGCAAAATAAATTAATTATGGAGTACTACCAAAGCACTTATAATACTGTTTTGCTTCGTTCTAGGTGCGATACCGATATACACATGGCAAATCTTTGTGGAATGGAATCCATGCTTGTCTTTACTGGAGATATGACACTTGAAAGACTGGAAGCTGTACAGAAAAATTCAAATACAGATGACTCGAAACTTAATATACCCCATTATTACAGTGACAAACTAGGAGATCTAGGAGAATTTATAAATCAACTTTCTTAGTTACATTTTAGATAATTTTATATTTATAGACTAGTCTAGTGATATGTTTATACACTGTATTACAAAATTAAACACTGTTTTTATTATCTGTTGAAGAATTTGATTAAGCAAAGGTTCTACTCTTACCTGGCTCAAATTAATTAGCCTTTCATTTAAATTCTTTCGTCAGTATCTGTTAACTTTTTGATTATGAAACTTTATCCATTAGGCCATGCCAAATCAATTCATAGTCTGCCAGACATAATGCATGAAAAAATAAGGTGCGAGTGGGTGAAATTTTATTATTTGTTTCTTTCAATAAAATATTTAGATACAGGAGGCATCACTTTGCATCTGTCATTGTTTGTGGCTGTCGTCAATTATTAACATTTTTATACGACCGCAAAAAATTTGCGGACGTATAATGGTATGATGCTGTCGTCATTGTCGTTGTCGTCGTCTGTTAACTTTAGTGTATACACGATAACTTTAGTTCTAGTTATCCAAATGCAATGAAATTTGACAATGATATTTCTTACCATTAAAGGATGGATGGGATTGATTTTGGGAGTCCCCCCTTTTTTCGTTTGGAAATTAAGGGCCAAAAGGGGCCAAAATTGTAACTTTTTTGTTTGTTCTTACAACAACTTTTTCAAAATCTTCTCCTCTGAAACTGCCCGTACGAAAAAATGGACACGTACTCCAGCTGTACTAGACCAGTAATTTTTTAACCGTACTTTTCAAAAAGTTCAGCTGGACTTTTAATCATTATGGTAAATGGAGATTCCAGCCAGATTTTTGGCGAATTTAGACGGAAAACTGCTTGAAATATTTAAATTAGCAGGAGTACGGTTCAAAAGTCCAGCTGGAATTTGAAAAAGTACAGCTGGAAAAAATGGACATTTTTTTTTAAAGTCCAGCTGGACTTCCACATTAGTATGCATCCTGGTAATTCCAGCTGGACTCTTAGTAAAAAGTCCAGCTGTAATTTTGGAAAAGTCCAGCCAGACTTGAAAGAAAGCCTGGTTGTGCTAAAAAAATCCATATAAAGAAAAAATATCTGAGTGACACAATTTTGTTTTAGCTTGAGTTGAGACACAAAGTAATTTTCTAAATTACAAAAAACGAGATCTTTGAAACTTGGCATCAGAACAAATCATCCTTGAAAACTAAATGTTGTTTATTACAAGGCAATTAAGGTTCATGAAGAACATGATGAAATTCTCAAAAAAAGTATAAAAATAATGTCAAGTTATTTGGCCTTTTAACAGTTTAATGGCTTTCCTGGAATATCCAACAGCTTCTGTTACTCCCTTTGTCTAATCTTCTTCATCTGGTGCAGACTTCTGATTCATTTTGCACCATGCTTTTGTGTATAATCTGAAAGGAAAATTAAATTTTGATTTCCATAAAACAAATATGCCTTAAAACAATTTTATAGCATGATCTATACTGACTAGCATGGTTTCATCATGATTGGGAAAATTTGACCAATTTGATTATAAGTAACACAAGAATATTTTCTCTGGTTCCATTGTCTTTTTTGGTACTCACAACAAAAACATTTTGAAGTCCATGTTAAAAGTCATATTTTTTTCATACAATGACAAACATTTATTGTGGTTGTATAGGTATGTGCAAACATCATTGACAAATGTGGTCATTTTGTTAACATTTGGGACCAACTGCAGAAAACCTCTAGGTGTTGGGTTTTCCCACCATTCATTGAAGACCTTTACCTAGCCTTTGGTCATCTTACATACATTTTGGGTTGTTGTCTCTTAGACATTTACCTAATTTCCACTTTTATTGGTATTATCAAACAATTTTTAGACTAAATTAACTAATTATCATAAAAATAACGCAAACCTATAATTTCCTTCTAAAGCATCTTCTTATTCATTTTGCTTCTGAATTACTCTATTTTAATAAGGTTGTTATACTGGAAAATAAAATAAAATATATATGATTAATGAATATATTTTAAACTCATATTGTTTTGTATTAATTTACATGATTAATAAAATATTTACTTTTAGCTTTAGCTAAATTAGTTACTTGTCATGCTTGTTGAAAATGTTTGTAACCAAATGACTTCTTTCATGATAAATCAATTAGTTATCTATGTGTGAAAGGATATGTGTCAAGGTCAAGTTGCTTTCACATTACATGCAGTACATAAAGGGAGCCATAAACATCTGGTTTCAATTTTGACCTGAATACAAGTTTATAAAGAAAATAGAAGAAATATGTTGATTGTTTTACACTGAAGTTTAGTTTTTAAAGCTACTTAACAAACATTATTTATAATTAAATAAATTAAATATAATATAATTTAAGCTTGAAATAAAAAAATAACTTACCAGTTTTGTTAAGCAGCTATAGAAGCCTTTAAGTATTTTCCATTTTCATGATGACAAGTCTATTCACTTTATACATGTCAATAAATTTAAGGTTTGTGTGTAAAAATGGTTTCACAGATAATTTCTATATAAGTTCACAATGTCTTCCTGCAAATGTGTGGTTTAATCTTCCTCATAATCCATTAAAAATCCACATTCTGTCAGGCACAACGGTCATGATAATAACAGATTTGAATTGGGCCAATGATGGCGCCAGATGAGATTTTCAAATACTGTAAGGTTCCTTAAGGGAATTCACAGTTAAATATTTACAATAATATTTTATTGCACTTTCAACTACACAATTAACCATGTTTCAACAAACATATCTTCTCCTTATTGAAAAAAAACAATTTCATGGTTAAAATAAAAACAATAAATATTATTACAATATTGATTTCATATTATTATAAAGAACACCCCTATTTCTCCCTTTTGCTATAGGTTACACAGGAAATGATGGTTTGTTTTGATGATTGTACATAATATAGACTATGATATATGTTCAATGTCTTATCTTTATCAAAAGTAAAAAGTTTAATATACAAAATAAAAAATACATTTTCATAAATGAATAAAAAGTCTTATTCGTGAAATATTAATTCATATATATTATAGTTTTTGCAGGTTTTTTAAAAAGGGGGGTGTAGCAGTGGCGGATCCAGAGGGGGGGTTCAGGGGGTCTGGACCCGCCCTTTTGTCGGAAAATTCTGTGATTTTCATGCAAAATTTGGGCAAAAATCATCAAATTATAGTCTTGGACCCCCCTTTTCTACCGAGGACCCCCCTTTTAAAAAATCCTGGAACCGCCACTGTGTAGGGGGAATGTGTAAGATTTAAACTGGAAAGCTCCCTCTTAAATTGCTTGGCATTTCCATTAAGGTCAATATAAAATATAAATAGATTCTCCTCCCTTCCTGTCCTGATTTTCTCAGCCTCCGGTCCTCAAAATATATTTATTTCTGATTTTATCTGCACTAAATGACAGACATTTTATAAAATTAGTATTAGAAATTGTTTTATTATGGCATAAGAAAAGAATCATTCTCATATATCAAACTGGACAACATAAACCTCAGAAAATGGCAAAATTAATAAAATTCCTTTTTTTTTATTTCTTTGCAATTTACTAGCTGCTTATACATTAAATGACAGAAAATAATATCTCACCAAAGTCCCAACCTTTCAGGAAGGAGTCTCACGACTCTAAAATGCCTAATTATTGCTCTTGCACCAAAGTCTCAATAAATCAGACTTTACATGTATAAAGTCTTTATTTTGCTTGATCTTTCAGTGAAAGTATATCAGGAAAAAGTCATGAAAGCAGAATTTAACAGAAAATTCAAAATTTTAAGTATTGGGGCTTTTCAAAAAGTCTTGAGATTTTTTTTTAATTCTTGAAAAAACAAGAACTTTCAGGAACCACTTTGGCAAGGGAGATTAACACATAAAAAAACGTTGTCAATTTTTTTTCTAAGTCGAAAGTCCAGTTCATGCAGGCAATAAGAAATTATAAGTCCAAAGTCCGGCTCATGAAGGTTGTCAATATTTTCTAAGTACAAAAGTCCGTCTCCTGCATATGTTTAAATTTTTATAAGTTCAAAAGTACAGGTGGAGTTTGAAAAGTACAGCTGAATTTTTTATATCAATCTGAAAAGTCCGGTTGCACAAAATCAAGAAAGTCCGTGTCCTGCTCTAGTACAGCTGGACTTTTCAAAGTCCAGCTGTAGTCCGTGTGAATTACAGCTGGACTACTGCTCAAGTCCAGCAGGATTACGGTTAAGTTTTTCGTACGGGTACTGAACAGAATTCAATGAAACTTGGTATGATTGATCATTAGGGTGTCCTGCACTATAGTAAAGTTTCAATTTCTGATTCGTCAAAAAACATGGCCGCCGTGGCTAAAAATATACCAGAGGGGTCAGAGTGACCGTCAGACTACTGTTTTTGGCTTGTAATTCAAAAAGTATAAGAGATAGATGAAATCTGATGCCATCTCACTGCTTCAGGATCAAAAGTTCTACAAAAGTCTCCATTTGGTCGAAGTTGTCAGAAGACCCCTTATAGGGGTTACGGCCCCTTAAAGGTGAAAAATAGCATTTTTTCATGATTTTGCCCTATAGTATGAAAATTATTGCAGATAGCAAAAAGCTGTTGCTTGCTTAATTGTTCAGCTCATTTAGCTCTTCAAAAAACTCCATACGGTCGAAGTTGTCAGATGACCCCTTATAGGGGCTATAGCCCCTAAAATAATGTTTTTTCATGTTTTTGGCCTATGAAATGAAAACTATAGCAGGTAGAGAGAAGCTGTTGCTTGCTTAAATGTTCAGCTCATTTACACAATTAAGAATTAATTTTTGCGACCCCCCCCTTTTTCCCCTATTACGTAATTAGGGGCCAAATGGGGCCAAAATCAAAACTTTTTTATTTGTGGTCCGATTTAAAAAATTTTTTTTGCAAGTTTATTCTTGTTAGGTAGTGAATCCAAATTTGAGAATTAATTTTTGTGACCATCCCCTTTTTCACTTGTTTTGTAATTAGGGGCCAAAAGGGGCCGTAATCAAAACTTTTTTATTTCTGGTTTGTTTTTGAAAATTTTTTTTGCAAGTTTATTTTTGTCAAGTAGTGAATCCAAATTTGAGAAATTATTTTTGCAACCCCACCCCTTTTCACCTGTTACATAATAAGGGGCCAAAAGGGGCCGAAATTGATTTTTTTTTAATTCTTGTCCGATTATGACAATTTTTTTGCAAGAGTAGAATACAAAATTGAAAATTTATATTTTTACCCCCTGGGTCGAAAGTCCACCAGAGCAGCATGTGTCAAAAACCTTTGTCAGTCCACCATGGGCTGCATGTGTCCAGAGCAATAGACTATCCATATTGGGCCTAAAATGTACAGGGTTCAACATGTTGCGGTCGTATCATGCTGCGCTCGGCGAAGCTTTTTATTTTGGTTTAAAATTTCTGAAAATTTAATGAAATTTTGTACCATTGATCCTTCAGTTGCAAAACAATTTGTTTTGATTTTTGATGCCTAAAAAACATGGCAAGTGTTACTAGAAATATATAGAATATATAGTAAATTTACTTTCAAAGTCTTAAACTCATGGTTTTTATAAGACTGCAAAAAAAATTGCATTGCGGACGTATAATGGTATGGTGCTATCGTCGTCTGCGTCGTTGTCTGTTAACTTTAGTGTTCCCACAATAACTTTTGTTCTGGTTAAACAAATGATGTGAAATTTTACATCAATGTTTCATACCATGAAAGGATGAATGGGATTGATTTTGGGGGTCTACCCTTTATTCAACAAAATAAGGGGCCCAAAGGGGGCAAAAAAATCAAATATTTTATTTGTTCTCACAATAACTATGGTTCTGGTTGGTCAATTGTTATGAAATTTGACAATGATATGCACTACCATTGGAATTGATTTTCAGGGTCCCTTTTTTTTCATATAGAAATTAGGGGCCCAAAAGGGGCAAGGCCACAATTAAAATATTGTTTGTTTGCTGTTGCCGACTCAGGGTTGAAACAGGTGGGTAGGTAGGGAGGGAAATTATTTTTTTTTTTTGGTCTGACAGAGGTTTTATATACAGAGTTAAAAACATGCATTCAAAGCCTTAGTACTAGTATAAGCAAACTTACATTTAATTAAGTTTTATACTACTGAAGGAAAAGGGTTACTAAATCCTTTTTTGAAAGATTTTCTACTTTGCAGGTTAACTCCTAAATTTATATACTACATGTACTACTGGTTGAGACATGTTCTAATTTGTACTGTTCCTGTACATGTTATTGTATGTATTAATGGTCCATGAAATTAAACCTGTTGAAATTTTAAATTTCTTTTATTCTATGTACACCTCACATTGTTTGCAATACATTGAACAGAGTGAAAATATTTTTAGAAAAGAGGTTAGTCTAAAAAAATACAAATCATTAAATGCATTTGTCAATACTAGGCTAACCTCTACTAGTATTGAACACCGCATACATGTACTTGTAAGTATGGCCACTGGCACATATTAAACATTGTTTTTTTTTAAATATTAAAAGATGAGGTTAGTCTAAAAAATACAAATCTGACATTAAACACATTTTGTCAATACTAGGCTAACCTCTACTAGTATTGAACACCACATACCTGTGAATCTGGGCATATCCTTGTTTTTTAGTTTTGGTTTTTTCTCGCATGCGTTGGCAGTGCTCATCAAAGTGGTAAATGCATTTTTTTTTCGTCTGCATAACAGGGCCAGGGGGTGATGGGTCTGCAAATGGCTTTATTTTAAATGTAACACACTTTAAACTTTTTTCAAAGTTCAGTGCAACACCGATGGTTTCATTTAAATCAGGATGAAAAACGTCCAGTGATTTCAACTTAGAAGACAGGTTTATTGAAATTGTGTCAGCCTTCCCCAACGTAAAATTTGGGGAATCTTCTAGTAAATCGTCTAAAACATCACCCCATGTCTCGTCGTCGGAGTACTGATACAGAGCATTAGTTACAATATTGTCTCTTCCTTCGACCGTAACGTTGCAACACAGTGTTACAGTCTTCGATGAAGCTCGTTTCACCCCCGGCCCCGTTTCGAGGGACGCCATCCTCTCACCTCGTGGTACTTAATTTTTAATCAATGTCACGCGACCCTAAAGTGCTTTTAAAGCTCTTTTCGGCATCTTTTCAAACGTTTAATCGATCGAGAATCAGCAGGAACGACTAATTACCGAAATTGAATAAGAACAGAGATATACCGCAACGGACGCGAGGTAGACGAAAATATTAGAAATAAAAAAAATTTCTTTTTCTGGAAAGCAAAATAATTTTCCCCAGCGGTGGTAAACTGTCCCAATCGGCCGGAAACGGCAAACAACTAAAATTTTATTTTTGGCCCAAAAAATTCAACTTTTTTATTACTGGTCCGATTTTGAAATATTTTTTTTGTAAGTTAAGTCTTGTCAAGTGGTGGATAGAAAATGAAGGATTAACTATTGCTTTATCCCCCGCCCTATTTTGGAAATAGGGGCCAAAAGGGGCCAAAATCGAAACTTTTTATTTATTGTACAATATCATTTTTTTTCTTTTCTTTTGCAAATACATTCTTGTAGTGAATTAACAAAATTGAATGTTAATCTTGCAACACTTCCCTCCCCCTAATTGCTGCTTAGGGCCAAAAGGAGCAAAAGTGAAAGGTAGAAGATACCATTAATTTTGGGCCAAAAGGGGTAATGTTTTTTTCTAACTGTAATTTATTTTAGTTTGCTTTTGAAAAAAAAAGATTTCTTCTGAATGTGAATGGATAGTCCACCAAAGGCTGCATGTGTCAAAAACCTATGTCAGTCCACCATTGGCTCCATGTGTCCAGATCAATTGACTATCCATATTGGGCCTAAAACGTACAGTTTGCTGTCGTATCATGCTGCAGTCGGCGAAGCTTTTTATTACCTTTATATAGTATGACTAGATAATGTGTCTATGAGCCACAGGATGGCCCTCCCGTTCTTGAAATATCATTGACCCTCAATGTGTATTACCTGGGATATAGATCACAGTGACCTAATTTTTATTGGGTGGTGTCATGATACCCAAGACACATCTAGTGGTGAAATACCATTGACCATCAACATGTAGTATCTGAGATATGGACCTTAACCAAGAACTTAACCAAGTTCATTCATGCGTAAAATATAGGTCACAGTGACCTAATTTCTAGTGGGTGGTGTCACCTCATCTAAGACACATCTAGTAGTGAAATATCATTGACCCCCAACATCTAGTATCCAAGTTATGGACCTTAACCAAGAACTTAACCGAAGTCATTCATGCGTAAAATATAGGTCACAGTGACCTAATTTCTAGTGGGTGGTGTCACCTTACCTAAGACACATCTAGTAGTGAAATATCATTGACCCCCAACATCTAGTATCCAAGTTATGGACCTTAACCAAGAACTTAACCGAAGTCGTTCATGCATAAAATATAGGTCACAGTGACCTAATTTCTAGTGGGTGGTGTAGCCCTACCCAAGACCCATCTGGTGGTGAAATATCGTTGACCTCCAACATCTAGTATCCGAGTAATGGACCTTAACCAAGAACTTAACCAAAGTGTTACGGACGGACGTACGGACGTACGGACGGACGGACGGACGGACAAGGGTAAAACTATATGTCCGATCCACATACGTGGTCGGGCCATAAAAACTGTTGTAACTAGATACCAGGGAGATGATAGCCATCTCCAAGGGCCCCGCTCCCATAAAAAATTGTGGACCGGCACGAAACTCAAACTTGATCTGTAACTCATCAAGGTAAACTCACATACCAAAAATCAGTTCATTATCTATAAGAAGCAAAGGTATACCAAAGGGGTAATCAGTATCATAAAACCGTGAAGACAAAGACAAAACCGGCAGACAAAAAATCATCACAACAAAACAAACCACATAAAAACATAAAACACACACACATAACAACAAAACCGCATTCAGCAACGGATCTCAAGTCGAAACGAGAGTGAACTCAGGTGCTCCGGAAGAGTAAGCAGTTCCTGCTTGCTATAGCACACCCGTCATGTTGCCAAAGATCGATTAAGTATAAGCTTTTAGAAAAAAAGTCCGGAAAACTGAAATTTTAGTGAATTTTCAAAGTTCAAAGGGCCATAACTCCCATAAAAATTTGTGGACCAGCACGAAACTCAAACTTGATCTGTAACGTACTCATCAAGGTAAACTCACATACCAAAAATCAGTTCATTATCTATAAGCGTTTAGAAAAAAGTGCGGAAAACTGAAATTTTAATGAATTTTCAAAGTTCAAAGGGCCATAACTCCCATAAAAATTTGTGGACCGGCACCAAACTCAAACTTGATCTGTAACTCATCAAGGTAAACTCACATACCAAAAATCAGTTCATTATCTATAAGCGTTTAGAAAAAAAGTCCGGAAAACTGAAATTTTAGTGAATTTTCAAAGTTCAAAGGGCCATAACTCCCATAAAAATTTGTGGACCAGCACGAAACTCAAACTTGATCTGTAACTCATCAAGGTAAACTCACATACCAAAAATCAGTTCATTATCTATAAGCGTTTAGAAAAAAAGTCCGGAAAACTGAATTTGTTACGGACGGACGCACGGACGGACAGACTGATTACTATAGGGCGTCCGCAACAAAGTTGCGGGGCCCTAATAAAGAAAAGCTGTTGCTTGCTTAAATAATGTTTAGCTCTTTAAACTACAGGACATGAAAACTTAGCATAGACTTACTAACTATATCTTAAGAAACCCAAAGGACAAGGTACAGTAAGGGCCATATTTGGCCCCCCATATTTAAAGAAAATCAAATCCAAAGTAAATGATTTAAATATCATTAAGGTTTCAAGTAAGATGATTAAACTGTTTGACAATGGTAAACATTTTCCATCATCTACTCTAATTTCAATTTTATAGAGGCTTAAAGTAGTCCAAAAGTATCAAAATCGTCGAAATATGTCATTTTTCATGCTTATTTTGTTATTTTTAATGACCAGCGACAACGTAGACCATGGATTTCTCAACTGATTTATAACCATTTTATAGTGCAAATTACAGTTCATAAACAATAACTGTGGTCTAAGTAGTCGCTGGCATCTAAAAATTGAAAATATTACCCAAATATTGTCCATTTTCCTTGAATTTGAAAGAAATCATACATATTCACCATGTTTTGACAAGCAATTTCAAATAATAAACATGAAAAATTCTGATATATTTAGTTGTTTTATCTTCTTCATTCATTTGACTTTATAAATAACAAAAGGACTTTTCTCTAGATCAGTTTTCTATTTTTCAGTTTTAGAGGGGGCCAAATACGGGCCTTACCGTACCTTGTCCTTTATCTTTAAGGCAAGAAGTTATGATAAGAAGACAGAAAGACCTACAATGTATTGGTCCTTGAATCTAATTGGTCCAGTTTTAATTAATTAGCTGAAATTAAAAACATTGTCAAACAAATATAGCAGCACGTCAAAATTATGGTAAACAAAGTCATGGATTAGTCTAAAATGACATGCTAAGTAATTCATATGCAGAGGTAACCTCATTGTGTTGCAACTGATAAGATTTATGGACAGACTGTCAATACATGTACAGTCTGTCTTATTGACAAAACTTGATCTATTAAAAATAAAGGTAAAGGTAAGGTAGTTCTGAAATGTATTTACTGCAATAGAGAGCAAAATTGAAGAATTCACATAAAAAGATGGCACTGGTAAAGTTCAGGCAAGATAAAGGGGGACATTGGTAAAGTTCAGGCAAGACAAAAGGGTAGCATTGGTAAAGTTCAGGCAAGACAAAAGGGTGACATTGGTAAAGTTCAGGCAAGACAAAACGATGATATTGATAAAGTTCAGGCAAGATAAAAGGGTGACATTGGTAAAGTTCAGACAAGATAAAAGGATGGCATTTGTAAAGTTCAGGCAAGATAAAAGGATGACATTGGTAAAGTTCAGGCAAGAAATATGAAAGGATGGTGTTGGTAAAGTTCAGGCAAGATAAAAGGATGGCATTGGTAAAGTTCAGACAGGAAATATGAAAGGATGGTGTTGGTAAGGTTCAGGCAAGATAAAAAGATGGAATTGGTAAAGTTCAGGCAAGATAAAAGGATGGTATTGGTCAAGTTCAGGCAAGATAAAAGGGTGGCATTGGTAAAGTTTGGGCAAATTGGTAAAGTTCATGCAAGATAAAAGGATGGCCTTGGTAAAGTTCAGGCAAGATAAAAGGATGGAATTGGTAAAGTTCAGGCAAGATAAAAGGATGGAATTGGTAAAGTTCAGGCAAGATAAAAGGGTGGCATTGGTAAAGTTCAGGCAAGATAAAAGGATGGAATTGGTAAAGTTCAGGCAAGATAAAAGAATGGCATTGGTAAAGTTCAGGTAAGACAAAAGGATGGCATTGGTAAAGTCCAGGCAAGATAAAAGGATGACATTGGTAAAGTCCATGCAAGATAAAAGGATGACATTGGTAAAGTCCAGGCAAGACAAAAGGATGGCATTGGTAAAGTTCAGGCAAGACAAAAGGGTGACATTGGCAAAGTTTAGGCAAGACAAAAGGGTGACATTGGTAAAGTTCAGGCGAGACAAAACGATGATATTGGTAAAGTCAAGGCTAGACGAAAAAATGACATTGGTAAATATCAGGCAAGACAAAAGGATGATATTGATAAAGTTCGGGAAAAATAAAAGGATGGAATTGGTAAAGTTCAGGCAAGATAAAAGGATGACATTGGTAAAGTTCAGGCAAGAAATATGAAAGGACGGTGTTGGTAAAGTTCAGGCAAGATAAAAGGATGGAATTGGTAAAGTTCAGGCAAGATAAAAGGATGGCATTTGTAAAGTTCAGGCAAGATAAAAGGATGACATTGATAAAGTTCGGGCAAAATAAAAGGATGGAATTTGTAAAGTTCAGGCAAGATAAAAGGATGACATTGGTAAAGTTCAGGCAAGAAATATGAAAGGACGGTGTTGGTAAAGTTCAGGCAAGATAAAAGGATGGAATTGGTAAAGTTCAGGCAAGATAAAAGGATGGCATTTGTAAAGTTCAGGCAAGATAAAAGGATGACATTGGTAAAGTTCAGGCAAGAAATATGAAAGGATGGTGTTGGTATAGTTTAGGCAAGATAAAAGGATGGCATTGGTAAAGTTCAGGCAGGAAATATGAAAGGATGGTGTTGGTAAGGTTCAGGCAAGATAAAAAGATGGAATTGGCAAAGTTCAGGCAAGATAAAAGGATGGTATTGGTCAAGTTCAGGCAAGATAAAAGGGTGGCATTGGTAAAGTTTGGGCAAATTGGTAAAGTTCAGGCAAGATAAAAGGATGGCATTGGTAAAGTTCAGGCAAGATAAAAGGATGTAATTGGTAAAGTTCGGGCAAAATAAAAGGATGGAATTGGTGAAGTTCAGGCAAGATAAAAGGATGACATTGGTAAAGTTCAGGCAAGAAATATGAAAGGATGGTGTTGGTAAAGTTCAGGCAAGATAAAAGGATGGAATTGGTTAAGTTCAGGCAAGATAAAAGGATTGAATTGGTAAAGTTCAGGCAAGATAAAAGGATGGCATTGGTAAAGTTCAGGCAAGATAAAAGAATGGCATTGGTAAAGTCCAGGCAAGATAAAAGGATGGCATTGGTAAAGTTCGGGCAAAATAAAAGGATGGCATTGGTAAAGTTTGGGCAAATTGGTAAAGTTCAGGCAAGATAAAAGGATGGCATTGGTAAAGTTCAGGCAAGATAAAAGGATGGAATTGGCAAAGTTCAGGCAAGATAAAAGGATGACATTGGTAAAGTTCAGGCAAGATAAAAGAATGGCATTGGTAAAGTTCAGGCAAGAGAAAAGGATGGAATTGGCAAAGTTAAGGCAAGATAAAAGGATGGAATTGGCAAAGTCCAGGCAAGATAAAAGGATGGCCTTGGTAAAGTTCAGGCAAGATAAAAGGATGGAATTGGCAAAGTTCAGGCAAGATAAAAGGATGGCATTGGTAAAGTCCAGGCAAGATAAAAGGATGGCATTGGTAAAATTCGGGCAAAATAAAAGGGTGGCATTGGTAAAGTTTGGGCAAATTGGTAAAGTTCATGCAAGATAAAAGGATGGCCTTGGTAAAGTTCAGGCAAGATAAAAGGATGACATTGATAAAGTTCGGGCAAAATAAAAGGATGGAATTGGTAAAGTTCAGGCAAGATAAAAGGATGACATTGGTAAAGTTCAGGCAAGAAATATGAAAGGACGGTGTTGGTAAAGTTCAGGCAAGATAAATGGATGGAATTGGTAAAGTTCAGGCAAGATAAAAGGATGGCATTTGTAAAGTTCAGGCAAGATAAAAGGATGACATTGGTAAAGTCCATGCAAGATAAAAGGATGACATTGGTAAAGTCCAGGCAAGACAAAAGGATGGCATTGGTAAAGTTCAGGCAAGACAAAAGGGTGACATTGGCAAAGTTTAGGCAAGACAAAAGGGTGACATTGGTAAAGTTCAGGCGAGACAAAACGATGATATTGGTAAAGTCAAGGCTAGACGAAAAAATGACATTGGTAAATATCAGGCAAGACAAAAGGATGATATTGATAAAATTCAGGCAAGACAAAAAGATAACATCGATAAAGTTCGGGCAAGACAAAAAGGTGACATCGAGATGGCATTAGTAAAGATTAGGCAAGACAAAAAGGTGACAATGGTGAAGTTTAGGCAAGACAAAATGATGGCATTAGTTAAATCCAGGCAAGACAAAAAGGTGACATTGGTAAAGTTCAGGCAAGACCAAATGATAGCATTAGTAAAGTTTAGGCAAGACAAAATGATGGCATTAGTAAAGTTCAGGCAAGGCAAAAGGGTGGCATTAGTAAAGTTTAGGCAAGACAAAATGATGGCATTCGTAAAGTTTAGGCAAGACAAAAAGGTGGCATTAGTAAAGTTCAGACAAGACAAAATCTCGAGTGACATTGGTAAAGTTCAGACAAGACAAAAGTGTGGCATTAGTAAGGTTCAGGCAAGACAAAAGGATGACATTGGTAAAGTTCAGGCAAGATAAAAGGGTGGCTTGGTAAAGTTCAAACGAGACAAAAGAGTGGAATAGGTAAGGTTCAGGCAAGACAAAAGGATGGCATTGGTAAAGTCCAGATAAGACATAATGATGGCATTGGTAAAGTTGATTAAGGGACCGACCATTTAACTTGAAGGGGGCCTTGGTTTTTTTCCTAGAAAAATATTTTGAAAATGATTTTGGACGAAAAAAAAATATTTTGAAAGTGTTTTTTGACGGAAAAAAAATTTGGCAGCAGAGGTTTAAAAAAATATTCTGAAAAAGGGTTTCTAACTTTCGGTTAGTCTGTCCTTTCCAAATGTTGGGAGATGGGGCATTATCATGTCTTTTGGACACATTCCTGTTTGTATATGACGTCAGTATAAGATCCATTTGTATTGCAAGTACCCAAATTATGTCTGTCAGATACCTACTTCCTACTTACCGACTTGGTCAATTTATCCATATCAGTGGTCAGTGGTTGGACATTTTAATAACAATTGTCTCAGGAACTTAAAACTTTGGTATATGACCAGTTTAGTATGAGGTTCTATATCGCAAGGGCCAAATTTAGGGCTGTGGGATTTTTACATTAGTGGCCAGTGGTTAACTACTTGTACTAATTTCAGCGACTTGAAGTTTGTATACATCTTCACTATGAGGTATTGTATTGCGAGACGAGTACTTATTTTAGCCGGTCTGTTACATGAGAGTTTACTTCCTATTTACCAATTAATCAATTACGGGAATAGCAGGGTCGGTTCACTGTGCAGTAACGCACAGATTCGTTATTTCCTGATATTAGGAACATAAAGTTAAAAATGATCTTTTTTATATGATTATAATTGATTCGATGCAAAGGAAAAATAGTTAAGTTGCTGTGCAAGATTTTGACACAAAATATGGGTTCTAGTCATAAGTACAATCAAAGGTTATTACCCAATACCTAGACAAAAGTCCCTTCAATGATAAAGCTTGGGTGTACGCTATGATTCATGTTATTCATATTTCTTTGTATATTGTTCTCAAAATCTCTGGTATAGCTTCATTAGGTTCAGATTTATATCTGATAAACGATGTCCAAAACATTTAATTTCATGTAGGTTTTCTTTCATCTCTGTATTAAAGACGGAGACTAGTTTTCAAATTACAATTTATCCCATTCCTATGATACTGACGCCTGGTTGTTCAAACCGTTTTCCGATAACAGACAGATTAAAGCATTAGTTTATATGGCCTCCCCCATCTAAGTATTCATAAGAATAATTTTGATGTAATATTAAAGGGCTGATAAATTTGTATGAACAACTATGTCTCATATCAACGTTGCTCAAAGATATTACGAAGAAAAGATAGAAAATATTTATAAAGATACAAGGAAGAATTGAATGAATTCAATGGAAAAAAAAAGAATGGCAGTTACAACAAAGCTGATTTTTAGAGGTACAATTGCGTTTAAGTTCACCTAGCGATATGCAACCACATGCAACATACAGATTCTATACCATAACTCCACGTCTATGCTAACACTTTTACAGATTTAAGAATTCGCATGGGCTTTTGGGGTTTTTGGGGAGGCATAGGCGGATCCAGGGGGCTGGGGGTGCCCGCCCCTCCCTTTTTGGCGGAAAAATTTGGTTGAATATATAGGAAATCATTGAAGCGTGACGAAAGCGGGCCTCCTCTTTTCAGAATTCGAGGATCCGCCACTGGGAGGGGTTATAAAACCCTCCAAATATGTTGGAGCCTATCAATCTAAGAAGAGGAGGGTGTTGACTTCTTAAGAGTAAACATTTCAAACTCATGTGAAAAATGTACATGCATTATTCTCAATGACTATCGAAAGGTCTTCGTTCGCATTGTTAGTCCTCTGTGAACTATCATAATTGAATGTACTTTTGCTGTTAGATGAAGGAGATTTTTGCATTTTCTTTTGGGACCGCAAACGTTATGTTAATATAGTTGCTCTAATTACACAATTTTCAAATTATTTGTTGATGAATGGCAAAAAAACGTTGCAGATTTCATCAAATATTCAGTAAAGATTTCGTTCAAGTAACTCCAATTTTCACGGATAAACCCTTTTATAGAATCACGTGAAGCAAACATCAATCACAATTTCTTTATCAAATGATAATTTCTCCAATTACAACTAGTTAAAAATCTAAAAAGAGAAAGTTTAGGTGGATTTCCGATAAAATAAATAAATAAATTAGAAAAAATAAATAGAACATCGATCTTGTTTTACACAAATGTCGACAGAATAAATGTCCCTCCCTATATAGTGTTAAAAAGTACTAATAAATACGGTCAATTTAGACCACATGTTTATATGTGTGCTTATTTTCGGATTTACCCTCCTTCAGCAGGACTAAACCAAGTCAATCAGAAGTTATACATGTATTAGATATGGAAAAGGAGCACATCTCAATAAAACAAACTCGTGAAGGTCTAAAATGTAGAAGTGCTGCATACGAAATGTACATAAATCCCAAAAGTTTACAAAATGTAGAGCAAATGGTTGAGACAATTCATATTTCTGCTGTACAAATTTATGCTGATAAGGAACAAAGCCGATAAACAGGAGGCACCCGGGAATCTGAATCGCTCATGCACCTGGTCATTAAGCTATAAAGGTCTCTTCTATTAGCTGTTACCTGTACAAGGGGTCATCTGACAACTTCAACCCAAATGAGACTTTTGTAGAGCTCAATGAGCTGAACATTTTAGCAAGCAACAGCTTTTCTCTACCTGCAATATTTTTCATTCTATTGGTCCAAAACAAGAAAAAACGTTACTTTTGACCTTTAAAGTGCAATACCCCCTAAGGGATCATCTGACAACTTTGACCCAATGGAGACTTTTCTAAGTTCAATGAGCTGAATGTTTAAGCAAGCAATAGCATTTCTCTATATGCAGTACCTTTCATTCTACAAGCAAACAAGAGGCTTCCAGGAGCCTGAATCACTCACCTGGCTTCAATGACTTAATGTAACAATATTAAACATTGCCAACAGCCCGTCATGACATGAGACCATTGGAAAGCTCTATAAAGCTGATCATTTAAGCAAGCAAATGTGTAGCACAATCTTTAACGTGCAATCCACTATTCTTATATCTTATACTCTTATAATGGTCATCTGACAATTTTGGTCCACTAAACAATTTTGTAAAGTTAAATTAGCTGAACATTTAAGGAAGCAAAACCTTTTCTCTATCTTCTATCGTTCATGATCTATAAGGCAAAAACCAATTTCGTAGATTTCAATTAGCTGAACATTTAAGCAAGCAAAGCCTTTTCTCTATCTACTATCGTTCACAATCTATAATGCTTTAACCACTATATTTGGGGGGGGGGTTAAGGGGCCATAACTCCTATAAGGGGTCATCTGACAAGTTCAACCTAATGGCTAATTTTGTAGAGCTCAATTAGCTGAACAATATGCAATTGAAATAACTTCAATATCTATATAGTTCATGAGATATAAGACAAAATAAGTGCAAAAGGCAGAAAACAGGGGTGATAGAGCCCACATGGTTCGTTGAAATTTCTTCAAAAGTTTACGGTAGGTAGATCTTGACGAGCTGATCACTTTTACCATATGCCAGAATTTTGATTTTGAGTTATTTCTCAAAAACTGATGATTAAGCCCCCCCCCCCCCCGTTCTATTCTAGCAACGGTGGTCATGCGTTTAATCGGATTAATTTAAAATGAGAATTGTTTGTAACCAACATGTCATATATCATTCCTATTAAGTTTCAGTCAAATTTGTTTAGTAGTTACAGACAACGGACGACGTCGAACGCATACATAGTAATGGCATAATCTCATCACATGACCTTCGGCCAAAAATACATTTCTGCCCAGAACCCCCCCCCCAAAAAAAAGCACATCTAGTCTCCTCAAGTAAAATGGTCGAATCATTAGCACCAAAATAACTGATCGTAGTTATGGGAAACTGGAAAATAGTAACATAGCTCGATCTTTCTGACCCTGTTCGGCATATTATTGTTTTGAAACAACAAACTCAGGGTCGCATTAAGAATTAAACGGTTGGAAAGCGTACTGTAACAGCCTTTTTATGGAGAATAGGTTTTGAAAAGGAATAACAATCGGTATAGGTTAAAAAATCTGGATGCGACCTTGATAAATGTAATTATGTTTTTGATTGAAAACTTTTGCAGACGAGAATCAGTAACGGTTTCAAGGGGTAGTCCCCACTCCCTACCCCATTATGAACGATGATTTTCTGTTGTTTTTTTTTCAAATATAAAATTCATGAGGCGTGGTGAGGTCTGGACAGTGACCCCCATAAGAAGAAAAAGTGTTTTTACAAAAAGAAAATAGAGCAGTACCACAAGACAGCTCATCTCCTCACCTTTTATGTTAAAATCTAGGTCGAAATAGCAATTGTTGGTTGCTCTTTAAGAGGTATTCACTGACCAAATATCGTACCTCTACCACGAGCAGTTGTTGTGGTGTATGGACCACAACCAAAACTAAAACCCGAGTCAAGGTGACCTTATTCTTTTATCTACCAAAGATCTTCCCAGTGACCAAATATCATCCCTCTACCACTTGCAGTTGCTGAAATCTTAATCAAAAGTTTAGCCAAAGCCATTCATGCTGAAAATATAGGTCAATATTATCAAAAGTCTAACAACAAAGTTAACACCACCGCCCGTCACCGCTACCACCTGAAGGTAATACCTACTAGTATATTGCATCTTTAACGAATATTCGTTGCAGGCGAGACAAGAACCATTACGTAAGCACGAACGATCGCACCAGCAAGCAACGCTACATCCCCTCTCAAACTCCGTTGGGTTCAGGGATAATAAACGGCTTTACCATACCAGTGCCTACCAAAATGATATAAATGAGTTCAGCATTTGCTTCGGTCTACATTTAAATTGACTCGAAATAATGCGACAGTAGTCATTCCAATTTCGGTGATGTTTCCGCGCGATTTTGCACAAATATGGTAAATTAAACATCAATATTCCATCTTAAATGAAGTGAAATGTAATTGTATTGTGAATTGGGATCGTGAGCCAACAATTAACGCTATTTGTTCTTATTTGCAGAGTAATTTTAAAAAGGCAAAGTTCGGATTACAATTTAATGACGTAGGTCACGCGATGGTTAGAAAGTGAAAACGTTATCTGAATAAAAGGCGAGGACGTGCGTGGAAAAGTTTACATTCACGCCAAAATTTATGAATGAGTGTAGAAATAAGATCATAGAACTTCTAGATGATATCGTTTTTACACAACAAGGTTAACTGATCATAAAATAAGATATTTAAAAATGAAAATTATGATCTTGAGATAATTCTACAAATGCACCTGTGTTTAATTGTGAATTTTACAACCTTGAAAATGATTCTTTAAAGATATCAACGTAATCATATTGTGTTAAGAGTTGATGGGTACCTTAATACGAAGTACATTGGTCTAACTTTAACGGGTTCTAAAGACAAAATAGTCACCCGGTCCGCATACTTTCAGAAGTTTTCGCGATTTTTCTTTATGTTAAGAATGTCGCCCAAGATGATTTTTTTGCAGGCTGCTTAAAAAAACTATATACCTACATTCTAAGTATGTTTTTTGTAAAGAAACTATCAGAGTGTTGGTACATTTTACATGATCGCATGTCTCTATGCAGAGCGACGGAGCACCTGACTGAGCTCATTCTCGTTTCGTTTTGTCTAGCGTTTTGATGATGATTGTAGTTAAGTTGCTGTTTTTGTTTAACGGCATGTTATGTCATGCATTTTTTTTCGTTTTGTTTTTTTATATTTTTATTTTGTCTATACCTTTTTGGACTTAAAATATTTGATTTACAATTGACCGGCCTTTTTCGATGGTCTTGTTACAGTTTTCCGTTCCATACGACTGTTTATTCAATTTGCAGTTATCAAAATACTGTCTTTTATGTTTTATTCGGTCTGTTGTGTCTTTTTTCACCGTATTTTAAATCGGACATCCATGTTGCATGTGCTGTAGATTAATCTGCCCTTTGGTATTTTCAGCGGAATACAGAAACTTTTAAAAAGGATCATAAAATCCATGAACTCACAGCTTGTGTGTTGTCTGTTCGTTTATTAAATATTAGAATAATTTGTTTGGTTTTTTGACATCTCTTTGGTCATACATGTACCTCCAGGCAATAAGAACTTTCCTTTCTAGCTTCTTCGATGTGTAATGCCCGTCGCTTTGGTGGCTTTAATTCTGTTTAAGACTTTACACCTTGATGCACTGGAATTACTTGTTAGAATGTAAGATATGCGAGGTATATGCACTGTAAGTATTTGCCTTCGACCTTTACACAAGCGATGCCATAAAATAGCTAGATCAATCGGGGTTTTAATGTAAAATTTTGCTACAAATGGTCTATATCATTTTCACCATTAAATTTAATTGTGCCCATAATCGTAGAGCAATCTTACTACTGTAAAAATAAAGTTCAAGTGGTAAAAGCAAATAGATATAGTCTTTATAGCCAAGGGATGCTTTGAAGTTGACGTGCACCTGTGGGGCAGACGAATTCTTCCGCACGGGATTCATCGCCAGAGGAACCAGCGTTAGCAACAGATACATCCAAGACTTAGCGCGCGTGTGTAGACCATTGTGATTCAATGAAAAGATACACATTAAATAATTCTATATAAAAATTCTTTATAACTTGATAAAATAGACACTTTGATATAAGAAAAGGAAAAGACAATTTAAAAAGGACAGACTGACGGATTAATCATTATATTTACGTAAAATTAATGTAAACTCTTAAATCTTAATGAGATCTCCAGTGAAATTTGATAAACTATATTGTATAACACAGCTTAGCTTCACATCTATGTACCACGTATCATTTTACTAAAGGAAAATGGAATAATCAAGTAACAATAGATAAATTCCTTCCGAGGTTTAATATTGGAAAGAAAACTCTATGTAAAGTGAACTTCAAAGAAACTTAAGGTTTATATAAAACACACTTCAAAGGAAAGAGATGACAATATCATTTTGAGCTTCTGTAAATTTTAGGCTAGAAATTTGTCTATAAGATACATTCATTTTCGGATATGAATTATAAATTAAATATAAATTGGTAAGAAAAGAGACTATGCGCGTAAATTGTAGTATTAAAACATCCTCAGTCTTCGCAGACGTCACTCGATTTCCCCCCGCCAAGATCTCCTACGAGATATGTACAAATTCCGGAAAAAAATGCGTTAAACAGTTTTGGGGGGTATCTTGTCATACAATAGTCAAAAGGGGCTCAAATGCAACGAGGTTTACAGATTCGTTTGTGTTAAAACTGTGTAAAGCAGTTTTGGGGGTATTTTCTCATTCAATAATTAAAAGCTGCTCAACTAAGTTAAGTATGCACGTGGGTCTTTCTCGGCAGTCTCAATATTTTTTCTCAGTATAAGCCTTTGAACGTAAAAATAAATCCTAATATAGATTGCAGAGTTCCATTCATGCTGGCCGTCGTAAAGCGAGTGAAATGACGTGGAAATATCTTACAAAACGTTTAAAAAACAAAGCTATTGTTTGCAAATGTTGGAAAAAATTCCAATGAACTTTATAAAAACGTTTAAAAAAAAACAAAAAAAACATATACACGGCAGATGTGCATAAAAGGGGCACAGCATGGCTTGATGTGTAGATTAATGAACGAAAAAGTAAGGAAGTCATCTGCTTCGGAGAAACCGTACATATACGTATACCTCACAAGAAGAGAATATTAACCCATCAAAATGTTCATCCTTATAAAGGTTAACTCTCTTCCTATAGCATCCAAAAAATGTAATTACAAAACCGTGAGCCGGTACCAACTTCACAGCAGGCCCGAATTTTAAACTAACCAAACCGATTTACACGTTTCGGTATTACTCAATTGAAAATAGACTAATCCCAAGCGATTTACGTCTTCAATAGAAAACAAATTTTATGTAATTATTCACAAATAAACCAATTGGTCTGTAACATTATATTCCATTTAGACGAATTTAAATCTTTTTGAGCATCTTATTCAGCAATATTCTCCCACACTTTATATGAAAGTCTTTAAGTCATACAGGGCTCAAAGGAAAAGCATACAGGTATTCATTGAAGAATGAACAGCTGTGAACTTGGAAACAAATTATGCAAAGTAATCTTATATCTACGTTAATTAACTTCGACTTCTCGTACAAAAGACTAATTTAGCACCTCATTAAGGCGAAAGTCCTTATTTTGATTGTGCATCTAAAATTCTCCGGTCTGGTAGCTACTTTTAATTATATTTAAAATTTTGGTCAAAATAGATTAGAGAGAAAACGCTGTGGGAGACGTTTACCCTGTTCGCCTACAATGGGTTCGGGACACTCAAAAAGCTTTTCCATTTTGCATACAGGAAGTTGGAGTCCGAGAGGTCTGAAAATCGCTCATTCGAGATAGAGTTTGTTAAATATATCAAATAAAAGCTTATTCCATATTATTCCAATGTATGGTTCATGAAAAGGCTCACGCGGATTTTTCGTACGGACAGAAGTTAGGACGGACAAATGGAGATCATCAAAATCGAGTTCAATTTTCAGGAAGTCAGAACAAATAGTTTAAATATGAAAAGGGGGGTTAACGTGCAGAAGTATCGTATCATGTCCCACACAATATATATATAAGATATCACCTTATTTCATTTAGTAAGCCCACCCAAGCCACACTCGTTGAAAAGAGCATTTCAAGTGATTCTCAAATGGGAATTACACTCATTAGAAAAATGTTCATTTTTTTCGAAATTTTCTTTACGACATGGAGGTAAATATATATATTCTAGAATATATTAACTCCATGCTTGCACTTTTTAATCCAATATTAAATCCGTCTAAAAATGGAAGAATGTAATAGTAGAACAAGGATACTCTCGCACCCCAAACAGGTAGTATGTATCAGTTGTAAGAAAATCGCTTACAAGACACTATACAGATAGTAATGCTTACCCTTCTAAATTTCAAATTATTTCTGTGTACAGTTTCTTGAAAGAGCTTAAAGTTATATCGTATAAGCCCGGTCTCAAACAGGAAATAGGTGTCTGACAGGTCTAAAATTTGCTTAAGGCATACAGTTTGTCAAACCTAACCACCATGTACAATTTTAAATTATCCTCGTGTACGGATTCTGAGAAAAGCTTGGTGGAAATTTAAAATTGTGTACTGACGTACGTAGGGACGGACATGAGTATACTTAATGTCCCCAAACAAGTTGTTACAGGGGCATAAAACTTGCTTGTGTCACAAATGAAAACAAATAGAAATTACACTGATTGTTTATCTATACCATTTTCTTTCAGATAACCTTTAGAAGATATCCATCTCACTGTGTGTGAAATAAAGTCATTCAGAAAGCCATTTTCATCAGAAAATACGATTAATATTTAGATTTCTACCTGACCGACTGTGACTGATTTAACAGAAAGATCAAAGGAATTTGACAAAAAGACGTGTATTTATAAACACTTTTGCCATGTAAGAACATCTCGTATCTAGTCTTACACGAACAAGTACAGCCTAGAAAGCATGTTTTATCGTTAACACGTGAATAACAACATGCTGAGGATCTCAATTTGAGAACCGGATTCCTTTTAAGTCCCGGAATGATCAAAGGACGTAATCGAGATTACCCCAAGTTCGGATCGACGTGAAGTCAAAATTACATCAATTCGGCATAGAAATTTTAAGATGAATAGTAGTTGTTTAACACCTAGTACCGAAATTGCGGAACTAAGTCCATAATTTGTACCATGAATTTTAATGAGCCAAAACTTTTAAAAAAGGTATAATTTAAAGATTTTGGGGGTTTAGCGACAATTATCACCTCCCTATGTTTTAAATGGTGCGAAATTTTTTGCTCATTTTACTTAATTTCCGGAGACGCTGAGTCTGGTACGAGGAATGACTGACAATATGTATGCGAAGTCTTCATCAACCTAGTTCGGAAATTCACAATTTCAGAAAATGTTTGAACGTGTCAAACGATTATTGAAAAGCGCTCGCACAAATTGATCGCAAGTAAATCCTGAACTTTGTGTTTCAACATTGCAGATTTAGTCTTAAAAGAAAAAACCCTTTTATTCCTGTGTTTCGTTCTTTTATCTTATTATAATTAACAAACGGATATAAAAAGAAATGATACGATCATTTATACTTTTATTTAAAATACTATTTAAAGAAAGAAAATAGATCATGGAATTTAATATTTTTGCACACAAGATTAACGTCCCATCTATTTATTTATATTTTTTTATGTTTGAAGCCTGTAGGGGTTTAAAGAAGAAAATGAGTTGACTTTTATACGAACAGAAAACGTATAATATAGCTAAAAAATAGTATTCAGTTGAAAAAAAAATAGGCTTCTTTGAACCCAATGGAGCCCATGTGTGCCTAATTCCAGTTTCTCAGATTACAAGTAAATTTTTCTTTAATAAATGAAAATTCTCGCAAAAAGACCATCCTAAAAAGTTTCAAAAGCATCTTATTTATGTAGAGTTAAAAATTGTTTAGAATTGAGAAAATGGTCAACATAGCTTCATTGTGATGGCTAATTTTCTCCCAAATTGTTTAGTTCAGTCAGTGTAAGCCTTTTAATATCATAAAAATTTCAACAATGTAAACAAATACAATTTTAATGGGAAATCTGATATTTTTTCTTTGATTTATGTATTCCGTTTGTGGAGATTTGTGTATTACAAACATTTACCTTTATTAACTTTTATATTTCAAGTGGAAAGAGTACTAATACTATTAGTAAACATTCCAAAGTAATTTTCGGCAATTCGTTTAAAATGGGAGAGGCGTGGTTTGTGAAATTGCCAAATAATAAAGACACTCCCCTGTAATAACTAAATATTAAAGGACTGATGACTTTATATGTTCAAATTTAATTTGTCAATGTTTGGTGACAAAAATTTAATAAAATTGATTGCGATTAGAGATTTTCAGTTTGTAATTTAATTAATACTTTTTGATCCGCGATAATCACTAAAGAATAAGGCGGGGATTAAATTGAACGGTCACCCGCTGAATATCACATTTTTATGAATGGATTTACAGAGAAACGAATGTTGTATTAAATGGATTATAACGATAAAATGATTTAAAGCGTCTTAAAAACTCACCATAATTTTATGAATGAAAAAGTGCACGTGGTCACTGAATCAAGTTTTTGTAGGCGCATATAAAAAGAGTTGAAGTGCAATACTTTTTTTCCTTATCAGAGTATGTGATAGATAATTTCAACAATATTAGGAAAAATGGAATATTTAGCTTTTGTGTTAGTTTTATTATTGGACTTATCTGACGGTATAATGAACCACTATATGAACAGACAGAAAGACATTTGTGAGCCGATACAAATACCCATGTGTCAACACATGAAATACAATATGACAAGAATGCCAAATCTATTGCATCATAGTTCTCAAGAAAATGCCAGATTACAAATCGAACAATTCCAAGAATTAGTGGACCAAAAGTGTAGCGATGTTCTCTTATTTTACTTATGTGCAATGTATGCCCCAATATGTACTGTAAATTTTCAATCAGAGCCTATTCCGCCTTGCAGGAGTGTTTGCGAAGAAGCCAAAGCGGGTTGTGAACACGTATTAAACGAGCACAATATTTCCTGGCCAGATTATCTGGACTGTTCGTCACTGCCGAGATATGACCGGGGAGTGTGTGTAAGGCCGGCTGCCATCGTCCCTTCACTCGGAGACAGTAAGTTGTATTGGTAATAATTATATTAGCTTTCTTTTTGGAGATGAGTCTTTTGCAAATGATGCAATGCAATTTTGTTCAATTTCAAATTTATTGTTGTTTCTTTTTTAAAAACACTTTTACTCGAATGATGATGTTCCTATATTAGTAATGTCTGCACTGTCCCTTCGATGGTAAGATGACACAGTTATTAATAAGGAAATTGAAAGTTTGTAGAAATTATAGTAAATAGAATAACAATGTTTACTAATTTTAGATATTTGGTTTTCAATCGTACATTTTTTTTTTGGGTAAAAAAAGGAATTTCAATATTTTCTTTATCAAATTTGTCATTAATTGCTGCTAGACAATTATTGACGAAAATAACCCAGGCTGAATTTTATTAATAATGATAAAATATTAATCTGTCACATCACTGACACTTTCTCAATATTTGATACTGTACGAGAAATTTTTGACATTTAATGCCAAAATCTAAAACCACGAATTTCGAAGGACCTAAATAAGAAATAAAGGTAATAACAAAATAACAGAACTTGGAGGAAATATATAGTTATAGATCGCATAAATGACTTTCCGATTCAATATAAATAAAATTAACAAAAAATGTTGACTTTTTACATTACTTCTACATTATTTTAACCGTACTTGCATGTATAGCCAGCAAGATGATTTCAGAATTAACAAAAATTCAGAATTCGACTGTTTATCAAAAAAGATCATTGATTCATCCCTTATTAAATTTCATATTTAAGAGAAATATATTTACGTTGAATACTAAACAAAAGCTTACAATAATGAAATAAAGATATCATCCCTTAAAAAAATGAAATGAAGAATTTAAAAAAGAAGTAACAGCAAACACGCACCAATGCAAAATAGTTTTTTCATTAACCTTCTCTTTAAAGTGACAATTTCTATTCATTTATTTCTAAAGGTATTATGTTTACAATAAAGTGCAAACTCTTAATTGGAAAATGCTTCCTTTTAACTGTCATGATTAACTTTTTATACAAAGAAATATAACTTAATATCCAATGTACATGGTAAATGATAGCATCCTTATTCGTTGTCAAACACTACCTAAGAGGGAAAATGGTATAGAACTTTATTAAACAGCATCTAAGAATTGAAAACAGCACGAACGTGACAAAGTCATCGTTGGAGATACGTGTTGTTATAAAAAAGCAAAGAGATATCAAACAGACTTCAGAATATCGAAATCTAAGAACAATACAAACGAAAAAAGATAAGTGTTGTTATAAAAAGCAAAGAGATATCAAACAGACTTCCGAATATCGAAATCTAAGAAAAATACAAACGAAAAGAAAACTCAGCTAGAATCTTTGCAAACAGAACAAACAACAACACCGAACTGCAAATGCAATACTCAAATATTTTTACTACGTAGTATCACTTTGCTATAAGTATAAACAGTTTTTTTTTGTTAACAATCATATATTCTTAGACCTTCTTACGAAAAGAAGAAAAACACACAAAGGATCGGCGTACAAGAAAATTTAACGAATAAGACTGTTGTGTAAATGGACACCAAAAACAACCTTCCGTTAGAAATGGACAGAAATGGTTCGAACTAAATCTTTGCACAGGCGACTAGTAGTTTAAAAAATATAAATAAATTGATTTGATCATATTTATAATGATATTCATACAGATCTAAAACAATTTATAAAAAGAAATCCCATCTTTGATGTCGTTTGAGGTCCAATCCCAAAACTTGTTCGTCTGTAGTCCGTCGTCTGTCACAAGTGTGTACATACAGTACAGCTCTTTTATCTATTTGAAACAGCGACACTCACATGCTAGATAGATGTTCGATTTGTTTACTTTTGGATCCTCGAACACTTGATTATAAATGGTTGTATTTAAAACAATTTTCAAACCAAGGGTTGGCAAATTTAATACTATAAAACCCTTTCATCACTTCTTAAGGATCAATCGGATTAAGATAAAACAAATAAGCGTGTCTTTTCAAAACTGTAAATATTTACATTTGAAAGGGAAGATAAGAGATCACCCTGTCTTGCTCCAAGATGTTTTTCAAATACACAAAAGCTTACATGGGCAATCTTAAAAACATGTAAGAGTGATACAACATCTTTTTTTCTATACTTGTATTTCTAATTTTTAATTTCAGAAGGGAAACCACGTTTTAACGAAAACGACCATCAAAATAATAAAATTACAGATTTCGATCTGACGAAAGATAAATTCTATGGGCAAGGTAAGCGAATTTATCTTGAATTATTTCAACAATTTTAACAATTTAATTTTGCTCAAAAACTCATGCCAATGTCTACTGATATCATGAACAACAAGAAATTTCACGTCTGGGCAATTCTTAAGGGTTTGCAACAATTCAAACTTTGTTTCCTGTTTTCTGGTACGTTGTAGCTATACCAATTCTTGAATTTTACACCGTGAGTTGTGGCTGCCATGTCTTTTTGTTTGTTTTCGGGGGGGGGGGGGGTGATCTTGAACACAGTGACTGGTATGATAATTCGAAGAGGTTAAAACTGAAATATTATCAGGGGTCAATGATGACTAGGGCGAATTTCTGAATAGTCTTGAATGGGTAACAAAAAAGGAGTCAGAAATATTTCGTAATCATTTGACTGCAGTCCAGAGCTTTGCTGTATCTTGCTGAGACCTTTTATGTTCGTTAAAGAATGAGAAAAGTGCAGAAAAAAGGTTTACGTAAAAATCGATTTGTTCGCTTTACTTTAATATTTTGTTGTACCATGGAATCATAAATCAATGGTTGTACTGTTAAGGTACATTTTGGCGACACCAATCGGAAAAACGAATCTGTCTTTCTTAACTTACACACATCCCTCTCTCATTGTACTAAAAAATTACACCTCATAAGAAAAAAGCTTTATTATAAAGGTTTGTTAAACTACTTTTAGGGGCAGATGTCAAACGAAATATAATTTGTACCTTACCATTTACACTTAGCTAGCCCGTAATTATGAAGACCAGAACCTTTTATCCTAGATAGTTAATGGTATTAGGAGTATTTTTGAAGTTTGACTCGTCAAGTTACTTCTCTTTTATCTTGTTATTACGGATTAGTTCGGGTTAAATTTTTGTAAGAACATTTCATTCATATGCTGATGATGATCACAGGTGTTAGCTGATTATAATATTACTTATTTATCTACCTGTCTATGACTTCCTTTCATATGACGGCTACGTTCGTTTGTTCTCTGAGTTTGTGTGGTACATAGATCACACTATGCCATGTTGGTACTCTATGAAATGTTATTTCCCGTGCCGGGTACTGTTATTTCCCCAATTGTGCATCACGTGGTTTTCTTATATTGATAACTGACACCTAAATTTAAAGATTCTGAAGCAAAAGGGTATTGCTAAGCTGTAAAATGGAAAGTATATTACTTTTATGAACATTTCAAATCAAATCTTTAAAAAAATGAAAAGTAAATATGTCTGAAAAAACTTTTATTTAATATTTCTTGCTGGAAAATTAGCACATAAAATGAAATATTTGATTGATTGTCTCTTAAAAACAAATATAACAATGACCATGCATTAAATCATGAATTAAACCCTTCATAAAAATCATTTTTCTTCCTTTCTCATGCGTTTTGATATCGACACCAATATTAGTTGTTGTGATTTTCAACGATTAGTTGCAGTGGGTAATTTTAAAATTGTACTGTTATTTCGCGTGGTAAATGTGGTATGGTACTGTTATTTCTGGTTAGAAAATTTACTATGGTACTGTTATTTCCTGTAAAAGGGAAACTGTATTTTATGCCCTCGCTTATTTATGGGGATTATATAGGGATAGAAATGTACGTCCGTTACACCTTTGAGTTACACTTTCATATCAACCACTCAATTGGTATATATGAAACATTCAAACAATCTGTGTGACCTTATGTAGATGCGCATCTCCTTTATCATTTCTATAATTAAGTCTGCATGATAAATATCTTAGTCGCTGGGTCTTTATTTGTTATTCACAACGCCTAATTAACCTCTTAATAAATCTCCATTGGACTTTCAATAATACTTCAATGTTAAAATGTGGATATGTACCTTAACTTTCTATTTGAATATTTTAGTTATTTTTTGTTTTTGTTTGTTGTTTTAGGTTTTTGTTTTTATCTTCTTTTTTTTTTTTTGGGGGGGGGGGGGGGGTAAGTATTTATTTGTGATTGGCGGGTCACAGCCTGCTCAAAGCTCATTCTTAATTTGGTACTTTTTCTAATCTGCTTTGAGATTGGTCTACTCAAGGTCCGCTCTAAATATGGTTTGGTCTGAACTCAGGCGGACCAGGCCTACATAGAACAATCTAGACCTAGAGAACATCTGGTTAACTTTTTAAAGGTCAACTTTTTTGTTTTGGCTTCGAGTCGCAAAATAATGGTCATGTGCATATGAATTGGTCTTCCACCTCACAAAATTATGTGCACTGTCTAGAATATCTAGTGTTTTAGTCCCCTATCGGCGACAGTCGAAAGGGACTATAGGTTTGCACATCTAGCTGTCCGTCACGCCTCAGTTTTCTGCACTTTTTGTACTAAACCCTTGCAGATAATGAACTGATTTTTGGTATGTGAGTCTACCATAACGAGTTACAGATCAAGTTCGCGTTTTGATCCGGTCTGCGCATTTTTACGGGTCCTTTGAACTTTAAAAAACTACTGAAATTTGTTTTCTGCACTTTTTTATTAACGCTTTTGTTTAAAAGAAGCAAAGGTGTACCAAAGGGGTAATCAGTATCATAAAACCGTAAAGACAAAGACAAAACCGGCAGACAAAAATCATCACAACAAAACAAACCACATAACAACATAAAACACAAACACACATAACAACAAAACCGCATTCTGCAACGCGAACTCAAGTCGACACGAGAGTGAACTCAAGTGCTCCGGAAGAGTAAGCAGTTAAGTTTTGTTTCGTTACACTAATTTTCACCAGAGACTGAAATATGACGCCGGTAGGGGGACTATGTATTGTTTTGCAATACTTTCAGAAGGCTTGTTCAATTGTTAACCATCAATTCTTGCAAAAATTTGAACAAAGTTTTAAGTAATCACATGAAATATCAGTACCAAACCACAGGAAATAACAGTACCTCACGCATATTTACCACGCGAAATAACAGTACAATTTTAAAATTACCCACTGCAACTAATCGTTGAAAATCACAACAACTAATATTGGTGTCGATATCAAAACGCATGAGAAAGGAAGAAAAATGATTTTATGAAGGGTTTAATTCATGATTTAATGCATGGTCATTGTTATATTTGTTTTTAAGAGACAATCAATCAAATATTTCATTTTATGTGCTAATTTTCCAGCAAGAAATATTAAATAAAAGTTTTTTTCAGACATATTTACTTTTCATTTTTTTAAAGATTTGATTTGAAATGTTCATAAAAGTAATATAATTTCCATTTTACAGCTTAGCAATACCGTTTTCCTTCAGAATCTTTAAATTTAGGTGTCGGTAATCAATATAAGAAAACCACGTGATGCACAATTGGAGAAATAACAGTACCCGGCACGGGAAATAACATTTCATAGAGTACCAACATGGCATAGTGTGTAGATGACCCTAAATTATAATGCGGAAATGTTTCTGTCACCGACCGTGGGCGAAGTCCTGCATCATTTGTTCTTTTATTTAAACGAGTAACAAACTAAATATTACAATTTTAAATTATCAGAGTATTTGTTTTTATTTCTTTCGCCATTTATCAAAAAAAAGAACTTTTGATTTTAAAATGCCTATTTATGTCCATTCAAGGAATAATGTATCATGTACTAAGTCTCCGTCTTGGTTTGCCTGGAGGGCAAAAACGGGCAAAGACTAAGGCCATGTTTCTTCTTTGTCCTTTATCATGACTTTTCTCAGTAACTTGTTCTTTGAAGATTTAAAAAAAATGTTTGTACTGTAAAACCTACCTAAACCGAACCCTGAATCGCATTATGTTACTAATATATACCCATTGCTGATAATTCCTTCAGTAATTGTTTTCTATTTAGTTGCTTGTACTTTTATGTTAAAAGAAAAAATATGTACTGTGATAAGTTTTTACAAATGAAATATTGTTTGAAATTTTCAGAATGTCGATGTAATAGAAAAAATAACCTGAAAAGAAAGGCATACAGAAAAGGAAAATATCATTTTTGTAAGTATAATCTTTATTTTTGATTTCGAAACATGTTCAATTCTAAACTTTTATGCATGTTATTAACCAAAATTTGTTGTCTCCTGCTGCTGTGTATGATATGAGCTCTTCATCGAATTTCTATAGAAGACGCTTTCGTTATATAGAAATAAGAAGAAATTTTCCAGATGCATTTAAATCACCCCCTCCCCCCCACACACACAAACACAAGACATATAACAACGAAAACCCCAAGTGACGGTTCAATTTATCTTCAGCATTTTGTTGTTGTGTATAAAAGTCATTATAAATCTTATTTCAATGTTTGGTGGTATCAAAATATTCCGAACTCCTTAAGCTTTGTAACACATATTACACGTTTTTTCCGAGCTATAGTACACGAGATAACGTCAAGGATAGTTTTTCATCAGAAACGTCAAACTTCTAGAACATATCTAGACAACCGTTTTTCATCGGAAACGTCAAACGTCTAGAACGTTGCAGACAATATTCATTTCATTTCAGAGATAAATAATCACGACCACCAGTCTGCTAGTGCGAGATTTTTTTAAAATAAATGAATTATATACATTCAAGTGGAAACCCAATCACCATTGTTTGCAAGTTAAAGCGACACAGTCGTAAATGCATTTCTGATGTTGAACACTTTGTTTTATTAGACGCGACATGTACTTTTTCAAAGTTATTCTCAGTTATATTCTGACTAATGGTAGTGTTTATGAGAGAACCTGTATTCCGTGTTAATATGTTTTTCTCACACGATCAGGGGTTGTAATACTTTGAAGTGGGTTCCTTGTTATCTTTGAAAGCATTTATCATTGATGAATAACGGAGAACTTACATGCTAATCTTTAATTTTGTACATTTTTGTACAAGATTCGATCATTTATTATTTGGAATAACAAGTTACGGATTGATACAAACACGAAAATTAGAGTTCATTATTAACGAAATTAGCCGTTTTTCTCTTTTTGAGAAGTTGCAGCTGTAGTTCGTTTTTTCTCCGTAATCGGTTTTATCAAAAGGTTTCCGATTCTGATCTGTGTTCGAGCGTTAGGCGACGTGATGTAAATTGATAAATTTCGTTTGATCTTCGTGGCGTAAATAACCCACCTAGATGACCATTTGATTCAATATACAAAAGACATTCACTGGGTTAATCAAGATTTCAAATTGAACGTTTTGTTTGTACGAATATCGAATCGTCCCTTTAAGTATTTGATAAGTTCAAACAATGTTTGTTCAAAGCCATATTCAAATGATAATAAATAAAGTCATATTACTGAAATGTTTTTATATTTACATCACGACCCTGTGAATAAAAACTCCATTAGAAAAATAATTAGACCAGGAAAATTCCTTATAAAAATCAGTAATAATAACTTCAATCAGGGACCGAACGACTCGTCATAATAAATATAACGGACAACTAACCTAGCTGTCAAAAATAAAAAGAAAATTAATTGTTTTATTGTAAAATTAAAATCTTATCCATCACATCAAAAGGGTTGGTGATGATTAATTTAATTTCTCTCCATTATAAGTGGTTTATGTTGTCTTCTTTTTTGCCCAAGTGATTGACAACCAACAAAGTTCATAGCAATAAAAATCAGAGAAATTTGTACTAATTGAAATATGTTGATTTTAAAATTGCATTCTTCCTACTTGTTATAACAAAAACCTATAATTCTTTTAAGAGATACCATTGGTATGCAAAGAAAACTACTTTTAACATGAACATTTTTCTCGTTGGGTAAATCTAAACGTGTTTTATGGACACGCGCATGATCCTGTTTCTTTATTATACGGAAATAAAACAAAAATACATACTTCTTATGATTCTTAAAAATTCTTAAGTTGACCTAAGATTCTTATCAATGCATATGTTATACTTTCTAAACTCAAAGTGCATGCAACTTTATAACACCCCTTCGTTATTGACTCGAAAGCGAAAAACAAAAACATTTGGGCCATTTGATGTCATTTACCGAGTTCCATGTTTGTTTTTGACCTATACATAAAGGTTTTCCAAATTTGTTCAGACTAAACACAAGGCACTAGCTTCAAGATTTCAGATGAAAAATCCACCCCTTTTCCACAACTGATTTAGAAAAAGACGGATATGAGGTAACAGATGTTGAAAACTTTAGATCAAGAAATAACTTTTTCTTGCTGTCCTTTCTTCTACAGCAACATAGGGGGATTTATTTATTATGCACATTGCTTATTTTTAGTATTTATCTTTTCCTTTACTGTTTCAGCATTACGTGGTATAGTTAAAGGTCAAGCCATTGCTAACACAGTCAATACGGTAACCAGGGTAACGGTTGTCAAGGTATTTAAGAGGTCAAGGGTTCAGATTGTGGCGGGAGCCAACATAGAGTTATGGACAAACTCAACATGTGTGTGTCCCGAACTGCAGAAACGGACAGAGTACCTCATAGTTGGATATGAAGATTTATCCACTGGAAGACTTTTATTTTTAGACACTTGTCTGGCTGTCAAATGGAAAAATAAATTAGATAAAAGAATAAGGGTAAGCTGACTGAAATATTTTTGAACATGTGTAATAAATCCCCAACCAACAATGTTCTACACACACAATAAGCAAAGTGCATCTTCCTTTTCCCAGGGCCTGATCTAAATCATTCAAGTCCATTGTGGCATGGCCAATAGTGTACAGAAACGAAAACAAAAGATGAATTCTTTACTTGTTGAACTTGTAAATTAATCAGTAATAAAATAATTTGAGAATAACAGTTTCCTCTTAAATGCTCATTAACCAAAGGAAAGCCAACCAAATACAAACAAAACACTTTCCAAATGCAATTTATGCACATATATGTATTTACTAGCTAAAGGTGTTTACTTAAACTGAACCAGGCTAATAGTGTCTTCATTGTTGTAGAATTGGGAAAGAAAAATAGCAAGGAGAAAAAGACGAAGGTCATGTAGAGGTAAAAATGGTAAAAGATGCAGGAGAAATAGAAAGAAAAGCAAGAAGAGAAACAAAACCAAACATTACAGAATGAACAGTATAATCAGGTAAATGTTTATCCTCTATCAGAGATGTACAATTTTCAAGCAATCTAGACTTTATTAAGCATTATCTTAAACTCCAGCTGAATGAAAGCTACACATACTATAACTTAATATTTTCTTCCATGGTGATCAATTTGATAAAAATCAGATTTATCAAGTGTTCCCTATTGTCTCTTCATGGTAGATCTGAACAAATCCCATTCTACTTTCTGTTCTGATGACCTTTTTTGAACTGACCAATCAGAATACAGCTTCCAAGATTTTGGAAGCATTACTTCTAATGATAAATCCAGAGGATTCCGAAAAAGGTCATTGAAACAGGAAGTAGCAAAAATAAATCTCATATTTTAGCAAGAGGTTTATTTATGCCTATGTCCTACCATTGAAAACCCCTAAAAAAAACAACAACACAAAGATCGATGTTCATGTAAACATTTTCATGGTAAAATGTCAATAAGATATTCATGAAAATTAAACCTAACAGCTTCTAAACAAAACACATTTTTAGCAAATGTGATATGCAAGTCATTTCTAAAAGTAGTTTTATCCAAAACTCTGTTGTTGTTCATTACTGTAATAATCTAAACTTATGTTCTTTATTTTAATTTCCAGAGACAATACAATATTGCCAATATTACAATGAGAAGAAATCCATGAGAATCTAACTTCTAAACTTATACACAAGTTGCAATACAGTAAGGGAGTTGTGTGAACAGACATTCCAAAGAATCACAGCGGTGGCAAAGCTAGCTCTAATGAGCTACCTATCGAGACAATGTATGGTAAAGAACTCAGATCCATTACTGAGATGTGGCTACTGTGATAATTATAGTTAAAAATGTGTAAATAATAAATATAATTTAATGCAATACTTGATCATATTATGGTACTGTCTCATACCACATATTCATGTAACTGTAAAGGAAGTTTTCTTCTTTCATTTTTCATCTAGGGAAAATGAAACTGTATTCCATATTTGGAACATTTGGTATTACATTTCTCCATGGACAAAGTTGCTACTATATTTTTTAACATGATAGAACATTAATTCATTTGTAAAAATTATATTTCTACTTCATATATTTACAACTTTAATAGCTAATTTAAAATATAAATTTAATTAATTTAGTATTGCAAGATCTTTTAGACAACTTTGGCTTTAAATAAGCAATATTTGCTATAAAACTACTCCATTTAAATATTAGATTTGCTTTGCAAATGTTGTGATAAATGTGATGACATTGGTCAAATAGAATATAGAATTAATCAGGATTTTTTAATTGTACAAGTTTTTTATAGTACGTTATGTGCATCATCATATGTTTTTTTAATTTCATTGATTTACATTGATGTTCTTGTATATATATATGATCCATATTTGTTACCCACAAACCTTAAGTTAGCTACAATAATGTATCGCTCCTGTAACATCTTTGATTTGGCAAAGCTACAATGCGGTCCCATTAGTCCTCGAATCAAAATTTGCACAAAGCTTCAAATTGGTTCAGAATAGCTGAACACACAAAAATTAACCAGGTTTTGTGAAAGTGATAATTTAAAACCACTTTTAAATTTTAATTTGTTATATAAACTTATATTTTCAATATTCTGACCCTGAACTTCACAAGTTCAAGATCAAGTCATCAAAAATAGATGTGTTCAAGAAAATCTTAAAAATTGCACATAGTGTCAACATTTTTTATCTGAATCTGTCATTGATACAACATTAACAACATTTTAGTACCAAATATCACTTCTGATGAATAAAATTATGCTGGATGGGATTCGGTTTTGGCCTTGCTCCATTACAAGCAATGGGACCACATTGTAACTCCGCCCAATCAAAGATGTCAAAGGGGCTACATTATTGTAGCTAACCTACATATACCCAGATGATTTTGGACAATGGTCATCGGGATGCTGTTTCATAAACAGTTGCTAATCGACATACTAGTTTTCTCATGCATTTTTAATGGGAAAATGTGTATGTTAATCTCACTTTATGCCATTGCGCCCTGATTTATTTTTTTGTCTTGATCATTACAAAGAAAATACAGTGCTTTACTATTTGTACATAGAACTACATGGTGCTATTATTTTGTTTAGTGAAAGGGTTCAATTGCAACAATATGTATATACACAAATTTAGTTCAAGGATATTTCATGATCATTGTAATAATATTTTTCTAGATTTTCAATAAAAGGGAAACCCTAAGACACAGGGTGTTACACTATCCATAACCGTAGCCAGGGGGGTTCGACGGGTTCGGACAAACCCCCCCTTGGACAAAAAATTTGATCAAAATAAAGAAAAATCAGGTGAAAAATTGGTTAAGCACTATTAAAGTCAGAAAAATTTGGAAAATCGAATACCCCTCTTCACATTTTCGAACCCCCTGTTGAAAAATTCTGGCTACAGGTATGCTATCACATATGTAATATTATTGTAATTCTAATTCAGCAACACATTTGGATACTAACAAAATTGCCACACAATTCTATGAATATGAGGCAGATTCAGCTAAAGGCCATAATAAAATAATTCCTAGATTCTCATCCAAATTTCTTGAAAATATGGGATGTGCTGGTGATTTTTTAATTAATTTTTCATCAATTTTATAAAATTTTCTGCCATTTTAAAGGATATTGAAAAAAAAAGAGCAAAATCTGCCAAACATAAGCATAAAAATTTTTCAGGCGACTAAAAAAAATTGGGTGGAGGGGATGAGAGATGAGAATCTAGATTTTTTTTGGGGCCTTATCAAATATTTTCATCATTAATACGGATTTATTGGACCAATGTGTAGTTTTCAATACATTACATATCAGAGAATAAATTTCAGTTACCTTTAATTAATAGTAAGCTTATAACACTTCTTCAATTAAAAAATTTAGGGATTGATGCTTTTTTTTCCTGTTCAAGTTTTTATCATTGTTTAATGTACCTTCTTGACTTATCATAAAATTTATCCAATACACCACTCTTATAAAATAAAAAAAGTAGATGAGAACAATTAACCTGATAATGTCTTTAAAAATATACGTGTTAAAGATTTTTGTTACCATTTTTGTTGTTTAATAAATCTGTATAATCGAGGTTTCAAATTTAGAATGTATCATTTTTGTTTCTGCATCTAGAGCAAATACAAACTTTTTATAATGTAATGAAAAATTTATACAAGTAAACTCCATGTATCCATCACTTTTAGTGGCTATTGGTCCCTCTTAGAGTTAATCATTAATTTTACAAGAAATGCTTTAATTTCCAATAGTCTATTTCTCATTTTCTGTTTTATATCTCACCTCTTCAGTAGAAGTATAGTATGGGATCCAAACACCAAAGATAGATTTGGCTATCCCTATTCTGTACCTTATCACCTTGTTGTTGTATTTGTAATAAATATATTGTTAATTTCAATAAAAAACATGTGTCTTTATAATTTGTTATCTATGATTGTGGTTTTACACTCCAGAATAGCGGCTCAATATAAGTCAAGATTCATCAATATGAGCATAAAATGGAAATAATGCTTTTGTACATTAATTAAAATCATTTCAATATGTGGATTGTGTCTTTTTGGCCCATATTCCATATTCTTTCGTTTTTAATAAAAAACAAGAGCATGAAAAATATTGCTTTTTATCTATTTAATGCCTTTGAATTCAATTATCATTAATAAAATTTCAAATACATTATATTTTCTTAGTACAATGTTGTAATATGAGTATAAAAGTTTCTTTAACTGAACAAGCAAATACATGTATGTCTCCAAGATACCTTATAGTGTCCCATTCACCATATTTCACATACTCCCTTCTTTTCTTGAAAATATTTGTGAATGTACATGTACCAAGTTTTATGAAGATCTTACATGCTTACCACAAAACTTAATAGTCTGTGAATTTTCTAAACTGTTGTAGTAAATATGTTTTGATAAGCTATAGCTATAAAAATTTTAGACATTGAAATATTCTCTTTAAAGAAAAAAGAAAAAAAGTTTTATGTCAATGAACTTCAACTTTTATGGCCATGACTTAACTAATGTACTTGCAGGCCATTACTTTACACACATATAGACCATAACTTGATGCATTAGCAAATACGAATGAAAATATTAATTTCACAAATACTGTAAAGAGAATAATTAAGTACACACTGATAATAAAGTTTTCCATTTGAGATCAAGATTGATCAAAAGTATCAACAATTTTTTGTAAAAATTAATGCAGTAACAATATTAAACATTGTGCCCATTTAAAACCAATAACTTGCCAACTTACGAATGTTTAAAACCTTGTAATTTCTAGAATACTGACAGTCAGGAAGGGCCCTGTTGGCCAAAATATTGCCCGCCACCCGACATTCACCATTCTATAACCCGGGTTTTTCACTCCATGAAATCCGACAAAAAATTGTTGATGAACAGATAAAGTGACAACTAGGGATGTTGTATCCTTTATGTGGGGCCCTAACAAGTGTCAGAGGAAAAATTGCATAAAAAAAAAAAAATCATTCCATTGGATTCATAAAAATACAAATATTAGAGATATATAGAAATCTTATTTATAGAAACTTGACTCTGTAATGAACAAACATATGTGTGACTTTCACATCTGAAAAAAGGGTAATGCAACATTGTTAAAATTGATACAAAAAGTATAATACCATTTAAAGCCCCAGTCACACTGTCACGTTTCGGCACCCCGTTTTACTACGTTTCTAAAATGTAGTGAAACGTCTATAAACGTACCGACACGTAGTTGAAACCGGGAACATACGTAGAGATACCTGGGTGCAAACGTGGGGTGCCCCGTTTGTATCGTTTGCACGACACAAACGTCGCAAAACATGGTTAATAAAATAAACGTAGCAGATACGTATAGAACGTGGTAAAACGTCGTTAAAACGTGTTAAAACCTAGTGAAAGCGTAATGAAAACCTAGTAAAACGTAGCGGAATACCAACCATCGGGTTTTACTACGTCTTCCTAGGTATTTACTACGTTTCACGAAGTTTTATGAGGTTTTTGTAAGTTTATTTACGTTAAATGTTACGTTTCGGTAGGGTTTTTCACGTTTTATCACGTTTTAGTAGGTATAATCACGTTTTATTACGCTTACTATTTCATTTTGCCGATTTTGCACCATTGTTTTGTACAAAATTGTCATTTAGATCATATTAAAAAAGTACTATGAAATTAGAAAATTACGGGATGTTGCTGAATGTGCATACGCGTATTCTGCAAGATAAGGCTGTACAACCAGAACACCAGAACCGGAACCAGCGGATTAGAAAAACACGTTTAATTTGGACACTACCAATTGGCCTATCTCTTGCACTTGTCCTCATCGCAGCGGTTTGTCAGTTTTTCTGTAGCCAAACATTTTAAAAAATTAAAAAGTGATTCTTTTCTCTTAGTAAACGGGGAATTCCATGAGGCAAAGACTGAACTAGTACTTTTTGTGAAAGTCTTAGAGCTGTTTAATATAAACAATTTGTAACAAGTGTTTTGTGACCTAATGCTCACTAGTGATATCCCGCTTCAAAACGTGGTGGCACGTGGTAATACGTAGTAAAACGTAGTACATACCTAGCAGAACCGCATCAATACGTACTAAAACGTTTCGTATACCTTCTTAAACGTGACAATCCCTAGTAATACCCGACGAAACGTACCACATACGTAGCAAAACGTAGTAAAACCTAACGAAACGGCTGATGTTAAACCGGGCAATGCGTAGTTAAACGTAGTTAAACGTTGAAAAACCTTTCAAAACGTAGCATATACCTCGTAAAACGTACAAACCGAATACTATTACAATAAATTACATTAAAACGTGACGTTTTAAAACATATTAAAACGGGATAGCCGAAACGGGACAGTGTGACTGGGGCTTAAATGGTAGACAAGTCTCTCTGCATACAAAATCTGATTTCTGTATCAATAGAATATAAAATCACTGGCAAATGAACTAAAACATATAAATGCCCTTGTTTTGTCATCAATGCAAAATGATCAAATGTTATTTATATAATATCAAAAGGCAGTTGCTTAACACATTTTAAAACAGACTGGAAACCTTCACCAATCCCATATAACACTTAATACCATGACTTGTTAGAGCACTATAAATAGCTAAAGGATACTTGTAGATATGTATGACTCCCTAAATGTTGCTTAAAGCTTAGGCAGAATCAAAAGGGGGGCCACAATAATTTTTTGGGTTGTATGTTGATGGTTATTACATTCTAGATTATCTAATTTTTGCCATTATGGACAAAAACTGGATAATGTAAAACATTTTTCTTTAGAAAAAAAAACATTAGAGAAATTTCCATTTATTGCCTTAAAATAATAGGCTATAATTTTCTATTTCAGCATATCAGACTCCTCACAAAAATTTTCCATAAATTAGCAACAATCCCCCATATCCAAATAAAAAAAATATGGAATTGTGTGGAAACTTATCTATATTTAAATTAAAAGTTTTCATTGCCATAGCTGTTGAACAATAAGGGAGACAGATATATAAATAGACTAACGGACACACATCAATAATTAGAACTGTAAGCATCTTAAAATGCATTGCACCTTTCGTGAAGTAAGTTAGTGAACAACTACATATATGCTAATTGCCCAGCTGTTATATAAAACTAATTTGATATGGCATCATACATAATATATATACAAGTAAAATATCACAGTCAGTAATATATATTAACAAAATGATTAACATATCTCAAGCAAAAACATTGTTCATATATAAAAGCTACTTCATTTAAATTATATAACCTAGGATGCTGATTTTATACAATTAAGGCAACAGGATTATAAGAGGAATCAATACTCAGAGATATTTAAGTTAGACACATTTATATGCTGATAAAAGTGGGTTCTTGAAAGAAAGGTCCCCAAATTCCAATATAAATTGAAATTTAAATCATTACCGTTTACAGTATAATAAATATTTTAATGATATAATGTATGCACTTTAATTTTCAAATATTTCAATTGCCAACTAGCAAAAATGATTTCATTTACACCATGACAATTGATACTTTATACAATCATTTTTTTTAACTGATCCATTATAAGTTGTCAAAAGCAAGGCAACTGGGTATAAAAAGGGAAGAAATACAAGTTAAATGTGATATTGGTCGATATTGCTTAAATATTTTTCACAATCTATTAACAGCAAATGTGATCAAGCATTGTGTTACATTTGACAGATCATTAATTTGAAGACATGAATTTTTTGATTAAAGGACAAGGTACAATAAGGCCTATATTTGGCCCCCTCTTAGACTAAAAAATAGAAAACTGATCAAAAGAAAAGTCCGTTTGTTATTCATTAAGTCAAATGAATGAAGAAGATAAAACAACTAAATTTATAAGAATTTTTAATGTTTTTTGTTTGAAATTGCTTGGCAAAACATGGTGAATATGTATGATCTCTGTCAAATTCGCGGAAAATGGACAATATTTGGGTACTATTTTCAATTTTTAGATGCCAGCGACTACTTAGACCACAGTTATTGTTTATGAACTTTAATTTGCACTATAAAATGATTATAAATCAGTCGAGAAATCCATGGTCTACGTTGTCGCCCATCATTAAAAATAACAAAATAAGCATGAAAAATGACACTTTTCGACGATTTTGTTACTTTTGCACTATTTAAGGCCTCTATTAAATTAAAATTACTGTAGATGATGGAAAATGTTTACCATTGTCAAGAAGTTTAATCATCTAACTTGAAACCTGAATGATATTTAAATCATTTACTTAGAATTTGTTTTTCTTTAAATAAGGGGGCCAAATATGGCCTTTACTGTACCTTGTCCTTTCAATCAAAAATTTTCAAGCAGATGCAAAATTGAACATAGAAAGTCCCAGGCATTGAAATATCAGCAACAACTTTAATCAATCACAGAGAATGCCTGAATTTTATATAAGCCTAAGGTGGATCTAATAAGTTATTACAGCTTTGCAGTCACTTCCAGTAATTCAACATCCAATCATAGAGCTTCTTTTATATCATGATGAGCAATCATCCAATCACAAAGATCCTTTTACATCACCTTTCTGTAGAATATTGTTATAAAACCAGGCATCACCTTCTTTATGAAAATACTAAAAGAGAGAGAAAAAGGTTGATCATAATAAATCGTACATTCAATATTTCATGGTATAGATTTACATCCTGTAGGGTCAAACAGTCAATAATGAGGCTCCTCGCCTTCAATTCTTAAAGCAATAATAACATATAATATGAGGCAGGTAAAACCTGTTACGCTCCCGAGGTTTCAATTGATTTATTATTTTTTTTGTTCGAAAATAAAAACAAACTAGCTTTTCTTCTTTTCTTGTGGGTTACGTGAGCGTTTAATGACGTCTAAAATTTTAAAAGATGAAAATGTTAAAAAGACGTCGAAAGTTCGGGAAAACAAGCGCATGCTATACCGGACGTTGAAGGAAAATTCAGCTCATAGTACATCTAAAATATTGACATTTCTACCATTATAGCTCCCTTCGGGAGCGTATTAAATGAATGAGTATTTTTTTTAGAAAGGAAAAGTTGCCAGTATTTCAAGTAATCAACAAATATAAAGATGAGTTACACGTGTCTAGTCATATACTTTTGTTTAACAATAAAGTACAATATAAGTAAGCTACATATAAAATATCAAGAGATTGCTGTATGAAGTTGCTCATATATCTGTGACAGATTTTTGCAATGCTACAGTACTGAATATGTTGTATAGGGTCAACGAAAACCATTATTTTTAATGAAATCAATGTATATTTCACATAAAGAACCTGCAGGCGTGGATCCAAGATTTTTGATAAGAGGGGGATGGGTGTTAAATATTCGCCTAGTAGAGCGGACACAAAATTTTTTGATTAATTTCATGGTTAAAAATCAATTTCTTTCACATTTTAGGGGGGGGGGCGCCGAGAGCACCCCGCCTGAATCCATGCCTGACCTGGGCACCATGCTTTTTGTTAGTGTCTCAATTATAGCTGAAATATTGTTAATGGGATATTAAGCAGACAACAATCAATCAATCAATGTTTTGTTGGTGTTTTACCTTTGAAGGGTATTCTGTATTAGTATCTCTTCTGTGTCTCTCTCCTTCTCTCTGTCTTTCTTCAAGCTGTAACAACATCAATTATGAAAAGTTCAGCTAAAGAAAGGTCATATTGTTTAACTTGGGGTTAACTTTAAAAACAAGCCAAAATGTGGAGTTCACTTGCTGGTGGCAGTTTTGTTCCATTTTGTAATTATCAAATTACTGTCATTTGTGTCTCCTGACTTTATTTTTATAACCTTTAAAACTGTAACAACACATAACATTATGAAATGTCATTAAAGAATTGACCGTATAAGTCAATATAATATATAAGCATGTCTTTGACAAAGCTTTCGTTTGTACTTGTGTGTTTGATGTTTTCTGTTCCTTGTTTAAGAAAGGGGTCTATCTATTTCAGGACTGGATTTGAATTATATGCATTTTATTTAGAGCATGGGCCAATGGCAGAACCACAAGCAGTGCCTACTGGCGTAGTTGAAGACTGCTGGTGATTGTCCATTGTGGTTTTTCTGAATTGCCGCTTGATTGTGGGCTGTGTCCCAAACACTTATTCCACATCTCATTATTTTCTACCATAAGCCTAATCTTGGTCAAAGCTTATATTTGTCTCTGTCATCTTTATGATACATGTACTTGTTCTTTGTCCAGATGGGGGTCGTTCTTTGCATTTTGATCTAGGCCTACCAAAAAGCAGCAACCACTAGTCCCATTGAAGGTGGCTAGCTATTTTCCATGTAATTTTTTTAATTGCCACTAGTAGAATGTATATAAAGGTTGTGATGCATACACTTATAACATTCATCTAACTATCTTCTATTAAATACCACAAACTTACAAATCGTTTATGTTCAGTAGCTGTGTTGACATCATTGATCCTGAGAGCATTAGTCACATGTCTCCACAGACGACGAGACTCAAAGTCACCCTGAGAGTCTATAGGACGAACCCTCTTCCTGTGTACATGTAAGGAATTCACATCAACTGTCTTTGTTCTACCCTAGAATGATAGAAGGCAATAAATTCCTTTCAAATATAGGAATAGGGGATTGAAAAATGCAAAAAAAGTTTTGGTCCTTGTTAAAGGTTGCAAGAACTGTTCTGTGTAAGTTTCTATACTGCCATTTTCTGAGATTTTGTGTCAAGTTAATGTGTTTGTTATGAAATGCAGGAAATTTTAAAGTGCAATATTGTGAAACACTATTTAATTTGTTAGTTCTAAACGAGTCTTTTGAATGTTGATTTAAATAAAATCAAAAGCGTAATCATACCCTTTCTCTTCTGAAAAGTGATTCATACATGTCCATTTTTGCTTCCCTCCATTTTTCTTTAGAGAACCCACCTTTTATCCACAATGCCTCCTAAATTTCTGAATCGATTTTCATGAATCCCCACACAATGTTTGCGATATGATGTATATATACACCTCCTATTTCAAAAATTGATCTGATGATTTTAGAAGCAGAGGGTATTTCTAAGGGAGTATGTGGTTAATTTGTTATCTAGAATTTAAAACTAAATTTATGTTGCAGACAAAATATCAAAAAGACTTACATCAGTATAAGTAAATTCCAAGACATTATTCCATTCTCCCTGAACTTTGCATATAATGTTTCCTGTACTGTTATTCTTCACTTCAGCACTGACACGATGAAGTTTACCACCATAAAATGGCTGAAATAGAAGAGACAACAGTTAAATCACCACTGACACGATGAAGTTTTCCACCATAAAATGGCTGAAATAGAAGAGACAACATTTAAATCACCACTGACACGATGAAGTTTTCCACCATAAAAGGGCTGAAATAGAAGAGACAACAGTTAAATCACCACTGACACGATGAAGTTTTCCACCATAAAATGGCTGAAATAGAAGAGACAACAGTTAAATCAGCACTTACACGATTAAGTTTACCACAATAAAATGGCTGAAATAGAAGAGACAACAGTTAAATCAGCACTTACACGATTAAGTTTACTTCTTTAAAGAATAATTCTAATATTACCTTAGTTTGAATAGAATCTACTAATGTTAAATATGTAATGTGTCTGTACCTAGCCAAACCTAGTAGTGAAAATAATCTTCCTTGGTAAGCATGGAATGTGATAGACCTAAACACTCCTAGTTGAAAATGGAATCTACCTACCTTCGTATGGAATGTGATTGCAGCAGACATGTTAGTTTTTTGGCACGTCATATTAATTTTGTCTCCCATTTCGGCCCAAGGGACAGTTAGGATGGATCTTGCATAGGCACTAGGCATTGAGAACACATACTCCTCATCCAAGGACAAAAGTTTTAACTTTACTGGAATGAGATTTAAGAATATATAGTGTAATTATCTTTAACCAATTTTTTATGATGTTCAATTGATTTATTATCTCATTTGATATTTTGAGAGTGAAACCACAAATCATCCATTTCTTGTTCCGAAAGAAGTCATTACATTTCACTTTAATAAACATCTGTTTACAGTTTTGTTATAAGAATACCTTTCCTTAACTTTATTTTATCTTGCCATTGAAAAGTAGGACTTTTAACCAAACAATGTAATACATTAAAGACAAATTACAAACAAGGAAATGTGTCAAGATGACACTGATGCCCCGCTGGCAAATAAAATAAAACTGTTATTTTTACCAAATTTGCTAAGTCCAAGGGCCCTAATTTGGGTCAAAATCAGTGGACCGAAACGAAACTCGAACTTGACCTGTAACTCATCATGGTAGACTCACATACCAAAAATCTTTTGAATATATGCAAGGATGTGGAAAAAAAGTGCGGAAAACTTTTTTTTTTACAAAATTTGCTAAGTCCAAGGGCCGTAATTTAGGTCAAAATCAGTGGACCGGAACGAAACTCGAACTTGACCTGTAACTCATCATGGTAGACTCACATACCAAAAATCTTTTGAATATATGCAAGGATGTGGAAAAAAAGTGCAGAAAACTTTTTTTTTACAAAATTTGCTAAGTTCAAGGGCCGTAATTTAGGTCAAAATCAGTGGACCGGAACGAAACTCGAACTTGACCTGTAACTCATCATGGTAGACTCACATACCAAAAATCTTTTGAATATATACAAGGATGTGGAAAAAAAGTGCGGAAAACTTTTTTTTTACAAAATTTGCTAAGTTCAAGGGCCGTAATTTAGGTCAAAATCAGTGGACCGGAACGAAACTCGAACTTGACCTGTAACTCATCATGGTAGACTCACATACCAAAAATCTTTTGAATATATGCAAGGATGTCGAAAAAAAGTGCGGAAAACTTTTTTTTTACAAAATTTGCTAAGTTCAAGGGCCGTAATTTAGGTCAAAATCAGTGGACCGGAACGAAACTCGAACTTGACCTGTAACTCATCATGGTAGACTCACATACCAAAAATCTTTTGAATATATGCAAGGATGTCGAAAAAAAGTGCGGAAAACTAAAGTGTGACGGACGGAAGGACGGACGGAAGGAAGGACGGACGGACGAACGGACCGAAAAACTATATGCCCCCCAACAAAGTTGGCGGGGCATAAAAAACCTTTGCAAATGGAAAGATAATGTATTGAAAACAATTGATAATGTGTGATTTACTTACTTTTTCCAATTAGATTGACACCTATGGACATGCCAAAGAATCTAGACTTGGTATAGATTGATGCATTCATACATATCTGTTTACCAGGGCACTCAAAGTAGAAAGCTGAAACTGAGAAATTAAAGTTAAGATGTTAATATGGTAAAGAAATATTATTTTAAAGATAGTTTAAGGATATTTTTATTCTTTCTAGTACTTTTGGTGCATAAAGTCACCATTTGTCTGAAGGATTCCATACTATTAGGAAGAAAACCAATGAACATAGTGAGGCTTTTTACTTGGATTTTTTCATGTATTTTTTTTAATATCTCCAAAAAATATCTTTACACTGATTGATAAGATTTTCTAACTACAGTAGAAAATAATGAGATGTGGAATAAGTGTATGCAACACAGCTCACATAAACAAGCAGTTAGATAGAAAGACCAAAAGGAAAAACAGCCAGCATCCTTCAATGATGCCAGTAGACGCAACCTCAGTTGATATCAATTTCATGAAGGAAAAACATTTTTTTTAAAATAAAGAAGGAATGTGTCCATGGGACAAGAAGTAGAAGTCTGACAGGTCTGGAAGTCTCTTAGGACGTACAGTTTGTTATACTGAACCATCCTACCAAGTTACAAATCATTCTCTTGTATGGTTTCTGAGAAAAGGTTTATGGAAATTTTAGGACTTACAGTTCGTCATACTGAACCATCCTATCAAGTTTCAAATTATTCTCATATATGGTTCCTGAGAAAAGCTGGACAGACATTCGTACGGACAGACGTACGTACTTAGAGACATGAGTAAAACTTAATGCCCCCGACATGTTGTCGTGGGGGGACATAAAATTGAATGTGGGTTAAAGTTTTATCAAAGTGATTGCATATCTCAGTACATTAATTAAAGAAATTTCCCTTTTCATTGTTATGGAACAAAAAAAAACATTTTTGAAAAATTGTGCCACCTTGCTTTTGATCATGACTGTCACTGTATTCATACATACTAGGAGGGTGATGTGAGACTTGTTCTCCGCAATAGTTCAACATCAAGGACTCATTATTGGTAGGAGACTGATTGGTGTCACCAGAGGAACCGTTAATGTCAGAGTTTTTTGGAAGTTTCCAAGAACAGTGGAATGTTTCTCCTATAATAGGGTTGTAAGGCTTCTTAGCGACAGACCCCTGAAAAAGACATCAATACACATTTATTTAAGTCTGATACCTGTTTCTGTTAGTACAGATAATGTTATGACTTTTATTAATTTTTTTACTCTGCAGTCATTCGGAAGATCCGTTTGACACCGGACAAATCTGGTAAAAATTTGCATGGTCCAGTAAAATATTTTGACTTTTTCCGTTGCAATGTACATGATTACAGGACATGGCCGGTAAAGGAGAAAAAATACTTCAGAATCACTGCTTCGAAAAATTTTACTTTTAAATTGAAGAATGCACACTTTAAAACTTGTATGTAACCACTATGCAAAATCTGAAAATTACAGTAATAATCAAATTTGAACACCCAAACGTAACTCCTTGCTTGAAAAAAAGCAAATGAGCTGACAAATAGTTACTTTAACTGAAAATTCTATTTGTTTGAAAAATACTCAATATTCATACATCAAATTATTCTGTGACCTATAAAGATGTAACATTAGTACATTTAATACTAAGCGTTCTCCATCTATTTTCAACCTATGTTTTGACCACTTACTTGTCTACCTGCATGGAATGAAGTGAGATACCACTCTACCACAGCCATCATACGAGACTCAGGATCTGGTAAATCTGGAATTCTATTAAAAAACGTTGACAAATTTCACTAATTGTGTGATTTCAGATGTGATGCAAAAAGAAGTTTTTTTCAAGTTTGTATTCCTGGAAAATGGAAAAATCAAAAATATTTTTTCATTAATAACTTGGCAATAATCTATTTACATAATCTTATTAGTATCAAAAAGACATAACTAAAACACATTAGATTTTTAAATAATATTTATTACATTTCCTGAAAAGTTAGATATTTGCATATGTATGGGAAATTCCCAATGTAAAAAAATGTCATTTTCTATTTGATGTCATATTACGTCAAAATGCACTCCCAGATGTAAACAAAAACTATGTGATCACAAAATACCTCTGTGGGCTAATGGATATTACCAAAATCTACAATAAAGTTATCTATTAAGATTAGGCATCCACAAAATGGCTGCCTTTTTCCATAGAGAAATGAGGGGGCAATGTGACTTTGCTTCATTTATCTCAGAGGTAGGCTTCTTTCCTCATTCTTTTTGTAAATTAAGTTAAGTTTTTTAGCAAAGATAAAATTAGAAAACATTTCAAAGGTCCCAACAGTGATGTAAAGAAATTTTTTAAGAACTTCTGTTCTCCAGTATACCCTTTACAGACAGTAGGTACATCAATGGTTTCATGAAGCAATAAATGTAAATCTAAACAAGGTTTAACTGTAAGCTGATGGCCACTAGTGATACCCCATTTTCAAAAATTGCTATACACCATATAGTACTTATAGTATAACTAATGAGGGGTTGCGAATATCAATTTTAATGTCACGAGTCTCGAAAAACGCCGGGATTCAATAAGTGCGCGGAACTTGTTCCGTGCAAGAGTTGAATCCCCTAGTGTTATTTGACACGAGTGACATTAAAATTGATATTCGTCACCCCGAATTAGTTATACTATTTATTATATAGATAATTTTGAAAAACGTGACTTATAATCATCAAATAATGAAAACGAAAGAAATTATTGATTAATGAATTGTGTATTGCGCAATAATCTCAGTTACGTATTTCTCGTGGGAAACTTCACAAGGGTTAGATAAATTCGCAAGGGAGGTAGATAATCCTGTAATTAACTCTGTGAAAATCTAGAAATTTATTTAACTCGGAAATCACGATCTTTCACCTATATCTATATAATAATATAGGATAAACCAATGTGAATGAAATCCGTCAAAGTCAATAATGGCCAGATTTCGTTATAAAGGAAGTAGCAGAGCAACAGACCTGAAATCATATCCTATGTTATGGGACCCCACCCGATGCTGTATACAAAATATCAAGTGGCTGTGATAAGCAGTTGTTGAGAAAACTGAAACACAAATTTCTTTCCTGCCTGTACCCCTGCCAATCACATATATAACCTGGATTTTTCACTATTTGAAATCCGGCCAAAAATGCATCATGCAGTTGCTAAATTAACTGGGACAAAAAATTTGCATGAATGTCAAATTTGTGTAAAAATCTAAGTATTTTAGTAAACAGGAAGTAAGTAGATGACCTTCTATTCCCAATATAATATTATATGATAAGGCAATATGCAAATTATAACATTTCCCCATCATGTAATTGTTAAAAAAATTGCAACAGAAATTTTGTTATGAACAAACAAAGAACAAATTTTGAAGCAAGGGGTGATTTAAAACTATACATGTATGTCTTGCAAAAAAATATTATGCAATCTAGAAAATATATCACTTTTAATTCCATGTAAAATATATGAATTTTAAAACTTACTTGAGAAAGACATCTGGGTGAGCCATACAATCAGCAAACATTTCCAATAAGGATCTCCTTTCTAATATAAATGTTGGCAATACCACCTGTAAATAATGATGGACAAACTTATTGATTAATGTCAGTATTTAACATCAATTGGTTATAGATTTGAAGATTTATGACAATTCAACAAACGAAGTGAAAGTTTAAAGATGCCTACTGGCCTTGTTGAAGGCTGCTGGTGGCTTTCAATTCATTCCATTGTGGTTTTCCTAAATTACCGCTTGTTATGTGAATTGTGTAGCGTACACTTATTCCATATCTTATTATTTTCTATTTAAGGAACTAAGGATACCTGACAAACATAATTGTTACCATCCCAAACTACTTGGTCAGCTTTTATAAATACTTTAATTAAATCAATTCCTAAATGTTTAAGATGTAATTGAAGATTAAAATAAAACATTTGTGTACTTAAACTCTGTTAAGTTTTACTGTCCTATCCCTTTGAAAAGGATGGTAAAACTGACTTATGTCAATGACAAAAGATGAAGAAAAATACTTTTGTGCCAATCAACTTCCCCTATTTCTCTCGTAAGAGAGGATAAGACTATAATGCTCTTATGCTTCTTGATGGTCTCCTATCATCTCACCAAACCCCCTCTGATATAAAAGTGTAAAACTGACATTTGTTAAATCCATCCCAAGCTTGAGTTGTGATAACAATCTTGTGGTTCTCCACACACCCTGTGTCAATTACAACCCCCCTCCCATTGATATCAAACTGACCTTTGTTAAATCCATTCCAAGCTTGAGTTGTGACAATAGATGAAGTATAACACTCTTGTGCTCCTTGACTTCCCCTAGTTCTGTGTCATTTACAAGCCCCCTCCCATTCATATGAAACTGACCTTAGTTAAATCCATTCCCAGCTTAAGTTGTGACAAAAGATGGAGTATAACACTCTTATGCTCCTCCACACCCCTAGGTCTGTATCAATTACTACCCCCCCTCAATTGATATGAAACTGACCTTTGTTAAATCCATTCCCAGCTTGAGTTGTGACAGAAGATGGAGTATAACACTCTTGTGCTCCTCGACTTCCCCTAGTTCTGTATCATGGTAACTTCCATCATCTTCTACTTCTTCCTCATGATTAATTGGGCCTGAAAAAGGAAGCAAAATAAACAAATTCAATCATTTGCGGTAAAAGTCAAAGCAGTCAGCAGGTACGGCATTAGTCAGATAAACTTTTTTGCTTATTATAAACAGTGAAACCTCCTGAAACCTACAAAATCCCAAAGCCTGTTTCTATCAAACTTGTTTGAAGCCCCTTCTTGACAATTCCTGACACTTTCAACTTGTATAAAGCAAATACCTGTACAAATATTCCAATCTATTTAGACAGGTTTCACTGTATTTAAAATTACATTCCATGCAATTACAGCAAAGTAACAACAAATAAGCATACATAAAAATAAATTGAGAAAAACATCAGCAAAACACTTGTTCTTATTATCAAAACGACTTTATCAAAATGTTAAAATTCAGAAACAAGCTTTAGTTTTAGGAAATTACTACAAAAGATAATTATATAAACATGCTAAATGATAACAACATTTGTTTATTTCAGTTGAAATAGCTTAATATTTAAAACAAAACAGGACAAAAACATGTATTATTCCCCACCATGATGACGTTAAGAAAAGTTTTGAAGGCACATTTGAAATTGGTACAGCATGTATTTTTCACCCTTCGTGTACCATGGTTTGAATATTTTTTAATCATTTTTTTTTACAAACCTTCAGGGCTTTCATCCGGAAGAGCAAACTTAACATTGGAGGCAGAGGAAAAGCTTCCCGAGCGAGAATTTCCTTGGACACTGGATTCTGACACCTCAGACAATAAGGAATGTGTTCTTTGTTCCCTAAATAAAACATTCTACATCAATGTGGAGCGTGGATTAGATCTTTTCCATGCATAATCTGTAATTTTTTGGCTTTGACTTGTTGAAAACTATCATATTTTTTTTTTGCATTTCATATTCTATAACAAATGAAAAAAATCTAAATACAATTAAAAATAATAAAAGGGTCTTACTTGATTTTTTCTGATTCAAATAAACTATCCTTTCATCTAACTCATAGGCAAAAATTTAACCCAGTAATGAGAGTCTTTCATTATGTAAGAATTATAGTTTTGCTAAAAAAATCTAAACATCAGCGTTCACAAAGAAAATGATAATCACATGATATAAAATTAAAAAAAATTAAAGTTTGTTTTTGCCTACAAAAACGATGTCTCCCCCCGTTTCCCCCAAAAATTCTAAGTTCAAAGGACCATAACTCCCACAAACATTTGAGAATCAAAATTTCCTGGTAATATGCACAAATAAATATGATGTTCTTCCTATATACCAAGTTTAATTGAATTCGGTTCAGCAGTTTCAGAGGAGTTGCGCTGACAAGATGATAAATGAGGATTTTCAGCAATTTTCTAAGTTCAAAGGACAGTAACTCCTACAAAAATTTGAGGATCAAAATTTCCTGGTAATATGCACAACTACATATGGTGTCCTTCCTAAATACTAAGTTTCATTGAATTCGGTTCAGTAGTTTCAGAGGAGTTGCGCTGACAAGATGATAAATGAGGATTTTCAGCAATTTTCTAAGTTCAAAGGGCCATAACTCCCACAAAAATTTGAGGATCATAATTTCCTGGTAATATGCACAACTACATATGGTGTCCTTCCTATATACCAAGTTTCGTTGAATTTGGTTCAGTAGTTTCAGAGGAGTTGCGCTGACAAACTTTGTGACGGACAGACGGACGGACGGACGGACACGACAAAAACAATATGTCTCCCCACAAAAGTGGGGGGAGACATAATTGTGGAGCTAAATGAATGAAGTTGATTCATATTTTTGAACTTACTTTGGAATGCTGTTCTGATGTTCCAATGCAAACTGCTTAGTACTGGGAATATAAGAACCTACCCCCTGACAAAGAAAAAAAAGCAAAAATAAAAAGAGCAACTTAAAACACTAGTCATACAACAACACAGTTACAAACACAACATCATGATTAAAAATGAAATATATTATAGACAACACTTATGTTAATAATGTTAAATTAATTTTCGAGGCAATTAAGATTTATAAAGAAAACATTTTTGAACAATTTTTTCTTTACCATCTTACTTTGATTCATTAGTTTGTTTTAAGCTTTAATAATTCTCAAATCTATATTATAGTTAAGATATATACACTTAAAGTGTAGGTACAAATCTTTGCAGTACACAAAAAGTTCAAAAAATTTGCACACACACCACAATAATAATAAGAGTTAAATGTATAGTTATTTTTTAGTATAAATGGTAAAATATTAAACCAGAATTATCAGAATTATTGAAAAAAAAAATGGTTCCAATTGGTTACTTAAATGGTGTAAGATAACTGTGAAAATGTAAGTTTCTCACACTGCAAAGAAATATCAATCATCATTTTTAATCAAATTTTGAGCTTTTTTTTATTCTTTAAATTGAGAGCCTGGGATGCAGTTGGAAAAATTAATCATAAGTTTGGCCTTTCTAACATGTCTCAGAGTAATACACATATATCAAAAGTTCAAAACTTAACATAATTCCAAGATTTGTACCTACGCTTTATCTTATTGTGATATAATAGTGTATTTTCTATAATCTAACCTGTTTATGTTCTAACATCTTTAAGCACTGTGAGAGACAGGTGAGTGTGGACGCTGAGGTAGCCTTCAGTAGCAACAAATCCTACAAACACAACATGAGATATGATAGGTTCAATATACATACAAAAAGAAATATAATTGATTTCATAAAACATACAAATGCAACAACAGATATAATTAGTCTGACAACGCATACAAATGATTGGTTTATGAAATCTTAAAGATTTTTTGCCATGCTATCTAAATTATGATTGGACTAAAATAATTGTATAAGGAATGTTAAGAAAAGAATCATTGAATGGTATATAAATTATTGTCATGCAATATAAAGGTACTTTATTCTAGGGTATAAATTTATGCGGATTGGGCAATATGTTCATTGAGTCGTGAATCCTTGGTTTAGGCAACTCTTCAATACAAATCAATAGAAAAGTTTTTTTTATGGGGGGGGGGGGGGGGGGGGGTGGTGGAATTCCGTGGTTTCAATGCTCCATGAAAACCAAAAATAAACTGTTAACACAGAGACATGTCTTGCCTGTCGCAACTGGACACAGTATAAAATGAAGTAAAAATCCTCCTTAAACTGATCTTAACTGATGCGTAAGCAGCTGCATACCAAATATAAATGGTGAACCATAACTGCTTTATATAAAACACTCATGACATAAGAGTGTAAAATCTCAAAGTCAGTAGACTGTGACTGCAGGATCATACAGATAAAATATTTTTGAAAATGATCTGTACTGATGCTAATGCAAGTGCATACCCAATATCAATGATGTACCAAAACTGCTTCATGTTAAACAGACTTCAGAACAAGAGCTCCCAAGAGCCTGAATCGCTCACCTGAACTACACAGGTACATATATTTGTAGATATTATTGTGCTTAACCATATGCAATTTAAATTTCTGAAATATCTTGATTAGTTTTCAAGATATTGGGCTTAATAAGTGCAAATTTGGCCAAGAAAAAAGGTTAATCTTGGCCAAATCGGTGTAAAATTTCAAAGTCAGTAGACCGTGACGGCAGAAGCATACAGATGAAATGCTTTTGAAATTGATCTGTACTAATGCTAATGCAAGTGCATACCAAATATCAATGGTGAACCATAACTGCTTCATGTAAAACAGACTCAAGAAAAAAGCTTAACCTCGGCCATATCAGTGTAAAATTTCAAAGTCAGTAGACTGTGACTGCAGGAGCATACAGGTGAAATCCTTTTAAAACTGATCTGTACTGATGTTGATGCAACTGCATACCAAATATCAATGGTGTAACATAACTAGTTCACACAAAACAGATTTAAGCAAATACTTTAACCAATTGTGGCCGCGGCCGCCGCCGCCGGAATTACCATACCTAAGTCTCGCCTTTTGCGACATTCGTCGCAGGCGAGACAAAAATAAAAATAAAAATAAAGTATAAGGTGGTCTTGCTCAAAATTGTTAAGTCTGACTGCAATTTTTTATCCCTTAACTCTTATACAATATAGATTAATAGATAACATATAAATACTATTAAGCATTCTATATAAATCAACTCACTTTATCTAAGCCACCAATTGGTTCCTCAGTAGCTGGAATAGACTGAAACAAGAAAATATAAAATACTATGATTGTTGTTTATAGATGAATATATAACAAACATGTATTTAAGCCTTTTTTAACAACACTTGTATGTGTGTACATTGTACCTAACTTGCATTTTTAGAATACCTTTTATGTACATGTATAAAATAAACCCTTAAAAGTGACAAATTAATAATAATGATATCATACCTTAACTTATGTTGAAGGAACTGTCAGGAGTTTAAAATATTCATTTTTCAATAGAACAGATAACTTTGGACTGCTCATGATTTAGAACAAGGCCGATTACATTTCTGTCTTTTATATTTTTGTCTAAGAGTTGCAAAATTCAACATTCAAAATGTTAGAGTATGCCTACAAACTAAAGACTCAAATACTGTATAGCAAGAAATTTTTGCTTTTTTCACGAGGTCAGAGAAATCGCTAAATTTCATATAACTATATGTTACTCACTCTAAATTCCGAAAAGGCAAAAAATTAAGATTGTTAAAAGAATATCCCCCTTTATGGATGCAAATCATGAAAATTTGCAACTCGCTAAAATAACCCGATTTATGGTAATAGAATTTTTCCCTATGGGTGACATTACTTACAGCACATTTATCATACAGATAATGAGAGTAGTCTTCAGCTTCCATTAAGTATTCCTTGACTTCTTTGAAGGGGTCTAAAGTATGTGGCCTAGGGGCTGGGGCTTTGTGTTGAGACCTTAAACAAAGAAAAAAACAAGAATATGCAAAATATATGTACATATAGGTCGTGTGGATTGCAGTATGGGTATCACTAGAATACCGTAATTTGGGATATTTGGATGTAGTTTTATTTTGGTTTGTTTGGCGCCTCACCTAAATGTGCCTACATTAAACACACCAAAATGAAAGAACCTTAGTGAGCACGCTCACATACCCCACGCGTGCCGCTAATGGACTATCAATGTTATCCTTGAGGAATTAGTATCAAGCTACAGGAATAAAAAATATTGAATGTTTGTAAAAGTGAATGTGCAAGTATTTGAATATCATAACAAAGTTATGTCAAATTTCTTAGTCCAAAGGGCCATAACTCCGACAAAAATTTGGGGATAAAAAATTCCTTGTAATATGCACAACTACATATCGTGTTCTTCTTGCATACCAGTTTCGTTAAATTCTGTTCAGTAGTTTAAGAGTAGTTGCGATTACAAACTGTAGTCATGATTTTCTGCAAATTTCTAAGTCCAAAGGGCCATAACTCCCACAAAAATTTGCGAATCAAAAATTCCCGGTAACATGCACAACTACATATGGTGTTCTTCTTGCATACCAAGTTTCGTTAAATTCTGTTCAGTAGTTTAAGAGGAGTTGCGATTACAAACTGAAATCATGATTTTCTGCAAATTTCTAAGTCCAAAGGGCCATAACTCCCACAAAAATTTGCGAATCAAAAATTCCCGGTAACTGCACAACTACATATGGTGTTTTTCTTGCATACCAAGTTTCGTTAAATTCTGTTCAGTAGTTTAAGAGGAGTTGCGATTACAAACTGTAATCATGATTTTCTGCAAATTTCTAAGTCCAAAGGGCCATAACTCCCACAAAAATTTGCGAATAAAAAATTCCCGGTAATATGCACAACTACATATGGTGTTCTTCTTGCATACCAAGTTTCGTTAAATTCTGTACAGTAGTTTAAGAGGAGTTGCGATTACAAACTGTAATCATGATTTTCTGCAAATTTCTAAGTCCAAAGGGCCATAACTCCCACAAAAATTTGCGAATCAAAAATTCCCGGTAATATGCACAACTACATATGGTGTTCTTCTTGCATACCAAGTTTCGTTAAATTCTGTACAGTAGTTTAAGAGGAGTTGCGATTACAAACTGTAATCATGATTTTCTGCAAATTTCTAAGTCCAAAGGGCCATAACTCCCACAAAAATTTGCGAATCAAAAATTCCCGGTAATATGCACAACTACATATGGTGTTCTTCTTGCATACCAAGTTTCGTTAAATTCTGTTCAGTAGTTTAAGAGGAGTTGCGATTACAAACTTTGATCACAGACTGACGGACGGACGGACGGACGGACGGACGGACGGACGGACGGACGGACCAGTCAAAAACATTATACCCTTTGCAACTTCGTTGCGTGGGGTATAATAAGTTTAGAATTAATATACTACAAACCAGCAGCCATATTTACAAAAGTTCGTAGACGTAAATCAGGCATAACTAACATTGACCACAAGGGGAGGTACCACTAAAGTTACGTTTACAAAGTTTTGTGAATGGTGTCCAATAATAGATGTATATATTGAGTTGAAAAGAAACAAAGCATTAAGTAACGATGTAAATAAAAAAAAAAATTATCAATATCATTTTTATTATTTCTTAATGAACATTTATGTTTACTTAATTTAGAAATTAGTTTGGATATACATGTAATATAATTACTTGGTTGTCAAATCATCATTTAAGATCAAATGTCTTGTTTTTAAAAGCCTAAATATATACTAATTAGATTTGGTTTAAAAACAAACATACGCTAATTAATGTACCAAAGTACATGTATAATTGTGAATATAAATTTAGTTCATATATGATTGAATAGATGATGTAATGTACTAAAGAAGAACCTTTTTTCCGAAAGGGTCAAAATAATATACACCAAAATTAAACATGGCCATTTTGATCAATAACGGCCGAAATATCCCTACACCAAAATATCTCAATTTACAATAGTGGAAAATGTTATTTCAAATTCTTCAATATTGACACAATGATATTGCATTCAATAAAATTTTAAAATTGAAAAATAACATTGTATGGTAAGTACTGTTTAATGAAAATTCAATCATAATCAAGTAGTCTATTATCAAATTAAAAGAGGCAAAAATGTATGACTATATAGCAAACAAGTGTGGCCACTAAAAGTATGTCTCGCCTGCCAGCACCATCACTAAAATCAACTACCTTTAGTAGAAGCTTTCATTTCTTGATATATACACAAAAAGTGTCTGTATACCCAATATCAGATGCCTAGCTATTATACTATTCAAGCAATCCATTATCCACACAAGTATTACAAAAAAGTTTCTGCCTGAAAAAAAAGACCTAAGTTCACAGAGTCACTGGAGCGTAAAAATGGGGTCACGGACACATGGCATTGTGACAGTTGCGTTAACCATAACCTCAACTGTCTGTATACTCAATATCAGATGCCTAGCTATTATAATTTTCCAGCAATTCATCGTCCACAAAAGTCTTTCAATAAAAAGCTTCGCCGAGCGCAGCATGATACGACCGCAACATGTTGAACCCTGTACATTTTAGGCCCAATATGGATAGTCTATTGCTCTGGACACATGCAGCCCATGGTGGACTGACAAAGATTTTTGACACATGCTTCTCTGATGGACTTTCGACCCAGGGGGTAAAAATATAAATTTTCAATTTTGTATTCTACTCTTGAAAAGAATAATGTTTGGGGAAACAATGAAAAATTGAAGCAGAAATTTTTTTAAATTATGATTATGGCCCCTTTGGTAATGAGGGAAAAAAAGGTAGGGGTCGCAAAAATTTATTCTTAAATTTAGAATTGCTACTTGGCAAGGATGAAATTGTAATAAAAATTTTAAAAATCAGACCAGAAATAAAAAAGTTACAATTTTGGTCCCTTTTGGTGCCTAATAACATAACAGTAACAAGAATTTTTAAAAAATCAATTTCGGCCCCTTTTGGCCCCTTATTATGTAACAGGTGAAAGAGGGGTGGGGTTGCAAAAATAATTTCTCAAATTTGGATTCACTCCTTGACAAAAAGAAAACAAACCAGAAATTAAAAAAGTTTTGATTACTGCCCCTTTTGGCCCCTAATTACATAACAAGTGAAAAAGGGGATGGTCAAAAAAATTTATTCTCAAATTTGGATTCGCTACCTGACAAGAATAAACTTGCAAAAAAAATATTTCAAAATTGGACCACAAATAAAACTAGAGGCTCCCAGGAGCCTGAATCGCTCACCTGATTTCTTATGCCAAAGTTTGAATAAATTTCACAAACTTTCAACTATACAAAGTTGCAAATAATCCCTTCAGTGGTTTCAGAGAAGATTTTTGGAAATCAGTTTAAATTAATAGAAAAAAAAACAGTTAAAGGGCAATAACTCCTGTAAGGACATTTTGATGCTAAACAAGAAAAGTTGCTTCTGATTTTCTCTATCTCTTATACTTTTTGAGTTATAAGCCAAAAACAATGGTCTGACCCCCCTGTTCTATTTTTAGCAATGGCGGCCATGTTGGTTGGTTGACGTGTATATAATTCACAAACTTGGTAGAGTACATCCTAAAGATCAATTGTACCAAGTTTCAAAGCAATCCCTTCAGTGGTTTCACAGAAGAAGATTTTTGAAAATCAGTTAAAATTAATGGAAAAAAACAGTTAAAGGGGAATAACTCTTAAATGGCTGATCTGACCATTTTGACCCTGAAATCATTTTTGTAGATCTCAATGAGCTGAACAATTCTGCAATGCTAACTTTTCCTCTAGCTCTAATGGTGTTCAAGATATTGTCCAACAAGAGGCTCCCAGGAGCCTGAATCGCTCACCTGGTCTTGATGTCAACCCTATAAAGAACTTTGTAGAGCTAAATAAGCTGAACATTTAAGCAAGCAACAGCTTTTCTCTTTCAGCAATAGTTTATATTCTGTAGGCCAAAAATGTGCAAAATGTTATTTATATTAAGGGCCATCTGAACACTTTTACTCTATAGAGACTTTTGTTAAGAGCTTAATGAACTGAACATTTAAGCAAGCAACCACTTTTCTTTATCTGCTATAGTTTTCATTATATAAGCCAAAAACATGAAAACACGTAAATTTAGGGGCTGTAACCCCTATAAGGGGTCATCTGACAACTTTGACCCTATGAAGACTTTTGTAGAGCTAAATGAGCTGAACATTTAAGCAAGCCACAGCTTTTCTCTATTTGCAATAGTTTTCATTCTATAGGCCAAAAACACTATTTTTCGCCTTTAAGGGGCTGTAACCCCTATAAGGGGTCATCTGACATCTTCGACCCTATGAAGACTTTTGTAGAGCTTAATTAGCTGAACATTTAAGCAAGCAACAGCTTTTCTCTATCTGCAATAGTTTTCATTCTATAGGCCAAAAAAACGATTTTTCACCTTTAAGGGGCTGTAACCCCTATAAGGGGTTATCTAACAACTTCGACTCTATGAAGACTTTTATAGAGCTTAATGAGCTGAACATTTAAGCAAGCAACAGCTTTTCTCTATCTGCAATAGTTTTCATTCTATAGGCCAAAAAAACGATTTTTCACCTTTAAGGGGCTGTAACCCCTATAAGGGGTCATCTAACAACTTCGACCCTATGAAGACTTTTATAGAGCTTAATGAGCTGAACATTTAAGCAAGCAACAGCTTTTCTCTATCTGCAATAGTTTTCATTCTATAGGCCAACTAGAGGCTCCCAGGAGCCTGAATCGCTCACCTGATCTCTTATGCCAAAGTTTGAATTAATTTCACAAACTTTCAAGAATATAAAATTGCAAAACACTGTTGTTTCAGTGGTTTCATAGAAGATTTTTGGAAATCAGTTTAAATTAGTAGAAAAAAAAACAGTTAAAGTGCAATAACTCCTATAAGGACCATAGCAATGGCAGCCATGTTGGTTGGTAGACATGTATATAATTCACAATCTTGGTATAGGACATCCTAAAGATCAAGTGTACCAAGTTTCAAAGCAATCCCTTCAGTGGTTTCAGAGAAGAAGATTTTTGAAAATCAGTTAAAATTAATGGAAAAAAAACAGATAAAGGGGAATAACTCTTAAATGGCTGATCTGACAATTTTGACCCTGAAATAGATTTGGTTGATCTGAATGAGCTTAACAATTCTGCAATGCTAACTTTTCCTTTATCTCTAACGGTTTTCAAGATATTGTCCAAAAACTGCAAAAATGGTCAATTTTGACGATTAAAGGGCAATAAGTCCTATAAGGAGACGTTTCACAATTTTGACTCAATGGAGAGATTTGTAGATCATTTAATGCTGAACTTGTGTGGTTGCTTCAGATTTTCTCAATCTCTTATACTTTTCGAATTATTAGTCAAAAACAATGGTCTGACCCCCCCCCCCCCGATCTATTTTTAGCAACGGTGGCCATGTTGGTTGGTCGACGTGTATATAATTCACAAACTTGGTGGAGGACATCCTAAAGATCAAGTATACCAAGTATCAATGCAATCCCTTCAGTAGTTTCAGAGAAGAAGATTTTTGAAAATCAGTGTAAATTAATGGAAAAAAACAGTTAAAGGGGAAAAACTCTTAAACGGTTGATCATACAATTTTGACCCTGAAATCATTTTCGTGTATCTCGATGAGCTTAACAATTCTGCAATGCTAACTTTTCCTCTAGCTCTAACGGTTTTCAAGATATAGTCCAAAAACTGAAAAAATGGTCAATTTTGACGATTAAAGGGCAATAACTCCTATAAGGAGCTGTTTCACAACTTCGACTCAGTGGAGAGATTTGTAGAGCTTTTGATGCTGAACAAGGAGGGTTGCTACGGATTTCATCTATCTCTTATACTTTTCGAGTTATAAGCCAAAAACAATGGTCTGACACCCCTGTTCTATTTTTAGCATAGGCGGCCATGTTGGTTTGTCGACATATATATAATTCACAAACTTGGTAGAGGACATCCTAAAAATCAAGTTTACCAAGTTTCAATGCAATCCCTTCAGTGGTTTCAGAGAAGACAATCTTTGAAGAAAAGTTAACGGACGGACAGACGGACGACGGACGCTTAACGATGACAATAGCTCACATGACCCTTCGGGTCAGGTGAGCTAAAAACACTATTTTTCGCCTTTAAGGGGCTGTAACCCCTATAAGGGGTCATCTGACAACTTTGACCCTATGAAGACTTTTGTAGAGCTAAATGAGCTGAACATTTAAGCAAGCAACAGCTTTTCTCTATTTGCAATAGTTTTCATTCTATAGGCCAAAAACACTATTTTTCGCCTTTAAGGGGCTGTAACCCCTATAAGGGGTCATCTGACAACTTTGACCATATGGAGACTTTTGTAGAGCTAAATGAGCTGAACATTTAAGCAAGCAACAGCTTTTCTCTATCTGCAATAGTTTTCATTCTATAAGCCAAAATCATGAAAAACCGCTATTTTTCACCTTTAAAGGGCTGTAACCCCTGTAAGGGATCATCTGACAACTTCGACCAAATGGAGACTTCCATAGAACTTTTGATCCTGAAGCAGTAGGGTGGCATCAGATTTCATCTATCTCTTATACTTTTTGATTTACAAGCCAAAAACAGTAGTCTGACCCCCCTGGTCTATTTTTAGTAACGGTGGCCATGTTTTTTGGCGGATCAAAAATCGAAACACAAGTTTGGTGCAGGACACCCTAAGGATCATTCATACCAAGTTTCATTAAATTCTGTTCAGTAGTTTCAGAGGAGAAGATTTTTGAAAATTGTTAACAGACGACGACAGACGACGACGGACGCCAAGTGATGGCAATAGCTCACATGGACCTTCGGTCCAGGTGAGCTAAAAACTGCAAAAATGGTCAATTTCAACGATGAAAGGGCAATAACTCCTATAAGGAGTCGTTTCACAACTTCGACTCAATGAATAGATTTGTAGAGCTTTTGATGCTGAACAAGGAAGGTTGCTTCGGATTTTCTCTATCTTTTATACTTTTTGAGTTATAAGCCAAAAACAATGGTCTGACCCCCCTGTTCTATTTTTAGCAACGGCGGCCATGTTGGTTAGTCGACGTGTATATAATTCACAAACTTGGTAGAGGACATCCTAAAGATCATGTATACCAAGTATCAATGCAATCCCTTCAGTGGTTTCAGAGAAGAAGATTTTTAAAAATCAGTTAAAATTAATGGAAAAAAACAGTTAAAGGGGAATAACTCTTAAACGGCTGATCTGACAATTTTGACCCTGAATCATTTTTGTAGATCTCAATGAGCTTAACAATTCTGCAATGCTAACTTCTCCTCTAGCTCTAATGGTTTTCAAGATATAGTCCAAAAACTGCAAAAATGGTCAATTTTGATGATTAAAGGGCAATAACTCCTATAAGGAGTCGTTTCACAACTTCGACTCCATGGAGATATTCGTAGAGCTTTTGATGCTGAACAAGGAAGGTTGCTTCGGATTTTCTCTATGTCTTATACTTTTTGAGTTATAAGCCAAAAACAATGGTCTGACCCCCCTGTTCTATTTTTAGCAACGGCGGCCATGTTGGTTGGTCGACATGTATATAATTCACAAACTTGGTAGAGGACATCCTAAAGATCATGTATACCAAGTATCAATGCAATCCCTTCAGTGGTTTCAGAGAAGAAGATCTTTGAAGAAAAGTTAACTGACGGACGACGGACGCTTAACGATGACAATAGCTCACATGACCCTTCGGGTCAGGTGAGCTAAAAAGTTTCGATTTTGGCCCCATTTGGCCCCTAAGTACCTAATAGGGGAAAAAGGGGAGGTCGCAAAAATTAATTCTTAATTGTGTAAATGAGCTAAACATTTAAGCAAGCAACAGCTTCTCTCTACCTGCTATAGTTTTCATTTCATAGGCCAAAAACATGAAAAAACATTATTTTAGGGGCTGTAGCCCCTATAAGGAGTCATCTGACAACTTCGACCCTATGGAGTTTTTTGTAGAGCTAAATGAGCTGAACAATTAAGCAAGCAACAGCTTTTTGCTATCTGCAATAATTTTCATACTATAGGGCAAAAACATGAAAAATGCTATTTTTCACCTTTAAAGGGCCGTAACCCCTATAAGGGGTCTTCTGACAACTTCGACCAAATGGAGACTTTTGTAGAACTTTTGATCCTGAAGCAGTAGGGTGGCGTCAGATTTCATCTATCTCTTATACTTTTTGAATTACAAGCCAAAAACAGTAGTCTGACCCCCATGGTCTATTTTTAGCCACGGCGGCCATGTTTTTTGACGAATCAGAAATCGAAACATTACTATAGTGCAGGACACCCTAATGATCAATCATACCAAGTTTCATTAAATTCTGTTTAGTAGTTTCAGAGGAGAAGAATTGAAAAAGTTATTGTAAGAACAAACAAAAAAGTTGCAATTTTGGCCCCTCTTGGCCCTTAATTTCTAAACGAAAAAAGGGGGGACTCCCAAAATCAATCCCATCCATCCTTTAATGGTAAGAAATATCATTGTCAAATTTCATTGCATTTGGATAACTAGAACTAAAGTTATTGTGTATACACTAAAGTTAACGGACGACGACGACGACGACAGCATCATACCATTATACGTCCGCAAATTTTTTGCGGTCGTATAAAAAAGTTTTTCATCCAGAAAAAGACCTAAGTTCACAGAGTCACAAGAGCATGAAAATGGGGTCAGGGTCATGTGGCATGGTGACAGTTGCTTAGACCATAACTTCAACTGTCTGTATACCTAATATCAGATGCCTCGCTATTATACTTTTCCAGCAATTCATCGTCCGAAAGTCTTACAAAAAAGTTTACGGCCTGAAAAAAGACATAAGTTCACAGAGTCACTGGAGCGTGAAAATGGGGTCAGGGTCACATGGCATAGCGACAATTGTGTAGACCACAACGTGAACTGTCTGTATACCAAATATGAGATGCCTAGCTAATATACTTTTCCAGCAATTCATCGTCCACAAAAGTCTTACAAAAAAGTTTATGCCACCGCCGGAAAGTAATACCCATGTCTTGCCTTCCGCGACTATTCGTCGCAGGCGAGACAAAAATCATGTATAGAAAAGTTTCATTTTAAATCATTTCTTTCCCTTAATAAAGAATACCAGATATCTCAGTTAGAATGAACATTGACAGAAGAAACATGAAACTAAGTTTAGTGCCCATACCTGTTTACCACAGCCACTGGGTGGTTTTGAAGCTGAGTGGCTGAATCTGACCTCTTTTTCATTGGACCCAAATCATTCACCAGAGAAGTTTTGTCCTTTGTATTAAGTGATGGACTGCTCTGTAATATGTATTCATAGGAAAAGGAAATAAGTCACTTGAGCAATGGAAAATCATGCTTTATTGTATACAACTTTACATAATAACTATAACTTTCTATATATCTATTACTATAAACATGGTATTTATTTTCACTGATTTCAAGGTCAGGCAATTTACACAAAATTTAATACCCACGAAAAGACAAAATATGAATTAAATGAATATAACATTGAGCAGAAAACGCAAAAAAAGTACCCGTAAATTTTCATGAAATCATGAAAATAAGTACCTGCAAAAATAAGTACATTTACAGTATATATTTAACAATTTTTTCTATGGAAAACCGGGTCCTCCCTTCCATCTGAATAGTGATTTTAAACCAGAACCTTACTTTAACTACTTTGTTGCCCTTGAACCAATTTGCAAACATATTTTTTTTTAATTCAATTTGACCCCTTTTATATTACAGGTGCAATGAGATCTAGAATCTGATATTCTGCCATGTTTTTATTTGTGTTTAATTCTTTCATAAATCCTCATCTGTCTTAATCATTCAAAATCTATGTTTACCCATTAAATATATCAAAATTGATAATACATTACACTAGATAGCTGTGCTGTGAAGTATTCTGCTGTAGATCTTAGTTTGTCAACCCACATCTGTCTTTCTTTGGCATCAGATGCTGTAAACAATAAGCAGGATAGTATTAGTGATTAGATTTTACTCTCTTTTTGAGCATATGGGCAATTAAGGCAGCCATTTAAGAATGAAGGAACCGTAGTACCTGGAGCAAGTAACTAACAAACCCTAACTACATACAGGTGTGCAGAGCTTTTGGGTGTACAAGAACTAAAACATACAGAGGAAACTGAACAGTGATTGTATGTATTGTGTTTAAACAAGAACCTGATTCAAACTATTGTGTTACCCTTGACCCAATTTTTCAATATAATACATGTGCAATGAGAACTTAAATCTGATATCTTTTAAGTAGGAAGTTTTCTTTTTGATAAATAAAAGATGTATTAATTCATTTGTTTTCTCTGTCTCTACATTGTCAAATTGACTACTTCCTTTTGATAACTATAATCAAACAGTGAGTAGCAACCACTGGTCAAATTGAAGGTTGCTGGCTGTTTTCAATTGCTGATATGTTAAATTACCATTTATAAATGTAGGTGGTGTCACATACACTTACACATCTCATTTTCTACTAAAAGACTGTCATATTTGCTTGAAAACACACAAAATTGTTCATGCTTAACATTTTTGAGTCAGTGATAATTCAAATGTTAGAGAAAATGTGATGTATAATTCAGTATTTTCTGCCCTAAGCAATCCATATATTTCAATTTTTATTTTAGACCTTGGTTATGATCTTTTACCTCTAAGTCTGTATGTCTCTCCATTGGCAGCACTAACAGAGAAAGTCTGAGAATCTTCATCTGAGGGGCAGATAACTGCAGCCTGAAAAAAAAAGAAAAAGAATAACAAGTCTTTTATAATCAAATCACCCAAAACATAGTTTGGAAGACTTCTTGTTTTTCACCGCTTTTTTACCTTACTTGACCATGAACTTGTGTTATGAATTATGAGAAAACACTGTGACTAATCAAGATACAACTTGCTGAGGTGGAAGAGAATCACTCAGATGTGTGCAATCCACTTAAAAAATTTCAAGATGGCCACCAACTACTTTGATTGGATGATCTTTTTTCAACCTTTTCTTCCAAGTTAGAAGAGGATTGTCTGTTAACCAAAAATTAAAATTGTTTTCCATAAATATTGGATAGATTTACATGAATTTCACAATGTGATTCCCTTCTAATAGAACTAAATCACTGTGCCAAATTTCAGACTTGTACCATTTAAGGTTTTAATAGAACAGATGAACGGACAAAGGCTTCAGCATCATTGATGGACAGCCTTATTTAATGCACAGCATCATCAATGAACAGCCTTATCAATGCATGTACTTACACCTAAGTGTATAAAACCTCTTGGTCTTTGCTTTTTATGTTCTTCTTTCTGAAAAAAAAAACCATAAGAAGAGTTCTAACCATATGCTAATGTAGCAAAACATAGGTATGTAAAGACTCTCAGAGATAACTAATTTTTAGCTAACCAACTTATAAACCAGAAAGATATTTTTTTAAAGATAAGTTTTGTACATTAATTACATTGCAATTTGGTTTTTTTTAATTGAATGTTGTTTTTTTTAATTAAATAGAATGGCAGTCTTCCATGGAAGAGGTATGGCCTGTGTCTTAAAATATCCTGTAAACAGGAAGTAGATGAATTACAGACATAAAATTCTTTCCACCATTAAGTACTAAAAATGGAAGCTACATGCCAAATATCAAGAGGCTGTGACATGTACTTGCCTGGAAAAATGTGACGAAAATTTTTGTGACGCCACAGGAAGACGACAACACAAGACCAGGGATAGTTTCAAAGTAACCCCTATTTGTTACTTTGCAACATGTTGCAGGTGACATAAAAATCATTTCCTGTTTCAGATGAACTGTTGAGTTTTATTTTTTTATAAAGTAAGTGACAGTTTGTTACACACCTGTTGATACACCATATAAAACCTATTTGTTTTATTTACATTAGCTGATTTTTATATAATATGATGCAGGTTAAACCTGTGACGCCCCCGAAGTTTGAACGTATCCTTAAATATTTTACAAGCTAAAATAAGTTTTTAAATGTTTATTGGGCAATAAATTGAAACAAATTCACTTATTCGAAAATAAAAACAAAGTAGCTTTTCTTGTGGGTCCTGTGTGCGCTTAATGACGTCAGGAATTTTCAAAGAAAAAAGCGTTAAAAAGACGCAGAAAGTCCGGGAAACTGCGCGTGATTTACCGGACGTTGAAGGAAAATTGAGCCCATAGTACAACCAGAATATTGACATTTCTACCATTATCGCTCCCTTCGGGAGCGTATTAACCTAAATGTAGTATAAATGTCTCTATCAAACTTTAAATTTTAAACTAAGCTCACTTCAAAGTATTCCAGCATGCCCGATCGTGGATCTAACAGGAACCATCGATGCTGCCATCCCTTCATAACGTTAGTGTATTTATTCAAGGATCCTTCCATTCCTTGTCTGAAATTATTTCATAGAAGTATATTTGTATAAAAAACAGAAAACAGAGCATAGTCATGTAAATATCAATTTGAGGGCTGGCAAGATTCTTGGAAATCCAGCATTTTTGTATTTTAAACAAAAGAAGATCATATACTACATAAAGAGTAGTGAGCAATCATTTAGATTATCTTTATTTATAACACGATTTCTTTATGACAAAAATCTATTTTATACATTTACTGAATAACTATGAAGGGTTATGATAGAAGATAATGAGATATAGAATAAGCGTACCTTACTTTTAACCTATAAACAACCTATAATATAAACGACAAACAACATTTACTCACAGAAAAAAATGTTTGGAATAGATTACATGCAAAGGTCTGTAAAAATCTTTATTTATAGATTAAAGCAAAAATTGTTAACTATTTATAACATCTTGACGGTTTATTTTCTAAACTAATTTGCAATTGCAATAATTACAAACATGAAAATAAAGACCTCTTTTATTGACCCATGTTGAAAACTATTGACAAAGAGACACTGCACAGACTTTTTATTTGTGATTCCATTTCAAACCTTTGATTTTTATACATGTACATGTTAACTCCTCTGTTTCTAAATACCTTCTTGCAACAACTTTTTCTTCTTTATCTTCAAATTCCTGAAAAAGATGAAAAGTTACCATTATAGAATTTTCTAAAGGGAAAAAGTACTAAATATTACTGATAATGTATAAAGCCTGCCAATTTTTCTCATACATGTTCATGTTGATTAAACAGAGCAAGACATGGCTATCTCCTTAAAGTTTGTCTTTATTCAAATAAAAAAAAAAAGTATGTTTCATACACAATGTGACTAACAAATCTTGAGAACCATGAACACTGAATTCTAATTATAGGTGCTATACAAATTGACTTGTTTCGACTATACATGCTAGACTGCATCAACCTGCATGTTTTGAAAAAAATCAAGTGTTTTGGTAGGGGGCGTTAAAGAAATGGGGTGTTTTGGTTGGGGGCATTTTGACTTTAAATGTGTTGCTAGAGGTAAAAAAAAAACTCATACCAAGTGTTAACAAGTTTTGTCTAGTGTTTGTATAAGCATTTAAATTTAAAAAGTACATTTATGCTTCAAAGAAGCCTTGAAATACAGCATAGTTTCTAAAGAGTCGAGATGTAAGGTCACTTGATGTGCCACCTTAACTGTCAAACAATTTTCATTATCATACCATGAAAACCTATGTCTACCTTGTCAAATCATTAGAGGGGTGGGTCAATAACTTTTTTTTAACCGGAAATTTAGATAAAAGTGGCGACACAACAGGATGTTGTCATAATCAAGTTGACGTGCTGATCTCAGATTAAGGGGTCCACTGTAGGAGATTTTGTTTACTTAAGGGTTTTATGAATTTGTTCTTTAACTAAAGCAAAGTCAACCTTTGCACGTTGCATTACTGCAATAACTTGCAGTCTTTCGGTCTCTGACAAGCTTGATAAATCTGGCATTTCTGTGGCATTTCGATTTTCTTTTGGTTCCATTTTTCAGTTCCGGTATTTTTAAACACGAATCAACGTCGGAATATTCCGGAAAATAATTTTCGTAGGAAGTTTCCCGCCATTTTCTTTCCCCTTTTTTTCTCAACAGTTTTTATTTTGAAATTTCGGACATTTCTCACTCATTTGGCATAATTTTCAATCACATACGAGAAGTCAATGTGTTTGGTGCCCAAGATTTTATTATTTGAAATTTTTACTTTGCTTTTGTAACCGACTGACATATAGGGCATGGAATGTGCACCCAATTGAGACCCTCCTTATTTGTAACCCCCCATTATCTCTTTGGTTACACATGGTTACATTGGTTGCATTAGTTTCTGGAACTAGAAATAATGTAATTAATCCCCCTCACGATTTGTAACCTCCAGATAGTCTTTGGTTACAAGAGTCACAATGCTTACAAAAATCAGCAAAAATCCACTTGTATCTCAAGGTTGCCATGGCAACATCTCCTTGGCATTACAACTGGTTACATGAGGTCTATTTCAAACTATTTTTACAATAGATACAATTGTTACATTGGTTAAATAAGGTTACACAGGCTACAATTAGAGTTACACAGTGTTACAATTGGTTACACGTGCTTCAGTTGTATGCTCTTATATATTTTCGAGTACTGGAATATGTGTTGGAAAGACACAGTTTACATATTTCAAAAATTTGACAACGTTTGGCTATTTCTTTAAAAATTGATAAATTTATCTGTTTGGTCATTGTTGTAATATTTTTGGCTTCTGTTTTTGTTTTATCAAATCTATCATTGTTGTAATATTTTTGGCTTCTGTTTTTGTTTTATCAAATCTAATATTCTACCGGTTTTCCAAGTTTTTTACTCCTAGCGTGTCTGATGAAGGTTAATCCAGAAAAGCGCTTCACGCGCAGTGAAATTTTGCTTTTGTACATTTATCAAAATCATTTCAATATGTGGATCGTGTCTTTCTGGCACATATTCCATATTCTTTCGTTTTTAATATAATGGTTACATAGGGCAACATTGGGTTACACAGGGTTACAACAGTTGACATTTTAGGACATATCTACCGACTGAAGAGCATGATCCACACCACAGTGGCCGAGGATCGAACCTGGGTCTCCCCAGTGACATGCCAGGCAGCTCGTTACCAAATGAGCTAAATATTTAAACCTCTAGCCGAGTCGATAACTTGCGTCTTTATAATACCTACTTTAAGTCAACACAGGTATTTCAACTGTTCCGTTACATTTTAATGTTGTCTTTTCTTAATGGTTGTTAGGGACCGACCATTTAACTTGAAAAGGGGGGGGGGCTTGGTTTTTTTCCTAAAAAGTATTCTGAAAATTATTTTTGATGAAAAAAAAAATATTTTGGCAGCTGAGGTTGAGAAAAAAGAATATTCTGAAGGATTTCTGCTATAAAAAATAATGCTGATAATGAAAACAAAATATTCTGTCGCGATGCCTTCGAAAAATAAATATTTTGTCCGCGCTCTGCACAGAAAAAAAATTCTGATCAAAACAAAAAACCAAGGCCCTCCCTTCAAGTTAAATGATCCGTCCCTTAGTGGTCATAAATGTGCCACAATAAGGGTATTTTTTCATAGATTGGAAATTGCCAGTCTGAGCTTGACGTGCAATTTGTCTATTTGTCACTGATACTCATGATTACCCCCTCCAAGAAAAAAGAAAAATGGCAAAGACTATTATGTATATAGATATGAAGATATACAGGATAACCAAATTAACCGTTTTTTATACCCGTTTTGGTATTGTTATTATGAATATGAAGAGTATATAGAAATAAAATTATATGTATGCCCAACCGAAACCCAAATTATGACTAAGATCAGACTATGCCTAAGGTAGAAATTATCTTAGATTTTTACAATTTGAGATTTTCAGCGACAGTCGATTTCACAGCCTTGACGAATTCTTAAACATAAAAGTCAGTGTTGATTCTCGAGTGGGCTTCAACAGTGGCGGATCCAGAGATCCTGAAAAGAGGGGGCCCACTAACTGGCCTTAGAGGGGACCCGCTTTGGTCACGCTTCATTGATTTCTTATATATTCAACCAAATTTTTCCACCACAAGGGGGGGGGGGGGCGGGTCCCCCAGGCCCCCCCCTGGATCCGCCTATGTTCAACCCCGTGAAATTAAAACTCCACCAGCAGCGCTTGCCTTCATGGATGTTAGAAATAAAATCAAAATTAGAACAAAGTTCATTAAATAAAAACCTTTGAAGATAAAGAAAAGACTCAACAGTTCAATTTCCATTGGACCGAAGTTGTCTGCCAGTTGACTCCTTACAGGGGTTATTGCCTTAAAATTGAAAGATCAAAACGTGCCCTTTTTTCATGTTTGTGTCATACTTACTTATACTTAGTCCATCTCAAGCCGACAGCAAATAAGATATTTACTGATATACACAACCTTATGAACCCGATCTTCTCTCTTGGATTTAATCTACAATTGGCACACTGTTGCAATGCTTTCACAAAGTTTCATCAAAATGGCCACCATATTTTCAGGATTTTGCGAAGTCATTTTGATTTCAAGATGTCAAATTTATTAATTTTGTTGCAAAACCGTTTATTTTGTAAATGCATTTCATAATGTTTTTGAGATTCATAAAGGATCAGGCTTAAATTCTTATCTTCTTCCCGTCTTGAGAATACCAAATTCTGATTGTTTCCTTATTTGACTCTACTGACAAGGTTTACACTTAGTGTTGGTGTTTTCTATATTTACTTTGCTCCGACTGAGAGTTTTCATGATTTTTGTCTTTTTAGTATTAATTCTGAGCTCTATCTATTTTCCAACCTTCATCGGATCATCGGTTTGCTCTGAATATCAATGAAGCGCCATGCTAGTAAAGCGATGTCATAGTTTTTTTAAAGGTCAAAGGCCAAATGACACTCCTCTGTTTTATTCATTTTTGACCTATAGAACGAAAACTATTGCAGATAGAGATTAAGCTGTTATATATGCTTAAACCTTCCTTTTTATTAATCTCTTCTAACTTTAAGCTTCATCAGGCAGAAGTTGTTATACGGTTATATGACCTATAAAGTTGATAAGGCCCTTTGCAGTTAAAACAATATTGTTTCAACTGTTGCTTGCTTTAACCTGTAGCTCATTTAGTATACACATTTTCATTGAACTGAACACCCTATTATGCTCCTTTAAGGTAAAAAAAAATATTTAGCCTTCAAAGAATTAAAACAATTTTAGAATGAGAAAAGCCACTGTTTGCTTGAATATTCAGCTGTTGAAACTCCACAAAAGTCTTATTTGAGGCGAAGTAGACAGGTGCTATAGCTTATAAAACAGACCCTTGACTTAAGGACAGAGTGAGCGATTCAGGATCCTGGGTGACTCTTGTTTGCTATTTGTTCTCTCTCCAAAGGTTTGACGAAGATGTTTTTGAAAAGCTTACATATAGCGGTTTTTATTTCGTTAGTATGTAACAAAATGTTTTTATACTCGCTATGGCAATTTTTTTTATACATGAACCCGGATAGTATTTTTTTGCAAAAGGTACTCTCATATACATGTATATTATAGCGGCAATAAGCATAATCGGGCATTAAGCTAAGTTGTTTGAACAGACGGACGACAGAGGCAAAGTGATGACAATAGCTTACATAACGTTTGGCCAGGTGAGCTTAATTTCGAAACAGGGCTGTTCTTGGGTAGAAGAAGAACTATCGATAATCTTTGCTTGAACTTGGCACTTGAATTCGAATGAAAGTGGATTCTGATTAGGCGACTCATTGGTTTTGCAAACTATTGTTGTGACGTTAGTAGAATATAAAATATTGCTAGTCTATCTTCTTTTCATTGTTGTTCTTAGCTTGATAATTTAGGTTTTTGACACTTGATCTGTTTTATAACTAATTATTAATAGAAAAGTGAAAACCTCCATGAAATGTATTTTTTATATATATTATTTTCATTTCTTTATTGATTTTTGTTATTGCCTAGGAGTCCATGAATTATGGAAACCCGCCTAATGTTTAATAAAATATTAGGCAATAAATAAGTTACTAAGCATTAGCTTATTGCCTAGAAGATAGACTTTATGCCTGATTTTACTTACTGAGACATCATGTGCTTGTAGACAAACAAGTGTGGCCACTAAAAGTATGTCTCGCCTGCCGGCACCATCACTAAAATCAACTACCTAAGCTTTCATTTCTTGATAAAAACACAAAAAGTGTCTGTATACCTAATAACAGATGCCTAGTTAATATACTATTCAAGCAATCCATTTTCCACACAAGTATTACAAAAAGTTTTATGTCTGAAAAAAACCTAAGTTCACAGAGTCACTGGAGCGTAAAAATGGGATCATGGTCACATGGCATGGTGACAGTTGCGTTGTCCATAACCGCAACTGTCTGTTTACCCAATATCAGATGCCTAGCTATTATAACTTTCCAGCAATTCATCGTCCACAAAAGTCTTACAAAAAAGTTTTTCGGCCTGAAAAAGACCTAAGATCACAGAGTCACTAGAGTGTGAAAATGGGGTCAGAGTCACGCAGCATGGTAACAGTTGCGGAGACCATAGCCTAAACTGTTTGTATACCTAATAACTGATGCCTAGCTAATATACTTTTCCAGCAATTCATCGCCACAAAAGTCTTATAAAAAAAGTTTACGGCCTGAAAAAAGACCTTAGTTCACAGAGTCACCGGAGCGTAAAAATGGGGTAAGGGTCACATGGCATGGTGACTGTTGCGTAGACCATAACCTAAACGGTCTGTACACCAAATATCTTATGCCTAGCTAATATACTTTTCCAGCAATTCATCGTCCACAAAAGTCTTACAAAAAAGTTTACGGCCTGAAAAAAGACCTAAGTTTACAGAGTCACTGGAGCGTAAAAATGGGGTCAGGGTCACACGACATGGTGACAGTTGCGTAGACCATTACCTGAACTGTCTGTATACCAATTATCAGATGCCTAGCTAATATACTTTTCCAGCAATTGATCGTCCACAAGTCTTACAAAAAAGTTTACGGCCTGAAAAAAGACATAAGTTCACAGAGTCACTGGAGCGTGAAAATGGGGTTATGGTCACACGGCATGGTGACAATTGCGAAGGCCATGTATACCAAATATCAGATGCCTAGCTATTATACTTTTTAAGCAATTCATTGTCCAGAAAAGTCTTACAAAAAAGTTTACGACGCCGCCACCGCCGTCGCCGCCGGAAAGTAATACCTATGTCTCGCCTTCAGCGACTATTCGTCGCAGGCGAGACAAAAACAGGATTACTCTTCCGGAGCACCCGATTTCGCTCAAGTTTCGACTTGAGTTCACGTTGCTGAATGCGGTTTTGTTGTTATGTGTGTGTTATTTGTTGTTGTTCGAGTGTGGTTTGTTTCGTTGTGATGATTTTTTTGTGTACCGATTTTGTCTTTGTCCTTTTGGTTAATGATGTTTGATTACCCCTTTGGTACCCCTTTTCTTCTTTCACGAAGGACCTCCAAAATATTTTACGGAATTTAATGAAATTTAGATGTGCAATTACTCAAATAATACTCAATCACACATGTAAAATTTAAAATCAATATTCCTTAATTAGTTTTTTTCAGCTTTAGCGTTTACAAAAAGAGCGTCGACGGACAGACAGACGGGCTAATTGAAAACTAACAAGTTCTAAACATTTACTAACCCTCTTTCAGTACGCAGTACCTTTCATCGTCAATAAAAATTTTTTCTTATCAAACTCTACAATGAAGTTAAACCTATTGAGTATGAACTCGGGGTCGGGAGCCAAATTAAATCAATTAGCTGTGGACAAAAAAGGGGGTGTCCACACCAATTTTTACAGAATTTCTATTCGAAAATAACAAAATTTCTAAATTTTCGGAGGAAAAAGGGGAGGTCCTAGGATCCGCCGCTGGAACTCAACGCATGTTTCGTTTCTTCCGATGATCTAGCATAGTTACTAATCCAAGAGCACTTGGAATATAATTTTTGTCATTAGAGTCAATGAATTGGTCCATGAAATTTTCATGACAGAGTCTAGGACATAGATAACCAGTACCCAAGTGTAGGTCAGTATCCACATAAATTCTACGTATGTTGGCAGTACTGACAAGAAACATTTGTTAGTAAAAAGATATAATTTAGACAAATTAAATTTCAAACATGAGATGTTAAATTTAGTTACAAGGTTTTAAACTGGCCAATTGCGATTATCTTAACAGGATTTTGGCTTTGGAAATGAGTTCTTGGAGACGATGAGACAGACAGACCGGAAAGAACGAAGCAAGAAAAGTTAAAAGAAAACATTGAATATACATATATTTTATTACTCAAATGTCCCTACAATGTTGTAATTTAGCCATATACACTCCTTTGAACTTTGAATTTAGGCATGACATGTACACTGTCCATCGTGGCAGGTACCCTTGTCACCGTTGTCACAGGTACAATGATGTCCATTCTGACCTGCCTCACAGGTAAGTTGACGCCTAAAAATAGATATGCTCATTGATAAAATTCATGCAAAACTGTTATTCATGATCTTCTCACGAATGAACTAAAAATATACATTTGTAGTTAAAATCAAATAGAACATGTCCAAAAGACATAATGTACAATTTCACAACATCTGGGACGGACGGGCGAACAGACGAACAGACCCGAACACTGTATGCCCCTTACTTCCGTAGATGGGGCATACAAAATTTTCATTTCAGTATCATTTAAAAAAAATAATAATGAATACCAACGCGAGCGCTATTTTCTTTGCTGCGTGTTGATTTCAATAACGCTTAATTTGCACAAACTTTGAAAGTTTTTATCTTGTCCAATATCTTTAAGTTCAAACTTTCTTGTGGTGATAGACTAATCATAACCAAAATGAAAAGAAAGTAAAACAGCGAAAATTGAATAAACCTACTTTTTATGACAAACACAGTTTCCTTCATGACAGGTACCAAGAGTCAAGTCGTCACAGAGACAGTGGTGACCATTTTGACCAGCTGAGCATTGTAACTGTCGTCTGGGGAAAATCATAATCAAACCATATTAATATTCACCTTCATACGATTATAATGATAACCATGCAAGGAATGTTTTTCAAACTGTTCGTAGTTAGTTATAACTTCAACATTCATACGAAAGAAGCAGAGGTACCAATGGACATATTTTGTCCACAGACAGCAATTTACATTTTCCGTGGTAAAAATTACCTTTGCATACACATTTGTACAATCACAATTTCATAACCTTTCTACGTGCACAATAAAAAAGCTATGTTTACAATAAAAAACTTTAATATACAAATGCCAAAACGGGTATAAAACAACGGGTAATTTGATTATGCTGTATATGCATATTTCAAGGAGTAACCTCTCATCAGCAGCATTTGAATCAAAACATTGGAAGGCCTAAACCCAAAAGTATTGAACGACGAAAAGTACTCGAAACAAAAAAAGTTCGAACAGGAAAGCCAAATCCAGCACCGAAGATAACAACCATGTGCAGTGCAAGGAAAGAAACCTGGTCAATCCTTATTTTGTAAATTTACTCACTAATATAACTTGTGTGAAATATCGCAAATTCACAAGCTTCTTATGTGTAAATTCATAATCTCATAACTTACTAATGCGTACAATTACAAGCTCTTTCAATAACAAACTCACCAATGTGTACAAATACTAACTCCTAACGTACTTAAGTGTACAAATTCATAACTTACTTATGTTTACAAACGCAAACTCCATTATGAAAAGTTCCTATACCACCATGTATACAAGTACTTACTTATGGTTACAATCTCAAACTCCATTATCAAAAGTATCCATTCCCCCGTGTATACAAGTACTTACTTATGGTTAAAATCTCAAACTCCATTATTAAAGGTTCCTATTCCCCCGTGTATACAAGTACTTACTTATGTGTACAATCACAAACTCCGTTATAACAAGTTCCTATACCACCATGTTTACAAGTACTTACTTATGTGTACACTCACAAACTCCATTATGAAAGGTTTCTATCCGTGTTAACAAGTACTCACTTATGTGTACAATCACAAACTCCATTATGACAAGTTCCTATACCACCATGTTTACAAGTACTTACTTATGTGTACAATCACAAACTCCGTTATGACAAGTTCCTATACCACCATGTTTACAAGTACTTACTTATGTGTACAATCACAAACTCCGTTGTGACAGGTTCCTATACCACCATGTTTACAAGTACTTACTTATGTGTACAATCGCAAACTCCATTATGAAAGGTTCCTATCCGTGTCAACAAGTACTCACTTATGTGTACAATCATAAACTCCATTATGACAAGTGCCTATACCACCATGTTTACAAGAACTTACTTACGGTTACAATCACAAAATCCATTATGAAAGGTTCCTATCCGTGTTAACAAGTACTCACTTATGTGTACAATCACAAACTCCATTATGACAAGTGCCTATACCACCATGTTTACAAGAACTTACTTATGTGTACAATCACAAACTCCATTATGACAAGTTCCTATACCACCATGTTTACAAGTACTTACTTATGTGTACAATCACAAACTCCGTTATGACAAGTTCCTATACCACCATGTTTACAAGTACTTACTTATGTGTACAATCACAAACTCCGTTGTGACAGGTTCCTATACCACCATGTTTACAAGTACACTGATGACCGTTAGGAGTAGCATCACATTCTGAATGTTGACGTCTTAAATGAGAGAAAAATGGAAAGCAGATGTTCATTTAACCTTTTCAAAAATTTAATTATCAACTTTTATAATCAAGACCGAGTACGTTGCATGTTTTATGGCACGATGTGTGATGTACACAAAATAGTTTGCTGAAATGCCAAATTCTCTACACAAGGTTTGGTAAGCTTTGAATTCAATTCTAAAATTTTGCTTTTGTACATTTATTAAAATCATTTCAATATGTGGATCGTTTCTTTTTGGCACATATTCCATATTCTTTCGTTTTTAATAGAATATAAATTATATTGATTATTATTGTGTTTAATTACTGATTGTGTGTGCAAAGATATTACTAGTATAACAGCGATGACTTTATCGTCTCAATTACTTTAAACTTACTTGTGGTGACAAATACACGCTCCGTCATGGCAGGTACCGGTATTACCGTTGTCACAGGTACAATGGTGTCCATTCTGACCTGCCTCACAGGTTTGTTGGCGTCTGAAAAATATAACGGTTAACCTGCTTTAAGGATAACAGCGATATTTTAGTCGTGTTTTTTTCTTCTTCACTATTTTGTTTTTGACCTTTAATAAAAATCTCGTAGATTAATAACATCAGAATGGCGGTCTTCCATGGAAGACGTATGTCGCCTGCGTCTTAAAATATTCGGTAAATAGGAAGTAGATGAGATACGGGCATAAAATCGCTTTACACCATATAGTACCATAGGAGGAAGCCACATGCCAAATATCAAGTGATTGTGACTTGTCTGTGACTGAAATTTTTGTGACGCCACTGGACGCACGATGACACAGGACGAAACAAGACGATGGATGGTGCCAAAGTAACCCCTATATGTCGCTTCTGCAACACGTTGCAGGCGACCTAAAAAGCGTTAAATATTTTCGTCTTGACCTCGATTCGTTTTAAACTTACTTATGGTGACAAGTACATGCTCCGTCATGACAGGTACCAATATTACCGTTGTCACAAGTACAATGATGTCCATTCTGACCTGCATCACATGTTTGTTGGCGTCTGAAAAATATAACGGTTAACCTGCTTTAAGGAAAACAGCGATATTTAAGTCGTGTATTTTTTTTCACTACTAGTATTTTGTTTTTGACCTTAAAAATATCGTAGATTAATAACCAAAAAAAGCTTTAAATGTTTTCGTCTTGAGTTCGATTCGTTTTAAACTTACTTATGGTGACAAATACATGCTCCGTCATGACAGGTACCAATATTACCGTTGTCACAGGTACAATGGTGTCCATTCTGACCAGCCTCACATGTTATTTGACGTCTGAAGATTATAAGAATCTAAATATTATTAATGGATCACAAAAATATTATAAAATATTCCATATGGAAAGGGAATTTTTTTTTGAATTTTGGCTGTTTTACAAGTAAGTTTAGTAAAACCATTGTTTTACAAGAACAAAATGACTATTTATTTAACATAACATACATGATACATTCTAAGACGTTTAAAGACTTAAGATATTTTTTCTTAGACACAACATCATAATATACTTATATGTACAATCAGAAATTCATAACTTACTTATGTGAAATATCACAAACTCATATCTTACTATAAGTTTAATAACAAACTCATAAATTACTGATGTGAACATCAGAAACTCATTACTTACTTATATACTAATGGGTACAATCACAAACTTATAATTACTTATGTGTACAATCACATATTCATAGCTTACTTATCTGTACAATAACAAACTCGTTACTGACTTATGTGTGAATATCATAATCTTTTAATTTACTTATGTGCATAATCACAAAGTCATTACTTACTTATGTGTACAATCACAAACTCCATTGTGACAGGTTCCAATTCCACCGTGTTTACAAGTACACTGATGTCCGTTAGGTGTAGCATCACACTCTGAATGCTGACGTCTGAAAAATAAAATGACATTGACACACATGATATTTAATCTGTTCCAAAATCTTTTATCAACTTTGACAGTCAAGACCGAACCGTTTCATCTTGGTCGGCTAGGTGTGTTATGTACCGGTACTAATAAAGTACAAATCAATGTCTAGTACCTTACAATAGACATTTTCACTATAAGCCGAAACCGAAACCGATACCGAAATCGAAACCGAAACTGAATTCAACTGTTTAGAAAACATTTATTTTTTGAAACTTTGAATGTCCGATTAAATCTTAATTGTTAAACCTTAAAAGTCGAATTTACTTGTGCATATGTTTACTCGGCGAGTGTCAGCAATTTAATTCAGCTCTTATGTTGGTTTATTAGCGGTTACCTTTCAAGAATTCTGATGAATAGTTCAATTATCTTCTTACAGTTGACTGAATATAATGTAATGGCCTCCAAAACGGTTTCCTTTCAATATCTTACATTGGTATACAAATTCAAAATCATGTCTGATTAAATGACTCCTGATTGGTTTAATTATTTTTAGCTGTTTATTGTTCTTAGGTGATAATCTTCACTGTCTTTTGTACCTTTTGTATCATATGGTAGTGTTGTGTTTCGTGTTACTACTGGGCCCTTCGAACAATAGGGAAGAAAAATGTTGGCGCAATAAAACTTGGTTTTACCCATCATTCGTTAGATTCCTTTATCAAATCAGGACTGCTGCAATTTTCAGTTTCTCCGGTGAAATTTGCCGGATTTGTTTTTTCGACATATAAGATTGATCATCAAGGATAATTTCATGCATCAATCTGTATGTCAATGCATCTTCTGGGTGCCTAATGAAGCCTTATTTCTCTGTTAGCCCGTCAGTGTCTCTCGTGTCATTTCCTTGTTCAACGATCAAATTTCTCTTCTTGTATAGCAACATTCCGTCCGCTCCAGCTTATGAAATTTCGTATCATCATTGATTTGTTACTCCAGAGCTTGCGGAATTTACATCGATTTCCCTAGCAGAGCGTCACGTTTGACACAGAAATTACTAACATAGGATAATGTCGATTCTCGGTTGTTGTCTTTAATTAAAACATTTTGTGGTAGATACCACGTACTTGTAGACAAATATAGGATTTCTATCCCTCAGATGCGGCAGATTTTGGTTTGTCACAGTTTTGTTTTGTCTTTCTTTATCGGATTTTAAAAAGATGGATAGGAAGTGATCAGCGGAGTGGGTGTGCTATAGCAGGCAGGAACCGCTTATTCTTCCAGAGCACCTGAGTTTATTCTTTTTACGACTTAAGTCCGCGTTGTTCATTTCTGTTCAGTTGATTATTGTGTTTCCTCATGGTGTTCTTGTTCGTATTTACCGATCTTGTCGTTGCCTTTCCGGACTTTTGACACTCGAATGCCCCATTGGGCCTCTTTCTTCCGACAAAGGTACTGTCAATTCTTGTCATTCAAAATTGGATAATGATAAAGATATTCAAGATTAAAACATATAACATTAAAGTGCCCCTATTTCATCAACAGATTTTAAACGGGGGATAAATGAAATTAATAACGAAACTATAAAAGTACTATATTCCAGTAGTTAACTTTCCCTTTCTGTGAAGCAACATTCCGTCCGCTCTAGCATATGGAGTTTACGTATCACAATTAATTCGTTATTCCAGAGCATGTGGGGAGTACAACGACTTCCTTGATAGAGCTACATGGCTGACAAGCAAATTGTTAACACAGGGGTACGTTGCTCCCAGGTTGTTGTCATCACTCAAGAAATTTTACGGACGACATCATGTGCTTGTATGCAAATACGGGATTTCTATCTCTCAGATGAGCACAGATGTTGGTTTGACATAGAGTTTTGTAATGTCATCCTTTCCGGATTTTACCAACACTTAATCGATCTTTGGCAACGTGACGGGTGTGCTATAGCAAGCAGGAACTGCTTACTCTTCCGGAGCACCTGAGTTCACTCTCGTTTCGACTTGAGTTCGCGTTGCTGAATGCGGTTTTGTTGTTATGTGTGTGTGTTTTATGTTGTTATGTGGTTTGTTTTGTTGTGATGATTTTTTGTCTGCCGGTTTTGTCTTTGTCTTCACGGTTTTATGATACTGATTACCCCTTTGGTACACCTTTGCTTCTTTCACCATTGCTTTTTCAGACTTTCAAATGCGTCATTTCAGTTCACAAGCCCATATCAAAATGGGTATATAATATATTATATTAAATATTAAAATGACTAAACAAAAAAGCATAATGAATAAACCACAAGAAAAACGTTCTTTGGACATCTCAAAGTAGCAAATAATGATAATGACACAGTATCTGCGTTCCATACTTTTGGTTTCGGTTTGGATTTCGGTTTCGGATTCGGTTTCGGCTTACAGTGAAAATGTCTAATAGGACTTTGGTTATTTCGATTCTAAGATGTAAATAAAAAAGGGATGATATTGATATTTAATCAGTGTGAAATCATTGTAGGCAAAGATATAATATCAGAGAAAATTTTATCGTCTGTCTGTATGGTGACAATTATGATTCTCATTTGCACAAGAAAATTAGTTGAGACCTACTTGTGGTGACAAATACAAGCTCCGTCATGACAGTTTCCAAGATGACCGTTGTCACACACACAATGGTGTCCATTTTGACCAGCCTCACATGTTATTTGACGTCTGAAAAGTGTCAATATTTAAAACGTGCTATAAAAAGCCATTTCTAAACAGTCCCGTCATGGCAGATTTCAAAAGACAATTTGATACAAAGACAATGGAGACCATTTTGAATCTGATCGTCTGAGCATTGTGACTGACATCTGACGAAAATCAACATCACACAGCATAAAGCATGTTAACGTACATTCAATGACAATAAAAAGCTTCGCGCAGCATATGATCGCAACATATTAAACCCTGTACGTTTTAGGACCACTATGGATAGTCAATTGCTCTGGAGGTGGATTAAAAAAGATTTTTGACACATGCATTCGTTGGTGGACTTTCCATCCACATTTCACAATGAGTTGAGTAGATTGTTTTTTTTTCTAAAGCTGACCAAAAGAGATAATAATAAAAATATTACCCCTTTTGATCCCTAATTAAAGGTATATGCTACTTTTTTGGGCTACTTTTGGCCCCTATCAGCAATTGGGTGGGGATAACAAAAAATAATCCTCAATTTATTAAAACGACTTGACACGACTTAATCAGAAAAAAAAATGAAATTCAACAATAAATGAAAATGTCTCAATTTCGGCGACTTATGACCCCTAATTTCATTACTTAAAAAGGGGTTGCAAATATCAATCCTCAATTTTACCCAACACTTGACAAGAATAGACTTGCAAAAAAACTTTCAATATCGGACCAGAATTGAAAAATTGCATTTTTGTCCTTCTTTGGACCCCTTATTTATGAATTTTAAAAAGGGTCCCCCCAAAATGGCAAGTAACATCAATGCCAAATTTCATATCAATAGGTCAACCAGAACCAAAGTTATTGTGGGAACAAATAAAATATTTTGTGAACAATGGGGAACAAATTGTTCATCTTTACGTAACAAACTGGGCGTTCAACTTCAGATATAAAGTCCATGTTGAAATTAAAGTTTATTAAATCCTTGATGATATCATGTATAATCAGCTAATACAATACATTTTACACTACATGGTACTAGAATTGCCCCCCCCCCCCAATATGTTCTCGATATGTGTTTACTTTCTTATAACTTCTCAATCTGAATCTGATACAAAACATACTATATTTATTAAACTTAAAACTCCTCTCAATTCGACATTAAAAGTAATTAGAAATTCTTAAACTGACCAATAGCTACCTCTCTTACAAGAACCTTAAGACTAAAACTATAAACATATTTTAATGTCAAACAGTGTTTATCATGAAACCTTAATGAACTTTACAGTTACTCTGGTCAGCCGTTATCAAAATAGCAATAAAAATTAGAGAAGAGATAAATTGATTTCAATCTCTGTGATGTTCCTTACAATTCCCAGATGGGCATGAGAAAGATCTACACGTGCGGAACTGACCAGTCTAGACTAATAAAATTAATTAACTATTTTCTGACCCATAATCATTATATAATATAACAATTTTCTTTTTGCCCTTTTTTGACCCCTAATATCTAAAAAGAACAAGGGGCCCAAAATCATTCCCATTCATCTTTTAATTGTATGAAGCATTATTGTAAAGTTTCATGGCAATTGGTTAACCAGAACAAAAAAATATTCTGGGAACAAACAAATCTGTTTGGGCCCTTATTTCTAAACAAAAAAGAGGGACACCAAAATCAATCGCATTCCATCCATTTTTGGTAAGGAACACCATGGTTATTGTTCCAGCGATCGGATATCTAGAACTAAACTTATAGTGGGAACACTAGTAAACAGACAACAATTTCGACGATAACGACAATGACCACGACAGCATCAAACCATAATATGTCCGCATTTTTTGCAGGTCGTATTAAAATAATAAGACATGAAAGTATTTTAAATTTTTTCTTAATTCCTTAAAAGGTTATAAGTCTTTTGACAATTTTTTGGTTCAAATAGAGTAATAAACTTTAAATTCCATGGTAAAACTAACTTATGCATATAACGTGCATATTGTATAATCATTAACTCGTTCCTGAATTATGTGTGCTATCAATACTCGTAAATTAGTCATTTGTACAATCACAAACACATATCTTACTTGTGCGTACAATCACAAAGTATTTACTTATTATGTGTTCTTTCAGAAAATCGTTACTGACCTATGCGTACAATCATTTACTAGTAAATTACTAAAGTGTACAATCACACACAAACAGATACCTTTGTATATATGTGTATAATCACGAACTCATCACTTACTTATGAGTACAACTGCATACTTCTAACTTATTTATGTGAGCAATTACAAACTCGCAATCTATTAATAACATATATGTATGTGTAGCCGTAGAGCATGAATTACACTACAAAATCGACATGTCTTGACCGGGAATCGAACCCAGGACCTCTAGGTTTACAGTCAGACGCTCTACCTCTGAACCAAAAAAGTACTTCCCATGTTCAGGGATAAAGGCTGGCTATTTAAATCTACTAATTAAAGTACGAAGGGGAGCAACCCCGTTACACTTCCCCCTCCTCAAGAGTCATCATACCTCAATGTATGACTCTTAACACAACTAACCCTGGCTAGTTTTCCTGTTCTAATCATCGTGGTTTTTTAAGTTGGGCGCAAATGTAGCCGTAGAGCATGAATTACACTACAAAATCGACATGCCTTGACCGGGACTCGAACCCAGGACCTCTAGGTTTACAGTCAGGCGTTCTACCTCTGAACCAAAGAAGTACTTCCCTTGTTTAGGGATAAAGGCTGGCTATTTAAATCTACTAATTAATGTACGAAGGGGAGCCGTTACATATGTACAAACACATACTCATAACTTACTCATGCAGCCAATCAGATTCATTGATGCAATGTAGGGATCACATACTCATAACTTACTTAGAAATATGATACTTGTATTAAATCAAAGCGCCAAAGCCTTAAAATAAATATTTAAGCACTAAAAACATAAAGAACGATCTGATTATCACCAACTTGAAACATTGCAATTTTGTTCGTTTGCTCCATCCACTTAAACATTTGTTAAGAAATTGTTATTTGGCTCCGCCCTCTTGAATATATATATGACGTATTAAACTTAAGGTTAAAGGTAATTTGCATCAACTGGTGTATCGATATATGAAATGTAGTGCACATTTATATCGTATATATTATAGGGGTTAAAAGATGTACCTCTTAGTTTAGGCAACTTGTATAACATTTTATACATTGAAACAATCATTATGCATGAAGAATGTTCTATAATAGATCCTCGGGTATGAATATTGCCTGACCGAGTTGCCCTGTCTATAAATTAAAAAAAAAACCCCGCAAAATCAGATAGCTATATGACTACATTGGGCTCTTCCCAAAAAACAAAGTTTTTGGAATGAATTGATCAAACTGAAACGTGACGGTTACATTTGTATTTCATTTTGTATACACGAGTATTTTAAGAACAAGATATACACTGTTTTGCTTACATATACTACTAGTATATAAGTTTCTCGACCTACATGAAAAAACAAGTATAAACAAATTCATCGTGCACATGTTCTATAGAATACCAATAACAAATCAAGACACAAACAAACAATAAATTTTCATTGTAAACCTACTTTTTATGACAAACACATGCCCCGTCATGACATGTTCCAAGAGTCAAGTCGTCACAGAGACAGTGGTGACCATTCTGACCCGCTGAACATTGTAACTGTCGTCTGCAAAAATTAAGTTACATTCAATAGGTAGAAAATATATTTTTCTAATTGAGGTTAATTCATGTCTTACGATATATTTTTGGCAAAAGAGAGCAATATACATATGCCATGGTACAACTAGCTTATGCAAGCATTTACTCCCAACGTCCTTTTTTGTACAATTACAATCTCATTCCTAACTTATGTAAACAATCATCGAGTGACTTATGGCTTACTTTTGTGTATAATTAGAAACTCATAACTTACGTATTTGTATAATAACATACTTATAATAAATTGCTTATGCGTACAATAGCAAAATCATAACTTACTTATGTGTACAATCACAAACTCCATTGTGACAGGTTCCAATTCCACCGTGTTTGCAAGTACACTGATGTCCGTTAGGAGTAGCATCACATTCTGAATGCTGACGTCTGAAAAATAAAATGACATTGACACATGATATTAACCTGTTCAAAAATCTTTTATCAACTTTTGATAGCCAAGACAGAGCCGTTTTATGTTGGTCGGCTTGGTGTTATGTACCGGTACCAATAAAGTGTAAATCAATGTCTAGTTCCCTATAATACACTTTTGTAAGTCTTGATTTCGTTTCTAAGTTGTAAATAAAAAGCTATGGTATTAATATTTAAAGTGCATTGTTGACAAAGACAAAGATATCTTATAAGAGATGATTCCATCATGTGAATTGTGACCAAGACGATTTTCATTTGAACAAAATTGGAAATATTTTGTCTTGATCTAAAGTATTCTTGACTTACTTGTGGTGACAAATACATGCTCCGTCATGACAGTTGCCAAGATGACCGTTGTCACACACACAATGGTGTCCATTCTGACCAGCCTCACATGTTATTTGACGTCTAGAGAATATCAATATCTAATATGCTTTTAAAAGGCACTTAAAACAGATAAAGCAGAGGTACCAATGGGGTATCCGAATGTCAAAAGCCCGAAAGGGCAGAGACAAAACCAGTAAAAACCAACAAGAACGGGACAAAAACAGACAACATGTAAAACATAGAAACTCAAAAATAACTGAATATCAATCAACAACGCGAAATCCAGTCGAAACAAGAGTGAACTCAGGTTCTCCATTGAGAGTAAGCAGTTCCTGTTTGCTATAGCACACCCGGTCATGTCTTACGATATATTTTTGTCAAAAGAGAGCAATATATATATGCCATGGTACAACTAGGCTATGCAAGCATTTACTCCCAACGTCTTTTTTTGTACAATTACAATCTCATTCCTAACTTATGTAAACAATCATCAAGTGACTTATGGCTTACTTTTGTGTATAATTAGAAACTCATAACTTACGTATTTGTATAATAACATACTTATAATAAATTGTTTATGCGTACAATAGCAGAATTATAACTTACTTATGTGTACAATCACAAACTCCATTGTGACAGGTTCCAATTCCACCGTGTTTGCAAGTACACTGATGTCCGTTAGGTGTAGCATCACACTCTGAATGCTGACGTCTGAAAAATAAAGTGACATTGACACATGATATTAACCTGTTCAAAAATCTTTTATCAACTTTTGATAGCCAAGACAGAGCCGTTTTATGTTGGTCGGCTTGGTGTGTTATGTACCGGTACCAATAAAGTGTAAATCAATGTCTAGTTCCCTATAATAGACTTTTGTAAGTCTTGATTTCGATTCTAAGATGTAAATAAAAAGCTATGATATTAATATTTAAAGTGCATTGTTGACAAAGACAAAGATATCATATAAGAGATGATTCCATCATGTGAATTGTGACCAAGACGATTTTCATTTGAACAAAATTGGAAATATTTTGTCTTGATCTAAAGTATTCTAGACTTGTGGTAACAAATACATGCTCCGTCATGACAGTTGCCAAGATGACCGTTGTCACACACACAATGGTGTCCATTCTGACCAGCCTCACATGTTATTTGACGTCTAGAGAATATCAATATCTAATATGCTTTTAAAGGGCACTTAAAACAGAAGAAGCAGAGGTACCAATGGGGTATCCGAATGTCAAAAGCCCGAAAGGGCAGAGACAAAACCAGTAAAAACCAACAAGAACGGGACAAAAACAGACAACATGTAAAACATAGAAACTCAAAAATAACTGAATATCAATCAACAACGCGAAATCCAGTCGAAACTAGAGTGAACTCAGGTTCTCCATTGAGAGTAAGCAGTTCCTGTTTGCTATAGCACACCCGTCGCATTGCCAACAGTCAAATCAGTGTGTCAAATCCGGTAAAGGAAGACAAAACAAAACCCTATGACAACTGGTTTCGGAGATGAATATGCTTAATTTGTTTTTTGTTTGTTTTGATTTTTGTTTACATTTTCACCGCTTACAAACCGTTTTGATTTAAATGGCGTTAACCACAGGCAAGACAGGGGCTGAAGTTTGGATCATTTATATCAATTGAAAAAAAAAACATCCCCTACTCCATGAAACTTGCATACATGGGTTTCAAGCCCCTGTGTTGCTAAAGTCCATTGCAAATAGGACAGTCCCTCGGTTTTTCTTAATTTTCACGAATCAACAACTGTTTGATGAAAATATGAAACCAGAATATTGTTCTAATAGACTTTCGGTAATTTTTTATAGAATTAAAATTTGTAAGCATCCTTCCTATAATGCTGTGCATGGGTAAAATTTCACTTTCAGCTAGTTTTATTGCGGTAGAATCCATAATCAACTAAGGTAAATCAAGGTAAACTTAAAGTAAATATGAGGTACAGTGAACGGTTCAAATGGTTTTAAATCACGACATGCGCTCGTTGAACGCTTATAAGTGATTCTGTTGCAACAATTTTCTCGTACTTTCTACCAGCTTATGTTGTATTTAGATAACAACAATACTTAGAAAAGGCCTATTTTTGTGAAGTTTATTGCACTTATGACCTTAAAAGAACAAAATCGATAAAATAACTCCTATATTTTCTTTCGAAGCATTGTTGGTGTTGCGATATGATAACTACATATCACGATAGACAATTATACCAAATTTTATCAAAATACGTTCAGCAGAGGAGTTGTGTCAAAAAAAATGCGAGACGGACGAACGGACGCACAGACAAACCGACGAACGAAAACCATTACTAAGTCCCTCCGTCGTGTTGCGGCTGTGGGCATTTCAAGAAACATTCATTGGAAAAGAAGAGATATATGAAGAAAAATTCCCTTCGGCTAGTTTTCATACGAACTACTTGTCACAGAGACTTAAAATTTGAAGTTTTCTACAGTATGAGGTTCAATATACTAGTATTGCAAAGTCGAATATCTACTCTCTTTTTATCAGTTTTTTTTTTGTTTTTTTTGTTTGTTTGTTTGTTTGGTTTTTTTTTTTGGGGAGGGGGGTGCCATTTGATACTGAATGACTGCAGTGTCTCATAGATTTCATGTTCAGCTGATGGATATTATTGGCATTATAACTGGTTACATACATTCAACAAAACAATTTATATTGAATACATGTACTTTAACTATTTCACTTTTTTGCGCCGCGACTAGACGGTCTTAATATTCACAAAACTTTAGAAATATAGACAAATAGCGCATATAGATATTCACTTATTTATTTTTTTTTGCTCCCCGACTAGAGTGACTTAATAGTAAAATATCGCAACTAGGTATTCACTTTTTATGCTTCGTAAATAACACCCCCCTCCCCGAGATAAAACCACATCATTTTAGAAATTGACAAGTTACATTTTAACGATATAGGCCGATTATACAATTAAATACATGTAGTAACTTTAGTTATTTATCAAGGTTACATTCTGTGCTACCTTATTTAGTCTAGTGACGAATACTTTTGTTGTCTTTCTGTGCATCCTTTCCCTTGGTGTTCCCCATTCTTGACGTGAATTCGGACACATGACCTTAGTTGACATATACACAGTTTAAAAGTACTAAGAATGGGCACGCTTTATTCACTGAATGTTTTTCCTTTGCTCATATTTATCTTCAAAAGAGAACGACCGGCTTACTCTGTTTTGCTTAATCAAGTTTTGATCGTTTATCATACCTTTTAACAATTGGACTCGTCTAAAGGGCATAATAGGTCAAAAATAAGTACCGTTTGTTTACTATAGAAAATTTTTAAAAGTTGAGAAAACACTTCTTATAAGTCTAATTTGGAAAATGCGTTTAAAATAAATTACCGAAGATATCCGTTTTCAATTTCATAAAAGAGATCTGCCGCTATACACACAATGGGGAAAGATATTTGTGAAAACGCGAGAGACTGTCATTTTTGCAATGGACTTTAACATTAAATGTACACAATAGTATCTGACAATGCAATTTGGACATTGTCATTATTTAACCTTGAAAACCCTTAGTGATATTCTCAAATTTAGACATGATTATGAAAAAAATAAGTTTTTATTAGTTGAAGTTGATATTTATATCTGCAATTCAATATATTTTTCTTTAATAAAAAAAATGTCACTCTACATTTGTTTTACGTAAAAGTAATCTTGTATATGATGAATATAGGAAGAATCTAAAGGGAGATGATTAAACTATTTATAAATTGAACCAAACTAATTAACGAACTCAGGCTGATCGGTCACTCTTTGATTAATCTTCTCCTATTTAGCAAAGTGATTTGATCCGTTCCTTTAATCTTATGATTCATTCTTTATTCTAATCCTTTTAAATCAAATGCTTACTTATGAGTACATTGACAGACTCCTTCATGACATGTACCGACTCCGCCGTGTTTACAGACACACTGGTGGCCGTTAGGGGAACCCTCACATTCTTGTGCTCGTCTGTGATATTAAAAAAAAATGCATTAAGATATCGAATTTCTATTGAATCTACATAATCATATTGAATCAACACAAAATATAACATGGTTAAAGTACACTGAAAGGATTGAAGACAATAGCTCTAGTTTAAAAAAAAATGTTTGAAACGATGATGAAAGGCACCACAATATTGTCTTATTCCCTAAAATATATATTTACGAGGCTTTTCTTTGAATCCAGCAAGTTTATATGTGAAAAGATAGTGATGGGCAGTGCACTTAATGATTTTTAAGTCATTGCATGAAAAGATATTACGACAGCGATGATTAAGGGTGTATTGCTTTTACAATTATGCTTTTGACCTTACAATCTCGTAGATTAATAACCAAAAATTTTTTTTTAGATATTTTCGTCTTGACCTCGATTAGTTAAAACTTATATTTGTGGTGACAAATACACGCTCCGTCATGGCAGGTACCAGTATTACCGTTGTCACAGGTACAATGGTGTCCATTCTGACCTGCCTCACAAGTTAATTGGCGTCTGAAAAATATAACGGTTAACCTGCTGCTTGGATCAGAGCGATATTTAACTCATGTATTTTTTTTCTTCACAATTTTGTTTTTGACCTTTCAATCTCGTAGATAAATAACCAAAAATTAGCTTTTAATATGTTCGTCTTGAACTTACTTGTGGTGACAAGTACACGCTCCGTCATGGCAAGTACCGGTATTACCGTTGTCACAGGTACAATGATGTCCATTCTGACCTGCCTCACAAGTTAATTGGCGTCTGAAGAATATAAGAGTTAAAATATTATTTAAGGATTTCAAAAATATTATAAAATATACCATATGGAAATGGACAGTTTTTTTTTATTTGTGCTGTTTTAGAAGTACCTGTGTGAATACTGATTATATAATCATCGTGGGCAAAGATATACTAACAAATAGACGATACAGAAATGTGGAATAAGTAAACGAGACACAACCAACATAAAGAAACGGTAATTCAAAAAATCGCAATGGGAAACAGCCAGCAGTCTTCAACATGACCAGAGGTCGCTGCTTGCCGTCTTGCATTGACCCAAGATTACAAATACAATACATAAGATTCAAAACCAATCCCTAAATTATCAACAAAAGACCCATTTCTGGACATAGAAAAAAACCAGATAAATGACAGGGACAAACGAAAGCTTTGTCAAGGATTTTTGGCTTAGGACAGGCACATATAAAAATATGGCGGGGTTAAACTTGTTATTTTGGGGGCCCAACCTTTCCCCTATTTTTATTCTTGTACAAAGCACAAAAATAACACACTATAAAAATCAAATCTATTAAAGTTCAATTCACCAAGAGAGAACCTGAGACAAGAGAACTCTCTTAAGAACACTCGCAGTTACTGACAGCCAGCTTAGAAGCATTTATTGACTGATGTAAAAAAAATCAAACATATCGATTCTAAACCCAACACAACACTTCGAACAACTTATGATTTAGTGTAATATCATCAAACAAAACGGACATTTGATAGCTGAAATGCTTGAAAATAATAAAATTGTCAAAAGGTAATAGATTCTAACGTTTTAAAGTTACTATCAAATTATCAATAATTCTACCAAAAAACACCAAATTTAAAGATTTTATTAAACTTTCAACCTCGTATCCTTTCTTTGATAGGTTTTTAAGCTTAAATAACACGTCCAGAGGTTTTTTTTTTGAATTTTCCGTGTCTTATAAACAACATTTCCATAAAATTCAGGATGTGACATTCCCTTCACAATGTACAGTTATTTTTTTCAACAAGATACCCATATTTATGAACGAATTTTATAAAAGATTTGATTAATTTGTGGTATCGACAACCTTGTTTTAGTATTTTTTCTGTAATGAAACGGTTTTTGTCATTAAAATCAGAAACACCACTGCAAATTGGAGAATATCTGTGTAACTGTGAAATGTACACTCCGAAAGAGGGAGCTAAAGGTAAATCGTATGCAATATAAGAAAAATTTACAGTTGCAAAAGAAAAGTCATCACGCTTATCATATATTTTAGGGTGTAATTTTCCATTGACAATGCTTAAATCTTAATATAAAAATGGACATATATCGCCGGTCGAGATAAATTTATTAAGTGTTAATTTTTAAGGATAGATATCATAAATAAATTTTGAGAAAGTGAGGTTGTTATGTGCAAGCATGTCGTCTAATTAATATCTATAGTTATTGTTAAGAGTATCAATAAGGTGGTGTTTGCTTGTATCTTGTTTTAGTTTGGTCATGAATTGAGATTAATAACAATAGAAGAAAAGATCTGCTATAAGCGGAGCGCAATTGGTTCCCATGGGAATATCAATAACTTGGCGATATATTTGTTTTCCAAAAGTAATGTAAATATTATCTAAAAGAAAGTTTTGTGCAGTAATTAAAACTTACTTGTGGTGACAAATACATGATCCGTCATGACAGGTACCAATATTACCGTTGTCACAGGTACAATGATGTCCATTCTGACCTGCCTCACAAGTTTGTTGGCGTCTGAAAATTTCAATAGAACTTACCGTGACTTTTTGAGATAAATGAATGCGATCCCATATTTATCTCGATAGCAGTGATAGAATTCCATTCTATAGTAATAAAATATAGTGAAAGATCTCCTATGTATAAAGTAGAATTTTGACTATTCCAACACAATTTTCTATTTCGTTTAATCTGTCAACCTTTGTCATTAAAACAAAAGTTTCTCATTTACAATAGAAAGAGAGAATATTATCTATATGTTAAATGAATGTTTAATGATATGTATAGTTGAATATTGTAAAAACTGCATCCCGAATAGTTTGATAGTTTCAATCTAAAACAAATTAGCATTATTCGGATTTTATTTTGTTTCTAAAAACTTTGTTTTTCCTCATCTGTTTTTCAACAGTTTTCCTCTACACTGAGCACATCTTAACCCAAAGTAACCCGACCAGTAAACACTTTTGTAATGTAAGCTTACTTATGAGTTCATTGATACAGATTTACTCGTGTTTACAGACACACTGGCGACCGTACAGCAGAAAAACAAAGTTATTTATATGCGATAATGTTGTATATTTTAGATCAATATTGTTTTTATTAAAAACATAGAATGAACAAACCATTGACTTTGTTTTTAGAAATAATGATAAGAGATCTTGTTTGTTTTCAAAGATTGGTCAAAGAAAAAAATATATATATAATTTAACACAAAAAGTCAAAATATTAAAAATGGTTCCTGTTTTTTTATAAGCTAATCGACGATATTTTGCGATATTGCCATTAAGACTGAGGGTAAAATAAGGTGCACCACAGCTTTTTATCTGCAATATGACGTCACCATATTCAATATTAGATAAGATGGGACACAAAAAGGGACTGAAGTGGTGGATGCAAACTTTGTTATCAGGGTTGTTGCAATAATGATTAACATTCTCACCTTTCACTAGCGTATCCCAGACTTATAAAAGCTGAAAATACATATCACAACTAATAAAAATAATAAGATTTCAAAAATTGATAATTGTTATCTTTATTTCCTACAAATATTGGATTTTCATTAAAAAGTAATCAGTAATGAACAAAATATAAAATCACCAAAAACAACTCAACTTTTAGTACTGGTATGAACACTTGTAAGATGACAGATTGCTTGTTTCTGGATACATTTGAATATGTTGATATATATATATTTAACTTGTAAATTGTGTTCGTTGAATAAATATGTTAATACTTACATTTATCTTTATAACTTACCAAACAAAGCGATAACTGCCAAGAGGCACTTCATCTTTCTTCTCTTTGAAAGCTTCACGTTTTACGCTGTTTCGAGACTTGCAGACGGAAACTCTTTGACTCTTATCAAAGGCTTTAAATAGTCTCTTTCAAAGTCGCATCACGGACACGAAATTGGCATAGTTATATGTCAAAAGGGCAATTTGATAAGACCATATAATCGTTTACTGGGCCTTGTAACTCTAAGGTGCAGAAGAATATGGTGTGTTTAGAAAAGAAAATAATAAGATTATGAATAAGTGTAAGCGACACATGCAGCTGACATAAACAAGCGGTAAATTAGAAAGACCACAATGAAAAGCAGCAATTAGCCTTCAACGAGGCCAGAAGGTGCTGCTCATCATAATTTCATTATTTACTCTTAAAGCATAAAATGCCGATAAGAGGCATTAAGAAATATTAAAAACATATTCATTATATTGATTACTTATTAAGCATTTTCTAAAACGAACGCTTAGTTTGGATACAAAAAAAAAGCAACCAAGATCTACAACTCTACATTTCACCTTACATGACAAATATGTTGTTGTACCTGCAGACAAAGCACCAAATAACATCATTTTTGTGTGCAAGAAACACTATATTGACTGTTTGACAGCTGAATTGGGGGTTGGTTGTACCAGCAACAGCACCACATACAAGGCTACAACACGGTCTAAGGAGGAAATCATTGACAATCACAAATCTGTCATTTCCTCCTTCGGCCTTTCTGTTGGTGTCAGTAATGATGACATTCCATCCCTGTATTGGATTCCCAAATTACATAAAAATCCATACAAACAGTGCTTCATTGCAGGGTCATCCAAATGTACAACTAAACCTCTTTCAGTTTTGTTGACTTCAATACTTACGGCAGTAAAATCCGGCCTCCAGAAATATTACGATTGTTGTTATTCTAGAAATGGTGTAAATCAAATGTGGATCCTGAAGAATTCGAAGGAACTGATGGAGATTCTTAACTCTAAATCAGTTTCATCTTGTAACAGCATCAAAACATTCGATTTCTCCACACTTTACACTTCTATTCCACATGAACAACTGAAATCACGATTGGCACAGCTGATTAAACGCAGCTTTTTCAAAAAGAATGGAAAACGCAGGTACAAATTTCTTGTAGTCGATTATACCAAGACTTACTTTGTCATCAATGAGTCTAAGAAAAAGAACAAATTTACAGAAGACCAAATAATCGACATGCTCAACTTTCTTATTGACAACATATTTGTTCAGTTTGGTGGACGTGTTTTTCAGCAAACAATAGGGATTCCAATGGGCACTAATTGTGCACCTTTGCTTGCTGATTTGTTTCTTCATTCATATGAAGCAGACTTCTTGCAATCTCTTCTAGACAAAAAAGACCGTAGACTAGCTCTCTCTTTCAACCTCACGTTCCGTTATATTGATGATGTCCTTTCACTAAACAATTCTCGATTTGGTGACTTTCTCCATCTCATATATCCACAGGAGCTTGAGATAAAGGACACAACGGATTCTAGGAAGTCTGCTTCATATTTAGATGTACATCTCGAAATTGACTCTCAAGGAAGACTTTCAACAAGGCTCTATGACAAACGTGATGACTTCAACTTTCCAATCGTCAACTTCCCCTTCTTGTGTAGCAACATTCCGTCCGCTCCAGCTTATGGGGTTTACGTATCTCAATTGATTCGTTACTCCAGAGCGTGCGGGACTTACATCGATTTCCTTAGCAGAGAGACACGTCTGACGCAAAAATTGCTCACACAGGGTTATGTTGCTCCTCGGTTGCTGTCTTCACTCAAGAAATTTTACGGAAGACATCATGCACTTGTAGACAAATATGGGATTTCGATCTCTCAGATGAGTGCAGATGTTGGTTTGTCATAGGGTTTTGTTTTGTCTTCCTTTACCGGATTTGACACGCTGAATGGACTATTGGCAACGCGACGGGTGTGCTATAGCAAGCAGGAACTGCTTACTCTTCCGGAGCACCTGAGTTCACTCTTGTTTCGACTGGAGTTCGCGTTGTTGATTGCTATTCAGTTGTTTTGTGTTTCCATGTTTTACATGTTGTCTGTTTTTGTCCCGTTCTTGTTGGTGTTAACAGGTTTTGTCTCTGCCCTTTCGGACTTTTGATTTTCGGATACCCCATTGGTACCTCTGCTTCTTTTGAACTCTTTTGACTGCGATATTTTTATCGAAAATAACAATCTTATACTAACACATCCTATTCTTGGGACATTTTTCGTCAGTGGCGAAATCAAAAACAGTGAGATATCATCTTGCATGCACTAAAATAACATGTTAAGATTTTAATTTGATTCAATATATAAGCTATAGATAAAGATAGGTTTCAACACAAGACAGTCCGAAAACCGGTGGTATTTAAACAATAGAATGTGAGCTCTTCATCGGAAAAGATAGGAAAGTCAATTCGAATGTTTATCCTGGTTGTCAAGTGAATCAATAGTTCTTTTTAGTACAAAATTTCTTCCAATTTTAAGTTATGCTGATAAAATAAACTTTTTTGAATTAAAAAGAGTTTTTAAAAGTAACAGATTGCATTTTTATGCATGTTATTATGTTGATATTTATGAAATGCATACGGTGCAAACTGAAATGGATCGCACAACTTTAACTTTTATATAAAAAATTGAAAAAATCACACTATTTGTTTAAATGTATATCTTCCCATCTGCAAATTTTCAGACATGTACTGCAAGAGGTTAAGCCAAAATAAAATTAAGAAAAAGACTTATTTATCTAGCCCGTCTTGACAACCTTCTCTTTATAAAGTACACGATTTACCTGTTGAATTCAATTACGTCATAGAACATGTTTGCCTTTTAGACCGGTGTCCGTCAATTTGGATTAACAACATGTAAATTTCACACGGCAGAACCATTATGGAGGAAAACATTGTTAACGGACGATACATGCAATTTTTTCACGGTTTATGTCAATTTTCAACTTTTAATCTCGAAAATATCAAAAATATGAATGAAACAAACTTTAAAAACATGCCCAGTATATAAACAAGAACATATTGTATAAGGATTTAATTTCTTTTTGTCGAACACAATCGTATATTTTTAAATCATTCACGAACGGTGTGCTCGATTTGATTACATTGACACGGACAATTCAAACTGGTTAATATAATCAGGCCTGTATAGAGTAATAATCTGGCAAGTTATGCTTCTATATAAGTAAAAGAAGTTAATAAAGTTTTGTTTTAATGAAAATATCAATATCCAATAATAACGTTCAATATTTTTTATATATTTCAAGCATAACAAAATGACTCTTAATACATGCAATAAAACTTGGTAACGGACCGATACATGCAAAATAATTGCGTTGCAGTCAACAGGTGTAACTGAAATACAATTAAGAGGTACATAATTTGACAGTGTTCTGATGATACAAATACAAGACAGGTCACTCTTGTTATGTTGACTGCAAAAAGTAATACATAATGTCATCGTTAATATTAAGAATTCATAGTAAACACAAAGCATCAAAAATCATTGGAAAAAACTATTTTACCTAATGCTCTATTTACCACAACATCAAAATGTCCGCGTTCAGACGGGGAATAAATTCTGTAATGCATATTACAAAGTTTAAAACAACAACAACTTAATCCCAACAAATAATTCAAATATAATAAAAGGTAATAACAAAACGACCGAACTTGAAGAATCAATCTGAAACGTGGAACTGGAAAAACAAAACAACACAGACACACCGGAGAAATAAGAGATCGCAATGGTCTTGATTTAGAACAGGCCTTTAAAAATATGGTTGAACTTGGTTTAAATGCACCAAAACCTCCTTCATTCATATAGCTAAAATAACGGATATTTATAATAAATGTGTGTTTTACACAGATTTACTTCAGCTTTTACCAGTGGAACACAATATTTTTTTCATTCCAGATAATTGCATTTATTTATTAAACTGTTATATTTAATATCAACATGGACATGAAGCAGTCGCACATAACAGCAAATCCTCTTGCCCGTTATATTAAAGTCTAAAATACTGCCAAAGTCTGGAAGGGTCCCGTCGGCAAACATCTAAGTGTTTTGAGAACGGTATTAGTAAAAAGTTGTTTTTCAGTTATTGTTCACTACGTCCAATTTGAAAATCCGTGATTTTCTATGAACTTTTTTTTTCAAACAAATTTTATGGATTTGCATGAAATATGTTTTAATATACTAATCATGACATGCTACACTGAACCTACCCTGCAACTTTATCAGAAGGATATTGTAAATAGTTTTGGCGTTAAAGTGTTCACAAAGCCCGTTTTCAAAATCTATCAATTTTTTTTCCAACTGTACAGAACTGTATTGTAAGAAGTTTTTAGTTTAAGGTATATTTTTCACAAGAATTGTAGACGGGCAATAGGACGGACGGACAACTTGAAAACTTTAGGGCGACTCTCTACCACTTGCAGATTCTTAGCTATGGACATTTACCAAAAACTGTAACCAGAGTTATACATGCTGAAAATGTAAGTCAAGATGAATTTATGTTAATGCAGATGCATAATATTGTTATTCACGACAAATGGAACAAACAGGTGACATACATAACACACATTAGTAATACTTTGGATACATGTACGGTTGACGACTTATCCAAATAAACAGAAAACGCAAAATTATTTATTTTCTATCCAATTTTAAATCATGATTAGCCAATTCACTTGCAGATGAAGACATTTGAACCATCTAAAAAACTTTAACTTGAGTCATTTATGTAGCAATGTATTAAGTCATGCTGAGAACCATTACAGATGTACATACCCCTGACCTTTAAGATACATGTATATGGTTCTGCAGCTTTTGACATAACTAAAACCATTACGTACATGAAGCTTCATACGACCGAACACACCAATAGCCATCTTACGGAGAAGGTTGTTGCATCCACCTGGCGGCACCAGAACTGATATTGATTCATTTTTATTTAATATTAATAAATTTAACTCAGACTGTCGTTTGCAGTTAAGACACGACGTTCATACGACAGTCGCTGACAAATGTATACACGCACAATTTGTCTGATACATTATAAATCATGCATGTATTCGTCCGTAACGTAGATTATTTGCATGTACCCCTTTTTCTTGCACAGCGACATGCTTTGCAGTCCATGGCTTCGTGAATAAATTGATGAACAGCCTATTCAATTTCAAAAATCTTTAAAAGAGCACAAAACTTTTAAAAAACATAAAAAAGTGGTTTTTGCTACACGTTGCTCGTATTGAAAGTGTGCTATAGTACGAGGGTAGGCTGTTGGTTTGTTAATGTTCTCGAAAACTAGATGGCCGATTTCAATGTTTCAAACATAAATATTTAGCTAGTTCATTTTTCTTTATACTGTACGCTTCAGTTTTTCTATTATTATTTGTAAACAAATAAAATGTCTTACCTTTTCTGACTATATCCATCCCAAATTGTGTATTTTACCTGTGTTTTAATCCGTTTCAAGGATTTTACGTCTATGTCCCGTCCGTCAACATTATTTCTCGTCTTAATGGTTCTGCCGTGAATTTGCATTGTGTTGGATTAAATATCCAATCATCCGGTATCTGTTCTATAGCAAGTTGTTTATCAATGAAAAATAAATCTTAGTAATTACGTCCCTTGAACAAATTTCGATAGCAACAGATTAAAAGGAATTGGATCTTTTACTGTTGCCAGTAAAATAGAATTTTCAAACCAATTTATATCAATAGTACATGTAATTACCTAACATTTCCATGAGTTTTGAGAATGTACTGCATGTATTACGCCTTGTGTAATTTTTTAAAGGTTGAGTTGACATTCTTTTCCTTTCCAACGTACGCCAAGTTTTATTCGAATTATTAAGCTACGCGTCTTATTTGACTTTTTAAACAACAGTTTACATTGTAGAAATGATTTCTGAATAACATAATATGTGTCCCGTATATGATAACTGTCAGATCCTTATTATGCATTAAATTCAAAAAGTTGATTGTTTACATTTCGCCGCCATCGTTATTAACATCATAAAAATATTAAAAACACAGAGAGCTTTTTCTGCAGGGGAGATAATTGAATACCACTAGATATAAGACCGAAGACGGGAAATTTGAATCCATCATTATTGAATGCCACACCCCTTTGTTCACATTTTAAAGCGCCAATTCAAATATAAAGAGAGTTTTCAAGAATATGTTGTGTCATTCACAGTTTTTACCTAAGATGAATTTAAACGACTTTATAAACATAATTATTGTTGAAGTCAAGTTTCCATCATTTTTTCCAAAGGTGATTTGTAAAGATAAAAATGTCAAAACGGGTATAAAACGGGTAATTTGGTTATTCTGAATGTGTATATTATTAGAAGTAACTTCAGAAGCATTTGAATCAAAACATTCGAAGGTCAAAAACCAAATGGATTGAACGAAAAATACTTTAAAACAAACGTTCAAACAGGAGAGCCAAGTCGAGTACCGAATATGTTGACCATGCGCAGTACAAGGAAATAATGTTTGCCTTATTTTAGTAAGGGAGTAATAAACCAGAAATCTGGAAGAATATCGATTGTCTGTCCAAATATACGTTCAAAAAAATGGAATTAAATGTAATCAATGAGAGGTGAGCATTTCAATTACTTGTAGTTTCTTGTACACAAAAATAATTTAAATTGAAGAATTTCCCTTACTTTTTATAATTCTCTGAATACTTTTTATATCCGGATATTTGCTTTTTATACTGTACTATATTGGCTTAACACTTTGACTTTAGCGTCTCTGATGCAAGGTGTATATTCAAAACGCAGACATTCATGTCAATGGCCCTAAGCTATTCAGACCTGTTGTTCTGTAACGTGTATCGTGAAACAGGTCAATGATCCTGGTTCTAACTCAGAACGCATCTTTTCTGATCGAATTAAATTAAGAACAACATGCTTTATGTTTTGGTAGACGTAAAGGGCGTCAGAGTCACTTAAAAATTTGTGGACATTTGTTGAATTTTAAGATAATAACATTATTGTTTTGAAAACAAAATCCCCAGTGTTGGCGGAAAGCAAATAAGACAAAGATACCCAAAAGAATTGGACAATGCCTTGACACCAACAAGGTCAGTGAAACAGAAATTGCCTTAAAAAGCAGAGCGGTACTGTACTAATGGATCATTTGGATGTCGAAAGTCCGAAAAGACAAAGAAAAAAAAAAAACAGTTAACACAAACTGGAACAGCGCGAGTAAACAGATGACACAAAACACATACAAACAACTGCAAAGCAATAAAATATTCGAACTCAAGTGGTGCTCTGGGAGTATAACAGGACATCGGTTACGTTGCTAACGGTCATTCCAGTGTATCAAATATGACAAAAGAAAAAAAATCAGACTATGACAAACTATCATCTGTACTAATCTAAGAGAAAGAAATCGTCTATGAGTTCATGGTCTTTTGGATAATTTTTTTTTAGTTCAGACAACAACCGAGGAGTAACATAACTCGTCCTGTATAAGCAATTTGAGGTAAAGCATGATACTTAATCGAGGAAAGCTATGGCCCTCAAGCTCTGGATTAACGAATCAATTAACGAATTGTGAATGTTATCTTCATATGCTGGAGCGGACGGAATGTTACTACACAAGAAGAAAAAAGTTGATGATTATATTATCATGGATGTTACAGAGATTTGTTAAAGTATTCCTGGATTGTCTTTCTAGAGATGAAGAGTCAAATATGAATCAGACATCCTAAAATCCGCAGTGTTTTCATCTCGATTCCTGGTGATATATGAGATGAAGAAAGTAACAAACGAAACTGAAATAAAAACACAAAAAACAAGGCAATAAATCAAATACCTGAAATTATAAGGTATGTTGTATTAAACATGGACTTGATTGTTCACCAGATCCAACTTTTCAACTTTTAAAAGTAACCGACTTGCCAATTTTTGAAATTGCTTTGCCAGTTCGTTGAACGGATGATACAAGAAAACAAAGAATAAGTCTTGCAATTCAGAATGATAAAATATCTTACCAAAAACAGAGATATTTTTTTGCAATGTGACGATGTATTTTCCAAACAAATAGCCAATAAAGAAATGTAAAAGAATGCAGAATGTGCAATATGATTTTATACGCTTTGATAAAAGAGTTATCGCTTTGGACAAGGATATATGAAATGGGGCGGGATAAACAAGATTTTTTGGAACCGATCCTTTTCCCTATTGATATTAACCACGAAGGTGGGAGAACAAATATAGCAATCAGTACATTAAAAGCAAGTAGTTAAAGTTCGATTCAACAAGAGAGAATCTGATATAAAACGAAAACAAGAAAAAGGTTGACCGAAGAGGAGCTCTTGAGAACGCCCATTATTACTTACATATGACTAAGAAGCATCAATCGAGTTATGTAAACAAATAAGTATATCGCTTTTAAATTCGACACAACCATTCAAACAGTTAAAGACATAGAACCTTTCATTTCAGAATTTCCTTAAATAAAAAACCAAACAAAACGGGTTTGAAAACGAGTCATTAGGTTATGCTGTATATGCATATTACAAGGATGAACCTCTCATCAGCAACATTTGAATCAAAACTTTAGAAAGTCAAAAGCCAAAAGTATTGAACGAAAAGTACTCAAAACTATAAAAGTTCGAACAAGAAAGCAAAATCCAGCACCGAGGACTCGACAATGTGCTGTACAAGGAAGGAAACTTAGTGTTTTAAAAGATGTATGAATTCAACAAACGGAAAATGCAACGACAAATGAATATTACAATTTTGGTTTTTCTTTTTTTTTTGTTACGAAATCGATAAATTCTTTGTGTTAAATAGATCACACAGAAAGAAACACTTGATCGGTCTTATGCTCTAAATAAATACAAGTTTAAAAAGATCATTAAAATCTAACAGTAAGTATCAAATTATCTATATTCTAAATAGAAAAGAAAATTACAGTTGTTTATCACAACAAATAAAAATACGGATAGTCTATATTTTAATAGATAGCTTGACTTCTTGATTTTAATAAGTTCAAAATATTTTTGTCCCTTTATATCAAAACCTTTTAGCTTCAAGTTGATATTGTATATGGACTTCATGAAGTGTACCCACGGATATATTAAAAGGCTTGTAGAGTTTAGAGGTTACAAAGTGATTTCTTTCAATGAAAATGAATGCTCAACTTAGGGAATTTTATATATTGAAAATAAGAACTTCTACTTAATTCTGTTTGAGATAAAAATGTAGGGTTAACATTTTTTGTTTAAGGCAAAAATAATTCGGTACTTTTTAACATTTTATAAGACAGTTTTCATTTAATGCCGTTCTCCACAGGGTAAAATGGCCGGGATTCAGTAGCCCATAGAACCATTAAAACTGACGTAGAAATGACAGATCAATGTTGGTAATGGTCATGGTCTGAATCTCCACTAAAAGTTAACAAAAATTGTTTGCGAAATGGACTTTTTTAACATATTCGAAAATTTGATGAGCTATGATATTTAAGTTTAAGATGGACAAAATATTGTCGCAAAAATAGTTTTTTGATCATATTTGAGTATATAAAGTTTTTTATTTATACACGGTAAAAGGTTTGTTCAGTACAGATTAAAAAATCAAATATTATTTTGAACTTGTTTGGTGTAACCAACAAAATGTAGGCGGTGACAAAAATAATCAGAAAGCACTATTATCTCAATGCTAAAAACAAAAGAAAAATCAGTAGCCTTGCTTTCTTAAGCTTGTAAGTAGATCTTATATGGGTCGTTTTGTGTTACGGATTTAATTCGGAACCAATTTAGAGAATACACAATCCAATTCTAAATTATACTGTCCTTGGGTTGATTAATATCAGACATTTGATATTAATTTTTGATATAGAAACAAAAAACCTACTGGTGTGTACTGACCTATGGTGTACTATTTTTTTTTTACATACATAGGAATTTGAACAGGTTGAAATTGAAAACTTTGCATAATTTTTCGATACAAACTTTTCTCAAGTAAATTGAAGTAAATGTGTTTTTCTTTCTTCGTGCACTCCATTCACTCCAAACGTATTATCTTTCGCTTTTATATCCGGGATAAATATATATTATATTAGTTGAAATAATTCAACTTCTAAAATGATGGACAGCAAAATATGAATTTTCAGATATCTGTGAAATCGTCAGCAAAGGTGTACAATTAGTGCCCGATGGAAGAGAAATAGTTGGTTGGACACCAAGCTGTACAAATATATCATCTGAAAGAAAGAAAGGGTATGTCTTTGATGTGGTTCTCTGTAAATTTATTTTTTTAATTTTTGATTGAAAACTTTTTTTTCCAAACGATATTGTCGAACGAAAAATCAAAATGTCGACTGAAAATAAAACTAATCAAATCAACTTTCCAATATTTGTTTAATTTAAGATATTATTTAACCTTTGTTGAAAAAAATCATTTTAAACATAAGATTTGTTACACCACGGATTAAGCGTCCAGTCTGCTTAATTTATTTATATAGGCGTGATGCAAAGAAGCTCCAATGGGGCATTCGAGTGTCAAAAGTTCAAAAGAGCAACAGCAAAACTGGCAAACACGAACGAAAACAGCCCGAGGAAACATAAAACATCAACCGAACAGAAATCAACAACGCAAACTCAAGTCGTAACGAAAGTGAACTCAAGTGCATCGGAAGAGTAAGCAGTTCTTGCCTGCTATAGCACACCCGTCTCAATGTCAATTTCCAACTCAATGTCTCAAATCCGGTATAGGAAGACAAAACAAAACCCAATGACAAACTAACATCTGCACCTAATATCCATTATATGTTTTCACATACGTGTTGTGTTTTATGTTACTACCGGATCCTGAGTCAGCAATGGAAGAGGGAGGTTTGGCGCGCCATAAAGCATGGTTTAACCCGCCATTTCATTTGAAATGAATGGACCAATGCGATCTTCAATTATTCCAGTATTTAGCTTTTCTCTTTGACAATAAGATTTATCCTCCAAGTTCTGTATTTTTTTACTACCTTTATTCAGATATATTGTTGATGCCATCCCTGTCAACAATGCTTCGTTTACTAGATGGATTCCTTCGATTTATCCTCCAAGGTTAGAGATCATATACTTTATTCAGGTCTTCCTTGGATTTGCGATACAAAAATGTTTTAATTTTTCAAAATTATTATTTTTTTCTATTATGGAATGTAACATACATTCCTCATCGTCATATGGTATGTAAATGACACAACTTATTCGATATCCAGGACTTGTACAAATTGTTCTGATTTTTAGATTCCACAACGTTGTCTCCATGACCGACGTTTAGACTACGGTTATACGAAAATACGCCTCAGATGTAATACTTTTAAATGTATTTCATAAATGCACAGACACAAGTGATCTTTAATTTCCTCGGTATGTATTTGCTTTGTTTTGTCTTTTTAAGAGCAGGGCTAAAAGAAAATACGTCTCATACGATCCCTAAAAAATCTTTCTTCGTTATCAGCCAATACATGTAGTAGAAAAGTTCAAAATTGAGTTAAAAGATATGGTAGTTAATTGTTTTAATTGGTGTTTGACTGGTCTGCTGAACTGAGATGATCACCTCAATATCCATATTGTGTCTCACAACTATGTTGTGTTCTATGGTCATTACCGGATCCTAAGATCGCAATGGAAGAGGGATGTTTGGCGCCATAAAACCTGGTTTAACCCACCATTTTGTTTGAAATGTCTGAACCAAGTCAGGACCATTGCGATCCATGAATTCTCCGGTATGACTGATTCGTTTTTGTCATTTTCTCTGGACTATGAGATTGATCATTCAAGTTCGGTAGTTTTGTTATTACCTTTATTTAACTTCGACATTTGTGATTGATCATCTCAGTTCAGTTATTCTAATATCACAAATATCTATGGCAAATATTACTTGTATAAACTAATACCATATTATTTGTTCCTGCCGTTATATACTAGCGGGCCAAACTTAATCACTGTCTGTAAAAGGTAGTCCGGAGATTTTTTTACTTGAATGACTCGGCTTTAATTTATCTAGAAAATCTTATTTAGTATTAAAAAGACGTAACTAAAACATATTATAATTTATAGAATGTTTTTTACTGATTTCCTGAAAATTCAGAATTTGCATCTCTATGGGAAATTCCATAATAAAAAATGACAGTTCCTAATGTGTAGTCATAGGACTTCAAAATGCACTCCCAGATGAAAGGAAAAATAATTTAATCACAAAATATCTATGTGTAGGGGCCAAAGTGATTTTACCTCATTTTTTGAGAGATTAGCTATTTCTTTATTCTTTTTAGTAAATTTAGTTGCTTTTATCCCAACAGTGGTGTAAAGAAAAACAATAAGATTTTATGTTCTCCAGAGTACCCCTTATATACATACAGTAAGTTGTTCGAGTAAATAGAAATAAACTATGTGGAAAAATAGAAAAAAGCTGATGTAGTTACAAGATGCGACTGATTTGGATTTAAGGATCTCCATTAGTTCGCGGAAATTCCTCAAGGTCCATTTCTAGCGAAAACATAAATCGAAATATTTGTGAGGCCAGATGTTTTTGCTGACAGTACTGATTTCAACAAACTGAAATTGGTAAACATATGAAACCCCAACAATGTTAGGTGTGGAACTTGTAATCTGGGTATTTGTTCTCTTTTTATTCATTAAACCTTTATAAATGTATGCCCATTGATTTATCATTCTCTTTTACTTTTGAAGACTTTCAAAATTCTTGTCGTTAAAGGACCACTATTTCCATATTATACTCCTTATCAAAGACAGGGATATAATTAGCCACAACGAGGCAATCATCCACAGAGGTATGGCGACTTGCCACTCGGGTAAAGTCAGCCACATGGATACGGACAGCCTTCAAGGGCATGGGCTGTCTTCAGGATACGGCAAACATGACACAAATTCTATTCAGGGATATGGACAACCGCAGCCTGCAATGCAACAACCTGGAGGTCAACCGCAGACTCGAATTGTAAGTTTTAACACTTGGAAAGTTATACAAACCAGAAGTATCTGTTACGAAAATAATCAACTGTTCCTAACTTCAAAACTCAATATGCCCTATCTGAATAATAGACGATAAAGAGATGTGGAATAAGTGTACGCGACACAACCAACATTAAAGAAACGGCAATTTAAAAACTCACAATGGAAAACAGCAAGCAGTCTTCAACATGACCAAAGGTCACTGCTCGCCGTCTTGCATTGGCCCAACACTAAAAATACAATACATAAGATTCAAACAATTCCCTATAATATCAAAGAAAGACCAATTTCTGGACATAAAATAGACAAACAAAAGCTTTGACAATGATTCCTGGCTAAGGACATGCACATATAAAATGTGGCGGGGTTAGTTTTTTTGGTCCCAACCTTCCCGCTATTGTTTATCTTGTACAAAGCACAAAAAATAATAACACACTTTAAAAATCAAATCGATTTAAGTTCGATTCACAAAGAGAGAACCTGAGACAAGAGTACTATACGAGAACAACGAAACATAAAGGAACTCCCTTGAGAACACTCGCAGTTACGGACAGCTAGCTAAGAAGCATTACCGACTGATGTTAAAAAATCAAACATATCGATTCTAAATCAAACATAACACTTCAAACAACTAATGATTTAGTATTATATCATCACACAAAACCGACATATTTGATCGCTGTAATGCTTCGAAAAATACAATAGTCAAACAGTAAAAGATTAATGTTTTAGAGTTACTATCAAATTATCAATATTTCTACCAAAAAACACCAATTTTAAGATTTTACTGTAACTTCCAGTTTGTATCCTTTCTTTAATAAGTTTTTAAGCCAAATTACCATGTCAAGAGGATTGTTTTTGAATCTACGTGCCTTATAAACTACATTTCCATAGAATTCGGGATGTGATATTCCGTTAACAATAAAAAAACGACGTGTACAGTTAAAAATTTTCAATAAGATACCCATATTTATGAACAAATTTAGTAAAAGATTTGACTAATTTGTGGTATCGATAACCTTGTTTTAGCAATTTTTCTGTAATGAAACGGTTTTGTCATTAAAATCAGAAACACCACTGCAAATTCGAGCATATCTGACTAACTGTGAAATGTACACTCCGTAAGATGTTGTGATTCATAACAATATAAAACTCATAAATTGTGATTCATAACAATAAAAAAAAAATGTTCATTATATATATAATTATTTTCTTTGCAGTCGGTTCGCTCTCTCTTCTACTGAGAGGCTGATATACTTTAATGAAACTTTCTGCTCTCTAATTTTGTAACATTAAACATTTATACACCCGTAAACGCATTCTAGGTGTTTTATACGTAAGATTCTTCCTACTCCAGACATAGATTGATGATCTTAGTTATAATTTGGTTCCCCATTCGGTATTTTTGAGTTCATTGTTATATGCTTTTCATAATTATGTGTTTGGCTTTTCATTTTTTGGTAGAGCGCCTCTGGTGAGACTTGAATAGACGAAACGCACGTCAGGCGTAGTTAAATGTATTGTCTGGAACTTTGTTGTCATTTTTATTATACATTTTCGATTTTTGATTTGAACAGGTAAAAAATTTGAAACACTTCTGAAGTGTTGTAGAATATTTCTATTTGTTGCAATACTGTGTGTACATTATATATTTATTATTTTTGTCTTTTTTGAGAACTCTGTGTTGTATGAAATTTTCATAATTTGTACAATTGGTACAATTTTATAACTTCCTAATAGCTGATTCCTTTGAGAAAGGATTTAAAAAATGCTGTCGATCAGAATTACAAAAACATTTCACTAGCCTTACACAAGTTTCATTTGAGAATCGTCAATGCCATATCGAAGCAACCAATGTCTGTGCTAAGAAGGACTTAGCAAGATCATCAAAATTATCAAATTTACACAGAATATTTCATAGCTTCATAATAACTGATACTCCTCCGGTATCATTTGTGATGACAAGCTTACCTTCGCAGCATTCTGTCAAAGGAAAGCAAAAAATCAAGAATGACTGTTATATGTCCTCTGTAATCACACAGTTAATCTAAAAATCAAGAATACTATTGCCTTTTGTATATATACATTGGGTTGACAGATACTAGTAACTCAGTTGCCAACTTACATATTCAAAATTGGGGTGGTTTGATACAATAGCAAAACAGTAAAATCGCCAGGTACAAAAATAAGAAAATTTTGAATATTCGATTTAGGTAACAAGACGACCAAGAAGAAAGAAACCACCAGATTGTGTGTTTCCAGCTATTTTGGTTTGCTTATGCTGTTGCTGGCCATTGGGACAAATTGCTATACATTTTGCACAATCTGTGAGTAACTGTTGTTGGTAAAATCTAATTGTATTATCTTTTATGATATGGAACCTTTCATTTTTATAAAAGCATCTAAAACTTTAATCATATAAACGAAAATTAGAAGTTGATTTGAAGTAATGTCTCGAGATTTATCGTTCATCGTTACACTACGACTTCCATTGCTGATTGTTTATGTCTTATGTCTTTGTGTTAGCTTAACTTAACATTCAGTTGCTAAATAAGGCAAAGCAGCGTCTTAATAAGCAATATATTCACAGGGGCTTAGGATTTTTTTTACGTTTTACCGAAGCATTCTCTTTCCGTTTTTTAGTTCACTCAAACAAAACAATGCCCTGCAAGGAAATTTCACTATTATTATTATTTAATCTATTAAATACTTTCATGAGGAAAGTTATTCAGGGGTATTCCATGCTTATTCAAGGTATAATTTGAACAGAAAGAAAATAGAGTAAACAAACAAAAGTTATCTTGTAACATGAAAGAAAAAATAATCGCCGAACTTTGGCAGCGAACCGGTGGTGGACACATATGTCCCTTTGGCAGCAAGAGGGTTAAGATACATTTTGGACTAGAAAAGTATCTCCGCACACAAGAAACAACAAAATATTTTTACAGATTGTTAATACGGCTTATATAAACCTTCTTAAGAAATTTGAACTTATTTCTCATGTGCGGGGGATGTTTTCTGGTCCAAAATGTACCTTGAAAACGACCCAAATTTCATATATTTTGTTGTTTTGTTAAAATCACTAGAATTATGACGTCATTATGACGCTACAATATTGAAATTTAAAATTTTTGGACATGTTTTCCTTTTAGGCAGAGTTTATACTATTTTGTAACCAAAAATGGACACTTTGCATAACCTTCATATTTTTGGCTAAATAAAAGTCTTATCGCCCCTATTTCCAATTTGAAGTTAAACCATTAACCTTTGAATACACATATCTAGGGAAACCGCCATCATTTATTTTGCAGGATTTTTTTTTTAGGCAAACAAAGATGCAGAGTCTGGAAATTTTAGGCCTGCCGAAATAAAAGCCAGAATTGCTATAGTCCTAATCGTGGCCGGCTTCATAATCGGAGTTTCAGGGATCACCGTTCTCATCATTATTACAGTGGGTTAATTATGACTCTTATTTATTGAATGACATTTACTTATAATTAATGTCTTTTTACAAATATGCTTTCTTTTAGTACGCCTTAATGATGATTACCCTCCATGTTTCAGAATTTCAGACTGATTTCGAAACTCCTCTAGACTATACCTTAAAATATTGAAAAAAATGCACACTGATCTTCTTTTTTATGACATTTCATGCTTATATAAACCATAAAGACAACTGTATAAAATTTCTTGGAATTCTGATATAATTTCAAGTTTTTTAAGTGAAAATTATTCTAATTCAAGAGAAGTCTTGTTAAGACTTATGTCAAATCCGGTAAAGGAAGACAAAACAAAACCTATGACAAACTAACATCTGTACTCATCTGAGAGATAAAAATCCCATATTTGTCTACGAGCGCATGTTGTCTTTAGTAAAAGGATGAGTGGCATTAAGACCCATAATTGGCCCAAGAAAATGAAGTTGGTTAAAATGTTATGATTTTTATAAGAAATATAAGCTTATATGTGGTTACAAAGAAAACACATCAATTAAGGCAAATTTCATTCAATGTGACCTTATTATGACATCATATTAAGTGGTCTTATTTGACAAAATAAAGAAAATCTGCAATTTTGAATGGTTTCAGTGCATATTTTCCTTAAGAAAACATAGGGCGCATGAAAACAACAACTCAAAACTTTCAGAAATGATTGATTTCATCATTTTACACATTTTTGCCAAGTATGAAGTTGTTGTTTTGATGCGCCCACCTTCTTTCAGACCAAAAAGTGTGTGAAAACCATCAAAAATCAATGAAATTAGGACAATTTCTTTAATATATAGCTTTTTGAGTTCACTGATTGGCATGACAGCTTAACTGATATGGCACAAGCTTATCATTTTCTTTAAGCCTAATAATCTATCAATGTTTCATCAACTTAAGGCATCTGTATGCTCAGTTTTAATTTCTTGGTAAATCTTGGGCCAAAAATGGGTCTTATTGCCACTCATCCTTTCTTGAGTGAAAAAAGCAGAGGTAACAATGGGGTATCCGAATGTCAAAAGTCCAAGGGGCAGAAACAAAACCAGTAAACACAAAACAGGACGCAAAAAACCAGACAATATATAAAATGCAGAAACACAAAAACTACTGTATATCAATAACAACGCAAATTCTAGTCGTGACGAGAGTGAACTAAGGTGCTACTGAAGAGTAGGCAGTTTCTGCTTTTAATAGCTCACACTTCGCGTTGCCACCTGTCAATTTAGTGTGTCAAATCCGGTAAAGGAAGACAAATCAAAACCCAATGACGAACAATCATCTGTACTAATCTGAGAGACTTAAATCCGCTATTTGTCTGTAAGCGAATGATGTCTTCCGGGAAGACAGCAACCTAGCTCGGAGCAACATAAGCCTATGTAATCAAATTTTGTGTCAGACATGACACTCTGCTAAGGAAATCGATGTTAGTCCCGCTATTGCTGGTACAAACAGTCCCTTATTGAGCCGTCAAGCAGTCAATAATGTGTTGCTTGCACATCAAAATGATGTTTTTGGTGCTTTGTCTGCAGGTACAACAACATATTTGTCAAGAAAGGTCAACAGTGTTTCTGCAAAACAGCGTTTATTCCCTTTCTTAAATAGACAAAACGCGCGTCAGGCGTAGCAAAATTTATTGTCTGGAACTTTGTTGTCATTTTTATTTCGAACACCGGTGAAGGTAAGCACTGCTGGTGGAGTTTTAATTCCCCGAGGTAAGCCCGCTCCGGCACCAACAATTTTGTGTTGGAGAACACATCAAAGCTTAAAATTATCTGTTTGAATTTCAAAATTGTCTAAACCCTAAGGACCTTCCTACCCCAGACATAGGTTGATCATCTTAGTAATAATTTGGTTCCCTAGTTTGGTATTTTTGGTTTTACTGTTCTATGCTCTTCATAATCAAATAGTGTTTGGCATCTCAATATTTTTGGTAGAGCGCCTCTGATGAGTCTTGAATAGACGAAACGCGCGTCAGGCGTAGCAAAATTTATTGTCTGGAACTTTGTTTGATATATGAAGCGTGGTATTTGTTGTTTAGGCTGCAACCCGGCTAACAAAAAAACGCTTCGTTATTTTAGTAGTATATATGGTCCGACAATTATAATGTTAAGTAACGCTGACCACTGACGAGACCTGGCGTTTAAAAAATAAAGGTCGAAATACCAAATATTCACCTTAAAACAGTAAAATTAAATGGTTTTTACAATTATATCTATCGATTTAAAATTTGACACAACCATTCAACTGTTTAAGGTTCATCAGGACAATTTGAAAATTTTTGAAGAAAATCTTAGTATATGTACAGCTCAAGCGGCATATCATCATGTCAAATAAAGTATAGTAGGACTATATGGACTCCTCACCTTAAGGACAAAATATCCCTATTGCACCTCTCAACTGACATGTTGGTGAACATTTTTGGTTAAATTATAATTAACTGTCCCATGATTTTTTTAGGCCATATGCAAGGGTGTTAGTGATATTAACCTAAACTCAGCTTTGCTAAAATACGGAAAAAAGCAGAACTTAAAAGTAAGTTCATCAAAATATTAATAAAATTAGATAAAACATTAATATATCTAGGTCCTGCTACGGTTTATTTTCAAATTTTGTATGCAGTCTTTGCTGTACATACTGAAAAATCGATCTAAATTTAAGCCATTTTGAGGTAAACGTATACATAACCTTAAGACATAAAACCCTTAGTTTTAACCCTTTAATTTGAGTGTAAACATCAAATTTCGCAATATTACCCGAATCAAGTATTCAATTTTAGTACGTTGAACATAGCTAAGATGTGTTCGGTAAAGGTCATATGAATAGCGGGTCAACTGAAGTAGCCCTGTGTGTGGAAAGCACATTTATATCGTCAAGTATTTACGATGACTGTTTTAGAAGGTTTTTTAGTACCTGAATGTATGCTATTCATTTTTTTCGTTACGAAATCGATACATTCTTTGTCTTTGAGAAGTCGAGCAGATGGAAACACTTGATCAGTTAAATGCTCAAAATTAATACAAGTTTAAAAAGACAATTAATATTTCAAAAGTATGTATCAAATTTTTGAAACATATATAGATTGACTTCTTGATTTAGGGGGTTCCCAAACACCATTTTGACCTAGATATCGACCAAATAAAAAGTTTTGATTTTAATTATCCTCTTTCCGTTAAAACCTTGGTATAAGTACATTGTGCAGGACATTTAAAATTTTGAACAATTGGTAGTGACCCAAACGATCCCTTTAAATCTTCTATGAATAGGCAGTTCATGATCAATGAATGTCATGCATCAATTAATCCTTACTTAATATAAAATTGATGAGCAGAAAACTTTTACTTTATTTATTCGTGACATGGCATAAAACTTTCTTTATTATTTTGCATAATGTAAAAAGGTTTTGGGTATTAAATTAAAAACTTTATGAATAAATAATTATAATATCTCACAATTCTATTTTGGAAGACGATAAATAACAAGCATCCAATGCAAGATCTTCTTTATATACCAATATTTCATTTGGAACTTTTGATTGATAAAAAATAAGTTATTATGTTGCTCATTCCTACAACCTTGACACTTGAGGTTATTTCATTTACACTTGATTTAATGCTGTATAAGATACAATTTCAATTACAAGATACAATAAGTTTATGAAAATATAAATTGTAAATTACTTTCTAAACATAAGTGACAATGTAAAGAAAATCCAGCGATTTCATAAAATATAAAAAAAAATCACAACGGTAGTGTGTGTTCTTGTTTTTCTATTAGTGTGTTATTAATATTCAATTGACTGAATAATTGTTTGGTCAAGTTTCACGCCATTTTTATAAAACCTCTGTAAACAATGGACTCATACTTATTTACTAAAATGCACAAGCTACAACTTAAGATAATCCTATTATTAAAAGTACCCAAGGTTATACATGTTTCACTCATGGAATGGTTCATTTTGAAGGCGAATAAAGTTACATGTTCTAAATAAATATCCTTTTTTACTTTATATTTTTAAATATTAATTTCAACTAGAGGCTCCCAGGAGCCTGAATCGCTCACCTGATCTCTTATGTCAAAGTTTGAATAAATTTTACCAACTTTCAATTATACAAAGTTGCGAAACAATCCTTTCAGTGGTTTCAGAGAAGATTTTTGGAAATCAGTTTAAATCGATAGAAAAAAAAACAGTTAAAGGGCAATAACTCCTGTAAGGACCTTTTGATGCTGAACATAAAAAGTTGCTTCAGATTTTCTCTATCTCTTATACTTTTCGAGTTATAAGCCAAAAACAATGGTCTGACCACCCTGTTCTATTTTTAGCAATGGCCGTGTTGGTTGGTCGACATGTTTATAATTCACAAACTTGGTAGAGGACATCCTAAAGATCAAGTGTACCAAGTTTCAAATCAATCCCTTCAATGGTTTCAGAGAAGATTTTTGAAAATCAGTTAAAATAAATGGAAAAAAAACAGTTAAAGGGGAATAACTCTTAAATGGCTGATCTGACAATTTTGACCCTGAATCATTTTTGTAGATCTGAATGAGCTGAACATTTCTGCAATGCTAACTTTTCCTCTAGCTCTAAAGGTTTTCAAGATATTGTCCAAAAACTGCAAAAATGGTCAATTTTGACGATTAAAGGGCAAGAACTCCTAAAAGAGTCGTTTCACAATTTTGACTCAATTGGAGAGAATTGTAGAGCTTTTGATGCTGAACAAGGAAGGTTGCTTCGGATTTTCTCTATCTCTTATACTTTTAGAGTTATAACCCAAAAACAATGGTCTGACCCCCCTGATCTATTTTTAGCAACGTCGGCCATGTTGGTTGGTCAACATGTAAGAGGACATCCTAAAGATCAAGAATACCAAGTATCAATGCAATCCCTTATGTGGTTTCAGAGAAGAAGATTTTTGAAAATCAGTGTAAATAAATGGAAAAAACAGTTAAAGGGGAATAACTCTTAAACGGCTGATCTGACAATTTTGACCCTGAAATCATTTTTGTAGATTTCAATGAGCTTAACAATTCTGCAATGCTAACTTGTCCTCTAGCTCTAACGGTTTTCAAGATATAGTCCAAAAACTGCAAAAATAGTCAATTTTGATAATTAAAGGGCAATAACTCCTGTAAGGAGTCGTTTCACAACTTCGACTCAATGGAGAGAATTGTAGAGCTTTTGATGCTGAACAAGGAAGGTTGCTTCGGATTTTCTCTATCTCTTATACTTTTCGAGTTATAACCCTAAAACAATGGTCTGTCCCCTGTTCTATTTTTAGCAACTGCGGCCATGTTGGTTTGTCGACATGTATATCATTCACAAACTTGGTAGAGGACTTCCTAAAGATCAAGTATACAAAGTTTCAATGCAATCCCTTCAGTGGTTTCAGAGAAGAAGATCTTTGAAGAAAAGTTAACGGACGACGGACGCCTAATGATGACAATAGCTCACTTCGGGTCAGGTGAGCTAAAAATGGTAGTATAAATTAATAAAATAATATGTTGATAAGAAGTTTATTTTTTTTGTTTCCAAAAATCTAGAAAGAAATGAATGTTTGCCTTTATTTCAAAAGCTTAGTACCCCTTTTAGGAACTTTAGATGTGCCAAGATTTACTTAATTCATGTCATTTTTAGCTTTGTTTTAAAGTGTTTGGAATGGAAATTTTTACAAAAGAATTCCTTGTTCAACTTGGTCCAGAATTCCTTAAATATGAGAAAACGAGTTTAGGGACAGTAGTTTAATAACGAATGTCTGATTTGAGTGTTGATCTAGATGTTATGTTTGAGGAAAGTCCTTTACCACTAGCACACAAAAGTTAATTACAATTGGCTATAAACTTAGACTCTGCTACTATGGAAAGGCCAACTTGACTTTTCAGGGACTAAAATCCATTATTGCCATCATATCTAAATATCCGAAAAGTTATAACTTTTTTAAGCATCTAGATCAAAGCTCCAAATGAAATATTGGTATATAAAGAACATTTTGCATTGGATGCTTATGATTAATTTTCTTCCAAAATAGAATTCTGAGATATTATAATTATTTATTCATAAAGTTTCAATTTCATACCCAAAACCTTTCTACAATAATAAAGAAAGTTTTATGTCATGTCACAAATTAATAAAGTTTAAGTTTACTGCTCATCAATCTTATATTGTGGTTAAGAATTAATTGATGCATGACATTCAATGATCATGATTGCCAATTCAATTTTGCAATACAATAGAAGATTTAAAGGGATCGTTTGGGTCACTACCAATTGTTCAAAATTTTAAATGTCCTGCACAATGTACTTATACCAAGGTTTTAACGGAAAGAGGATAAAGAACGCACATTTTTACCAAATAAAAGGCATACAATGAAATATTATACTTTTTTGAATGCATTACATCCATTATTTTAAAACCAATATGATTTATAAAAAAATATTTGTGGTCAAAAATTTGCAATCTTATGGTATATCTACAGTTTCAAATTAAACTAATTACGTCCTTCAATTATTGAATCCATAATCTAAAACAAAGGCGTTTCAGAATTTAAAAAAAATGGTATTAACAAAAAGTAGTAAAATTAAATATTTTCAATTCGTTATACACATGTATTCATTACAAGGTAAGGGTGATCATACTAAAATGTGTTCTTCACCTTTGAAATAAATTCTATTTTGGTGTCAAAATCAAAAGAAATGAATAATTATATTATATAAATATTATATAAATAGTCATCTATTGTCTCTGATAAGTGATCATAATTTGGTGACATATCTTTACCGTTCCACCTATATATGAAATCACCTTTTCGTGTTTTAGAAATTTCTAACAAATGATGGTGTGTTTGATTTGTGCACACATGGATTTATAGTAATAAAAGTTATTTTTTTATGAGACCATTTTTAAAAATTCCGAAACGCCTTTGTTTTAGATAATGGATTCAATAATTGAAGAACGTAATTAGTTTCGTTTCAAACTGTAAGTATAGTTTGCTAGATGTACCATACGATTGCAAACTTTTGACCACAAATGAAATTTTTAGAAATTATATTTGATTAAAATTATGGATGCAATGCATTTATTAAAGTATAATATTTCATTGTATGCATTTTATTTGGTAAAAATGTGCGTTCTTTTATTCAAATTAACGCTTTTTATTTGGTCGATATCTGGGTCAAAATGGTGTTAGAAACCACCTTAAGATCATTTCAAAAACATTTTGTCCGTTGTTGTGTAATTACAGTCTATATGCCTCGAGTTGATATTGTAAACAGACCTATGAACGTATAAAAAGGCTTTTTCAGTGTAAAAAGGAAAAAAAAAAGATTTTTTTTCACAGAAAAATACATGGTCCGCTTATTTCGTACACAAAAAATAAGAAACTGTACTAAAATCTAATACTTGATCTTAAATGATGTTATGGTGTAATTAAGTTGACAACTTTTTGACCAGATTTGAAAGTTTGATGTTAAAATGAGTTACATTACATATTCTTTAGCACAAACAGACTGGAAGCTTAAAGAATAGGAAGACAATTGATTTAAAGAAACATAGGTACAACATTTTTAAAGCTATCACATGGAGAACCATAAACATGATAAAAGACTCTCCTTATATAAAATATTTGAGTGAAAGAAGTAGAGATACCAATGAGGCATCCGAATGTCAAAAGTCTGAAAGATCAGAGACAAAACCAGTAAATACCAACTAGAAGAGGACCAAAAAAAACCAACAGACAGCATAATACAAAAAAACTCCAACTGAATAGGAATCAACGACCAAAAAACAATTCGTAACTAGAATGAACTCAGGTGCTTCGGAAGAGTAAAAAGTTACTGCTTGCTACAGCACACCCGCGTCGCGCTGCCAATTGTCAATTCAGTTTGTCAAATCTGGTAAAGGAAGATAAAATAAAACCATTAGACTGTAATTACACAACACCGGACAAAATTTTGAAACGATTTTAATCAAGAAGTCAAAACCAACACCTATCTGAGAGATTACAATCTTATACCCGGTATTTGCCTATGGTCGCATGGTGTCGTCCGTAGGAATGGGGGCAATTTCTATAAAATGTAATTGATTACATTACAATGACTTTGCTTTTGAAATGTAATTAGTTACATTACAATTACAACTATTTTAATTTGTAATTGATAACAATGACTGGATTACTTTTCATCAAAGTAACCATGATAATTGTTTTTATTACATATGCTTTTAAAGAAAGTAATAATTGTTTTAGACTAGCTCCATATCTTTCAGATTGTAGACTGATCTTTCTTGTAGGGAACCTAAAGTAAACTTCCATAAGGTTTTAAACTAATAATTTTCTATTGTTGAGTGAGGTTCATGTTCATTGATTAGGACTCCTGTAATAAATGCTACAACGTGTACTACTGCATAGGTTATATATTTTTTTTAAACTTTTTGTCATTTGATTGGTATTCATTTATTTGAAGATCTTAAAACATAAGTCTACAAATTGTTTCCACAATAACTTGAAAGATTAATGTCCCGATGTTTTCTTGAATGGTAAAAATATAAAGTTTAAAAAATACTATTAGCTTCAATCGTTACATGTATGTACATGTACTGTTTATTTGTATTCTGAAACCACTGGGTCGATAACTGCTGCTAATTGACCAGAGATCCCTGAAGGTAAAATCAAGCCTCGTCGTCAGATATGCATCAAAGACTACCAATAGTATTGTGACGAAAAATGATTTTATAATACATGAGTTCATTTCTTAATGAGCTTTGAATAAAAAAACATGTCCCTCTAAAAATAGTTTTTAAAAAATGGAGTTTCATATTCTGATGCATTATAAACAGCATGACGAAATTACCCGTTTTATGCTTATTTTGTATTCTGAAACCACTGGGTCTGTAACTGCTGCTATAAATAGACCAGAGGTCCCTGAAGGTAATCTCAAGCCTGGTCGTCAGATATGCATCAAAGACTACCAATAGTATTGTGACGAAAAATGATTTTATAATACATGAGTTCATTTCTTAATGAGCTTTGAATAAAAAGCCTGTCCCCGCTAAAAATAGTTTTTAAACAATTGAGTTTCATATAAACAGCATGACGAAATTAACCGTTTTATGCTTAGTTTGTATTCTAAAACCACTTGGTCGATAACTGCTGCTATAAATGGACCAGAGGTCCCTGAAGGTAATCTCAAGCCTGATCGTCAGATATGCATCAAAGACTACCAATAGTATTGTGACGAAAAATGATTTTATAATACATGAGTTCATTTCTTAATGAGCTTTGAATAAAAAAACCTGTCCCTTTAGAAATAGTATTTTAACAATTGAGTTTCATATTCTGATGCATTATATACAGCATGACGAAATTGCCCGTTTTATGATTATTTTGTATTGTGTAACCACTGGGTCGATAATTGCTGCTAATGGACCAGAGTCCCCTGAAGCCTGGTCGTCAGTCTTGTCTGACACGAATTTACTTATTAACTGCAATTCTTATATACAAGATTTGGCCATAACGAAAACATAATTAGGAATTAAAGAGAAAAATTAATGTTCACTGATTTCTATCTACTCTTCTATACAGCTCTTTAGTTATCTCTGTCTGGAACTTTGTTGTCATTTGTATTTTAAATATTACAGTCAATGTCACAACCTTCCACGATATTACAATAAAAAAATATTGTGCTGGAAATGTTGATGCAGAAATGTAAATAGCAGATTGGTTTGTGAATAATTAAATTTACATTTTTGTTTTGAAAATTCATTATAACAATATAATTATAATGTCATACAAACTTTATCGTTTATGACAACGATAGATTACCATGAAAATCTGATAAACTTACAGACATAAAACATGGTTAAAATGTTTTTTGATCCCGTATATTTAAGATTTACACCAAACTATTAAACTAGACCTGAATTAAAAAAGTCAATATTTTATGAATAATTGTAATGATCGCATTTAATTATCGTTGTCATAAACGATAAAGTCCGAGACTTGTCCGGCTTGTATGCCATTCGGTTATCAATGTATATATTTTTCATAGAGATAATACAAAAGTTAAAATTAAATCGATTCCAGTATAGGCTCCTAAAGTAATTATTATACAGGGGAAAATATTTCTGATCCATTGCCTGGCTACACATTCAATAACTGTTTTATTACCTAATACATCTTTACAGCTATAATATACATACTTAATTAATTCCGAGGAAAAGGGAGAAATGAGTTAGGCCAGTCAAAACATTTTGTATACCCTCATTAAATATATTGCAAACTGTAAACAATAGGCACAATTGTATTTCATAATTGCACATATAATGAACAATATATTTCCTTAACACCAACTCGGAATGGAAAATTGCGAAAAACATCTTTTTATCATTAAAGTAGACAGTATACTTGTATATCAGTTCATTTGTGACTGACTGGAACTTCACATTATTTAATTTAAATTCAAATGTTTGAAACATGTTTAAGAATGCTCGAACATTTCATTAATGAATTATATGTTAAAATCAACAAACATGTAATAGTAATGACCCGGAACAGTAGCGGATCCAGGGGTGTGTCACCCGGTGCACGTGACACCCCCCTGATGTTCACAAGTATGGTTTCACTGGCACACTTTTTGTATAAATCGATCACACAAGTCTAGCTTGATTGCTAGCTACATGTAAATTGCTAAATAAACATGCCATAGGTTTATTACAATGTACGCATTTTACTTTTTGTTAATTAAGTTCTTTTGATCAGTGATTGAAGTGTAGTTTTGATAGATGACATAAAAATCTACATTTCAAATAATCATAATAACATAAAAGAATTTCTTCATGTTACAACATGAAGAAATTCTTTTATGTTATTATGATTATTTGAAATTATACATAATTTGTTAATTACATAATTTGTTAAAATCCAAATCTTTATGAAAAAACGGCGTAAAGCACTCGCATATGAAAAGTTTTGCATGAATTCCAACATCCTTGAAAATTATATTTGAGCCATGTACTATACTGTTCAGAAATTTTAAGAATTATACTGAAATTCATTATTTGCATTTATCTATATAAAAAATAAATAACGTAACCTTGCTCCATGAAACATTGAATTCTTAACTGTACGTGTTCATTGCATAAAACGCAATGAGAGTCGATATTTTGTACAACCATCATCTGTCTACTAATGACCCTTTTAGGAATCTCACCAGGGACCGACTTTCTGGTTGTCAAAAACCCGTGCATTTTCGGCTGGCAAATAAGCCCACAGCAGCGCTAAGTCTTGTCGGTAAAATCCTACTAAAAAGCGCTTAGAAACCTGACTGAGATGGGTGCAGTAGGTTGTTGAATAAGACAGCCTTGTGTGTCATATTGAATACTGTCGAATCGTCAGGCTATAATACGGAAAACCTTACGGCTATCCATAGTGGTGCACCTTGTTGGGGAACATTCCTCGCACATTTAATAACCCTGCTGCCGGATACGCTAATAGTAGGACCCGTAGGATCCTCATGCAGGAAGCTGATTTGCACGTTCATACCCATCAATCATTAGTTTTCCAGTGGAAGTCGAAACTGCCACCATAGAGAGATCTTTGACATTTGATCGGCTCTTGAATACGTCTTTGCTTTTTCCATATTGCCACTTTTAAAGCTTGGGTCATGACAATCCAACAAACAGTATTACATTTTTCACGTTTGGGATGAAAGAGGCCGCTTCGGAGGCTGCACTTGCAACTGCATGAACTTAAATTATACTCTAACCAAAGAACTATATTTACCAACTTTACAAAAGGTAAAATTCTATTTGGTTTAATACTAAGCATGTTATTTAACAGGGGAGATTGCCATGTAAATAGAATGATTTTGTTTCTTAATCTTGAACTTTATGACTTTCCGTCATTTGGTGACACCCCCCTGACGAAATCCTGGATCCGCCCCTGCGGAATAGATCATAAATATTCATGTTTATAAATTGTCCAATCAAATGTGAGGTCCAAAAGTCATCAGGCAATAAAACGTCGCCGGGCAATAGAACACCTTTCTATTGCCCGGTTGAATGTGAGAATGGTCAAAATTAAAGAATAGTTAATAGAGAAGGAAATTTAATTGTATTAGGTAATAAATATAGTCTATTGATCCGCTGTTGCAGATAAGCTCAATTTTTTAACAGATTGTCATAGATATAACACTATTAAAAATGATTTCTTTCTGGAATATTGAAAACCCTAATAAAAAATAAAAAATAAAAAAATCTAATGAACATGAATAAATATTTCATCTTATAAGTGAAGAATGAGGTGTTTTCAATAAATTATACACATAAATGCTTCTTAAATGACATGACATTAGGTGTATAAAGAAAAAAAATTGGGGATGGCCACTTGTCATATATTTTGCCGGCTGTTTTCCATAGTGGAATTTACACCTGAGTTGTGTCTGATACACAATTCACCGAAATATCATTGTCTTCTGTGTGTATCCTAAGTATTAACATGTTTGATTGCAGCCTATGTGTTAACATATCCTCGATATCCTCGGTGCTGAATTTGGCTTCCTTGTTCGAACGTTTTGGTTTTGAGTACTTTTCGTTTTCAACTGTTTTGGATTTTGACCTTCCAATGTTTTGGTTTAAATGCTACTGATGAGAGGTTACTCCTTGAAATATCGATATATAGCATATCCAAATTAACCGTTTATACCCGCATTTTGGTATTTGTAATTTTGAAACCACTGGGCGATAACCGCTGCTGGTGGACCAGAGGTCCCCGAGGGTAATCACAAGCCTGGTTGTCAGACTTGTCTGACACGAATTACCATAAAATTTCTAATATATTGTCTCTGAAATTTCCGATTGTTAAATTCAAAATTAATGAAAACACCAGGTTTCTTTCCTTGTAATGCACATGGTCGATACCCTCGGTGCTGGATTTGGCTTCCTTGTTCGAACGTTTTGGTTTTGAGTACTTTTCGTTTTCAACTGTTTTGGATTTTGACCTTCCAATGTTTTGGTTTAAATGCTACTGATGAGAGGTTACTCCTTGAAATATCGATATATAGCATATCCAAATTAACCGTTTATACCCGCATTTTGGTATTTGTAATTTTGTTAACAAACTAGTTTTGACCTTTTTTAACTTTATGTAATTACATTGTATATGAGGTTTTTCTTCATAACATGTTGATCTATTTTCGCTATTCTCAGACTGAATCAGTACCACCAGTACTTTGATTTCGTTTTATTGAATTTAAAATTTTGTTGTTCATTGCCAAGAAATATCTAAAATTTCAGTGCTTATGAAAAAAAAAGAAAAAAAGTCAGTTGCATCGTTTTCTTTGGCTTGTCAGTTTGCCGTTTAAAAGTAGGAATTGAATTACGAAACAATTTAGTAATAGAAGACACAATCAAAAGTTTTAATAAGGTGCCACTGTCCTTAGGTTGATTCTTAACAGACATTTGGCATTTGACATACTTATCCGATATAAAAACAAAAAAACCTACTCGTGCGTCCTGACCTATGGCGAACTAAAAATCTTACATACATAAGGATTTGAACAGTTTGAAATTGTACAGTTTGCTTTGAATTTTGACACGAACTTTGTTTCTAGTAAGTGCCAGTATTTTTTAATCTTTCAAGTACATTCCATCCAAATTATTTGTTTTACACCATCGTTCTTAGTAAGTATATCCGGGGTGAATATACAATATATAAAAAAGTGCAAGTTCTAAAATGATGGACAACAATATGAATTAGACGGAAACAAATCGGGAAGTAAAGATGTACACTTAGTGCTCATTGTAATGACAATAGTCTGCTGGACGCCATCCTGTAGAAATATATGAGCTATAAAAGTTGGGTATGTCTGTTCAGTTTTAAATTATTGATTAAAAACTTGAATTTTACACTTTGTAGACGAACTTGAAAAAATAGAATGTCTGAAAAATCTTATTAAAATGAACCTTCAAATATATATCAAAAATATATTGTTGTAAGATATATATAATTCTACATTTGATAAAAATGTTAAATATAAGATTTGCTTCCCCACGGACCCAGTTTCGAGTTTACTTGATTTCTTTATAATTGCAACATAGCTGACACATTTGGAGTTTATATTCTTCAACAACAAGTTTACATTCCAATGGGCATAAACTGTGCCCTTCTCTTCACCAACCTGTTTTTTTTCATTCTGATGAATCGAAAGTTATATATAAACTCGCACAAAGATGAAAGAAGATGTAAAGGCAAAATCATTTTATCTCACTTTAAGATATATTGAAGACGTCTTCTCTGTCAACAAATGGTTTCTTTCAATTTATACTCCCATGTTAAAGATCAAAGAAACAACGAAACGACTTTCTTCAGATCTTTCTTCGATTTGCATTTGGAAATTACTTTGATGGTCATCTGTATACATGCGCTCATGATAGACAAATATGGGATTTTAATCTATCATGTGAGCTGTTATAGGGTTTTGTTTTGTCTTCCTTGACCGGATTTAATTCACTCAATTGATGGTTGGCAGCGCGATGGGTGTGCTATAGCAAGTAGGAACTGTTTGCTCGTCCGAAGCACCTAACATCACTCTCATTACGATCCAAAACAATACACGTGAATCATATACATGTAAGCTTTTGATAAAAGTTCTATTCCAAAATGAGTTGAAAAAATGGCATAGATATACACATTAATGAGCAAAAATGGCATAGCCTTTGGTTCAGAAAAGAAACACTAAGCAATCACACTGGTCATTTTTTTAATGGATGAAAGAACCAACTGGACATTCGAGTTTCAAATATTTCTCCTTCTGGATTTTGGAGCTTAGTTGTGTTTCGAACACAATTCGCTCAAATAAAGTTGTCTTCTGTGAATATCCTAAGTATTTACCTATTTGATTGCAGCATGTGTGTAAACGAACTGGTTTTGACTTTTGACTACAGCTTTCTTTAGTTTTATTCACTTACTTTGAATGTGAGATTATTTCATGATAACATGTAGATCTATTCATTCTGGCCTTGGTCGGCTTGTACCGATTCCCTTTCTTCTATCTAGCTTAGAGATGTGTAGATCGACGATCCAATTTGGCATCAGATACATTATACAGATCCCCTTCCCTCTGTACAATTTTACTTTCTCAAGCAAATAGATATGTTAACTTAGGAAGTTGTTAAATCTGTTAAGATTGTTGTAAATTTGTATATCTTTGTATAATGTGAACTATTTCCAATGAGTTACTTTCTTGTAAAAATTTCATACTAGAATGTACATGCTACTCTCAATCTGACTTCCAAGTCCTCTGTACATTCGGTATTGATTTAGTTTTGTTTCATTTAAAATATATGATAAGCAAAATATAAAATGGCTATTTTCATACCATACCCCATATCTCCCTCGACCAATATCTCTTGATGATATTAAGCTCTCGGGAAGATATGAGATATAATATGAAAACAGCAATACGATATTTTATAGCAACAATTCGTCAGCTCCAGCTGAGTTTGATTCTTTATTTCAGACATTGGTTTTCTTGATAGAGCTTAACGTTTGACACCCAAATTGCTAAAACAGGATTATGTTTTTCTCAACTGTTGTCTTTACATAATAAATCTTACAGACATCCGGTGCTCATAAACAAATGTAATTACAAATACCAAAACGCGGGTATGAACGGTTAATTTGGATATGATATATATCGATATTTCAAGGAGTAACCTCTCATCAGTAGCATCTAAATCAAAACATTGGAAGGTCAAATTCCAAAACTCTTGAAAACGAAAAGTACTCAAAACCAACACGTTCGATTAAGGAAGCCAAATCCAGCACCGAGGATACCTGATGTTTTAAACAATTTTGAATTTAATAAGATTTCAGTCTCTTAGATGAGCACAAATGTTGGAATATCATAATGGTTCGTTTTGGTCGTCTTCGTTAATAACGTAATGGGTGTATTGCAACAACTAGGAACCCGAGTTCACACTTGTTACGGCTTGAATTGGTTTTGTGTTTTTATATTGCCTGATTCTTCGTGCTGTTCTCGCTTGTATAATCTGATTTTATTTGCGCTATTATGGATGTTTGACACCTGCTTTTTTTACGCCATACACGCCATACACCACATGTTATGAATCTACTGCTTTTTCTACCACAATTAACGAACATTCCCATAAAGGAGATTGTGACGAAAATAGCCAGAAAGCATTATCAATCAATATTCTAGTGCATATGAACGAAATAGAAAAAAAAGGAAGTCGTAGTGTTTTTCTTGGGTTTGTCAGTACGTAAATGTGTCGTTTTGTGTTACGTATTTTATCATTAAAATAATCAGTCAAACAATGCTATGTTTACTTCCCGGTTAACGTCCAACTGTTCTTGAGTTGATTAACAACAGACATTTGATATTTCCATTCTTATGATTGGATATACAAACAAAAAACCCACTGGTGCATCCTGATCTACACTGTACTTAATACTACGTACATTAGAATGTAAACAGCTTGAAATTGCACAATTTGCTTAATTTTTGACACAAACTTTGTCTTTAGGAAGTGATGGTAATTTTTTTTTCATTTCCATTCCATTTTTTTTTTCATTTTTCACTATTGTTCCTAGTATGTATATATACATAGAGTTCAACCTCTATACTTGCAAGGCCCAAAAAAGTATGGTTTTTTTGTTTCATTCTCGAAAAAAATAGGGTCGGTAGTTAGGAATTATTTTTTTTTACATCAAGTTAAAAGGCAGTAAATGTCAAAATTAACGGTGATTAAGCAAAAATCTATACAACTAAATCTCAAGACTGTGTTCTGGTGACCTGATAAACGTGAAACCAAAGAAAGCTACAAATCAAACTTATATAAGGATATATATTGATAGGGTACACTAAAAGTTTCACCCTTCTGGGCTTTCGTAGAATTATAGCTACACCGGCAGCGGTAACCTTCACGGATGTTAGAAATAAAAATTACAAGTTCCAGAATATGAATTATGCTACGCAAGTATTGTGTATTTATGACTTGTCGGAGGCGCTTTATCCAAATTAAAAAAAAAAAACCAACAAGATATCTAAATTATGAAGAGCATTAAATAATAAAACCAAAAATATCAAACACGAAAACCAAATCATTACCAAAATAAACCATCTGGGGTAGGAAGAACCTTAGGGTTTTGACAATTTTGAAATTTAAACGAATATTTATAGCTTTGATGTATTGAAAATCCCCATTAATTCGTTGGAATTATTCGAGTCCATTTCTAGCGTAACAACAATCGAAATATATTTGGAGGCCAGACCTGAATGCTGCCAGTACTGATGTTAATAGAACTAAAATATTTAATGATAATATGCATAAAGAAATATAATGATATAGAAAAAAAACATACTTTTGCCAGGAATTGGGGACAAAGAAACAGGTTAACCCTATCTCCTTAAACAGAGCGTATGAATCGCTTTTCCAATATTAATCGGTTATATTATAATATTAATGGCAGTTATTATGGAACTAGCAAGATGGGCATTTTTTTCAACATTTAAAACTCTTGTATAACAACTTTCATTTCACAATCCTTATCCATAACAGGGATATAATCAGCTACAACAAGGCAATAATCAACAAGGACATGGCCAGTCACAAGGGTAATCAAGTCAGTCCCATGAATACGGGAAAACAGGGGTATGGACAGTCACAAGGATTCGGCCAACATGCTACAAATTCTCGTCAGGGATATGGGCAACCAATACTGACACGACAGACTGGAGCTGTAAGTTTTATCACTTGAACATTTGCGCAATTCAATATCCTTTTCGAAAGTAACCACATGACCATAACTTTAAACCAAACTTGCTCTATCTACTTCAATGTGCATTGCATAATTATTTACATAGCAGTTGACTGGCCTTTTCCCGTTTGAAAGGCAAAGATAGATCTCAGTGAAAATTTTTACTGACTAATATTGTAAGAAACAGAGGTACCAATGGGACATCCTAATGTCAAAGTTTGAAAGGGCAGAGACAACCCAGTAAACACAAAGACGGAACGAAGAAACAGACAGCATATAAAACACGGAAACACAAAAACTACTGAATATTAATTAACAACGCAAACTCTAGTCATTATACGAGAATGAACTCATGTGCCCTGGAAGAGTAAGCGGTTCCTGTCTGCTATCTAGCACACCTGTCGCGCTGTCGATTTCCAATTGAGTGTGTCCAATTAGTCTATCAGCCAAATCGAAAAAAGGCTCTAGTTTTCGAGATGAATGTCTACCCCTGGGAACAGCAGTTTTTTGGTGGTTTGGTATAGTTTAACATCTAAACTTTCAAATTCAACTTGTTATACCGTACAAAAAGTGTCCAAACAGGGTATAACATGCGCCATTTTGAATGCACCCATTTTGACAGACACAACTCATTTAGAAAGCATTGAATTCATATTGCTGTCAAATTTTTACAATGCGATGAAATATAATTTTGTGAGGTGTTATGTAATCAGTATAATATAAATACAACTATAGCGTATACTACTGATCGATAAGTATCGATGAAGTACCGATATCGGGGCTCTTTAAAACACTCTGTATACGTGGCTTTTTTCGCTTAATTTTTGTCATTTTTTCGTCGCTGTAGTCATATTTGCAATGTATGGTTGCTCTCAATGACCATAAATCGTTCATTGATATGTATTCTTATCATAACAGTCGATGGTTATTTGGAAAGTTACACCAATGGGCAGATAATAGAGCCACAATACTTCCTATGCATATTTGAGCTAAAACCTTAGTACAGAAACGATGCATTTAACATTCTGTAACATGATATCCATGATATCTATTCGATTAAAAATATGTTTTTATTTCAAATGTGTTGTAATATACAAATACACATCGATATACTCATCAAGAACCAAATTTGCACAATGCTTTTTTAGTAAAAGGGGGGTCTTTGTACATGCTTCTGAAATACTTACTAAGACAATGTTTTGTTCTCTGATGCACAAAACGGTTCAAACATGTAAGAATATAGTATAATTGAATATATGTACAAAATATAATTGCTTATTTTTCTTGTTTACTTTGTTATTTCCATATCCTTTCATCAAATATTTGATGTGCAAATTACAAAATTTGAGTATATGTATTCGTAAGTTCTAAGACGAAAAAGCTACATCCCATTTTAAAGAAATGTCACTAAATGAAAGTATTTTGCTCCATCAATAAAACAATAACCGTTTGATATAAATCGGTATAGTTTTTTTTTATTTCAATAATTACATGTCGAAAAAAAGGGGGGGGGGGCTAATCTAGAAGTGTATTGTTTGAAAACTACCTTTTTATGGAGGTAATGAAATGCATCGAAATAGTAAATCCGTCACTACAGAAATCATTTAGGACATATGTTGCAAAAGCGTTAAGTTGTGTACTTGTTGGGGAAAAGTTTGTTGTATCTCGGCACCAATAACATTAATGTAAGACGCAAATGTTTTCCTGTCCTAAGCTTTCCGTTTTTAATAGTAAGTTTACTAGAATGTGATATGATCTATTTTTATGTTCAATTTTAGATTTAAAAAAATATAATATAAACTGTTCAATTAGTAGAAATAATCTTTTTTTGGATTACCTTGCCTTTTGTTTAAACATCAAATTTACGTTAAGGAGGTACATCTTGAATGCTTTTGAGTTAGTCTTAAATGTACAGCATGTGTTTAACAAAACAGTGGTTATTGAAGGGTTAGTTTTGGTGTCCTTACATAACAGTCAGAGTCATGTTATGTAAGATTCTTCATGTTAAAGAACAAGAACAGCCATACTAGTAAATACAATTCGAACTTGAAATTTGATAGTTTTGCTCTAATGTTTATAAATTTCTGTCAACTTTTAAGACGTAAAATATGGTTAACTAGTATATCTCATACCATCGATGTGCTTCCTAACACTTCATAGCAAAAGGTTTTTACATCAATAAAATGTCTTTGAATCATTTGATAAGTGTTCGGGGTAGTGGCTTTACTGTTTCAGACAGTAACTTTAATATAACAATAGACAAAACCAGTAAACACCAACAAGAACGGGACAAAACAGACAACATGTAAAACATGGAAACACAAAATTACTGAATATCAATCAACAACGCGAACTCCAGTCGAAACAAGAGTGAACTCAGGTGCTCCGGAAGAGTAAGCAGTTCCTGCTTGCTATAGCACACCCGTCGCGTTGCCAATAGTCCATTCAGCGTGTGAAATCCGGTAAAGGAAGACAAAACAAAACCCTATGACAAACCAACATCTGCTCTCATCTGAGAGATCGAAATCCCATATTTGTCTATAAGTGCATGATGTCTTTCGTAAAATTTCTTGAGTGAAGACAGCAACCGAGGAGCAACATTTCCCTTTGTGAGCAATTTTTGCGTCAGACGTGTCGCTCTGCTAAGGAAATCGATGTAAGTTCCGCATGCTCTGGAGTAACGAATTAATTGATATACGTAAACTCCATAAGCTGGAGCGGACGTAATGTTGCTACACAAGAAGGGAAAATTGAAGTCACCACGTTTGTCATAGAGCCTTGTTGAAAGTCTTCCTTGATAATTAATTTCGAGATGTAGATCTAAACATGAACCAGACTTCCTAGAATCCGTTGTGTCCTTTATCTCAAGCTCCTTGGGATATATGAGATGGAGAAAGTCACCAAATCGAGAATTGTTTAGTGAAAGGACATCATCAATATAACGAAACGTGAGGTTGAAAGAGAGAGCCAGTCTACTTTTTTTTGTCTAGCAGAGATGTAAGAATTCTGCTTCATATGAATGAAGAAACAAATCAGCAAGCAAAAGTGCACAATTAGTGCCCATTGGAATCCCTAATGTTTGCTGAAAAACACGTCCACCAAACTGAACAAATATGTTGTCAATAAGAAAGTTGAGCATGTCGATTTTTTGGTCTTCTGTAAAGTTCTTTTTCTTTGACTCATTGATGACAAAGTAAGTCTTGGTATAATCGACTACTAGATATTTGTAACTGCGTTTTCCATTCTTTTTGAAAAAGCTGCGTTTTCATGTGGAATAGAAGTGTAAAGTGCGGAGAAATCGAATGTGTTGATGCTGTTACAAGATGAAACTGATTTAGAGTTAAGAATCTCCATCAGTTCTTTCGAATTCTTCAGGATTCACATTTGATTGACACCATTTCTAGAATAACAACAATCGTAATATTTTTGGAGGCCGGATTTTATTGCCGTAAGTATTGAAGTCAACAGAACTGAAAGAGGCTTAGTTGTACATTTGGATGACCCTGCAAAGAAGCGCTGTTTGTATGGATTTTTATATAATTTAGGAATCCAATACAGGGATGGAATGTCATCATTATTGCCACCAACAGAAAGGCCGAAGGAGGAAATGGACAGATTTGTGCTTGTCAATGATTTCCTCCTTGTTGTAGCCGTGTATGTGGTGCTATTGCTGGTAAAACCAACCCCCAATTCAGCTGTCAAATAGTCAATATCGTGTTTCTTGCACACAAAAATGATGTTATTTGCTGCTTTGTCAATTTAGGTAACAACAAAACTACCGAACTGGGATGATCATTCTCATATATCTAAGAAGAATATACCAAACAACGCATGACATACCAGAGGAATCGTCCTGATTGTGTACAACCAGGTTTTATGCTGCCAAATCTTCCTCTTCCAAAGAGAGATAGGTTCATCGTTTTTTTTTCAGAGCTGGTGTTAACAAATGCAGTATAAATGGGCATAAAGCACATCAAAGTAAACAAGGAAAATAAGCTTTTAGATATTGTAAATCTATCTAATGATAATATTTTTACATGTTTGAACCATTTTGTGCATTTTATTTCGTACTAAAGAACAAAATATTGTGATACTTAATGCTTTAAAAGCATCTACTTAGACCCCCCTTTTTACTAAAAAATGCATTGTGCAAATTTGGTTCTTGATGAGTATATCGATGTGTATTTGTATATTACCACATCTTTGAAATAAAAACATATTTTTTATCAAATAGATATCATGTAACAGAATGGTAAATGCATCGTTTCTGTACTAAGGTTTTAGCTCAAATATGCATAGGAAGTATTGTGGCTCGATTATCTGCCCATTGGTGTAGCTTTCTAAATACCCATCGACTGTTATGATCAGAATACATATCAATGAACGATTTATGGTCATTGAAAGCAAGCATACATTGCAAATATGACTACAGCGACGAAAAAATGACAAAAATTAAGCGAAAAAAGCCACATATACAGAGTGTTTAAAGGAGCCCCGATATCGGTACTTCATCGATACTTATCGATAAATATTATACGTCATATTTTTACTTATATTATACTAATTACATAACACCTTACAGAATTATGTTCCATCGCATTGTAAAAATTTGACACCAATATGAATTCAATGCTTTCGACATGATTTGTGTCTGTCAAAATGGGTGCATTCAAAATGGCGCATGTTATACCCTGTTTGGACACTTATATACCGGTATAACAAGGTAAATTTGAAAGTTTAGATGTTAAACTATTTAAAACCACCGAAAAACTTCTGTTCCCCGGGGTAGACATTCAAAATGCTATTTTTGAATGTTGGCTGATAGACTAAATCTGGTAAAGGAAGAGAAAACAAAGCCCTATGACAAACCAACATATGCACTCATCTGAGAGATATAGATCCCATATTTGTCTATATGTGCATGATGTCTACCGTAAAATAAACCGAATATATACACCTTCTTCATTCATTCTCCCGTAAAATGTACAATAACGTTAAAATGCCGTCTTTGTCTTCTAGGACCTACCAGCATGGCACTGTTTCCATAGAATAACATGTTATTGTAATACATTGATAAAAATATGATAGTTATAACAATTTTGAATAAAACATTATTTATTTGGCCCAAGGTTAAGATAAAAACCATTCACCATTTTAGACATTAAATCGGATTTTGCTATGTCCAATGGACGTCGGTGCAATTGAAGATCTCTCTCGAAAAATAAATATCGCTGCATCGGTTTTCAAACTTAGATAGATTATTGTAGTCAGGTTCCACTTCATTCTTAATCATATTTTTGCACGAGATTTCATTGGTTGCTAAGCAACGGGTATACCGATAATGTCTCCTGAAAAGGCGTGTTTTACGTAACGGCTGCTGTAAAGCGACATATCCACCGGAAAATGGCTTTGAAATTTAAGAAAAATGTTGCAACTAATATGAATCGAACCATGTTGCTAGAAAATAAACGCTCGCAAAATTTTGTCAAAGAAATTGCTAACATAATCATTACTGAATGAACTATATTGACTAAGTTTTTTTAAAGGCGTGTTTTACGTAACGGCAATTTCTCGGACAATGTTCATTCTAGAACGACAAGGCTAACACGCAAAATCAGGCATGTTATTAGAATAAAAACGGTATACAAATGGAAAATTTATGACAAGTAATTTTAACAAAATATCAGAAAAACCGTTAAAATGTGTTTTACGTTTCGGTGTTTTACGTTACGGCATAATGACGTCGTGCATTGAAATCTAACAGTTGTTTATTCATGTCACAGTGGTTCAAAAAAACAAATTTATCAAAAATAGATAGATTTCCTGAGAAATTTATTACTTTAAAAGGGTAAGCTAAAGCATGAACGTCAAACATACAAAATATCTTTCCAGCAATGCAACAAAATATAAATAACAGCTCTTTGAAATGTAAAAAGTAAGTACTAGTGATAAAATTATCGTTGACGTCTATTTGTACGACGCGACGTCAAATTCAATAGGTTTGATTAAATAAACATGCATTGTTTGGAAACGTATTTCCCAGCTTTCATTGAAGCAGTGTTGCTAAAATTTTAGGGGAAAGCTCCTGGCATTCTGACCAATCATTAAACGAAAAATTGTTTAAAAAATAGAATATTTCAAATTTTCGTTTCTGACAAATGAAAATGTACATTTTACCGTAGAATGAGTGTCTTGAATGCATTCTATTTTAATGATATAATGTGTATTTCTATAATTATTCCGATTAAAACTGGTAATAACACAAAATACAAAATACCAAAACGGGTTTAAAAAAGGTTAAAGACATAGAACCTATCATTTTGGCAACTTTTAAAAAATAATGAAATTCACACTATTTGCGGAATACATTGTAAAACCTTGGAAGAAACTGTTAAATTTTCAAAAAACCTACCAGAAAGTATTCTTTTTGACGAAAAACTTAAGAAAAATACGCAGTGTCAAAAAAGAGGACAAACTAATTATAGAATGTAAACACTTGAGGGTACCGGTAAACTGAGAAACGAAAAGTAACCAAACGAAACGGAGCCGTAAAGAAAGGAAGCGAAATCGAGCAAAACTGGTAAAAAAAGAAAACTGAATCGGTTTGAGCCGACATCAGCCGTTTTTCTTATTCTACCGATTTCGTTTTCTCTTCGTCTCGTTTGGTTACATTTCGTGTCTCAGTTCAACAGTACCCAGTTTACCAAAAGTAAATATTTATGATGGACAATACTTAATCAACGCGAATAATCAAAATAAGATTATTTTATAGAAAACTGCAAAACATTGAGTTTTTATGTTGGTAAAGGTAAGTTTTAGATAGTATATTTTTAATATATGTACTTTTTATTCAATGTAAAAAAATGCGAAATTGAAAGGTTCTATGTCTTTAATTTTGTTATGCTGTATATCGATATTTCAAGGAGTAACCTCTGATCAGCAGCATTTGAATCCAAACATTGGAAGGTCAAAACCCAAAAGTATTTGAATGAAAAGTACTAAAAGCTAAAAGGTTCGAACAGGAAAGCCAAATCCAGAACCTAGGATATCGACCATGTTCAGTACTAGGAAAGAAAGCTGGTGTTAAACTATTTCAATTTAACAATTGGAAATTTCAATTACAAAAATAAAACATTTTTTTGTAAATTCGTGTCAGACAAGCGATTATCGACCCAGTTGTTCCATAATATTAATACCAAAAAGGATGTAAAACGGGTAATTTTGTTTGCTGTATATGCATACCGGTATATCAACAAGTAATCTCGCATCAGTATAAAAAACCTAAAGTATTGAACGATATGTATATAAAACCAAAATAGTTCAAACAGGAAGCCAAATCCAGTACCGATGATGTTGAACAGGTGCAGCACAAGGAAAGTAACCCGTTTTAAACAATTTTTAAATTGTAATTAAATCTATGATTGGGCTAGGAAGAAAATCTTAAAATTGTCGAATTTACTAAGGCAGTTATATAGCATCATAATAATGCTACTTTTTTCAGTGTTGTTCATGCTGTCAAACAGACTTTCGCAGCATTGTCATTGAATAGTAAATGTTAAAATCAAGAATGCCTTTTATAGATCCGATGTGATGACATATACTAGATACTTAGATGTTTTCAAAACTGTGTTAGTTTTATACTATGGTAAAACAGCGGTTGTTACAAATATTAACCGTCAGGTACAATAATAAAATTTGATATTTCTAAATACGATTTAGGTAACAAGAAGACAATATACAGAGAAACCTCCGGATTGTGTAGCTCTAGCATGTTTTGCTTGTTTATGCTGCTGCTGGCCATTGGGACTAATTGCTATATTTGTAGCACAATCTGTGAGTAACTGTTGTCGGTTATATGTCTATGCATTTTTAAGAATATAGAACCGTTTATTTAAACATGAACGTGTGAAACATTTATCATGGTAATAACAAAGATAATTTTGATTTTGAAGGAATTTATTAACGTATTTGGGTTCATCTTTACAATTGGAATAAAATGGCTGAATGTTTTCAGTCAACTTGTAGTCCAAAATTTACATTCAGTTGCTTAATAAGGCATATCTACCCACATACGTTTATTTGTTTAGAGATATTTAGTGCTTTATATAAAGTAACATAAAATTACCCCAATTCTACATCTTTTCATGTTTCGATGTCAGAATTATTTGACTTGCAAAATAAAAACAAAATTTTACCCAAGAAATCTTCCCCATTTTGTGATTAACTCTTGTATAAAGTGTTGGACAACTAGTTTTTGTGTATTTATTTAATAACGACAATCATTCCTACTCAACTACATTTTGGTCTCGTCAATGTAACTTTCAGCATTTACATTTTTATAAGATAACCGGTAAACTTAGAGGAAGTATTTCATTTATTGTCGGACTCTTGGCTTTATAAGATTCATTAGTTTCTTGTTACCAATGAAATAGGATGAGGACTTTCTTTTTATTATCTCAGTCAGATGTTTTTATCAAAATTCCGAATTTGGGTAGCATGCCGATGTTTGAAACATGACTCTATTTCTTGCGGTCCCTAAAAATTATTCCTTCGTTATAAGTCATTGGTGGAAAAATTCTAAATTATGTTGAACGTAATGGTTAGTGATTGTTCTGAATAGTGTTTGGCTGATTGTTGTACTGAAATAATCACGTTATTATCCCTATTATGTCTTTACAGCCGTGTTGTGTTTTGTGTTACTACGTACCGGACTCCAAGATCGCAATGAAAGATGGAGGTCTGGCGCGCCATAAAGTCTGGTTTAACCCACCATTTCCTTTGAAATGCCTGCACTAAGCCCGTACCATTGCGATCTATAAATTTTCAGACGTGTCTTCCATGTTTTGTCTTTTCTCTTTGACATTCAGATTGATTTAATTAATTTCATTAATTTTGTTATAACCTCTATTGTAACATAATTTTCAAGTAAATTGGATCATTTTGTAATTGACGAATTCCATTGACGTCATTGACGAATTCCATCTTTATCTAGATTTTACTGTGTTAATGAAAATAGGTCAAATATAAATGTAATAATAATATAGCTTTAATAAAACTGTTATTGAGTTTCGTTAGGGATGAAAATTTCTGACTTTCTCTGGACACTATTTGCGAGGATGTTCTCAAGAATCGATGCTTATTCTTTGGAGAGGGGGGGGGGGGGGGGGTAGAAAAAGGTTGTCTTGTGTATGGGTTGAGCAATGATCAGCAATACCTATGAACGACGTTAAAGACCCCCTTTGTAAAGTTGTCGATATAGTTCGATAAGAGTGAGCTAAATAACTGGCTTCACTGGACTAACTGAAAGCTCGGCCTGTTTGTTTAAATCTTCATGGAGTCTATATGGGATATGGGTCTGTTGCCGAGTTGGCTAAAGGTCTGTTTAGAGTAAATTCCAAAAGATGGTAATGAATTTTTGTGAAAAACAATTTTTGGCATAATTTCAATTTATTGTCAAAAAACAAAAACTTTCCACCGAAATGGTATTCATTTGAGCTCAATTTCAATTTGTACCATAGTCCATAGATTGTTGAACCTATTTCGATAAAACGCAAAGGGAAAACAGCAGTGTACTTAAGTGTGGCCGTCATGAATGCAAGTAAACAAATAAACGTTTTCACAGCTTTACAATTGAAAAAAAAAGATTTTAAAGGCTTTCTAAAAAATAAAAAATCTAAACAAAAAGCAGTGATTTAATGTTGTTATCTCAACTATATCCGTTTGTTACGACGTGAATTATGTTTTATTTTACATAAGAATTGTGAGTTCTCCTACACAAAGTTTGGAAAGCTTGATGTTTTTGTACCGGCCTTACTTGATCATGAACTTGTCCGATCAATTTTGAGAAAACCTTTTATTTATCAGGATAAAAGAACCTTTGAAAATATTTAAAGTATATTTATCTTCTCTATTTTCAAAATGTTTGACAGAACCAGTGTAACTGTTCATATATACAAATGTTATTATCGATATTTGAACGCCCCACTCAAACTCCTTTGCGTCATTTACATTTGTAACTCAGCAGTACTATGAACGTACACTAGATGTATTACTATAAGGATTCTAATCTAATTTCAGACCAAAAAATTGTTATTTTTCTAAACTTGCCATGTTTTTCTCTATAGTACTTTTATCTTATTTTGCCTGTCTTTGTGTTGTCATTTATCATTCTCTTACACAGAGTTGTTGTTCCTTTCATCCACACGCATTGTGTGTGGATGAATGGAACGACAACTATGTGTAAGAGAATGGTCATTTATTTGTTAATTAGGCATAGAAGCGTATATATTAAAAAAAAAAAACCTTATACATACAGTTTGAGTATTTTCTGATCGACACTTTATCCATATTCCGGGATATTCTAAAATGTCATGTTTAAAAACCATACTTTTCATTTTAGGCAAACACAGCTGCGGCGTCTGGGGATTTTCAGTCAGCCCAGACAAAAGCCAGGATTGCTATAGGCCTAATCGTGGCCAGCATTGTAATTGGAGTTTCGTATATTACCGCTGTCATCATTCTTGTTTCTTTGCGATGAATGACTTTTTATATTTGACGTGTTTTTTTTAAGATATGCTTTCAATAAAAGGCAAACTTGCTTGCTCAGCTGACCTCTTCGGGCTTTTGTCATCGCTGGTCGTCCATTCCCCACACATTACTTGTTAAAAACATCTTTTCTAAAACAATTGAAGGGATTTTTTTTCGAAATTCTAAGTATTAAATAGCGTAGAATTTATAATTGTATGACTTTAAAACTCACATGGCCACTGTCAACTAAAAAAGAACATAGTGCGAAATTCAATATAAGGCCTGTACAACTTTAAAGTAGAACATATAAAATAAATCCAAAGGGTTTTAGGCTTTTTTGATGTCTACTTAAGAGTTCTATTGGGTCAAAGTTGTCAGATGATTCCTTACATGGGTTTTGCCTTCAAAGGTAAAAAAATGCATTTTTAGGGAAGCTTAGCACTACGATTTGTAATTTCCAGATATTTGCTATTCATTTATTATTATTTTATTATTATTTTTGGGCAAGCGCAGCGAAGCCTTATGGAGTCTATAGAGTAGTGATGATTTTCGCGTTTTTTTTCTGTCTAGACGGAGTGATCTTCCTGCATCCAGTCAGAAAAAAAATACTTTATTTTCTATATTACTTTTCAATATTTGTAAACATGATACACACTTTTATAAATCTCCATTTTTATTGGCATTTTATATGACCGGCACAAGTTTTATTTATTCCTTTGCATTTTACAACACGAACTCTTTAGTAATAGGCGATAGAATATACTATGTATTCATCTATTACTAGCTTGTTTCTCTTATTTGATTGGTCAATGCAAGGATTCTATCTTTTCCATTCATAAATTCAGTATTGGGACGAGTGCATTTTAATCGAAGGGGTGTTTCGATCGATACTGTTTATACACGATACCTGTCTTATGTGTGCAATTGTGTTCATTTACTTTGAATGAGAGCATCTGCACAATGACGATCCTTTCTTCGCTCAACAAAATTATTTCGCAAACATATGGAACAATATACTTTAACAAAAATAAATCTATTACACGGTGTCCAACCCCCGTACAGTGCATTCCGGAGTAGTGCGGTATGGAACCGGAATAATTACGGAATTGCAAAAAATAAAGTTTTTAAATGTACATTGTTTTAGATAGATGGGAGTTTAATTGTATTTTTTTCAGTGGAGTTACTTCCTTAACACAAACGATTGATTATATTAGCCGCTGTAACATGCATCTTTTAATATTATTTTTTAATTCGAAAAACGCATTTTCATTTTACGATTTCAAAGGTCAATTTGAAGCAAAAACACGTGTTTTGACCTTCTTCATTTATTGAACATTGACTTTTTTTCTTGGTGGCCCCAGACCATCGTTGAGATCAAGAAATATCCTCGAGCACTCTTCACAGGAAGTGACACCATTTTAGCAAAAATTTTCACTAGACTCAAGTTAGCGAACAATATCTAGCGAACAAAAAGCTAGCGAACAATACCCAGCGAACATTGTGCAAAAACAAGCTAGCGAACAATTTCCAGCGAACAGTAATAAAAAGTCCGCCAAATTGATATGTATGACGACCGAAAAACGAAATAAGGCAAGTCCGAACACAAATAAAATAAAAATTCTATTTTGTAATTATCAACGAAATAGTGAAAAATAAAGATGTGTTGATGTTTTACCAAGTTTATTACATAGACCAAGGACCACTTGACTGCTTAAAACTATGATTAGATAAATAATCAAACCCGTACAGGGACCTCTTCGTTGTCCAAAAAAGTAGTTCGTTAAAAAACTTAGTTCCTTAAAAACACTCCATCTAAATGTATCTTATATAATTTATTACAATACTAGCATTGCATGTGTCACGTTAAGACTAAATTATACAGACAATTTCATGCAAATATTGAATAAATCACTTAAGAGAAATATATAAATGACCGAATTACTACACCAAAATTTATACTAATGAGGTACCTACTGGTATTTTTTTTATTTGCTATACGAGGTTTACATGAAGCTTATCTAAGATACAAAGTATATATTAAATGTATGAATAATAAGAAATGATGGGGGTGGGGGTAACTTTGAATACCGATTGTGGACCTCCCAGAGATATACCCCGTTAGCCACTTATAGGGCATATAGAGGATACATGTAGCTATTCATATGCCAAATCCCATTGCTAAATCTACACTTTTGAACATTTCACAAGCTCTCAAAGATAAGACCTTCATCAAATATATATAAGTTTAATAGGAAAGGGGGGGGGGTAACTTTGAATACCGATTGTGGACCTCCCAGAGATATACCCCGTTAGCCACTTATAGGGCATATAGAGGATACATGTAGCTATTCATATGCCAAATCCCATTGCTAAATCTACACTTTTGAACATTTCACAAGCTCTCAAAGATAAGACCTTCATCAAATATATATAAGTTTAATAGGAAAGGGGGGGGGGTAACTTTGAATACCGATTGTGGACCTCCCAGAGATATACCCCGTTATCCACTTATAGGGCATATAGAGGATACATGTAGCTATTCATATGCCAAATCCCATTGCTAAATCTACACTTTTGAACATTTCACAAGCTCTCAAAGATAAGACCTTCATCAAATATATATAAGTTTAATAGGAAAGGGGGGGGGTAACTTTGAATACCGATTGTGGACCTCCCAGAGATATACCCCGTTAGCCACTTATAGGGCATATAGAGGATACATGTAGCTATTCATATGCCAAATCCCATTGCTAAATCTACACTTTTGAACATTTCACAAGCTCTCAAAGATAAGACCTTCATCAAATATATATAAGTTTAATAGGAAGGGGGGGGTAACTTTGAGTACCGATTGTGGACCTCCCAGAGATATACCCCGTTAGCCACTTATAGGGCATATAGAGGATACATGTAGCTATTCATATGCCAAATCCCATTGCTAAATCTACACTTTTGAACATTTCACAAGCTCTCAAAGATAAGACCTTCATCAAATATATATAAGTTTAATAGGAAAGGGGGGGGGGTAACTTTGAATACCGATTGTGGACCTCCCAGAGATATACCCCGTTAGCCACTTATAGGGCATATAGAGGATACATGTAGCTATTCATATGCCAAATCCCATTGCTAAATCTACACTTTTGAACATTTCACAAGCTCTCAAAGATAAGACCTTCATCAAATATATATAAGTTTAATAGGAAAGGGGGGGGTAACTTTGAATACCGATTGTGGACCTCCCAGAGATATACCCCGTTAGCCACTTATAAGGCATATAGAGGATACATGTAGCTATTCATATGCCAAATCCCATTGCTAAATCTACACTTTTGAACATTTCACAAGCTCTCAAAGATAAGACCTTCATCAAATATATATAAGTTTAATAGGAAGGGGGGGGGTAACTTTGAGTACCGATTGTGGACCTCCCAGAGATATACCCCGTTAGCCACTTATAGGGCATATAGAGGATACATGTAGCTATTCATATGCCAAATCCCATTGCTAAATCTACACTTTTGAACATTTCACAAGCTCTCAAAGATAAGACCTTCATCAAATATATATAAGTTTAATAGGAAAGGGGGGGGGGTAACTTTGAATACCGATTGTGGACCTCCCAGAGATATACCCCGTTAGCCACTTATAGGGCATATAGAGGATACATGTAGCTATTCATATGCCAAATCCCATTGCTAAATCTACACTTTTGAACATTTCACAAGCTCTCAAAGATAAGACCTTCATCAAATATATATAAGTTTAATAGGAAGGGGGGGGGGGTAACTTTGAGTACCGATTGTGGACCTCCCAGAGATATACCCCGTTAGCCACTTATAGGGCATATAGAGGATACATGTAGCTATTCATATGCCAAATCCCATTGCTAAATCTACACTTTTGAACATTTCACAAGCTCTCAAAGATAAGACCTTCATCAAATATATATAAGTTTAATAGGAAAGGGGGGGGGGTAACTTTGAATACCGATTGTGGACCTCCCAGAGATATACCCCGTTAGCCACTTATAAGGCATATAGAGGATACATGTAGCTATTCATATGCCAAATCCCATTGCTAAATCTACACTTTTGAACATTTCACAAGCTCTCAAAGATAAGACCTTCATCAAATATATATAAGTTTAATAGGAAGGGGGGGGGGTAACTTTGAGTACCGATTGTGGACCTCCCAGAGATATACCCCGTTAGCCACTTATAGGGCATATAGAGGATACATGTAGCTATTCATATGCCAAATCCCATTGCTAAATCTACACTTTTGAACATTTCACAAGCTCTCAAAGATAAGACCTTCATCAAATATATATAAGTTTAATAGGAAAGGGGGGGGTAACTTTGAATACCGATTGTGGACCTCCCAGAGATATACCCCGTTAGCCACTTATAGGGCATATAGAGGATACATGTAGCTATTCATATGCCAAATCCCATTGCTAAATCTACACTTTTGAACATTTCACAAGCTCTCAAAGATAAGACCTTCATCAAATATATATAAGTTTAATAGGAAAGGGGGGGGGGGTAACTTTGAATACCGATTGTGGACCTCCCAGAGATATACCCCGTTAGCCACTTATAAGGCATATAGAGGATACATGTAGCTATTCATATGCCAAATCCCATTGCTAAATCTACACTTTTGAACATTTCACAAGCTCTCAAAGATAAGACCTTCATCAAATATATATAAGTTTAATAGGAAGGGGGGGGGGTAACTTTGAGTACCGATTGTGGACCTCCCAGAGATATACCCCGTTAGCCACTTATAGGGCATATAGAGGATACATGTAGCTATTCATATGCCAAATCCCATTGCTAAATCTACACTTTTGAACATTTCACAAGCTCTCAAAGATAAGACCTTCATCAAATATATATAAGTTTAATAGGAAAGGGGGGGGTAACTTTGAATACCGATTGTGGACCTCCCAGAGATATACCCCGTTAGCCACTTATAGGGCATATAGAGGATACATGTAGCTATTCATATGCCAAATCCCATTGCTAAATCTACACTTTTGAACATTTCACAAGCTCTCAAAGATAAGACCTTCATCAAATATATATAAGTTTAATAGGAAAAGGGGGGGGGTAACTTTGAATACCGATTGTGGACCTCCCAGAGATATACCCCGTTAGCCACTTATAGGCATATAGAGGATACATGTAGCTATTCATATGCCAAATCCCATTGCTAAATCTACACTTTTGAACATTTCACAAGCTCTCAAAGATAAGACCTTCATCAAATATATATAAGTTTAATAGGAAAAGGGGGGGGGTAACTTTGAATACCGATTGTGGACCTCCCAGAGATATACCCCGTTAGCCACTTATAAGGGCATATAGAGGATACATGTAGCTATTCATATGCCAAATCCCATTGCTAAATCTACACTTTTGAACATTTCACAAGCTCTCAAAGATAAGACCTTCATCAAATATATATAAGTTTAATAGGAAGGGGGGGGTAACTTTGAGTACCGATTGTGGACCTCCCAGAGATATACCCCGTTAGCCACTTATAGGGCATATAGAGGATACATGTAGCTATTCATATGCCAAATCCCATTGCTAAATCTACACTTTTGAACATTTCACAAGCTCTCAAAGATAAGACCTTCATCAAATATATATAAGTTTAATAGGAAAGGGGGGGGGTAACTTTGAATACCGATTGTGGACCTCCCAGAGATATACCCCGTTAGCCACTTATAGGGCATATAGAGGATACATGTAGCTATTCATATGCCAAATCCCATTGCTAAATCTACACTTTTGAACATTTCACAAGCTCTCAAAGATAAGACCTTCATCAAATATATATAAGTTTAATAGGAAGGGGGGGGTAACTTTGAGTACCGATTGTGGACCTCCCAGAGATATACCCCGTTAGCCACTTATAGGGCATATAGAGGATACATGTAGCTATTCATATGCCAAATCCCATTGCTAAATCTACACTTTTGAACATTTCACAAGCTCTCAAAGATAAGACCTTCATCAAATATATATAAGTTTAATAGGAAAGGGGGGGGGTAACTTTGAATACCGATTGTGGACCTCCCAGAGATATACCCCGTTAGCCACTTATAGGGCATATAGAGGATACATGTAGCTATTCATATGCCAAATCCCATTGCTAAATCTACACTTTTGAACATTTCACAAGCTCTCAAAGATAAGACCTTCATCAAATATATATAAGTTTAATAGGAAAGGGGGGGGGGTAACTTTGAATACCGATTGTGGACCTCCCAGAGATATACCCCGTTAGCCACTTATAGGGCATATAGAGGATACATGTAGCTATTCATATGCCAAATCCCATTGCTAAATCTACACTTTTGAACATTTCACAAGCTCTCAAAGATAAGACCTTCATCAAATATATATAAGTTTAATAGGAAGGGGGGGGTAACTTTGAGTACCGATTGTGGACCTCCCAGAGATATACCCCGTTAGCCACTTATAGGGCATATAGAGGATACATGTAGCTATTCATATGCCAAATCCCATTGCTAAATCTACACTTTTGAACATTTCACAAGCTCTCAAAGATAAGACCTTCATCAAATATATATAAGTTTAATAGGAAAGGGGGGGGGGTAACTTTGAATACCGATTGTGGACCTCCCAGAGATATACCCCGTTAGCCACTTATAGGGCATATAGAGGATACATGTAGCTATTCATATGCCAAATCCCATTGCTAAATCTACACTTTTGAACATTTCACAAGCTCTCAAAGATAAGACCTTCATCAAATATATATAAGTTTAATAGGAAAGGGGGGGGGTAACTTTGAATACCGATTGTGGACCTCCCAGAGATATACCCCGTTAGCCACTTATAGGCATATAGAGGATACATGTAGCTATTCATATGCCAAATCCCATTGCTAAATCTACACTTTTGAACATTTCACAAGCTCTCAAAGATAAGACCTTCATCAAATATATATAAGTTTAATAGGAAGGGGGGGGGTAACTTTGAGTACCGATTGTGGACCTCCCAGAGATATACCCCGTTAGCCACTTATAGGGCATATAGAGGATACATGTAGCTATTCATATGCCAAATCCCATTGCTAAATCTACACTTTTGAACATTTCACAAGCTCTCAAAGATAAGACCTTCATCAAATATATATAAGTTTAATAGGAAAGGGGGGGGGGTAACTTTGAATACCGATTGTGGACCTCCCAGAGATATACCCCGTTAGCCACTTATAGGGCATATAGAGGATACATGTAGCTATTCATATGCCAAATCCCATTGCTAAATCTACACTTTTGAACATTTCACAAGCTCTCAAAGATAAGACCTTCATCAAATATATATAAGTTTAATAGGAAAGGGGGGGGGGTAACTTTGAATACCGATTGTGGACCTCCCAGAGATATACCCCGTTAGCCACTTATAGGGCATATAGAGGATACATGTAGCTATTCATATGCCAAATCCCATTGCTAAATCTACACTTTTGAACATTTCACAAGCTCTCAAAGATAAGACCTTCATCAAATATATATAAGTTTAATAGGAAAGGGGGGGGGTAACTTTGAATACCGATTGTGGACCTCCCAGAGATATACCCCGTTAGCCACTTATAGGGCATATAGAGGATACATGTAGCTATTCATATGCCAAATCCCATTGCTAAATCTACACTTTTGAACATTTCACAAGCTCTCAAAGATAAGACCTTCATCAAATATATATAAGTTTAATAGGAAGGGGGGGGGGTAACTTTGAGTACCGATTGTGGACCTCCCAGAGATATACCCCGTTAGCCACTTATAGGGCATATAGAGGATACATGTAGCTATTCATATGCCAAATCCCATTGCTAAATCTACACTTTTGAACATTTCACAAGCTCTCAAAGATAAGACCTTCATCAAATATATATAAGTTTAATAGGAAAGGGGGGGGGTAACTTTGAATACCGATTGTGGACCTCCCAGAGATATACCCCGTTAGCCACTTATAGGGCATATAGAGGATACATGTAGCTATTCATATGCCAAATCCCATTGCTAAATCTACACTTTTGAACATTTCACAAGCTCTCAAAGATAAGACCTTCATCAAATATATATAAGTTTAATAGGAAAGGGGGGGGGTAACTTTGAATACCGATTGTGGACCTCCCAGAGATATACCCCGTTAGCCACTTATAAGGGCATATAGAGGATACATGTAGCTATTCATATGCCAAATCCCATTGCTAAATCTACACTTTTGAACATTTCACAAGCTCTCAAAGATAAGACCTTCATCAAATATATATAAGTTTAATAGGAAGGGGGGGGGGTAACTTTGAGTACCGATTGTGGACCTCCCAGAGATATACCCCGTTAGCCACTTATAGGGCATATAGAGGATACATGTAGCTATTCATATGCCAAATCCCATTGCTAAATCTACACTTTTGAACATTTCACAAGCTCTCAAAGATAAGACCTTCATCAAATATATATAAGTTTAATAGGAAAGGGGGGGGGGTAACTTTGAATACCGATTGTGGACCTCCCAGAGATATACCCCGTTAGCCACTTATAGGGCATATAGAGGATACATGTAGCTATTCATATGCCAAATCCCATTGCTAAATCTACACTTTTGAACATTTCACAAGCTCTCAAAGATAAGACCTTCATCAAATATATATAAGTTTAATAGGAAAGGGGGGGGGGTAACTTTGAATACCGATTGTGGACCTCCCAGAGATATACCCCGTTAGCCACTTATAGGGCATATAGAGGATACATGTAGCTATTCATATGCCAAATCCCATTGCTAAATCTACACTTTTGAACATTTCACAAGCTCTCAAAGATAAGACCTTCATCAAATATATATAAGTTTAATAGGAAGGGGGGGGGGTAACTTTGAGTACCGATTGTGGACCTCCCAGAGATATACCCCGTTAGCCACTTATAGGGCATATAGAGGATACATGTAGCTATTCATATGCCAAATCCCATTGCTAAATCTACACTTTTGAACATTTCACAAGCTCTCAAAGATAAGACCTTCATCAAATATATATAAGTTTAATAGGAAAGGGGGGGGTAACTTTGAATACCGATTGTGGACCTCCCAGAGATATACCCCGTTAGCCACTTATAGGGCATATAGAGGATACATGTAGCTATTCATATGCCAAATCCCATTGCTAAATCTACACTTTTGAACATTTCACAAGCTCTCAAAGATAAGACCTTCATCAAATATATATAAGTTTAATAGGAAAGGGGGGGGGGTAACTTTGAATACCGATTGTGGACCTCCCAGAGATATACCCCGTTAGCCACTTATAGGCATATAGAGGATACATGTAGCTATTCATATGCCAAATCCCATTGCTAAATCTACACTTTTGAACATTTCACAAGCTCTCAAAGATAAGACCTTCATCAAATATATATAAGTTTAATAGGAAGGGGGGGGGGTAACTTTGAGTACCGATTGTGGACCTCCCAGAGATATACCCCGTTAGCCACTTATAGGGCATATAGAGGATACATGTAGCTATTCATATGCCAAATCCCATTGCTAAATCTACACTTTTGAACATTTCACAAGCTCTCAAAGATAAGACCTTCATCAAATATATATAAGTTTAATAGGAAAGGGGGGGGGGTAACTTTGAATACCGATTGTGGACCTCCCAGAGATATACCCCGTTAGCCACTTATAGGGCATATAGAGGATACATGTAGCTATTCATATGCCAAATCCCATTGCTAAATCTACACTTTTGAACATTTCACAAGCTCTCAAAGATAAGACCTTCATCAAATATATATAAGTTTAATAGGAAAGGGGGGGGGGTAACTTTGAATACCGATTGTGGACCTCCCAGAGATATACCCCGTTAGCCACTTATAAGGCATATAGAGGATACATGTAGCTATTCATATGCCAAATCCCATTGCTAAATCTACACTTTTGAACATTTCACAAGCTCTCAAAGATAAGACCTTCATCAAATATATATAAGTTTAATAGGAAGGGGGGGGGTAACTTTGAGTACCGATTGTGGACCTCCCAGAGATATACCCCGTTAGCCACTTATAGGGCATATAGAGGATACATGTAGCTATTCATATGCCAAATCCCATTGCTAAATCTACACTTTTGAACATTTCACAAGCTCTCAAAGATAAGACCTTCATCAAATATATATAAGTTTAATAGGAAAGGGGGGGGGTAACTTTGAATACCGATTGTGGACCTCCCAGAGATATACCCCGTTAGCCACTTATAGGGCATATAGAGGATACATGTAGCTATTCATATGCCAAATCCCATTGCTAAATCTACACTTTTGAACATTTCACAAGCTCTCAAAGATAAGACCTTCATCAAATATATATAAGTTTAATAGGAAAGGGGGGGGGGTAACTTTGAATACCGATTGTGGACCTCCCAGAGATATACCCCGTTAGCCACTTATAAGGCATATAGAGGATACATGTAGCTATTCATATGCCAAATCCCATTGCTAAATCTACACTTTTGAACATTTCACAAGCTCTCAAAGATAAGACCTTCATCAAATATATATAAGTTTAATAGGAAGGGGGGGGGTAACTTTGAGTACCGATTGTGGACCTCCCAGAGATATACCCCGTTAGCCACTTATAGGGCATATAGAGGATACATGTAGCTATTCATATGCCAAATCCCATTGCTAAATCTACACTTTTGAACATTTCACAAGCTCTCAAAGATAAGACCTTCATCAAATATATATAAGTTTAATAGGAAAGGGGGGGGGGTAACTTTGAATACCGATTGTGGACCTCCCAGAGATATACCCCGTTAGCCACTTATAGGGCATATAGAGGATACATGTAGCTATTCATATGCCAAATCCCATTGCTAAATCTACACTTTTGAACATTTCACAAGCTCTCAAAGATAAGACCTTCATCAAATATATATAAGTTTAATAGGAAAGGGGGGGGGGTAACTTTGAATACCGATTGTGGACCTCCCAGAGATATACCCCGTTAGCCACTTATAAGGCATATAGAGGATACATGTAGCTATTCATATGCCAAATCCCATTGCTAAATCTACACTTTTGAACATTTCACAAGCTCTCAAAGATAAGACCTTCATCAAATATATATAAGTTTAATAGGAAGGGGTAACTTTGAGTACCGATTGTGGACCTCCCAGAGATATACCCCGTTAGCCACTTATAGGGCATATAGAGGATACATGTAGCTATTCATATGCCAAATCCCATTGCTAAATCTATACTTTTGAACATTTCACAAGCTCTCAAAGATAAGACCTTCATCAAATATATATAAGTTTAATAGGAAGGGGGGGGGTAACTTTGAGTACGATTGTGGACCTCCCAGAGATATACCCCGTTAGCCACTTATAGGGCATATAGAGGATACATGTAGCTATTCATATGCCAAATCCCATTGCTAAATCTACACTTTTGAACATTTCACAAGCTCTCAAAGATAAGACCTTCATCAAATATGTATAAGTTTAATAGGAAAGGGGGGGGGTAACTTTGAATACCGATTGTGGACCTCCCAGAGATATACCCCGTTAGCCACTTATAGGGCATATAGAGGATACATGTAGCTATTCATATGTCAAATCCCATTGCTAAATCAACACTTTTGAACATTTCACAAGCTCTCAAAGATAAGACCTTCATCAAATATATATAAGTTTAATAGGAAGGGGGGGGTAACTTTGAGTACCGATTGTGGACCTCCCAGAGATATACCCCGTTAGCCACTTATAGGGCATATAGAGGATACATGTAGCTATTCATATGCCAAATCCCATTGCTAAATCTACACTTTTGAACATTTCACAAGCTCTCAAAGATAAGACCTTCATCAAATATATATAAGTTTAATAGGAAGGGGGGGTAACTTTGAGTACCGATTGTGGACCTCCCAGAGATATACCCCGTTAGCCACTTATAGGGCATATAGAGGATACATGTAGCTATTCATATGCCAAATCCCATTGCTAAATCTACACTTTTGAACATTTCACAAGCTCTCAAAGATAAGACCTTCATCAAATATATATAAGTTTAATAGGAAGGGGGGGTAACTTTGAGTACCGATTGTGGACCTCCCAGAGATATACCCCGTTAGCCACTTATAGGGCATATAGAGGATACATGTAGCTATTCATATGCCAAATCCCATTGCTAAATCTATACTTTTGAACATTTCACAAGCTCTCAAAGATAAGACCTTCATCAAATATATATAAGTTTAATAGGAAGGGGGGGGGGTAACTTTGAGTACCGATTGTGGACCTCCCAGAGATATACCCCGTTAGCCACTTATAGGGCATATAGAGGATACATGTAGCTATTCATATGCCAAATCCCATTGCTAAATCTACACTTTTGAACATTTCACAAGCTCTCAAAGATAAGACCTTCATCAAATATGTATAAGTTTAATAGGAAAGGGGGGGGTAACTTTGAATACCGATTGTGGACCTCCCAGAGATATACCCCGTTAGCCACTTATAGGGCATATAGAGGATACATGTAGCTATTCATATGTCAAATCCCATTGCTAAATCAACACTTTTGAACATTTCACAAGCTCTCAAAGATAAGACCTTCATCAAATATATATAAGTTTAATAGGAAGGGGGGGTAACTTTGAGTACCGATTGTGGACCTCCCAGAGATATACCCCGTTAGCCACTTATAGGGCATATAGAGGATACATGTAGCTATTCATATGGCAAATCCCATTGCTAAATCTACACTTTTGAACATTTCACAAGCTCTCAAAGATAAGACCTTCATCAAATATATATAAGTTTAATAGGAAGGGGGGGTAACTTTGAGTACCGATTGTGGACCTCCCAGAGATATACCCCGTTAGCCACTTATAGGGCATATAGAGGATACATGTAGCTATTCATATGCCAAATCCCATTGCTAAATCTACACTTTTGAACATTTCACAAGCTCTCAAAGATAAGACCTTCATCAAATATATATAAGTTTAATAGGAAGGGGGGGGTAACTTTGAGTACCGATTGTGGACCTCCCAGAGATATACCCCGTTAGCCACTTATAGGGCATATAGAGGATACATGTAGCTATTCATATGCCAAATCCCATTGCTAAATCTATACTTTTGAACATTTCACAAGCTCTCAAAGATAAGACCTTCATCAAATATATATAAGTTTAATAGGAAGGGGGGGTAACTTTGAGTACCGATTGTGGACCTCCCAGAGATATACCCCGTTAGCCACTTATAGGGCATATAGAGGATACATGTAGCTATTCATATGCCAAATCCCATTGCTAAATCTACACTTTTGAACATTTCACAAGCTCTCAAAGATAAGACCTTCATCAAATATGTATAAGTTTAATAGGAAAGGGGGGGGGGTAACTTTGAATACCGATTGTGGACCTCCCAGAGATATACCCCGTTAGCCACTTATAGGGCATATAGAGGATACATGTAGCTATTCATATGTCAAATCCCATTGCTAAATCAACACTTTTGAACATTTCACAAGCTCTCAAAGATAAGACCTTCATCAAATATATATAAGTTTAATAGGAAGGGGGGGGTAACTTTGAGTACCGATTGTGGACCTCCCAGAGATATACCCCGTTAGCCACTTATAGGGCATATAGAGGATACATGTAGCTATTCATATGCCAAATCCCATTGCTAAATCTACACTTTTGAACATTTCACAAGCTCTCAAAGATAAGACCTTCATCAAATATATATAAGTTTAATAGGAAAGGGGGGGGGTAACTTTGAATACCGATTGTGGACCTCCCAGAGATATACCCCGTTAGCCACTTATAGGGCATATAGAAGATACATGTAGCTATTCATATGCCAAATCCCATTGCTAAATCTACACTTTTGAACATTTCACAAGCTCTCAAAGATAAGACCTTCATCAAATATATATAAGTTTAATAGGAAGGGGGGGTAACTTTGAGTACCGATTGTGGACCTCCCAGAGATATACCCCGTTAGCCACTTATAGGGCATATAGAGGATACATGTAGCTATTCATATGCCAAATCCCATTGCTAAATCTACACTTTTGAACATTTCACAAGCTCTCAAAGATAAGACCTTCATCAAATATATATAAGTTTAATAGGAAAGGGGGGGGTAACTTTGAATACCGATTGTGGACCTCCCAGAGATATACCCCGTTAGCCACTTATAGGGCATATAGAGGATACATGTAGCTATTCATATGCCAAATCCCATTGCTAAATCTACACTTTTGAACATTTCACAAGCTCTCAAAGATAAGACCTTCATCAAATATATATAAGTTTAATAGGAAGGGGGGGGTAACTTTGAGTACCGATTGTGGACCTCCCAGAGATATACCCCGTTAGCCACTTATAGGGCATATAGAGGATACATGTAGCTATTCATATGCCAAATCCCATTGCTAAATCTACTTTTTTGAACATTTCACAAGCTCTCAAAGATAAGACCTTCATCAAATATATATAAGTTTAATAGGAAAGGGGGGGGGGTAATTTTGAATACCGATTGTGGACCTCCCAGAGATATACCCCGTTAGCCACTTATAGGGCATATAGAGGATACATGTAGCTATTCATATGCCAAATCCCATTGCTAAATCTACACTTTTGAACATTTCACAAGCTCTCAAAGATAAGACCTTCATCAAATATATATAAGTTTAATAGGAAGGGGGGGTAACTTTGAGTACCGATTGTGGACCTCCCAGAGATATACCCCGTTAGCCACTTATAGGGCATATAGAGGATACATGTAGCTATTCATATGTCAAATCCCATTGCTAAATCAACACTTTTGAACATTTCACAAGCTCTCAAAGATAAGACCTTCATCAAATATATATAAGTTTAATAGGAAAGGGGGGTAAATTTGAATACCGATTGTGGACCTCCCAGAGATATACCCCGTTAGCCACTTATAGGGCATATAGAGGATACATGTAGCTATTCATATGCCAAATCCCATTGCTAAATCTACACTTTTGAACATTTCACAAGCTCTCAAAGATAAGACCTTCATCAAATATATATAAGTTTAATAGGAAGGGGGGTAACTTTGAGTACCGATTGTGGACCTCCCAGAGATATACCCCGTTAGCCACTTATAGGGCATATAGAGGATACATGTAGCTATTCATATGCCAAATCCCATTGCTAAATCTACACTTTTGAACATTTCACAAGCTCTCAAAGATAAGACCTTCATCAAATATATATAAGTTTAATGGGAAAGGGGGGGGGTAACTTTGAATACCGATTGTGGACCTCCCAGAGATATACCCCGTTAGCCACTTATAGGGCATATAGAGGATACATGTAGCTATTCATATGCCAAATCCCATTGCTAAATCTACACTTTTGAACATTTCACAAGCTCTCAAAGATAAGACCTTCATCAAATATATATAAGTTTAATAGGAAGGGGGGGTAACTTTGAGTACCGATTGTGGACCTCCCAGAAATATACCCCGTTAGCCACTTATAGGGCATATAGAAGATACATGTAGCTATTCATATGCCAAATCCCATTGCTAAATCTACACTTTTGAACATTTCACAAGCTCTCAAAGATAAGACCTTCATCAAATATATATAAGTTTAATAGGAAAGGGGGGTAACTTTGAATACCGATTGTGGACCTCCCAGAGATATACCCCGTTAGCCACTTATAGGGCATATAGAGGATACATGTAGCTATTCATATGCCAAATCCCATTGCTAAATCTACACTTTTGAACATTTCACAAGCTCTCAAAGATAAGACCTTCATCAAATATATATAAGTTTAATAGGAAGGGGGGGGGTAACTTTGAATACCGATTTTGGACCTCCCAGAGATATACCCCGTTAGCCACTTATAGGGCATATAGAGGATACATGTAGCTATTCATATGCCAAATCCCATTGCTAAATCTACACTTTTGAACATTTCACAAGCTTACACCCCCCTTTCCTATTAAACTTATATATATTTGATGAAGGTCTTATATTTGAGAGCTTGTGAAATGTTCAAAAGTGTAGATTTAGCAGTGGGATTTGGCATATGAATAGCTACATGTATCCTCTATATGCCCTATAAGTGGCTAACGGGGTATATCTCTGGGAGTTCCAAAATCGGTACTCTAAGTTACCCCCTCTTCCTATTAAAATTTATATATATTTGATGATGGTCTTTGAGAGCTTGTGAAATGTTCAAAAGTGTAGATTTAGCAATGGGATTAGGCTTAACTAAAAGTTACCCCCCTAACTATTATACTTATATATTTGATGATGGTCTTATCTTTGAGAGCTTGTGAAATGTTCAAAAGTGTAGATTTGGCAATGGCATTTGGCATATGAATAGCTACATGTATTCTCTATATACTCTATAAGTGGCTAACGGGGTATATCTCTGGGAGTTCCACAATCGGTACTCTAAGTTACCCCCTTCCTATTAAACTTATATATTTGATGATGGTCTTATCTTTGAGAGCTTGTGAAATGTTCAAAGTTACCCCCCCCTTTCCTATTAAACTGATATATTTGATGATGGTCTTATCTTTGAGAGCTTGTGAAATATTCAAAAGTGTAGATTTGGCAATAGCATTTGTCATATGAATAGCTACCTAAATCTTCTATATACCCTATAAGTGGCTAACGGGGTATATCTCTGGTATTTCCACAATCGGTACTCAAAGTTACCCCCTCTTCCTATTAAATTTATGTATGTTTGATAATGGTCTTATCTTTGAGAGCTTGTGAAATGTTCAAAGTTACCCCCCTTTCCTATTAAACTGATATATTTGATGATGGTCTTATCTTTGAAAGCTTGTGAAATGTTCAAAAGTGTAGATTTGGCAATGGCATTGGGCATATGAATAGCTACATATATCCTGTATATACTTTATAAGTGGCTAACGGGGTATATCTCTGGGAGTTCCACAATCGGTACTCAAAGTTACCCCCCCCCCCCCTTTTGCCTATTAAATTTATATATTTGATGATGGTCTTATCTTTGAGAGCTTGTGAAATGTTCAAAAGTGTAGATTTAGCAAAGGGATTTGGCATGTGAATAGCTAGATGTATCTTCTATATACTCCATAAGTGGCTAACGGGGTATATCTCTGGCAAGTCCACAATCGGTACTCAAAGTTACCCCCCTTTTTATTAAACTTATATATATATTTGATGAAGGTCTTATCTTTGAGAGCTTGTGAAATGTTCAAAAGTGTAGATTTGGCAATGGCATTTGGCATATGAATAGCTACATGTATCCTCTATATACCCTATAAGTGGCTAACGGGGTATATCTCTGGGAGTTCCACAATCGGTACTCAAAGTTACCGCCCCCCTTTTCCTATTAAATTTATATATTTGATGATGGTCTTATCTTTGAGAGCTTGTGAAATGTTCAAAAGTGTAGATTTAGCAAAGGGATTTGGCATGTGAATAGCTAGATGTATCTTCTATATACTCCATAAGTGGCTAACGGGGTATATTTCTGGGAGGTCCACAATCGGTACTCAAAGTTACCCCCCTTCCTATTAAACTTTTATATATATTTGATGAAGGTCTTATCTTTGAGAGCTTCTGAAATGTTCAAAATTGTAGATTTGGCAATGGCATTTGGCATATGAATAGCTACATGTATCCTCTAAATACCCTATAAGTGGCTAACGGGGTATATCTCTGGGAGTTCCACAATCGGTACTAAAAGTTACCCCCCTTTTCCTATAAAATTTATATATTTGATGATGGTCTTATCTTTGAGAGCTTGTGAAATGTTCAAAAGTGTAGATTTAGCAAAGGGATTTGGCATATGAATAGCTACATGTATCTTCTATATACTCAATAAGTGGCTAACGGGGTATATGTCTGGGAGTTCCACAATCGGTACTCAAAGTTACGCCCTTCCTATTAAACTTATATATATTTGATGAAGGTCTTATCTTTGAGAGATTGTGAAATGTTCAAAAGTGTAGATTTGGCAATGGCATTTGGCATATGAATAGCTACATGTATTTTCTATATACTCTATAAGTGGCTAACGGGGTATATCTCTGGGAGTTCCACAATCGGTACTCTAAGTTACCCCCTTCCTATTAAACTTATATATTTGATGATGGTCTTATCTTTGAGAGCTTGTGAAATGTTCAAAAGTGTAGATTTAGCAATGGGATTTGGCAAATGAATAGCTACATGCATCCCCTATATACCCTTTAAGTGGCTGACGGAATATTTCTTTGGGAGGTCCACAATCGGTACTCAAAGTTACCCCCCCCTTAACTATTAAACTTTTATATTTGATGATGGTCTTATCTTTAAGAACTTGTGAAATGTTCAAAAGTGTAGATTTAGAAATGGCATTTTGCATATGAACAGCTACATGCATCCTTTATATACTCTATAAGTGGCTAACGGGGTATATCTTTAGGAGGTCCACAATCGGTACTCAAAGTTACCCCCCTAACTATTAATCTTATAATATATTTGATGATGGTCTTATCTTTGAGAGCTTGTGAAATGTTCAAAAGTGAAAATTTAGCAATGGGATTTGTCATATGAATAGCTACATGCATTCCCTATATACCCTATAAGTGGCTAACGGAATATATCTTTGGGAGGTCCACAATCGGTACTCAAAGTTACCCCCCCCTTAACTATTAAACTTTTATATTTGATGATGGTCTTATCTTTAAGAACTTGTGAAATGTTCAAAAGTGTAGATTTAGCAATGGGATTTTGCATATGAACAGCTACATGCATCCTCTATATACCCTATAAGTGGCTAACGGGATATATCTTTATGAGGTCCACAATCGGTACTCAAAGTTACCCCCCCCCCCGTAACTATTAATCTTATAATATATTTGATGATGGTCTCATCTTTGAGAGCTTGTGAAATGTTCAAAAGTGAAGATTTAGCAATGGGATTTGTCATATGAATAGCTACATGCATCCCCTATATACCCTATAAGTGGCTAACGGAATATATCTTTGGGAGGTCCATAATCGGTACTCAAATTTACCCCCCCCCCCCTAACTTTTAAAATTATATATTTGATGATGGTCTTATCTTTGAGAGCTTGTGAAATGTTCAAAAGTGTAGATTTGGCAATGGCATTTGGCATATGAATAGCTACATGTATTCTCTATATACTCTATAAATGGCTCACGGGGTATATCTCTGGGAGTTCCACCATCGGTACTCAAAATTACTCCCCTTCCTATATATATTTGATGATGGTCTTATCTTTGAGAGCTTGTGAAATGTTCAAATGTGTAGATTTAGCAATGGGATTTGTCATATGAATAGCTACATGTATCCCCTAGATACCCTATAAGTGGCTAACGGAATATATCTTTGTGAGGTCCACAATCGGTACTCAAAGTTACCCGCCCCCTTCCTTTTAAACTTATATATTTGATGATGGTCTTGTGAAATGTTCAAAAGTGTAGTTTTGGCAATGGCATTTGACATATGAATAGCTGCATTTATCCTCTATATACTCTATAAGAGGTCCTCAATCGGTGCTCAAAGTTACCCCTCCCCCCTCATTTCTTATTATTCATACATGTATATACTTTGTATCTTAGATCAGCTTCATGTTAACCTCGTATAGCAAATAAAAAATACCAGTAGATACCTCATTAGTATAAATATTGGTGTAGTAATTCGGTCATTCATATATTTCTCTTAAGTTATTTATTCAATATTTGCATGAAATTGTCTGTACAATTGAGTCTTATCGTGACACATGCAATGCTAGTTTTGTATTAAATTATATAAGATACATTTAGATGGAGTGTTTTTAAGGAAATAAGTTTGTTAACGAACTACTTTTACAGGTTTTATTATTCATTTAATCATAGTTTTTAATCAGTCAGGTGGTCCTTGGTCTATGTAATAAACTTGGTAAAACATCAACGCATCTTTGTTTTTCACTATTTGTATATTATGCCATATGGCAACCCTTAACGTTGATAATTACAAAATAGAATATCTATTTTCATTTGTGTTCGCACTTGCCTTACTTCGTTTTTCGGTCGTCATACATATCAGTTTGGCGGACTTTTTATTTCTGTTCGCTGGAAATTGTTCGCTAGCTTGTTTTTGCACAATGTTCGCTGGGTATTGTTCGCTAGCTTTTTTGTTCGCTAGGTATTGTTCGCTAGCTTGATTCTGGGAAAATTTTCATGTTTTTTTTTAAAGTTTTGAAAATTTATTTATAAGGAATGACTGTTATATTTTTTTTTCATTGGGGATATAAAACACCGTTTTTTACATTAAGTATACCGGGATTATACATTGTGAAAAACTTCTTTTACTTCATATCAGTATACACGTGTCAACTTAAATGCGACTTAAATTGACAACAAAATGGTTTAACAATTAACAAACGACCTTTTTAACATTTCTGGTGATATTATAATATTGGAAACTATATGTAATATATTTTTATTGTTCACAATTGTCGTTTTGTACGATTTGCCATCAAATCAACTAACAAAATAGACTAATAGGTATATTGTAAAAATGGATGCACCCGAACTAATCTTTAACCCAAAGATGGCAATGGAAGGGGGATGTTTGACGCGCCATAAAACCTGGTTTAACCCACCATTTTTTTTAAAATGCCTGTACCATGTCAGGACAAATGCGGTCTTCAAAATTTTCCGGTATGTTTTCCTTGTTTTGTCTTTCTCTCCCAAGTTCGGTCATCTTGTTAATACTTTTATTCGCCACTAAAACCACACGTACAGACGACCGTTACAAAGTCTTTTCTGCTGGACATTTGAGATTGACCCTTCAAGTTCAGTCCTTTTTTATTAACTTGAATGAACTTATTTCTGTTAAGAATCGTGGCTTTTTTCTTTTGGTTTATATAAAATCTGATATTTTTTCACGTTCGTTTGGCGAAAGGACTCCAGCAACTATCGGAGAAACCATTCCTGGCACTGTAACCATGGTGTTGATTATACCCATTAGCAACCCTGTATACTTAAAGCAAGAACAAAGACCTTGTTTTATAAACAACTATATACTAAATTCATACATATTTTCACTTTCTATGTCCCACAGTAGACAAAGTAAATTAAGTTAAAATAAAGTTGAGAGGTTTCACGAGCTGCGGATCAGCACGTTTAAGTGAGTCAAAGAATTTGTTCTACAATTCGAGACTCTTAAAATTAAAACTAAATAAATTGACTAGTATAGTACATTTGAATTTCGGTATTTTGATAAGTCAAAGAAGCAAAGGTGTACCAAAGGGTTAATCAGTATCATAAAACCGTAAAGACAAAGACAAAACCGGCAGACAAAATCTCATCACAACAAAACAACCCACATAACAACATAAAACACACACACACACATAACAACAAAATCGCATTCAGCAACGTGAACTCAAGTCAAATTAAAACGAGAGTGAACTCAGGTGCTCCGGAAGAGTAAGCAGTTCCTGCTTGCTATAGCACACCCGTCACGTTGCCAAAGATCGATTTAGTGTTGGTCAAATCCAGAAAGGATGAAATTAAAAACTCTATGTCAAACCAACATCTGTGCTCATCTGAGAGATAGAAATCCCGTATTTGTAAACAAGCACATGATGTATTCCGTAAAATTTCTTGAGTGATGACAACAACCTGGGATCAAAGTACCCCTGTGTTAACAATTTGCTTGTCAGCCGTGTAGCTCTATCAAGGAAGTCGTTGTACTCCCCACATGGTCTGGAATAACGAATCAATTGAGATACGTAAACTCCATATGCTGGAGCGGACGGAATGTTGCTACACAGAAAGGGAAAGTTAACTATTGGAAAGTTGAAGTCATCACGTTTGTCATAAAACCTTGTACGAAGCCTTCCTTGTGTGTCAATTTCGAGAAATAGATCCAAATATGAAGCAGACCACCTAGAATCTGTAGTGTCCTTTATTTCAAGTCAGTACATATAATCATTGAGCTTTTTAGATAAAAAAGCGAAATATTATAGAAGCAGAGAGGTTCCAATTAGAATGTCAAAAGTCCAATAGAGCAGTTACAAAATCAGTCAACGAGAACTGCCAAAGTACGGAGAAACAGGCAACATAAAAACATACATTAATAGCCGAATAGGAATCGACAATGCTAACTCAAGTCTATCGAAACGAAAGTTCTCAGGAAGAGTGTTGCAACACACCGTCTCATTACTCAATATCTGGATGCTGCTATACCTTATTTGTTATTTCTATTTCTAGTTTAAGCTGCACATAGACTATAAAAAGGGGTCAAGATTCAACCATTTTACATGTAATACAAAGCTTTGAATGTAGTAATATAATTGGGTATATCAACTCCGAACCATTCAATGATAGATCTGGTGTATGACAAGAAGGCAAACAAAACAAATAAAATGGTTGACATATTCCTACTAGAAGATCTAGATTTTCAAGATAACCTTTCATAACTCTATACATTAGGACATCGTTTACAGGAGAAACAATGTCAAAGAGGTTTAAAATCAAACACCATTTAGACCAAGTGATGTTTCTTTATGCCAAACGGTCAGAATCCTATATCAGTTATCAATTACAACCCATTAGAGACAGTTGAAGACTTTACTCAACTTTGCAGCGAAATAAGTTCAGACAATGGCACTTAAAAAGAAATCATGGCAAAATCACCGAAAGCCTGTGTGTGTTGCTTTTGCAAAACCAAAGCAAATTTTGAAGTATACAGCAAGAATATGAAAATGTGACTATTAAATGATGTTCGCTGGTCAGTTTGAAAATAACAAGGTATCTAAATGTATACGTTTGAAGAATAGACCATAAGTAAAAGTACTAAATAAGCTTAAAATTGTTGCCAAAGTCGTTTTCGAGATAATAAGCGTTTAAAATTTGGCGGTAAAAGGCTTTCTATGGCTTTTTCATAGGTTTAGCATTGGGCTTGTTTTAGTGAAAATACCTATGAAAAAAATAACAAGAATTTTGATAAATTTGTCAAATTAGCTCATATTGACCCAATAAACCTTATTATGAAAAGAAATAAGGTGGTTGCTCGGCAACAAAATTACCCCTACTTTAATGGTAAATTTCAGAGGATTCTGAAAATCTGACACAAATCTCAAAAATTGACCAGTGATCATATTCAATAGTAGTGTTCAGCTACGACTGTTAAAGTGATAATAATGAAATCCTACGCAATACATCTTGGGCTCATAAAAGAAGCAGATGAACCAATAGGGAATCCGAATGTCAACATTTCTAAAGGAGACATGTGCTAGTGCTAAGGATATCACAAGATCGCATCCCAGAAGTAGCCCTACGCTCGACACCATACGGGAAGAAAAATCATGGCAGACCTCGGACCACCTGGAGAAAATCTAATCTGAACTTTAGGGCCAAGGACAAAGCCTTAGACAAGCACAGCATATAGAACAGGACAGGGGATGAAGAAGATAGGTAAGGTGGTGTATTCCAAGCTGCAAACATAACATCTACCATTTTTGCAATTAAAGCGAAACAACGATCTTGCAGTTACATTACATTTGTTTAAGAGTTTTATATTTGCTTTACGGTAAACTTTAAGAAGTTATTTTTCTCTGAATAAAACATAACGCCGTATAAATACAACTTATAAGTATGCAAAAGGATTTTTCTGAAGTAAATCAGCTATATTTAACACGGAAGTAGTAAAAATCGATGTTCACTATAAAAAACAGTCTTTCAGCATGAATTATTCGACCTGTTGATTTAAATCATTTTAAATATTTTTTCAGTTTTGCGATAATGTCATTTATCTATGTTTTGCATTTTGATCATTGTACAAATACTTCCCTGCTTCCTTGAATGAATATGGAGAAAACCGAAGGTAAGAAATTGGAAACAATTTATTAGTCAATACAAAAAGTTTGATAAAATCAGTGAATACAGCTATTTGTTTAGTGTTTTAGTAAATCCGGTCGTCTTGTTTTAGAAGACAAATATCAATACTGTCTGAACAATTTTTGGTTCATTTTTAGATACAAATGTGAATTTTGTTGCATTTCAAAACCACTTTGTCGATGACCTCTGCTTTTTGACCAGGGTGCTTTCCATTATGCGGTTTGCACCAGTTGAACCTTAGATTCGTGTTCCATTACCTGGTTCGGCGCAAGCGGTTTGCATCAAAAGACGAACCGGTGACAACACAAAATAAACCGGTATGAACCGCATAATGGAAAGCAACCATGGTTAATAATAATTCCTGGTCGTCAGATTTGCCTGACTCGAATCAACCAATATATTTAAAGAAAATATAGAAATTTTGGATTGTCTAAAGTCAAAATGTTAAAACAACAATTCAATTTCCCAAAGCTTGTACTGCTCATGGTCGATAAAATCGGTGCTGGCTTTGGCTCTCCTCATCGAACATTTTGGGTACGAGTACACTTCTTCAACACTTTTGGATTTCGAGCTTCCAATGTTTTGAATCTAATGCTGATGATGATAGTTTACTCCTTGAAATATGCTCATTGAAGCATGACCAATTAACCATTTCTACTCCTGTTTTGGTATTGAGTATATTGAAACCTCTTGTTCGATAACCGCCGCTGAAAAGCCAGAGCTTGAGTCTGAGCGTCAGATTTGTCTGACAAGAATTAATCATTTAATTGTAAAAATTTTCCTAAACATTGAAATTTCGGATTGTCTCTATTAAAAATTTCAACAATAGGTTTCGTTTTTTGTACTGCACATATTCGACATTTTCGACTTTAGCTTCTGTTGCCTTTACAAAAAATTCAGTTCGAGATTGATTGTGACAAGTACATGTATACTTTAAATCACTAGCATGCATATATACATGTTACCCAGTATGTTTCACGTATTTCATAAACGGTGATGTCTTGTAAGTAAATATATAAGCTAAAAAGTACACTGCGTTATAATTATGAATAAGGAAGTTTTAATCATTATCGTAACTTGAAAAGTGCATCCATATTATGGCTTACTTGTCGAAAGTGTGTGAGAAATTTAATTCATTACGGATCATAAATTTTGCTAGTTTTTTTTTAAATAGTTTTGAAAGAAACTATTTAAATGAAAACATTATATAATTTTAACATAACAAAACAGGCAAGGAAAATTCATGAATTTGGCTTTTAAACACTTGCTTAAGAATTCAAAAGCATAAAAACGGCAGTGACAGCAGACTATCATCAAGGCTGCTAAATTGCATTGTTAATAGTGCTTTTCTTTTTAATTGAATAAATATCCTTATCGCATCACAAATCAAATAAAAAAATGCAAAAATTGAACATTTATTAAAAGTGTCAACAAAAGAAGCCCTATACGATAAGACTCAATGTCTTTACTTGATGAATCAAATTACTAGTATAAAGTTATGTCAACGTTTTAGAAATATTTTTGAATTTTTAGAATCACAACCTTACATTCCTAACCAATGGCAAAGATTTGATGAGCAACAAGCAGACAATTATGCACAAGAATGTTGCCAACCGCTAGGGTCAAGTCAGCCACATGGATACGGACAGCCAGAGGGATACGGACAGCAAAATGGTTACGGCCTACACGATACAAAACTTCAACAGGAATATAAGCGACCGCAAGAAAATGGACAGCAACAGGGATACAGCCAACAGGATACAAAATATCAGCAGGGGTATAGGCACTCGAAGGGAAATGGAAAGCAACAGGGATACGAACAGCATGATACAAACCCTCATATAGATATAAACCCTCACCAACGATATGGGAAACTGCAGGAAAATGCAGAGGAACAGGGATATAGCCAGCAGGATACAAAATATCAACAGGAATATGAGCGACCGCAGGAAAATACACAGCAACAGGGATTCAGCCAACAGGTTACAAAACCTTATCACGAATATGGGTATATGCAAGGGTCAAGTCAGTCACAAGGATACGGAGAGCCACAGGGCAATGGACAGCCATATCAAGACGAAATAAAAGATCAACAGGGATATCGACAATCACAACAGCAACAGGGATACGTCCAACAGTTTACAAATCATCATCGGAAATACGGGCAACCTCAGGGGTTTGGAAAGCAACAAGGATATGACCAACAGGATACAAAACGTCAACAAGGATATTGGCAAGCGCAGGGGTATGAACAGCAACAGGAATACGACCAACAGGATACAATACCTCATCATATATATAAGCAAACACAGCCAATACTTGCACAACCACCTGGAGATCAACAGCAGGCTGTAATTGTAAGTTGTACCCCTCAAATGGTTTTGAAATTTGAAAATACCCGTTGTGTAAGTAGCCAACTGTTCCTAAGTACAAACTTACTTTGCTTCATGCGCTGCATAATCACTTACAGGTCGACATTGGTTCTTTTTTGGTTAGTTCGCTATCTCTCTCCTATATAATTTCAGTAACTCTCCGCCTTCATATTTTGAAACTTAAAGACTTTAGACATCCATGAATGCAATGTATCCTTGTAAAATTAGGTGTATATATGTTGTGTACAAGTTACAATATTGTACATGTTGCAACATATACAAATAAATTGTACAAGTTGCAACATGTTTGGTGCGATTGTACAAGTTGTAACATGTACACCCTTTGCTGTACATGTTGCAACATGTACAAACTTTTTAATGAAATTTGTTTTAACTTGTACAATTGGCCATAAAAGACATTATATCTCCTTATTTCGAAAAAAAAAGAATTTAAAGTTTCTTAGATTAAATTATGATAGACATGACAGCATATCTCAATTCCCACTTAGCTTAAACTGAGTAGATTTGTAAGGTCATAACGCAACACATTTGCAAAATCAGCTCTCATATAAAATTGTCAAAGGCCAAAACGAGCAGCAGCCACACGGACTTTCAAGACTTATCTATGAAGAGCATAGAATAATACCCAATGTTAGAAATATAAATTACAACAAAGATCCAGACAATAAATTTTACTACGCCTGACGCGCGTTTCGTCTATTCAAGACTCATCAGAGGCGCACTACCAAAAGTTAAAATGCCAAACACTAACTATGAAGAGCATAGAATGTTACCAAAAAATGTCGAACTAGAAACCAAATAATGACTAAGACCAACCTGTGTCTGGGGTAGGTAAAACCGTAGGGTTTTGACAATTTTGAAATTTAAACGGATAATTTATAGCTTTGATGTGTTCGTCAACAAAATATTGATAGAGTTGCGCAAGTCGCTGAACAGCAGCACACAAACTTACTGTCAGAGATAGAAAGATTCTAATGCAATACAAAGTGATTAGAGTTGAATCTTTTGAGACAAAAGAAAGAAAGTAGAGCTGAGGTGCTCTTCATTAAGGCGAACAAAATCTTTTATTGGAGCAAGTATTTTTTTTGCATTTGAGCGATTTTTTCCAAGGTAAATTTACTTCAGATTTTATTAAGTGTCCATAGGACAAGTATGAACAAGAGTAGGACAGATAAAAGGTTACATGAGTAGGACTTACAGGTGGATTTTTAGACTGTTAGTAAGTAGAGGGCAAGGGCAATTCTTTGTTAATTTGTTAAAGAAAAAAGGTTAGGGGAGATGTTAGTGTCTGAAACAAATTGTAAGTAATTTGAAGTGTCATTCACCTATACCTTGCAATAAATTAATAAGTTGACTGTTGTATAATGCTGGTCATTGTTACTTTTTCTGATAAAATCTCCTTGCATGATAATATTTGTATTTGTAAAAAGCAAAATTTTAAGCAAATTACATCAGTAGACCATAACTAGACACCAATAAATCCTTGTATGTCATTTGTACAAGTTAGAACAAATTTCATTAAAAAGTTTGTACATGTTGCAACATGTACAGAAAAGGGTGTACATGTTGCAACTTGTACGATTGCACCATGTACATTTTATTTGTACATGTTGCAACATGTACAAAGTTGCAACTTGTACACAACATATATATACATTTCCGACTGAACTTGGTACAAACATGTGAAACACTATAAAAGAATGATACTATTTTCTTTGTGTTACTATATGTGAACATATAAATTCCAAATTCTTTTTAACAAATCATTGAATCAATGCAAATTTCCAAGTGAATGGAAAATTGCTAACGTAATCGCACTGTTCAAAAAGGGTGATAACTCTTCGCCGTCGAATTATAGACCCATCTCACTGATAAGCTGTGTTGGTAAAACCATGGAGAGATGTGTCTATAAGTACATATTCAACCATTTAAGAGATAATAATCTGATATATAAGATGCAGTCAGGTTTTCTTCCAAAATTTTCAACAGTCCATCAACTTATAGAAATGCACAACTCTATCATAAATGCCTTGGAGAATCGTGAAATAAGTTGTTTCGTCTTTTGTGATTTTTCTAAGGCGTTTGACAGGGTTTGGCATAAAGGTTTAATACATAAAATGTCTTCCCTTGGAATCCAGGGAAATATTCTTAAATGGCTAAAAAATTACTTATTTATGAGACAACAGCGAGTTGTTCTAAAACAATCTTCTTCGAATCTTCTTCCAATATCTGCCGGAGTTCCACAAGGTTCAGTTTTAGGACCATTGCTTTTTATAATTTATATAAACGATATTGCTGATAAATTGATATCCCTTACTAGACTATTTGCCGATGACACTTCAATTGGCTTTTCTAGTTCTGATGAATATTCAATTGAAAGAACTATTAATCATGATCTTAGAGAGCTAAATGAATGGTCGAGTAAATGGCTAATGAACTTTAACCCGCAAAAGACAGAAATAATGATGATCAGTAATAGAGATTTTGAACCGGTTAGTTTTTCACTGAATGGAACTGATATTCCAATAAGCACTACTCATAAGCATCTAGGAGTAACCTTTTCTAATGATGCTAAGTGGAATAGTCACATAGATAACATGATAAAGAATATTTCTAAACATATTAATGTTTTAAGAAAACTTAAATTTACACTAAGTAGAAGAAATCTCGAAACTCTCTTTCTGACGTTTATCAGACCACTATTTGAGTACGCGTCAGAGGTCTGGGATAACTGCGGTGTAGTTAATTGCCAAAGATTGGAAGGTCTTCAGCTCGAAGCAGCTAGAATCGTCAGCGGACTTCCAATATATACAAAATTGGAAACCATATATAAAGAATTACGATGGGAAAAATTACAAGATCGTCGCAAAAGAAAAAAACTTTGTCTTATGTATAATATCATGAACGACAATGCTCCAAAATACTTATTAGATATGAAGCCTTGCACTATTCAAAGCATGAGCACGTATCCGCTTCGAAACGGGAACGACTTAATCTTACCATTCTGTAGACTACAAACTTCGTATGAATCTTTCTTTCCGTCTACTATTCGGCAATGGAACCATTTAGACCACTCCGTTAGAAACCTAGATTCATTATCTAAATTCAAAAATGAGTTAAAACGAACTTCATCCTTTAATGACAAAGTACCAAAACACTACTATTATGGTCCGCGAAAACTAAACATAATTATGACCCAGCTTAGATGTTCAGCTACCTCTCTCAATTATGATTTATTTAAAGTAAACTTGGTCGCAAACCCTAAATGTCGATGTGGTTATGAAAAGGAAGACAGGATACACTATTTTTTTGGTTGCCCCTTATATCATGGCATTAGAAATATTCTCTTCGAATACTTGAATTCCTTAAACATTGACATAGATATAAAATTAATAACTTCTGGAAGTGAACTGCTGTCTGAGGATGAAAATAATACAATCTTCAAACATGTCTTTGAATTTATTAAAAAGACAGAAAGATTTCAAATGGTGTAAAGGAAGGCGAGCAGACATCGTTTGTGTGGCTCAGAACAAAACAAAACATTTAAATATTATTCCTCTTTTATCTCTATATACATTTTTCTTTACTAATATTACGACTGTTAGCTAAAAAAAAGTATTATTATGTATGTCGCATGTTTATACATTATATGTTATACTCATTAATTAGGAGAAGACCACGTAAGTTGGTATAACTTGTGTCCTATCCTTTTTGTTAATTATATGTATTCATGTATTAGCAAATAAAATATGTTTAAACTAAACATATAAATGCACAACTATTATTTTGATATTTTTCATTACTGTAGTTAAGTTGTATAAAATTTTTATCATATTTTTTTCATATGCTACATTTCTATACTCTTCAAAAAAAGTTACGCATAGGTAGAAAATTCCCTATATGTTTAATGCAAACCCCCACTTTTTTGAAACACTATAACTAAGCCATCCTTTATCCGATTTCCATGAAATAAAAACCAATAAAAAAAATGAATGAAGCTTTATCGTGTATTTTTGGCAAAATCGTAACTTTACTGATGTTTGGGATATTGCAAGTAGAACTTAAGTGTACAATTTACTTATAATCTTCATGTTTAAATCAATTCAAAATGTTACGCGAAAAAGATTAGTCGTGTTCTACTCGCGATATCTTAAAAACCATTTAAGTCAGAATTTTGGCCCAAAATAATCGGAAAAAAATATTTCTTTTTCTTTTTAATGGATTTTATTTCATGAAAATCGACCACAGAACAGCTCGGCAATATTAATTTGAAATAGCGTAGGTTTGCATTAAACCTATGGAGAATTTTCTACCTATGCGTAACTTTTTTGAACCGTATATTATTGTACCCCAAAACACTGCTGTTAAAACTCGGGCAGTTTGATTTTATGGTTTATCGGCATTGGGCGACATTTTGTTTTATGGCGGGTGCATCACACATGACCGTCATACAAAAGATAAAAGGTCACTTCTAAGGAAGCAGGTGAGGTTGCTATGAATTGACGTCGCGAGTTATTAATATTCTTTCGGTTCAATATATGATCGAAAATGATATTGGAACGTCATTTAGAAAATTGTCGTATAACAGCCTCCGCTAAAATAGATTCTTCATCTATTGAAATTATAAGAAAATAAGAGGTTGATTATAAGAAAAAATCGTTATTGCCAACAAAGAATTTTAGACCAATTTTATCATGGTTTTACGTATCAGCTCTCTCTACTGGCATTATACCTGATATGATAAAATCGATCACAAAAACAAAATGTTATATACATGTATTCCTTATTGAGCAGAGGTTATCATTAATATGAATTCTTTTCTTTTAAATACGGTTTAGGTAAGAGAGCAGCTACAGCTTGATGCTCAAGGACAGAGACCCAAAAACTATTTGTTACCATCAATAATTGTTTGTTTATGCTGTTTCTGTCCAACTGGACTTGGTGCTATATTCTATGCACATTCTGTGAGTATTTTTTTTTAGTGAAACGTGATTGTATAATTTGCTATGAAGATAACTGATCATTTGAACATGAATGTCTAAGACATGCACCATAGCAAAAACGAAGATAAAGTTGATTTTGAAGGAGTTTAAAGTTCGAGTAACGACTCGATCGACTTCGAGTTGAAAACATTGATTTTTACGGCAATAATCGAGTTACAGTTCGAGTTGCTAAACGAGTTGGATATTTATTTATATATACATATTGATCATTTGGATTTGGAACACTGCTGCATGTAACCAGCAATCAACTTTGAAATACTAAGGTACTGATACATATTAATAAAGCGGTTACAGAAAAAAAAAGACATGTCACTTCTGTACGATATATTTACATATGTATCTTTCGTATTTTATTGCAAAAGGGGTTGTCATATTTAACATGTTTAACGCGTTTTGCAATAACACTTTAACACAGATTTCTGTCTTTTAAGTAAAGGTTTTTTAAACATTTTTTTTACGTTTAAAAGTATCTTTTGTATCTTTTTCAAGACAAATAGACACAAACAATTCACTATTTAACAAAAAAACTTGATTGCAAAACGGGTGGTTTCAACACTTGCATTTAAACTACTCCTACACACGTATATTGGGCCATACATCATCACATTTATCCTGTGTCTCTCTGTTTAATGATTTTCCTAAGTGGCATGATGTTTCTGTTATATTCTTTTGACGATTTTGATTTTGCATAAGATTTTGCAACTGTAGGTATATTTGTTTCTTTTACTATTTGTAATTTGGAAATAAAATTTTAAAATACATATGCATGTTCAAATAAAACAGAAACTTCCTTTTAGTTAGAATCGATGAAAGATTCGTGGAATTCATGTTTAGACGATTTCGAACTCTAAGTGTAACTCGAACCCTAACTTGAACTCTAAGTTGAGTCCTAACTCGATTATTGACAGGAAAATAAATTAATTGAGTCTTCGTGTCACAGTTGATTCGATACTCCATAGTTTGCGGGAATTACATCGATTTCCTTGACAGAAATCACGTTTGACACAGGGTTACGGTTGCTATCGTCACTCATGAAATTTTACGGTAGACACGGTGCACTCGTAGACAGATATGGGATTTCTGTCTCTCAAATTAGTGCAGATGATGGTTTGTCGTAGAAATTTGATTTGTCTTCCTTTACCGAATTTGACACACTGGATTGGAAATTAGCAACACGACGGGTATGCTATAACAGGTATGTACAGCTTACTCTTCCGGAGCATCTGAGTTCACTCTTGTTACGATTTTAGTTCGCGTTCTTGATTTCCGTTCGGTTGATTTTGTTTTTTGTGTTTCTTCGTGCTGATCTTGTTCGTGTTTACCGGTTTCGTAATTGCCTTCTCGGACTGTTGACACTCGAATGCCCCATTGGTGCCTCTTTGCTTCTTTCGAGCAAGCTGAAGATTTTTACTTCAACTCGAGTTTTAATTTGAACTCGAATCGTCACTCGAAATCTAATTCTGACTCGAACTCGATGATAACCTACACCCTTTCTCGATGTTTACCACTCCACTAAATTAATCCGACGTGTTATTTAATTATAAGTCAGTACTTTCGGGCTTCTTTATTTCATTTGTACCAAAAAAGCTCTGCTCAACTCTTTGAATAAAATACAGATATCATACTTATAAAATACTTTCTGTGGACAAGTATTTGAAGGTGATTCTGTGTTGATACACCAAAAAATAACATCAAAGACATTTGTTATTGCATATAGTTTCGTAGAAGATGATGAGATGTGATGAAATAAATGTACGCACATAGTCCGCATTAACAAGCGGCAATTAAAAAAAATACAATGAAATTAAGCTGACAGCCTTCAACGAGGCCAGTTGTTGCTGCCAAATAATAAGCACAGGATCAAATCAAAATGCATGCAATTAATATCCAGTCCTGAAATAGTCAAAGACAAACCTCCTTCTTAAACAATGAACAAAAACATAAAAATGACAAGTACAAACAAATGATTGTGGATTTAGACCAGGCACATATCAAATGTTGTTGGGTTGAACTATTTTTTTTTGGTCCAACCTTTCCCATATCAATAATCATTAACAAAGCACAACAAATAACACGTCATGGTTTTTTTCAAATTTCCTTGAGTTTCACAATTTTTGTTGTATAATAAACTAAGACCTTTTTTACATTTTATTTTTTTAAACCTAATTGTGTAAAAAGTTAACTTCTAATGGTCATAGCTAAAACAACTATTATCATTTTAGGCAAATACAGCTGCAGAGTCTGGAGATTTTATCTCAGCCAGGACAAAAGCAAAGTATGCCAAACACTTTATTGTGTCTAGCCTTATTCTCGGAGTTTTCTTTATGGCCGTTGCCATAATTCTTAAAGTAGTTTCGTTATATCCGATATGATGCTTATCAAAGTGGACGACAGATATTTGTAATTAGTGTTTTTTTTTTCCTTTTATTTGAATTGATTTCTTCTTATTCGTATTAAAATTTTGGTCGTTCTTTGGTAAATTGATGTTACATTAATGAACTACATGCCCTTGGACTTTTCAATACGTAATTAGATCAGGCATGTTTTAAAGTTAATTTCGCATATACAGACATATTTTATTTTTGAATTCAGAAACGAAGAATATAACAGAACATTATTTTTAAATCTACAATTTAAAACAGAGACAGTAAAATGAATAACGCATAAAGCTGTGACAAAGGTGCAATGCCTCTATCTTCCTACCAATATAAACTCTTAACGATAAATAGAAAATAATATTAGATGTAGAGAAAGACAAAATCCAACAACATTCAAAACGACCAGCGGCCACAGCTTGTTGCCGCAATAGACACTTGATCAAAATTATAATCCATACAATCATAATCAATCGTAAAATTATCAAAGAAAGAACCTCATTAGAGATAGAAGAAATTAACACAGGGGCGATTAGTACATTAACCCTAATAAAAGATCCTTGTTCAAATAGCAAAGCATTAAATTTGGAGGAGTTATATAGGTTTTTTTTTAATTCCACCATGTTACTTTATATTGATATTCTGAAACCAAGCACAAAAAATAACACAAAAAAGTAAAATATGTTTCATACAGTTAATTTCAAACCGACGTATCTCTGTCAATATCATGGATACACTTGGTTGAAACTTCCGAAACACAATTTGGCAAAGTCTTGCCTGTTTCTTTATCTTGGCTAATAAGATTTGAGGAAACCTCTATATTCAAATCCATTGATTTGTCTATTGCCCATGTCTGAAGCGTCCCACTTCCAAAAACGACAAAAACTAAAGTTCCAAAAACGTAAAATGCAGCGCTGACATAAAACACATTTCTCCATTCATCTGGTGTGCTCTGGAAATAAATAATTATATAAAGTGATAAAATAAGGTTCTGCCTAACCCATACATATGTTTATCTTGGTCATTATTTGGTTTTCCTGTTCGGTATATTTGGATTTGATGTTCAATGCTATACATAATCTGGAATGCAGAACAAATATACAGATGAACAGAAAGTCGACTTGCTCAGATTTCTTATCGACTATACATTTGTTCAGTTGGTGGACGTGTTTTTCAGCAAACAATAGGGATGCCAATGGGAACTTATTGTGCACATTTGCTTGCTGATTTGTTTCTTCACTAATAATAAGCAGACCTCTAACAATATCTTCTAGACAAAAATGATCGTAGACTAGCTCTCTCGTTTAATCTCACATTCCATTATATTGATGATGTCCTTTCACTGAACAATTCTCGATTTGGTGACCTTCTCCGTCTCATATGTCCTTAGGAGCTTGAGACAAGGGACACAACGGATTCTAGGAAGTCTGCTTCATATTTAGATCTTCATCTCGAAATAGACTCTCAATGAATACTTTCAACAAAGCTCCATGACAAACGTTATCTTCAACTTTCCAATTGTCGACTTTCCCTTTTTGTGTAGCAACATTCAGTCTGCTCCTGCTGATCGAGTCTTTGTATCACAATTGATACGTTTCTCAAGAGCTTGCGGGAATTACCAGATTTGACACACTGAATTGGAAATCAGAAACACGACAGGTGTGCTGTGGCGGGCAGAGGCCGTTTGCTCTTCTGGAGCGCCTTTGTTCACTCTTGTAGTTACGATTTGAGTTAGCGTTGTTGATTTCCGTTCGGTTGGTTTTGTGTTTCTTCGTGCTGTTCTTGTTCGTGTTCATCGTTTTTGTCATTGCCCTTTTGGACTTTTGACACTATTTTGGATGGAGCGCATCTGATGATTCTGGAATAAACAAAACGCCCGTCAGGCGTAGCAAAATTTAATGGCTGGAACATCGTTGTAATTTTTATTTATTTACTTATAGTTTACAATAAAATGGCTTTAACAATGATTGTAATATTATGATGTTACAAACCATTTATATTATATTTTATTTGTTAGGAATGGATATTTTGTACGCTTTTGCTTTAAAATAACCTTACAAAATAAGCTAATTGTTAAAGTGCAAAAATGAGTGCCACCGAACTATCAAACAAGTTTTTTTGGTTGGTATAAAAAATGAAAATGGAAAAAATCTTCAATTTCTAACGTACGTTAGGCGTAAGGACTCCAGCAACTATCGGTGAAACCATTCCTGGTACTGTAGCCATGGTGTTGGTAATACCCATTAGCAACCCTGCATACCTTAAAGCAAGAACAAAGACTTTGTTTTATTAACAACTATATACTAAATTCATACATATTTTCACTTTCTTTGTCCCTGAGTAGACTAAGGTGGATTAAGTTAAAATAAAGTTAAAGGTTTTCACGAGCTGCGGATCAGCACTTTTAAATGAGTCAAAGAACTCATAATAAACTCAAGACTCTTAAAATCAAAACTAAATGGACGTATTGTATAGTATAGTATGTATAGTATTGACAATAGTAAATTTTAATTTTAATCTTAGTAAGAATTTGGTTCCCCAGTTTGGTATTTTTGGTTTTACTGTTCTATGCTCTTCATAATCGTGTAGTGTTTGGCATTTTTAATATTTTTGGTAGAGCGCCTCTGATGAGTCTTGAATAGACGAAACGCGCGTCAGGCGTAGCAAAATTTATTGTTTGGAACTTTGTTGCCATTTGTATTTCTGTATTTTATTAAGTGAAGTCAATACATCATGTAATCATTGAGTTTCTTAAATAAAATAGTGAAATATTATAAAAGCAAAGAGGTACCAATCAGAATGTCAAAAGTCCATTACAGCAAAGGCAAAATCAGTCAACGAGAACTGCCAACAGTACAAAGAAACAGGCAACATAAAACATAAATAAAAAGCCGAATAGGAATCGACAATCCAAGTCTATCGTAACGACAGTGAACCCAAGTTCTCAGGAAGAGTGAGCAGTTCTTGCTTGTTGCAACACACCGTCCCATTATTTAGTGACAGTTTCATTTTCTAATGTTACCTCCTTCGGAAAGTCATCCTCATTACTAGGGACCTTTTCAAACAAGAGACCTATCCTCGAATATCTATTCTAGATGTATACTTAGATTCACCCTGTTGTCTATTGCATAACAATTCGTATGTTGTATAATAGGATGTAAAATAGTTCGTCATGAGGATTGATTTCAATGCCAGTTTGTGAATAAATTAGAGTCTGTGTAAAATTTTATCAATGATCAATTCAAAAAAAAATACCGAAAAGTCACCATCCGGTGCATTATCGCGCTTTAATATCTGTTACTGCAGTTAAATTTCTTATATTACTGCGCGAACTATTTTTATCTCAGCAGCAAAATTATCACAATTAGATAGAACTTTTCCAGATATGTTAATTTTTTCATCGTTTTATCGTTTTGGCATCTCTCTACTCATGTAGTTATGAACAATGCAAACATTTTGCGATCTCAATGATATAATTTCACGTGTAATTGATTTGAATTCAATAAGGCCTTGAACTCGTGATGTTATTTTATGAAAACGATTCGTTCCAGGTGTATGAACACAACCTGTTTGAGAGACATCAGTAATACATGACTTGATCTTCAACGAGAAAATTTAACTACTAAAATTTTTGTTGTCTGGAAAACCACACACTACAGGCCACAGGGGGGGATAACTCCAAGTATTTTAGGGTACAGATGTGCGGCCCAGAAATTTTTACCCACCCTATGCATATATTGGCCTGCTTAAAAAAGACACCTATTCATTTATTTTAAATATATTTGAAATTATTAAACTTTACGTGTTTTATCGATATTCTATTATAATCAAAGTTTGAATGGTAAAAGTTATCAAATGCGTGTACAGTTAAGGTTACAAGGAGGCAAAATGTGGATGCTCAGTCACTCTTTTTCTATTGATATATGACATTTGTGAAAAGTATACCTTATCATATATGCAACATGTGAAATTTCTACCCTTTTCACATATTGAGCACCCCAAAGAGTAGACCCTTTTGGCAGCACATGTACCTACCTTTATAATGAAAGTTAACCCCCCCCCCGTGCTACATGTACAGGCAGTTAAAATTTCTCAAAATCAACGTTTGAGCTACGACTCGTTGAACGAGGATTTGTTTTATCCAGATAATAATCAGGTTTTTCTGTTTTTTTTTTTTTTTTTGTTTTTTTTTTTGTCATTTGGACTTTTTCAAATCCCCAGAGTCGTAGGAAGCCAAACGTCAAAAATTATAAAAGGCTTTCAACACCCCTTTGAGCTTAGCTGGGTGGCCTGTCCTATCAACATTTTGTCAGTTTGCAATGCAAAAAGAAACCAACAGTTGCATACAATAAAATAAAATAAAAATAGTTTTTTTTTATATGACGGCAAATAAAAATTTGGTTGTATTTAAAAAAAAATATGGAGTGATGCTGTTGTCATCGTTGTCTGTTAACATTTTTGTTGAAACCATAATAAGTTCTAGTTATCGATTCATGGTTTTGAATATATATTGCACCGTTACTTTGCTGTGGAGGGTCAGAGATGGAAAATCAACTTGGTCATATTTTTGGTCTGATTTTCAAAATCTTTTTTCATTAGAATCCTTGTGAAATTTTCTGCCTGCGTTTTTCCATATCTCTTAATGTTTTTGAGTAATTGGGGCCAAAAGGCTAAAAAACAGGGTGTATATTAATTTTCTTAAATCTTAAAAATATGCGTTGAAACTCCACCCTGGAACGCATGTGTCAAAAACCAGTAAAACTGTGACATACTAGTATATGTAACTCGAGTACCAATGGATATGGTTTTAACCATATCCTTTCTTGTTAAACATGTAGATACTTACTTTGGTGCTAAGTCTATGTGGTTTATTGCATAGGCCGCTGAGTTTACTCCTGTGAAAGTAAGTGCTATACACAAAAATACGACAGCTACGCCTCTCATCTCACAAGAAACAAATCCCGTAGCTACAAGGAAAACTGCACTCCCAATGAAAGCTGAAAAATACAATAATTTTAAGAAAAAAATACGGCTCTATTTATCTAAGAATGGAGTTCTTACAGTAAATTCACTTATTTATTTTCTGTATGGATGAACCACAGCTTCAAGTTTTGTTTATCGGTGTTCCATGCTTGTTATTTGTGAATTGAGTTATAAAGAAATAAAGGTACCCAAATGGGTAAGTCTTAAGTCCGAAAAGACCAAGACAAAGTCGGTAGACACAAAACAATCACAAAAACACAAACCGCAATCTGCAACGTTCCCAAAAACACAAACCGCAATCTGCAACGTTCCTGCTTGACATATAAACTTAGTCATAAATATATATAATTTTTACGAGCTTGTCATTATTTCTTAGCTTTAAGATCAAAGGATATGCATGGTTCCTTATGGAAAGCGTAATGGACAGATTTTTATATTAGCAAGAAATCATCCTAAAACACTAGTCATACTAGTATTGATACATGTTTTAGTGAGTGGCACGCATTTGATCAATATTTTAAAACTTTACTGATAATGAACGATAAAGACTAGACTAAGCCTTTGTTCTCTCATTTTTTATACACATGTACTCTTTTATATATTTTGCATATTATATATGTAGCGAATATATGTGACGTATTTGAATGTTTAAAAAAATATTTACTTGCCAACTGTTTGTAGAACCTTTCTTGTATTAGTTGTGGTCATTATGGATTTCCTTCTTAATATGTCTGCTAAATGTCCAGCTATTACCGACATGACGGACATGCAAATATATGGTAAGGAGGACAACGCACCGTTCTAAAAAAACAATTACAACAAATTTACTGAACAACAACAAAATCGAAATTTCTAAGGTATGTATATATGCTACAGGGAATGTGTGTAATAAGGGAATACCTGTAATCCTCAAAAGTCAGGGGGTACGTGAAATTGCAGGAGGATTACATGCAATCTGTCGTTTTTTTCCAGGGATAACACGAAATCCCTGTGTTTTTTTTTCAATGTTCTTACACGATAAACCTGACACACAAAATGTGTTTTTAGATCCTGGGAAGCATAGTTGGTTAGATTTGATTATTAAATGGAAAAGTGTACCTAGCAATAATATAATAATAAAACATAAGGAAAATCCCCCAAAGGTCCTTAGAAAAAAAACCATCCTCATATATCTGGTAAGTATTCAAGAGGGAGGTTACAACTTAACATACATGTATATCACTTCGCTAAGAAACTAGAAACGATGTTGAGGACTAACATTGGGTAAGCTGGTAAACAGAAATAGGCGAAATGTCACCTTAACTGCATATTACTCAAGGAAATGAGCTAAAAACACCAATAGTGTAATTTCTATCCTGAAGCAAAAGAAAATAAGTCAGCAAAAACATAAATATATCTTAGAGTATATATGCTAGATTTGTGTTACAATGTGTAAATACAAATGACAACAAAGTTCCAGACAATCAATTTTGCTACGCCTGACACGCGTTTCGTCTATTCAAGACTCATCAGAGGCGCTCTACCAAAAATATTGAAAATGCCAAACACTATATGAATACGAAGAGCATAGAACAGTAAAAACCAAAAATATCAAACTGGGGACCAAATTATTACTAAGATAATCAACCTTTGTCTGGAGTAGGAAGAACCTTAAGGTTTAGACAATTTTGAAATTTAGACAGATAATTTAAAACTTTGATGTTTTCTCCAACTCAAAAGTGTTGGTGCCGGAGCGGGCAAACCTCGGGGAATGAAAACTCCACCAGCAGTGCTAACCTTCACGTGTGTTCGAAATACAAATGACAAAGTTCCAGACAATCAATTTTGCTACGCTTGACGTGCGTTTCGTCTATTCAAGACTCATCAGAGGCGCTTTACCAAAAATTATTGAAAATGCCAAACACTATATGAATATGAAGAGCATAGAACAGTAAAAACCAAAAATACCAAACTGAGGAACCAAATTATTACCAAGATAATCAACCTATGTCTGGGATAGGAAGAACCTTAAGATTAAGACAATTTTGAAATTTAGACAGATAATTTAAAACTTTGATGCTTTCTCCAACTCAAAAGTGTTGGTGCCGGAGCGGGCTAACCTCGGGGAATTAAAGTTCCACCAGCAGTGCTAACCTTCACGTGTGCTCGAAATACAAATGACAACAAAGTTCCAGACAATAAATTTTGCTACGCCTGACGCGCGTTTCGTCTATTCAAGACTCATCAGAGGCGCTCTACCGAAAATATTGAAAATGCCAAACACTATATGAATATGAAGAGCATAGAACAGTAAAAACCAAAAATATCAAACTGGGGAACCAAATTATTATTAAGATAATCAACCTATGTCTGGGGTAGGAGGAACCTTAAGGTTTTAGACAATTTTGAAATTTAGACAGATAATTTAAAACTTTGATGCTTTCTCCAACTCAAAAGTGTTGGTGCCGGAGCGGGCTAACCTCGGGGAATGAAAACTCCACCAGCAGTGCTAACCTTCACGTGTATTCGAAATGCAAATGACAACAAAGTTCCAGACAATAAATTTTGCTACGCCTGACGCGCGTTTCGTCTATTCTAGACTCATCAGAGGCGCTCTACCAAAAATATTGAAAATGCCAAACACTATATGAATATGAAGAGCATAGAACAGTAAAAACCAAAAATACCAAACTGAGGAACCAAATTATTACCAAGATAATCAACCTATGTCTGGGGTAGGAAGAACCTTAAGATTAAGACAATTATGAAATTTAGACAGATAATTTAAAACTTTGATGCTTTCTCCAACTCAAAAGTGTTGGTGCCGGAGCGGGCTAACCTCGGGGAATTAAAGTTCCACCAGCAGTGCTAACCTTCACGTGTGCTCGAAATACAAATGACAACAAAGTTCCAGACAATAAATTTTGCTACGCCTGACGCGCGTTTCGTCTATTCAAGACTCATCAGAGGCGCTCTACCGAAAATATTGAAAATGCCAAACACTGTATGAATATGAAGAGCATAGAACAGTAAAAACCAAAAATATCAAACTGGGGAACCAAATTATTATTAAGATAATCAACCTATGTCTGGGGTAGGAAGAACCTTAAGGTTTTAGACAATTTTGAAATTTAGACAGATAATTTAAAACTTTGATGCTTTCTCCAACTCAAAAGTGTTGGTGCCGGAGCGGGCTAACCTCGGGGAATGAAAACTCCACCAGCAGTGCTAACCTTCACGTGTGTTCGAAGTACAAATGACAACAAAGTTCCAGACAATAAATTTTGCTACGCCTGACGCGCGTTTCGTCTATTCTAGACTCATCAGAGGCGCTCTACCAAAAATATTGAAAATGCCAAACACTATATGAATATGAAGAGCATAGAACAGTAAAAACCAAAAATACCAAACTGGGGAACCAAATTATTACTAAGATAATCAACCTATGGCTGGGGTAAGATGAACCTTAAAGTTTAGACAATTTTGAAATTTAGACAGATAATTTAAAACTTTGATGTTTTCTCCAACTCAAAAGTGTTTTAGCCGGAGCGGGCTAACCGAAATATTTTGTATATTATAATCAAAAGTTCCGACAAAGAATGTTATATTTCTTTTTGTGTTGTATGAATAAATAACTCTTACATTTATAAAGTGTCAAAACCTCCAGAATCGGCAGTAAAATCGTATCATTTATATTCTATATTTTCCTTTCAGGGATAACGTGTAAAAATAAAAAAATAAATATCAGGGATTACGTGTAATAACTAGAAGATTTAAGGAATACATGTTATTTGTTTTTTTTCGTCAAGAAAATGGTCTTTCAATGCCATTTAGGATTGGGCTTGAATCATATGTAGTTTATTTTCAATCCAGGGCCCATTGGAAAACAGCGAGAAACGACCACTGTTCACATTGATCGCTGTAGTGGCTGTTTTCTATTGTGGATGTTTTAAATTGATGTTTATAATATAATACACAACCTACAATATAAATTATATTGTAGGTTGTGTCGCGAACACTTATTCCATATCTCATTATTTTCTATGTATTTCCTAAAATTTGCAATGATTACAAGACATCTCCAATTTTTCAAGGGATACACACTTAATTCCCAATTACATACATTCTCTGTAACATATGTATGAAATGAAGCCAGAAATCATCTTGAAGAAATACAATAACATTTCAAAAGAAACAATAGGTTGAACCAGTAAGGTTAGCGTGTTATCTAACAAGTGTATTACTCTATATTATTGACCGCGTTGGTCACGGGTAAGTTATTTCAGGCTTATTCGTTTAAATCTTACCTAACGGACCGAGAAATTTAGGCTCTGCCCAACCTTGTGAATAAAATAGAGTAATATAAATTGATAAAGATACATTATTTGTACTCAAAGAGCATGTTCTTGCTGCCTATGTTTGTTTTATTATATAGAAAAATCAGATTGAAATTGGGCACTTTTTCAGATTCCACTTACACTTTTTATATCAAATTTCAACACTTCTTTCATAAAGGCGGGTAAACTCGTCATCAAAGTGTAGTCTGCCCAGTTTCCACTTGAGTGACAGATTATCAACGCCCAGACTGGAATTGACGTTGCTATGTTTTTCCAAGGTACCTTCAGCTTCTGTTAAAGTAAATAACAGTGATAACTTGCTATTTTCATAAATAAAAACGATCTTAAAATCAACCATTATAAACTCTAAACAATTCGGTTCGATTGGTTTTTGTAATGACAAAGGATCGAAGATGTTTTGTCTTTGAAACTATAAACAAAATGCTGAAGACACAGGAATTCCTAAACATTTTCCAATCAAAAAGCTGTCCTATATAACATACCGTTCGTTTAGATTCCAGGTCAGTATTGTTGACTATGTAAAGTTTTTCTGTTTCGTTGATTCTAGGATGTTCGGCCGGAGAGTCTCGTATTTGGTAGAACCAAAGCAACACCCACAGACAACAGAAACCACCTACGTTTATTCAAAAGAAACTATAATTTGATATTTATATTTTGTAACAGCACACTCGTCGCATAATACAATGTAGCAGAGTAGTTGTCAATATAATTACTGGTAATTTTGTTCGGCTCTTTGTGCCTATTTCATGGTGTATTACCTTTAACGCAGTATCTACATCAAAATAATTGGAAGACCGAAAACTAAAAGTAAATAAGTAGCAAACCTTTTTTCGAATTGTACTACACCTAATTTTATTTTTGCAAAATGAATTGTGTTTTTATATTCAAACGAAAGATATCTTTATGACACAAAGTTTTCCTGTAAATGTGACAGAAAACAACGAGCAAAACCGTATAACAACGGTTGCTGTTGACAACCTCAGAAAAAAATGAACCGAATCCAAACTCCATGTTTTTTTTAACTTTGAACATAGAACAGTGAATATGGAAAATTACGACAAGGACAAACATAATATTAATCTTTGTCACTAATTTTTGATTCAACAGAGCAATCCCCCCAAACCATTGACTACAAGGTTCATTTTCATTGTTACATCGCATTATTATAATGTCCCAGAGCATTACATACCATGTAAGTAGAATATAGATGCCCATCCGTTATCAAAACCATAGTCACATAATAGGCCTGATGTGGCAAATGTGACTACAATGCCGAGTATTGCTCCTAAAGAAAAGAACAAAATAAGTTTACTTAATAACTCTTGCTTCGAAATTTACGGTTCTATTACTTGTTTGGGGGAGGTTAGACGAAATTTGATTTCTGTTACGCTCAAACAAATGACAATCTCATTGTCTTTTATCAACTTTTGCCAATATGTTAAACTTTGCGAGAAAAGATATGTGAAAAAAAAATTTTTAATGCTCATAATCTATTGTCATAGACGCATGTTTTTACATATTACACGTAAACAGTACTGTGTCAAAAATAAATGAGATTTTCTCTGCTGCAGCAAACAGAGACATATTCTTAGAATGCAAACAAATAACAGATCTATCAGAAAATATTAAAGGGAACTCAACCAGTCAAATGTGTACCTACCAACGTTAGAGACGGCCATTAGTAGGGTCCTCTCATACCGAGGAGCCCATCTGCTCCATAGTGAATAGGACGATGGCATAACAACTCCCTACAAACATCAAAGCAATTCTGTTGTGAGAAACAATTACTCATAAAGTATGGAATATATGTAATTTGTATTTGATGATTTTCAAATGGTCTTAAATGTAGACAAAATAAACAAGGCTAAATCTTGGACAGCTATCAGTTTCTTTGTGTGTCTAACGGTTTAAAAGGTAAAAAAATAATAGTTATAAAAATCAATGCTAAATATCAAATTTTTGATAAAAACATTTCCTTTGAGTACCAATCAAATTTCTTTTAGTTGTAAACGTTGAATATGAAATAGACTAATAACAATAAGATGCAAATTTACCTGAAAGACACCTAGAACAAATCGTAGAACATACACCATGAAAAGTGAGGCTCTTGCGCATACTGGAAGTAAAACAGTACAAACACCGGACACTGCCATTGCAACGCCAAACACACGATATCCTCCAAATTTATCAGACAACCAACCGCCAGGAATTTGGGTTATTATGTATCCATAAAAGAATGCAGACAAGATTGATGATCTGGTTTCCTTGTCCCAGTCGAATTCTGCTCTCTAAAATTTTAGAACATTAACAAAGATTATATTAAACAGAAAGTGAAGTAACATAAAAATATAAAAAAGCAAGGATATTGGGTAGATATGCATGACACAAAATCACACAATGAATATTAAAATGAAACAAAGCGAAGAAACGGCGGTTTTATTTATGTTCTTCACCCTGAAGTCAAAGCTTAAGGGGGATTTCAACGTACAATCATTGCAAGTTTATAATGCTCCCTCAAAACGGTCCCATACACTAATAAGGTCCCGCTCTGCGGAAGCTAAATTGACTGAGTATGATGCCTTAAACCGGAAGACGTATAAGCTAGTCAGAAATCCGCACCCATTAACACGGAATGCAAAATTAAATTCCTTTTTTGTAATTTTCAATTTTAAAAAAAAATAAGCATAGTTATTGTATTAAAATATTTTTTTTTCAAGTATTTCCAGCTATGAAATGTTTTAGATATAAAGAATTAAAAAAAAAAGTACTACCGCATATTTTGGCGTCCATTCTACTCACTAGAGGTCGCGCCCATCATAACAAAATGACAGAAGCGCGGGAACCTGTCATTCTAATTTTCGCGAAACAAGACCCCCCAAACAAATAACTTGAATGTTTCAACACACAAATTTCATTTCCTGCAGTCATTACATTTACCTTGTCCCCAGTAAACATATTTGTTTTTTTTTTGTTAATTTCTCTCTAGCCGGCTTTGAATTCGAAAATGAAAGTAGAATATTCTTAGGGAGTCTTCTGCGAGGTCCGCACAAATTCACTTCCTTGTTCTGTTTGCAGTCGCGTTCCTTTTTTAAAATCATGCAAAAGCTTGCGTTTCTTGCTGTTATTGAAAGATAATGAGTTCTTGCTGCGCGAAAGCTAAATTGACTGAGTATGATGCCTTTAACCGGAAGACGTATAATTAGTCAGAAATCCGCACCTAATAACACGGAATGAAAATTGAATTCCTATTTTTTAATTCTCATTTTAAAAAATAATATCTATAGTTATTGTAAAATGTAATAATTTTTAAATATTCCAGCTATGAAATTTGTTTTTAATGTAAATAATTTTTTTTAAATTAGGACTACGGGCATATTTTGATTCTTGACGTCATAAATGTCCATTCTATCACTAGAGGTCGCGTCCATCAAAACAAAATGACAGAAGCGCAGGAACCTGAGTCCCCTTTCAGTGACGATATGCATGATAAGGTCACGAATATTAAAGGTTGCTTACAGGTTAATGGAAAAATAAAGAATGGAATCTTTTTTAAAATAGACGATAATGAGATGTGACATAAGTGTACGCGACATAATTTATATGATCAAGTGGCAATTTTAATCTCCACTATGGGAAAAGCCAATGGTCGCTGCTCGCGGTCTTGTAAATGCCAAAGATTTAAAGAGTAATACACCCCATATACCAATTTTCGGGCATAGAGAGAACAGAGACAGCCAAAATGTTACAGAAAGATTCCTGACTTAGGGCATCACATATAAAATGTGACAGGGTTTAACTTGTTTTTTGGTCCACCCCCTTTATGATACTGTGGATTAATTTATTTTGGTGGGTACCAATTTTCATGGCTTGATAAAAATTGATCGATTCTTTGATTCTTAAATTTGTGATTCTGAAGTCTGCGCAATACAGATGCACAGATGTTAAATTATCTTTTAATGAAGCATCAAATTTGGTGGGTCGATTTCACTCACGAAAACCACCACAAAAATTGATACCCACGAATAAAAATGAAACCACAGCAATGTTGAACAAAATCAATATTTCTTACTGGTCAAGACAACAAGAGAAATGATAAAAATTCCAACAAATGGTACCACTAGTAATCTATGTAATGTAACACTCTCTGAAAAAAGGGTTTGTGAGTAGAGAAGTGGATCGAAAAACCTCAATTTTGATTTGATGCATTCCATAATACAAGATTTTATGCGAGCGACAATCACAAATCAATATTTTTTACATGCTTAGACTATTTACATAAATTGACGAAAATGCATTTCTTTAGCAAGTCTGCTAGTTTTATTTCATGTTTAAGTTCAAACCGAAGTGTATAAGTGTTTGGTGATTTTGGACAAATAAAACTACTAGTTTTATTTTAAGCCTTTATTTTACTTAAAGACATAGAACCTATCATTTTGGCAATTTTTAAAAAATAATGAAATTCACACTATTTGAAGAATACATTGTAAAACCTTGGAAGAAACTGTTAAATTTTCAAAAAACCTAACAGAAAGTATTCTTTTCGACGGAAAACTGAATAAAAAAACGCAGTGTCAAAAAAGAGGACAAACTAATTATAGAATGTAAACACTTGCGGGTACCAGTAAACTAAGAAACGAAAAGTAACCAAACGAAACGGAGCAGAACAAAAACGATATCGGTAAGGAAGGAAACGTAAACAGTAAAATAAGCAACCGAAATCTGTAAAGAAAGGAAATGAAATGCGAGCAAAACTGGTTAAAAAAGAAAACTGAATCGATTTTAGCCGACACCAGTCGTTTTTCTTAATTTACCGATTTCGTTTTCTCTTCGCCTCGTTTGGTTACATTTTGTTTCTCAGTTTAACAGTACACAGTTTACCAAATGTAAATATTTATGCTGGACAATACTTAATCAACGCGAATAATTAAAATAAGATTATTGTATAGAAAACTGCAAAACATTGAGTTTTTATGTTGGTAATGGTAAGTTTTAGATAGTATATTTTTAATATGTGTACTTTTTATTCAATGTAAAAAATTGCGAAATTGATAGGTTCTATGTCTTTAAAGCTGAATACACAAAACCTGTTGGCTCGTCACAGCAACTTGTTGAGCTTGACAACCAGTTAAAATTAAAAATGAGAATCAATTAAGTACCTCGTAGTTTTTGTTCGAGTCATTTTGCATCTCTAGTTGCCCACAAAGTGCTGTCACATTATTCAATTCTAAACTCTTGGATATATTAAGATCCGGTTTTACCATGCAAACCAGTGCAACACTCATGTTTACACGAAGAGCAAACACAAAGAAAAAACCTGCAGAAAACACAAACGCCAAAATCCATCTTTGTGTGCAAATCAATGGTTCTGCATCTGAAATATATTAAAATAATTGCAGATTTCTCATTATTTGATTAAAATCAACTTACCATAATTGAGATTATACAAGTCGAACACGCGAATTGTGATATTATTGATTTTAACTGACCCCTTTTTTTTTAAACAAACCTAGAAATCTCAAAACCTTAACCCAAAATAGAACTCAATCAAGCAAATGCTGTGAATGTTAGCATACTGGCGTTTGGGTTCAGTATATATAATATGTCAATTGGTGCAGGATGTCAACCGTTAAATTTCTTAAGTGCAGATAGCAACCGAAAAGCAACATAACCTTGTGTTATGTTAGCAACTTTTGTGTCAAACGTGGCGCTCTGCCTAGGAAATCGCTGTAATTCCCTAAAGCTCTGGCGTAACGAATTAATTGTGATATGTAAACTCCATAACCTGGAGCGGACGGAATGTTGCTACACAAGAAGGGAAAGTTGACAATTGGAAAGTTGAAGTCATCACGTTTGTCATACAGCTTTGTTGAAAGTCTTCTTTGAGAGACCATTTCGAGCTGAAGATCTAATTATGAAGCAAACTTCCTAGAATCCGTTGTGTCCTTTATTTCAAGTTCCTGTGGAAATATGAGATGGAGAAAGTCACCAAATCGAGAATTGTTCAGTGAAAGGACATCATCAATATAAAGGAAGTGAGGTTAAAAGAAAGAACTAGTCTACGATCTTTATTTTTGTCTAAAAGAGATTGTAAGAAGTCTGCTGTATATGAATGAAGAAACAAATCAGCAAGCAAGGGTGCACAATAAGTGCCCATTGGAGTCTCAGTTGCAGTTTGCTGAAAAACACGTCCACCAAACCGGACAAATATGTTGTCGATAAGAAAAATGTTCATCCTCTCTAAATTTGTTCTTTTTCTGAGAGTCATTCGTGCTGAATAAGTCTTAGTATAATAGACAACTAGATATTTGTACCTGCGTTTTCTATTCTTTTTGATCAAGCTGCATTTAATCAGCTGCACCAATCGTGATTTGAGTTGTTCATGTGAAATACAAGTGTAAAGGCACTGTGTCAAGGGTGGATAAACCGAAAGTTTTAAAGCTGTTACAAGATGAAACTGATTTAGAGCTAAGAATAATCTCAATCAGTTTTCTATAAGAGACACCATTTTTTGAATAACAACAATCGTAATATTTTTGGAGGCCAAATTTTATTGACGTCAGTTATTCCTTGTCCTCTTTTGACATTGCAAAACTTTGCTTTGCATTGAGGCATTTTTGATCTTATTCTATATAACAATCTTCTATAAATAACATGAATAATACCATGAGGCATATGTTTTCTGAAACACAACGTGAACTGCCACATATACGTCATAATCAGAGTGTAACCCAAGAATTCATGTCTGACCTCCACTTGAAATGTTTATCAATCAATTACAGTCTAATTAGAGTCTGATGTAGATAAATATAGCACACTGTGTTGATGTTAGCAATCAAGTAAAACAGAAAATGTAATAAAAACAGTGGGGTTTATATTAACTTTAAAGAAGTTTAGTTTTACACTGTGATAATATTTATACAAAAACTATAGTAAATCCTGGACTCCGAAGCTTATAGGTACTCATGTATAATTATGTATACAACATCAATAAAGGATGGATAAATGGTTAAATGTGACCAATTATTGCTTGCATACTTAAATAATAGATATTTCAGAATAAATGTGACAAATGTGGTGTTATTCAATGTACGTTGTAATATTTATAACATCAATAGTTATATTTACACGGCGAAGGAAAAGGTGCAAAATATGACAAGTGACAGTTTGTGTATATGGCTGGACAACGTTATTATAATAGCTATAATACAGTGTTACAGGTTTAATCGACGTATGAACTTTGAAGTACGTACAAATAAGATCAGAACGTTACTTTAAACCTCTAAATAGATAATATCATAAACATGCATGTGTCGTTCAATAAAATCCATTGATTTCTGAATCTTTATGTTTTAAAACTAAATAAGATTTGAATCCGAAATGGCCGATATCTACTACTTATTGATCAAATCTTGTTGGAAGAAATAATCTTTTTTAGGTTTATTATATCTATTTGCTTCATTCGAAGTACAGCTTGCCACATAATCCCCATTCTGTAATCATTTAAACAATGGAACCGATAAGAAATGGCAACTATTTAAAACACGTGTCTCCTGTATTTGGTTTGTTATCATTTTACCATAAATAATATTGATTTAACAGCTTATGTCCATTATTATTGTTTGAGATAAACAAAAGACAAATATGATAAAAAAAATCAGGTCTTACCTTTGTACTCGATTTCATGTTCGAACTTCTTTGCCATTTTCGGATCTAATATTCCAAAAATCAACCTCAGGTCATGGCATAGTTTTAGGACACATATATGTTGTATTCATAGATAACAGAAATTATTTGTTTTTCGCGAGCAGATTTCCATAAATTTGCCAAAAACCATTGAATTTATTTAATATGTTTAGAGTTAAATGATGTTTTGCATGATAACGTACTTCGAAGATCGTCACAAGGCGCTTGTAACGTTGTTATTTGCACATTAAAGGACCGGCCATTTAACTGAAAGGGGTGGGTCTTGTTTTCCCGGTAAATAATCTGAATCAGATTTTTGATGAAATATTATGTGGCAGCAGAGTTGGTCTTTAATTGCTTTCATTAAAGTTAAAATAATTTAAATGCATGTAGTATAAAATATATTCATTGTACATGCAATATGATCATTGATTTAAATGAATTATCGTTTTCATTATATTTATTTTGATCATCAACAAAAGGACGCATCCATTTGATTGAACATGGAATTCAATCTTCTACCGAAATCCTATTTCCAAGAATTACAATGAGTTGTTTATTGGTCTTTTAAATGAAAAATACATTAAAGCAGAGTTTTAAGAGGTTTTACTGGAAAAAAGATATCATTATGCATATATCATTTTCAAATGTTATTTTTTTTTTCATTTTTTACGCGTCAGGCGTAGCAAAACCTTCTTTTTTTTATTTCTAGCCTCAATGAAGGTTAGTTTAAACATATTTATTTATCCTTGATTGGGAAACAAGCTTAATGCTTATGTAAATCCCTCTCCAGCTAGCAGCTTGCGAGTGTGGCCTTTGCAGCGGCCCCCATTGAGCCTACTCTTATCGAACTCTATACAAAGGGGTCTTTAACGTGCATGGGGTATTGCTCTCCACATACACGGGGCAACCTTTTTCAGTCCCTTCCGAAGGACTAGCATCGTTCCTTGAGACCATCTTCGCAAATGGTGTCAAGAGAGAGTCGGAAAATTGGTTCATGAAATTTTCACCCCGGACGAGGATCGAACCACGAATCTTGTTGTTAGTAGTACGACGCGTTAACCACTACACCACCGGCTCTCCATGAATGTTAACGCTGCTGGTTGAGTTTTTATTCCCCGAGGTTAGCCCGCTCCAGCATCAACACTTTTGTGTTAAAGAACACATCAAGACTAGCAATCATCAGTTTAAAAGATGCAGAGGTACCAATGGGGCATCCGAATGTCAAAAGCCCGAAAGGGCAGAGACAAAAAGAGTAAACATCAACAAGAACGGGACAAAAACAGACAACATGTAAAACATGGAAACAAAAAATAACTGACGCGAACTCCAGTCGAAACAAGAGGTAACTCAAGTGCTCCGGAAGAGTAAGCAGTTCCTGCTTGCTATAGCACACCCGTCGCGTTGCCAACAATCAATTCAGCGTGTCAAATCCGGTAAAGGAAGACAAAACAAAACTCTATGACAAACCAACATCTGCATTCATCTGAGAGATCGAAATCCCATATTTTTCTATAAGTGCATGATGTCTTCCGTAAAATTTAATTTCTTGAGTGAAGACAGCAACCGAGGAGTAACATAACCCTGTGTGAGCAATTTTTGCGTCAGACGTGACGCTCTGCTTAGGAAATCGATGTCAATCCCGCACGATCTGGAATAACGAATCAATTGAGATACGTAAACTTCATAAGCTGGAGCGGAAGGAATGTTACAACACAAGAACGGAAAGTTGACAATTGAAATTTCGAAATTGATTTTCAATATTTTAGTAGAGCGCCTGTGATTCATTATTGAATGAAAGATTAACTTTTTATTCGCATTAACTTGGCTAAAGATGCACAAAATGTATAAATCTAAAAAGTTTATTCTTCTTCCAAGAAAAAGCTACTCAAAGTTTTATATTTGAGACCCTGTTTGAAACGTTTGGTTTTTTTTTATGTCGGTTTCTTCGTTTAATATTTATACAATGTTTGGTAGAGTTTCTTTGGTACCTCAATAAAAAATTGTCATATTAGACTAACTTGCAATTTTTGTATGTTATTAATTGCTTATCAGCGAACATCAATTTATTACAATTATTTATTACACATTATTACAATTGTCTAATAAAAGAACTAGGCATTGATGGTAATACTTCCGCTAGTGCTACATACACACGGACTACATTTAACAATGATGAAATCATAGCCAACCATAGCTCTTTTATGTCCTCTTTCAATATTCCAATGAAAGAGGAACATAAAGAGTTACCATATTTGTACTGGATACCTAAACTTCACAAAAATCCGTACAAAGTAAGGTATATAGCTGGATCTTCATCATGTTCAACTACAGAGCTGTCCGTTCATTTAACTAAAATATTGTCTGCTGTCAAAGAAGGTCAACAAGCATACTGCGACACTATTTATAATCGTAGTGGAATTAACCATATGTGGATTTTGAAAAACTCAAAAGATTTGTTAGATCATTTTAAATCTAGATCATTTTCTGAGGTTCACTCTTTGAAAATGTTCGATTTTTCAACTTTATACACTACCTTGCCACACGAAAAACTAAAATGTCGCCTGAAAAAACTTCTCGAAAAAGCCTTTTCAAACTCAAGGAATTTTGTTGTTTTTGGTTATAATTCTACATTCTTTTCCAAAACATGTTTCAAAGATAAAATTTGTTACACACTGGAACAAGTTTGCAGTATGCTTGATTTCCTCATTGACAACATACTTGTCACCTTCGGAGGAGAGATTTTTCAACAATAAATCGGCATTCCAATGGGCACAAACTGTGCTCCTCTCCTCGCCGATTTGTTTTTATACTCTTACGAGACTGAATTTCTTCAGGGACTCGTAAAGAACAAGAAGATGAAAGAGGCAAGGTCATTTAATCTTACATTCAGATATATTGATGATGTCCTTTCTATCAATAACACTTCATTTGGTAGTTGGATTCCTTCAATATATCCTCCGGAATTGGAGATTAAAGAGACCACCGAATCTAATTGCTTCACGTCTTTCTTGGATTTGCACCTCGAATTCGACCCAGGTGGTCATCTCAGTACAAAAATTTACGATAAACGAGACGATTTTAATTTTCAAATTATTAATTTTCCTAATCTTCAGAGCAATATACCTACTTCTCCTGCTTACGGTGTTTATATTTCTCAACTTATTCGATATGCCAGAGCTTGCACACATTTTACAGATTTTTTGATCAGACACCGGTTTCTTCGTGACCGACTTTTGAAGCAGGGCTATAAGAAAATACGTCTCATACGATCACTAAAAAAATTCTTTCTTCGTTATCAGCCACTAGTAGAAAGTTAAGTTTAAAGATATGATAGTTAATTGTTTTAATTAGTGTTTGACTGGTCTTCTGTACTGAGATGATCACCTCAATATCCTTATTGTGTCTCACAACTGTGTTGTGTTCTATGGTCATTACCGGATCCTAAGATCGCAATGGAAGAGGGAGGTTTGGCGCCATAAAACCTGGTTTAACCCACCATTTCGTTTGAAGTGCCTGTACCAAGTCAGGACCATTGCGATCCACCAGTTCTCCGGTATGACTGATTCGTTTTTGTCATTTTCTCTGGACTATGAGATTGATCATTCAAGTTCGGTAGTTTTGTTATTACCTTTATTTATTTGCTTTGCATATACCATGATATACAAATATCATACATTTTTTACAAAATAACTCCTCAGCAAATACGAAGCTTTACATTTAAATCAAGATGGTAGATGATCTAGTAATTATAAGTAATATCAAAGCTGTCGAACGAGATTGATCTTAAATGTCAAAGACGAAAAAAACAAAACAGGGTAAAGACAATAATATTCAGAAACAGTTTACACGGCAACACAATCACAATCACAATCAGTATCAATTTAAAAATCGGCAAACAACCTTCAATATGACCATTGGTCTCTACTCTTTGTTGCTATCAGCAATAAATGAAAATGTAAACCAATTCGAAAATTATTCAAGAACAGATCTCCTTCTGGACAACATAGAGAGATAGAGCACAAAAATGTGGCGAAAACTGCTTAAAATAGTCATATAAAAATTTGGCGGGGTTAATCCATTTTTTTTCAATGCATCTTTACTGATTATCTTCTCAGAGGACAAATAATTTGCAAAAATCAAATACTACATGTAGAACGTTAAATTCAGTCCTTTTAAAACCGACGGATCTTGGTCGATACCATGTAGTGTTTTCTACTTATAAAATGGATATAAACATAGTTGAAGAAGCTGAAACAAACTTTATGTGCATGTTAATTTGTCAAAAACTTCTCTGGTGATATTTCTTTATCTTTGTTAATCAAATTTGAGGAAACCTCTATGTTAGAATCTATTGATTTATCTATTGCCCATGGTTGTAGTGTTCCACTCCCAAAAACGACAAAAACTAAAGCACCAAAAACATAAAATGCAGCGCTGACATAAAACACGTTTCTCCATTCTTCTTGTGTGCTCTGAAAGTAAATATGAAAAGTGATACAAAAATACTCTTAAAAGTCTTTATCGAATAACATTTCAAAAACTATCAGTTGAAACTGATAATAGACAAAGGCACTTTTTAATTCCGGTAGTATCGCGATATTTTCTCACCACTACCGAACGAGGAAGACATACCAGAGAAATTGAAGATCGCAATGGTCTTGACCTGGTTCAGGCATTTCAAAAGAAATGGTGTAATAAACCAGGTTTTTTTTTACGTTTAACCTCCCTCTTCCATTGCGATCTTTAACTTCAAAATAGAAACGGAATCATTTAACATGCATTTGATAAACATGGCTATAGTATTTCTGGAACCCGTTTGCTTTCAAATCCATTGACATTCTAATGTCTGATTTGTACCTCTCTGATTACCCTAATAAATAAAATGGACTATATTGAAATGATTGCACATGAACATTAAAACTTCTGTCTTGTGAGAATCGTGGCTTTCCTTTTTCAGTTGATATAAAAATGATATTTTTCAAAAATTTCACGAAAGAGGTATCAAGATTATCATTCGTTAGTAACAAATACTTAACGTACGTTTCGCGTGAGGACTCCAGCAACTATAGGTGAAACCATTCCAGGAACTGTAGCCATGGTGTTTGTTATACCCATTAGCAAGCCTGCATACCTTAAAGCAAGATGAAAACCATTGCTTTATTCATTATTAACAGTAACCTATCACCTATTATTAAGATACTTTTTATCACTCTCCATGTAAAGGCTTGTTTAGAGTAAAAGTAGGCCATTACTCTGTAAAATGGTATGGCATGTCAAGGCTTTCACGAGCTGTAGGTTAACTCGTTTACTCTAGTCAAACTCCTGATTCTACCATTCGGGACTCCTAAATGTTAGTAAATAGTATTGCGTTAAGCAAATTTGAATTTCAGTATTTGAAAAAGTACAAAAATGTAGTATAAGAAATCGTTGAGATTCTTATATGAAAATTATAGCACTATATTATTAGAAAATTAAGTTCTCAAATGGTACCTACTCATTAATAGGAAAGCACATTTTAGCCTTTTTTATTGATACTTACTTTGGTGCTAAGTCTACATGGTTAACAATATAGGCAGCTGAGTTAACCCCTGTAAATGTCAGTGCTAGACACAAGAATACGACAGCTACTCCCCTCATCTCACAAGAAACGAATCCCGTAGCTACAAGGAACACCGCACTCCCTAGGAAAGCTGAGAAAATGCAATATTTTTAAAGAAAATAAATCAGGGCTCTATTTATTTCACACTGCATAAGCTATAGGTACAGTATTGAATAGTTAATCTGATATGACTATACCATAATATATTTATTTGGTCCTCTATAAAAATGATTTTTCGTCATTTGCATTCAAGAGATTTAATGTTTGGCTATAAATGCAAAACATTTAGATTTTTTGGCCATTAATTCTTAAAATATGTAAGTATTGCTACATGTTTCAATGCGTGACAAGCATTTGATTAATATTTAATGCTTAACAGAGAATCAAGGGTGAAGAACAGCACTATACGTATCCTTTTTCTTTTCTTATTCACACAGTTAAATGTTTTGTTTGAGCATCTATGTAAAAGTATAAGGTAATGTTTTTGACAGTCTCATCAATGTCGCCCCCCCCTTTGGTATGTCTGCTCAATCAGAATGTATTTCAATCAGACTGTGTTTTTGAATGTTTAAAGACTATTTACTTGCCAACTGTTTGTAGAACCTTTCTTGTATTAGTTGTGCTCAATATAGATTTCCTTCTTAATATATCTGCGAATTTTCCTGCTACTAACGACATGATGGACATACAAATATATGGAAGTGAGGACAACGCACCGTTCTGAAATCAGGTACAATAGCTGTGACAGCCAAGCTTAACAACATCAGACTATAAAAGTTAATAAATCCGGATTTGTATTGACTAGGTACTAACAACTAACATTTCAACAGGTCGAGTCATCTATATTTCATTTGACCTATTTATCAATCAAATTTTATAAAATTGACCTTTCAAGTGGGAGAAAATAGTAAGACTTTTTCGATGCTTATATAGAAAAGATCTCAACATAAACATATTTTCATTAACTTCCTCGCTCATATTTCATCAATACCAAGTAGTTTTGGTCTTAAACGTAGTTTTATTTGGCATGGGTAAATTCTCCTTATAAAGTTATGTTATGTTCCACATTTTGACAGCTTTTCTTTCTGTGCATTGGTCAATGGACAATAACAAAGGTAAACATAACACTACAATCTCACTACCGGTCAATGCTTTTCGGGGAAAATTTGGTGTCCTTTATACCTTAACCTTTTATTTAATATTGATGCAAATAGAATAACTAATTTTCACCGCTCATTTTTAACATTTGTGCAGCAAGTCAGTTTTTGTTTAATTATTTCTTAAAAAGCACGTGTTTGTGATCGTAGTTATTTATATGCTCTCAAAAACCATTGGTCAAAAGTTTGATGCAAACATTATCCTTAAAAGGTAGATTCCTCGACCTGTTCAACAGAAACAAAAGGATTAATTAAGATTTTTGGTCCTTAATCATGATGTTATGCGCTTTATATAAATATAACTAGAAAATATGTGAGCATCAGCTGACAAATGTATACCCTACGCGAAAAAATAAAATAGGAGGTGCATATAAATCAATTTTTAAATTGGACCTTAGCCCCTTGTAATCTTATAGCCAAGTCCATATATTGCTATAAGAATCCCCCTCCAAAAAAAAAACCAGCATAAAAAACAATCAGATCAGTTTTTTTTAAGTGCAAATCTACGTTCTTTATGTCAAAGACTAAAAATTCATGAAAATCCTATAGGGGTCTAGGAACAGTTGCGGAAAAAAGATGTGTAATGTAAGGGTCGACAAAAGGACGAACGCACGGACGGATACCCCTATCGCTGTATATTCTCACTTTTCAAGCAGGGGTATAAAAAATCATCTAAATATACATTTTTTATTCAAAGAAAAAGATGCAAATGCAGTGGATGGTCTTGGAGATAAGAACCCCTCTTTCATTTTGGAATATTTGTCAAATATTGACCTGGAATCCCTTTTTGTCTTCAGTATACTATAAACAGAAACCCATCTCTTATATTGAAAAATTCCGGCACCAAAACCAACATGTACATGCATATGCATACATGATAAACCAAAATATACATTTTTATACAATGAGAAATCTTTTATACAAGTATGTGTTTCGACTCAGAATAAGTTCTTAAGACTTCACTTACACTTTTTATATCAAATTTCAGGACTTCTTTCATAAAGGCGGGTAAACTGGTACTTAACGTGTAGAGCGCCCAGTTTGCACATGAGTGACAGATTATCAACGCCCATACCGGAACTGACGTAGCTATGCTTTTCCAGGGTACTTGTAATTTCTGTAAAGTCCATGAAAGTAAATCACTTAGGATCTTCTATATAGAATTGGTTAAAAAAATCAACCGCAATAGACGTAATATAGGACCAATCGCTAAATACCGAAGAGCGACCAATGATTATATTTATGGTTGCTGTATGTTTTTGTGGGTTTTTTAAATTGCCGTTTATATTGTATGTTGAATGCATTCCTCGTATTTAGGTAAATTGCTCTTTGTCAAGCTTGGGGGTCTAATAACATATGTATTATATTTTTAAATCAAGGGCCAATTGCAAAACATCGAGCAGCAACCACTGGTAACATTGAATGCTGTTGATTCCCTTTGCGGATTTAAAAAAAATCGGTTATATTGTAGGCTGTGTCGCGTACACTCATTCCACATCTCATCATTTTCTAATAATGGTTTCAGAGGAGAAAATTTTTGAAATTGTTTACAGGCCAAGGACATTTTATACTGAAGGACGCGTATTGCTGGAATAAGGCACATGTAGCTCACATGGCCTTTTACCCGCAAGCTAAAAAGAATGAATCTAAGATGTAACTTTTTACAATCTAAATTGTGCTGAATGGCATCGGAAATTATAAAACATAATCTACCCATCATAATAACGTCGTCTTACATAACATACCGTTCGTTTAGATTCCAGATCAGTATTGTCGACTATGTAAAGTTTTTCTGTTTCTTTGATTCTTGGGTGTTTTGTTGGGGAATCTCTTATTTGGTAGAACCAAAGTATTACCCACAGACAACATAAACCACCTGTTTAAAAGAAATCGCTTAATCAAAATTGAAATAATCTCTGATATTTACTTACATGCATGCAATATTTCATGTAACAACACAATCATGCAACTTTCAAACTCTCAATAAAAAAGCTTATTTTGTCAGTTTTATTGCTGTGCTTTATTCTGAAAACGATAGATATATAGTAACCAATTTATGTTCATTTTATCAAGTTCGTCATTTTCCAATCCGCCCTTGCTATAATTAATTTTCTGAATGCCCTCCTCGGTGCAGTGAAAGATTGTCCCAGTGTTAAGGGACGGACCATTTAACTTGAAGGGGGACCTTGTTTTTTTTGTTTTGATCAGAAAAATATTTCCCCGCAGAGCGCGAACAACATATTTATTTTTCGAAGGCGTCGCGACAGAATATTTTTTTCATTATCAGCATTATTTTTTACAGCCGAAATCCTTCTTCAGAATATTTTTTTTCTTACCCTCAGCTGCCAAAATATTTTTTTCATCAAAAATAATTTTCAGAATATTTTTTAGGACAAAACCAAGGCCCCCCTTTAAATGGTCGGTCCCTTACACCATATTGCCGACTGTTTATGTTATCTTCAGACATTGTTGTGTGATTCTTTAAAATATTACTTTGCATTGATTTAAATCCATTTTGCTTCTCGACGGTTTAGTAAAAGCTTTCTGTTTTTTTTAAGACACTAGTGTAAAAACATTTGATTAAGATGTGAGTGACAAACGTCTATAAAAAAGTCAATACTGTCATTTGCAGTGAAACACAACCAGCATTTATCAACAATTAATGACTGATGACAGTCGTCCGATGATCCTCAAGTAGAGATGATAATTTAATGAATCAACCTATTAAAACGCTTACTCTTCGCAGTACCTAAAATCAATGTCGTTCCGACTTACGTTCGCTTTGCTGGTTGTTTTTGTTCGTTTTTTTTGTGTTGTCTATTTCTTCGTGTTTTCTCGGTTTCCTTATGCTGATTTTGTCCTTGCCCTCTCGACCCTTTTGACATTAAAATGGCCTTTTAGTACCTCATTTCATTTTTTAAATATAGAAACTATTTTTTTTTTGGGGTATTCAATAAGACAAGACATTTCAATGACATCAACCTTGGCTTTAGAAAATTTAATTTAAGCCCCAAACTCTCATCCTCGGTTCCCCCCATAGTTGTATCGCATTATCATAACATATTACATGTATATAATGTTCCAGAACAATACATACCATGTAAGTAGAATATAGATGCCCATCCGTTGTCAAAACCATAGTCACATAAAAGGCCTGATGTGGCAAATGTAGCTACCATACCGATCTCTTTTCCTAAGGAAATCAGAAATTCAAAATTAAGATTTGCTTCTAAGACGGGGTTTCAATCAGAGCGGCTGGCCGTCTGTGTCACTTAACTTGGTGGAAATATAATTTTGTATTTTGACAGCAGAGGAAAAAATATTCTGAAGAAGGATTTCAGACAAATTATATTATAAAAAAAAAGGATTTTGTCACGGCACCTTTAAAAATAAATATTCTGACCATGATAAAAGACAGAGTCTCCCCTTTTCAAGTTAAATGGTCAGTCCCCAACAACGACATACTAGTATATCAATAAGTAAAATGACACCAAAATGTCCGGAAACAGACATTTGAACAAAGTACTGTCGTTATATAATACATTATCTTATATTACGTTATGGTGCAAGAAATTAAGGAAAAAATTATTCCCCACTGCAGCAAACAAAAATGAATTCTTAGAATGCAAACAAAAATTTTCCTATAAGAAAATATCAAGCGCAACAAATTCTGTCAAATGTGTACTTACCAACGTTGGAGACGGCCATAAGTAGGGTCCTTTCATACCGAGGAGCCCACCTGCTCCATAGAGAATGAGACGCCGGCATAACAACTCCCTACAGGCATAAACAAAGCATTTCTAAGACAAATCATTGATCAAAAGGTATGCATGATATCCAATTAAAGTGTACAAATAAACAAAAGGCTCCCAGGAGCCTGAATCGCTGTCAACCCTATGAAGAACTTTGTAGTGCTAAACATTTAAGCAAGTAACAGCTTTTCTCTTTCAGGAATAGTTTTCGTTCTGTAAGCCAAAATGTGCAAAATATTATCTTAAGGCCCGTCTGAACACTTTGACTCTACAGAGACTTTTGTTAAGAGCTTAATGAACTGAACATTTAAGCAAGCAACCACTTTTCTTTATCTGCTATAGTTTTTATTATATAAACCAAAAACATGAAAGCATGTTAATTTAGGGGCTGTAATCCCTATAAGGGGTAATCTGACAACTTCAACCCTATGAATGCTTTTGTAGAGCTAAATGAGCTGAGCATTTAAGCAAACAACAGCTTTTCTCTTTCTGCTGTAGGCCAAACACACTCTATTTTTTGTCTATAAGGGGCTGGGTGAAACCCCTATATAGGGTCATCTGACAACTTCGACCCTATGACGGCTTTTGTAAAGCTAAATGAGCTGAACATTTAAGCAAGCAACAGCTTTTCACTATCTGCAATAGTTTTCATTCTATAGGCAAAACACACTATTTTTCGCCTTTAAGGGGCTATAACCCCTATAAGGGGTCATCTGACAACTTCAACACTATGGAGACTTTTGTAGAGCTAAATTTACTGAACATTTAAGAAAGCAACAGCTTTTCTCTATCTGCAATAGTTTTCATTCTATAGGCCAAACACACTATTTTTCGACTTTAAGGGACTGTAACCCCTATAAGGGGTCATCTGACAACTTCGACCCTATGGAGACTTTTGTAGAGCTAAATGAGATGAACATTTTAGAAAGCAACAGCTTTTCTCTATCTGCAATAGTTTTCAGTTTATAGTCCAAAAACACTAATTTCACCTTTAAGGGAGCCTAGCTTGTCGTAAGAGGCGACTAAGGGTCTTGGGATTCTGACGTCGGGTCAGTGCTCAGCCCACAGAGCAACCAAGTGTGTACCCTAGGTGGCTGAATAGGGTAGCCCTCGTCCGCGGGGGTTGTCAGGTCTATAATACGGAAACCCTGACCGCTGACCATAGTGAGCCAACGTGTGTGGAGAGTGCCACGCTTCATGCATGTAAAAGACCCCTTTGTGCACCGCCAAGTAGTGCACCGCATAGGCTAAATTCACCCCCCCCCATCTCTCCCCTTTTCCTGTGGTTCTTCTAAATTTAACGGTCCTTTGTGTCCCACCCCACCCCATATTTCATTTATAATCATCATTTCATGTTCATTTTATCATCCTTTTCATGTTCATTGCCTGTAAATAACCTAAATAGCGTTGCACGGGCGTAAAACACCAACTCACTCACTCACTTTTAAGGGGCTTTTACCCCTATAAGGGGTCATCTGACAACTTCGACCCTAAAAAGTCTGTATGGGGCTTAATGAGCTGAACATTTATGCAAGCAACAGCTTTTCCCTATCTGCAACAGTTTTTATTCCATAGGCCAAAAACACTATTTTTCGACTTTAAGGGGCTGTAACCCCTATAAGGGGTCATCTGACAACTTCGACCCTATGGAGACTTTTGTAGAGCTAAATAAGCTGAACATTTAAGCAAGCAACAGCTTTTCTCTATCTGCAATAGTTTTCATTCTATAGGACAAACACACTATTTTTCGGCTTTAATGGGCTGTAACCCCTATAAGGGGTCATCTGACAACTTCGAGACTTTTGTAGAGTTAAATGAGCTGAACATTTATGCAAGCTAATTTTATGTGACCTAAAAAGGTGGATTTTCAAATGGCCATAAAAAGACAGTATAACACAATATAACAAATTTACAACAGCTATACTCACAAGTTAACTAATACCTGATAACTGATAAAACGAACATGATATGATAGGGACAAGACCATAAAGATTAGAGTTTTACAAAGTCTGAGCAGGCGACAAGGTGTTGATACCGTGAAAATCTTTCAACAGGGAAATTGTCAAGCATGTTGGGGGGGGGCGCACATAATAAAGATAGACGTTTTACCTGAAAAACACCAAGAATAAATCGTAGGACATACACCATGACAAGAGATGATCTTGCGCATACCGGAAGTAAAACAGTACAAACACCAGACACGGCCATTGCAACACCAAACACACGGTATCCTCCAAATTTATCAGACAGCCAACCTCCAGGTATTTGGGTTATTATATATCCATAAAAGAATGCAGACAAGATAGATGACCTTGTTTCCTTGTCCCAGTCGAATTCTGCTCTCTAAAATTTAAGAACATTTGGCTTGTTTTGTATTTAACAAAAAGTCAAGTAACGAAAATATAAAGAGTACATGTATATATGCATTGCGTTATAAATATTAAAACGAAACACAACTTTTGTTGTTCGTCATCATCCGGTATATGGTATAGGAAGGTTTTCAACGTGAAGCACCTCACTGCAAGTTTACGACGGCCCCTAGCTACAACTTCTGACCACTACTATCTTTGAATTTTAAGGTTTTCTAATGTATTTAAACTCTTAGTTTGGTAAACAGCATCTTCTTCTTCTTCTTCTTCTTCTTCTTCTGCCATGTACGGAGTTTATTCCCATGGAACGTTATACTCCAGCGTCAGCAATCAGGATAAAAACCCAAAGGGGCGATATTTACAGTTAAAACAGGCTGGTATGGGATTACATGTTCAGGAGCTGGGCAGGTGGTACTTTGCTCATGAGTTCCCTGAACTCTTCGAAGGAACCTGCTGATTTGGTTGATGATGGCAGCTTGTTCCATTCCCTGATAGTTCTGGGGAAGAAGGAGTGATGGTAGACGTCTTTATTCGTAGTTGGTTGTCTGATGTTGTTCTGGTTCCTTGTTCTACTATCAGATGAAAGGATGTAGATATCAGCTGGGATTGCTACCAGGCCATACTGGATCTTGTAGAGCAATAAGAGGCGGATCTTTACTTTCCTTGCCTGAAGTGGTTCCCAGTTGAGTGTTGTCATCATCTTGGTAATGCTACCCGGTTGTCTGTCTGTATAGTTCTTGGACGCAAACCTGGCTGCTCGACGCTGGATCTTCTCTAGCTGGTTGATGTGCCCAGTGGTGTGGGGATCCCAGATAGATGTGGCATATTCCAGGTTTGGTCGTACTATCCCCTCAAAAGCTCTAGCCCGTGCTGACATTTTGCAACCTCTCAAATTTCGCCGGAGGAAACCTAGGGTTCTGTTTGCTCGTGCAGCGATGTTGTTGATGTGATCATTCCACTTCAGGTTGTTGCTGATGGTCACTCCGAGGTACTTACTGCTATCCACTATCTCAAGTTGATGGTTATGTAGGGTGTAGCTGGCGTTGATGGTGTTACGCTTGGAGGTGATCTGGATGACAACGCATTTCTCGGGATGGAATGCCATTTGCCATTGTCTTTCCCACTCTTCTAGTGCCTTCAGATCTTTCTGCAGTTCTTCAGCGTCACTGCTACTGTAAATGGGTCTAAAAAGTAGGCAGTCATCTGCAAAAAGGCGAGCTTTGGGTTAGTCGTTGATAAAGGTTAGGAAGAGGAGGGGTCCTAAAACTGTTCCTTGAGGCACCCCTGACAAAACTTCTGCTGTTGATGAAGTGTGGCCATCTAGGAGAACTTGCTTGAGTCTGTTGGAAAGGAAATCTCTCGTCCATTGGAGTGTGCGGACTCTCACACCATAGTAGTGAAGTTTATGGAGGAGTCTCTGGTATGCTACAGTATCGAAAGCTTTGGAGAAGTCAAGCAGAATAACATCTACTTGACCTCCAGCATCCAGTGTGCGGGCAATGCTATCGATGGTAACTGCAAGCTGTGTCTCAAATGAACGTTTGGACCGGAATCCATGCTGTTTCTCGCTCAGTATGTCGTGTCTGTCATAGTGATCCATAACCTGACTGTGGACTATGTGTTCCAGTAGTTTACATGATATGGCTGTAAGTGAGACTGGTCGATAATTGGAGGCCTGGTGTCTATCACCTTTCTTAAAGATTGGTACAATGGAGGCATGTCGCCAGTCGTCCGGAATGGAGCCAGTGTCCATGGATATCTGGAATATCTTGGTAAGTACTGGTGCAATATTACTGGCATAGTCATGTAATAGTCTGTCAGGGATACCATCTGGTCCTGTTGCTTTATGACCTTTGATGTTCTGTAGTAGTTTCAGGACACCTGGTTCAGCTATGCGTATATCGGGCATGTCGGGATAAGGGCTCTGGCCTTTGTCTGGTATTGTTGTCATCTCCTCTCTAGTATAAACCGAAAGAAACTGGCTATTGGGTATTTCAGCTTTGGTTTCCGTATCACTATTCGGGCACAAACATAAAGCAGAGAACAATGAAACAGTACTCTTTGTTCTCTCTTTCAAAAATGACGTCTTTCTCTGTCAAATTTCATCACTTGTGAAATAAAGAAATTCCAACAGATGTACTTCAAATATAAAACATAATGAAAGTTTATCTCTCAGAGGTGTGTGCGGAGCAAAGTGCATATACAGTAACCTCGACCTTTTGTTAAAATGCCTACATAGATATGATGTATAAGATGTGATGTCGGACAAAAAGAATAGCTTCATTGTAAGACACTATTTTATTTGAAAAGCTGGATACAAACAAACTGTTGATACGTCAAGGCAATTTTTTGAGAAACATTTGAAAATGAGACAATTACCTCGTAATTTTTATTCCATTCATTTTGCATCTCTAGTTGGCCACAGACTGATGTTGCGTTATTCGAGTCAATGCTTTTGGTCGTATTATAATCTGGCTTTACCATGCATACCAGTGCAACACTCAGATTTACGCGAAGAGCATTTACAAAGAAAAATCCCGCAGAAAATATAAACGCCAAAATCCATCTTTGCGTGCAAATTATTGGTTCTGCATCTGAAAGTATATGAAAAGTGCAGTTTTTTGTTACTAAACCAACCATCTAAGCAGCAGAGTAGAAGAGCAAGCTTAGTCGGAAGTTAGCGTTAGGTATAAGTTATTTCGTTATTTCCAAGCAACACAAATTCAACAACATGTACATGTATATCAGAGAGATGATCATGATGGGGGAATAAAATGAACATGCCAGTGGAAAGAAGAGGAATCTGACAATTAAGCCTTTTGCAAGTTTTCGTAGAATCCTACTCTAATCGAGACCTGTAGGTTATTTAGTAATTTCGACAACACTACAATACACATTTGTAGCGTTATTGACTTTTAGCAAAAAAATCCGCTCAAACATGATAGGGGCCAACCTTAATTATTACATACAAAACTTAATCTAAGGGACGGACCATTTAACTTTAAGGGGGGGGGTGGCCTTGGTTTTTTGTTTTGATCAGAAATTTTTTTCGCGGACAAAATATTTATTTTTCAAAGGCGTTGCGACAGAATAGTTTTTTCATTATCACCATTATTTTTTATAGCAGAAATCCTTCTCAGAATATTTTTTTTCTTACCCTCTGCTGCCAAAATATTTTTTTCATCAAAAATAATTTTCAGAATATTTTTTTAGGAAAAAACCAAGGCCCCCCTTCAATTTAAATGGTCGGTCCCTAATTAAATGTTGTTCTGGATTGGTTTTACGTCAATGATATAAAGTTGAGATCGACAATTCAACTTTAATTTGAAGTTACCCTTTGAAATTATATGGTCGGGCCCTTAATGAATATTGATCAAAATTATTTTTAGAAATAAAGGGATTAAACTTATTTTTTTTTGTGAATTTATTACTGTAATTGATAGATTCATTTCATTCGACGTACACTTTTTCAATATATCTTCATTCTATAATTATTTATTTTTACAGAACCGATTAAACGCTATATTATTAATGATGATGTTACACCTTGCACGAGTCATTATTGCTGTTTGTAAAATATTACTGATAAATAAAATCTTACCTTTATACTTAATTTCATGTTCAAACTTCTTTGCCATTTTTTGTCTGATATTAACAAAAAGTAACCTCAGCGAGAATAAATCGCCTAGTTTTGGTACATATATATTGGAATTTATAGATTACGTAGCTTAGAACAAGTAATTTCTTACGTAATTATTCATGAGCAGATTTCCATAAATTTACTGTTTAAACAGTGTCCAAAAAACTTTCAATTTATTCACAATTTACATGTTTTGAATGATAAAGGACACCGAATTCTCTGTCACGTTAAGTTTGTAATATTCATGATGTTGCATGCTTTCTCAATGGTTCTTCAATAATCAAATGAATATCCGTGGTGCATAGCATTTATATATGTTGCAGATGTAATTTGATTTTTTAACAATTGGTTTTTAAATTATCTATATACTAGTATTTTAATGCCAATATATTACCATTTGAAGAATTCCTGATCAACTTCTGATAATTGGAAAATAAAAGGGACAAAAGACACCTTGTGATACTTAAAAGGTTTCTATTCAGTCAGACTTGTTATAGAAACGAAGTAATACTGGTTAGTCCTTTAGGTAATAGAAAATTATGAGATGTGGAATAAGTGTACGCGAGCGACACAGCCAATAATCAAGCGGCATTAAAAAAAAAACACAATGGACAACCGAAAGCAGTCTTCAACGAGAATAAATAAAATGCATATCGTTCAAATCCAGTCCTGAAATAATCACAGATAAACCCCCTTCTTAAACAAGGAACAGAAAACACCAAAAAGACAAGTACAATAACGAAAGCTTTGTCAAAGATTCCTGGCTTAGGGCAGACACATATAATATGTGGTGGGGTTAAACTAGTTTTTTGGGCCCATCCTTCCCCCTATCAATATTCCTAGACAAAGCACAAAAACTATACATACAAACACATCAGCCGTCTTGAACTACCTTGAAAAAATACTTGAAAAAAAATCTGTCATGAAGGTTTTTCAGTTGCACCGTCTCTTAAATAGATATGAAGATATTTTGTTATGGCAGAAATTTAGGATTTTGCATCGTTTTCTGGCTATTCAGATTCATCTCCTTCCAAGCAAAAGGTTCGTCTAAGTTCTCAAGTGTATTTGACATCACTGTCAACTTTTGAAAGTTTTGAAATCGTGTTTTGATTATTTCTGAGGTGTTTCATGATATACATGTATTCATTTTTTTCCATTCGTCTCATAGGCATATTTGAAATTGATGTGCCAACTACTATACTTAATTTTGTAATTCTGGACGTGCATATCAAGTTTCATAAGAACCTATATATAGATACTGAGTTTTATCCTTTAAGCTTATGGCCCTGTCACACTATAATGTTTTAGCCAACGTGTGCCGAACGTTGGAACACGTTGGCAGTCGCAATAAAAAAAATATCGCCTCTTCCGACAAGCTAGGCTCTGGGCTGAGTAGTTGCACTATCGATGTAAATTCCGCTGAAGGTTTCGGAATTTTGCTGCATAGATAGCCTAAAAGGCACATTATTTCGGAATTTCATTTATTTGTCTGGAACTTTGTTGTAATTTATATTTCGTCACGCAAGTCCTTCCGGGTTATCTGGATTACAGAACTGACACTTGGCTCAGTAGTTGCACTATGGATGTAGATTCTGCCGAATGTTTCGGAATTTTGATAATGCCCCTAGGGCCGTGCTGCATAGGCAGCCTTAGGGTACATTATGCCTTCGTCACACAACTCCTCCCAGGTTATTTGGAATACGGAACTGAAACTTGGCTCAGTAGCTGCACTATGGATGTAGGTTCTGCCGAAGGTTTCGGAATTTTGATAATACCCCAAGGAGCTGAACTACATGGGTAGCCTAAGGGCACATTGGTCCTTTGTCACATTTGGAATACAGAACTGAAACTTGCCTCAGTATTTGCACTATGAATGCAGATTCTGCCGAAGGTTTCGGAATTTAGATAATGCCCCTAGGGACTGGGCTGCAAAGGAAGACTAAGGGCACATTCCTTCGTCACGTAACTTCTCCCAGATTATTTGGGTGAGTGAGTGAGTTGGTGTTTTACGCCCGTGCAACGCTATATAGGTTATATACAGGCGATGAACATGAAAAAGGGTGATAAAATGAACAAATAATGATGATGATACATGAAATATGGGGTTGGGTGGGAAACAAAGGACCGGCAAAGTTTGAAGAAGATCATGAAAAGAGGAGAGTTTGGTAGGGGCGGAAAATTTAACCTATATGGTGCACTACTTGGTGGTCCACAAAGGGGTCTTTTACGTGCATGAAGCGTGGCACTCTCCACACACGTTGGCCCACTATGGTCAGCGGTCAGCGTTTCCGTATTATAGACCTGACAACCCCCGCGTACGAGGGCCACCCTATTCAGCCACCTAGGGTACACACTTGGTCGCTCTGTGGGTTGAGCACTGACCCGACATCAGAATCCCAAGACCTTTAGTCGCCTCTTCCGACAAGCTAGGCTCTGCTGCGGGCCTATTCACCACCCGCCCACATTATTTGGAATATGGAATTGAAATTTGGTTAAATAGTTGAACTATCTATGTAAATTCGGTTCGGTTTCGGAATTTTGCTGTATAGATAGCCTAAAGGCACATTATTCCGTGGGTGTGGATTCTGTCAAAGGTTTCGGAATTACATTTATTTGTCTGGAACTTTGTTGTAATTTATATTTCGTCACGCAACTCCTTCCGGGTTATCTGGATTACAGAACTGACAATTGGCTCAGTAGTTGCACTATGGATATAGATTCTGCCGAAGGTTTCGGAATTTTGATAATGCCCCTAGGGGCTATGCTGCATAGGCAGCCTAAGGGTACATTATTCCTTCGTCACGCAACTCCTCCTGGGTTACATGTATTTTGAATACGGGACTTAAACTTGGCTCAGTAGTTGCACTATGGATGTGGATTCTGCCAAAGGATTCGGAATTTTGATAACGCCCCTATACTAGGGGCTGGGCTGCATAGGTTGCTAAGGGTACATTATCCTTCGTCACACAACTCCTCCTGGGTAATTTGGAATACGGAACTGAAACTTGGTTCAGTAGTTGCACTATGGATGTAAATTCCGCTGAAAGTTTCGGAATTTCGATAATGCCCTAGGGGCTGGGCTACAAAGGCAGTCTAAGGGTACATTATTATCCGTCACGCAACTCCTCCTGGGTTATTTGGAATAAGGAACTGAAACTTGTTTCAGTAGTTGCACTATGGATGTAAATTCCGCTGAAGGTTTCGGAATTTTGATAATGCCCCTAGGGACTGGGCTGCATAGATAGCCTAAGGGCACATTATTCTGTGGGTGTGGATTCTGCCAAAGGTTTCGCAATTTTGATAATGCTTCTAGGGGCTGGGCTCCATAGGCAGCTTAAGGGTACATCATTCCTTCGTCACGCATATCTTCTCCTAGGTTATTTGGAATACGGAATTGAAACTTGGCTCAGTAGTTACACTATGGATGTAGATTCTGCTGAAGGTTTCAGAACTTAGATACTGCCCCTAGGGGCTGGTCTGCTTAGGTAGCCTAAGGGCACAATATTCCTTCGTCATGCAGCTCTTCCGAGGTTATTTTGAATACGAAACTGAAACTTGGCTCAGAAGTTTTACTTTGTATGTAGATTCTGCTGAAGGTCGCGGAATTTTGATAGTGCTCCTAGGGACTAGGCTGCATAGGTAGCCTAAGGCACATTATTCCTTCGTGACCCATCATTTTTTACATTACTATCACTCTCACTACGAATAAATAGTAATACTTATGCTCATTATGGTCATAGTTTATTTCTTTCAATTATATTCCCTTATACTATCAAACACCAGAGTAGCGCGGGGATATGCAAAGTGAATGCTTCGACTAGTTGTTTTAACTCGAGAAGACAAATTAAAAGCCACTTCGTCCAATCCGAAATAAACACCTAAAATCGGGAAATCTTGCCCAATACTTTTGGTTGCAAAATTTGGGAAGAACTTTATCGGCGAGTCTTCTTATACAGACTTGATGTGCCCCCCCCCCCAAAAAAAAAAAAAATCACGTTGGACGAAGTTGCAAGTTTGTTAAATTTACAAGTAATTTTATGATCTTTAAAAAGCGTTTTAAAAGGAGACCAACGTCAACAAATGACTCTGTAAGAGAGCCGGTGGTGTAGTGCTTAACGCGTCGGGCTACTAACACCGATGTTCGTGGTTCGATCCTCGTCAGGGGTGAAAATTTCATGAACCAATTTTCCAACTCTCTCTTGACACCATTTGCGAGGATGGTCTCAAGAATCGATGCTAGTCCTTCGGAAGGGACGAAAAAAGGTTGTCCCGTGTATGGGAGAGCAATACCCTATGCACGTTAAAAACCCCTTTGTAGAGTTCGATAAGTGTAGGCTCAATGGGAGCCGCTACAAAGGCCACACTCGCAATCTGCTTGCTGGAGATGGATTTATATAAGCATTAAGCTTGTTTCCCCAATCCAGGGTAAATATATATGTTTAAACTAACAAATGACTGACGGCGGCTGATAGCCAGAAAGACAAGCATACGCAAATGTGAAATAGAACAGGCCAGCCATCCATCAAGAAAGGAAAATGTCGATGAGGTGACCCATAGCATCACCTGACCAGCGCTGGATTGAAATCCTTCAGGCAAACGAGTCAGATGTAGATCAACAACTACTAGAGACCAACTATGATGCCCAGCTGAGAACTTGCAACATTGCGAGAAGAGACCAGTGCTGCGATGGTCCAATCGAGATGCAAAGCAGTTGTGGATGCCCCTGTGCCCAAGGAGGATAGCAGGAATAGGTAATGTCTGGATCTGGTTTCATAAAACATCTCAAATTGAGGATTCTCTCAACTCCAATTTTCTCTTAAGTATTCCTTTATAAATTTGAGGAATAACTCAAAGTTAGGATTTTTTATGAAATCCAGGCCAGCTCTTATTATGTCTTTCTTGGTTTTAAGGTATTTATACAGTAAGTGCTAAATGAATGAACCCCATAGTGAGACCAATTTCCTGCCAAAATTTAAAATTGATTTTTTTTATTATTAGATAAGGTTTCTTGAAAGAAGGAAATATATGTTACTAAGTTTTACATTTTCATGACTATAGTGCTTCCCTATAATAGCGCATGCATTGTCAATTACATCATGGAAGTAATATTGAGATATACTACTTTTAATATTACTTCCATGATTACATAAAAGTCTAGGTGTTGGGTTGCACATTGATTAATTATAATTCCACCCGTTCATCGCAAAAAGGAAGTTATAGATTTCAAAATAATGGAAATCTTGGTCAAACTGTAGACAGGGAAGAAATAATATGCCTTCACACAAGCAATAAACCTATTTAAAACTGTTATCATATGTATCTTATCATAAAGCAAATATGATTTGATTAGTCAATCATTTCAAAATATTTTTTCCGTTTTAAGTAGTGACACCACAAGGTGTTTGCATCATATTAATATACAGTCTGTACTTTGATATCCTTTTATATATATCTATAAAACATGGAAAAAGATCACGGTAAGCATATGATAATTAATGAATTTATAGATTTTATAATACACATGGTAAATAAATACCTCTTTAAGTGACAATTATAAATACATTTGTTTTTGTTTTCATTTGTATTTTACTATTCAAGTCTTTCTATTTGAAATCATATAGACAACCCATCTGTCAAAAATTGTAAATAGATTGTCAAGTTTTTTGGGGGGTGGGGATATGACAATTTTTTTTTCAATGAGGCTGTTTTGTGTCACAGGCTTTATACACTTTTAGATCTGACGGTTGATAAGCCATCGAGATACTCATTTAACATTAGACTTCGCACTATAAGGGGGCGCGACGTTTTCAGCTGGCTATTTATATGTATGTGCCTCTCTATTAGAACGTCGTGCATGTAATAAGACCATACACGATTAGAGGTAACATTACATGTGAAAAGATTGAACTTCTAGAATATTGGTTTTAAAATGTGCAGCTCAGGGCTAGTAAATTTAAAATTACTATACACTCATTATAATTTTTGCCTCTATTTGTTTATTTCGTTCAGGAATCTTGACGGAAGACATCATGTGTTTGTAAAAATAAGAAATTACTTTCTGGTAGATAAGAAGATGTGGGTTAGTCATATAGATTTGCCATTGTCGTCCTTTAGTACCGGAATCGACCTTCACTAAATTGATCGCTGGCCATGGTAACACGATGAATGTGATACAAAAAAGCAGGAACTGCTTATCATTTCGGAGCACATGAATTCCCTTTCGTTCCGGCATGGGATCCTGATACTGATGGCAGTTTAGTTGTATTGTGTTATTTATGTTTTATTTAGGGGGGGGGGGGGGTGATGTAAAGGGGTCCATGACAAAAGTCAATACTCAATTTTATATCCATTATATGACCAGTAATGACAGTAATTCCTTGCAAAATAAAATCGGACAAGAAATTTAAAAAAAAACTGTTTTCTACTTTTTCGGTCTTTAATTTCTGAACAAAAAGAGAAAATCTCCGAAATCAAACCCCATTTATTCTTTTATGGTAAGAAACATCAATTCCTCCAGTCAACAAGAACAAACGTTATGGTGACAACAAATTAAAAAGTGGCTTTTTGTCCCAATTTTGGAGCCTAAATCCTAAACGAATCGTTTTTATATTTTGCATTAACAGAGGGTTTAGATAATATTTATCGATGTTTTCCAAAAATAACATAAGGATTGACTGCGTAATATGTTGAAAAGGGAAGTTTTGATCCTATACGTAATACCTGGTTAGTTAGGAGTGACAAATATAAATAAAGTACATCCGTATTATTGTTTACATTTTTAAGATTTATGAGTTAATAGGTGCTTTATTATATGAACTATTAAAAATTCAGTTTGTTCATACTCCACACGATTGATCTTTTCAACAAAAAAGTGCGGTTATCTTTTGTAACAGATCATTATATTTATGTAACCGTATTTCTTTCATTTTTTTAATGCCTATTGGCATTAATGATGGTCATTGATGGTCATTGATGAAGAGTTTGAAATTTGAAAAAAAAATAAAGGGGGTAGAGCCACGAAGGTCCCGATTCGGCCCAAAAATTCAGTTTGAATATACTTGCTTGTAAATGCTGCTTTGAAGTTCATTAGACTTCATATTTTATAAATTGCAATATCTTTTGGTTTAATTTTCTATCAACAAGAAGGGCAGTGAGCTAAAAATTAGTCTATTTTGTACAATATCTCGTTTTTTTGCCATTTTTCAGTGATTTTCATGTATAAATTGATAAAAACGAAAATGGTCACACCCGTCGACCAAAATTATTTTGTGATATAAATGTGTATTATTATGTTACAAATTGACTGACAAAAAATTAGAATGGTCGACGAATGTGGCCAATACTATTATTGACAAAATGTGACGAGAAAACATTTAAAATGGGCGATCGAAAAATTAAGAATTGTATAATTAATGGCGTGTTTGAAATGCCAATGCAAGGCCTGTGATGAAGATATTTTGTTGTATCTTGCATATATGAAAAGTTCAGTTACATGTATGCCTTAACTTATTTTGAATAAATTTACGAAATGTTAAAGTAGTTTGAAAATTAGTAAAAATACTGGGCCGATTTGAAGCCTTCGTGGCTCTACTCCTTTCAACAAAACATAACAGTAATGGAAAATAATAATTATCTGGCCTTTCAGACGCACTTGTATGGTGTTTCGAAAGCATTTTGAGCAGAACAAAGTGCGTGTATGAATGTCATTCTAATGTTTCAAAAATGCTGCAAAATGTCCATGTTGTCGAGCAGATGTTGGTTTGTCATCGGGTTTTGTTTTGTCCTCCTTTACCAAATTTGACACGCTGAATTGACCATAGCAATTGACAGGTGTACTGTAGCAAGCAGAAACTGCTTTCGCTTTCGGAGCACCTCAATTGAATTTCGTTTCTACTTAAGTTTGCGTTGTTGAATGCAATTCAGTTGTTTTCTTGTTTTTATGTCGCATGCTTCTTCGTATTGTTCTTCTTTGTGTTTTCTAGTTTCTTTATGTTTTTCGTACATTTGACAATGTTATGCCCCTGCTTCTTTCATAGAAATGATAAGTTCAATAGATAAGCAACTGATGTTCATCAAATTTCCAAGACAACAACCAAACATATGCACTAAAAGTAATTTAGGCAAAATTGTTAGACTAAAGAGGTTTTAAGGTCGTATATAATGTTGTGAATAAAAAATTAAATGTAAAAAATATTATCTATACACGTACATATAAAAAAATTTTATGACCAGAACACGTATGTGGATCGGATATATAGTTATACCCTTGTCCATCCGCACGTCCGTAACACTTTGGTTAAGTTCTTGGCTAAGGCTCATTACTCGGATACTAGATGTTTTGGTCAATGATATTTCACCACTACATGGGTCTTGGGTATGGTTACTTCTCCAAATAGAAATTAGGTCGCTGTGACCTATTTTTTACTCATGAACAACTTTGATCAATTTCTTGGTAAAGGTCCATATCTCAGATACAACATGTCGGGTCAATGATAATTCACCACTGGATGAGCCTTTGATACCACCGACTAGAAATTAGGTCACTGCAACCTATATTTTACTAATGAACAACTTATGTTTAGGACCATATCCCAGGTACATATAAAACATGTTTGGGTCGGTGATATTTCAATAACGGGAGGGGCATCCTGTGGTTCATAGACAGTTTTTCTAGATAAATATATATAATGTAACAGATAAAGAAATATTTTTGATTGTTTTTCTTTTTTGTTTTTCTTTGTTGTTGTTTTTTGTTCATTTATTCTTATTATTTTTTGGTGTCTTTACAAGTAAATCACGATAATGTCCCATAAAAATGATATTTAACAATATCACAATTCTTTTGTAGGATAATTTAATTTGTCGTAATTAAATTTTTAATTGACTACTGATACTTGCTTCAGGAAGCTTACCACCGGGTGTATATGATAACTTACCGGAAATAAACACAAAACATAGTTAATTCATTAAACTTGTCATTAAATGAACTACTTTTCATGACGTATAAAAGTTATTGACCTTGTATGCAATCGAATTTTTACATTTAGAATATACCAATGGAAAAAAAAAGAAACTGTGCATCACTTTAAAAAAGGAACAAATTCAACATTGTCTTAGATATTTGAATCATTTTATCAAAAGAGTATTTCAATATCTTTTTGTATATAAGATCTTCACCAAACATTTCGTTTTAAGTCCTTAAGAAATGTTGTTTTTCAGTTTGAAATCAGGTAGTGTCAATCTAGAATTCACAAAATCTCACATAAATCTGAATAACAAACATATTGAAATTCAGCTTTCTCAGCTGAATTTCACCAACAACTATTTATTAAGTGGTCGAAAATTAACAGCCTAAAGATTGAGTGAAAATTTTGTTTTCCTCGTTTAGTGTGAAAAAAAAATCTTTTTGATTAATCTCAGTAATTGGAATTCAATATTTTTCTATAAGTTTTTATTCCTAAATTATCTTGTCCACTTGACATTCAATGAAATTTTCAACTCGATAGCTGTACTTTTTACGTTATTCTGGGCAAAAGAAATGTGGGTAATAATTGATGTTGCATAGGTATGCACAGAATCTTTTATCCATAAGCATTTCCACAATTATTATGCTTATTTCTACACACTATATTACATGTATTAAAAGAATCTGTGGACAGATAATTTTCTTAATTTTCTTAGAGGTTAAGGCCAGATTTTTATTTCCAACTTTTTCAAGGCCAAAATATTTATTTACAAAAACTGTCAGCCCCGCTCAGTATCAAATGGAAGAAGGTAGGTTGTTTCCTTTAAAACCTAGGGTTTTATGATCTAGAATATTGCATAGAAAATAATTTTGAAATGTATGACCCTATTAATAATAACCAGTTTTATTGCTTTTATACTTCTAACTGTAGCTGCTAGTTATGTTTGTAAATTATTTGTCTCTTGCTTTTGTGTTCTTCTTTTCTAAATTATAAAAACTTCTTAATTTATAGGTTCACAACCACCACCATATACCCCAGATCAAGGACAAGGATTCAATCAGCCACCACAGGGGCACGGCCCGCCACAAGGATATGGTCAGCCTCAAGGATATGGTCAACCCCAGGGGTATGGGCATCCCCAGGGGTACGGTCCACCGCAAGGATACGGTCAGCCACAGGGATATGGCCAAGGATACGGGCAACCTCAACCAATAGTTGCGCAGCCTGGGGGTCAACAACAACAACAGCAAAGTACTGTGATTGTAAGTTTTTATAAGCTTTGAAAAACCTATAAACTAAATATAGAACAGTACTTGTATGATTGATAGCCGTTACGCAAACATATGATATTACTGTGATAAAGTTGATTTATCTTGTCATAAATTGATAAACCTTAAAAGTTTTTATTTATTTTGCCAGTGTTTACATGTAAAAATATAGCCTAAATAGATATAGCTATGTTTTGTTGTTGTTCGGTTGATACTCTTAGCATTCCATTTTTTCCCCAATTTACTATTGCCCTTGAATAATTTTGTACTACACAGCTAACAACTAAATTATTTGCATGTTCTTTGTTGTTGTATAATTCGAGTATCTTGACATGGTTCAATAGTACCTTGAATGTTTTATTTAATGTTCGTTGGGTACCTGTATAGTATCTTTGTTTTCATAAGAAGGCTAATCCTCAAATAGATTTTTTTTAAATCGCACATCCATCTATCTTAAATTGGTACCCAAATTTATACCTTCATTAATATCTTTTTGCCACCAATTTGGCCGTTTAAATAGATAGTATGGCCATGTGACAAATAAACGATGTTTTCTTTTTTATAACTTTCAATGGTTAACAGCTTAGAAATTGACTTTTAACCCAAGACAGTTATAAATTGGCTCTCTCGGGGCAGATATTACAACCTGTTCTGCATTCTGATGGTTACAGAACTATTCTAATCCTTTGCAATGTTGAAAAAAGCAAAGGGAACCAATGGGGCATTCTAGTTTCAAAAGTCCGAAAGGGCATCGACAAAACCGGTAAACATGAACAAGAACAGCATGAGGACAAACACACAAAAAACAAACACATAATCAACCAAACATAAATCAACAACGCGAATTCAAGTCGTAACGAGAGTGAACTCAGAAGAGTAAGTGGTTCTTGAAATAAAGTTTAAGTGCAAATTCCTTTTTTAATTAGTGTATTTTTTTTTATTCTAATCGCCTACGCCTCGCCGAAACTTAATGGCCATCAAGACCATATACAATTAAGATGTAGAACTGGTGTCATGTTTATACCGTAATGATAATTTCAAGTGATAGGATTTTGTGCCTTTTTGATGTTTATTGGCAATGCAGGGTGGTCAGTTAAAATAATAGCACTCAAACATATTCATTTTTGAAGCATTTTTAAAGGATGTCTTTTTCATTGTAACAGTAAAAGTCAATCGGGACTTCGCAGTTTTTCGATTCAGAACAGTTGATACACAAAAGGTCACATGTTTCTACTTTCGTGTTATGCCGGAAAACAGTTCTGGGGCGATCATGAACCACTATTACTATCCAAATCTGTTCTATTGAAGTACAGAGGTTATAGGTTGACCTGTCAGCAAATTAAGAACAATAAAATATAAAAAAAATTGAAATAATGTTTTAGGTAACGGGACATCAACAGTTCGTTTCCCAAGGGGAGAGACCCAGAGACTATATGATATCATCAATACTTGTCTGTTTATTCTGTTTCTGGCCAACAGGACTTTGTGCCATATTTTCAGCACATTCGGTGAGTAACTGTTGTTTATTTGTTTTAGCTAAGTGTTAATGTATACATCCAATGTCTTTATTATAGCAATATAGATAAATAAAAACGATCTTGAAAAATAGTCAACGCTTCTCTCACAAAGCGGTAATGGATCGTAAATAAATACAACGTATTTAAAACGATACTATACATAAAAAAACTAATCAATAGGGTCTAGAAATGAATACAAAATGAAGATGTTCAAAGCGAGATGGAAACTGGAATATTTAAATATTCTAGTTTCCATCTCGCTTTGAACATCTTCATTTTGTATTCATTTCATCATCATTTCTTTTGTTTCCCACACCACCTCCATATTTCATTTGTCATCATCATTTCGTGTTCATTTTACCATCATTACATGTTCATCTGTCTCTGCGGTTTCGTGTTCATCTCTTGATGTGACTAAAGTCACCTACCCAATTGTTTTAAATTATACATATATCCATCTCAATCTGTTTCTGTTGTTGCAATTTGTATTGTTTTATTTTCCCCTTCAAAATTTACTGTTCTTTTGTTTTCCCATCCCAACCCATTTTCCATTTGTCATCATCATTTCGTGTTCATTTTATTGTCCTTTTCGTGTTCGTCGTCTGTGGATGGCCTGTGGGGCGTTGGACACCTACTCACTCACTATTTATTTGCATTGTACATATGTTCTTATTTTTATGATCATTTACCTGTCCAATAAATTTCAGCATGCTCCGATTTTGACTAGTTTATTTAGAATGACCTGTTTTTAAGTAAGGTTATTATACGTTATTGTGTTTTAAAATTGTTTATTATACTGATGAAGGACATACGAATGTCCGAAATATCTATATTAACCTTTAAATTATTTAACATCAATTGGTAATGTTGTGTACATTTTCTAGACCCTATTAATATAGATAAATAAAGGTAAAAACAAAATTATCGAACTTGGAGGATCAATCTCATTCAATGTCCAAGAAAAGAGGCAAAACAAGGATTAACACATACCGGAAAAGTTGAAGATCGCAATGGTCCTGACTTGGTACTGGCATTTCAAAAGAAATGATTGGTTAAGCCAGGTTCTACGGCATACTAAACCTCCTTTTTCCGGGACCTCTTTGAATTAATCGATTTTAACTCTGTGACTAAGTTATGAACGAGACTTGAGTGAAGTTAACCCTTTGACTAAGTTATGAACGAGACTGAGTGAAGTTAACTCTGTGACTAAGTCATGAACGAGACTGAGTGAAGTTAACTCTATGACTAAGTCATGAACAAGACTGAATGAAGTTAACTCTGTGACTAAGACTTGAACGAGACTGCGTGAAGTTAACTCTATGACTAAGTCATGAACAAGACTGAATGAAGTTAACTCTGTGACTAAGTCTTGAACGAGACTGAGTGAAGTTAACTCTGTGACAAAATCGTAAACGAGACTGAGTGAAGTTAACTCTGTGACTAAGTCATGAACGAGACTGAGTGAAGTTCTAGGGCTTAATAAATGTTAAGATTCGTCGAGTAAGCAAATCTTGCTTATAAAAGATTTTATTAATTTCAGTAAACATTGTATGCTTCTACGGTCAACTCCGTTTATACAAACTGTATATTATTAAAATGGTATGCGTACAAATCAAAATTTACATTTTAGGCAAATGCAGCCGCAGATTCTGGGGATTTTAGCTTAGCCGAGATCAAGGCCCGGAATGCCAAGAACCTGATTGTTGCCAGTATAATCGTCGGAGTTATATGGATCTCCATCGTCATCATCACAAGAGTGGTTCTTATATCTTATTGATACATTATTTCATCGAATCGAAGATAAACAGTTATTTGTATTTCAATTAATGTTATTTTATCATTAAAAGTTATTGCTGATTTTGAATGTGCTATGTTTTTTTATAGCTCACCTGACCCAAAGGGTCATGTGAGCTATTGTCATCGTAAAGCGTTCGTCGTCCGTCCGTTAACTTTTCGTAAAAAATCTTCTCCTCTAAAACCACAGAAGAAACTGCTTTGAAACTTTGTACACTAGATCTTTAGGATGTCCTCTACCAAGTTTGTGAAATTTGTGCATGCCGGCCAATCAACATGGCCACTGTTGCTAAAAATGAAACAGGGGGGTCAGACCATAGTTTTAGCTTAGAACTGAAAAAGTACAAGAGATAAAGAAAATCCGAAGCAACTTCCTCCTTCAGCATCAAAAGCTCTACAAAACTCTTAATTGAGTGATAGTTGTGGGACTACTCCTTATAGGAGTAATTTTTCCCTTAATCGTAAAAAATGACCATTTTCACAGTTTTTGGACTTTATCTTGAAAACTGTAAGTAATAGAGGAAAAGTTAGCATTGGAGAATTCTCAAGCTCATTTAGATATACAGTTAAAGCGCTAAAGCGTTTAAGGGCAAGCGAAATATATAAGAATAGACATAGATATAAGTAATATAATAGATTAATTTTTGTTAAAGTATCTTGTTCAAAATGTTTGCGAAATAATTTTGGTAAGCGAAGAAAGGATCGTCATGGAGATCCTTCAAAGTCACGGGGTAGAATGTCTACGACTAAATCGGCATGGTACGAAGTGGACAAGAAAATTTGGGATGGTTTTTAGTAAAAAATCATGTAAACATCCGCTTCGGAATGGAGAAGGTAAGATAAAATTATAAATTTCTATAACTCATGGTAGCTTTTCTTAACTGAAAACTAGCGCAAGATGTACTTATTGTTATCTAGTTCGAAGGATTGAAAGTGCTTTTTGTTTATGTTTTATGAGTTTTATGTGAAACTTGTTCAATCACATGCAACACGAACATTTTTGTTTCACTTCAATCTTTTAAAGACTCAAAAACAGGTTAACAGATATCATAGATGTATTTTACGAATTGTACATGCATTGGCAATGTATATACCGTCTAAAAAGCAGCCAAACAACAAAACGATATACCTCTTGATTAAATAATTACAGTACAAGCCAATCCTTGCATGGTTAAAACAGGAACAAGCACATTTGAAATGGCAGAAAGTAACATTACATGCAATGTATTATTGATTCATTGTACATGTAGATGCCTAAAGATACTTTATTCAACAGTTTAAAAAAAAACAAAAAACCAGTCCATATAAGATCTTAAATTTGAGGTTTAATTTATGATACAAAATCGAAAGATGAAAATGCTAATCCAACAGCATATCAGGTTATCTTATATGAAAGCCTTCAAACGTATACTATCCGAATGTTAATTCAAAAAGTTAAATATGGTTGAGTTTTTACTGAACAATAGAAAATAATGAGAAGTGGAATAAGTGTACGCGACTCAGATCACACAACAAGTGGCAATTTAGAAAAAAAAATCACAATGAAAAAACGCCAGCGGTTTATACAGACCAATTATTATTTTTTTATTTCCCCCCCTCCCAACCCTCACCACGTCTGATCAGAGGGAATTGAATTAGATTTTCTTCTGTTTGTCCGTACTTGCCAAACTGGTGAAGCATAGCAATTCTTATGGCCCGACCACGTATATGAATCGGATATATAGATTTCCGTTTTCCGTCCGTCCATACTTCCGTAACAGTTTGGTTTAGTTCTAAGTAACATTAATCAAATTCTTAATATTTGGGGTCAGTGAAATTTCAATTTCACCGCTATAGATATGTGTTAGGTAGCGCTACACCACCCGCTAGAAATTAGTTCGCCGTGACATTTATTTTAAGTATGAATGACTTTGGTAAAGTTCTTGGTTAAGGTTCATACCTACAAAAATGTGGATCTGGTACCTCTTAGAAATGATGTCACTGTGATCTTTATTTTAAGCATGAATGACTTTGATTGAGCCCGTTATTCCGGATACTACTTGTTGGGGTAGGGCTTAATGAAATTTCGCCACTAAATGGGTAACCTAGCTAGTCCGTCTGTATGTCTGTAACACTCTTTTTAAGGTCAACAACTCAAATATACTGATGAGACTTGATTATCACGTTACCATCGTTTGGAAATTTCGGTTAAGCCATCTCGAGGGAGTTTTGTGTACAAAAGGTATTCTATAACCTAAAATGAAGAAAGGTGATAAAGTGAAAAAAAAACTCCTTTTGTTCGATAAAAATGACCTTCCGATATTACATATCATGAAAACAATCCTTCAAAATTTCATCAAAATCGCTTTTGCGGTCTCAGCTGGGGATTGTGTCCACATAAGTTTGACGGACGCACAAACAGGCGGGCAAAAGACCATAACTAGGTTCCTTTGTGGCATTGCGGCGAAGGACATTTAAAATGAATTATCTAGCAAGTGATTGGTTTGCAATATAAACTTTGTATGGTATATATTTCCTGGCGTTTTCGGCATGCTTGATGTAATTGATATTGATATGCTATAACTATTGTATCATTTGTAAAACAAACTATTTATTTGAGTATTGCATATTTGTTAAGTGAATCTTTGTTAAATAAAGGTATTAGTTTGTACATTGACTTTGAACGTATGCTGGATTTGTTTAAAAGGTAGTATTAAAGTATGCCTTCCATGTGTCTTTTCTCATAGACACTCCAAGTTTGGTAATTTTATTAAAACCTTTTCAAATAAATTGAGAAGATAACGTAATATGTATTAGCCATGCATAATTCTCTTAGCAATGTTTGTGCCGTTCCAAATCTTCTTAATTTGAATTTTCTATATTAAGCCTCTATTCTTGTGCCCAAAGAAACTATGCATATCAACATTGAATGAATAAAACATGTTACAGGTACAAAATAACATAACTATGCCCACCTTTTGAAGATATTGTCCAAAAGGGCCTTGATATGCATCATTTTTTAACGCACGAGCGGCCTTTGAATCAGCTTCACACTAAAACCATTAATTGAATTTAAAAACGGTTTGGCCTAATATCAACAACAAACCACTACGTTGAGCATGGGCAATTTGATTTTGATATATTATTTAAAATATGCGCAGAATCTTTCGAAAACTTTGTTTAAAATATTTTCTGCCATTCATTTCGTTCTTACACTGCTATGCCGGAACATTTTTTGCCGTAGACATTCTACCCCGTGAAAGTTAATAAACGCACACAAGACAGGAATCGTGTACAATATATCGATTGAAACACCCCTTCGATTTAAATGCACTCGTCCCAATGATGTGTATTGTCTACTGGATATAATCCTTGCATTGACTAACCAAATAAGAGAAATATTTATACGAACCAATCAAATAATAGATGAATACATAATGTATATTATATCGCCTTGAACTAAATACAGTTCATCATGTAAAATGCAAAAGGAATAAAAAAACTTGTGCCGGTGTTACATACTAGTTTTCCCCCTACTCATCTTTTCCCCACGGAAGAATCAGTATATACTGAGAATTCCCCACGAAAATATCAGTATATACTGGTTCTTCCCCCCTAAAAATCGGGTAGGAAAAATGAGTATATACTAGATTTTCCCTTTTTCGCAAACCCATACTGAGGTTTCCCCCTTTATATATGGGCTCTGTGTAGTCTAACTTGTAATATCTATTCTTTTATCACTATGTCAATGTAACACTTCTAATAATGCACTTATGACGGTTAAATGCGATGCGTACAGTTTAACTTTATCTTTTTTTTAAAAAATGCAATCAAAATAATATTGATGGTTTAAGTACACATTGTCTGGATTATCATATCACACGGCAGAACCATTACAGAGAAAAACATTGTTAACGGACGATACATGCAATTTTTTCACGGTTTATGTCAATTTTCAACTTTTAATCTCAAAAATATCAAAAATATGAATGTAATAAACTTTAAAAACATGCCCAGTATATAAACAAGAACATATTGTATTCATGAGGATTTAATTTCTTTTTGTCGAACACAATGGTATATTTTTAAATCATTCATGAACGGTGTGCTCGATTTGATAACATTGACACAGTCCGAAAACCGGTGGTATTTAAACAATAGAATGTGAGCTCTTCATCGGAAAAGATAGGAAAGTCAATTCGAATGTTTATCCTGGTTGTCAAGTGAATCAAAAGTTCTTTTTAGTACAAAATTTCTTCCAATTTTAAGTTATGCTGATAAAATAAACTTTTTTGAATTAAAAAGAGTTTTTAAAAGTAACAGATTGCATTTTAATGCATGTTATTATGTGGATATTTATGAAATGCATACGGTGCAAACTGAAATGGATCGCACAACTTTAACTTTTATATAAAAAATTGAAAAAAATCACACTATTTGTTTAAATGTATATCTTCCCATCTGCAAATTTTCAGACATGTACTGCAATAGGTAAAGCCAAAATAAAATTAAGAAAAAGACCTATTTTTCTAGTCCGTCTTGACAACCTTCTTTTTAAAAGTACGCGATTTACCTGTTGAATTCGATTATGTCATAGAACATGTTTACCTTTTTGACCGGTATCCGTAAATTGGGATCAACAGTATGTGAATTTGCATTGTATTGGAGTAAATGTCCAATTCAATATTCAGTCATCCGTTTTAAAAATAGGAATGCCTCCCATTTATCATGTTTATAATTTATTAAAGATAGAACTTGGTTGTGTCCCTTGAAAGTTTTTCATAGTTACACATTGAATTCAAATGGATCGTTATATGATAACAGTAAACTATAATTTTCAAACTAATATCTGTCGAAAGAAAATGTAATAACCTAACATTCCCACAAGTTTCGAAAATGTACTGCAGGTATTACGCCTTGTGTGATTTTTTAAAGGTTGAGTTGACATTTTAATTTTTTCCAACGGCCAATAAGTTTCACTCGATTTGTTAAAATATGCACTTTTGTTGACCTTATAAACAACTGTTTACGCAACAGAAAAGATTCGTTAATAACATAACATGTCCAACGTATATGATAGTAGTCAAATCCATGCGTAATAAATGAAAATTGAAGATTGTTTATATGCCGTCGCCATCGTTGTTGTCATCGTTAAAAATTTAAAAACACATTAGCTGTTTTCTGCAGGGGAGATAATTGAATACCACTAGATATTAGACTGGACACGGACAATTCAAACTGGTTAATATAAACAGGCCTGTATAGAGTAATAATCTGGTAAGTTATGCTTCTATATAAGTAAAAGAAGTCAATAAAGTTTTGTTTTAATGAAAATATCAATATCCAATAATAACGTTCAATAATTTTTTATATATTTCAAGCATAACAAAATGACTCTAAATACATGCAATAAAACTTGGTAACGGACCGATACATGCAAAATTATTGCGTTGCAGTCAACAGGTGTATCATGCTACACTGAACCTACCATGCAACTTTGTCAGAAGGATATTGTAAATAGTTTTGGGGCTAAGTGTTCACAAAGCCCGTTTTCAAAATTTATCAAAATTATATAACTTTTTCCAACTGTACAGAACTGTATTCTTAGTAGTTTTTAGTTTGAGGTATATTTTTCACAAGAGTTGTAGACGGGCAATAGGACGGACGGACAACGTGAAAGCTTTAGGGCGACTCTCTACCACTTGCAGATTCTTAGCTATGGACATTTACCAAAAACTGTAACCAGAGTTCTACATGCTGAAAATGTAAGTCAAGATGAATTTATGTTAATGCAGATGCATAATATTGTTATTCTGATACATGTACGATTGACGACTTATCCAAATAAACAGAAAACGCAAAATTATTTATTTTCTATCCAATCTTAAATCATGATTAGCAAATTCACTTGCAGATGAAGACATTTGAACCATCTAAAAAACTTTAACTTGAGTCATTTATGTGGCAATGTATTAAGTCATGCTGACCACCATTACAGATGTAAATACCCCTGACCTTTAAGATACATGTATATGGTTCTGCAGCTTTTGACATAACTAAAACCATTACGTACATGAAGCTTCATACGAACGAACACATCAATAGCCATCTTACATTACAAGAAAAGAGAAGGTTGTTGCATCCACCTGGCAGCACCAGAACTGATATTGATACATTTTTTTATTTAATATTACGAAATTTAACTCAGACTGTCGTTTGCAGTTAAGACACGACGTTCATACGACAGTCGCTGACAAAGTATATACATGCACCATTTGTCTGATACATTATAAATCATGCATGTATTCGTCCGTAACGTAGATTATTTGCATGTACCCCTTTTTCTTGGACAGCGACATGCTTTGCAGTCCATGGCTTCGTGAATAAATTGATGAACAGCCTATACAATTTCAAAAATCATTAAAAGAGCACAAAACTTTTAAAAAACACAAAAAAGTGGTTTTTGCTACACGTTGCTCGTTTTGAAAGTGTGCTATAGTACGAGGGTAGGCTATTGGTTTGTTAATGTTCTCGAAAACTACATGGCCGATTTCAATGTTTCAAACATAAATATTTAGCTAGTTCATTTTTCTTTATACTGTACGCTTCAGTTTTTCTATTATCATTTGTAAACAAATGAAATGTCTTACCTTTTCTGACTATATCCATTCCAAATTGTGTATTTTACCTGTGTTTTTATCCATTTCAAGGATTTTACGTCTATGTCCCGTCCGTCAACATTATTTCTCGTCTTAATGGTTCTGCCGTGTGCATATTATGTTTATAATTATCCAAGACAAAGGTTACTCTCAATCTGTATTTTGCTTCATACTGTGCTCTTCATTTGACATTACAGCCAACAAGTATGGTATAAGGTTTAACATTTAAAGATTTTGAAATAGAATTGATTTTAGAAAATAAACAGAACTTGCAAATATAAAGAACACCCGCAGCATTTATTTATTTATTTATTTATTATTTTTTTCTATTTTGCTTTTTTGTTTTGTTTTGTGATATAGATACACTTCCAACTTTTCGAAATACAACAACAAATACATCTAATTTTAATCAAAATTTTATGAATACATTGCTATGAGAAACCGTTAAAATAGTCATGTTGCATTGAACTAAGCCCTAGAAGGTCAACATGTTTATAAGAGTTAAAATTTTAGAAATATATTCAAATCATATAGTGAAAGCGCAGATTTCAAGCATAAATAATAAAGCACATAATTCTTTGTTCTTACCCGAGCGCAAATAATTCTAAGTCGGCTCGTTAAAGAATAATCATAATAGATAAGCATGCTACCATAAGAGACCTCATAAGATGCACACCAAAGATCGAAAGCCTACAAATAGTAGTTATTGATATACATTAACTGTGAAAGATGCACAGACGGGCGGACGCCAGGGCATTTCTATGTCTCTGGTCTAGAATCTAAAATATTTGATTTGCACTTAGCGTGCACATATATAATATAGGTTTCCCTTCATAAATCTTTACAAGTATCGACATCTCATGTTTATACTATAAATATTAATATTAAAAAAGAATACACCCATAAATTAAAATTCAATAGTAATTATCTTTGAAATATTGAAAACCTCGCATTTTACTTTCACAGTCATGTTTTGAATGTATGGCGGAAAAATGAATATGTGTTTACACATACCAGAATTTCCCCTGGGGGAAAACGTAGTATATATTAGTTTATCCCCGGGGGGGAAATTCTGGTATATACTAGATCTTCTGGGGGAAAGCTCAGTATATACTCATTTTTCCGGGGGGGATTCTAGTATGGGGGGAAAACTATAGTATGTAACACCGGTCATATAAAATGCCAATAAAATGGAGATTTATGAAAGTGTGTATCATGTTAACAAATATTGAAAAGTAATTTAGAAAATGAAGCATTTTTCCAGACTGGATACAGGAAGATCACTCCGTCTAGACTGAAAAAAACGCGAAAATCATCACTACTAGGCTTCGCTGCGCTTGCCTAAAAATGATTGTGCATTAAAATTGTCAGATGACTTCCAATATGGATTATGGTCCTTTACAGGTGAAAAATAGTATTTTTTGTGTGTTTGACCACCTATAGATTAAACCTGTTACAAATAGAGAAAGTATGTTGCATGCTTAAATCTTCAGTTCAATTAGCTCTACAAAAATGTCCATTAGGCTGAAGCTGTCAGAGATCATGACCCCCCTTTTAAAAGTTATGGCCACTAGTTGTCCAGTTTTAGGTTATTGCCTTGCAGATTAAAGCTTTAAAAGATTAAGAAAAGCTTTTGTTTGCTTGAAAGTTTGGCTGTATGTGCTCTACAAAAGCTTTCGTATGGTGATCCTTTATTGGACTTTTTCATCTGAGTTACCCTAAATTATTTTCATTCCATCAGTCATTGAAGTCAGGTGAGCGTTTTGGGCTCATAGTAGCCTTTATTTTAGAGAAAGTATGATGAATCTAAAAACATTTATAAGAAACATCATTTTTATGTCGCCTGCAACGTGTTGCAAAGCGACATATAGGGGTTACTTTGGCACTATCCGTCGTCTTGCGTCATCATGCCTTTGCGTCCTGTGGCGTCACAAACATTTTTGTCGCATTTTTCTTGGCAAATACATGTCACAGCCTCTGAATGTTTGGAATGTAGCTTCCTTCTAATGTACTATTTGGTGTAAAGCGATTAAATGCCCGTAATTTATCTACTTCCTGTTTACCGATTTTTTAAGACGCAGACGACCTACGTCTTCCATGGAGGACCACCATTCTAGTTAATGTAAATCATACCATTATAAACACACATATCCTCATAGAACACATAAGGCTTACACCAGGGAACGCCCACCAGCTTGTCTTTTTTCTTTTTCTCCATTATTCCCCAGTTGTATCCCCAAGTTTCATTTCCGCTTTAAGGGTCCTACTTTATGTTCCTATTGGTCTTCCTTGCTCACCATTTTGCATCCACATTTTATGCGATCTTTTAGATACAAATGTATTTAAAAATGTAAAAATTGTTGAATAAATTAGATAATTTTTAAGAAATTTAATGTGTAACTATGACATTAACACGTCAAATAGGATGGACATCATGAGATGGACAGTGGATTTACTGTAAACATTGGCGGTGAGTCGACTGAGGATGCAGGCAAAGGTATCGCTTAACCGGATGAATTAAAACTATCAAAGTTATATAGAACTTCCATATCTTAAATAAATGTCTTCGTACAAAATGTATTTAACACATGAAGTAGTTTAGTGCAGTTACATCTTCATCTTCTGACGTCGTCCTTTATTTTTAGGTTAATTGGACTCATACCATTTTTATACTAAAAGTTTTATGAGTTCTTTCATATTTAAAAAAAAATAAATTCCTAGCTTGGTTAATTAATGAATTTTGGTACACATTAATATCCCCCAAAGTACATGTAGCTTAGCAAAGTTTTTTCTTTGGACTTTGACCCTGATTTTCCGATCACTTTGATGACTATTTTCAATACAATACAATAGCAATTTCAAAGGCCTTATAAGTTCTAGGTGGATAAAACTTGATTCATGTATGAGATAAAGGACACTATTGATTCTAGGAAGACTGCTTCATATTTGGATCTTCATCTCGAAATAGACTCTCAAGGAAAATTTTCATCAAAGCTCTATGACAAACGTGACGACTTCAACTTTCCAATTGTCAACTTTCCCTACTTGTGTAGCAACATTCCGTCCGCTCTAGCTTATGGAGTTACGTATCACAATTGATTCGTTACTCCAAAGCTTGCGGAAATTATATTGATTCCCTCGGAAGAGCATCACGTTTGACACAAAAATTGTTAAAACAAGGATATGTTGCCCCTCAGTTTCTGTCTGCACTCAAGAAATTTTACGGTAAACATCATGCACTCATAGACAAATATGGGATTTCTATCTCTCAGATGAGTGCAGATGTTGGTTTGTCATAGGGTTTTGTTTTGTCTTCCTTAACTGGATTTGACACACTGAATTGAAAATTGGCAGCGCGAAGAGTGCGCTATAGCAGGCAGGAACCGCTTACTCTTCCGGAGCACCTGAGTTCACTATAGTTACGACTTGAGTTCGTGTTGTTAATTGATACTCAGAGTTTTTGTAATAAAGATTACTAGTACATTGTGAACGAATTAGAATTATATTATGAATCTCCAGAGACCGTGATGAGTCATCTCCATTTGAAAAAAAAGTGAATAAAAACAGTACTATACACATTGTTAAATTAGTGTACTCATAAGAGGTTTTTTTACAGTTATTGCAGTTTAAGAGGTCTCCATTCTTTAGCAGCTCGATGATGGTGTCTTTTGTCTAAGATCTTTTCAAGGTGTTATTTTGTCAAATTTGTTGAAAAAGTGAAAGTAATATATCTGAAGTTAGTAATTGTGTCTGTTCTTAATAAAACTTCTGTCACCTACATGTACACTTAACTAACGCATGAACAACTTTTAATTATGCTGCACTTACGAAAGAAGTGGGCATAGTGTTTGGTCCGTACGTCTGTACGTCTGCCTCCGTCTCAAATGTTGTGAGATGAGGCATTTTGTCTTTTGGACATATTTTTGTAAATTTCTTGGTTAAGGTCCATATCCCAGGTACTACATCTTCGTTGGAGGTCAATGATATTTCAAAAATGGGTGGGCCATCTTTGGCTTGTAGACACATTTTTAAAGTTAAGAATAAATATGCCCATTTTTTGTGATTAAACTGAAAAAGAGTGAACTATTTATATTTGTTTTCGAAAAAAAAAGATATATTTAATGCTTGTTCTCATTTTGTTTGCTTTTGTTTCTTAATTTCCTATCAATTTAAAAGTGTTATGTTTTTAAAAAATCACAGTCAGTAAATAGGTGAAAAAAAATCATTTAAAATTTAGTTATTACTTGAAATCTGGTTTCATTTAGGAATAACAGTTATTTGCTAGGACACTCAGGAAATACTTGCAATTACTAAGTTTTAGTAATTCCGTGTAATCAGTGATTTCACCTATTTAATGTAACATACATGTATTTGTACTATTTTGTACAATAATGTGTTATCAGTTATGAATGTAAATAAATTAATCTATAATAAGGATGTTATATAAAACTTATATATTAAAACTATTTTAAAATATTTAGATAGGAATTTACATGTATATAGGAAATTAACCAGGACTTTTTAAGAAGCAATGGGGCACCAATGGGGAATTTGAGTTTCAAAAGTCCGAAAGGGCAACGACAAAACCGGTAAACTTGAACAAGAACAGCACGACGAAACACAAAACTCAAGTCGTTACAAGAGTGAACTCGGGTGCTCTGGAAGAGTAAGCGGTTCTGGAGGTGTCGGAAGGGAAGACGTACTTACTCTTGATTTGTTAATTATCATCGGATTATAAAAACATTCGGAATTTAGAAAACATATGATATTCATAATAAGATTAAGAAAAATCTAGAATTTAAGGGACGAATTCGTGATTAAAAGTCTCATAGGATTAAATGCATTACCAATTCAAAATATAAAATGTTTCATCTTAATACAGTAGGTTCTGTTGCACTAATAAAACCATGTACGTTTGTGATATATTTTGGGCTTTAAAGTGTACTTGGTTGTAAACATTGAAATTTGTCGTTAAATTCAGCACTCCTACCTCAAGAAATGAATAGGTAAAAAATTAAAACGTGCTTTTGGAAAAACTTTTATAATGTTTTGGCATATGTTTATATATTAAAGATTCTTTTTTAAAGAATATTTAACAAAATATCTGCCAATGGCCATTGGTTTAGCTTTAAGAGGTTAATTATGTACCAAAAAACTCGTGTTTATTTTCTTCACTTTAAATACAAACAAAAACAAGCAAGCATATTTATACAGATATTTAAAATTTATACGGTATAGGTGATGAGTAATGCTATTCCAACGGCTAATGCAGTACCAATGAGGAACAAGCTGAATATCATACAAGTTGTGTTGTTGAAAATATTTCTTTCCCCCTTCTCACCAGGTTTAAAAGACTGAAAAATAACAAGATAGTTCATATATCAATATTGCGCTTCCAGACAAAAAAAAGAGAAATAAAATCATCAAATTCTATCCTATCTAGTATAAACCCTTCACCCTATTAAGGTTGGAAATGGATATTAAAAAATATTTTTTTGCAGTTTGTGTTTATCATGATTAAAATTTTGAATATCAAAATTAGAAAACCGACTGTGTTGTCTTGTCTTGTCTATCAGGATCAACACGAAGAGCAGTAATTAAAACCATGGTAAAAAGATTCTAATATATTCTATTTGAAACTATAACAAACGTAATATCAAAATGACCGAACTTGGAGGATCAATGTTCAAGAGAAAAGACAAAACATGGAAGACATACCGGAAAATTGAAGACCGTAAAGGTCCCGTCTTGGTAGATGCATGGACATTCTAATGAAGACTTTCAAAGAGATCCAAGTAGTAACATACCTTGTCTAAGCCGCCATTCAGCTTATGATTCGAGTGGTAAGATTCCACGAAGAAATCTTCATCGTTTTCTGCGATAGATAAGTCTTCTGGTGCTCCCCTATACGGGTCTCCATATCCTTGCTGGTCTTTTGTTGTTCCCCTATATGAGTCATCGTACCCATGTTGGTGGGTTTGTCTGAATTGTGATAGCCAAAGAGCAGGTTTAGAATTCACATCGTAATGTCCAAAATTGGATTGAATGGCAAACCCGTCGTGGTCGTATCTTTTTCCGTGTTTTAACCAGTCGTCCGCAGTCGTTAAGATGAAATTGGATGGCTTGTCCGGAAAAGAAGTGTACGACAAATTGGAGTTTAAGTCTTGCTCTATTTCAAGTTCTTTCGAGCGCAAATGTTGCGTTAAATGTTCGTGAACTTGTGGTATATGTTCTTTCTGATATTTTGCATGTAGCTTAGGATATGCAGGTGGTAAAAACACAGCAGACTTTTCATTATCTGAAAGGTTCCTACTCGGTGTATGACCAGTCTGTACATTTATATGTACGCTTGCTTTATTCATCGTTTTTCCATGCAAGTTAATTTTATTTCTTAGTTCCTCTTTAACTGCGTCAATATGACTTATATGTTTTTGATTGTGTTTTTTATGAATTATAAGAAGATGGTTTAGATTTTCACTGTTAGAACACATTTCAAGTTTGTCTACGGGTGGCCCATGTGATAAAACGTGACTGCGTTCGTTAAGTCTGTTAAATTCAGAAGTTTGAACTCCCACATCAAGTGTTTTCAAGATTGGTAATTGAGGCGAATGAACATCCGCGACAATTTTCTTAATGTGTTTTGCTTTTTCTTCTTCGAGGTCTGGTAATTTTCCATCCTGTTCCCTTACATCACGTGTTTCGTCGAAATCATCTTCGTCTCCAGGTTTTACTGTATCTGTTGTTTCTCTCAGCATAGATTTTGGAATATACATTTTGTCTAAATTTATATCAATTGAAGAAGAAAGTTCTGAATCTCTTTCTGTGATAAAACTGTCGTTTATGATTTCAGGGTCGTCCTTGAATTCAACAGATCGTCGACTAGAGGTTGTCATGTTTCTTGGTGATTTTCTCCACAGTTCTAGTGAAATAAATGTCAACAAAAGAAAGAAAATACAAAATAAAAACAACAAAATTACCTTAATGAAGTAACACAGAAGAATTTCATTCAAATGGTACCCATTTTAACTACTTATTTGTTCTAAATCGACAGGTTGCAAATTCTCAACCCAAACTCTAGAACTAAGCCTCTAAGAGCAAGACAGACAAAACACACCATCAATGGTTGTGTTAAAAGTGAACGTGGCATGATTATTTTACTTCGATCTATAATGAGAGTCTTTTATAGACAAAACGTGTAAAGCACATCAGAAAAAGCCTTGAGTTGTAAATTGGCTCTTTGAGTATAGATAAAACCCTCCTTAAAAATGAATATAATCTAATAGTCATGACATTTTTGACAATAGTTAAACTCCATTCATATAAATTGTTTTCATTGTTTTAATTTTTTTTTCTTTCCATGTTCCTTTAAAAAAAAAATAATGTCTTTTAGTTTTGCGATGAATAAACGCGTTTGAATTTTAATAAAAATAATAGGGTTTATCTCTTCTCGGGATAAACCGATTTAATTAAAGTTGTCATGTATTTTTATTTATTGGCCGGAACCTGTTTAATATTTTCCGTAACCGATCCTTAAGATACTGAATTAACGTCACGTGACGTAATACATCCTTACGTCCTTCACTTTCATACGAAGCGGCGTGTGACTAGACATCAGAAAAAAATCGACATTACAAGCAATCCAGCACCATCCATCAAGAATATGAAACCCAACAAACGAAAGCGGACTGTAACATCAAAGGCAAAGGAAAATGAAAAGACGGCAGTTCAACAAAAGAACAAAAAATCTAAAAGAAACAATCCAGTTTCTGCAGCACTCGGTTCGCCAGACCAGCAACATACAGCGCAAGGAGATCCAATCCAAATGGGAGTCCAAACTGTAAATTCTACCACACCAGGCTCAAGTTTAGCTAGCAACTCAAATCCTGGTCCCAACAATAACTTCGACAACTGTGATGAAACATCTTCGGCAGGTGCCCCTTCAAGGACACATACAAACAGCAGGCCGAACAGCAGCCAAAATACTGCTTTTCAAAATAGCACGGGTATGTATTTTGAAAATAATATTGACAACACACCATTAAATCAAAATATCACACAAGAAAATAATCCACCTACAAGCATTCAAAGTGTTTTCGATCCAGTTGGGGTACACATTCCACTAAAAATAAAAGAAAAAATCTGGTCTTGCGATTATATTGACTTAGGCCTTTTGCTTAAATCTGCGAGAGAATTGGCTTCTGAAAACAACCTTAATGGCGATCTCACAATTAAGGGAGGTCAGCTCTCGGTTGTACAACCAAAATCAGGTGTCACTCTTTACAATATTCACAGTTTGGACTTCAGCTTACATAATTTTCATGGGTATCATGCTTGAAAAATGGCCCAACAAGGGCCAAGAACTTCTGAAATACATGTACAATATAAGATTGGCGTCAACACGTGTACATAGCAATGGTTGGTTGACATACGATGAGCAATACCGCTTGAGAAAATCAAGATCCCCTCAATCTTCTTGGGCCATTATAGATATGGAGTTGTGGCTGTTGTATGTATCAATACCCCAAAAACTTTTTAACACTGACACTCAATCCCAGGCAAGCTCAACAAACAGCAAAATATTCACAAAAATCAAAGATTCACCAAAAATGCCAAAATGTAGAGGTTTTAACCAGGGTAAATGTAAGTACGGATCAACATGTAAGTTCTTGCATAAATGTTTCAGGTGCTCTGGACCACACCCAATCACAATTTGTAAAAAGACGTCGAGTGGCATGTAAGCTGTATTCCATGGGATGTTCCCCCATTAAAGTTGAAGAGGTTAAAAAATCATTGGTTAAATATCCAAACAAAGTGGATTACAAATTTCTAACGCATGGATTGCAATATGGTTTCAATCTGCAATATTCAGGACCCAGAGTACCTTTTATTTCAAAACAATCAAGTCGGTTAAATGATAATGCAGATTTTGTTAGAGCAAAATTAATGAAAGAAATAGATTTAGGTAGAACAGCAGGACCATTTGACAAACCTCCAATGCCTACTTTTCGCGTCTCCCCCATATTTTTGGCAGAGAAAAAAAATGGTGACTTTCGCCTTATTCATAACCTCTCATACCCATCTTGTGCATCAGTAAACGATTTCATTGATGAAAGACATTGTTCGGTAAATATGTATCTATAGATGATGCTGTAAGGATCATAAATAACATAGGAAAAGGGGGAAATTAGCAAAGGCCGATATTAAAAGCGCATTTCGCCTACTCCGAGTCGCACCTTCAGATTTTGATCTCCTTGGATTCATCTTCGAAAATAAATATTATTTTGACCGATGTCTCCCTCAATGGGCCTCTATCAGTTGTTCAATATTTGAGAAATTTTCCTCTGCACTCCAATGGTTTGTGGTAGTATCATCGCATAATGAAAATATTTTACACTACTTAGATGATTTTCTTTTTGGGGGAAAAGAGGACTCTACAATTTGTTCGGACACTTTGAATATGTTTCGAAACATATGTATAACTTGGGGGGTACTACTCGCCGAGGACAAAACAGTAGAACCTACTGAGATTTTAATTTTTCTTGGCATAGAATTTGACACAATCCGTATGGAAATGAGGTTGCCATTAGACAAACTTAAAAATTTAAAAGAGCAAATATCCATAACCATTCAGTCTAAGAACATTACGCTGCGCCAAATGCAGTCCTTAATAGGATCACTAAACTTTGCCTGCCAAGTAGTCGCACCCGGTAGAGCATTTGTCAGAAGACTAATTGATGCAACTTGTAAAATCAAAAAACCGCATCACAGAATTCGCATTAACAGTGATATTAAAGCCGATTTAGAAATTTGGAGGGAATTTTTAGATGTATATAATGGAGTCACCTTAATAACTGAAAACATTTGGACTTCAAATGACAATTTAGAATTATTTACTGATGCTGCTGGAGGGCAAAATAAGGGTTTTGGTATCTACTTTCAGGGTAGGTGGGCTCAAAAATGTTGGCCAAAAGAGTGGGTTTTAGATGGTACACTTAAAGACATTACTTTTCTAGAGCTCCTCCCAGTTGTAATATCGCTGTATATTTGGGGTGAAATGGTTGCAAATCGAAAGATCATTTTTCATATCGACAATCAAGCAGTAGTCACTATTATCAATAAAAAGTCATCCAAGTCAAGAAGAGTTATGTCCCTTGTAAGAAAGGTGGTTCTTGTAACCTTAAAGTTTAATATCCTTATTAAAGGAGTTTTTATTCCCGGAAAGACAAACATGTTAGCTGACTCACTATCTCGTTGTGATTTTCAGCGGTTCAGAAGGTTATGTCCCAATGCCGCCCCAGTACAAACAGACATTCCAGTCAATTTATTGATGTTTTAGAAGCGGAGGTTGAAAATTTAGTATCATCTTCAATGGCCAGCAGTTCTTGGAAAACTTACAAGACAGCCCTTGAATCATTCAGTCAGTTTAGATCAATTATGAAACTTCCCGAAAAATTTCCGGTACCTGTTAATGATTTAATATATTACATTGCCCATCTATCTATTCAAGGTCTTTCATATTCAACAGTGTGTACTTATTTTTCGGGTTTAAGTTATATTCACAAGGCAAGGGGTTTACAAGACAATACCAAATGTTTCATAGTATCAAAGACTTTAGAAGGCTTAAAAAGAAAAAATCCCCGGAAACCGGATCCTCGCATTCCTATCAGCTTGGGTTTATTAAAACGAATAATAAACTCTCTAAAAAACGTTTGCAAATCGACATTTGAAGCAGAAATGTTTGCTTCAGCTTTTAGTTTGTCATTTTTTGGCTTATTTAGGGTTGGTGAAATTGCTACAGATAGCAAAAATGATACGGGGAGACATGTTCTGAGGTTTTCAAATATTTGTTTTTAAATGATAATGAACTCCAATTACTTATTAAAAGCTCAAAAACAGACAAAGTTTCCAACTCTACAACTTTAGTTATTTCTAAACAACATGACAAACACATTTGTCCAATTCATTTACTCAAGTCATACTTAAAAATTAGGCCACAATTTGATAACGAAAATTTATTTGTCCATATCGACGGATCTAGCCTAACCAGATACCAATTCTCTTCTGTGTTACAGAAGAAGAATGGTCATTTCAGGTCACATTCGTTCAGAATTGGAGGTGCAACTTACGCTAGAATGTCAGGTGCTGACGATGAAACAATTATAAGTTGGGGTCGTTGGACGTCCGATGTTTTTAAGAGATATATCAGATTAAATTTTTAATTTGCTTGCTTTTTCCTCCTTTCTCTTTTCGCTATGTAATGATACGGTTTTTATTATAGAATAATAATTTGAATTGTTTTGAATATAGGATCAAGAAAAATCTGGCTTATGGGGTCATCAATTATACACTGGGCAAGTCAAGCGGCAGCCATGAGGCCCGGGGGTTCCCAGTTAGGCTTACCAAGCTCAACAGTTTCTATTGAATGGTTCGGCATTCGAGGCATGAGGTGGCAGGATTTTAATGACATTGTAAGTCGAAAAATGGCAACACACCCTATTCCAGATGATCTCTGCATTCAACTGGGTTCCAATGATTTGGGCCTCATTACTGCTCAAAAATTATTTGAAGATATTGAATGTGATATACTTCGCTTGCATGCCATGTACCCAAAGAATTATTTGGTCTGAGATATTAAGGAGAAGATATTGGCATAGTGCAAATGACGGAAAGTTCGTAGAAAAGGCAAGGAAGTGAGTTAACCTTAGAGTTATAATGTCTTTTAGTTTTGCGATGAATAAACGCGTTTGAATTTTAATAAAAATAAAACTTTTATAAAGTCTTTGTCTATCTAGATATTTTATTTACAAATGTTGATAAGTTATAAAGTGGAGTTATAATTTTCAAAAATCAACGTTGATTAAATGAATCTATCTGCTTACCTTAAGCCCATCAGCATATGCAAATGTGAATCAACACTTGTTAGCAAATGCATTTTAAAAGCCCCAAAAAACTGCAAAGTGTGAAAATTCGTTGCAAATATTTGTAGTGACAATTTGTACCCGTAAAGTCACCGTACAACACTGAAATCTTAAAATTTGATCTTGTTTTTAAAATGCTTGTTTGATTTTTGAAACCTAACGGCAAAATGTTAATGGGTCTGCTATCTCGTTTGTAACATACGTACCTTAAGGCAAAGTTAAGAAATTGTTTAAAAGCTACATTAGATTTTTAACTTTGTTTCCAACATGGAAATATTTATTTGTGATTTATTCTTTGGTGGGCAATAAACAATTATTGACAATGATCACCACCCAATGAATGGAAATACAAATGTACAGAAAAAAAAGAAAAATGTGGGTTTCTTTTAAATGGTGTAGCTATATTTTGTAGTTCCTCTGCTGTAAAAATGTTTCATAAATTATATCTTTATGGCTTTAAAGGTGGCATGCAACACAATATTGCAAAATAAAAGTTAAATTAGATGCAAAAAAATTATAATTATTGTGCAGTTATACTTAAATTAACTAGTTGCTTTTGTTGTTGTTGTTTTGCTGATGATATTTTACATGAAATGCTATCACAGATATCCTTTTTTCTGATTAATTGATATCCCATTATCATCGTTTACATTTATAAATGACATTTTATTTGGAGTTTTTATCTACATAATTTGGCTGGCCTTTTCTCTTGGTAGTGGGGGTTATTATGGAAATAATTGTGCAAAATATGATACAAGCATGAAACTTTGCACAACGCTTCTTTTACATGAGTATATTAAAATTCAGGCCCTGGCCAAAAGAAAAATCATTTTTTCAAGATGGCCACCAAATTTTTCAAAATTGCGTCTTTTTATAGTACCTATTATTTTGTTATTATAATATAACTCTACAAAACTTTAATACATAAGTACAATTTCTTTATTAGGATAATTCTACAACATATAGACATGTTAATGGCCCATAATATGGCGCATAAACGCAACTTCCGGTTTTAAAATGGCGCCAAAATGCTAAAAATGGCAATTTTTTTCGTTTTTATTGAGGAGTTTTGTACTGTTTGTTTATCTTTTGAGGTTTTGTCAGGACTTGGTCATAAAATTTTATGGTGATTGTTAAACAAAATATAATGGCGAATTGCTTTATATCTATTACAGTTACATCTGCATGGACCTGTGCAATGATAATAAATCTTGATCGCTAGCAGTCGCAAACTGTCGATTTTGCATAGTAGTTATTACTGATAATCATTATAAAACTGAAAAAGTTTAACTTGACAGCAGACATGACTGCACGAAGGTATTTTTTTTTCATTTGAGCACATTGACATCGCATTATACAGCACAACATGACAGCATGACACCAAAATACTAAAAAATGCGATTTTTTATTCTATATATTTCGAATCATATCTTCTTTAACGTCACTTTATTATCACGCATGAACATTCAGATGCTATGCAGAATTTTTCTCTTCGTTTGACTGTTGAATGTACGTATATTAGCAAGGATGAACAAGATCGACCGGCTTCAGTCTAGTGCTCCCATTGAGTTGATTACATTAAAAGTTCCTATTACAGCACAAAGCGACGGCTTAAGGACAAGTACGTTAGAGAAAACATCTTTCTTTTAAGGAATGACATAAAAAGATGTGTTTTGAGAACAATGTATGGCATGTCATTTCTTTCGTAAAACTAAATACATTTGTATTTCGAAAAAGTTCCAAGACAATGAATTGATAATCCCTTATCAACTAGAATCCTATTACATGTGTTTTGCATAAGTGCATATTGCAGACAATGATACAATGTCTGTAAAGATATTTTAGCACACGCTAAGAAATACCTGTCCCAACGATCACAATTTCTCACTGACATAGACCTGTATATAAATACAGGTCTATGTCACTGAGAAATGTTTTGATTTTGTCATAGACCTGTATATTAGAATTTATAAACAGGTCTATGATTTTGTTGTCTAAAACAATTTGATACTCATTTCATGTTAACCTTGTTTCCATAGCCATGCCTGACTCCTGTTGGTAAACATATAAACCACACTTTTTTTTCAATTCTTACTATGCACGAGCTTTTGTACATGGATGCATTGACTGGTTTTAAGTCGACCAATGCTGTTTTATTAACACGTACATCATCAGAATTAAGATAACGGTGTGGGATATTGTCATTTTTGTCCCCCGCCGCAACGCGTCGGAGGGACTTAGTAATGGTCTCCGTCCGTCCGTCCGTCTGTCCGTCCGTCACGTTTTTTGTGGGTGCAACTCCTCGGACACTACTGAACCGATGTTGCTGAAACTTTACACAGTGATAGGATACAATTAGTAGATGATCATCCCATATTTGAAATTTTCAAAATGGCCGCCGTTTCCATGGAAACAGGACAGAAAGGTTAGAAAGGTCAAAATATAGGACATTCAATATCTCGGTTACCTAGGTGCACAGGGTTCTGAAATTTTGTAGGCTGATAGAGCAAAAGGTACTCTATAATAATACGAAAAAAATTTTGAAGCGATATTTATGGTTTTCGAGTTATTTACGAATTTGTGATTTTTCAGTCCGAAAAATGGGACTTTGTCAAACGTTTTTGTGGGTGCAACTCCTCGGACACTACTGAACCGATGTTGCTGAAACTTTACACAGTGATAGGGTACTGTTAGTAGATGATCATCCCATATTTGAAATTTTCAAAATGGCCGCCGTTTCCATGGAAACAGGGTTAGAAAGGTCAAAATATAGGACATCCAATATCTCGGTTATCTAGGTGCACAGGGTTCTGAAATTTTGTAGGCTGATAGAGCAAAAGATACTCTATAATAAAACAAAAAAAAAATTTTGAAGCAATATTTAAGGTTTTCGAGTTATTTACAAATTTGTGATTTTTCGGTCCAAAAAATGGGACTTTGTCATATCAAACATTTTTGTGGGTGCAACTCCTTGGATACTACTGAACGGAAACTTTACATACTGATAGGATACTGTTAATAGGTGATCATCCCATATTTTGACAACCTATTTCTATCGTTTCTCAGAGAATGTATTGCTTGAATTGACATACCACACAACTTTTATGCGGCGGCGGGGGACACATGGCTACGCGTAGCAATCTTGTTAAAATCAAATACCACCAACAGCCCTGTGTAAGCTCATGTTGAAAATGGTCTCGATGTGTTTTAGGTAATGGCTGAAGTATCGACCCTATAACTCTATATATTCAAGAAGCTTGACAGAACATTACGTTCAAAATACATACACTTCTTACGCTCGTCTAGATAGAAATATATAAAATAGTATAAATGTCGTTTTCTTAATAAAGCTGACACTAGAGATGTTCAATGGTAAGACATATAAAACGAATTATTTGGTTGCTATAACCACATTTTAAAGGAAATATAAAGCTACGCTGTGCGCAACATGTTACTACATCAACTCGCTGAACCCTGTATGTAGTTGGAGGTCTATTGTAGACAGTCATTTCCTATGGACACATCCAACCCCATGTGGACTCACATTTGTTTTGTCTCATACATTATATGATCGACTTTAAATGAAGCATGCGTATTTGACATATCAACGTGAGACAATTTCTTGTACAACTTTCGTCCTTTAAATTGCCCCTCTTACCTCTTATTTCTCAAAAACTGTAAGAGATATTGCAAAAAAAATGTTTTTTGAAAATCGGATCACAAATAAAAAAGGTTTTTTTTGACGTTGTGTAACTTTGATAATGACAACGTTGCAAATTATATATAAAAAAAATTGACACATGTTTTTTTCTTCCTAACGATTTGCATACACATGATGAGAATACGAAAAGGTTATCCGATGACTTCAAGGGATGAAATTATAATATATTTGGGAATGCTTGTACTGGCAATTGCATTTGTGTGTCCTTGTTCTAGGGAAAAGGGGAAAATAACCTTGGCAGGCTTTTGGACGATTCCAACCCATATTTCAGAAATAGGAGTATAGGGGTTTGAAGTTAACGGTTTTTTTTTCAACGCACATGAGCTACATCGTACATATTGTGTAACCGGCTTTCCTAGAGAAAACGGCCGAACTCGGCAGGCAACTGCCAAAATCAATTACATACAGGGGTCCATTTATATAAACTACAAAGCAAGACTCGAACACCTATATTTGCAATGGACTAGTGATCGATGGCGTTATAGGTTCATACCAGAGCCTGTTACACTGGACGGGGCATTAGTGTTTTGAATTAATGATTAAGGCTAGTTAATATTTGCATAAATTAGACAATTGATCTTTTTGCACCTAATAGCGAGCATAGCTCGCAAGCGGGCACGAAGTGCACGCTCGAGCGGAGAGCTCTACGGTATTTGTTTCCGCGAGAAATTTGCTAATGCTGATTTAGATTTTTTATGGTCCGGAAAGGGTTTTTATTTTTACAGGACCGGAGTGAATGTTAAAATAATTTATAAGAAAAAAAATAATGCTTAAAAAAATAATAAATTGCGCTTTTTACAAGAAAATAATATTGTTAAAATAATAAATACACATAAGCTGCTCGTTTCGTCTTGGTTATATGCACGTACGAAACTAACGTGTATCGAAGCTTAATTGCCCCATACCATCTCGCCCCAAAATAAGCAAATGGAAATATTGTAAAATAAACAAAACGTAGTCCCTTTTAGCTATGCTCGCATTTAGGCAATGCCTACTCCATATTACTTGACTAATTCTACCTATAATCTTGAAATATGTTACTCTACCACATGATAAGGGTAGCATACATTAATAAGATGACCATGTTCGGGGTCATCTGGTTGTGAAAAGTTGAGTAATTTCCAGAAGACATCGGATTAATTGTTGATAAACATAGCGGGAAATAATTTCTAACTAAACACAGTTGTCTTTACCAATACAAATGTGCCTTTAAACAATGCAACTGCCTTTGACATTCCTGATAACCGTGTCACGGCAGGTCTATGAACATGCAACTGTCATATATGAAAGGATTATTCTGTTATATTTTGATGAACAAGTATTATGCATAATATTGACAGTCCTGACCACACTTCAAACGATAAGCAAAATATTCGATAATTTAGTTTAAAAAATCATTATTATTAGCATTTTGGCGCCATTTTCAAACCGGAAGTTGTGTTTATGCGCAATATTATGGGTCATCATCGAGTTTTAATGTTGTACAAATACTCTAATGAAGAAATCTTAGTTCTTTTGTAAGATCTTGTTGAGTTATATTATGAACTAATATAAATGGTACAATAAAATGACGCCATTTTGGAAAATTGGGTGGCCATCTTGAAAAATTGATTTTTTCTTTTGGCCAGGACCTGAATTTCAGTCTACACAAGTAAAGGAAGCGATGTGCAAAATTTCATGCTTGTATCACAATTTGCACAATTTCCTTGATTTTGTGGGTTAATAAGCCCCACTATGGTAATGAACTCTATGGTTTTAATCAATTCATTTTGTTTTTTTTTAAATTATTGACTGTCTCTGAAATTCTTGTAACACCATTTCATGTTCTTTATGGTGATATAAAAGCAGCTTTAAAAAGGTAAGAACTAATTTTATTAATATAAGAATTGGGGTTTAAGTATAAGTGTTGTTTTTTTCATTTGGGGCAAATTACAAGACTTTCATCTTTATCTTGAAATTTTATGTGTGATTTTTTATTTTCAAGATATTTTTTTTACAATGGCCAATATAGGCTTCCGTGTTGAGCCACGAAAATGCACAGGGGAGAATCCGTATATTGGCGAAAATGATTGTGAAAAATGTCTCTATGGCGGTCAAATATTGTATCATGATCGTGAACAATTCGGGATACGGGTCGTGAACTTTTATTTTTGAAAAAAAATGTATTTTTTCTTACATTTCATGTTCAATATAAAACAAATTGTGTCGGACAAAATGGTTGAAAATAAGGATAAAGATTATATGAAATTTAATTTATTCAAGCTGAAATAGTGTTCCAATTTCGAAAAGGCAGATGCTATGTCGACGAAAAAGGTCTTTTTGAAACATTTAGAACGTAAAACATTTAAGTAAGAGCATTTTTTTTCTAAATGAAATTTACGTATTTGAATTACAAAACGTATTATTTTATATTTAAAAAGAATTAAAATATGGAAAAATTGTATTTTTTCCATGGACATAGCACCTGTCTTTTCTAAACTTGATGTAAGAAAGTTGATGAAATTAACGTATAAATTCTTTGTCCTAATGGTCAACCATTTTGTCAAACATAATTTGTTTTGATTAAACTGGATATACGAAACGTAAAATTAAAAATATTACAAATTTTTACAAAAAAAATAGTTCATGATCAATCTTCCGAATCGCTCACGATCGTAATTCAATAATTGGTGGCCATGAAAACTGCTCACGATCATTTTCGTCGATATACCGATTCTCCCTTGTGCACTGGTTACACTAAAGACTGTTGGCTGCTTTCATTTGTGTTTTTTTTAAACTACGACTAATATATTAGAGGTTATATCGCGTACACTTGTGGCACCTTTCGTTTTCCTTGTGGCACATTTCATTATCTTCTATCTTTATTGTCGAGAAATGAAAAACATCATAAAGTACATTTTTTTATTATTATTTGTGGTAAACACTCAGATGAACAGTGTCATTTGCCACACAGCTCTTAGACATAGACGGAACACTTTGTTTGTAGGGTCCGTCATACAGTCGTACTCAGAAGAACTGTGTCATTTGCCCACAGCTCTAAGACACAGACGGAACACTTTGTTTGTTGGGTCCGTCATACAATCGTATGTGGTATCATAGCCATACATCTGTCCACACATCTCGCATGTTCTCTCGAATACCTCAATGGTGTGTCCGGCAGGCTTGTTCCTGAAAGAACAAAAAGAAATCCGTAACCAATGAAAAACGTAACTCTTAACTCTTTTATTGATTACTGTTTGATTTATTCTAATAATTAATGGTGGTATGTATTCGGATACTTTTGTTGACCTAAAATTTGGGTATACATGCATCTTGATCAAAACTTATGCTTATATACTAGTCATTTTACGACATTTGTTAATTGTCCACAAAAACTCATTATATCTTTGACTTACCGGCAAGCAGCGAACACTGGTCACACTGAAGGCCGCTGGATTTTAGATGAAGTTAGTGTCGTGTGCACTTAATCTTCTATATTTATTTTCAGTGATTTTTTGTTATTCGGGGAACTATTTGAAATAATAAAAGTAGTATTTGGGTTGGGAGCATTAGAAAAAAACCTGCACGACATCGATGAAATGTTAAGGAGTTACTTCCATCCCTTGGTTGTAACAGCTTGCTACTGTAGCAAAATGATCGAAATATACAAGCACAAACTAGCAACTAGCAACAGACACTTTATGTAATATAATTGAAAAATTAAACGCAAAAATTCTTGATGGCCTTTATAGATTTTGCACATTCGAAATACGGTGGATATTGGAAAGCTTTTTTTGGATGTTGATTTCTTTTTAAATGTGTCATTCACTTTGCTTCAACACATTTACTCGTATATCTTCCATAAAACGAGCATAAGTTTATGAAAAAGAGTGATCTTTCTTGTATAAAAAAAACGGTAAAGTAAAATATCATGCAGGATTGAGGAAAGTGAGTGAAACCCTGCCGGATGGGACTCTACTTTCATTTTCAGATAAGACCCTTTTATTTATTATCATGTCCATGGTCGTTGTCAGTGCAAGGTTGTAACAGATTTTATTCAGTTAATTTATGTTTTTCTTTATCTTTCTTAGAATTTAACAAAGCTTGGTCAGTATTATGCATTTGGTGTGACAAGTCAATGGGACTTGCCTAAAGCTAGCTCGGTAATTTCCGGAAAATCGTTTTTCAGCGGAAAAAAACGAGTGATGTTGAAATTAAAATCTTTGTGTAAAAATAAACAAATGGATCAATGAGGTTTTTATCACTGGTTTTGCATTTCCTTTTTTTTTATTTTTGCAGATCAGATTATGATGTATTTTTATAAGTCTAAAGGGTTGATTGTTTTACTTGCTCCGTGCCTGTTAAATTTGTTGCTCCGTAAAAGTAAACCTGTTTCGGTTTTCTTGTCAGTATATTTCTGACACATCTCAAAACATGCATAATGCCGTAGGGCTCGCATCTGCGATGCTCGCTATAACATGGATTACAGCATATCAGCTCGACCTTAGAATAACCGGACAAAAATTATCAAGGTAATATGATAAGGGCGTTTATAGTTGTGACTATTGGGTAGAACCCTCTGCAGCGATTGTTAAACAAGACACGCTATGTGTCATGGGTCGTCCAGCCCATGACACACCACCGACAGAGTTGGATGCTCCAGTTACAGTTGAACCGAAGACAGGAACGGTCTCCTATCACGTGGAGGTTCTTGCTGGAATTCGGAAGTCCCAAAAATTAAACCGGGAAAGTGTGTTTTACAGTCACTGTGATAATATTCCGAGCCTTTTTGTCTAGATATAAAGCTTGTTTAGTAATAAATGGCTTACCTTCGGACAAGTGTTTCTAGAGGTGACGCTGAAGAGGCTCCAATTAAAAGTTGTGATATAACCAGGAAAATGACAATACATAGAGTCTGAAAAAAAAATTAATAGAAATACAACAAATCATTTCGACTTACATGTCTTTCTATACATAAAAGGAATACATTGAACAGAAGTGACAAAATTAGCATATGAACAGCGACAATATGGGGTCAAATCACGATAAAAGTCGAAAAGGTCGAAAAATAAGGTTTCAACTGGTCGATGTAATACTTTTAGTCATTAAGTAGCACAAAACGTTCGCTTTTATTTTTTTTTACTTCACATATTTCGAGCTAAACTCCACTGATAATGAGTATTTTAAATAATTAGAACAACAAAATGCAGCTTCTGCAAAGAACATCGTTTAACACCACCAAACAGAAGATCGAGACAACACCATAACCGATCATACCAGCTCCTATCATCTCGTATTGACACCAAGAAAATGTCATTCTTTTCTAGAACAGTGCAGGATTGGAAAGCCCTACCACCAGACATCGTGGAGGTGGATACTCCTGAGGCTTTCAAAGCCAGGATAGTGTCATTATAAGCCTTCGATAGCCTATGTACACAGTTTTAACCCACACAAGTACCTTTCGACTCTTAGAACACTATTTTATTTTGGCATGCCAGAAATAATCATTGCATTATCTTCAACATGATGAATAAAGCAATTATGTGGCAGAAGCAGAAACAGAAATAAGAACTTTAATAAAATAGCCAATGTACTCACAGTTAAAAAAAATCTTCTATACTTCTAAAAAATAGACTTACCGCCATACAAATTAATCAATATTTTCTTGTTCGAATTATCTCTGATTTAGGTAAAAACTATATAGTGTTCGTCTTTCAAATGAATAAGATCATAAATGTCAAGATGTTAGAGAGCCTGGTGACCGAACATGTAGTCATTCTAAGTGTCGGTCAATGTTCTTGAAAATATTGACCTTCATCTTATGACCAAATTGACATGTATTCTTGATATTTCTTTGTGTTAAGACCAAATATTTAAAGTATAACACTGAGTACAGAATTGAAGATTGGTAATAAACCTAGTTAAATTTAAGCAGAGTCGACGATTGAAGGTAACGGCCATGAACACGTATTAATATAGCGCCATATGGTACTATGATATGGTAGTACAAAGTAATGTACAAAAAATATTACTAGCTAAGACCTGGAAGAATAAACTTTGAATTCATTCAATAAAAAAGTGACTAAAATGAAGTGAATAAGATGTTTATCAAACACAGAGGTTTTGAAGCGGGAGCGGATTTATACGGAAAACGACAACTGCCAGATAAATGCGTCTGACGTATGTATCGTCTTCAGGGACCGACCATTTAACTTGAAGGGGGCTTGTGTTTTTCCCCAAAAGTATTTTAAAAATGATTCTTGATGAAAACAATTTATGGAAGCAGAGGGTAGAAAAAAATATTCTGAAGAAGGATTTCTGGTATATAACATAATAATATAATAATAAAAAATTATATTTTGTCGCGATGCCTTATTTTTTTTCTAAATCTGACTAAAACAAATAACAAAATCCCCTTTCAAGTTAAATGATTCGTTCCTTAAAACTCATCGAAGCTACACACTAAAAATGAAATGCCAAAAGAGTTCAAAGGTTTAAGAGAACATCACAAATAACTAAAAGTTGCGATCGTGAAGCCAATAGCAATTCTAAGAAAGCTTTTGCAAGAGGTTAGAAACATAAGGTAGCCTACCTTTACATTCATTATTCAAGTCTCTTTCAGAATTTCGTCGAGTAATTTATCTTAGTGACCGATGAAAGACCGTGAATTACTACTTATAGGACTTTTCTCGTTCAATATTTCGTTTTGGTCCTCAAATTACATTGTCCTCTAAATGACGTCTACTCCGTATAGCTACTTAGCAAAATCGACAAACAAAACTTGATTCTAAGAATAAGCAATTAACAATTATAGTAGCGTCTCTCACCTGGAATGACTTGTAGAAAACAGTGTCAAATTTATAACCGTGATTCATTGTTTCGAAATAAAAATATAATCTATTGCTAAGAATTCATATTCAAAAACAATATTGATAAATTTTCATTTGTAAGTTAAGTTCGTTGCATTAAAAGAATTATTTGGCTTATAACGTCATTTTATGAGATTTGGGTGTGAAACTTTACAATCTGTTCAATTAGTTGTTCCTTAAAAGGGCTATAAATTATTTCCTATTATGCTTCAGCTAAAATTCGATATTTCTCTTTAAAACTATTAAATAATTCGAAGATCATTTAATTCTATAGATACAAATAAACATTATTCTATTCTATACGGACTGATACAAAGAATCATGGATAACCAGATAAATAGGATGACGATGCAAAATCGGACCAAATCTCATGGCAGTCTGTTTACACTCTCTAGCGGGGTAGGGGTAGTCAACCTACTCTTCTGAATTATTGTGGCGCACGCATGAAAATAAAGGAAGAAGTGAGTACATTGCACACTGATTCATACTTAGTGAGTGACCATGTGATTCCAGGGGGGAGCTTTGGTGAGATTTCAAATAATAAGGCAGATCATCAAAAATCAGGAATAAAAAAGGCAGGACAGTGCTAATAAAAGAGCAGGAGACAGGTTTGAGTTGAAAAAAATGTATCTTTTTAAAAAAAAATAGAAAAGAATGCACGAGAAAAGGATCCAGGCTTCAATTTTTCCAAATCTTAAATTACAAAAATGAAAAAAATATCCATAGCCCCCCTAAAAATCAAATAATCGCTACCATAGTCTGCTATCAACAACCATAAGCTACTGAATGAACATGAAAACTAATTTATAAAAGAATATTTCATGTTTTTGAATAATCTTGGAGGAGAAAATGATGATCGCGTCATCTAAATCTTGTGATCTTGTACTATGCATATTTGCACATTTTTTTTTATTGTTTTAGTAGATCATTTCATATTCAGTTACTGTTTTTATTTCTATTGTAAAGTAAAACTGTATTTTCGAGAAGACAACCTTGGTGAGACCCTTATTTGTGTGCAATCTCATATTCTTCTATATCTTCTATATTTCAGTGACAAAAATGGTTCGCTCAAACTGCAGCGTAACAAGAGAATATGAGATTGCACACAAAGCCGTTCGGGTCTATTTTTCTGTTCGTCTGTCTACGTCCAATAATGTTAGCTAACTTTTAATTATAAAATTTATATTATTATTATTTAATAAATTATATGATGTCATCGTCATACTTATGAATCTGGTTTGAACAAATAACACTCGGTGTCTATTTTATTGTTCAGTGATTGCTCATGATGCGAGTATGGCTTCTTGTCATGAGTATCGCAGCTTTAGTATGTCTTTTTTCATATTATTCTATTTGCCACCAAAAGATCATTATTGCATGTATAGGGTTTGTTGTTTCGTCAAAACAAACAAAAGCGAAAAAAAGCGGTATTTTGCATGATTGGTGGAATATTTAATATCATTATTATTATTTTCAAATATTTGTTTACACATCTTCCAAAGTCCAGAATTTAATAACCAGGTTTTTTTTCCACTATGTGATTGTGGTAGTGAATCATACAATACCACTATAGAAACATTCCATGGTCAAAGCATATAACTAAGAAATGCATAGCGTTTCAACCACCATTTTCTCCTGGCGTATCAAAGTAAAAGACATCTCGAATTTTTTCCGTTAATTGAGATTCTAAAAACGTCCAAACCTCATTCCTCGATTTGTAGGAAAAGAATGACTGTTAGAAAAGGGATAAATTCAAATGAAAAATCCACTATTGTCATTTCTGACACCAAAAAATGCTATCACAGGGTTACCATGGTTACGTTGATCCTCGGTTGCTGTTGCAAGAAATTTTATGGGAGATACTATGCGCTCATCGACAAATATGGGATTTGCCATAGGTTTTTTTTGTCTTCCTTTACCGGATTTGACACACTGAATAGGAAATTGGCAGCGCGACGGGTGTGATATAGCAAGCAGGAACTGCTTACTCTTCCGAAGCACTTGAGTTCACTCTCGTTACGACTTGAGGTCGCGTTAATGGTTTCTGTTCGGTTGATTTTGTGTTTTTAGTGCTGTTCTCGTTTGTGTTTAATGGTTTTGTCGTTGCCATTTCGGACTTTTGACACTCGAATGCCCCATTTATGCCTCTTTGCTTCTATCAAGGAGCAGAGAATATTCACCTGCTATTGATGACCAATATTGATGGGCCAGGCATGCATACCAAATCTACTATTGTAGAAAAGCAGGTTCTTACAGTTCTTACAGTTCCATCTCTCTACAGAATGAATCACCTAATTATGATAGCATTGGAGAAAATTGTCAGGATTAATTTGTTAAAATAAGATATTTGAATAGCTGAAAGAGCAGACGCGGCTACACGCAACAAAAATAAAGTCGATACTAAAGATCATTATTTATTTTAGCACATCCATGACATTCTTTCTTATATTACAGAAATAAATGATTAGATTCTTCACATAAATTGTTTAACAAAAACATTCATAACAGAGCAACACCATTATGAAATTCAAATTAATCTACTATACTAAACCTTCCACATGTATATTCCTAAGAAAAGTAAACAAATAAATTGATGCTGGTACAATTTTATAATACTAGCATGCTGACCATAATATATTTTATATACCATTTCGTTTCAAAATATCAAACAAAGGCTAATGTTTTATAACATGCAGCACATTAAATGAAATTCAAATATGAAAATAATAATCTCATAATTTTATGATTGGACTACCCATTTTGGAAACAAATTAAACATGAACACAAAAAATATAAATTTGAAAATGATTTTATGATTCAATCATTCTGGTCACATTAATAAATTGCATTTTTTCTATCTTTTGATATTAGAAACACATTTTTTCAGGAGCTTCTAATCTTTAATTCAAAATTTAGAATAAAAATAATCTGATTTTTATATTAATAAGTGCAATTAACTGGAACAAATGTAAAGTACCTACTCATCATTTCGTGAATTCTCAAAAAAACATATGAAATTGTTTCTGAAATTGAAATTTACAATGTATAAGAAATAAATGTAGACACGAATCAAACGATGCTATATGCTTGGTTTCATATTTGCATAGTTCATTGGTTATGACCGCTGATGTTCTGAAATAGTATAAATATAAATAGAAATGAGCTATTAAATTAGTTATATTGTTTGACTGTATTCACCTCCTCCAAAATAAGGCTATTTGGGGCGTTCCCCCGTTGAATTGCCCTAAAGTTTAAAAGAAGAGAAAATGCTTCTCAAATGAGGTTTTGAATAGATAATAGATGAAGCAGATTATGGTTCATGCATATACATGTAATAATTAAGCTTGCTAAATGATACTATGTAATAATTATTGATTTTCCTTAAACTTGGATTCTTTATTATGTTAAAGAATCCAAATATTCTTTCAGATATAGCAATATTCTGGAGGTACCTCATGTAAAAACATCTACTTATGGTAAGAAAAGTTTTAAATTTGCTGCAGCTGTAATGTGGAACAACCTTCCAGACCATTTTAGGACTGAATGCAGTTTTTCCCATTTCAAAAGCCTCATTCAGTCCTGGAATGGATCTGTTTGTCACTGTTCTGCTTGCAGGTAATTTTTATCTCTGCTTCAAACTGCTTATTTTATGTTCATTTTAGCTATGTCTATATCTATATTGCTGCTTGTGCATGTTAGTGCTTTATATATTCTTGCTTTTTATGTGTATGTTGCTAACTTGATCTGCTTGACCCTGTAGTGCTTTTATTAACATTATTTATTTTACTGTATTTGTGATGTCATTGTATTGTCTGCATGCATGAAATTTTTATGTTTGTCTATATTCGGTAAAAAGCTCATCAGAGCTTGTGTTTATTGTTATATATATGTGCCGAATTGAAATAAAGTTTTCGTATTCGTATTCGTATTTATTGCTCGGGCTTAAGGGCCCGAGCATCTAGATTCAGGGCAACTGCATGGAGACAGCGCTTGTAAATTCACCTACTGGATTCCATTCATTTTAAAACATTTAAATGATCAATGCATCAGAATTGAAGACGCTTCCGGGCAGCGGAAAAGGCCGAATGATTCCGATTACTAATCGGAATAACCCTAGTATGATTTCTTTTGAACCCGCATCCGTTTTCAAATTTCATTTTATAATGTCGGTCTTAATTACCAGATAAATATCAAAGGTTGATTTCCGTGTTTTGAGTCTGTGTTCTGTCCACTACCAAATGTGTAGACAACATTTAATGATCTACATTTAATAGTTAATTAAAATTTTGTCAATGCAAAACATTTTCCAGTTTATATAGAGCTCAGATATAAAGATAAACTAAAGGGACCCAAACAAGCATATAATCATAAATACACTTATCTTCTGTTACTATATTTTTTGTGACCCATGCGTAAGAAACAGCATAATTGAGTTGTTAGTGAGCCCATGAAACGTATGAAATAAATTTAGTTTGTACATTCATATGTATCAATAATATATCATACACTTGAGTTGGAAGTAAAAAAATGTATGACAACGTTTATATTTTGTATTATAAACTAGTCAAGACATGTATTATTATGTGCCGATGCTGTTGTTTTTTCCATTCCTTTTTTTACCGTTTAAGTTCAAGTAAAAGAGAATATAGAATTGTAGTGTACTGTCAGTGAATTGCAATAAAATTTACATTGTCTTCGTTAACAGTATAAACATCCGTTAAAAAATTAATGCCGGGTCCGAGCAAGCTTTTTGGAAAGCTTATACTTGTATAGTTAGAGGATTATGTCTAAAATTCAAGCACAAAGTTTACAGTAGAAAAACATAATCTGCTTAAAATTAAATGTTAGTTTGGCTTCGTTTACTTACTCCACCCAAAGGGATGCGTTCAGATGTTAGTGGTGGAGTACGAAGTAAACGGAGCCAAACTAACAATCGATTTTAATAAGATTTTTTCATATTAAAATGATACATACATGTGTTTTCTCAATAATAATTGCAGAGGAAGTCATAATACACCAACAAATCACTGAAAGTCTGGATGAACAGGTTTATAAGCCTTGGCTAAAACTCTGTACAATTCTTTTAACAGTAATTTTAAATGTAGTTTCTATCTCAAAAACCAGTCATACAATTTAAGCATTTTGTTACATGCAGCTCACATAAATGTCAGAACCAGTGTGCTTTATTTTCCTCCTATTTTGTATCTAGGTTGGACAATACATGTATGTTATTTCCAAATTTGTTTGCATCCTATTCAATTCAATATAAAGTTGTTGGTGTCAATATGAACAGTACTAGTTTTGCATCTGGATTTATTTATAGATTTCAAACAAATGGATGGTATACTTGTAAAGTTTAAGTTGCTGCAAATTTTCTACAGCCATTAACTTAAAAGTCCTAATCATAAAGTGTCAGATTCCCCATTGCTTCTAACTCCTGCAGGAGATCACCATGGTTGTCGTGAACCGCTCGGGTAAAGTCATCACCTTCATAATCACTGACGAATTCACGTATCGCAATAGGTGTGTGGAGGTCGAATCCGACGACATCTAAGGCATTCATATCGGTGGGACTATGGGCCGTGTATTTGTTGTCGGACATGCCGACGACGATTAGCCGATAATCCTTTATAGCAAAGTACGACATATATTGTTGCAACATTTCAGCCGGGTGCGGCGTCAACCCACTTGAAAGAGAACTAGTAAATACTATAATGACGTCATATTTCTTTTTTCTTTCCGCGGCCCATTTAAACGGTGTGCCTAGATCCTCAGAGACTACAACGGTTCCAAAGGCCGACTGCGATTTACACTTCTCTCGTACAATGTTTATTTTCCTATTAATAGATTCTAAGTTATCATGTGTGTTCAATGAACTAGTAAAAGCGTCTTCAATACTATTTGCAAACAATAGGACTTCCACGTCCGTCTCATTTCGGAGAGTGGATAAGATCATTGCAGCTGCCGCCTCACTGGCAGTAACGGACGACCCACAAATAGTCTTGTTCATGTCTTCGCCGACAGACAACGCGAAAAGGTACGACTTTCCAGTTGATGGTAAAATTTTAGTTTGGTTGTCAAAAGCGTTTTGAAGATACTGCTCAACCGATGGATTCGGAGTCCAAGTCATGGCAGAACGAGAATGTCCAAGTCTGTAGTGCTTGAACGCTATTAGTAATGTCAAAGGGTGAATTTTGGGAAATTCAGGGCTGCCTTTATTTACATTATCAAGCCTTTGTTTCAGAAGTAATAAATTAGCATCGGCAGCCTGGCACCTATTGTCGAAAAGTCCGATATTCGTCATTTTCCCGAGACACCGCAGCATGGCTGTGAACGGCATCATACGAAAAAGGCATTGCCATACAGATAGATCATTTAGAAATCGCGTAGGAATATGTTCACGTGCCAAACTGAATTCACAGATAAGTTCTTGAATTCTTTCAACACTGTCACATTGTTTCGCATCTCTCACTGCTTGCAAAAAATTCGACACATTACTCTCAATTACATTACCATCGCTGTTCCGTTCCATTATATAATCGAATATAGTTCTAATGTGTAGGTTCGGTTTAAGATGTGCCTTGCGAATGACATCTTTATGGGTCCATCCGTGACGACGGCGGTATTTGGTTACGAGGTACGCAAGCTTAAGACTGTTTTTTGGACGTTCTTGTTTCGTATCATCCGAGTTAAATTGGTTATACCATTCGCTTATTCCAATACGTGCCGCTCTTCCCCATCCGGCATTCATATCCTTCCGATACTGTATAAACCGGAAGAGGTGCGTAGGAATACGACAGATGTCACCAAGACTCTGAAAAGCATTTCGTTTTATCGCATGGTCGTTACTGGAAGAGCACTCTGCTAACGCATATATAACATTATCATGCTTGCATGCGCGACCTTGCTTGGTTACAGCTTTAAGTATTTCAATGACTTCATTTCCTCGACCATCTGCAATTAATCTGCAAAATAAACAAGAAATTTGTGAGCCTTTGCTTGTAAACAAATATGAACAACCTATGACTAATAGGAGATAAGAAATGGGTCAAAAAGCGAGACGGAAACACGGAACTACGGACACAGGTTAAAAAGTATATTCTACCTCTTTTTCGAATTGGGGTCATGATATATAAAATAAATGCTTGTAAATGATGTTTTTCAGTATATAAATGTAAGAACATAATTTATTTTATCAAGCATTCTGATAGTGTTGCAAAACACTACTTAGTCCCCTACCGGCCTCGTTTTTCAGTCACTCGTAAAAATTTGTGAAACAAAACAAAACATAAACTTCATAAGACAAGTTCACTATCCACAAGCGATAATAAAATAAAAAGGGCAGAAAAGTAAAATTTGCAGACTGAAACTAAATCGAAACTTGATCAAACTGTTAAGACAGAGTCGCAGCTGGACACAGTAAAAAATGAAGTATAACAAGAGGCTCCCAGGAGCTTGAATCGCTCGCCTGGCTTCAATGACTTAATGTAAGAATATTTAACATTGCCAACAGCCCGTCATGACATTAAACCATTGGAAAGCTCTATAAAGTTGAGCATTTCAGCAAGCAAATGTGTGGTACACTCTTCTATGGTATACAATCTTTCACGTACAATCCACTATGTTTTGGCATTTAAGGGGCCGTAACTCCTATAATAGTCATCTGTCAATTCTAGTCTAATGGACAATTTTGTAGAATTCAATTGCCTGAATGTTTAAGCAAACAAACCCTTATCCCTATCTTTTATGGTTCACAATCTAAAAGGCCAAAATCTCTATTTTTGGGTTTAAGGGGCCATAACCCTTATAAGGAGTCATCTGACAATTTCAACCTAATGAAAATTTTGTAGAGCTTTATTAGCTGAACATTTTAGCAAGCAAAACCTTTTCCCTATCTTCTATCGTTCACAATCTTAAAGGCTTACACCACTGTTTGGCGTTTAAGGGGCCATAACCCCTATATGAGGTTATCTGATGGACAAATTTGAAGATCTTAATCAGCTGAACATTTAAGCAAACAAAACCTTTTCTCTATATACTATCGTTCACAATCTATAAGGCAAAAACCACTTTTGTTTTTTTTAAGGGGTCATAACTCTTTTAAGGGGTTATCTGAAAATTTCAACCAAAATGGACAATTTTGTAGAGCTCAATTAGCTGAACATTTAAGTAAGCAAAATCTTTTCCCTATATTCTATTGTTCACATTCTATAAGGCTAAAACCACTTATTTTGGCATTTAAGGGGGCATAACGCCTATAAGGGATCATCTGCTATTTCAACCCAATGGACAATTTTGTAGAGCTCACATAGTTGAACAAAATGCAATTGAAAGAACTTTTACAGTATCTTATATAGTTCTGGAGATATAAGACAGAATAAGTGTAAAACACAGAAAAAATCAAGAAAAGGGGCAATAACTCCCACATGGTTGGTTGGAATTTCTTCAACATTTCAGGGTAGGTAGATCTTGACCTGCTGATCACTTTGACCATATGCCAGAATTTTGATATCTGTCATCGTATTTTAGTTATTTGCAAATAGATGATGTTTTACCCCTTGTTCTATTTTAGCAACGGCGGTCATGTTTTTTTATAAGATCAATAACAAATGAGGCCAACATGTCATTTATCATTCAGTTAAATTGGTTCAGTGGTTTCAGAGGGGACATTTTTTTGAAATTGTTAACAGACGACGGACGGCGGACGCATAGTGATGGCATAAGCTCATCTGGCCTTCGGCCAAGTGAGCTTAAAATATAATTGTTATACTTGTGTATGTAATTACTCAAGTGATGCAAATGCAACCCACACAAAATATCAATTGTGTACCATTACTTGTTCACATAAAACAGACTAAGAAAAAAAACATTAACATTTAGCCAAATGAGTATAAAATTTCAAAGTTAGTAACCCCTGACTGCGGGAGCATACAGATAAAATCGTCTTGAAGTTTATCTATACTGATGCTATTGCTACTGCATACCAAATATCAATTGTGTACCACGACTGTTTCATGTTAAATAGACATAGGAAAAAATGTAAACATTTAGCCAGCAGATTAGTATAAAATCTCAAAGTCATTAAACTGACTGCAAGATCATACAAACAAAATTTCCTTAGAATTGATCTGCACGGATGCTAATGTAACTGCATTCCAAATATCAGTGGTGTACCATAACTACTTCATGTTAATCAGGCTAAAGAAAGGGGGTTAAACATTGGTCAAATCAGTATAAAATTGCAGTCAGTAGAGCATACAGATAAAATTCTCTTGAAATTGATCTGTACTGATCCTAATGCAACTGCATACCAAATATCAATGGTGTCCATTACGCAGATCAAGGGGTTTCGGGGGTATAAGCAAAATCCATCAGATATTTGTTAAATTTTGTAGAATTAAACTTTCATAGCGAACATTGAAAAAATGCAAAAATAATTGGGGGTCACGGACCTTCCTACAGATTTATGACCTCGCGAAGTTGGTTTCAATAGATTATAAAGGGAAAAGAGTTATTTAGCATCACTGTGAACTGGAAACCCATCAGATTTTAGTTATATTTCACAAATGACAAGACCCATGTACTATCTTTTGAAAACCATGAAAAAAACTTGGGGTCACGGACCTTCTTTTCTAGATATTTAATAACAAGTGTGGCCACTAAAAGTATGTCTCGCCTGCCGGCACCATCACTAAAATCAACTACCTAAGCTTTCATTTCTTGATATAAACACAAAAAGTGTCTGTATACCTAATAAAAAGCTTCGCCGAGCGCAGCATGATACGACCGCAACATGTTGAACCCTGTACATTTTAGGCCCAATATGGATAGTCTATTGCTCTGGACACATGCAGCCCATGGTGGACTGACAAAGGTTTTTGACACATGCTGCTCTGGTGGACTTTCGACCCAGGGGGTAAAAATATAAATTTTTCAATTTTGTATTCTACTCTTGCAAAAAAATTGTCAAAATCGGACAAGAATTAAAAAAAATCAATTTCGGCCCCTTTAGGCCCCTTATTATGTAACAGGTGAAAAAAAAGTGGGGTTGCAAAAATAATTTCTCAAATTTGGATTCACTACTTGACAAAAATAAACTTGCAAAAAAAAAATTTCTAAAACAAACCAGAAATAAAAAAGTTTTGATTACGGCCCCTTTTGGCCCCTAATTACAAAACAAGTGAAAAAGGGGATGGTCACAAAAATTAATTCTCAAATTTGGATTCACTACCTTAAAAGAATAAACTTGCAAAAAAAAAATTAAAATCGGACCACAAATAAAAAAACCCCTATAAGGGGTCATCTGACGACTTCGACCGTATGGAGTTTTTTGTAGAGCTAAATGAGCTGAACAATTAAGCAAGCAACAGCTTTTTGCTATCTGCAATAATTTTCATACTATAGGGCAAAAACATGAAAAAATGCTATTTTTCACCTTTAAGGGGCCGTAACCCCTATAAGGGGTCTTCTGACAACTTCGACCAAATGGAGACTTTTGTAGAACTTTTGATCCTGAAGCAGTAGTGTGGCATCAGATTTCATCTATTCCTTATACTTTTTGAATTACAGGCCAAAAACAGTAGTCTGACCCCCCTGGTCTATTTTTAGCCACGGCGGCCATGTTTTTTGACGAATCAGAAATTGAAACATCACTATAGTGCAGGACACCCTAATGATCAATCATACCAAGTTTCATTGAATTCTGTTCAGTAGTTTCAGAGGAGAAGATTTTGAAAAAGTTATTGTAAGAACAAACAAAAAAGTTACAATTTTGGCCCCTTTTGGCCCTTAATTTCCAAAGGAAAAAAGGGGGGACTCCCAAAATCAATCCCATCCATCCTTTAATGGTAAGAAATATCATTGTCAAATTTCATTGCATTTGGATAACTAGAACTAAAGTTATCGTGTATACACTAAAGTTAACAGACGACGACGACAACGACAACGACAACGACGACGACGACGACGACGACAGCATCATACCATTATACGTCCGCAAATTTTTTGCGGTCGTATAAAAACAGATGCCTAGTTATTATACTATTCAAGCAATCCATTGTCCACACAAGTATTACAAAAAGTTTTCTGTCTGAAAAAAGACCTAAGTTCACAGAGTCACTGGAGCGTAAAAATGAGGCCATGGTCACATGGCATGGTGACAGTTGTGTTGTCCATAACCGCAACTGTCTGTTTACCTAATATCAGATGCCTAGCTATTATAACTTTCCAGCAATTCATCATCCACAAAAGTCTAACAAAAAAGTCTATGGCCTGAAAAATGACCTAAGTTCACAGAGTCACTGGAGCGTGAAAATGGGGTCAGGGTCACATGGCATGGTGACAGTTGCGTAGACCATAACCTGAACTGTCTGTATACCAAATATCAGATGCCTAGCTAATATACTTTTCCATCAATTCATCGTCCACAAAAGTCTTACAAAAATGTTTACCGCCTGAAAAAAGACTTAAGTTTACAGAGTCACTGGAGCGTGAAAATGGGGTCAGGGTTACAAAACATGGTGACAGTTGTGTAGACCATAACCTGAACTGTCTGTATACCAAATATCAGATGCCTAGCTATTATACTTTTCAAGCAATTCATTGTCCACAAAAGTCTTACAAAAAAGTTTACGACGCCGCCGCCGCCGGAAAGTAATACCTATGTCTCGCCTTCCGCGACTATTCGTCGCAGGCGAGACAAAATCTAATTTTTCCTAAAAAAAATTGTGACACAGTTTCCTGCCAATTATCTCCCCTGAAAATATAAACTTTTTAGGAAAAGCTTAATTTCTATTCGAATATTTCTGTTATATTTATTTAATTAATAAAATAAAATAAAGAGTTAAATTTTGCATCTCTTGCATTATTTAAGTCATTTTAATTGAAATCCAGACAAAAATTTGCAAGATGCCCGAAAAAGACGCTCAGTTTTATACTCCCGAACCACCTTAACCAACAATACCTATCGATGTCTGGCCCTGCTTCGCACAACAAAACGTTGAACCTTGTACGTTCTAGGCCCAATATGGACAGTCAATAGTTTTTGACACTTGCATCCTATGGTGGACTGACAAAGCATATTTGTCACATCCAACCGAATTTATAGACTGACTATGAATATTAAGAAATCAAAATATTAAAGATCCTTATATCTATAAGAATATAAAACAAGAATATAAAAGAAACACACACAAAATCAGACAAAAAAAAAATAGTTTCAATTTTCCCCCTTTTGACTACTAATTGATAAACAGAAAAGGTAGGGTTGAATAGAAATTTATCTTCCATTTTGTATCCAATATAACAAAAATTAACTTGCAATTTCTTTTTTCAATATCGGACCTTAATTAAATAAAAAAGATTGATTTTTGCCCCTTTTGGGCCCCTAATTTCTGAACAAAACAAGAGGAGACCTAAAAAAACATGCCAAACAATTACTTAATGGTAATGAACATTATTGAAAAATAAAATATCAATGTCACATAGCAATTAGTCAACCAGAACTTAAGTTATTGTGGAAAACTAATAAAAGTTTCATTCTTAGCCCCTTTTTGGCCCCTAATGTAAAAACGAAAAAAGAAGGGACACCCAAAATCATCCCCATCCTTCCTTTTATTTTAAGTAACATTACTGTAAAGTCAGTGTTCTCCCCAGGCCCTTATAGCACTTTAAGTGTCATAGCAATTGGTCAACCAGAACAAAAGTTATTGAAGAAACAATGAAAAAAGTCACATTTTTGGCCCCTTAAGGACCCCTAATTTCTAAACGGAATAATAAAATGACCCCAAAAGAGAAGGTGCACATCTTCAATATATATATGTAATCACTGTGTAAAATTTCAGAAAGATCTAGTGTTTGGTTTTTGGGATTTAGATTACACAAGACAGGCACCCCTATAGCGCGACGGAAGGACAGACGGACATACGGACGGACAGACGGAGTGACCCGACTCCTAGACCTGCTTTCGTCTTCGGCGACGCAGGTAAAAACATTAACATTGGCCAAATCAGTAAGAAATTTCAAATTCATTGGACCGTGGCTGCAGGAGCATATAAATAAAATCCACTTGAAATTGATCTGTACTTATGCTACTTAACCAAAAGCTTGAAAATTGGCCAAATCAGTAAGAAATTTCAAAGTCAGTAAACTGTGACAGCAGGAGCATATAAATAAAATGCTCTTATGATGGTAATGCATCTGCATACCAAATATAAATGATGTACCATAACTATTTCACATTAAACAGACTTAACCAAAAAGGTTAACAATTGTGGACGCCGCCGTAGCCGTCGCCGGAAAAAAGCATACTTTAGTCTCGCCTTTCGCGACATTCGGCACAGGCGAGACAAAAATTAGTTCATTATCAACAAGCGTTTAGAAAAAAAGTGCAGAAAACTGAAATTTCAGTAAATTTTCAAAGTTCAAATTCGCAGACTGCCATGAAATTTAAAACATGATCTGTAACTCATCATGATTAAATCGAATACCAATAATCAGTTTATTATCTGATAGAGTTTAGAAAAAAGTGCAGAAAACTGAAATTTCTGTGAATTTTCAAAGTTCAAAGGGCCATAACTCCCATAAAAATTTGCAGACCGTCACGATTCTTAAATTGATCTGCAACTCATAATGGTCAACTCACTTATCAAATCAGTTCATTATTTTAACTCCCCAACCCAACCCCCAAGTATTTTTACTTTTTAATAGTTGTAACGGTTGTAAGCAGGAAGAACTGGTAGGGCTCGCGAACAGCAAAGGCTAATTTATCTTAAATCATCCATAGTACTTTGATGACAGGCAAGTGGACCGACACGGCATAATACCTCACCACTACATGTGGTGTGGTACAATATGAAATTTTGAGAGATAACAGTTTGACTCTTTCAATACCGGTGTAACATTGTAAAACTATTTTTGGCAAACAAAAAGGTGTAAATCTCATTTTGAAATGTCGGTGGTTGTTGACTTTTAGGCATCTCAACAAGCACCGGGACATGAAACGAGCAATTCATATGTTCCCTTTATTTCTCTCACCCCACAAAAAATCTAAGACGAGGTAACATAAAAACATACTACTTAAACATTCCACATTTTCCCCGACTGAACCTTTATACCGGACCCATATAAAAATCAGTGAAGATGACCACGTTAGCAAGGTAAAGCTAGCACCAAAGGGAGGATAACATCTACAGAAAACCACTGGTCCTCGGAGTCCAGGGGTATTGCTCTGGGTTAGCATGTAGGAGTTCCAACCAGGATTGGTCAAGGGGAAGGATGCAGGAATTGTAAATTTATTATAAACTCTTAGAAGATGACACCGATAGATGGAAGGAGTTATTCATGCTGCCCTTATTAAATCCTCTTTCGGTGTCATTTTAGAGAAAAGGGAGGGAAATGTAACTTCTACTTAATAGGTATGCTTGACCGGCGGAAGGATAAATGGCTGCTAGTTTGTTTTGGAAATAATTGCACTATGTTTTCCTGAATCACGCCATAAAATTGTGTATTTTCTCGTTTATAGAGCTAACACAACGATACAATCATACACAGACTGTCATAAAAGAAGCCTTAACATGTTTTGAGTATTAAAAAAAACCCAAAAACATAAAAGTTAATGCAAGTCTAAAAAAAGGTTTCTGTTAACATGGTTAATTAGGTCATTTAGTGCTAACGTGATAGAAAGGACTTTTCTTTATCTTCCTGGTTGAAATCTTGGAATATTGACATACAATTTACTGTCTGGATAATTTGGTGACAAATGATATTATTAAGCAAAATAAAGAATATATGACATGTATGATGATTGTCGAAATCAATCTTGTCACATGTTAAGCAAGTTTCAATATGCCAATTAGCCAATTACATTAGTGAATGTCTTTTATTAAGAATCTCTATCTTGTCATAATCAGAGATTGTCCATATATTACCTGTTTTTTATTCCATTTTATTCTGTGGTATTACTTTTTTTTCTCCATTAGTTATACCGACTGTCACTTGCAACATATAGTCATTTATAATCTTCCTAAGTGTTTTGTTATCTGTGTTTAGTTATATCTACATGTATTATGTTTGTTCCACTTTATGTCTGTTGCCAAAACCATTTAATGTAAATGTGTTAGTACTAATAAATATTATTATTATTATATGAAGCCATGTTAGATCAGGTTTGCTGCTATCAATACCATTGTTTTTCTCTATCAAAAGTTACTTTTATTTTAAATTCATATTTTCGTTGAATACTTTTTAAAAATATTCAAATATTAATAATATAAAAGAAAAAAAACATTTTAAAACTATTTATATAGAGAATACAACGGGTACAGGGCCTTAATATGTTAGAATTTTATTTCAATACCGGGTATAAACTATTTGTAGAGATTTTCCTTGACTTTTAAAATTCTTACTTATATCAGATCATATCTGGGTACTTACATGTATTGCGCACCATACTTTATACTACGAAAATCGTAAAGTATTCTAAAAATAGAACATATGACTAGCCGCTCAATATCGAATATTATTGGTAGTAATTGGTAGAAGAATACATACAATTATCAAAAAATTCCATTACTATCTCTTATTAAAAAGAAAATAAGCAAACCTGTTGATAAAAGTCACATTTGACCTGGTAAAGTGTCTGTGTTGTGTATTGGCTCTGTAAACACTCCCATCACTACCCAAACATAGAAATCTAAGTAATCGGGTCACGTCGTCAACTTGATATGAATGTCCCTCACAAGGATGAGGGAGCTGTCCTACGAGCGCTTCATTTTGAGGCACCAAATCGATGGGCTGAGCCTGTGGATCCACTTCCATGATCCAAACGGAAGTGTATTATTGCACAAGTCAAATGATTGTACGGAAGGCGATGGGTGTTTTAGCTTAAATACCTGTGTTCTTTATAGCAGGTAGTCTCACGATAGGTCGGCTAGAGCAGCCAGTCTCATCTCCGCATTCAAGATTTGAAGACGTTGAAGATGAGAGGAATCGCTACTTGATCCTTTTCAACAACCAAGTTATAGTAATGTACGTATAAATTTATAAAGGGGGAAGGGATTACACTTCTCAGTAATACAAATTACAACAAAGTTCCAGACAATAAATTTCGCTACACCTGACGCGCGTTTCGTCTATTTAAGACTCATCAGAGGCGCTCTACCAAAAATATTGAAAATGCCAAACACTATATGAATATGAAGAGCATAGAACAGTAAAACCAAAAATACCAAAACTGGGGAATCAAATTATTACTTAGATAATCAACCTATGTCTGGGGAAAGAAGAACCTAAGGGTTTAGACAATTTTGAAATTTAGACAGATAATTTAAAGCTTTGATGTTATCTCCAACTCAAAAGTGTTGGTGCCGGAGCGGGCTAACCTCGGGGAATTAAAACTCCACCAGCAGTGCTAACCTTCACGTGTGTTCGAAATACAAATTACAACAAAGTTCCAGACAATAAATTTCGCTACGCCTGACGCGCGTTTCGTCTATTTAAGACTCATCATAGGCGCTCTACCAAAAATATTGAAAATTCCAAACACTATATGAATATGAAGAGCATAGAACAGTAAAACCAAAAATACCAAACTGGGGAACCAAATTATTACTAAGATAATCAACCTATGTCTGGGGAAGGAAGAACCTTAGGGTTTTGACAATTTTGAAATTTAGACAGATAATTTAAAGCTTTGATGTTATCTCCAACTCAAAAGTGTTGGTGCCGGAGCGGGCTAACCTCGGGGAATTAAAACTCCACCAGCAGTGCTAACCTTCACGTGTGTTCGAAATACAAATTACAACAAAGTTCCAGACAATAAATTTCGCTACGCCTGACGCGCGTTTCGTCTATTTAAGACTCATCAGAGGCGCTCTACCAAAGATATTGAAAAGAAAGTTTCCCTGGAATTGGGCCGAAGTACTGTACATACAGTATATTACATGGATATAGTTACGTTAGATTTATATATATTGTAAGTCTTTTGTTTTCTCAAGGCGCAGAATAATACAGAATATACTGTATCCTACGTGTTTATTATGTTCAGTATTTTATTAATTAAAACAATAAGCATATAATTTACAATCTACAAAATACAATGAGAGTTTTGAACAAAAAAAACCCCAAAAATTTTACATAATCTTGTTATTATTTTTCTCACGTAACTTTAGCATGTGAAGTGTAAATTCTACAGTTACGTTGATGATTAATCCGTATTTGATTCGTTACCCCATCCGTAATGGGTCCAGAATTTATTATGTCCCGGAAGGAACGTAACAGGAGCATAGGGTGCTGAGTATAGTTTTGCAAAGTGACGTCGTCTGATCAAAGCAATGTCTTTTCCCAGGCTGGAAGTAAAAAATGTCATCAGTTGAATCATGGACAATTATATATCAATAAAAAGATAAAAATAGCCTCCTTGTGTGACACCGAACATATATAAAGAAATATGAGTGATTGTTTACTGAAAAAGCCCCCAAAATTGACAAAAAGGGGGGAATTTCTGCTGAAAATATGCCCTTCCATGCCATTTTCGAGGACTAGAAACACTTACTTGGGACAAAATTTCTAATATTATGCACAGTGCATTTTAAAAAGCATGTCTCATGGAATAAAAATTGCACACAAAAAGGGTACGCTTTCCAACTCTCTGGAGAAATATTTCTGTTTACCTGAAAAGTTGAGTTTTGTCACATTGAAAAAATGGCGGTTTCCACAGTTCACTCCCTTCATATATTTTTTTTTTAAAACAATTTTTTTTTAACAATCAAACATGTCTTGGCACTTTTTATGGAGAGAAACATCTAAATTTTTAGAATATTACAAAAAGTTGAACATTCAGACATGTTTCTATAAATACACAGGGATTCCATTACCCATGATTCTTTTAATGAAGTGAAACTCACTAGTATTTTGTACGAAACAGTGTCTTGCATCGTTTAAAGCATTTCAGCATTAAATTTTCCTTTGTTTGTCTATTTATTCTAAAACTACAGATACTCACGAACATTTTGATGCATAAAACTTCAAAATCCACCAAAGAACAGACTCACAATAGGCAATTTAGTGACTAAGCAATTTCAAGCCAAATACTGATTCATATGGCAACTTTGGCCTCTATCCAATGTAAAATAACTAAGTGCCCAAACATGATAAAAAAAAGCTGAAAAACACATTTTTGGCATTAAATTGTACAAGAAAAGTACAATTAAGTTCAAAATATAAATTCTAATGTTTAATTTTATCATAATATCACAAAACAGGTGATACTTTTACATAGCATATAGAAATATATATGGTCAAAGGGGAGATAACTCAGGGGGGGGAAACTCTAATTTACTTCAAAAATCAATAATTTTATTATAAATGTGAAAATGCATTCATACAAGTCAGAATTCAATAAAATTAAGGAATTAAGGTTAAAAATACAAAAAAAATATCATCTAGCATTACAACATGGCTGCCTAACAACCATTGACGTTTATGACGTCACAGTTTTTCTTAACAACCTTTCCAATACAAGTTTATGTTAAAATCTGAAAATGCCTTCATCTGATCTTAAAAGTTGTATGCTCTTATATATTTTCGAGTACTGGAATATGTGTTGGAAAGACACAGTTTACATATTTCCAAAATTTGACAACGTTTGACTGTTTCTTTAAAAATTGATAAATTTATCTGTTTGGTAATTGTTGTAATATTTTTTGGCACTTGTTTTTAATCATATCCAATATTCTACCGGTTTTCCAAGTTTTCTACTCCTAGCGTGTCTGATGAAGGTTAATCCAGAAAAGCGCTTCACACGCAGTGAAATTTTGCTTTTGTACATTTATTAAAATCATTTCAATATGTGGATCGTGTCTTTTTGGCACATATTCCATATTCTTTCGTTTTTAATATTAAAAGACACAAACGTAGGCCAAAGAAAAGGAGAAAAAAAACACTTTCCATATCGGCCACCAACCTTGGAATTACAAACTGAAACTTGAAGATGAAGAATGCAGCAACAGCAGCAACAGCAATGATGGGCAAATCTTAAGGACCACTGAAAGTGTCTTCAAAGCTGCAACCAGTAGATCTTCTGGTACGGATATGGTCACCAGACTGCGGCCTAAAAAAGAAAGCATAGAAAAGGAAAGCATAGAAAAGGAGAACACCAGGTTCACATCAGTAGCCGAAACGGAAAACATTATAGTAAACTTTTCTAAACTTCAAAACTTTATCAAAGTAGTTGCAAATCATCACTGCAAAAAAACCATCAATTTTTACAGAAGTTAGTGAGCGCAGAGGCCTATGTATAAGTCTACGTACATCGTGCAGCAAATGTGGATTCCAGACAGGGGCAACAAAACTGTATATGGAATGTACAAATGAGGGAAGAGGTCCAGCAGCAGGTGTATTAAATGAAAGTTTACCTATTGCATCTTTAAAGTCAAAAATGGGTGCTGGTGACCTGCAGACGGCTCTGTCCTGTATGGATATCAAACCTCCTTCCATTGGTTTGATAAATAAAAAAAATAATAAACATTGTGACAAAATCATTGAACTCAATGAACAGGCTATGATAAGAAATCAGATCTTTGCGGGTCAAGTTGCAAAAACATTAGGCCAAGGCAATGAAATTGATGTAGAAACTGATACCAGTTATAACAATAGAAACCAAGCAGGGTGTGAGGCAGGGACTCAATCTTTCTGTCCTATAATTGAAAAAACAACAGGACTGAATCTGCCAGTAGCAATGGCAACAGCCAATAAACTTTGTAACAAAATAAAGGAATGTCAGCATGCAAACTGTGCAAAATCCTACAATACTGATGACTCACTGGCCTCCAGTGAAGGCAAACTTGCGTTGCAAAATTTAAAAAAAATAGATAGTTTGAATATTGTAAAGGTAAAATCTGTTACAAGCGATGCAAGTGCTCAACTGGGAAAAGTTGTCAGGCAATTTGGTCAACAGTCTGGCAACCCCATACGGTATTACCAGTGCTTTGTTTACAGATTGCGTACTGTACAAAAAAATATTAAAAACATAACTTTTTCAAAATTGCCTCATGGTTATGACAGGGAAATTTTTAGGCAAAAATTGGCAACATGCTTTCGAACTAGACTGAGGCTTGAATTAGTACGCATAGAAAAAAGTGTTCAGAGCAAAACTTTGTTTCAACTGCACAGGCAGCTATCAAAAATATTATTTCTTGTTTCAGTGGAAATCATTCAAATTGTTCAGAAAAATCATATGCTTGCCGTGCACATTTGGATACATATAACACAAATTTTCTACCGTATGGGAATTATTTGGAACTTAGTGTGGAGGATAAGCGAAAATTGGAATCTGTCTTAAATAAATCCTTGTCTTTGGAAATTCTAAATAAAATTTCAAAACTCCACACAACAAACCAGTGTGAGAGCTTGCATCATCGGGTTTTCACCTACGCACCAAAAAGTGTACTATTTAAACGCAATTTTAATGGTCTGTGTCACTCTGCATGTCACTCTGCTACGTACGGTACTGGCAAATCTTCAATTCTGTTGGCAAACTCACTTGGGCTGAAATTCTCCAGACATGCACCCTTCATGAAGCATATGATCAAGAAAGATATCATCTCACTGTATCATGCTCAACGGAAAAAAACCACAAAGTATAAAATCCAACGATATATTGGAAAGTGTAAAAAAATGAACAGAAGGGCAAGACAGGGATCTCTATATTCTGATGAACATAATCCATTAGTGAACTGTCATAACTATGCGATAAATACTAAAAATAACTAAATAAACTGTAAACAACTTGTTCAATATTGTGCTTACTTATCATGCCTATAGATTGCAATTGTTAAAGCCTACGTGGCCTTTACAAGTCCCGTTTTTTTTACATGTTCTTCGGTCATTGTTAACTTCCCTAGGCTCTAATGACAAATGTTGTAGTCTAATACAAAGTCTATTGTGACATAAATGGGACACATGATAATCAATATCAGTAAATGAGCAGTTATTTGCTAGAAAAAATTCAATCTATGAACAGTAAAAGTCTGTTTTTTACCACGAAATAAAGGCCTTATAATTGCATATCCATCGCTGTTCTTCATCCCGTACCAAACATGGCAACCATGCTCATTCTCATTAAATTTGTACAGTTTTGACTGTAAGAAAGCCTGTTCCTCAACAGAAAATGAAGTTTTATACACATTAGACATAATATTTTGAAAATTTATGTAAAGAACAAGTAGGCTTTGCAATTACAAAAATATCTGTTTATCTGGAAAAATAGCAAACACACATTTCAAGAGTCATGTGGCTAGGATCTCTATTAAACATGAAAATAACTGAGAAATATCCCCCTTCCTCCCCCCTGAAGTGATATTTGTAAATGGTTCAATGATGAGACATAGATTTACATTAGTTTTTGCTATTAAATTAAAGGTGAAAAAATGCCAAAATTGGGTAGAAATCCATGCTTTTAAAGGGTGCTGAGTATAGTTTTGCAAAGTGACGTCGTCTGATCAAAGCAATGTCTTTTCCCAGGCTGGAAGTAAAAAATGTCATCAGTTGAATCATGGACAATTATATATCAATAAAAAGATAAAAATAGCCTCCTTGTGTGACACCGAACATATATAAAGAAATATGAGTGAAAGTTTACTGAAAAAGCCCCCAAAATTGACAAAAAGGGGGGAATTTCTGCTGAAAATATGCCCTTCCATGCCATTTTCGAGGACTAGAAACACTTACTTGGGACAAAATTTCTAATATTATGCACAGTGCATTTTAAAAAGCATGTCTCATGGAATAAAAATTGCACACAAAAAGGGTACGCTTTCCAACTCTCTGGAGAAATATTTCTGTTTACCTGAAAAGTTGAGTTTTGTCACATTGAAAAAATGGCGGTTTCCACAGTTCACTCCCTTCATATATTTTTTTTTAAACAATTTTTTTTTTAACAATCAAACATGTCTTGGCACTTTTTATGGAGAGAAACATCTAAATTTTTAGAATATTACAAAAAGTTGAACATTCAGACATGTTTCTATAAATACACAGGGATTCCATTACCCATGATTCTTTTAATGAAGTGAAACTCACTAGTATTTTGTACGAAACAGTGTCTTGCATCGTTTAAAGCATTTCAGCATTAAATTTTCCTTTGTTTGTCTATTTATTCTAAAACTACAGATACTCACGAACATTTTGATGCATAAAACTTCAAAATCCACCAAAGAACAGACTCACAATAGTAGTAGAGTAGACGGAATGAAAAAAGACGCTTTATTTAAAAGTTTAATGTACCCACAGAACATACGGCTAATTGTGGGCTTAAACGAAAGGTACAAGCTTCTAGTTTAATATTTTACTGGTCGTAAGAAGTTCGGATGGTCGTGGTGATCAAAATAATCCGTTAAACAAGGGTACCCTCGATCAACTCTTTGATGGTATGACAGTAAAAGGTAGTATTCAAAACAAATAAAATACATTCTAGCATTGGTTTTGAATATATGACTTTCAAAATAGACATATCTTGCATAGAAATGCATTAAGTTAATCTATAGGGTGTGTTTTCGTATACATAACACGATTTGAAAAACTCCTTAAATATTAGCAAAATAAAGGGTGATTTTTAATCACAATTTCTAAATCTTTTAGGTATCATTTATGAAACTGGTCATTCATATTGACATGTATACATACTTTATTGTCTATAAATTTTATTTCGATACGGCAGTTAGTTTTGATTTAAACGTGGAAAAACTGTCATTTTTATCTGTCAATTCCGACCCGGAATGATCAATTCCGTACTTGTTTCTCTTTTACACTATCATTTACTATACTTTTTGGCTGTGAGTTATAGGTAGTATTGAACATTATTCCGTGTGAAACGCCGAATTCGAGAGTAAACAAACAGTGAATTATCATTTGTGCATCAAGACTGTGTTACAATGATTTTGTCAAAAATTTATCAAATTTGTGATTGTCGTTTATGAGATATAATGAAAAACGTATGCGAATTTTACGGTCAGAAATAGAAAAACACGAAATATTTCCAAGCTAAGAACAATTTTTGGCGTTTACTGTGGCATTTAGAATTAAAATTGGAAGTATCGTTATACTGACAATGTTTCTGTAAATTTATGTGAAATTTAAAGCAGTTTCAAAGGCGTTGTTACGACTAAGAGCTGGGTACCCCCTTCACTTTAGCCAAAATATGCACTTACTTTTCTATGAAGAATCTTTATTTTAAACCAGATAAAAACAGTTAATGGGTATGTTAGACTACAATATCTATTAATGATATTGCCTAAGTTTCATAACGTTTGAAGCACTGGTGGCGATATAGTGGCGAATGAAAAATGTACAGCCAATTGATGACTTTTTCAAATTTGAGCTAATAGAAAACACGGAACATTATCTAGATGCAATTTAAAACATAAAAATACAGTAACACTTTACGGAAAAGGAAAACATCTGTATTACGAAAAAATCAAATATAGCTGAAAGGAAAAACAAAGACGTAAGAGACAAACATCGCGTTTGTAATGCAATGTCAACGCGCGAATTTCGTTTATTATTGTTCTCTTATGTAACGATTTATCACTTTTTATAAGTAAAGACGAAAAAGCACCATGCCACTTAGTGGATGTGAATATATCAACAAGATTCTTCTAATAATGGCGTACCAATATTAGTTACAAGAAAGGTACCCTGTCACCCAAATATTCTTCTTCCTTGTTTTAAGAGCATTAAACTCCCAATTTTACTCGTATTTAATTTTTTGGGATAACAATATCAATGTTGTAATATGGACATTATTATGTTCAAATATCATCAAATTCTTTAATGTTTTGTAAGAATAATCGATCATTCCAGATGGACACATTAGATATTTCGGGTGGGAGTGTGGACGTTCAAAATGTAAGAGTTGAAGCCCTTGGGAACATATAAAATAGTTCTACAATCTCTATTCTCCCTAAGTACATTGAAATAAATGATAAATAACATAAGTGCATTGAGCAATAAGCCAAAATAGTTGAGAGGGTGGATTTTGCGCTAATGCTTATAATATCCCCCCTTTTTAAGTATCATTTAAACTCAGTTTTTTATTATGGTACGGCCATTTAACATTTTAGAAAACAGATTTGGTATGTATACGATAAGGTGAACTTAAAAAAATAAAAAAATATTATTCAATATAGAAAAAAATTGCGCAGAAAATCTCTTCCGAAAAAAGGGGGGAAATTCGACCTTCATGTAAATTTATTAAACTATTAGTAATAACCGGTGCTTCCTGCAAGCCTTTTTGATTTTAAATGTTTGTTAAGATATTATTTCACATATTTTGATCAGTTTCTTTCAGTTTTGACCATAAAGAAATACGGAAATTAACAAAAACTGTTGAAGGGCAATTTTCGTTTGTTTTCTGCTTTTTGTCTTTGACCTTGAATTTCTCAAAACTCGACCAACTCTGATTTTTACGACCAACATATTTTGATAGCTTAGCTCTTGCTCTTTCCAATGATATATAATATGCGCGTATGTTCGGTGGGGACATTAAATTTTTAAAATATGGATGTCGTCTACTCTACTATAGGCAATTTAGTGACTAAGCAATTTCAAGCCAAATACTGATTCATATGGCAACTTTGGCCTCTATCCAATGTAAAATAACTAAGTGCCCAAACATGATAAAAAAAGCTAAAAAACACATTTTTGGCATTAAATTGTACAAGAAAAGTACAATTTAGTTCAAAATATAAATTCTAATGTTTAATTTTATCATAATATCACAAAACAGGTGATACTTTTACATAGCATATAGAAATATATATGGTCAAAGGGGAGATAACTCAGGGGGGAAACTCTAATTTACTTCAAAAATCAATAATTTTATTATAAATGTGAAAATGCATTCATACAAGTCAGAATTCAATAAAATTAAGGAATTAAGGTTAAAAATACAAAAAAATATCATCTAGCATTACAACATGGCTGCCTAACAACCATTGACGTTTATGACGTCATAGTTTTTCTTAACAATCTTTCCAATACAAGTTTATGTTAAAATCTGAAAATGCCTTCATCTGATCTTAAAAGTTGTATGCTCTTATATATTTTCGAGTACTGGAATATGTGTTGGAAAGACACAGTTTACATATTTGCAAAATTTGACAACGTTTGACTGTTTCTTTAAAAATTGATAAATTTATCTGTTTGGTAATTGTTGTAATATTTTTTGGCACTTGTTTTTAATCATATCCAATATTCTACCGGTTTTCCAAGTTTTCTACTCCTAGCGTGTCTGATGAAGGTTAATCCAGAAAAGCGCTTCACACGCAGTGAAATTTTGCTTTTGTACATTTATTAAAATCATTTCAATATGTGGATCGTGTCTTTTTGGCACATATTCCATATTCTTTCGTTTTTAATATTAAAAGACACAAACGTAGGCCAAAAAAAAGGAGAAAAAATACTTTCCATATCGGCCACCAACCTTGGAATTACAAACTGAAACTTGAAGATGAAGAATGCAGCAACAGCAGCAACAGCAATGATGGGCAAATCTTAAGGACCACTGAAAAAGCTGCAACCAGTAGATCTTCTGGTACTAATATGGTCACCAAACTGCGGCCTAAAAATGAAAGCATAGAAAAGGAGAACACAAGGTTCACATCAGTAGCCGAAACGGAAAACATTACAGTAAACTTTTCTAAACTTCAAAACTTTATCAAAGTAGTTGCAAATCATCACTGCAAAAAACCATCAATTTTTACAGAAGTTAGTGAGCGCAGAGGCCTATGTATAAGTCTACGTACATCGTGCAGCAAATGTGGATTCCAGACAGGGGCAACAAAACTGTATATGGAATGTACAAATGAGGGAAGAGGTCCAGCAGCAGGTGTATTAAATGAAAGTTTACCTATTGCATCTTTAAAGTCAAAAATGGGTGCTGGTGACCTGCAGACGGCTCTGTCCTGTATGGATATCAAACCTCCTTCCATTGGTTTGATAAATAAAAAAAATAATAAACATTGTGACAAAATCATTGAACTCAATGAACAGGCTATGATAAGAAATCAGATCTTTGCGGGTCAAGTTGCAAAAACATTAGGCCAAGGCAATGAAATTGATGTAGAAACTGATACCAGTTATAACAATAGAAACCAAGCAGGGTGTGAGGCAGGGACTCAATCTTTCTGTCCTATAATTGAAAAAACAACAGGACTGAATCTGCCAGTAGCAATGGCAACAGCCAATAAACTTTGTAACAAAATAAAGGAATGTCAGCATGCAAACTGTGCAAAATCCTACAATACTGATGACTCACTGGCCTCCAGTGAAGGCAAACTTGCGTTGCAAAATTTAAAAAAAATAGATAGTTTGAATATTGTAAAGGTAAAATCTGTTACAAGCGATGCAAGTGCTCAACTGGGAAAAGTTGTCAGGCAATTTGGTCAACAGTCTGGCAACCCCATACGGTATTACCTGTGCTTTGTTCACAGATTGCGTACTGTACAAAAAAATATTAAAAACATAACTTTTTCAAAATTGCCTCATGGTTATGACAGGGAAATTTTTAGGCAAAAATTGGCAACATGCTTTCGAACTAGACTGAGGCTTGAATTAGTACGCATAGAAAAAAAGTGTTCAGAGCAAAACTTTGTTTCAACTGCACAGGCAGCTATCAAAAATATTATTTCTTGTTTCAGTGGAAATCATTCAAATTGTTCAGAAAAATCATATGCTTGCCGTGCACATTTGGATACATATAACACAAATTTTCTACCGTATGGGAATTATTTGGAACTTAGTGTGGAGGATAAGCGAAAATTGGAATCTGTCTTAAATAAATCCTTGTCTTTGGAAATTCTAAATAAAATTTTAAAACTCCACACAACAAACCAGTGTGAGAGCTTGCATCATCGGGTTTTCACCTACGCACCAAAAAGTGTACTATTTTAATGGTCTGTGTCACTCTGCATGTCACTCTGCTACGTACGGTACTGGCAAATCTTCAATTCTGTTGGCAAACTCACTTGGGCTGAAATTCTCCAGACATGCACCCTTCATGAAGCATATGATCAAGAAAGATATCATCTCACTGTATCATGCTCAACGGAAAAAAACCACAAAGTATAAAATCCAACGATATATTGGAAAGTGTAAAAAAAATGAACAGAAGGGCAAGACAGGGATCTCTATATTCTGATGAACATAATCCATTTGTGAACTGTCATAACTATGCGATAAATACTAAAAATAACTAAATAAACTGTAAACAACTTGTTCAATATTGTGCTTACTTATCATGCCTATAGATTGCAATTGTTAAAGCCTACGTGGCCTTTACAAGTCCCGTTTTTTTTTTACATGTTCTTCGGTCATTGTTAACTTCCCTAGGCTCTAATGACAAATGTTGTAGTCTAATACAAAGTCTATTGTGACATAAATGGGACACATGATAATCAATATCAGTAAATGAGCAGTTATTTGCTAGAAAAAAATTCAATCTATGAACAGTAAAAGTCTGTTTTTTACCACGAAATAAAGGCCTTATAATTGCATATCCATCGCTGTTCTTCATCCCGTACCAAACATGGCAACCATGCTCATTCTCATTAAATTTGTACAGTTTTGACTGTAAGAAAGCCTGTTCCTCAACAGAAAATGAAGTTTTATACACATTAGACATAATATTTTGAAAATTTATGTAAAGAACAAGTAGGCTTTGCAATTACAAAAATATCTGTTTATCTGGAAAAATAGCAAACACACATTTCAAGAGTCATGTGGCTAGGATCTCTATTAAACATGAAAATAACTGAGAAATATCCCCCTTCCTCCCCCCTGAAGTGATATTTGTAAATGGTTCAATGATGAGACATAGATTTACATTAGTTTTTGCTATTAAAGGTGAAAAAATGCCAAAATTGGGTAGAAATCCATGCTTTTAAAGGGTGCTGAGTATAGTTTTGCAAAGTGACGTCGTCTGATCAAAGCAATGTCTTTTCCCAGGCTGGAAGTAAAAAATGTCATCAGTTGAATCACGGACAATTATATATCAATAAAAAGATAAAAATAGCCTCCTTGTGTGACACCGAACAAATATAAAGAAATATGAGTGATTGTTTACTGAAAAAGCCCCCAAAATTGACAAAAAGGGGGGAATTTCTGCTGAAAATATGCCCTTCCATGCCATTTTCGAGGACTAGAAACACTTACTTGGGACAAAATTTCTAATATTATGCACAGTGCATTTTAAAAAGCATGTCTCATGGAATAAAAATTGCACACAAAAAGGGTACGCTTTCCAACTCTCTGGAGAAATATTTCTGTTTACCTGAAAAGTTGAGTTTTGTCACATTGAAAAAATGGCGGTTTCCACAGTTCACTCCCTTCATATATTTTTTTTTTTAAACAATTTTTTTTAACAATCAAACATGTCTTGGCACTTTTTATGGAGAGAAACATCTAAATTTTTAGAATATTACAAAAAGTTGAACATTCAGACATGTTTCTATAAATACACAGGGATTCCATTACCCGTGATTCTTTTAATGAAGTGAAACTCACTAGTATTTTGTACGAAACAGTGTCTTGCATCGTTTAAAGCATTTCAGCATTAAATTTTCCTTTGTTTGTCTATTTATTCTAAAACTACAGATACTCACGAACATTTTGATGCATAAAACTTCAAAATCCACCAAAGAACAGACTCACAATAGGCAATTTAGTGACTAAGCAATTTCAAGCCAAATACTGATTCATATGGCAACTTTGGCCTCTATCCAATGTAAAATAACTAAGTGCCCAAACATGATAAAAAAAGCTAAAAAACACATTTTTGGCATTAAATTGTACAAGAAAAGTACAATTTAGTTCAAAATATAAATTCTAATGTTTAATTTTATCATAATATCACAAAACAGGTGATACTTTTACATAGCATATAGAAATATATATGGTCAAAGGGGAGATAACTCAGGGGGGAACTCTAATTTACTTCAAAAATCAATAATTTTATTATAAATGTGAAAATGCATTCATACAAGTCAGAATTCAATAAAATTAAGGAATTAAGGTTAAAAATACAAAAAAAATATCATCTAGCATTACAACATGGCTGCCTAACAACCATTGACGTTTATGACGTCATAGTTTTTCTTAACAACCTTTCCAATACAAGTTTATGTTAAAATCTGAAAATGCCTTCATCTGATCTTAAAAGTTGTATGCTCTTATATATTTTCGAGTACTGGAATATGTGTTGGAAAGACACAGTTTACATATTTGCAAAATTTGACAACGTTTGACTGTTTCTTTAAAAATTGATAAATTTATCTGTTTGGTAATTGTTGTAATATTTTTTGGCACTTGTTTTTAATCATATCCAATATTCTACCGGTTTTCCAAGTTTTCTACTCCTAGCGTGTCTGATGAAGGTTAATCCAGAAAAGCGCTTCACACGCAGTGAAATTTTGCTTTTGTACATTTATTAAAATCATTTCAATATGTGGATCGTGTCTTTTTGGCACATATTCCATATTCTTTCGTTTTTAATATTAAAAGACACAAACGTAGGCCAAAGAAAAGGAGAAAAAAAACACTTTCCATATCGGCCACCAACCTTGGAATTACAAACTGAAACTTGAAGATGAAGAATGCAGCAACAGCAGCAACAGCAATGATGGGCAAATCTTAAGGACCACTGAAAGTGTCTTCAAAGCTGCAACCAGTAGATCTTCTGGTACGGATATGGTCACCAAACTGCGGCCTAAAAAAGAAAGCATAGAAAAGGAGAACACAATGTTCACATCAGTAGCCGAAACGGAAAACATTATAGTAAACTTTTCTAAACTTCAAAACTTTATCAAAGTAGTTGCAAATCATCACTGCAAAAAACCATCAATTTTTACAGAAGTTAGTGAGCGCAGAGGCCTATGTATAAGTCTACGTACATCGTGCAGCAAATGTGGATTCCAGACAGGGGCAACAAAACTGTATATGGAATGTACAAATGAGGGAAGAGGTCCAGCAGCAGGTGTATTAAATGAAAGTTTACCTATTGCATCTTTAAAGTCAAAAATGGGTGCTGGTGACCTGCAGACGGCTCTGTCCTGTATGGATATCAAACCTCCTTCCATTGGTTTGATAAATAAAAAAAATAATAAACATTGTGACAAAATCATTGAACTCAATGAACAGGCTATGATAAGAAATCAGATCTTTGCGGGTCAAGTTGCAAAAACATTAGGCCAAGGCAATGAAATTGATGTAGAAACTGATACCAGTTATAACAATAGAAACCAAGCAGGGTGTGAGGCAGGGACTCAATCTTTCTGTCCTATAATTGAAAAAACAACAGGACTGAATCTGCCAGTAGCAATGGCAACAGCCAATAAACTTTGTAACAAAATAAAGGAATGTCAGCATGCAAACTGTGCAAAATCCTACAATACTGATGACTCACTGGCCTCCAGTGAAGGCAAACTTGCGTTGCAAAATTTAAAAAAAATAGATAGTTTGAATATTGTAAAGGTAAAATCTGTTACAAGCGATGCAAGTGCTCAACTGGGAAAAGTTGTCAGGCAATTTGGTCAACAGTCTGGCAACCCCATACGGTATTACCAGTGCTTTGTTCACAGATTGCGTACTGTACAAAAAAAATATTAAAAACATAACTTTTTCAAAATTGCCTCATGGTTATGACAGGGAAATTTTTAGGCAAAAATTGGCAACATGCTTTCGAACTAGACTGAGGCTTGAATTAGTACGCATAGAAAAAAAGTGTTCAGAGCAAAACTTTGTTTCAACTGCACAGGCAGCTATCAAAAATGTTATTTCTTGTTTCAGTGGAAATCATTCAAATTGTTCAGAAAAATCATATGCTTGCCGTGCACATTTGGATACATATAACACAAATTTTCTACCGTATGGGAATTATTTGGAACTTAGTGTGGAGGATAAGCGAAAATTGGAATCTTTCTTAAATAAATTCTTGTCTTTGGAAATTCTAAATAAAATTTCAAAACTCCACACAACAAACCAGTGTGAGAGCTTGCATCATCGGGTTTTCACCTACGCACCAAAAAGTGTACTATTTAAACGCAATTTTAATGGTCTGTGTCACTCTGCATGTCACTCTGCTACGTACGGTACTGGCAAATCTTCAATTCTGTTGGCAAACTCACTTGGGCTGAAATTCTCCAGACATGCACCCTTCATGAAGCATATGATCAAGAAAGATATCATCTCACTGTATCATGCTCAACGGAAAAAAACCACAAAGTATAAAATCCAACGATATATTGGAAAGTGTAAAAAAATGAACAGAAGGGCAAGACAGGGATCTCTATATTCTGATGAACATAATCCATTAGTGAACTGTCATAACTATGCGATAAATACTAAAAATAACTAAATAAACTGTAAACAACTTGTTCAATATTGTGCTTACTTATCATGCCTATAGATTGCAATTGTTAAAGCCTACGTGGCCTTTACAAGTCCCGTTTTTTTTTTACATGTTCTTCGGTCATTGTTAACTTCCCTAGGCTCTAATGACAAATGTTGTAGTCTAATACAAAGTCTATTGTGACATAAATGGGACACATGATAATCAATATCAGTAAATGAGCAGTTATTTGCTAGAAAAAAATTCAATCTATGAACAGTAAAAGTCTGTTTTTTACCACGAAATAAAGGCCTTATAATTGCATATCCATCGCTGTTCTTCATCCCGTACCAAACGTGGCAACCATGCTCATTCTCATTAAATTTGTACAGTTTTGACTGTAAGAAAGCCTGTTCCTCAACAGAAAATGAAGTTTTATACACATTAGACATAATATTTTGAAAATTTATGTAAAGAACAAGTAGGCTTTGCAATTACAAAAATATCTGTTTATCTGGAAAAATAGCAAACACACATTTCAAGAGTCATGTGGCTAGGATCTCTATTAAACATGAAAATAACTGAGAAATATCCCCCTTCCTCCCCCTGAAGTGATATTTGTAAATGGTTCAATGATGAGACATAGATTTACATTAGTTTTTGCTATTAAAGGTGAAAAAATGCCAAAATTGGGTAGAAATCCATGCTTTTAAAGGGTGCTGAGTATAGTTTTGCAAAGTGACGTCGTCTGATCAAAGCAATGTCTTTTCCCAGGCTGGAAGTAAAAAATGTCATCAGTTGAATCATGGACAATTATATATCAATAAAAAGATAAAAATAGCCTCCTTGTGTGACACCGAACATATATAAAGAAATATGAGTGATTGTTTACTGAAAAAGCCCCCAAAATTGACAAAAAGGGGGGAATTTCTGCTGAAAATATGCCCTTCCATGCCATTTTCGAGGACTAGAAACACTTACTTGGGACAAAATTTCTAATATTATGCACAGTGCATTTTAAAAAGCATGTCTCATGGAATAAAAATTGCATACAAAAAGGGTACGCTTTCCAGCTCTCTGGAGAAATATTTCTGTTTACCTGAAAAGTTGAGTTTTGTCACATTGAAAAAATGGCGGTTTCCACAGTTCACTCCCTTCATATATTTTTTTTAAACAATTTTTTTTTTAACAATCAAACATGTCTTGGCACTTTTTATGGAGAGAAACATCTAAATTTTTAGAATATTACAAAAAGTTGAACATTCAGACATGTTTCTATAAATACACAGGGATTCCATTACCCATGATTCTTTTAATGAAGTGAAACTCACTAGTATTTTGTACGAAACAGTGTCTTGCATCGATAGATAAATTTTCGCCTTAAAGTTACGTAATTGGACGTAACAGGAGCTTGTGCCTTCATAATATTGTAATAGAAAATAATGAAATGTGGAATAAGCACAATCAAGCGGCAATTTAGAAAAAATACAATGGACAACCGCCAGCAGCCTTCAACGAGGACAGTAGGCGCTGCTCGCGGTTCTGCAATTGGCCCATAGTCTTAATAAAAATGCCACCCGTGCGGGTTCCGGGTGGCGAATAGGCCCGCAGCAGCGCTAAGCTTGTCGGTAAAAGTCCACTAAAGAGCGCTCAGAAACCTGACATCGGGTCAGGCCGCTTTGCCCACAAAGCGACTGGGATGTGTGCCCCAGGTGGTTGAATGGGGCAGCCCTGACATCGAAAGATGCAGGGTCGTCAGGCGATAATGCGGAAAACCTGACCGCAAACCATAGTGGTGCACCGTGTTGGGAAAAATGTCACGTTCCTCGCACGTAAAAGAACCCTGCTGCAGGTCTCGGTAAGAGTAGGACCCGTAGGATCCCCATGCAGGAGGCTAAATTTCCCGTCCCTATCCATCACTCCATTTTCCAGTGGCAGTCAAAACTCTCCTACCCGATTGGCCTTGTGTCCCCATTTCCTCCACTTCATCATCATTTCATGTTCATTGTATCACCAATTTCATGTTCATCTCCCGGATATAGCCGAAATCGTGCTGCTTGGGAGTAAAGCAATAACTAACTAACTAACTAACTAATAAAAATGCATTTAATTCAAATCCAGTCTTGAAATAATCATAGATAGACCCCCTTCTTAAACAAGGAACAGAAAACATTAAAAAGACAAGTACAAACAAAAGCTTTGACTCAAAGTACTTTTTTTACTTAACCCTCCCCAATCCCGAATAATATTGCAATAGTTGCATTAAAACGAACACTAGTTTTTTTTTAGTGTTATTAGGGGACAATTCTCATGCAAATTAATATGACATACACTCGAAAACAAATACATGTATCTATTGAAAAAAAATGGCATGATATTCAAAAAACTTAATCAAATGTACATTAATGACACACTAACTTAAAACATTATATGCTTGGTCCGGTTTTTTTTTGTTTTTGTTGTTGTTGTTTTTTTGTGGGTTATTCATGATCTGTTATTCAAAGCGAAAAACAAAAAGTAATACAGATAAGACAAAATACATAGTTCGAAGTAACGAACTGAAAAATTAAAGGTATAGCGAATGATACTTCACCTCACCTCATCGTACCTATCCTCTTCATCCCCGGTGGGACATAAGGCCATAACCAGTTCCCTCCATTTCCCTCTGTCCTGTGCTATATGCTGGGCTTGTCCTATACTGTATCCCTGGACCTGTAATTCAGTTTGGATTGTTCTCCTTCAGGTGGTCCGAGGTCTGCCAGGTTTTCTCTTGCCAGGTGGTGTCCAGCGTAAGGCTACCTTAGGGATGCGGTCTTGTGTCATCCTAAGCACATGTCCCAGCCATCTGAAGCGTCGTCTTTTCAGCTCTGTTGCAATGGAATGGCAGTTACATTTCTTTAGTAGGTCTTCATTTCTTATCTTTTGAGGCCAGAATATTCCCATTATCTGTCTTAAACATTTATTCTGGAACACCTCCAACTTCTGTAGGTCACTCTGGATGATACGCCAACACTCTGACCCATACATCATCACTGGTTTAACATTACTGTTGTATAGGCGTATTTTGGTCTTCTTGCTATACACTCTTGACTTCCAAATTGGCTTAAGTCCTGCAAACGCAGTACGGGCTTTTGATAATCTTGCCTGAATATCTTTCTTGGTGCCATTGTCTGAGCTTATTACACTTCCAAGGTAGGTAAAGTCTTCAACTGTCTCTATTGGGTTGCTATTAATAGTGATTGGTTCTGACAGCTTGGCATTAACAACCATCACCTTGGTCTTGGTGGTGTTTATTTTGAGACCAGTCTGTTCTGCATAATAGTTGAGGGATGTTGTTTACTCCTGTAAATGATGTCTTGATGTAGAAATTTCTGCAAGGTCATCTGCAAAATCTAGATCCTCTAATTGTGAAAACATTGACCATTGGATGCCATGTTTAGCGCTGGTGGTTTTTCGTTGGATCCAATCAATTGTCATTAAAAACAAGATTGGTGACAGTATGCATCCTTGTCTTACACCAGATCTAACATTGAATGATTCGGAGACGGTATGTCCAAGTATGATACTACATTCAAAGTTTGTATAAAAGAGTTTTATAAGAGAGGGGATTTTGGATGGTATACCATAAGCTCCAATGATTTTCCACAAGGTGTCTCTGTGGACACTGTCAAAAGCTTTTCGAAAGTCAATAAAGTTGATGAACAGAGGCATGTTCCATTCTATAGTTTGCTCTATGATGTTACGGAGCGTGAATATCTGGTCTGTACAGCCACGCCCTTTTCTAATGCCGGCTTGCTTTTCTCTCAGCTCTGAGTCAGTTGCATCATCTATTCTAGCAAGAACAATCTTACAAAACACCTTGCTTGGTACAGACAGTAATGTTACCCCTCTCCAGTTGTCACAGTTCTGTAAGTTTCCTTTTTTCGGGATTTTGACAATGAGGCCTTTTGACCAGTCAGGTGGTATAACTTCGCTTTCCCATATGTTCGTAAATAATTTGTGGAATATTTTACCAGAGGTGTTGATGTCAGACTTAAGAAGTTCAGCATTGATGGAGTCAATTCCAGCAGCCTTATTATTTTTTAGGGATTTAATGGCTTTCTGTACTTCATCTCCGGATGGGGGACTGGTATCAATGTTGATGTCTTCAGCAACTGGTGTAGGATCTGCTGGAGATGGTGGATCGGTACAGTTTAAGACCTCTTTGAAGTGTTCCACCCATCGCCTAGCTTGTTCTTCCTCTGTAGTTAATGCATTTCCTAGTTTGTCTTTGACCTGTGTGGTTTGAGCTCTTAGAGTACCAAATAGTTGGTTTGTGATCTTGTATACTGTTCTCATTTCTCCCCTTCCTGCAGCCTCTTCTGCTTCTCTTGCCATTGTATCTACAAATTCACGCCTGTCTTTCCTGGCACACCTTTTGACTTCTTTGTCCTTGGTCTTGTAGGAGTTTTTAAGTTGTTCTTGTATCCTTGTTGATTTGGTATTAAGGATTTTATGCTTCAGATCTTTACGTTCTTCGACTTTCTTCCAAGTTTCCTCAGTTAACCATTCTTTGTTCTTCTTTGTTTGGTATCCCAATGCATTTTTGGTTGTTTCCAGGTATATTTCTTTAATTATCTCATAATTGTCTAGCACACTGTCATATTTCATGTTACTTAGAGCACTAAAGCGATTCTTCAATTCCAAATTAAATGTTTTCCTTACATTTGGAATGTTCAGTCGGGGTATATCAAGTCTCTTTCTGATACCCTTTTCTTTTGGTGCTTTCCTTAGCTTAAGTTGAAGTACAGCTCTGACCAGATAATGGTCACTGTTGACATCTGCACCCCTCAAAGCTCTTACATCTAGCAGAGATCTTCTCCATTTTGAATTGATGATGACATGGTCAATTTGGTTAACAGTGATTCCATCTGGTGATTTCCAAGTCAATTTGTGGATGTTCTTATGAGGAAAGAGAGTGCCTCCAATTACACATCTGTTTGATAGGCAGAAATCAACTGATCGTTCTCCGTTTTCATTTCTAGCACCACATCCATGTTAACCAATAACCTGTTCTATGTTGGTGTTGTCAGAACCTACTTTTGCATTTAGATCTCCAGTAACAAGTACCATGTCATGTTGAGGAACTTTGTCAAAGACTGCTTGTAACTGTCATAGAAGTCATTTTTGTCTTCTTCATCCCCATAATTTGTAGGAGCGTAGCATTGTATTATGGTCAGTTTACAAAATTTGGAGTTGAACCTTGCTGCTATCAGGCGATCATTAATGGGTTGGCACTGCAATAGGTTTTTCTCTACCTCTTTGCTGATGATACTAGCAATCTACTGGCATGGTTGGTGTTTTGTCCTGAGTATAAGATGGTATGTCCGCTGTTCAATCTTAGCTTTCCAGATCCTGTCCATCTACATTCGCTTACTCCAAGGATATCTATACCATATTGCTTCATTTCTTTCGTGACTTGGGCAGACTTGGAAGTTTCATACATTGTACGTACGTTCCAAGCTCCAACTTTGATCTTATGTTTTGGTCTTAAGAGATTCTCCTTCAGTCTTCTAGATTCCTGGTTAGGGCTTTCACTAGAAGCAGTCATGCTGCCAGCGGTGGTGCGCTGGCTAGAGTCATCTGAAAGACCATTTACAGAGTTCTGTACAAAATTACTAGTTATGGTTTCCGTAACATAAAGCTTTTTTCTAGGATGGGGTTGTTAGCCCCTTGCCAAACCTCCGCACTGGTGGACCGGGTTTTCTCTCTGGATTGTCCTTCCCGTAGATGATTGCATTACTCTGCTAACGGTAGTCATCTCTCCGGATTTTCTGTCTGGGTTTTCTCCCATAGCCTTTGACTAAAAAGTCTATCACAAGGCAGTGATGCTATTTAACCCATAGCTGGGATCTAGGATTGCAGGTACCAGGGCATATCCAAACGCCGGTGAGCCTAGCATACCATGCATCTAGGAGCCTAGATTCCTCCGAGACCTTGTGATTCTACCTGGGGCCGCAAGGTACCCAGTTACCATCTGTCACCTCGAGGAGGATCCCATATCTGGGAATGATACTTCGCCTTCCAAGAACCAGATCTTAAGCAAGGTGAAATACAATTCTCTCTATTTCCACAATGAATTATTTTTAAAAATGAGGCTAAATGGTATTAGTGACCACTTTTATAATATTCTAAAAGACATGTATATTAAAACAGAATTGTGTGTCAAACTAGACTCAAGTCTTACAACAAACTTTTTCCCTTGAGTATAGGTGTCAGGCAAGGCGATAATTTAAGCCCTAACCTGTTCAAATTATTTATAAATGATCTGCCAGAACAATTTGATAATATTTGTCATCCAGTTAAACTAAACAATTTAAAACTTAATTGCCTAATGTATGCAGATGGTGTCATTTTAATATCTGAAAATGCTCAGGGACTACAGAATGCTTTAAATAAGCTTCAGTTATATTGTGAATATTGGGGCTTAGATGTTAATGTTAAAAAGACCAAATCATTAGTTTTTAATAATACAGGAAGGTTAACTACTAATAAGTTTACATTCAAAGGAAACACCATTGAACAAGTTAGAAAGTATACATATTTGGGTATTACTTTCTCAGTTAATGGTAGTTTTACTAATGCGGCAATAGATGTTCATAATAAAGGATTAAAAGCTTATTTTAAATTCCGTAAATGTTTTGAAGGAAACAAACCCAAGATAAAAACTTTAATACATGTGTTTGACCATACTGTCAAACCGGTACTTCTCTATGGAAGTGAAATTTGGGGTCTTTTCTCTGGTAAAAAACTGTTAGCGAAGACAGATTCTTTTTTGATAAAATTTGTAAAAATCTTGATCGAAAATATCCACAGAAAGTTTTGTAAATATGTGTTAGAAGTACCGAAGCGTGCATCTAATTCTGCAGTTATGGGAGAACTTGGGAGGTATCCATTATATTTAGATGTTTTTATTAATATGATAAACTATTTTATAAGACTACATAATTGTGAGGATAATGAGGAGCTACTACCAAATGCTCTTTCATTATCCAAAGAATTATTTGACAATGGAAAAAACTCATGGTATAGTAGTATTGATGCACTTCTTTCATACCTTGACATTAACATCAAAACATTATTTCAACCTAAACTTAATATTAAGAAGTTTATTTTTAACAAATTAAAAATTAAATATGAATTTATTTGGCATCAGGAACTATTTAAAGACAACCCATTAGAGGGCAAGGGAAACAAACTTCGCACTTTTAGACTATTCAAAAACATCTTTAAATTTGAAAATTATTTAACAATTGGAAACTATGATCAAAGAAAACTATTAACAAAATTTCGCATTAGTGCACATGATTTAGAAATCGAAAGAGGCAGATATACCGGAACCCAACAGCAGAAAAGAATATGTAAAATTTGCAAAAATTATGTTGAAGATGAGTGTCACTTTCTACTAAAATGTGAACCGCTTGAAAATGAAAGAAAAGAAATTTTGCAAATACTATCCAATAAATATAAAAATTTTAGTTCATTAAATATTGATAACAAATTTGTTTGGTTATTGTCATCTGAGGATAAATTTGTAATAAGTAATTTACATAAATTAATTAAAAATTTAAAAAAACAAAAAGGAGGCTTTACTGAGTGTAAATAACTAGCAAACCTGTTGTATATGATTAATATTGTCATTGTGGGCCATGTCTCTTGCTGCAGTTACTGTTATATATGATATAAAGTGGTCACTGTGCTTGTTGAACCTTTAGTAACACTCTATTATACATTACTTCATTCTGTTTATTCTATTTTATTTTATTTTATGTTTTTCATATTATTCAATCATTGTACAATCACCCATAATCATTGTATGAAATTAACACTAATTGTACTGCCTGAAAGGGCGATTTAATTATCAAATAAACATATCTTATCTTATCTTATCTATTACTCTAATTAGTCTATCAGCCAAATCGAAAAAAAAGCCTCTAGTTTTCGAGATGAATGTCTACCCCTGGGAACAGCAGTTTTTTGGTGGTTTGGTATAGTTTAACATCTAAACTTTCAAATTTACCTTGTTATACCGTACAAAAAGTGTCCAAACAGGGTATAACATGCGCCATTTTGAATTCACCCATTTTGACAGACATAACTCATTTTGAAAGCATTGAATTCATATTGCTGTCAAATTTTTACAATGCGATGAAATATAATTTTGTAAGGTGTTATGTAATCAGTATAATATAAATAAAACTATAGCGTATAATACTTATCGATATATAAGTATCGATGAAGTTCCGATATCGGGGCTCTTTAAAACACTCTGTTTACGTGGCTTTTTTCGCTTAATTTTTGTCATTTTTTCGTCGCTGTAGTCATATTTGCAATGTATGTTTGCTTTCAATGACCATAAATCGTTCATTGATATGTATTCTTATCATAACAGTCGATGGTTATTTGGAAAGTTACACAAATGGGCAGATGATAGAGCCTCAATACTTCCTATGCATATTTGACCTAAAACCTTTGTACGGAAACGATGCATTTAACATTCTGTTACATGATATCTATTCGACAAAACATATGTTTTTATTTCAAATGTGTGGTAATATACAAATACACATCGATATACTCATCAAGAACCAAATTTGCACAATGCTTTTTTAGTAAAAGGGGGGTCTATGTACATGCTTCTGAAATACTTTCTAAGACAATGTTTTGTTCTCTGATATCAAATGATTTGCACAAAACGATTCAAACATGTAAAAATATAAGATAATTGAATATATGTACAATATATAATTGCGTATTTTTCTTGTTTACTTTGTTATTTCCATATCCTTTCATAGAAGGCAGGGTGGAAAGGGTATCGGGAGACAGGGAGAAAGGGGGCGGGAGAAAGGAGCGAGGGGACGGGAGAAAGGAGAGAGGGGGCGGGAGAAAGGAGACAAGGGGCGGGAGAAAGGAGAAAGTTACCCCCCTTTCCACCCCCTCATAGAATATTTGATGTGCAAATTACAACATCTGAGTATATGTCTAAGACGAATAAGCTACATCTTATTTTAAAGAAATGTCACTAAATAAAAGTATTTTCCTCCATCAATAAAACAATAACCGTTTGATATAAATCGGTATAGTTTTTTTATTTCAATAGTTACATTGTCGAAATAGGGGGGAGGGGCTAATCAAGAAGTGTATTGTTTGAAAACTACTTTTTTATGGAGGTAATGAAATGCATCGAAATATTAAGCCGTCACTACAGAAATCATTTTGGACATATGTTGCAAAAGCATTAAGTCGTGTATTTGTTGGGGAAAAGTTTGTTGTATTTCGGCACCAATAACATAAATGTAAGATGCACATGTTTTCCTGTCCTAAGCTTTCCGTTTGCAATAGTAAGTATACTAGAATGTGATATGATATATATTGTTATATACAATTTTAAATTAAAAAAATTATAATATAAACTGTTCAATTAGTAGAAATAATCTTTTTTGGGTTACCTTGCCTTTTGTTTAAACATCAAATTTACGTTTGAATGCTTTTGAGTTAGTCTTAAATGTACAACATGTGTTTAACAAAACAGTGGTTATTGAAGGGTTAGTTTTGGTGTCCTTACATAACAGTCAGAGTCATGTTATCCTGTGGCCATGTATATGTAAAATTCTACATGTTTAAGAACAAGAAAAGCCATACTATTTAATACAATTCGAACTTGAAATTTGATATTATTGCTCTAATGTCTAAATTTTCTGTAAACTTTTAAGACGTAAAATATGGTTTATATCTCATACATGTACCATGCTTCCTGGCACATAGCAAAAGGTTTTAACGAGGGTCAAGTCTACATCAATGAAATGTCTTTGCATCATTTGATGAGTGTTCGGGGTAGTGGCTTTGCTGTTTCCGACAGAAACTTTAATATAACAATAGACAAAACCAGTGTACACCAACAAAAACGGGACAAAAACAGACAACATGTAAAACATGGAAACACAAAATAACTGAATATCAATCAACAACGCGAACTCCAGTCGATACAAAAGTGAACTCAGGTGCTCCGGAATACAAATGACAACAAAGTTCCAGACAATAAATTTTGCTACGCCTGACGCGCGTTTCGTCTATTCAAGACTCATCAGAGGCGCTCTACCAAAAATATTGAAAATGCCAAACACTGTATGAATATGAAGAGCATAGAACAGTATAAACAAAAATACCAAACTGGGGAACCAAATTATTACTAAGATATTCAACCTATGTCTGGGGTAGGAAGAACCTTAGGGTTTAGACAATTTTTAAATTAAGATGGATAATTTAAAGCTTTGATGTATTCTCCAACTCAAAAATGTTGGTGCCGGAGAGGGCTAACCTCGGGGAAAATGTCTGGAAGAGTAAGCAGTTCCTGGTTGCTATAGCACACCCGTCGCGTTGGCAATAGTCCATTCAGCGTGTATGGTAAAGGAAGACAAAACAAAACCCTATGACAAACCAACATCTGCTCTCATCTGAGAGATCGAAATCCCATATTTGTCTTTAAGTGCATGATGTCTTTCGTAAAATTGCATGAGTGAAGACAGCAACCGAGGAGCACATATTACCCTGAGTGAGCAATTTTTGCGTCAGACGTGTTGCTCTGCTAAGGAAATCGATGTAAGTCCCGCACGCTCTGGAGTAACGAATTAATTGAGATACGTAAACTCCATAAGCTGGAGCGGACGGAATGTTGCGACACAACAAGGGAAAGTTGACGATTGGAAAGTTGAAGTCATCACGTTTGTCATAGAGCCTTGTTGAAAGTCTCCCTTGCGAGTTAATTTTGAGATGTAGATCTAAACATGAAGCAGACTTCATAGAATCCGTTGTGTCCTTTATCTCAAGCTCCTTGGGATATATGAGATGGAGAAAGTCACCAAATCGAGAATTGTTAAGTGAAAGGACATAATCAATATAAAGGAACGTGAGTTTGAAAGAGAGAGCCAGTCTACGATCTTTTTTGTCTAGAAGAGATTGTAAGAAGTCATATGAATGAAGAAACAAATCAGAAAGCAAAGGTGCACAATTAGTGCCCATTGGAATCCCTATTGTTTGTTGAAAAACACGTCCACCAATCTGAACAAATATGTTGTCAATAAGAAAGTTGAGCATTTCGATTATTTGGTCTTCTGTATATTTGTTCTTTTTCTTAGACTCATTGATGACAAAGTAAGTCTTGGTATAATCGACTACTAGATATTTGTACCTGCGTTTTCCATTCTTTTTGAAAATGCTGCGTTTAATCAGCTGTGCCTATCGCGATTTCAGTTGTTCATGTGGAATAGAAGTCTAAAGTGTGGAGAAATCCAATGTTTTGATCCTGTTACAAGATGAAACTGATTTAGAGTTAAGAATCTCCATCAGTTCTTTCGAATTCTTAAGGATCCATATTTGATTGACACCATTTCTAGAATAACAACAATCGTAATATTTCTGGAGGTCGGATTTTATTGCCGTAAGTATTGAAGTCAACAGAACTGAAAGAGGCTTAGTTGTACATTTGGATGACCCTGCAATGAAGCGCTGTCTGTATGGATTTTTATGTAATTTAGGAATCCACCAATACAGGGATGGAATGTCATCATTATTGCCACCAACAGAAAGGCCGAAGGGGGAAATGGACAGATTTTAGATTGTCAATGATTTCCTCCTTAACCAGTGTTGTAGCCGTGTATGTGGTGCTATTGCTGGTACAACCAACCGCCAATTCAGCTGTCAAACAGTCAATATAGTGTTTCTTGCACACAAAAATGATGTTATTTGGTGCTTTGTCAATTTAGGTAACAACAAAACTACCGAACTGGGATGATCATTCTCATATATCTGAGAAGAATATACCAAACCAGAGAAATCGTCCTGATTGGATACAACCAGGTTTTATGCTGCCAAATATCTTTTCCAAAGAGAGATAGGTTCTTCATTTTTTTTTCAGAGCTGGTGTTAACAAATGCTCTATAAATGGGCATATAGCACATCAAAGTAAACAAGGAAAATAGGCTTTTAGATATTGTAAATCTATCTAATGATAATATTTTTACATGTTTGAACCATTTTGTGCATTTTTTTTTTCGAACTAAAGAACAAAATATTGTGATACTTAATACTTTAAAAGCATCTTCTTAGACCCCCCTTTTTACTAAAAAAAGCATTGTGCAAATTTGGTTCTAGATGAGTTTATCGATGTGTATTTGTATATTACCACACATTTGAAATAAAAACATATTTTTTATCGAATAGATATCATGTAACAGAATGTTAAATGCATCGTTTCTGTACTAAGGTTTTAGCTCAAATATGCATAGGAAGTATTGTGGCTCTATTATCTGCCCATTGGTGTAACTTTCTAAGTACCCATCGACTGTAATGATAAGAATACATATCAATAAACGATTTATGGTCATTGAAAGCAAACATACATAGCAAATATGACTACAGCGACGAAAAAAGGACAAAAATTAAGCGAAAAAAGCCACGTATACAGAGTGTTTAAAGGAGTCCCGATATCGGAACTTCATCGATACTTATCGATAAATATTATACGTCATATTTTTATTTATATTATACTGATTACATAACACCTTGCAGAATTATATTCCATCGCATTGTAAAAATTTGACAGCAATATGAATTCAATGCTTTCAACATGATTTGTGTCTGTCAAAATGGGTGCATTCAAAATGGCACATGTTATACCCTGATTCCGGTATAACAAGGTAAATTTGAAAGTTTAGATGTTAAACTATACCAAACCACCGAAAAACTGCTGTTCCCCGGGGTAGACATTCAAAATGCTATTTTTGAGGGTTGGCTGATAGACTAAATAATATACAGACCACTAAAATGTTTTTTTCAAGTTCAAACACTAACACCCAAATCGTGCACATGGTTAAATAAATTCAAAGCTGTACCACCTAAAAGAGTTCGAAAAAATATTCTTTAAAACGAAAAACGATTGATGATATTTGTGTTGAACAAATTCTTCATATAGCTTATCTGATGGAAATTTTAAGACTTCTATTGTATAAACTAATATGTTCATGATCAAATGATAATTATATGTGGTGATTTTGTAAATTTACAGAAATGTATAAGATAGCTGGGTGTATTCTTGGACGAAACTTTGTCCTTTATAGATCACATAAAGAAAAAATGTAACACTGCCATGTACAATTATTTCAAGATAAAAAGTGTAAGAAAATATTTATCAAAGGAAGCAACTGAAATTTTAGTTTTGTCTCTAGTAGTATAACATCTTGATTATTGCAATGGTGTTTTATATGGTATTTCCAAAACTGATTTATTGAAACTTCAGAGAATACAAAACATGTGCGCAAAACTTGTATTAAATCGTTCCAAGTACGATAGTTCGAAACAAGCATTGTACGATCTTCACTGGTTGCCAATTCAGGCTTGTATTGATTTCAAAATTTTAACATGTATATATGTATAACTGTACTGTTGGGAATGCTCCATTGTATTTAAAGGAACTTTTGAATAATCAAGTATCAAAACGTAATTTAAGATCATCTCAGTCATCTGCTTTTTTCAATAAGAATAAGACATTATCTGATAGAAGTTTCGGCACCGTAGGCCCTAAATTGTGGAATGTACTTCCTCTTATCATACGACAGACCAAATCTTTTAAACAGCAATCGAAAACATTTTTCTTTAAGGACTATTTTTCACTTTTTTGAACTGTTTTTGCTTTTTTGTATATATTGTATCTTATATATTGTACAACACCATTGGTATTATAATTTAAGCCTTATGATTAAATTAATTTATCAAAGTGATGGTGCATTATGGTTTCCTGTTGTCTTATGTTAAGAGTTTGGTTATAGGATGAATCCTCATTAGGCATTTTCACGGGTTTTGATTGGCTCGCGCCAAATTGTTTAAATCGAGTCTTTCTTGACGAGAATCTGAATGGAACAGACGTAAAAACCCACCCTTACCCTTCCCTAAATATTAACATGCAATATATTTAAATGTGTCTTTGCTTCTTTGTTCCTTCATTCAGGTGCTGAAAAATATAAGGAAATGTTTTGAGCTTATATAATATAAACAAGATACTGCTTGGGTTGTTGTTTGCTTTTCTTTTCAGGCGCAGTCCCATCAATTTGGAATTTACATCATGGTAGCTAAAGAGGGAAAGAAAAATATCGCCAGATGGAGTTTACTGACTAAATTGGGATTTATTAATTAACATTAATTATGGAATTGATGATCGAATTATTTAATTTGAATTTATGGTGGAATTATTGACTCTGTTTCTGCAAAATCGCTGCATCTTTTTGTCAAGTTAAGGGTTTTGGTCCTTCATCACTTGTGTTCCCACAGTGGTGCTAAATTGATTGCATTTAAATTTTCCTACACTGTCCAGCTATGGATGCCATAATAGGCAATCTGCCGGCTCCATTCATCTAACTGCAATATACGGACAGTTCATCTAAAAACGCAATCTGCGTTCATTGTTTGTGAATCTATATATATATTTATTAATAATAAAATGCTGTGACCAATTATCGCCAAACCAATTAGTAGTTTGTTTTATTTGTGAATTATGAAGTTAACACAATAAATATTGCCCCTTGCAATAGTCTAAAACTTGAAAATCATGAAACTTGTACATGTGCACCTATCATATCAATGATGACTAGTTTTTGGTCTACAAATGTGCATTTGTCACATTATTGAAAGAATACTTGTGGAATATAAATGTGCATTTGTCACATCAATGAAATTTAAATGTGCATCTGTCACATCATTGAAAGAATACTTGTGGAATATTAATGTGCATCTGTCACATCAATGAAATATAAATGTGCATCTGTCACATCAATGAAATATAAATGTGCATCTGTCACATCAATGAAATATAAATGTGCATCTGTCACATCCTTGAAAGTTAATTGTTGTTCTGCAAATTTGCATCTGTTGTCTCTATGAAAGTACCTTTTGGTTTTTAAATATGCATGTTGAGCCTGATTGTTATGGCAAGTGGAAGGAAACATGTAGTTTCAGAAAATTAATCAAAGTGATGGCACATTTTATTGGTTGTATGTTAGCATAAGAATCTTGGATAAATATTGTATAATATGATTTTGTATCTTAAGTATTGTACAACGCCATTGAATATATATTTTGTATGTAGAAATAGGCGTTTAATCAAATATTAAAGTTTCAAGTTTCAAGTTTCAGGGGGACCATAAAGTTACACCGATCTCAACAAAAGACGATGTTGTTGTTTGGTTACCATGAAAGGAACGCTAATGCTGTAAAAACATTATTTAGCCTTTGGAAATTATCAATAGTCCTAAAATTTAAAGTCAAAAACACTTGTAAAAAAAGTTATTACTGAAAAAATGAAGTTTTCATGGATAAAATCTTGAATATTGATAACACTAACTTCTAAATTATTTCTTTACAGTAAGTTAAAATCAATCGAACATCAAACATGAAGATTATTTAAAAACCCCGAATATAGATAGTAGAAAAATCCTTACAAAATTCCGCATCAGTGACCATAATTTAGAAATTGAAATTGGGAGATACAAAAATACACCTCCTGAACAAAGACTTTGCAAAATATGCAAGGTCTTAGGTGCCGAGAAACATTTCTTTTTGGACTGCCAAATAAATAATAACATACGAAATAAATTCTTTAACACGTCTCTTAAATGCTAGACAAGTTGTGTTTGAAAGTTTACCACTGAAATCCTTAAAGGTATATAATTTTAAAAGAAGACTTGAGGTCTATTATAATTTTTATTGTGACTTAGACGTCAATGAGTAAGTTATTGTCCCCTGCCGCAACGCGACGGAGGGACCTAGTAAAGGTCTTCGTCCGTCCATGCGTCCGTCACACTTTTGTGAGTGCAACTCCTCTGAGACCGCCCAACAGATTTTGGTTAAATTTTGTATGATTATTTGTCATGTTATGTTGTTGACCATATCGCAACGCCATTTTGATTTGACAAATTTTAATAGGAGTTATGGGACTCTTTCGACTTTAGGTCATAGGAACATTTTGAGAGCGCAACTCCTCTGAGACCGCTCGGCAGATTTTAATGAAATTTTGCTGGATTGTTTGTCATGATACGTAGTTTGTCAAATTGCACTGCCATTTTTTGGGACAAATTTTATAGGAGTTATTGGGACTTTATCGACTTTGTTCACTTTAGGTCATAGGAACACTTTGTGAGAATGTACATGCAGTGCTCTTTTTTAATGAAATTTAGTAGGATTGTTTGTCATTGAATTTGTATGTAGGTAAACATATCGCAATGCAATTTTTATTCTTCAAATTTTAGTAAATTTTCAACCTAAATGCGGCGGCGGGGGACATTGACTACGTGTAGTAATCTTGTTATCACAGCTTCTATACCATGTATACACCTTTCTTACACGTGTCACCAACAATTATTATAAACAATTTTCTTATATGTATATTATATTGAGATAGTTCGACATCAGCCTTACTTTTACCTTTCCAGTTCAGTGGCTTTTTACTAACTACATGTATTGTATATCAGTTAGAATGAAAACAAAACAAATCGTGTACTTATTGTTGATAGATTTAAACTATATACTCAAAGATATAAATAATTAAATTTGATCAACCACCGTGAACTTTAATGTTGACAATCTTCAGGATTGAAAGATAAACAGATATCAAAATTACAGGAAGTGCATGCATAACTAAAACACGAGAAACTTGTTTTGAGCACTACATGTACATGTACACAAGTGCTTACCCATTTTTTTAAAAATCTTTTTTGTGGATCTGAAATGGAAGGCAAGAAGCAGAGAAACTGATTAAAGGGAGATAAATAGACAACGGATGTTAATGGTAAGATGTATTTTTTTTTTGTACCACTACACGGATATTTGGTTCGGGTCGGTTTCCTATGTGTTCATTTTTATGCCCCCGCGACGACATGTCGGGGGGGGGGCATTAGTTTTACTCATGTCCAAAATCCTATCATAAACCATATTTGTTTAGAAAGCTAAATGAGAAAATACTTTGTATATATACTCTGCTTATATAAAATCTGATGGTTTTCGATTAATAGTTTCAAACAGATTTATCTCAAAATTTGCAGTTACTATTAAGTACAATAAAGCGAAGTTCATTTAAGTTAGACACAATTTTCGAGATATTGCGTAATGGTAGGCTTCGGTATAATACATGTGTATATTTTAAGAAATAACTCATTAACTGTAATAATTTTTGGTTTATTGAACCATAAATTACATTTTTCATGGTGCATATTGAATGATCTGCGAAGCGGATTATGTAAAATGTGCACCATTAAAAATTTAGTTATGGCTTCTATAAACCAAATATTATTTCAGTTAATACTTAGAAATGAATTTATTGATATATTAGGTGCGAAAATTTAGTAAAATAATACTTTTTTCCATGAAAATATTTAAAATTCTGTTAATTAAATCAGCGGATAAATATTTATACCTGTCAATCACATTGCACGCGGTGTCCGTGCAACTGCAAAGTGTAAACTGCATTTCTTCCTTTGGCATTTCTGTTGACAAAAAGAACGATGACGTTCCATCCTTGTATTGGATTCCAAAGTTACACAAAACTCCATACAAGCAACGATTTATTGCTGGGTCATCCAAATGTACAACTAAGCCTCTTTCAGTTTTGTTAACATCAATATTGACGGCAATAAAATCAAGCATTCAAAAGTATTTCGATTGTTGTTACTCTAGAAATGGCGTCAATCAAATGTGGATTCTCAAAAATTCTAAAGAACTGATGGAAAATCTCCATTCTAATATACGATATTGAGATGTGGAATAAGTGTACGCGACACAACAAACATAAACAAACAGCAATTCAAAAAATCACAACGGAAAACAGCAAGCAGTCTTCAACATGACCATAGGTCACTGCTTACCGTCTTGCATTGGCCCAAGACTTATAATACAATACAAAAGTATCAAAACCAAGTCATTTTCATCATGCAATAGCATTAAAACGTTTGATTTCTCTACATTATATGCTTCAATTCCACATTCACAACTAAAATCTCGTTTGGCACAGCTGAATAAACGTAGCTTTATCAAAAAGAACGGAAAACGCAGATACAAGTATTTGGTAGTCGGTTATAAAAAGACTTACTTTGTCATCCAAGAGTCTAGCAAGAAAAACAAATTTACAGAAGATCAAATAATAGAAATGCTCAACTTTCTAATCGACAACATATTTGTTCAGTTTGGTGGACGTGTTTTTCAGCAAACAATAGGTATCTCAATGGGCACAAATTGTACACCATTGCTTGCCGATTTGTTTCTTCATTCATATGAAGCGGACTTCTAACAATCACTTCTAGACAAAAAGGACCGCAAACTTGCTTTATCCTTCAATCTCACATTTCGTTATATTGATGATGTCCTTTCACTAAACGATCCTCGATTTGGTGACTATTTACATCTCATATATCCGAAGGAACTTGAGATAAAGGACACTACAGATTCTAGGAGGTCCGCTTCATATCTGGATCTATTTCTCGAAATTGACACACAAGGAAGGCTTTGTACAAAGCTCTATGACAAACGTGATGACTTCAATTTTCCAATAGTTAACTTTCCCTTTCTGTGTAGCAACATTCCGTCCGCTCCAGCATATGGAGTTTACGTATCACAATTGATTCGCTATTCCAGAGCATGTGGGGAGTACAACCACTTCCTTGATAGAGCCACACGGCTGACAAGCAAATCGTTAACACAGGGGTACGTTGCTCCCAGGTTGTTGTCATCACTCAAGAAATTTTACGGACGACATCATGTGCTTGTATACAAATACGGGATTTCTATCTCTCAGATGAGCACAGATGTTGGTTTGACATAGAGTTTTGTTATGTCATCCTTTCCGGATTTGACCAACACTTAATCGATCTTTGGCAACGTGACGGGTGTGCTATAGCAAGCAGGAACTGCTTACTCTTCCGGAGCACCTGAGTTCACTCTCGTTTCGACTTGAGTTCGCGTTGCTGAATGCGGTTTTTTTGTTATGTGTGTGTATGTTTTATGTTGTTATGTGGTTTGTTTTGTTGTGATGATTTTTTGTCTGCCGGTTTTGTCTTTGTCTTTACGGTTTTATGATACTGATTACCCCTTTGGTACACCTTTGCTTCTTGTATAAACTTCATTGGTGTACTCCGGTTTAAACTGGTCTTGATAATACTTCTTTACGATATTAGGCGTAGTCTAAATGATTGTTTAGCCAATCAAATTATTTTGCCTTTTTAAAAGTTTACAAGAAAATAAACCCAATTTCCTTTCAATACAATTGCAGCTAATAATTTTCAAAAATTTATTTCTAACAGTATTATATTTTCGCTATTTAAGTGTATTGCTTTAATGTTTCGAATTACTATTTTTATGTCGGATTTTTTCCCTTTTTTCGTCGTAAGAGGTTTTCTCTCCACCTAGTATTAAGTCCGAACCAGATTTGGAATTATCCTTACTACATTCGAATAAATATAACAGTTTATTAGTATCGCTGAACATGGATGGTGCAGTACTCTTATCCCCTTCTCCAGCGATAAAAAAATGTCTATACTGTCATGACTGTATTACTTGTTTTTTTAACGACTATCCATTTTCCACTTTATTTTGCGGCAGTTTGCCTGCCACAAAAGTATAATTACGAGAAGATACAATCTCGATAGTATCAAAAGTTTCTTTTTTTTATAGCTCACCTGGACCGAAGATCCATTAAGGTTCATCAGGACAGTGAACATTTTTAAAAGAAAATCTTAGTATATGTAAAGCACATACGACATATTATCAGGACAAATAAAGGATAGTCGGACCGTCACGTAGATATAGACACGCCTTATAACATGACACAGAAAAGGGGGGAGAATGGTGGTGAAAGTAGTACATGTATCACCCTTGAGTTTTTTTTTCATACCGCACATTGACTCTAACAAAATATTGATAGAAGGGGGCAAGTCCATGTGCACTAGTGGCTAATTAACGAATGAGCTGTTTTATTAGAGATTGTTAAAGGCGTATTTTCCTGTAACCTTGGTCTAATAGTCGTTTCACGGAGACAGCAGAGTAGGATAAAAAACTGAAAAATTTGTACAGCCCCTGGCATATCGAATAAGAAATGTGTGCATGTAAAGTACATTGTATGTATGTTACTTTCCAAGTTATTTGAAAATAAAGTAGTCTTTTATCGTTAATTTGGTACTAATGTAATCCAGATGCAAATGCAAGAATGACGTGTAGCAAGTGGAATCAGTGGTTTCTTTAATTTCTGACTCCGGAATACCCATCTACTAAACGAAGCGTTGTTGACAAAGAGGACATCATCAATATATCTGAAAGTGAAATTGAAGGACCTTTTCTCTTTCGTCTCCTTGTTATTTGCGAGTTCCCGGAGAAATTCTATCTTGTATGATTATAAAACACAAGTTGGCGAGAAAAGGAGCTCAGTTTGTGCCCATCAGAATGCCACCTTATTTGTTAAAAAATGTCTCCTCCAAATGTGACAAATACGTTAATTATTGATACGAATCTCAAGCATACTTGATACAGTATGTAACAAATCTTATCTTTATATGATGTTTTGTAAAAATTGTCGAATTATCACTTATATGAGCTATTGCCATCACTTTGCGTCCGTCGGCGTCTGTTACAATTTTTCAAAAATCTTCTCCTCTGAAACTACTGAACAGAAGTTTATGAAACTTGATACATGTATAATTGATTCTTACGATGTCCTTCACAAAATTTGTGGTTCGATTTTTATCCGTTAAAAACAAGGAAAGGGGCAGACGACTATTTTTGGCTTGTAAATCATTAAGCATCAAAAGCCCTAAAAAAGTTTCTATTAGGTCTAAGTTGTCGTCAAATGACTCCTTATAGAGATGATGGCCCTTTACAGGTAAAACAAAGGCATTTTCATGTTTTTGACATATAAAATGACAACTATTGCAGATAGAGAAAAGTTGTTGATTGCTAAAAACCTTAAGCTGGTTGAGCTCTACAGAGGTCTCCATTGGGTTGAATTTGTATTGATCCCTTATAGGCACAATGGCCCTTTAGAGGTTATAAATATGTTTTGTCGTGTTATTCTTTAGAGGTAGTAATCAGCTTTTTTTTACCTATTTTTTCCTATAGAATTAAAACTGTTGCAGATCGGTAAAAGTTGCTGCTTGCTTAAACCTTTAGATGATTGAGCTCCACAATAGTCTCAATAAGGTCGAAGTTGTTTGATGGCTCTTAATAGAAATTATGTCCCTTTTAGGATAAAAATGGTGTTTTTTTTATGTTTTTTGACCTATAGAATCATAACTATTGCAGATAGAGAAAAACCGTAACTGCTAAAACCTTTAGTTCATATACCTCTGCATTGCATGGGTTGAAGTTGTAAAATGACCCCTTATACCGTAGATGTCATAGAAGAGGCCCATAGGTCTTAAGACCTATGTGCGCGATTCATATACCCCAATAAAAGTCTGCATTGGGTTGAAGTCAAATGACCCCTTATAGGTGTTTTATCGTTCACAGAAGAGGCCCTTAAGGCTTAAGGATCAGATGAGCGATTCAGGAAGCCTCTTGATTAGAATTCCGTGAAATTTGGTAGGAACTGTTACCCAGGATAACAATATCATCCCAAATTTTCAGAGTATAGAAGATGTGATAACAGAAGCCAAAACTTGCAGACATAGACACCTTTAGCTGTGTATATTTACTCTTCATTCTTAATTATGTAACTCATTTTTCTGTAAAGCTTCATCGAATTATATCTTTTAAGGTTTCATTTCAGAATTAACTTGATCGCTGTGCAAAATGAGACAAAGAAAAGGAGAGAATCGTCAAAATGGGAGTGCTGTCATAAAAAATGGGAAGCCACCAAATATTAGTAGTTCAACAAACTCACCAGGCTCTGTGACATCAATACTTATAACTATTATTTTCGTGTCTATTCTTTCCATTAGTCTTGTAATGTTTTTAAGTATGTCAGCATCAACAAATTCTGATGATGAACAAATATCAATAACAGACCCATCTAAAATGCAGAAGAGATCCGAACAGCGGAAACAGTCACCACAGCAAAACAAAGAACCACGTGATTCGAACCTAAAACAATCTCTTGTGCAGGACGAAAAGACGTCTGTTGCAGAAACAGAATCTTCAAAATCTCACAATATTGACCCAAAGCTTCAACAGGAAATCAAAAACTTTAAAGCAACGGTTCTTAAAAAGATGTCTCCGAAGAAAATTTTTGCCGATGGCAGAAGATTACCACCAGTGGAACTTCTTCCACAAAAGCCAAACAATAGTTCAGTTAAGTAAGTTTGTACAGCCTTATTCATTCAAAAGATGAAAAAAAAAATAGTTTTATTCCAACACTATATAAATACGTTGTTTTTCTTCAAATCTGTTATCATGTTTTTTGTGTATGAAATATTTTTTATTGCTATGATTAATTAAGATTGAGCCCTAAGGTAAACTTACGTATTTAACACACAGCAAAGAACATGGAAGGAGAAAAAAATAACAAAAAAAAAAGAAAAAAAGAAATGTATCTAACGAATATATATGCAAATAATAAGACCGAATTGTATGATCTCTCAATGTCTAAACAATTCACCGATGCTACACTGTAGGTTCAAATAGCTTTTTGGACAGTACACGCAAAATTGTAACATCATTCCTTTAAAAATTAGAATATTTACTCATTTCCAGAGTATACCTCTACGACGATTTCTTATCAAAAGAAGAATGTGACGGGCTCATGAACGCACACAACAGGCACGTGACAGAACTTTCAAAACGAGATCCAATAGTTTGCTTCGACAGTATCAATACGCTGAGAAAACATTTGAAAGCAGTTAATGTTAATCGGAAAGTAGATCCTACAGATTTTACAAGAGGTAAACACTTTTTACATGATTTAAGGTTTTAAACAAATTGCCCTTTTTTATTTTTATTGTTTTGCATCACCATTCGTTTTATTTCCTGACCCAACTTTGAGTTTCTTCATATATGGCATAACTGCTAAAATTTCTTCAAATGGAGATTTTTTAATCACTACTCTTAAGATATCTTTAGGAACATTTCTCTGCTTTATCCGATTTTCCATTTTGGCACTAAATAAAGTTTTAGTTAATGGTTATTTTTAACTCGAGAAAATAATTGATCGGAACGATAAAAAACGAAATGGTTTCAAAAGCATTGTTCAAGTTCTTTATTGCATTAGTTGATTATTCAGTCTTTGTTTTGGTTGTGTACCCTTTTCGATTTTTTAACTGTTAGTGTGCTTTACTTAAACCATAAACGAAATTGGGCTTGAACGAGTCTTTAGCTCGTCATTTACTACGAGTTTAAAATAGTCCGTCTTGCTTTATTTTTGTTGCTGTTTTTGTCTCGCCTGCGAAGCAGAGCGGGACATAGGTGTTACTTTACCGGCGGCGGCGGCGACGGCGGCGTTAACTTTTTGGAAAAGTTTTATGAGCACCTCCATATCTCAAGAACTATAGGTCCTGGGTTGATGAAACTTGGTATGCATATGCCCCAGTAGTAGCTTAGCACAGTTGCATCCCCATCTTTTGACCTTGACCTTGATTTTCAGGTTGAGTGACTTTGACAATTTTCAATACATATAATAGCAATGAAAAAGTTTTGCGAGCACCTCCATATCTCAAGAACTATAGGTCCTAGGTTGATGAAACTTGGTATGCATATGCCCCAGTAGTAGCTTAGCTCAGTTGCATCCTCATCTATTGACCTCGACCTTGAGTTTCCGGTTGAGTGACTTTGACAATTTTCAATACATATAATAGCGATGGAAAAGTTTTGCGAGCACCTCCATATCTCAAGAACTATAGGTCCTAGGTTGATGAAACTTGGTATGCATATGCCCCAGTAGTAGCTTACCACAGTTGCATCCCCATCTTTTGACCTTGACCTTGATTTTTTGGTTGAGTGGCTTTGACAATTTTCAATACATATAATAGCAATGGAAGTTGCATCCCCATCTTTTGACCTTTACCTTGATTTTCCGGTTGAGTGACTTTGATTATTTCTATTGCATATATTTGCAATGTTTAAGTTCTATAAACATCTTTTGATCTCAGAAACTGAAAATTCATGTTAATTCAAAATATAGTTGAAGTAAGAAAGAATAATTGTTTCTGATGGTGCCGGCAGGCGAGACATACTTTAGTGTTAACTCTTGTGTTTAATATCCAATTGTTTTTTGACAGGAACTACTTGTTTGAATAAGAAGTTCTCATCGGATTTTAAAAGTTATATCAAGTCAAACTGGAGTCTCAGCACTGCCTTTTATCCAGGGGAAAGCAGATTTTCCAAAGTATTTGAATATCGCGTCAAAGAAGCAACTGAATTGACTCCTGAAAATGGCGGGAAATTTCAAATAACTTCGTATCCTTTAGATGTCGGTAAGTTAACACAGACCTTTTTTAGAAATAAAAAAGGTTGATTGAAAAAAAAGCAATTATTTTCTGTATTGTTTAAAAGGTGGATTCGAAACTATTTCAAAGAAAGTTTAATACTTTCACGTGTCTCCGAGTAATAGAGTTATAAAAAAATGAACACTATACTGTGCAGCAGAAAAGCTTATTATGCGTCAAAAGACTTTCGTTGTGCAAAAAGAGCGATTTTTTTTTATTCTAAGCAAATGAGGTATTTTTTAGAAGATTTTAAAAATCATTGGTCTCTGTGGTCACTGGACATTTGATTTATTTTAATTATCAATCTTTTCATATAATTTGCTTGGAATCTAGTTAATGTTTTGTTATTGAACAATTTCGTATCTACTTTGAAGTTTTTTTTCTTATCGTTCTTTACAGAACCCACTAGATTAACTTTTTGCTTTTTAACAACATAGCTGAAAATTTCTCAGGTACAAATGTAAAACTTACAGTGAAACTTGAGCCAAAAACTCTCCAGATAAGAGATCGTTAAATCCTTTCCTGTTTCCATGTTGGAACTTTTGTTTAGGAACTGTATGATTATATTTATGTTTTAGGCTACAAAACTCATACTGATTGCATTGAGAACAACTCCGATAAACGAGACAGAGTAGCTACAATTTTAGTGTACCTACAAGACGTAGAGGAAGGCGGTGAAACTCAGTTCCCAGGTAGCGCCACAGTCAACACAGGGTTATCACGTGATTCAGTGGTCATCAGAACCATTAGAAATTAAACCAGTTTTGAATGTATTTCAGACCAGAACATTCGTATCATATCATAAATTGATTTTTCACAAGTAACTTGCGAACCTTAATTTAACCTTTGATTTGAAGCGAAATTATGGATATATATTTTTTTCTATTTTTAAAAGATTTTGTTGTAGTTCAAGCTACTAGATTGGGATAGATCTTTGTATTCTTTCCTTTGTATGCAGCACCTTGAACGTTTAATTACAAGTTCAATGAAAGAATCCAGAACATTAATTCAGTTTTGATATCTAAATACATTTCATTACAATTTTGAAAAAAAGCTTGGATTGAAAGAAAAAATAGCGAGAAGTTAACAATTAAAAGTTCTAAAAATGGCTAAAAACCTAAATAATTTTTCTGATAGATTTATCTTGTCATCATACTTTAACCAATTTTCAATTTAACGGCCAAAACTCTAAAATTTGTTTTCATCTTTTTTTTTAATTCCATGTAACAGAACTTGGTATTTGGGTGAAGCCCCGGAAAGGTCGAGCACTGGTCTGGAATAATATGAACGAAGATGGGAAGTGTGAACATTTATCCTTACATCAAGCTGCAAAGGTCACGAAAGGTCATAAATATATTCTACAGAGGTGGTAAGCTATAACGTATCTTCTACAAGACAGCTGTTCAAATACTTCTTCCTTTCTGCTTATCCCCCCTAAAAAGTGAAATGAGTAAAAAAATATCTTTATTCTTAAAGTTGACCAACATAGTGATTTCATATGCATACTATAGTTCCTTAATTTTGAGTAAGAGTAGAATTCCCAAATTGCGATAAATGCCACTTAATGCAAATTATTGTCGCATAAATGTGCATGGTTTCCTACATTTGCAATTATTCTCAGACTTTTTGATAGAAATGTGCGAATTAAACATTAAAAAAACTCTACACTGTAAGTGTACATGTAATGCATTTATTTGGTTTATTTTTAAAAGGTAAGAACAAAATTACCAGACAGGAATGATCAATAAAAAATCTCCAAAACGAAAAAACAAAATAAGGTAATAACTTTGAAGAGAAATAAAGAAGCTGTTTAGCAAGACTTGGTTCAAAAGAAATGATGAATTTTCAGGTATTATGGAGACAAGCCTCAGTAGTATAAACACCAAACATAAAATGGTTATAAGACACAATTTGAAGTCGTGTAAATCTCAGAAAACAGGACAAAACTATGTAAAAAAGTCACGAATCATATCTTCTGGTAAAGTTTTTAATTTTCAAACAATGGCTGACACCGAAAGAAAAAACTTCTTTGAGACCGTCTTAACGAATGTTTCTCCTACCCTTTATCATATGGGAATTTTCAAGACTTCATTGTTGTTTTCTTTAAACAGGTATTATTATAACAGTTTTTATTCTCTTGGAAAAAGACCGCCACAACCACATTTACCGGATATGGAACCCGATACCCCTCGGGTGTCGTGTGATGAGTATGAACACGGAAGTTGTCGATGGTACGACGAATGGAACTATGACCACATTATAGAGTATCAAAACCAAAAGGTTACGCTTATTTGATAAATAAAATTGATGTTTTATGAGGAAGTGTTTTTTGTCCAGGTGAGCCATTGTCATCACTTGGCGTCCGTCGTCGTCTACGAAAGTTTTTTTATTAATCTTGTGCTCTGAAACTACTTAACAGAATTTAATGAAACTAAGCATGATTCATCCTTAGGGTGTCCTGCGCAAAAGTTTTGCTTCAATTTTTGAGCCGTCAAAAAACGTGGCCACCGTTGCTAAAATAGACCAAAATAACCAAAGTGGCCAGACTACAGACTATTGTTTTTTGCTTGTAAATAAAAATAGAGTATAAGAGGAAGAGAAAATCTGATGCGACCTTTTTTTTCAGCATCATAAGCTCTACAAATGTCTTCATTTGGTGGAAGCTGTCAGGTCTCTTATAGGGGTAGTAGCCCTTTAAGGTCAAGAATAGCGTTTTGATGCTTTGTTCTCTATAGAATGAAAACAATTTATCAAAGATAGAGAAAGGCTGTTGCTTGCTTAAACCTTTAGCTCACTGATCTCTAAAAAGTTTTCATTGGGTTGAAGATGCCAGATGACCCCTTATAGAGTTTATGGCTCTTTAAAGGTAAAAAATAAGGCTGTTCATGTTTTTGACCATAGAATAAAAACTATTGCAGATAGAGTAAATCGGTTGTTTGCTTAAACCTCCATTTCATTGAGCTGTACACAGGTCTGAATTGGGTCGAAGCTGATAGATGAGCCCTTTTAAAAGGTAGATGGAGCAGTTAACCCTAGACTGGTACTTCAAAATTCGATTATAAAATTAAAAGATAAAATGAAATTTTTGTAGAAAAGACTTTGAAAAATGCTTGATTTTTAGTACTTTATATATACAATCATTATGGAAAATTCAAATTTCTTCTACCTAAAAAGTCTATCTATATATACTTAATAATAAATAAAGTTCAATGCTTGATTTTTAGTACTTTATATATACAATCATTATGGAAAATTCAAATTTCTTCTACCTAAAAAAATCTACATGTATCTATATATACTTAATAATAAATAAAGTTCACCATTTTTTTTTTTTTGCAAAAAGTGGAAAATGTGTTTTATCCTTTTATTTCTATACAAATTATCATCGCTTAAAAAGTACGGAAAATATTGCAATTTGCACAGAAGGTGCATTTATCCAAAATTTTGTTGTAATTATCCATTTTGATGTTTACCTTGAGATGTCTTCTACCCTGATTGCAAAAATTAATTGTAAATAATTAGAACAAGGTGACAGACCTCTGCTTTTTGGCTAATAAATAAAAAAATATAATAGATAGAGAAATCTGATGGAACCTTCCTGTTTCAGCATGACAAGTTACAATTTAAGTCTCCATTTAGTTGAAGTTGTCTGATGAAACCTTGTAAGGGTAATTTGAAGGTCGAAAATAGCATTTTTTAATCAATTTTTTAGCCTATAGAATAAAAAGCCTTGCAGATAGAAAAAAGCTGTTGTTTACTTTAACTGTCATCTCAATGAGCTGTACAAAAGTCATCATTGAGTCGAGTTGTCAGACGACCCCTTATTGGGGTTATGGCCGTTTGCAGGTCAAAAATACCGTTTTTTCATGTTTTGGTATAGAATGAAAACTATTGTAGACAGAGAAAAGCTGTAGATTGCTTAAATCTTCAGCTCATTGAGCTCTACACAAGTTTGCATGGAGTCAAAGTTGTCATATGACCCTTTATAGGAGTTATGGCCCTATGAAGGTCAGACATAGCGTTTTTTTCACTTTTTTGATCCATAGAAAAATAACTATTGAAGATATAGAAAAGCTGTTGATTGCTTGATCCTTAAGCTCATTGAGCGCTACAAAAGTCCACATTGAACTGAGTTGTCAGATGACCACTTATAGGGGTTATGGCCCTTAAAAAGTGAAAAATAGCTTTTTTTCGTGTTATGGCCTATTGAATGAAAATTATTACAGATAGAGAAAATCTGTCGCTTGCTTTAACCTTCAGCTTATGACCCCTACAAAAGTCCTCAATCATTTGGTCAAAGTTGTCAGATGACCCCTATATGGGCCCTTAAAGGTGAAAATGTTAGACCTGAAAGTCGCTTAGGACATACAGTTTGTCATACTGCACCATCATACCAAGTTTCAAATCATTCTCATGTATGGTTCCTGAGAAAATCTTGACGGAAATTTTCAAGTCATGTATCGGCCTAAGTCCCAAACAGGAAGTAGATGTCCGACAGGTCTCAAAATCGGGACCTCTATTATTTATAATTTATATAAACAATATTGCTAAGAATATGACTTCCTTGTGTATACTATTTGCAGATGACACTTCGTTCAATTACTCAAACAAGGACATCAACAGTATAAAAATATGTTGTTGAACACGACTTGAGAGAGTTGGACGAATGGTCAAAAAGATGGTTAATGTTCTTCAATCCAGATAAAACTGAAGTGATGATATTTTCTAATACCGAAATACCTTTACTAAATTTTTCCCTGAATGGGCTAGATATTCCAATAAAAACTACCCATTAACACTTAGGTGTTACTTTCAGTAAGGCTGGAAAATGGAATGTACACGTGGAAAATATTATATCCTGTGGGAGACGCCATATAAATATCCTCCGAAAGTTAAAATATCAGTTAAGCAGAAAAAACTTAGAACAACTACTTATAAGGCCACTTATTGAATATGCTTCTGAAGTATGGGATAACTGTGGGGTAGTAAACTAGAGCAAATTCAGGTAGAGGCTGCACGAATAGTGACTGGGTTGCCTATTTTTGCTAAAACTGAAAAAATCTATGATGGAGTCGGTTGGGAAACGCTGCATGAAAGAAGACGTCGTCGAAAACTGCAAATGTTTTATAAAATTCATAATAATAACACTTCTTACTTACAAGACCTTGTTTCCAATGAAATTCAAAGTTTGACCACATATCCTCTTAGAAATGGCGAGGACATAGTTATGCCTTTCTGTAGACTGTCTATCACCAGTTAGTCATTCATTCCATCCACAATAAAGCAGTGGAATAAATTACACGTATCTCTTCGTAATGACGACTCTTTGGCGCAATTCAAAACGCGTATTAAACCAAACAAGGTCAACGCTCACAGAGTACAATTGTTCTACACGTCAAGTCCTAGAAAAAATAACATTATTCTTACTCAACTTAGATGCTCTGCATCATTCCTTAATTATGATTTACACAAAGTGAACATAATAGTTGACCGTTATTGTAGATGTGGATGCGGCATAGAAGAAGCAAAACACTTTTTCCTCATATGCCCTTTGTATCAAATACAGAGGACCGAATTACTAAACAATCTAGAATGGATACCAGATTTTTCTGACAACAATAACCAAAAGCTTTTGAACGAAATATGCAAATTTATTAAAAGTTCTAAGCGATATCAAGTTGCTGATTAACCTTAGGGAAGGAAAAGATGGTCTCTGTTCAATATGTCTGGCATCAAAATCTTGTGTTCTTTTTTTTTTCTTTTTACCTTTTTCACATGAAACACATAGTTATTTGTATTTCTCATTTTGTTATATCATCTTATATCATATCATAATCTTTACGCATGCTCGGTTACTGTATATATACTATTGTAAAACTGTATCTTGGAGAGGACTACCTAAGTAAGATTTTAACTTGTGTCCAATCCCATATGCTTTTTTGGCAATAAAATATGTTTAAACTAATCTCAAAATCGCTTGGGACATACAGTTGGTCATACTGAACCATCCTACGGAGTTTCAAATCATTCTCATGTACAGTTCCTGAGAAAAGCTTGACGGAAATTTGCAAAGTCATGTTCACATATTTTCACATCGGCCTAAGTCCCATACAGGAAGTAGATATCCGATAGGTCTCAAAATCGCTTAGGACGCAAAGCATGTCATACTAAACAATCATACCAAGTTTCAAATCATTCACATGTATGGTTCCCGAGAAAAGCTTGACGAAAATTTTCATAGTCATGTTCAAATATTTTCACATTGGCCTAAGTCCCAAACAGGAAGTAGATGTCTGACAGGTCTCAAAATCGCTAAGGACGTATCGTTTGTCATACGGAACCATCCTACCAAGTTTCAAATCATGCTCATGAACGGTTCCTGAAAAAAGCTTGACGGAAATTCGTACGTACGGAATTACGGACGGACATGAGTAAAACTTAATACTCATGCCGAGAAGATGTAGGTACTGGAACAATATTTAAATTTTCCCCTAGTGTTATCAAAAGAAGAAAGTGACGGGCTCATGAACGCAATGTACTATAGGGATGAGGCAGAACTTTCAAAACGTGATCCGATAGTTGCTTCGACAGTATCAATACTTCGAGAAAACATCTAGCAGCAGTTGAGGTCAAGCGTGAAGTAGATCCTAATGATTTTACAAAAGGTTAATTTTAATATAGCACAATGTGGCTATTTATTGTAGACAAATAATGTTAATGTTTTATTTTCTTTCTGTTTAGTTTGGAAATTCGCTTTTCACTAGAATTTTGACTTTGTGATTTAAAAATCCCCATACTCTAGATCTCTGAATCATGACACTTATAATCTACTTCGGTTTACCTAGACTCGATCTTGTGTAAAATTTTACTTGTTTTTGTGGGTCCCTAATAACATGAAAAGCCAATTTCAGCTTAGTTCATGGATATTTTAATTTGCCTTTACTGTTCAATATTCTATATATACACCTGGAAAAAAGTTAAGCACCCCTAGACTTTTTGTGGTTTTCCATGATTTGAAATAATTTTTAATTTTCATGAGTTTGGCCAGTTTTAATATTTCAATATGGGGCTGGAAAGATGTTTGCTTTCGGTTAAAAGCACATTTTCGCCTTGAAAAGCGGGAGATAACTCTTTAGGAAATAAGACACCAAACTGGTAGTAAAAAAACAAGGATTCCACCAGTCATTCGTGCTAAAGGTATACCCGAAATTGACTCTTTGGCGATACAGTACCGATCTTTTGATTATGATTTACCTTTTCAAGTGCGATTTGACAATTAATTAAAAGTTTTGAATTCAGGGCACCATACTTTTCGAAGACCATGTTTATGTACAAAAGTCATCATTTTTTACATGTCGTCTTATGAACATTAAAAAAATCGTTTTGTTTGTTATAAACATGTTAAATTGTGCTTAACAGTGCATATTTTAGTTTTCAATACTAATTTACAAAGACTATCCGTTAATTAATGGTTAAAAAGTGTTTTGAAAATGTATGATTTTAAAAAATCATGGGGGTGCTTAACTTTTTTCCAGGTGTATATTTCAAACGCTCTATCGATTTGATTTTAATTTGAGTTGGTTTGTGTTTTATCGAATTGATTTTTACTGGGAGTTGGTTTGTGTTTTGTTATAGCATGATTATCAATGCAATAGGAGAAGTTTGGGCCCCAAAAATAATTAAACCCAACCACATTTTAAATGTGCCTGTATTAAGCCAGGAAACTTTATCAAAGCTGATGTTAGAATTTGACTTTAATCATCAATCCAAGGCCAATTGCAAAACAGCTAGCAGCGACCGTTGGTCATAATGAAGGCTGCTGGCTGTTTTTCGTTGAAGATTTTTGAAATTTTTTTAGCATTTTGTAGGTTGTGTCGCGAATAGTCACTCCACATCTCATTATCTTCTATTGACCTATATTTTTCGCATGAATGATTTAGGTTAAAATTTTGGTTAAGGTTCATATATCAGCAACTTCAAGTGATAGAGAGATGATATTGGCTCAGTAGGAACCTCTTGGAAAGTAACCAGCATCCATACCAGAGTAAGGTCACCTTTACGTACATTTTCATCATGAATAACTCAGGTTTAAGTTTTGGTTGAGGTCCACATCTCAGCGACTACAGGAGATAATATTTAGTCAGTGGGTACATCTTGGAAAGTAATCTGCATCCATTCCAAAATAAGATCACCCTGACTTACAGTTTTTGTATGTATGACCAAAGTTAAAGTTTTGGTTAAGATGCATATCTTGGCAACTCCAATTGGTAGAGGAATGATATTTGGAAAGTGGATATATCTTGAATAGTAATTAACATCTGTTCCTGATTTAGGTCAATTGACTTTTATTCTAATGTAACGGACAAGGGTATATTAGCTGTGGTGTGCTCCTTTCTTTATTTCATTTGAAATCTCATTTCTGCACAAGTTGCCTGCTACAGGAGTTACGAAAGGCACGTCAGATTAGGTGGTTCTGATGAGACGGCGTCACAAATTCTAATTTGTTTGCGTCTGTTAAAAATGGACCATGCAGTGACTTTTAGCGTGGTTTTATTTTTGAAGATATAATCAATACCCTTCATCCGTGAAGGTTAGCACTGCTGGTTAAGTTTTAATTCCTAGAGGTAAGCCCGCTCCGGCATCAACACTTTGGTGAAGAACACATCCAATCTATAAATTATCCGTTTAAATTTCAAAATTGGCTTAAGCCTAAGGTTCTGCCTACCCAAAACATAAGTTGATCACTCAATCATAGTAGCTGTGTATCTATGCACGATTTGCTCAGTGGCATCCCAACCGATGGTACGAGACCACCATTAATATAGTCCCTTTAAAAACACCATATATATATCTTCCAGACGTATTTCTAGGGTCAATTTTTGGTGCTGTTTTTAGTTGTTTGGGTTAATTGGTAGTTCTTAAGTTTGGTAGATACAAAGACCAACACTTAATTCAAACAAAAGGGGTGATTTAGGGTCAAAATTTAGATCTTCATTTTTGTTGACATTATAAAGGTTTGGTCCCTTGGCCATAAAATGCATAAAAAGTTTTACAATCGGTAAAATCTTCTTAAATTTACATATTATTTATGTCTTGTGTTGTTATGCAGCTTGGAGAAATTTTAGGAAAATCAAATGGTGATTTTTTTTATTCACCAAAACGCTATATTAATAATAATAATAATAAATTTATTTTATTATAGTGTCACATATTGATTGACATAAAAACAATACATATAAATACACAACATTATAAAACAATCAATACCCAGCCAAAAATGACTTACGAGACACTTAAAAATCTCTATTTACACTATGTTAAATCAAAAATTTACATTTTCATGATTTTATACAATAATATTAATAAACATATCACCATTTAGCACTTTAAAAGTATATTTAAACAAAAAAATCATTACCAAGTCAAAATAAAACATATTAAGAAAACGTCAATATTTTGCAGGCAAAAGAGAATGATTTGGTTTAAATGTATGAACATAAAAATAAGCTTTTATACATAAAAACTATTAATAATGAATAAAACTTGGTAAACTTTGCCAGTAAAAGAAAGTGATTTGGTTTAAATATATGAAAATAAAAATAAAATAAAATAACTAGAGGCTCCCAGGAGCCTGAATCGCTCACCTTGTATTCGATGATATTTATAAGCTGGATATTTTAACAAAGGACTGCTACTCTGTGGAATTATCAATTTTAATATTCTAAGGGAAACAACTCCTATCAGCAAAGGTCTTACAACTTTGACCCCATTACATAATTTTTAGATCTTTATGTGCTTAACCATATGCAATTTAATTTTTTCAAATATCTTGTATAGTTTTCAAGATATTAGTCTAAAAAGAGCAAAATTTGAAAAAAAACAAGAAAAAGGGCAATAACTCCTACAACCATTGTCAGATCTTCTTCAAAACTTAAGGGCAGGTAGATCTTGATGTGCTGATCATTATTACCCAAACAGAATTTTAATATCTATTACCATTTTTGAGCAATTTGCAAAAAAAACTGCAATTTACCCTTATGTCCTATTTATAGCCATGGCGGCCATGTTTTTTGTCGAATCAAAATTTCGAACTATAGTATTGTAGACCACATATTACATTACATCTTGAGGTGCTGATCACTTTTATCCTTGCCAGAATTTTGATATCTGTTACGGTTTTTGAGTAATTTGCAAAAAACTGCAATTTACCCCTATGTTCTATTTTTTGCCATGGCAGCCATGTTTTTTGTCGAATCAAAAATTCGAACGATAGTTTTGTAGAGGACATACTACAGAACAACCCTACCAAGTTTCATTACATTTGACTAAGCGGTTTCAGAGAAGAAGATTTTTGAAATGTTGAACGACGGACGACAGACGACAGACGACGGACGACGGACGACGGACGACAAGTGATGGCAAAAGCTCACATTGCCTTCGGCAAAGTGAGCTAAAAAGCATTTGTACATTAAAAGTATTAATTAGGAATAAAAATAAGTAAACAATTTAAGAAAAAATATACTTCTGACCATTTGTAACTTTGACTTTTAGTTCTAGTCTATTTCTGAAATTAAAAAGTAAATAATTTTCTACGTAAAAAGAATTCATGTATACTCTTACAAAGAACATAATGAGTTTCATCACAATTCATTATCGCAATAAATTGGTCATCTAACGTCATATCATTTAAATTTTCAATAAACTTTGTACATTCTAAAAACAGATCATATCTTAAATTCAATTCTTTGTTCAAGCGGAATTGGCGGCCTGGAGTAACGGCCGGTCTCTAGGGCCAACGGTAACGAGCCAGCGCGAAACATTGCCATTATACGTCTCTGATTTTTGGGAATGTTAAGTTTCACATACTGTTCACTTTTTGTATTGTCTTTATATGTCCGATATGTGCGCAATTTATTACGATGCGCCTGGTTATGATTGTCATTAAATAGTTTGTTTCGCCATTCCATTTCATCTAGTTCATTGAGCTTATCTTCAACTTGATCCATTGCGTTTCTTACACTTATATTGCTATCTTGAACTAACATTAAAGTTTCAGTTTGTGACACAAATTTGTCCACCTAGAAATTCCAGCCCTTCCGTCTTCTTGATGACCAGCGCCAAATCTTGCGTAGTAGACGATTCTCGTCAAGTCTATACAATTTACATAGTAAGCGGATACAAGATTTACGCAGCTTAGTTTTTGTAGAGGTCCAGCCCATATCACCATGTGTCGAAATGTTAGAAGTGTGTTTCCCTAAGCCCAAAAAGTATTTGCAAGTTTTATTCTGTACACTCGAGATTACACTAAAGTTCCTGTATCCCCAGACTCCGCTTCCGTAGTAAAGTATAGGTTCAACCATTGTCGAATAGAGTTTGTTATATACTGTATGAGTCACTCCTCTCGAAGATATAAAACCTTTCCATAGACTGCACCAAGCGCACGACTGGCTGACTTCGAAAGCTCTTTTTCGTTCTTATTGAAGGTCGAGTGTTCATCAAACCAAACACCTAGATATTTATATGAGTCTGCAAACTGAATTGACTGCCCACCGCAGGTAAACGAATATCTCGATATGTTCATTGTCGCAGGTCGGAAATGAACTACCTTAGTCTTGCTACCATTTATAGTTAGTTTCCAATTTTCACACCATTCCGAAACAGCGTTCATCATTCGTTGAAGACTTCCTTCATTGAGGGCCAAAAGCACAATATCATCTGCGTAAAGTAAAATACTAAGCATGACGTCGTCAATGGGAACACCGCAATTTAATTCGTTTATTTTGCTGGCTAAATCGTTAATATAAATCGAAAATAGAGCCGGTGACAATATGCACCCTTGTTTAACGCCACTCGTTACATCGAACCACGGGGTATTGTCACTGTTTACTCTAACGGTGCACTTTACATCAGTATAAAGTGACTGCAGTGCGCTTAGAAATTCACCACAGATTCCTAGTCCTTGTAACTTATACCAGAGTAGTGTTCTATCGACCGTATCGAAAGCCTTTTTCATATCGATGAAACAGGCAAAAGTTGATTTTCGTGATATCTTCCGATCATTTAATGTTAAAAATAATGAATGAATATGTTCCTCACAGCTTCTTCCTTTACGAAACCCATTTTGCTCGTCGCATAAACAGTTATTATCTTCTAACCATTTACAGTTTAAAAATGTCTATTTCAGTGTAATTTGTTCTAAAAATGTCTGAAGTAATTGTTTTTGGTTTTTTGGGTTTTTTTTCTTTTTTTTTGGAGGGGGAGGGGTAATTACGACAACTTGTAAAAATTGACATTTAACAATGCCTTTTGTTGAAGGGTTACATTTAACACAAAATTGATAGTTTGAATTAAGCATTGTCTAGCTGCGAGCACACCATATATTGAAAATGCTTTAAAACGGGGGTTTAAATAATACTGGTCTCGGGTCCGATGTAATTATCAATTTCCTCAAAGGAACTGACTAGTTACATATTCTTTATCGAGTTAATTTTTAATGCTTGATTTACGTTCAATTGTTCTTGTAGCTTAAGTATCCTATCTCGTGGGATTTCCATTTGGATTTTAGACTTCCTCCCTACTCGTAAATAAGTACTTCTTTTTTTAGGTCACAAAATTAAAAGAATACTATTTAGGTATTTCAAAATGAACCAAAAAATAAATATTCATAAATTGAACTTGTTTTTTGTGTTTTGTGTTGGCATGTCTGTTTTTCGTTGTTCTCTTCCTTGCGTTTGCTGGTTTTGGTATTGCCCTTTCGGACATTTGAGCCTGACGCACATTTCGTTTTTTCAATATTCAACAGAGGCGCTCTAACTAAAATATTGAAAAAGCCATTCTGTAAATCCAGATTATGAAGTAAATTCTCTAAAACCAGGAATTACCATTCAAATTTCTATAAAAATGTTAGACACATAAGTACATGTAGTAAGAGTATGAATACAAGGAGGCCTAACCGTTTATCGAGAAAAATGGTCCGTTAAAAGGTGTTTCACGGTTTTTGTGGTCCGTTAAAGTCGCCGTGACAGTCTGTTAAGTAGTTTTATGAAGAATAAAAAACATTTATTTTTACGAAATTAACTCTGAGGCTGAAATATAGTAAATAAGTGAAACTTGTGATAGATGTGTCCAAATGGTTTTTAATCACGAAAAAGATCCCGCAAAAACCATTTTGATTTGATTTGACACTTCTTCGCAAAACGAAAAGGCGGAGACCTAGCCTCTGCAAAAAAGTGTCCTTATAATTACGAAAATGCATTAAAATACATTATTTTCGTCATTGAAACATTTTTTTTGTAGTAAGTCTTGTGCAACTTGCACAATTAAAAACATAAGAGAAGGATTTTCTGGACAAAAAATATTAATATTGGGACAAAAATGCCAAAATTGGTATTACTTTGAGAAACATGGTCCGTTAAGAGGCACGTGACACTTTTTAGGTCCGTTAATGATGCATGTCTCACATTATGAAAATGCAGGTCTGATGGAAATAAACCTTAATATAGCAAATCCCAATTATTAAAATTGGCAATTGAAAATCGATGATATCTTTGTCAGAAGATTGTGTAATGATTGGTTTCCTAGAATTATTGTATTATTTTTAATATAATATAAATGCCTAAAATATTTACACGAGTTTGTGGCAATGGAAATAAATCTGAACACAATTATTAATTTTATTTAAATGTATTTTATTTGGAAATACTTACATAATTATACGATACAAATAGAATAATATAGTGTTACATTAATGTTGTTAGGTACTGCAAAGTTAATTTTAGCATCCAAAGGGTCATACGAACCATATTCGATAGAGGATTGGCCTGCGTTTTTGTAACCGGACATGAATGGGATAAATTTGCCGTAAAATAGAATTTTGCCGAGTGACCAAAACTGTTTCGTTGACTTGAACGAAATCGCGTGAGAGTTGTAGTTGTTGATGCCCAAAATCGTAAATTGTCGCAGAAAAGAAGAAAGCATATGTTCTGAAAGTCGAAGGTTTTGTATGCCACGAGTCGAAAAAATATGAAGAGGTATGTGAAAAAGCCATTGTATCACTTCAGGAAGTAGTGAGTGTATTTCTTGGATGTTTGTTTGTATGTGTGGAGTTTTGAAAATTTCGTCGGTTTCAGTACGGTCTAAAGTTCCAGAAAATGTGTCTGTGGTACAAATCCCTTCATATTAAGATATTTTTCTCCATTTATATTTTTTATTTCCATAGTTTTTGTTCTTTTTTTTCTTTTCATTGCCTAAAATAAATAACTAAAACAGACTGCATTGAACCGTTTTCATTATATTTATAAATAATTAGTAGCGTATTGCTTCTTTGATTCGTTTTTGTCATTTTCTCTGGACTATGAGATTGATCATTCAAGTTCGGTTGTTTTGTTATTACCTTTACTTCTTTCATATATTATATACACAATCATGTATTGTATGTTTTCAATACCGTTGTTTCGTAGAATGATCTAGAATGGTGTTACAAGTAAAGCCTTTTGACAATGGTTCATTTTAAGACGTGCATATTCAAATGTATGTATTTTAGTTTCGATAAATCCACATGAATTTTGTCTCTTCTTCTGTATACTAGCGTTCAGTCCTTATAGTAAAATTATGATATGTCATATCAACCAAAACTATTTTAAGCTTCTATCTATTTATGTTATTTAACGCACATAATATTTTGTCACAGGCACTTAACGGACCAACTTAACGGACAAACTTATATGTCATCAGCCCTTAACGGACCATATTTTATAACTTTCCCCCTATTACAAAATTATTATATAACATAGAGCATTGAAAATTAAACAGAATGTTGATACATTATTGTACTTTCTATGGATATCAACCAAAACATATGTTTTGTAACATAAAAAGAGAAATCGATAAAAATGAGGTAAACATGTTTACATTTGCGACCTTTAAAATACTAAGGAGCCACACGCCTTTTCATTTTATGAAGTTTCATAGAACTATTTTTATACGAATGCAAATCGGATCAAACAGTCATTCATTTTCATTTAGACAGATGTAATTTTTATAAATCTAAAATGCGTATTAATTATGATATAACAAATTAATTGCTGGCCTTCAGTGTTTTTTCTCGATTATACCTGGTTAACGGACTGTCACGGCGACTTTTAACGGACCACAAAAACCGTGAAACACCTTTTAACGGACCATATTTCTCGATAAACGGTTAGACCTCCTTGGAATAGGAGTATGACTACGGCTATCATGATAGTTTCCGAAAAGGTCTATTAACGATATTTGTTAAAAAAAATATACTTAAGTCAACGCATAACCTGTATTATTGGTATCCAAATGAATATTTTCTTCTTTTTTTTTTGCAAAGGCGCAAATAAAGTGTAGTTTATGGCGCAAAAGAATATAATTATCTTATTTACAATGTGATTCTTAGGCGAAAACAAAACTACAAAATTGACCAGGTGAGCTATTCATAAGATAAGTAAACATATTTTATATCAAATAAATAAGAAACATTGTACAAGATAAATAGTACAGGATATATATTTTAACATATTTTACAAAAAAGATCCAGAAACTAGCAAGGATGCTTATCTAAATCTGTCTCCTTAATACACATATTATTAACAAACTATACAATCAAATCAAAGTGTACATACATGACTCAAACATGTCAAAAGACAATATCAAGAAGTGCAAAAATTCATAGGCGGATCCAGGGGGCCCTGGGGGGCCCGGGCCCCCTTTTTGCGGAAAAATTTGGTTGAATATATAGGAAATCATTGAAGCGTGACCAAAGCGGGCCCCCTCTTAGGCCAGTCAGTGGGCCCCCTCTTTTCAGAATTTCTGGATCCGCCTCTGAAATTGGAAATAATAAAGTCAAGTAAAAAGAGGTTTCAATAGATGATAAGTGCATAACAAAAGATTACAACATATGATGAAATAGTAGTAAAAACTAGTGAGCAAACGAGGAATGTGAGTTTAATGAAATGCAAATGTTAAAATAAAGGCATTGGATAAGGTAATGCAATATTGTACAATTAGGAAAAGGTTTTCATTTTCATTATCGTTTAATTTTTTTATCCAAACATTAATCATTAATAAGATTTTTGTTTACCCATGTTGCAGTATATGTGCAGCTTAAACTACTAATATGTATTTTAAAAGGCAAAAGAGTGTAGATATAAATTCTGTCAACTTTTAATGGTGCGTGTTTCAAAACTACTTTTGTTGTTTTCTCTACACTTTGTAAATTCCTGTAAATAAATCATGAACTACCCCTTAAATGTATGCAAGTGATTTCAGGTTCTGCTATATATCTAATAGCAATGGTATGTGAAGTTAATCTCCGCATAGTCCCGTGCAGGGCCCGGGTGGTGAATAGGCTCGCAGCAGAGCCTAGCTTGTCATAAGAGGCGACTAAGGGTCTTGGGATTCTGACGTCGGGTCAGTGCTCAGCCCACAGAGCGACCAAGTGTGTACCTTAGGTGGCTGAATAGGGTGGCCCTCGTCCGCGGGGGTTGTCGGGTCTAAAATACGGAAACCCTGACCGCTGACCACAGTGGGCCAACGTCTGTGGAGAGTGCCACGCTTCATGAACGTAAAAGTCCCCTTTGTGGACCGCCAAGTAGTGTACCACCGTAGGCTAAATTTTCCGCCCAACCCAATTCTCCCCTTTTTCTGTGATTCTTCAGAATTTAACGTTCCTTTGTTTCCCACGCCACCCCCATACTTCATTTATCATCATCATTCTATGTTCATTTTATCATCTTTTTCGAGTTCATCGCCTGTAAATAACCTATAAAGCGTTACACGAGCGTAAAACACCAACTCACTCACTCACTCACTCACTCACTCACTCAATTATCTCCACATGTAAAGCGGTAAAAATATGTACGAAAACAAATGTAAAGAGTCAAACTTGTTGTGTTTTGTGTAACTACCAGACCCAAAGATCGCAATGGAAGAGGGAAGTTTGACGCGCCTTAAAACCTGGTTTAACCGACCATTTCTTTTGAAATGCCTGTACCAAGTCAGGACCATTGCGATCTTCAATTTTTCTGGTATGTCTTCCTTGTTTTGTCTCGTCCTATGGACATTCGAGATTGATTCTACAAGTTCGGTTATTTTGTTATTACCTTTATATTGCAATATGTGCAATAAAAATATTATTACTGTTAGAAAAAAAAATAAAAGTAATTTACAAGTAATATGTGAGTGACATAGGCTGAAACAACGTTTAATATGTTCTCTCCGCCTGCAAGCCACATGTACAGTGACGTGCCAAAAGTATTGCAACTTCTAAAAAATTCCCTATCAAATCAACCAATTTAACATTTAAGAAAAAATATTGTAAAGCCATTTATGGACGTTTCCATAGATGTGAATTTATTAGGAGACTACATGTATTTGTTTATTTTTGCTCTGATGTCCGTTTTGTAGTTTAAGAAAAGACATGGTTTGAATACAAAAAGAAATTTTTATTATACATTTTCCCTATATATTCAATGTAATTTTTTGACATCAACATTTTATTTTTTGTTTAAAAAATGATTTTCTTTGGGCAAAGCATAGAAAAACTATTCCAAAATAAACAAATAAAATTCAAAATATCTTCTAATTACTGTGAAAATTTGATAGAAAGTGGTTGAGAAATGAAGTCACAATAATTTTTTTCCAAAAAATCAAATTTGGTTGATTTGTTAGGGATTTTCTTTTAGATGTTGCAATACTTTTTGCACGTCACTGTATAAGAATTCTGCTTGCACATTTCACTTGTTTTGAACGGCTTTTTGTTGATGCCAGGGTTCTCCACCAAGTGCTCTTTGCAACAAGTTTTATGTTTTATGTATCCGTGATTTTGATATATTATAGTATTTATCACATGAATGATCATCATTTAACTCGTGCATGCATTACAAGACCAGGCTGACATTCCCATTAAATGAGCAGACAGACTAACGACAAGTTTTATGTCTCTGCAACCCGTTTACTTATCTAAACATACCAATCATTCATTTAGACAGAGTTCAAGAGCAACCGGTTTTCTTACAACCACTGGCGTTAAAAAAATAATCTAAACATAACAATTCATGACAATTAGAACATACATCATTATACCGAGAACAAACGTCCAGATTATCAAATTTCTAGCTGTCCTCGCCTTCTTCTCCGCCTCGTTCATGTTCCCTCTATCGGCGATCGAATTTGCCTAGTAAAAGGTAATGAAGACTAAGATTATAACTAAAATGATAAAAGATCATTTTAAACTGTCTATGTAAAATGTAAAAAAAAAACTGCAAATGTTGGCCAAATCAAGGTTTCACTTCTGTAAAAGGTATTATTAGTGCAACTGAAAGATCCTCCTATAAGACCTATTCAGTCAAAATATTTTCTTCGAAAAATCAAAGATCCTCAACAGCTTTTATCTAATTTGTTTGGTAATTTCCGTCAAATTTTCCATTGTCCATTGTCCAAAGTACGTAAAACATTACATATGACATAAAATATCACAACAAACAAAAAGCCAGTGCCCTGCGAAAATGATCTGTTTTGATACATAAATATAAAACCGCATTTTATGGAATCAGTTTAATAATCTGCATGATTTCATTTGAAACAAAATTCATTTTGAAACATGTGATATAAGTAAGTGTGATATTACCAATAGGGGTAAGGTTTGGTCCCCCAAAAAACCTGTCCTGTCCTAAGCCGGGCATCTCTGTCAAATCGTCGTCTTTATGTTAAGTGTTCTATGTCCAGAGGGAGGTATTTCTATGACATTTTTAGTATTGGCTTTGATTGAATCGTATGCATTCTATTTTCTATCTTAGGCCAATGAAAATACGCAAACAGCGACCCCGTTGAAGGCTCCTGGTTGTTAAACTGTGGGTTTTAAAATTAAGTTTGGTCGCGTTTACTTATTTCACATCTCATTACTTTCTATCTTAGTTTGTCAGTTGTAAGAGTCTTGCTAAACTTACATTGCAAGCCGACCTAATAGCACAAATTCCCGTAGGCCAGAAACAAAATAGACATGTAAGAATTGCAGGTATTTTCCAATCATATGGCCTTGGACGAGAAACACCTTCCAAGTTTGTTTGCATCGGTTGTTGCATCTGAAAATAAACGTATGCAAACGAGGTAGATAATTTAATTTGAATTTGTCTTATCTCTGAGTCTCTACAGATTTTATATTGATGGTGTTTGTAGGTGTAATATGAGATAAGCATTGCCAAAATGCGAGCACAGCACATGCAGCATAAATATAATTTGATCAGTTTTGTATCTCGAATACATTTTGAGTTGAAAAAGGCTTCCCCCATACAACACGAAACAGCACACACGGATACTCTTTTTGCCCTCACATGACATAGTTCCGCGTCTCAATTGAGGAATAAAATTGTTGAAAAATTAGAACAAAAGAACTAAAAGACACTATTCCCGAAAAAAGACGTATGCACTCTTGATGCAAATGTTAACCGTTGTGATCTCTTCCTAAAAAAACGAGCGATTTGCGTTTCCGAGTCAACCGAATGCAATGTTTCGATTGATTATTGGTCATTATTTTGAGCTGAAGACACAATGTCTTAAATATCAAGAGTCTTTGTCTTGTTAACAAAGTTTTTTATGAACGAATAAACAGTTTGATTTTGAATCGAAGTAGTTAAATAAAATCTGAAGTCATCGTTGTTATTTTTATTTTGATCAGTTCATTTTTTAGAACGTTAAGATTTTGGACGAGGTGCTTGGGGCGAATAAGCGTTAAAAAATGTTTAAAAAATTAATAAACTTTGTTTACTAAAAAAATGTAGTTACTCATTGTCATCAGAATATTTTTCCTCCTTGTTCTGCATTTACATCAATGTACATAGATAGTTTTTGAAAGGCGACTAGCAAAATTGGTAATTATTTTTAAATTCACACGGAACCTGTATAAACTCCGGACGAAAAAAATCAATATCAGCAATAGGCAATTTTTTCGCGGGAACTTGCTGTAGAGCTCTCCGCTCTCGCGGGCACTTCGTGCCCGCTACGAGCTGTGCTCGCAATTAGTCTTTTATAATCATATACTTCGAGTTTTAGCGTAATCAATATAGATTAATACATATAGCGTTTTCCTTATCAGGTCCAATATCATTCCGAGACTCCCATATTAGGTTGAGGCGTCAGCCGAATAATTATACGGGACCCGATATGTAAAACCCTGTGTCATAATCTCTTCAGTATCACACCATTTTGTACACCGGAACCTAAAATGCTGTATAAGATCTACAATGAGTGTTTTACACACTAAAAAAAAGAAAACATAATATAAGAATATTCAATTTTCTATAATTACTTTTATTAGTATAAAAGTTTAATATTAATCATCATTATGAAATAAATTATAATCTGAATGATTGTTAAAATGGAGTGTTAATGACGTCACACGAGCACGCGAGGCCTGATATGGGCCGGGAAAAACCCATATCAAGCCCTCTCGTGAGCAGGCCTCCTGATATGGCCATATTAGGACACTGGTCAAATATTGCTTAGACACTTCCGACTGTTTGATCCGGGCAAATTCTTCAAGCATATAGACGCTAAATGTATGATGAAGTAAAAACCACAATATTTGTATCAAAGTTGTACGTGCACAAACAATGAGGACTTCAGGTGCACTTGAGTTTCCTTTAATATGTTGGTAAGAATATTTATTCCTATTTTCAATCTTTTAAACTTTTTCATTAACATTTTTTATCAGTTTTGATTATTCAAGACGACCCTAACCAAAATGTATACTTACTACTACCGTTTGGCCATAAGTTTGGCCTTGTGGAGCCCCCATGTATGCTTGACCTGGAGGAGATCCATAACAATCTCCTTGTTTTTGGCCATCCCCTCCTTGTGGAGGATACTGTCCTTGTTCCTGGGCGCCCAAGTAACCTTGCGGCGGTTGTCCATAACCATATTGTGGTGTTCCGTATCCTTGTTGTGGTGGTCCATAACCTTGAGGTGATGGCCAATAGCCTTGAGGTTGTGCTCCATAACTCTGAGGTGGTACTCCATAACTCTGAGGTGGTACTCCATAACTCTGAGGTGGTGGTCCATATTGTGCTTGGTCAGTGTATGGAGGCGGTAGGTCACTTGGTTCTGTAATGGATATATACCAGTCTACTTTTAATTTTATTGTTCCCAAACGTTTCTCACGTTTTTTTGATTAAACTATGGATACTGGATCCACAGGGTTAAATCGTAGGAAGAGAGCCGAGGTTTCTGGCATATCCAATACGAGGATTATTGGGGTTTTAAATATTCTTTGTATGTGAAAATTGTACCTTATTTTGGCTACTCATTTTGTTCAACCCTTTATGTTTGTCCGTGTGTACGTTCGTAACCCCCGAGAGTACTCATTTCTATCTGCAACTCTAAGGTTTTGTCTGTTTTGGGTTGGTTTTTTTTTTCACACAACGTTTGTGATATTGCGTCCATCCTTCTAGTATTTAAAATGTTGTCCGGTCGGGGGAAGGTATTTATGTGTTGGACATTGTTGGATTATCCAAGTTCATGAATTTAGTTTTTACATTTATTTAATAGAAAGCGCTGCGCGCATATGAAATATTTCAATACAACCGTTTTTCAAGGATTTCGAGTGTGTTTTTCATTTTTTGTTGTTGTTGCTATAATATGATCTTTATTTTTAAATGGAGGAACTTTTTTTACTTGTTAAATTGTACATGAAATACTTTTAAAATATGATACCCTCAGAAACCTTCTGGATATGATTTTCTAAATAGAACAAGATTAAAAAAATGCAAAGCTTTCCAATTAAAAAAGTAAACATGTATAAGATTCAGAAGGGTTAGGGGACGACCATTTGATTTTGAGGGGTGGGGGCTGGCAGTTTTTGTAAATAAATACTCTGGCCTGGAACAAGTTGAAAATAAATAATCTAGCTGGCCTCTGTTTGCAAGAAAATAAATAATCTGTCCCAAGATCCTTGCTCAATTAAGCTATTGTATGCAGAAAATAAATATTCTTGCTGCGTAGCGGCGAAAAATATAGATATTCTGGTCCGCAATATTTTAAAAATAAATATTAATCTGTCTTGACTAAAACTGCCAGCCTCCCTCCAGAATCAAATGGTCGTCCCCTTAATATCGGAAAACGAGCCATCTAGATATGTATCTAAAAGCCAATTTACAAAAAAGTGAAAGTCAAACTGTGCAATGGTTTGTTTGTTTGTTTGTTTATTTGATTGTTGTTTGTATAAAACAAGACAAGGATTATAAAACCAAATGCAAGAATGAACATACAACATACACACATATACGATTATACAGTGGCAGTCATATCAATAATTATATAATTTATTCAGACAATGAATAACTCGAATAATTCAGCGCCCTCTCTCGGTCTTATCAGCCTAACGTTAATGAAGCGATCGATAGTGAGGTGGGCAGGAATGTTTAATATTCTGGGTTATCTCGGTTGGACAATGAAAGGAATTTTAGATTATCCGAAGGGTTTAAGATATATATTTGAAGGCCGAACATTTATTTTACAATATTGCTTCGACATGTACAATGTAATATGCGTGTGTGTAATAATGCAGCCACCTACTGCACTCTCAAGGTCAAAATTTAATATAACTGACCGTTATAACAAGTTACCTTCTGGCAAATTAATAAATACATAACTTAATATTCTCCTTACCTTTTTCTTTTTCACTCATTGTCTCAGTCTAATTTTCATCTATTTTTACAAATTTAACTGTTAAAATGTAGAAATCAAACTTGTTTACATGTTACTTCAAAATATTGGCACATAATCCATCAATACACATGATACACGTACTTCCCTTTCTCATTAACATAAAAATGAAATTTTGATTATACAGGCAAAAGTACAAGAATGAGGAGCTATACGCAATATTGTTATCACGATGTCAATTATTCCATGTATATGATTTCTAATTAATATATTATTGATGTATCAATTACTAAGGGTTATTTGTACATGTTGAAGTAGACTTGAGGCCCGCGAGGTCCGGAGGGGTTTTTATTACGTGATATTAATACATAAATGCGATATATATATTTAAGATCTGGTTCTCAGCCACCTTTTTCTTAATATTTTAAAAACCCGACACTTAATGCAGATTAAATACTTTATACTTATTGACTGGGTATGAGGGAAATAGGTAGATTATTTTCCCCGAGGTGCAACTATTGCCTGAGGCGTAGATATTGCCTGAGGCGTAGACGAAGGCAATAGTTGTCTCCGAGGGAAAATAATCTATCTATTTCCCAAATACCCAGTCAGTAAGTATTTTATTATACCGAAAGAAACAACAGACAAGAACGTTTATAATATTTGACTATTTAAAAATGCATATATAATAATAATTAAAAAATCAATCAATTTAAAACGTACTAAAAAGTTGCATTGAAAGTACTTAAAAAAGTTTAACACGGAAAACTCGTGCAATTAATTATATGTAGTGTGACGTAACATGAATAAAATATATCAATCAAAATGAAATAAAGAAAACGATTGGATAAAGGCGGGGCTTGATGACGTCAGAGGGCAAATAGTTGTGGCGAGGGCAATAGTTCGGAAACTATTGACCGGTCAATAGTTCAAAGCTAGCAAACAAAAAAAATAGTGAAAATATTGTATATGCATTTATTAAAGAAAACCACTACTGAGGTATAATAAATATATATATTGATTTGAAGTTTAAATGAAAGAAAGGTGAAAATATAGTATAATATACGTATAAACTTCACACAGAAGATCTCAACCCTAACAATTATTTAAAAAGCCATTTCAATTACTACAGGTACTTATCAGACAGAGTACTTGTATTAGAGTGCCTGAATCTAGCCATCTCTATTTAGTTGTACATGTATATGGTCTTACTGATAAATTAACTTGAATATATATTTTATTTATCATTGTTGCATATTCTGAGATGTTACTTTCAAAATAAATGCAGTTTAAATATATTTCCTAAAATGTTATCCCCCAAAATCGAATTCAAGGCTCGACTATGGATAAAACTCTTTTTTGTCTCGCCTGCGAAACTGAGCGAGACAAAGGAGTTACTCCACCGTCTGTGGCGTTAACTTTCAATATTAAGGTCTTAGGTTGATGAATTTTGGTATATATGCATACTCCTCAAAAGTAACTATCATTATATTTGGCCTTGACCTAGATTTTCAGGTTGATAGTCTGGTTGAGTGACTTTAACAATTTTCAATACATATAAAAGCAATGTTAAGGTTTTTCAGGCATCTCCATATATCAAGATCTATTAGCCCTAGCTAGGTTGGTGTAAGTTGGTATGCATATGCCCCATAAGAGGCACATCTGCTACCCATCTTTTGACCTTGACCTTGATTTTCCGGTTGAGTGAATGACAATTTTCAATACTTATGATGGCAATGTTTTATGAGCACCTCCATATCACAAGAACTATAAGTCCGTGGTTGATAAAACTTTGGTTATACATATGTCCCAGTAGTAGCTTAGTACAGTTGCATCCCTATCTTTTAGCGTTGATCTTGATATTTTTTGGGAATGTGAGATTAGGGCTGGTTTTTTTTCCCGCTCACAAATAAATACAGTGGAAGAACTAGGTATTCTGATGGTGCCGACAGGCGAGATATACTTTCATGTTTACTCTTGTTAAAAAATGAACATTTAGATTAAACAGTCAGTTTTCGGTATGTCATTGTGAATAGATTAAACTTGTCAGGACGAACGAACAGGAGGTGCGCCAAATTTGTGACTGTCAGAAAAAAATGGTTTGAAGCATGACAAGAGTGCCCCTTTTCGAAATTTCTGGGTCTCGTATGTATGTAGAGAACAAGTCAAATGCAGGTTCAAGATACCTTTTGTTGGATTTAAAAACGTATGCTTTAGGGTGTACGGGTATATGAACAGCCACATACGTACACTGCAAACTGGAGAAAAACGTTTATAAATACATACAATGAACTTTTTCCGTGTGTGGGTGGGGTGGTGGGTGGGTGTGTGTGGGGGTGTGTGTTTAACGCCCTCTATCGACGTACCTGGGCCATGTAGGGCGGTCAGTTTTAATGGTGGAGGAAACCAGAATACCCGGGGGAAACCACCGACCTTGGGCATGTAACTGACAAACTCCTTATGTCGGGAAAAGGTTTTAAGCAATGAAACTTTGTACATGATTTAAAAACACACTCATTATTGGTATACATAAAACACTGGTATCACTTAACATATCTTAAGATATGGTGCTTCTTACGGTCTGTGCTGCCTATCATCATTTTTGAGAAGACGAATCGATTCCAATGCTCACAATGCCGTGAATGAGATTAATTAAGTGAAATTACTGGCCATTGCTGATCTGGCCCTTGCATTTGGCGAATCTTCCTCTGCGTCAATTATCTTTCCTGCGAAATAAGCTTGCAATACAATACTCGTGAGATTTAGTAAAACACGTGTTTTGAAATTAAAAAAAAATTAAGGGCCGACTGTCCCAGATTTAACATGTATAAAGTGGTCCGACAAGGTTTGGCAAAAATCCCAAGGATTCCCGAAATCCGACAGTTCCTGTCTCCAGTTCAACTGTAACTGGAGCGGCCAACTTTAATGGTGGTGTGTTGGACGACCAATGGTACATAGCGTATCATCAAGTTTAACTGAAAAGGCTTCTAGCCTTTAGTAACGAGTATAAGCTTACTATATATATTGAAAGAATCAAAGAGGCACCAATGGGGCATTCAAGTGTCAAAAGTCCGAAAGGGCAACGACGAAACCGGAAAACACAAACAATAACAGCACAAAAAAAAACACAAAATCAACCGAACAGAAATAAACAACGCGAACTCAAGCCGTGACAAGAATGAACTCAGGTGCTCCGGAAGAGTAATGGGTTCCTACCTGCTATAGCACACCCGTCGTGTTGTTAATTTCAAATTCAGTGTGTCAAATCTTAGCAAAAATCATTTGGCACAATAGACAACAGCACAATTAAACACACAACAGAACAAAAGCCAGACAAAACAACCAAACAGCAATCAGAAACGCGAACTCGCCTCGTAACGAGAGTGAACTGTTGGACCCATCAGAAAATTTATAATTTTTTTTTACCAGATTTTTTTTTCTATTCGTAAACAGGTCTTTTATCAATTGTGTGAAGACAAATTGCTGGATATCCAAAATCCAAAATTTGTTTCTTTTATAAATATCCTTTTTTTCAATATGTGAAATCTTATTCTAAAGCTTATAAAGACTAGAAGTGGAAGCAATATCTCATTTGTTCTTGCCCTGGTAACCTTGAGGTCACGTTGGGACTTATCACACGGTTGAAATAAGACAAAGAAAAGTACCAGTTGAAGCCAACAAGGGATCATAAAAACATGCCTTTTGATTTGGTGAGGGATCCTGCGAATTAACTAGCATACTATTAAACAGACATGGGGATCGCTGAAGGCATCTAAAGCTCTTGGGTAAATGATGCAAAATCATCCATTCTTGTGATTTCCTAAAATCTAATTATGATATTTAGATTTCATAATTTATTTTTTTTAAAATATCATATGAACTACAACACAACAAAAGAATGCAGTTGAAAATATAAGAAATTTTTGAATGACCAATGCTAGTTACTGCGCCCCGTCTTATAGACATTTCTGGATCTATCAGTGGGATGGGGAGGTTTTTTTTTTAAATATATAGAATTTTATTTGCCAAGCGAGACATCAGTGTCTAAGATGTACACACTTCAAATGTTCTTCATACCAGAGTGTCCGAAGGCAACTGAAGGTCATGGAAACTGACAGATATCACAAAATGATACAGAATCTATATTCTGAAAGCGATGAAAAAAACTTAGACCTGTAATCGATATACTAGTATAGATCAGAAAACGTATCAAACCATACGATAAATTCCAAATATTGAAAGCCTGGTGTCAATAATTTCGGGATAATCAGTTATGGAAATATTTATCCCTCGGATAAAAAAACTGACGGACCAGTCTAAAACATTTTACCCTTCTCAACTGCTTGTATGGGTATAATGCAACAATAATGTGCAATATGCATAATAGGTTATAATTAATACACTGTAAGGTCTAAGAAATGTAATGTAACTTTATTATCCTGATTGAAAGTGCTCATAAAGCAGATGTTCATACCATAACAGAACAAAACTATCTATGAATGCATGTACTAAACATATCAAAAGTGATAGTATTTTGTAGCACATTACACTTTCAAAATTTGAAACTTATGCAAAAGGCAATGATGAATAAGGTGATGCATGCCGAGCGAAGCGAGGTAGAAAAAATCAGGTGTGTATCATTTAAAAGAGTTCAAAGGATGAATATTTTTTGGTTGAAAATTAGATTTTTTTTTAACTCCATAAGGAGCATTATTATTTTTTTTTAAATATTGGTCTTGATATTTTTTTGAAAAAAACCCAGGCCCCCCACCAACAGAAAATGGTTCGTGCCTTAAGTCGTATTTGTCAGATAACTAGTTATAGGGTAAAACATGTTTTTTTTTATTTTAGCATATTTGATGAAACTATTGCACATAAGAAAATCTGTTGTTTGCTTATACCTTCAAAGAGTTTAGTTCTACAAAGCTTCAATTGGGCTAAAGTTGTCATATTACGTTTGATAGGGGTTATGGTACTTTAAATCTAAAGAATGAAAACTGTTGCAACTAGAGAAAAACCGTATCTTCTTTAAATCTTAAGGTGATTTAGCTCCGAAAAAGCCCCCTCCCCTCTATGGAAGTTATCTGAGGTCTCCTTGTGGGAGTTATTGCCCATATACAATGATGATGTTTTCGTGTGTTTTTTTTTTGGCCTAATAGAATGAAAACAATCAGATAGCAAAAGGTGTTGCTTGCTTAAACCTTCAGTTCGTATACCTCTATAAAAGTTTCCATTGGTGTCAATTAATTAATATTCTGCAAGACCTACACGGTGATACCTCTGCTTTTTAACGTATTGATGTATTGCAAAATATTCAGGATAATTTTTCCAGCTTAATTTATTAAGAATTTTGACAAGAAATGCTCCTTATTAGCTCACCTGACCCTTTACAGGTGGGCATTTGCCATCACTTGGCGTCCGTCGTCGCCTGTCGTCGTCCGTCGTTAACTTTTCTTTAAAAATCCTCCTCTGATACAACTGAAGGTATTGCTTTGAAACATTCACATATCATCTATGGGATTTCCTCTACCAAGATTTTTCACAAATGAGGACTGCTGGCCAAACAACATGGCCGCCGTTGCTAAAAATAGAACAAGGGGACATACCACAGTTTTTGGCTTATGAATCAAAAAGTATAAGAGATAGAGAACATGGTCTTCCAGAATTCCGACCAGTACCTCCTCGTGGTGGAAGACGGGCCCTGCATCCATCGACAACAAAGGATACTATGGAGCAGCTAACACTGGCGGTGGTGTGTCATGGGCTGGACGACCCATGGCACATAGCGAGTCTTTAACAGTCTAACTGTAAATAGTCGATGCAGAGGGGCATTCCCCTAGTCACGACTATAAATACCCATCATCATCATCATCATCGATAGAGAACATCTGATGCAACCTATCATCTTCAGCTACGAAAGCTCTATCAATGTCTCCATTGGGTCAAAGTTGTCAGATGACCTCTTAAAGTGGTTATGGCCCTTTATTAGGGAGAAATGACATTTTTTTCAGGTTTTTGGCTTTTAGAATGAAAACTTTGCAGATAGAGAAAAGCTGTTGATTGCTGAAACCTTCAGCTTATTGAGCTCTACAAATGTCTCCATAGGGTCGAAGTTGTCAGATGACCCCTTAAAATGTGCAAATGATTATTTTCATTATATCTGCCATTGAAGTCATGTGAGCGATTCAGGCTCATGGGAGCCTCTTGTTCCTAACTGCTATCCTTCAGCTGTTTTTAATGAATATAATTATAGCACATCAAATATGTTCTTTGTTTTTATCCGCAATCACCCGTGTCATTTCGTGAGTCTTCAGCTTCGTGCTCTCCATTGTTATACTTAATGAAATATATGTGTCTGACCGAATCAATTGTCAGACAAAATTTGCTTCGGTCGGACAAATAATTTTAGCTGAATATATATTATAGGAGAAAAACACAAAAACTGACATCCTAAATAAATTTCGCATGGTCTGATATTTTGATCTTTAGACTGCACATAATATATAATATTTTTATTGAATTAAAAACAAAGGGTTTATTTCTAGTTTTTTTATCCATTTGTTTTACTCGCACGTCAGAAATTTGTATAGCATACAATTCCACCAAGTCTCAAAAAATGTCATATAACTTTTGTGTTGAAAATCAGATGAAATCCTTATAAATTTTTAAAATATTTTGCTATTTTTGTTTTATTTACACCATTTGTCACATTAAGACGCTCATCTTTGTAATTCGAGTAGAGAGGAAGTAATTTAACAACCCAAACGGAAATAACCCCATGGAAATCACAAGTGATACGAAACTCAACTAATTGTTTTAGGGTTTTTAGTTAATGATTTAGCTGTGGGCAGTGCATGTAGTACAAGTCAAGAAAGAAATTTTGTTCGTAATTTATAAATACAGATTTTAGAGAGAAAAAAAATATGGATAAAAAAGAAGTTCCAACACGTTCAGGTAGGTAAAAGATGCATGTAGTACATAAATATATACTTGACCACCTGAAAATCAACAATTTTTTTCACAGCAATAAATTTATATCTTAAAGAAATAAAATAAAATTAACATAGGGCTTAATAGAACTGCCGTTAAATTTTTTTGGATTTAATCAAGAAAAATAGAAATTATTCCTACAGAAGTCTGGAAATGTGCAATTCAATAAACTAGGAGAAAAAACTTTTAAGCAAAAATAGGGGACACCATTTTTTTCCTTCGTTTTTAATGTAAAAAATTGAAAGATATCGAACTTGAAAACTTTATATTATTGTTTAAAAATTGTAATTCTTTAAGTTTATGTAATCTCTTACCCATTCAAGAATAAATTTCTAATTACAGGCATTTTTAGCTGCAAACTTTTTTTGGATTTTTTTCTTTGTACTTTGGAATTTTCCCCTTTTTCAAAAAAGCCAACTGTTGGTCAAAAGTAAAGGTTTCATGACAGAAAAAACGTTCAAACGTCAGCTGGCATATTATAGTCTTTAATCCTGATGAAGTTTTTTTTTCTAATTTATTTGCTTCTATACGAAAACAAGAAAACAAAACTGTTGAATTTTTTAAAAATCATTGGTCCTTAACTTCTGTCAAAGTGTATATGATCTGCCTCAATAATACCAAAGTTCAAAACTGAGTTTATCTTCCGCTTGCTAGAGTTAGAGATTAAGGAAACCACCGAATCCAATTGCTTCACACCATTCTTGGATTTGAATCTCGAATATGACAATAGTTGACATCTCAGTATAAAAGAGACAATTTTAATATTCAAATTATTTATCCCTACGCAACCTTGAAAGCAACATGTCTATATTTCACAACTTATTCGATATGCCAGGGCTAATACAATTTTTAGCTCACCTGGACCGAAGAAGGTCCATGTGAGCTATTACCATCACTTGGCGTCTGTCGTCGTCGTCTGTCGTCGTCGTCGTCTGTCGTCGTCTGTTAACAATTTTTCAAAAATCTTCTCCTCTGAAACTACTGAACACAATTTAATGAAACTTGGTTTGAATGATCCTTAGGGTGTCCTGCACCAAACTTGTGTTTCAATTTTTGATCCGTAAAAAACATGGCCACCGTTACTAAAAATAGACGAGGGGGTCAGACTACTGTTTTTGGCTTGTTAATCAAAAAGTATAAGAGATAGATGAAATATGATGCACGCTGCTGCTTCAGCATCAAAAGTTCTACAAAAGTCTCCATTTGGTCGAAGTTGTGAGATGATCCCTTATAGGAGTTACAGCCCCTTAAAGGTGAAAAATAGCGTTTTTGCATGTTTTTGGCCTATAGAATGAAAACTATTGTAAATAGAGAAAAGCTGTTGCTTGCTTAAATGTTCAGCTCAATTAGCTCTACAAAAGTCTCCATTGGGTCGAAGCTGTCAGATGACCCCTTATAGGGGTTACAGCCTCTTAAAGGCAAAAAATAGTGTTTTTGGCCTATAGAATGAAAACTATTGCAAATAGAGAAAAGCTGTTGCATGATAAAATGTTCAGCTCATTTAGCTCTACAAAAGTCTCCATGGGGTCGAAGTTGTCAGATGACCCTTTATAGGGGTTAAAGCCCCTTAAAGGTGAAAAATAGCGTTTTTGCATGTTTTTGGCCAATAGAATGAAAACTACTGAGATAGAGAAAAGCTGTTGCTTGCTTAAATGTTCAGCTCATTAAGCTCTACAAAAGTCTCAATAAGGTCAAAGTTGTCAGATGACCCCTTATAGGGGTTACAGCCCCTTAAAGGCGAAAAATAGTGTTTTTGGCATAAAGAATGAAAACTATTGTAAGTAGAGAAAAGCTGTTGCATGCTAAAATGTTCAGCTCATTTAGCTCTACAAAAGTCTCCATGGGGTCGAAGTTGTCAGATGACCCCTTATAGGGGTTACAGCCCCTTAAAGGCGAAAAATAGTGTTTTTGGCCTATAGAATGTAATTATTGCAGATAGAGAAAAGCTGTTGCTTGCTAAAATGTTCAACTCATTTAGCTCTACAAAATTTCTTCATAGGGTCAAAGTTGTCAGATGACCCCTTATAGGGGTTACAGCCCCTTAAAGGCAAAAATAGTGTTTTTGGCTTAAAGAATGAAAACTATTGCAGATAGAGAAAAGCCGATCTTGCTTAAATGTTCAGCTCATTTAGCTCTACAAAAGTCTCCATAGGGTTGAAGTTGTCTGATAACCCCTTATAGGGGTTACAGCCCCTTAGTGTTTTTTGATTATTTAGAATGAAAGCAATTGCAAATAGAGAAAAGATTTTTCATGCTTATAAACATTCAGCTCATTTAGCTATACAAAAGTCTTCATAGGGTTGACATCAAGACCAGGTGAGCGATTCAGGCTCCTGGGAGCCTCTTGTTTATGATAATCGTCATTTCTGTTTCATCTTACCAGATAAGTTTTATTGGGCACTTTGACTGTTTTATATCATCAATGAAAATTGAAATCACCACTTATAGGTTTCTCATCGCTAGTGAAGACCTACTGACGTGTTATTGACATACTGTGTATGTCACAAGGTTGTAGGATCTTTATAAAGAAGGTATCGTGAACTTTGAAAAAAAGGGGGATGTTACAAATCTTTAAAACAGACAGGGCAGCGCTTTACTTGGAATGAAAATGCAAGCTAGTGTTTTGGCCGTAAAATTGATATAGACTAAATCATTAAATTGCACACGTTAGCGCACAAAAAAATGCATGTCCCGATTTTTCAAAACAAAAAGGCATGATGCAAAATTCCCCATAACCCTCCTGCTTCTTAAATCAGATGATGGCACATTAGTCTACATGTATCAATCATGGGAAATTCGATAAAGTGTATTATTTTGTCAATTTAAATCATATTATCGGATACTTTTATTTTAAGATGAAACCAATATCACACATGGTAAGCCTCGCCTGTAGGAGTTAACGAGAGATGACCGTAACAAAACTTACCAAGATTCACGTAGATTTGGTTTTGCTAATACATTTAAATTGGATATATGTTTTCCAGTGAAAAAAAGTAAACAATTTGGGATTCTGTTTTGTGTCGGTTTTCTATTTTTGTGATTTTAATTATATCGTATCGAAACACAAATATTTACCAAAACTATTTTTACGTAAACTCATCTTACTAGGGGTCAATATCTTTAATAATGATTCAAGAAACGATCTATACGCTCTATGCAAAGCGTTAAAACGTGACTGCAAGGATTTAAAAAAATATGAAGAATAGATTGATTCATACAAATTACACACGCGAACTAATAGCTGAGGCACCTCGATTTTAAGCTTTCATAGCTAGTTTCATATGACACAATTGGAAAACCTGATTGGTCTAATGGAGTTTTAAATGTCCAAAATTAGCAAGCTCTGGCTTAAGCACTCACAGCTATAAAACTGTCCTTGCGTATTTAAAATTGTTAAAACTCTAAGTTTCTGCTTACCCAGACATGATCTTAGTCATTAATTGGGTTCCAGTTCGGCATATTTTTGTATGCTCTTTTAACAATATTTTATAGTGTTTGGCATTTTTAGTCATTTTGTAGGTCTTGATAAGACAAAACGCGCGTCAGGCATAGCAGATTTTGATGTCTGGAACTTTGTTGTAGTTTTGATTTGTTGAACCTCTAAATGTTTTCATTCGATATTGAAATGCGACGTTATTTAAGGGAAATTAAAACCTCAGTTTACACGCTACCCACACCCAAGAAATTATTACACGTAACCAAACAAAGCACTTGCCAAGAGGCAGGAGCGTAGAATACGTAAGAACAGGGTATCTGCTTCAAAATTACACGAAAGATATATTTGTAATGAATTTTCTGATATAATTGTTATGAATTTATCAGCTCTGTAAGAGTTGTTATGATTTTTTTGATTTTTTAGATATAGTTGTTAAGAAATTTTCTGATTTTTAGAGATATATTTGTTATGATTTTTTCTGATTTTAGATTTAGTTGTTATGAATTTTCAGATATAATTGCTATGAATATAAGATTTCCAAAAGCTTCCTGTACTTTGTCTCTTAAGGCAGATTGGGTGTCTATCACTGAGCATCTTTTTTTTTAAATCTATAACTTTAACTTTAAAATTCATGATGCTAGCTATTCTAATTGTTTTCTATTCGGCTAGGTAAACATCAAAAGTGATAACTACATCAATATTTGAATAAAACTCACCTTCTTTGTGAATTTAATATTTTCCGGTCCTTTTTAGGCGAGATAATTTGTATAGAAATTATAAAGAAAAAACAATTTTTTCACTTTTTTTGGTTTTATTGTTCTATGCTCTTCATATAGTGTTTGGCATTTTCAATATTTTTAGTAGAGCGCCTCTGCTGAGTCTTGAATAGACGAAACGCGCGTCAGGCGTAGCAAAATTTATTGTCTGGAACATGTCATTTGTATTTCGAACACCCGTGAAGGTTAGCACTGCTGGTTGAGTTTTAATTCCCCGAGATTAGCCCGCTCCGGCATCAACACTTTTGTGTTGGAGAACACATCAAAGCTTTAAATTATCCGTTTAAATTTCAAAAAAATGTCTTACCCTAAGGTTCTTCCTACCCCAGACATAGGTTGATCATCTTAGTAATAATTTTGTTCCCCAGTTTTTTTGTTTTGGTTTTACTGTTATATGCTCTTCATAATCATATAGTGTTTGGCATTTTCAATATTTTTGGTAGAGCCCTCTGATGGGTCTTGAAAAGACGAAACGCGCGTCAGGCGTAGCAAAATTTATTGCCTGGAACTTTGTTGTCACTTGTATTTAATCATATTTTCAATGTAAACTTTTTTTATGTTCTTTTTTATTTTTTTCCAGGGAAGTATGCCCACCTACCAACAGATACAACAGAACAGAATAGCAACTGTGTTGTGGTAAGTCTTTTTTATGTTCGACCTTGAGTTTGAACTAAATTTCAATTTGGAGTGAGCTGATTCTAACTTAAATTAAAAATTTTGAAGTTCAAAATTGAGTAAAAAGATATGATAGTTAATTGTTTTAATTAGTGTTTGACTGGTCTGCTGTCTGAGATGATCACCTCAATATCCCTATTGTGTCTCACAACTATGTTGTGTTCTATGGTCATTACCGGATCCTAAGATCTCAATGGAAGAGGGAGGTTTGGCGCCATAAAACCTGGTTTAACCCACCATTTCGTTTGAAATGCCTGTACCAAGTCAGGACCATTGCGATCCACCAATTCTCCGGTATGACTGATTCGTTTTTGTCATTTTCTCTGGACTATGAGATTGATCATTCAAGTTCGGTAGTTTTGTTATTACCTTTATTTATGAAACTCTGTCATACATGTACAAGTATGTAATCTGGTTCGATCATTATGTTGTGTGTAGAAGGGTGTTGAATTGCCATCATGTTGTGTGGTTCGATTATGTGTTGTGTTGAATATGGTCATTAAGTTGGGGTGTATGTAATCATCGAGTTCGAGTCAGAGTTAGAGTTCGAGTTAAGGTTCGAGTTACCACTTGAGTTCGAGTTAAAGTACGAGTTAGAGTTCGAGTTACTATTCGAGTTCGAGTTGAAAATTTCAGCTAACTCGAAACAGTGATTTTCATGGAAATCATCGAGTTAGAGTTTGAGTTACAGATCGAGTTAGAGTTCGAGTTACAGATCGAGTTAAAGTTTGAGTTACAAAACGAGTTGTATATTTATTTTTTGCACAGTTTCTTTATCATTTAAATTTGCAACTCTGCTGCATGTAACCAGCAATCTTCTTCGAGATACCAACTTAGTAAGGGACCGACCATTTAACTTGAAGGGGGGGGGCATTGGTTTTTTCCTAAAAAATATTCTGAAAATAATTTTTGACGAAAAAAATATTTTGGCAGTTGAGGGTAAGAAAAAAAATATTCTGAAGAAGGATTTCTGCTTTAAAAAATAAATGCTGATAATGAAAAAAAATATTCTGTTGCGACGCCTTCGAAAAATAAATATTTTGTCCGCGCAGAAAAAAAATATGATCTAAATAAAAAACCAAGCCCCCTTCAAGTTAAATGGTCCGTCCCTAAGGTACTGATTCATATTAATAATGCGGTTACAGATAAAAAAAAAACCCGACTACAATAAAAATATATTTACATCGGGTTTATTTTTCTTCTTAAACAAATTCGGAAATCTTTTAAAATGCTTCTGACACAAAAATTCTAACACAGTGATATGTAAGGGAGCAACCATTTGATATATTTTTTTTTTGGGGGGGGGAGCGGGGGTATGATGAATTGGAATTAAAAGGCAGGATGCCAAAAATCAGGACGGTGCTCTGAATAAAAAAAAATTCTGCCTGAAAAAGATTATGTCAAGTTTAAAAATAAAAATAAAAAATGTGCGCAAAACAAAAATTCAAGGGTTCGGTTTTTTTCAAAAATAAAAAGGCGGGACGAAGAGAATATTCATACCCCCCTAAAAATCTTATTGTACCCTTACTTGTCGATTATTGTTGTCTTCATTCAAGAAACTTGATAGAAAACAAGTAAATATGTGAGCTATTGCTCACAAGTGATACGCCTGCTCCCAAAATATATGCCTTGCGTAAAAGAGTAATCGGTAAAGTATAACAGGAGGTATACATGTATACATAGGATAAAGTTATATGAAATGAAGAAGGAATGTGTACATTGGACAAGGGGGCCCGAAACAGAAAGAAGATATTCGAAAGACCTGACAGCTGCTTAGGACGTACAGTTTGTTATAATGAACAATCCTACAAAGTTTCAAATAATTCTCATGTACGATTTCTGAGTAAAGCCTGACGGAAATTCGTACGGACGGACGGACGTTCGTTCGGACAGACATGAGTAAAACTTAATGCCCCAGACATGTCGTAGCGGGGGAATAGAATCAGACATTTACGTCATACAGTTGCTTACAAAATTATGGAAGGACGAAAGAACGGCCGGGTGGACAAGGGTAAAACAGGAAACCCCCTCTTCTTCGAAGCGATGCCTGACTGACCTGGAAAGGAGAGACACGTTACAACTCATCATAATAAAGCTGTGTATCAAATTTGAAATCAATTCCTTCAACAGATACCGTGAAATCTGTTACGACAAATTGTCATATTTTTGACCCTTAAAATGTCTAAGTTCGCTAAGAAAACAGATAGTAGATGCACGACTGTCCTGAAAACGGGGGCACGGTACAACTCACGGACGGACAGACGGACGGACAGAAAGACAGACAGACGGACAAGGTGATTGCAATATAGCCCCCTCTTTTACGAGTGGGTGTATAATATTTTCAGATATTCAAAGACAAAAGACGGGGATTCCGCCGTGTTGGTCCAGTGCGGGAGAATATGCAAACCAAGTTTTCATCATATCCCCGCTTGTAAATTGGGCGAGATTTTGTCACATTGGTACATATTTGCTTCTTGTCCACAGTCTTTGTGTTATTACGTAAATTTGTACAATTATTGGTTTTTAATCATATCTACACATATATTTATAAATGAGTACACTGCATGGCGACAACCCTAAACAGTTTAAAAGAAGCAGAGGTACCAATGGGGTATTAAAAAGTATCAGATATGTAAATGTAGAAAATCGGGTTAAGCAATTAAGACTTAACCATGTACACAAAATATATAACCATAATTGTCCAAGTTATATGTATCAACATTTTACAAAAGTATGGCATGTACATAATCATGCCACAAGAAATAGTGAATATAACTTCTGGGTCCCACCAGTCAAGAGCCAACAGAAAGACACATTTTATTATAATGGCATACTTGACTGGAATTCTTTACCAAATAATATAAAATGTATTAAAAATCTGGATAGATTTAAAAATAGTGTTAAAGCTCTGGTGGTTCTTCATCTCAGTCATTTTTTTATTGATAATAAATAAAATAATGTTTTAAGGTATGAATGCTTATTCTTTTAAATGTATATTTACCTTAATATTTAAGGTATATGTATTATGTATGTAATATTTGTCAATTTAAGATGTTCACATAATGGGACCCCATTGGAAACAAGCTCTTGAGCTTGTATGGGTTATCTGAGATAAAATGTCAACTTTTTGCTTTTGACAATTGCATATACATTGTATTTTAACTTGTATCAGTATATTGTGTATTGTGATATATAACATGTTGATATTTTATTGAATAAATTATCGTATCCGAATGTCAAAAGACTTAGTCCGAAAGGGCAGACATGCAGAGACAAAACCAGTAAACATATACAAGTGTTATGTTTGACAACATTCATGTAATTGCGCTAAAGTAAATATCCAACTCGAACTCTAACTCGAACTGTAACTCGAACTCTAACTCGAACTCGAGGAGTGACTCGATTATAGCCTTAAAAATCACTATTTCGAGTTGATTACCTACACCCATTAATTTGTGTGGAAATGTCATTATGTTGTTTGGAATTGTCATCATGTTGTGTGGTTCGATCATATGTTGTGTGGAATTGTCATGATGTTGTGTGGAATGATCATCATTTGGTGTGGAATGGTCATCATTTTGTGTGGTATGATCATTATGTTGTGTGGAAATGTAATTATGTTGCGTGGAATGATCATTATGTTGTTTGGAAAGGTCATTATGTTATGTGGAAAAGGTCATTATATTATGTTGTTGAATGGTCATTGCTGTGTAGAATGGTCATTATATTGTTTAGAAAGGTCATTATGTTGTATGGAATTTCCCAGGATAGACAGAATATCTATTGTGGCCATTTCTTATTGATTGATTTAAATTACATGTTTCTCAGTAAAAAATCATGTCATAAGAGAAAAATAACTTTAAATCAATTTATGAATTTACATTTCCTTGTTGCAAACCCACCTGATCAAAATTCATCAATTGGAAAATAACAAACTTTTGAAGTAACATGTTTACAAAGAATGTAAAAGGGAAATACAAACTGAACCGATATTTATATAGACGTCAAAGATCGTTGAATCAATCTAAAGAAAGACGTAAATGAGATGTTTGACTTTTCCTTCAGAAGGAGAGAATTAAAAGGTGCTTATGAAACATTCCTGTTGAACAAAGGCTGTGGAATTTGTGTACATTTATAAACGAAACAGAAGACAACTGCACTTTCTTGTCATTTGTCCAAAGTATGAGGAACATTAAGATTACCTTTTTGTTGACATTAAGACGCTTTGATTGTGACATTTCTGGTTTTCAAACATGAGAAAAATTTTACTTAATGGTTCATTAATAAAATATATGTGTACAACGCTTATTCATGCCAAACAACGTTGTAAAAAGACATTATTATTTTTTATTTTGTTTGTACGATTTATTAAATCGTTTGTACGATTTATTAAATCGTTTGTACGATTTATTAATATTTTTTTAGCTCACCTTCGGCAAGGTGAGCTTTTGCCATCACTTGGCGTCCGTCGTCCGTCGTTCAACTGTTGAAAAATCTTCTTCTCTGAAACCGCTTAGTCAAATGTAATGAAACTTAGTAGGGTTGTTTTGTAGTATGTTTTCTGAAAAACTATCGTTCAAAATTTTGATTAGAAAAAAAACATGGCTGCCATGGCTAAAAATAAGACAAAAGGGTAAATTTCAGATTTTTGCAGATTAGTCAAAAACCGTACAGATATCAAAATTCTTATATAGGATTAAAGTGATCAGCACATCAAAATCTACCTGCCATGAAATTTTGAAGAAGATCCGGCAATCGTTGTAGGAGTTATTGCCCTTTTCTTGATTTTTTCCCCAAACTTTGCACTTTGATTATGAGACTTGTTTCTTGAAAACTATACAAAATATTTAAAAAAATCAAATTGCATATGTTTAACCACATCAAGATCTACAAAAGTTGTAACAGAGTCAAAGTTGTAGGACCGTTCCTTTAGGAGTATACCTCTTGGATCGTAAGAATTGACCATTTTCACAGTTTTTTGTTCAACTTTTCGCTGTGTTCAAATATCTTCTTCTCTGAAACCGCTTGTAATATGTCGTCTACAAAATTATCGTTCGAAATTTTGATTCGACAAAAATCATGGCCGCCATGGCTAAGAAATTAAGAATAGAACACAAGGGTAAATTGCAAGTTTTTTGCAAATTGCTCAAAAAATGGTAAAAGATATCAAAATTCTGTTCGAGAAATAATGATCAGCACATCAAGACCTATCTGCACTTAAGTTTTGAAGAAGATCTGACAATGGTTGTACGAGTTAATGCCCTTTTTGTTTTGTTTTTTTTTCAAATTTTGCTCTTTTTAAGAAGACCAATAACTTGAAAACTATACAAGATATTTGAAAAATTTCAATTGCATATGCTTAAGCACATAAGAATCTAAAAATTATGTAATGGGGTCACAGTTGTAACACCTTTCTTGATAGAAGTTGTTGCCCTTAGAACATTGAAATTGATAATTCCACAGAGTAGCAGCCCTTTGTTAAAATATCCAGCTTATAAGTATCATCGAATACAAGTTGAGCGATTACGGCTCCTGGGAACCTCTAGTTTTCATCAAAATCAAATCCAAAATACCAAAAAACCAAGCCCCCTTTCAAGTTAAAAGGTTGGTCCCTTATTCAATAAAAATAATTCGATTTATATATATGTTACAGGGCAAATTGGAATCCTGGGCGATCCGGAATCCTCCTAGGACAATTTGGAATTATAATTTCTCCTAGGACAAATTGAGATATCCAGATTTGCTCCAGGACGATTCTGGATCCTCCTGACTTATTGTTTTAATATTTGTACACTTTGAAACAAAAATATTTTAAAAACAATTTTAATTGCAAGGCTTTTTACTTAATGTAAAAAATAAAAATTATGTTCATACGTGTTTTTCGTTTTTTGTTTTTGCTTTAATTTTTTAGAAATAAATAAAGATGGAGATTTAAAGTGGTATATTGAGATATTACGTATAAATGAAGATAGTTCAACTGTTTCAAGAATTATATTCAAAACTTTGTAAAACAATCCCTGGAAAAAAATATTGTATCTGGATCTAAACATGACTTCATATAAATTCTTTTTTTAACTTTAATTTTAGATATAGACTTTATATAAAATATCAAATACAAAAATAAATATTATAATTAATGCAATATAATTCTATATTCTAATTCTATAAATCATTATTATTAATAATACATGTATTATGTTTTATTATTTTCATTTGTGCTTTGATTATTGCTAAAAAAAATATCTTAGTAAATGCATTTAAAATACCAATAAAATCCAGAATTCCCCTAACACAAATATCTAGTGTGATTCTGGATCCCATTGAAAAATCAGGAGGATCCAGAATCGTCCATGGACAAATCTGGATATCTCAATTTCTCCTATGGCGAATTCGAATTCTGATTTACACTGGTTTAAGTCCAGGGCAAATCAGAATTCCAATTTGTCCTAGGAGAAATCGGAATTCCAATTTGCCCTAGGAGGATTCCGGATCCCCCTGGATTCCAATTAGCCCTGTAACATATATACGCATTATCTTATTTATTTCGCAATGCATCAAAGGTTCAGTTAAGCATCACTGTAGTTCATGCATGCATGAGTCACACCACTGTTGTGTATTCATGAATGGGTAACAACTGCACTCCATGCATGCATGAGTTACACCACTGTAGCCCATGTATGTATGGGTTACATCACTGTTGTTCATTCATGAGCTGGTCACACTCCTGTTGTCCATTCATGAATGGGTCACACCACTGTAGCCCTAGCATACATGAGTCATGCCACTGAGGTTCATTCATAAATGTGCATCACTACTGTAACCAAAGCATGCATGGGTCACAACACTGAGGTTCATTCATGAATGGGTATTACTACTGTAGCCCAAACATGCATAGTCCCATCAATTGTTCAACTGCACATCTGTCAGTATTAAAGGAACTTATGTTCAATTAATTTTCTAGAATATTAGATGACCTCTTAATTTTTATAATTTTCTGTTAGTTATAAACAATCGTCTGAACGTTTTATTCCATAATATTATCTAACTAACTTCTCAGCATCTAATTGGTCTTGGTTCAAACTTAATTTATCTAAATAAAACAATATATTTATTAACTACTATTACAAACAATACGAGAAAAAAACTGTTTGCTGAGAAAAAGTTAAATCAATTATAAATTAAACAAACAAGCGTCACAAAAATATTACGACATTACACCGTTACAATTTTGCATTTTAAATCATAACTTCAAATTCATGACTAAACTTTTGCAACTCCTTTGCATACTTTTTGACGTGAAGTTTTTATTTTTTTTTCAGGTGCAACAACCACTACGAACCAACTTAATGTTGGCATCTCGACCTAGACATACTGACTATTTACCTGCAATTTTAGCATGTTTATTTTGTTTTTGGCCTACGGGAATTTGTGCTATTGTGGCGGCTTGCCATGTTAGTAAAACAGGACTTTTACAAGTAACAAAACAGAAAGGCACTAAAAAAGTACCGTTTTACGGAAGCCGATTAGGGCCACTTGAAAAAAAAATATGTCAAAATTACGACATAGTATCTCGTAATTACGACTATTATCTCGTTTCTCGTAATAACGACATAGTATCTTATAATTACGACATAACTAGGTTGAAATTATGACATGGTATCTCGTATAATGACATAGTATCTCATATTTCACTATTACGACATAATTTCTCGTTATTACGACAAGACTAAGTCGAAATTACGACATAACTAAGTCGAAATAACGACATAGTATCTCGTTATAACGACATTATTTAGTCAAAATTACGAGAAAGTATCTAGGAATAACGACATTGTCATAACTAGGTCGAAATTACCACATAATATCTCGTTATTACGACGTAGTATCTCGTATTTACGACATGGTATATCGTTATTCCGACATAGTATCTCGTTATTATGAAATAAATATGTCGAAATTACAACATAACTAAGACGAAATTATGACATAGTATCTCGTTATTACGACATAGTATTTCGATATAACGACATAACTTATTCAAAATTACAATATTACTGGTCGATCTTACGACATAGTATCTCGTTATTGGACATATTATCTCGTTATCCCGACATAGTATCTCGTAATTATACACCTGCTTCGAAGAAGAGGGAGGTATACTGGTTTACCTCTGTCCGTCCGTCCTACTGTCTGTCCGCAACATAACTTTCGTAACAGTTTTCGCAGCAACTTCATATCACAGTGATTTGAAATTTGGTATGTGAGTTCAGTGTGAGGTCTTTTATCGCGAGTACCGAAATTAGGTTTGTCTAATATCTACTTCCTATTTACCGACGTAGTAATTTGCAAAATTATTAGTCAATAGTTAAAATTTTGGTAACATTTTTCTCAGCAACTACATATTACAGCGACTTGTATTTTGGTAAAGATATTCAGTATGCAGTCCTTTATCGCGAGTTCCAAAATTAGGTCTGTCGTATATCTACTTCCTGTTTACCTACTTAGTCAAATTTCAACATTACTAGGCAATTTTTTTAAAATTTTTGTAACATTTTTCTCAGCAATTACAAATCACAGTGACTTAAAATTTGATAAAATAGTTCAGTATGAGGTCCTTTATTGGAAGTATCGAACTTAGGTCTGTATAAAAGCTACTTCCTGTTTACCGACATAGTTCATTTTGGGAAAGCGGGGATAAACTGAGTGAGCAGTAGCTCACAGATTCCTTGTTACGACATAATGAAGTCAAAATTACGACATAATATCGTAATTTCTACTTAGGTTTGTCGTAATTTCGACTAAGTTATGTCGTTATAATGATATACTATGTCGTAATAACGAGATACCATGTCGTAAATTCGAGATACTATGTCATAATAACGAGATATTATGTGGTAATTTCGACTAAGGTATGTCATAATTACTAGATACTGTGTCGTAATAAGGAACTTTTCATTTTTACCTGGGAGGGGGCTGGTTATTTTGAAATCAAGCTTGTCATTTTTTCTTGATCCACCCGAATCTTTTCATTAGAAAACTTTGACCCCCCCTATAAAAAATGACAAAAAATATGAGCCCCCCCTCATAAACTTAAACTATAAAAAATGAAAAAAATATGAGCCCCCCCTCATAAACTTAAACTATAAAAAACATGTCGAAATATCTTAACCTGCAAACACCTACCTCAAATGATATTGCATGACATGATATGGTTTTTCGGTAGACTTGAAGACAGTTATATTATACTAGAAGCATATTTAATATTTACGAAAAAGTCATAATGCTGATAATATATTAACAATCTTAATATCAAAAATTTATTGTTGGATATACTGAATTCCATTAGGCCCAGACAGGAACTGGTAGCCATTAAGCAACTTTCTGCATCAATGTAAGCAAGTGAAATAAAAAAAAATAGATACAAGAAAACAAGATTGCCTTTGTCCCCTGCCACAGCATTAAAGTTGAAAAAAGATTTAAATTTGTCCAATCAAAATGGGGTTTCGATATAATCAACTACATGTAATGACAAACGATCCTATAAAACTTCATTAAAGTCCGTTCAGCAGTCTCAAAGTTGCACCCACGAAGTGTTCCTATGACCTACTATGAACAGTCGTCTAAATCCAAAACCTCCTAAAAAATTTACATATCAAAATGTGTTGCAATATGATGAACTACATATCATGACAAACAATACTACAAAACTTTACCAAAATCCGTTTAGGGGTCTAAGAGAAGTTGTGTCCACCAAAGTGTGACGTACGTACGAAAACCATAACTGGATCCCTCTGTCGCTTTGTGGCTTGGAAAAAAATTCAAGTCTTCTATGTATGTTGTCACGCGTTGCGCATTTGCAGGATTGGTCACTAATTTAGCCCAAAGAGGAGGAACTGGTAAAAAACTTGTTCCAACATGCTAATGGACGTAGAAAGTTATTTCTTTATTTCCGTTCAAGATTGTTTTTTTATTGGTTGGACATGTTGATGGTTGGTTTATTTGTCAGTTGCAAATGATTTTTACCCTATATGTTGAATAATTACAGAAGAATCGTTGATAGAAAATGCCGTTCCCTTTGTCCCATGTTGAATGACGTCGTTTTTCCTCCCCGTGACCCCTGATGACCTCGTCTAAATGACGAGTCAAATCCGGAACGGATATATTGTGCAACCCTAGTATTGAAGGTAACCTCTGTTGAGGCTCTATAGAACCTGATTATATTATATAAAAACTGATTATGATGAAGGGCAAAGTGATGACCGAAGATACTTCTCACGACATGAGAATATAGAAGTCTGATTCTTTTGACCTGCCAACCGTAAAACACTATATGATAAAGGTTATCATGATGTGAAACTTGTGCTTTATTAGTGGCAGTGTACACACAAATTTCAAAACTGAGATGATGAAATATACTTTTTTAAGTTGATGCCTTTATTATTATTATCATCAGGTTTCTCTTCTTGTTCTTCACATGGTCCATACCCTGGGCACTGGTTATTGGCTGGTTTCATATTAGAAATATTTGGGTACGTGTATATTATTTAAGTTTCTAAACTTACAAATGCTGATGATGGCGGAGAGGTTACTCCTTGAAATATGCAGTGGCGGATCCAAAGGGGGGGTCCAAGGAGTCTGGACTCCCCTTTCGTCGGAAAATTCTGTGATTTTCATGCAAAATTTGGGCAAAAATCATCAAATTATGGTTTTGGACCCCCCCCTTTTTCAAAAATCCTGGAACCGCCACTGATATGCATATACATATACTAGTAATAACTTTATTTGCAAAATATAAAACCCCGAGAGGCTATAAGAATCACAGAAAACATACATTGTATAAGATAGTTAGTTTATCAATGATATTTCAATACATATAGCATATCTATATGCTGTTTTGGTCACTGGATTAGGTAGTCTAGATATTTTTTTATTGAAACTCCATCTCAGAAATAATTGGATTATAAATTTCTTTTTTAGAAAAATCTTGAACCCCCACATTCAAGTTTTAAAAAAATCTTGAACCCCCCTTTTAAAAATGGCAAAATTCATTTGACCCCCCCTACATTTTGACCAGCTTAGAGATACTATGTTGTAATAACGAGATACTATTATGTCGTTATTTCGACTTAGTTATGTCGTAATTACGAGATATTATGTGGGCATTACGAGATACGAGATACGAGATACTATGTTATAATTTCGACTTAGTTATGTCGTAATTACGAGATACGATGTCGTTATTACGAGAAACGAGATACTATATCGTAATAACGATAGACTATGTCGTAATTTCGACATATTTTTTTTTCAAGTGGCCCTAATCGGCTTCCATAAATTAAAGAGGAAGTCGGTTTAACTAAAAAAAAATAATTCTTTATTAATGATGGTTGTTCAGAAATGAAAACGAATGTATTGAGTTCAAGATGAATTCACAGAAAACAACAGAATTGAATACCATATCAACAAATAGAAAACAGTACTTTAGAAATATACCATTGAATTAAGTAATAGAAAAAAGGTGAATCTGTTTCGTTGGTATTCAGTTAAACTTAAAGGTACATAAATTAATGCAACACTTTCATTGCATATAATGAAATTTCAACATTTTATATTTGATCATTGAGAAGCTCGATTCATTTGAATAAATGTGACTGATGCGATCAACTGATAATAAAGAGTTATTTATGGAACGCCATAGCTGTCTAAAAAAGCAATATTTTCAGTAGCCTAATCATTATATTCAGTACTTCTTTCTTTAAGCTGAGTGGATTCCTTATTATGCTCAGTAGATATTTCATTATGTTCGATAGATATGACTTTATGTCCAGTAGATGTTTCATTGTGTTCAGTAGATATACCTTTTTGTTCAGTAGATATATCGTTACGTTCAGTAGTTTTTTTCATTATGCTCAGTGGATTTTTCGTTATGTTCAGTATTTTAAAAAATACATCCGAGTTTATAATGATTCCGAATGGACGTCCGCCATGATATAAAGAAAAAAGCACATAATGAAAAAAGCAGTGCATATAATGATTTGACTACTGCATATAATGCTGAAACTACCGAACATAAATGATGTTGTACTCTACTGAACATAATGGTACATCTACTCAACATAATGATATTTCTACTGAATATAATAAAATTTATACCGAATATAATAAAATTTCTACCGAATATAATAAAAATTACACTAAATATAATAAAATTTCTACTGAACATAATGAGATTTCTATTGAACTCAATTAATGGTGTATCCACTCAACATGATATGATTTCCACTAAACGTAACGGTATAGCTACTGAACATGATAAAATTTCTACTGAACATAATGAAAAAGATACTGAACATAACAAAAAATCTACTGAACATAATGAAAAAATTACTGAACGGAACGATATATCTTATGAACAAAAAGGTATATTTACTGAACACAATGAAAAATCTACTTGACATAAAGTCCTATCTACCGAACATAATGAAATATCTACTGAGCATAATGAAATATCAACTGAACATAATGAAGAATCCACTCAGCATAAAGAAAGAAGTACTGAATATAATGGTTAGGCTACTGAAAATATTGCTTTTTCCAAAACAGGAGACAGTTATGGCGTTCCATAGTTATTTTCCAAAGTTGTTCTGTACCGGTCCTCCTTAATCGTCATTACATTTTAGGCCAATGCGACTGCCGATAGTGATAACTGGGAAACGAGGGAGAACAAGGCAAAGTTGGCTAGACAGTTGGTGTATTTGACGGTTGTTCTCGGTATAGTGGGTTTTGTCGTAACTTTTATAGTGACACTTTCCAATTACCTTACATATACTTACAGAGTTTGAAGCGAATGTACCTTTAGAGACAGAATAATTATACATATCATATAATTTGCAGGCAGAGCTATTTGATTGTAAAAACAATGAAATATAATAGAAATACGTAATTTTGTTTGTCATTAACTTTAGGGAATTATTCTTATTTCTCTAACTATTGTGTTATATTATCTAGTTCTTGTGAGATAAGACTATCTTGCGAACCCCACTCCACACAAAATCAGTATATTCAATTTCAAGCAATTTGATTGGCTCTCTGCGCATGATACCACAGTCATCTCGCGGCAAATTAGTCTCGAACCCAAACTCATACTACCAAGGTAGTGAGTCTGGGAAAACACCTATTGATTTCTCGTAACCACTAGGTGGCGATCGTTATACCTTTTAACCTTTACCACGTGTGTATATGACGTGTTTAGCATACAAGATTCATTTCAATCTGAAATGAACCAACTTTAAAAACTCAACGTTTCATTGGTCTTCCGTGGTTTTTGACAACTGGTTCTGCAAAATCGAGAATCGGATTGGTCAAACGTGTATGGTTCTGTAATCAAGAATGACCCAATTTTTAACTCCAATAAACATAAACAATTTCCAAAACCAGGTAGACGCCCGTGAGTACAATTCAACGATAAAACGAATTTTTTTTATTGTTTACAAAACCAACTTGTGTTAAAAAATGTAAAATATGATGTCTTATTATAAAATAAGAAATGATATGTTATAAGAGAACAACTCACATCAATTCGAGAAGTTATCTCGCTATTGTATTTGCATAAATTCATTGAACCATAGGCACGGAATTCTGAACATACGGTTGAGTGATTTTCGTCAAACACTATGATAAAGCCTGAAAGTACTCCGAACGTACACATAACAAAATAGGTAATGGGACTGTTCCAGACTCTTACCATCTATTGATAAGCGTCTGGGTGATCGAGACTAGCGGCAAATTCAACGATTGCTTTATGTCCTTAAAAAAAGGTGCAGAGTCTTTAAAGTTCACAACCAAGTCCCTTCTAGGCGCTTTAAGTTTTTACTAAGTTTCTTCTACGTTCATAACGTCTCCACTACGCTCTTTCTGTGACTGCACTGCGACCATCCGGTTTGCAGTAGGTCTAAAAAAAGTTAGTAAAAGTTCCCAAACCGGATATAAGATAAATTAGTTTACTAGTCTAGCTAGCTCTGATATTCTTATATACTGACTTTAGAAGTTAATTTGCTCCATGCTGCCTTCCTACTGATGAGAGGTTACTCCTTGAAATATCGATATATAGCATATCCAAATTAACCGTTTATACCCGCGTTTTGGTATTTGTGATTTCCTATATGTGCCGTACTAAATTGATGTGCTGTAAAACTTGCTATATTGTGTTTCACAATCATGTTGTTATGTGTTGGTGGGTATTTTGATACTCCTGGGCCCCTGAACTACAATGAAAAGTAAATGTAGTAACACAAAGCCTGATTCAACTCATGTTCCCTTAGAACATCCAGTATCACGAGTCATGACATTACGACCTTCCATTATTTCATAACAGTCTCGTTTGTCTTTTTAGCTCACCTTGACCAAAAGTCCATGTGATCTTTTGCAATCACTTGGCGTCCGTCGTCGTCTGTCGTCCGTTAACATTTTTTTCAAAAACTTCTCCTCTTAAACTACTGCACAGAGGGTGTCCTGCACCAAACTTGTGTTTCGATTTTTTATTCGTCAAAAATATACCCGCCGTTTTACTAAAAAATACACCAGGGGGGGGGGGGGGTCAGACTCTAATTTTGGCTTGTTAATCAAAAAGTATAAGAGATAAATAAAATATGATGCACTCTGCTGCTTTAGCATCAAAAGTTCTACAGAAGTCTCCATTTGGTCAAAGTTGTCAAATTATCCCTTATCCTTTCAACAACCACCATCATTTGTCAACGAACATCCGTAGCGTACGTTTGGTAATCTAAATTTCATTGTTTAAAAATTGTTTCTCTCCCAGCCATAGAAAAACCAAAATATTAATGTTTTTCTTCATTTTCAATTAAAGTTTGAAGAAAATTGTTAAATGCATTATATGTAACCTTATTATATCTTGATGGATAAAAAAGCCAAATTTTACATGGAAATCAAGTATTTTATGATAGATTGGATATTGTTCATTCTAGAGTATTCCTTTGCAATGCAGTTGAGGACATTTAAAAAATATAAATATGATTACTTATAATTAAAAATTTTAATAGTTAATTAATCAATTAATATTTCACAATTCTACGCATTGGCTTTTCTGAACAAAATGACAGGTCGCACAAATTACTGCTATGACTGTTTGAATGCACACAACCATTACTGAATAATGTGTTAATTCACAAAGAAGAATGTAACGTAGTTTTTGCTTAGCTTATGTGGAGACAAACAAAACATCCAGAGCGTAGGCACATGTAAACTAAAGAAACAAGTTTACTTTCAATGTGTATTTATGTGCATTTTGTTCGAAAAATCACAAAAACCCATCTTTGCACCGTTCAGCAACTAGATAGTATTCATGTGCATTTTAATAAAATCATAAATTGCTTTCTAGCAGTCATTGTGAGCAAATGTGCATTTTGGTGCATTGTATTTTCTATATATTCAATGTAATCCTTTACTCCTAAAACATCATTTTTCCACATAAATACCTATGGCTTTGAGAAAACAAACCCAAAATTACGCAACGGCTGTCCTACTACAAACCTTGATTTAATTTTTAGCCTCTTTATAAACGGTGCACATTACTACACTTTCGTTGTGGAAAGGATAAGTGGGTCCAACAAAAACATAAAGCCGTTATTACTAAAAATAAATCATATGGTAAATTCACCAGACTTGCTTCAAGTCCCTTTCTTTTTGAACATATCTAATTTTTTTTATTATTTCTCAATCAAAGATTTTAGTAGCTACAAATTTACTGATTGCTGCGGGAGAAAGGGACCCTCTGTCTGCAGCAGTTAGAATGTGTTATCAGAAGAGGTTAGTTAAGGATAGAATAAATACTACAGAGGGACTTGTAGCTAGTCTATAAATTCACTTAAAGTTCTAACTTTAAACGTTGGAACAGCGTGTGGTATTTTTTGTAGAATGAAACAAATATGTATACTGCTTTTAATTGTTTGTTTATTTGTTTGTTTGTTTTATATTCAGTCAACAATATTTCAGTCATAATTAGGACAAAAACAAAACGAAACAACAAATTGAATTGTGTAGACCTACCCAGGACACATCACACATTATACAGACCCATGCATGTCATGAAACAGAGTCAATGTACAACCACAGTCCAGAAGAAATACAAACTCATAATACAGGCAAATGTACCTTCAACGCACCATAAGCCAATGCACACATAAAGTGACGAAACCATGCCCCAAACATTTCACACAATCTGGAACCCTTGCCTTTGGTGACTGACAATGAAGAACAATCGTCTGCATAGGTCACACAATAGTAGGAACATCTACCTCAGTCCAATACCCAGTTTTACATAAACAACCCTTATCTGTCGAAAACACAATGCTGAATTTTAGTTGAGGAAACACACACTTTGAGGCCAAAATGTGAGTGGGGAGGGATATATTGCAGATTGAGAATGTTGCTTGCTAAAACCTCAGCACATTAAGTTCTTACTTCTTTTCTAAGGCTCACTAATGACACTTTTTCAAAACTTCAATAGCAAATTATAATGTAAAGTGCATGCTGTGTAAAAAACAAGATAACAGGGTGTCCTTTTTAATACAAAAGGGAGACTAACAGGTCATTTTGAAAATTCGAATGGAAAATAAAAGTTTTAATGTTGGAACTGATCAACCACGGAAATCTATTCACCATCTGAGTGCAAACCTTGCGAGGTTAGTCCCCTAGAAGCAAACAAAACTCTTTCTTGCACATATTCCATATTCTTTCGTTTTTAATATTATTTCAGAGTTTGGCATTAGTGCCGCGTGTGGGTCGTAGAAAGCTTCCCCGTGCTTTAGTTGTATGCTCTTTTATATTTTCGAGTACTGGAATATGTGTTCGAAAGTCACTGTTTACATATTTCAAGTTTTTTGATGTTCTGGTCTGATTGTGGCTATCACTTATGCAGTTGATAAGGTAACCTCGATTAGTCAATGTTGATATATTGTTTTGGCTTTAGTGTTTTGTTTGTTCAAATCTAATATCCTACCGGTCTTCAAATTTTTCTACCTCTAGCGTGTCTGATGAAGGTGAGTCGAAAAAAAAAGCGCTTCACACGCATTGAATATTTTGTTTTGTTTGTTATATAAAAATAATATCAATATGTGGATCGTGTCTTTCTGGCACATATTCCATATTCTATCGTTTTTGTATAAAGGTCTGGCAAAATAATTCAAAACTGCGAAGAATGCATGTTTGTCTATTGAACTGCATTAGAGAGGCTCTTATCAAAATTTGTAATGCTAAAATAGTAACATATATAAAGCGACCAATTCGTACTTAAGAAGTCTAAGAAGGCTGGAGGTTCTAAAACTGAGAATCTTTTTAAGTCATCTTGCAAATTTTTAACCTACATTTCAGTTTTAAAGACTTGTTACAGCATAAATGATGTAAAATTTATTTTTTAAGTATATAAGTATCTCATCAATAACAAAAATTAACCTGGGAGAAGCAAAGGTGTACCAAAGAGGTAATCAGTATCATAAAACCGTAAAGACGAAGACAAAACCGGTAGACAAAACATCATCATAACAAAACAAACCACATAACAACATAAAACACACACACAGACATAACAACAAAACCGCATTCAGCAACGTGAACTCCAGTCGAAACGAGAGTGAACTCAGGTGCTCCGGAAGAGTAAGCAGTTCCTGCTTGCTATAGCACATCCGTCACGTTGCCAAAGATCGATTTAGTGTTGGTCAAATCCGGAAAGGATGACATTACAAATTCTATGTCAAACTAACATCTGTGCTCATCTGAGAGATAGAAATCCCGTATTTGTATACAAGCACATGATGTCTTCCGTAAAATTTCTTGAGTGATGACAACAACCCAGGAGCAACGTACCCCTGTGTTAACAATTTGTTTGTCAGCCACGTAGCTCTATCAAGGAAGTCGTTGTACTCTCCACATGCTCTGGAATAACGAATCAATTGTGATACGTAAACTCGATATGCTGGAGCTGACGGAATGTTGCTACACAGAATGGGAAAGGTAACTATTGGAAAGATGAAGTCATCACGTTTTTCATAGAGCTTTGTACAAAGTCTTCCTAGTGTGTCAATTTCGAGAAATAGATCCAAATATGAAGCGGACCTCCTAGAATCTGTAATGTCCTTTATCTCAAGTTCCTTCGGATATATGAGATGTAAATTGTCACCAAATCGAGGATTGTTTGGTGAAAGGACATCATCAATATAACGTAATGTGAGATTGAAGGATAAAGCAAGTTTGCGGTCCTTTTAATCTAGAATTGATTGTAAGAAGTCCGCTTCATATGAATGAAGAAACAAATCGGCAAGCAATGGTGCACAATTTGTGCACATTGGGATACATATTGTCTGCTGAAAAACACGTCCACCAAACTGTACAAATATGTTGTCGATTAAAAAGTTGTGCATTTCTATTATTTGATCATCTGTAAATTTGTGTTTCTTGCTAGACCCTTGGATGACAAAGTAAGTCTTTTTATGGCCGACTTCCAAATACTTGTACCTGCGTTTTCCGTTCCAAACTAGATTTTAGTTGTGAATGTGGAATTGAAGCATATAATGTAGAGAAATCAAAAGTTTTATTGCTATTGCATGATGAAAATGACTTAAAATGGAGATTTTCCATCAGTTCTTTAGAATTTTTGAGAATCCACATTTGATTGACGCCATTTCTAGAGTAACAACAATCGAAATACTTTTATTAGAAGGCTTGGTTTTATTGCCGTCAATATTGATGGTAACAAAACTGAAAGTGGCTTAGTTGTACATTTGGATGACCCAGCAATAAATCGTTGCTTGTATGGAGTTTTATGTCACTTTGGAATCCAATACAAGGATGGAACGTCATCGTTTTTTTTTGTCAACAGAAATGCCAAAAGGAAGAAATGACAGAATTATGATTGTTGATTAATTCCTCCTTTGACAGTGTTGCTGCTGTATATGTGGTGCTTTTGCTAGTAAAACCAACCCCTAATTCAGTTGTTAAACTTTCAATATACATGTAGTGTCTTTTGCAAACGAAAATGGTTTTGTTAGGCGCTTGATTAGCAGGTACGACAACATATTTGTCATGTAAGGTGGATAATGTCTTTGCACATCAGGGTTGTTGAAAATATATGTTGCCTTGGTGCTCATCGAGCCTTTTCAAAACCAACGACCTCACAGACTCTACCCACTCAGAAAAAACATCGCTTTCTTTTTCATGTTCTTTTTTGGCCCATTTTCTAGCATAGTCTTCAACTGAATGCATAATTGTTTTGAAATTATGGTTCCAGTTGATTGCTCTAGGCTCACGATATTTTGGTCCTTTGGCCAAAACGTCGCGGAAGTGGTCATTTTCCACGATGTTGAGGTCCCCGGTAATGACGTGGCCAGAGGAACTATACTTGATGGGGATTTGTCACAAGAACAGTCTGGTGGTTTTGCTTTGAGGTCGTTGATTTGGTAATCCCGCAAAACTTGTTTGTAGTTAAATACCTTAGGTGCAATGGTGGAAGTATAGGAATGAGAAATAACGGGAACACTTTTGTCTTTGAAATAAGGAGGGATATGTTCTGTAACAGATTAATGGTGTAAAATGTTTCCTAAATTTATGGCATCCAAACCTTTGTTTAAAAATTGAAGAGAAATGAAAGAGAAATTGTTCTTGTTGTTTTCGTGTGGAACACCTACTGGTTTGAATAGTCGGTTGTATCCAAAGTCAAGATTCTGGGTAAAAATCTTCATTTGTTCATATTTAACCCCGGGTCTATATTAAACTGGTCAAACCTGTTGCTCTGTACAGATCTATACGTTTGAACAGGTTGACCAGTTTTGGTCTATAATCGCTTGGCCGAAGCCAAGGCCGCTTAGGATATTGACCAGGATTCTTAATAGTCTCGAACCCAGACTCATACTACCAAGGTAGTGAGTCTTGGAAAACACCTATTGATTTCTCGTAACCACTAGGTGGCGATCGTTTTACCTTTTAACCTTTACCACGTGTGTATATGACGTGCTAAGCATACAAGATTCAATTCAATCTATGAACCAACTTTAAAAACTCAACTTTTCATTGGTCTTCCTTGGTGTTTTTTGATAGCTGGTTCTGTAAAATCGACAATCGGATTGGTCGAACGTGTATGGTTCTGTAATCAAAATGTCCCATTTTTTTACTCTAACAAAAATAAACAATTTTCAAAACCAGGTAGACGCCAGTGAGTACAATTTATTGAAAACACGATTTTTTAAATGTTAACAAAACCAACTTGTGTTCAAAAAGGTTAAATAGGATGTCTTCTTATAAAATAAGAAATATTATGTTATGAGAGAACAACTCACATCAATTCGAGAAGTTATCTCGCTATCGTATTTGCATAAAGTTCACTGAACCATATGTACAGAATTCTGAACATACGGTTGAGTGATTTTCGTCGAACATTATGATAAAGCCTGAAAGTACTTCGAACGTACACATAACAAAATAGGTAATGGGATTGTCCCAGACTCTTATCATCTATTGATAAGCGTCATGGTGATCGAGACTAGATTCTTAAAATATCTTATTTCAGGGGAGATAATTGAGAGGGGAACGTGTGACTATTTTTTACAAAGAAATGTATTAGAAAAAGTTGTCCTTTAATATCTCGATAAGGAGTACTGTGACCCCATGTTTTATTATAGAAATCAAAAGTATATCCCATTTTTGTAATTTTACACAAATTTGTAGAAATTTCTATGTCAGGTTTTAAAAATATATGCATTATGCGAATTTTTCCTTTACAATCTATACAAATTTCCTAAAGATTGAAACCCAATTATTTCAAAAGCAGTGTGACCTTTCATTTTTATTGTATGATTTCAATGCTCATACTTATGTCAATTTACTATAAAAGTTTGAAAAAGATCCTATGTCAAACTTTTAAATCCCAAACCTCCTTAATCATGAAGTTTAAGTGCGCTTATTTTGTACAGAATCCTTAGTGTTTCGCCCTTAGTGCAATTTACACAGCAATATCGGTATGCTACATGCTTATATTCTCAATTAATATGTATGTATATGAAGAGCTTAAAAAATTCCTCAATGCTCCATGCTTAGTTATACAATATGTCAACGCGTATGAACATGTACATTTCTTTAACTCTCATTGTGAAAACATTTCTATTTTTTTAAATTATTTCTATATGATTATATATATTGGAAATATATTCAAAAAGAAAAGTACTTAGAGGTGTAGCGGTAAGGGACAGACCAATTTACTTAAAAATATTTTGAAATGATTTTGGGAGAGAAAAAAATAATTTGACAGTAAAGGTCAAGAAAAAATATTCTAAAAAAGGGTTCTGCCATATAAAATAATGCTATTTTTTTTAATTGTTGTGACGCCTTAAAAATAAATAACAATTTTCTGACCAAAACAATAAACCAAGCCTCCCACTTTCTTTAAGGTAAATGGTAGGTCCATAACGACGTTTGTCAGTGCCATTCCGGTTCTAGTGCCCGTATAACCTTTAATAGTGAGCTTTAGTGCCTTAAAAAGAAGACAATAACTGTAAATGACCATGCAGTGGTCGCTGTATTACAATAATGCCAGATCATTATCATGAAGTCGTATATAACTGGAGAAAGTACATGAAAGAAAGACAAGAGAAACAACAAGACTGCTATACGTAGCTAATGTCTCCTATCGCCTCATCATAGATGAAAGTTCCCTTTGACAATATAGTTTCTTTATTTATGTAGAATTTGTCAAACTTAAAATTATTGTATTTATATAAATACAACTCCGTATCAAAATGAATAAAACTTCAACAAAATCTGTTAAGCAGCCTCAGAGGAGCTTACAATGAGTTTCTATGACCGATATAGCTACAATACATTAAGTAGATATTTTAGTTTTAACTCCAATGAAATGATGATAAAACAAATTTGATGAAAAACAATCCTACAAAATTTTATCAAAATTCGTCCAGCGATCTCAGAGGAGGGTTTCAATGACCTAAATGAATAAAGTCTATTAAGTCTTATACCTCCAATAAAATTGGTTGAATCAAAGTGACTATGCAATATGATCAACTACATATTATGACCAACAATCATACCAAGGTACAGTAAGGGCCATATTTGGCCCCCCTATTTAAAGAAAATCGAATCCAAGGTTAATGATTTAAATATCATTAAGGTTTCAAGTAAGATGATTAAACTTTTTGACAATGGTAAACATTTTCCATCATCTACTCTAATTTCAATTTTATAGAGGCTTAAAGTAGTCCAATAGTATCAAAATCGTCGAAATATGTCATTTTTCATGCTTATTTTGTTATTTTTAATTACCAGCGACAACGTAGACCATGGATTTTTCAACTGATTTATAACCATTTTATAGTGCAAATTAAAGTTCATAAACAATAACTGTGGTCTAAGTAGTCGCTGGCATCTAAAAATTGAAAATATTACCCAAATATTGTCCATTTTCCGCGAATTTGAAAGAAATCATATATATTCACCATGTTTTTCCAAGCAATTTCAAATAATAAACATGAAAAATTCTGATAAATTTAGTTGTTTTATCTTCTTCATTCATTTGACTTAATAAATAACAAAAGGACTTTTCTCTAGATCAGTTTTCTATTTTTCAGTTTTAGAGGGGGCCAAATACGGGCCTTACCGTACCTTGTCCTTTCACCACAATCCGTTGAGCGGTCTCAGAGGAGTTGTGTTCACAAAAGTGAAGTGTGACGGACGCGCGGATGGACGAAGCCATTACTAGTTCCCTCCGTCGCGTTGCAGAGGGGGACAAAAAAGAAGAGGGGCAGTTCGTTTGAACGAGAACACACAGTTACTACTGCCAGCGAACTTTAAACCCTTTATCTAATAGGGCTGGACCATTTAACTTGAAGGGTGCTTTTTTTGTCAGAATATTTTTTTCATTATTAGAATTAATTTATATGGCAAAAGTCCTTCTTCAGAAAATCTTTATTCTTACCCTGATCTGCCAAAATATTTATAAGTATAGTTATGGAAATCAATTAACTATTGGAGGCAAAACTACATACTTTGAAAGAAAATAGAGATCATAGTTTTTTTCTTCACTGTACGGCACGTTGCTTTTTCTTGCTTTTATGCAAACCTCCTAATCGTTTGGTTTATAAATCAAAAAGTATAAGAGATTGAGAGTATCTAATGCAACCTTTCATCTTCAACTACAAAAGCTATACCAATGTCTCCATTGGTCAAAGTTGTCAGATGATCCCTTATAGGGGTGACGGCCCTTTATAAGGGAAAAATGGCATTTTCAGGTCTTTTGCTTTAAGAATGAAATTATTGCAGATAGAGAAAAGCTGTTGCTTGCTTAAACATTCAGTTTATTGAGCTCTACTAAAGTCTCCATTTGGTCGAAGTTGTCAGTTGACCACTTATAGGGGCAATGGCCCTTTAAAGGGACAAAATGGCATTTTTCATGTTTTGGGCTTTTAGAATGAAAATTATTGCAGATAGAGAAAAGCTGTTTCTTGCTTAAACCTTCAGCCCAATGAACTCTACAAAAGTCTCTATTGTGTCGAGTGCCAAATTACAGGGGTTATAGCCCTTTAAAGGTGAAAAATTGTTTTTTTTTCATGGTTTTTTTGCCTATAGAATGAATTAAAACTACTAAAGACAGTGGAAAACTGTTGCTTGTTTTAACCTTCAGCTCATTGAGCTCCACCAATGCCTTCATAGGTTGAAGGTATATAATGTTCACTTACAGCTGTTGTTTATTTTACCTCAAAATATGCAAATAATTATTTTCATTCTATCTGCCATTGAAGTCATGTGAGCGATTCAGGCTCCTGGGAGCATGTTGTTTCAAAATACTATCCTTCAGCTGTTTTTACTGAATATAATTATATTACATTAAATATGTTCCTTGTTTTTATCCGCCATCACCCTTGTCAGACAGAAAATTTGGAAATGTATAGGAGAAAATCCCCAAAACTGACATCCTAAATATATTTCGCATGGTCTGATATTTTGATTTACATTCGAGTATAATCATACATTATCTTGAAACTTCACATAATATATGATTATTAAATTAAACCAAAAACGGGTTTATTTCAATTTCTTATGCATTTTGTGTTATCGCACGTCAGAAATTTGTATAGCATACAATTCCGCAACGTCTCCAAAAATGTCATATCAATTGTATCGCTGACTTTTGTGTTAAAAATCTTATGAAATCCTTTAAATTTCTAATACATTTAATTTTTTTTTTTGCTTTTTTAAACATTTGTCATATTTAAAAGACGCTCTGTTATTCGAGTAGAGAGGAAGTAATTTAACAACCCAAACGGAAATCCCCCAGTGGAAATCACAAGTGATACCCACCCTAAAGCATTACCTTTTAGGGTTTTTAGTTAATGAATTAGCTGTGGGTAGTGCATGTAGTACAAGTCAATAGTGACAGTTGTATGTAGACATTTGGTTTGCAAATTAAAATAAAGATTTCAGAGAGAAAAAATATGGATAAAACAGAAGTTCCAACAAGTTCAGGTGAGTATTAGATGCATGTAGTACATAAATATACACCTGAAAAAAGTTTAAGACCACCTGAAAGTCAACAGTGTTTTCAAAACAATAAATTTGTAACCTATTGCTTAAAAGAACCATGAACCAAATTAAGGATTTAATCAAGAAAAACAGAAAATATTCCTAAAAAGGTCTGGAAATGTGCATTTCAATTACAAAAAAAAACTTTTAGGCAAAAAGGTGGGACAACATTTTTTTTTACATCATGTAAAAAATTGAAAGATATCGAACTTGAAAACTTAATGCTATTGTTTAAAAATTGTAATTCTTTAAGTTCATGTTTTTCCCCATTCAAGAACAAATTCATAATAACAGACAATTTTAGCTGCAAACTGTTTCTGGAGTTTTTCTCTGACTGGTAGTTTTCCTTATTTAAAAAAAAAGGCCAACTGTTGGTCAAAAGTAATGGTTTCATGACAGAAAAACGTTTAAACGTCAGCTGACATATTAGTCTTTTATCATGATGAAGGTTTTTTTTTATCAAATGTATTTGCTTCTATACGAAAATAAGAAAACAAAACTGTTGAAAATTTAAAAAAATCGGTGGTCCTTAACTTTTGTCAAATGTATATGATCTGCGTCAATAAAACCAAAAGTTCAAAACTGAGTTTATCAACGTTAACTAGAGTAAGAGATTAAGGAAACCACCGAATCCAACTGCTATACACCATTCTTGGATTTGAATCTCGAATATAACAATAGTATAAAAGAGTCAACTTTAATATTCAAATTATTTATTTCCCTGCGTATATTCTACAACTTATTCGATATGCTAGGGCTAATACATTTTTTTCTGATAAGTACTGGGCAGTTTGGCCCTTTTATCTCATCAATGAAAATTGAAATCCACTTGTAGGTTTTTCATCCGCTAGTGCACAGGGACTTGGTACGAAAAAAATATCTCTATATAAAAAACCACAAGGGAGGCATCTCCATGTCATAATACTGCATACTGCATTTTTCAATCTTAATTTAAACTATCTAGTCCTACGTATTTTTTTGTAAAACTGGCGTGCCTTTGAAGATAAATGAACATTTTTTAAGGATATCTACTTCATTGCTCCTTTACTTTTATTTAAAACTTCACTACTATGACTCTTTTTTGTAAAAATTTACTCGTGCAAAAACTTTTATATAGAGAGATATTTCATTTTTTTTTCGTAACAACACGGTCGTTATACTTGTCCTGCGAAAACATGTTTTCTACCGATGTTTCGGCTCGTTTTCTACCGATGTCCTAGATTTCTACCAATGTGATGATAAAAAAACAAACCTGGCAGACGATTTTTTTCCAAACAATGATACCCGGCTATCATGGCACTTATAAACAAACTAATTTAATTTACATTATTTTGTTTTAAGTATGTACATAAAATTAGAGTAAGGGTATTGTTTATTTTTTCCAGCAAGAGACAATTTCCCTTTTTTCAGATAATCATGAATATCTGTTTTTAATTACCATTCACTGGGCTGAAAATTATGCTTCATGTTCTAAATAGTCGGACATTTTTAAAGACATATAACTTTTCATTACAAATGGCGTATTTTTGATTTTTCGATCATTTCAAAAAAAAATATGGTCCTGGTTTTCTAAAGATGTGTCCTGGTTTTCTACCGATGGTCCTGGCATTCTACCGATGTGATAATGTGATATATAAAATGACATTTCATGACAAATTGTAAAACTGTATATTTTATTGAACACATAATATTGACGATAAAAAGAAAGTGGAGGTTCATGAGCAAAAACTGTTTTGCGCACACCAAGAACACTTTTACAAAATTTAAATAAATGTGTATTTTCTCAAAAGCTGGCTATCATAAAATGATAGTATATCAACATTTCTTCCACTTATATGAGATTTGTGAAGTGCTTTATATATAATGGGAAATAATCCTCCATATACCAGATTTCACTGTTATATCTAGAATTGCTGAGGCTGAGGCATGAACGCATTTCTCGGGCTGAAATTGATCTGTACACATACAACAGTATTGCACGCCATTTTAACGAATACGAATACGAATCTTTATTGTCATTAAACTTATATACAGTTTGTGACACATAAACATACACAGATATAAAACTAACTAAAACACACAGTAATACATAGTTACAAGTAAAGAAAAAAATTAAGGGTCCCCTGTCCTCAGTTCAAAAGACTTTTTTATAAAGGATTTACTTGCAATGGTGTTGAGGGGTTTAACAAATAAGTTACTTTTTCTTCATCATTCAGATTATTGAATGATATGTGTTCTAAAGATATAAAGTTAAAATAAGTTACTCTTAAGTTTGCATTGTAAGTACATCTAAGTAAAAAATGATTCTCATCGTCCAATACCTGACATTTTTGACATAATCTTTCTTCTCTAGGAATTTTAAAGTGCCTTCCTTTTTCAATTAATAGTTTGTGGTCACTGATTCTTAATTTTGTAATCAGTTTCCTGAATTCAAAGTTTGAAATTGAGAGATATGGTTTTATTTTTAAGGCTGGATTCAACTTTTTATAGAAATTTAGTTTACTTTTATCATCAATACTATTCATTTTGTTTTTTACAATATTTTCATAGAATGAGTTTATTTGAGTTTTTACATATTTTTTAATGTTTTTCAGTTGTTTTAATTCCGTACAAGTCTCCAGTCTTTCTAAATCAATATTTGTTTAAAAAAATATGTCTTTTACGTATGTATGAAAACTAGAATTGCTGAGGCTGAGGCATGAACGCATTTCTCGGGCTGAAATTGATCTTTAACCAAAACCATGGTAACTATATGATACCTCAGATAACTTGGGGTTTACTGGTAACTATCTGGGGGTTTTCAGAGCGAAACTCTTAATTACTTCAGGTATGGAGAGTTATTTCAGGTAACAGAGGGTTTCCTTTCAGCTATCCCATGGATACCACAAAAACTCTTGCTATTAAGAGTTTTCAAAAATAATTTATTGGAAGCTGAGCTTTGTATTCGTTTTTGAGGAATTGATAGTTTTCATCTTTACATTGATAAATTCTGCTTTCAAAGAGTTTAAAAATAGCATGAACTTAAAATATATGTGAGTGAGTTAGTGAATGAGTTGGTGTTTTACGCCCGTGCAACGCTAAATAGATTATTTACAGGCATGAAATGAGGATGATAAATGAAACATGGGGTTGGGGTGGGTAACAAAGGAATTGAAAATTTTGAAGAACCACAGGAAAAGGGGAGAGGTGGGTAGGGACTGAAAATTAAGCCTATGTGGTGCACTACTTGGCGGTCCACAAAGGGATTTCTACGTGCATGAAGCGTGGCACTCTCCTCACACGTTGGCCCACTATGGTCGGCCGTCAGGGTTTCCGTATTATAGGCCTGACAATCCCTGCGGACGAGGGCCACCCTATTCAGCCACTTAGGGTACACACTTGGTCGCTCTGTGGGCTGAACACACCCAACGTCAGAATTCCAATACCCTTATTCGCCTCTCAAGACAAGCTAGGCTCTGCTGCGGGCCTAGTCGCCACCCGGGCCCAGAACGGGACAACAATATCTGTAGGTAGAAGGGGTTTAATTAGGTTCCTATGTGATAGCTGACAGCAAACCACCAGTTACCAAGATAACTCTTAATACCTGATGTAATTGAGAGTTTCGTCCAGAAAACCCCCAGATAGCTGCCAGTAAAACCCCAGTTATCTGAAGTATCCTATAGATACCAAGGTTTTGGTTTAAATGGCGTTCCACACAACAGTATGATAAAGCTTTACAGTACAACACAAGCCTTTACGGTGTATGTATGCCTTTAGAAACAACGATAATGTGTAGTTATATGAAATAAGATCATCGGTAGAAATCAAGGACTCATCTGTAGAAAACACAGTAAAGAACATACCTAATCGGTAGAAAACCAGGACATATCAAATTTCTTTAACCTGTTAGTTATATGAAACAGCAAATGGCTCTTTTACAAATAAACGATCATTTATTGCATATTTTCCCATAGGATGTATTCAAATGTTAAAAATAAGCGTTATTTTTCATATTTCTAAAAAAACAATCGGTAGAAAACAAGGATCATCGGTAGAAAACAAGCAGAAAAATCGGTAGAAGACATGTTGTCGCAGGACAAGTATAACGACCGTGAACAAGTCCCTGTGGTTAGTGTAGACCTACTAACGCGTTATTGACAGTGTGTGTCACAAGGTTATACGATCTTTTTAAAAAAGGTATTGTGAATCTCGGAAAAAAAGATCTTACAAATCTAAAAAAAAGGAAAGACAGGACAGCGCTTTGACTTGTTAATAGTGTGTTTGGCTGTAAAATTGACATAAACTAAAATTCTTAAATTGCACACGTTAGCGCGCAAAAATGCATGTCCCGATTTTTCAAAAACAACAATCTATGAAGCAAATCCCCATCACCCTTCTCTTTTTAAATCAGATGATTAATGACACATTGGTCTATCAATCATGAGAAATTAAAGAAATTGTATTATTTTGTCAATTTAAAACATAAAAATCACGATCTTTTATCAGATACTTTAATTTTAAGATTATACCAATATATGTTGTAAGGATTCAAGAAATGACTTACATGCAAAGCGTTAAAGTCAGTGGCACGAACGTGACTGCAATGGTGTAAAATGCTATGAAGAATATAAAACTTATATCAATGATTCATACAAATCCCACTCGCTAACTTATAGCTGAGGCACCTAAATTTTAAGCTTATAAAACTGTCCTTGTATATTTAAAATTATTCAAACTCTAAGTTTCTTCTGACCCAGACATGATCATGCTTAGACATTAATTGGGTTCTAGTTCGGCATATTTTAACAATATATAAGGTAGATAATGGATATGGTAGGGTACAGCTGCAAACTGGAACGTGTGTTATATATATATGAAAGTGTATGGCATTTTCAGTCATTTTGTAGATAAGTCTTCATTAAACAAAACGCGCGTCAGGCATAGCAGATTTTGATGTCTGGAACTTTTGTTGCAACATTGATTTGTTGAAATGTAAGCTTAGACCTTTTATTGTTTTCATGATTCGATATTGAAATGCTACGTATTAGTGAAATTAAAACCCCAGTTTACATGCTACCCACATCCAAGAAATTAATACACGTAACCAAACGAAGCGCTTTCCAACAAGCATAAACGTAGAATACGTAATATAACATGTATATGAAGGACTAGTAATTGCTTCCAAATTACACGAAAGATATATTTGTTTTGAATTTTTCTGATATAATTGTTGTGAATTTATCAGATCTTTTAGATCACACACACGTGTAGCTGTTATGAATTTTTCTGATTTTTTTAGATACAGCTGTTATGAATTTTTCTGATTTTTTTAGATATAGTTGTTATGCATTTTTTAGATATACTAGTAGTTGTAATGAATTTTTCTGATTTTTTTTAAGATATATTTGTTATGATTTTTTCTGATTTTTTTAAGATATATTTGTTATGAATTTTTCTGATTTTTTTAAAGATATATTTGTTATGAATTTTTCTGATTTTTTAGATATAGTTGTTATAATTTTTTCAGATATAATTGCTATGAATATAAGATTTCTAAAAGCTTCCTGTGCTTTGTTATAAAGCAAAAACATTTTCATTCGATATGTCTCTTAAGGTAAATGGGCTGATTATCGCTGAGCATCGTTTTGCACATCTATCATAACTTTGAAAATTTATGATGCTAGCTAAACATCAAAAGTGATAATTACATAAAAAATTTGAATAAAACTCACCTTCTTTGTGAATTTTAATATTTTCCGGCACTTTTTAAGGCGAGATAATTTGTATAGAAATAATAAAGAAAAAACACATTTTTCACTTTTGACAAAAAATTTGATGGTGAATTTATTTTTTTTTTATTTAGTTTATTTAAAAATCAATACAAAACAAAAAAATTTCACAAATGTTAAGAAAAAATCTATTAAATGAAAAAAATTGAAATTGTCCTATTGGTCCTGTAGCAAAAGTACTAAACTCCTAAATTTTAAAGTCGTTTCTACAAAAATTCCTTAGTGAACTTTTAATTTTATTATTGAAATTTAAATAATTATTAAAGAGCTAAATGTGGCAAAAATTTAAGAAATTTGTATGAATAAATGTTAAGACAACCCATCTACCTTAAAGCCCTTAATAAGTACTTCTCTTTACTAGTACTGTGCTTTTTATACCACGACACACGAAGTTGCAGGATATTATATTATACACACAGTTTCGTTCGGTGTCTCCGTCTGTCCGTTTGTCCGTCCGTTTCTCGAAGGTTACCGGATGATATCTTGAAAACAGGTCAAGGGATTTTAATGATATATTTCGCACCACTATTGAATTGAGTACAATAAAATGAAGACTGAGTTCAATTTTCAGGATGTTATGAAAAATATTTTTGAGATACATGAGGCTTACTTTGAAAAAAATAGATTTCATAGCATGTTGAACTTTTCTGATCTACGCTAATATTTTAAGATAACTCAACGTTTAAATTTCATGTGGTCAAACATAGATTACATTCTTACCCTAATACCATATATTTTAATGTTAATGTTTATGTTAAGATGAACCATATGGTAGGTTCCATCAAATGATGAAATACTGAATATTTTGAAAACATTGAAATCCCCCTATAACCATATAGTATTACCTCTTATGATAAGACGAATCATTTGGTACCATAGTGGGGTCTGAAGGGGGGATCATGTCCCACTTCCTGAAATGACAAATTACTTTATCGTGGCGGGGTGTCATTGTATGTCCCATAAGATGCCATTTTTTTAAATAATGTAAAACAACTAATTTAAAGGGATGTGACTCTGGATTTCTCGAGGAACAGAAATTCCCGAAAATAAATAAACGAAATTTTCCTCCTTTTCGTAGTAATATAACTGATTTTACAAAGAATCGCGAGAATAAATAGCTGCGAACTATTCCTCTGACTGCATGAAATTCCACGATCAAAGTAAAAAAATGGGTATGTTGCTATAACGTGCTATAACTGATGAAGAAAGATGTATACGTTTCATTAACAGAGGACTTAAGTTCCTAAAATATGAAGTTGTTCAAAGGCATTGTAATCACATCTGGTAAGCCTCGCTTGGAGGAGTTCACGAGAGATAAGCAAAACTTACCAAGATTCACGAAGATTTGGTTTTGGCAAGGCATTTAAATGGGATATGTTTTGTCCAGTAAAGAAAAATGTAAACAAGTTGGGATTTGTATCGGTTTTCTATCATTGCGATTTAAATTATCGTATCGAAACACAAATATTTATCAAAAACATTTTACGTGAATTCACCTTACAAGGGGTGGTAATATATTCAAATTTTTAACAAGTTACTTAACCAGAAAATCAGAATTAGGGATACAGTGGTGCTAGCCTACATCTCAAGAAATTCCCTAAGCAGAGTTCAAATCACACATTTAATCATATTTTCAATGAAAACTTTTTTCTGTTCTCTTATATTTTTTCCAGGAGAGTATGTCCGCCTACCAGCGCATACAACAGAACAGAATAGCAATTGTGTTGTGGTAAGTCTTTCTTAATGTTCGACCTGCGTTCGAACTAAATTTCAATTTGGAGTGAGCTGCTTCTAACTTATGACACGCCAATTCTGTCTCATTATCACGATTTATTACTTAATTATGTCCAAACATCAATACGTTATGTGGATCTGTCATACATGTACAAGTATGTTATCTGGTTCGATCACTATGTTGGGTAGAATGGGGTGTTATTAAAACGCAGAAACGGAATGCGGAACGGAAAATGAAAACGGAACGGAAAGCAGAATAAGTGCTTTTAAACGTAGATGTATTGACAGAGACTGTAAAATGCACATTTTTTTGTTCCCATCAAGCCAAAATTTTGTTTTATCGTAGCTTGTCCTTTGTAGTAATCTTGCAGATTTTCTGCAATAGTTTGCCTTCACCCCTCCACGTTTTCCAATTCTCTTACCCCTGGCCTTCCCGCTTCACACCATTTTCCAACTTTATTACTCTGGTTAAACTTAATAGGAGGAAATTAAATGGAGTGAACATGTAAATTTAAAAGAAAACCTTGGCTCAGAAGCGTAGGTTTAATTGTTACAACATAAAAAAACTACATTCAGATCGCAATGGAGGAGGGAGGTTTGGCGCCATGGGGCCTGGTTTAACCCACCGTTTCGTTTGGGGTGCCTGTGCCAGGTCGGGACCATTGCGATCCACCAATTGTCCGGTATGACTGATTCGTTTTTGTCATTTTCTCTGGACTATGAGATTGATCATTAAAGTTCGGTAGTTTTGTTATTACCTTTATATTCAACCTATGGCATCGCAGCTACCATGATGACAAGCAAGAAGATAATTATTTTTTAAAAGTTTGAGAGAAGCAGAGGTACCAATGGGGTATCCGAATATCAAAAGTCCGAAAGGGCAGAGACAAAACTAGTAAACACCAACAAGAACGGGACAAAAAGAGACAACATGTAAAACATGGAAACACAAAATAACTGAATATCAATCAAAAACGCGAACTCCAGTCGAAACAAGAGTGAACTCAGGTGCTCCGGAAGAGTAAGCAGTTCCTGCTTGCTATAGCACACCCGTCGCGTTGCCAATAGTCCATTCAGCGTGTCAATTCCGGTAAAGGGTGAGTGAGTGAGTGAGTTGGTGTTTTACGCCCGTGCAACGTTATATAGGTAATTTACAGGCGATGAACATGAAAAGGAAGATACAATGAACATGAAATGATGATGATAAATGAAATACAGGGGTGGGATGGAACACAAAGGACCGGTAAACTTTGAAGAACCACAGGAAAAGGGGAGAGGTGGGTAGGGGCGGAAAATTTAGCCTATGTGGTGCACTACTTGGCGGTCCACAAAGGGGTCTTTTACGTGCATGAAGCGTGGCACTCTTCACACACGTTGGCCCACTATGGTCGGCGGTCAGGGTTTCCGTATTATAGACCTGACAACCCCCGCGGACGAGGGCCACCCTATTCAGCCACCTAGGGTACACACTTGGTCGCTCTGTGGGCGGAGCACTGACCCGACGTCAGAATCCCAAGACCCTTAGTCGCCTCTTACGACAAGCTAGGCTCTGCTGCGGGCCTATTCGCCACCCGGGCCCCGCAAAACAAAAATTTGTCAGATCTAGATTTGTCAGTCAAGTACGATTGAAGTACGATGAAACCGTAGCTCGATCCTGAAAATCTTTTCAGCAAAATTAAGCGATTTAATATGTCAGATTAGCTTTTGGTTTATAAAACTATAGCACCGATTTTATTTCGTCTCTCGAATTCTTAGTAGAATCTGAAGGTGGTGGTAGACGATTCCTGTTTCCTGATGAACTGTAACTGGAGCAGCCAACTCTGGTTATGGTGTGTCGTAGACTGGACGACCCGTGGCACATAGCGTGTCTATAGCTAGTCAAACAGTCGCTGCAGAGGCATCTAGTCTATAGTAAGGACTATAAACTCCCTATTGATCACCATGGAGTATTTAATTTCACTCAGCCTTGCAGATGTGGCATGACAAGAGTTTATAAGGTACATGCATGTACATGATATTATCTTACAAAATATCCGTATAATTTTGTATAAAATATCATTTCTAATGCTGGCGTCACACTATCCCGATTTAGGCCCCAATGGAAACACGATAATGGATATTTTCAAAATCGGGACTGATCGTAAGCAGATCGCGCTATTCGTGTTGCCATCTTTTTCCATCGTAGAACCTTCTGCGGAGATTTTCTGACTTCGGGGTAAACTTCGTAGTGCCTCCGAGTTTTTTTAATATGTTAAAAAACTGCCGAAAGTTCGTGCGAAGGCCTTTGTTCGTGTTGTGTTCGTTAATCCATCCTTTAGTTTAAACATATTTTATTTGAAATCTATTTCAAATGGGAATTGGACACAAGTACATAGTATTTATGAAGTCCTCTCCCTATTACAATACAAACAAAATAATAACATCAATGGACATGCACGTAAATATACAAATATATAGGAATAAAATGGAAGAAAAGAAAGAAATAAGAAGTTCATGAAACATGCGTTGTGTGTGTGTGTTTGAGTTTGTCTGATATATACTAGATGAGGAATCGTTTCGAGTGTAAGATAAATTCAAATACATGATCAAGCATTTTCATATTATCTTTTTCGGAAAGATTGTTGTTGCCAGTGAGAAACAGAGATAGGTTCCGTGAAATTTGAGGGGATAGAAAAGATAGATTTTCAAATAGTATACGTCTAATTATCGTATATTGAGGACATTCAAAAAAGAAGTGGGTGGGTGTTTCTTGCTGGTATCCACATCTGCAAAGAGGGTCTTGTACGATGCCTACTCTGCTAAGGTCATAATTGAGGAAGGTGGCGCCACATCTCAATCCATCCTTTCTATGTAATGCCTTCGTGATAGCATCTTCTGATTTCGTGTTGCCTTCTAAGTGTCGTCGGTTTCATTTATCTTACGATGGCGTCACGAACGAAACAAGAAGCTCCCCAAAAGTAGTGCGAAGGAAACACGACGTCGCGAAGACATCGCTATGTATTCGTATATCCGTCGTAAAAAGTGTAATGGCATTGAGTAATGCAAGGAGATGGAAACACGGCACTGGCCAAAGAAGTACGATTTCTGAAGTAAAAAATATCAAAAGTGCCTTATAGGGACATTTATTAATCAATTTAAGTTAGGTTTTAGTTCAGGTATGGCGTGTTACAGTGAATCGTTAAGAAAAAGAAAAGTATAATATGAAGCTCAGTGTTTTTTTGTTTTTTTTTAACATTAACATGCATCAGGAGAAAGACTGACAAGACAGCAGCTTATGATACCCTCATTTATTCTCTATTTATTATAGCTTTCTTGTTTCCAAAAACCAATAAAGGAAATAAGAAATAATCCAAACTAGAATGATCAGTCTCAAAAGAACAAGAAGAAAAGACAAAACAAGGCGAAGAAAGTCTGGATCTAGAATCTTTTGACGCTTTCCTTTTCGTCCTGCTCTTTCCAACCAGGTGCTTCCCTCTTCCACGTCTTCATCAATGCTTTGGTGGCTTCTTCATGCTTAAATTTCGATATCAAAAATAAAATCTTACTTCAGTTTTCATCAGTCCCATACCGACAAAAGTCGAAGGGAACTTTAGGTTTGCACCCCGTCTGCCCGTTTGTGTTTCTGTCCGGCCCGGCCGTCTTGCTGTCCCAATAAGTTTTCCGCATCTTTTTAAAAACCTTATATATAGATATCAAACTGATTTTTGGAATGTGAGTCCACCATGATGAGTTAAAAAAAACAAGTTAACCTGTCGTTCCAGTCTGCCAATTTTGACAGGAGGTAGGAACCTTTGAACTTTGAAAATTAACTGAAATTCAGTTTACCGCACATTTTATTTCTAAACCATTGCCTTTTGGTATGTACTGTACACGAGTCCACCATTACGGGTTACAGATCAAGTTTACGTTCCGTTTCGATCTGCATATGTTTACGGGGCCTTTTGACTTTTAGATATAGGATCGGTAGGGAAATCATGGATTGTAAGGTAATTAAGGTGGGCCCCCATGATCAATTAGCGTTGGCAATAGATTAAATTATTGAACTTTCTGCCAAAAAATACGAAAGCCCATAGGGCTCATTTTGGTAATCTAAAAATTATTTTTTTCGTTATTACGCGCTTTTATCAATTTTCCGTAATAGTGCGCTCAACTATTTCATAATAACGCGAACTTCTTTCGGGTTATGACGGGTTACTCGTGTAACTTTCATAGACTTTTGCAGAGCTTAACAAATCAAGTTACATCATTTTTCTTTACACATTAAATTTAGAATTTTTTATTGTTACTGCATGGTCGTCATCAGTGACATGCAGCATGGGAATACTTAGAGCGCCCTAGTTTTATCTTTCATCCATTTATATACCAATATCTAGAGCAACGTACGCGTGCGCTATTACATTTCACACTTTACTGCATAACAATGTTTGCTTTGGTGTATTGTTTCTACATAGTTACATGTACTTTCTGTTTTCAGATTATGTCTGCTTCAGTCAACTGACACAAGGCATGAACAAAACAAGATGATAAAGTAACATCACCTTTTTGTTCTATCTTAATTGTCTCTACATGCTACATTAAGATCAAATGTCTCGTGTAATCTTACTTATCGACTTCATGGACAGCAGGGGTATTCTTCGGGAGCCTTGTTTTAACTTGTTATACATACATAAGTTAGAGGCAGCAAAGGACAATTTATAGACTAATGCAAATTCCGTATACATTTCATACTTCGTCTACCCATCGTGATGCATCCTAAACCCATCGTATGCTAAACACAACGTCATACAGCCATCGTACATCTTCGTTTCTCCCTCGGATCTAATTCTCAACTTATCTTGATAACATCGTAACAACTTCGTAATCGGTTCGCAGCTATTCGTTTCTAATCGTTTATCCATCGGTTCTAATCGTATACCCTTCGGTTTTTATTTTTAACAAGTTCGGGACTAACTTCGCACGAAGTTGAAATTTTCACATTCGTGTGTCCATCGTATGTCAAAATCGGGACAGTGTAACGCCAGCATTAAGAATACGCCTTAAGGAATTGAACTCTAAACCTATAAGATTGGTTACATTGATGTGTGTTTTTTTCAACAGTAGCACAATTGCGGCTATAAGCGGTAGATGAACATGAAATTGGTGAGACAGTGAACATTAAATGATGATGAAGTGGAGGAAAGGGGACACAAGGGAAGGAAGTTTTGACTGTTTATTGTCACTAGAAAAAAGAGTGAAGGTAGGGAGGGGAATTTAGCCTCCTGCATGGGGATCATTCTCTTACCGAAACCTGCAGCAAAATTCTATAATGTGCGAGGAACGTGACATTTTTCCCAAATAATGGCACCACTATGGTTTGCGATCATGCAGGTTTTCCGCATTATAGCCTGGCGACCCCGGCATTCATCGTTACAGGGTTGCCCCTTTCAACCACCTGGGGCACACATGCCAGTCGCTTTGTTGGCAAAGTGGCCTGACCCGATGTCAAGATTCTTAGCACTATTTAGTGGACTTTTACCGACAAGAGCGTTGCTGTGGGCCTATTCGCCACCCGGAAACCACACGGTTTTTTTTTTTACAGCTTCGTTGGAATATACTCGAGCGTAAGGCTGTCACGTTTTAACATGCCATTTTGTGTTTCCTCAATAACTTTTATTAGCCGTTATGATTTTCAATTATTAAACCAAGTACCCTTTCTCAGCATATATAGACCTATATATAATGATAGGATGCTATTAAAGCCATTCTGGAGCAAATAAAAATATGTATTTTGTAATCTCTAAAAAATATAGTATATTAATGTATATCATTAGGGGCAGGTCATTATTACGACAACCTAATATGAGATACATTGTAAGAAATGCCTAAATACGAGCACGGCACATGCAGCATACATTTAAGTAGATCCTCTTTTTTCCCCTCATATGACGGAGTTCCGCGTCTCAATTGAGGCATAAAATCATTTAAAATTCAGAACATAAGATCAAAAGGACCCCATTCCCGAAAAGACGTGGTGGACACTTTTGATGCAATGTTAACCGTTGTATCTCTTCCTCAAACACGAGCTCTGTTAGTTTTCGTTAAATAAGTTCCGAGTCACAGGATTGAAATGTTTTGATTGATTATTGATCATTATTTTGAGATGAAGACACAATCTGTCTTAACTATTAATCGTCTTTGTCAATGCTAGCATAGTTTTTTTCTCATGAACGACTGATAAAAAGTTTGATTTTGAATCGAAGCAGTCAAATAAGATTTCTAGAACGTTCAGTTTGGGACGAGATGCTTGGGGCGAATGAGCGTTAAAACGAAAACTATGAGAAGCATATCCGGACGAAAAGTCAATATCAGCATTAGGCAAATTTAAAGATGGAACTTGCATAGGGCTCTCCGTAACGAGCTGTCCTTGCTATAACTCCAACAGCCCATTATTCCGACAGCCCATTTACAATTTTCATCTTACAAGTACATTCAGGTATTTTAGATACATAACTGGGTAGGGTTTCTAACGTTCCAGCGGCACATGCGTATAAGTTTTTATAAGGTCAAATCTAATTCAAATGTAAGAGAGTGGTCATCAAATCATAGAGTAATGGTATTTATATAAGACTTACATGCATTATATGGTAATCCAAGATGAAGAAGACATTGTAATAAATCATAATACATAATCTAATTTGGAATTTTTGGTTTTTCAAGGAACCGACTACTTAACTTGGAGGGGGCCTTGTTTTTTCCTAAAAATATTTTGAAGTTGATTTGTGATGAAAATAAAAATATTCTGGCAGCAGATGTAACACAATAAATTCTGTAGAAGAATTTCTGCTTTATAAAATAATGCTAATTATATAGTTAAAAAAATTCTGTCGTCACCCCTTTAAAAAATCCTGACAAAAAAAAACCAAAAAAAACAAAAAAAAAAAACAACAACAACAACAACAAAACACAAGACCCCCTCGAACAAGTAAATCTAAGTTTTTGCTCACTTGTGATACACCAGGCCCCGAAATCATGCTCTATGAACAAACTTAGGTATTCGGCAAATAGGAAGTAGATGAGCTACATGTAGAAGTATAAATCGCTATACACCATATGACACCATAGTATCAGGCTATAAGCAAAAGATCAGACCTCTATATGCTATGTAGAAGCTTAGAAAACTGTGACGAAAATGTGGCATCTATTTCCATTGTGTATACAAAAACCAAGCATTCCATGTGTATTCGGTAATTAACACAGGAAGTAGATGACCAAGGACATAAAATCGTTTTACACCATATATGACACTATAGGTAAAAGCTTTCTGCAAAAAATCAGACCTCTATGTCAAGAAGTTGCTTTGAAAACTGTGACGAAAAAATTGGTACGGACAGACGAAAGAACGGACAAGAATAAACAGTATAGCCCTTTTCTTCGAAACGGGGGTATAAGAATTCATTTTATTTGGATCTCCATGGTATCAGTCATCAGAGAAAATAAAGTTTAAACTTGTTGAAATACCGGCACTATATATCAATGATGTTTCTATGTCTTTTTTGAACCAACAGTATCTAGTTTAAATACAAACATTGCAAAATGGAATTCATAGTCAAACCTGAGACAATCACGTGTCAACTTAAGTTATGATTTAAGTCTTTTTTGATACATGTATGTTCTTTGTTTGTTTTGATCAACCTCAAAGACAATGCAGAGTTCATTTCTTTATGTGTTTTGATAATGCCAAACATGTCAAAAACGGAAGATATCATGGAAATGAAGCATGGAAGATAAGAAATATTCAATCTGAACAGAGACAAAAAAGTTAAGTCTTTGATAAGAACGGACCATTGAACTTGAAGTCCCCTATCCCACTTCAATTTTTGTTTTGACCAAGCGCGGAAAAAATATTTATTTTTTATTGCGTCGCGACAGAATTTTTAGTTTTTTGAAGGCGTCCATTATAAGCATCTTTTATAAAGCAGAAATTCTTCAGAATATTTTTTTTTCTAACCCTCTTGATCTGCTGTCAAAATATTTTTTTATCAAAAATTATTTTCAAAATATTTTTAGGAAACCAAGGCACTTCCCTCCAAAAAGTTGAATGGTGGTCCCTTATGAGAACCATTTCATTTTGCCAAAATACGAAGCGTATAATCATATAAAATTATCACCCTAATTGGTGTGTGACCCGATGGTTTCTTTCCCCGAGAAAGTAAGGCAAACCCTCGGGTGACCTTACTTTTCGAGTGGAAAGAAATGCCGGATAACATATCATCTAGAGTGATAACTGTTATATTATATCGAATATTTAAATGTAACAATTTGATATTAAATTTTAAACATATTTCGGACATTTTAACCTTTTTCCATTAGAAAAAATACAACCCATACAATGTTGAAGAAAACTCCTGGGGCTCACGTGCAAATTCTCACGAGAGGATGACCTTACCATGCGACCCAACGATTACCGGTTGACCCAGCGAATTATCACATGTCACGTGACCACGTTTAAGCGAATCACAATAAATAAGATTTCTATATGAGTATATAATATTATTGAAATACATCATGGAAGTATATATATTACTTCCATGAGTACATCAACAAAATCCCCATACCAATCTACTACAGAACAATATTTTACCTTTTTCACCGAGAAATTTTGCCAAGGCAGACGCTTTCTATTTGACATGCGTTTGCGTTGCAGATTACAATTATTCTTCACGTGTTCTGTGTGTTTCTTTGTTGTTTTCATTCGGTTTCTAATAATTTTGTCTTTATTCATACTTCCATTGCTTTTTCCCATTGTCAATGATCAAAACTATTTGGTTCGAGAGTATGATGTGATGCATTTCAATACTATAGTTGGCCGCTACATATAAGTTGATTCGGCCTTAACCATGCCAGGCATGGCTATAGTGTATCGTTCTGTCTAAAAAGGGTTTATTTTGCTGATATCAAGTGACTTGGTATATTCATTTACAGTGTACATATTCATTCTAAGACCGGTTGAACATGAAAGTAATTGTCCTTGACTTTATATGTATATCTATCTGTCCGTTCGTCTGTCTTTCCCTCAATTTGTCACTGAGTCCGTTCACAAATTTTTGCAAACGCTATTTAACTTATCAAGGGTACGGATATGAAGATTTAACCATTGATTTCTATGGCACGCGATAATAACAAAAACCTGATAAACCACATTTATCGACCGTAAACTATGGTTTGCTGTTGATAAACTGGGTTTATCGCACGCTAACTATAGTTAACGTTCGTGAAACCAAGTTTGTTTATCAGCGATAACGTTAGTTTGCGCGGTGCAAATGCTATTTTATCAACGCAAAACAGTATTTATCGACCGTAAACTATAGTTTGCGGTCGATGAACTCAGTTTATCGCCGATAAACTCAGTTTATCACCGATAAATTCGGTTTATCACCGAGAAACTCTAATTAGCATTTGAAAACCCCATTATCGACCGCTAATGATAAATTTCAAACAACTGAAATTATCATTAGCATCAGCAAACTATAGTTAGCGAGTGATAAACCCAGTTTATCGACCGGTCGATAAACTCAGTTAATGGGGTTTTGTGACTGTCGCATGCCATGCAGTTCAGCACCCAGGAACCCTAATTAGCATTGAAAATTTCCATAGTCGACAGCTAATGTTAATTAAACAAACTTGGTTTATCAGGGTTTTATAACCTACAATGCAAAGTTGTTTTTGACTGACTCGAGCGTCAGCCCATCCCATCCGTCTGTAATCATATTTTATGGACGCAAATCCTCTGAAACTACTTAGCAGAAATAAATGAAACTTGGTATGCAAGAAGTACACTTCGTAAAGTTGTGCATATAATTAGGAATTTTTTTTCTGTATTTTTTTATAAAAGGTGCGACCATTTTGACTAAGAAAATCTTGAATTCTGCAATTCATATTTCTAAGTTTAACGGAATCTTGTTATGGCATTCAGATACATGCAAATTATCTTTACAATGCTTGTTGTACCTCAGTAGGTATTACTCAGGGATAATATTAATTGAACTCGTAGGGTATGAAAGCACGCTTACTTAGTTTCTGTTATTGATACTTTCCAAACCACATGACATATTCATAGCATGCAATAGCAACCGCATAATAATATACAATTACTGTCTTTTGTTGAGGTAAATGTGCAGTGTTATTGACTTTTGAAAAAAACAGATATTCACTGAGCCCGAAGGGCGAGGTGAATATCTTTAGTTTTTCTAAAGTCAATAACACTCACATTTATCGAAACAAAAGACAGTAATTGTTTTATTCTGTTATCCAATATCTGACAAAAATAATATGCATTTGAAGTGTTTAAGAAAAAATTGATTCAAACAGAAAAATAATGTAACGACGTCACCACCTTTCCCGCCATTTTTTAGGTGAATAACACTTTGCCAGGTGAATATCCCTTTTTATTCACTTAGTTGATTATAATGAAATATGTTAAAGCATTATTTATATTATAGAATAAACTATTTTATAGAACGTAAACCATAGTTCACTCGGTTACTTTAGTTTGCGCGGCGCAAATGCTACTTTATCAACGCAAAACAGCATTTATCGACCGTAAACTATAGTTTGCGGTTGATAAACTCAGTTTATCGCCGATAAACTCAGTTTATCATCGATAAACTCGGTTTATCGCCGATAAACTCAGTTTATCACCGATAAATTCGGTTTATCACCGAGAAACCCTAATTAGCATTTGAAACCCGCATTATCGACCGCTAATGATAAATTTCAAACAACTGAAATTATCATTAGCATCAGCAAACTATAGTTAGCGAGTGATAAACCCAGTTTATCGACCGCTAACTATAGTTTACGGTCGATAAACTCAGTTTATGGGGTTTTTGTGATTGTCGTGTGCCATAGATTTCGTTTCATGACAAGTTAATTGGTTTCAAATAAACAAAAATATTCCAAAAACAAACAATCAAAACAGAAGACCAAAAACATGACAAAAACTTTCAATCGTTAGAGTAGCACGGCATTATTTATGCTTGAACAAGATGTATAGAATTTGGTTTCTGAATCGGAACCTCTGGTCTTGGGATCAATACAGTCATGTAGGTCAAAAATCAAGACAACAACGGAACATGGTCAAGTTAAGTTTGCATAAATTAAAGACAAAAAACAAAAAACTCAATATGAAAATTAACATGCTAACTCACTTACCATGCATGCATTCCTAGTTGTAAAACTGAAAATGCTTATCGTTAATGCGTGTATAAACATGGCACCAAACTTGTCTCTATAATGATAAGTATAATTGGGGTGTAGGTTATCATCGAGTTCGAGTTTAAGTTCGAGTTAGAGTTCGAGCCATTATTCGAGTTCGAGTTAAATTTTCAGCTAACTCAAAACAGTGATTTTCATGGCAATAATCGAGTTACGACTCGAGTTCGAGTTAGAGTATGACGAATTTGAAATAAGAGGCAGGATGCAAAAAATCAGGCAATTAAAAGGCTGGGCGGTGCTCTGAATAAAAAAGGCAGGATGGTGTTTCTGCCCGAAAAAGATTATGTTACGTTTAAAAATAAAAATAAAAATAAAAAATACACGCAAAACAAAAATTCCAGGCTTCGATTTTTCAAAAATAAAAAGGCGGATTGAAGAAAATATCAATAGCCCCCCTTAAAAATCTAATGGTCGTTCCCTTATTGTTCGATTGCTGTGTTCATTCAAGAAACTTGAAAGAAAACAAGTAAATCTGTGAGCGATACGCCGGTTCTCAAAATAATGCCTAGCGTTAAAAAGCATTCAGTAAAGTATAACAGGAGGTATACATAGGTTAAAGTTATATAAAAAACAGACATTTACGTCATACTGCCACATTGGTACATATTTGCTTCTTGTCCACAGTCTTTGTGACATTACGTAAATAAGCACATTTATTGGTTTTTAATAATATCTACACATATATTTATAAATGAGTATATTGCAAGGCGACAACATGAAGCAGAGGTACCAATGGCCTATCCGAATATCAAAAGTCCGAAAAGGCAGAAACAAAACCAGTTAACACTAACAAGTGTTGTGTTTGACAACATTCATGTAATTGCGCTAAAATAAATATCCAACTCGAACTCTAACTCGATCTGTAACTCAAACTTTCACTCAAACTCGAGTAGTAACTCGATTATTGCCATGAAAATCACTGTTTCAAATTTCAAATTTCAACTCGAACTCGAAAAATAACTCGAACTGCAACTCGAACTTTTTTTGTTTTGAAATTTCGTTTGAAATGCCTGTACCAAGTCAGGACCATTGCGATCCACCAATTCTGCGGTATGACTGATTCGTTTTGTCATTTTCTCTGGACTATGAGATTGATCATTCAAGTTCGGTAGTTTTGTTATTACCTTTATTTAACTCGAACTCGAGTCGTAACTCGAACTTTAACTCGAACTCTAACTCTGACTCGAACTCGAACTCGATGATTACCTACACCCGTATAATTGTTACCTTTGATGGTTTTATTTAAGTGACAAGTAATATCACATAACTATATGTAGCGCTACCTGTACACCATCAACGAAGCAAGTAGCGCACAAGACCGCACGATATCTTTTTTCAACCTTGTTTCGCACCGCGAGGCCAAAAAATTACGTCCTAGAATTTTGAAGTACGCTCGCCGTATGATGTGTTATGGCCCTGTCACACTATATAGTTTTAGCCAACGTGTGCCGAACGTTCGAATAATTTTTTTAAATTATGGAACACGTTGGCAGTCGCTGTAAAAAAAATATCAAAAATATCTGGGTGAACGACCACAAAGCGTCAGACTAACTACCTGCAATGCACGACAAACTTATTCAAAACATTTCTGTAGCGTTTGTCTGGCATACATAGCGATTGCCTAGCGCATGCGCATGTGTGACGACTGCAGAACGCATTCATAACGTTCATCTAACTTATAATTTTACCTCGGTGAAGAGACACAGAAATTCTGTTCTAATAACTTTATTATTATTTCTTAATAGCCAAAATAGATCTAGTATCTGTCTTAAATGTATTTCTGGATTAATCAATAAATATATGTACATGTAAATTTAGTTTCTTTATAAAATATTGGTTTTCGGTGTTCTGGTAATATGAATGTATAATTATTCTTAAGCCGTTTTACACAATAGTGATGATTTTTGCACTCAGTCTAAAAGAATAAAAAAAATATTATAGATTTTATATTTTGATTTGTCCATAATATATAGAGAGGAATGCCTGCGCTTGTTAGCAAACTTTCAAAATCTCAAATTAGGATATACATGTAAGAAATACCGGTCTCAGAGTTTGCCTAGCATCCTTTTTACTGCACTTGACTGATCCTAAATGATCACCGACAGCATGGCAGATGTCCTTAATAGAGAAGAACGCCTGCGCTTAATGAATATTAAAAATACACATTATTTCAAATGAGTATTGAAGACAGACTGTCGGTACTCGTTGTATTTGAGTATTGTATTTTTTTTACCAAAAAAAAAACACTGTATGGAAAGAGCGAAAGGGAAAAACGGTTGATTTCTGTGCCCCGATGTAGTTTATTGCTGTGCGCAAAATGAAGTCGTCTGTTTTTTCTGCCTTTTTACTTAATTATTGAATAACTACATATCTTGCAGCATCGGTGATTTCAACATTAGATAGTAACGATCTAGTTAATTCAAGTTTTACTTGCATTTTTATGTCATAAGCTATTTTTTATCACAAAAAGTCATAAATTTAAAAATAAAACACGTTTTTTTGACAAATTACGTCAATAAAACACTTGCAGATGAAAATAAATTGAACAAAACGTGTTCATCGTGAAGTTAAGTATATAAAGAATTTTATTGTTTATAAATAAAGTTTAATAATGCAAAGGTTCTAGACAGATCGATGAAATAAAAGTAAGTGTTAAAATTTGCAGTGCGAATGTATATTTCTGTGCTGATTTTCTACATGCGAATGTATATTTCAGAGCCTGCGGAAGTTTATTTGTGTGGTTGCAAATGTTTCGTTCTGAGCTATAAATACTTGGCCATAGAAAATCAGATCAAATAATGGAAATATAACTTTAATTCTAACTCCAAACCAGGATCATTTTAAAACAAGTGTTCAATTACAATTCCTGTCTAAACCATCTAATGTTTTACTTATTCTATAATTTACAGAAATAATATATTAAGCTCTTTTAAACAAAGCACGACAAAATTTATTTGTGGTAAGGGGACAACCATTTGATTCTGAGGGGGGGCTCGCAGTTGCGGTCGAGACAGATTATTTATTTTCAAAATTTTGCGGGCAAGAACAATTATTTTTCGCCCCTACCCGACAAGAATATTTATTTTCTGCATACAATAACTTAATTGAGCATTAGGATCTTGGGACAATTTTCTTGCAAACTGAGGCCAGATTATTTATTTTCAACTTTTTCCAGGCCGGAATATTAATTTACAAAAACTGCCATCCCCCCTTCAAAATCAAATTGTCGTCCTCTAAAATCTATATTCATACATGTATTGAATATTTTTTGTATTCTGTAAACCTGGGATATTGTTTTGGCACCATCTTTGCTTTTCCCGGTAGGATACTGAGCTTTAGTTCACACAGTTTAAAAATTGCACTGTAATCTTATTGTCCATTTTGACTACAATGGAGGACACATTTCTTGCCGTGTATTTTTTTTTTCAATTTAGGTGCAGCAATGACAGCGCGAAAATCGCAAAATAAAACTGTCTTGATTTCCTGGTTTACAGTAGTCGATTTGTTTATGATAACATTTCAAAATAATATTTCCGCACAATAAAACTCTTCAATAGACAATGGGGGTTCTAAAACATCATCGAAGTCAAAAACGATAATTGTAATTTTTTTTTCATCTGGTAATATGTTTTGTCCATTTAAAATAGCATCTTCTGGTTTAGAATCAAATCTTAAATGTTTAAACTTGTTCTTTTTCTCATCCACTCTAATTTTTAAAGATTGCTACAGGTAGCCAATGTCCCCCGCCGCCGTATTAAAGTTTAAAATTAACTAAAATTTGAAGAATTAAAATTGCATTGGAAAAGGATCAACTACATATCATGACAAACAACCCTACAAAATTTCTTTAGAATCCGTTGAGCGGTTTCAGGGTAGTAGATCTCACAAAGTGTTCCTATGACCTAAAATGAATCAAAATGGCGGTGCGATATGAACAACTACATATCATGACGAACAATCCTACAAAATTTCATCAAAATCTGTTGAGCGGTCTCAGAGGAGTTGTGCTCACAAAAGTGTGACGGATGCACGGACGGACTGACAAAGACCATTACCATGTCCCTCCGTCGCGTTGCAGCGGGTGACAAATATTTACTTTTTCCTTAGGATGTTTGTGGACAAAATGCAAAATAGTATCGTCGAATATGCCAGAAGAAAATTCACAATATTCGCATTTAAATTAATCCATTTTAGATTTCTGAAATTGAAAAAAAAACTCTTGCCATCAGTGCTTCTAGCCTTAATTGGAAGCACATTCATGTTATTACATCAAATAATAAAAATAAATAGCACAGAAATAAACTACAAACATTTTTGCAGCACAGAAATCAACATTCGTAAACTCGGAACTAAACGACAGCATTTCTTCAACCCATTTTATTGAGTGTTTACAAAACAACAAATCAGTTATCTATTGTAGGTTTTTTGTTAACCTTTCATGAGATATTCTATCAAATAAGGATTGAAAACGCAAACTGCTACTTAGAAATGAGCTTTTCTATAAATAAAAGGCTTTTTCTATTTTGATAAGTTTTATCAAAACACATAAATAAACTTTCGCTACTTTAAAAACTGCTCTCAAATAAACTACAGCGTGCACAGAACTTAACAGCTGCAGGGCACACAATAAACATTCGCCTCATAAGTTAAACACCACTGTAACATCACTTGAGAAGGCTATTACTAATCTTCGACAGTAGAAAATGTTCTTAAGAATAATAAAGTATAATTACACTTACTAATTGCTCACAGATGTGCCAAGGAATTATGCGATTTTCAACATTTTATCTTTTTGTTTTTTCATTGCGATTTTTCTTAAGTTATTTATCTATTGGTTGAAAACTGGGTAGAAACAATAGCGTGACAAGTAAGAAACTAAAAATGAACCTTAACAACACTAGTTTATCTATTTTTCTATCTAAATGACATATTTTCGTCTTTCGGATGTTTACAATCGTCTGTTTTACCCACAATACCACAATGACACAGGAGTAAACTACACCGGGGCACAGAAATCAACCGTTTTTCCCTTTCGCTCTTTCCATACAGTGAAAAAATGTAACCGACAACACGACGGGTGTATTACACATGTACAAGAATTACTTTCCATTCCAGACCATCTTGTTACATAACAATTTTTTTTCTTTGTTTTGTTCATTGTTTTTTTTTTGTAAATATATTTTTTCAAGTTTGAATTACTATTTTAAGCTTTTGAAATTGACTTTCCCCCTGTTATTTCAATATTACTTATAAAATTCTGGGGTTGATGCGCTACTTGTTCGTTTCAATGACGCTCCGTGCGCTCTGTACACGTTTAAAACACGTTAAATAGGTTTCTTGGTCGTTAGACTGACGCTAGACGTGCGATAAGCTATTGTTAGACTGACGTTAAACGTTTGTTTCCATTTAGCTTAGCATTTGTCAAACGCATTTCAACGTGCGCACAACTACCACATAGCGTACACCAGCGTGTGTATAACGACCTTCTAACTTATGCCCAACGTTCGAATGATTTAATATTAACATGTTGGCGAACGTCGGAAATTTCAAAATTTTGCGACCCACTCGACGTTCACCAACGCACGCTGACGTTCGTTAACGTGTTTATAACGTGTTCATAACTTAACACAAAACTTACGTAACGCACACCAGCGTGTTAAAAATATATTCTAAAACGTCAGCACATGGTGGCTAAAACATTATATACATTATATCATAGTGTGACAGGGCCATTAAGTACTATAAAACTATAAGTAGTATTTCGTTCAACTGGGTAATAATAGCTGAGATCATGAAATTATGATATTGAAGGAGATACTACTTGAAATTAGCACCAATAAGTCTTGTTAATATCACGTTGGGCCTCCGAAAAAAATGTATAGACGATGATCTATAAGCGCCTTATCGAAAAAAACCTTAGAGTACCGACTGACTACGGTACCGCAGAGCGGATCGCCTAATCTTACTGTCTTACTCGTCACGTGATAGTTATCGATTTCACCTTATCGTAAATTTCACTGCAGACTCAGGTACCAGTTGACAGGTATCTAGGTATACATAGAGTGTACCAAGGTGATACCCATACAAATTACAAACAGAATCTTAAAAGAATCACGAAAATCGGATAAAAATGTTATGATAGTTTAAAGAGTAAAATTATATGTTTTGTACATTAAAGCAGTTCCGTTTAACCTGTCTATTAAGGAGGTTCCTGATATATGCTGACCATGAGAAAAAATGCTGTGATATAAGAAACTTAGAGCTTACTGGCCATATCTATGTGCATTGTGCGAGATGGTGCGGGATACAAAAACTTTTAGAACAAAATTGCCCCTTCTTATCGTAACTTTTCGGAAAATAAAGACAGCATTATAGTATTTTTTATATCTTGAAATGTAAGCATTGGGCGCAATATCAAAATCATTTTTTAAACAGATTTTTTCCTTACTTGCTAGATGGAAATATTTGAAAAATATAAATATAAAGCGAATTAAAAACAAAATTTACCTTAACTCTGATATCTTCCATTATCATGTATGAAAATAACGCATTTTATAATAATATTAACGATCTTGAAAAGAATTTTGAATACAAGAACACTAAAGATCTTTTTTTTTATTATTTCAAAAGTTTTTTTTTTTAAGACGGCTCCTAGAACTAAGAAGAGACTTTATTTGATTGTATTATCACATCATGGAAACTTAATTCTTCATTACATCTAGATTTTACTTTGGTTTATATATGCCCGGTTTAGAAGTCTAGAAACAACAGTCAATTTATACATCCATGAATTAATTAAAAATAATATTATATTAATAAAAGGATCATAAGACGCTTCAGTCTGTTGATACTGAAAATGTGTAAAAAAAAATATTTTCAAAATATACAGTTTTTCTGTATGCGCTGGAAATCAAAAACACGAATCCTGCCGACGTGTGAAAATTATCGACTATAAATCAATAATAAAGCGGGTATCGCAGTTTGAACGTAAGATGTCCCTCTTGTAGGAGCTCCTTCTATATCATAACTCCATGCTGAGATGTAGTGCCACCTAGTACACCAACGCAGACAGTCGTGCTCATTTGACAGCGAGCACAGCACGTAGCGAAGAGCTTTACAGCAAGGTTCCTGTGAAAAATTTGCCTTATGTTGATATTGTTTTTTTTTTTCGTCCGGATATGCTTCTCATATATAAGTTAAACTTATTCGCCCCAAGCACCTCGTCCCAAACTAAACGTTCTAGAAAATGAACTTATCTTAATAAAAATAACACAGTCCGATTTCCACCGAAAAGAGAACGAAAGAATTTAACTCTTCTATCAAACGATATGTTTACGCTGTTGTCAAGAGCTTTTAAAAAGTCATTAAACGACACTTTTAGACAAAATTGTTGTTAAATACGAATGTAACACTTATTTCTTTACTAACATGCGAAATATTACCACCGAAAATGGTTTACGTTTAAAAATAATCTAGCTTTTGTGTCAAATGGGGAGGGGTGTTGTTATTTACTGCTACACTTTTTTTGCCCTAAACAGGAAAAATCTACAAAAAATTCCAAATACAGATGAAATATTTTCCAATAAATTGATGCTATATTCAAGGTGGTACCTCAAACTTTTGAAGAGATACGCAATTCTAAATTTAGGTAATTTTTAGTGCCTGTGTTATAACTATATGCTCAACAAACACACCCGTCCTTGACGTTTTGAAAAGTAGCAAAAGAAAATGCTATTTAATCATTTAAAACATTTTCTTAAATTTTATATATATAAAAAAAACAACCAATTTTCATAAGTATATATATATAAACTAAAAGTTAAATATGTTTTTTTGAAAAAAATCGAAATGATATTTTTTTTTCAGTGGTGAGGATTTGACCTACTTAAATACAAATATAAATACATGGGCATTGACTGACAGTCAATCTTGTGTTTTGTTGAACTTTGATCACTTTATCCAAAATAATACAACCGGTTTTAAAGAGGGTATTGAATTAAAGTACCCGTTAAGAAATCAAAAACATAGTTTATCGCTTGAGTATCATCACAAACTGTTTATATAAAATAAAAGTGAATAGAATAGTTTTCTTTGTTCCAAAAGTTTTTTTTAATGCATCATGTATTGTAATTTCATAAATATGTTAGTTTATTTTCACGTATAGAAACTACAAAAATTTCAAATATTGAACACATTCCTTTTTTCAAAGATATTCCGGAACTTTCATGAAGTTAGGCAATAACATTTTCAAGGTATACAGGGATCACTTGATCTTAATTTCAACATATTCATAGTTAGTAGGTACCATTTGCATGCATTTAAATCTAAACAATTATATATAAGAGCATGGCAGTGGCGGATCAAGAAGGAATATTCCGAGGTTTGTTTAACCCTTCGTTGGATATTGTTTTTTTGTGTGTGTGTGTGCAAATTTTTAGCAAAATTGACCCGTCTTCCCCCTCCTTTCCCCAGTAGACTATTAGCGCGGTACCCCCTCCCCCACCTTAAAACCATGAAATATTTCTTGATTCCTATCCAAATGTTTACGTCAAATGACAGTTAAACAGTGCATGAATTGGAATTTAGATGGAGGTATTCAGTTTGCATTTCAAAATTAGTCGATGCCATGTTTTTATATTCGTTATTTTCTATTGTGTAATGTTACATCTCTATAAAAACCTATCAAACGCACCCCTTGTACTTGGTGGTATATAACATTAATTCCCCTGAAAATACTTGACTACGAGCTATTCAAAAGTGCTACACTTTTTTGCCCGTTAATATAGAATTTTTTGAATTAAATGATTCGATGTCTTTTTGTATCCGCAATTTCTAATCCGAGTTTGTAGGTGGCACCAGTGGAAATAATCACACGGGAATTTTTCAACAAAACAGAGTATAAGTTCTGTTTGGCCTTAGCGACGTGTTTGAGTTGAAATAATAAATCTCTATCATTAGGCATGGTGTTCTAAATTGTATTGATAGAAGCAGAAATATGTTAAGATCTTACCTTTTAAATTACAAGTCGCTTATTCCAACACTTTATTTTTAATCGCCCATTGTATAAGAGTGCATCTCACCTTAGCGTCATGTATTTTTAAGGGACTGTTTTTAACCTCTTTACAGGACTGGAGAGTAAAAAAAAGGGCAGATATTTTTTTTCACGGTTGAATTCGGACTGAACAACGATGACTTCAGATCTTATTTGACTACTTCGATCAAAACCAAACTGTTTTTCGTTCATATAAACTATGTTAACAAGACAGATACGCTTAATATTTAAGGCATTGTGTCTTCAGCTCAAAATAATGATCAATAATCAATCAAAACATTTCATTCGGGTGACTCGGAAACGCACATCGCTCGTTTTTTAGGAACCTTTTTCAACTGAAAAATTGTATTCGAGATGTTTACAAACTGACTGATCAACTAATATTTAAAGGCATATTGTCTACGGCAAACTCATTTTTTTTACCCCTCAATTTTTTGGTGTCAATTAGACCGAAATGCAATAAAATGAATATTGAAAAACAAATTTGCTACAAATTTTGCCTCAAAAGTAGTTTATTTTGATCAAAATAGCTCGACAATATTGATTGATATTTCATTTACCTGCACTACGTCACATTGACACAGATTTAGACTGAGTAGTTTTAACACGGACACTAAGCGGAATCTCGAGTTTTGTCCCCGAATACATTGATATGTTGAAAAAAATACCGATATTTTTCGTGTTTACCTTTAAAATAACATTCAAAAATTAATACAGGCAATAATTGTCAGTTTTATTCATTAAGTAGCTCTAATATTCGGTTGCCGTTTAAATTTTCTTCCGAGCTAAAACTTCGAGAAACAGATTATGCACCATGTGCAAGAACTATTGAAGTTTTCAATCAAAGAAAGTATAGTGCGCATGCTTACAGCTCATCTACATCTCATGAATATGAATTTTTGTAAAGCTTTACAAATATTATTTATTTTTCAATTATTGAAGTAATAAAGAACCCTAGTGGTATTTTGAAAGTTTGTATCTTTCTAAATAAACAAAACGAATAGTCTGACGACAATTTTTTGGTTTTACAAAAAAATATTTTTTCGTAGACAATATGCCTTTAAGCTGCATGTGCTGTGCTCGCATCTAGACAATGCCTATCTCATATTATAAATAGCTATGTTTTATCCATTGCTAATTGCTTATTTTGTAACACAAATAAAACAATTATCCGTTTTCCGTTCTGTATTCCGTTTCCCGTTCTGTCCTCTGTTTCCGCGTTTTAGTAACACCCGAATGGTGTGGAATTGCCATCATGTTGTGTGGTTTGATCATATATTGTGTGGAATTGTCATTATGTTGTGTGGAATTGTAATTATGTTGTGTGGAATTGTCGATATGTTGTTTGGGATTGTCACCATGTTGTGTGGTCGATCATATATTGTGTGGAATTATCATTATGTTTTGTGGAATTTTCATTACGTTGTGTGGAATTGTAATTATATTGTTTGGAAAGGTCATTATGTTGTGTGGAATTGTCATTATGTTGTGTGGAATTGTCGATATGTTGATTGGAATTGTCGATATGTTGTTTGGAATTGTCATCATGTTGTGTGGTCGACCATATATTGTGTGGAATTGTCATTATGTTGTGTGGAATTGTAATTATGTTGTGTGGAAAGGTCATTATGTTGTGTGGAATTGTCAATATGTTGTTTGGAATTGTCAATATGTTGTTTTGAATTGTCATCATGTTGTGTGGTCGATCATATATTGTGTGGAATTATCATCATGTTTTGTGGAATTTTCATTATGTTGTGTCAATTAAATGGTCATCATTTTGTGTGGGATGATCATTATGTTGTGTGGAAATGTCATTGTGTTGTGTGGAAATGTCATTGTGTTGCGTGGAATGATCATTATGTTGTTTTGAAAGGTCATTATATTATGTGGAAATGTCATTATGTTGTTGAAAGGTCATTATGTTGTGTGGAAGGGTCATTATATTATTTAGAAAGATCATTATGTTGTGTGGAATTGTCATGAATAGACAGAAAATTTATTGTGGTCATTTCTAATTAATTGATTTCAATAACATATGTCTCAATAAAAAATCATGTTATAAGAGAAAAATAACTGTAAATCAATTTATGAATTTAAATTTCCTTTTTGGAGACCCACCTGATCAAAAACTTCACCATTGAAAAATAACAAAACTTTTGAAGTAACATGTATACAAAGAATGTAAAAGGGAAATACAAACTGAACCGATATTTATATAGACGTCAAAGATCGTTGAATCAATCTAAAGAAAGACATAAATGAGATGATTGACTTTTCCTTCAGAAGAAGAGAATAAAAGGTGCTTATGAAACATTCCTGTTGAACAAAGGCTGTGGAATATGTGTACATTTATAAACGAAACAGAAGACGAACTGCACTTTCTTGTCATTTGTCCAAAGTATAAAGAACATTAAGTTTACCTTTTTGTTGACATTAAGACGCTTCGATTGTGACATTTCTGGTTTTCAAACATGATAAAAAATTTACTTAATGGTGCATTAATAAAATATATATGTACAACGCTTATTCATGCCAAACAACAAAAAGACATTATTTTATTTTATTTCGTTTGTACGATTTATTAATTCGTTTGTACGATTTATTAATTCGTTTGTACGATTTATTAATATTTTTTTAGCTCACCTTCGGCAAAGTGAGCTTTTGCCATCACTTTTTTGCCATCACTTGGCGTCCGTCGTCCATCGTTCAACTTTTCAAAAATCTTCTTCTCTGAAACCGCTTAGTCAAATGTAATGAAACTTAGTAGGATTGTTTTGTAGTATGTCCTCTGAAAAACTATCGTTCAAAATTTTGATTCGACAAAAAAACATGGCTGCCATGGCTAAGAATAACACATAAGGGTAAATTGCATTTTGTTTTTGAAAATTACTCAAAAACCGTACAGCTATCTAAATTCTGGCATAGAATAAAAGTGATCAGCACATCAATCTACCTGCCCTGAAATTTTGAAGAAGATCCGGCAATCGTTGTAGGGTTGTTGGCCTTTCTTGATTTTTTTCCAAATTTTGCACTTAAATTATTAGACCAAAATCTTGAAAACTGTACAAAATATTTGAAAAATTTAAACTGCATATGGTTAAGTACATCAAGATCTACAAAAGTTGTTACAGAGTCAAAGTTGTATGACCGTTCACTTTAAGGGTATACCCCTTGGATCGTAAAAATTAACCATTTTCACAGCTTTTTGTTCAACTTTTCAAAAATCTTCTTCTCTGAACCGCTTGGTAAAATGTAATGAAACTTACTAGGGTTGTTTTGTAGTATGTCGTCTACAAAATCATCGTTCAAATAGTTTGATTCGACCAAAAACATGGCCGCCATGGCTGAAAATAGAACATAAGGATAAATAACAGGTTTTTTTGCAAATTGCTCAAAAATGGTAAAAGATATCAAAATTCTGTTCGAGTAATAGTGATCAGCACATCACGACCTACCTGCACTTAAGTTTTGCAGATCTGACAATGGTTGTAGGAGTTAATGCCTTTTTTCTTTTTTTCAAATTTTGGTCTTTTAAGAAGACCAATATCTTGAAAACTATACAAGATATTTGAAAAATTTTAATTGAATATGGTTAGGCACATAAAGATCTTAAAATTATGTAATATGGTCAAAGTTGTAAGACCTTTCTTGATAGGAGTTGTTTCCCTTAGAACATTAAAATTGATAATTCCACAGAGTAGCAGTCCTTTGTTAAAATATCCAGCTTATAAGTATCATCGAATACAAGTTGAGCGATTCAGACTCCTGGGAGCCTCTAGTTTTCATCAAAATCAAATCCCAAATATCGTTTTATGGAAAATCAAGCCCCCTCCTTTCAAGTTAAAAGGTTGGTTCCTTATTCAATCAAAATTAATTCAATTTATGTATATACGCATTATCTAATTTATTTCGCAATGCATCAGAAGTTCAGTTTAACATCACTGTAGTTCATGCATGCATGAGTCACACCAGTGTTGTTCATTCATGAATGGGTAACAACTGTAGTCCATGCATGCATGAGTTACACCACTGTAGCCCATGTATGCATGGGTTACATCACTGTTGTTCATTCATGAATTGGTCACACTACTGTTGTCCATTCATGAATGGGTCACACCACTGTAGCCCTAGCATGCATGAGTCATACCACTGAGGTTTATTCATAAATGTGCATCACTACTGTAGCCAAAGCATGCATGGGTCACATCACTGCGGTGTTCATTTATGAATGGGTATCACTACTGCAGCCCAAACATCAACTGTTCAACTGCACATCTGTCAGTATTAATGTAACTTATATTCAATTAATTTTTTAGAATATTAGATAAACTCTTAATTTTTATAATTTTCTGTTAGTTGAAAACAATCATCTGAACGTTTTATTCCATAATATTATCTAACTATCTTCTCAGCATCTAATTGGTCTTGGATCAAACTAAATTTATCTAAATAAAACAATATATTTAAGAATTACTATAAAACATGATAGAAAATCTTTTACATTCCACATTTACAATGTTGATTCGAGATTAAGGTATTTAAAAGTAAAGGGAAATCTCAAAAAAAAAATAGTATAGGTAACACGAAAGTTTATAAAAGATTTTCAGCATAAAGTTTATAATAGTGTATTTTTTAATTTTGTTTTGGTCATATTGAAAAATTCAATCGTTCTTGCAGAATAAATATAATATTAGTAACAATGTTAGGCTGTCGATTGCAAGTTTTTGTGTTCAGTTAAAAAGTTAAAACAACATAGAGAGAAGAACTACATTTAATGTATCATACTTTCAGAACTTCAAAGTAAATCAGACAATTTGAAACCAATTCAAATATTTCAAATGCTTTTCGATGTTTTTGAGCCTGTTGTCTTATATGAGACAGAGCAGTTTTGATGGGGAACTTGAAAGTAACCTGTGTAGCAGAAAGGTCAAAGAACAATTATCGGTCAACACCAACGAGAGCTAAACAAAGTAACAGACAACACAAAACAACAGAGCATCAATCAGTAACAGTAACGCGTACTAAGTCGTGACGAGAATAAAATAAGGTGCTACAGTAAATTTAGCGGTTCCTATGGCAAGCCGTTTTTACATTAATTCTTCTTTAAAGATATCTCATAAACTTTATAAGATATATCATATGCTTTATAAGATATCTCCTATGCTTTATAAGATATCTCATAAAGTTAATAAGATATCTTATAAACTTTATGAGATATCTTATAAAAAATAATCTATAAGATATCTTATATATTTTATGTGATATCTTATAAAATTTATGAGATATCTTATTTACTATATAAAATATCTTTAAAAGAAAATGAGATATCTTCTTAAAACAATGTTTATAAGATATCTAATTGAGTTTATAAGATACCTGATAAACTTTATAAGATATCTTATAAATTTTATGAGATATCTTATAAAAAATACTTTATAAGATATCTTATATATTTTATGTGATATCTTATAAAATTTATGAGATATCTTAAAAATTTTATAAGATATCTTAAAATTTTTATAAGATATCTTATTTACTATATAAGATATCTTTAAAAGAAAATGAGATATCTTCTTAAAACAATGTTTATAAGATATCTAATTGAGTTTATAAGATATCTGATAAACTTTATGAGATATCTTATAAAGCATATGAGATATCTTATAAAAGAATTAATAAGATATCTTATAAAGTTTATCAAATATCTTATAAAGTTTATCAGATATCTTATAAACTTTATAAGATATCTTATAAACTTTATAAGATATCTTATAAAGTATATGAGATATCTTATAAATTTTGACATATCTTCAAAGAGGCATTAGGGGCGGACCATTTAACTTGAAGGGAGGGCCTTGGTTTTTTGTTTTGGCGCAAAGCGCGGAAACAAAAACTATTTTGTGAATGCGTCATGATAGAATTTTTATTTTTTGAAAGCGTCGCGACGGAATATTTTCTTTTATTATTAGCATTATTTTATATGGCAGAAATTCTTCTTCAGAATATTTTTTGTCTTACCCTCTGCTGCCAAAATATTTTTTTCATCAAATATCATTTTCAAAATATTTTTTTCATCAAAAATCATTTTCAAAATATTTTTTTAGGAAAAAACCAAGCCCCCCCCCTTTCAAGTTAAATGGTCGGTCCCTTATAAAAAAAATAAGATATCTTATAAAGTTTATAAGATATCTCATATACTTTACAAGATATCTTATTAAATATATAAGATATCTCATATAAATGGGAGTTTATAAGATATCTTATGAAAGAAGCAGAGGTACCAATGGGGTATCCGAATGTCAAAAGTCCGAAAGGGCAGAGACTAAACCAGTAAACACAAACAAGAACGGGACAAAAACAGACAACACGTAAAACATGGAACACAAAACAACTGAATATCAATCAACAACGCGAACTCCAGTCGAAACAAGAGTGAACTCAGGTGCTCCGGAAGAACATGTGAGATATCTTATAAAACATATAAGATATCTTATAAAACATATAAGATATTTTAAAAAACATATAAGATATCTTATAAAGTTTATAAGATATCTTATAAAGATTATGAGATATCTTATATAAAATAATTTATAAGATATCTCATACAATATATAAGATATCTAATAAACTTTATGAGATATCTTATTAACTTTATTAGATATCTTATTAGTTTTATAAGATATCTTATAAGTTTTATATTATAAGTTTTATAAGATATCTTATAAATTATTTTATATAAGATATCTAATAATCTTGATAAGATATCTTATAAACTTTATGAGATATCTTATATATTTAATAATATATCTTATAAAGTATACCAGATATCATATAAATTTTATGAGATATTTTTAAAGAGGAATAAATATAAATATGGCGTGCCATAGGTTCCTGCTGGTTGCATCACATCCGAACTGAGATGTTGCTTATTAAGGCCGCGTTCACACTGAGCAAAACTCATAGTAGTTTAAATGTCGTCCGCACTAACATTAAACATCAATGCGTTCACACTGTAAAATTTCGATGTTTACATGTAGTTTAAATGTTGTGTTCATTACATGCATTCGATACTTAATGTAGTCCTTGTGTGGGTTTAATGTACAATGAATTTCGCATATTTCTTTTGAAAGAACGGCAGGCATATGCATTACTTTCATTGGAAAGCTTTATTTCTAGTATATAATTTCGTATATTTCAACATTTTTCTAGGGTTAGTGAAAAAACAGGGGTACATGCAACTTCTAAATATTTAATGTATTACGGCAAAGCGGAATAGAATTTAAAAAAAGGTTTTTCCAATTCGGATCTATTTTGTGTGGGCAAAGCGGCCTATATAAGGAATATGAACATGAACAGGTGATAAAGGAACATGAAATGATGATGAAGTGGAGGAAATGGGGGGGGGAGTCCAATCGGGGATAAGAGTTTTGATTGTCAATTGGAAAATGAGGAACGGGCAGATTTTTACACAGGATTCCTATGGGTTCTTCTCTTAACAAGGCATTCAGCAGGGTTCTTTAACGCGTGAAGAACATGATTTTTTTTTCTAACACGTTGCGCCACTATGGTTTGCGGTCAAGTTTTCCACCTTTTACATTTGTAGCCTGACGACGCGGCATTATGATGGACTGCCCATTCAACCACCGGGTACACATTCCAGTCGTTTTGTGGACAAAGCGGCAGACCCGATATCACGTTTCTGAGCGCTCTTTACTGGATTTTTACCAACACCATGGCGCTGCCGCGGGCTCGCGCCGGTATTTATGTACAGCAGTAGCTTTTTATAGCAATAAATTTAAAACTACAAACGGACGAACGGACTAAAACGCCAGAAAATGTGTACACCTTTATTGTAATTCTATAAAAATAAAAATCTGCAGTGAATCAAAATCCATACGTATTCTATGTTTAAATGTCTATTTGCCAAATGGTTATTTATCCGTTCATGTTTTCTGTACATTTAAATTACATGTACACTTGCATTTAATAATGTGAACATTTCATAAGTCAAGTCATTTAATTTAGGTTTATCAATGAGAACAAATTTAGTGTGAAACTAGTTTTAAAAACATTAAACTACTTCTACACATGTTTAATCAAAACAACTTCAGTGTGAACGCGGCCTAAGTCAATTCAGTGTATCAAATCCTGTAAGGAAGAACAAAACAATATCCTATGACACACACCCGAGAGACAGAGATCTAATATTTGTCTACGTGAGTTATTGAGTTAGTGGGTGTTTGACGTCTTTCAATTTCAACGCTTTGTATGTTATTTAAAGGCGATGAACATGAAAGGGATGATAAAATGAACATGAATTGATGATGAGAAATATGGGACTGAGTCAGTAAATTTTGAAGACAACAAAAAAAAGGGAGAGGTGGCCCAATGTGGTAAGTGGTCAAGGTTTCTAAAATATAGACATGACAACCCCCGCGGACGATGGCCAGTCTATTCGGCCACCAAGGGTTCACACTTGGTCGCTCTGTGGGCTGAGTACTAACCTGATGTCAGATTCCCAAGACCATTAGTCGCCTCTTAGGACAAGCTAAGCTCTGCTGCGGGTTTATTCGACTCTCAGGCCCCGCACAGGACTATATAGTCTACGAGAAAATGATGTCTTTTGCAACATTTTTTAAGGGAATACAACAACCAAGGGGCATATTTTGGTGTTTGACATGTCGGATCACGGAAATCGTATTTTTTTATATTTCAATGGGTTTTTTTTCGGGGGCGGAAAAACTACCTTCTTCTTTCCGTGTTCATGGTATTAACCTGGTTGTAACGTCTCCATCTCTTGGTCTTGAAGCGGTGGATTTGATGGTACCAAGAGGTGCACATGACTACAAAAAAAATCTGGGTTCTAACCATTTTAATGTTTAACTTCGTTTCTACTGTAAAAAACACGACTTAAACTTTGTATACGCACATATATGTGTTTTGAGATGAGCCCTGGGTTGAAATACCTAAATCTTAAAACTGAATTGTAAATGTCAAATGTAAAATATTTTTCTATCATGTCTAATATAAACAATATGAGAAAAAACTGTTTGCTGAAAAAAGGTTAAATCAATCATAAATTAAACAAACAACCGTCACAAAAATGTGACGACATTATCCCGTTACAATTTTGCATTTTGTATCAGAAACTTCAAATTTACGACTAAACTTTTGTGACTCCCTCGCATACTTTTTGACGTGAAGTTTTTATTTGTTTTTTTTTTTCAGGTGCAACAACCACTACGAACAAACATGATGGTGGAATCTCGACCTAGACATACTGACTGTATATTACCTGCAATTTTAGCATGTTTATGTTGTTTTTGGCCTACGGGAATTTGTGCTATTGTGGCGGCTTGCGATGTAAGTTTAGAAGGACTTTTACAACTAACAAAATTGAAAGAACAGATTACAACAAGTATTTAAGAATAGAAATATGTCTTTTGTAAAAAAAAAGGGAAGTAGATGAGCATTATACGGCTTGAAATTGGCATCCCGCGTCATAATATGGGACCCCAATGCCATGTTGATGCTGCATGCTCAATATCAAGGGAATGTGATTAGTAGTTGCTGAGAAAAATAATACAAGATTTTTTTCCGCTCAAATACCTTCAACCTGATATTCACCATTGTATAAGCCGGATTTTCACTCTGTAAATCCGACCAAAAATGAAATTTGAAATAATTTTTCTTCTTATAAGATCCATATTATGATGGTTATGTTTAAAAAAAGCAAGTTTGTATTCATATGTTCAAGATTAATTCACAGAAAAAATAGAATGACATAACTGGATACTGGATATCTTACACACTCAAAAATCAAGAAACAAATAGAAACTATTATTAGTAACCGATTTTGGTAATAGAAAAAAAGTAAAATGAACAGGTTGTTCGAATCTTGTTCTTCATTACTTGTATTGTTAATGTTTACTTAAACTAAATTTTCATTAACATTTAGGCAAATTCGACTGCCGATGGTGGGAATATGGAGGAGGCGGAGGCGAAAGCGATAACGGCTAGAAAATTGGTGTATCTGACGATTGCCCTCGGTATATTGTGCTATGTTATACTTGCTATATTGAGACTCGTGTTAAACATCGGTTTTCCATGAAAGTGACTTTTAAAGCCATTGAAATATACAGACAGGATATTTATATATGTGGTGTAGAACTATTTGTTTTTTTAAACAATAAAATATGAAAGAACTACGCATTTTATTTTGTACCTTGGATTAATTCGCACAACAATTCTTTTGGAGAAAATGCAAGACCAAGTATGATTATTCATTTTTCATAAGAAATAACTGCCCGGTTTTTTTTCGGTTTCAAAATTCAACTCTAATACCTTGAATGAGAATATTCTTAGGGTAAATTTTTTAAGTCATTTAAAATTAGACCTTGATGTATTTTCAACCTAAAATTTAACAACGGGAAGAAAAAAGATGTTACATTAATAAAATAATCTGTGATTTTTTACTAAAATTTGATGGAAACCTTTGAAAAACTAATGAATAATGACAAAATCAAACGAATAACACGTAGTTTTTTGAATAGCACACATTACCGGTAAGATACAAAAGATGAAAATCAGTTACACATGATTGAATATTTACGCGTAACGATGATAACCGACCTATATTGAAGACCATAACATTTATTTTCCAATATAGCAGTAATAAGAAGATAAAGGCATCAATCAAAGCTTGCTGTCAGTATCAAAATCATGTGTTTTCTTGAAAACTTCTTTTGTCCCGGCCGCAACGCAACGGACGGACCTGGTAATGGTCTTCGTCCGTCTGTCCGTGCGTCTGTAACACTTTTGTGAACACAACTCCTCTTACACTGCTCAGCAGATTTTGATCAGTGAAATTTTGAAGGATTGTTTGTCATGATATGTACAGTTGATCATATCCGACCAATTTTATTAGAGACAGTGGCGAATCCAGAAATTCTGAAAAGAGAATGCCCACTGACTGGCCTAAGAGGGGGCCCCGCTTTGATCACGCTTCAATGATTTCCTGAATATTCAACCATTTTTTCCGCCAGAAAGGGTGGGGGCGCCCCCAGCCTCCCCCTGGATCCGCCTATGAGAGATATGGGACATTTTTAAATTTGTTCATTAAGAGGTCCCTTACCGCAACACCTCTAAGGACTTTTCTTTTTGAATATATTTTTAACATATATAATCATACAGAAAAATTGTAAAAAAAATAGAAATGTTTTCATAATGAGTGTTAACCCTTTCACTGCCAGCTTAGATTCCCATTTTGCCAAGGTACTTTTTACAACTCTGAAAAAAACAACTTGCTATCTATGACGTCGACAATGGTCTTGACGTTACAATGAGGGGAACATGAAAAGGAAATACTTATGTACTTGTCTGCACAAAACGGAATTAATGAGGGGGCGGACAGGGAGCACGGGGGTTGAGGGGGAGGGGAGCGGGGGCCTACGGGTCGGGGGTTAAAGGGACGGGGAACGGGAGGGGTACGAGGGTATCGTTCTTAAATATGTGAAAATAAACATCTTTTTGGGTAATTAATAGTGTCAGATTTAACTCGCTATGGCTCCAACTCGACAATGTTTGGATTGCTTTTTCCTCGTGAAAATGTTTACATTATTCAACCTGTATTACAATTATAAAAAAGTTTCATTGTAAAGTGTGATATCCGTGTCTTATTTACTTCTTGCTGATATCTTGTAAAATAGTATTGCTTGCATTCATGTATTGTATGTTTTTATAATGTTGTATATAGTTGTCCGGGTCCTTCTGTTTGCCAATTTATTGCTGACTTGTGCACTATACATGAAGTTCATATTCAGCTTGATTAATTAGCAAATTATATTATCATGAAATTTTGTATGTTACTGTATATATATGAGAGATGTTCTACTATGAACTTTACATCTATATGTATATGGCTTTTCGATCCGTCCGGTTGGTTTCCGTGAATCGTCAATGGGATTTATGCCGTATTTAATTATTCCCCACCACGAAGTGGAGGGATTTGGTAATGGTCCCCGTCTGTGTGTTCGTCACACAATCTTGTGGACGCACTCCTGTGAAACTGCTAAACAGAATTTACTGAAATTTTGTAAGATTGTTTGCCAACATAATTATATGTAGTTGATCATTATCCTGCTGCTATTTTGATTCGGCAATTTTTACGCGAGTCATGTATCGACTTACTGCAATTTCGTCAGGTGATCATGGCTTTGAGTAGCATTCTTGCCGAATCTTCCTGAAGGTTCTGTCCACTATTTTACCAGTATATATTAGTACAAGATAATCAAAATTTGTTAGTACATGTAATAAAATTGCATGCATGGTCTGTGTCATTCATAATTTGTGGTGAAATTTTGAAGACAATGTCGTTTATAATTTTGTGATGCTATGTTGTAAACAAAGAGCTCTCATATGTCCCCTATCGTAATCGGCTTTTCTTTGCGTTCGTCTTGGTAGGAAATTAAAAATCGAAGAGCTAAAACCGCTTGCTCCCGCTGTCACAAGGTTCTTCATGGACTTTCACAGATTTCTCAGCAACTATTAATTGCAGGCTTTTAATATTTGGTATGTAGCTTCAGGTAGGTGTCCCATATGGTGGGATACGTTTTTAGATCTGTCGATCAGCTACAACCTGTTAAACAGGCCGACTTAAATTTTTTCACTTAATTTTCAGGATTGAAAATTTTCGTCACAGAATTCTCAGCAACTATTAATCATAGACTTTTGGTATTTTGTACGTAGCTTTAGGTAGGAGTCCCATATAGTGGGATACATTTTCAGGTCTTTCACTCATTTTTTTCCTGTTTAACGAGCCGACTTGAAAAGGCACCAACTCTTGACTTTTTAATTCCTAACTCGAAATAGATATTCTCTGTCCATTATGTGGACGCGTGGGGTATGTGCACGTGCGCACTAAGGTTCTTTCATTACGACTAGTATCTCGTTTCTCGTAATAACGACATAGTATCTCGTTTTTACGACATAATTAAGTCAAAATTACGACAAAGTATCTAGTAATGACGACATAACTAAGTCGAAATTACCACATAATATCTCGTTATTACGACGTTGTATCTCGTATTTACGACATGGCATATCGTTATTACGACATAGTATCTCGTTATTATGAAATAACTAAGTCGAAATTACAACATAACTAAGTCGAAATTATGACATAGTATCTCGTTATTACGACATAGTATTTCGATATAATGACATCAAAATTACAACATTACTAGTCTAGTCAATCTTACGACATAGTATCTCGTGATTAGGATATATTATATCGGTCTCACGACACAGTATCTCGTAATTATACACCCGCTTCAAAGAAGAGGGGAGTATACTGGTTTACCTGTGTCCGTCCGTCCTTCTGTCCGTCCGCAACATAACTTTCGTAACAGTTTTCTCAGCGACTTCATATCACAGTGACTTGAAATTTGGTATATGAGTTCAGTGTGAGGTCCTTTGTCGCGAGTACCGAAATTAGGTGTGTCGAATATCTACTTCCTGTTTACCGATTTAGTCATTTTCAAAATTACTAGTCAATTGTTAAGGGAGTACGAGCCTGAGATTTTTTGTAATTAAAAGTTATTTAAAATAGAAAATTTGGAAAGAATAGCTCAAAATAGCTAGACTTTATGGAAAAAAGTTTTCAAAAACATGGAGCCGTTTTGAAGATATAAGCACCGAAAAATATGGCGGGAAAAAATCTTCTCTAGATTTTTCATAGGGAATACATTGAAAATTCTTCTTCTGTTTCTAACATAGAAATTATAATTAGAAGTGGTTGAAATTTTCAAAAGGTGTTTATTAGGACTTTCTCTTATTAGTTATGAACAAATATTAGGAAACCATGTTGGAAATTTTTTAATGCAATTTGAATGGATAAAAGCCGAGAATCCCAAAAATGTTCAATTTCTGAGGCTCGTTCTCCCTTAAATATTTTGGTAACATTTTTCTCAGCAACTACATATCACAGTGACTTGTAATTTGGTATAGATATTCAGTATGCAGTCCTTTATCGCCAGTACCAAAATTAGGTCTGTCGTATATCTACTTCCTGTTTACCTTCTTAGTCAATTTTCAACATTACTAGGCAATTTTTGAAAATTTTTGTAACATTTATCTCAGCAACTACATATCACAGTAACTTAAAATTTGATATATGAGTTCAGTATTAGGTCCTTTATTGGAAGTATCGAACTTAACTCTGTGTAATAGCTACTTTCTGTTTACCGACATAGTTCATTTTGGGTAGCGGGGATATACTGAGTGAGCAGTAGTTCACAGATTCCTTGTTACGACATAATGAAGTCGAAATTACGATATTATGTCGTCATTTCGACATAGTAATGTCAAAATTTTGACTAAGTTATGTCGTTATAACGATATACTATGTCATAATAACGAGATACTATGTGGTAATTTAGACTAAGGTATGTCGTAGTTACTAGATACTATGTCGTAATAAGGGACTTTTCATTTATTACCTGGGGGGGATGGTTATTTTGAAATCGAGCTAGTCATTTTTTCTTGATCCACCCAAATCATTTCATTAGAAAATTTTGATCCCCCTATAAAAAAATGACAAAAAATTTGAACCCCCCCTCATAAAATTAAACTATAAAAAACATGTCAAAATATCTTAACCTGCAAACATTTACCTTAAATGATACTGCATGACACGATATGGTTTTTTGGTAGTCTAGACTTGAAGACAGTTGTATTATACTAGAAGCATATTTAATATTCATGAAAAAGTCATAATGCTGATAATATATTAACAATCTTCATATCAAAAATTTATTGTTGGATAGACTGAATTCCATAAGGCCCAGACAGGAACTGGTGGCCTTTCAGCAACTTTCTGCATCAATGTCAGCAAGTGAAATAATAAAAAAATAGATACAAGAAAACAAAATTGCCTTTGTCCCCTGCCACAGCATTAAAGATGAAAAAAGATTAAAATTTGTCCAATCAAAATGGTGTTTCGATATAATCAACTACATGTAATGACAAACAATCCTACAAAATTTCATAAAAGTCCGTTCAGCAGTCACAAAGTGTTCCTATGACCTAAAATGAGCAGTCGTTTTAATCCAAAACCTCCTAAAAAATACAAATCAAAATGGTGTTGCAATATGATGAACTTCATATCATGACAAACAATCCTACAAAACTTTATCAAAATCCGTTTAGGGGTCTAAGAGAAGTTGTGTCCACTAAAGTGTGACGTACGTACGAATACCATTACTGGATCCTTCTGTCGCTTTGTGGATGGGAAAAATCAAGTCCTCTATGTATGTTGTCAAAACTGAAGAAAACCTCTGTTTAGGCTCTGTAGAACCTGATTATATTATATAAAAACTGATTATGATGAAGGGCAAAGTGATGACGGAAGATACTTCTCACGAAATGAGAATATAGAAGTCTGATCCTTTTGACCTGCCAACCGTAAAACAAATATGCATGTACATATAATAACATTATTTGCAAAATATAATACCCCGAGAGGCTATAAGCAAATACATAGAAAACCACAGGAAACATACATTGTATAAGATAGTTAGATTATCAATGATATTGCAATGCATATAGCATTAAAACGAAAGAATATGGAATATGTGCGGAAAGACACGATCCACATATTGAAATGATTTTCATAAATATACAACAGCCAAATGTCACTGCATGTGAAGCGCTTTTCTGGATTTACCTTCATCAGACACGCTATAGGAGTAGAAAACTTTGAAAACCGATAGAATATTAGATTTAATAAAACAAAAACAGAAGTCAAAAATATTACAACAATAACCAAACATATAAATTTATCAAATTTTAAAGAAATAGCCAAATGTGTCAAATTTTGGAAATATGTTAAACTGTATTTTTCCGACACATATTCCAGTACTCGAAAATATATAAGAGCATACAACTGAAGCATGGTGAAGCTTTCTACGACCTTCACACGGCACTAAAGCCAAACTCTGAATAAATATTAAAAACGAAAGAATATGGAATATGTGCCAGAAAGACACGATCCACATATTGAAATGATTTTCATAAATATACAACAGCCATATTCCACTGCATGTGAAGCGCTTTTCTGGATTAATCTTCATTAGACACGCTAGGAGTAGAAAACTTGGAAAACCATTTGAATATTATAAAGAATATTTATATGCTGTTTTGGTCACTGGGTTTGGTAGTCTTGGTATTTTGTATTATAGTAAAAAATTAAAACTCCATCTCAGAAATAAATGGATTATAAATTTGTTTTTAAGAAAAATCTTGAACCCCCACATTTAAGTAGAAAAATATCTTGAACCCCCTTTTAAAAATGTCAAAATATATTTGATCCCCCTACATTTTGACCAGCCCCCCGCCCTCCCAAGTAAAAAATGATAAGTCCCTAACGAGATACTATGTCGTTATTTCGAATTAGTTAAGTCGTAATTTCGACTTAGTTATGACGTAATTACGAGATATTATGTAGGCATTACGAGAAACGAGATACTATGTCGTAATTTCGACTTAGTTATGTCGTAAATTCAAATGACAACAAAGTTCCCTACATTAAATTTTGCTACGCCTGACGCGCGTTTCGTCTATTCAATACTCATCAGAGGCACTCTACCAAAATATTGAAAAAGACAAAAACTAGATTATTATGAAGAGCATAGAACAATGAAAACTAAAAAAAACGAATTGGAGAACCAAATTATACCTATGTCTGGGGTAGGAAAAACCTTAGGGTTTATACAATTTTGAAATTTTAACGGATAATTTAAAGCTTTGATGTGTTCTCCAACACAAAAGTGTTGGTGCCGGAGCGGACTAACTTCGGGGAATTAAAACTCAACCAGCAGCGCTAACCTTCACGGGTGTTGGAAACTACGAGATACGATGTCGTTATTACGAGAAACGAGGTCACTATGTCGTAATAACGACATACTATGTCGTAATTTCGACATATAATTTTTCAAGTGGCCCTAATCGGCTTCCGTGAAAAAAGAAAGTCGGATAGCCAAAAAAAAAAAATATTATAATAATTCTTTAATTATGTTTGTTGTTCAGAAAAGAAAACGAATAATTGTATTGGTTTGATATAATGCAAATATAGATTTGTGACTTCAAGATGAATTCACGGAAAACAACAGAATTAAATACCATATCAACAAATAGAAAACAGTACTTTAGGAATATACCATTGAATTAAGTAATAGAAAAAAAGGTGAATCTGTTTCGTTGGTGTTCAGTTAAACTTAAGGGTACACAATGCAACACTTTAACTATAATAAAACCATGTCGTTTAATTTTTTTCTGAATTTCTGCAAAAATATGAACTTTAGTCAAATAAATTTAATTAAAATCTCTTGAGAAAATCGAACCATAGGTTTCTTAGGAAAATTTTCAATGAATATAATGAAATTTCAACATTTTATATTTTGATCATTGAGAAGCTCGATTCATTTGAATAAATGTGACTGAATAAAACGTTCAACTAATAATTAAGAGTTATTTTGCTAAGTTGTTCTGTACCCCCTTAATCATCAATACATTTTAGGCCGATTCGACTGCCGATAGTGATGACTGGGAAACGAGGGAGAACAAGGCAAAGTTGGCTAGTTGGTTGGTGTATTTGACAGTTGTTCTCGGTATAGCATGTATAGTGTGTAGTGTCTTTTTTTTTTTTCGTTTTTTTTTTTTTACGATATATACATAATTTATTTACAAACTCCTGCAATACATTTACCCTTTACGCCCAGGCTAGCAGTAAAGGGTTTCCCTGCTTTCTACACCCCTTACGCCCAGGGATAGCGCAAGAGTTAGCAAAAATACTCCCTTCTTATAATGTTTCATTCATCTTTAACAAATCACTGGCTAAAATATATTCAAGTCATTCATTATTTTTATATCAATGTTAACAGTAATAGCTACATGTATTTTGTCTTAAGTTCTACCTTTTGTTTAAACTTCGTGACTTTTTGTTTTACTTTTCACGCATCATTGGAGATAAATAGAAGTGTATTTTAAATGTTTTGCTGGACCACGTGCTGTCAATAGAACATCAAAATTATACAGTTGTGATTGATGCAAATATATATACGCGTGGATTATTTAGTATTCATATATAATGTAAGTTACTATGTATATTCAAGATAAGGAAAATGATTATTCATTTTTTTTAATACATGTAGCTATTCAAAAGCATGTAATACGTGGAAAAAACATTAAAAAAAAAGAAGTACATTGATGGGAGTGTGTAACCTGGACAAGCTACAATATGCTGCCCATAATGCAAATTTACCAATCTATTCAAAAACTCTCTTCATTTCAACATAAACATGTTCACCTATCTTTCCCCTGTTAATTTTACTGACAAAAATTATATCATTAATTGCCATATTAATGATCATTTGTTTTGAAACGGTTCTCTTTTGGTACTTAGCAATATTTCTATATTTCCATATTGCCCATTTTACCATGTAAAGGACTGTTTCAACTAATAAGTGTTTAACATCCAGCTTTTGTATCCCCAATATTATGATATTTTCAGTATTTTGCACCACATCTATACCGATTCGAGTGCAAAAGGAATTAATTAATACGAAAATATCCCCCACACCTCCTTAACTAATTTGCAGTTAACAAATAAATGTAATAAATTTTCCCTTTCTTTACAAAAATGTGTGTAGTGTCTTATTTTTTATAGTGGACACTAGTATTAGCCATTAACCTGAATGCACGAAAGAGATATATATTCTTACATAGACTTGTAGAGTTTGAAGCGAATGTACTTTTAGAGACAGAATAATTATACATATTATATAATTTGCAGGCAGAACTATTTGATTATTTGATTTTTAAAACAATAAAATATAAGAGAAATACTTAATTTTGTTTGTCATTAATTTTAGGGAATTATTTTTTTTCTCTAACTGTTGTGGATACGATAAGACTATCTTCTGAGATAAGACTATCTTGCGTATCCCACTCTTCATAAAGTTGTATTCAATTTCAAGCAATTTGGTTGGCTTTCTGCGCGTGATATCGCATTTAAATACGCATAGCGCGGCAAATTCTACGGTTGATTTACGTCCTTTAAAAAGCTCACAGAGTCTTTAAAGTTTTTTTTTTTTTTTTTTCTAATTTTTCTTTTAAGTTCACAACCAAGTTCCTTCTAGGTGCATTTTTTATTACGTTTCTTCTACGTTCATAACGTCTCCACTACGCTCTTTTTGCGACTGCACTGCGACCAACCGGTTTGCAGTATAGGTCTAAAAAAAGTAAGTAAAAGTTTCCAAACCAAATACAAGATTAACTCGTTTACTAGTCTAGCTCTGATCTTCTTATATACCGACTTTAGAAGTTAAATTGCTCCATGCTGCTCACCTGTATGTGCCTTACTAACTTGATGTGCAGTAAAGCTTGCAATATTGTGTTTCACAATCGTGTTGTTTTTGTGGGTGTTTTGATACTGCTGGACCCTTGAACCACAATGAAAAAGTCAATCTAGTGGCACAAAGTCTGATTCAACTCATGTTACTTTAGAACAACCAGTATCACGAGTCATGATATTGCGACCAGTCACCTTCCATTATCTCATAACAGTCTCGTTTGTCTTTGCCTTTTTTTCATCATTTCGAGATCGGTCATCCCGGTTTGGTAATTACCTATATTTGGTTGATTGGAAAAAGGTCCCCTGCCACAAGGCGGAGAAATAGAAAATTTTACCGGCGTCCGTCTGTGTGTGCTAGCGATGGTGAATAGGTGCGTGTTTGTTCTCTCTGGTCGAATTGAACGTTGATCGATTTGATTTTTATTGTGTGTTATTTCTTGTGCTTTGTATGGGATTATTTAAGGGAAAGGTTGGGCGCAAAAACTAGCTTAAACCCGCCACATTGTATATTTTCCTGTCTTTGCCAGCTCTTTGACAAAGATTTTGTTTTTACTTGTCTTTTTGATGTTTTTTTTTTAAGAAAAAAAATCTTAACAGATTTCTCAGATACTAATCAATATTGTGTATGAAGCTGCAGTTAAGGGTCTCATGTGGTGGGATGCATCACCAGGTCTGTCACTTATCTACTATGGTGTCAAAAATGTAGACAGGGATTTATTTATACAAGTACAAGTAATAAAATTCAGCAGCAGCAGTTGTTGTTTTTGTTTGTTTGGTTGGTTGTTTGGTTGGTTGGTTGATTGGGGTTTTTCTTTGCCATGGCGCAATTTTGACCCCCCCCCCCTTTGCAGTGTTGTAACGGTGCAAGATTCATCAAAACAATTGGCACATTTAGTCAACAGAATTTAATGAGTAATACAGCGAAATGCGGATGAACAAAAAAATCAACAAAATTTTTGTCAAAACATCTATTTTTGCCTTTTTTAGCTCACCCTGTGAGCTATTGTCATCACTTGGCGTCCGTCATTGTCGTCTGTTTTCTGTTAACAATTTTTCAAAAATCTTCTGCTCTAAAACTACTGAACAGAATTTGATGAAACTTAGTATGAATGATCCTTACGCTGGTGTCACACTGTCCCGATTTTGACATATGATGGACAAACGAATGTGAAAATTTCAACTTCGTGCGAAGTTAATCCCGAACTTGCTAGAAATCAAGATCAAAACCGAAGGGAATATGATTAGAACCGATGGCTTAACGATTGAAAAAGTTGCATTTACGAATAGCTGCGAACCGATTACGAAGTCGTTACGATATTATTAAGATTAGTCGAGAACTAGATCCGAAGGAGAAACGAAGTTATACGATGGCTGTACGACGTTGTGTTTAGCATACGATTGGTCTACGATGCATCACGATGGGTATACGGAGTATGAAATGTAATAACGCGATTTGCAATAAGATTATATAGTTGAGTCAATATAAATTGTCCTTTGCTGCCTGTAATTAGTATGTATGGATAACAAGTTAAAACGAAGGCTCTCCACGTATACCCCTGCTGTCCATGATGTCGATCAGTAAGAGTAAATGAGACATTTGATCTAAATAGAAAATAATGAGATGTGGAATAAATGTACGCGACACAGCTGATGTGTAGAGACTGTTAAGATAGAACAGAAAAGGTGTTGTTACTTATCTTGTTTTGTTTGTGCCTTGTGTGAGTTGACCGAAGCACATATAATCTGGAAACAGCAAGTACAGTATATGAAACAAGCTAAGAAAAGCTGATGATTTGTGGTCAAGGAGGTCAACTTGGTGTTGATATATTTATAACAAGTTTTAAGTGATCAGAGATAAGAAATTATAGCATCAATTTAGCTTATTTCATAGACTGAAGTATACGTTGTAACTATTTTAATCATTACAAACCATACATTGTTATTGCAAATCGCGTTAGATATGACAACCCGTTTTGCAATAAAGTTTGAAATGTAATAACGCGTTTCGCAATAAAATTATAGTTCAGTCTACAATTTGTCCGCTGCTCTCATTATTGGTATTTAAAGATGAAAGATATTACTTGGGACCTTTAAGTATACCCACGCTGCATTTCCCTGATGTTGACCAGTAAGAGTAGATAATTCTAAATTTGATATGTAGAGACTGAAGAAAAATGATGTTACTTGATTTGTTAAGCTCTGTCGAAGTCTATACGAAAGTTACACGAGTAACCCGTTTTAACACGAAAGTTACGACGTGGCCGCGTAATAACGGAATAGTATAGCGAGAAAATTGATAAAAGCGTGTTATAACGCGAAAATTGATGTTTAGCTATAGATTACCATTATTTCATATTTTTAGGCATAAAGTTAAATAATTTTAGCTGTTGCGAACGATTATTGATCAAAGCGCGCCCACCTTACAATACACAACTTCCTTACCGGTCCACTTTTTAAAAGTCCAAAGGCGGACCAAACGGTACGTAAACTTGATTTGTAACCCGTAATGGTGGATTCGTATACAGTACCTACCAAAAAGCAGTTTAATAACTATAAGGGTTAAGAAATAAAAAGTGTGGGAAACTGAAATTTCAATGAATTTTCAAAATTCAAAGGGTCCTAATTCCTATAAAAAATTGCAGACCGGAACGACACGTTAACCTGATATTTACCTCATCGTGGTAGTCTCACATTCCAAAAGCCAGTTAAACATCTATTTTATATAAGGTTTTTTTTAAAGTGCGCATAACTTATTGTGACAGCGAGACGGCCGGACCGGACAGACACACAAAGAAACGGGATAGTGTGACGCCAGCATCTTTACTTGTCACAATGTACTGTTAGATAAAGACTCAATAGCTATTTTGTCTGTGTAGACGGAGTGAAAACCTAAAGTCCCCTTCGGCTTTTGTTGGTAGAGGACTGATAAAAACTGAAGTAAGATGTTATCACAAATGAAAACTGACTACTAGAATGCATGAATGAAAAACTACTAGAGAGTCTGAGAAACTGAGTTTCACTGTGAACTAGCGACTGAACTGAAGGGAGACATTCGACGTCTCACTGCTGGTGCACTGGCTTAATTGTCGATACTAAATGAGACACAGTTGACCGAAAATATAATTTCCTTTTTTAATTCAGAAGATGACAATTTTACATAGATGGAACCGGTCAGCTCGAGTGCTGATATCCAATCTGCCTAAAACATGAAACGGCAGATCTACTTAAAAAGATTAACATAAGAAAACATGAAAATTATGTAACAATAACAATTCGAAAGATTACACGAAAAATAAGCAGTTTAACGAATTAGAGTTTAAAACCAAAAGATAATTGCGGATTACAAAAAATGTCAAGAACTATATAGTCCAGTCGATTTGTGAAAAAAATGCTCAAAAGATGGTAAAAGCATGAAATCTAGCATAGTGGTAGAACAAAGCATACTAAACAATATTAGCTATGGACCCAATTCAAAAAGTCAAAATGGCGGCCATTTTTAAGATGGCCGCCAGATGGCATATAGAATTAGGCAATAAATCAAATAAAAATTCATTAAAAATTCTGCTTTGAAGATAAAAGCATCAAATCATATATAATAGCAGTGCAAACTATGTTGAACAATACATTAGAAGATGGGTTGCCTTAAATTCAAAAAGGCTGCCATTTTAAAGATAGCCGCCTCAAAATAGCGTATATACCTACAAAATCATACCATCTTTTATTTAAGGTGAATTATGACCCAAATAGGTCCAAACAACAATGTATATGTGCTTAATCAAATTGAATAAGATGTATGAATATAATCTTGATTCCGTTTGAAGGTATCAGGCGGGGAGTGTACAGGAATATACTGCAGATCTAATCATATCAATCTGATTGTGGTAAAATTGTGTTTAGATGTTAACGTTGTTTAATATAGTATGGCAGAATTATTTATATATTAACATTGGAACTATCAACTCGAAATGGTGTTTTAAAAGCTTTTTAAGTTTCTTACCTTTTGAATAATTATATAAGCATTTTTTCGGTGTCACTCTGTCTTTCCATATGTGTATTAATTTGTCCAGTCTGCAATAGGGGTACTACATTTATGGACCCTATTATTTATGACTCGACTTGAGACATTTTACCCCCAATGAAGTATAGGCTTCTGGCAATGCTTCTCAATCTTCCTCTGTCCTTTGAAAGTTGATGTTGCTCCACATGTAACCATTCTCAATCATTTTTTTCTTGTATCTCCTCCATGTCAGTCTAGGCCACCCCCTTTTTTCTTTTCCCTTGTAATGTCTATTGTATGGCCTGGTTTTCCTATGCGTAATGTGCTACCAAAGGGAGCGACCATTCGGGGATGGCTATGGTGAAATTGAAATAAAAAAGGCGGGATGGCAAAAATTCAGAAATAAAAAGGCATGACAGTACTTTGAATTAAAAGAAAGGCAGGACTGCGTTTTGTGCTGAAACATTATTGTACCTTTAAAAATTTAAAAGTGCACGCAAAAAAATCCAGGCAGATCATCTCCATAGCCCCCATCCCCATAAAAATCAAATGGTTGCTCCCTAGCCACTTCCGCTTACCCTTTTTTTGCCTGTTTTCGTTGGTAATTTTGTTAGGCGATCTTTTGGATGGATCAGAGACATTTGTATCTGAATACCTGAAGTTTCTGCATGTTGGCTATTGTGAGGCTCCATGTTTCTGACCCGTACAGCAAGAGTGATATAACCATAGCCCTGTATATATGCTACATACAGATCTAGTATTTATAGTTACTGCTTAATTTACTTAGCTTGGTCTTTACAAATACTTACTTTGATTCCCATACTTTTCAGGGATTCCAAGGGCCGTTTCATCTACTGTTTCACCAAAGTTGTTAATCACAATTTCTATATATATAAAAATTAAAATGTTATTCTCTCAACGTGGGTCTTGTTCTTTTGTGTGTGAGTGCATCTATTTCGCTGATATTGATGTTGTTTTTGTTAATTCTCATTGTGATCTCCTCTTTTTATACCTACTACTGTTTTGAAGCATTTTCAACCATTTCAAAGATGTTTTCTTACATGTGGTGGATTCCGTTTCCTCTTCTCTGGTGTGATTTTCTAATCATCCAATCAATTCATGACCAAAAGGAACAAAGAAAAGAAAAGTAAACAGCCATGTCTAAAACCTGGACGTATTTCAAACTCTTTACTTATATCTCGCGGGTGCACTACCTGACATTTCGATCTTAGAGCTGTACATATTCGTTATTGGTGTAACAATTCTGTTTGGAATTCCATAGTTCGCACGAAGTCTCCACAGAATTTTTCGATCAAGGATATCGAAAGCTTCTTCGAAGTCTATGTAATAGATATAAAGGAAAACTGTGTCATTGAATTGGCTGCTTGATGTGCAGGTTGACTATCTGTTCAATGCAAGATTTTTTTTTTTTTCAATCAATTCTGGTCTCGCAGTTTTTTGTATGAAGTTGCTTTAATACGACATAGAATTATTCTGTTAAGGATTTAGTAACAATAATGCTCTATAGTTTTTACAATCGATTTAGCCTCCCTTTTTAACAACTTAAATTATGTATTCTTTTTCAAATCTTGTGGAAGTTCCACTGTGTCATGGGTTTGAGTATTTAAGCTGGTTTTTTTTAGGATTCGATTTAAATAATGACATACATTTCTGAATTTGGCGTCTGAAATTCAGACGCCAAATTCAGAGTCTGGCGTAGGTAAGTTTTCATGGTCTTTATGGCTATGATATTTTTATTTTTAGATGGCAATGAACAGTCTATATTAAGGTGGTCTGCAGCAGGCTGAATATATGTCATTGTTTCAGGTGCTTTTATGACAATATTCACATCTAAACAATTTTACTCCGATTAGCTAGATATGTAAATATTTCTGTCCACTCCCCGTCTGATATCTTCAAACAGAAAAGAGAGTCCTTTTACTCTTCTTTTAAATTTGTTTGAGCACTTATCAATTGCATTCATTCATATTTGGGGGCATAAATAACTTTGAATAAAACATGATGATTTCATAATGTAGATATATATGCTATTTCTGAGGCGGTCATCTTTAAAATGACAGCCATTTTCGATATAAGGCAAACCGTTTTCTATTATATTCTTTAAAATTATTTTGCACTGCTGTCCTACACAATTTGGTGGGTTTATCTTCAAAGTACAATGTTTAATGAATTTTTATTTGATTTATTTCTTAATTCTATATTCCATTAGACGGCCATCTTGAAAATGGCCGCCATTTTGAATTTTCGAGTTGGGTCCATAGCTAATATTGTTTAGTATGCTATTTTCTACCACCATGCCAAATTTCATGCTTTTACCATACTTTGAGCAATTTCGCCAAAAACCTGCACAAATCGACTGGACTAATAGATCCTATTGTCCTTCAATTTATAGAGTAAAGTGTTAAACAAAATTAGATAGACAGATTACAATAATCCTTAGAAACTTTTAAAGCCAGAATTTCTCACATTTTTGTACAATTATAAGTCTGTTAAAGGTGTTTTCAATAAAAGGAGCGATGTCATTAATATTTGCAATTTATCCGAAATGTAATGAAAAATAATAAAATCCAAATATAGAATAAGCGCTTGAATTTCACAAGTAAAGAAATTGTCCAAATTCTCTTTACGACAATGTTAAAATGTTTAAACCTTTATTTGTGATATTGAAATTCAAGTATTAAAAGATGCTACTAAAGCCTGGACGAGGATGTGGAAGAGGGAAGCGCCTGGTTGGAAAGAACAATACGAAAAGGAAAGCGTCAGAAGAAAGATTCTTGATCCAGACTGTCTTCGTTTTGTTTTGTCTTTTCTTCTTGTACTTTTGAGACTGGTCATTTTAGTTCCGATATTTTTTTAGTTCCTTTATTAGTTTTTGGAAACAAGACAATTATGAATAGAAAATTAATGAGGGTACTTGTATCATGAGTTGCTGTCTTGTAAGTCATGTTAATTAAAGGAAGAAGAAAAAACTCAGCTACATGTACTTTCCTTTTCTCAACGATTCATTTTAACACCTCATACCTGAACTAAAGTCTAACTGAAGTCGATTAATAAATGTCCCAAATACGGCACTTTTGACACGTTTGATATGTTTTACTTCAGAAATCGTACTGCTTTGACCAGCGCCGTGTTTCCATCTCCGTGCCATTACTCTATGCCATTACACTAGTTACGACGGATATACGAATACAAAGCGAGGTCTTCGCGACGCCGTGTTTCCTTCGCACCACCTTTGAAGAGCTTCTCGTTTCGATCGTGCAGCCATCGTAAGATAAATGAAAACGGCGACACTTAGAAGGCAACACGAAATCAGAAGATGCTTTCACGAAGGCATTACGATAGAAAGGATGGATTTACGAACACAACACGAACATGACCCTTCGCACGAACCTTCGGCAGTTTTTTAACATGTTAAAAAAATTCGTAGGTACTACGAAGTTTACCCCGAAGTCAGAAAATTTCCACAGAAGGTGCTACGATAGAAAAAGATGGCAACACGAATAGTGCGATCTGGTAACGATCAGTCCCGATTTTGAAAATACCCATAATCGTGTTTCCATCGGGGTCTAAATCGGGATAGTGTGACGCCAGCATTAGGGTGCCATGCACCAAACTTGTGTTCCACTTATTAATCCGTCAAAAACATGGCCGCCGTTACTTAAAATAGACCGGGGAGGTCAGACTACTGTTTTGGCTTGTAAATCAAAAAGTATAGAAGATAGATGAAATCTAATGCCACCACTGCTTCAGCATTAAAAGTTCTACAAAAGTATCCATTTGATCGAAGTTGTCAGATGACTCCATATAGGAGTTAAGGCCCCTTAAAGATGAAAAATGTCGTGTTTTATCCATATTTTTGGCTACAGAATGGAAACTATTGAAGATAAAGAAAAGCTGTTGCTTGCTTAAATGTTCAGCTCATTTAGCTCTACAAAATAATTTAAGAAAGGATATGGAGTAAATGAACATGAGACCACAACACATATGTTAACTCCAACTGCAATTAATTTTTATGAGCTATATGGCCATTTCGGAAAATCATTCCTCATCAGCAGCACTAGAACCCAAACAAAGGAAATCCACAATTCTAAAAATGTTCAAAATGCATTAAGCCAAACGAAATCCATATATATTTAGCTAAGTCTTCATAGGATCGAAGTTGTCACATGACACCTTATAGAGGATAGAGCCCCTCAATTAAGTTATTTTCAGGGTTTTTTTGCCTCTAGAAGGAAATCTATTGCAGATAGAGACAAGCTGTTGCTTGGTTAAATGTTCAGCTCATTTAGCTCGACAAAAGCTCTCTAGGGTCGAAGTTGTCAGATGACCCCTCATAGGGATTACAGCCCCTAAATTAAACTGTTTTCATGTTTTTTGGCCTATAGAATGGAAACTATAGCAGATAGAGAAATCGACTGCTTGCTTAAATTTTCAGCTCATAAAGCTCTTAAAACAGTCAATCATGTCCATATTTTGATTTGTTTTCTAAGTCGATTCTTTAGTCATGTCGGATAATGCTTAAATAATGTTAATGTATTTTTTTTCCGGGAGAAGGATTTATATAAGGCTTCAAGGCTTGTTTCTGAATCCCGTGATTAAATTGTTGTATTATTGTTTCATTGGGAATATACCTAAAAGGTGAAAACCCTTATAAGGGTTACAGCCCCTTAACATGAAATCAAAGTCCGACATTACTGTTTGGTAGTGTAGCTCAGTTTTTCATACTAAACCATCCTAATTTCAAATCATTTTCATTACGGTCAAGGACTTCCAAACTTTAGTAATCGATTTCGGATACAATCCATCCGCGTTTTCCCCCCGAGACGTATAACGGATTCTATTGTGCATTCGCTCTCCGGTAGAAGTGTACTTATTTATATTTGGTCAACATGCTTTCTTATCTATGTTAGTATAACCACTTATTATTATATGATTTGTTTATTTATTTCGTTTTAAATGATGATATAGTATTTGCTATATTTTTCATAACCTTTTTAAAACTACATTTTGTGTATCACGAGACTTTAGTCGCCTGTGCGATGGGGAAATATACTTTAGCGGGAATATACATTTTTCACATTTAAGGGGCAGCACACCCTATAAGGCGGTTTTTACCTTGAAGGTGTAATCCCTATAAGGGATCATCTGACAACTTCAACCCTTTGGTAACTTTTGAAGAGCTAAATACTTTAGTAAGCTGAACATTTAAGCAAACAACAGCTTTTCTCTTTCAGCAAAAGTTTTCATTCTGTAGGTCAAAAAACATGTAAAATGTTATTTTAGGGGCCGTTCGCTACCACTATAAGGGGTCATATGACAACTTTGACTCTATGGAGACTTTTTTATGCTTAATGAACTGAAAGTTCAAGCAAGCAATCTCTATCTGCTATAGTTTTCATTCTAAAAGCCAAAAAATGAAAACACGTTGATTTTTGGGCTATAATCCCTATAAAGGGTCTTTTGACAACTTTGACCTTAGAAGGCTTTTGTAGAGCTGAACATTAATTTTAGAAAGCAATAGCTTTTCTCTATCTGCAATATTTTTCATTCTTTAAGTCAAAAACACGAAAAGACGCTATGTTTCACCTTTAAGGGGCTGTAACGCCTATAAAGGGTCATCTGACAACTTCAACTTATTGAAGACTATAATAGAACTTTTGATGCTGAAGCAGAAGAGTGGCATCAGTTTTCATCTTCATCTATCTCTTATACAGTCTTACCCTGTAATGCTTCAAAATGACAAACGTGCAACAGGTTAATCAGAAACACCACTGTTACATCTAGTATAAATGGAGAAACTTCCTCTACAAATTTGACCCACGATGTAAACTGACACACAACAAAATTTAATAACTTGATCCGAACCTAATTGTTATATTCAGTATGTCGGGGAGACTGGTGGGTATTTGTCGAAAAGAACATCTGAGCATCTGTATTGCTTTCGTCGCTTTAAAAAGTATAAATGCTATCTTTATCAACATTTAAGTAAACATAACCACAACATTAAATATATTAAAGTTCAGCCTCTTGAAATTATAAATAGAGATCTATATTTAAGTAAGAGACAGTTTAGTAGAGAAAGGCGACTGCTGAACTTGATTTGATAAAAAAAAAGGTACAGACAGCATACCCTCTGGGTCTTAACGATAACATCATGGGACAGGGTAGCATATCTAGATCATCAAATATAAATGTCATGAATTTAGTGGTTTCTCGTAAATGGAAAAAACGGTCGCATGGTAAACGAAAAAATCGTAGTGTCAGAAAACAACATCGCTGTGACTCAAGTTAAGCTGATCTTATTAGAATCTTCAAAAAAATGGACGTCATCATCTGTTTTGTAAGCTATGTTCAATACCCATTTCTAAATTAAATAGTATCCGTTTGGAATGTAGTACTATATCTCATGCAAGTCCATTATATGAAGGTGCACTCATCATCTCTTCTTTTTGTTACTATAAACTTTTTCCCAAAATTGACAATCCAGAAGACCACATTCGACATTTTATAAAATTAACCAACATTGATAGATGACTCGACTTCATGAATATATCTAGTATATTTATGGACCCTAATATTTAAGATCTCATTCCACCTTCGTTTTCTAATACCGAACCGCCTATTGTATCTAATAAATATAAAAAATCTACACGTAACTTTATTTTTAACTATACAATAACTACAACAGAGTTAGAGTTCGAGTTAAAGTTCGAGTTACGACTCGAGTTCGAGGTAAAGTTCGAGTTAAAGTTCGAGTTAGAGTTAGAGTTATTTTTCTAGTTCGGGTTGCGATTTGAGCATTTGGTTAAATGGTGTTTTGATAAATCTAAAAGCGATTATATCTGTTCTAGAGTTTCAAACTCATTTAGTAAATCATTTTTTAGTAACGAGACTCAAGTTCACAGTGTATAACCGGACAGTAAGCGATCACGGAAGTTGATCACTGTCCGGTGGTAAAATCCTAGTTGATTTTGAAAAATGGTATGATTTCCCCATGAATTTAAGCTTTTATTCCACTGAGACGAATTTTTACGAAAAAATGAAGCGTACAATTTGTTAACATTGTTAATTATCACTATTCAAATTATCAATATATCTGGTGGATGATTTAAATTTTCTTAAAAAGGGGTTTAATCATTGGTATTTTTGACATTGGAAACTCATTTCGGCGAAAGAAACAACAATTTATTAGTGATCTACTTACATTGAAATAGGATATTGCATCTCCAATGAATGCTGTTTAAATAAAAAAATCATTTGGTGTCAATTTTATTTGATAAAATGGTTTTGAATGTTCACAATAATCAGATTTGTAAGAGCACTACTCACTCCATCTCTGTCCGACTAGTTGCCACTGTACTCAATCATTAATTGTTCGAAAGCTATATCTATCTGTCCGATTAATTGTTGGGTTCAAAGTAGCAGTATCAAGACAAAAATTCTCACAAACAATTATTCATACGATTCAGCTAGGGCAAAATGATATGAAAAAAAGCTGGAACAAAGATAAAAGGTAATAGCTTACCCAAACAAAGAATTGCAACAATATTTCATTACAACATAGGTATATTTAGGATTCAGATTTATTTTTGTAATTCCTCGTTGGAAAATGATCCGTACATTTTGTCAAGCTAGTTGTCGAATAAAAACATTTGACCATGCATCTTTTTAAAGCTTTGAAATTGAATGAACATTTTGGTACATACCAATTAGATTTAAGATTTGGGAAGTTGGCCTTTCTCTTAAAATCTAGCAAGCTTTTCAAACTTTGCAAATGAAGATATGTATCTATAGTTGATATGCTGTTCTTGGGTTACATATATATATACATGTTTATGCCACATATATATATACATGTTTATGCCTCATTTTTTGCCTTTAAATCTCTGATAAACCATTTTACATGAAACAATCCAATTTAATCATAATCAAAAAATACAAAGCTTTTAATTATCATGCAGTTTAATGGAGAAATTAGCATTTGAAAATAAACATGTTAAATCGGGAAAAGCAGATATTTTAAAGCAGGTCCCAAAACCTGCAAAACCTATTAAAAACTCATATTTGTCGTTTGATGTTATTATATAACGACATTTTAAAGAAGTGTCATGTGAAAGATTCTTTGAAAAATGGTTTGCTTGAATTGCCTGCTTCTTTTATTGCTCTCCGAAACTTGAATTCAGGATCGGGAAAAATCACACAATACTTTGTACCCATATTTTTTAAATCTTTCTTAATTTTCAATTTTTTCATGATGCAAAATTGTTTTAATGTCAAAAGGTTCTTGTGTACAAAAGATTAGACTATTTCAATAAAAGATAAAACGAGGGTGTCATTTTAAAATACGGTGGCGCTTAACTTTCGGCAGACTGTTTACTTTCGTCAATTGTAATGTTCAACCAAAACAAAGTCATTGAAATGTGGAATGAAAAGTTTGAAGAATATTTAGGAACTTTGTTTGACAGGCATTCCAAGCAGTTGTTTACCCATGGGAAGACGGAGAAAATAACTATCTGCAGATGGGGGAGGCTGATCCAGCAAGATTTCGGCAATATGTTTTAGCCAAGAATATTTTACATTTAACTGTCTACATGTATTGTCGTCTTCCTCAAACTTTATATTTTTTTTTTAAATCATCGACACGAAGTATGACACTTTTTCGTGGACCCTTTTATACCGGTGAAATCAAACCCAAAAAAAGTTGAGGATAAAAACAAACAAATTCTACAAATTTCAAACATCACATTTCCCTATTCTATGTATTGATTCCATCTTTTTGTTTTTATTTGAGCTCCTCTATTTTACTGTATGAATCTGGGTATTGTCAATTATAATTGAGAAATACCTTTATGGTCTGAATACTGGTTTTTAGACCATGGGTATACTTGTACGGTCAGACCGTATAGGTACATGTCCTACGCGTACGGTCTGAAACATGTATATGTCATGGCTAAAATCCAAGAGGAATTCAGATTTAGTCTACAACATGGGCATAGCAATACAATTTCCTCTAAGTCTTTTAGTTCTTGAGATATGTAGGCATCCAACTAAAACCTAGCATACATAGCCTAAGCATGAAATTCACGTGAATTCAAAGACAAAGTCAAATGGTGTAGGAATTCGCTTTTAACGAAATTTTTAGATATCGAATTATAGAACGCGGTCAGTTTTAATGGTGTTGGAATAGAGTTGGAACAGATTTAAAATATGCCAAGTCGATATTCTCAGAGCTTATATTATTGTTGGATTTTGGCTTCCCTGTTCAAACGTTTTAATTTTGAGTACTTTCCGTTCAATGCTTATGGTTTGTCCATTGGCGGATCCAAGGGGGGGGGTCCGAGGGTCTGAACCCCGCTTTCCTCCGAAATTTTTGAATTTTTGTGTTGATTTGCAGCAAAATTGGTCTGGACCCCCCCTTTGGCCCACAGAACCCAGTATGTGGACCCCCCTTTTCGAAAATTCTGGATCCGCTCCTGTTGTCTATCTTTCAATTTGTTTATTTTAACGTTGTTGGTAATCGGTAAGTCATTAAAATATGCATATAGCGTTGCCAAATTTCCGGTTTTTATGTCACTCAGCTTTTATGATTGTATTTTTGTCAGTTTAGAACACATCAAATCTATACTGTTTCATGCCTTTAAAGTTTAAATTGTCTAAACCCTTAGGTTCTTCCTAGCCCAAACTTAATTTGATCTTAGTCATGAGTCTTGAAAAGTGGAGTTTCAAAGACTCAATCCTGAGTTCAACTCCTTACTGGAAGAGGAAGAAGAAGAAGAATAGACGAAACGCGCGTCATACGTATTGTTTGGAACTTTGTTGTATATTTTTATTATGGACTTTGTGAATACAACCAATTTATCGGCAATGGCTAACGCATATTAGAGCAGACCAAGATAAGCGATTTTTAATAAACAAAACAGGTAATTAATAGCTGTCACCAGATTTCAAGCATTAAGCATAGCCGGCATTACCCCGCTTATGAGGGACTTATACTGATTAATCATGAATTCGAGGCTGTACAAGAAACCTGTCATGATAACCTAGCTGTCACCACAGTCGCTAAGGCTAACTACATTTTTAAAAACAACTCAAATCATTGTTAAGCTTTTTATTAATATAAGACATAGATTTACATAGAGATGACCGCTCCATGATGTCAATAATCTTGATCAAAATGGTTTTCACATCTTAACAGCCTTTTTTGTGTTGAGCATGTTGTCCGTATCATACAAGTAAATGACAATTAAATAAATAAATATCTAGCACACTGGCTGTCGATGCTATAAGAAGGATTTCAGTTTCACAAAAGTCAATGGAAAGCTTCTAATGAACAATTTTGACAGTAACATTGATTAGTCATACACAAGTGAACATACTTAGGTACTCATAGCTGTTAATCGCACTTCTTTTTATGAGCTTGTTGAATGGATTTCCATTTTGTTATAAGATGAACACTGTCGCAATTATGTTTTCGAATCCAACAATAGAGACTATTTTGAGTTCTCATATTTATTCTGTAAAGTAAATAAATGAACCAAAATAGACAATGACATCAATTATCATAAAAATATGAAAACATATATTCATAAGCTTGCTTATAAGCAAATTGTAGAATGGAGGAGCAATGTGAAATAATAACTTTTTTTTTCGAGCTCTGAGGATTCAAAGCAGACAATTAATCGGACACTCACAAAAAATAAATGACCAATTAATCGGACAGTAAACGATTTTGCCATAATTACAAAACTTAATGTTTTAACAAAATTGTGTATTTTATCTCCATCTATCCTTTTCAACGTAGAAAGTCAAATAATCGCCCTTTTTGATAATAATATAAAGGCTAATAAAATCATTGCAGTTTGCGAGTAAATTACAAATATGTGCTAAGAGGTGAAGGAAAAAATGTTCACCCATCGATGATCAATCTAAAATTATAATAGTTTAAATTGTCCTGAATACAAAAAGAAGCGTTAAAAAGTTGTGTAAATGAGCAAGCTATAAAAACAACTCACGTTTGTTCCTATTTGATATCATAGTACGTTCATGCAGCCTTAAAACCACAAAAATCTGGCGAAAAAGATAACATGCAACTAGGATTTTACCATCGGACAGTGATCAACTTCCGTGATCGCTTACTGTCCGGTTATACACTGTGAAGTTTACATTAACTGGACAGATGCAGAAACTATTACTGCTCTAAATTATTTGTAAGATAATAATTACATACGTTTTGGTAAACAAATTTATCGACAAACTACTGGTATTCCTATGGGTACTAATTGTGTAGCACCTATAGCTGACCGTTTCCTATACTATTATGAATCACAGTTTATGGCAAAATTACAAAAAGACCCCAACAAACAGAACCTAATCGAAACTTTCAATAATACTTTAAGATATTTAGACGACAATCTTGCACTCAACAATCCTTCATTTTCTAATTTTATTAAAGACATCTATCCTTCTGAATTAACCTTGAACGAATCTAACGTCAACGGTAATAGATGTCCTTTTTTAGATTTAGATTTAAGTATTATTGACGGAAAATTACAAACCAATGTTTATGATAAACGTGCCCTATTATAAATTTCCCTTTGTTTCACTAGCGCCATCATACGGGGTTAACATTTCTCAGTAAGATATGTGGTGTTTCTGATTTTAATAATAAAGACCGTTTTATTACTGAAAGATTATTAAAACAAGGTTATCGATATCACAAATTAGTAAAAGCTTTTTTTCTAAATTCTTCCACAGGTATCGATCTCTTATTGACAAATTTGATTGTACACGTCGTTTTCTGATAGTGAAATGAATATCACATCCTGAATTGTATGGTAATGATTTTTATAAAGCTCACAAGTTTAAAAACAATCCATTGGAAATGAAAAATTGGCTTCAAGATTTATTATGGAAAGGATATGAATTGAATATTTTGGTTAAAACTTTGAATTTAGTGTTGTTTGGCAGAAATATTGATAACTTGATACTTACTTTAAAACTTCCGTAAGCGTTTTTACTATTGTCATTATTAAGCATTATAGCGATCAAGCATGTCGGTTTTGTTTGGTGACACTTCGCCAAATCATTATTGTTTGAAGTGTTGTGTCGGATTTAAAATCGATGTTTGATTTTTTTGCATCACTCGATTGATGATTCTCAGCTAGCTGTCAATAACAGCGAGTGTTCTATAGAGAGTTCATTTACCGTCCTTTCGTTTGTTCTTAATGTCTTTTGTCTAAGGCTCTCTCTAGTGGAATTGAACTTTGATTAATTTGATTTTTATTGTGTGTTTAGTTTTTGTGTTTTGTCTAGGAAAATTGATAGGAGGCAGGTTTGGCCCAAAAACTAGTTTAACCCCGCCACATATTACATGTGCCTGTCCTAAGCCAGGAATCCTTGACAAAGCTTTCGTTTGTACTTGTCTTTTTTGATGTTTTCTGTTCCTTGTTTAAGGAGGGGGTCTATCTATGACTATTTCAGGACTTGATTTGAATTATACCATGGGCCAACTGCATATCCGCGAGCAGCGCCTACTAGCCTCGTTGAAGGCTGCTGGCGGTTGTCCATTGTGTTTTTTTTTTATTGTCGCTTCATTGTGTGCTATGTCTCGTACACTTATTCCACATCTCATTATTTTCTATTTCTAATATGTCGTCAACCAATTTTATCAGTTTGGTCTCTCTCGGGGCCAAAAATAGCAGTCTGACCCTTATCCCCCTTGTCTATTTTTAGTAATGGCGGCCATGTTTTTGAAGGATAAAAAAAAAATCGAAACAAAAGTTTGGTGCAGGGCACCCTAAGAATCATTCATACCAAGTTTCATTTAATTCTGTTCAGTAGTTTCAGAGGAGAAGATCTTTGAAAAATTGTTCGACGACAGACGACAACGACGAACGCTTTGAGTGATGGTAATAGCTCAACTGGTCGTTTGGTCCAAATGAGCTTAAAAGTACTATGAAATTGGTAAATAACGGGATGTTGCTGAACGAGCATACGCGTATTTTGCAAGATAAGACTGTTGTTGTTTCAGTACAACCAGAACCGGTACCAGAGGATTATAAAACGTTTAATTTGTGTGAGACATTGGAAGAGTCGGAGTTCCTAGTTCGGCATGTACGAACAATGTAAGAGGAACTGGGTCGTGAGGATATATTGTTTCCTTAAAAAACTGTTTGTGAAATGACCCAGCTTTGTTTCAGGACAATGTGGTAAGAATGACATCAGGGCTTACAAAGAAAGACACATGGTTCAACAAGGAACTACCAGTTGGCCTATCTCTTGCTCTTGTCCTCATCACAGCAGCTTGTCAGTTTTCTGTTACCAATAAGTTTTTGTCTGGGATAAAATTATATGGTAATTCTTTTCTTTCAGTAAAGGAGAATGAGGAATAGACTGAAATAGTACTTTGTGTGTAAGTCTTAAAGCTATGTAATATAAACAATTTGTAACAAGTATATTGTGGTGACATAATGCTCACTTGATACCCCGCTTCAAAACTTTAGAATTTGGTTAACAGAAAGTAAATGACCTAGGAATATAAAATAGCAATATACCCTATTAATTATACCATATAAGATTGAATGCGAAATATCAAAACTTTACGACATAAACTAGTAGTTCGACAATTGTAATAGGAATTCTGCATCCATGTTCAACATTTGTAAAACCAGTTTAGCTAGGAACCTAAAATTATTATGCACAATTTGGTACAACAGTATACAGTAAATGCAAAATATCACATCTATTATATTTTAAAAGCAGTTGGAAAACTGTCACCTCCTTCACTCGGCTAACTGAGAACTCGGTCAGTTGGTTTTATTTAACATGGAGGCTATATGGGAAATGGGTCTGTTGAAGAGTCGGCTATAGGTCTGTTCAGAGTAAAATCCAATGGATGGTCATGAAATTTTGTGAAAAAGATGTTATTTTGGCAAAATGACAATTAATTGTCAAAATACAAAATCTTTCAACCAAAATGATATTCATTTGAGCACATTTTCAACTTGCAACAGAGTCAATTAGTTATACCAGTGTCCGATAAAACGAAAAGGCGAGACAGCGGTATGCTCAAATTTGGCAACTATGAATGATTTTTTTTACAAATAAACAAAATTTTTATACTTTTGAAATATAATTAGCGAGTCGGAAAGTAATCTTCAGTTTAAAAATAAAATATTCAAACAACAAAAAGTGATTTAATGTTAAAATGTTATAAAAAATGAGTTTTTCTTAAAAAAGTGCCGGCTAAAGTCTGTTGGTGAGTCGGCAAATCAAATTAAAGTCTGTTGAGAGTTAATTAGCCGAGACAGAATAATTGCAAGCGAGGTATATTTTGAATTTTTAAAAACTTTTAGGATTAACATTTTATATTGTATTATATCAAGAGTGAAATTATCTCTAATTTTGCGTGTATGTACAGGAAAAAGAAACCTTAAAGCACGAAATCAGTACACACTATATGGTACTATAGGATAAAGCTGTATACAAGGTATTATACCCCAACTTCTATGTCATGAAGTGTCGAGAAAACTGTGAGGAAAATTTTGCATGTATGTACAATACATCTAAAAACCTAAGTTTTCGGTTAACAAGAGGTAGATGACCTAGGGGCGTAAAATCGAAATACACCATATGACACTTTAAGACAAAGCAAAATACCAGACCTTTACCTTATGTAGTTGCTTGAATAACTGCGACGGAAATTATGTCACGTACGAACGAACGGACGGACATATGGATAAGGGTTAAACAGTATAAGTATTTAACTAGTCGAAGCAGCCACGCTGCATACTCCCGCGCTACACTGGTGTTTGATAGTATAAGGGCAAATAATTAAAAGAAACAAACTATGACTATAATAAGCATTACTAGTACTATCAAATGTGTATGTATTAATATGAGACTTTTCCCTGGTCACGCTGGTAGTGGGAGTGATAGTCATGTAATGAATTATGCATGACGAAGGAATAATGTGCCCTTGGGCAATCTATGCAGCCCAGCCCCTAGGGGCATTATCAAAATTCCGAAACCTTTGGCAGAATCTACATCCATACTCCATGGTGCAACTAACAAGCCAAGTTTCAGTTCCATATTCCAAATAACCTAGGAGGAGTTGCGTGACGAAAGAATAATGTGCCCTTAGGCTACCTATGCAGCCCAGCCCCTAGGGGCATTATCAAAATTACGAAACCTATGACAGAATCTACATCCGTAGTGCAACTACTGAGCCAAGTTTCGGTTCCATAATCCAAATAACTTAGGAGGAGTTGCGTGACAAAGGAATAATGTGCACTTAGGCTTCCTATGCAGCCCAGCCCCTAGGGGAATTATCAAAATTCCAAAACCTTCGGCACAGACCCCACCCACAATGCAATTAATAACCCAAGTTTCATCTTTCTACTCCCAGTGGTTACAGAGATTATCCTGGACATTAACGCCATACGTACGTACGTACATCGAACAGCAAAACATTTTCCCCGCGCTTTCGCTAGCGCGGGGATAATAATATGGCTTTAAAATTGTTGATTTTAAATTAGTACTTTTTACTTGTACACATATATAAGGGCTTCAAAATGCATAAATTAGAACTGATCTGATTTATGGATTCAATCACCGATTATCATATGGAAATAAACAGAATGAAAGAAAAACCCATCCCCCAACCCACCCGGGTAGTAACAGACTGTTTAAATTCTCGATTTTTTTAATGCACGTATCATGTATGCTTTAAAACGATTGCCATATATATATAATACATTATACTTTGGAGGTTATAATGGTTTTTGGCCATGTTTGCAATACAAAATCAGTTGGCATAGTTTATAATTAGTTGGAATCTTCTTCACTCTCTTTCTAAGACTAGTGTTACAATTTATTATTAGTATTTTAGGGATAAGCGTCTCTTGTTAAACGTCTTCATCTTTGATTTTTTAATTCTTTATTTTTTTTCTTTCCATGCTTTCTGTTGGAAAAATTCATTCTTTTTCTTTTCATACTGAAAAATTAATGGTAAGCTTGATCAAACAGACTGATGTGCTTGTTATAACGCGATTTATATTAATTTTACGTCTAATCTATGACTAAACAATCATCACTACGAATATATACGCTTTATGTCACTTTGTAAGATATTTCTATTTGTAAAAAATGTGTGTTATGGCACAAATATAGTATGATATCAGTTGAATAATTTACTCTCAACAGACTGACCAACAGACTGAGTTCATTATAGCCGACTCACCAATAGACCCAATTTAAGGCAAAAACATAATAAATGCCACAAAAACGCATGTCTGTCGGTTTTTCTTTCTTATACGTACAGTTATATGTCAAACATACATGATGTACAATTTAAGTTGTGTTTTTCGTAATGCTTTCGACTTAATTTTAGCAAAACGCTGTTATGTTTACATTTTTGAATGACAAAATTGATAGAAATATCTCGATGAGTAACACGCCTTTCCATTTTGTAGCTTACCAATGTAAGCTACAGAGAAAAACAATATATGAATACGTTCAGTATTCAATATTGTTTTGCCCAACATATTTTTTTTTATTAAAGTAAGTAAAAATAGAAATATTTAGTAAAATATATTGACCTTGCTATGTTTTTCTCGATAGTATTTGACCAACAGACTTTAGCCGACTCTTCAACAGACCCATTTCCCATATAGCCTCCATGTAAAATAAAACCAACAGACCGAGTTCTCAGTTAGCCGAGTGAAGGAGGTGACTGTGACGAATTTTATTTCACGGACAGACGAACGGACGGACAATGGTAATATAATATACCATTAGTGCATTAGTCTTCGGAGCGAAGATATAATAAAATGTACTAATCACAATTTATTGTCCCCGCAGCAACGCGACGGAGGGACCTAGTAATGTCCGTCCGTCCGTGCGTCTTTCCGTTAGTTTTAACATATTTTATTGCCAACATATACAAAAGGATTAGGCACAACTTATTACAACTTACAAGGCCTTTCCAAACACAATGATAATCAAGATGACAGCGATTACTATTAAATACACACATAGGTATGTTGTGATGAGAAGATTAAATGGTTGTCCCTATTGTGTGGCTAACATCCGTTTGTGTTTTGTAAATACTAACCAGACTCTAATTGAAGCTTATATTGATGTCCTTCCCCTATATCTTCAACACTCCTTATGTCACCTTTCCCATCTTAGCAGTACTCATGCTGAAATATGGTTATATAATCATACACTGTTGTCTTACTCAAGTAGATGTAAGTTTGTCAGGAGTTTTGTCGTCCTTAATTAAATTTGATCACCTTAACGATCGTTGACAACGCGACCGGTCGAACTAACGAAGAACGACTATAAACTCAGGTGCTCCGAAAGGGTCGTTCTCATAGTTCGCGTTGCTGATTGCAGTTTTTACCTTAGTGTTGTGCTTTGTCGGTGTCTCAGAACTGATCTAATTTGACTGAAAGTGTTCAGGAATCAGGTAACAAACGATCCTTGTTTTATCACTTTGAGTGGATCCAATAAAAACATAAAGCCGTTATTACTAAAAATAAAACATATGATAAATTCACTTAAAGTTCTAGCTTTAAATGTTGAAATAGCGTGGGATTTTTTTTGTCAAGTTCTTTTATTTATAGAATGCATAATATATATATATACAAATGTATATTGCTCTTAATTGTTTGTTAGTTTGTTTGTTTTATATTCAGTCGACAATATTTCAGTCATAATTAATTAGGACAAGAACGAAAAGAAACAACAAATTGAATTGTGTAGACCGACCCAGGACACAGCACAAATTATACAGACCCATGCATGTCATGCAAACAGGGCCAATGTACAACCACAGTCAAGAACTGAATACGAACGAACTCACAATACAGCCAAATGAACCTTCAATGCACACATTAAGTGACGAAATCCTTTCCCAAATATTTCACATAATCTGGAACCCTTGCCTATGGTGACTGACAATTAAGAACAATCGCCTGAATTGGATACACAAAGTATGAACACTTACCTCAGTCCAATACCCAGTTTTACATAAACAACCCTTATCTGTCGAATACAATGCAGAATTCTAGTTAAACAAACACACACTTTGAGGCCAAATATTTGGGTGGGGAGGGAAATATTGCAGATTGAGAATGGTGCTTGCTAAAACCTCAGCACATTAAGCTCTAACTGCTTATCTAAGGCTCTTTAACCATGCAAAATTGTAAATTTTGTCCAGTAGCAAGGTTTTTGATTATGTAAAAGGGATATTGCAACTGAAAAACCATCCTATAAGACTTATTCAGGCAAATTTCTTTTTTCGAAAATTCAAGATGGCTGCCCTACAGGCCTCAATAGCTTTATATAGCTTTCATCTGATTTATCGGTTATTTCAATCAAATTTTACTTGAAAATTTGACATTTTCATTGTGATTTTTTTCAGTATACGTAGATGAAATTGAAATTTTATCAATGTTTTTTTTTTTAAATAGTGATGTTTTTTTTTCTTTCAAATACAGTGCACTTTTCGTAAGTCATAATATTGGTTCCTCTGCTACCCCAAAGTATGACTTGAGTAATATTCCAGACTGCTCAAAAATGCTAAAATTTGTTATTTTTAAGGTTACTTATTGTCCAAGGTAACACTTTTTTATCCTTATCTTTTAGAAATTCAAACACAATAACATATCAGAACAAACATATCAAAAGCCAAGCTGGGATTTTGCATTTTGACTTAGACACATGGACATATTTTGATTATTCTACATAAAATGAATTTTTTGGGGGATTCAGTTTAAAATCTGAATGTGTTTGCTATGAAACAAAATACATTTAGAACATGTGATACAACAGATGATCACAAAACAAGTACCATTTAAGGGTCGGGAAAGACATATACTTGGGGATTAAGGGTGAAAGATGGGAATGTCTGTGTATTTTGATGTACAGAAATGACCAACTTTAGGGAACCATTTTTCATGAATGAAGGGTTGGACTATTTATATGGAATATCTTTCCAAAAGACTGATATATAGTTTGTACAAAAACATATGTGTACCTTTGCTTTCGGTCATCCTTTACATGTAACAGCATTACAAAATGGAAATTTGCCATTTTAGCACATGGCGAAAAGGGGCTTCGGGACCTAACAGTGGCATCTTTTTAAAAAAAAACCTAAAAGATGTACAGAACAGCAGACTTGATAGGCCAAATGTATATAACTTGTTCTATATCAGCAAATAATATTGTAGAAATCAAACAAAAGACCATTTTCTACTTGGTGGTCTAATACGGACCCCAGAGCCTTTTGACAAAAAAGTCTCTAGCCACGTTAAAATGACTAAGTCAGACCTAAATGTGAAAAAAAATATGTACCAGGAAAACTGTTTTATTTGTAATATTCGACCATTCTCTGCAAAATAAAAGATTTTGTATGATAGATCCCGCCCGAAAATAATGTTATTTTTCTTGAGAATCGCCAAATGGCCCTAGGAGATATACGTAAGCTAAAAAATCACAATGAAAATGTCTAATTTTCATATTTTTATTTTTTAAATCACTGATAAATCAGATGAATACTATATATAGCTATTGAGGCCTGTAGGGCGGCCATCTTTGATTTTTTGAAGGACAAAAATGCCTGAATAGGTCTTATAGGATGGGTTTTCAGTTGCACTTTGCCTTTTACAAAAATGAAAACATTGCTATTGGACGATTTTGTATGTTTTTTTCATGAACACGCCCTTAACACAATAGAGAGACCAACATGTCATTTTGAAAATTCGGATGGAAAATGCTGGACATGATCAACCACGGGAATCTAATCACCATCTGTGTGGCAAACATGCGAGGTTAGTCCTTTGGAAGCAAACTAAAGTTCTGGCAGAATAATTCAAACTGCAAAGAATGCATGTTTCGTTTATTGAATTGCATAAGAGAGGCTCTTATCAAAATTTTGTAATGCTTAATTAGTAAGCACTTCGTACTGAAGGAAGCTAGAAGTTCTAAAACAGAGCATCTTTTATAGTCATCTTGCTAATTTTTAACCTATATTTCAGTTTTAAAGACTTGTTACAACATAAATGATGTAAAATTTATTTCTTAAGTATATAAGTATCTCGTTAATAACAAAAAAATACAAAAGATATATCTAACCCGGAATTCTGGTTAAAAATCTTCATATGTTCATATATTTAACCCCGGGATTTTATTGAACTGGTCAAACATGTTGTTCTGTACAGAGACGTAAGTTGAAACCCCGGGTTGGAACAGGTTGACCAGGGGCGCGCTCCATTCATTGTGCATAAGATGTTCTGGACAGGGTGTTCTGCACAGACAAATCGAGTGTCACAGAACAGGAAGTCACGCTCTCTAAGGTGGCGGACAAAAGGGGGGAAACATTTCAGAAATGAAACTTGACATTAAACAATAATTAAAGAATAAATTGTCTCATTAAAGAAGCAAAGGTACCAATGGGGTATCCGAATGTCAAAAGTCCGAAAGGGCAGAGACAAAACCAGCAAAAACTAACAAGAACGGGACAAAAACAGACAACATGCAAAACATTGAAACACAAAATAACTGAATATCAATCAACAACGCGAACTCCAGTCGAAACAAGAGTGAACTCAGGTGCTCCGGAAGAATAAGCAGTTCCTGCTTGCTATAGCACACCCGTCGCGTTGCCAATAGTCCGTTCAGCGTGTCAAATCCGGTAAAGGTAGATAAAACAAAACCCTATGACAAACCAACATCTGCACTCATCTGAGAGATCGAAATCCCATATTTGTCTTCCGTAAAATGTCTTGAGTGAAGACCGAGGAGCAACATAACCTTGTGTGAGCAATTTTTGCGTCAGACGTGTCGCTCTGCTAAGGAAATCAATGTAAGTCCTTCACGCCCTGGAGTAACGAATCAATTGAGATACGTAAACTCCATAAGCTGGAGCGGACGGAATGTTGCTACACAAGAAGGGAAAGTTGACGATTGGAAAGTTGAAGTCATCACGTTTGTCATAGAGCCTTGTTGAAAGTCTTCCTTGAGAGTCAATTTCGAGATGTAGATCTAGATATGAAGCAGACTTCCTAGAGTCCGTTGTGTCCTCTATCCCAAGCTCCTGGGGATATAGGAGATGGAGAAAGTCACCAAATTGAGAATTATTTAGTGAAAGGACATCATCAATATAACGGAACGTGAGATTGAAAGAGAAAGAGAGTCTACGGTCTTTTTTTTTGTCTAGAAGAGATTGTAAGAAGTCTGCTTCATATGAATGAAGAAACAAATCACAAGCAAAGGTGCACAATTAGTGCCCATTGGAATTCCTATTGTTTGCTGAAAAATACGTCCACCAAACTGAACAAATATGTTGTCAATAAGAAAGTTGAGCATTATTTGGTATTCTGTAAATTTGTTCTTTTTCTTAACATTGTTCTATTCATTACTTTGAGATTTACTATGCTCGTGATGCACATTTTCTGTACAAAGAGTAAAAAAGTGCTAAACTCGTGTCTTGCATTGAAGGACAATGTTTCATGACACTTTATTCATATTCTAACTGTGATGTACACCTTTTAAACTTTCTCGTTTCAATAGCACCGAAATCCCTCATTCTCATCCAAAAAAGTTGTTGACATCATCAGATATATATTATTACTCAAGTCCATACTTATAACAATCCACAAAGTATTTTTATTTGTCAAAAACTTGCAAAATATCCAAATCAAGACATTTGGCTTCCATCTTGATCACGTGACTGTTCCGACCCACACCACCTCTGAAGTCGGTACAGACGGCACCTGTGCAGTACAGTGTTCCAAACCACTCAGTTGTTGTGATGCACTGTACTGGGCGTTCTGCACAGTGAATCGAGCGCCCCAGTTTAGGTCTATAATCGGTCGGCCGAAGCCAAGGCCGCTAATATAAGGATATTGACCATTTGATTTCAGGGGAGATAATTGGGGGGAAACGTGTGACTATTTTTTCATAACCCGAAATCTACGCCTAACTACTTAGTATAGGGGTTATAATTGTCTTCGGGAAAAAAATATGTCCCAAGATTCTTTATTAGTATGGTATATTAGAAATAAATAATCTCGGCGGCACAAAACGGCGGAAAATAAATTTTCTGACTTGACCAAAATTGCAGACCCCTCCCTTTTCAGAATCCAATGGTTGTCCCCTTATTTCAAGAAATGCTAGTTTTTGCATGGTTTTGAAAAGGAGCGCACCTGCAAACAGAAAGAGGAAGTTTTTTTTTCTCAAACTAAAAATGACGCTTAAAATATATAAAAATATAAGTTTTAAATAGACGATAGAACCGGACGTCATAGAGGACATTCATTTTCATTTTCGAATGTAAAGTTTAGAGAAGAAACAACTATACTGCTCAAGAGACAACATGGACAAGGTTATAATTTTAGGACTATAGAAAATATTTTGGCAGAATATTTATTTAGTTGCCATGTACATTACGCTCTGTGTTGTTCCACGAAAATTGGAATGACAGTTTCCCGCCATTCTGTTATTATGTAATTTTGTTTTGAACAATTATGACGCCAATGAAATATATAGTGTTTTTTTTTTTTGTTTTTTTTTTTACATGCATCTCTATAGCTAGAAATATTCAAAATATTCATATTAATACAATGTTTACGTATTTTAATTTTCGAAATACAAAAAGTTTGCGTTCCGTGCCATTGGGTGCTGATATGTCGACTAGCTTTATTCATGCATCATAGTACGTATACGCAGGCAATTTAGCTCCCGCCTTGCAGGAGTTTATTAATCCCTAGTGTTTCGCCTTTAGTGCAATTTACACAGTAATACCGGTATGCTACATGCTAATATTCTCAATTATGTATGTATATGAAGAGCGTAGAAAATTCCTCCATGCTCCATGCTTTAGTTATACAATACGTATGAACATGTACATTTCTTTAACACTCATTATGAAAACATTTCTATTTTTTTTACAATTTTTCTATATGATTATATATGTTAAAAATATATTCAAAAAGAAAAGTCCTTAGAGGTGTTGCGGTAAGGGACCTCTTAATGAACAAATTTAAAAATGTCCCATATCTCTCATAGGCGGATCCAGGGGGAGGCTGGGGGCGCCCCCACCCTTTCTGGCGGAAAAAATGGTTGAATATTCAGGAAATCATTGAAGCGTGATCAAAGCGGGGCCCCCTCTTAGGCCAGTCAGTGGGCATTCTCTTTTCAGAATTTCTGGATTCGCCACTGTCTCTAATAAAATTGGTCGGATATGATCAACTGTACATATCATGACAAACAATCCTCCAAAATTTCACTGATCAAAATCTGCTGAGCAGTATAAGAGGAGTTGTGTTCACAAAAGTGTTACAGACGCACGGACAGACGGACGAAGACCATTACCAGGTCCGTCCGTTGCGTTGCGGCCGGGACAAAAGAAGTTTTCAAGAAAACACATGATTTTGATACTGACAGCAAGCTTTGATTGATGCCTTTATCTTCTTATTACTGCTATATTGGAAAATAAATGTTATGGTCTTCAATATAGGTCGGTTATCATCGTTACGCGTAAATATTCAATCATGTGTAACTGATTTTCATCTTTTGTATCTTACCGGTAATGTGTGCTATTCAAAAAACTACGTGTTATTCGTTTGATTTTGTCATTATTCATTAGTTTTTCAAAGGTTTCCATCAAATTTTAGTAAAAAATCACAGATCATTTTATTAATGTAACATCTTTTTTCTTCCCGTTGTTAACTTTTAGGTTGAAAATACATCAAGGTCTAATTTTAAATGACTTAAAAAATTTACCCTAAGAATATTCTCATTCAAGGTATTAGAGTTGAATTTTGAAACCGAAAAAAGAACGGGCAGTTATTTCTTATGAAAAATGAATAATTATACTTGGTCTTGCATTTTCCCCAAAAGAATTGTTGTGCGAATTAATCCAAGGTACAAAATAAAATGCGTAGTTCTTTCATATTTTATTGTTTAAAAAAACAAATAGTTCTACACCACATATATAAATATCCTGTCTGTATATTTCAATGGCTTTAAAAGTCACTTTCATGGAAAACCGATGTTTAACACGAGTCTCAATATAGCAAGTATAACATAGCACAATATACCGAGGGCAATCGTCAGATACACCAATTTTCTAGCCGTTATCGCTTTCGCCTCCGCCTCCTCCATATTCCCACCATCGGCAGTCGAATTTGCCTAAATGTTAATGAAAATTTAGTTTAAGTAAACATTAACAATACAAGTAATGAAGAACAAGATTCGAACAACCTGTTCATTTTACTTTTTTTCTATTACCAAAATCGGTTACTAATAATAGTTTCTATTTGTTTCTTGATTTTTGAGTGTGTAAGATATCCAGTATCCAGTTATGTCATTCTATTTTTTTCTGTGAATTAATCTTGAACATATGAATACAAACTTGCTTTTTTCAAACATAACCATCATAATATGGATCTTATAAGAAGAAAATTATTTCAAATTTCATTTTTGGTCGGATTTACAGAGTTAAAATCCGGCTTATACAATGGTGAATATCAGGTTGGAGGTATTTGAGCGGAACAAAATCTTGTATTATTTTTCTCAGCAACTACTAATCACATTCACTTGATATTTCATCAAGCATGCAGCATCGACATGACATTGGGGTCCCATATTATGACGCGGGATGCCAATTTCAATCCGTATAATGCTCATCTACTTCCTTTTTTTTTACAAAAGACATATTTTTATTCTTAAATACTTGTTGTAATCTGTTCTTTCAATTTTGTTAGTTGTAAAAGTCCTTCTTAACTTACATCGCAAGCTGACACAATAGCACAAATTCCTGTAGGCCAAAAACAACACAAACATGCAAAAATTGCAGGCACTGTCCAGTTAGTTGGCCTGGGACGAGAAACCACTATCATATTTGTTTGCATCGGTTGTTGCATCTGAAAATAAACGTGAACAGAAAGAGATACACAATTAAATTGCATCTATCCTTATCTGATAACGGTCTTACCTCTTTAAGGATTTTATATTGATCGGAAGGTGTTTGAAATTCTTCGACAAAGCTTTACATGAACAAACAATGAAAACTTATAGTAGAAAATAATGAGATGTGGAATAAGTGTACGCGACACAAGCACTTTTCTATAACATATCAATATTTGTTTCTATGTTCAACCCTCTTTTTTTGGCCTTTGCATTGTTTTTTTTTATCAAATTGGATCCCCGAACTAGGGCTTAATGATTCTAGTATACTCACTACTACTGTTTGGCCATAAGGTTGACCTTGAGGAGCCCACGTGTATGCTTGACCTGGTGGAGGTCCATTGCCAGGTCCTTCTTTTTGACCATCCAATCCTTGTGATGGATACTGTCCCTGTTCCTGTGTGCCCAAATAACCTTGTTGCGGTTGTCCATAACTATATTGTGGTGTTCCATATCCTTGTTGTGGTGCTCCATAACCATGAGGCGGTGCTCCATAAAGTTGAGGTTCTGCGCCGAAACCCTGAGGTTGTACTCCGTAAGCTTGTGGAGGTGGTCCTTGTGGTTGCTTGTGATCTGTGTACGGGGGTGGTTGGCCACTTGGTTCTGTAGTTTACATGTATATAAATATAAGTTTATTATGAATTGTATGTGGAGAATGATCACCTGACGTTCACATACGTTTCTAACGATCGGTTTTATTATTTTTAGTGGGGGCGAATTGACAGCATTTATTTGTAGGATCATCCACGTCCAAAATTTGGTTTTTTAAAGCCTTATCACATTATTTATTGATTTTAGACTCATGAACTTTCTTAAATCTATTAAGATCTTATGATTTTGTGGTGGAAATGATAGATAATTGTCCACTTAATCAAATGAAATAAGAAAACTGAAACATGAAGAGGATGCATGGTCACTCTTCAGGTTTCAGAATTTCAGTATAATTTTGGAACTCATCTAGACTTTACCTTTAATTACTGAAGATATTTTTTGTTCACTGACTGATTATATGGACCTTAAAAACCAACTCAATAAAATTTCTTGAAATTTTTGATACAACTTCTTGGTTTTTAAGGCCAATAACGTCACAATGGTAAACTTATGTAAAATCTAGAGGAGTCTGATTTCCCGCCAAATCTTTTACGTTATTTTTTTCGGAATCGAGCATGCGGACCTATAGTTTTCTTTTTGACATTTGATTAAGAGGTTAATTGTCTATCATATTCACCACAAATCATAAAATCTTTGATACAAAAAAGTTCCGGAGTGACCATCCTTAATGTAAATGTTTTACTTTGTCTTTTTCCATGCATTTTTCCATCCATTTTTCCATGGTATTAGAAACAACTCGTGAAAACAATATTTTAGACCTATGCTTTACGAACAATCCAAACTTAATACAGAAAATAGAAGTGAAACCAGGAATCAGCGACCACAACTTAGTAGAAATAACTGTAAACACCAAAGCTAAAATTCACAAGAAACCACCTAGAAAAATCTACCTGTACAAAAAAGCCAATTTGGAAGGCATTAGAACTGAACTAAAAGAAAACTTAGAAGGATTTCAGAAGGATAGTAAAAACGATGATGTAGAAACATTATGGACAAAGTTCAAAGACTTGGTATTACAACTCATTGATAAGCATATCCCCTCAAAACAGACAACTACTAGATGGAACTTACCATGGATAACTACGAAAGCGAAGCAGTTGATAAGGAAAAAACAACGACTATATAACAAGGCCAAAAAGTCGAATAAAAACAACAATGGCAGGATTTTAAGGAATATCGACAAAAAGTGAAAGGACAACTACAAGAAGATCATGACAACTACATCAAGGGAATCATGACACCAGAAGAACCGTCAAAACCACACACAGACAGCTCTCGAGAACAAATCTACACCACAACGATGAAATTCTGGTCCTACATAAAGGGAATGAAGAAAGACAGTAGTACTATCAGCATGTTAAACAAAAATGGAAAAGATATAATTCAACCAGAAGAAAAAGCAAATATACTCAACCAACAGTATGAATCTGTCTTTTCGGATATTGATTTTTACCAATTTATAGACATACGATATTACATAGATGAAGAATATGGACTACCAAAAGTATCTAAGCCATCTATGACTAATATGAAGGGAATCAATGTAACAACACCAGGAATTGTGAAACAATTACAAAAATTAAATCCCAACAAGGCCACAGGACCCGATCTAATTCCGTGTCGAGTATTAAAGGAAACTGCCGAACAAATTGCACCTTACTTAGAGATTATATACAACAAGTCTCTGAAGACCGGAATAGTACCCTCAGACTGGCTAATTGGAAATGTCATCCCTATCTTTAAGAAAGGAAAAAAAAACGACCCTGCGAACTACCGACCAGTTTCCCTTACCTCAGTGCCATGTAAGATCCTAGAGCATATTATCTATAGTAATGTCATGAAACATCTGGACAATAATAAGCTTTTATCACCATACCAATACGGATTTAGACAGAAACACTCATGCGAACAACAGCTCATCAATACTATTGAAGATCTAGCCAAAATACGTGACCAGAAAGGCCAATCTGATGTACTTATACTCGACTTCAGTAAGGCATTCGATACTGTGCCTCATCGACACCTAGTACACAAACTTAGGAACAACGGCATTGACCATAACACCGTCACTTGGATCCAACATTGGCTACAGAATAGGAAACAAACAGTATTATTGGATGGAAGCAAGTCACAACCAGCAGCAGTAAAATCAGGGGTTCCACAAGGCACGGTCCTTGGACCACTGCTCTTCCTACTCTACATCAATGATATCGGAGACAACCTATCGACAGGAACCAGTATAAGACTCTTTGCTGACGACTGTTTTATTTATAGAAGCATACAAACAACTAATGATGCAAACACTTTGCAAAAAGATCTGACTGGGTTGGAGAGATGGTCAATAGCATGGAAAATGACATTCAACCCGAAGAAGTGCTACGTCCTACAAGCTACGAACAACACTGTTAACAAAATCGAAACATTATACTCTCTACATGGAACTGTATTAGAAGTAAAAGACCACAACCCATACCTGGGAGTAGAAATTGACAACAAACTCAACTGGAACCACCACATAACAGCAAAAGTCAATAAAGCCTCACAACAACTAAATTTCATCCGCAGAAACCTCTACCGATGCCCACCATCCATAAAAGAACATGCATACATAGCCCTAGTGAGACCACACTTAGAATACAGTAGCCCAGCATGGGACCCACATTGGAAGAAGGATATACAAAGAATCGAAATGATCCAACATAGAGCGGCACGCTTTGTAACGAACAACTATGTCTACCAGCCTGGGTCAATAACATCGACCCTCAACAACTTGAACTGGCCAACATTGGAAATAAGAAGAACTGTTAATAGACTCATCCTCTTCCACAAGATCTTAAACCATCATGTAGCCGCAGAGATACCACAATACTACCTCATAGAAACCAGACAAACCAGACACAGTCATGCTCACAACATCCTGCAACCACAGTGTAATACATCAGTGTACGAGAACAGTTTCTACCCAAGAACAATACGAGACTGGAATCGACTACCTGGCAACATCGTACAGGACACTGACACTACCAGCCTCAAGGAGCACCTCTGGTCTCACTTCCATCCGGAGACCAGAGCCACACCTATGCCATAGACCACAGCAAACCATGTTTTTAACCTGCACCTTTTAACCTGTAAATAGACTTTTTTTGGAGCACCTGCACTTGATGACACGGCATTAGCGTGATGGAGTATATTCCTTTGCTAATTAACGCAAGAAGAAGAAGAAGAAGAAGATGCACCTTTCTTTTATTTTCTATTCTTTGTTGTCAATTCGTATTCTACATACACATATTCAAATAGAGGAAATATATGTCTTGTATTTTATTTCTAAATTGTACGTGAAATGCATCAATAGCTATATATAGGTTTGCTAACCATAACTAGGATACTAATAAAAACAAGAGACTGAATCGCTAACCTGGCTTTAATGACAATAGTTTCACAGATCATAACATGAATATTCATCAATATTGAAGGAATTTGAGCGGAAAAATCCTAAAAGGAACTACAATTTTTCTTCTTTAGAACTCATTTAGAACATTTGACCAATTAAGCAAAAGCTTTTTGATATATTTTTCCGGTTTCAGTACATGTATAAGCAAAAAAATAAAAAACAGAAATTGACAATAAGGAACCAATTACTCCTATAGGGGGTTATCTGACAACTGAACTTTATCCGATGGAGACTATAGCAGAGTTTTTATTCTACAAGGCAAAACATAAAAAACACTATTTTACACCTTTAGAGGACACCAAGCCAATGTAAGGGGTCTTCTTATATAGGTAAACCTAAGTATAACAATCCCCTTTTTCTGTGATCGATCAACCATGAAGTTGATGAGACAGGTACAATTTTATGAATATGTTTGTTAATTCATATTATCCTGATTTATATGTTTGTTAAGTTTCATGATGAGACCACACTTCGTTAATGGTAAAACAATTTCGACTTGTAAGTAAACCTAAGTATAACCCCCCCCCTTTTCTGTTATGATCAATAAACCATGAAGTGGTTCAATAGTAATATTATAGCATTTAAGGCTTTCTTTTTGAGATGATTATGAATAGGTTGATCGAAAGTTATTTCTCTGTGTCACGTTGACTACGGTTTTGACCATGAACATGTATTAGGAAAGGCAAGAAAAGGATGTGCCTGATAGACTGAAATTTTTGTAACGAAACTTGAAATTCGCATGGCCTTTGCATGCAGTCTTAAAATATTTGATTTGCACTAAACGTGCACACAAACACTATGGGTTTCTCTTCTCAAATCTTTACAAACATCTATGATATCCCATCCGCACTATATATAATAAAAAAGGGTCTAAAGACCAGTTTTATAATAAAAAAAAAGTTAATTCTTAAACTAAAATTCATTATTAGTAATCATTTCAAAAATATTGAAAGCCCGACATTTTTCACAGTTATTTTTAATAGTGCAACGGTTTTGAATACTGGGGGAAAGAACAGTATGGCGGAAAAATGAGTATGGGAAAACGTAGTATATTCTCATTTTTCCCCGGGGGAAAATCTAGTATATACTAGATCTTCCGGGGGGAAAGCTGAGTATATTCTCATTTTTCCGGGGGGAAATTCTAGTATAGGGGAAAAACTAGTATGTAACACCGGGACTGAAGATATATTTGATCATATGAATTTAAATTTCTAACCGCAGACTTTTTTAAATGTGCTGCGCGAAAATTAAGGTTATACCCCAATAAACAAAATATTTTACATTCATTTCTTATAAATTAATTCAAATTAAACATTAAACATGAAATTCTCTGTTAAAACATCCCATTTAGACGGAGTATCTTGCGCGGAGTAAATTATCAATAGTTTTGTAATTCTGTTGGTTTTTTTTTTGGTCTATTGGAAAATATTATAAATTTCTCGGTCAATCAGATCGCTGCATTCTACCGAAATTAATTTGTTGCGTTATGAACAATATAGATGTAAATATATCATGGCGATGAGATTTCTTTTTTATTTTCATGACTTGCAAACATTTCTGATAAAACATGTTTAGTCCATTACACAATTAGAGTCTATACATTGAAGTGATTATTTTTTTATTTTCCATCATTTTGTATTATGCGAATATTTCAAGGCATAAAATGATATTTGTTTAAAAAAGTTGGTGTTGCTTAACTTTCGGCGAGGTGTATATAAACCGATATGCACTATCTTTTCCTAAAAATGCCGCTACAGCGAAGCTTCCAAAGCTTTTTGAAAAGCTAAAACTTGTATAATATTGTCAATGCGTATGAACATGTACATTTCTTTAACACTCATTATGAAAACATTTCTACTGGTTTTTTTTTACATTTTTTCTATATGATTATATATGTTAAAAAATATATTCAAAAAGAAAAAAGTCGTAAGGGACCGCTTAATGAACAAATTCAATAAAGTCCCATATCTCTCATAGGCAGATCAAGGGGGAGGCTGGGGCGCCCCCTCCCTTTTTGGCGAAAAAAAATGATTGAATATTTAGGAAATCATTGAAGCGTGATCAAAGCGGCCCCCCTCTAAGGCCAGTCAGTGGACCTTCTCTTTTCAGAATCTCTGGATTCGCCACAGTCTCTAATAAAATTGGTTGAATCAAAATGGCGTTCCGATATGATCAACTGTACATATCATGACAAACAATCCTACAAAATTTCACTGATCAAAATCCGCTGAGCAGTATAAGAGGAGTTGTGTTACAGACGCACGGACAGACGGACGAAGACCATTACCAGGTCCGTCCGTTGCGTTGCGGCGGGGACAAAAGAAGTTTTCAAGAAACACATGATTTTGATACTGACAGCAAGCTTTGATGCCTTTATCTTCTTATTACTACTATATTAGAAAATAAATGTTATGGTCTTCAATATAGGTCGGTTATCATCGTTACGCGTAAATATACAATCATGTGTAACTAATTTTCATCTTTTGTATCTTAATGTGTGCTATTCAAAAGACTACGTGTTATTCGTTTGATTTTGCCATCATTCATAAGTTTTTCAAAGGTTTTTATCAAATTTTAGTAAAAAATCAAAGATCATTTTATTAAGGCACGGACCATTTGATTTTCGGGGGGGGGGGGCCTTGGATTCTACCTTGAGCCGGGAAATTTTTTTCGCCCGCTTTGCGGGCCAGATTATTTTTTTCACACACATATTAAGCAAGGAAATTTTGTTGGCAAGATAATTTTTTTTTAAATTGGCAAGATTGAAACCAGATTATTTTTTCAACCTAGGTGCTGGCCAGATTATTTTTTTTTACAAAAATCAAGGCCTGGAAATTTTTTTCAAAAAAATCCCAGCCCCCCCCCCCCCAGAAAATCAAATGGTCCGTGCCTAATGTAACATCTTTTTTCTTCCCGTTGTTAACTTTTAGGTTGAAAATACATCAAGGTCTAATTTAAAATGACTTAAAAAATTTACCCTAAGAATATTCTTATTCAAGGTATTAGAGTTGAATTTTGAAACCGAAAAAAGAACGGCCATTTATTTATTATGAAAAATAAATGAGGATACTTGGTCTTGCATTTTCTCTAATAAAATTGTTGTGCGAATTAATCCAAGGTACAAACTAAAATACGTAGTTCTTTCATATTTTATTGTTTAAAAAAAAAACAAATAGTTCTACACCACATATATAAATTTCTTGTCTGTATATTTCAATGGCTTTAAAAGTCACTTTCATGGAAAACCGATGTTCAACACGAGTCTCAATATAGCAAGTATAACATAGCACAATATACCGAGGGCAATCGTCAGATACACCAATTTTCTAGCCGTCATCGCTTTCGCCTCCGCCTCCTCCATGTTCCCACCATCGGCAGTCGAATTTGCCTAAATGTTAATGAAAATTTAGTTTAAGTAAACATTAACAATACAAGTAATGAAGAACAAGATTCGAACAACCTGTTCATTTTACTTTTTTTTCTATTACCAAATCGGTTACTAGTAATATTTTCTATTTGTTTCTTGATTTTTGAGTGTGTAAGATATCCAGTTATATCATTCTATTTTTTCTGTGAATTAATCTTGAACATATGAATACAAACTTGCTTTTTTTTCAAACATTAACCATCAGAATATGGAAAATTATTTCAAATTTATTTTGGTCGGATTTACAGAGTGAAAATCCGGCTTATAAAATGGTGAATATCAGGTTGAAGGTATTTGAGCGGATAAAAATCTTGTATTATTTTTCTCAGCAACTACTAATCACATTCACTTGATATTGAGCATGCAGCATCAACATGGCATTGGGATCCCATATTATGACGCGGGATGCCAATTTCAAGCCGTATAATGCTCATCTACTTCCTTTTTTTTTACAGACATATTTCTATTCTTAAATTCTTGTTGTAATCTGTTCTTTCAATTTTGTTAGTTGTAAAAGTCCTTCTAAACTTACATCGCAAGCCGACACAATAGCACAAATTCCTGTAGGCCAAAAACAACACAAACATGCAAAAATTGCAGGTACTGTCCAGTTAGTTGGCCTGGGACGAGAAACCACTATCATATTTGTTTGCATCGGTTGTTGCATCTGAAAATAAACGTGAGCAGAAAGAGATACACAATTTCATAACATCTATCCTTATCTTATAACGGCCTTACCTCTTTAAGGATTTTATATTGATCGGAAGGTGTTTGAAATTCTTCGACAAAGCTTTACATGAACAAACAATGAAAACTTATATTAGAAAATAATGAGATGTGGAATAAGTGTACGCGACACAAGCACTTTTCTATAACATATCGATATTTGTTTCTATTTTCAACTCTCTTTTTTTTGGCTTTTGCATTGTTTTTTTTGTTTTTGTTTTTATCAAATTGGACCCCCCTAACTAGGGCTTGATGATTCTTGTATACTCACTACTACTGTTTGGCCATAAGGTTGACCTTGAGGAGCCCACGTGTATGCTTGACCTGGTGGAGGTCCATTGCCAGGTCCTTGTTTTTGACCATCGAATCCTTGTGATGGATACTGTCCCTGTTCCTGAGTGCCCAAATAACCTTGTTGCGGTTGTCCATAACCATATTGCGGTGTTCCGTATCCTTGTTGTGGTGCTCCATAACCATGAGGCGGTGCTCCATAAAATTGAGGTTCTGCTCCGAAACCCTGAGGTTGTACTCCGTAAGCTTGTGGAGGTGGTCCTTGTGGTTGCTTGTGATCTGTGTACGGGGGTGGTTGGCCACTTGGTTCTGTAATTAACATGTATATACAGATAAGTTTATTATGAATTGTTTGTGGAGAATGATCACCTGACGTTCACAGACGTTTCTAACAATCAGTTTTATTATTTTTATGGGGGCGAATTGACAGCATTTATTTGTAGGATCATCCGCGTCCAAAATTTGGTTTTTAAAAGCCTTATCACATATCATTTATTGATTTTTGACTCATGAACTTTCTTATATCTATTAACACCCGGGTTAGCCCGTGATCGTGAAGTCGGTGGTTATCGTGAACTCGGTTAGGCAAAATGGAAACAAACGAGAATTTACCAATGGCAAAAGAGAAATTTTGACTAAAATGTAGTCGTTAACGCGGTTAATGTTATCGTTCAAACCGGTTTGTTCCTTTTTACTGTTATCGTGAACTGCGAATTTTTATAATGTAATATGTACCCAAAGCTTCTCTTATCAAATAGTGTTCAGATGTTTGAAACCTTCGTTAGTGTAACAAATTAACTTTTTGGTCTTTGTAATTAAGATTATCTCATTAAGGAAAGAAATCAAAAAGGGTAAATATAGGTATTAACAAAATTACCGGACTATAATAATGTATATAGTAAGGTTATCAACCATATGCAATATACCACTCTTTAATTAATTACAGCCGGTGTTAGGGAAACTTGGGATATATATATGCGTCTGATTATTTTTTTCTGACCCTGTTTAAGTACTTTATAAAATATTATATTACTTTTTTTTTTAATTTACTTTTCTATAACAACTGGGTTTGATTGTTTTGGTCGTGGTCCAATATCTTTGAACTATATATAAACGGTACTTCGTATTCGGGTTAAATTTATAAGCAAAAAAAGTTAACAAAATCCTTAGACGGACAGACACACCCACACGAATAGATATCATTAAAATACTAAACCCATATTCATTATTGGCACCTATATATTACAAATGTACGACCAATTATCTTTGGTTATAAAAAAATAAACCATGTCAGGACAAAATGACCGTCTTTTTCTTATACAGGAAGTAGAATGAGAGCGACAGACCTAAAATCAATTCCAACGCTATGGGACTGTATACTTATGCTGCAAACCAAATACCAAAAGGCTGCGATAAGTAGTTGTTAAGATAATTGTAAACGATTTTTTTCCTGTCATTTTATAAACCGGATTTTTTTTACTTCGTGGAATCCAGCAAAAAGGGACATTTGCGACCCTTAATTATATTATTGACCTTTATAATTAATTATTCATCTTTTGGCAGTCGTTATGTACAGAATATTTAACATGAAAGAGGGCTTCACTTGGTTCCGAATCCGTGCAGTGCACGGGAGGCGAATAGGCCCACAAAGGCACTCATGAAGCCTGTCAGAAGAAGTCCACTAAAGAGCGCTCAGAAACGCCTGACATTGGATCCGTTCGCTAAGCCCATAAAACGACTGGGGTATGTGCTTAAGGTGGTTGAATGGGGCAGCCTTGTCATAATGCATACCGGAATCATTATGCTATAATTAAAAAAAAAAACCTGACCGCAAACCATAGTGGGTCAAGGTGAGTGAATAGGGCCTGTGACAGATCCAGAAATTTTGAGAGGGGAGGGTGCACAATTAAAAAAGTTTTTGGGACTTCTTATTTAATACAGTTCCTAAACAAATTTTCCTGTCAAACGGGAGGGCGCGCGCCCGGAACGCCGGTCAATAACCCACCTTTGATTAGTCACGCTTCATGCACGTTAAAGATCCTTTTGAGGATCGCCAAGTAGCTCATCACATATAGGCTAAATTTTCCGCCCCTAACCACCTCGCTCTTTGGCCTGTGTTCTTCAAAATTTACAGTTCTCTTGTTGTCCACCCAAACCCTTTTTCTTGCACAGTGTGTGTAGGTTCAACCAGTATTCAGTATTGTATTTTCGAAAGATAAGGGTTGCCTATGTGAACCCGGTTAAGGGTTGGCTTTATCACACACTGTTAAGTGTTCCAACTAGTATATGACCTCATTTCAGGTAAGGGTTCTTCATTATCAGTCACCATAGGTAAAAGTTCCAGATAATGCGATTTTTTGGGGAAAGGGTTTCGTTATTTTCTGGGTACATTGGCCTTTGGTGCATTGGGGGTACATTAGCCTGTCTTGTGAGTTGGTTCGTTTTCCTTCTCGTTTATGGTCGTACATTAGCCCATTTTGCATGGCATACATGAGGCTGTGCTATGGATGCTGTGTCTTGAGTCACAATTCAATTCGTTTTTTCAATTAATTCTTGTCCTGATTATGATTGAAATAATGTTGACTGGACTTAAAACAAATATCAAACAAACAATCCTTGGCTCCGTGCGAAATAAAGCATTTTAGAGGCATGCATGACCAAATATTTTTATTGAAAGCTTTATTCTTTATATAGCAGAAATCCTTTTCATTGTTTTTTTTTCTAAACCTTTGCTGTCAAAACATATTTTTGATTAAAAAAAAGATGTATCATGTTTTTGGGGTTCGGAAATGGTCGGTAGAAATCCTTTTCATTGTTTTTTTTTCTAAACCTTTGCTGTCAAAACATATTTTTGATTAAAAAAAAGATGTATCATGTTTTTGGGGTTCGGAAATGGTCGGTCACTTAAATACTGTGCAAAAGTATGCTGTTAAAATCGTATAAAAATACCTTAAGTGTGTAGGTCTATGATCATGATGTACTGGCAACGCAATAATGATAAACTATTAGTGTTTCGGCAAAGCTAATTTTAGATTGTCGTCTACAGATGGTCTAAATAATTGATTCAGTCCAGAAAAGCAACTGGTACAGGTTGTACACTGGTTTTAATTTTGTGATTTTAAATTCTTTGTTTTTGTCACAACAATTTGTAGATTGTATAAATCTGCGCACTCAACTATTAAGAAAATACCTTTTAATATATATTCTTAAAAGTGATCATAGAGCAAATGCTTCATAAATCGTTACTGTGCAAATCCGGGAATTCCATTCAAGACAATAAATTTTGCTACGCCTGACGCGCGTTTCGTCTAATCTAGACTCTTCAGAGGCGCTCTACCAAAATATTGAAAATGCCAAACACTACTTGATTATGAAAAGCATAAAACAATTAAACCAAAAAATACCAAAATGGGAAACCAAATTATTACTATAACCTATGTCTGGGGTAGGAAGAACCCTAGGGTTTAGACAATTTTGAAATTTAAACGGACAATTTTAAGCTTTGATGTGTTCTCCTACACAAAAGTGGTGGCGTCGGAGCGGGCTAACCTCAGTCACTGTTGAAGGCATATGTTATGTTGATGATAACTTAAACCGAGTTAAACGATAACAAGTTTGATTTTTAACCGCGTTAACGGCTACATTTTAGTCAAAATTTCTCTTTTGCCATTGGTCAATTCTCGTTTGTTTACATTTTGCCTAACCGAGTTCACGATAACCACCGACTTCACGATCACGGGTTAACCCGGGTGATTAAGATCTTATGATTTGTGGTGGAAATGATAGATAATTGTCCACTTAATCAAATGACAAAAAGAAAACTGAAACATGAAGAGGATGGTCACTCTTCAGGTTTCAGAATTTCAGTATAAAAATTTTGGAACTCCTCTAGACTTTACCTTTAATTACTGAAGATATTTTTGTACACTGACTGGTTATATAGACCTTAAAAACCAACTCAATAAAATTTCTTGAAATTTTTTATACAACTTCATGGTTTTTAAGGCCAATAACATCACAATGGTAAACGTATGTAAAATCTAGAGGAGTCTGATTTCCCGCCAAATCTTTTACGTTATTTATTTCGGAAACGAGCATGCGGACCTATAGTTTTCTTTTTGTCATTTGATTAAGAGGTTAATTGTCTATCATATTCACCACAAATCATAAAATCTTTGATACAAAAAAGTTCCGAAGTGACCATCCTTAATGTGTCTTTGTCCATGCACCTTTCTTTTATTTTATTCTATTCTTTGTTGTCAATTCGTATTCTACATACACATATTCAAATTGAGGAAATATATGTCTTGTATTTTATTTCTAAATTGTACGTGAAATGCATCAATAGCTATATATGGGTTTGCTAACCATAACTAGGACACTAATAAAAACAAGAGACTGAATCACTTGCCTGGCTTTAATGACAATAGTTAAACAGATCATAACATGAATATTCATCAAAATTTCTGTGATCGATCAACCATGAAGTTGGTGAGACAGGTACAGTTTTATGATGATGTTTGTTTATTCATAATATGATGCAGGTTAAACCTGATAAGCTCCCGCACATTAAGTCACTTTCTTATATGAATACATGTATGGTACATATTTCTTAAAATAAAAGAAAAACTCATTATCTTTAAATGGTTGCAAGAAATGCAAGCTTTTGCATGATTATAAAAAAGGAAAACACCTGCGAACAGAACAAGGGAGTGATTTTATCTTAAACATTGTAAATATAGGATGTCAAACACCAAGTGATAAAAAACTGCATGTTGAATAGTGAAATCAATAGTGTAAACTAGCTATCCGATGTTCTTCCTAGGAATCTCTATTTTTATATTATTGACAGAAAAATCCAACATGGAATAGATTTGAAACACCATTTTCATGCATTTAACATGCATGAATTTTTGTCGCGAGACCATTTTTTTAAATGCAAATTACAAAATTTGAAATTTTTTTTGCATTCCGTGCTATTGGGTGCGGATTTTTGACTAGCTTATACGTGTTCCGGTTAAAGGCATCATACTCTATCAATTTAGCTCCCGCGGAGCGGGAGCTTATTATCCTGATTTATATGTTTGTTAAGTTTCACGATGAGACCACACTTCGTTAATGGTAAAATAACAAACCTAAGTATAACATTCCCTTTTTCTGTTATGATCAATAAACCATGAAGTTGATGAGACAGGCAGAATTTTATGGTGATGTTTGTTCCTTAATACCCTAATGTATTTGTTTACAAAGTTTCATGATATAACCATACTTCTTCCTTCATTGTGAACTTGTTTCAACCTGTCAGTTAACCTGATTTTGGGAGGGACGGACAAACTGATGGATAGACGAACGAACCTGAACACTATATGCCCAATACTCTGGTAGATGGAGCATAAAAACACTATTTTCACCTTCAAAAACCACACATCCTATAAGGGTCATCTGACAACATTGTATATTCTATTTTTAGTAACATCGGCCATACATTGTATTTGTTGACAAATCATGAAGCCAAACACAGTTTTTAAGTATCATACCCTGAATAATACCTAGACCGAGTTTTGAACAATTCCCTTCTGTGGTTTTAGAGAAAAAGATTTTTGAAAAAGTAACGGACGGAAGACGGACGCCTGGTGATGACAAAAGCTCACCAGTGACTTGACCCTTCGGGCCAGATGAGCTAAAAGGAAGTGTGAATCACTTTTTGGCCGGATTGCACGGAGTAAAAAATCTGGCTTATAAAATGGTGAGTGTTGGGCGGGCGGCGGGTGGGCGGGGAAGTAATTTTCGTAATAGTTTTCTTAGCAACTATTAATCACTTTGGTATACAACATCAGGTTTGGTTCGATTTCAGGTCTGTCGCTCAATTACTTCCTGTTTAATGCAATCCAGCCATTTTTTACTTTGACAGATTTTTTTTTAAAAATCATAGATCAAAATGTAACAAGTAACTTGATTCTTTTTGAAGCAAGAAAACATTCTAACCTCTTTTGCAATGGTAATGAATAACCTCTCACAGGTATTTTGTTTGCAGATTGAAATTGGGTTGTGATTCCATACTTGAAACAAAAAGCAAATCAGTATATTTTTTAAATTTGTACATGTCCTTCCTTTTATTGAAAAAACAAATACATTTTTTGAACTTTGTTCTTCATTGCATTGTCGAAAGGTTTAATATAATATCTTAAAATGAGGGTCGAGGTTTTTGATTTTTAATTTATATTTTTTTGGGGGGAGAGAATACCGGTATACAGGATGAATATTGACTTGAATGATTTCCTTTCCAAAATGCATATTTTGGAAAGGAAAAAAGTATATGGACTTGATTGAAGTTTCTTTCACCCCATCTTCGCTAGCCAAGGGTTACGATCCGCTATCTCTCATCTTCACTTGAAGATTGAAGATGAGAGATAGCGGATCGTAACCCTTGGCTAGCGAGGATGCTTTCACCCATGCATTTGTATATTATATATGCCATGATTATTTTTATATGATTCTGGAGAATTGGCTAAATAAAACAACGCGTCAGTGGTAAATACAAATGACAACAAAGTTCCAGACAATAAATTTTGCTACGCCTGACGCGCGTTTCGTCTATTCAAGACTCATCAGAGGAGCTCTACCAAAAATATTGAAAATACCAAACACTATATGAATATGAAGAGCATAGAACAATAAAACCAAAAATACCAAACTGGGGAACCAAATTATTACTAAGATAATCAACCTATGTCTGGGGTAGGAAGAACCTAAGGATTTAGACAATTTTGAAATTTAGACGGATAATTTAAAGCTTTGATGTTTTCTCCAACTCAAAAGTGTTGGTGCCGGAGCGGGCTAACCTCGGGGAATTAAAACTCCACCAGCAGTGCTAACCTTCACGTGTGTTCGAAATACAAATGACAACAAAGTTCCAGACAATAAATTTTGCTACGCCTGACGCGCGTTTCGTCTATTCAAGACTCATCAGAGGCGCTCTACCAAAAATATTGAAAATGACAAACACTATATGAATATGAAGAGCATAGAACAATAAAACCAAAAATACCAAACTGGGGAACCAAATTATTACTAAGATAATCAACATATGTCTGGGGTGATTTAGACAATTTTTAAATTTAGACGGATAATTTAAAGCTTTGATGTTTTCTCCAACTCAAAAATGATGAGTGTTTCGTCTCGTCAAAAATAAATGATAAAAAGCAAAAGAAAATTAAAGGACAAATAGACCAAGAATAAAATGACTGAGAACAATAAAATTAATTGAAAAGTATTAAAAGAATAACTAAAAAAATGTAGGAATGGGTTACCTTGAGAAACGTGCCATGTAGATAATCTCAAAGCAAAATTACAACTAGATTTCTTATCTCTGATCACTTAGAATTAGTTATAAATATATCAATTATAAAATTATAAAAACAATTCTATGTATCAAAACACTACATGCAGACTAAAATTTTCAAACGGAGTAAGCGAAAAATTTACTTCTAATTGTGGAGTAAAACAAGGGGATATCTTGAGTCCTACCTTGTTTAACCTATTTATAAATGGTCTTACTGATGAACTTAAGAATAGCTCAACAAACCCAATTATACTAGGAAGTTTAAATATACCATTACTTATGTACGCAGATGATATCATCTTGCTATCAGAATCACAGGAAGGTCTACAAAAAGCACTGGATACTTTAAACAACTTATGTGTATCCTGGAAACTTAATGTAAATAAACAGAAATCAAAAATATTGATCTTTAATTCTAATGGAAAATCACACATTAACCAATTTAAGATAGATAATGAGACTATAGAAACAGTTAAATCATATTGCTATCTAGGAGTGGTTTTTAACTACACTGGTAACTTTAATCTAGCTAAAACTCAATTAATGGAAAAGGGGAGAAAAGCCTGGTTTAAGATAAAGAAATCAATATCTTTAGATAATCCATGCAGACTGTTTGAAAAACTTTTTCGGATACGCTGATTGAACCTATCATACTATATGGTAGCGAGGTATGGGGAGCTGCCAATAGTTACAAAGATTCAGAACCATATGAATATTTACATTTAAAATTTATTAAAGAAATTTTAGGGGTTCACTACAAAACAACAAATATTGCCTGCCTAGCAGAAGCAAATAGAACACCTTTATATACCAAAATTGAGATGAAAATGCTGAGATTCCTAAACCATATAATAAACTCTCCAAACTCTTTAGTGAATTCCATTTTTGATAAGGTCAAAGACACAAGTATATGGATGTCCAACATCAAAAATTTATTAAATAAATTAGGATTTAACCATTTAAACCTCAATAAAAATAATATTGATCTTTACTTAAATAAAATTGAACAAAGAATAAATGATCAATATAAACAAAATATGAATAGCTCTATAGAAGCTAGTAGCAAACTTTCTTTCTTTCATAAAATTTTTATACCAACTAAACGCCCTGCTTATTTAGACCTCTGTAAAGCTAAGAGTGAAAGATCTATCCTTTGTAAATTGCGTTTAAGTTCACACAACTTGGCTATAGAAAGAGAAAGATATAATAATACTGAAAGAAGTGAACGCATTTGTCTCTCTTGTGATAACAAAAACATTGAAGACGAGTTCCACTTTTTATCAACTTGTCCTCACTACAATAATCTAAGAAATAATCTTATTGAAAAACTTAAAAATCTACTAGGACATCCGTTTCCTCATACTCTAACAATTAAAGAAATTAAATTTCTTCTATACAACAATTCCTATTCAATTATTAAAATTTTCATTAAATTTTTACAAGATTGCTGGAAGATAAGAAAACACAATTAAATGTTAATGAATAAATTAGTACCACTGTCATGCCATGTTAATATTGATATATTTGTAATTATAAAATGTTTATGGACATTTTTTGCTTATTCTTTGTGCTATAACCATTTAATGTAAATGTGTTTATGCAAATAAATATTGTCTATTGTCTTTTGTCTATATCAACACCCAGTTGAGTTCCTTGACATATCATGTTACAGAATTTTCTTCACAAAAATGAAAATATTTTACATGATTTCAAACATCACTTCGAAGTTGACAGTGTACAAGCATGTAAGTATTGGTCAATTTAATACTTCCATGGTACAAGTAATGAAAACCAATCTAATGTTTAACTTACACTGTCTTTATGGCCATCATGCTGAGAGGTTACTGATATAGCTGATAAAGATTGAGATAAGAGGGCTGATGAAAACCATCAGCTTTTCTTAGCTTGTTTCATAGACTGTATGTGGATCTTGTTGTGTGTGTGTGTGGTTTTTTTTTTTTTTTTGTTACTGTATTTTTTTGTCGTTACAAGACAACAATGAACATGGTAAAAACGGCCAAAAACACAATATTCCAATAATGAGTGTGATTTCAGGGAATCTTGTAAAATATGATTATGTATATTCATTTTACATGATATTTGATATACAAACAATATTATATAATGAATAACCACTGAGACCCCGCTGGGATGTTCTTTATTTTCAGTTCAGGCGTTCATGATTTTTTTCTTTGTAACAATATTGTTGATATGATATGCATGTGTGTATTAGAAAGATAATTAAGTACATTACTGCACGCTCAAGGTCAAGTTTACTAACTGACAGGTGTAAACAAATGAATCAAACAAAAAACATTCAGACAAATTAATGAATAATGAATAAATTTTCCTCCTTACCTTGTTCCTTTTCATTCATTATCTCAGTCTAATTTTCATCGATTTTCACATTAAAAAATGTTGAAAATTAATGTAGAAATCAAACTTGTTTACTTGTAACTTCAAAATTTGGCACTCTATCCAATCTGTACGTACTTCCCTTTCTCATTAACATAAAGCGATGTTTTGATGATATTGACCTGGAAATGTTTTATGTTTTAAGTATCACATATATATGTATAAGGGTTTAAGGACTGGAGGATCTACTCAATATTGTTATGAACAATTTGATTTAGAATGAATCATTGATCATTATTCTATCAATTCTATTCTAAGGCACCATGTATTTTACAGAGTGGAGTCTTGGAGTGGAGTCGTGGAGTGGAGTTTGGAGTCAATTTTTGGAGTGGAGTTTGGAGTCATTTTTTGGAGTGGAGTTTGGAGCCGTTTTTAGAGTGGAGTTTGGAGTAAATTTTCACTAAAAAATATTAATTAAAAGTTTTTGTTTTGGTTTCGTTTATAACGAAAAATACTTATTAGTATGCTCTTTAATGATTATTATGCATACTTATATAATCTATGCCATTAAGACTCAATTGTTTTTTTTTATAATTTTGGTTATAAACTAGAGTGTCAACCCTCAATTTAGTCAGGGCAAACATTATTTTGTTAATTAATAAAAACTCGTATCATGTATTGTCTATCAAAACATTAACAATTTAATTTGATCATGTTGATGGCTTTTGTTAATTTGTATGGTTAAAAAATGATTGTTTGTTGGTTAACTTTACTCCTAAGCAGCATAATTTGGCTATTTTAGGGATTAAATATGAAAAGGGTGCTAGAATGAACTTGAACTGATGACAAAGTGGGGGGAGGGTTAATAGAAACACAAGGCCATGTTTGATGCCATTGAAAAACAAGAGTGATTAGTAGGGGTTCGGCAATTTTAGTTTCCAATGGGTCCTATTCTTATCCAAACCTTCAGCAGGGTTCCTTAACTTGTGCAAAACGCAACATATTTTTTACACTACGGTTTGCCTCAGGTTTTCTGCATTATAGCATTTATGGAAACAGTATGCCCTCCTCTTCCACCGAAAACCTATGCCTAGATGTTTACATTGTTTCTGTAAACATCACGAACATGTTAATATTTTTTTTCTCATACAAAATATTATCTCGTTTTAAGTTGATGACTAAATAAAAGAACTAGTATATGACAAAACAGCTTTTGTAATCTAATATTAGTGACAGTTCATTAAAATTATTTAGTATTTTATGTTTGTTGTGTCGCATACACATATTCCACATCTCAATATCGTCTATTTTTCCAAAATCCAAACATCAATCAAACACTCAATCACTCCAAAAATGACCTCAAACCCCACTCCAAAATATTACTCCAAACTCCACGCCAAAAAATGACTCCAAACTACACTCCAAAATATGACTCCAAACTCCACTCCACGACTCCACTCCAAGACTCCACTCTGTAAAATACATGGTGCCATTATTCTAAATGTTAAAAATTTCCCTGATTCAAGTTTTCCCCAAATGCTATTGACCCTGGGAAAACCATTGATTCTCTCTAAATTGCTGAACCTATGCTCGACACAATGAAAAAACTAATACTAGCAAAATTGACGATAAATATTTTCCTAAATTATTTAAAACGCCATCCTCGCCTCCTTATTTAGTACGACAATTGATGTCCTCGCACTTTAATAAATTATGTATTACAAATACCAAAACGCGGGTATGAACGGTTAATTTGGATATGCTATATATCGATATTTCAAGGAGTAACCTCTCATCAGTAGCATTTCAACCAAAACATTGGAAGGTCAAAATCCAAAACAGTAGAAAACGAAAAGTACTCAAAACCAAAACGTTCGAACAAGGAAGCCTAATCCAGCACCGAGGATATCGACCATGTACATTACAAGGAAAGAAACCTGGTGTTTTCATCAATTTTGAATTTAACAATCGGAAATTTCAGCGACAATATAATAGAAATTTTATGGTAATTCGTGTCAGACAAGTCTGACTACCAGGCTTGTGATTACCCTCGGGGACCTCTGGTCCACCAGCAGCTGTTATCGCCCAGTGGTTTCAAAATTACAAACACCAAAACGCGGGTATGAACGGTTAATTTGGATATGCTATATATCGATATTTCAAGGAGTAACCTCTCATCGGTAGCATTTAAACCAAAATATTGGAAGGTCAAAATCCAAAACAGTTGAAAACGAAAAGTACTCAAAACCAAAACGTTCGAACAAGGAAGCCGAATCCAGCACCGAGGATATCGACCATGTGCATTACAAGGAAAGAAACCTGGTGTTTTCATCAATTTTGAATTTAACAATCGGAAATTTCAGAATATAATGCACTGAAATTAAAGCAATGCTTTAAAATGTAACATATTTTCTTAAATATAACCTCAACAAGAGGCTCCCAAGACCCTAAATCGCTCACCTAGTCCTTAAGCTATAATGATCTTTTCGATAACGGGTCATCTGACAACTTCAACCCAACGGGGACTTTTGTAGAGCTTAACGAGATCTAAAACTGCTATTTTTACATTAAAAGGCCATCTGACTACTTCAAGTCGACCCAATGAAGACTTTTGTATAGCTTAATGAGCTAAAAACAGCTTTTCAGTATCTGAGCAAGTTTTCATTGTATAGGTCATGCAAAAACTTGAAAAAAAAACAACTATCTTTGACCATCATAGGATCATAACCCCTATAAGGAGTCATCTGACAACTTCGAAATAATGAAGACTTCTGTATTGCTTTATGAGCTGATGGTTTAAGCAAGCAACCGTGCTTTTCTCTATCTGCAATAGTTTTCATTCTATAGGGAAAAAACATGGAAAAACACTTTTCCTAAAGGGTCAAAACCCCTATAAAGGGTCTTCTGACAACTTCAACTGAATGGAGACTTTTGTAGTGCTTAATAAGCTAAAGGTTTACTTCGACCCAATGGAGACTTTTGTGGAGCTTTTGATTCTGAAGAAACTATATATAAGATCCTACATTTTTTTCTATTTGTTATATATGTTATAGTTGCTTGGTTATAAACCATTTTAAGTGATTGTACCATTATTATAGCATGTTTTTTTTCTAGTAACAACGGCCATGTTTTTATTGAGTCTTTTCTAAAAAAAAGGGGGGGTCATTTGCTGCCAACATGTCATAAACCATTCCGATATTGGTTCAGTGGTTTCAGAGGAGAGGATTTTTGAAATTGTTAAAGACGTCGACGAATGACGACGACGAACGAGTAGTGATGGTATAAGCTCACCTGGCCTTTGGCAAGGTAAGCTTAAAGGCCGAATAAGGAAGCATTATTCAGTTAACACAATGGACAATATAATAATCAGACATGTCCTTTGAAGTTATTTAGATAGCTTGGCAAGAAAACTAGGTAAAATGGATTATACAACAAACAAACAAACAAACAAAGTTTTATTTGCAAATTAAATGCGCCCTACATAGAGCTGATTAAATCAAGTAATAATTACAGAAAAAAAAAGCAAATAACACACACAAAAAAAAAAAACAACCAAAAAACAATAGATATATGATTGATGTGATTTTTATGATTAAAAAACTAAAAAACTTAAAGGAGACATTTATGATTAATTGCTAACAAAAGTACTCGCATAATACAAGAATGAAGATATATGTTTATTACTAAATATTTATATTTATTCCCGGTTTATATGCATATATATTTTAATACATGATTTGTTTCCAGCTTGGAGAGCCCCAGATGGTTTTAGTATAGTTAAATTAAAAGTTAATTGTATATTAAAAATATATAATTGAATACAACACTTAAAACCTGTATAATATATAATTGAATACAACACTTAACCTATTAAGTCATTTCTAACAGTGTTAAGTGTATTTATTAGTTGACAAGTTTGAACTAAACAATTTTTATTTTCATTACTCAAAAGCCATATAAATAATGCTTGGTTGCTTAGATCTTTTAGATTTGGAATTTTAGATAAGATAAGACTAAGTATTGGGTCTCTTTTATTTGACAGAGTTTTACAATCAAGAAGAAAGTGTAATTCATCCTCAACCCCGTTGTTACATAATTTGCAGACTCTTTTATCCTCATCTATATTAAAATATCGACCTCTCTCTATTTCAAGTTTGTGACATCCTATTCTAAATCTGGTGAGAGTGTTTCTTTGTTGCTGTGATAAAATTGTTAAATATTTTTCAAAATTATAGTTGTCCTTGAAGAGTCTGTATGTTCTTAATTTATTTCCATATTTTTTGTTTTTCCTATTGTTTTCAAAAAGTTTAGTTTTCCATTCATGAGAATATTTAATACTTAATTTTTTCTTTATTATTTTATTTAAATTCCCCTTTAATGTCATAACTTGACTCTCTGTCATATTCAAAAGTTTAAGTAAAGCATAAATATTACTAATCCAGGAGTTACAACCCTTTTCAGCAAGATCATTTGAAACTTTAAAAGCATTATTTAATAAATTGTTTTCAGATGTTTTTATTCTTTTAAAGTATTTTATCATACTAGCTAAAACATCTATCATGAGTGGATACCGACCTAATTCTCCATAGACAGCTAATTTGGTAGCATATCTATTGACCCCTAGTAAAAACCTACAAAATTTGAGTTGTACCTTTTCTGGTTTTAAGTCAGTACAAAATTTATAGAAGTCTGAATTGTTTTTGTTTAGTTTTTTTGAATCAAAACATCCCCAAATTTCTGATCCATACAGCAAGACAGGTTTTACTGTATGGTCAAATATATGTATAAGAGTTTTGATGTCTGGTTTAATATTCTTAAAATACTTTGTATATTTAAAGAAAGCTTTAACACCCTTTTTGTACATGATGTCTTTAGCTTCATTGAAATTACCGGATGAGTCACCCCTAGATATTTATAAAACTTTGTATTCTCTATTATGGAGCCTTTGTAATAAACTTTAGTATTTTTTACATGTCCCAACACACTAAATGTTAAGGATTTTGTTTTTTTTAATATTAACCTCAAGGTTCCAATAATAACAATATACAGAGAGCTTATCAAGGGCATTTTGTAATCCTTTTTCTGATTTACTTATAAGTAATAGATCATCTGCATACAAAAGACAGCTTACATTAATATCTGCCAATTGGACAGGGTCACAATTGTCATCTAGTTTATTTGTAAAGTCATTGATAAATATTTTGAAAAGAGTGGGGCTTAAGTTATCGCCCTGTCTGACACCAACATGAGACCTAAAGTCTGATGTTAGTTTATCTCTAGTTTTCACACATAATGTATTATTTAAATATAGGCTTTTGATAACGTTATAGAAAGAAGTGCTTATACCAATATTACAAAGTTTATAAAATAAAGCCAAATGATCAACTGTGTCAAAAGCACGTCTAAAGTCGACGAAACAGGTATAGAGAGGCTTTGACCCTTTTATAGTGTGTTTATCTATTAAAGATTTTAAAACAAACAAATGATCAGTGGGTTTTTTTTCCTTTAGTAAAGCCTATTTGCTCATCTGCAATTATTTTATTGCTAATTAAAAAATGTTCTAATCTGTTATTAAGTATTTTTGTAAAAAGTTTGCAAATATTACTGCCAATAGCTATGCCTCTATAGTTATTTGGATCTTTTACATCTCCAGATTTATGTATTGGAGTTATGAAGCTTTCACACCAAACTTTGGGGAAAATTCCACTTAAAAGTATAGTGTTGAAAATTTTGGAGAGTGGTTGAATCAGTTCTGAGTAACCATATTTCAACATCTCATTAAGAATTCTATCAAGACCACTAGATTTTTTGTTTTTTAGTGTTTTAATGGCATCTAGCACTTCTTTTTCTGAAATTTTATTATCTAAATCATTAAAAATCTTTTTATTTTCAACAGATTTTAGCAAAGTTTCTATATTACTATTTGTACGGTTTTTGGTATTATTCAAATCTTTAAAATAGTTCAGCCATTCTTCTGCTGATACATTTTCTGAACATTGTTCTTGATCATCTTCCTCTCTAAAAAACTTGTTCAAAAGTTCCCAATATGCCTTTGGGTTTTTATCTTCTAATTCATCTAGCTGATTTAAAATATTTTGTTTATGATTTCTAATTCTGACTTTTCTAGCTTTTCTGTAATGTTTTAAAGCACTAAAGTAAGAACCTCTTACTATAGGGTCTTTACTATACTTCTTAAATAAAGATTCTTTATCAGATAGGTGTTTTTTCAGTTCTTCTAATGTGTGATCCTGCCATTTTGGCTTTTTAGCAACATTTTTATTAGATTTTATTTTTTGAGGTTTTCTTTTTAAACTATTATCTGCAACATCATATAAAATATTATTGAAATTAGTTATCAGGGAGTTAATACCTGTATCTGAAAAAGTGACATCATTCTTAACAAAGTGTTTTAATTTTTCCTGAATTCTATCTGATTTTAAGACATTTTGATATTTATACGCTGATTCTTCTGTCCAGACATATAATGGCGGAAGAGATCTTAGTGAACAACTGGAAATATTTGAAACATGATAATTAGCATTCAATACAATAGATACTTGACAATGGTCAGACATAGTGCCATCATATTCATTTACATGGAATAAAGATATTTTTTTCATAAGACATTCTGATACTATAAAATAATCAATTACACTACAACCTTGTGGGTGAAAAGATGTATACCGTCCGGGGGTGTCTCCAAGCTTTCTACCATTTAATATTCTTAATTTTGATTGTATACACAATTCTAAAAGATCCCTTCCTCTAGGTGATATTGTTTTGTCTTCGCTATTTCTGGAAGGTATTGCCATGTCAGTACTATAGTATAAAAAAAATTGTCGAGGGGTCTTCAGAATCATTACAAATAAAATCTGGTTCCGTGCCTACTCTAGCATTAAAATCTCCAGCTAGTATTATATCTCCATGGTCAGAAAAATTTGAGATATCGTCTTCTATTAAGGATAAAATATCTATATTTAACTTCTGTAAGTATGTTGAATCTGGTGGAGGGTTATATACGAAACAAAGGAAAATATCTTTATTTAGTCCAAAGAAGTGTTTATCTAAATTTAACCACTGAAAGTCTACACTTTTTTGCCTTAAAATTTTGACACCAGATTTAATATTCTTTTTTATATAAATAGATAGTCCTCCAGATCGTTTATTACATTTTTTAGGTTTGGGTCTTATTAAATGAAATGGGTGGTATTCAGATAGTGTAAGACAGTTCTGAAGATCGCAATGGGTTTCAATAAGACAAAATATGTCTTTGTCTATCAGTTTATTTAGAAATGCCGGGTCTTTATATTTAATATAGTCTTTTGACTTATAACCATGAATGTTCCAAACACCTAATTTAAGATTTTTTCCTATACAAGGGGGAGGGGGTAAATATAGTTCTTTTTAATATGGTCAACAACCAAATAACGAATGTATTTTACTTATGCCATAACTGTCCTTAGCTGCACAAGAGAATATATAGTACATCTTTTAAAACGAGAGAAACTATTTTCACAGGGTGGGAACGGAAATTGTACAGTTTCCGGAAGCGCCGTTTGCGAAGCGAGGATATTTTCTGACACAGGTAGCGCCAGATTCAAAAATATCAAAACACGGGAATTAGAAGTCATTTGCAAGCACAATGTGAAGAAAAAAACAATAAAATGGTAACAAAAATAATTGAAGGTACATTATTTAAGCAGCAATGGTTATAATACTACAAACGGCCATGTTTAAGACTATTTAATTCACCTCGAACACCGAGATGTAGACGGAAAATGTGATATGACTTGTCTTTTTAGAGGTTTGATTTGAAATTGGTTTCAATCTAGACCCTGTTGAATGCGCCAATCCACAGATCAAACTATCAAGATTCAAAACATTATAAAAATGATGTGAATTTTTTGCGTTTTAATCATATTATTGCATTTCTAACATCCCCTCTAAATTTCAACACATGAACGGGTAGCGTCCGCTGTCTTGAACAGGTAGCTCCAAAATTCACATTTTTAGTGAACGGGTAGCTCACAATTTTTAAAAATATATTTCATTTGAATAGCGCAATAAAACATAAAACGGGGAAGTAATGAACAAATGAAAAATAAAAATGAACTCACTACACTAAATCGATCTTGAATTGGAATGCTATTTTTTTTATTGATTGCTACGTTAAAAATGCTTTAAAAAAACTTTTTAAAAAATCCGGATCAGCCGACCTTTATGAATCGCTGAACATACCATACCTTATGAACATCATATAGTTTATAAGAAACATATGCTTTGATATCTATACAAAACAATACAGATCTCTATTATTTTTACTAAGTCATTACTAAAATTGTCTTTTGATCGCGTTTCATTGTAAAAATTGATTTTTTTTAGCACCTTAAATCTTCAGCAATTTAATAAGAACGTAATGAGCACTGAACAGGTTTCCGGATAATCCGGTATCCTCCGAAATCAAAACTGATCGCCTTGTGTGATTTATGTTCATGCATTCACTAACTTTGTGTTTAGTGCGTCTCTCGTGAGTCTTACGAAACGCACTCTAGTTATAAAACCAAGTGCCTAGAACTATGTTTTGTTTTCCGATAATCCGCAACAGTAAGTTCTGCTGACAAAGTTCTACTAATTCCCGAATTAAGGCCACTGAGGAACCTACTCATTTTAGTAAGAGATGCATCTACTCCACCGAGAGAATGGACAAAACAAGGAAGACATACCACAGAAATTATTGACCGCAATTGTACTGACTTTTTTTCATGCCTTTTAAAATAAATGAAAGTTAAACCAGGTTTACGGCACCATCCCTCCCTCTTTTGTATCTTTTTGTGGACATTTTGATAACAGCATTATCTTCAATCTTTCGATATTTTGCTTCCAATTCAATGTTGATTTATTTGACTTCATTTTAGTGAAGAAAGTACATAACACGATTTTGTGGTAAGTCTTGCTTAGGATATACCGCCACTTAATCATTCAGAAAACAAATGGTAGATGCTCGACTGGCCTGAAAAGGGGGAGGGCGTTATAACTTATCGTTACAAGGCCTTGTGTTAAATTGTGAATCAAACCATTTATTAGAAGTGGAGAAATCTGTTACGAAGCATTTTCTATTTTTTTTTACCTTTTAAAAAGTCTAAGTCGGCTCAGAAAAGAGGAAGTAGATGTGCAACTGACCTGAAAGGGGGAGGCACATACAAATCTGAAGCTCCTTACCAAATTTGAAACAAAACCCTTCAGTGGAAGTCGAGAACTCTGTTACGAAAGTTCGGACGACAAGGTAATTGCAATATAGCCTCATCTCTTGCGAGAGGGATATAAAAAGTATTACTCAAAGAAAGCAGATTTTTACGTCTACATAATATGGAGGAGTTAAACATAGATGTGCACCATACAACCTCCATAAGTCAGCCGTTATTAAAAAAGCAGACAGCAGTTTTAAAAGTAACAGTGGTCACGACAAGAAAACAGGCATTACATGTATACGTACGGTACTAAAGAAAAAATGCTGCTAATCAGGATAACATATCTGCGAGAACTTTTATTGTATTGCCCTCTTATTATTTAACATTTCCGTTACACAGTATTAAAGAAAACAACAAATTCTAATCGGGGGGGGGGGGCAGATCCATAAAAAGAACCGAAGGTTTTCATCGATTACTCCAGCTTAGTTGTAAAAAATTATGACGAAAGTAGCTAGGTTGCCGAAAATCATGACGAAAGTATGAAAATTTTAATTGATTTGGGGTTCGAACAGACGACTCAGCCCTTTAGATTCGCCACTGAATATTCAACAAAAACCAACAAGCATAAAACAAACAGAAAAGCCAAAGTAAACATCATTTGCGCTTCTTTTGATGAAATAACAACCAAACAAGAGGCTGTCAGGAACCTGAGTCTTTTACCTGGTACCAAGGACCACGAGGATGTCATCTGACAATTGTTATCCAATAGTGACTTTTTATAGCCTTAAATAGGCTGAAGATTTGAGAAAAAAAAACATATCTCTTCTCTATCTGCTTTAGTTTTTAATCTATAGAACAAAAACATTAAAAAGAGGCTCAAAGGAGCCCGAATCGTTCACCTGGACATTAGGGCCCTATATTGGGTCTTCCATCCTTGGAAACCCAGGAGTTCTTCACTCGCTTACTCATCCATCATCCCTGGGACATTAGACATGAAATACCTCGTTTTTGATATTTTTATATCGAGCCTTCTGATTATTCGCATTACACTTTTCTAATGCAATTTAAACATGTTTTTATATGAAAAATTTATGAAGTTCAAGATTAAATACTGAACGTGAAACGAGCAAAATCAAATCAAATGTCCCAGGGGTGAAGAATGAGTAAGCTGGGTTTCCGAGGACGGGGGTCATCTGACTATTTTAGTCCATGCAATAGAGACGTTTTTAGATTTTAAAGTAAAGTTAAGATAGCCACAGCTTTTCTTCAAAAGCAATAGTTTTCATTCTACGGGACAAAAAATTAAAAAAAACGCATTTTTTTACCTTTATAGGCCCATAACCCCTATAAGGGTCCATCTGACAATATCGACCCAATGGAGACTTTTGTAGAGCTTATGATTTTTAAGGAGCCTTAGACTCTTCTTATAGTTGCTTAGTTAAAGTCATTTATAGTGATTTTATCTTACGTTCTACTTTTGGTTACAGTGGCCACGTGCACGTCTGTATTGAGTCATTTCAAAATGAGGATCGTGTGTGTTGCCAACATGTCAAGTATCATTTCTGCAGTTAAGTTCGGTCTGTAGTTTCAGAGGAGAAGATTTTTCAAATTGCTAACGGACGACTGATGGCGACAGACGACGGACGCATAGTGGTGGTAGTTATAAACTCGCATAGCTTTTAAGTACCACTACAAGTACTTCACTCTTTGCTTGAAAAATATCGTTTTAAGTCTGTATAAAAATTCATCCATCAGTTTAAGACGTGCTATGCGAGCTAAACTAAAGGGTTTATTTTTATTTCGAATGTAAACACACCAAAGACAACTGAAAAAAAACCCAACTTAAATCAAAGACACAATATCACTTAGAACAAGGTTACAAAATGATTAGACAGGGGAAAATTATGGACGAGGACTTAAATACTCGGATATTATTTGTACAACTTAATGCCGCAGAGTCATGAAGAGAGAACTTACCAAACGCTCAGTTACATCAGAGGATTTTTGATATATTCCTAGAGCGACTTGTATAAGAAATTAGAGTGATTTTATGTATTTTTTACCCCGAAAAGAAAATTGTTATTTTCGGCGCTACCTGTTCATACATTTTTTCTTGCCTTGACGCTACCCGTTCACTTTTGATTTCAAAATTTTTAGACAAAATCGGAGATTATCACTCAATAATTGATTTCTGCTTTATAAATGCATTTGATTTTTAATGTTTAATATCAAGAGGCTACAAAAAATACAACCAATCATACTTTCAATGTGTGATTACTTTAAAAACGACAGATAAAAGAAGATGGTCTTGTCCTTTTTAGATGTTCGAGCTACCCTTTTTATTAAAAATTCCATGCTTAACGTAAACATACGAATAAAACGCATTAAATGCAGATACTCGTCACTACATTAAGCTTACATGTGCACTTTATTAATGGCAATGTTGGAACGTGATTGTGTATTTAACTTAATACAAAGTGTTTTTATTAACGAATCCTTGGGATTTGAACATGGCGCTACCTTTTGCTTGTCATAAGAACGGCGCTTCCGGAAACTGTACAATTTCCGTTCCCACCCTGTGATTTTAGTAAAGACTGAGGGGTAGGGCCTTAATCATGTTAATAAGTGTACATGGCATATTTCAACCACATTTTTAATATAATTAAACGAAAAAAAAACAAAGCAAAAGCTTACCGATGTTATATTCGTTTTCTTCGATAATCCTACGCGTGAGACAACTGCCCCCCGAATTAAATCACTGCAATTAAATATGACAGTGTTAGTAATCCAATCAATAGTTTAAAATACATGTACTTGTGTATTCAATAGTCGAAGTATGTATGTACCCTTTGTAAGGCTTATTTGGGTATGCTTTTTGGTGTTGGGGTACTAAAACGGCCACATATACACACAATAACTAGAGAAAAGCGCTTAGTATACATGTAATTTGTTCCTTACGTCTGAAATACGTTTTAAGGATGGTCACTCTTCATGATTCAGAATTTCAGTCTGATTTCGGAGATTTTTTTTTGCAAACTGCATTGACCCCTACTTTTCATCGCATTTTCTGGTTATATAGACCTTATTAAACACCAACTGTATAAAAAAAAAGATTTTTTATACAACTTAATGATTTTCAGATTTCAAAGAGTGACCATCCTCAAGCAAATAAACTTCGTACAATGTTCTGCTTATTAAACAAGGCAATACTACAATAATTCATTCAGTTTTAAAGCACTGGCATGTCTCTCCAAATATAGTAAGATGTTGTGCTTTTACAAGTCAATTCCGCCTATCATCATTTTAGAAAAGAAAACAATTCCAATGCTCATAATTCCAAGTATGACAGTCACTGCCGTTAGATTGCGAGCCGTTGCTGATTTTGCCTGGGCCCTCGCCAAGTCTTCTTCTGTGTCAATATTTTTTCCCGCGAAATAAGCCTACAAAACAATAATTTGAGAGTATACATGTATTTAACTGAGAAAAAATGTATAGAACCATTTATCATCTAAGAATAACTTAAAGAAAAGCAATGCACGACAATAAGTCTCCAACTTTTGACTATGTTATAAACATTTTAAAACTTTTTGCACAATTTTTCACCAAGGCGATAAATAATTATAATATGTTATTACTGCAATTTTACAACTCAGAAAAGTATCCCTGCTTCTAGTTTTAGAAATAAGTAGAAGTATAGAAGTAGATGTCATTAAAACAGTTTTATAAACAAACAATAATTTTTATTGTCCAAAGTCAGGGTCGATCAGATAAGTAGTGGTCCGAAAAGCCAAGCAAAAATCATTTGTCAAAAAAAAATACAACTCGAAAAAATGCACAACATAAACAAAAGGCTTCCAGGAGCCTGAATCGCTCACCTGGTCTTGATGTCAACCCTATAAAGACTTTTGTAGAGCTAAATGAGCTGAACATTTAAGCAAGCAACAGCTTTTCTCTATCTGCAATAGTTTTCATACTATAGGGCAAAAACATGAAAAACAAACCCGCTATTTTTCACCTTTAAGGGCTGTAACCCCTATAAGGGGTCATCTGACAACTTTGACCAAATATACTTAATTTTGTAGAGCTTTTGATCCTGAAGCAGTAGGGTAGTATCAGATTGAATCTATCTCTTAAACGTTTCGATTTGACTTAGTGCGGGTAAAATTCGTACAAACTTTATGACAAATCCACAATAATCCAGCATATATTTACGAGAACATGATGTCTTCGGCAAAATAAAGGTGCTGCAACACGTCTTGTGAGTTCATCTTGTTTCCAGTTTTTAGGATTAAAATTATTGAAAAACTGTTTTTTACCAAAACTATTTTCTCCGTAAACTTGGTACTTTACCAGTGGTGTGTGTCGAAACCGACAGTTAGTTTTATCAAAATAATAAGTGAGAAGTCCAAACTATTTTATCTATACTAAGTTCTAACCTGAAATGCAGCAGCTACTGCACATAGGCCGGTTGGCCAGAAACAACAGCAACAAGCAAGAACAGCTGGTAAAATATAATCAGGAGGCCTGTTACTTTCACTGAAACTCTGTCTTATGGGCTCTGTTAGCTGAAACACAATAGATATGTCAAAAATACTGAAAGTTGATAAATACGCAGAAGATGGCATATGTATTCCAGATCAGTATCGTCGTAATGGTATCGACATGGATGGCGAATAGGTGAATTAACGGTCATTTATAAGTTTTTTTCAAGGTGACGAAACACCTCTTCCATTTACAAAACTCCTAATATTTGTAATTTTAATGTCTGTTTTTGCCGTCTACTATAACTGCTTTGATATGCTTCAGCTTTTAATAACAAATGAAAATTCTACTGTGAAAATGAATATGCATGGATGGACAACTATGTATCAAATACATTTACTGTCTGAACGACTGTTGGTTATAGCATAGAAGTATTATTAGTCTATATTACTTTCATGGTTATAGTCAGTAATGAGCCTTGTCATGTGTATCATATTTATTCATAAACAGGAAAAATGAGTAGTATACCGGGTCTCTATGGAACACTTTGTACTTTTAATTTTCCATAGACGAAAGGTCAAACCACATGGCGACAACTGTCACCTCAGATCTCTATCAGTAAAGTCGTGTGTAGTCATGCGGAACAGCGATTAATCTTTTTCCTTCGCCCCCTTTTTAAATTCGTCCCTTTTTTTCGCCCCTGAATTTTATTCGTCCCCTAAATCTTACCCTTATCCTAAACCTAATCTCTAATCCCTTACCCTAACCTTTAACCCTAACCCTTACCCTAATCCTTACCCTAACCTTTAACCCTACCTTATCTCTAACCCTAACCCTAATCCTTACCCTAACCTTTAACCCTTACCCTTATCTCTAACCCTAACCCTAATCCTTACCCTAACCTTTAACCCTTACCCTTATCTCTAACCCTAACCCTAATCCTTACCCTAGCCCTAACCCTAATCCTAACCATTTGTTTTGTTAGTGTCGCCCTTTATGGACTCCTGTGTTGTGATACTCTTGTATGGATTATTCCTAATTGGTTTCTTCTCTTTTTTTTTTCTTTTTTTTTTCGCCCTTTATGGGCTCTTTTTTTTTGTCTTTGTAATGGTATTGATAGCTGTTTCCTTTAAGTTTTCAATAAAAACTCAAAAACGGGTACAACTTTTATTAACATTCTACGTTTTATTTACATTCTATTTTACAAATTATATATCCATAGGGTCTGGTGGTTAAATCGTTCATGATCACTCTTTTGTCAAATACAATTCGATAGTCTTTCTTTTGTGAAACAGTTAACAGTTTTTGATTGCTTCTTTGGATCTTATATTCGTCTCTCACTGTCCTGATATCGCTTCTGTTGATGGTGACCATCTCCTTGATGGTGTCGTAGTTGATGTCTAATGCGTTCTTGAAGTTTAGTGTTATTCCACGAACTTTACACATAGTTCTGTTTCCTCCTTTCTCGGGAATGGCTAGTTTGTATGCATAGTTCTTTGGTCCTCCCGTTACAAACTCCGTAATAGTATTTCCGGGTACTTCATCTGTTAAATCCCCTAAGTAGTCTCCCAGCTTAGGCCTCCATTCTCCTGGTTTCGATGTAAATACGATGGAGTCTGTGTCACAGTAGAGTGCTCTTGGTCCCAAATTCTCCAGATAAGAATACAGTTTGAGTCTGGCCTGGGCGGTAGTATAGGCTGCTATGACGACATTCGTTTTCTTTGAAGTTTCGATGAATTCTTCTTTATATTTCCATCGTAATTCCACCATTTCATCGTTAACAAACTGGATTCCGGTCACTTCTATTTGTTTGCTGGTTAACATGTCGAAGTATTTCTTTTGTTCTGTAATGTAGGTGGTCTGTTGCATGTTGTTTCTTTGTCCAAACTTGCCCCAAAAGCTGTTCAACATCAGTTTGGCTAAAGACCTGATGCCGGGGTTCTTTTCTATTTTGTTATAGTCTAACTGTATCCCTTCCTTTTCCTCGTAGTCCTTGATGTATTGCTGTTTATCCTCCTCAGATTGGCACCACTCTGGCCATCCACTAGCTTCTTGTTTCATTTTCAAGAATGTATTGATGTAGTCAGTGAAGAGTCCTCCAGACTTTCTTCCGGAATCGTACTGTTCTACCTCTTCGAAATGCCATACTTCGTAGATGTTTAAGATGGAATATCCCTTTTCCAAGGCTTTCTTCAGTTCATCTGTCACCCAAGTTCCCGTTATAGCTCTATCTTTTTCAGTATGGTTACAAAGTTCTTGCTGGTAGGTTTCCGTACAGGTACGACACAGTGGGAACATCAGTTTGTTGTTGATCTTGCTGGGTAAAACAGGAATGTATAGGTTTCTGGGTGGTAGTACTTTACATTTCACCAATCCTTCGTACTCGTGGATGTCCCCAAAGTTTTCTGTGATGATGACGGGATGTCCTTTGGGTACTTTTCCGGTCTTGTTGACAAATGGATAGAGTGATGTCACGTCATAGTAGTTGATAGTATCTCTTTCTGTCTGTTTGTATAAGGTAAATGCCTCTGTTCTTCCACCATAAAAGGCTTCTCGTGGTTCTAAGGCTGGGATCATCTCTAAGGAGTTGACAAAGTCGCTCATGGTTGTATCAGTTTTCAACTCCCTCTCAAAGTCACATTCCCATTTCTCTACGTAGGTGCACCCTTCTTGTTGCAGATAAGTCTTCTTCTCTAAGGTCCGTTGATGTAGATCGTACATGGACATGTTATTGACCGTATTGATGGTCTCTTTTGAGTAACATCTGGGACACCCGTGCCAGTAACAGCCGTGAAATTCATACACGGTTCCATCGTGGTATCCGTCTACTCTGTAGGGACCAATCTGTTTTTCTCCTTCGTTCTTGGCATGTTGAATCTGTATGTCTTTTATTGCGGATACATATTTTAACCATTTCATGGCTTTAATAGAGTGCTTGTGTTCTGGTCGATAGCCTTGTGCCGGGATGAGGCCAATAGTATTCCACCGTAGAAACTTGGATCGAAAGACTAGGTTGCAGGCAGAGGCAATGGTGATACTGTTTTGGAAGGGGTCGATTGGAGTACCCTCTAAAGTATCCATGAACAGTTGTCTAAAGGTTAAACAGGCTTTTCTCAGTATGTCTACGTCTGTGATGCAGTACTTTAAGAGTTCATCTTGGACATCAAATGGGTCGTTCCTGTGATCTTCGTACCATTTCACGAATGTTTCGCGGTCTTCTGCTTTCATTCCATCAGGGTTGTAGTAACGAATCTCTGGAAGAGTTTCTAATCGGGCGTTCTGGTTTTCCTTTATATTAAAAAGGTGTGGGAAGTATCCTTTGTGGAGTTCGTCGAATCCAAACATTTTCGGGAGTTTGGTTAAGGCAGTGGGTAGAAAGTTGAGAGAATCTATCATCCGTATGCTGCAGCTTGGAATAGTAACTGCCATGTTCTTGGCGCCGTTGGGGATTATCTTGGGTTGAATTCCATGATGAAACAGGTATTGTAGAACGGGGAAAGAGTCGTATCCTTTAAAGTTGTGGCAAATAACGGTGGAGTTGTTGTTGTTTCCGGAAAATAACCAGTTGCAAAAGTCGTTGTTGGAATTGGGTCCTCTAAAGATCAGTTGGTTCTGTCCACAGTTCTTGCAGGTACTCTCTTCAGTTACTTCCTCTTCCATACAGACGGTACAGACTTTATGAACCACGCATAAGTTGGGTCGATGTTCCATAGCTCCACAGCTACTGGCTTTACAGTGTGAACATCTTCCGTCGGTGTCAGGTTGGTATCCCTTTTCGCATTCTATGAGGTCGTCTTGTGTACACTCGAAATCAAAGAAGATGTAAGTTTGCTCTTCGGGAGGTTCTTTGATTACTATAGGCATCATGTAACACTGGTGGCTTGGATCGCAGTACTGTTTACAGGTGGGACAGTATATCTCGCCACACTCATGGTCTGTTTCCCTTTTCTCCCTGTTGACAGTGTGGCCACAGTCTTTACACTTGTAGTACCATTTACATGTTGAGTTGCCCTTCTTTGTTTGCTCCAAATGGAATTGGAAGCACTCTTTTCCCCTAAAGTTCCGACCACATTGGCTACAGTTGATCCAACTGTCTTCACAAGGTTCGTGTATCTTCTTACAAAGGATGCATGTGTTGTTGCATGCATGCTCCTCTTTGTTGTTATACCCTTTTTTACACTTGTCGCAGTAATAGACTCTGGTCTTGAAACCTGCTACGGTGGTGATAACATCGTAATGGTCGTCATGGTGGTAAAGGTAGATCTTCTTTTCGATTTCCGGGCCTTCGTAGATGATGCCGTTAAAGTAGTCTTTGGAGAAAACGATGATTTGATATTCCGGCAGTACAGCTTGGAATTGTTTCAGTTCCTCGATGCCGCAGGGTCCACTTGGTACATTGGCTTTCTCGTGCAGTTGTACGGCCAAGTATTCTTGAATGTACCGTCCTTGGCGGATAGTGTCCCACTTTGAGTGTTTATCGATCCTGGCTTTCGCTGTAACGATGGCTCTAGCACAGCACAGCTCGTCTCGGTTCTGTATCCTGATGATGCTTCTCTTGTCCTCAAGGACTCTGTTTAAATTTACATAGTTGCACCGTTTCCGCCCGCTTCCTTCGGGAATGGATACGTGAAGAATATCTAGTGCTAAACTTCCGTCCAATACAAACTCCTCATGGGATTGTAATACTCTCTCTATTTCCTTTAATAATAGGTCCGTAGTCAAGTCCTTGAGTTGTAAAATGGGAAGGGCAATCGGGAAGTCAAGGGAGTTGGTTTCAATTGTTAGTTTAACAAGGTCGTGTTCTTTCATCTCTTCTCCAATGGCTTGCAGGATGGAGTCGAATAACCGATGTAGTGTTCTTGTGATGGAAGGCAGGTCTGTGACTTCAAATTCCTTAAAGGTGACGGTATAATGATTTCTCGAAGTTCCAAACTTGAGTATTCTTTTCTTCTCCTGCCGTTTGATGGTGTAATAGGATTTCGGATCATCCATGTGGAACGGTTGCCCTGCTCCTCTTTGTCCATGTCTTTGCTGATGTAATTCTAAAAGGCGTTGGTTGGCAAAGGCCTGGTTGCATTGGGTACATTCGTAACCCATTTGGTGGCGGGTCATGTGAGCTTGTAGATTCTCCCGCCTTGTAAAAGTCTTGGTGCATCTCGTACACGAGTAAGTCTCTCGGTGGTTGGTCCATCGTCTATGACGATGTAGCTGACTCATCTTCTCAAAACTGGCTTCACATTGGTTGCAGGTAAATTGCTTAGCCATCTGAAATAAAAATAACACAGGTAATGGTGTCTATTGTTTCCTCTTTTTTAATTGTATACGTTTAAAATTATATGTCGTCTATTGATTCCTTCTCTTTTAAATTCTATGCCTTTCAAATTATATATTGTCTATTGTTTCCTCCTCTTTTAGTAGTATGTCTTTCAAAGTTAAGTTGGATATGTATGAGTCCTACCTTTTCTCTCGTCGTTAAAACACGTCTGAACTCTTTGGTGTCTAATCGTAAAATGATTTCATTTCAAATGGTTTACCTGTATAATGGATTGTACCACGTGATCATGTCACGTGACTTCTGGATCAAACCGGTTAGAACTGGTTTAGACTTGATTTTACGATTTGTAAGTTTTAGTTCATCGAATTGCTTTTTGTTGGAATCTGTTCTTTAAATTTTAATGTTTGTTGGTTTTTCATCAACAGATTTTCTTAACGGAAAGATTTTGTAAGTTTGTTTTCGTAGTTTGATGTTTTTTCATCAACAGATTTTCTTAACGGTAAGATTTTGTAAGTTTGTTTTCGACGTTTGATGTTTTTTCATCAACAGATTTTCTTAACGGTAAGATTTTGTAAGTTTGTTTTCGTAGTTTGTTGTTTTTTCATCAACAGATTTTCTTTTGTGGTAAGATTTTGTGAGTTTCTTTTTAAAGTCAAAGGTTTTTCGTCAATGCATTTTGATTTGGTTTGAATTTGATGTACCGATTTTCGTTTTTAAGTCAAATGTTTAGATCTATGTCTTGTATTTTTGTGTCGAAAACGCTTCAATAGGTATTTTTAAAGGGGAAAATTGGCTTAAAATGGGCATTTTAGGGTGAAAATGGGTAAAATGGGGCTAAATTGGGTGTTTTGGGGGTAAAATGAGTAAAATAGGGGGGGTGTAATGGGGGATATTGGGGCTGCTGCTGCTGCTGCTGCTGCTGCGGCGGCGGCGGAGGGTAAATGGCTGCTATTGCTGCTCCAGTAGAGGTAGTTTAGGGGAGGGATTTTGCTGTTCCATGGGAAGAATGAAAACGCGTATACTAGTTCGGATAGTTTATTGAGTTAAAACATTCTTCTTCAGGTAGTCCTTAAACGATCGCTTCTTCTCTAATGAGTTGGCTGGTCTCTTTCGGGTGTTCATTGTTTGTCTTGGATTTTCCTCCTCTTGAGGTCTTTGTAGGCTTGTGGTTCATGGGTTTCTTGGTCTTTACACCGTTGAGGTTCTTTACTTCCTTGGACTTTGCTAGTCTTCTTCTTGAGTTCTTTGTAGGCTTTACTGATTTTCCATTATGGTTCATGGGCTTCTTGGTCTTTACACCGTTGAGGTTCTTTACATCCTTGGTCCTCTCAGTCTTCGTAAGCTTTGCCTTGTGTGAGTCTTGTAGCTTTGTCAAGTGTCTAATTTCCTTGTATATCGCTTTTCCTAAACTTTCAAGTCTATGTTCCGCACTCTTTGGACGTCTTGAATGTTCTCCCTGTGGTACAGCGTGTCGAGTCTTAGCGTGTATTGTCCTTTTCTCTTTTGAGTCTACATGTTTCACCTTCTCGTGGCGTGTAACATCACTCGACCATGAAAACCGTCTATTGCATTCGGAGCACTGATAAGCCATGTTCTCTCTTCGGTGTCTAACGTAAAACTAACTCAATCTCCACCTGTCCTTCCTTATATCCATATTTCCTAAACACATCACTCACCTTCTCACTTTCTTAACCTTGTATTTGTTATGTACAGGTATTTAGCTCTTCAAAAATATGTAACACATCTACCCTCACTTAAAAAGTGGAATTGGTCACTTTGTGGTCAAGTCCTGACTGACCACTGACCAATACCATTCTAATAACCCGAGAATCTGTGTCTAGACTTCTTATGCTATCTAACGATATACAACAACTCTATATTAGACTTAATTTAAGGATTGGTCACTTTGTGGTCAAGCCCCTAATGGCCACTGACCAAAACACAGTATATAATCAGAAAGCCATTGTCCTAGAGAAGACAATGCAACAAACCGGAAGGAATTCGGTCAAGGAATAACAAAGTTGTGGCCCGTTAAACACTAGTAGTATAGATGCATCGATAAGCTCGGATATCCCGAATTCGAATTTTCGCGGGAAAATGAGATTCCAAAAGGACCGGATGTGGCGTCACCGGAAGCAAGATGGCCAACGAGATCCAAGATGGCCGCCGAGATCCAAGATGGCGGACCGGAAACAAAATGGCCACCGTGCTTCAAGATGGCGGACCGGAAGTGGATATGACGTCACAGACCTGCGCAATGGCGCCTAATCCTCAATCCTCCTGAGAAATGGGACTTGATTACCACATCTATACTACTAGTGTTTAACGGGCCACAACTTTGTTATTCCTTGACCGAATTCCTTCCGGTTTGTTGCATTGTCTTCTCTAGGACAATGGCTTTCTGATTATATACTGTGTTTTGGTCAGTGGCCATTAGGGGCTTGACCACAAAGTGACCAATCCTTAAATTAAGTCTAATATAGAGTTGTTGTATATCGTTAGATAGCATAAGAAGTCTAGACACAGATTCTCGGGTTATTAGAATGGTATTGGTCAGTGGTCAGTCAGGACTTGACCACAAAGTGACCAATTCCACTTTTTAAGTGAGGGTAGATGTGTTACATATTTTTGAAGAGCTAAATACCTGTACATAACAAATACAAGGTTAAGAAAGTGAGAAGGTGAGTGATGTGTTTAGGAAATATGGATATAAGGAAGGACAGGTGGAGATTGAGTTAGTTTTACGTTAGACACCGAAGAGAGAACATGGCTTATCAGTGCTCCGAATGCAATAGACGGTTTTCATGGCCGAGTGATGTTACACGCCACGAGAAGGTGAAACATGTAGACTCAAAAGAGAAAAGGACAATACACGCTAAGACTCGACACGCTGTACCACAGGGAGAACATTCAAGACGTCCAAAGAGTGCGGAACATAGACTTGAAAGTTTAGGAAAAGCGATATACAAGGAAATTAGACACTTGACAAAGCTACAAGACTCACACAAGGCAAAGCTTACGAAGACTGAGAGGACCAAGGATGTAAAGAACCTCAACGGTGTAAAGACCAAGAAGCCCATGAACCATAATGGAAAATCAGTAAAGCCTACAAAGAACTCAAGAAGAAGACTAGCAAAGTCCAAGGAAGTAAAGAACCTCAACGGTGTAAAGACCAAGAAACCCATGAACCACAAGCCTACAAAGACCTCAAGAGGAGGAAAATCCAAGACAAACAATGAACACCCGAAAGAGACCAGCCAACTCATTAGAGAAGAAGCGATCGTTTAAGGACTACCTGAAGAAGAATGTTTTAACTCAATAAACTATCCGAACTAGTATACGCGTTTTCATTCTTCCCATGGAACAGCAAAATCCCTCCCCTAAACTACCTCTACTGGAGCAGCAATAGCAGCCATTTACCCTCCGCCGCCGCCGCAGCAGCAGCAGCAGCAGCAGCAGCCCCAATATCCCCCATTACACCCCCCCTATTTTACTCATTTTACCCCCAAAACACCCAATTTAGCCCCATTTTACCCATTTTCACCCTAAAATGCCCATTTTAAGCCAATTTTCCCCTTTAAAAATACCTATTGAAGCGTTTTCGACACAAAAATACAAGACATAGATCTAAACATTTGACTTAAAAACGAAAATCGGTACATCAAATTCAAACCAAATCAAAATGCATTGACGAAAAACCTTTGACTTTAAAAAGAAACTCACAAAATCTTACCACAAAAGAAAATCTGTTGATGAAAAAACAACAAACTACGAAAACAAACTTACAAAATCTTACCGTTAAGAAAATCTGTTGATGAAAAAACATCAAACGTCGAAAACAAACTTACAAAATCTTACCGTTAAGAAAATCTGTTGATGAAAAAACATCAAACTACGAAAACAAACTTACAAAATCTTTCCGTTAAGAAAATCTGTTGATGAAAAACCAACAAACATTAAAATTTAAAGAACAGATTCCAACAAAAAGCAATTCGATGAACTAAAACTTACAAATCGTAAAATCAAGTCTAAACCAGTTCTAACCGGTTTGATCCAGAAGTCACGTGACATGATCACGTGGTACAATCCATTATACAGGTAAACCATTTGAAATGAAATCATTTTACGATTAGACACCAAAGAGTTCAGACGTGTTTTAACGACGAGAGAAAAGGTAGGACTCATACATATCCAACTTAACTTTGAAAGACATACTACTAAAAGAGGAGGAAACAATAGACAATATATAATTTGAAAGGCATAGAATTTAAAAGAGAAGGAATCAATAGACGACATATAATTTTAAACGTATACAATTAAAAAAGAGGAAACAATAGACACCATTACCTGTGTTATTTTTATTTCAGATGGCTAAGCAATTTACCTGCAACCAATGTGAAGCCAGTTTTGAGAAGATGAGTCAGCTACATCGTCATAGACGATGGACCAACCACCGAGAGACTTACTCGTGTACGAGATGCACCAAGACTTTTACAAGGCGGGAGAATCTACAAGCTCACATGACCCGCCACCAAATGGGTTACGAATGTACCCAATGCAACCAGGCCTTTGCCAACCAACGCCTTTTAGTGTTACATCAGCAAAGACATGGACAAAGAGGAGCAGGGCAACCGTTCCACATGGATGATCCGAAATCCTATTACACCATCAAACGGCAGGAGAAGAAAAGAATACTCAAGTTTGGAACTTCGAGAAATCATTATACCGTCACCTTTAAGGAATTTGAAGTCACAGACCTGCCTTCCATCACAAGAACACTACATCGGTTATTCGACTCCATCCTGCAAGCCATTGGAGAAGAGATGAAAGAACACGACCTTGTTAAACTAACAATTGAAACCAACTCCCTTGACTTCCCGATTGCCCTTCCCATTTTACAACTCAAGGACTTGACTACGGACCTATTATTAAAGGAAATAGAGAGAGTATTACAATCCCATGAGGAGTTTGTATTGGACGGAAGTTTAGCACTAGATATTCTTCACGTATCCATTCCCGAAGGAAGCGGGCGGAAACGGTGCAACTATGTAAATTTAAACAGAGTCCTTGAGGACAAGAGAAGCATCATCAGGATACAGAACCGAGACGAGCTGTGCTGTGCTAGAGCCATCGTTACAGCGAAAGCCAGGATCGATAAACACTCAAAGTGGGACACTATCCGCCAAGGACGGTACATTCAAGAATACTTGGCCGTACAACTGCACGAGAAAGCCAATGTACCAAGTGGACCCTGCGGCATCGAGGAACTGAAACAATTCCAAGCTGTACTGCCGGAATATCAAATCATCGTTTTCTCCAAAGACTACTTTAACGGCATCATCTACGAAGGCCCGGAAATCGAAAAGAAGATCTACCTTTACCACCATGACGACCATTACGATGTTATCACCACCGTAGCAGGTTTCAAGACCAGAGTCTATTACTGCGACAAGTGTAAAAAAGGGTATAACAACAAAGAGGAGCATGCATGCAACAACACATGCATCCTTTGTAAGAAGATACACGAACCTTGTGAAGACAGTTGGATCAACTGTAGCCAATGTGGTCGGAACTTTAGGGGAAAAGAGTGCTTCCAATTCCATTTGGAGCAAACAAAGAAGGGCAACTCAACATGTAAATGGTACTACAAGTGTAAAGACTGTGGCCACACTGTCAACAGGGAGAAAAGGGAAACAGACCATGAGTGTGGCGAGATATACTGTCCCACCTGTAAACAGTACTGCGATCCAAGCCACCAGTGTTACATGATGCCTATAGTAATCAAAGAACCTCCCGAAGAGCAAACTTACATCTTCTTTGATTTCGAGTGTACACAAGACGACCTCATAGAATGCGAAAAGGGATACCAACCTGACACCGACGGAAGATGTTCACACTGTAAAGCCAGTAGCTGTGGAGCTATGGAACATCGACCCAACTTATGCGTGGTTCATAAAGTCTGTACCGTCTGTATGGAAGAGGAAGTAACTGAAGAGAGTACCTGCAAGAACTGTGGACAGAACCAACTGATCTTTAGAGGACCCAATTCCAACAACGACTTTTGCAACTGGTTATTTTCCGGAAACAACAACAACTCCACCGTTATTTGCCACAACTTTAAAGGATACGACTCTTTTCCCGTTCTACAATACCTGTTTCATCATGGAATTCAACCCAAGATAATCCCCAACGGCGCCAAGAACATGGCAGTTACTATTCCAAGCTGCAGCATACGGATGATAGATTCTCTCAACTTTCTATCCACTGCCTTAACCAAACTCCCGAAAATGTTTGGATTCGACGAACTCCACAAAGGATACTTCCCACACCTTTTTAATAGAAAGGAAAACCAGAACGCCCGATTAGAAACTCTTCCAGAGATTCGTTACTACAACCCTGATGGAATGAAAGCAGAAGACCGCGAAACATTCGTGAAATGGTACGAAGATCACAGGAACGACCCATTTGATGTCCAAGATGAACTCTTAAAGTACTGCATCACAGACGTAGACATACTGAGAAAAGCCTGTTTAACCTTTAGACAACTGTTCATGGATACTTTAGAGGGTACTCCAATCGACCCCTTCCAAAACAGTATCACCATTGCCTCTGCCTGCAACCTAGTCTTTCGATCCAAGTTTCTACGGTGGAATACTATTGGCCTCATCCCGGCACAAGGCTATCGACCAGAACACAAGCACTCTATTAAAGCCATGAAATGGTTAAAATATGTATCCGCAATAAAAGACATACAGATTCAACATGCCAAGAACGAAGGAGAAAAACAGATTGGTCCCTACAGAGTAGACGGATACCACGATGGAACCGTGTATGAATTTCACGGCTGTTACTGGCACGGGTGTCCCAGATGTTACTCAAAAGAGACCATCAATACGGTCAATAACATGTCCATGTACGATCTACATCAACGGACCTTAGAGAAGAAGACTTATCTGCAACAAGAAGGGTGCACCTACGTAGAGAAATGGGAATGTGACTTTGAGAGGGAGTTGAAAACTGATACAACCATGAGCGACTTTGTCAACTCCTTAGAGATGATCCCAGCCTTAGAACCACGAGAAGCCTTTTATGGTGGAAGAACAGAGGCATTTACCTTATACAAACAGACAGAAAGAGATACTATCAACTACTATGACGTGACATCACTCTATCCATTTGTCAACAAGACCGGAAAAGTACCCAAAGGACATCCCGTCATCATCACAGAAAACTTTGGGGACATCCACGAGTACGAAGGATTGGTGAAATGTAAAGTACTACCACCCAGAAACCTATACATTCCTGTTTTACCCAGCAAGATCAACAACAAACTGATGTTCCCACTGTGTCGTACCTGTACGGAAACCTACCAGCAAGAACTTTGTAACCATACTGAAAAAGATAGAGCTATAACGGGAACTTGGGTGACAGATGAACTGAAGAAAGCCTTGGAAAAGGGATATTCCATCTTAAACATCTACGAAGTATGGCATTTCGAAGAGGTAGAACAGTACGATTCCGGAAGAAAGTCTGGAGGACTCTTCACTGACTACATCAATACATTCTTGAAAATGAAACAAGAAGCTAGTGGATGGCCAGAGTGGTGCCAATCTGAGGAGGATAAACAGCAATACATCAAGGACTACGAGGAAAAGGAAGGGATACAGTTAGACTATAACAAAATAGAAAAGAACCCCGGCATCAGGTCTTTAGCCAAACTGATGTTGAACAGCTTTTGGGGCAAGTTTGGACAAAGAAACAACATGCAACAGACCACCTACATTACAGAACAAAAGAAATACTTCGACATATTAACCAGCAAACAAATAGAAGTGACCGGAATCCAGTTTGTTAACGATGAAATGGTGGAATTACGATGGAAATATAAAGAAGAATTCATCGAAACCTCAAAGAAAACGAATGTCGTCATAGCAGCCTATACTACCGCCCAGGCCAGACTCAAACTGTATTCTTATCTGGAGAATTTGGGACCAAGAGCACTCTACTGTGACACAGACTCCATCGTATTTACATCGAAACCAGGAGAATGGAGGCCTAAGCTGGGAGACTACTTAGGGGATTTAACAGATGAAGTACCCGGAAATACTATTACGGAGTTTGTTACGGGAGGACCAAAGAACTATGCATACAAACTAGCCATTCCCGAGAAAGGAGGAAACAGAACTATGTGTAAAGTTCGTGGAATAACACTAAACTTCAAGAACGCATTAGACATCAACTACGACACCATCAAGGAGATGGTCACCATCAACAGAAGCGATATCAGGACAGTGAGAGACGAATATAAGATCCAAAGAAGCAATCAAAAACTGTTAACTGTTTCACAAAAGAAAGACTATCGAATTGTATTTGACAAAAGAGTGATCATGAACGATTTAACCACCAGACCCTATGGATATATAATTTGTAAAATAGAATGTAAATAAAACGTAGAATGTTAATAAAAGTTGTACCCGTTTTTGAGTTTTTATTGAAAACTTAAAGGAAACAGCTATCAATACCATTACAAAGACAAAAAAAAGAGCCCATAAAGGGCGAAAAAAAAAAAAGAAAAAAAAAGAGAAGAAACCAATTAGGAATAATCCATACAAGAGTATCACAACACAGGAGTCCATAAAGGGCGACACTAACAAAACAAATGGTTAGGATTAGGGTTAGGGCTAGGGTAAGGATTAGGGTTAGGGTTAGAGATAAGGGTAAGGGTTAAAGGTTAGGGTAAGGATTAGGGTTAGGGTTAGAGATAAGGGTAAGGGTTAAAGGTTAGGGTAAGGATTAGGGTTAGGGTTAGAGATAAGGTAGGGTTAAAGGTTAGGGTAAGGATTAGGGTAAGGGTTAGGGTTAAAGGTTAGGGTAAGGGATTAGAGATTAGGTTTAGGATAAGGGTAAGATTTAGGGGACGAATAAAATTCAGGGGCGAAAAAAAGGGACGAATTTAAAAAGGGGGCGAAGGAAAAAGATTAATCGCTGTTCCGCATGACTACACACGACTTTACTGATAGAGATCTGAGGTGACAGTTGTCGCCATGTGGTTTGACCTTTCGTCTATGGAAAATTAAAAGTACAAAGTGTTCCATAGAGACCCGGTATACTACTAAAATGGGTTCGTTATCAGCCTTTCGTAGAAGAAATGTCCAATTTAATTGAAATAGTATTTTTGGCACTGTTGTTATAAAATATAGTATATGGATTTAGATTTTACCACAACAACATGTTCAATTGGAACATGCTTCGAATAAGCTGCATCACACTGATGAGATGTTTGGTTGTATTGTCGTGGTTGATTGTAATGGCTTGAAGGTTGTGTACTGACTCCTTGGAAACTTTGATCCTGAAATTCTTGACAGACATGTCTACTGCTGAAGTATTCAGAATCTGATTGCGGACAACTTTGATAATGTGGCGAGTGTCTTTGATCTGAGTGTCTATTTAACACATCTTCTTGCTGCTGTTGTTGCATACATTCTTCATACGACGGAGGCGGTGGAAGTTCTTCTTTTCCTGTCAGAAATAAACAAGCACTTGCATGTATTATTTAGATTCTAATTTTGTATCCAACACTATATATTTGTACCCGTTACCAGCTTAAAAAGAAGATCACATATACATGGTTCGTACGGTCTCTCAAAACGGCTTTTGTTTTGTCCAGTTTCGGCCAATTACGGAGACAGAATTTTTAGCAAAGAACATTAATGAGATGGTCACTTCATATTTCGTACTGTTAACTGTTTCGTGTCGCAATGACCAAGTGATTTTGCTTGAGTCGACTACAGCATACTGCGATAACATATAGCTATAGAAGAGGACAGACTGGTGCCATTAAACCTGGTTTTATCCGTGTGGGTTTTTTTTAATTCAGGACCGATGAACTTTTATTTTTTCTGTATTTGCCTTATCTGTTTTAAATGCTTTTCCTTGATATTTTAAATTTTTGCTTTTCTTGACTATTTTTAATTTTTAAAGAATTTTCTCAATGTGTGTGATGTTTTTAACTGACATTTAATTATTCATTGTTTAAGTTCAGAAATACTTTAGCTATTATTTTAATAGGCGTTATCCACGTTATCTGTAAACATTCTAGAGAAACAAAATATAGGAAATTAGATCTGTCATCATGTTAGCATTTCGGTAACATTATCAGTGTAAGCTCTACCACAGAGTCAAAGTTGTATTAGTCAGTATTAAATATGTAATTATAATGAATGGTTGTTCTTTCCAAAAGGTGCTACGTCCCAAACACAAAACTGGCGACGAGTTTAATTCTAAGAGAGCTCCGATTTTAGTTATATCTGTGAGATTTTCTTGGTTAAATATCGAACATGCCTGAAGATCAAGGACCACCACCGCAAAACGTTGTGGGGATTATTGGACGTATTGAGCCATTCGAGGACAGTATAGAAACGTGGACAAGTTATACGGAACGTTTAGAACAATACTTTGAAGTAAATAACATTGCGGAGGATAAAAAAGTACCTGCTTTATTGACACTTCTAGGAGGCAAAACCTACACTTTGTTAAGGAATTTGACCGCTCCACAGAAGCCTAAAGAAAAGGACTACGCAACTCTTGTGAAACTTCTTCAAGACCACTTAACTCCGAAACCAATTGTGATAGCCGAACGTTTTCGATTTCACAAGCGTAATCAGCTCGAAGCTGAAAGTGTGAACACTTACATTGCAGAACTGAGAAAACTTACAGAATTCTGCGAATTTGGATTAAATTTAAATGACTCTCTACGAGATAGATTTGTATGCGGATTACGGAATCAACAGATACAGAAGAAACTGTTGACAATCAACGCACTCACATTGGAGCAATCGTTAGAAATTGCAGTTGCAATGGAGACCGCTACAAAAGATGCCATTGAACTGAGGAATGTTCCGAGTGACACACCCGTTCATAAAGTTCAGGGAAACCGGAGAAGACGACCACAGGGACGTACTTTTCAACAACAGCCTGCAAAATCGTGTTATCGGTGCAACGGAACCGACCATTTTGCTGACAAGTGCCGATTTAAAGACAGTTCTTGTAACCAGTGTCATCGTAAGGGACATATCCGAGCTGCATGCCGTAGTGGAGATAAGAAGAAATACAGAAATCAGCGCGTACACGCAATTGATCACGAGGAAAATAATGATGTTGGGATATATACCGTGTATTCACATGCCAATGATTCGATTTGGATTAAACCATGTGTCAATGGAAATATTATTCCCATGGAATTAGATACCGGCAGCAGTGTTTCTGTAATTTCCGAGACGGATTATGTGAAATATTTCAAAGGAGAAAAGCTCGAGAAGTCATCGCTTGTGCTTAAAACGTATTCCGGTGAGAAGTTAAATTCGTTGGGAGCTATGCGCGTAAATGTGCAGTACAACGGGCAACAAGCTGATCTGAATTTGCACGTGGTTAAGCGCGGCGGTCCAGCGTTGTTTGGTCGGGAATGGTTGAAAAGTATCCGACTTGATTGGGCAATGATAAAATCATTGAGCTCCGTGCGCGAAGAGCCAAAGTGCGATATGACTTTAAAGGATATTTTAGCACGTCATGATGAGGTTTTCAAAGATGAAATCGGTTGCGTAAAGGGAATTCAGGCAAAACTGCATCTTAAGAAAGACGCGGTACCGAAGTTCGTGAAAGCGCGACCTGTAGCGTTTGCGTTGCGACCGAAAGTCGAACAAGAGCTAGATAAACTTGAAGCGCAGAATATACTGACACGAGTTCAAGTCAGTGACTGGGCGAGTCCGGTCGTTCCCGTGTTAAAGAAAAACGGTAGCGTCAGAATTTGTGGAGATTTCAAAGTGACATTAAACTCATGTTTACAAGTTGACCAATATCCGATGCCAAAGATTGATGATATTTTCGCAAATCTCGCAGGTGGTCAAAAGTTCAGCAAGATAGACTTGCGCCAAGCCTATCTACAGTTACCGATGGACGACGAGTCGAAGAAATTGCTTACGATTAACACATTACGTGGTTTGTACCAGTATAACCGTCTTCCTTTTGGAGTTGCCAGTTCGCCCGCTATTTGGCAACGTACGATAGACCAAATTTTGCAAGGCTTAGACGGCGTTCAGTGCGTACTGGACGATATGATCGTGACCGGTAAAACAGAACAAGAACACTTGAAAAATCTTGACAATGTACTTTCCCGATTGCAAGAATTCAGACTCCGAGCAAATTTAGATAAATGCTACTTTTTCCGGGAAAATGTTACTTTTTGTGGACACGAAATTGGACGTGACGGTCTTAAAAAGTCACAGGACAAAATCGACGCAATTTTGAAAGTCCAACGACCAGAAAATGTTACGCAGCTTCGTTCATTTTTAGGGTTAGTTCAGTACTACGGTAAATTTATACCGAATTTAGCCACAGAAGCGCGTCCGCTAAATGAGCTATTAGAGAAAACGCGAAAGTGGAAATGGACAAAAGACTGTGACAAGGCATTCGCGACGATCAAAGAACTAGTAACGTCCGAGCAGGTTCTTACACATTACGATCCGAAGCTTCCAGTCAAATTAGCGTGCGATGCGTCACCTTTTGGATTAGGAGCCGTTTTGTCCCACGTGATGCCTAATGGGTCGGAGCGACCAGTACTCTTTGCCTCGCGTTCGTTAAGCAAATCCGAACGGAATTATGCACAGATCGACAAAGAGGCGCTTGGAATAGTTTGGGGCGTACGTAAATTTTACAATTACTTGTTCGCACGTAAATTCATGCTAGTAACTGATCATAAACCACTCACCTCGATTTTTAGTCCGAGCAAAGCAATTCCTGTTACAACCGCGGCAAGATTGCAAAGATATGCAATTTTTCTTTCTGGGTTCAATTATGACATTGAGTACAAGAGTACCAAACTCCATACTAACGCGGATGGACTGTCAAGGATGCCTGTAGAAAGCTGCAATTCGGACGGTATAGACGCCGAAGAAATTTTTCATATTTCACAGTTCGAAGCCTTGCCAGTGACAAGTTCTGTTATCGCGCGAGAAACGCGCCGTGATCGAACACTTTCGAAGGTATATGACCGAGTTATAAATGGCTGGAACGAATCGAACAATGACGAAATGTTAAAACCATTCTTTAGTCGCAGAAGTGAAATAACACTCCACCAAGGTTGTTTAATGTGGGGTATTCGTGTTATCGTGCCGGCTAAGTTGCGTTCCCGTATTCAAGAATTACTTCATGAAGGACACCCGGGTGTTGTACGCATGAAAGCGTTAGCTCGTAGTTACGTATGGTGGCCCGGGATCGATGGCCAAATTGAACAGACTGTTAAAAGTTGTGACGGTTGTCAACTTACGCAGAAAATGCCACAAGTAGCACCGCTTCATCCTTGGGAGTGGCCTTCTGCTCCCTGGGAACGTGTACATATGGACTTCGCAGGTCCATTCTTGGGAAGTATGTTCTTTGTATTGGTGTGTGCTCATTCGAAGTGGCCAGAGGTTGTCCAGATGAAAACAACGACGTCAGCGAAGACAATTGAAGCCTTACGCACAATATTTGCAAGAAATGGTATTCCTAAGCAGTTAGTTTCTGACAATGGACCTCAATTTACGTCTAGTGAATTTGAGAACTTTACAAAGCAAAACGGTATTAGACATTACAAGTCAGCACCTTTTCATCCCGCTACAAATGGGCTAGCTGAACGTTTTATTCAAAGTTTCAAGAATAGTATGCGTGCGATGAAACAGGATAATAAGGATTTAAATCACAAAATTGCGAACTTTTTGCTTAACTACAGGAATACACCACATTCAGTGACGAAAGAGACTCCCGCAAAATTGTTTATGGGAAGAGACTTACGTTCGTGTTTGAGTCTAGTACGACCAGAGATGAAAGACACTGTTGTTAACTCTCAAATGGACTCAGTATTCCATAAATCAAGACCAGAGAGACCGAGATATCTAGAGGCTGGTGAACGTGTCATTGTACGTGATTACAGAGACAAGGACAATAAATGGGCCGGAGGAAAGATAGAAAATCGCGATGGACCTTTGATGTATAGTGTTAAAACTGACTCGGGTTCTACATGGAGGAGACACGTTGATCAGATTAAACCAAGCAGAATTGAGGACAATGACAATACGCTAAATATGCCTCAGATCGAAGCAACTAGTGAGGAGATTACACCATCTGATGATCAAATTGACAATGTTCCGAATACCGAACCGATAACTAGTATGCCAGAAACGCGACGATATCCGCAAAGATCCAGAAAACAAACGAAAAGACTCATTGCAGAAATATAGACTGTGTAAACATTGTTAAAGTACATTTTTACTATAATCTTGCATGTCTGTTTACTACAGTAATCATTTCATTCATAGTTTCTATTTTCATTCAGTTAAATTGATTTATTATTTTTCTGACCGCAGCAAAAGTTTAGCAGGGAGGAGTTGTGATGTTTTTAACTGACATTTAATTATTCATTGTTTAAGTTCAGAAATACTTTAGCTATTATTTTAATAGGCGTTATCCACGTTATCTGTAAACATTCTAGAGAAACAAAATATAGGAAATTAGATCTGTCATCATGTTAGCATTTCGGTAACATTATCAGTGTAAGCTCTACCACAGAGTCAAAGTTGTATTAGTCAGTATTAAATATGTAATTATAATGAATGGTTGTTCTTTCCAAAAGGTGCTACGTCCCAAACACAAAAATGTGTTAAAGGATTTTCTTCAATATTTAAATTTCATCATCAACATTAGCGTTTGCTATATTTTTTCTCTAAGCCAAGCAGCCGTGAATGTAAAAGGAGATCGTCAGCGATCGAACCCCACTACGGAATCTTTTGGAATTGTGTTACCCCTCCCCTACCCCCACCAAAAAAACAAACAAAAATAACCACAGAAAATAAAAACGAAAAAACAAAACAAATAAAAAAAAACGTCTATAAGAAATTAAAAAAAAACCATCAACAACAACAACAAAAATCAACAACAACAAAATAATCGACAACAACAAACCGAACAAAATGAACCACAAAATATTGTGCCTCTTGCCATTCTAATTTAGTAGGCTTATACATGTTAAACCGAGTACTTGTGTCCGAGTTATTTCCGCATTAATTGATGTACATATCAGTGTAGTTGTATTTATTATCAAAACACATTTGTTCGGGCCCATGTTGGCTACAAAGATGAAATAAAAACGCAAAGTCTTACCATGGTTACTAGACATTCTTCTTTCTTGTTAAATATACATTTATAGGTTCTTCAATGGCACCCTTCTTCGGTTTGTATTATTATTGCGTTGTTCAAACTATCAGTAATAAATGCTTTCTCAATAATTAGCAAGTTTGGGTCGATATTGGTATTTTTCTAGATAAGCTCGAGTTGATCAATATTCATCAGAAAATGATAAATAGCAAGAAACAACAAAATACAGGAAAAAAAGAAAGAATCATTAGTCGGGTCTTTTCGTCAATAGACCTGTGTATATTAGAATTCAGGTTTCTTCTATTTTCTTACCGTGCCATTCATTGTTTCTTACATGGCCTGACTTATGAATACAATATTGATCTGTCTTTATAAGTAGAAAAAGCTGCTATCAAAAGTTTAAAATTTTCGAAGCGTGGTGAAAAACTGAGCAAATTACTAAAATCTGAAGCATTTGGAATAATCTCAATTAAACAACAAAAAAAAATGGAAAGCAAAAACAAAACAAGTTATTTCCTAATTTAATGAAATATTAGTTAAATATGTAAAAAAAATAACGGAAAATATGAATTTTCACCATGCTGTATATGGCTATTTCATAAAATATTTTGAAAACACTGACGGTTTAAAAATTATTTTGGCGGAAGCCTGAGGTCACAGACTGAATAATATACTGAAAAAAAGAATTTGTTAAGTTCTATATATGTGCAAAATAATGTTATTGAAAATATGTATTCCAAGCAAGATCATACCATAGACCTGTATATTATTGATATACAGGTCTATGATCATACCAATGAATTCACACATTTTGAAAAAAAATGTAAGCTATTATTCATAGCGGAAGAGGTAAAACATTAAAAGGGGTTAATTTCCTCGTACATATGGGCGTAAACATGCAAGGTAAAAGTATTTTGTCGCTACAAGATAAACTATAAATTCAAGCAAGAAAGAAGCCAAGTTCAGCATGGACAAGACATTGTCGGGTTAGCTTAGTTTTGGGTGAACCTAAATATTTTTCACAGTTGCTTCCCTTTGCTAAGTAAACAGAAATTACCTCCCCTGAAAAAATCTCAGAAGGATCAAGAATGAAAAATGAATGTAAAACACTTTTTAAAGCTTAAATGACTCTTTAAAAAACGAATAAGTTATATTTTGCAACATTCATGCTTCATTAAATTACGAAAATTGATCAATGACATTGAAGATTTGCAAAGGGTTTCAGTAGGGCAGAATATAATCGTTACTGGAGAAGTCGGACCAAAACAAACTCGGACTATTACAAAGCCGGACTAAAACAAGGTCGGACCATAACAAAATCGGACTACAATACATAATTATTATACTATGATAAGTAATATAAGATACTTTTTAAAGTAATAGAAAAATGAAAGAATAAAGTAGCTCTTTTAATTTTTTTAAATACAAAATTGAATTTCAAAATGAAAACAAAAATTTATACAGTTATTATTGTCCTTACGGCTCATTACATAAAAAAAATGAAATTGGGTATGCATGGTTTATTAAAAAATAAAAATAACATTTTTAATTTACACCAAGAATTAAGAAACATTTGTAGTAGAAACTTTTTACGTGATCCTAGTAGTATATAAGTAATGATTTATCATTTTAAATGATTAATTTAATTAAGGGCCAACGATTGATAATTTTAAGTGATTAATTCAATTAAGGGCCGTAAAACAGTTCAATGAATTATCATGATTGTGTACACAAGTCATATAAACACAGGCTGGTTAATCCAATTAACCAATTAAAACGGAATTGACCTGTTGCATATGGGGGGGGGGCGGAGGGGCATACTTTCTTATTTATTTATGATCGAAAAGCATAAATAAATAAATAAAATATAGATAGATTTAAAATTTTCAACAATATAGCAAGCAACAACCCTGCATGTAAGTTCCGCGGGTTATTGTCGGCTATCGTTACCATGACCATCGTTCGGTATATCGAGGTTTTGTCTCCTGAATGAATAAACAATGGCTGCAAAGTATTGAAGTTGCTTAAAAATAAAGACTGGGACAAAATTCCAGGCAATAAATTCAAGACTCACCAAAGACGGTATTCCCAAAAGATTGAAAAATGCCCAACTATATGTGAATATGAAGATCGCAGAACTTCAACGCACAAGAACTGCAATTATGACTAAGATAAACCAATATGTACAAGGAAAAAAAGGACCTGATAAAAAAACCAAAAGATAGACATGAATTCAAGACTCAGCGTTAAGCAAGTAACATTTATTTACATTTGATTTACCATAAACTTTATAATTTGTATAACGTTAAATATCCTCAAGATGACTTAATCTACAAATTGGAATGTTATAAAACTTTAACAAAGAAACTAAAAATAAGTCATATATAACCCATCAAAACGTTGACACCATAAACTTTGCTAATATCAATTTTTTATTTATTTAAGTTTAGAACTATAGATACTTTGAGGATCGTAGTCCGATTTTGTTATGGTCCGATTTAGTGAAGTCCGATTTTGTTATGGTCCGACTTTGTCATGGTCCGACAATGTTATGGTCCGGGATGTCACGGAATCAATATAATAAATTGATAAAGCACATCACATCTGACTGATGACAAAAAAATGTACATGTATCTGTCATGGCTCATGCCTAGTATATATTGATCTTATTTGATATTTGAGTAACACCAATGAATAAGATTAAACATAAATATTCTATGATAATATGAACCAAGGAATTAGACAGTTAGAGTATTCTTATTCCTTGTTTGAGCTATATTGCAACCTATGATTGGGTGAAAGATAACATTTCAGCAGCATACATTACAATCAATGGCAGTTACAAATTATTGGGCTCTAAAGGGTCAGAGAAAAAATGAAGACACCATATGCAGATAGCTGCTATTTATGCCATAATGTCAGCGGAATAATGATGACGAAAATCTTAGTGAAATTTGTGAAAAATAGAAAGAAGATTTTATTTTTTTTTTAAATGTTTTTTAATCTGTTTCATCGTTTGACATTTTAATCGATCAAAATCGTTGGGGATACATTAATTATTCTCTATGTAATTTTTTCCATATGAGATATGTCATTTTTCTACTAGTGAGATCTACATTGTATGTGCTGAGAACTCTTGAGCACTAGATATGGAAAGAAAAATAAGCAGTTGACTTGTTAAAATATCGTGTTATACATATTTGGGCTTCCATATTAATATAAGGTTGTTTGCACACCTCCCATATTAATTTTAGGTTGTAACCCATTATGGGGCAGCATTTACAATTATAATTTTTAAACTATGTAGTCATATTAATATGATAAAAGGTGCAACTTTAAATGGAACAGTCACACAGACGTCCTCTGTCAGACGAAGCTCTAGAAAATAAATTGCCCTTATCATATCTTGTCCTTTACACAGCATCTGTGGTTTTCATGGGTGAAGATCAATCAGGAAGATAAGAATCCAACCTGTAATAGTCCAAGTAATTATAGGGTCTTTATGGCATTTTGATAATTTTTAACATTTGGCTTCCTACATTTAATGTGCATCTTTAGAGATTTTAAAATGTCCAAATGAAAATCCCAAGAACATGAAGAAAATCGTGACACATGCAAACTATAAATTGTAGGATATAAGAATTCAAGTGAAAAGTTTTTTTTAGGCAAATTCATGAATATTAATCCTCCTTGAAATTATTCCTAAAGTATTCAACGTGTCCAAAGTAATGTGCATGATCATGATGATGTACATTTTAAAAATTTATTTTAACCAGTCATTATTTTAAAGAGGTTTTTGTGTAGTTCTGATATAAATTAACCAAAATATGTCAGACTTTCCATATAACAATGTAGAGAAAACAGGTGACATTTGGGTTCAGAACTTATATTGTTTTGAGCCAGTTTTCTACCCTAACAGTACTGAAATAAGCACAAACACACACACACTAAAACTGTAGGGTTGTCCAATTTAAAATTCAATGATCTATAGACAAAACCAATATACTGAATTTCACTGATATTTTTATTTTAGCCATCTTAAGAGGGCCAACTGAAATATGAACAACAAGAAAATGGAGCTGAAAACTGAATACTTAATGGCAGAACCTGTTTGTGTATATACAGAAGTGGTCACTGAGAATTCAGAACAGACAGAAGAAACTTTGCAACAACAAAAGAAGCCCATATTATTACAAAACTTACCAAGTAGAAAACATGAAGATCAGACAGTTGAATCAAGCGTTGAAGACAATGTTTTTCATCTGTGTACTGAAGTCCCATGCAATCATAATTTCATCCATAATGATACATCACCGTTGGATAATTTTGAATCTTTAAGGAAAAATGGTATTTCTCCAGTTCTAAGTGACAATAGCATTGATGTGAATATTAACCAGAATGATAAATTTGAATGTGTTAACACTGACGATAAAACAATAATTCTTCAGCACAATTCATTTATTCCCATGTCTGCCAAAACATCAGATAGCAATGTCATTGCCCTGCCTGTCCCTGACACTGTAAATTGCATAGCATCCAATCAAAATGACTTTTCTCCCACCAGCTTAAATTTTGAGCCTGGTATCAATGAGAGGTTCAACTCGTATGAAGAAAATGAGGACGATATATGCAAATTTGATGCACAAGAGTTGTCTCAAGAGTCAGATTTATCCACATTCAGCATTGACGGTTCATCTGCAAAGGTCAAAGTTCACAATATGTTTTCCAAACTGCCTTATAGATCTACAGGTGTCCATTTACTGCCTCCATGTAGAATATGTGGAGAGAAAGCTTCAGGATTTCACTATGGGGTCAATACTTGTGAAGCCTGTAAGGTTAGTACATGTATTAGAGGTTTTAGTTTAAGGTATTATGTTTCAAGAAATGTTGCAATGCTGCTGATCATTCACAAATGGATTATTAGCTACAAATGTACTCTAAAGTCTTGTACATGATGAAGAATACTTATGTCATTTGATCAAGATCAAAAATACTTTTTACCGATAGTTAAAGAGGATAGGCCTTCTTGCAAGTTCAGGACAGCCTTTACATTTTTGTAATAAAGTTAAATCTGTAATTGCTAAATATTTTAAATTTTGATTATAGAATTCGAATGTATGATAAACCTAACATATAAGTTTAATTTTCCTACAAGTTTTAATTCCAATTTAAGTGTCCACTGTTTAATATTACATGTAAAATGCATAAAATATATTTATGGTTTAGATTGTATGGAATTGAATTGTGCATTTTTATTCCAGGGATTTTTCCGAAGAAGCTGTAAAAGAGTGTCAGAGTATGTGTGTGTAGATTCTAACAACAGGTGTATTATAGAACCAGGAAAACGGAGTATCTGTCCAAAGTGTCGTTACGACAAATGTATACGTGAGGGAATGTCTAAAAGTGGTAAGGAGATAATAGTCCTTTTACTATTGTTTACAGTAGTTTGAGCTAATTTTAATAATGTATTGTCTGTCCTTCCTTAGCATCTGTATGTCAATGCAGATTTATCTTAAACTTCTCCAACTCTTCTGCATTTCCTGTATTTCAATAAAATATTCACAGCCTTTGATATTTGGGGTTTCTGATACTAAAAGCTTTTCTTGTAATATTTTTTATTTTGAAACAAAACAAAATTCAACAAAATTCCAAACAAAATTTTTTTAACTGTCTGACATGCTTTCTGCCTAGTGATGACTCATCAAAGAGGCTTAAGGTTCATCAGGACAGTTTGATATATTTTTAAGAAAATCTTAGTATATGTATAGCTCAAATGGCATATTATCAGGTCAAATAAAGTATTGTAGGACCTAGATATGGACACACCTAATTATATCTGCATATTAATTTTGTTGAAAATAGCACAGTTTTGTCGGTACAGTTTTTTTGCATTCAAATTGTGTTTTGAATAAGGACAAAATATCTCTGTTGCACCTCTCAACTGACATGTTGGTGAACACTTTTGGTTTAAGTATAGTTAAATGTCCCATGATTTTAGAGGCCACATGCAAGGGTGTTAGTGATATTAACCTAAAATCAGCTTTGCTCAAATATGGAAAAAAAGCAGAACTTGAAAATAATGGACTTCATCATCAAAATATTAATAAAAATAGATAAGACATTAATATGTCTAGGTCCTGCTAATGTTTATTTTCAAATTTTGTTTGCAGCCTTGCTGTACATATACTGAAAAATCTATCTAAATTCAAGCCATTTTGAGGTCAACATATACATGAACCTTAAGAAGCAGAGGTACCAATGGGGTATCTGAATGTCAAAAGTCCAAAAGGGCAGAGACAAAACCAGTAAACACCAACAAGAACTGGACAAAAACAGACAACATGTAAAACATGGAAACACTAATTTAACTGAATATCAATCAACAACGCCAACCAAAGTCAAAACGAGAGTGAACTCAGGTGCTCCTCCTCAAGTCATAAGTTGTAAGACCAAAGTAGGTCAGATTATGAATATGCTAGTAAAGCAAAAAATACTTATGATAAACAGAGTGTCATATTAAAAACAAAAATAACACCAGGGTGTGTTTTTTTTTAAGTGATTGTTAGTGTAATGTGCAGGCAAGCCCATTAGAATTGCATGGGATAACAAACACATTACCTAATAATCATGATTAGCAATTGCTTTACGAAATGGCATCCTAGAGTTTTTATTCAATCTCTTCTCTAAAACAATAAAAAAGACTTCCCCTGCAAAAATATATTCACAATGTAGTTTTTCATCCACACACCTTTTCTTTTTTCCACAGCAATAAAAACTGGCCGCTATACTCATGAAAAACGATCTCGAGACATCATAGAAGTAAAACAGCTGGAGAAGCAAGAGAAGACCAAAGATACTAGTAAACCAAAGCCCATAAGTTTTATTCGGGACCACGACAGAGATGAGGTTGAAGGTCTGTGTTACCTGTTGATAAGGGCCCAGAAAGAGATGTACAGTGAGAAGTATGATTACTGGACTGATGACCAGATGATCAGAAGTATAGCTGAGGACTGTTACGTAAGGCAATCTTTAAGGATGGTTTACGTCTTTTTTTTTCCACCCATCTTTGTTAATAATTATATCATGTATATAAAATGAAGAAAAATAATGTTAGTCAATGTCTGTTGAAATAATAATGTCTCGCCTGTGAAGTGGAGCAAGACATAGGTGTTACTTTAAAGGCAGCTGTGTTAAGGCTTTATGAGCACCTCCATATCTCAAGAACTATAAGTCCTAAATTCATTAAACTTGGTAATCATATTCCCCAGTAGACACTTAGAATAGTTGCATCCCCATCTTTAAACCTTGACCTTGATTTTTCAGTTGAGTGACTTTGACAGTTTTCAATAGATATAATACATGTAATAAGCAATGTTGTGTTTTTATGAACACCTCCATTTATACAGGAAGTTTATAAGTCCAATGTTGATGAAAATTGGTATGCATATGCCCAAGTAGTAGCTTAGCTTAGATGCAATCCTATCTTTTGACCTTGATTTTCCGGTTGAGTGACATTGACAATTTTCAATACATATAATAGTAATGATAAGGTTTTGCAAGCACTTCCATATCTCAAGAACTATAAGTCCTAGGTTGGTGAAACTTGGTATGCATATGCCCCAGTAGTTGCTTAGCACAGTTGCATCCCCTTCATTTGACCTTGACCTTGATTTTCTGGTTGAGTGACTTTGGCAATTTTCAATACATATAATAGCAGTGTTAAGGTTTTTATGAGCACCTCCATATCTCAAGTCCTAGGTTGATGAAACTTGGTATGCATATGCCCTTGTAGTAACTGAGCATAGTTACAATCCCATCCTTTGACCTAGACCTTGATTTTCTGGTTTAGTGACAATTTTCAATAAACATAATAGCAATGTTAAGGTTTTATGAGCACCTCCACATCTCAGGAACTTTAAATCCTAGGTTGATGAAACTTGGTATGCAAATTCCTCAGTAGTAGCTTTGCACAGTTGCACTTTGACAATTTTCAATACATATAATAGCAATGTTAAAGTTTTGCAGGCACCTCCATATCTCAAGAACTATGAGTCCTAGTTTGATAACTTTGTATGCATATGATCCAGTAGTAGCTCAGCATAGGTGCATCCCAACCTTTTGACTTTAACTTTGACGTTCCAATTGAGTGACTTGATAGTTTTTTTAAGAAACCAGGTATTTCAATGGTGCAAGCAGTTGAGACATACTTTAGTATTAACTCTTACAAGTAAAAAGATTAAGAGCAGTTTTAGGAAAACCAAAAAGATCTATCTATCTATAGAATGACTGGCATTCTTATAATTTTATAATGAGTAAATACTATATTTGTCAAAAATGTACCTAGACTTAAAAAAATTACAGATAGAGTGCTAACTCATTATTAGATTAACATAAAGTTTAATTACCCCCAACTTAACACGGTCTTGCCTTAATATTTACTTCCTTGAAAAAAAATGTCTTGCTATTTACACCTACTTATTAATTACATTTGCATTGTATACTTGCATTTCAGAAAAAGCATGTAGCCAAAATGAATATTTTTGGAGACTTGAATAAACTGCCTGAAGATGAATTTAAGACATTCTATAATACTACAGGGATAGATATCGATAATCGTATAGAGCTGATGTCAGAAATAGCCACAACGTTAGAAAGCGGCATCTCTCGATATATCAACTTTGTCAAACATATCCCAGGATTCAGTAGTCTGACCCTGGATGATCAAGCTGCTTTGATTAAAGGTAGACAATATTTTCTGTTGTATCACCAACCATGTTTCTAGATCCTCATTTTACCAACTGTTACGTGATTATTATTTTTTTACACAGCCACACAAATTGGTAGTGTTGTATTGATGTATCATACATGTACATGTTGTATGTGCTTATAAAAATATCTGTACAGAAGAAATTGATATGTGACTCAACCTACATATGTCAGCAGCAAGTAGGAAATCTAAGTTTGAAAACAGCAACCTTAAATGTGATCAGTAGCTGCTGACTGTTGTTTGTAATAGGTCCTAGATTTTGAAATGTGATGTATACAATTCGAAACTTTAAAAAAAAGTCACTTACATAAAGAACACAACATGAGGTTCGAAAAAGTTTCCTTTGACATTGATTTGCTTTAGGTGTTTTCTCAAATATTAAGCTGAACCACCTATAGCATTGTTCACAACTGACTGACTTGAGAGTTTAACATCTTGACTATACCTAGATATAGGTCTGCAGCAACATGTTCACAATTAATGCATTAACTTTTTATATTAAAGAATTAACTGTAATAATTTTTTGGTTTATTGAACCATAAACTAATTTTTCAAGGTGCACTTTGAGTTTGAATAATCCGCAAAGCGAATTATGCGAAATGTGCACCATTAAAAATTTAGTTTATGGCTTCTATATATATATTTTTTCCATGATACATGTAGTATTAAAATTTTTGTTAATTAAATCGGAGTATTAATATTTACACCTGTCAATCACATTGCTGTGGCATCCGTGCAACTGCAAATTGTATTAACTTCATTGTTGTACTCCCGTTTAAAATGGATTTGATAATACTTTCTTTACAATTTTAGGCGTAGTTTATACGATCATTAATCCAATCAATTCTTTTGACTTTTAAAAAGTTTACAAGAAAACAAACCGTATTTCTTTCAATGCAATTGCAACTTATAGTTTTCTAAAATTTATTTATATGTACATGTACCAACAAAAGAAATAATAATCTTGCTTTGGATTAGACATGTTAGAATTAGTGCAGAATAACTATAAATTTCAGTTAACTCAGAAAAAAGTTTCAATTTGACAAAAATAATTTCATGGTTCTATCATTTATTTTTCTTGAATTTTCATTTCAGCTGCAAGATTTGAATTTTGGTTTGTTGGCTATCAGAGATTTGTCTGCCCAGACTTAGAAGTCAGTGCGGGGATACTGAAACAGTGCCATCACAAGTCAGAACTGTCGAAAGTTGTAGGAACAGAATTTGTTGATGAGTTGTTCTTACACAGTCAGAAAATGCAATCACTGAATCTAACGATTGAAGATATAGCTGTACTTAGAGCATTTCTTGTTGTTTCACCAGGTAAGAGTATTAGATGAGCTAAGATTGGGTTGATTTATGAATTGAATGAATTGTCTATATACCCCTCATGTGGCAAAATACTTTGTTATTAAATCTACATAATTGATTTTGTGTTAATAAATCCATGATTGTTCAAGGATGATTACTTAAGAATTCAATTCTGTAACATGTTTTAAATTAAATTTTACACAGCTGCACCTCAAGATATTATTGATGACCTCTGCCAAAAGTGTAGATGATATTTCTATAAAATTGGCTATTGAAGTGCCACTAAAAGATAGGGGACTATAGCTAAATGAGGATGTTAGAAAAATATTTTAAAAATTAGCAGTTAAGCTTTACATTGTTCTACATTGTCACAAGGGCATGGAAAAGGGAACAGAAATAAAGACTACAGCTTTACATATTCATTTGAACAGAATATTGCACTAAACTGTTTTATCATAATTCAATTATTAAGTCAGGCATTAGAAAGTCAATGAGAACTCCTTTGAAAACCAGGCTGGGTTCTCTATTTCAAATATTTCAAATATGTTTTGATCAGGTAGAGGATTGGTATTGTGTTACTTGTAGAATCCTTGATCCTTATAATTTTACAAATATTTATATATATTATTTTATAGATCGCTGTGACCTACAAAACAGAGATGCCATAGAGAAGATTCAATGGAAAATGATGATGTGCCTTCAATATATCTGTGATAAAAATCATGGGGACCAAGCAGGATATCTGTCACGAGTCTTGGATCGTGTCACTAACCTACGGGAACTCACTGAACTGAATGAGAAAAGAGCTCAGTCCATAAAAGTGGAATGGCCTATACTTAAAAATCATCCATTGTTAGTAGAATTAATGTCTGGCTGATGTCAAGCAGGAGTTATGCTAATAATATGTTAGAATTATACTTCACTCTTGATGAAAGGGGGATATATGACAATCACCTTGTTTATCTGTCTGTCTGTTGGCTGTCTGTTCACACTTTTGGAAAGATTTCTCAGCTTCTACTGGAAGATTTGATTTTGAAATTGTAACATACACTGCTTAGACACAAAGGTTTTTACAGCAGAAACCCATTTAATATCTTCACAACTATTCAATTTACTGAAAATTTCAATTATTTGTAACAGAAATCCTAACTTCTGGTATGTGTCAAGCATTGCCTTAGTTCAACCTAACATCTCTTTGAAATGCCTGTACCGTATTTTGCCGTGTATAGTGCGCATTTATGTACAATGCGCACCCCCTTTTCATGATGAAAATCTGGGGAAAAAACGAAGTTTTGTGAAAAATGGGTGATCATTTTCTATGACAGAGAACCCTCAAAATTTGTCTCTTTTTTCAGGTAGAAAGACTACAGATGAAGATTTTTTTAGTTAAAATAAAATTTATTTGTTATTATTTGTAAAATAAATTGTTGTATTATTTGTGTATTTTATTATGACAGCAAGATCGTAAATCCCGGTAATTGGTCCCCCTTTTCAATGAACAAACAACAAGTGTTAACCCAAGCTCATATCTTTTGATGAAAACAATAAAGGTGTCAAAAAAGTGGTGATCAACAGATTACTATTCAAACAATCCAGAAGTATTACAGCTGAATGGCTTTAATTGTTAATTGTCCAAGCCAGTTTGACAAAATATCGATGTTGGGCCTCAGGGGGTCAAGCCTGGATCTCAAAACAAATAATTACCGTTGTACGACTTTACCCCCCACAGAGCTATTCAATTTCAGTACTTTAACGGGTGTTACCGGCCTCTTTTATTTTTAGAACTTACACGGCCAGTTAATCTACAGGTCAACTTAGTTCATGCGTACTTTACGAAGTCAAAGTTGTTAAATTTTGATGAAAGGTAGATTTATTCATCATATTAAGGTTTTTAATTTGTAAGACACTTTTGCTTATGCCCTTTAAGTTAAAATCGTCTCGAAAAAATCCCTGTCCTGAGCGGGGTTTGAACCATCATTCCTTGTCGTACTAGACTTCAATCTTACCCCACGTCTACTGAGGACTACATAATAATTGGTCCTTTAAATATATATGAACACCAACTATTACGACAATCAATTCATATATTGAATAAATTTGACCATTAAAAGACATCTTCTGGATCATTTGTAAATTTTGCGAACTTGTGAACAATAAACTTTGTACAAAAATAACGTCCAAAAACGGTCAGCCAGTAAAAATTAAACTTAAATAAGTTCTGGGTGAGATTTGAACTGATTCTGGGACTCCACTTCATGCTATACTCCTGTCTTCAATTATTCCACCCCATAACGGAGGCTTTCCTTTACTAAACACAATTTTAAAGTTTCTGCTTGTGTTGAAAAAGAAATCTAATATAAAGCTTGATGCGATAACAACTTCTCTGTGAATTACCAAAAAAATAAGAAGTATTTGTATATCCATTAAAGATATTAAAATTGGATTTTTTAAACTTAAGTCCATGAAGAGATAACAAAAAAGATAAATACTTATCAAAAATTGAATATCGTTATAGTCTATCAGCCAACCTTCAAAAATATCATTTTGAATGTCTACCCCGGGGAACAGCAGTTTTTCGGTGGTTTTATATAGTTTAACATCTAAACTTTCAAATTTACCTTGTTATACCGGAATATAAGTGTCCAAACAGGGTATAACATGCGCCATTTTGAATGCACCCATTTTGACAGACACAAATCATGTTGAAAGCATTGAATTCAAATTGCTGTCAAATTTTTACAATGCGATGGAATATGATTCTGTAAGAAGTTATGTAATCATAATAATATAATAAAAATATGACGTATAATATTTATCGATAAGTATCGATGAAGTACCGATATCGGGGCTCCTTTAAACACTCTGTAAACGTGGCTTTTTTCGCTTAATTTTTGTCATTCTTTCGTCGCTGTAGTCATATTTGCAATGTATGTTTGCTTTCAATGACCATAAATCGTTCATTGATATGTATTCTTATCATAACAGTCGATGGTTATTTGGAAAGTTACACCAATGGACAGATAATAGAGTCTCAATACTTCCTATGCATATTTGAGCTAAAACCTTTGTACAGAAACGATGCATTTAACATTCTGTTACATGATATCTATTTGATAAAAAATATATTTTTATTTCAAATGTATGGTAATATACATATACACATCGATATACTCATCAAGAACCAAATTTGCACAATGCTTTTTTTTAGGAAAAAAGGGGGGTCTAAGTAGATGCTTTTAAAGTATTAAGTATCACAATATTTTGTTCTTTAGTACGAAATAAAATGCACAAAATGGTTCAAACATGTAAAAATATTATCATTAGATAGATTTGCATTTCTAAAAGCTTATTTTCCTTGTTTACTTTGATGTGCTATATGCCCATTTATAGTGCATTTGTTAACACCAGCTCTGAAAAAAAAACAACGATGAACCTATCTCTCTTTGGAAGAGGAAGATTTGACAGCATAAAACCTGGTTGTACCCAATCAGGACGATTTCTCTGGTATGTCATGCGTTGTTTGGTATTCGTCTTAGATATATGAGAATGATCATCCCATCATCCCAGTTCGGTAGTTTTGTTGTTACCTAAATTGACAAAGCACCAAATAACATCATTTTTGTGTGCAAGAAAGACAGCTGAATTGGGGGGGGGGGTCGGTTTTACCAGCAATAGCACCATATACACGGCTACAACACTGTCTAAGGAGGAAATCATTGACAATCATAAATCTGTCCATTTCCTCCTACGGACTTTCTGTTGGTGGCAATAATGATGACATTCCATCCCTGTATTGGATTCCTAAATTATATAAAAATCCATACAAACAGCGCTTCATTGCATGGTCATCCAAATGTACAACTAAGCCTCTTTCAGCTCTGTTGACTTCAATACTTACGGCAATAAAATCCGGCCTCCAGAAATATTACGATTGTTGTTATTCTAGAAATGGTGTCAATCAAATGTGGATCCTGAAGAATTCGAAAGAACTGATGGAGATTCTTAACTCTAATTCAGTTTCATCTTGTAAGTGCGTCAAAACATTCGATTTCTCCACACTTTACACTTCTATTCCACATGAAAACGCAGCTTTTTTCAAAAAGAATGGAAAACGCAGTTACAAATATCTAGTAGTCGATTATACCAAAACTTACTTTATCATCAATGAGTCTAAGAAAAAGAATAAATTTACAGAAGACCAAATAATCGACATGCTCAACTTTCTTATTGACAACATATTTGTTCAGTTTGTTGGACGTGTTTTTCAGCAAACAATGGGGATTCCAATGGGCACTAATTGTGCACCTTTGCTTTCTGATTTGTTTCTTCATTCATATGAAGCAGACTTCTTACAATCTCTTCTAGACAAAAAAGATCGTTGACGGGCTCTCTCTTTCAACCTAACGTTCCGTTATATTGATGATGTCCTTTCACTAAACAATTCTCGATTTGGTGACTTTCTCCATCTCATATATCCCCAGGAGCTTGAGATAAAGGACACAACGGATTCTAGGAAGTCTGCTTCATGTTTAGATCTACATCTCGAAATTGATTCTCAAGGAAGACTTTCAACAAGGCTCTATGACAAACGTGATGACTTCAACTTTCCAATCGTAAACTTTCCCTTCTTGTGTAGCAACATTCCGTCCGCTCCAGCTTATGGAGTTTACGTATCTCAATTAATTCGTTACTCCAGAGCGTGCGGGACTTACAACGATTTCGTTAGCAGAGCGACACGTCTGACGCAAAAATTGCTCACACAGGGTAATGTTGCTCCTCGGTTGCTGTCTTCACTCAAGAAATTTTACGAAAAACATCATGGACTTATAGACAAATATGGGATTTCGGTCTCTCAGATGAGAGCAGATGTTGGTTTGTCATAGGGTTTTGTTTTGTCTTCCTTTACCGGATTTGACACGCTGAATGGACTACCGGTATTGGCAATGCGACAGGTGTGCTTTAGCAAGCAGGAACTGCTTACTCTTCCGGAGCACCTGAGTTCACTCTTGTTTCGACTGGAATTCGCGTTGTTGATTGATATTCAGTTATTTTGTGTTTCCATGTTTTACATGTTGTCTGTTTTTGTCCCGTTCTTGTTTGTGTTAACTGGTTTTGTCTATGTGAAAAACAAATGACAACAAAGTTCCAGACAATTAAATCAAACCCTTTGCTATGAAGTGCCAGGTAGCACATCGATGGTATGAGATATAAACCATATTTTACGTCTTAAAAGTTTACAGAAATTTATAAACATTAGAGCAAAACTATCAAATTTCAAGTTCGAATTGTATTTACTAGTATGGCTGTTCTTGTTCTTTAACATGTAGAATTTTACATATACATGGCCAGAGGATAACATGACTCTGACTGTTATGTAAGGATACCAAAACTAACCCTTCAATAACCACTGTTTTGTTAAACACATGCTGTACATTTAAGACTAACTCAAAAGCATTTAAGATGTACCTCCTTAACGTAAATTTGATGTTAAAACAAAAGGCAAGGTAACCAAAAAAAGAGATTATTTCTACTAATTGAACAGTTTATATTATATTTTTAAAATCTAAAATTGTATATATAACAATAGATCATATCACATTCTAGTAAACAGGAAAAGTTGTGCGTCTTACATTCATGTTATTGGTGCCGCGATACAACAAACTTTTCCCCAACAAGTACACGACTTAACGCTTTTGCAACATATGTCCTAAATGATTTCTGTAGTGACGGCTTTAATATTTCGATGCATTTCATTACCTCCATAAAAAGGTAGTTTTCAAACAATACACTTCTAGATTAGCCCCCCTTTTTTCCGACAATGTAATTATTGAAATAAAAAAACTATACCGATTTATATCAAACGGTTATTGTTTTATTGATGGAGGAAAATACTTTCATTTAGTGACATTTCTTTAAAATGGGATGTAGCTTATTCGTCTTAGAACTTACGAATACAAATACTCAAATTTTGTAATTTGCACATCAAATATTTTATGAAAGGATATGGAAATAACAAAGGAAACAAGAAAAATAAGCAATTATATATTGTACATATATTCAATTATACTATATTTTTACATGTTTGAACCGTTTTGTGCAAATCATTTGGTATCAGAGAACAAAGCATTGTCTAAGTAAGTATTTCAGAAGCATGTACAAAGACCCCCCCCCCCTTTTACTAAAAAAGCATTGTGCAAATTTGGTTCTTGATGAGTATATCGATGTGTATTTGTATATTACCACACATTTATAAGAAAAACATATTTTTTATCAAATAGATATCATGTGACAGAATGTTAAATGCATCGTTTCTGTACAAAGGTTTTAGCTCAAATATGCATAGGAAGTATTGAGACTCTATTATCTGTCCATTGGTGTAACTTTCCAAATAACCATCGACTGTTATGATAAGAATACATATCAATGAACGATTTATGGTCATTGAAAGCAAACATAAATTGCAAATATGACTACAGCGTTGAAAAAATGACAAAAATTAACCGAAAAAAGCCACGTATACAGAGTGTTTTAAAGAGCCCCGATATCGGTTCGTCATCGATACTTATCGATAAGTATTATACGCTATTGTTTTATTTATATTATACTGATTACATAACACCTTACAAAATTATATTCCATCGCATTGTAAAAATTTGACAGCAATATGAATTCAATGCTTTCAAAATGAGTTGTGTCTGTCAAAATGGGTGCATTCAAAATGGCGCATGTTATACCCTGTTTGGACACTTTTTGTACGGTATAACAAGGTAAATTTGAAAGTTTAGATGTTAAACTATACCAAACCACCAAAAAACTGCTGTTCCCAGGGGTAGACATTCATCTCGAAAACTAGAGGCTTTTTTCGATTTGGCTGATAGACTATTAGTTGTGCGATTTGAATAAATAAGTGGATTGAACAAGGTTTGATTGGCACGAAATCTTACTCTACGATTGAGATGTATAATTTGTTGAAAATAAAACTATGACGGGTTAAAAGATACATTTGCTAACAATTCAGTTTTTTTCTAAAACCAAAAAAAAACAACCAATTGATATGATAATGATGTAAAACAAAGACAACGTACCTTACGCTTGTAAATTTTGGTTTTAATTGTGTTGAATGTGAAACGTTTCAAATAAAAAAAACCTGAACCAATTCGTTCAATTACGACAAACAACTTATCAGTAGTACATTTTTATGTTTTATTTCCTTCATATCTTCCCTTTACGGCAAAAGTGTGCTTTTAAGAAAAAATCAATATATAAAATTATAAAGTTTGTTAAAATTTGGAAAAGCTAGATAGCCAGCTATATGTTTTCAATAACTTAAAATGAAGACAAAATTCATTTTTTTTCATTCAGAAACTAAGTCATATATTCATTTCGTTCGCGTTGTTGATTTCTGTTCGGTTTAATTTGTGGGGATTTTTTGTGTGTATTCTCGTGCTGTTCTTGTTCGTGTTTGCCGGTTTCGTAGTTGCCCTTTTTTACTTTTGACGCTGGAATACACCATTGGCGCCTTTTTGCTTCTTTTATATTTTTTTTCAAATAAATTTCATTTAAAATGTATTTAAAAAAATCTTACTCTAAATATGTTTCTTTAAAGCGTTTGGTAATCTTAGTGTGTTTCTAGGCTAAAAAAAAACTGACGTTCAAACAATGATTTCGAACGGGGCTTGAACCACCGTACGATGTCATTCTAAACTTACATCTTCCCACTAGACCACAATGGCTAAGCAATGAATGAGGTGTTTTAAATGTATATAAACACAAATTTTACGGCAATCAATTCATGCAATAAATAAATTATTACACAATTTTAATATATATTTTTCGACGTCGTACAAGTCAGATACAAAACATTTGTAACAGAAAAACAAACCGGTAAACCCATTACCGAACAGTTTTTCCGCCTCGGAATCAGGCAAAATCCTCGGCGCAAGCGCCTCGGACTTTGACCTGATTCCTCGAGCGGAAAAACTGTACGGTAACGGGTGTTACCGGCTTGTTTTTCTGTTACATATGTATTGTATCTAATACGTAAATCTTAATTTTCTCCAGCTTGGGATGAGTACTTATTCACAAAACAATAAGAAAATGGTTATCTGTTGCTCAAGTTGCTCAAATAATTACATGAAAGAAAATACACAATCATGTAAACAAACCATTCTATTTTTAGATTTATTTACATAAGGTTACTGGGGGGGAATACACAATATTGATCCAGAAATGAAACAAGTAAAGGGAGAATAAATAAATAAATGAAAATCATATTATTGAATAAAGAGATTGGATAGAAGTATTTTTTAGATACCAAACTAAACAATAACTTGTTGTTACAAAATGGCGGTCGATATGAAAATGAAATTAATAAACAAACACATCAAGGAATTACATAGATTCTAATTCCTTGAACACATGAAGACATTGGAATTAAGGTTTTATTTCAGAAAAGCATGATAAATTTGATTTAGAGAATCTTATAATGAACAGGATTCAATAGAAATCGTGTGAGTAATGACACTTGTGTTCAATCATGGATGAATCTTGTGTCCAAAATCTGACAAACATCGATCTTTTGCCATTGCCGATGATCATGAAAATGGATGAAAATCTCATATAGGGATGTATTGTGCGCACCCCATTGCTAGATTCATGAAAAAATTGTAAAAAAACTGCGCACTATACACGGCAAAATACGGTACTTAATTAGGCTCATATTGCAATCTTCAATTTCATGGGTATGGTATTGCCTTATTTTGTCATCTTCCTTGGCATTGAGATTGATCATTCCTGTCAAGTAATTTTGTTGTAACCTAATGCTTATTCAGCATTTTCAGTTGTTCTAGATTAAAATTCTGACGTAGAGAGGTTACGTTTTAAAATTATAGCAACATACTGAAACTATCAGAATGTGATATTTTTTTATACGACCGCAAAAAATTTGCGGACATATAATGGTATGATGCTGTCGTCGTCGTCGTTGTCGTCGTCTGTTAACTTTAGTGTATACAAGATAACTTTAGTTCTAGTTATCCAAATCCAATGAAATTTGACAATGATATTTCTTACCATTATAGGATGGATGGGATTGATTTTGGGAGTCCCCCCTTTTTTCGTTTAGAAATTAAGGGCCAAAAGGGGCCAAATTGCAACTTTTAGTTTGTTCTTACAATAACTTTTTCAAAAATCTTTTCCTCTGAAACTACTGAACAGAATTCAATGAAACTTGGTATGATTGATCAATAGGGTGTCATGCACTATAGATGTGTTTCAAGTTCTGATTCGTCAAAAAACATGGCCGCTGTGGCTAAAAATAGACCAGGGGGTTCAGACTACTGTTTTTGGCTTGTAATTCAAAAAGTATAAGAGATAGATGAAATCTGATGCCACCCTACTGCTTCAGGATCAAAAGTTCTACAAAAGTTTCATTTGGTGGAAGTTGTCAGATGACCCCTCATAGGGGTTACGGCCCCTTAAAGGTGAAAAATAGCATTTTTTCATGTTTTTGCCCTATAGTATGAAAAGTATTGCAGATAGCAAAAAGCTGTTGCTTGCTTAATTGTTTAGCTCATTTAGCTCTACAAAAGTCTCCATAGGGTCGAAGTTGTCAGATGACCCCTTATAGGGGTTACGGCCCCTTAAAGGTGAAAAATAGCATTTTTTCATGTTTTTGCCCTATAGTATGAAAACTATTGCAGATAGCAAAAAGCTGTTGCTTGCTTAATTGTTCAGCTCATTTAGCTCTACAAAAGTCTCCATAGGGTTGAAGTTGTCAGATGACCCCTTATAGGGGTTACGGCCCTAAAAGGGGCCAAAATCGAAACATTTTTATTAGTGGACCGATTTTGAAATTTTTTTTTGCATGTTTGTTCTTGTCAACTAGCGGATGCAAAATTGAGAATTTATTTTTGCTACCCCCCATCTTTTCCCCCTTATTATGTAATGAGGGGCCAAAAGGGACCAAAATGGAATTTTTTTTACTTGTGATCCGATTTTGAAAATTTTTTTTGCTTGTTTGTTCTTGTCAAATAGTGGATACAAAATTGAGAATTAATTTTTGAGACCCCCTCCCCCCCCCCCCCTTTCCCCTGTTATGAAATTAGGGGCCAAAATCGAAACTTATTTATTTGTGGTCTGATTTGATCTCCTTTGGAAAAAAAATAATTCCTTTTAAAATGTGAATTTAGAAAGTCCACCAAAAGCTGCATGTGTCAAAAACCTTTGTCAGTCCACCATGGGCTGCATATGTCCAGAGCAATTGACTTTCCATATTGGGCCTAAAACGTACAGGGTTCAACATGTTGCGGTCGTATCATGCTGCGCTCGGCGAAGCTTTTTATCGTTTAATTTTCTTAGGGCATTTTTAAAAGTTAACTTAAAATATAGTATATTCAATTGTTGTTTCTGTATGAAATATGTACCCTGGGTACTGTATATACATGTTCCTATAGTTATAGAGAGAAAAAAATATAATTACAAAAAAATGTTAAAATATTGCATGTGGTAATATGTTTCTTTGGAAAAAATCTTAAAGTTTTTTTAGAAAATTATATTTTTTGAGAATTAGACTTTGTGGAGACTAAGACGCAAACACTATTGACAGTACAGTTCTGAAATTTTGTAAAACTGCTATGCAACCTGACATTATTTGCATATAAAAAAAAATTTTAAAAATTCAAGTAAATCCAATACATAAGTTTGAAAACACTAAATTTTTTTGCCAATAGGATCCTGTCTGACATTTTTGCCAAAGCCTTTGTTTGTCCTTGTCATTCTATGTTAACTGTTATATGTCAAGAATTGAGTCTTTCGTTGATGATTTAGGGATTGGTTTTGATACTTTTGTATTGTATTTTAAGTCTTGGGCCAATGCAAGACGGTAAGCAGTGACCTATGGTCATGTTGAAGACTGCTTGCTGTTTTCCGTTGTGATTTTTTGAATTGCTGTTTGTTTATGTTTGTTGTGTCGCGTACACTTATTCCACATCTCAATATCGTATATCGTCAGTATTCTAGGTTTTATTGTTTTGAAAATATTTTATAAAAGAAAATATCTTATATATAATTGAAAATTATTATTAGGTTTGTAAGAAATGTTGTAGATTTCCAGACATTATGATTGTTACTGTATTTTTAAAACATTTTTTTAGAAAAAATTCTCTTTTACCAGGATAATTGAAGATTTTGACGGAACCTTGATATGTTTGTTCATGTGATACCATGAGCATCGACATTAGCATCTGCCTCCACTTACAGAAATTTTTTAAAGTCAATTTCCCTTTACTGACAAGGACCACATAACCATATTGGTATGATAGGTGCACCTATTGATGGGCTTTAAATGCTAACTGTGTCCTTTATTGTCTGCATCGATGACCACTTACAAAAGATTGGTTGAATAAATTTTGAAAATTCAAAGTTAATTTCTGCTTTATAGGCAAAATATTTAAAAAATATTTAGCTTCTCAAGACCCTGTCTCTTCTGTTCTGAGGCAGCCTCATTGTTTCTTTACAATGTAAAAAACTGCCTCATCCACCTAATGGACCAATCAAAAAATAAATAAGAAGCCTCCCTGCCTCATCTGTTTTTGGCAAAAATGGTCTGATAATCCAAGTTTTATTTTGACCATACTGCATAACAAGATGAACTTTGTAATCTATAGATTACCTATGTTTTTTTTTTTATCATATTAGACTGTTACTGTTATGGATCATTTTGTACACATTCATTCAGAAATTTTATATTTATATTGTTCCATTTCTGTTATTAATGCAAAGTTTGATCTCTTGATTGTTAATCCATATATTTTATAATTACTATGTTTTATTATTGCATTTTGTGATATACAAGCCTTTTTTTCCAAGAAATGAAAGCTTAGGTAGTTGATTTTAGTGATGGTCCTGGCAGGTGAGACATACTTTTAGTGGCCACACTTGTTATTAATATACCACTTTGGTATTTTGCATTTTTAAACATAAAAACTTTTGTTTGGTGGTTATTTTACATTATTCATGATCACAATATATTCATGAAAATAAACTCTGCCAAATTGCATGTAACCACTTTCACAATTTTCACGGGATTTCCTGATTTTGTACTCTTTATTTTACAATGAATTATGACGAAATGACATGAAACATCACGGGAATATTTGAAAACCTGATTTCAAAAGTTGGTAGCCCTGTGTGACTCAAATAATGATGAGAAAAAAATCATTTTGTCACTCATTTAGATTAAAAATCATTTTGTCACTCATTTAGATTTTTCAGAACTTTAAAAAAAAATTCTGCATGTGCTAAGAAATGCTGGATGCCGGGAAATAATACATGTATCACATCTTAATTTATTTGTCCAATCAATCCTTAATTCCATGGATTTGATTTTTTTATAATATTTGAGTCTATGTGAGCATTTAAGGCAATGTCTTTTTCATATTTTTTTGTTACACATAAGATTTTTTTTCAAAAGCACATTGTTCATGTATTAAGATAACATTTGTAGTTAGAATTTTATTTATTATTATATTTATAACCCTTGTTAGACAGTATTACAATGTGTCCAGGCAAATATATGTGGGGTGATAAATAGTTTTTATTAAACTTCATAAGTTTTTTTCCTAACAAATTTTATTTAACGGCCAATCTATCATATAGAATATTTTTTTCAAAAATGCCATGAGGGTAAATTTATTACCCTAGGGGCTGTGCCCAAGTGACAGCCCCAGCAGACAATTCTTTTCTCATGGTATCAATCTACTCTATCACACTCTCTCAGCTATACATTACATATATATATTATTTTCTTACATTTTGTATGAACACATCAGTTTTGAATACAGACATGAAAATACAGCGAATTTAGCTCTGTCCACTTCTGCACTTATAGTCTTACACACATGGTAGATAAATTGATGTATGCTCCGGAAAATGTTGTTTGTTGTTACCAATCTAAAATGTTTATCATCACAAAGAGGCTAAATATACAATATTGTATGTATTTTAGAGTTGGAAAAGGCTCTCTGTGGGGACAACAAATATAATTCCACTTTAAAGAAGCAAAGGTACCAATGGGGTAAAATGTAGAATTAGATTTTCTTAAATTTTGCAATGTTAATAAGATCAATATTTTCCCAGTTTATTGGTATGATGATCATTTTAAGTGTCCAGCTTGAAACCCACAACCACATATATTTGCTTGTACACTGTGATGGTATTATTGTTTTAGCATTTCAATCAGAAATCCTGTTGTATAGGGTAAAAAATTATTGTATTATAGTTAGAAAATCAAAATGTAATTATATTGTTCCTTTTCCTAGTTTATTTTCAATGTTAAATTTAACATATACAAAATGTATCTAATTTCCTGATCAACAGTACAATGTTGCATTTAAAGTGAATTGGATACTATTATATTTTTTTGGCCATTAAATAAATTTGAAAATAGAAATTATGATGATGAAACTTCCTCATTGTCAATTTTAAACAATTGACATGACAGATGCATTCAACACCTGTGTAGATTGAAAACTGCTGTGGTTTCATTATTATTCGTGGGGTATCAATTTTCGTGGTTTTCGTTGGTAGCTTTGACCCGCAAAATTTGATACCCAACCATAAGGAAAATTAACGTTGGTTTTGTATGCAGCAAACTTCAGAACCACGAATTCAAGAATCAATGAACTAATCATTTTTCTCTAAACCATGAAATTGGTACCCACGAAAATAAATGAATCCACAGTATATCAGAAAGCTTAAGGTCAAAATAATAATTTTAAACATATTCAATTTGTTAATGATACAAAAGTAAGTATTTTTTATTTGAAAATAATATTTTTTATAACCATAGCTTTATTTATTGAGACGAGAATTATATATTCATTCCATATTATAAAAGAAGATTTTATTATAGATTCAGATTTTATATATTACAAATTATATGCAATGTTGTTGTTGTTTCTAATTATTGTTAAATGTATATTTATAAATTTTTGATGATTTTTCTGTTACTTGTTGCACTATTTTTATAATAAATACATATTTAATCTGAGTTTTTCTTCAAAATGAAGGAAAGGAGTTTCCACTTTCCAACCCTGGGACCCTCCCCCTCTGAATCTTCTGCTGCAATTCATTTAAAGTGCTTTGGTTAGTCAGTAGAGAACGAAATTTAACACCATTTAAGAAATCTTTGAAGAAGCAAAGGAAAAAGGGCATTTGATGCTCAAAGAGTATAGAAAAACGAGACAAAACCAACAGACACTGAAAACATTTAAACGGACTACCCTGAATGGCCCATGATTGTGAAAAGTATAACCCATACACTCACTGAAAACAGCCACACAATATAAAAGCACTTTTATTAACACAACTTTTCATACAGAAGGCTACACAATTACAAGAAATATATCATTAAAACATAGAACACTGGTAAAATAGATTGAAAGGTTGTTACTAACAGTAGTAGATACATCATGCAGATCATATGAACCTTTGGATCCCCAATGTCAACAGCTCATCAGAAGTCCCTTTTTGGGTAGTAAATGTTTTTAAATAGGAGCTCATTCTATTGCAACAGACAGGAATTGTTTACCCTTCCGGAGTACATGAGTTCACTCTCCTTACGACTTGAGTTCCTTGAATTCTCGTAGACGATTGCTATTAATTTTTTTTATGTTTTCTGTTTTTCTTTGTACTGTTATCGTTTGCGGTGGTTTTGTCTTTATTCTTTCAGAGTTTTGACATTCAAATGTGTCATTAGTACCTCTCTGCTACGTATAAAGCCAATTAAGAACGTCTTTTAAACCATAAGAAGGTATCATTGAAATATTTCGATTATCATTGAAAAGTGTGGATGATTCAAGCTTTAGTTGGGGCTTCTGTTGCAGAACAATATTCAGTGATTCTTTTTTTTTAAACTAGTAAGATGTTAAATATTTTTTTAAAATTTGTAATGGAATGGATAAAACTTATTTATTAACCCGTTCGGTATATAACGTCGTTTAAACTTTATTAAATCATCAAGCTGCTTTAGATCATAAAATCATAATAGCACTGCCCAGTAGTAAGGAAATAGAGCGTCATAATATTCAATTTATTATTTATTTATTGGCTATTTCATTTCAGTACAGGTCAATATGCTTTTGATTTCTATATTTGTCTGTCTCTGTCCAATTTAAATGGATCATTCAGTTAGTCTAATTTCGATTTTGAGAGGAAGATTATAGCTTAAATTCTTTGTACAAGTCTGAATCTATGTAATTATTTTTGGATATTTTTAACATAAGGTAGGTGCATATATTTTTGTTTACCAGCATCTAAATTGTCTGACAATTAAAATTATTACATGAAATAGATAAAATTACCTACTCCATATCCATTCCTTTCACCTTTTTTTTCATTTTTCAAGAAACAAAATATGGCGGTTTTTTTTTTTCGGAATCCGCTTAAAGATATTTCAATGTGTTGAATATTTGGGATTTAGCAGACTTGAAACGCGGGGGTGGGGGTGGGGGGCTTGCCTTCTTTTTTAAAACAATCGTTCTGCATATATGGCTCAATCTAAAAGAAAGGAGGAAAGCTCCTGTGGTTTTCTTGACTTCTCATTTCAAAGTAATCTGGAAAAAAACTGTTCACAAAATGCCCACATAAATATCTGCTGATATTTAGTGGCCCGTAGTCCAAATGCCGTAGTCCATGGATGGGCTTATTTTGACATAACCCTACAGATAAAAAACGCATGTTTCAAGAAAATGCATTAATTCAAACCCAACTAGAAATGAATACTAAACAGCAGGATAGACAAAAGGGCATGTGTGTGTTTTATGTCCCCACGAAGACATGTCGAGGGGGACATTAAGTTTTACTAGTACTCATGTCCGTCCGAACTAATTTCCGTCAAGAAAACCGTCTCAGAAACCTTACATGATTTGGTAGGATGGTTTAGGATGACAAACTGCACGTCCTAAGTGACTTTCAGACCTGTCGGACTTCTACGTCCTGTTTGGGATTGGGTCGAGATGAAAATTAACGTGAAAATTTCAGTCGAGCTTTTCTCAGAAACAGTACATGACAATGATTTGACGCTTGGTAGGATGGTTCAGCATGATAAACTGTACGTTCTTAGAAGCGATTGTCAGACCTGCCAGACTTAAACTTCCTATTTGTGGTTCGCACGGACAGACAAACGTCCTTATGTCTGTACGAATTTCCGTCAAGCTTTTCTAAAAAACATGTGCATGAGAATGATTTGAAACTTGGTAAGATGGTTTAGTATGACAAACTGTACGTCCAAGGCGACTTTCAGACCTGTCAGACTTCTACTTCCTGTTCGGGACTGGGTCAATATGAACATTTGTACGTGAAAATTTCCGTCAATCTTTTCTTAGAAACTGCACATGAGAATGATTTAAAACTTGGTAAGATGGTTCAGTATACCAAACAGTATGTTCTAAGCGACTGTCAGATCTGTTGGGGCCAGTAGTGGCATCCGTGTCCCATGGACACATTCCTTTTAATTTGATTTTGTTTTGGATTTTTGCGGGATTGTGTATTTATGTTTTGTGTGTTTCTGTTTCTGTTTTTTTTTTTTTTTACTTTTGTTTGAGTTTTCATGCCCCCGTGACGAGGACATGTTGGGGACATGAAGTTTTCCTCATGTCCGTCCGTCCGTCCGTCCATACAAATGTCTGCAAGCTTTACTCAGATACCGTAAATGGGAATGATTTGAAATTAGACAGGATTGTTTAGTGTGACAAATTGTATGTCCTTAGCAATTTCCAGACCTGTAGCACTTCTGTTTTCCTGTTTTGGGCTGGACCGATATGAAAATCGAAAATTTTCGTCGAGCTTTTCTCTGTACATATATAGGAATGATTTGAAATTTTGGCAGGATATTACAGTATATGATAAACTGTACGTCCTAAGCTACTTTTAGACCTACCGGCCCTCTACTTTTGTACGGGGTTGAACTGATATAAAAATTTACTTGAAAATTTCCCTCAAGTTTGATTTGAAAATTGGTAGGGTGGTTCAGTATGTCAAACTGTACGTTCTTAGCGACTTTTAGACCTGTCGGACTTCATGGACTTCTACTTTCTGTATGAGGCCAGCGGGTGCGTCCTTATCGCATGGAGACATTCGTTCTTTATTTTTTATAATTACTTTTAAGGGGGGTTCGACAAATTGCATTTTAGAACGAGTAAAAGGCCTCTGCGCCTTAAATATAAATTCGAACGTGGGAAATATAGAAAAAGACTCGCTATACGCTTTTTCAGATGTATTCTTTTAAAGCAAAGAATTATAACTAACTAAACCAATATTTTGATTTCGTTTAGGATACCACTGTAAATGGACAAAAGATTGTTTTCGTACGGAATTAAAGAGTGTGTTAGAGTAACTAAAGAAAGAATTTATGATCTGTTTAAATTTATACCTGTTACATCGTACTGAAACTTTAAAATTAAATATTGTTCGTTTGTTTTGGGAATTAATGTATGTAACAAAGCATGCTATGACATTACCCTACTATATTTTTGATTTACGAGTTTCCATGGCATTACGAGTTTCAATGACAGTTGTCTCTGCTCTCCAAAGGCAACTTCAAGCCCATTTTATTCTGAAATCGTTCACGTTTTGCTAGATCGAGGACGAGTCATAAAACAAAATGCGTACCAGAGGCATTCAGTGTCCTAAATTGTTCGCTTGACAGTTGTTCTGGAAATAAGATAACTAAGTTTATTAATCCCATGCTAGTCTCTTAGACTTTGTACTCGTTTTATGCTACCCATAAAGATATCACAATATCTGTCGATTATTATTTTGTGTACACACCTTTTAGATATTGCTTTATGACAAGTCTGACATTAAGCTAAAAAACTGACCTGTATTGAGGAAATATATTGGAAATTGAATATGTGAAAACTATAGTTTAACTCTATGACTCTATGATAAGATATTTATATTATTTGAAGAGAGAAAAAGAACTCAAGATACAACAAAAAATATTTTTTTTATGGCTATTAAGGTCTTTAATGCTTTAAAAAATCTTTATCTGAGTAATCATACACAAGACGTGAAGTACATAATATCCTCAGCAAAATTACAGCGTTTTTTAAGGATAGAAGAACTTGCAAATTGTAGCAACATGGAAAACATGTAGTTTTTGAAAACTGGATTAGTTCATCTGAGTCTAGTTCGTATTCAGTATTGCAAGACAGTATTGTACACAAAATGTCAGTTGGAGGCATGTTGTCTAGGTGAACAATAACTGTTATTGGGTTGATAGCTATTATATCACACTATTGAAAACTCATCTCGACTGTCTCTTGTATGGTCACATGGTAACAATAAATGTTTGAAAACATTTTGTAAAACTGACCCATTTATTGCATTTTCTTCACGAACTAAGCGGCAAACATTTATCAGAAATTTAGCTTTGTCTCCCATTTCAGGATAAAGTTTTGCTATAGTTCATGTCCTTAGGATGTGTCGATTTAAATAAGTCAAAGTCGCTGTCACTTTCCATTCTGGTATGCCATAAATCTTCTATTTCGCAAACGTGCTGCTTTACAGTTCTTGACCATATTAGTATGAATGGAAATATACCGGTCTCCAGAATGTCACTCAGAAAGTTGATCAAGTTCTATTTTCTCATTAATTCCAAAAACGTCAGGAACAAAACCGAATTGTTCAAATACACAGCTTTATTTATTTTCCAGAAGTCTTGTTTCCAGGATTCTTTTAGGCAAGGCATTAGAATTCAGCCTACATTTATTGTTTTATCGCCGAACGAACCGAGGCGCGAAAAGTTTTCAGTGTTATTAAGTGTTTTTTTGTGGAAAACAGCTTGAGGGGACATACGTCCGGTACGCCCTTCCTTGGACCTGCGCCTGAATTTAGGAGTTCTTAAATTGATATATAGGTTTTAAAGGCAAAGTTTGTAATGGTCACTTATTCTGCTGACGGCCAAAAGAAATGATACACATTTGAATAGTTTTTGAATAAGCTTGTTAGTGCAAAGTCAAACAGAATTGATAAAAATATTTCAGAATTGTTTCAACTCACCCGATACTGCAGAGAAATCTTGTGACTTCAATTCTAAGTATCAGACAAGCCAAGATGAAAGCATGATCAAATCACATTTTTGAAAGTAAGGTAAACTGTAAATATTTTCACTAACGTGGAAGGTTATCTGGACAACTATTGGTCATTTTTTGACAGCCAGGGCAGTGAAAATTGGAACTGTGGAAATTTTCCATTGATTTAAACAAGCACTAAGTCTTCCGGTTGCTCTTACAGCCTTTCAGAAATCACAAATTCGATATCAACCAGAAACACCATTGCTTCCAACGAAAATCTTTGAAGATCTTCTCCTTACTAACGATAACGCGAACTGCGCCAAAATTTGTGCATGAAATCATCTTTTGGAATGAAATCGACATTGCACACTCCCCTCCTGACACTTTGAAGTCTCTACAAACCCTGTGGACAGTAGATCTTTTAAAATTCTCGTGCTTTCTTGGCACTCCCAAACACAGTCAAATATTAATTTGACCTTAAGATTAAAAAACATAAAACCTTCCATACGAATTGGTGATTTTCATGACTTTTTAAAATTCAAAATGGCGGATTATCTCTTTCTCAAGTTTTACGATTTTTTTTATGCCTAACCTTTGAATGGACATATTTTATTAGAATAAATCTCAGAAATTATGACAAATAATGAAATAATGAAATATTGAATAAACACATTTTTTCAATGTGTATTCTTTGTTTTGGTCGCCAGTTGACAAGGAAGAGAGACCATTTCAATATTAATATTGACCTAAAGATTAGACCTTCAGTGTTTATCTTCAAATTGAATTGTTAAGGCAAACATTATGATTTATATTAAAATTTTCACCTGGTTTATTGGTCATGATATCGGAATAAAACACTTGTATGTCGTTTGATGATAAAATTGGAACCTATATCTGTTAAAAAGAAGCAAGTGTCCTTATTTATGGTAGGGTACATAGATTGGAAAGGGATATTTGTTTGTGGATTTATAGAATCTATCTATAAAAAGTGTATATCATAAAATTTTCTCCAATTTATGCGTTTTTATATACGGATATATTAGACAATTCATATTGAACCTATGAAAGGAAATTGTAAGTTTGCTTTGATTTTACTATCAACATAAACTGGTTAGCAGGGAGGGGGTGGATCGAAAAGTTATCATTTCGTACTTTTATTCCATAACATCCCTTTTTTTAAACATATGAACCAAACTATTGAAGAAACATGAGAAAAATAGTCTACCTGCATAATTTATATTTTGTCAATATAAGAAAAAAAAATATCATAATGCCGTTTTTCAATACTCAAAACATATCAAATCTTCTATGGAACTTGACAGTGGCGGATCCAGGGGGTAGGGGGTCCGGGGGTCAAACCCCCCCCCTTTCCTCCAAAATTTTATATTTTTGTGTAGATTTTCAGCAAAATTGGTCTGGAACCCCCCCCTTTTGGCCTACAGAACCCAGTATGTGGACCCCCCCTTTCGAAAATTTCTATATCTGCTTGAAATTTCGCAGAAATAGTCCCATGTTTATATTTTATGTATGACTTTTGATTAAAGTACCAGTATTCTTCAAGTTTCGTGTATCAGGATTTGTAATCAAAAGTCTTAGAATAAGAGAAAAGCTTAAAATATTTATGGTCTACTTATACATGCTGTATTCTTTTATTTTTAGCTTTAAATTGGTAAAATACACTATGGGAAAAGAATCTCTGTCCATGAAAGAAGATCTCGCTTAAAATGTGTTGTTCTGCATATTTGAGTGGACTACTAATCTTTCTAAGCACATTAAATGAAATTTATGGTCAGCCATGGTTAGCGGCTAACTACTGGAACAGCAGATATTCAGCCTATGGAATAAACTATGATGGTATGTAGCATAGGACTTTGTAACCCATGAGTCTGATGAAACATTTACCCCCTGTTATGTAGAATTTTTTAGCTACGATCTAGTCATCCAAAGGCAGGTTTAGAACCGGGCGCTCGCCCTCCCGCTTGACAGAAAGATTTGGCTAGGAACTGTATGAAACAAGAGGTCCCAGAAGATTTTTTTTTCATTGCACACCCTCCCGTTTGAAAATTTCTGGAGCCTTATTTTTTATGAAGAAACTACGCATTTTCTTGGAGACAAATACTGGTTTTTCTCCGTTAAAGTCCAGTCCTCGTGTAGAGTATATTCAGAGTTTCAGTGTGAATATTTATAGTGTTGTTAAAACACTTTATAATGTTCGTTTAAAACTGGTTAAAAACATCTTAACACATCTATCGACGATAGATGTGTTAAGATATTAGAAGCTGGCCCTCACGCATGGCAGAATCCTGATTGACCCCTGATTGGGTCTAGGAAAATTGAAATTCCTCAAATTGTGCCTGACTTCTTCAATATACATGATATATTAGGAGTGTTGCTGTTAACATTTATTTTATTATTAAATCTAGTTTACACCACCCCAAAATCTACCCCTGGCCAATAAACTGCACCACCTGTTGTCGATTGCTATTAGCGCTACATGCAATGTTCAGAAGTTTTTGTCCGGAAACTTGTCCGTATTCAATCTACGAGTTAGTATTTTGATTTCCGGTACTGCTGTTTTTCGATAAGAAAAAAAAGTCTGCAAAAAGGTGAAGAAAAACAGTTTTGATTTAATGTCAAATTGCACAAAAAACTTACAAAAAGAATTAATATGTTGATTTTTATTGTTCCAATTAGTTTTACTCCATCCGATTAGCACGTCATCGTCTCGACATCATAAACAAAAACTTTACAATATTCTCTGTACCGCCTGTCATGACTGTAGACAAATGATAGACCGAATTATCTGTCGTTTAAATGAAAATTTAATTCATCTTTCCATACGTTTACTTTTATTTTTTTTATAATTTTTTTGTTGAAAGCAACTAAACAAGAATTGCCCAAAAGATATAATGCTCCATCCAGTGGCCCCATCTTGCAATCACCATAGACCTGTATATTAAAATATACAGGTCTATGCCATCACTAAAGCATCAATATGGTTGCTCAGGCACTTGTCAGTCAGAAGGAATGGACTTCAACCATTCTTCAATAAGTGGTCATTCATCATGTTCATGTGGAATATATAGGTCACATCCAGCATCCTGTATTCTGTATTCTGTACGTGTCAACAATTTTAGACACTGGATTTTCACTCCTGTAATTGTATAATATACTGTGTTGACGCGCGTGTATAATTGAAACTCTAGGTATATATAACTTTGTACTCTGATAGGTGGACGCTTTAAAAAAATAAAACTTGTACGGAAAAAAATAAAAGATTAAAAAAATCGCTTTGTATCCTCTATATAATCCGCCATTAATCGTAGGCGCTGAGTTTCTGTAATGGTATTTTCCTCCGATTCTCCTACGATCAAGAGCACCTCCAAGTCTATGTGTATGGATCCAGATAGAAAGAAAAGTTCGTTTATCATGTTTATAAGCTTCTGTCGACTTTCTTCATAAAGATCACATTTCAATATATAATGTTCTACTGTTTCAAGTTCTCCGCATTGGCAATGAGGTGAATGAGCAATTCCTAGTTTGTAGTAGTAATCATTTAGGCTGGCATATCCTGATCTTAATCCATTGATTACTGACGCTGTTTTTCTATTTGGAAAGTCAAATGTTCTTTTATTCTTCACAATTTTACTAAAGTTGTAATAAAATCTCCCTCGGTCACTCTCATCCCATTAGCCATTTTTTCATGACGAAATCCTTTGCTGCCCTTATCACATCCTGCTTTGTGACATTAATGTGTGCATCTCCTTCTAATGACTCTGCTTAAAAAGCATTCATTGTGCTTAGCATGACTGTTGACACTAGGTCAGGTGCACCTCCAATACAATATACATGTAGTTGATGTGGCACATGTCAGTAAAAAGTAATGGACTTTAACCATTCTTCTATAAGTGGTCATTCATGCGGAAAATAAATGTCACAGCCAGCATCCGAAGCATGCATTGTGCTGAGCATCACTAGGTTCACCTACCATACCAATAAAGTTGATGTGGCACATGTCAGTAAGTGGGAATGGACTTTAACCATTTTCTTTAAGAGGTCATCCATGCGTAAAATATATAGGTCACATACAGCATCTGAAACATGCATTGTGCTAAGCATCACTAGGTGCAACAACCATACCAATATGGTTGCTATGGCACTTGTCAGTAAGAAGGAATGGACTTTAACCATTCGTCTATAATAAGTGGTCATTCATGGGGAAATTATAGGTCACATCCAGCATCAGAAGCATGCATTGTGCTTAGCCTCACTAGATGCACCTACCATGCCAATATGATTGATGTGGCATTTGTCAGTAAGTGGGGATTTGGGACGGACAGATGGACGGACTGACAGACCTGAACACTAAATGCCCTTCTACTTTTGTAGATGGGGCATAAAAATTTTAACGTCAGAATACATGGAATAGAAAAAGGAAATATGGAAAGATGTAATCACAGGGGCTCCTGGGACGGTCACCCCTGTGATGTAATAAGCTGTAAAAGACAGAATCTGTCAGTCTACTTTCTCTGATGAACATGTCCCTTACTGTATATATACTTTGGATTACCTTTCAACATACAATGTAAGATGATTATTACCTTTGAATTAATATGAAAAAGACATTGCTTTACAGTATCTTATCCCCACAGTATCTTACAAGAAAGATAAATTACATCTCTAATGAAAATCCTTATCAATTACGAAATGCAAAAAATGGAGATTTGTGTATTCCAAAACCAAAAACAGAACTTTTTAACAATCCTTTTCCTATTCTGGACCTTTTCTCTGGAATAGACTCTAGCTACTTTTAAGATAAAACTAAAATCATTTTTAATGAATACACAAAGTCAAGAGATAATTTAGACAACTTATTATGTTAATTCTAGTCAACATGTACAATATGGACCTTAACATTTACATATTTAATGATACTTGTTCATCAATTTTGATGCAGTGTGTTTGTTTGTATATTTTAAATGTATTATGAGATTTTATTTTATTGTTTTCTCTTTTCTTTTTTTGTAATTTGTGTATTACATGTATTATATCCTATGACCTACATGTATATTCATGTAATTTTGTATGATGAACTTTATGAGGGCCTCAGGGAAGATTAGTTATCTGAGTTACCCTCTTTAAATGAAGCATTTACTTACTTACTTACTTACTTACTTTAAACAAAAAATCCATTCCATTGAAAATTTTAGAGAATTCCAAATTTTTCAGCCAGAAAGAATTTTCTTTCATAGTTCTTTGAGTCTCATGAAATTTGGAATTTTTTCTACATTAGAAAGCTGGCTACGCTTGCATAATATGTTACTTTAATGAAATGTCTGTCATATTCACAGTTTGTGTACATTCATGACATTGGGATGATTCTCCATAGTGAGTCCTGTACATGCTGTACATCAGTAACCTAACCTGTTGTTTTCACAAGGATTAACCTAAGTCTAAATCTTCAAAGATTAAGATCTTTATTTGGAGCATACACTTAGTGTCCAAGGGATATACAATAGTTTAAGTCACCAAATAGAGGATTGTTTATAGTGAAAGGACATCATCAAAAGATAGAGCTTGTCTCTAATCTATTTTGTCTACAGTGTTCCAGCTAGGCTGTTTTCAGAGGGCGGTCCGCCCTATTGCCCTTTTCAGAATACCTGCCTGTATTCATCTCCGCCCTGCCCTTTTTGATCGTACATTTGCCTTTTTCAGTCGATCGTACGTAGTTTGTGTATTGAGAATGAAGCCATTTGGGATAATTGAGCGACATATTTACAACCCCAAGCCAATTAACAAATAAAATAAACATGTTTTCTCTAGTCAATTAATTAAGGTATCCGTTTTGATTAAATTAATGTCAATTACAGGTAAGTTGTCCGATTGCACAGTAATATTCTCTGCCCTGGTAGTAATAATTGTTCACAAATCAGAAAATCTAAACTCATCTGGATGTTTTCTATCAAAATTAACATTAAATGTGCACTTTTATTGAAAAATATAAACGATGTTGATGGATATTTAAAATGCTCCATCACATATTTTTGTTTATTAATAATGATAAGAAGCAGAAGTCAAAAACTAAAAACGAACTCTGACCGGATTGGAACTAAATCTCCGGATTTTACTAGCAAATTCAATAAAAATGAAATGGGTAATTTTACTTGGGCTGACATTCAAGCTTTTTAGCACTGATAGTATGAATGAATGTAATGAAAAGCCTTAAGTCTTGTTATAGAAACAAGAGGCTCCCCTTCAACCTAAAAATGCTTGTTTGTTTTGTTAAAATGAATGAGTGCTGTATTTGATTGTTAATTAGCTATGCCCTTTTGAAAGATGAAGTCAACGCACGAATGTGCCCTTTTTAAAAATTCATCCCTGCCCTTCTCAAATCCTGGCTGGAACACTGGTCTAGTAGTGATTGTAAGAAGTTTGCTTCTTATGAATAAAGAAACAAATCAACAAGCAAAGGTGCACAATTAGTGCCCATCGTAATGTCAAAAGTTTGCTGAAAACACATCCACCAAATTGCACAAATATGTTGTCTAATTCAGACAGCTTCAATAGTGTCCCATTAAAACAATATCCAGTAAGCAAGCTAAAGGGTGGTTTTTAAATTAGATTAAGAGCTATCCTTGAGTAAACTCCCTGTCCCTTTCAATTCTATCCTTTAATCCTGTATGGCAGCATCACCTGACAATCCATTATAATAAGCTGTTTCGTTTTATTTTCAGCTGGCACCATCATCAATGGTTTGTGGTCCGACTATCCAGCTCTAGTAAAAGATAACTACTATTTCCACCCATCCACATATGGATATAAGATCTGCTCTGGAGGATGTAATTGTGATGAACAAGATAATGTTGTAACAGGCTGCTCAGGTTCTACTGTGTTAGTATTTATAGTATAAAGTACTAATCGTCATGCAGTTTGCTAAATTAGCACTGACCCACTGGTCCCTAGTCAGTAAAAATTCTTTAGGGCAGGTGGAATTTTGAAGAGATTTGTATTGGATACTGGTAATTAGAGAAAAACTATTACTGTGGTTTCATTATCATTCGTGGGATATCAATTTTCGTGGTTTTCGTAGTAGGCCTTTACCCACGAAATTTAATACCCTACGGAAAGGAAATTAAACATTGTTCTGTATGCTGCAGACTTCAGAACCACGAATTAAAGAATCCACGAACTGATCTTTTTTCATTAAACCACCAAAATTGGTGCCCACAAAAATAAATGAATCCACAGTATAAAAAAAAACAAGTGAATCTCAAATCCTAATTTCAAAGGTCTACTAAATGTGGGTATCAATAAAAGAGTCCATTGAGCTTTACTGTTTTGTAGCCATGTATATTTCAAGGAGTAAATTAAATTCCCTGTCTCATCATCAGCATTTGAATCAAAATAATTGGGAAATCAGTCCCCCAAACTATTGAATGACAATTGCAAAGATTTTGCTCAAATGCAGATATTTCATAAAAAAAAAAAAACACCTTAACTCTTTTTAGTAAATAAAAAGTATAGTAAAGACCTGTGGACCAAATCCAGCACCAAGGATATCAACCTTGAGCATTTGCTGCGATGCAGTACAAGGAAAGAAACCTAATGGTTTAAATGATATGGAATTTAGACAATCTCAAAATTTTTATTTGAAATCACATTAATTTATTAATTAAGGGGCAATTAGTTATCTGTCTGTTGTACACAGCTAATGTGCCAGATGAATTGCACTTTTCCTTTTCCTTCCTTGTCAATCTGTCACCATCTTCCTGTTTTTTGTTCCGACTTCGACTATTGTAAGGGTTGAAATAAAAAGTTTAGGAATTTAGTTTTCTTGTCATAGTACTTTGTGTTTTAAAATTGATTTCAAATTTGGTACACCATTAATGCAGTTGACAGTCATTTATCCATGTACTTATTGTTTTCCAAGAACATTAGATAATAGATTATTCTATGGGTCAAAAATTGGAAAATTTTTGTAACAGATTTCTCAGTTTTAATTGTATTTTATTAACCTTTGATCAGCTGAAAGTTTTCCTTGAGTTTTTAATAAGGTAAGGTTACTTTTGGTATAGCATGGACTGTGGTTTATTTTTTCAGAAAATACTGGTCCTGTCATGAATCAAAGTCTTGAGTTTTCATACTAGCTGCCCTTTAAATATGAATTCAATATATATATTCCATTTTTTTAACAATCTTTATTCTCAATATTACTTCAATTTGTATTTCATATATCTTAATGTTGAAAAGATTCTTTGAAAAAAACAATGATTTGATTTAATGCCACTCCCATTCAATATTTCAAAGTCCTTGTACAAAAAATGTAAGCTGTCAGTTCAATTAGTCTAGCCATTCAATTCTAAACTCTTTATGGAAAGATTTTATTCATTATACAAGTATAATTTTGTTTATTTGATTTTTTATGTATTTATTATATTCTATTGTACATAAATTGCAAGGGCCTCAGGGAAGATTAGTTTTTGTACTAACTGTGTTACCCTCTTAGAATAAAGTGTTTACTTACTTACTTACTTACTTTAAGATAAGTTCTTTTCAATTAAATTAACATACACATGATATGCGTCTAAAAAATGCACTTTTAGCCACAGATGCCACAAAAACCTTGTCAATACAAAATGTACTGTTAAGATTTGTTAAATAGTAGACAGTCAATTATCGAATGCTAAATCTTTCCATAAAGAGTTTAGAATTGAATGGCCAGACTAATTGAACTGACAGCTGACAAGGACTTTGAAAATTGAAGTTTAACTCTATTGAAAATTAATACGGTACCTTTATTTGAATGGGAGTGGCATTAAATCAAATCATTAATTTTTTTAATGAATCTTTTCAACAAGAGGATATATGAAATACAAATTGATGTAATATTGAGAATAAATATTGTTAAAAAAGTTTTTGATTGATAATTCTATAGCTTTCTATTAAACGTCATGTCAAGTATAATTTTATTATTATTTTAAAAATTTTATATATTAGTATATAATCTCAGGTCCAATACAAAGATTTTCACAGAACTTGAATTTATTTTATCAAAAGTAACATTACCGTATACATTAAGGTTACAAGATCTTAAGAAGCTCTGAATGAGTATATGGGGTCTGGGTGTCCATGTGGCCAAAGGCACTGGGTTAAATACCACACTATTGGTCACTAGTCAATCACCTCTCAGATCAGTGGATTAAGGCACTGGGTTTGTTATGAATTACAAGAATTAGACTTACCCTGCCCAAGGGTGGGTTCTCTGGTTTCATTCACTATTGAAACTGACGACCCAGTATGGCCTAGGTGCAATGAAAAAAGGATATAAAGCCCTTATGCATGCAGACCTTATTAGTAAATAGCCCTGGATTGGTCCTCCTTTGATATATTCTGGTTCTACTTATTGTGGAACAAGTCGAGATCACATTTTTGGTATGTTTAAATGGTATCATGCATTGTACATGTTGTACCTTTAAGTATCAATCATAAGTTACTCTTTTTCATTTTCAGAAAAATCCAAGGGTATGGCTTTGAAAATGTTACAGTGGATTCCTTCAGTAGTAGTGTCTCAAGCATGTAAGAATGTAGAATATAATCATAAAGTTTTAAGCTACTGTATACTGTCTCATGACTGTAATGATAAGTTATTATCATACAACCAAAAAAAGGAGTTTAACTGGTGAGATAGAGATTATACATAGGACAAGGAGGTGGAAAGTGTGAATAAAAGGGGCTGAGAGGAGGATGGAAGTAACAGAGAACCGGGGGTTAAGGAGATAGGGGACAGCATGAAAAACTAGGAGATTAAATCAGACCATAGTGGGGAAGAGGAGATTAAAGTGTCAGGTTTGGGGGGGTTGAGAAAGTTTGGGGTTAAGGAGATAGGGGACAGCATGAAAAACCAGGAGATTAAATAAGACCATAGTGGGGAAGAGGAGATTAAAGTGTCATGTTTGGGGGGTTGGGGGGTGGTTGGATAAACAGGAATGACTACCTATTCAATTTCCCATAAAGGGAACAATTAAAGTCTAAAGCTTTGAAAACAGCCACATCAAATGTAATATGTTTGGATGGTCCTTCTTTATACTTGTCCATTTGTCACTCTTTTTGCATTCCTCCTGATTGGTACTATCAATGCTTAATTTTGATTGATACATTACTTCAAAGCATAAAGTTCAGGATTTAAGGCTAACATCATAAAAGAACTTGCAATGCTGACATGATTTTTGTGTATATGTTAAAAATTATTTGTATTGTTTCCAGCACATTGCTACAGATGTCAAGCTTTAAGTATTTTGGAAATGCTACTTTTGATGATCTCACCAACTTGAGGCTATTGTAAGTTTTAGTAAAAGCTTCTTGATATAGAAAGAATTTAACCACTTTTGAAATAGATGTAGTTTATTATTTAATATAGGAAACATTTATACAACTTTTGAATTGGTAGAATATAAACAATTATTCTCTTTCTAATATCATGAATATGGGTATTTGTTTCCCGATCATATGACTTATCATAGAACTATTGTAGAGGTGTTGTGATATGAAAGATTTGAGTCAGTAGAAGTTTTGATAAACATAATATTTGATATATGTATCTATGTATCTTTACAAATTTTTTTGACTTATTGTTACTTGGAAGTTACATATCTTCCAAGTATAGTAATCATTGAAATCTTCACTCTCATCTCAGGCTGTATAACCTTATCTGGTGGAATTTTTCAGCAGAATTGTATTTGATTTTAAATGAACAAGTATTCTGAGTACTTTATAAGATAAAATGCAAGTCATCATATTGAGTGACACTCTGAAATGTTCGATATTTTTTGATTATTTACTTTGGACTCATTCATTTTCGTGAGTACCAAGTTTTGTGGTTTAAGAAAAAGGATCAGTTGAGTTCATGGATTCTTAAATTCATGGTTCTAAAATCTGCAACATGAAGATCAATTTAAGATTTCCTTTTCATTGGATATTAGATTCCGTGGGTCCAGGCAAAGAAAATTTATACCACATGAATAAAAATGAAACCACAGTATACGATTAAAGGTTATTTTTGCATATCAACTTTTGTTAATCTTTTATGTACAATGCAAAATCATATAATTGTTAAAATTGAAATCTGCATTTAATTGGATTATAAAGCATGTTTTAATCCATTTAAATATGTTATTGAATACCTTTTGCAGGTGTATTTGTGTTTAAGGAATTAGATTGACATATCATTTAAAAATTAATAAATGACTTCTTTGTGCACAAACACCATGTACTTTTGTTGATACCATCAAAATCAATATTAATTTTTAATGATTCAATGATCTAAAATTGCATGTTTTAGATGCACTGAATTTGTTAGACATTCAAATACATTTGACATGAACAACAGATAATTTTTTATGCAGTGAAATATTTTACATGCAGAAAAATTCATATTAAAACACTTTAACAGGTGTCAAATAATAGCAACCATTATAATGTCATACTATAACTAAGTTTTTGGCCTGATTTCAAGGAGTGAAATATCTGGGTTATAAAAATTATGGGCAGATGGGTTGAGGGTGTGGAAAATAATTTCTTAACAGTTTTCTCAGAAATTACTTTCACAGCCTCTTGATGTTTGGTATACAGCATCAGCATGGCCTCTTATGACATGGGATTTGAAATCAGAGCTGTGGCTCACCCACTTCCTGTTTAACAAAATCTGGCCATTTTTGTCTTCGACAGATTTATTAGAGCTATTGTCACTACTTGATGTATTTCATTCATCTTTCGTTTGATATCTATTATTTTCTACACAAAAAAAATTCATCTGACTGGGTATTTAACAGTCATTGGTGAATAGATCACAGGCTTTGTCTATATAGGACTCACCAGAGGAGCTAAAAATGATGTTGAATTAACTTAACAAAAAAGTTTATTATGATGACTCAAACATATAATTTTTGTTCTCTTTTAAAATATTTTTGTATTTCATATTTTGGATGAATGTGATCTCTGTCAAGTTTCTTTATAAGTTCCAGAGTTTACTAACATAGGGGCAGAATAAACAAGAAATCTGAAAGGGTCTGGCTTAAGCTTCTGTTTATCTGTATTATAAATATAAAACATAATTTTGAAGTGCATTTAAAATCTTTTTATTGAAAGGCCATTTAATCATGTAACTAAATAATTTCAAAGAAGGTCAAAATTATTTTTCTATTAAATGTATTATGTTTATATTGAAAATTATATTTTTAATCCTTCATTGAAAATTGCAGCATACATGTAGATAAAATCAAGAAGGTTTAATTTTTAATTCCTCTGCATAAAGACATGTATTCATAATAACATGATATTTTTATTCCTATTGTTATTTCAACCATGTTTAAAATGCACTTTTAAACATAATTATGTCTGTGTGGTAATTTTGAAAAGTTCCAGTCAAGGCTAGAGAAATTTGATTCTAGAATCTGGTATTTTGTCACTAAAACCCATTTCATACATGATAGGTCTGATAAATTAGGCCTTGTATTACATGTAAGATGAGAAAATTTCATAAAAATTAAAGGAACACTTTACAGATCAGAATGCACTCATCAAAATATTGATGGATCAATTCTGAAAGGTCAGGGTTGAGGGGGGTTGCTTTAGTGGCTGATTCATGAAGGTAAAATGATATTGGTATATAAGAGCACAAATGAGGAGGGTACTTTATAGCATATTGACCAGACAATGCCAGAAGGTATAGAAATGTCAAATTTCAATAAAACAGTCAGAAAGGTGGTCAGAACGAGACAAAAGAATATGCGCTCTTCAGTAAATAAGGTAGAATTGATTTGGGATTTATGTGGTAACTATGGGCATTAAAAAGTTTATTAGAGCAACTTTTAAAATAAAATGTGATATAAAATATGTAAAATGAAAGTAAACAACACCGAATTTGCCTTGGTTTATTAAATATGCAGCGTGAAAAGAGCACATTTCTCATGTTAAGTGATATTATGGGGTCTGATTTCCTTTGTGACAAATAAAACATCATGCTCCAAAAATTCTGAAAAAAATATATCCAACAGATAAGACTCCATTCTTTCTGATAAAAAATTCCTGAACCCGTCGCTATAGCGGTATTGATAAAAATGATTGTCAAAGTTGTGCTAATTTCATAAGTTATTCGTGAATCCCCCTTTCTAAATATAGAAATTTCATTCATAAAATAAATAAACATTGAGAGTATCTCATACCCAGCTAAAAAAGCAATGGTCTACTCGACTTCCTAAAATATTTTTTCTTTAATTCTGCAATATATAAGGCCTTAACTGGTGAAACTGTTTAAATTTTACTTTTTATTAATATAATGCATGTCTTTGTAATAAAATGAAAATAAGCTAATGTAAAATGACGTTTTAGAAGGGGGGATTCTATTAAGTGAGCAGAGGTTTGTTCGATTTGTAAAACTGTAATCGTCTCCCTTCATTTGCCTAGCAACGTTTTAGACTTGCTTGTGACAAAAAAAACCATTTTTCTCCGATTTCCCTAAAATTTTGTCAACAAAACAAGCATAAGATTGGTCGTCATCTGTCAAAGTATGTAACCCGTCGCACTTACCATTATTTTTTAAATTCAACATGTTTATCACCTTTAAAGAGTTCCGGTTATTCCCTAGAGATAATAAATTCCTTTTTTTTGTCACAAATTATTATTCTATGCGTAAAACATCCTATCTAAGAAAAAAGAACAATATTTTGTCCATTCACTTGTACCCGAACTTGAAAATAACCATGACCTACTTTTTATTAATCAAAAGATTAAGTTGGTGATTTCAGCTCATCGCGTCATTCAAAATGATGTGTTTTTCGAATCCGTTAGACATACAAATTATTTACAAGGGAGATAATATTTTGTCACCACCTGTCTGACTGAAAATGCATAAAATGGATCTTAAACAGTCTGTTAAATATTTTTATTTCTAAATATTTATTGGTAAGTTGCATGTGACAAATAGGCTTTGTCAGCCCACCATAGGATGCAAGTGTAAAAACCATATTGAGCCTAGAATGTACACGGTTCAACGTTTTGTCGTGGGAGGCAGGGCCAGACATTGATTAGTCTTGTTATTTTTGGAAAGGGGGTATTTTCTATTCATATAAGAAAAAAGTAAAAAAGTTATCAGTTTTGTGTAAAAAATACAGAATTCATTTTTCTGTATATTTTTTCATTTATTTTTAGGACCATACATTCTACCAATTTGATCCAGTTTCCAGATATTTCATACACACAAATGGAAGAAATGTAAGAAGTTATAAAAGTACAAATGAATTTGGATAATGCTTTTTTTATTATAGATTACAAATTACTGCTATTATCTGTTAGTTTATAATATGCATATACTGGTTGTATTGATAAACTGGTCTTTAATAATCTGTTAAATTTCTTGACAAAACAATCATTGTGCAATACTGCATAAAAATTATTTCTGCAACTACTTTATTTCTCATTTTTGAGTTGCTGGACAAATGTTTATTAGGGAATCTTTGTTAATACCGTACACTCTTCATAGTAAAAAATTAATGAATTTCCAATGATTATTGTTGTTGAATTTTTCAGCTTTCTTGATTTCATGTAAATAAACCACCTGCACAAATAAGTTGGTTTACAGCACACAGTTGAAAGCATACTTTTAAAGCTGATAAAAAAGAATTATTTCAAGTATTTATAATTCATAAATAAGGGAATAGTTGCTTTAATCTGAAAGGAGAAGGTACATTAAGGCCCTTCTTTGGCCCCCTCTATTATTAAAAATTACAAAATTGATATGGAGAAGATTTCTTATGCTATGTAGAAGTTCAAGTGAATGAACACACTTGTTCTTATAAATTTTTAAGCATATCATCTGACATTGATGAAAAATAGGATGTCAAAACAAACCAAATATGGAAGATTCTTGTCAAATCGGCTGAAATTGGACAAATTTTGGTTCAATTTTTTTCAATTTTTAGATGCCTCCGCCTTCTTGTCCCAGAAATCTTATTAATTATCTCTAAAATTAACTTCAATTAAAGTCTAAATCATTTAAGAAATCCCTGGGTCAGGTTGGTGGAGGCCTTTGAAAATAACAATTTAACCTCTAACAATGTCTAAAAATGTATATTTTTCTTGATTTTGCTGATTTTGCTCTGTTTTAGGTGTCTATAAAATTGAAAGCCTAAGAAGATTATTTGATATTGATAGCATACTTATAAATTTGAACCATCTCACTCTGTGTATAAAGTGCATTTTCATAATTTACTTAAGATTTTTTCTCCTCATAAAATAGGGGGCCAAATACATGTATTGCCCTTATTGTACCATGTCCTTTATTACAGTGAAAAAGTGGCCTATGACTTTGCACTTTAAAAAAAGGTGTGAAGCCCAAACAGTCACTCACTCAAAATAATTGATACAATTGGTTTTTTTTTGTCAGGATGTTGTGTGACAATAAGATTAAATTCTTCCAGCATAACCACACCAATCCAACATGGCCAACATCTCTGAAAAGACTGTAAGTATTCTATAGTCTTTGGCTTTGAAATTCTTCTACAGAGATTTTTTGTCTGCATGAAACCCTAATTGATCCTTGCCATAATTTTTCATTGTTTCTATGCTTTAATGTATGAAAAACAAGGTATGTTTGAGATGTGAAATAAATACCAAGCCTACATGATTCGGCAGCAATTTAAAAATCTACAATAGGAAACAGCCAGCAGCTTTTAATGTGCATTACAGGTGAGCGATTCATGCTCCTGACAGCGTATTGTTTTTCTGGTCAATAAAAAATGTCCGGGCAGAGCGCTGTTGCTTGATAAGCATTAAAATTACTGATGTTATTGTTGATCTGATTCTTTAAACAATTTTAGCATAACTGCTCCGGATTCTTAAGAAACATGTCAGATCAATCAAAGACATGTTGATAGTTTAATCTTTTGAAACAGTGAAACCTGTGCAAATCAAAACTCTTGTTAATTCCAAACAATTTAATAATCCAAGTTTTTATTTGTTTTTACAGAACATTGATACAGAACGATATTGAATGGGTTCCTGATAATTTTTTAACTGGAAGCAGTCTAGAATATGTGTAAGATCTATTATTGCCTTAATTTTTTTCTGAAAAGCAAAGAGGCGCCAATGGCCATTGGTGCATTTGAATCTTAAAAGTCCTAAAGTGCAAAACTATATCCAGTAAACACAAACAAGAACAGCACAAAGAAACAAACAACATAAAACACACAAAAATATGAATAGCAAGCAACCTGGTGAACTCAATTAAAAAAAGAGCGAACTCAGGTGCACAGGAAGAGTAAGCAGTTTCTGCTTGCTATAGAACACAAGTGGCATTATGCTAATGGTCAATTCAAAATGTCCAATCTGGTTAAGGTGGATATAAGGGCAAAAAGATCCAAATAGTCATTTGAATTTCAACACCCCCCCCCCCCCCCCTAAAAAAAAAAAGAAGAAACATTACACAACCTGAACCAGCAATGTAGACTGATGAATATTGATATTTGTAGAAAATAATTTGTACTTTATTTATTACATGTACTTAATTATGAGTGAAGTTTGGTTCTAATTGGTTAACATTGGTATTAATTTTTGGCTGGATTTCACAGTGTGAAAAATCTTACTTATAAAATGGTGAACGTTGGGTGGCAGGCAGGCTGGAAAATTGTTTTTGTAAGTTTTCTCAGCAATTTTAAATCACAGCCACTTGATATTTTGTACATAGCATCAGGATGGGGTCCCATGCAATGGGATTTAATTTCAGGGCTGTCACTCACCTGCTTCCTGTTCCAGCCATTTTTTACTTTGACAGATTTTTTTTTAATCAAAGTGATATACCATGTCACAAATTTACTGAAACTGAATTGAAATAATAAACATTTCTGACTTTTTTCAGATCATTTGCCAGAAACAACATTAGATACTTTCCTTCACTGGCCTTGAAGGATGTTACTAGTCTGAAATATCTGTGAGTATTGTAATTTGTTGTGTGTTTGATACATATGCAGGACTTAAGTTTAGGTGGGTTTCAGATCAATGACATATTCATAATTTGTAATGTTAGTTCTGACATTATTTATTAATACATTTAGATAAAAATGTAGATTTAAGTTTGAAAAAAAAACTTGTGCCTAATTTTCATTTGTTCATGATAATGTTGCTTTTTGAAAATAAATGATTTTTCCTTTGATTATTTTTCAGGGGACTTGAAGAAAACCAGATCAGGAAGATTTCAAAAAGACATCTAGCATCAGTCATAAATTCACCTCTTGTTCATCTGTAAGTGTCATAGCAAGTTTAGTAATAATGCCATTATGGATATGCTATTAAAAGATGAATGGTGCATTATGTTAAAAAAGATTTGTTTCATCTTTATAGTGTCATAAGTGATCTTTATTTGTCAGATCAGAATATTTGTTTTGAATACTTCTATTTCAATTAGTGAGGCCAAAATATTATTATCTTTTTACCTTTTTACCTTGCCCAAATGTCCATATTAAAAAGGCAAGAAATGACATTTAAAAAAAAATTGTAATTGATTTTCAACAAAATTTATAAAATAAAATCTTTTTTACCTGCCTTCTTTTTGTAAAAAGCTTGGTAAGTGGAAAAATAGTTAAATTTGACTCATCTGGTATTTCTTCAGTCAGATATTTGTAGATTGTACATAAGTTTTTCATTATTTGGTGAAAAAAAGGTCTCTTAAAGAGCATTAAACATTTTGACCAAGACAACCTTTAAGTGTTCAAATCTTTTGAATATCTTATAATGTTTGTATTTTTCTTTTCAGAAATCTCAGTAATAATATAATAGATTATATAGAACCTCATGCATTGAAACAGTTGACATCATTAAAGATACTGTAAGTATTATAGACTTATAAGTAAATTCATGGGCATATAGTTTAAAACTTTACTTATTTTTGTTTTATCAAAGGCTTCATTTTTGAAACCATGTTATTTTCAGAAATAGTAGCAAACATTCCTAGAATCTTTCGAAATTTTTGTTTGTAGTAAATACATGATAAAGTGTTGTAAGTTCTTGTCTTACAATGAACATAACTAATGACAGTATAGATACACCAAATTAATATCTATATTTAGATAGACTTGTAATTTTATGTTTCAGAGAGCTTCATAATAACCAAATAATCACCATATCTCCAGGAACATTTGATGCTATCCCAAACATAATTCATTTGTAAGTAGATGTATACATATAAGTGTTCGATATTTCTTCCTAGGGCACCCTTGTAGTTAATGTAGTTAATTTTTTTTCCTTGCAGTTAATTTTTTTTCTGGTTTAGAAATAGAATAGAATGCTAGTGACTATAAAAACGAGCACATTTGGAACATTTTCCTAAAATTTTTCTCAGTCCCAAATTTAATATGACTCTTTTTTGTACCTATGACACCCTGGGTTTTAATTCTGAACTCAAGCCTATTAATGTTTTATATTGTTTTTTTTTTCATTTCAGAGATCTAATACACAATCACATAGAGACAGTCACCAGTCAGAGCTTTACTAATATGAATACCCTAATCACCCTGAGACTGCACAGTCAGGACACACCCATGAAGTACATATACTATGATGCCTTTTACAATATCAATGGCAACCTCACAAATCTGTAAGTTTTTAAGTAAATGGCTTAATTTGTATCAGCTCAACATGGTCAGATAGATAGGAATAATCAAATGGCATTTAAGCCTCAATAGTATGTCATGTTTATGGGACAAGTAATGATTGCCCTCTGCAATCCCTTTAGAGAGACCGAAATGGAACAATGAAATTATCTCCCCTTTAAAAACCTGAGGCATTTCACAGAGTGAAAATCTGCATTATCAAATGGTGGATGTCGGAGGGGTAAGATATTCATTACAGTTTTCTCTGCAACTTTCATAACCTTATATACAGCATCAACATGGGGCCCATGGGATATGATTTTAGATCTGTTGTTCATCCACTTCATTTACTACCTGTTTTACTCATTCCAGCCATTTTTGACTGACAGATTTCACATAGAATAACTTTTGTTTGATCTATTTTGTTTTTCAGATGGATCAGTGACAATGATTTAACATATTTCCCACATCAAGTTTTATCTGAACAGGAATATCTAGCCCTCAGAGAAGTGTAGGTATTAGATCAAAATTACACTTACCATGTTCTAGACTTCAAATTTTGCTATGCCTGATGGGTGTATTGTCTATTCAAAACTCATCAGAGGAACTCTACACAAAATATTGAAAAAGCCAAACACTATATGATTATGAGGAGCATATGGATGTATATGTCTTCTTTGATGAAATATTTTGGGGGTTCTTATTCTCAATGCACCTCATGCCTGTGCTTGCTATAGTTAAAATTTTGTTTCAGTTTCTTCTGGTAAATGCATTTTATTGCACATGCTTGCTTCTTGTAGATATGCAGACAACAACAAGATCACCAATGCTACAGAATACACCCAAGATGGCTACCCTGTAACAATGCAACATGCTTATCAACAGAAGAAGATTGCTTATAAACCTTGGTACACTGTTAGGAATCTTAATAAGCTGTGAGTAGAATATTGAGTCCTCATAGAGTTTGAGAAGAGTGTGATCATAAAATCAATTGTGAGTAGAGCACAGTTATTATATTAACAAGTTGTGTGTAGATTACAATTACTTTACTTAAAAATTGAACACAAGTCATGAACAGTAACTCAATAAATTGGAAGTAGAATACAGTTGATTTTAATGGCACTATTTACTGTGCTTCTTTAAAACCAATGTATCATTGAATGTTAAATATTTCACAAAAAACTTGAAAACATTCAATTTGTATTTTTAAAAGTACTCTTACATGACCCATTAAGTCTGGTAATTTTTAATTTAATTTTGTACATGATCTATATATATCCACAGGTATCTTGGGAGCAACTCGATTCCTGCTATTAACCCACTAGAATTATATTTATATCCACAGGTATTTAGGGAGCAACTTGATTTCTGCTATTGACCCACTGGAGTTCTATTTTTATCCACAGGTATTTAGGGAGCAACTTGATTCCTGCTATTGACCCACTAGAGTTCTGTAACTTGACTGTTTTGACTATATTCCACCTGAATAGTAACTTACTTGATGATGATGTTGTTCCTGACAATGCTTTTGATTGTCTGACAAGTCTTGTTGAATTGTAAGTTGATGTGTATGGTACATTGCACTTGTGAAATAACTGGATTTGATGAATGGATATATTTTACAGAGATATACAGATATTTATCAAAATAACTGGTTTTTAAAATTTTATAACAAAATAAATACTTCTACAAGAAATTATATTTTCTAAGACAGACTGATGAAGAAATTTTTAACCTGGTTTTGTAATTTTGTTCTGATCAATTTATATAGACTTGTTAGGTTTTTTTTAACTTAAAAGCGTCAAAACTATTGGTGAAGATGATTCACTTAAAAAACTTGAAATGATTTGATTTTTTGGCTGGATTTCATGGAGTGAAAAATCCGGGTTATAAAATGGTGAATGTCGGGCAGGCGGGTGGGCGGTGGGCAGTCGGCGGCGTGCGGGCAGGGAAGAAATTTTCATAACAGTTTTCTCAGCAACTAATAATCACAGCCACTTGATATTTGGTATACAGCATCAGGGTGGGGTCCCATAACGTGGGATACAATTATAGGTATGTCCCTCATCTACTTCCTGTTTAACAAAATCTGGCCATTTTTTGACTTTGACAGATGTTTTCTTCTTTCAGAAACATAGCTTACAATTTTTTCAAGTATGTACCAAAAGCTGCCAAGACGATAGCTTTACAAGATTTCCGTGTTCTGAACATGGCAGGGAACAAGCTTACAGCGATTCCAGCAGGGACATTCCAGACTGTTAATTTTACATACCTGTAAGAATATTTGTATGAGTTATTGCATTAATATTTAAAACTATTGAACTAAGCACACAAGCTTGATGGTCCAATAAGATATCTTGCATGGGACAATTTGACTCTAGAATTATATAAATTATCTAGAATTATATATACTTTAAGAGAAAGTTTGTGTCATGTCTTTAGTATTTCTCTTTTATTGAAGCCTTTTTAAAAAAAATGGTGTTTGGAAGATGATCTGTTACACATTATGGTTATGGTCATATGACATAAAGTAAAATGATTGGATTTCTGCAGTGGGATATACAGTGTACTGAGATGATACCAATTTTAAAAGTTGTGTTTCTCTAACATGTTTTTCCTGTTACTGGTGATTATTTCTGTTTGTTTTAACTATTTCTATTTGTTTTGGACATTTTGAGTCCAGTAATTTACTCTTACTACTTATTAAAACTTTTTCTCTTTTTCCAGAGATTTACGATCTAACAAGATACTGGTGATAGAGAATGATGCATTTCCATTAACACTTGTAGAACTGTGAGTATATAGACATTACTTATTCTGGGATCATTTGTTAGATTTGACAAAATGAGTCCAATTACTTTTATTTCCTATCTATGCAACTAGCAGTAATTATACCGCCCGCAACAAAGTTTTGGGGGGTATATAGAAAACACCCTGTCTGTCTGTCCATCCGTCTGTCCACATAAATCATAAGTGCTTCTCCTCCTAACCGCTTGAAGGATTTTGCTGAAACTCAACATGAAGGAAGTACATCATATGTAGATGTGCATGAAGAATTTTCATCGCGCTCGGACATCATTCAGGGGGAGATAATTGGACTTAAGACTTTTTAAATACATTATTAAATGGCGCAACTTCTCCTAAAACGCTTCAAGGATTTTGATGAAACCTTACAGGAAGGGAGTACATCATATGTAGATGTGCATGAAGAATTTGCATTGCAATCAGACATCATTCAGGGGAGATAATTGGACTTAGACTTTTTAAATACATTATTCAATGGGAGACCCCGTAAGCACAACTCCTTCTAAACCGCTTGATGGATTTTGATGAAACTTTACATGAAAAAAGTACATCATCTGCAGATGTGCATGAAGAATTTGTATTGCTGTTGGTTATCATCGAGGGGAGATAACTGGACTTGAGATTTTTTTTACAGTACAGAGTCCAATATGAAGCGGGGGTATCCTTTTGTGAGCCTGCTCACATTATTACTTGTTTGATCATAAATGTATATTTATAATATTGTTAATTGTTAACAGATTTATATAGGAACTGGCCCAACACTGAGGATCCACAAGTTATATTCCAAAACTGATAATTGAGGAGTAAATATCTGAAATATCACACAATACTGAAGGGTTATTTAAGGAAGTTTGTATTAAAACTTTAATGTATATCTATGGAGAACATTTTAAAAAAACCTCAGATTTTTGGTGACATGGTCCCTTTTGAGTTTTTAAGTATTCTAGTAAGAAACAACAAATATTGGTTAAATAATTTACCTGGTTAAGTGTATTTTGATAAACCTTTCTGAGGTATTTAACCCTTACACTTTAATATTCAGGTACCTACAAAACAACCAGTTCAGATTCACCCATCAGCATCCCTTCACCAATATGACAGATCTTCGGAGGCTCAGTTTACAGAACAATGAGATAGACTACATCCCTGAAGATGCCTTTGACAACTGTAATTCTATGAGATATATGTAAGTTTGAGATTTTTTACCTGGTTGCAGAAAGTTCAAAAGCAGGCTAAAGTATAGTTAAAGTATCATTTTTGAGAAAAGATCTTTGTAACTTTTTTTTCTAATACCAGATTCTTTATATTTTGCATGCAGCATCTGCATGTGGTCCAACTTTAATGAACATGATTTCATAGCTCTACTTTTAAGTTTGCTTATATTTACATAGTTAACTTTTTGACATTTTGAAGTATTCAATTATTTCTGTCTTTGATCCTTTTTTGGCCATATTTTACTGAGTGAAAATCCTGATTATGGAATGGTGAATATGTGTCCTTTACATATTCAAAGTCCGGCGCAATATATTAAGATGTATAATTTATCATTGCATTCCTACTTGTTTTGTCATCATCAATCAATCAATCTTTTTCAGGTCATTAAATGGTAACAATATAGGGTGGTTGACAAAGAAGATGTTTGAGGACAGCCCTGATATGTATGAGTTCTTTATACAGAACAATGACATAGCCTATATAGAAAATGGAACATTTGATGGGTTCACCAACTTGGAGTACTTGTTAGTATTTGATTGGGATTTTTTTTTAAAGATTCAAAGTTCTAAGACAATAATAAAAGGTGTTACACAATGGCAACTAAAAGGTGAAGAAAACAATAGTTTAGAAGGTAAACTCACATTTAAAAGGTAAAAACCAAATAAGAAAATCACAATAAAAGGTAAAAATTAAGAAAACAATAAAAGTACATCATATGTAAATGTGCATGAAGAATTTTCATCACTCTCAGCAGATATCATTCAGGGGAGATAATTAAACTTAAACTTTTTAAATATAGTATCCAATGGGAGACCTCGTAAGCGCAACTGCTCCTAAACTGCTCAACAAATTTTGATGAAACTTTACATGAAGAAAGTAAATCATATGTAGATTTGCATTAGGAATTTTCATTGCTCTTTGATATCATTCAGGGGAGATAATTGGACTTGAGCTGTTTTTGGCGGTACAGAGTCCAATATGTAGCGGGGGTATCCTTTTGTGAGCTCACTCACAGTATTACTTGTTATCCCTGTAACCATGGTAACATTGCCAATGAGTTGTACAATTTCAGCATAGAAAGATTAAACAAAATTTTTATGACAAACCAACATGATTATGAACTCATCTAAAAGACCCTGTGTTAGCCTGCAAGGACCTGGTACCCTTGTGTAAAGGGCAACATAACCTTTTGATAACAGTTTTTACTTAACTTGACAATAACTTTACCAATCAAGTCTTCTATTAAAGAATTAATTGATTGGCATACAATTATAAATGTATTTTTAATTTTTTTATTAACTTTTATTTTTCTAGCCAAATGCACAGCAACAAGTTGACAGAGCTGCCCTCTGTTGGTGACTTCTCTGACCTCAGAGCATATTACTACAGTGCTAGTAATAATAGAATCACAGAAGTAAGGGCCAATACTTTTGTCAACTTTAATGGATATTCATTGTAAGTACTTGAGATCTTTTCATGTAGAAAAAGGGCTTCATGAAATAAATGTCATGTAGCATGAAATTCAAAACAACTTATAATCTTCAAAGAAACATTGTAGATATTGTAGTGAATGATTAATACAAGTATATGTGAACAAAAGATTCCTCGCACAGTCACATTATAAAATGTGTGTAGAAAAAAAAAGGTTAGTTTATGGCTGACCCATCCCTTTAACAAAGCACAAATATAACACATTGTATAGATACAATTGATAAAAGTTTGATTGAACTTCAAAGTCAAATTACACATTTTGACAGCAATGATAGATGATACCCATAAGACATACTGTACAAGAGAACACTCAATATTGGAAACATCTATTGACTGAATAAAGAAAAAAATATATACAAGGCGTCAAATGATTGTTGATTAAGGATTGTTCATATCATCATATAAATTATCAATACACTTTAAACCTATACCGGGTAATTGAAATTTGATGGAGAAGTTGAAAAGTCTTTTAAAGTTTTTGTTTTTGTTTATTTCAGAAATTTAGGCAATAACCAGATATCTGTAATTCGAAGTGGTGCATTTGACAATGTTAATTTTGAATTTATAACCTTGACCAACAACCCCTTGAAGACCTTAGATTCAAGAGCATTTGTAGATATCACATTGGGTACCAATTTGTAAGTATTAAAAATGATCCATCTGCATATATGTATACTATATGTGAATGAATTGAAAACCTGAGACTTACATGTAAAGATTATGACAATTAAAAAGGAGAAATTAATGGCATGGATAACTAGAAAATGTTTAAGTTCCTTGTTATTTCAGGAATTTGCTTTGTTTTAAGAATAAATAGAAAAATAAAAGACTGAAAAGCACAGACAAAACATTAGCAAATTACACCCATATTATAGAAGACTGCAGTATGCTTGACTTTGCACAGCCTAAAACAAATGTATTGTTGATTTATACATGATAATACATGTACATGTAAATTCTAGAAGGATGAATGGAATGGGTATAACCCTTTGACCTTTGTGAACATACAGACAGACAACAAATTACTTGTCTAGGATAATTATACTCAGTACATCATTTTTGCTGTAATAGCACTAGATTTTTACTTTCTTTATATTTTAGGAACACGAATGGAATGGGTATAACCCACCTGTCAGCCTCCACCTTTGTCAACATACAGGCTGATACATGATATAGCCCTGAATTATTGCTTTCGTTATATTTTAGGAACATGAATGGAATGGGTATAACCCACCTGTCAGCCTCCACCTTTGTCAACATACAGGCTGATGACACATTTTTCCATGATAACAATTAATGCACAGTACATTATTTTTGCTTTTATAGCCTTGAATTAAATAAGCTTTCTTTACATTTTAGGAACATGAATGGAATGAGTATAACCCACCTCTCAGCTTCCACCTTTGTCAACATACAGGCTGATGACATACTGCTACAAGATAACAACATACAGTACATTGAAGAGAATGCTTTTGATAATGTTGTCCTCAGAGATGATTTGTAAGTAATATACATGTGTAAAAACTTTAGAAAAAAAAGACCATGTTCAGTTTAATATTATCATTCTTATAATAAAGCTTACTAGGGTGAAACAGAAATGTGATTTTATCATCTTAAACTTTTGAGTTAGAACAAAGAAACAAAACACACCTTTTATTTTGGTGAATATAATACTCACAGACAACAGAAGTTAAAGTTTGATGTGCCAAATATAAGTTATATGTATGATAGCAATATTTAAAAAAATCTCACTGGGAAGTTTTAAGTCATGACTTAACCTTTTACCTATTAAATATAGGTCTGCAGTGACATCTTTTATTTAAAGGTTGTGAACAATTAAAAGTTATTTGCTAATAAAGTAAAGAAAAAGATTTATTCAATTATCTATTAATATTGTTATAGAATTAGATTGTTAAAGTCATTCTATCCTCTGACAAAAAAAACCCCCATAACAAATCAAATACCACTAGGTAAAAAGTATTAAAATTTCTTTCAGATTTTTGAATGGAAATGGTATAACAACATTGCATGGTTCCATCTTTGCCAACAGTTCATCAATAGGAGGAACTTTATACATGCAGGATAATTCTATTCGTCTTATACCAATTACAGCATTTGATGAACTGACTAGTGTTCGAGAAATGTAAGACCAAAAAAAGAGGCAAAAATGTTTTTGCCTGCAGTATTCCTGCTTAAATTTGAAAATGCTTGTAATGGTGTAAATGCAAGAAAAAATAGTTAACTCTCATTTTTCAATTTACTATAATAAATGACATGATTGTGTCCTTAGAATAAATCATAATTGAAAGCAAAATCTAATAAGACAATGTTTATCATAATAAAACAATAGTGAAAAAAGTTCTATTTCTGAATGGGTTTATAAAAGAGAAGTACAATGTATTGAAAGTTTTTACTAATCACAACATCATCTCTTTGTTAACAGATACCTAAGTAACAATTTGCTAGATGTATACCCATCTGAGGCACTGGGAAATAAAGGATTGGTGTCTATGTAAGTATTTTAATTTTATGACTTCACTCATTTAAGAAAGGCTGTCGTGATGTAGGTTGTACACCTTGTGAAAGGACTGATTTTGAAATTAGCCCTTTCCCAGAGCAGTATGGCCTATTTACCAAGCTGTCTAGGACTATTTTAGTCTATTAAAAGGGTTAAAACAAGAAAATCTTCATAACAGATATCTCAGCTACATATTGTACCTTTGAAATATTTTATTTTTAATTGGTTACATATCTTTACCACAATAGGGTGTACATGTTCAGTGCCTTTCCTTTCTAGGATAGTCAACATATTAGACTTTTAAAGTTATAGTGTGATGGTATATATTTTTTAGCTCACCTGGACCGAAGGTCCATGTGAGCTATTACCATCACTTGGCGTCCGTCGTCGTCGTCGTCGTCTGTCGTCTGTCGTCGTCGTCTGTTAACAATTTTTCAAAAATCTTCTCCTCTGAAACTACCAAACAGAATTTAATGAAACTTGGTATGAATGATCCTTAGGGTGTCCTGCACCAAACTTGTGTTTTGATTTTTGATCCGTTAAAAAACATGGCCGCCGTTACTAAAAATAGACTAGGGGGGTCAGACTACTGTTTTTGGCTTATAAATCAAAAAGTATAAGAGATAGAGGAAATCTGAGGCCACGCTACTGATTCAGAATCAAAAGCTCTACAAAAGTCTCCATTTGGTCAAAGTTGTCAGATGACCCCTTATAGGGGTTACGGCCCCTTGAAGGTGAAAAATAGCATTTTTTCATGTTTTTGGCCTACAGAATGAAAACTATTGCAGATAGAGATTAGCTGTTGCTTGCTTAAATGTTCAGCTCATTTAACTCTACAAAAGTCTCCATAGGGTCGAAGTTGTCAGATGACCCCCTATAGGGGTTACGGCCCCTTAAAGGTGAAAAATAGCCATTTTTCATGTTTTTGGCCTACAGAATGAAAACTATTGCAGATAGAGATTAGCTGTTGCTTGCTTAAATGTTTAGCTCATTTAGCTCTACAAAAGTCTCCATAGGGTTGAAGTTGTCAGATGACCCCTTATATGGATTACGGCCCCTGAAAAATAGCGGTTTTTCATGTTTTTGTCCTACAAAATGAAAACTATTGCAGATAGAGATTAGCTGTTGCTTGCTTAAATGTTCAGCTCATTTAGCTCTACAAAATTCTCCATAGGGTCGAAGTTGTCAGATGACCCCTTATAGGGGTTACGGCCCCTGAAAAATAAAGATTTTTCATGTTTTTGGCCTACAGAATGAAAACTATTGCAGATAGAAGATTAGCTGTTGCTTGCTTAAATGTTCAGCTCATTTAGCTCTACGAAAGTCTCCATAGGGTCGAAGTTGTCAGATAACCCCTTATAGGGGTTATGGCCCCTGAAAAATAGCGTTTTTTCATGTTTTTGGCCTACAGAATGAAAACTGTTGCACATAGAGATTAGCTGTTGCTTGCTTAAATGTTCAGCTCATTTAGCTCTACAAAATTCTTCATAGGGTCGAAGTTGTCAGATGACCCCTTATAGGGGTTACGGCCCCTGAAAAATAAAGATTTTTCATGTTTTTGGCCTACAGAATGAAAACTATTGCAGATAGAAGATTAGCTGTTGCTTGCTTAAATGTTCAGCTCATTTAGCTCTACAAAAGTCTCCATAGGGTCGAAGTTGTCAGAAAACCCCTTATAGGGGTTATGGCCCCTGCAAAATAGCGTTTTTTCATGTTTTTGGCCTACAGAATGAAAACTGTTGCACATAGAGATTAGCTGTTGCTTGCTTAAATGTTCAGCTCATTTAGCTCTACAAAAGTCTCCATAGGGTCGAAGTTGTCAGATGACTCCTTATAGGGGTTATGGCCCCTTATAGGTGAAAAATGGTGTTTTTGGCCTATAGAATGAAAACTATTGCAGGTAGAGAAAAGCTGTTGCTTGCTTAAATGTTCAGCTCATTTAGCTCTACAAAAGTATAGGGTCAACATCAAGACCAGGTGAGCGATTCAGGCTCCTGGGAGCCTCTTGTTTCATTTGAAAACTTTAATTTTTGTCTTGCCTGCGACGAATAGTCGCAGAAGGCGAGACATAGGTATTACTTTCCGGCGGCGGCGGCGTCGTAAACTTTTTTGTAAGACTTTTGTGGACAATGAATTGCTTGAAAAGTATAATAGCTAGGCATCTGATATTTGGTATACAGACAGTTCAGGTTATGGTCTACGCAACTGTCACCATGCCATGTGACCCTGACCCCATTTTCACGCTCCAGTGAGTCTGTGAACTTAGATCTTTTTTCAGGCCGTAAACTTTTTTGTAAGACTTTTGTGGACGATGAATTGCTGGAAAAGTATATAAGCTAGGCATCTGATATTTGGTATACAGACAGTTCAGGTTATGGTCTACACAACTGTCACCATGTTATGTAACCCTGACCCCATTTTCACGCTACAGTGACTCTGTGAACTTAGGTCTTTTTTCAGGCCGTAAACATTTTTGTAAGACTTTTGTGGACGATGAATTGATGGAAAAGTATATTAGCTAGGCATCTGATATTTGGTATACAGACAGTTCAGGTTATGTTCTACGCAACTGTCACCATGCCATGTTACCCTGACTCCATTTTCACGCTCCAGTGACTCTGTGAACTTAGGTCATTTTTCAGGCCGTAAACTTTTTTGTAAAACTTTTGTGGACGATGAATTGCTGGAAAAGTATATTAGCTAGGCATCTGATATTAGGTATACAGACAGTTTAGGTTATGGTCTACGCAACTGTTACCATGCCATGTGACCATGGCCCCATTTTCACGCTTTAGTGACTGTGAACTTAGGTCTTTTTTCAGGCCAAAAAACTTTTTTGTAAGACTTTTGTGGACGATGAATTGCTGGAAAGTTATAATAGCAAGGCATCTGATATTGGGTAAACAGACAGTTGCGGTTATGGACAACGCAACTGTCACCATGCCATGTGACCATGACCTCATTTTTACGCTCCAGTGACTCTGTGAACTTAGGTCTTTTTTTCAGAAAGAAAACTTTTTGTAATACTTGTGTGGACAATGGATTGCTTGAATTGTATAATAACTAGGCATCTGTTATTAGGTATACATACACTTTTTGTGTTTATATCAAGAAATGAAAGCTTAGGTAGTTGATTTTAGTGATGGTGCCGGCAGGCGAGACATACTTTTAGTGGCCACACTTGTGTTTTATTTTAGCTACATAGAGGGCAACCATATAACAGAGATATCATCTACGACCTTTCTGAATCATGGGAATGTACAGATACTGGACATGTCTGGCAATAAACTGACCAAACTGGCTCAAGGAACAATGGATGCTTTATCTGCCCTAGTCACTTTGTAAGTAAATGTGGCGGATCCAGAAATTTTTAAAAGGGAGGGCACGCAATTAAAAAAAATCTTCTGGGTCATCTTGCTTCATGCAGTTCCTTACCAAATTTTCATGTTAAAAGGGATGGTGCACCAAGCCCACTGGTTTGGGTAAAGATTAAAAAATTGGGTTTTATTCAATATTAAGATGCTTTGTGGTAAATTTGCAAAAAAAACCAAATTAGTTACATTCATGCAACTGACTGCAAAATATTCACAACAAAATATGTTTCCTGAGAAGTTTCAAATGGCTTTAGGTAGTAAGACACAGTTCGGTTTTGTTTACAAGTTAGTTTCGGAGAGTGACATCCTAGAATTTCTAAAGTAAAATACTAAGGTCGAATTTAAGTAGCTATAAATTAAGAATGCCTTATAATTAAGTAACGAAAGTGTGCTCAACTGATAGGGAATCTTTCAGAGATAACATTTTTGACAAAACATAAAAATATTCGAAAAAACGGAAGTTTAGCGTCCCTTTTCCGACATGGTGTCATTTTTATTTTACCGATCTTTTGAACGTTTTTATTAATGCTTGTTTTTAAGGTAAAAAATGTGACGTCATTTCTTGAAAAAATAAGCCGGTCGATGTATAGGTTGTATACTTTTAATAAACAGCCAGGTTTATGTACTTTCAGAGCATGTATAGCACTATAGAGGATTTAGTGCAGGTTTGAGTCAAATCTAGGCTTGAATTATGGTAAAAATGTGTAAATTTTAGTGTTTGTAAGAGATAGAAAAAATCCGAAGCAACCTTCCATGTTCAGCATCAAAAGCTCTACAAATCTCTCCATTGAGTCGAAGTTGTAAAACGACTCCTTATTGGAGTTATTGCCCTTTAATCATCAAAATTGACCATTTTAGCATTTTTATGCCCCCGCGACGACATGTCGGGGGGCATTAAGTTTTACTCATGTCCGTCCGTACGTCCGTACGTCCGTACGAATTTCCGTCAAGCTTTTCTCAGCAACCGTACATGAGAATGACTTGAAACTTGGTAGGATGGTTCAGTATGACAAACAGTACGTCCTAAGCGATTTTGAGACCTGTCGGACATCTACTTCCTGTTTGGGACTTAGGCCATGTGAAAATATGTGAACATGACTATGAAAATTTCCGTCAAGCTTTTCTCAGCAACCATACATGAGAATGACTTGAAACTTAGTAGGATGGTTCAGTATGACAAACAGTACGTCCTAAGCGATTTTGAGACCTGTCGGACATCTACTTCCTGTTTGGGACTTAGGCCATGTGAAAATATGTGAACATGACTATGAAAATTTCCGTCAAGCTTTTCTCAGCAACCATACATGAGAATGACTTGAAACTTGGTAGGTTGGTTCAGTATGATAAACAGTACGTCCTAAGCGATTTTGAGACCTGTCGGACATCTACTTCCTGTTTGGGACTTAGGCCGAATGGAAAATTGTGAACATGACTTAAAAATTTCCGTCAAGATTTTCTCAGCAACCATACATGAGAATGATTTGAAACTTGGTAGGATGGTTCAGTATGACAAACTGTATGTCCTAAGCGACTTTCATGTCTGTCAGACATCTACTTCCTGTTAAGGGCCCAGCGGGGGCATCCGTGTCCCATGGACACATTCCTTCTTTATTTGGACTATATCTTGAAAACCGTTAGAGCTAGAGGAAAAGTTAGTATTGCGAAATTGTTAGGCTCATTGAGATCTACAAAAATCATTTCAGGGTCAAAATTGTCAGATCAGCCGTTTAAGAGTTATTCCCCTTTAACTGTTTTTTTCCCTTAATTTTAACTGATTTTCAAAAATCTTCTTCTCTGAAACCACTGAAGGGATTGCATAGATACTTGGTTTACTTGATCTTTAGGATGTCCTCTACCAAGTTTGTGAATTATATACACGTCGACCAACCAACATGGCCGCTGTTGCTAAAAATAGAACAGGGGGGTCAGACCATTGTTTTTTGCTTATAACTCGAAAAGTATAAGAGATAGAAAAAATCCGAAGCAACATTCTATGTTCAGCATCAAAAGCTCTACAAATCTCTCCATTGAGTCGAAGTTGTAAAACGACTCCTTATAGGAGTTATTGCCCTTTAATCATCAAAATTGACCATTTTAGCAGTTTTTGGACTATATCTTAAAAACCGTTAGAGCTAGAGGAAAAGTTAGCATTGCAGAATTGTTAAGCTCATTGAGATCTACAAAAATTATTTCAGGGTCAAAATTGTCAGATCAGGCGTTTAAGAGTTATTCCCCTTTAACTGTTTTTTTCCATTAATTTTAACTGATTTTCAAAAATCTTCTTCTCTGAAACCACTGAAGGGATTGCATAGATACTTGGTTTACTTGATCTTTAGGATGTCCTCTACCAAGTTTGTGAATTATATACACGTCGACCAACCAACATGCACCGCCATTGCTTAAAATAGAACAGGGGGGTCAGACCATTGTTTTTTGCTTATAACTCGAAAAGTATAAGAGATAGAAAAAATCCGAAGCAACCTTCCATGTTCAGCATCAAAAGCTCTACAAATCTCTCCATTGAGTCGAAGTTGTAAAACGACTCCTTATAGGAGTTATTGCCCTTTAATCATCAAAATTGACCATTTTAGCAGTTTTTGGACTATATCTTGAAAACCGTTAGAGCTAGAGGAAAAGTTAGTATTGCGAAATTGTTAGGCTCATTGAGATCTACAAAAATCATTTCAGGGTCAAAATTGTCAGATCAGCCGTTTAAGAGTTATTCCCCTTTAACTGTTTTTTTCCCTTAATTTTAACTGATTTTCAAAAATCTTCTTCTCTGAAACCACTGAAGGGATTGCATAGATACTTGGTTTACTTGATCTTTAGGATGTCCTCTACCAAGTTTGTGAATTATATACACGTCGACCAACCAACATGGCCGCTGTTGCTAAAAATAGAACAGGGGGGTCAGACCATTGTTTTTGGCTTATAACTCGAAAAGTATAAGAGATAGAAAAAATCCGAAGCAACAATCCATGTTCAGCATCAAAAGCTCTACAAATCTCTCCATTGAGTCGAAGTTGTAAAACGACTCCTTATAGGAGTTATTGCCCTTTAATCATCAAAATTGACCATTTTAGCAGTTTTTGGACTATATCTTAAAAACCGTTAGAGCTAGAGGAAAAGTTAGCATTGCAGAATTGTTAAGCTCATTGATATCTACAAAAATTATTTCAGGGTCAAAATTGTCAGATCAGGCGTTTAAGAGTTATTCCCCTTTAACTGTTTTTTTCCATTAATTTTAACTGATTTTCAAAAATCTTCTTCTCTGAAACCACTGAAGGGATTGCATAGATACTTGGTTTACTTGATCTTTAGGATGTCCTCTACCAAGTTTGTGAATTATATACACGTCGACCAACCAACATGGCCGCTGTTGCTAAAAATAGAACAGGGGGGTCAGACCATTGTTTTTGGCTTATAACTCGAAAAGTATAAGAGATAGAAAAAATCCGAAGCAACATTCCATGTTCAGCATCAAAAGCTCTACAAATCTCTCCATTGAGTCGAAGTTGTAAAACGACTCCTTATAGGAGTTATTGCCCTTTAATCATCAAAATTGACCATTTTAGCAGTTTTTGGACTATATCTTAAAAACTGTTAGAGCTATAGGAAAAGTTAGCATTGCAGAATTGCTAAGCTCATTTAGATCTACTTAAATTATTTCAGGGTCAAAATTGTCAGATCAGGCGTTTAAGAGTTATTCCCCTTTAACTGTTTTTAGCTCACCTGGACCGAAGGTCCATGTGAGCTATTACCATCACTTGGCGTCCGTCGTCGTCGTCTGTCGTCGTCTGTCGTCGTCGTCGTCTGTCGTCGTCTGTTAACAATTTTTCAAAAATCTTCTCCTCTGAAACTACTGAACAGAATTTAATGAAACTTGGTATGAATGATCCTTAGGGTGTCCTGCACCAAACTTGTGTTTCAATTTTTGATCTGTCAAAAAACATGGCCACCGTTACTAAAAATAGACCAGGGGGGGTCAGACTACTGTTTTTGGCTTGTAAATCAAAAAGTATAAGAGATAGATGAAATCTGATGCCACGCTACTGCTTCAGCATCAAAAGATCAACTATAGTCTCCATTTGGTCTAAGTTGTCAGATGATCCCTTATAGGAGTTACAGCCCCTTAAAGGTGAAAAAATAGCGTTGTTGCATGTTTTTGGCCTATAGAATGAAAACTATTGTAAAAAGAGAAAAGCTGTTGCTTGCTTAAATGTTCAGCTCATTTAGCTCTACAAAAGTCTTCATAGGGTCGAAGCTGTCAGATGACCCCTTATAGGGGTTACAGCCCCTTAAAGGCAAAAAATAGTGTTTTTGGCCTATAGAATGAAAACTATTGCGAATAGAGAAAAGCTGTTGCTTGCTTAAATGTTCAGCTCATTTAGCTCTACAAAAGTCTCCATAAGGTCAAAGTTGTCAGATGATCCCTAATAGGGGTTACAGCCCCTTAAAGGTGAAAAATAGCGTTTTTGCATGTTTTTGGCCTATAGAATGAAAACTATTGTAGATAGAGAAAAGCTGTTGCTTGCTTAAATGTTCAGCTCATTAAGCTCTACAAAAGTTTCCATAGAATCATAGTTGTCAGATGACCCCTTATAGGGGTTACAGCCCCTTAAAGGCGAAAAATAGTGTTTTTGGCCTATAGAATGAAAACTATTGCAGATAGAGAAAAGCTGTTGCATGCTAATATGTTCAGCTCATTTAGCTCTACAAAAGTCTCCATGGGGTCGAAATTGTCAGATGACCCTTTACAGGGGTTAAAGCCCCTTAAAGGTGAAAAATAGCGTTTTTGCATGTTTTTGGCCTATAGAATGAAAACTATTGTAGATAGAGAAAAGTTGTTGCTTGCTTAAATGTTCAGCTCAATTAGCTCTTCAAAAGTCTCAATTAGGTCAAAGTTGTCAGATGACCCCTTATAGGGGTTACAGCCCCTTAAAGGCGAAAAATAGTGTTTTTGGCCTATAGAATGAAATTATTGCAGATAGAGAAAAGCTGTTGCTTGCTAAAATGTTCAGCTCATTTAGCTCTACAAAAGTATTCATAGGGTCAAAGTTGTCAGATGACCCCTTATAGGGGTTACAGCCCCTTAGTGTTTTTTGATTATTTAGAATGAAAGCAATTGCAAATAGAGAAAAGATTTTTCATGTTTATAAACATTCAGCTCATTTAGCTATACAAAAGTCTTCATAGGGTTGACATCAAGACCAGGTGAGCGATTCAGGCTCCTGGGAGCCTCTTGTTTCATGTATAATTTGTTTTCGGAGTTATCGGTTTGTAATGAAAAGATCTTATTTTTGCAAGTAACAACTAACTGGAAGATAATCTATGGAATGTAAGGATTTCAACGATGTATGATAAGTGTTTATAAGGTTAAATATAGTTTTAGTATAGTTATTAGAAGAAGCATAGGTGCTGCAAAACTATGGACGTTTCTGACGTTTTACCTAGAAGTGTGTTTTACTACCATTAACGTAATTGTCAACAATTATACTAGCATTGAACGCGAACTAAATACCCATGTTAATTGGTGGAATTAAAGCTAAATAAATATACAACAGATTAGTTAAATAAAAAATTGGAAAATATTAGTTGTCTTGGAAAAAAGGCCATAGCAACCAAAACAGCATATTTAAAAAATTTCGAGCGAAAACGTTACGTAACGTTTTGCCAACTTTTCAGCTACATCATTTCTGTTTTTATAATGGTGAAAACGACCAAATAGACAAAATATCTTTAAAATAAAATTAATGTATGGATACTTATTTATTTGCTGAACTTTTTCGACAGAACTCCGTATTTTGATGCAAAATGTGACGATTTTGTCTCTTAGGAACACGATATTCAAAATTGTCGTACTTGGTCTTTACTTTGCAAACTGTGTTAATTTCATAGGAAAAATCTCCCCGGACTTTAAAAAAATAATCAATTAAAAGGTAAATGTCAATTATTTTATCAATAAATAACAAAAAAGTGTAAAAATGTTGATTTTCATCTAAGAAACACAAAGACACCATGATATGATATACTTTTCAAAAAATATTGCCAAACTACGGTCAAAAGTGAAAATAGGGTTCCAACTTTGACTGGCCACAACTTGGCTTATATATGACCTAAAAGAAATTGCCAAACATCATTTTGTTCCAAATATAATCAAGTTTTGAAATATACAAAGCACTTACATACATAAAAAAATGTTTATCTTTTAACGTAATTGTCAACAATTATACTAGCATTGAACGCGAACTAAATACCCATGTTAATTGGTGGAATTAAAGCTAAATAAATATACAACAGATTAGTTAAATAAAAAATTGGAAAATATTAGTTGTCTTGGAAAAAAGGCCATAGCAACCAAAACAGCATATTTAAAAAATTTCGAGCGAAAACGTTACGTAACGTTTTGCCAACTTTTCAGCTACATCATTTCTGTTTTTATAATGGTGAAAACGACCAAATTGACAAAATATCTTTAAAATAAAATTAATGTATGGATACTTATTTATTTGCTGAACTTTTTCGACAGAACTCCGTATTTTGATGCAAAATGTGATGATTTTGTCTCTTAGGAACACGATATTCAAAATTGTCGTACTTGGTCTTTACTTTGCAAACTGTGTTAATTTCATAGGAAAAATCTCCCCGGACTTTAAAAAAATAATCAATTAAAAGGTAAATGTCAATTATTTTATCAATAAATAACAAAAATGTGTAAAAATGTTGATTTTCATCTAAGAAACACAAAGACACCATGATATGATATACTTTTCAAAAAATATTGCCAAACTACGGTCAAAAGTGAAAATAGGGTTCCAACTTTGACTGGCCACAACTTGGCTTATATATGACCTAAAAGAAATTGCCAAACATCATTTTGTTCCAAATATAATCAAGTTTTGAAATATACAAAGCACTTACATACATAAAAAAATGTTTATCTATTAAGGTAGTAAGACACAGTTCGGTTTTGTTTACAAGTTAGTTTCGGAGAGTGACATCCTAGAATTTCTAAAGTAAAATACTAAGGTCGAATTTAAGTAGCTATAAATTAAGAATGCCTTATAATTAAGTAACGAAAGTGTGCTCAACTGATAGGGAATCTTTCAGAGATAACATTTTTGACAAAACATAAAAATATTCGAAAAAACGGAAGTTTAGCGTCCCTTTTCCGACATGGTGTCATTTTTATTTTACCGATCTTTTGAACGTTTTTATTAATGCTTGTTTTTAAGGTAAAAAATGTGACGTCATTTCTTGAAAAAATAAGCCGGTCGATGTATAGGTTGTTTACTTTTAATAAACAGCCAGGTTTATGTACTTTCAGAGCATGTATAGCACTATAGAGGATTTAGTGCAGGTTTGAGTCAAATCTAGGCTTGAATTATGGTAAAAATGTGTAAATTTTAGTGTTTGTAAGAGATAGAAAAAATCCGAAGCAACCTTCCATGTTCAGCATCAAAAGCTCTACAAATCTCTCCATTGAGTCGAAGTTGTAAAACGACTCCTTATTGGAGTTATTGCCCTTTAATCATCAAAATTGACCATTTTAGCATTTTTATGCCCCCGCGACGACATGTCGGGGGGCATTAAGTTTTACTCATGTCCGTCCGTACGTCCGTACGTCCGTCCGTACGTCCGTCCGTACGAATTTCCGTCAAGCTTTTCTCAGCAACCGTACATGAGAATGACTTGAAACTTGGTAGGATGGTTCAGTATGACAAACAGTACGTCCTAAGCGATTTTGAGACCTGTCGGACATCTACTTCCTGTTTGGGACTTAGGCCATGTGAAAATATGTGAACATGACTATGAAAATTTCCGTCAAGCTTTTCTCAGCAACCATACATGAGAATGACTTGAAACTTAGTAGGATGGTTCAGTATGACAAACAGTACGTCCTAAGCGATTTTGAGACCTGTCGGACATCTACTTCCTGTTTGGGACTTAGGCCATGTGAAAATTTGTGAACATGACTATGAAAATTTCCGTCAAGCTTTTCTCAGCAACCATACATGAGAATGACTTGAAACTTGGTAGGTTGGTTCAGTATGATAAACAGTACGTCCTAAGCGATTTTGAGACCTGTCGGACATCTACTTCCTGTTTGGGACTTAGGCCGAATGGAAAATTGTGAACATGACTTAAAAATTTCCGTCAAGATTTTCTCAGCAACCATACATGAGAATGATTTGAAACTTGGTAGGATGGTTCAGTATGACAAACTGTATGTCCTAAGCGACTTTCATGTCTGTCAGACATCTACTTCCTGTTAAGGGCCCAGCGGGGGCATCCGTGTCCCATGGACACATTCCTTCTTTATTTGGACTATATCTTGAAAACCGTTAGAGCTAGAGGAAAAGTTAGTATTGCGAAATTGTTAGGCTCATTGAGATCTACAAAAATCATTTCAGGGTCAAAATTGTCAGATCAGCCGTTTAAGAGTTATTCCCCTTTAACTGTTTTTTTCCCTTAATTTTAACTGATTTTCAAAAATCTTCTTCTCTGAAACCACTGAAGGGATTGCATAGATACTTGGTTTACTTGATCTTTAGGATGTCCTCTACCAAGTTTGTGAATTATATACACGTCGACCAACCAACATGGCCGCTGTTGCTAAAAATAGAACAGGGGGGTCAGACCATTGTTTTTTGCTTATAACTCGAAAAGTATAAGAGATAGAAAAAATCCGAAGCAACATTCCATGTTCAGCATCAAAAGCTCTACAAATCTCTCCATTGAGTCGAAGTTGTAAAACGACTCCTTATAGGAGTTATTGCCCTTTAATCATCAAAATTGACCATTTTAGCAGTTTTTGGACTATATCTTAAAAACCGTTAGAGCTAGAGGAAAAGTTAGCATTGCAGAATTGTTAAGCTCATTGAGATCTACAAAAATTATTTCAGGGTCAAAATTGTCAGATCAGGCGTTTAAGAGTTATTCCCCTTTAACTGTTTTTTTCCATTAATTTTAACTGATTTTCAAAAATCTTCTTCTCTGAAACCACTGAAGGGATTGCATAGATACTTGGTTTACTTGATCTTTAGGATGTCCTCTACCAAGTTTGTGAATTATATACACGTCGACCAACCAACATGCACCGCCATTGCTTAAAATAGAACAGGGGGGTCAGACCATTGTTTTTTGCTTATAACTCGAAAAGTATAAGAGATAGAAAAAATCCAAAGCAACCTTCCATGTTCAGCATCAAAAGCTCTACAAATCTCTCCATTGAGTCGAAGTTGTAAAACGACTCCTTATAGGAGTTATTGCCCTTTAATCATCAAAATTGACCATTTTAGCAGTTTTTGGACTATATCTTGAAAACCGTTAGAGCTAGAGGAAAAGTTAGTATTGCGAAATTGTTAGGCTCATTGAGATCTACAAAAATCATTTCAGGGTCAAAATTGTCAGATCAGCCGTTTAAGAGTTATTCCCCTTTAACTGTTTTTTTCCCTTAATTTTAACTGATTTTCAAAAATCTTCTTCTCTGAAACCACTGAAGGGATTGCATAGATACTTGGTTTACTTGATCTTTAGGATGTCCTCTACCAAGTTTGTGAATTATATACACGTCGACCAACCAACATGGCCGCTGTTGCTAAAAATAGAACAGGGGGGTCAGACCATTGTTTTTGGCTTATAACTCGAAAAGTATAAGAGATAGAAAAAATCCGAAGCAACAATCCATGTTCAGCATCAAAAGCTCTACAAATCTCTCCATTGAGTCGAAGTTGTAAAACGACTCCTTATAGGAGTTATTGCCCTTTAATCATCAAAATTGACCATTTTAGCAGTTTTTGGACTATATCTTAAAAACCGTTAGAGCTAGAGGAAAAGTTAGCATTGCAGAATTGTTAAGCTCATTGATATCTACAAAAATTATTTCAGGGTCAAAATTGTCAGATCAGGCGTTTAAGAGTTATTCCCCTTTAACTGTTTTTTTCCATTAATTTTAACTGATTTTCAAAAATCTTCTTCTCTGAAACCACTGAAGGGATTGCATAGATACTTGGTTTACTTGATCTTTAGGATGTCCTCTACCAAGTTTGTGAATTATATACACGTCGAACAACCAACATGGCCGCTGTTGCTAAAAATAGAACAGGGGGGTCAGACCATTGTTTTTGGCTTATAACTCGAAAAGTATAAGAGATAGAAAAAATCCGAAGCAACATTCCATGTTCAGCATCAAAAGCTCTACAAATCTCTCCATTGAGTCGAAGTTGTAAAACGACTCCTTATAGGAGTTATTGCCCTTTAATCATCAAAATTGACCATTTTAGCAGTTTTTGGACTATATCTTAAAAACTGTTAGAGCTATAGGAAAAGTTAGCATTGCAGAATTGCTAAGCTCATTTAGATCTACTTAAATTATTTCAGGGTCAAAATTGTCAGATCAGGCGTTTAAGAGTTATTCCCCTTTAACTGTTTTTAGCTCACCTGGACCGAAGGTCCATGTGAGCTATTACCATCACTTGGCGTCCGTCGTCGTCGTCTGTCGTCGTCTGTCGTCGTCGTCGTCTGTCGTCGTCTGTTAACAATTTTTCAAAAATCTTCTCCTCTGAAACTACTGAACAGAATTTAATGAAACTTGGTATGAATGATCCTTAGGGTGTCCTGCACCAAACTTGTGTTTCAATTTTTGATCTGTCAAAAAACATGGCCACCGTTACTAAAAATAGACCAGGGGGGGTCAGACTACTGTTTTTGGCTTGTAAATCAAAAAGTATAAGAGATAGATGAAATCTGATGCCACGCTACTGCTTCAGCATCAAAAGATCAACTATAGTCTCCATTTGGTCTAAGTTGTCAGATGATCCCTTATAGGAGTTACAGCCCCTTAAAGGTGAAAAAATAGCGTTGTTGCATGTTTTTGGCCTATAGAATGAAAACTATTGTAAAAAGAGAAAAGCTGTTGCTTGCTTAAATGTTCAGCTCATTTAGCTCTACAAAAGTCTTCATAGGGTCGAAGCTGTCAGATGACCCCTTATAGGGGTTACAGCCCCTTAAAGGCAAAAAATAGTGTTTTTGGCCTATAGAATGAAAACTATTGCGAATAGAGAAAAGCTGTTGCTTGCTTAAATGTTCAGCTCATTTAGCTCTACAAAAGTCTCCATAAGGTCAAAGTTGTCAGATGATCCCTAATAGGGGTTACAGCCCCTTAAAGGTGAAAAATAGCGTTTTTGCATGTTTTTGGCCTATAGAATGAAAACTATTGTAGATAGAGAAAAGCTGTTGCTTGCTTAAATGTTCAGCTCATTAAGCTCTACAAAAGTTTCCATAGAATCATAGTTGTCAGATGACCCCTTATAGGGGTTACAGCCCCTTAAAGGCGAAAAATAGTGTTTTTGGCCTATAGAATGAAAACTACTGTAAACGTACTTATTTTCGCGTGGTATTTATTTTCACGGATTTCGCGGTCACCTAATTTCCGCGAAAATAAATACCCGTGAAATTAAATACCATGTTTTTGGAAGAAAATATTAACCTTTGTTTTCATATAATACTATGGGCTACATGTAGAGTGTACTCTCGATGTTGAAAGTGACGGTTCTATGTGAATGACAAACATCAAAGGGATTGTTATCAAAACATCTTTACAATCGACCCAAGCTAACCTTGATTTTAATTGACATTTTTATTGTACACAACCTTTGATCTTTCCAATTATGACCCAAGTTGACCATGATCCAAATTGACACCTTTTTGTACCTGATCTTTAACCATTCAATTGTGTGATAATCCGTACCAGTTTTAAATGACAGACGGATTAAACAATTGTAGCCACAATAAATTTTGATTGTTAATTGGGCTTCTGAGTATTTAGTAAATCAAATGCAATACCATGTTAAAGAACTTACAAATTCATAGCCTCAATCAATTAGTCAGTTGTCGTCAGTATTTAATTTTGATCAGGAATTATTAAGAAAGGACCGTTATTTTAGGTTTATATTAACTTTAAATCATTAATCCGCGAAAACCGCGAATGGTCAATGAGAAAAACCGTGAAATTTAGTACCCGCGAACTTGTTTCAAATACGGAAATCGCGAAAATAAGTATCCGCGAAAATAAGTACGTTTACAGTATTGCAGATAGAGAAAAGCTGTTGCATGCTAATATGTTCAGCTCATTTAGCTCTACAAAAGTCTCCATGGGGTCGAAATTGTCAGATGACCCTTTACAGGGGTTAAAGCCCCTTAAAGGTGAAAAATAGCGTTTTTGCATGTTTTTGGCCTATAGAATGAAAACTATTGTAGATAGAGAAAAGTTGTTGCTTGCTTAAATGTTCAGCTCAATTAGCTCTTCAAAAGTCTCAATTAGGTCAAAGTTGTCAGATGACCCCTTATAGGGGTTACAGCCCCTTAAAGGCGAAAAATAGTGTTTTTGGCCTATAGAATGAAATTATTGCAGATAGAGAAAAGCTGTTGCTTGCTAAAATGTTCAGCTCATTTAGCTCTACAAAAGTATTCATAGGGTCAAAGTTGTCAGATGACCCCTTATAGGGGTTACAGCCCCTTAGTGTTTTTTGATTATTTAGAATGAAAGCAATTGCAAATAGAGAAAAGATTTTTCATGTTTATAAACATTCAGCTCATTTAGCTATACAAAAGTCTTCATAGGGTTGACATCAAGACCAGGTGAGCGATTCAGGCTCCTGGGAGCCTCTTGTTTCATGTATAATTTGTTTTCGGAGTTATCGGTTTGTAATGAAAAGATCTTATTTTTGCAAGTAACAACTAACTGGAAGATAATCTATGGAATGTAAGGATTTCAACGATGTATGATAAGTGTTTATAAGGTTAAATATAGTTTTAGTATAGTTATTAGAAGAAGCATAGGTGCTGCAAAACTATGGACGTTTCTGACGTTTTACCTAGAAGTGTGTTTTACTACCATTAACGTAATTGTCAACAATTATACTAGCATTGAACGCGAACTAAATACCCATGTTAATTGGTGGAATTAAAGCTAAATAAATATACAACAGATTAGTTAAATAAAAAATTGGAAAATATTAGTTGTCTTGGAAAAAAGGCCATAGCAACCAAAACAGCATATTTAAAAAATTTCGAGCGAAAACGTTACGTAACGTTTTGCCAACTTTTCAGCTACATCATTTCTGTTTTTATAATGGTGAAAACGACCAAATAGACAAAATATCTTTAAAATAAAATTAATGTATGGATACTTATTTATTTGCTGAACTTTTTCGACAGAACTCCGTATTTTGATGCAAAATGTGACGATTTTGTCTCTTAGGAACACGATATTCAAAATTGTCGTACTTGGTCTTTACTTTGCAAACTGTGTTAATTTCATAGGAAAAATCTCCCCGGACTTTAAAAAAATAATCAATTAAAAGGTAAATGTCAATTATTTTATCAATAAATAACAAAAAAGTGTAAAAATGTTGATTTTCATCTAAGAAACACAAAGACACCATGATATGATATACTTTTCAAAAAATATTGCCAAACTACGGTCAAAAGTGAAAATAGGGTTCCAACTTTGACTGGCCACAACTTGGCTTATATATGACCTAAAAGAAATTGCCAAACATCATTTTGTTCCAAATATAATCAAGTTTTGAAATATACAAAGCACTTACATACATAAAAAAATGTTTATCTTTTAACGTAATTGTCAACAATTATACTAGCATTGAACGCGAACTAAATACCCATGTTAATTGGTGGAATTAAAGCTAAATAAATATACAACAGATTAGTTAAATAAAAAATTGGAAAATATTAGTTGTCTTGGAAAAAAGGCCATAGCAACCAAAACAGCATATTTAAAAAATTTCGAGCGAAAACGTTACGTAACGTTTTGCCAACTTTTCAGCTACATCATTTCTGTTTTTATAATGGTGAAAACGACCAAATTGACAAAATATCTTTAAAATAAAATTAATGTATGGATACTTATTTATTTGCTGAACTTTTTCGACAGAACTCCGTATTTTGATGCAAAATGTGATGATTTTGTCTCTTAGGAACACGATATTCAAAATTGTCGTACTTGGTCTTTACTTTGCAAACTGTGTTAATTTCATAGGAAAAATCTCCCCGGACTTTAAAAAAATAATCAATTAAAAGGTAAATGTCAATTATTTTATCAATAAATAACAAAAATGTGTAAAAATGTTGATTTTCATCTAAGAAACACAAAGACACCATGATATGATATACTTTTCAAAAAATATTGCCAAACTACGGTCAAAAGTGAAAATAGGGTTCCAACTTTGACTGGCCACAACTTGGCTTATATATGACCTAAAAGAAATTGCCAAACATCATTTTGTTCCAAATATAATCAAGTTTTGAAATATACAAAGCACTTACATACATAAAAAAATGTTTATCTATTAAGGTAGTAAGACACAGTTCGGTTTTGTTTACAAGTTAGTTTCGGAGAGTGACATCCTAGAATTTCTAAAGTAAAATACTAAGGTCGAATTTAAGTAGCTATAAATTAAGAATGCCTTATAATTAAGTAACGAAAGTGTGCTCAACTGATAGGGAATCTTTCAGAGATAACATTTTTGACAAAACATAAAAATATTCGAAAAAACGGAAGTTTAGCGTCCCTTTTCCGACATGGTGTCATTTTTATTTTACCGATCTTTTGAACGTTTTTATCAATGCTTGTTTTTAAGGTAAAAAATGTGACGTCATTTCTTGAAAAAATAAGCCGGTCGATGTATAGGTTGTTTACTTTTAATAAACAGCCAGGTTTATGTACTTTCAGAGCATGTATAGCACTATAGAGGATTTAGTGCAGGTTTGAGTCAAATCTAGGCTTGAATTATGGTAAAAATGTGTAAATTTTAGTGTTTTTTCATGTATAATTTGTTTTCGGAGTTATCGGTTTGTAATGAAAAGATCTTATTTTTGCAAGTAACAACTAACTGGAAGATAATCTATGGAATGTAAGGATTTCAACGATGTATGATAAGTGTTTATAAGGTTAAATATAGTTTTAGAATAGTTATTAGAAGAAGCATAGGTGCTGCAAAACTATGGACGTTTCTGACGTTTTACCTAGAAGTGTGTTTTACTACCTTACACTTGTACTGAGACATTTTAAACCTTGAATTGATTATGATTGATAATGGTTCTAATCCTCATGATTCTTCACATGTATCCAACAATAACATTAATCTCTTTTTCTATATAGCTTTTCTAAATTAAAACTTTCACAAACATGCACTAAAATGGTTTTATTTGGTGTATACTGTGAATTCATTTATTTTTCATGGTTTGATGAAAAAGGATCAGTTCAATTTAGATTCTTAAATTTGTGGTTTTGAAGAGAGCAACATACAGATCAATGTTGAATTTCATCAATTTTTATTGGAAAAAGCCACCCATGAAAACCAAAAAAATTGATACCGGGCTACAAATAATAATGAAACCACAGTATATTGAAATGCTATTTTTTTCAGAGATATAAGTGACAACAACTTGACCTACATAGAGCCATTGACCTTCAGCCAGCTGGGTAATTTAGAGACTATGGATTTAGCAACCAATGAGCTGATATTCTTCCCCAAACTGCCAAACATGACCAGGTTAAAGTCGGTAGATCTGACAAACAATGATATTAGATCCTTTGAAGTTGAGGCCTTCACAGACTTTGATGGGAGCAAGAAATTTAAATCTTTGTAAGCATTCTTTGAAAACAATTTTTTTACAAAGGTTTATGCAACTTTTAAATTGTGTCTGTTCTGTTAGTATATGACTTTTCAGTGATGTTTAACCTAAAAGTTAACCTAACATGCTAAAGTACTAAACAACAGTATAGAAAAAAGTAGTTTTGTCCAAAATCTATGACTTTAAGACATATTTGCGTCATTTGCCAGTCATTTTGGTACGTCATTTTTTTTTTCATTCTTAAGAGCTGCATGCATGAAAATTGTTTTGATGGTCTTACTATAATCTGGTTTTCTTTACAGGATTTTGACAGGAAATGACAATATAGGCTGTGACTGTTACCTACTGGATACCATGACTATTGTAGAGAAAATCATCACAGGTGGCTCATGTGGCTCACCTACTGCTGCAAGCAGTGCTGGCATTGTTTTAGACTCAGGATCCAAGGGATCACTGCCACATTTCCTCAGTGCTGATCCAAACATGTTCTTGTGCTGTATGTATTTTCTGCCTGTTTTTATGCATTTGTCAATTTATTTTCATTTTAGTCAATTATAACTTTATAAGAAATGAATAATCTGAGCTCAAGTGCTGAATTTGTAATTATACACCCATTTGTAAGAGAGGGGACTAAAGTGCAATCACCTTACATTTACCGGCATTACTGAAGTAAAAACACTCAAGATGTTGAGTCAATTGGTTCCAGATTGTATGTGTTACTAAACCATCATCCACAGATTTTCCTTATTGTTACATAGTAGGTTATCAAGGTTTCTGTTTTAATTTTTTTCAGCCCCATACAATGTAGGAGCTACAGCCCTGTCTGACACCAGTATACAAGTTTCATGGACAAGGCCTAACAACAGTATATCATCACCAACCTATCTCTCTAATGCCGATACTGCAGCATGGTAATAAAATGATCTTATTTGAATGTTAAGTTTTTCTGTTAATAGAAAATAATGAGATGTGGAATAAATGTACGTGACACAGCCCACAATCAAGTGGCAATTCAGAAAAACCACAATGGATAACCGCCAGCAGCCTTCAACAAGGCAATTAGGCACTGCTCAAGGTCTTGCAATTGGCCCATGGTCTTAATAAAATGCATATAATTCAAATCCATGCAGTCCTGAAATAGTCACAGAGACTCCCTTCTTTAACAAGGAACAGAAAACATAAAAAAAAACAAGTACAAACAAAATCTTTGTCAAAGATTCATGGTCAACATGCAAATACTTACCAGTTTTTGTTTCCCCCTGTACACTTTGGTTGGGAGACATATTGTTTTTGTTTTCTCCATCTAACTGCCACAAAAGTTATTCCACTCAGCTTCTCTGAAACTTTGTATGACTCAAATATTGCTGTGTATTCATTTGTTTTACATGTACCAAGAAATTTCAAACATCCAAATTTAATAAGGGTTATGGCCCTTTGAATGAAGAATCATTTAGTATTGTGTTAGTATCTACATTAATAAATCTGCATCAGATGGGAGAGGATAAAAAATGCATGAATGTATATCTGAAATGGATTAAGTGCATGTCTATGACTGTGATTTATCAAAAGAAAATTAAATATCCTTAATTTTGATTTATCTTGTCTACATATGAAACATCTAAAAATGGAGGATACTAGACAAGAGTAAAATCTTTAATTTTACCATTTAGGCAGTATTATGTAAGATGCACAGATGGAACACTCACGGCCACACAAACAGTGGCATCAGGGACACATAGCCACACGTTTACATCAGCAGACGGCATCACGGCACAGACAGAATACACATGTACTGTGGCACTACATGATGGATCAACACTCAGTGCTTATAGTTCACCAGCACTTGTTACTACTCAAGTTGGTGCAAGTAAGTCTAAGAACAGATTTATAAGTTATCCTAATGAATTTGAGTGAGTTCTGGAGATTTTTTCCTAGAAAATCCTCATAAATCATTGTTTCTGTTCAACTCTTCAGAAATTACTCAACCAAATTAAATGAAACTTGGTGTGTATGTAGTTGTGCATCTAAACCAACAACATATCTTTGAAATGTTGTTTGAGTTATGGTCCTTTAAACATGAATTTTGTGGGAAAAGGGAAACATGGTTTGAGAAGTGAAAACAAGTTTTAATTTCTGTTAAAGAACAAATTGGAATGATATTTCAAGGTTAAAGAATAAGCATTCAATTAAGAAGACCCATTTTACATTAAGTATTGGTGATTGATAAAAACATGTAATTTTTTGTTGTTTTGTGAAAAGATATATTTCCAACATGTCATTTACCCTCCTGTGAATGTAAAACTTTTTTAGATAAAGAAGTTAAACCTTTACTTTTGGATATTTTCAGTTACCCCAGGAGGAACCCCAGGAGTTAGTGATTGGGTGTTACCTGTTGTGTATTATGATTTCAGGTTAGTATCATGAAGCTGTTTGATGACCTTAAAAACATTGAACAGAACTCGGATCTTTAAATATTGATACAGTGAATTATATAGTATTGTTTTTAAAGATGAAGTGATACAATATTGTGCTATGTCCTCCTTTCAATACACATGTAGTTACAATTGTTAGTTTTACAAAAATACCCCCAAAAAGGGGCCTTTCATTGACAGCCTATTTCAAGAAAAAAAGAATGAGGTTGTATGATTTAATTTTCAAAGTTTTGGACATCAAATGTATTTAGATGGGCTAGTTTATTGTATTTATAACATACTTTATTGCCTGACCGACCTTATAATGCATTAAGATATTGTAAATAATAACTGTGCAATTATTTTATTTTCAGTGTGTCAGACCCAGACTTCACAGGATACACAGATACAACCATCAGTAAGCCAGACTATGTTCCCAGCCCGTATGGGGCTTGGCTGAAGAGATCGTCTAACCCTAGCACAGACACATTCTCCGGCTGGTTTGTAGATAACCCAGGATCTAACATGGCCTTCGTTGATACTATTGTACTGACTGTTGATACAGGGGCAGCAGTTCCTACCCATAGGTATACCATTTATAGATTAATACACTTATTTGAGATCATTGGTCATGTTGATTATACCAAAGTTTAAAAAGCAAATATGATACTTAGAGTGATTTCGAAACAAAACTTTTCTATATTTAAATTTCTGTCATACTTTTATTTGACAGTGATAATTAAACAAATGTGATTATAGATATGCTAAATTGCTCTACCAAAAGCACTTGATGTTATAAAGATAATTAAATTCTTTTTTTTTAAATATATGGTGTCATTATTTTATTTTTCCAGATATGCCACCAACAGTTATTTCCCTTTGGACAGCAAAGGATATGGTAACCAGGACAAAGATTGCTATGGAGCCTGGCAAAACTTTGGGTCAGTTGATTTTTAACTTCTAAACTGCTAAATATATTTGGTAATTATTATATTACATGTATGTCTATTTTCTTATTTAGAAAAAAAATCATGACCAATTTTCATAAATTATGTGGTGAAGTAAAAAAAAAAAGTTTCTCCCTCTCAACTACAAAGTTGTCGAATAGAACTGTCCAGAAATACGAAAATGAATTTGTAAAATGCTTTTTAATTTCAACAAATAAAGAGCCTAATGGAACTAGAATTAAAGGACAATACTTTTTTACATTTATTTCTGATCTGTATTTCCAGATTTACAACAGCCATTAGATCTGGCTTTGTTTACCAGGGGACCGAGACATTGACAGTAGGAGGAGGGGATGATCTTTGGGTCTATCTAAACGGCGTCCTAGTTATTGAACTTATTAGCAGGAACCAAGGGACAACTGTCCCATGTAAAAAGATTGATATTTCTCCAGCATCAACATCAGGTAGGATTTGTAATAAGGAAGGACCAGTGGGTTTGACCTAATGGAATATTGGTATAAGAGATGCAGTGCAACATTTTTATTACGGCTTTTTTTATACGAGGGGGGACCTTTAGGTCTATCTTGATGGGGAGCTGGTATTAGAAATTATCAGTAGAAACCAATGGTCTGTTGTTACTGTACCACTAAAAAAATTGTAATGTTTTCATCAGCAGCCTCAGGTAGAAAGAAAGAAATTAGAAATGCTAGTAATGTACAAAGCATTGTTCATTTTTTGTGCTGGCTTTAAAGTCTCACAAGCTAAGTATACTAAATTAATGTAGTAATATTGATTAAATCTAGTTATGAACTTGTTGCTCATGTCTTTGTGTCGAAGACCCACTTTAAAGTAAATGGCATCCAATGTTAGGAAGAAGTCTGCATGCCTCCCCCCATCCCTAGCTTAAATGTTTTGCTTGACCAACCCTGAGTATAAATTGGACAATCTTTATTTCAGGTGGAGCTACAATAACGCCACACTATGGTACAGTTTCTGGTAGTACATGTGTAATCACCAGTACTCTGCCATCAGAGGCCATCACATTGGAATTAGAGGTAATGAAAACTGAGAGTACAGCACTGAGGGAAATGGCTAGTTCAATGTGATTTTACAGAATGTTTTTAAATTGCACTTATAATTACATTAAACTTGTATATGATTACTTTAAACTTGTATTCTAAAAGAGAAAATACTTAAACTTAATGTTTTCTCTGTCGAAATATACTTTCAAAGGTAATCTCTTGTATTCATATTGCAAACCGCAAACCCCTATGCTTAGAATTGCCTAAATTGAATTCTACTTTAACACTTAAATCTCCAAAAATTATTCCAGTAAACCAGGAAAAATATACTGGAAATTTCAAAACACACTTTGGAATTATCAAAACATTTTGAAAAGCTCTACACATTTCCATTTAAAATATCAAAATCTTACTAAAGATCCATGTAGAGACAAACTGTATTTAAAATTTACTAAAAAATAATCCAGAAAAATCAAGAACACTTTTTATATGGTTTTGATAGGTGAATGAAAGGTACCATTTTAGCATCTTCCATGTAGAAAGACTTGCCTGTGCATCAAGCTTGTTTATAGAGACTACAAATTTCCAGTTCATCACCAGTCCAGCTGACGAGCCTCCAAGAGACTATGTTATCTCCCTTGATGAAGATTTTCACCTTAACGGAATCGTAGCAGAAATTGTGCTCTCAGACATCTTCTCACAAGGACCACCTTTTGATGTTAGCATTCTTAGAGGTAGGTAGCTAGTGCTTATCAGCTAGAGGTTTTTTTGTTATTTTATACCCTGTGGTTGACTTTAATTATTTAGACAGACTGAGATTACCTTGAATAACATGGGAGCTGTACAATCATATGTCTCTTATCTAAGTGTGAATAGATTTTCATATATGTTACAATAATCAATACATCTAATCTAGAAAATATTTTGATAAAATTTCTGATTTCAAATTTTAAAGATCTCCACTTAATTGCTACCTACATAATTTTGGGTTTTTTTGTGAAATATCTTCTTGAGAATAGGCTTTGCTTCAATTAAAAGTTTGTAGAATTATGGATATCATTAAACTTTCAGTATGTAAATATTCTCTTAAAAGATGAATGTGAATGCATTTCTGTTTAAACAGTTTTAAAAAGGTGTATTCTTTTTTTATTGTAAAATACACATGTTTTTTTTAAGGAAATGAAGCTAGACATTTTACGATCAAAGATGACACAACAGCAGCCAGGACAGCTGCAGTTGCGCCACCTGTTGTTCCTCCTACGTACACAAATATTGATGGGCTTTCTTTTGTTGGTATGTTGTTTCAATCAAGTTATCATTTGTATTCAGATAACCATTTTTAATTTATAAGTCTTTAGATTATCTTTACTAGGATTAATAGAATGACTGTATTCTACACTTACAATTCTTTCCACCTCAAATATATCCATGTATGTTAAAAGAGCCACACAAAAATTAAGTGTTTAAGAGGTATTTTGAATAGGTAAGTTGAACAGTACTTGTGAGAAAAATCACTTGATATCCATTTTTTTTCTGTTTATAGAATGTAGTTCACCATCCACTGCTACTCCTGAAGGAAATAACCCTGCTATAGAAACTTTTACTGTTAATACCCAGCTTGCTCTGTTTACCCTTGACCTGACCTTGGATTATGAGGTCGCGACCTTGTATACTGTAGTATTACAAGTAGAGGACAACGTCAAAACTCCAGCCTCTACTGGTACAATCACTGTCAAGGTAAGATTAAGGACAAGGTCATACTCCATATTCTGTATTTAAATAAAAAATAGAACTAGATATAACATGGTCGGTTAATTTTACATCTAAAAAAGTGTTGTATAAAAGGTGAAAAAAGACAATTAGACCATTATCCTGAACATCGCTGTATATACCTATATCTAGGTTTAGTCAAGACGTTAAACTTCCTGGATTAATTTACTTAGACCATTTAATATGACTGAACATGTTGAAATAAACAAATCTTATAATTTAATTCTTATTACATGACTATTGTTTTATTAACAGTAGAACATTTTGAATTTTCAATTTTAGAGGTATACATTCATAATAATACATACCCTTACCTTAATATACGATATAAAGTTTGTTAAACAACCTTTCAGATTGATCATAACATTCGATTAGTACTGCACAAATGTAATCTTAATCCAAATTTTTCCCCTTTTCCAGATAAAGGTCAAGGACGTGAATGATAACTGTCCAGAATTAACCCAGACAACCTTTGACCTGACTGCTATCCCATCTCTACAGATTACTGCAATTGCACAGCTCTTTACTTCAGATGTAGATAGTGGGGATAACAGTTTACTTGTATTTTCTCTATCTTCTGTTTCCCTCAAGTAAGTTTCTGATCTGTTTAACTTTGAAAAGAAGTAAAAAATGGGCATTTTAATGTTGGAAGTCAAATAAGCAAAAATAAAATCTGTTGAAACCAAGTGCAAAGACTACAACCATAGATCGAATACACAACACCAATAAACACATAAAAGAATTTTAAAGTGCAATCTGCAACTTAAATTAATTCTCATCAAAACTCATCTTTTGAAAAGGCATCGTTTCGCGCTTGTTGTAACCATACCTGTCTTGCTGCAATTGATTAATAAGGTTTGTAATTATGATCAATAAAGGAAATAACAAAATTAGTGTACTTCAAGAGAGATAGGACAAAACATGGATGACATACCAAAAAAATGAAGATCGCAATGGTCCTGACTTGGTACAGGTATTTTTCAAATGAAATGATTGGTTAAACCTGGTTTCTGGATCTGGTAGTAACACAAAATACATCACAGTTGTGAAAACATAATAAGGATATTTATAGAGCATCAATTCTTTTCTTACTTGTACATGTAAAAACACTTTGTTTACATTTCAGTCCACCACTGGACTACAATGCCACATCTGACCTTTACAATGAAGTATATGTGGCCAACACCACCTTGTCTTTCACGGCCATAGTAACAGACCACGGTAATCCTGTTAGAGGAGCCACTGCTAGTGTAACTTTCCAGGTAGACAACTCTTGTCTGATGGATGTAGAGTTCGGACTGATTCCCTACTCAATGTCTATAGATAATACCACAGGAGAAATCTTCTTCAGGGTACCAGGATATTATTATTATGAATATGGTGAGGTTACTTTTCTTAATACATAAAGCAAATTCGATTTGTTACAAATATGTTAACAAGGCCATAAAAAATGCATAAAGAAACAAATTGTGCAAAACAAAAGTTAAACTTGCATCAAAAAAGTTTTAAAATGTTTTACTTCTGATATTCTGTGTTGTTTTCCTATAATTGCAGTATCTTTGGATCTCAATCATACAATGTAGAATTAGACAAGAGATTTTTCAACAACAATAAACAAATTATTGTTAAATTGGTTATTCTATGAAATCATAGGTGTTCATTTTATTCATGAATTTTAACCCTTTTCGAGCCTTGCTACTCTCAGGGCAAGATATGAAAGAAAACAATTGGTACCCATGTCAAAATCTGCAATAAACCAAAGGCAATCATGAATTATTTTTAAAATAAAGTATTGAAAATCAGCACAACAAATATCATAAAATTAAATGATACATTTTCAGAATGCAGAGATGCATTAGGTATACAGAGTGGAGCTATATTGGATGATTGGATTGCAACATCCACAGCAGAAAGTATCAGTGGAGGTGATAGGGCGAGGCTTAATATGACATCTCTTGATAGTAAGTTACCTTTGATAAATTGCCATCAAGGATGAATGTGTCCTAAACTCATAGGTAATTTTGTTTTTATTTCTAGTTAAAGCATATCAACATTTTTCTAGAGATTTATATCTGATTTAATAAATATTGGCCAGCAAAGGATTTTTTTCCAAAAACATTTTTTAATGATGTACTCATAGTGAACATGGAAATATTTATGATGGGCTAGTTTTGACCTTAACTCAATGATTAAGTAGCCTTGAAAATATCTTGCATGAGAAAAATGAGAAAGAAGATTTTGTCCCCAACTTTGTTTTAAGAGTATTTAGGAATCATGCTGTCTGTCTGTCTGTCTCTCCATCCATCTTTCCTCGTATCTCATATGGGCAACTCCTTCTAAACTGAATGACTTATTTTTTTTAATGAAATTTCATATATGAAGAAAGTTTATTATATAGATATGTGCATGAAGAAATGAATATCATTCAGAGGAGGTAATTTGAATTAAGTTGTGTTTTTAGTCCAATACCAAGCAGGGGTATCATTTAATGAGCTGACTCTTAGAACTTTTTGCTAGTACAATCTACTCACCATCAAATATTGATTATTGTATTACTCTATTGTAGTCAACTTTGGTGGATTGACAGGAGGCTGGGTCCCTTCTGTACAGGATACCAGTCAATGGATCCAGACATACCTGACTCAAGAACACTGGATCCACATCATACAGATTCAGGGTCAGCAGGACCAGCCCAACTGGGTTACTTTCTTTTCTGTTACCAGCAGTAATGATAGTGTCACATGGGAGACTTACACTAATGGAACAGGGAACACAGTAAATATTTAAATATCTCAGTTTTACTTTTTGAAACAAATCTTCATTTAAACAATATCGTTTGTTAACACATCTCTCAAACAAAGGTTAGGGTATATATGGTCTATCTGTTCACAAGTTCTATGAGACAGTCTACCTCTAATTGCTTGATGGATTTTGAAAAAACCTTTCACAAAGGATGTACATCTTTCAGTCTGACTGATGGGTTTTTAAAGTCAAAACTATTGGGGAATGCCTCTGCAGCAACTATTTCTCAGGCTGTGTGCCATTGGTTGTCCAGCCCATGACACACCATCGCCATTGTTAGTTGCTCAAGAGTATCCTTTGTTGTTACTGTTTTTTACTATTGGGAGGAACTGGTCGTAATTTGCATGACTAAATCTTTCAGAAATATGTTTGATCTCTTATAACATTCAAGGGGAGATAACTAGACTTTATTTTTTCATAGATATATGCAGTGTATTAAATCAGTTGAGAGTTTCTTGAAATCTTTGAGAACAGCAGAATTTTGGTGCATGATGATTTAATCAAAGAAAGAAAACAAGGAACAGACACCTATCATAATAATTCATTTTAGCTTTGGTTAACTTTTTTAGATGATTATTATAGACATCATCATATCCCCATTTGATAAACAGTAGCCCTCCTAAAACTCAACAATTTTAGCTAAGGCAATCATAAACAAGTACACTAAAACTGTATCTAAGATTTTATTCTATAGAACATTCATGAAACCAAGGAGAATCACATGAATGCATACATTTAAGTTATTTTCTGTTATTTGGTTTATAAAAAAATGATATTGTTAGTTTACCCTTACCTGCATACAAAAGTTTTTTCTGCAGAATCAGGTAAAGGTAGCAGGTTGTTTATATTAGACTTGTTTTCCAGGTGTTTGAAGGGACCTATGACCAGGATAGTGTGGTCAATGTGACCTTGAATCCCCCAGTATTTGCTACATACATCAGGATACACCCAGTGACATGGAATAATAACATTGGTCTGAGATATGAACTGATTGGTTGTTCTCATAGCCAGTTGATGTACTGTAAGTTGGAATTTTAAAGTATAAAATGTAGAAAGATAAGCTCATATTTCTCAGGTATATAAAGGCCTAACATTGTTTTCTAAAGGGATGGATCATAAAGTATAGTATAAAAGGCAATATTCATCTTAATTCATTATAAAATTCAATATTTTTTTACCAGACCAAGCAAGTTTTTTTCAGAACTTGTTTTTTCTGTCAGAGAAACACTGAACGCTTAGTAGTTGCTCTACATGTCTAGGCAGCCCATTTTACCAGTGATGTTTTTGTTTACTTAATTGTAGATAAGACCACTTGTCAGAGATGTCTGACATCCTGGTTCTGTGTTGGTGATAGTACTCTACAGCCATGTGGCAGGTGTGATCCACCACAGGACAATTCCACATGTGGACGGTCACCGACAGAACATTCCTTTGGGTTGGCCACAGAGTGTACAATTTGCCCCCTTGGATGGGTGAGTTCATTAATTTCAGCACCTTATAAATAGCCTTGTACAAATACATCGTTTTCACCATAGCACGGAATGGCTGGTGAAACCGGACAAAGTTCTTTTATTATAATTTTTTCCGGTGCAACTAAGAGCAATAGATCAAAATAAATACTGCTTTGTTGTTTATTAACAATGGAATCTTTAATTCTGGAAATGTTTCTTCACATGTAAGGATGTTTTTTTATTTGATTCAAGTATCTACCGTTTATACAGATACCACTGTTTACATAAACTCACAAACGCTTTTGCATAAGTCTACGGGGCAGCATACCAGTTTTACTCAAAAACTGGTAAAGTCACGTGTTAATTTCAGTCTAATTGAGGGATTTTTCCGGAAAAACAATGAACTCGAAAATTATGTATTGATACGTTAATCAAGAGAAAGGTGTGGTGTTCAGCTTTGAATCTTTGTATGCATTTTAAGTAAAACTTTTGCTGAATTTGTTACATTACAATTGATTGATAAACATTGTCTAATTTAAATTTGTCCCTACATTTCATGAAGCATGGAAAAGCATTCTGCTTTCTTTCTGTCTGTCTGAATTTGATTTCTGCGAATTGACTTTTAAATTGATAGAATAACAGAAAGAAGCTTTGTTGCCAAAAGGAAAGGAAAATCAATATTAATTTTGTGGTCAATGGGTCATAAGTCAAGGTTACACAGAATTTTTAAAACTTGTACCTCCTGTTTTGGCAATATGGGGGGCAATTGTCCCACTCCTACTTTTTTTCTATTTTAGATCTGTAAGGATGGTTATGCCACCCCATGTGATGATTTCCACTATGTAGAGTGTAATGATACCTACTGCCCTGATACATGTACTCAGTGTGAGAGTGGCTATGCCTGCCGCGGTGGACAAAAATATCTTTGTGATTTAGGAACGTACTCTGATGGAAATCTAGGTTTGTATTACATCAACAATTTTTTTTTTACTTATAATGATTTTTTTCTGAATTGAGTTTGTTATGTGAAACTCACTTGAAAAGTTCATGTGAGATTAATATGAAGTGATCTCTCACATGTTTTGCTTGATAATTCATGTCAATTTCATCTTAGGAGGTCACATTATTTCAAGTGATACGGTTTCATACAGGAAATTCACATGAATTAAATTTGTCTGTCTTCTTTATATAGAATGCTGAAAAAAATGTCTTTTATCTTTAAAATTGGCTATTGCAAGGAATAAACTATGTAAGTAAAGTAAATTAAGTGACTGCACATTTACGCTTTTTATTTGTAGATCTTTTTTATCAATTATATAAATAAGATTGATCGTTCTTCAGAATACTGTGAAATGTGTGCAGCAGGGACCTACCAAGACCAGACCGGACAGTCTTCTTGTATAAACTGCCCTGCTGGCTACTTCAGTTCCAAAATGAAAGACCGCTGTAATGTTTGTGAGGCAGGAACTTATGCTGCAGGGGATGGAAGCGGATGTCAATCATGTGCTGATTCCACCCAGTGCCCCTGTCTTCAGAACTCAACAAATCTGTGTCATTTGAAAGAACTCTGTTACAACATGGATGGATCCTATGCTTGTCTCCCTTGTCCAGATGGTTACCAAGGAAATGGGGTCACATGTACTGATATCAATGAGGTACTGTTCAAAATATTTGTTGTTCACTGTGTTTTGCAAAAGTTGTGGAGTTTTCAACATTCTGTGCTGTTACCTTTTTGTGCTAAATTGGTTTCAAGGGGATAGTGTTTGAATGTTTTGATAGCAACTCATGAAACTTTCTTATATTGAGGCTTGTGAGGCAAGACAGAAATTGATTTCAAGGTTAAAAGATCTTAAGTCAGGGATATGTTTTTGCAACATTTGTTAATGGTCATATAAACCATTCTGAATTATAAAGTCTATCATTGCTTTATTATGCCAAGTTAGCTGATTTTTAAGCAGCTTTTAATGAATTGTTAGTCTTTAATATATATGTATGAAATTCATTGCTTTTCTGCAAAAATAAATGGGAACATTTTTGATATTTTTTTTGGTGGTTAATTTACAGTGCTTTGTTGGAAACCCCTGCTGGAACACCTCAGCCTGTATCAACACTGAGCCAGGGTACCAGTGTAGGGCGTGTCCATATGGCTACACTGGGACCTTTGAGGATGCCCTGGCCTGGAACAACACACGACGGATCTTCCAGCTATACAACACGAATCACGACCCTCTGTACCACCAGACATGCAGTGATATTGATGAATGTGCAGTCAACCATGGAGGATGTGATTCAAACTCATATTGTCATAATACTGCAGTAAGATCTTAAGATTATCTTGTGACTTTAAGCTAATAAATACGGGGCTTAGATTGTTTTATTGTTCCCTGCTTTTGCAGAACAGAATCAGCTTCCTGTTGGCCCTTGTTTTAGGATTGGTTTCTGGATTCTAAGTTTTCAACACCCAGAAAGAATTTCAAGAAACTTGCACACATTAAATCATAAAAGGTATGAAAGATGCCTATTGATTTTGGTGTCAAAGTTTCAACGGTTAAGGTCACAAGTTAAAAACTTACAAATTTAGTAAAGGTCACAAATTAAAAACTTAGAAGTTTAAGATTAATTTTAGTTTTCAAAGCTGAACAACTTTTTAAAGTTGAAATTTTTAGATAATCAGTTAAAATTTCAAAAATGATTAAACCTTTAGATTATTTTACACTCAGGCATAATGGCTTTAAGCATTAATTATTCAAAGAAAATATTTTATTGGTTTTTCTTTCAGGGCAGTTATTATTGTGGGTTCTGTCAGGAGGGATATGTAGGAAGCTCATTAACTGGATGTGTATTGGCAGATTTCTGTCTGTCAGGGGTTCACACGTGTGATATCAATGCTGTGTGTCATTACACAGGACCAGAAGAATACAGGTGTGAGGTGAGTCTGCACACTGGTGTGAAATTTTACAAAATGATATTTTATCCTATAATTAATTCTAGAAAATTAAGATAAAACAAGAAAATGCGTAAAATACAGCCCCCCTGCCTTTATAATAATCAAACAGCTAGGTATTCTATCAATTATGAAGCTCACCTTGTAACGCATTATTGTCACTTAGCAGGAATTGACTATAACTTTTCAAAATTTTAAGTGCTTGTTCGTGCCAAAAAAGAAGGTCACAGCCAGCATCTGAACAAAGTTACTGTTGCTAAGTGTCCCTTGATGCACTTACCATATCACTTTGGTTGATGAGGTAAGTGCCTGTTAGTTGAAATGGACCTCAACCATTCTTCTGTAAATGAACATTCATGCTGGAAATATAGGTCACAGCCAGCATCTGAAGCATGCATTGTGTGTAGCATCTCAAGGTGTACCTACCATACCAATATAGTTGATGTGGCAGTTGTCAGTAAGCAAGAATAGACTTTAAGCATTCTTCTGTAAGTGGTCATCCATGCAGAAAATATATGTCAAGTCCAGCATCCTAAGCATGCATTGTGCTTAGCATCAATAGGTGCACCTACTATACCAATATGATTGATGCATGTGGCAATTGTCATTAACTGGAATTTTGAATTTGCAGATTTGGGGCAAACAGACAGAAGAATGGACCCAAACACTAAATGCCCCTCTACTTTCTTAGACCGGGCATAAAAATTAACAGGGGCCCCAGAGGATAAAATTCAGATCCTGACTTTTCATATTCTGATTTTATTATTTCCAATTTTGTTGCTGTTCATATAGTTTTTCAATCTTGGGAAGTACATTTAGATGAAACTTGTATGTCTATGTGAAAGACAGACATTTGTGCCCTTTAGAGACATTAGCTTATGGAAAAAAAAGCCTTCTTGCAACATATTGCTGCAATGTTGCAGAAACATGTTGCTGCAATATTGCAGCAACATGTCAGATTTCGTATGCAAATTAGTTTTCCTGCAACAATGTTGCTGCAACATTGCTGCAATGATATTGTTGCAGGAAAACTATTGCAGCAATATTGCAGAAACATTGTTGCAGGAAAACTAATTTGCATACGAAATCTGACATGTTGCTGCAATATTGCCGCAACATGTTTCTGCAACGCTGACCTAGTTCTAAACATGTGTGTGCCACATAAATATAAGATTACACAAAACATGCCATGTGTATGCTCAGCTTATTCAGATCACTTGAGACATGTGAGAATGAGTTTATCATGTTTATTAAGAGAATACAAATCATGGCTGTCCTCAAAATATTATACTTTATATCAGGAATACATGTAATAACAAGTTTAAGTTCAAAGAAGAAGATAAACAAAAATACATTTATATATTTTGCATCAATTTTTTGTGTATACTTTAAAAACAAAATCTGAAATATCTTAATTTATCTTGTTATAAACATACATGTACGTTAAATTGTGTGAAAAAAATGCACTGCATGATAATCGACAGAATCACTGTGAATATACATGTACATTATATATATTTACAAGTAATTATTTTACTCATTAAAATTCCAAGCTAACAAAATCAATATAAGCAAACATTTTTACCTTAATTAAAAGCAAATCTTCAACCATATTAATCCTTAACAGAAATTTTAACACCATTTGATCAGACACAAACTGCTTGCTGCCTCATGTAAGTTTATAATTTTGAAAAATGGTTACAAACTCATTTGATTGGATGAACAAAATTCCTTTCAATTGCATTATGGGAGTGTCTTTTCTTGCAACTTTCCTGCAACAACTTTTTCAGATATATCTATAGTAAAATTTGTTGCAATGTTGCAGCAACAAATAGCTGCAACAAATATTGTTGCAGGAATGTTGCAAGAAAAGTTGCAGCTAGCTGCAACAACCTGCAACACTCCTGCAACTTTTTCCTGCAACAATATTTGATTGCAGCAATATTGCCGCAATATAGCAGCAATATTGCTGCAACATTTTCTTTTCTGTAAGGGATATAATTATTATGAGAAATCAACTGTATGTTCATTATAAAGTAAGGTTGTTAGAAAATTTGATTTCATTTTGTTTTTCAGTGCAAGACAGGCTGGGCAGGGAATGGCTTTATTTGTGGAGAAGATCCTGACCAGGACGGTGTTCCTACACTGACAATATCTTGTACTGGGTCAGCCTGTATGAGGGTGAGTAAACATCATATTGATAAGCATGTAATGCCATTTTGACCTTGAACATATACAGAAGCTTATCTGAGAAAGCATGTTTGATTTTGTTCCTTGAAAAAAGTTAATAGGACTGCTAGCTCCCACTAGTATTAAACCAGTATGCAATGCCATGTAGTATACAATTGTTTACTGGTCATGAGGGAAACACATGTACTGTTTTCCGAATGACCAGTAAACAATTGTTTTATTATACTGAATCGGTAAACAACTTAACTAAAGCCACGCCTACTGCTCACTCTTTGTATACAGGGTACTCTAGCCACGCCTACTGCCAATCATACAAAAACCTGCGAAATAGTATTACAGTACTATTACCCTAGGGAAATAGTACTTTTACCAAATTCAGGATGAAATAGTTAAAATGTTTACCTGTATTTTAAATTGAAAAAATCTACTGAAATGTAATAAATTGATATACTACACATGTATAATAGAAATGAATTATATTCAAGTTTCAATTTCATGGAAATACATCATGAACTTTTCAACAACCTGACAGATTAATTTTATATTTTAATACTAAAAGGAGCCACCAGAGCTTAAAAAAGTGCATGCATGTATATAACTTTTCCAACATAAGTTATACAGTATACAAACTGTTTATTTATAGTGTTTTAAATTTAATGCTTGAGATGAGTCCAGGGTGCTTTTCTTAAAGGAATTGCTAATTAACATGCACCTTATTCCATGTAAATAAAATGAGCTTACATGCACTTTAGGCTAACGATTACTTTATGAAACAAAGCCCAGATACCAGCATTTGGTATATGTCAACATTAATTATTATTTCAGGATAATTGCCCTGATGAACCAAATAGTGGTCAGGAGGACAATGATTCAGATGGGATGGGAGATGCTTGTGACTATGATGATGACAATGATGTCATAGGTGATGTTGATGTAAGATGAAATCATTTCTATTTCAAGCACATTGCCTAGGGAAAAATTTACCAATTATTTCTTTGTAAATTATTTGATTTTCATGAAGGTAATGTGTTTTTTCCTAAAGCCTAGTTATAATATATTCCAATATTTTTAGCACTTGCATAATTGATACATTGTAAAGAAGCAAGGAAATACCAATGGCACATAACACAAAATGAGAACACACTAAAGACAGAGCTAGACACTAAGTAAAAACACGCAACACAACTAAACTGCTGTCACCCACACAATCCTGTGTCATTATGCTGTACATACAGCTGCTCTGAAATGGAAAGCTGAGTTTCTGCTTAATTGTTTTTGTTGCAACTTCCTCTTATCATTCTCAATAGGCAAAATCTGGTTTGGAATACATTACAAAACCTTAATATCAATATTTAGGACAAATGTGTGTTGACTAGTAGCATCCAACAGAAAGGTATGTAAAATTTATATTTCAGGACAACATGTAAAACCTAATTTTAGGACAACATGTAAAATATAACTTTAAAACAACATAAAATCTAATTTTAGGTCAACATGTATAATCTAATTATACCCCCACTCGTAAGAGAGGGGGCTATATTGCAATCACCTTGTCCGTCCGTCTGTCCGTCCGTCTGTCCGTCTGTCCGTCCGGTTCAATTTCTCTGCTTCTACTAGATGGATTGATTTCAAATTTGGTACACAGCTTCAGCATGATGAGTTATACTATGCCTACCCTTTCCAGGTCAGTGCATCATCTACTTCCTGTTTTCCAAGCGGACTTAGACTTTTTTAGGGAAAAAAAACATTTGAAATGTGAAATTTTTCGTAACAGATTTCTCGGCTTCTACTGGATGGATTGGTTTTAAATTTGGTACACAGCTTCAGCATGATGAGTTATACCGTGCCTCCCCTTTCCAGGTCAGTCCATCATCTACTTCCTGTTTTTCGAGCCGACTTACACTTTTAAGGGTAAAAAATTTGAAAAGTGAAATTTTTCGTAACATATTTCTCGGCTTCTACTGGATGGATTGGTTTCAAATTTGGTACACAGCTTCAGCATGATGAGTTATACCGTGCCTCCCCTTTCCAGGTCAGTCCATCATCTACTTCCTGTTTTCTAAGCTGACTTAGACTTTTTATGGGTCAAAAATTGACAATTTTTCGTAACAGATTTCTTGGCTTCTAGAGAAGGGATTGATTTCAAATTTGGTATACAGCTTTAGCATGATGAGTTGTACCGTGCCTCCCCTTTCCAGGTCAGTCGGTCATCTACTTCCTGTTTTCTGAATGGCCGAGTGGGGGTATGCTTAGCACGACTTAGTGCAACCCCTTGTTTTAGCTAGGACAACATGCAAAATCTTTACTTTAGGTAAAATAAAATCTTAATTTTTGGACAACGTAAAATCTTATTTAAGGGCAACATGTAAAATCTAATTTAAGGACAACATGTAAAATCTAATTTTAGGACAACATGTAAAAACTAATTTTAGGACAACTGTGTGTTGACAAGTAACGTCCAACAGACAGATACAGACGGTGACGGCGTGGGTGACGCCTGTGACAACTGTGTCAATGATGTCAACACAGACCAGGCCGATGCTGATGGGGATGGAATAGGAGATGTGTGTGACTCCGACCCTGATGGCGATGGTATAGTCTCAGGATCAGACAACTGTCCAAATGTATATAATCTAGGTAAGTTCCTCATCAGTATTCTAGGTGTACACTTATAATATCCCTAGCCCACAAACATAGTATTATGATAGATAATTTCACTTGAGTCTTGTATAATATATAGAATATAGGACTTTTGAATCTTGAGATAAAGTTTTTCACTGGTTTATGGTGAACCCGAAGGTTGAAATTGTTCTCAAGATTTAAAAAGACCTATATTCTCTTTATCAGTAATCATAGAGCAACAAAATATGATTTTGGGGGTTCTAGAATGTTTTTTAAATGTTTTCGATAAGAACTTTTTTTTAAAAACTTATCATATAAGTGCTACGTCATCATACTGACCCAATAAATTGGGTGAAACACACCTGTTCATGATACAGGGTTTATCAGCAGCATACATCAAAGGAAAAATGTAATGATAACCGATAATATGAAGTACAAGATAAAAATCCCCGAGGCAGTTTGCTCTTGGTTCTAGTCTCAATGATCGTCACAGGGTTGCATCACAGTCTTGAAATAAGGAAAAACCCTTTAATTTCAATTTGAAACTCCTGGAAAAAGCTTGACTTTTGAAAAATTAAAAGATATCATTGAAAAGCCTGCTGTACTTTAATATTTGGAAGATCAGTAGGTGAATTGTTTCACTGAAAATATTACTGTATCAGAACAAATGATTTTTTTAACTGACTAGAATAACTTTGAAACATCCTTGAAAAGCTATTGAATATGGTGGCAACCCTGTCCTGTAACTTATTAAAATAAGATCTATGTATATTATTCAGATCAGGCTGATACAGATGGTGACCTGGTGGGTGACGTTTGTGACAACTGTCCATCTGTCTCTAACTCCGCCCAGACAGACAGTAATGAGAATGGTATAGGAGATAACTGTGAAGTCAGTGACAAGTATGTATCTTTAGGATATAAACTATTATATTCTAAAAGTATCTTTAAGAGTAGACAGTTTTGAGGGACTTTCCTATGCCTTATGCATGAAAAAGATCCCTTGGTGATCGAACCATCAAGTCATGTAGTACACCAAATAGGCTAATTTTTCCGCTCTTATTACCTGATACCATATTTTGCTCATCATTTTCAGCAAAGCGTAGCAAGACACATGTGTTACTTTGCCCCAGTAATAGCTTAGCTTAGTTGCATCCCCATCTTCTGACCTTGACCTTGATGTTCCAACTGACCGACTGACAATTTTCAATACATACATGTATAAAAGCAATGTTCAGGTTTTGGGAGTACCTTTATATCTCGAGAACTATAGCGTAGTTGCATTCCCATCTCTTGACCTTGATTTCCCAGTTGAATGACCTTGACAATTTTCAATACATATAATAGCAATTTTAAGGTTTTGCGAGCACATCTCTATCTCAAGTCCTAGATTGATGAAACTTGGTATGGATATGCTCAATAGTACCTTTGATTGTGTTTGAAGAAAAAACAAGGTATTCAGATTGTGCCAGCAGGCGAGACATACTTTAGTGTTAACTCTTGTTTGTTTATTGTGTATCATCCTTTTCACGTTCACCCTTTTATAACCTATATAGATAGGGCATAACACCCACTCTCCTTTTTCTGCTTTCATTTTAAACAGCAATAAAATTGTTTAGCATTTATTTAGTTTGCCTCAGTTCAACAGTTAAGTTATGACTTTACAGGGATGGTGATGGTATACAAGATGCAGATGACAACTGTCCAGAATTAGCCAATGGGGAGCAAGCCGACACAGATGGTGATGGCATAGGTATTGTTACCCTCTTTCAAACTGATATGAAATAAAGGCACAGATTCAGGATTTATGTTGATTTCATGCAAAATACACAATTTTTATGTGGATCTGATCATTGAATAATGATTTAAAATTTCATACATTAATTTTGTATAGAAATTTTATGAATATCATGTGCTTCTCATTTTATTAGCTCACCTGGACCGAAGGTCCGTCGTCAGTCATCTGTCGTCCGTCCTCAGTTGTCCGTCGTCGTAACCATATTTCAAACGTTAACTCCTTTAACACCATAAGTCCAGTGGCTTTTAAATTTGTCCCCGTTGTTTATTAGCATAGGTAGTAAAAAACTAGCGTGGGATTTTTGATTCGTCGTAAAACATGGCCGCCATGGCTAAAAATAGAACATAGGGGTAAATTGCAGGTTTTTGCAAATAACTTGAAAACAGTTACAGATAAAAAAATTCTGGCATGGGTAAAAGTGTTCAGCACCTCAAGATCTACCTGCCCTGAAATTTTCAAGAAGATCAAACAACCCATGTAGGAGTTATTGCCCTTTTTCTGGATTTTTTGCAAATTTTGCACTTATTAAGCTCAATATCTTAAAAACTATTCAAGATATTTCAGAAATTTAAATTGCATGTTGTTAGCACATCAAGATCTACAAAATTTGTAATTAGGTCAACGTTGTAGGACCATTTCTTTTAGGAGTTATTCCCCTTAGAACGTCAAAATTACCCATTTTAACAGCATTTTATGTTACATTTTAATCGTTAAATTCTCTGACACCTTAAGTCCAATTGGAACCAAACTTGGTACAAATGTTTATTAGCATTAGGTCTATAGAACTGATGTGGGGATTTTTATTGATTTTGTAGCCATGGCTAAAAATAGAACATAGGGGTAAAATGTAGTTTTTTGCAAAAAACTCTAAAACGGTGACAGATTGTTAAATTCTGATAAAAACAAAATTCATCTGCACCTCAAGATCTACCTGCCCTGAAATTTTGGAGAAGATGGTCACAGTCTTGTATTGTTTTTCCTATAGACTTCTATAGTAAACCTGAGATTTTTGGAATTTTTTAAAAAATAGTTAAAATGATTCAATACAACTTTTGCTATATTTTTTCAATAAAGGAAGTGTCAGAAAACATTTTAAAGGGTGGGCCGAAAAAAAGTCGCACGAAGATAAGAAAACCACAGTTGATTGAATTAAAAATAGATTTTTTCCTACTTTCACTTTAACTTCCATTTCAAAAATACCCCCCTTTTCATGAGAACTGTTTTATTTAATAATGCATTTTTTACATTTCAAAAAGTTAGTGATGTCAAAGTTTGGTGTCTTACCTTCAATTTAAGCCAAAAGTTAGAAAAAATGCATGAAAAGCAATGCTGCAAACGACTCAGGGAAAAGGCACTATATTTTAATAGCCTCCATGTTTTGACGTCCACCCGCGCAAGAACTTGCAATACAAGACTGGTACCTATTAGGATCAAAGATGATTTGATATTTCTAAATAAAGTTGTTTTTCTGTTTCTTTATACATTTTGCAATCAAATTAAGAAAAAACCATAGCAAAAATGCTTTCATTGATTTTTTTATTACAATTTTTAAAAGGGTACCCTCTTCAAGGTTTTGGCCAATTTTCTCTATATTGACTTAAAATGAACACTTTAATGTTCTGTCCTTGTTGGGTTATATTCAAATAGAATATGTGAGTTGAAGTGATGCCAATACTACCTTAGCAATGGATTGAGTGCAAAAATATTCTTTTATTGACAGTTTTAAGTTCTTGAAGTAGAAAAAACTATGTTAGGAACCCCATTTTTTACTACAAAGACAACTTGGAGCCTCTTGTTTATCCAAATATAAGAAGGAGACCTATCAGTTGTTTGAACCTGACAAAATTGGCAAGATTATTGTAACAAAAACTATAAATGTGGAATAGAATACATTATTTGGAATACAATTGGATTTTATATACCAATTTAAGGATTTTTCAGGTAAAATTGGTGCCCCAGGCATACATAAATGGCCCATTTTTTCAAGGAATTCAGATACTAGGCTGATGAAACTTGAGTTGTTTCATGGGAAGAAGGTGTTGAAGACAGAAATCACCAACATATTGTGCAAGGTTATCAGACTTGGAGAGAAAGTGGTCTTATTTACTGTAAAATTGCAGTTTTTAACTTGCCGCATACAAAAAGCCAATATTTTGCACATCACAAAACACCATAAAGAAAAAAATACTGAATTTGTTTGGAGTTTTTTTGCTGAAATCAGTCATAAAGTTTATCTAGAACATTTTCACATCATTTGTTTGGTTAGAAAGTCATTATGTTTAAAATCAGAACAGTTCCCATATGTGTGGAGAGGTAAAAAAAGCCTTCATTTCTTAGTTTGAACTGAACATATGCAAAGTGCTGAAAAAGTTACAGCGGATAAAATATGACAGTTTAAATTGCATATTAGCAGTGCAATAAAGTCATTCTTACTAAATATAAAGAATATAGACATTTAAATCCACTGGTTCTCATAAAAGAGACAAAATATATTTTAATGTCCAAATTTGGTCAAAAAGTATTAAAATAGCAAAAACTGAAGGGTAGCTGAAACAAATTAAGCAAAAAGTAAAAAAAATCTTTATAAAGTGTTCAAAGACATGATTTTCTTTAGAATAGAACAAATAATAAGCACTTATTTAATATTCAACTTGACTGTAAATCCCAGTAATCAGGTCACAGTCTTGTATTGTTTTTCCTATAGACTTCTATAGTAAACCTGAGATTTTTGGAATTTTTTAAAAAATAGTTAAAATGATTCAATACAACTTTTGCTATATTTTTTCAATAAAGGAAGTGTCAGAAAACATTTTAAAGGGTGGGCCGAAAAAAAGTCGCACGAAGATAAGAAAACCACAGTTGATTGAATTAAAAATAGATTTTTTCCTACTTTCACTTTAACTTCCATTTCAAAAATACCCCCCTTTTCATGAGAACTGTTTTATTTAATAATGCATTTTTTACATTTCAAAAAGTTAGTGATGTCAAAGTTTGGTGTCTTACCTTCAATTTAAGCCAAAAGTTAGAAAAAATGCATGAAAAGCAATGCTGCAAACGACTCAGGGAAAAGGCACTATATTTTAATAGCCTCCATGTTTTGACGTCCACCCGCGCAAGAACTTGCAATACAAGACTGGTACCAGATCCAACAACCCATGTAGGAGTTACTGCCCTTTTCCTTGATTTTTTATAGATTTTGCACTTATTAATCTAAATATTTTGAAAACTATATGAGATAATTATACCCCCGCTTCGAAGAAGAGGGGGGTATACTGTTTTACCCTTGTCCGTTCGTCCGTCCGTCCGTCCGTCCGTTCGTCCGTCCGTAACAAAACTTCCGTCGCAGTTTTCTAAGCAACTACATGAGATAGAGTTTTGATATTTTGTATATAGCTTTATCCTATAGAACCATATGGTGTATACCGATTTTATGCTCCTAGGTAGTTTACTTCCTGTTTACTGAATACTTAGGTTTTTACACATAATGGACATAAATGCAAAATTTCCGTCACATTTTCCCAAGCAACTACATGAGATAGAGGTCTGATATTTTGTATATAGCTTTATCCTATAGTACCATATGGTGTATACCGATTTTATGCTCCTAGGTAATCTACTTCCTGTTTACCGAATACTTAGGTTTTACACATAATGGACATAAATGCAAAATTTCCGTCACATTTTCCCAAGCAACTACATGAGATAGAGGTCTGATATTTTGTATACCGCTTTGTCATATAGGACCATATGGTGTATACCGATTTTATGGTTGAAGGTAGACTACTTCCTGTATACCGAATACTTAGGTTTTTACACATAATGGACATAAATGCAAAATTTCCGTCACAGTTTCCCAAGCAACTACATGAGATAGAGGTCTGATATTTTGTATATAGCTTTATCCTATAGTTCCATATGGTGTATAGTGATTTTATGTTCCTAGGTCAACTACTTCCTGTCTGCAGAGTATTCAAGCTTGTATGCATGGCTTAGTTTGGGGAGCGGGGGTATCACTAGTGAGCATTAGCTCACAGATTTACTTGTTAAGAAATTAAAATTGCATATTGTTAAGCACATCATGATCTACAAAATATGTAATAGGGTCAATGTTGTAGGGCCATTCCTATTACGAGTTATTCCCCTTAGAACGTTGAATTTGACCATTTTTACAGCTTTTACTCATTACATTTAAAATGTTAACCTCTCTGGCACCTTAAGTTCAATTTGAACCAAACTTGGTATACTTATTTATTAGCATAAAATGTTCAGAACTGATGTGGGGATTTTTGATTGGTTAAAAAACATGGCCGTTATGGCTAAAAATAGAACATAGGGGTAAATTGCTGTTTTTTGCTAATAAGTTATTCCACTTAGAAAAGGATCAATGTTAAATAGTATTTGCATAATAGCCTATAGTTTAGGCACACAAGTCAGATGAGTGATTCAGGCTCCTGGGAGCCTATTGTTGTATTTTCAAGCATGAATTTTTCAATAAATTGGCATGGTAATGATTTGTGTCTTTTAACCTATAATTTACATAAAAACCACATGAAAAAAGTTTCATATGAAATTCAATGAAGGCATATACATGTATGACTGTGAACACTTTTACAATAGGACCTATTTTAGGATGTGAAATAAAATGAATTATTTGTAATAAAACCATTGCTTCTGAATTATTTTGTTGATTTTTCATGTTATATTCATTATAATATAAATGCTTGAATATCAGTTAAACTCCTGATAGTGCCGTTTATCATAATTGTATAGATATAAGGTAATTTACAATTCTATTCTATAATTTATAGGTGATATCTGTGATAGTGACATTGATGGGGATGGTGTTCCTAATGACAGTGACAACTGTGTTTATTTCTCAAACTCGTCACAAACAGACTCAGATGGAAATCACCGAGGAGATGTCTGTGAGAGTGATTATGATAAAGACGGGACAGTGGACACACTCGACAACTGTCCAAACAACAAGTTTATCAATGAGTCCAACTTTGGTGTATACACATCACTTGATTTGAACCCAGCTCTAACAAGTACCCCTGCCCCCAGCTGGATGGTATTGCATGATGGGAAGGAAATCAGACAAGTGGCTAATACAGCCAAACCTGTGGCTTATGTTGGTTAGTAGTATATAAACAATTTTATATATTTAAAGATATTTTACAGTGTTTGTTGCTAAGTTTTGACTGGATTTTACAAATTTAAAGCAGTGAATAGTGGGTGGCTGCTGGGCAGAGAAAATATTTAATTAGAAATTGTCTCAAAATGCAACTACCTATCAAAATCTTTTAAAATTCTATACAGCATGTTGCAGTATGCAGCCTGAGCATAAGGTTTCATATTGTGAGATTCAATTTCAGGTCTGTGGGTCTTTTACTTTCGTTTGTCTATATATTGACATTGATGATCAAAGATAAAAAAAAAAAAATAAAGATAAAAAAAAAAAATGTTAGAAATTTTCATTAGAGTTTTTTCGCCAACTGCTTATCACAATTAGATATTTGGTATGCAGCATCATAATAAGGTTACTTATTCTATGTAAAAGCATTTAAAAAGTACATTTTCTTAATTATTGACTTTTAAGTTTATCTCTTTTCACTTCTTTTTTCAGGAAGCCAATACTTTGACCATGTACAGTATTCTGGGACCACCTATGTCCACGATGATGGTTGCTATGGTTATGTTGGTTTTATATTTGGTTACCAGTCGACTCAGAAGTACTATCTGGCATTATGGAGACATAGATACACAAATTCTGATGACAGGGGAGGCACTAAAGGGGCACAAATTAGGGTAGGAAACTTAAATCTGATACAAAAGGAGCACCGATAAAAAAGTAATAAATTAGTTATCTTTTGAACTTGAATGCCTATATATCTAAGAAGGGTTAGCTTCTCATGATTGTGAAACCCATAAAAAGGCTCAGCCCAGGTGTTTCATTTTTCTTGTTGCTACACAATGGTTGACTAATTATAGATTGAGTTTGATAAAACTGATTGACTAGATAATTAATTAGATTTTAAGGTAAAAACATTGAATAGTAACTTTTCTCCCACATTTGTCATTTTTAATTACAAACCCAAACTCTTTTTATTTTCAGTTGATAGACACAACTAATTTGCCAGGAACTAACTATGCTGATGCCCTTTACCATAGCAACTCAGTTACAGACTACAGCACTTTGGTATGGCAGGACCCAAACCTTGCTGGATGGAACTGTAGGACTAGCTATAGGTGGTTTATAGAACATAGGCCTTCTCTTGGGCTCATGAGGTAAAAGACCTTAAACCTCACACTGAGGTGGCAGACTTTGGGGCGGGCAGGGAGGGGTTACAAATTGTTTGTTGATTACTATAAAAACAACTATAGCATGGCAAGGTCTGTACTCATCTTTGATAAGTCAATGTCTACCACTCTTCTAAATCAAAATGTACAGATCTGTCATGGCGGTATGAAAGGTATTGTAACACATCCAATAAGGTGGTTTTAAGAAAATGATCAATCTTCCTATTTCAGGTTAAGGAATTAAACCCTGAAGTCCTGTCTCTAAACTGGAAATGTTGGAGTTGTAGCTCCTCATTTGAACCTTAAAGAAATACTTTTACTTAGTAGTCTTTTAATGTCAATTATCACATAAAGTTTCCTTATATCCTTGTCTGTTAACTCAATGTTTGAAGTACAAATTTTATGTTATTTAAAGATTTAATATAATTTTAATGACAGTTCAAAATTTGGGTCTAACAATTTATTCAACAATAAGGAGTCCCTCACATCCTGCAAACTAGTTTTGGTGGTTTAATGAGAATTGATATGTCTACATGTCAATGCCGTCTCTTTCCACACACCTTGTAAGTAAACTGCTCATATAGAGGCTGAGCATGAAGGCAGTTAAATGAGCATGAAGCTAATCCATTGCAAAATAAAGAGTTATTCAGGGGAGATAATTGGACTTTTTTTCCTGACATGAACATCCCCAATTTAAAGTTCTCTTCCAATTCTTACTTTTGCTAAAATCAGCACAAAAAAAGATCATGTCATTCAAAATTTCGTTTATCTCACATGATTTCAGGGTTAAGATAGAGCAACAAGAAACTTTGATAGTAGACTCAGGCTATGTGTACAACACTGCTATAAATGGTGGCAGACTAGGAGTCTTCTCATATAACCAGACAGGAGCTATATGGTCTGATCTTCAGTACTCCTGTACCAGTAGGTAAGTACAACCAGACAGGAGCTATATGGTCTGACCTACAGTACTCATGTACTAGTAGGTAAGTACAACCAGACAGGAGCTATATGGTCTGATCTACAGTACTCATGTACCAGTAGGTAAGTACAACCAGACAGGAGCTATATGGTCTGATCTTCAGTACTCATGTACTAGTAGGTAAGTACAACCAGACAGGAGCTATATGGTCTGATCTACAGTACTCCTGTACCAGTAGGTAAGTACAACCAGACAGGAGCTATATGGTCTGATCTACAGTACTCATGTACTAGTAGGTAAGTACAACCAGACAGGAGCTATATGGTCTGATCTTCAGTACTCATGTACTAGTAGGTAAGTACAACCAGACAGGAGCTATATGGTCTGATCTACAGTACTCCTGTACCAGTAGGTAAGTACAACCAGACAGGAGCTATATGGTCTGACCTACAGTACTCATGTACTAGTAGGTAAGTACAACCAGACAGGAGCTATATGGTCTGATCTACAGTACTCATGTACCAGTAGGTAAGTACAACCAGACAGGAGCTATATGGTCTGATCTACAGTACTCATGTACCAGTAGGTGAGTACAACCAGACAGGAGCTATATGGTCTGATCTTCAGTACTCATGTACCAGTAGGTGAGTACAACCAGACAGGAGCTATATGGTCTGATCTACAGTACTCCTGTACCAGTAGGTAAGTACAACCAGACAGGAGCTATATGGTCTGATCTACAGTACTCCTGTACCAGTAGGTAAGTACAACCAAACAGAAGCTATATGGTCTGATCTACAGTACTCCTGTACCAGTAGGTAAGTACAACCAGACAGGAGCTATATGGTCTGATCTTCAGTACTCATGTACCAGTAGGTGAGTACAACCAGACAGGAGCTATATGGTCTGATCTACAGTACTCATGTACCAGTAGGTGAGTACAACCAGACAGGAGCTTTATGGTCTGATCTACAGTTCTCATGTACCAGTAGGTAAGTACAACCAGACAGGAGCTATATGGTCTGATCTACAGTACTCATGTACTAGTAGGTAAGTACAACCAGACAGGAGCTATATGGTCTGATCTACAGTACTCCTGTACCAGTAGGTGAGTACAACCAGACAGGAGCTATATGGTCTGATCTACAGTACTCCTGTACCAACCAGACAGGAGCTATATGGTCTGATCTACAGTACTCCTGTACCAGTAGATAAGTACAACCAGACAGGAGCTCTATGGTCTGATCTACAGTACTCCTGTACCAGTAGGTAAGTACAACCAGACAGGAGCTATATGGTCTGATCTTCAGTACTCATGTACTAGTAGGTGAGTACAACCAGACAGGAGCTATATGGTCTGATCTACAGTACTCATGTACCAGTAGGTAAGTACAACCAGACAGGAGCTATATGGTCTGATCTACAGTACTCATGTACTAGTAGGTAAGTACAACCAGACAGGAGCTATATGGTCTGATCTACAGTACTCCTGTACCAGTAGGTGAGTACAACCAGACAGGAGCTATATGGTCTGATCTACAGTACTCCTGTACCAACCAGACAGGAGCTATATGGTCTGATCTACAGTACTCCTGTACCAGTAGATAAGTACAACCAGACAGGAGCTCTATGGTCTGATCTACAGTACTCCTGTACCAGTAGGTAAGTACAACCAGACAGGAGCTATATGGTCTGATCTTCAGTACTCATGTACTAGTAGGTGAGTACAACCAGACAGGAGCTATATGGTCTGATCTACAGTACTCATGTACCAGTAGGTAAGTACAACCAGACAGGAGCTCTATGGTCTGATCTACAGTACTCCTGTACCAGTAGGTAAGTACAACCAGACAGGAGCTATATGGTCTGATCTTCAGTACTCATGTACTAGTAGGTGAGTACAACCAGACAGGAGCTTTATGGTCTGATCTACAGTACTCCTGTACCAGTAGGTAAGTACAACCAGACAGAAGCTATATGGTCTGATCTACAGTACTCATGTACCAGTAGGTAAGTACAACCAGACAGGAGCTATATGGTCTGATCTACAGTACTCCTGTACCAGTAGGTAAGTACAACCAGACAGGAGCTATATGGTCTGATCTACAGTACTCATGTACCAGTAGGTGAGTACAAACAGACAGGAGCTATATGGTCTGATCTACAGTACTCATGTACCAGTAGGTGAGTACAACCAGACAGGAGCTTTATGGTCTGATCTACAGTTCTCATGTACCAGTAGGTGAGTACAACCAGACAGGAGCTATATGGTCTGATCTACAGTACTCATGTACCAGTAGGTGAGTACAACCAAACAGGAGCTATATGGTCTGATCTACAGTACTCCTGTACTAGTAGGTATGTACAACCAGACAGGAGCTATATGGTCTGATCTACAGTACTCCTGTACCAGTAGTAAGTACAACCAGACAGGAGCTATATGGTCTGATCTACAGTACTCATGTACCAGTAGGTAAGTACAACCAGACAGAAGCTATATGGTCTGATCTACAGTACTCCTGTACCAGTAGGTAAGTACAACCAGACAGGAGCTATATGGTCTGATCTTCAGTACTCCTGTACCAGTAGGTATGTACAAGCAGACAGGAGCTATATGGTCTGATCCACAGTACTCATGTACCAGTAGGCAAGTACAACCAGACAGGAGCTATATGGTCTGATCTACAGTACTCCTGTACCAGTAGGTGAGTACAACCAGACAGGAGCTATATGGTCTGATCTACAGTACTCATGTACCAGTAGGTGAGTACAACCAGACAGGAGCTATATGGTCTGATCTTCAGTACTCATGTACCAGTAGGTGAGTACAACCAGACAGGAGCTATATGGTCTGATCCACAGTACTCATGTACCAGTAGGTGAGTACAACCAGACAGGAGCTATATGGTCTGATCTTCAGTACTCCTGTACCAGTAGATAAGTACAACCAGACAGGAGCTATATGGTCTGATCTTCAGTACTCATGTACCAGTAGGTGAGTACAACCAGACAGGAGCTATATGGTCTGATCTTCAGTACTCCTGTACCAGTAGATAAGTACAACCAGACAGGAGCTATATGGTCTGATCTACAGTACTCATGTACGAGTAGGTAAGTACAACCAGACAGGAGCTATATGGTCTGATCTACAGTACTCATGTACCAGTAGGTAAGTACAACCAGACAGGAGCTATATGGTCTGATCTACAGTACTCATGTACCAGTAGGTAAGTACAACCAGACAGGAGCTATATGGTCTGATCTTCAGTACTCCTGTACCAGTAGGTAAGTAAAACCAGACAGGAGCTATATGGTCTGATCTACAGTACTCATGTACCAGTAGATAAGTACAACCAGACAGGAGCTATATGGTCTGATCTACAGTACTCCTGTACCAGTAGATAAGTACAACCAGACAGGAGCTATATGGTCTGATCTTCAGTACTCATGTACCAGTAGGTAAGTACAACCAGACAGGAGCTATATGGTCTGATCTACAGTACTCCTGTACCAGTGGGTAAGTACAACCAGACAGGAGCTATATGGTCTGATCTACAGTACTCATGTACTAGTAGGGGAGTACAACCAGACAGGAGCTATATGGTCTGATCTACAGTACTCCTGTACCAGTAGGTAAGTACAACCAGACAGGAGCTATATGGTCTGATCTACAGTACTCCTGTACCAGTAGATGAGTACAACCAGACAGGAGCTATATGGTCTGATCTACAGTACTCATGTACTAGTAGGGGAGTACAACCAGACAGGAGCTATATGGTCTGATCTACAGTACTCATGTACGAGTAGGTAAGTACAACCAGACAGGAGCTATATGGTCTGATCTACAGTACTCATGTACTAGTAGGGGAGTACAACAGACAGGAGCTATATGGTCTGATCTTCAGTACTCCTGTACCAGTAGGTGAGTACAACCAGACAGGAGCTATATGGTCTGATCTACAGTACTCCTGTACCAGTAGGTAAGTACAACCAGACAGGAGCTATATGGTCTGATCTACAGTACTCATGTACCAGTAGGTAAGTACAACCAGACAGGAGCTATATGGTCTGATCTACAGTACTCATGTACCAGTAGGTGAGTACAACCAGACAGGAGCTATATGGTCTGATCTACAGTACTCCTGTACCAGTAGGTGAGTACAACCAGACAGGAGCTATATGGTCTGATCTACAGTACTCCTGTACCAGTAGGTAAGTACAACCAGACAGGAGCTATATGGTCTGATCTACAGTACTCATGTACCAGTAGGTAAGTACAACCAGACAGGAGCTATATGGTCTGATCTACAGTACTCATGTACCAGTAGGTGAGTACAACCAGACAGGAGCTATATGGTCTGATCTACAGTACTCCTGTACCAGTAGGTAAGTACAACCAGACAGGAGCTATATGGTCTGATCTTCAGTACTCATGTACCAGTAGGTAAGTACAACCAGACAGGAGCTATATGGTCTGATCTACAGTACTCATGTACTAGTAGGGGAGTACAACCAGACAGGAGCTATATGGTCTGATCTACAGTACTCCTGTACCAGTAGGTAAATACAACCAGACAGAAGCTATATGGTCTGATCTACAGTACTCATGTACTAGTAGGGGAGTACAACCAGACAGGAGCTATATGGTCTGATCTACAGTACTCCTGTACCAGTAGGTAAGTACAACCAGACAGGAGCTATATGGTCTGATCCACAGTACTCCTGTACCAGTAGGTGAGTACAACCAGACAGGAGCTATATGGTCTGATCTACAGTACTCCTGTACCAGTAGGTAAGTACAACCAGACAGGAGCTATGTGGTCTGATCTACAGTACTCATGTACCAGTAGGTGAGTACAAACAGACAGGAGCTATATGGTCTGATCTACAGTACTCCTGTACCAGTAGGTAAGTACAACCAGACAGGAGCTATATGGTCTGATCTACAGTACTCCTGTACCAGTAGGTGAGTACAACCAGACAGGAGCTATATGGTCTGATCTACAGTACTCATGTATTAGTAGGGGAGTACAACCAGACAGGAGCTATATGGTCTGATCTTCAGTACTCATGTACCAGTAGGTGAGTACAACCAGACAGGAGCTATATGGTCTGATCTTCAGTACTCATGTACCAGTAGGTGAGTACAACCAGACAGGAGCTATATGGTCTGATCTACAGTACTCATGTATTAGTAGGGGAGTACAACCAGACAGGAGCTATATGGTCTGATCTTCAGTACTCATGTACCAGTAGGTGAGTACAACCAGACAGGAGCTATATGGTCTGATCTACAGTACTCATGTATTAGTAGGTGAGTACAACCAGACAGGAGCTATATGGTCTGATCTACAGTACTCCTGTACCAGTAGGTAAGTACAACCAGACAGGAGCTTTATGGTCTGATCTACAGTACTCATGTACCAGTAGGTAAGTACAACCAGACAGGAGCTCTATGGTCTGATCTACAGTACTCCTGTACCAGTAGGTAAGTACAACCAGACAGGAGCTATATGGTCTGATCTACAGTACTCATGTATTAGTAGGGGAGTACAACCAGACAGGAGCTTTATGGTCTGATCTACAGTTCTCATGTACCAGTAGGTGAGTACAACCAGACAGGAGCTATATGGTCTGATCTACAGTACTCATGTACGAGTAGGCAAGTATACATTTACCTAATATAGGTGAACCTTGTGAACAAAGGAACAAAGAGATGAAGAACATTAGTCCATGTATTCTATTCATGGTGAAACAGCAAGACATATTTGCAGATAAAGTTTTTATTTACATTTTGTCTCTTGTTTCCATTACTCAAACTCAAAGTTATATACTAAAAAAAATCAACTTGATGTCATAGTTTTATGGACAATTTGTTGTTTGTTCATTTTTAATGATAATTAATTATAATGTAATATTGCTACACATCATTCTTTTTCAGGGAGAACAAGGCTTTGCTTCTAAATGGTACAAGCTATGGTACAATAGGAAACTTATCTTCATTGCAGATAGAGAAAAGGTAGGTTCTAAATGACAATTGCAGCAAATATTCATGTCTGATAAAAACTGCAAAAATTTATTTCTACACAAAGTCACCATTTCAATATCAAATTTGATAAACTTTTGCATTTATTTATTTTCGTGGGTTCCAATTTTCGTGGATTGCTGAAAAAGTGGCAGTTAGTGGCTTCTTAAATTCATGGTTCTGAATTTGCAGTATGCAAACCAATGTTATATTTCTTTTTCGTGGGGAACCAAATTTCATGAATCATGCAGCCCCCACCCATGAAAACTACGAAAGTTGATACCCAAAGGAAAATAATGAAACCACAGTAATTCATTTAAAATTTAAATGAAATAAACAACGTAATAACCAAATGGAAATGATTCATCTCAAAAGCCAAAGAAGAGCAGGGCAGGATTGCCACCCATCCTTTAAACCTGGAAAACCCTTGAATTTCATTTGTCAGTCCAATGTCCTTGAAAAGACTTTGAATATTTAAGAATTAAAAATATCCTTGAAAAACACTGGAATTTGATAGTTCAACAACCAATAGTTTGTGATTGAACTGTTTCACAGAAAATTTCATTGGGAAAGAGAAATTTTGTCGTCTATTTGCATCCTTGAAACTGACTAAAAATATCCTTGAAAAGTCCTGTGAAAACTCTTGAATTTTGTGACAACAAATAGTGGCAACCCTGGCAGAGACAATAAGGTAATATCATATCAGAATAATTGAAAGTTGGTATCCTTTCTTAAACTGGTGCTCAGGATTATTGGGTTCTGATTATCATTTTCCTAGTAACACCGTACAAAGTATTTTCTTCTTGTAGTAAACACTTTTTTATATTCTTAATTTTCATTTCAGTTTTACAATAGAAGGATGGATCTATTTGCCCACAGGTTACCCTTCCACCAAGCTTCCATTTGTATGCTCAAACTCCAGTCAACTGTGTGTTTACATAGAAAATGGTAACCTCTACACACAAGTAGGAAGTAGAATTATTGGAGGAACTACATCTATCCCAGCAGCCAACTGGACACACATTGCCAGTGTGTATAATGCTCAAGGTTAGTCAAGTTGTATGTTTTTTTTTTTAAATGTACATAACTACAGTAGTTCCAAAACATTCACGGCAATAAGAAGTATATGCAGAAAAAGCCTAAAGCATTTTTACAGTGCAATCTATTCCCCTTTTACTAATTCTTGAAATCATGAAATTTATTTTATTTTTATGCCCGCCTACATAAGTAGAGGGGCATATAGTGTTCAGGTCCATTCCCAAATTCCTAAATTCCTGCTTACTGACAAATGCCACATCAATTATATTGGTATAACAGATGCACCTAGTGATGCTAAGCACAATGCATGCTTTGGATGCTGGATTTGACCTATATTTTTGCATGGATGGCTACGTACAGAAAAATGGTTCAAGTCTAATCCTGCTTACTGACAAGTGCCACACCAACCATATTAATATGGTAGGTGCACCTAGTGATGCTAAGCAAAATGCTTGCTTTGGATGCTGGACTTGACCTATATTTTCAGCATGATTGACAAATTACAGAAGAATGGTTGAAGTCCATTCCTGCTAACAGGCAAGTACCACATTGACCAAGGGGTATGGTAGGTGCATCTTGGGATGCTTACAAAATTACATGGTTCAGATGCTGGCTGTGACCTTCTTAATCTGCATGAATGAGCATTTAAAATTTTGAAACGTTAATGTCAATTTCTGCTTAATGACAAAAGTGTGAATGAGTTTGGCTCTGTAATTGATAGATTACCTAGCTTATTGATAAATATAGAGTTGGGGCACAATGTCTGTTTGACACATTTTCTTGTTTTTCAAAAAGTGACCAGATTAATAATTTTCAGGAAAAAGAACATATTACTGGTAGTGCAAAAGCAGAGAGGCAGAAATATTTGATAAGTCATATGATTAAAAGAATGTCCCCACAACGACATGTCTTGGGGCATTAAGTTTTACTCATGTCAGTCCATCCGTTCAAATTTCCATCATGCTTTTCTTAGAAACCCTATATGAGAATGATTTGAAACTTGGTAGGTTGGTTCAGTATGACAAACTCTATGTCCAAAGCAATTTTCAGACCCGTTGGACATCTACTTCCTGTTTGGAACGTAGGGCGATTTGAAAATACGTGAACATGACTATGAAAATTTCTGTCAAGCTTTTCTCAGAAACAATTAATGAGAATGATCTGAAACTTAGTAGGATGGTACAGTCATACCGGAGAATTGGTAGATCGCAATGGCCCTGACTTGGTACAGGCATTTCAAACAAAATGGTGGGTTAAACCAGGTTTTATGGTGCTAAATCTTCCTCTTCCATTGCGATCTTAGGATCCGGTATTGATCATAGAACACAACATAGTTGTGAGACACAATAGGGATATTGAGGTGATCAACTCAGTACAGCAGACCAGTCAAACACTAATTAAAACAATTAATCACCATATCTTTTAACTCAATTTTGAACCTTTCTACTAGTGGCTGATAACAAAGAAAGAATTTTTTAGGGATCGTATGAGACGCATTTTCTTACAGCCCTGCTTCAAACGTCGGTAATAAAGAAAATTTGGATCTTCTGTACATGTATAAATGCCATTGCCACACTTCTGGTTGCAAGTCTTTGGGTATTTACCATATTATTAGATAAAGAAATTTTTATCATTGCAGAAACCACAATTACCCTCTATGTAAATAGTGTAGCTGGTCTAGATGTACAGATAACAGATGCAACAGAAATAACATGGGTAGGTTGATCATTCTTCAATTATTAAATTTAATCTAGCATATACATGTTACATGTATTTCTTTTATTTTTCTTTTGATAAAAATATTAAAGAAATGTAGTTTTACTTTGAAAAATGGTTATAATAACTCTGATTTCATGAGATCTTTAAAACATCAAATTTTGTTAAAAAAACTATCAAAATTACAATATAAAAGTGATCTCATTTTCCTTTAATTCTTTTAATTATCACAAAAGGGCAACAATTGATATTTATTCCTTTACCTAAAGAAATTCTTTTCTTAAGATCATCTCTAAATTGTTTTTTAAAATTGCGTTTTAGCTCACCTGGACCAAAGGTCCAGGTGAGCTATTGCCATCACTTGGCGTCCGTCGTCATTGTCGTCGTCGTCCGTTAACAATTTTTCAAAAATCTTCTCCTCTGAAACTACTGAACAGAATTGAATGAAACTTTGTATGATTGATCCTTAGGGTGTCCTGCACCAAACTTGTGTTTCGATTTTTGATCTGTCAAAAAACATGGCCGCCGATACTAAAAATAGACTAGGGGGGTCAGACTACTGTTTTTGGCTTATAAATCAAAAAGTATAAAAGATAGAGGAAATCTGAGGCCACGCTGCTGATTCAGCATCAAAAGCTCTACAAAAGTCTGCATTTGGTCAAAGTTGTCAGATGACCCCTTATAGGGGTTACAGCCCCTTAAAGGTGAAAAATAGCATTTTTTCATGTTTTTGGCCTACAGAATGAAAACTATTGCAGATAGAGATTAGCTGTTGCTTGCTTAAATGTTTAGCTCATTTAGCTCTCTAATATCTCCATAGGGTCGAAGTTGTCAGATGACCCCTTATAGGGGTTACGGCCCTTGAAAAATAGCGTTTTTTCATGTTTTTGTCCTACAGACTGGAAACTATTGCACATAGAGATTAGCTGTTGCTTGCTTAAATGTTCAGCTCATTTAGCTCTACAAAATTCTCCATAGGGTCCAAGTTGTCAGATGACCCCTTATAGGGGTTACGGCCCATGAAAAATAGCGATTTTTCATGTTTTTGTCCTACAGAATGAAAACTATTGCAGATAGAGATTAGCTGTTGCTTGCTTAAATGTTCAGCTCATTTAGCTCTACAAAATTCTCCAAAGGGTCGAAGTTGTCAGATGACTCCTTATAGGGGTTATGGCCCCTTATAGGTGAAAAATGGTGTTTTTGGCCTATAGAATGAAAACTATTGCAGGTAGAGAAAAGCTGTTGCTTGCTTAAATGTTCAGCTCATTTAGCTCTACAAAAGTATAGGGTCAACATCAAGACCAGGTGAGCGATTCAGGCTCCTGGGAGCCTCTTGTTTTTAGATGTTGTTAACATGGAGCTATTCCACATGTCATTAATATCTACATTTATTATGTCGCCTGCAGCGTGTTGCAGAAGCGACATATAGAGGTAACTTTGGCACCTCCATTGTCTTTGGTCGTCCTGCAGCGTCACAAAAATTTCCGTCACAGTTTTCCGGGAATCTACAAGTCACAACCTTACGATATTTGGTATGTGGCGTCCTCCTATGGTACTTTATGGTGTTAAGCGATTTTATGCCCGTATCTTATCTACTTCCTGTTTACCAAATATTTTAAGACCCAGGCCACATACGTCTTCCATGGAAGACCGCCATTCTAGTTTATATACAAATGTATAGCTAGTAAAGTTATAAAACTTTTTTTTTCAGGATGGAAGCATATCTTTATATTTAGGAACAGATTTTGTGAATTATATGCAGAATGTTCAGATAGATGATGTAAGTTTACTTCCTTTATAATACAGTGTCCATACTAATCTTTATTTACTACCAATCACATGCTCTATATATTTTGTACACAACATCAGCATGGGTCATATGATGTGGACTTCAATTCCAGGTATGTTTGCTCATCTACTTCCTGTTTAATGAAATCTACAGCCCTGCCTTTTGACAATGCATATGCAGAGTATCAATATATTTCTTAATAATTTTTATATTTACTTAAACAAACAAACAAAATATACCCCTATGATCATATTTTTTTTACCATGGAACAAAATCTCTGCATGCAATATAATAGAAGATAATGAGAAGTGGAGTAAGTGTACAAGACACAGCCCTCAAAACAAGTGTCAATTTAAAAAGACCACAATGAAAAACAGCCAGCAGCATTCAACAAGGCCAGTAGGCGCTGCTCTCTCTTTTGCAATTGGCCCAGAACAAAATAAAATGCATACAATTCAAATAGTCAAAGAGAGACCCCTTCTTAAACAAATAACAGAAAACATCATAACGACATGTACAAACAAAAGCTTTAAAGGTACATTTTAATTCTGATTCATAGTACAAACTCTTAGTAGAAATGCTTTTTTAATTTCATAGGTAAGAATCTACAATGTACAGCTACCAGGAACGGACCTTGATGGATACTGGCAAAATGTACACATGGAAAGGGAGAGCTACAAATATATCATGTCAGCTCATTACAACATGAACAATCAAACTGATGGTAAGATTATTTAACCCCCTGCAAACAATGTTTCGGAATGTATATAGGAACCACCATGTCTGTCTGTCTGTCTTTCTGTCTGTCTGTCCATTTGTCCACATACATGTACCTCATAGGCCCTTTTCCTCCTAAAACAATCAATCGTTGTTGATGAAACTTTACATGAAGATAGTACATCATATGTAGATAAGCATGAAGAATTTTCATTGCTTTCTGATTTCATTCAGGGGACATAATTTGACATAGACTTTTTAAATAATTGGAGACCTACTAAGCAAAACTGCTCCTAAACGGCTTGACAGATTTTGATGAAACTTTACATGAAGAAAGTGCATCACACATAGATGTGCATGAGGAATTTATATTGCTCTTGCGTATCATTAAGTGGAGATAATTGGACTTAAGACTTTTTTTGGCAATACAGAGTCCAATATGAAGGGGGGATCCTTTTGTGAGGGGGGATATTTTTGCGACTTTAAAAAGCCAGAGATAAAATAATGACTTTTCAATAATTTATAATGTATAGGTAAAGAATAAACTATTCGAATTAGAATGGTTGATATTTCACAGATATTTTGTATTGATGAACATAAGACATATATCTATTAATTGAAGTATCTTTGAATTCTAAACACTGCTCAGTGACTTTTCTAACAGCAGGCTAGTCTAAATTTCCTTGTTTAGCACATAAGACAAGTATTGCTTGCAGTCTCAACCAACTAACATCCAGTGAATATGTGACTGCATCTCCCTTTTGGAGAAAATGCTTCAAACTCTAGGGTTTTATTTGGGGGGGGGGGGGGTCAAATTTTTGCTGCAACCCTAGTTTCACCACCTAAATTTCTTAAAGTCCCAAGTCAATGCACTTTTTTCCAGAAAATAATGTGTATTTAATGTGTTAAGTAATGTCATCTTTTTTATTTACAGTGTCAATGATAATGGACTTAGGACCCTATAACAATGATATGACTATGTCTGGTGCGCCTTATTTTGTCGAGGTGAGATATAAAAGAAATTATTAAGAAAGATTTTATTTTAGTTTTTGTTTCTCAATTAATGCATACTGGTTTAATTATTTTTTCATTGTCAGCAAAGGAGCAAAAGAGTATGAATTGAAAATTTGTGTCATAAGTTGGAAAAGGCTTAGACAAACTAAATACACATTAAACCCAATCTTGATAGTTTTACATTATTGGGGAAAAAACATACAATATTTGTAGAAAAAAAAACAAAGAAGAAATTGAAGAAGATATTTTATGCATATGATATGATGTTGTTAGTTCAACCACTGAAAAATGGAAAAACAATAGAAAAATTGACATTTTGAACTATTAGAAAACAAACAAAAATGATAATCATGTATTTCTTTCTCTTTTATGAAACTTGTAAAATCCCGGTACAAGTTTTATCATCTTCCATCTTTTATTTCAGAGCACAGTGGACTATTCAAGATACAACCTGCATTATAACTAACCACAAGAAAACCATTTACAGCATTTACTCTGTGATATTTATATATTTGTAACCCTGCAAACTTGTTTTGGGGCAAAGGAATCACCCTGTCTTCCACCACACTTCGAATTCCTTCTACTGCTGATAATTCCCTTTAATAGATTTTTGTTTTTATTACATAAAAGCTGATAGAGATTCACATGAACTCAGATATCATTCATGTGGTATGATTTGACTTATTTCCAAATTTTAGTCTCACTATTGCAAATCGTCTGGTACCTTTACTTCCTAATTGATTTAAATGAAACTTTACATCGAATTAGTATGGAGACAATGATTTAAGAAATTCAAATAAATTGATTTTTAGATTAAATATCATGAAAGAGAAATAGTTAGACTTGAGTTTTTTTTCCAATATAGAGTTCAAGATGAATTTTGGGTATCCTTTGTGAGTCTGCTCAAAGTCTGCTTATTTTTTATGGATTTGTTTCTTTAATGTATTGATTAATATTTAAATCTTTATTTTGTTTATGACAAAGGTGCTGGTCACCAATTTTAGATTATTTACATTTACATATTTTTTATAATAAAACTACTGATAACTTATAGTTATGTATTTATAAGAGAAAACCACGAAGTAAGGACCAAGTCTTCTGTATGGATTTTCGTAAAATTTAGAAAATTGCTCAGAATTTTGACTCTTTATCCTGTTTGACCTTGAGCTTGATTTCAGGTTGAGTGACAATTTTAAATTCACAAGTTTTAGGAGTTGCTTCAAATCTGATGAACAACATGTTCTAGGTTGGTTATTATATGCCCCAATAGTATCTTAGCACAGCAGCATTTTGATCTTTTGACCTTGACCTTGATTTTCCTTTTGTTGAGTGACTGACAATTCTTAATACATTTAATAGCAATATTAAAGTTTAATGGCCACCACAATTCAAAGTTTGGTGAACATTGGCAGGCATATACACAAATGCTAAATCATTCAAGATGAATCCCCATCTTCCGACCTTCAATATTCAGTTGAGCAACTCTTCATTGATACTTTTAACAGTGATAAAAATCAAGTTGAATGTTTAAAAGATTATACAATTTGGTATCAAGTGGTCTCAAACTTTACAAAGGTATTTCAAGTGGTCTCCACTCAATATTCAACAAAAGTAATGTATTTAAGGTTGCCTGAACTAATATTCAACAAAAGTAATGTATTTAAAGTTGCTTAAACTAATATTCAACAAAAGTAATGTATTTAAAGTGGTCTAAACTAATATTCAACAAAGTAATGTATTTAAGGTTGCCTAAACTAATATTCAACAAAAGTAATGTATTTAAAGTTGCCTAAACTAATATTCAACAAAAGTAATGTATTTAAAGTGGTCTAAACTAATATTCAACAAAGTAATGTATTTAAGGTTGCCTAAACTAATATTCAACAAAAGTAATGTATTTAAAGTTGCCTAAACTAATATTCAACAAAAGTAATGTATTTAAAGTGGTCTTAACTAATATTCAACAAAGTAATGTATTTAAAGTTTCCTAAACTAATATTCAACAAAAGTAATTTAAAGTTGCCTAAACTAATATTCAACAAAAGTAATGTATTTAAAGTTGCCTAAACTTAGGCCGCGTTCACACTGAGCAAAACTCATAGTAGTTTAAATGTCGTCCGCACTAACATTAAACATCAATGCGTTCACACTGTAAAAATTCGATGTTTACATGTAGTTTAAATGTTGTGTTCACTACATGCATTCGATACTTAATGTAGTCCTTGTGTGGGTTTTATGTACAATGAATTTCGCATATTTCTTTTGAATGAACGGAATGCATATGCATTACTTCCATTGAAAAGCTTTATTTTTAGTATATAATTTCGTATATTTCAACATTTTCTCGGGTGAGTGAAAAAAAAAACAGGGGTACATGCAACTTCTAAATATTTATGTATATGTATACGGCAAAGCGGAATAGAATTTCATAAAAGGTGTTTCCAATTCGGATCTAATTTGGTGGGCAAAGCGGCCTAAATCGGGAATATGAACATGACCAGGTGATAAAATGAACATGAAATGATGATGAAGTGGAGGAAATAAGGGGCAAAGTCCAATCTGGAATAAGAGTTTCTGTCAATTGGAAAATTAGGAACGGGCAGATTTTTACACAGGAATCCTATGGGTTCTTCTCTCAACAAGACATGCAGCAGGGTTCTTTAACGCGTGAAGAACATTATTTTTTTCCTAACACGTTGCGCCACTATGGTTTGCAGTCAAGTTTTCCGCATTTTACATTTGTAGCCTGACGACGCGGTATTATGACGGACTGCCCATTCAACCACCGAGTACACATTCCAGTCGTTTTGTGGACAAAGCGGCAGACCCAATATCACGTTTCTGAGCGCTCTTCAGTGGATTTATACCGACAACATGGCGCTTCCGCGGGTCCGCGCCGGTATTTATGTATAGCAATAATTTTTATAGCAATAAATTTAAAATACAAACGGACGAACGGACTAAAGCGCCATAAAATGTGGACACCTTTATTGTTATTCTAAAAAATAAAAATCATTTAAAAAAAAACTGCAGTAAATAAAAATCCATACGTATTTTATATTAAAATGTCTATCCCGCCAAATTAACAATCATGGTTATTTATCCGTGCATGTTTTCTGTACATTTAAATTACATGTACACTTGCATTTGATGATGTGAACATTTCATATGTCAAGTCATTTAATTTAGGTTTATCAATGAGAACAAATTTAGTGTGAAACTAGTTTTAAGAACATTAAACTACTTCTACACATGTTTACTCAAAACAACTTCAATGTGAACGCGGCCTAATATTCAACAAAAGTAATGTATTAAAAGTGGTCTAAACTAATATTCAACAAAATAAAAAAACAAATATTAATGTATATTTAAAAATAAATATCAGATTAAAAAATAAGAAAAAACAAAAACATCAATATATCATACACATATAGAATTTTTAAAAAGTTTTAAAGAGGGTACACAGAAATAAATAGTAGTTTTAAAAAAATGAAATTCAGATTTACAGAAAAAAAAATGAAGTAAAAAAATATATATATATATATCAGCATAAATCAGGTTAACTCTTTAAGCCATAAGAAGCAAATATATATATAAAACAAAACAAATAAATTATCTAAAATATGGAATAAAAATCTTTGAACACATTATCACAGTTTGTAAAAATAAACTTATTAAAATGTAGGAAAACTCATTACAATATGCCAATAAGAATAAAAAAAAAAATGAATAGATAAAAACTATACAGAGAATCTTAAAAAATCAATATCCCAGTAAGTAGTAACTCATCACAGAACATGGAATTTAATCACAGTATGAAAGTTTAAAAAGATAGGTTTTGAGATGTTTTTTAAATGTTGGCAAAGAGTGTTAATTTCTTAGTTGTGTTGGTAGTCCATTCCACAAGCTGCCTGCAGCTTTGTCGAAACGACGCCCTCGGTAAGTTTTCGTTCTCACTTTCGGTATGACCAGGAGGTTTTCATTCTCAGAATGCAGTGATCTTGATGGTTTGTACATTTCTAGTAGTTCTTCGAGAACAACAAAGTTTGTAAAGTGGCCTCCACTCGATACCTTTTAACTGAGCCCCTTAATTAAAAAAAACCATTTAAAGTGGCCCCACTACTTATTAAACAAGAAATACATTTAAAGTGGATTCCATCTTATTTTCATCATCAACTAAATGGCCTCCACTTAACATTCCACAAATGGATATCTAAGGTGGCCTCCTTTAATATTGAAAAGGCAATTAATTAAAGTGGCCTGCATCTATTATTCAACAAATGTGTGTTTGGAATGCCATCACTTGACTTGATTCAAAAGTAATCAAAAGAACAACAAAGTTTGTAAAGTGGCCTCCACTCGATACCTTTTAACTGAGCCCCTTAATTAAAAAAAAACATTTAAAGTGGCCCCACTACTTATTAAACAAGAAATACATTTAAAGTGGATTCCATCTTATTTTCATCATCAACTAAATGGCCTCCACTTAACATTCCACAAATGGATATCTAAGGTGGCCTCCTTTAATATTGAAAAGGCAATTAATTAAAGTGGCCTGCATCTATTATTCAACAAATGTGTGTTTGGAATGCCATCACTTGACTTGATTCAAAAGTAATCTCTACCTATTATTCAACAAAAGCATTTTAAGTGGTCCAACCTAAAATTTTATAAATGCATTTAAAATGGTGCCACTTAATATTATTATTATTATTTACAGCATTTATATAGCACATATTGAATAACATTACTCAATGCGCTTTACAAATAAAAAACGAATATTAATGTATATTTAAAAATAAATATCAGATTAAAAAATAAGATAAAACAAAAACATCAATATATCATACACATATAGAATTTTTAAAAAGTTTTAAAGAGGGTACACAGAAATGAATAGTAGTTTTAAAAAAATGAAATTCAGATTTACAGAAAAAAAAATGAGGTAAAAAAATATATATATATATATCAGCATAAATCAGGTTAACTCTTTAAGCCATAAGAAGCAAATATATATATAAAACAAAATAAATTATCTAAAATATGGAATAAAAATCTTTGAACACATTATCACAGTTTGTAAAAATAAACTTATTAAAATGTAGGAAAACTCATTACAATATGCCAATAAGAATAAAAAAAAAATGAATAGATAAAAACTATACAGAGAATCTTAAAAAATCAATATCCCAGTAAGTAGTAACTCATCACAGAACATGGAATTTAATCACAGTATGCAAGTTTAAAAAGATAGGTTTTGAGATGTTTTTATACGACCGCAAATTTTGCGATCGTATAATGTTATGGCGATGTCGTCGTCGTCGTCGTTGTCGTTGTCGTCGTCGTCGTTGTCGTCTGGGGACATTTGGTTTCCGTGCGATAACTTAAGTAAATATTGACCAATTGTTATGAAATTTTAATATGATGTTTGTAACCACTAGAGGAAGGTTCCTATTGAATTTGGGGTTGGTGGCCCTTACCGTTTTGGAAAAAAGGGCCAAAAGGGGCTAAAACGGGTGTATTGACAAAACTGTTGTAGAATGTTTATTATTCAATAGATTTTGAAAATTCTTTTTTTATTGAATTCCTCATTAAATTCTGTCAACAAAATGTGTCAATGGTTTTGATGTATATTGAACCGTTACATTGCTACAGGGGGTCAAAAAGGGGCCACACCCCAAAAAATGACTTTTTTATTTGTGGTCCGATTTTCAAAAAAAATTTTTCATTGGAATCCTTGTGAAAATCCCTGCCTGCATTTTTCAATCAGATTTGCAATATCTCTTAAGGTTTTTGAGAAATTAGGGGTCAAAGGGGCCAAAAACACCATTTTTAAAAGTTTGTCAAGGCAAATAATTTTATACCAAAAATTTAGTTTTACTGGGCCAGCCAATTGTTATGAAGTTTTGATATGATGTTTGTAACCACTAGAGGAAGGTTCCCATTGTATTTGGGGTTGGTGGCCCTTACCGTTTTGGAAAAAAGGGCCAAAAGGGGCTAAAATGGATGTATTAACAAAACTGTTGTAGAATGTTTATTATTCAATAGATTTTGAAAATCCTTTTTTAGCTCACCTGGACCGAAGGTCCATGTGAGCTATTACCATCACTTGGCGTCCGTCGTCGTCGTCTGTCGTCGTCGTCGTCTGTCGTCGTCGTCGTCTGTCGTCGTCGTCTGTTAACAATTTTTCAAAAATCTTCTCCTCTGAAACTACCAAACAGAATTTAATGAAACTTGGTATGAATGATCCTTAGGGTGTCCTGCACCAAACTTGTGTTTTGATTTTTAATCCGTTATAAAACATGGCCGCCGTTACTAAAAATAGACTAGGGGGGTCAGACTACTGTTTTTGGCTTATAAATCAAAAAGTATAAGAGATAGAGGAAATCTGAGACCACGCTACTGATTCAGCATCAAAAGCTCTACAAAAGTCTCCATTTGGTCAAAGTTGTCAGATGACCCCTTATAGGGGTTACGGCCCCTTAAAGGTGAAAAATAGCATTTTTTCATGTTTTTGGCCTACAGAATGAAAACTATTGCAGATAGAGATTAGCTGTTGCTTGCTTAAATGTTCAGCTCATTTAACTCTACAAAAGTCTCCATAGGGTCGAAGTTGTCAGATGACCCCTTATAGGGGTTACGGCCCCTTAAAGTTGAAAAATAGCCATTTTTCATGTTTTTGGCCTACAGATTGAAAACTATTGCAGATAGAGATTAGCTGTTGCTTGCTTAAATGTTTAGCTCATTTAGCTCTACGAAAGTCTCCATAGGATTGAAGTTGTCAGATAACCCCTTATAGGGGTTACGGCCCCTGAAAAATGGCATTTTTTCATGTTTTTGGCCTTCAGAATGAAAACTATTGCACATAGAGATTAGCTGTTGCTTGCTTAAATGTTCAGCTCATTGAGCTCTACAAAATTCTCCATAGGGTCGAAGTTGGCAGATGTCCCCTTATAGGGGTTACGGCCCCTGAAAAATAGCGATTTTTCATGTTTTTGGCCTACAGAATGAAAACTATTGCAGGTAGAGATTAGCTGTTGCTTGCTTAAATGTTCAGCTCATTTAGCTTTACAAAATTCTCCATAGGGTTGAAGTTGTCAGATGATCCCTTATAGGGGTTACGGCCCCTGAAAAATAGCCATTTTTCATGTTTTTGGCCTACAGAATAAAAACTATTGCAGATAGAGATTAGCTGTTGGTTGCTTAAATGTTCAGCTCATTTAGCTCTACAAAAGTCTTCATAGGGTCGAAGTTGTCAGATGACTCCTTATAGGGGTTATGGCCCCTTATAGGTGAAAAATGGTGTTTTTGGCCTATAGAATGAAAACTATTGCAGGTAGAGAAAAGCTGTTGCTTGCTAAAATGTTCAGCTCATTTAGCTCTACAAAAGTATAGGGTCAGCATCAAGACCAGGTGAGCGATTCAGGCTCCTGGGAGCCTCTTGTTTATTGACTTCCTCATTAAATTCTGTCAACAAAATGTGTCAATGGTTTTGATGTATATTGAACCGTTACATAGCTACAGGGGGCCAAAGACGGGCCACACCCAAAAAATCAACTTTTTTATTTGTGGTCCGATTTTCAAAATCTTTTTTTCATTGGAATCCTTGTGAAAATCCCTGCCTGCATTTTTCAATCAGATTTGCAATATATCTTACTGTTTTTGACATATAAGGGGTCGAAGGGGCAAAAAACGCAATTTTTAAAGTTGGTCAAGGCAAATGGTTTTACACAAGAATTTAGCTGTAGTGGGCCAGCCAATTGTTATGAAGTTTAAATGTGATGATTACACTGAAGGAAGCTTTTTATTGCATTTGGGGTTTGTGGTCCTAACCTTTTTTAAAAAAAAGGGCCAAAAGGGGCTAAGTTGTGTAAAAAATGTCAATGAATTTAGAAATAACATTTTTTTTTCTATTAAATGTTATTGTAAATATATATGTGTCAAATATGCATTTTAAAGTCCACCATAGGATGCATGTGTAAAAAAGCTTTGCAAGTCCACCATGGGCTGCATGTGACCAAAGCAATAGACTATCCATATTGGGCCTCCAATGTACAGGGTTCATCTTGTTGCGGTCGTATCATGCTGCGCTCGGCGTAGCTTTTTATTTAAATGTTGGCAAAGAGTGTTCATTTCTTAGTTGTGTTGGTAGTCCATTCCACAAGCTGCCTGCAGCTTTGTCGAAACGACGCCCTCGGTAAGTTTTCGTTCTCACTTTCGGTATGACCAGGAGGTTTTCATTCTCAGAATGCAGTGATCTTGATGGTTTGTACATTTCTAGTAGTTCTTCGAGAACAACAAAGTTTGTAAAGTGGCCTCCACTCGATACCTTTTAACTGAGCCCCTTAATTAAATCAAAGCGCTAAAGCGTTTAAAGGCAAGCGAAATATATAAGAACTATAACATGTATAATAGACTTATTCTCTGTTAAAGTATATTGTTCAAAATGTTTGCGAAATATTAATTTTGGTGAGCAAAGAAAGGATCGTCATGCAGTTGCCCTCAAATTTAAACTTTTAAAATGAACACGACAGGTATCGTGTAAAAACGGTATCGATTGAAACACCCCTTCGATTAAAATGCACTCGTCCCAAATATGTGTATTGTATAGTGAATTTATGAATGGAGAAGATATTTTCCTTGCATTAACCAATCAAATAACAGAAATATTTATACGAACAAATCAAGTAATAGATGAATACATAATGTATATTATATCGCCATTAACTAAATAGTCCCACATGTAAGATGCAAAGTAATAAATAAAACTTGTGCCGGTCATATAAAATTCCAATAAAAATGGGAGATTTATAGAAGTGTATATCATGTTAACGCATATTGAAAAGTAATACAAAAAATAAAGCATTTTATTTCAGACTGGATGCAGGAAAATCACTCCGTCTAGACGGAAAAAAAACGCGAAAATCATCACTACTCTATAGACTCCATAAGGCTTCGCTGGCGCTTGCCTAAAAAACCATTTAAAGTGGCCCCACTACTTATTAAACAAGAAATACATTTAAAGTGGATTCCATCTTATTTTCATCATCAACTAAATGGCCTCCACTTAACATTCCACAAATGGATATCTAAGGTGGCCTCCTTTAATATTGAAAAGGCAATTAATTAAAGTGGCCTGCATCTATTATTCAACAAATGTGTGTTTGGAATGCCATCACTTGACATTTAAAGCAGGATTTATCTTATATTCAAAAATGTATCTAAAGTGGTCTATACCTATATTATTCAACAAAGGTATGTAAAGTTTTTAACAGAGGCACTGTAAATAATTTCCCTTTAATATTTAAAAAAAAGCATTAAATGATGCCTGCATTTAATATTAAACAAATTGATATCTATATTGGCTTCCAGCCAATATTCGACCAATGTATTAATAATGGTCGGTCTAATATTCAACAAAGGTATTTAAAGTGGCCTTCACTTAAAATTCAACAAATGGATATCAAAATTGGCTTCCAACTAATATTCAACGGATGTATTAAAAATGTTCCCCACCTGTTTTACAAATGGCCTCCACTTAATATTCAACAAATGGATATCTAAATTGGCTTCCAACTAATATTCAACGGATGTATTAAAAATGTTCCCCACCTGTTTTACAAATGGCCGCCACTTAATATTCAACAAATGGATATCTAAATTTGCTTCCAACTAATATTCAACTGATGTATTAAGAATGGTCCCCACCTAATATTCAACCAATGTTTTACAAGTGGCCTCCACTTAATATTCAACAAATGGATATCTAAATTGGCTTTCAACTAATATTCAACGGATGTGTTAAAAATGGTCCCAAATTTCTGTCTGAGAGGCATGTGTTTGTATGTCTGAATGAATTTCCGTCAAGACTCTTATCAGAAACCTTACGCCCTAAGCGACCTGTCGGACTTCTACTTCCTGTATGAATTTTCGTCAAGGTTTATTCAGAAACCATACATAAGTATGATTGGAAAGTTGGTAGGATGGTTCAGTATGATAAATTTTACCTCCTAAGCCACTTCCAAACCTGTCAGACTTCAACTTCCTGTTTGGGGTAAGACCGGGAGGACATGCTTTTGTATGTCTGTATGAATGTTTGTCAAGCTTTTCTCAAAAACCGTACATGGGATTGATTTGAAATTTGGCAGGCTGGTTAAGTATGACACTCTTCATGTCCTTAGCGACTTTCAGACCTGTCAGATCTCTACTTCCTGTTTGGGGATGGGCCGATATGAAAATCGATAAAAAAATTTCCATCAAGCTTTTCTCAGAAACCGTACATGTGAATAATCGGAAACTTAAAATAGGGTGTCTCTGTATAACAAATTATACGTCCTAAGCGTCTTTCCAACCTGGCTGGCTTCTGATTTCTTTTTTGGGCGGGAGCATCCGTGTTCAATGGACACATTCCTTCTTTATTGAAATATTAAAAGTGGCATCCGCTCAATACTAGTAGTTAACTAAGGCATTCATATAGTGACCTCCAATGCCTCCCCCTAGAATTCAACAAAGATCATATCTAAAGTGGCCTCCGCTTAATATTCATCGCTTAATATTCATCGAATGGATATTTAAGAGACCTCCCCTTAAATTTAAAAAAAAGGCAATTAAAGTGGTTTCCACCTAACATTTAACCACGAGCATTTAACGGAGGTCCAGACATCGAAGATTGTTGTGTTTATAATAATAATCAACTGACGGGCATCATGGGCAAGGAGTTATAACCCACTTATGATTTATGTATTAAAAACTGAGAAGCAATGAAGTACCAATGGGGCATTCAAATATCGTATGCTCGAAAAAGCAAAGAAAAAATATTAGGCATAAACGAGACGATAAAAAGATTGAAACGCACACCATTTGCAAAATTTATACAAAACAACTAAAGAAACGCGTAATATCACACAATAACTATTTTCAATGTTTTGATTTAAATGCTGCTGATAAGAGGTTACTCCTTGAAATATCAATATATAGCATATATCAAAATTAACCGTTTTTGCCCGCGTTTTGGTATTTGTAATTTAGAAACAATCTGCGCGATAACCGCTGCTGGTGGACCAGAGGTCCCCGAGCCGGGTAAGAACAAGCCTGGTCGTCAGAATTGTCTGACACAATTTTCCGTATATTAAATTTCTAATATTTTTGTCGCTGAAATTTCCTATTTTTAAATTCAAAATTGTCTTAAAACACCAGGTTTTTTCCTTGTAATGCACATGGTCGATATCCTCGGTGCTTGATTAAGCCTCCTTGTTCGAACGTTTTGGTTTTGAGTTTTTTTCGTTTTCAACATTTTTTTGTAATTCGACCTTCCAATGTTTTGATTTAAATGCTACTGATGAGAGGTTTCTCCTTGAAATATCGATATTCAGCATATCCAAATTAACCGTTTATACCCATGATACCCGCGTTTTGGTACTTGTAATTTTCAAATTTTCAACGTTCCCTTCTTGAGAAGCAACATTCAGTCCGTCCAGCCTATTAAATTTGCGTATCACAATCGATTAGATTTGTTATTCCAGAGCTTGTGGGAATTACATAGATTTTCTTTGATGTGCATCACGTCTGTCACAAAACATTGTTACACATTATTTTGTCACTCAAGAAATTCTATAGACGACATCAGGCATTCATTGACAAATATGGGATTTCTATCTCTCGGATGAGTGCAGATGTTGGTTTGGTCATAGAGTTTTGTCTTCCTTTACCGGATTTGACACGCTGAATTGACCATTGGCAACGCTGTGGGTGTGCTATAACAATACTGCTTACTCTTCCGGAGTTCCTGATGTCACTCTCGCAACGACTTGTGCTTGCGTTGTTGATTGCTTTTCAGGTTTTTGTTTTGTTTTGTCTTCATATCAGTTACTGGTTTTGTCTTTGCCCTCTCGGTACTTGTTTACTTCTTTCATGAAAGCTAAGAATTTTGTGATCGTGTTGCTATTCTCAGTAGTATGGACACAATAGATTGATAAATCTGGTATTGGTTCGGAATATTTGAAGTTCGTTCAGTTTTTAAAGGTTGTACAAAATGTTTTATACATCTAACCTAAAACAACTTTCGTATTCAATACCAAACGGGTTTCTTTTTCGGGATCCCGATGCTTTTATTCCATGTATATGGCTACACGATCTACAGTTTATTTTCAACAAGCTGCTATAAATGCGAGTTTGATTTCATCTTAATTGACATTTTTTTAGTTCAAGTCTACAATAATTATAGCTTATGAATATGTCTTGTACAATAACTTTGAAATTCATTTTTCGAACGAAAAAAAACCTAAATAAAAACAAACACACACAAAAAAAAACAAACACAAAACCAATCAATTGCTTTTTTTAAACAGCTATTTTTTTAATGGCACTGGCTATATTTACACTGCTGTGTAAACCTACGATATCGTGTAAAAATAACGAAAACTCGGCTTAGTAAGTTTTCGTTATTTTTACACGTGTAAACCTAACGAATTCTTGGGTTTACACTGCCGTGTAAACGTAGCCATGCAGTGCCTTTTTTAATACGTATAATCTATTTAATATACAGGTCTATGGTATAAAGTCACTCTTCCGTTCTACATTAAAAGTAGTATCCACAGGCGTTTGGGTCCAGGATTTTATTGTATTATAAATAACGTGTATATAAAAATTTTCATCTCGTCTATATAGACGAGATGAAAATTTTTATATACACGTTATTTATAATACAATAAAATCCTGGACCCAAACGCCTGTGGTTATTTATTATAAAATAAATTCCTGGACCCAAACGCCTGTAGTAGTATCGATACATAATGAGAATTAAAGTTGAACTGTAGAGAATTTTCATAGAGAAATATCCAATTTTACATTCCAAGGACAAAAGACAAAACAATCATGATCAAATGGAATATAAAGGTTCTTAATCTTAACTACAGTAACTTAGATTAAGAAATAAACCTAAAACTTTGTACAATTGATCCATATAGTCATTGAGCTTTACCCTAAAGAATTGAAAAACAATAAAGAGTAAGGACTGGGGTTTCTTAAAACTAAAGTTATCTTATTTCCAGGGTAGGGTAAGTCTTTTGCTGAATTTTATTAGTACTAACTGCTCAGGATCAACTTATTTTTACTGATGAATCACAGGCACTTGCTTCTAGAAAAAAAAAAACTTATATACTAGGTTGTGTGGTTATATAAGTATGGTATGGTTTGTTTATAAGTATATTTTTTCCAGAAACAAGTGCCTGTGTGATGCAGCTATATGCCAAGTTTGAAAATTCAGCCATGGGTGTTCGTTGAGAATAAACGCATGAGGGTTCTCAACTGGACAATAGTCCACTCTTCAAGATTTATATTTTTTTCCATTTGATTTCGGATTTTTCTCACATTTTCGTTTGCTTATTGTCCCCTATTAGGTTTATGATAAAACTTTTATTTTCTCCCATTCGAACTTTATAACAAAATAAGGATGTTCAGTTACAAAATGACAAAATGATGAACTGATTCTCTTCGCAAAGTTGGAGAAAAAAATCCGAAATCAAATGGAAAAAAAAAATGGTCTGGTTCTAAACTTTTCAAATCATCAAACAACATGAAAATAATTGAAGGAAATTGAATAAAGCTAGATGAAATAAAAAAAATATTAAGGGGACCTCTTTTTTATCGGAAATTTTCCGACATCGGTTCAAAATTGTTCAATTCCAAGTCCGACAACTCATACCAGGAAGCGTTTTGAAGAGAAAAAAATAAACAAACGAAAAATGGCAGGAAATATTGAACCTCTTCATTTGGAAAAAGGTAACTTATCTAATCTAAACATGCATTCTAAAATGAACAGCCTTATACCATTTTCTTACTCCAAGTGACTTCGGGCACCTGCTAACACTGGTGACTTAAAAGTCTGGATCTCCTAGTCATTCTCCAAATATCAATTTCTATCTCTTGATATCCTAGTCAATGTCCCAATTTAAAATATTACTTCTAATTTTTTAGAACTATATTTTATATTTGGATATTCCTTTTATTTCTTGATTTGACGTGTTTTAAATCAGAACCTAAAATTTTATATTCGGATCTGACAATTAAATTCGAATCCGCTGATTAAATTAGAATTCAGGCCAGTATTAGAATTGACCCTTATAAAATTAGAACTTGTCGCCGATTAAATCCACTGATGTCGTGTTTTAAATTGAGTGAAGTCGTGCATTAAATCGAGTGGTGTCGTGTATTCTATTAGTGGTGTCGTGTATTAAATTAGAAGTGTCGTGTTTTAAATTAGAAGTGTCGTGTTTTAAATTAGAAGTGTCGTGTTTTAAATTAGTTGTGTCGTTTGTTATATAAGTGAATGATTTGATTTATATCCTATAATATATATTTTAAAAAATGGTTTTTTTTTATAAAAAGTCTTAAAAATGAACCTACAAATGTAAATCAGATGATGAATGTGTGCAAAATAAATCGGTCCGGTTGTCATTCGGTTTTTATAATCATTTTCGAGTGATTAACAATACAAACTATTAAAAAGGAGATATATTATTTTATAAGACATGTTGATTTCTCGCTGAAAATGTATCGGGTCGGCATATTTTTGAACGCCGAAAGTTTTTTTTCAACATTACATTTACGCCTACAGAAAAAAAAATCCTTGAAATAAACTACATGTATCATATTATTTCTAATGATATTATTAATGTTTTTGATACTTTTTCAAAAAGCGATTTTATTCTTTAGAATAAATGTAGCGCGTTTTCCGACGTTCTCCAGCTAGATATCGTGGTCACCTAAGAATTTCACCAACGCCAAAATCGACTGAATAATGTGTTATGGAATAAGAATGATAAGGATTTCCCATCCATCTGTCTTCTTGGAACGAAAGTATATACTCGTCGCGGAAATGCTTTCCAAAATGACAGTCGCTTGCCTTCTTGTGGCAAAACTAGTTTTGTCTCTGAAAAAGCCTCAGCCACCTGATTTATCAATCGGGAGAGATGATTTTTACCGTGGAAGAGACTGCCACTAGCTGCTTCTTTCTCGGTTGCATTTACGTGCCACTACATGTTATTTTGTTCTTTAAATTCTCAAAATTTAAGTTTTTAAGAGATTTCAGAATCATAGATTCAAAAGATCACTGAAAGTTCGTGATTTTGAAAAGAAGTTTCAAGATTATCATTGCCAATAATATGGTAAGCGAAACCAAACTTATCCTGAGACCGAAACTATAAATACGGAATATACATTTTGTTGTAAAAATAAATGCAAATGATTTATAAGTATAATGTGTGCGAAAAGCTTTTATATATATTTTCAATGAAGATGGGCAATTTCTTCTTTTGAATATTAGTTACATCTCCACTTGAGCGTGGGATATCGAATGAACGACTTATATAAGAGTTGTAGCCATTCTTGGCAAAAAAGGAAAAAAAAGACGGCGATGTATGCAGTGAATTTAAGTTGATGTTCTTGAGTTTTACATCCATGTAGGAGTCTAAAGATATATTTTTTATATATTATCAGGAAATGTAACTCTATGAAAATTGGCCGCATGAACTCTATATTAAAACAAACCCATTAAATGATGGAAGGAAGAGTCTTTAAATCATGAATGTGAACAAATCTTAGAATATTTGAAATGGTCAAATAAAGGTTATATCAACATTTCCGAACTTGGAGGATCTTTATCTCAAATGTCCATTAAAAAAGACAAACAAAGAAGACATACAGAAATAGATAAGGAATGTGTCCATTGGACACGGATCTCCCCTAAGACCCAAAACAGGAAGTGGAGGACCAACAAGTCTGAAAGATGCTTAAAGCCTATAGTTTGTAATACTTAACCATCCTACCAAGTTTCAAATTATTCCCATGTACGGTTTCTTAGAAAAGCTTGACAGAAATTTTAAAGTCGATTTTCATAGGTTTCATTTCAGCCGAATCCCAAACAGAAAGTAGAAGTCCGACAGGTCTAAAAGGTGTTAAGGACGTAGATTTGTCATACTGAACCATCCTACACCAAGTTTCAAATAATTCTCATGTACATTAGAAAATCTTTACGGAAATGTGTACGGACGTAAGTACAGACTGACATAGGTTAAACTTAATGCCCCCATCCCCGACATGTTGTCACGGGGGCAAAAAAATAAAATCCGCAATGGTCCTGATCCTTCAGATGATGTTGATTTGTCTGAAGGTTTTGCTTTGTCTTCCTTTTTACAGAATTCAAGTGACACGTTGAGCCATTGACAGCCGCGAACAAGAGTACAGTAAACTGGAACTGCTTACTTCTCCGGAGCACATTACCGAGTTCTCTCTCGTTGGGGCTTGAATTAAACGTGTTGTTGATAGTTGTTTAGTTGATTTTGTGTTTTATGTTTTGTGTTTCTTCATGCTCTTCTCGTTCACGTTTACAGGTTTTGTCGTCGTTGCCCTTTCAGATTCGACATTCGAATGCCCCATTGGCGCCTCTTTGCTTCTTTAAGAAATAGTTTTATTTTTTCGTGAACTCTGGTTGACTAAAATAAAATTCCTGTGATCTGTGATTGGCCCAAAATATCTTTCATAATTTGTGATGAGCACCACCCCCCCCCCCCCATCCCCAAATCAGGACGCCCTTTATTTTCTATAGCTATGGAGGATATATATTCCTAAGGCATCCATCTATACCAAACGACACGTTGTTAGCAGAGAGGACGTCATGAATATATCGGAGTTACATTTAAGGACCTTGTGTCTTTCATCTGTTCCGGAAGAAATACAGTCTCACAAATCGACGATCATAGCTTGTGTCCATTGAAAATAAATACATGCATGTGCCTTCGAATATTATTTACAAAGTTCTTGATTGTTATTCAGTTTTTTGTGTTGTCTTTTACTTCATCCCCAACAATTTATTTCAAATTATGACAGTAAGAGTTATCTCCCGTTAATTTATCGAAAGTCATCGATCTGGGATGTCATTATGTAACATTAGATGACATTTTATCACTGACCAAATCCCGCTGTGGTAAAATTTCTTATCGCATTTTATCAGTTTTAATCGTGTAACTGGAAGGATTTTGAAGATACAAACATATCTGTAATGTTTTAGATTCAGGGTGCCGTTTTATGTTTTCACGCAATGTTAATTTTTAAATAGGGACCGTTCAATATTTATCAAAGCTGCTGGACCGGTGCAATTGAGTTTTTTGCATCTTCTTTCAGTTGGGCATAAAGATTTATTAGAATTGAACATTTGCTGGGCATTCAATTGAAGTCATTTCAACACCTTAATTGTTTAAAAAAATAAAAATAGACTTTGATAGATTGAAGATATGAATATGAATAATATGGTCTTAGTACTTCTCGACATCCTATAATACACATGTAATAACTGAAGGGTCTTAATTAAAAAGGAAGATCTTTTGCTGGGCAATATTTTTTTTCTGCTTTGACAATAAACATAAACTGGGCCTTAATTTTTTTTAATGATGCGTCTGCTGGGTACATAGATATTTTGAAGAGGGGAAAAAATTACAACGGCCCGGTACTTTGATAAGCATCGAATGGTCCCTTATTAGTTCTATAAAAATGAATAAAGTTCATATGTGGCAGCACTTTGAATAAGGATCGGTTTATGAAAAACTCCTTTTCATAATAATACGCGTGCATGTAAATATGTCCCTTACATCATAGATCTATGCTTACATCTTTGCATAAGCAGACTCTTAAAATATTTTCATTAGCTAATATTGTAAAAATACAATACACAAGATTCAATACCAATTCAAGAATTATCAACAAAATGACCATTTGTGCAATAAAACAAAAACACAGAGATGACAAGGACAAACAGAAGCTGAGACAAAGAATTCCTGTCTTAGGACATGCTCATAAAAATATGGCGGGGTTAAACTAGTTTTTTGGACCCTACCTTCTCCCATTAATAATAAGGGGGAAGGACCTTTTCCGGGACACTGCGATTGATCATATTTAAGCTCGGGATTTCTGGATTTTGGCAATTTATGTTCGGGATTCCGGGATAAATTTATATCGAGACTCGGGATATCAGTTTTTGAAGCTCGGGATTTTCAGTTTCGAGATCCGGGCACAGGGACTTGCTCCCCTCTATCAATTTTTTGTTAAGAGTCAATGTGCAGTACGAAAAAAACATGTGTTTTTTTTCGTACCGCACATTGACTCTAACAAAATGTTGATAGAATGGAGCAAGTCCCTGTGATCCGGGATTAATATATACGACTGTACAAAATCTATCAATTATTACTAGTTGAATCAGCAAAAGTTTGCAAAATGCGCTCGGCATTTCTGTAAATATACATTCACTTTTTTATACTCTACTGTCCCCAAACATTAGCGATAGCTAGAAATTGTGAATGTCATATGACTACAAGAATCCCGTAGTACTAGATTTCGAAGACTAGTATTGAATTGAATTTGGAGTGAAAGGGAGAGGAAACGCTACGGACTGAACATCACAGTCTGTGCTGTTTGGTTTGTTAACAAAAAATAAAATAGTAAGATATTCAGTGAAATAAACTTACTATCAACCATAGACATGACTCTAGGTAAAAATGTCTTAAAAAGATAAAATGGAAAGAGATTCTTTGTCAACGTAAAGCAACAGTAAACTCCTGGCGGAACGCTTCTTCTTCTTAAGAGTAAATCAGCTCTACTTGTCGTTTTTCCTTGGTGGGGGGGGGGGTGTTCTGTCGACATTAATTATTATACACATCTTTTCTTGTATCTGTTGCGACTGTTCTTCCAAAGATACCTTGGAATATAGCTGCGGAAACATGGAAACATAGGTCTTGTCACGTTGATTTTTTTTCGTTCGCAACCAACCATGCAACAGTTGTACCCATGCAGGTTCCGGGTGGTGAATATAATTTTATAATAAAAAAGAAAATCCTGGACCCAAACGCCTGTGGTCATTTCATGTAATGTATCACCCTTTTCATGTTCATTTCCCGAACAAAGCCGAAATCGTGTTGGAAATTTAATTTCCATTAAAAGTAGCCAATAATACTAGTTCCCTGTTGTACCTTGTAAATATACTGTTTGCCCACTATAAAGAGTATAAAAAACCTAGTGTATCATATTGGGTGTTCAGTGCATTATTTTCTTACTCCATGAATACAATAAGAACCTCTATGGAAGTTGTCCGGTAATTTTCATCAAACGGTCATAAAATGAATTTTACAACCACTGGGCTAGGAAGGAATCTATTCGTTATTAAAAGTAAGCAATGCTAACCAATAATATTTTTTGAAATATCAAAAACTAAATTCAATTACTTTTAAAATATCATTGTTTAAGACTTATCTCTATTCATCATTCGAATAGCTGTGTTAATTGATAATTATACTGATAATCTTTATGACCTATTAAAATTCCAAATATCGCAGCACGGGCCCTCATTGTGATAAGAACTAAAATCTATATCGTTGTTTTTAGAGTGGATAAACGAAATAAGCACGAAAATGGATGTTCATAATCAATTAATTTTAATTAGTAAAAAACCTAAAAACTATTGATACGGTTTTTTTTACAAATTTAAATGTAGTTTTAGAAATGCCCTCATCTATGAAATAAAATAATTACCACTTATATTATTTCGCAATGGAATAACTTGTTTGAATTTTTATCAGTTGCATTATCAAAGTTCAACCTGGATGGTGCAATTTTTTTTAATCTACAGACAATTCATTTTTATTTTTAAATATTAATTAATATCACTTTAATTTTTGAATTAACATCTTTTTTTCAAATATCCTATCTTTTAACATATTCGTTGTAATCTTTTTTTTTCAGCATCATATAAAAAAATATAAGTTATTAAAAAAGTCCATAGTTGGCTACAAATTTCTAACTGATCAATCTAACTACACTTGACATTGTACAACTACCATATTTTTACTAAAATACCATTTATTAGCTCACCTGACCTGAAGGGTCATGTGAGCTATTGTCATCACTTGGCGTCCGTCGTCCGTCCGTCGTCCGTCGCCCGTCGTCCGTCCGTAAACTTTTTAAAACGTTAACTCCTCTGACACCATAAGTCCAATTGCAACCAAACTTGGTATGGTTGTTTATTAGCATTCGGTGCTTAGAACTGATGTGGGGATTTTTGATTCGTCGTAAAACATGGCCGCCGTGGCTAAAAATAGAACATAGGGGTAAAATGCAGTTTTTTGCAAATAACTCAAAAACGGCTACAGATATCAAAATTCTGGCAGGGTAAAAGTGATCAGCACCTCAAGATCTACCTACCCTGAAATTTTGAAGAAAATCCAACGACCCTTGTAGGAGTTATTGCCCTTTTTGTGGATTTTTTTCAAATTTTGCACCTGTTTAACTCAATATCTTGAAAACTATACTAGATATTTGAGAAATTTAAACTGCATATTGTTAAGCACATCAAGATCTACAAAATTTGTAACAGGGTCAACGTTGAAGGACCTTTCCTTTTAGGAGTTATTGCCCTTAGAACGTCAAAATTTAGCATTTTAACAGCATTTCCTCATTACATTGAAAACGTTAACTCCTCTGACACTTTAAGTCCAAATGGAACCAAACTTGGTATAGTTGTTTATTAGCATTAGGTGAATAGAACTGATGTGGGGATTTTTGATTGGCCGTAAAACATGGCCGCTGTGGCTAAAAATAGAACATAGAGGTAAATGGCAGTTTTTTGCAAATAACTCTAAAACGGTGACAGATTTTAAAATTTTGATTGAAACAAAAGTGATCAGCACCTCAAGATCTACCAGCTCTGAAATTTTGAAGAAAATCCAACAACCCATGTAGGAGTTATTGCCCTTTTTGTGGATTTTTTGCAAATTTTGCACCTGTTTAGCTCAATATCTTGAAAACTATACTAGATATTTGAGAAATTTAAATTGCATATTGTTAAGCACATCAAGATCTACAAAATATGTAACAGTGTCAATGTTGTAGGACCTTTCCTTTTAGGAGTTATTGCCCTTAGAACGTCAAAATTTAGCATTTTAACAGCATTTCCTCATTACATTGAAAACGTTAACTCCTCTGACACTTTAAGTCCAAATGGAACCAAACTTGGTATAGTTGTTTATTAGCATTAGGTGAATAGAACTGGTGTGGGGATTTTTGATTGGCCGTAAAACATGGCCGCTGTGGCTAAAAATAGAACATAGAGGTAAATGGCAGTTTTTTGCAAATAACTCTTATACGGTGACAGTTTTCAAAATTTTGATTGGGAACAAAAGTGATCAGCACCTCAAGATCTACCAGCTCTGCAATTTTGAAGAAAATCCAACAACCCATGTAGGAGTTATTGCCCTTTTTGTGGATTTTTTGCAAATTTTGCACCTGTTTAGCTCAATATCTTGAAAACTATACAAGATATTTGAGAAATTTAAATTGCATATTGTTAAGCGCATCTATATCTACAAAATTTGTAACAGGGTCAACGTTGTAGGACCTTTCTTTTGAGGAGTTATTGCCCTTGGAAGGTCAAAATGGAGCATTTTAACTGCATTTCCTTATATTGAAAATGTTAACTCTTCTGACACTTTAAGTCCAAATGGAACCAAACTTGGTATTATTGTTTATTATTATTAGGTGTATAGAACTGTTGTTGGGATTTTTGATTGGTTGTAAAACATGGCCGCTGTGGCTAAAAATAGAACATTAGGTTAAACTGCATTTTTTTGCAAATAACTCAAAAAGGGTGACAGATTTTTAGATTTTGACTGACAACAAAAGTGATCAGCACCTTTAGATCCACCATATTGTCAGATGACCCCCTTATTAATCTTATGACCCTTTCAACGTTAAATAGATTTTGCCTTATAACCTTTACTTCAGGCACATATGTCAGGTGAGCGATTCAGGCTCCTGGGAGCCTCTTGTATACAATATACATAGTTTCCATATCAAGCTAGTGTGGTCCGATCGTATCTTATCTATGACAGATAAGATATCAAATACGTGTGAATTGGCTGCCACAGTGGAAGACTTTACAAAAATTGCCCTTTACTCGATTTTTGAACGAAAATGGAAGCAATTTATTCAAATCACAAAATTTTCATTTTTACATATTCTTAATCTGCAGAAGGTCTTTTTTTGAAACATAACTATAAGGAAATTTACATGTGTAGTTTTAAGCCTATATTCGACCTCAAACATCCGACTCCGTTCATTTTCAAATTTTCTTACAATGAATTGTATGGAGAAAAAGGTACCCTGCTTTAAATGAAAATGGAAGCAATTTCTATACATCATGGAATAATAAAAATTATATCATCGGAAAGAAGGAAAATTTTTCTATTCAAATATAACTATAAGATTATTCTACAACGAAAACTAATCCCACAATAGAATTTGTTTTAAAAAAAGTCCTACATATTTCATATAGAATATTTTATCAGTGTCAAGCTGTTATCTCACGCATGCACAATAGAAATTGTCTCCGATTGTTGACCATGTCCTGTTCTCGTTCGTGTCTTTGCAATTTGAATTTTGACATTCGAATGCCCCGCCCCATTGGTTTATACTTATTCGCTTCTTTAAAGCTAAATCAAACAAATATAAGGGATCATTTATTATTAATAGATCTATAGGACGTTATAAATAGAACTTATTCACATCTCATTATTTTCTATACTTCCCCCAGATTGTATAACATTTGTTTGCTTTGAATTTTGAATTCAAATTAAATCGAGCAGTTTGTGCCGAATTTTAAAGGAAAATATATATTTAACAAAAGACAATATGACGATTGCAGAAAAAAAATATGAGCTACAATGAGCCATGAAGTCGGTGCCTTTAGCAAAAGTGTCTTATTGCACGGTAGATGGCAAAATATTTCTGGGTGTGTGATTTGTGTCATTCCCAAAAAATTTGAGACGGGTATTTAGAATCAAAAACGTTATTATTCTTTTGAGACGGGTATTTAGAATCAAAAACATAATTATTCTTTATCTCATGCAGAAAATTCAAGTCGACAAAGAGTGCAAGACTGCCGACATGTTCAACATTTCTCTTTTCAAGCTCAGTTTGAAATTTGAGTTACGGGTGAAGGGCAAGTAGCTATAGGACTTTGATTTTTGTAATTTCAAAAAGTGTGAATCGATATATATAACAAAATTAAGCAATTTAGAACATTCAATCATTTTGCAATCGATGTTTAAATGTAACGTAAAGTTTGGTTTTCATATTGCCTTGATAAGTTCCAGCCCTAGCGGTATGTAAATCGTGAATGAGATTCCTTGTGATTTTCTCTGTAAAAATATTCTTTAAATAGTACACTTTTCTTGTTCGTGTTTACCGGTTTCGTCGTTGCCCTTTCGGACTTTTGACACTCGAATGCCCCATTGGTGCCTCTTTGCCTCTTTTCCCCTTTCATATTTAATTAGCTTTTTATCGCACATTATTGATTACCGTACAGGTGTTTGTTAGATGCACGCGTGGGTACCTGGACATGTATATTGGGTCCATATAATATACATGTCATGTACAAATAACATATCCTGTCTCCCGCTTGGAAACTCTATACGGGATAAGGATGCATGTTTCTTTGACATAAAATTCAAAGCATGCAATTAGCAAAAATAAGTTATAATCTAATGATAATTGATCTATTTATATTTATTTTTCTTACGCTATAATATTTTAAAAATTAAATAAATTAAAAATAAATAATAAATATAAAAAAACCTCATCCATCTCAGTTTTAAAAAGGATAAATTAAATATGTAGTAAACATAGAACCTGGAAATTATAATAATGACTCCGTTTTTAAAGATAAGAAACATTTTATTTAACATTTCTCATGTTCGAAATATTCAAGATTTCTACGGAAAAATTGTTTTAAGTATTGCTTTGAATTGGAAAATATTGATAAATCTAACATGCTATAACCTGAAACATAGCCTTAAACTGTCAAATTGTGAAGGTCTCACCCGTAAAAATAAATGAACCCACAAATAAATGACCATATGTGCTAAGTTGATTAATATCAGCCGTGTAAAAGCCTTTTTTGATATACTTTTTAGGAAAGTAATACTGTGTGTTTATAGTCCATTACCGGATAACACAATTCAAGGGACGGATCCGGAAAGGGAGCAGATAACCCGTCCCCTTTTTTTTAAATGAATTGATACGTATAAAATCTTTTAAGCATGGCTCTAAGCCGGTAAGTGCCCACCCCTTTTCGTTATTTCTTGATCTTCAACTTTCATTTACTATTGGAAATTCTCGAAAATAGTAAAAATCCTCGTAGGAGACGTTGCATTGAAACGTGTCCTTAAGTTTTAAGAGCTCTTGAATATTATACATTCCTTCAGCTTTAACACTAAGGAGGTTTTTTCCTGGAAGGAACTACTTATTATATATGATATCAGAATGGCTAATGAAACTGATAGTTGATGTCAGATCTAGGATGAGCAAAATGAAATCGAGAAACTACATGATCCTTATAACCTCCTGCGATTTAAGTGTGACCGCGGCTCAACACCCAGAGGGTTCTTCATATAGTCTTTTGTTGATGAAAGGGGGATCCAGACCAGATTTGCCGAAAATCTACCGAAAAACAAAATTTTCGGAGGAAAAATGGAGTTAGGTCCAAAACCCGGAACCTACTCCATTTTTCGCATCCTGTCTTTTTATTTATAATTTAACCATAGCCCCCTAAATAAAATCAAACGGTCGCTCCCTTGGATGTGCCTTTACTTTCAAATTTCCTTATTGTACCCCCATAAAAAATTACTTGCGTATTGTCATGTGTTTATTGTATGTAACTATCGGGCAACTGAATACACAGAATATCCATATGCAGTTCGACAAGATCTATTGTTTCAACAAAAGTTTTTTTTTTTAAATATGCTAATGTTTACTTGAGGTATATTGTATTCTCGGTCATCAGAAAACTTTTGTAATTAATTAAATGTTGCAGCCAATACATGTACAGCCCTCGGATCGCTCAACATTACCAGTTGAGCGATGAGGGATGAATGATGAGCGATGAATGATGAGCGATGAGCAATAGAATATGAATGATGAGCGATAGAATCTGGATTTGAATAAACACTCTATTTAAAATACAAAATTCTTGTCTGAAACGAACTTGTCGTGTAGCCGCTTTAATTTACTGATTTTTTTTTTATGATATAAACTCTTTAAAAAGTTGTTTTGTTTACATAATATTTCTATAATCCTTCAATAGAATATTAAAATAAGATAATATGGAGTAAAGACATTGCCTAAATGCGAGCAAAGCTAAAAGGGTATAGCTTGCCGAATATGCAGACGGTTTTTTTTTTCGTTTGTTTATTTGGGGACTAGATACAGTATGGGGCGATTAAACTTTGGGACATGTATTTTCGTATGCGCATTTAATTAGAAAACAGGAAAAGTTTATTTATTATGTTTTAGAAATAAAACCCTTGTATTAATGATTTCGTTTTTTTGATTCACTTCGAACTACGTTTACACTTCAGTTACACATAAAATCTTTTTCAGCATTAACATCGTGGGAACAAATACCGTAGAGCTCTCCGCCCTCGTGTGCACTTCGTGCCCGCTGAGGAGCTTTGCTTGCTATAAATATAAATTTATTTTACAAAATTAATCTAAAATATACATAAATAATGTTTTCTCAATATGATTGGAATTGCGTTTTTCTTGTGTTTTTATGTTAACAATTGTTCGTAAATGCATGAATTTTTTTTTTAATTTGTTTAGTTCCGTGGGTTGTTTTGGGTTTTTTTAGTGGTGTTCGTTTTAGATAGTAGCTTTCCCTGTTCAATCTGGAACGTGTTAAAAAAAACTTTATATAGTTTAAAAAATAAAAATAATATAAAATCAGCAGCCTAGAGCTAAATTCTCATTCAATTTGTTCTGAAGAATTTTTTTCTTCGTTAGCGATAGTGTTATTTTATTTATTTTATTTAATTATTATTTTTTTTTTTGTTATCTATTAAGATTATAATGAAAATAGTTTTTAATGAAAAATGTACATACAACTTATGGTCGAATTCATTTTGTATACAGTTACATGTGTATCTATACAGAATACAATCAACAAACGAAATTCACGATAATGACAAATGTATGGGGGGGGGGGGGGGGTAATTTTTATTCACTTTTTATGGTTCATATTTTTTTTATGTTAGGCAAAATGAAAATACAAAAATAGTACCGGTACGGGAAAATGAGCAAAACAGTGGTGTTTTTTTTTAATGAGTGACTGAGTTAGTTGGTGTTTACCTCCTCCTCTTTTTATATGTTTAATCAGAGTGGCAAAGTGGACATTAGAAATGCGTTTCCCAACACGAAACCAACACGAAATACGGGGCAAAAATACAGGAAAAAATAGAGCACGTACATGTACATCCATGTCTATACACGAAAACGTGAGAAATCAAAATCACAAAAAATCCAAAAATAAACCGTCAAAAACGTTGCACGAAAATAAACATAAATTAACCTCCCTTTCATTTTTGTTAGGCAAAATTTAAAAAAGAACCAGTACAGGTACGGGTAAATGAGCAAGCAGTGGGATAATAAAAGAACATAAAATGATGCGAAATATATCAGGAGGTGTAGTGAGTGAAGACTGAAGACCACTTGAAAAGGGGGAAATGGACGGAAACACTACTTTGTGACCAACAAAAAGAAAATTTAATGTGCATTTGTATACATGTTAGCTCATTATTTTCAGCTTTCAGGCTTTTCATATCAATTATAGACTTTGATTTCCCAGGTCTATATCGATAGAAATGTTGAGGCAACTCTCCCCGCGAATTCGCGGTTGCCTTCTAGTATATTTTAAATCTAAGCCGTCTGCTTTAAATCCCAGTGCTTATATTTTTATAGTCACAATGCTTGTGCCCAAAAAGGCCCGCGCTTGCCTTTCAATACTAGTACGGTAAGTTCAGGTTTAGGTAAAAAGTTTAGGTAGATATTTGTGTTTCGGGTAAAAACGTAACTTGTAAATCATTTCTATATAAAATTGCCTTACCAAAACCAACCTAGCGTGAATCTTGGTCAACTGTGTTCATCTCTAGAATACCCCTCCATGTGAGTCTTAACAGATCTGTATATTATATGTCATGTATGTCACAGCCGAAAATGCAAATACATTAACATAAATATTAATTTTGTATCCTGTTCATAATTCGTTTTATTTTTATCACATCTTGCAAAATGGGGCTTCAAAGTAATTTACGACCATGGATATCAATCTATTAAAAACAAAAGAATATGGAATTATATGTGCCAGGAAGACACGATCAACTTATTAATATTATTATTTTTTTTTAATATAAAACGCTAACATTAAAAGCGTGTGAAGCGCTTTTCTGGTTTAACCTTCATCAGACACGCTAGGAATCGACAAATTGGAAGACCGGTACTCTATTTTAAATTTGGTTTCTCTCAGGGATGTCCAAAACAGTTTTTGTCCAAAATCAGTTTTATTTAATCCCTGTTTCTCTTTACAATATTGTTGAATTTTTATGAAACAAAATTACGAAACAGTCGATACGAAGTCAAGTAAATTTTATTAAAAGTCGGGTACAGTTTTACAATAAAACATATGTTGCTTTTGTGAGCTTTTAGAACCGACATACTGTACTTTGCTGACATAGCATCTAGAAATTTTGCAGATATGGATGCGATGTGATTTGTGTATTCAATTGAGGTTGCAGGTACATGTATTTTCTTGAAGTCGTTCAAGGTTCAGTGGTCACACGGGGATGCCACACCGGGTGTCTTACCTGTCAAAAAGGGGATTAAGTACCATCTGAAGGGTAGCTAAGTGTTTTATTACCCGTTCGAAATTTATAAGATTTTCAATATAATAACTTTTTTGCGTTTTTTCTACAGAATCGTATAAAAATCGAGTAGTTGAATTTAGCAATTAAGAAATAAAATAAAAAAACAATAATAAATAAATAAACAAATAAATAAAAATAAATAAAAATGACATGTATTTTTGCGAGCCTACATTGGACAACGCCCGTTTGTCTTTTTTGTCGTATAAGTCATTCACCTTTTAAAACGACTTAGGTGTTTGAACCGCCCCTGATTTTACTGTAGATTGAGCTCGGTTTATTTCTTGGTGTATGTCCATTGCCTTGCTGCTTGTACAGTCCTTTCCAAATTTCTTGATGATGGGACGACCAGCCGTCAAATATAAACAGGTCTATCTTTACAAGCATGAAAAGTGATGTACGCGACTCTAAATTGCACAACTCAACAGGCACAGACTATGATAGAAATCAAAATATTGATCAAGTAATTAGTACATCCATACCGTGTAAAAAAAATAAACTATAAAATCATAAGGTCAGTGTTCATTTTCTGAAAAAAAAAGAAAAAAAATCATAAATCGGCATAACTGACCGAAATACTTCCAAGAAATATTCTACATTGCACATACATGTACATATAGCAAAAACACGATTTATACTTGTAACAATGGTCTACCCATATAATAATCTATAATATTTGTACAAAATATTTCTGTACAATAAACTTTTTGATAACGAATCGTACATATGAAATATATACATCGTTGGAAAGAGTATATCTTGCTGCTTTGTTCAGTCTATTTTTCTTTTCATTTTTATCACATATTTTTCCAAAGGAGCAGTTTAAAGTCAATCATACAATTTTTTGAAAATTCAAACTTAGAATTAGACCTCTTGGAAATCTTAAACTTTCATATCAAATCTTACATTATAGTATCTTATTTAGTACTGTTAAATAGCGAAAGGATTCGAGAATATTCAGGAGAAATTTGAAGGTAATTTTTTGATAAATTCTGGTCAGCTAATTAACAGTTTAATTAAAGTTGGTCAATTTCCTGTTTTAACAGGACGCCCACTGGTCGACAGCTCTCGATAAGGAAATGTGTTTATTTTGACAAATATCTAATGCCTGTTCACGTGGTGTTTGAATTTTTATATTTCACCATCCTTCAGATTTTATTGAATTACAAACAAAATAATAAATACAACGCTTCGAAAATAATATTAAACAATGAACGAGAAGATGCATTTGTATTTGAATATACTGTAGACACCAGAGTTTAATCCGAAATCTTCACAAGAACAATACTGTTATTTTCAGCCATTTCATGTTTAATAGAATGATTCAATTCTCTCGGATATGATTTTCTCAGTATTATCTGACAACTTTTCTCTTACAAACTTTGGCAATAAAACTTTATATCTGTCCTGTTTAGATCTTGAAGTTAGATACAAAGAGCATCAATTGCAGGTGGCCAACTCGTGCAGCAGCTTTAAATGTTATGATTTCATAAAATAAATGATCTCATGTTTATTGTCACTATTTGTGGTGGTTGTGCTGGTCTAGTCGGTCGAAAGACCTTTTCTGTATACACTGATTTTTAACACAGGTCAGTTTAAGCAGCGTGAAGATCTAAAAATTCAACAAGGAAAAATTTTCATTGGGTGTACGGTAGAACGTGTTGTTCTGCATGTTTTATGCATTTGTAACATAACGTTATACTTTAATTATAATGAATATTGCAAGAAATCTAGCAGAAAAGAAGTATCATATTCCAATCAAAAACTATCGTTGATTTAGAAAAAAAAAGAAGCTTGCTCAGGGTCGGATCAAGAATATTTTGAAAGGGATGGGGTCATAGGGGACTGATACGAAACGGGGCTAAAGGCGGAGTATGCTAGAAATTTGCACGAAAATCTTCAAAATGACCCTACCCCTGTTAGATCTGCCACGGTTGCTACAACCACTGTTTCAATATCATAGAAAAGAACAATATATCCATTATAGGCATTGTTACCTTCGGAAGTCAATCATGTTTATTGTAATATTTTGACAAATAAACGAAAGTTGCAGGTAGAATGAATTTGTTCTTGACAAATAAATAATTTTGTTTAATTTAGCAAAGTAGCAAAAATCTAGTTATTATTATTTTTTTCGGTGGGAACCCGGATGGGGGGGGGGGGGTAACCATACAGCCGTGAGAATGAGGAGATGCATAATGTAAGGAAACGACGTTACCAAAATTATTTTAAAACATTGCTTAGATGTTAAACAGTCATCGAGAAACTAAGCAATCTTTTAAACGATAAAGAATCTAGATTAGTATGATAAAGTTTTTTTTAGGATTCAGTTATAGAATAAAGCTTAGATATATCATAGACCTGTATATTAAATAAAAATTCGAATATACAGGTCTATGGATATATACAAATTTGCAGGGTTTTTTTCTCAATAAGACCGCCGATAATTTGTCGGTGTTATACGTAGCTGATAATTCCCGTGTACCGACTATGCTTTACCACTGGCAAACTAAAGGCAGTCGAAAAAGTTGTAATATGTTTGATTTTTACAAGTTAGAGAAAATGAGTCGAAGACAGGAAGTAGATAAGCGACAGGCCTGAAATCGAATCCCACGTTATTGGACCCTACCCTGAAGCTGTATACCAAATATCAATTGGCTGTGATTAATAGTTGCTGAGAAAACTGTTACAAAAATGTTCTACTCTTGACCATTAATGTCAAAAATTAACTAAGTCAGTAAACAGAAAGTAGACAGACCTGAAATCGAATCCCACGTTTTGATGCTGTATACCAAATATCAAGTGGCTGTGATAAGTAGTTGCTGAGAAAACTGTTACAAAAAAAAATTCTTCTCCGCCCGCCCGCCCGCCCGCCGCCTCTACGCCCGCCCGACATTTTATAACCCGGATTTTTCACTCCGTGAAATCCGGCCGAAAAGGACAAAATGAAAAAAACTGAGATTAAACTGCTGTTTACCGTTTCCATCTATTGGACTATCCTTTGTTGAAAGTCATAAGCATGTAAAGTTTTATGTACTGTCTTTAGCAATTACCTGAAACTTTTCAAGGATGATATATGACAAACGATTCCCATCATAGTTGAAATGATTCGATAAAAAAATCATGACCGTTGTAACTATAAACATAGAACATAGGGTAAAATCACTTACAATGGCTTGTAACTCAGCAACTTTAACAGATGGAAAGAAAATCCGAAAGATCTAAGGTCTTTTCGGAATCAAAAGTTCTACTAAAATCTTTTAAAGTCAAAGTTGTCAGATGACCCCTTATATTAGTCACGGCCCTTTAAAGCCAAAAATTAGCGTTTTCATTTCGTATAAGCAAAATGCTGTTGCTTGCTTAAACCTTCAGCTCATTAAGCACTACAAAAGTCTCTATAATAAAAAATAAATTGTCAGAAGACCTCATTTAGAAGAGACCCTTATGGACCTATGGACCAGGTGAGCTAATCAGGAACATCCCTGACATGAGAGTGTTTTACTTCAACCCCATACCTTTAGTTTTATATCTAGATTAGATTGCACTTTTAGTCATTTTGAAAAAAAAAAACGATTTCAGCATGGCCTCTACATTTTCGGTAATTTCTTTCATTATTTATGTTGGTATATTTATGCTTAATTCATATCAATAATTAAATTACGAAGAAGAAAAAACACAGGTTACAATATCAAAACATATTCAATTGTTTTTCAAAAAGTTGTATCTGTATTACTTATATTCCCGGCCTCATGGTACTATGGGAGACACAAATATTGCGCACCATATTATTTACGAATGAAACAAAAAGAACAAAAAGTTAAATTTATTTATTCGACTTTCAATTAACCTGAGATAATTAAACTAAATTTAGTTTTAATTTTCTTAAAATCAACTTAAACCTATAATTTTAATCTAAAACAAAGGAGAGAGAGGTTGTTAACATATTATGACAGGTACAAAAAGGCACGCTGCTTACATGGCTTAAAATTCTTCTTGGGAAATGGGAAATTCTTTGCACCCGGACAGATTAACAGGGCTTCTGCAGGATAATCATGTTCGACAGAGTACTGCCGTTTCCGCGAAAAACACATAGTTTCAATACGCTACGGCAAATGGCTGTGGTCGCGTATACTCGTAAGCATCTTTGCCCCGTGAAGGTAGACAAACATATTAAAAAAAAACGTCGCATCAGGTTCAAATACATATTGCCATCTTTGTTCTGTGTATGTTCAACCAGTTTCATTAAGAAACTATGAAATAAACTACTCCACAACACAATTTATCGTAAGTTTTACGCTGAAATAGAACGCCTGCAAACTATAAATAATTATGTATGCAGAATGAAACGCTTTAAAAAAAGTACCAAAATAATTGTAAAGCCTTTTGATTAAACCTTCAGCTATCTACTGAACTTTAGAATTTGTCAGAAACAGGTCTATCAACATGATGGGTCCATTCTTTTTTCTACGGGCGTTATTAATAAGATGACAAAAAATATTTCGAAGTTAATGAATATGCCACCTCGATTCATTTTCAACCCAGTGACGATGTAAGCAAGAAAATAACACATCTTATGATAAGATATAACCTTTTAAGTGTTATTTTTATAAAACACCCGAAAATGATGTGAAATTTAAATTAAAAGTGTTGGGTTTTAAATTAGTTGTGTCGTTGATTATATAAATCAAAAAATTTGTTTACATTCCATATATATTTTAAAAATGTTTTTATAAGTCTTATAAAAAATGAACAAAAATCAGATGTCGAATGTGTGCAAAATAATTCGATCCGGTCGTCATTCGATTTTTATCGACCGGACCGATTTATTTTGCACACATTTAACATCTGATTTACATTTGTAGGTTCATTTTTTAGACTTATTATAAAAAACTTTTTTTAAATATATATAGTGAGGATATAAATAAAATCATTCACTTATATAACAAACGACACAACTAATTTAAAACACGACACTTCTAATTTAAAACACGACACTTCTAATTTAATACACGACACCACTAATAGAATACACGACACCACTCGATTTAATGCACGACTTCACTCAATTTAAAACACGACATCAGTGGATTTAATCGGCGACAAGTTCTAATTTTATAAGGGTCAATTCTAATACTGGCCTGAATTCTAATTTAATCAGCGGATTCGAATTTAATTGTCAGATCCGAATATAAAATTTTAGGTTCTGATTTAAAACACGTCAAATCAAGAAATAAAAGGAATATCCAAATATAAAATATAGTTCTAAAAAATTAGAAGTAATATTTTAAATTGGGACATTGACTAGGATATCAAGAGATAGAAATTGATATTTGGAGAATGACTAGGAGATCCAGACTTTTAAGTCACCAGTGTAATCACCAAATTGAACATGTGTCAAAACAAAGTAAAATTTGAGGAAAACATGGTTGGTTATAATATATATTCTCTCTCGTTCCCTATATTGCCTGTTTTATCATGGAGGCCTGCCATTGTTTAACCTTATCCCTGCCATGATTACTTACTGCTCAATGAACATGAGAATTGTCTAACAACATAAACAAGCGAAAGTACATGAAATAGTGAAATAATTATAAAAATTAATAAAAATGTAAATATTAATATTAATAATATCAATCCTATTAGTACATGAACATATGTATTTCATCTTTATATTTTTCAGATATCAACAGAGCAATAGATTTATTAGATGCATTACAAAAAAGTAAGTGTATTTAGGTGTAACAAACGTCTAGACATGCTAGAAGAAGTAAACAACATATCAACCTACAGGATTTGGGGTTGAAAACAAAAGAAGTTAATGATTCTTTGCAAACAAAAAAGATAAATAAACTTCTAAAATGGTGCACATTAACATCATATATGATGCTAAAATAAAACAATAATAATTAAAGTCAAAAGACTATAGTCATGATAATTATATATCAAACTGGCGGATATTTAGCTGGACCGACCAGCTTCATCAGTGCTTGTAATCTAATATAATAATAAATGTAACATATATAGACAGTACATACATGTATGAGATAAGAAATAGTTTTATATACATGTACTGACTTAGATTCTTCAATGTATACATATCTCAGCAAATATATGTTTCATTTATCATGTTTATGTACAAAGTGCTGTGCATGCATGTTGAATGCCTGAATGTTAAATTGGGCTAAAATGTCTTAATAAATGTGGTCAGAAATATACTAAATATGCAGTCATTTCAAAGTCCATCAGACATTTGGTTAAGTTAAAAAACAATGGTTTGGTTTGGTGAAATTTCAACACTTGAAAACACAAAAAAACTCTTCATCGACACTGCAATGTATACATGCAGAAAAAAATCCCTCTTTGACACTGCACAGTAGATTGTTTTTGGCAAACTTTTACCAACATGAAATAATACATTTTATACATATATTACACATGTCATGCATGTACATGCAACATTATCTTTAAATTTCAGATAAGCATGTGCAATGCTTAAGCAACCATTTCAAGGGCATTTTTTTCAATAATCTTTCATTGTAATTTTTGAATTTATAACTCATATTAATACATTGTTTGATTAAACCCTAATAAACATATATACATGTATACTGTTTAAAATTCTCATGAACATTCATACTGTAGAGTACATCTCTTGAAATCACACTACCATTAAATTCTTTTTAGGTGGTCAAGTACCTCCTAGTAAATTAGCAGCTCTTCAAAAGATTCTCCAGAGTGATTTTCTGAATGCTGTGAGGGAGGTTTATGAGCACATCTACGAGACAGTTGACATCACAGGCAATGATGAAGTGAGGGCAAATGCCACAGCAAAAGTAAGTTCATTCCCTGAATGAATTATCTCCCTGTAATGTGTTACTAGTAACAAGTATTTGTTATAACATTAAAAGGAAATTTATTGCTTCAACTGTCTACAGTTGAGAAATTTTCAAACAGGGGTTGTACTTTCGGTTAAAAATTATTTCTGGGACTTTTTTCATTTTGTTTTGTAGAGTTCTTAACAAAATTAAAATGGAAAATGGAAAAGCTGGGCTTGCAGACCTGTCCTAATCAGTCATTTTTTTTTAAATAGTTCTATGCATTTAACATGTTTTTTATTTATTAGAAAATCAAAAACACCACATGTAGCTTGAAGAAAAAACAATCTTTTATCAAAAAGATAAATGCACATGTAAATTGACATACCTCATTTAACCTGATGGGTTGTATGATAGTCAATAAACATGTTAGGTAGTTTTGAATGTCTCTTTTTAGGCCACAGTTGCTGCTTTTGCTGCCAGTGAGGGCCACGCTCATCCTAGAGTTGTAGAATTACCCAAGACAGAAGAGGGCTTAGGATTTAATGTAATGGGAGGCAAGGAACAGAACTCACCAATCTACATATCACGTATCATCCAAGATGGCGTAGCAGATCGCCACGGAGGACTAAAACGAGGGGATCAATTATTATCTGTTAATGGAGTCAGTGTGGAAGGAGAACATCACGAGAGAGCTGTAGAATTGTTGAAGGAAGCCAAGGGTGTGGTCAGACTGGTAGTTAGATATACCCCCCGTGTTCTTGAAGAGATTGAAGCTAGATTTGATAAACAAAGAATGTCACATAGGAGACAGACACCTTAAATTAATCAAAATTTTATATACATAAACAATTTACATTAAACAACATTACATATAAATGAAAAAACATTGACAATTTATTTAGCTGGTGCAAATGAAACTACACACAAGATATGTTGAAATACATGGAATTGTAGGACTGAAAATATTTTCGCACTTAATGTTGTAATCATATGTATATTTTTCATTAGGTTGTTTTTAAACTCCAGTGCATGTATATGACTTTCTAAAGTTTAAATTATGATAAAATTATTTACAATTCTTAGAACATTGTTTTTTAACATAACGCATGTACATGTATATTTATAAGCCATTTATTCATATTTTACATTTTATTTGTATTTTGTAATTGGTGTATGTATTTTACTAGAAATAGGTTGTGATTATACCAAATAAAGTTATTAGACATTGTTATAATCCTTTAATAAGAAAATTTAGGAGAGTTTTGTGCAAATACAAAGAAGTGCCAATGAGGCAGAAATATAAAACTCATTCTCCAAGGAAAACACGGAGCTCACAAACATTTGAAAAAATCTACATTTTGTCACAAAGATTGTGTGAAAGTTTCATGAAAATCCAGTGAGGGGTTTAGAAAGAGTTGTGGATAAGAGATTGGTACCCCCTTGAAGTCAAATGGCTAAGTACATATTTTTCTATAGGAAACCCCAAAAATCACTCTGATCAAATTTTAAATAAAAAGGAGGAGGACATCTACATTATGTCACAAAGATTGGGTGAAAGTTTCATGAAAATTCGTAGAGGGGTTTAGGAGGAGTTGCAGATAAGAGATGGGTACCCCAAGGTGTAATGGAAGGATTGAATGCCCTTATCACTATATAGATTCCTTTTATATACATGGACAGACTTCCTCATTATTACAAATACCAAAAACGCGGGTATAAACGGTTAATTTTGATATGCTATATATCGATATTTCAAGGAGTAACCTCTCATCAGTAGCATTTAAACCAAAACATTGGAAGGTCAAAATCCAAAACAGTTGAAAACGAAAAGTACTCAAAACCAAAACGTTCGAACAAGGAAGCCAAATCCAGCACCGAGGATATCGACCATGTGCATTACAAGGAAAGAAACCTGGTGTTTTTATCAATTTTGAATTTAACAATCGGAAATTTCAGCGACAATAAATTAGAAATTTTATGGTAATTCGTGTCAGACAAGTCTGACTACCAGGCTTGTGATTACCCTCGGGGACCTCTGGTATATCTTCACTTAGTTTATGTGGGTATAAAAATATTTATTTCCTACTAAGAATAGCATATATGGGGAAATCACTTTTTATGGCATTTACTGTTAGGGAAAGAATCTGATGAATCTTGTGCTTGTTTAGAATCAAAATTTCTGTGAAATTCTCCATTTGGTCAAAGTTTTCTGATGACACATTTTTTTTATGGTTTTGCCTCATAGAATGAAAACGGTTACTGATAAAAGAAAACTGTTGATTCCCATTAGGTTCTACAAAAGACCTACTGATGAAAACAATTATATCAAACATAAGAAGTGCACATATACATGTACATAATGCCAAAATATTATATGAAAGTTTATTGAGGTAATGTAGATAAGAGATAGATACCTGAGGTGTAATGGACAGACAGCCTAATCACTATAATCCACAACTTTTCAGGAGATGGTATTACAGACATGTACCAGAGAAATAAAATTCCCTATGGTCCTGACAGTGCATAGGCATTTCAAAATAAAAGTGGTTTGAACCAAGTGTATGGTGAAATGTAAAGTAAAGTTTTTTTTTGCATCTCTCCCTGCTTACTCTTAAATTTCTAAGTTTAAAGGGCCATAACTCCAACCAAAATTTGAGGATCAAAATTTTCTGGCAAGATGCACAACAACATATGGTGTCCTTCCTACATACAAAGTTTTGTTTAATTCTGTTTTGTAGTTTCAGAGAAGTTGCGCTGACAAGGTGATTAATAAGGATTTTCAGCAAAGTTCTAAGTTTAAAGGGCCATAACTCCCATACAAATTTGAGATCAAAATTTCCTGGTAACATGCACAACTACACTTGGTGTCCTTCCTACATGCTAAGGTTGTTGATATAGGTTCAGTAGTATCAGAGGAATTGCACTGACAAGATGATAAATGAGGATTTTTAGCAAATTTCTAAGTTCAAAGGGCTATAACTCCAAAAAATTTGGGGATCAAAATTTCCTGGTAAGATGCACATCTGCATATCATGTCCTTCTTACATACCAAGTTTTGTTGAATACCGTTTTGTAGTTTCAGAGAAGTTGTGCTGACAAGATGATAAATGAGGATTTTCAGCAAATTTCCAAGTTCAAATGGCCATAACTCCTACAAATTTGGGATCAAAATTTCCTGGAAAGATGCACAACTACATATGGTATCCTTCCTACATACCAAGTTTTGTTGAATACTGTTTTGTAGTTTCAGAGAAGTTGTGCTGACAAGGCGATTAACAAAAACTTTCAGCATATTTCTAAATTAAAAGGGCCACAAGAGCCACAACGCCCACAATAATTTGAGGATCAAAATTTCCTGGTAACATGCACAACTGCATATGATGTCCTTCCTACATACCAAGTTTCATTGAATTCAGTCCAGTAGTTTCAGAGAATTTGTGCTGATAGGATTATAAATGAGGATTTCAGCAAATTTCCAAGTTCAAAGGGCCACAACTCCAACAAAATATTGAGGATCAAAATTATCTGGTAACATGCACAATTATATATACCGGTAAATCATTTCTGCATACCAAGTTTGGTAGAAATATTGATGATTTGAAAATAACTCTAAAACATTAATCTTTTACTTTTTGACTATTGTATTGTTTCGAAGCATTACAGCAATAAAATATGTCAGTTTTGTGTGATCATATAATACAGTGAAACTTCTCTAAACCGGCCGCCACAGGGACCATATAAAATGGCCAGTTTAGAGGGGTGGCCGGTTTTGTGAGTGTCTCCTAAATGTCCATTAATGTTAAAACCCATGATCAAAATATATTGATCTTAAATTGATCATAAAGTATATTCTTTATATCACACTTTTGGACAGGTGTTTGGTCACATAAAAATTATAGTTGTGTTTATCTATTGGCCGGATTTCACGGAGTGAAAAATCCGGGTTATAAATGAACATTATGAATGTCGGGCGGGCGGTGTGCTGGCGGGGAAAAAAATTCGTAACAGTTTTCTCAGCAACTACTAATCACAGCCACTTGTTATTTGGTATACAGCATCAGGGTGGGTCCCATAACGTGGGATGCGATTTTAGGTCCGTTGCTCAACTACTTCCTGTTTAACGAAATCCGGCCATTTTTGACTTTGACAGATTTTTTTTACATTCTTATTTGATATTAAATTTGATTTGTAGTAAATCTAAGAAGTTGAGGACTTAAAGATCCTACAGTTTTAGAATATGGACAACACTTTTGGTTCACTTCATAAGTTTGCAAAATACTCTATTAGTCTGGCATACATTGAAATACAAACATATCAAGTTTAAAATATTTTCAAAAGACTATTTCTCATATCCGAAATTATTTTCAGCACATTTATTCCAATTTACATGATTTACATGATAAAATTGACTAACAATATTTTGATCAGCTTGGACAGAAAGATTTGAATAAACAATGCATGTCACAATAATTCACAAAAGTGCAATTTATATTTCCATAATTATTCATGTAATTTAATTGTTTATATAATAATTAAAATTCACTTGTGTATGACTTCAAAATTCTGTAATTTTTTTTTTATAAATTGTGTGTTGACAATTTTATTGCCTGTGGCATTGATTGTTTGGCCAATATTCAGGGGTTATAATTATTTGAGTAATGAAGGTAAAGTTTAAAAATGGTGGCGGTGTACGGTTTGGAGGGGTGGCCAGTATTATGAGGAAAATTTACATAGATTTTTAAAGAATTTTGCATTGACTTTTTGAAATGGCCGGTTTAAAGGGGTGGCCAGTTTTCAGGGGGTCCGGTTTAGAGAAGTTTCACTGTACTATAATAAATCAGTTCAATAGTTACAGAGGAGGTGCACTGACAAACGTTGTGACAGACTGTCAAGACAAAAACAATATGTTTCCCCACCAAAGTGGGGGGGGACAAAATTTCGTTCTTAATTCTCCAATACAACACATTATTTTACTTAAAATTTCTCTCTCCCAGATAAGCTAGAGTTGTGGGTTGTATAGATATTAACTGATCTTTGGCAATGTAATGATTCTGTAATGGGTGTACTGAAACATTCAAGATCTGCTTACCTTTTCCAGAGCATACATGTTCACTTTCTGACCTACATTTGTCATATCAATAATGTTTTTTAAGTGTGTTTTTTTGTGTGTGTGTATTTCCTTATATTAGTGTTCTCTTTTTTGTATGTCAACTGATTTTGTTTTTGCCTTGCCAGTTTTTCCAATGGCCTAATTGTAACTTAATTGCTTACACCAACCACCTTATGGACTTCAAATTCAATCAAATAATGATTTTCTTTCAGAAGTAAACTTGAACCCACATCTGCTATGCTGGACTTGGCTTCACATTTCAAACTTTTTACTGGATAAAAAAAACCTTTATAAGGACACTTTTAATACCACATTTACCTTTGATTTGTATTTATGCTGACTAAAAAGGTAACTCATTAAAATAGTTGTAAATCAAGCATATAAATTGCCTGCATTTATTTATACTGCTTTGCTACTATCATGACTATACTGTTAAAGTACTTAAGAATATGCAAGGAACAACTTGTCTCTCTCATTTTGGGCAAAACACAACAAATTTTTCCTGAATAACAACAGCCTTTTATTTGGCAAAGCTTTATAGTGTATGCAAATGCATGTATAATCACAATTTCAACGATAGATATTAAAACAACCATTGAGGATAAGCATTATAAAAGTTCAATCAGTGTTTTATGTACAATAAAATCTTTGGTTTTAACTATAATGCCCAATTGGCTATAGAACTGAAGTCTTCTTCAATCAAAATTCTTCATTGAATGGATAATACTTGTGCTTTATTCCTCTGAAAAAATAAAGAAATATCAAAATAAGAAAAGAGAAAAAAAAACAAAAATACTTATGGGTTTCAATGTTCCAGTGATGCTATTTTGAGGGATTTTAAGTTTTATTTGTAAGAATATAATCATAATATTTACATGTAGATTAAATTAAGAAATAAGGCTTCCAATGAAACCTGGAACTCAAAAAGCAATATTATGTGCATAGGACTTCATAATTTATGGTATATTTGTCATACTGATGTTTCAAGATTCCTATGTTTGAGACTTGACCAAAAAACACCAAAATATGTGAATAATTTTTTATTCTCTTTTTTTTCTAAATTATGAGGAGTCAACATTATAATTCTAAAATGCTTTAGTGTCACATCACCAAGCAAGTTTGTGTCCCAAGACACATCTGGTCTGCTTTGCACAGGGCATATAGTATTAACATCTATTTCATTTTTGCTGCAACTTGTTTTCTTATAATGGTTAATAGGTGTAATATTTTTTAAGATTCAACTAAAGTTTGCACACAAAAAAACTTTAATGCAAACACCTAAGCTATGTTGCATGGGAGAACAAACAGAAGACACTGAAAAAATAAGTACAGCATAATATTTGTTGGTGGGCTTTTTACTATTTACTTAGTATAAAGCCATTATCAGTTCAAGTTATCATTACTTACATATCTTCAATGTAAAGTCTGAAGTCTCTGTTTAGGTTCATTAATTGGGTCATTTCATCTTCTGATAACTGGAAATCAAAAACCTGTAAACAAAACAGCAGAAAGAAACTTAAATATTTAATAGATAAGGGAAAAGTTTGATTGAATATGTACATTTATTTCGAATTCTGGAAAAATATATTAATAAATCATTAGGTCATATTACAATATAAAATGTTTTAAAGATAAAAAATGTTAAGCTTATATGTTAATAAAACCAGCAGCAAAATAGTGTTGTTGTGCCCTGCAGTGGATATGTTCTGTTACAGATTGAAAGCTCTTTGCTGTTTTTCACGCACCAATTTATTCTGTCATGAATGCATTTATTCCAGACCTTGTTATACCTATATTCTAAAGCAGAGAATTTGTTGTCATCAGCTATTAAACCATTCTAAGCATTTAAAACTTCACATAGGAATTTTTCAAATATAAAGGCATTGGTGGTAACATTTTAAGTATCTTATGTATTGACCACTTACAAAAACATAAATTGGCATGGTAACAGTAACAAGATATGAGGGCCCCCAACACTTGGCATTTCTTTTTCCTTTAAACTTTTGAATGATAGAAAATTTAATAAATACCTGAAAATTTTCTACAATCCTGGAAGGGGTGACACTCTTTGGTATAACTGCTATTCCTTTCTGTAGAAGGTATCTAATGAGTATCTGTAAAGTAAATTCATTTTATCAGAAAAATATAATACATTTTAAGTTTACAAGGATTGGAATTTCAAACTAAGCTACTTATATATTAGAGTGCAAGTTTTTATGAAGTAACAATAAATGGGTTTCAAGAATTCATACAAAGCTGCAGAGATATCCTCTTGTTATTATTGCATTTCCAAATTATTTTTTCTGTCAAAAAGGAAGGTGGGTGTTTGTGTACTGGTCCTAAATCCATCTTTGAAAACGTAAATAAGTGTGCCGAGTTATCAAGTTGGAAAAAAAACAAAAATAATCCCACAAGCTAAAACTAGATCAAAAAGACCTGCTACATGTACGTTTGTAGGGACAACTTCAGACATCCATTTGATTAAAAACAACCTTCCTTTTAAATTCATTGACATTAAACAAGCAACTTTGCCGTAAAACCCTTAAATGGACCTCAAAGCTTTCTTAAAGGTGACCTTGTACCCAGTGGGAGCCCACTAAAACATGTAGGGTACCTCACAGTTCTTGATTCTTGTTCTATTATTCTGTGTTGCTATTTCTGTCAAGAATGGACTCACTCTACCTACTGATCTTTATCGAGTAAACCATACATGTGCTGGTGTTTTATATTTTTGTGATGCTAACTGTTTGGGATGAGCCCCCCCCCCCTCTTCTTTCCCCACCCTTCTTGGAATACTGATTCATTAGTTATACCTGTCCCGGTGTTTTACATTTCTGTGGGGCTAACTGTTTGGGATGAGCCCCCCTCCCTTCTTGGTAATACTGATTTCATTAACTATGCCTGTGCTGGTGTTTTATTTTTTTGTGGGGCTAACTGTTTGGTATGAGGCCCCTTCCCCACCCCTCTTAAAATACTGATGTCATTAAATATACCTGTGCTGGTGTTTTATTTTTCTGTGATGCTAACTGTGCGACTAATGGTTCTTGTAGGACAGGGGTATGTGGCTCTCTACAAAGAAAACAATGTTATCATAATAAAATGAGAGGATGGCATATGTCACCTGTGTTAAAAGTTTTTGGTAAAAAAAAGAACAGTGTTAAAAACTGTGAACTAAATATTTCAAGACACAACATATTCAAATTTAATTCTATGTGGTTTATTTGATTGACATTTCACTATCACAATTATGATTTTTTACTTTCCTTTAGACATCCTGACACATGAGGGTTTAACTATGAGTTCACTTAAGAATTAACTGTAATAATTTTTTGGTTTATTGAACCATAAACTAAATTTTTCATGGTGCATATGAAATATTCTGCGAAGCGGATTATGTCAAATGTGCATCATTAAAAATTTAGTTTATTGCTTCTATACACCAAAAAATTATTACAGTTAATGATATATTCGGCGCCAAAAAAATAGTAAATTAATATTTGTTCCATGAAAATATTAAAATTCAGTTATTTAAGTGGGGATATTAATATTTGTGCCATGAAAATATTAAAATTCAGTTATTTAAGTGGGGATATTAATATTTACACCTGTCAATCACATTGCACGTGGCCTCCCTGCAACTACAAAGTGTATATAAACTGCATTGTTGTATTCTGGTTTAAACTGGATTCAATAATACTTTCTTTACGATAGTAGGCGTATTATTGTTTATCCAATCAAATTCTTTTGACTTTAAAAAAGTTTACAAGAAAATTAAACATTTTTAAAGTAAAATGTATTTTTATAAGATAAATACTTACCATAATAAATTCTGCTTATTGACCCCAATTGCGTCATCAGTCGGAAAAACACCCACTATAAAAATAGAAATGACCTGTGACCTGTCCACCTCACCGGAAGCACATGTAGACAAAACCTATACTCTTCCATTTAATAACCCCATACAAGGAACACTCTGAGGAAAAAAGAAGGGGTTTCAGGGGAGGACAAGGGCGGGACCTATAATTTATTATGGTAAGTATTTATCTTATAAAAATACATTTTACTTTAAAAATGTTTAATTTTATTACTATAAATACATTACCATAATAAATTCTGCTTAAATAAGAATCTACCGCATAGCTGAAACCCCAGAATCCGAAGAGTCTGGCGGAATAATTACTCTTTGTGCGGAGACGATAGGTCCCAGGGAATAAAGACCTTCTGCTGAAGAAGACATAGATTTTAAATAGTGAGAAATGAAAGAATTCTCAGTTCTCCAAAAACCAGCAGAAAGAACTTCATCCAGAGAAGCTGAATTAAACAGTGCCCAGGAGGTAGAAATAGCTCTAACATCATGAGCTTTTACCTGATAAAGCTTCCTCATATCTTCTTTAGAAGAATCATAGCATAACGAAATAGTCTTAACAATCCAGGAAGAAATGGTTTTCACTGATAAATCAGTGATACCTTTCTTAATAGGCAAAAAAAGTCTATTATTGTTAACTGACCTTAAAGAAGACGTCTTCCTGAGATAGATCTCCAAGATTCTGACAGGACATAGCAGATCATCAGCATCTCTAGGTAAGGCTGGAATGATGACAGGAGCTGAACCTCGGTCTGGAATCTGGTTCTTGGCAAGAAAGGAAGGATCAGTAAGAAGAGTTACTGAAGACTTGTCGCTACTAAAACGAAGACAGGAAGGAGCCACAGAAAAAGCATGGATCTCACTCCTTCGTCTACCTGAGGCCAAAGCCAAAAGGAAGCAGCATTTATAGGCAAGGAACTTAATGGGAACTTCATTAGCTGGCTCAAAAGGAGACAGTTTTAAGGAATGAAGAATCAAAGACATATCCCACTGAGGGACTAAAACCCTCTGCCTAGGTCTTTCAAGACTAAAATTTCTTACAAGTAAAGACAAGAAGTCATTGGTGCTAAAATCCTGGCCACCCGACAGAGAAATCGTCTTGGAAATAGCAGATCTGTATCCCTTAATGGTAGAAGGGGCAAGTTTTTTATCTTCAAAAAGAAAAACAAGGAAATCTGCTAATTGCTGGATAGAGACCTGGAAAGGATCAATTTCCTGTTGACTACACCAATGAGAGAAGATGGTCCACTTGGCATCATAGACGATGTTAGTGGATTCTCTGACTGAACGTGACAGGTGTCGGGCTGCTGACTCAGAAAATCCTCTCTTAGTGAGGTTATTCCGGACAGACACCAAGCGTGAAGATGTAGGTTCTCTGGATTGGGATGAAGAACCCTTCCTCTGAGCTGTGACAACAGATCTGCCCGTTTGGGAAGAACTAGAGGGTTGGCACATGACAGACGAAGAAGATCTGAGAACCAGGCCTGTCTTGGCCATGCCGGAGCAATAAGTATGATCCGACAGGCCGAGGCCTCTATCTTCTGAAGAACTGGGGCCAGAAAGCGGAAGGGAGGAAAAGCATAAGCAAATAGATTCTCCCAAGAGAGACTCATTGCATCTACTGCAAATGCTCTCTGATCTGGCACCGGAGATACAAAAGTCTGAATCTTGCGATTGAGACTTGTCGCAAAGAGATCGATGTGCGGAGTGTCCCACAGTAAGGTTATACTCTGGAACACAGATGGGTGTAATTCCCATTCTGTGTTGACAGGAGCCTGAGCTCGAGATAGAGTGTCTGCTAAGAGATTTTCCTTGCTGGGAATATGTCGGACTGACAGAAGAACATGAAATTTCTGACAGAAAAGAAGCACATCCCTGGCCAACTGATATAGAGGAAGAGAATGGGTACCGCCTTGATTTCTCAGATAGGCTACAACTGTAGAGTTGTCGCAGGCCAGAAGTACCGATAGATTTTCTAACCTCGTCTGAAAGTGGTTGAGAGCAAGAAGAACTGCTCTCATTTCCAGAATGTTTATATGCTCTGATTGAAGATGAGGAGCCCAGATTCCTGAGATTGAAAGATCCGGTTGATCCAGATATGCTCCCCAACCGAGGGTGGAGGCATCTGTGAACAGAGTTATCGAAGGAACTAAAGGGGATAGCGAATGGCCCCTTAGAACATTCTGTCGAACTAACCACCACTGAAGATGTGGAAACAGAGGAGGTAAAATAGGAATCTGAGCTTCCCATTCTTGGGATGATGGAATCCAGAAGCTGTGTAGATAAAACTGAATGGGGCGTATATGAAGACGACCCAGAGGAACTACATCTGCTAGAGAATTCAGGAAACCAAGCAACTGAAGGAACTGACGAGCAGACACTGACTTGGAAGAAAGGAATTTCTGAATCTGATTGATTAAACTGAGAAACTTCTCCTCTGGAGGAAGAACCAGACCTAGATTGGTAAGGTAGTGTTCTCCCAGAAACACAAAGTCTTGGGTTGGAAGGGTTTCGGACTTTTTCCATGAGATCAGAAACCCTAGGGATAGGAAAAACTCTATCACCTCCGAAGTCTGAGAAGCCAAAGCTGTAGGGCAAAGATTCTTGATGAGAGAATCGTCCAGATAAGAATGAATCTGAATGGCTTGAGAATGAAGAAAGGCCACAGCTGCTTGCATGATTTTGGTAAACACCAAAGGGGCTGTGGAAAGGCCAAAAGGGAGAGCCTTGAATTGGAAAACTTTGTCTTTCCAAAGAAAACGAAGATATTTCCTGTAAGACTGGGCGATAGGAACATGGAAATACGCATCCTGTAGGTCTAAAGAAGTGGTCCAGATACCAGGAAGGATGCCCGCTCTGATAGACCTGTTGGTTTCCATTTTGAACCGAGGTATGACAAGGTGGTTGTTCAAAATGGAAAGGTCGAATACCGGTCTCATTCCCCCCGATTTCTTGGGTACTAGAAAAAGACGGGAATAAAACCCTGGAGTCAGGGTTGACAGAGATACCTCCTCTATGGCTGACTTCTGAAGAAGAGTGTCTATCTCTTGAGAAAGAAGAGATACCTTGTGAGGATCTGAAACCTGAGACAGACACAGTGGTACAGCTGATAGAGGCGGAGGAGTAATGAACTGAAGCGTAAGACCCCCTCGAATTATTGACAGAACAAGTCGATCTGACGTTATCTTTTCCCATTGAGGAAGAAAGGAGTTTAGTCTCCCCCCCACCTGAACGTGAGGAAGTGGGGCTGGAAATGGATTTCCCCCCACTTGTTCTGTCAATAACGTACGAGAGGGCAAGGACCTAGGTAGAAGACGAGGTCTTCTTACCAAACTGAGAACTGTTAGGCTTAGACTTGGGAGCAGAACCTCGAGCAGCAGGGTTAGATTTCTTCCTATAGAAAACCCTTCTCTTCTTGTTAGGTTGGCCACCTCCTGACTGGGGTACAGAAGAGGAAGTAACAGTCCTCTTGTTATCGTTACTGACCTGGACACTAACCTTCACAGGAGGAGGTTGTTTGCTAATCTCTTCCTGAACTTCTCGAAACTGTAACCCAAAGGTATTTTCAGTAATAGGAGATCTTAACAGTGAGTCTTTCAAATTCTCCGAAACACTAGATTTTTCCAGAATCTCAGATCTCTTAGACAGGGTCAGATTACCTATAGACCCTAGAAGAAGAACTTGAGAAGTACCTATAGCCTTATCCACTTGCAAAAGGAAAGATCTAACCTTAGGCAAGGAAGCAAACTCTTCCTGACATAAAAGGGCACCAGTGGCTGCCAGAAAGTACTCAGCAGAAGTAAGAGCCTGTGAAGTGACACGCAACAGGGACTCAGTCTTAGCCCAAACGCTCTGTGATAAACGAAGGCCATCAACAGGTCTAGAACCTATAAGAGTAGCAAAAGAACGTTCACACAACGGGCCCTTTCTACCAAGAGTAGAATTATGAACTTGATGATCCTTAGTGCTCAAAAACTCTGGAAAGGAAGCAAGTCCAAAACCAGTAAGAGACTTGTTGGCTGTCTTATCCCCTGCAGAAGATTTAAAACCTTCATTGATCACCTGTAAGGCCGTAGAAACATGGTTAGACTCAGGAAAGGAGCTATGAGAAGCAGAAACTGCTTGAGCCAGACCACAGGATTTCTCAAAGGTAGAAGTCTGTTTCTTAGGCCTAGGAGGGGAAGCCATAGGAACATTAGCATTTCTCAACAAAGAAAAAGTATCCTCTCTCAAGTCAGCATAAGATGACTTAGCTTCTGAAGATGACTCAACGTCTACAGAAGTAGGAGGAGGACAAGGCGCAGTAGAAGGCGTGGAACCCGCTACTGTAATGGCCTGAGAACTAGCTAGGGTAGCATCAGTAGATACCCCACTAGTAACAGCTATGGGTAAGGTAGAAGAGTTAGACTCCGATACCGGAGGACCCATAGACACTGACGACTCAAGATTGTCATCCTCAGAAAGAAAACTAGCCTCATGATCTGCAGGAGCTACAGAAATAATATCAGCATCTTCTTCAACCTGAGAATCAATATCAGAAGCTCTAGAAGAAGGGGGTACAGAACTAGCTGCCTCTAAACGCTCAATCCGAGAAGAAAGAGACTCTAAATCACCCTTCAGAGAATTCCGAAATTCAGTAAAGAGGCTCCTGAGATCATCTGACTGAGAAAGAGAGGCATTCTGAGTAGTAGAATCTTGAACAGCAGACCTAGAAACACTAGCTGAAGGCATAGAAGATACATTGGATGAGGGACCAACCTGAGGTCGAACTCCAAAGCTAGGATCTCCGTAAGGCCAGAAACCTGGATAGGGTGACTGGGAGCCAAAGCTAGGATAAGGAAAAGGTGGATAAGGAGTCCAAGCAGGTCTGCTGGAAGACATAGAACCAGGCATAACATAACCACAGTAACTACTAGGAGGTCGGGCACTGGCTGAAGACAAAGTCATGGAAAGACCTGGCATAGGGGCCGAAGACCCAACTGAATCTACAGGCCTTGAAAAGGTATGGGTAACCACACCTAAGGTAGGCACACCCACAGTTGCAACGTCAGGGCCCGACAGGACCTGAGAAGCACTCCTAGAAACTGAAACCGAAGTCGCAGAGGAAGATCTAGGAGGTGGGGACACTACACTAACGTTGACACCAGAAAAGGGCAACTCAAAAGAACTGGTCGAACCATCTAAAAAGGGGTCAGGACCAGCAACAACATTGTAAGGACTAACTGGTAAATAATCCATGAAGATTTATACCAAATACAAAAATAGTACTTACAAAATATGTAAAAAATAATGGGTCACACACAAAAAAAATTCACAAGTTCAACAAAATTGTGAATGTAGGATTACTTTGAAGTTGAAAACAAAAGTTTCAAATTCAAAATAATAACAATGTAAAGTTATACAATAATAGGGGCTACACTTTAAATAAATATCAAAAAATTATACTTTTTCAATCTGTCTTCAAAAAACACAACCTTCTTCGGACGCAGTCGGAAACAAAATGGAAGAGTATAGGTTTTGTCTACATGTGCTTCCGGTGAGGTGGACAGGTCACAGGTCATTTCTATTTTTATAGTGGGTGTTTTTCCGACTGATGACGCAATTGGGGTCAATAAGCAGAATTTATTATGGTAATGTATTTATAGTAATAAAATAAACCCTACTTTCTTTCAATGCAAATGCAACTAATATTTTTCTAAAATTTATCTATAATAAAATAAAATTAACAATTACATGCCTAATGCTATGACACAATTCTATGTACTTACAATTTTTCACCAGGAGCACCAAGAGGTGAGAAGGCTGTTACAACAATATTCTTTGATTTACAAAACTCTATTAATTTGGTTTGGGCTAAATGTAAATGGCACTCAACCTAGAGAAAAAAGATACAATTTATCACCTTAGTTAATTCTGTAAATTCATAACAAGACATATACTAACCAATGTTAAAAACTATACTGAGCAGAAGATATTGAAAGTTAAATATCCTATCAAATTTTTTTTTTTGGAGAAAAACTCAAAATCTCAAAAACACCATTTGTGTGTCTGTTATCATTGTTATTAAAGTTTGAAGAGATCGAGTATAAGGTTTTGGAGATACAGGTTACACAATACATCTAACCCTATATATAGGGTGATAAAACAACATAATAATTAACTGATTAAACTAGCTGCATCATTCTATGCTGACACTAGTTAAAGAAGAACACTTCTGTAACAAACATTCATGATTGCAAGAAATCAAGAGAATTAATTCTCAAAAACACTTTTAAGTGTCTGTATCAGCTTGTACATTACTGTGACCATGCACAATGCACAATGCTAAAAATATGTACAGGCCCGTACACAGGGGGGGTGCGGTGGGTGCGTTCGCACCCCCCTTTTGGAGAAAAATATTTAAATTTCCTAAGGATTTTTCTTTAAAACACAATTCGCACCCCCCTTAAATTTAAATATCCTATATTAACGCACCCCCTTTTTCAAAAAGCTGTGTACAGGCCTGATGTACATATATATCAACCATTTAACACATAACTTTTACCTGCTTTTCACGTTAAGTACTTTCCTCATACCTGATTACAGCTTGGTTTTATCCTTGCCACATCAAGAAGTCTTTGTATTTGTTTACTATTAAAATTAGAGACACCAATATCCTTGACTAGGCCTTCATCAACACAGTCTTCTAGTGCTTTCCACGTCTCGACAAAATCTACATCAGAATATAAAACATTACCATCTTCACCTCTTGGAATGAATTCACCTCCCTCCTACAAAGGCAAATATATAAATGTTATCATTTTAAAATATACTGTGGATAAATAAATTCATGGTTCTGAAGTCTGCAGCAAACAAAGCAACAATAAATTTCATTTTTGGTGGTGTATCAAATATCATGGGTCAGTGCCAGTCATAAAAACAAAAATTGATACCCCATGAAAAAATCAAACCTTTGGTAACTGAAATAGAAGAGGTTGGGACATGTATATAGTTTTCAATGCAAAATCTATTATTTTATTCAAAATTTCTACAGTCTACTTTTGATGGGTTTTTTTCAGCAGTGTCATTTATCATGTTTGTATCAGAGATTTACAAGCATGATTATAACATGTATAACATTTTTCCAATTTTCAAAATCAAATATTTAACATGTTTAAGATTAGTCAACACTTCATGTGTGTTAATATAAAAGACTTCAAACTGATTTCATATAAGTACTTGAATTATATAAATTCTAAAACCTACGGTTAAACTCCATCCATCATAGTTTTGCCCTTAGCTATATATATTTGGATTTCGTTTGGCTTAATGCATTTTGAACATCTTTTGAATTGTGGATTTCCTTTGTTTGGGTTCTAGTGCTGCTGATGAGGAATAATTTTTCGAAATGGCCATACAGCTCATAAAAATTAATTGTAGTTGAAGTTAACATATGTGTTGTTGTCTCATGTTCATTTACTCCATTTCCTTTCTTAAATTATTTATTATTATCAAAAGTTTACTTTGAGATTTTGTACTTTAAATAGCAGGCTTGAAGGTACAAATCAAACAGATTATGGTACAAATCTGCTTAAATTGGAAAAGTCAAACAATTCGTTTAAGCATTTACTGAACCTATGTATAACAAAAAATAGAGTTCCATATATATCATTTCTTGGGGCAAATTCTATATACATTTCACTGATTTGCTTTGATTTATTAAAGACATGTGCATGTATGTTGTTGCAAAGTAGTTTAAATACATAAAGTTAGAAAGATAAAACCAACTAACTACATCTGAAAATCTCTACAAATTATCTCTCATTTGAAAAGGACAGATTGAAAATTTCTAGATATTTTGTCCAATTTGTACCTAGGCATTATGGTTAATGATAAAAATTCTTTTTTTCTATTATCAAACAAGGCTACTCTAATTTTTTCCCTGTGCCTTCATGAATAAAAAAAAACTTGCACAACCATGTGAAAAACAGCCCCTGTTCCCCTTTTTTGATCAGTTGTAAGCATACATAGCTTGATAATAAGGCCTATCAAGTCTTTATTCAATTAAAATTTACATCACATAATATGCATATACAGCATATCTAAATTGACCATTTTAAAACTGCTTTGATACTTTGAATTCTAACAGATCTTTGCTATAACAATGTCCAACTTCTGGAATTAACCTGGTAGCCCATTGGCCCATGCATTAAGTATAAATCTAAGTAGTTAAGACCAAGATCTTCTAAGGACTTCTTCAAACTGGACCTATACTCCATTTCTATGATTAACCTGATGGCCCATAGGCCAATGCATTAAGTATAAATCTAAGTACTTAAGACCAAGATCATCTCCGGACTTCTATAAACTGGACCTATACTCCATTTCTATGACTAACCTGATAGCCCATTGGCCAATGCATTAAGTATAAATCTAAGTAGTTAAGACCAAGGTCTTCTAAGGACTTCTTCAAACTGGACCTCACTAAGTCAGATCTGTGACAAGTATTCCATAACTGAAATATATTACAAGTATAAATGTTACAACACATATCTTTTCATAAAATGATCACTACCAGTATCATTGTAAAGCTTTTATATTAAAATGAAATAGAGTAAACATAATTAATAATACCATTATTTAGTCATGGAATAAATTAATTATCAAAAATGCCAAAATTTTATATACTGTGGTTTCATTATTATTCGTTGGGTATCAATTTTCGTGGTTTTTGTGGGTGGCCTTGACCCACGAAATTCAAAAACCAAAAAGGAAATTTAACATTAATCTGTATGCTGGAGACATCAGAATCGTGAAATTAAGAATCAACAAATAGATCCTTTTTCATCTAACCATTAAAATTGGTACCCACGAAAATAAACGAATCTACAGTATGTGATTATACATTGCAGTTTAGAGTTTGATGTTAGCATTGGTATGCATTTTTACTTGTTTTGTGTGCTGTTAGTTCTGCTTCCAATGTTTACCTTTGCCTTCATGAATAAAAGAACTTGCTCAACCATGTGAAAACCCTGTTCCACTTTTTTGATCAGTTGTAAGTATACAAAACTTGATGATATTAGGCCTATCAAGTCTTTATTAATTCAATTTACATCAAATTATCCATTTTACCTTACTGGTTACAAAAATATCCTTCCTTTTGACTGTGTCTTCTACTATAAGTTGTTTGATAGCTTGGCCAACTGCACGTTCATTTCTATATATAGCGGCACAATCAAGGTGGCGATACCCTGCCTTAACAGCAGCTCGTACAGCTTTAACTACTTCATCTTCTCCCTAACAAACAAAAATCATAATGAAATTAGCTTGGCCTATTACAAATGTATAACATGCTAAGTTTTATCTATAAATAAATGGAAAACTACATGTATTGTCATTTTTATAAACAGGGTCAGGCCTATAGAATTCTGTACACATTAAATATTAAAATAGTTTCAGAGGCTGTCATTGCAGATCTTGTGATGTTCAAGGGGCCTGGGTGGCAGAGTATTCTAAGGTGCTGGTTTATTTATACCACACTATTTATCACTACCTTATCACCTCTTCAGTTTTGTTTGAGTCCCGTTTGTAATTACAAACTGGACTTCCTCACCAGTATGTGATAAGGTTTGTCAGTTACCTGCCCAAGGTCGGTGGTTTCCTCTACCATTAATACTGACTGCCCTATATGACCCAGGTGCGTGGAAAAAGAGTGTTAAACCCCAACACACACACACACATGTCAGTCAATCAAAATGTGAACATATGATAAGTGTAGGAAAACTTTACTAATAACAAGAAGCTCCCAGGAGCCTGAATTGCTCACCTGGTCCTTAAGCCATAAGGTTCTTTTCTTTAAGGGGTCATCTGACAACTTATGTGACCTAATTGAGACTTTTGTGAAGCCTTTGTAAAGAGCTGCACACTTAAGCAAGCAACATCTTTTTTTTTTCTCTGCAGGCCAAAAACATGAAAAAACGTTATTTTAGGGGCTTGTAACCCCTATAAGGGCTCATCTGACAACTTCGACCAAATAAGAGACTTTTGTAGAGCTTAATGAGCTGAACATTTAAGCAAGCAACAGCTTTTCTCTATCTGTAATAGTTTTCATTTTATAGGGCAAAAACATGAATAAAACGTGTTTTTTTTTTACATTCAAAGGACCATAACCCCTATTAGGGTTCCTCTGACAACTTTGATCAAAAGGAGACTTTTGTAGAGCTTTTGATTCTGAAGAGTCTGCGATCCTTCGGATTTTTTCTATCTGTAATGGTTGCTGAGTTATAAGCCATTTTAAGTGGTTTTACCCAATGTTCTATTTTTAGTAACAGAAGCCATGTTTTTATCAAATCATTACAAAATAAAGATTGTTTGTTGCCAACATGTCATATACCATATACCATTTAAGTTTCAGTTAAATTGTTTTTGTGGTTTCAAAGAAGATGAATTTTGAAATTTTTAACAGACAACGACAGATGATGGACGAGGATGGATGCATAGTGATGGCATAAGCTCACATGGCCTTTGGCCAGGTGAGCTAAAAATGAGATTAAGGTTTTAGGAAGGAAAAAAAATTTCAATAATGTAATACACCATGGGAATGCTATTTTCTTAATAGGAAAAATATATACATGAATTTTTTTTTATAAATTTCATGCAGTTGTTTTGGGTTTTTTTTTTAGAGGGGGAGAGGGGGAGGGTGGGGAGGGGGGGGGCTTAGGAACAAAATTAACAAATTTTGTCTTTGATAATATAAATGACAGGACCAGGATAGTTTAACATTTAACATGCTAAAGGTTACAATTGCTAAAGTTTAGCCAAGTACAATTTATAAAACCAAATCATAACTACTTCTATTTAACACTCATCAAACAAACAAAATGAGAGTCAGTAAATCTTTAAATTATCACAAAGAAATGTCAAATGCTTACATGAAAGGTAATTCACCATGTTTACAAAATCTTTTCCTTTTCCATTACATTTAACTTAACAAATATTATCTAAAAAATCATTTTTACAGCAATTTAAGGGGAGATAAATCAATATTTTTTACAAAAACAAAGCTGACATTTTCACTGAAAACATTAATTTATGACTTTGTTTTCGTTCTTTTATGGGTGTACCTTTAGTTAATTGTTTTCTTTACAAATTCAAATCAATGTCAAGATTTTTTTTAAACTATGTGTTTAAGGTTTACTAATAGTAATGATTTTTTTTTATACATTTTAATTCAAATTTATTTTTTTCTAAAACTAAACAACTAAACATGCTAAAACATTGTAAAATAGACTAAGAAAGTGATTTTATTCTAAAAAAAAAATCTACCAAACCGAGTCTTCATTTTAAACTGAGTTTAATTAGTAAATTAATATTACCTTTTTTGTACATGTAATAAAATGCATTTAAAACATAGGTCATCATTTTATTCTGTATATCAATTAAGTCTTTATATATTTTGAATTATTATTTTCCAAAACACCACCCCAAAATCAAATCAAATGGTCTATGTGATAGACAAGGGTTAAAACATATGTTTATTATAAACAAAAGTCCAAACTACATCACATACATTTCATAAGCTTTAGTTACATGCAGTAGCGGTTCCAGGATTTTTTAAAAGGGGGGGTCCAAAACTATAATTTGATGATTTTTGCCCAAAATTTGCATGAAAACAAAGAATTTTCCGACGAAAGGGGGGGTCCAGACCCCCTGGACCCCCCCTCTGGATCCGCCACTGACATGTATGGTCTTAGCTTCTCTCAAATTACTTGCAAAATTATCACATTTAAAATTTTACAGGACCTTTAAGATTTAATCTCAACAGATCTAGCTTTTCATTCACATAATATAAATAAAGTAAAATGTGTTAGTTGGTTAACTATCATGTTTTGTCCTGATGCTAACCGACTTTCTTGGCCTTGAAAGCACAAGCACTTTATCAATATTTATAGGTGCATATGATACCTGGGGATGTTGTCTTTACTTACATGTTGAGGGGCATATGTTCCAAATCCCAGAGCAGGCATAACATTTCCACTTTGTAAAGAAAATTTAAAATCAGCCATAGTATTCTAATTCCAATAGCAATGCCCTAGCAAATTATGTCAAAAATGTCAACACGTTGAAAAACTTGAACCAAACAGTGTTACAAAATTGATTATTTCACATATTATGACAAAGATAAACACTGATATTATCCGAAACTTGAATTCTTTATCAAAGTAGATCAAGATTTCAAACTTATTTTAACCTGTCATTGGACAGGCTCAACAAAATCAAACAATTTATCTTGGATGGTACACATTTCTCTTGTCTTATCTTGCCCTTTGACCTTGTCCCAGTTATGAGACTTTCTCGGACGTTATCTTTAGATTCCATGGAAAACCCACGAAAATACAGAAGTGTGCATAAGGGGCATAATTAATTTCCCGCAAAAAATAAACTTTCATTCCATGGGGGTCCGTGCCCGGGTCCGTGAAGGAATAAGATTAACGACTGAGCCACAGCTAATAATGGCAATTTATCTATTGCACATTTCATTAGATTGATCGATGCTAACACATTGACTTGAATATCTATTTTTGTGACTTTCTTGCAAAGTGCTTTTTCAGACTGTTTTTCAAAAAAAATAAAGCAATTTATTTAAATTCTGGTTTAAATTCTGACTTTTTTCGGTTTTTCTTAATAAAACAAATCAGGAAGGTACAATTAAAAAAAATATCAATCCATTTCTTTAAAAAAACATCATAAAGTAACATTTAATCTAATTTATTTTAAGTAAGACTGACTGATAATGACTGATGGGAAATGTATTTTGACATCATTTAACAAGAGGGTCCCAGGAGCCTGAATCGCTCGCCTGACTTCAATGACAGATGGAATGAAAATAATTGGGGTACCTGAGGTGAAAAACCCCAATTAAAGATCATCATAGATATGTATAGCACATATAGCCAAACATTCAAGCAAACAAAAGCTTTTCTAATCTTTTATAGGTTTAATCTGCATGACAATAACCCAAAACTTGACAATTAGGGACCAAAACTTTTATAGGGGGTCATCTGACAGCTTCAGTCTGATGGATATTTTTAAAGAGCTAGTTGAACTGAAGATTTCAGCAAGCAACATTTTACTCTATTTGTAACAGCTTTCATTCTTTAGGTCAAGTACACGAAAAAACAATATTTTTTTCTTTTAAAGGACCATAACCCCTATAAGGGGTCATCTGACAATTTTGACCCTAAAATCACTAATTTTGTAGACCTCAATGATCTTCACAACTTTTCCTCTAGCACTTACAGTATTCAAGATAAAGTCCAAAAACTGTGAGAATAGTCAATTTCGACGATTAAGAGAAAATAACTCATATAAGAAGTCTTACCACAACTTTTAAGTTTAAGAGCTTTTGATGTTGAAGAAGAAAGGTTGCTTCGGATTTTCTCTATCTCTTATATTCTGCTTCTAGTAAGTGTTCTCTGACCAATATTTCTAAAGTTCTCTCTCTTGCTTTGACAACTAGTCTATGAAAGTGTTTATCATTCGATACTGTAACAAAATTTTTGAAAATAGTGGCGTAAATCATTTTTGGAGTGTCAAAAATTCTCTTGATGTTTTGGACAAACTTCGTGCATTTGAAAATACTTTCCAGACAGTTGACAGCTACGATTTTTCTACTTTGTATACAAATCTTCCTCGTTATCTAATTAAAAAGAAATTTGAATATTTAGTTAAATGGTACTTAAAATCTAAAAGTGATTACATCTGTTCTAAAGTTTCAAGAGTATTGGGTAAATCGTTTTTCAGTAACGAAACCCATAAAGGCTATGTCTATTGGACTGATGTAAAAATGAATACTGCACTTAACTTTCTATTAGATAATATATACATACGTTTTGGAAAACAAATTTATCGCCAAGTTATAAGTATTCCCATGGGAACCACTTGCGCCCCACTTAAAGCAGATCTTTTTAATATTGTTATGAATCACAATTTATGACCAAACTACAAAACGACACAAACAAACAGCACACCTTATTGACATTTTTAACAATACTTTCATATAATTAGACGACATCCTTCCTCTTAACAACCCTAATTTCTCAAACTTTATAAATGATATCTATCCTAAAGAATTAACACTAGTCTTAATAAATCTAACTCGACCAGCGATAGATGTCAATTTTTTTATTTAGATTTAAGCATTGTCAATAGAAAATTGCACACTAAAGTATATGATAAACGTAATGACTTTTCTTTCCCAATTGTAAATTCCCATTTTCTTGAAGCTGATGTACATCTAGCTCCCTCTTACGGAGTGAACATTTCACAGTTAATCAGTTATGCTCGAATTTGCAGTGGTGTTTCTGATTTTAATGACAAAAACCGTTTCATTAAAAAAAAATACTAAAACAAGGTTATCGATACCACAAATAAGTCAAATCTTTTACTGAATTCGTTCATAAATATGGGTATCCTATTGAAAATTTTAACTGTACACGTCGTTTTTTTATTGTAAAAGGAATATCACATCCCGGCCCGAATTTTATGGAAATGTAGTTTATAAGGCACGTAAATTCAAAAACAATCCTTTTGACATGGTAAAACTTATTAAAGAAAGGATACAAGTTGGAAGTTATAGTAAAATCTTTAAATTTGGTGTTTTTTTGGTAGAAATATTGATAATTTGATATATAGTAACTTTAAAACGTTTATCTTTTACCTTTTGACTATTGTATTGTTTTTAAGCATTACAGCGATCAAATATGTCGGTTTTGTGTGATGATATAATACTAAATAATTAGTTGTTTGAAGTGTTATGTTGGATTTAGAATCGATATGTTTGATTTTGTTTTACATCAGTCAATAAATGCTTCTTAGCTTGCTGTCAGTAGCTGCAAGTGTTCTCAAGAGAGTTTCTTTACATCTCGTTGTTGTCGTATAGTACTATTGTCTCAGGTTCTCTCTTGGTGAATTGAACTTTTATCGATTTGATTTTTAAAGTGTGTTATTTTTTTGTGCATTATACAAGATTAACAATAGGGGGAAGGTTGGGCCCAAAACAACTAGTTTAACCCCGCCACATTTTATATGTGCCTGTCCTTAGCCTGGAATCCTTGTCAAAGCTTTTGTTTGTCCCTGTTAACTATCTGTTTTTTTGTTTAATTTATATCCAGAAAATGGGTCTTTCGTTGATTATCTAGGGATTTGTTTGAATCTTATGTATTGTTTTTTTTTTTTTTAGTCTTGTGCAAATGCAAGACAGCGAGCAGTGACATCTGGTCATGTTGAAGACTGCTGGCTGTTTTCCTTTGTGATGTTTTGAATTGCCGTTTCAATAATGTTAGTTGTGTCGCGTACACTTATTTCACATCTCTTTATCGTCTATCATTTATGATTACAAATAATAAGTCATGTTTTATAATTTAGAGGGCATTCAATATTTTCTTAACTTGTACAATCTATTTGTACACGACATATATAAGTGATATACTCATTTTAAAAGTTGTTATATAAACTACATAGTACAAAAGCGGGGTTCAAACACAAGCCATCAATTTGATTATGCTGTAAATGCATAATTCGAGCCGCATTTGAACAAAAAATTAAAGGATCGAAACAAAGATCCACAATCTTCGAAAATAGGGAAGTTAAATTAGGCACCATGCATGGATATCGGAACTGAAGATAAAAAATATTCAAATTGTAAACTTTTCAAATGTAAATGGTTGTTTAAAAATGATTAATTCAACCCAAATGTTTGAGAAAAAAATCGCGATTGAAAAGAAACGCATTTAGCCTAAAAACATTTTACAACATGTAGTTCTGTTAACAAAGTTTAATAGTATTGTAAGTAGTTAGCTAGTTATTGTTTTACTCCCAAGCAGCAAAATTTCGGCTATAACCGGGAGTTGAACATGAAAGGGTGATACAATAAACATGGAAGGGTGATACAATGAACATGAAATGATAATGAAGTGGAGAAAAAGGGACACAAGGCATTTTTGACTGCAAGTTGAAAAACAAGAGGCTCACAGGAGCCTGAATCGCTCACCTGGTCTTAATGTCAACCCTTTGAAGACTTTTGTATAGCTAAATGAGCTGAATGTTTAAGCAATAAAAAGCTTTTCTCTATCTGCAATAGTTTTCATTCTATAGGCCAAAAACACTATTTTTGCCTTTAAGGGGCCGTAACCCCTATAAGGGGTCATCTGACAACTTTGACCCTATGGAGGCTTGTGTAGAGCTAAACGAGCTGAACATTTAAGCAAGCAACAGCTTTTCTCTATCTGCAATAGTTTTCATTCCATAGGCCAAAAACATGAAAAAATGCTATTTTTCACCTTTAAGGGGCCGTAACTCCCATAAGGGGTCATCTGACAACTTCGACTCAATGGAGACTTTTGTAGAGCTTTTGATGCTGAAGCAGTAGCGTGGCATCAGATTTCATCTTTCTCTTATACTTTTTGATTTACAAGCCAAAAACAGTAGTCTGACCCCCCTGGTCTATTTTTAGCAACGGCGGCCATGTTTTTCGACGAATCAAAAATCCCCACATCAGTTCTGTGGGGGATACCCTAAAGTACCACCAGACCAAATTTGGTTTGAATCTGTGCAGCCGTTTCAGAGGAGAAGAAGTTTGAATAAAAGTTAACGACGACGACGACGACGGACGACGACGACGACGGACGACGACGGACGACGACGACGACGGACGCCAAGTGATGGCAATAGCTCACATGGCCTTTGGCAAGGTGAGCTAAAAACGGTTAAAGGGAATTAACTACTGTAAGGACCTTTTGATGCTGAACAAGAAAATTTGCCTCAAATTTTCTTTATCTCTTATACTTTTTGAGTTATAAGCCAAAAACAATGGTTTGACCCCCCTGTTCTATTTTCAGCAAGCGGCCATGTTGGTTGGTCGACATGTATATAATTCACAAACTTAGTAGAGGACATCCTAAAGATCATGTATACCAAGTATAAATGCAATCCCTTCAGTGGTTTTAGAGAAGAAGATTTTTGAAAATCGGTGTAAATTAATGGGAAAAAAAACAGTTAAAGGGGAATAACTCTTAAACAGCTGATCTGACAATTTAGACCCTGAAATCATGTTTGTAGATCTCAATGAGCTAAACAATTCTGCAATGCTAACTTTTCCTCTACCCTAACGGTTTTCAAGATATTGTCCAAAAACTGCAAAAATGGTCAATTTTGATGATTAAAGGGCAATAACTCCTATAAGGAGTTGTTTCACAACTTTGACTCAATGGAGAGATTCGTAGAGCTTTTGATGCCAAACAAGGAAAGTTGCTTCAGATTTTCTTTATCTCTTATACTTTTTTAGTTATAAGCCAAAAACAATGGTCTGACCCCCCTGTTCTATTTTTAGCAACGGCGGCCATGTTGGTTGGTCGACATGTATATAATTCACAAACTTGGTAGAGGACATCCTAAAGATCATGTATACCAAGTATCAATGCAATCCCTTCAGTGGTTTTAGAGAAGAAGATTTTTGAAAATAAGTGTACATTAATGGAAAAAAAACAGTTAAAGGGGAATAACTCTTAAACGGCTGATCTGACAATTTAGACCCTGAAATCATTTTTGTAGATCTCAATAAGCTAAACAATTCTGCAATGCTAACTTTTCCTCTAGCTCTAACGGTATTCAAGATATTGTCAAAAAACTGCAAAAATGGTCAATTTTGATGATTAAAGGGCAATAACTCCTATAAGGAGTCTTTTCACAGCTTCAACTCAATGGAGAAATTCGTAGAGCTTTTGATGCTGAACAAGAAAGTTTGCTTCGGATTTTCTCTATCTCTTAAACTTTTTGAGTTATAAGCCAAAAACAATGGTCTGACCCCCCTGTTCTATTTTTAGCAACGGCGGCCATGTTGGTTGGTCCACATGTATATAATTCACAAACTTGGTAGAGGACATCCTAAAGATCATGTATACCAAGTATAAATGCAATCCCTTCAGTGGTTTTAGAGAAGAAGATTTTTGAAAATCAGTGTAAATTAATGGAAAAAAAACAGTTAAAGGGGAATAACTCTTAAACGGCTGATCTGACAATTTAGACCCTGAAATCATTTTTGTAGATCTCAATGAGCTAAACAATTTTGCAATGCTAACTTTTCCTCTAGCTCTAACGGTTTTCAAGATATTGTCCAAAAACTGCAAAAATGGTCAATTTTGATGATTAAAGGGCAATAACTCCTATAAGGAGTCGTTTCACAACTTTGACTCAATATAGAGATTCGTAGAGCTTTTGATGCTGAACAAGGAAAGTTGCTTCGGATTTTCTCTATCTCTTATACTTTTTGAGTTATAAGCCAAAAACAATGGTCTGACCCCCCTGTTCTATTTTTAGCAACGGCGGCCATGTTGGTTGGTCGACATGTTTATAATTCACAAACTTGGTAGAGGACATCCTAAAGATCATGTATACCAAGTATCAATGTAATCCCTTCAGTGGTTTTCGAGAAGAAGATTTTTGAAAATCAGTGTACATTAATGGAAAAAAACAGTTAAAGGGGAATAACTCTTAAACGGCTGATCTGACAATTTAGACCCTGAAATCATTTTTGTAGATCTCAATAAGCTAAACAATTCTGCAATGCTAACTTTTCCTCTAGCTCCAACGGTTTTCAAGATATTGTCCAAAAACTGCAAAAATAGTCAATTTTGATGATTAAAGGGCAATAACTCCTATAAGGAGTCTTTTCACAACTTCGACTCAATGGAGAAATTCGTAGAGCTTTTGATGCTGAACAAGGAAGGTTGCTTCGGATTTTCTCTACCTCTTAAACTTTTTGAGTTATAAGCCAAAAACAATGGTCTGACCACCCTGTTCTATTTTTAGCAACGGCGGCCATGTTGGTTGGTCCACATGTATATTATTCACAAACTTGGTAGAGGACATCCTAAAGATCATGTATACCAAGTATCAATGCAATCCCTTCAGTGGTTTTAGAGAAGAAGATTTTTGAAAATCAGTGTAAATTAATGGAAAAAAACAGTTAAAGGGGAATAACTCTTAAACGGCTGATCTGACAATTTAGACCTTGAAATCATTTTTGTAGATCTCAATGAGCTAAACAATTTTGCAATGCTAACTTTTCCTCTAGCTCTAACGGTTTTCAAGATATCGTCCAAAAACTGCAAAAATGGTCAATTTTGATGATTAAAGGACAATAACTCCTATAAGGAGTCGTTTCACAACTTCGACTCAATGGAGAGATTCGTAGAGCTTTTGATGCTGAACAAGGTAAGTTGCTTCGGATTTTCTTTATCTCTTATACTTTTTGAGTTATAAGCCAAAAACAATGGTCTGACCCCCTTGTTCTATTTTTAGCAACGGCGGCCATGTTGGTTGGTCGACATGTATATAATTCACAAACTTGGTAGAGGACATCCTAAAGATCATGTATACCAAGTATCAATGCAATCCCTTCAGTGGTTTCAGAGAGACGTACGACGGACGCTTAACGATGACAATAGCTCACATGACCCTTCGGGTCAGGTGAGCTAAAAAGTGATGGGTAGAGACGAGCAATTCATAATTAGCCTCCTGCATGGGGATTATACGGGTCCTACTCTTACCGATATATATAAGAGGGTTCTTTAACATTTTTTCAACTCACCTATGGTTTGTGGTTTGGTTTTCCGCATTACAGCCTGACGACCCCGGCATTCATTATGACAGGGTTGCCCAATTCAACCATCTGGGGCACACATCCCAGTGGCTTTGTGGGCAAAGCGGCCTGACCCGATATGTCAGGTGTCTGAGTGCTGTTAAGATGAATTTTACCGACAAGCTTAGCGCTGCTGCGGGCCAAATCGCCACCCGTAAAAACCGCACGGGTCAAAGTTAGTCAAAACTTTACTCCCAGCTGTTACAAAAACTTCACTTCCAGCTGAAAGATTTTTCTCTTTTTATTCGTCAAAAAATAATAATGATGTTTAACAGATAAACAAACCATTGTTGACATTGAGATGGAATGACCAATTTCGTTTGTGAAAGAACTAAAGAAATTGAAGACCTCAATGGCCATGGCTTGTGCCCATTTGAATCGGCGAGTATGTTGAAAATCTCTCCTCAAAGCGTGATAAATATGCTGTCAATAAGGTCACCAAGCATAGTGGAACACGATGTAGCAAATTTTATTTTTAAAATATGTATACGAATATATGTAGAAAGTTCCGAGATCTAGAGAAAGCATTTTGAATAAGTTCTTTTATGTCTTTTAGGCGTCATTTAAGTTCTCGTGTGGTAAAATGGTATACAGAGTTTTATTTAAATCTTTTGGAGTTGAAGTTATAGCAATATCATTTTGTTTTGAATATTTACATGTAATGCTTTTTAATACGCATTATAGGGTATCTAAATCTCTAAACCCACTATTTAAACCAAATTCCTCACAGTTTCAGTTCCCGTCCGTAACGGTCCGTACACTAATCACTGCACCAGGCTTTCCAGGCTTCTTTTCAATGACCTCTTTTGACCCCTACTCTCTAAATTAAAAACCATGAATAGTACTCACATGTACCTGAGTGCATTGCGCAACCACATTGTTTATGGTTTAGCCTAAATACTTCTACTTTACTTCACTTTAAAATAGTGCATACTATTCTGGAACCCGTTTTTATTTTCTACTGTGTTTATATAATTATTGAGTGTCCGTATTAATTATTATTTGATATAATTATAATTCTTCAATGTGTTTCGATTCTACACTGAAATCACCACTTTACAACATCTACGGATTAAATCAACCCATCACCGCAGTCTCGTTTCACTTCCAGCCAGGATATCGAACGTACAACACACGTTTTTTACTTTCTCCATTTGGATCAGGAATCCGGGCAAACTACAACGTATGTTTGATTTTAATTGATGCAATATGAATATAAATTAACTCTTAAAGCCGTTCACATATTTATTTTAATACGTTTACCTGTATATTTCAACAGATGTATGGAACAAATTGTACTTTCGTTTTTAATGAAAATTCAACTTTCACTTTCGTTTTCAATTGGAATATGATTTCGTCCCTTGGACCTTTCGTCACTAGAAACAACAATTAAACCGTCGATGTTTGATGAACTTTAAAATGTTTAAATGCATTTTCATCCACATTTTGGAACATTTATTCCATGCCTGGATAGTCGTTGGAAATGTCCGTTAACCTCTGGAATGAGCACCACCTGGCCGGTTAACCACTTAATGGTCCGTTAACAAGTTTCGAGTTTTTACAGATTAATGAACTCAATTTATTATTTTCTTAATGATGACTTTAATTATCTAAATTATTTCATTGTAATTTGAACTGAAATTTATTATTGTAATTTTTATATTTTCAGACTTTTACCATACCCCTAGATTGGGACACATACAATTGTGTAATAAACGTCAGTACAGTCTCTCCTCTTTGGATTTCTTTATTGGCCGTTTGCCCATTGGTTATGCTAGCTGTCTCCGGGACAGCATAGTAAAAGTGTTACAACCTGCTGGATCCTGAAGGGCACAGTTTGTCATCCCAGACACAACACGCCACCATGGACGACAATGTAGACAGGAAGTCAGTCGCATCGGCAGACACAGCCTCTACCAGAACGAGGAAACTCACAGAAAAGGGCACAGAGCTCTACAACACCAAAAGGGACAAGCACTTCCAAGGTATCGACTACCTCTGGACTCAGCTCAATTCCCTGCTGGAGAGCACAGACAAACCATCAGAAGACATTAGGTCGGCCCTTAGTCTACAACAACAGATTGAGCAAACCAGTGCCAACCACAAAAGACTGGTTTCAGACTACAAGACCTTTCTACAAGCGGAAAGAAACGACCTGTCTGAAGAAGACCTCAAGTCATGCGATACACTCATGGCATCAAGAACACAGATGGTGGATCTTGCACTTAGTCAATTGTACAAGACCACACAATCCAAACAGCCAGACATGGCCCCCAGTGTGGTAACAACACAGAAGACCACATCTTCGACATCCTCCAGCCTGGCACGTAGAAAACGTGCAAAAGCAGAGGCAGCAAAAGCAGCCTTAGAGTTTGCTCAACAACGGGCACAAATAATACATGAGAAAACCCGAATGCAACAAGAAGCTGCTCGCCAGAAGGCACAGTTCGAGGAGGAAGAAGCGAGACGTAAAGCCGACAGAGAGGCAAGAATAAAAATTGAAGAAGCGGAAGAGAATGCCAGACTGGCAGATATAGAGAATGAAATAACACTTCTAGACGCTAAAAAGGAAGTAGCAGTTCTTGAGGCCGAAGCAAGAGTACTGGAGCAAGAGGAAGACGACAGTCGTCAATATGATTTTGACCTCCCTCAACTTCAGACTGAGGACCCCATCGCCAGAGTAAAAAACTATGTCAAAACCCATAGTATTCTAATTGATCGTCCACTCAACACTCAGAAACCGGAAGTGGATGCGTCAAAAGTTGGTGCTGACAAGACAGTGAAGGTAAACCAAGACCCTGTCTCAAAGCCTGTCACAGCATTGCCATCGGCAACCTCAACACCTTTCTGCGTAGGAGCTGTAAACAACATGCAGGAAATGTCTCCAGTAGACTCTGTCTCTGAGGACAGCTCGCACGGGCCCTCGGCTCGGCAGCTGCCACTCCGTGACAACCAATTACAATCTAATATAAGTGCTACGGCCCCACCGTTTCACCCAGATCATGCAACATCAGGGCCAAGAAAGACAGTCATTCCTTTACACGACAACATGTCAGATCATAGCAGACACAGCAGGACATGCGACTCTGACCCCACTACAGTGATGACACGATTCCTACTAAGGAAGGATTTACTGTTCTCACGGCTAACAAAGTTCAGTGACAGACCAGAGTCCTACCAAGTCTGGAAAACAACATTCAAGTCAGTGACTGATGAACTTGCAATTTCCGAGCCAGAAGAACTAGACTTACTGGTAAAGTGGTTAGGAACAGAGTCCTCACAGTATGCTGTCAGCATTCGGGAGTCTACTCCAGACAACCCCGGATTAGGTGTTCAGAGGCTCTGGGAAAGATTAGATGACAAATATGGATGTCCAGAAATGGTGGAAAATTCTGTTAAAACAAAGCTTGCCAACTTTCAAAAGCTCACAACTAAAGACTACAGTCGACTCTACGAACTAACAGACATTTTGTCCCAAGTAGAGTTCCTTAAAGAGAAACCTCAGTTCCATAGTCTTTTGGCATACTTTGACTCATCGTCCGGTGTCAAACCTATAGTTGGAAAACTTCCACACGGTCTCCAAGAAAAATGGAAGTCTCATGCTATCAAGTACAACTCCAGACATGGCACGGTCCATCCTCCTTTCACAGAGTTCACTGCATTTATCAGAGAAAGCAGTCGTGCTTTGAACAACCCTGCACTTAATTATGACGTAGACAGCGGTCCATCCCAGAAAGGGAGTGCGACAAGGTTCACACCTAAGTACCATGCTAAAGTGAGTAGCCACAAAACAGAGACGACAGCTGTTGAAACCAACACCGGAACACTGGAACGTTGTCCTATACACAACACTAAACACCAGCTCAACGAGTGTCGCTCTTTCCAAGCAAAATCTCTAGAAGAGCGCAAGAAAATCCTAAAGGACAACAAGCTATGTTACAGATGCTGTGAGCATAAGTACTCAGGACAGAAGTGTCAAAAACAAGTGTCATGCAGAGTTTGTGGAAGCAATCGCCATTGTACAGGCCTCCATGTTAACAAAGAGAATTTCAGTGCCCCCGTAGGACAGGATGGCGGGGAGTCCTGTAATGCCACACCCACCGTTAACACGGTAAAGGCATCATGCACCGAAATCTGTAACGGCTACAGTGGGAAGTCTTGTGCTAAAATTGTGCCTGTGAATGTATTCCATAAGGACCACCCACAAGATACAAGAAAAGTGTATGTAATGATAGATGACCAGAGCAACAGATCTCTTGCAACTCCGGAATTCTTTCATTTGTTTGACATTCAAACCAAACCAGAGTTCTACACACTCCTTACCTGCTCCGGTCGGATAAATACATCCGGTAGAAGAGGAATTGGATTTGTAATTTCATCCCTGGACGGGAGCTGCTCACTAGAACTTCCAACACTGATTGAGTGTGATAACATCCCGAATAATCGGGAAGAAATTCCAACGCCAGATGTTGCATTACATTTTCCCCATATGCAAGATATAGTAGAACGTATTCCTCCTATGGACGGTAGTGCTGAGATATTGTTGCTGATTGGTAGAGACTTGCCAGAGGCACACCATATCATAGACCAGAGAACTGGACCAGCTTGGGCACCCTATGCCCAGCAACTCAAGCTTGGATGGGTTATTATTGGAGAAACATGTCTTGACAGACAACACGCCCCCAACAGCGTTAATGTCAAGCGCACATTCATCCTTCCATCTGGACGACCTACTCAGTTGCAACCATGTGACAACCAGTTTCATGTGAAAGAACCAGTGACGGGTGCCACCCTGCTTTACCAGAAGGACTTTGGTTCCTCCGTCTTTGACAGAACAGAAGACGACAACAAAATCGGTATGTCGGTTGAAGACAAAATGTTCTTAAAAACCATGGATAACGAGTTTCATCGCAACCAAGACGGTAACTGGGAGGCTCCACTCCCGTTCAAAGCTTCACGTCAGTTGCTTCCTAACAACAGACCACAAGCACTCAAACGTGCCAAAATTTTAGACCTTAGTTTACAACGGAACCCACAAAAACGAGAACATTTTCTCGCATTCATGTCCAAGATTCTGGATAACAATCATGCTGAGGTAGCCCCTCCTCTCAGAGAAAATGAAGAGTGCTGGTATTTACCATTGTTTGGTGTATACCACCCCAAGAAGCCAGACCAGATAAGAGGAGTATTTGACTCGTCGGCTCAGTTTGAGGGAATCTCGTTGAATAACGTACTTCTAACCGGACCAGACCTTTCAAACAGCCTCCTTGGTGTACTCCTACGCTTCAGAAGAGAGATGATTGCAGTTACAGCTGACATTCAAAGCATGTTCCACTGTTTTATTGTCCGAGAAGATCATCGAAACTATCTTCGATTCCTCTGGCACAGAGATAACGACCTCAATAAAGAGCTCATAGAATACCGAATGCGTGTTCATGTATTCGGCAACAGTCCCTCCCCAGCTGTGGCCACCTTAGGTCTCCGCAAAGCTGCTCTAGAAGCCGAACCTGAATATGGACGCCATGTGACAAGCTTTGTCAACAGAGACTTCTACGTGGATGATGGGCTTACATCTGTTCCTTTTCCTCAAGAAGCAATTAAAGTAATTAAGGACACTCAGCATGCCCTCCAAAAGTATGGCAACCTACGCCTTCACAAGATTGCTTCAAATAGTGCTGAGGTGATGGCAGCCTTTCCCCAAGATGATCTGGCTTCCAACCTTAAAGATTTAGATCTCGATGCAGACAACAGGCCATTACAGCGCAGTCTTGGGCTCACATGGGACGTCAACAAAGACAAGTTCTTGTTCGAACTATCACAAGACCAGGAACCGGTGACTCGAAGAGGCGTATTATCAATGATCAACAGCATTTTTGATCCGATAGGTTTCCTTTCACCCGTCATTATCTATGGAAAGCTCTTCTTGAGAGATATAGTTGCAGAGACAGTAGACTGGGATCAACCTATATCCGAAGACATGACAAAGTTGTGGGAAAATTGGAAGAGCTCTTTGAAACCTCTTGAGGACCTCAGTATACCCCGGACATATGTTTCAGAGCTGAGCAAAGCTACACTGAGAGAACTCCACATCTTCTCAGATGCTTCGGAAAAGGCCATAGCTGCTGTAGTCTATCTACGGACGAAAGACCAGCTCGGTACATTCCATGTTGGTTTTGTACTCGGAAAAGCCAAAGTAGCTCCACAGACTGGAACAACAATTCCAAGAAAAGAGCTTTGTGCAGCAGTTTTAGCAGTGGAAATAGCACAGTTTGCTATTGATCAGCTTGATGTTCCAATAGACAGTGTCAAATTTTACACCGACAGTAAGGTCGTACTTGGCTACATCAACAACACTACCAGGAAGTTCTACATCTACGTAGCAAACAGAGTGGAGAAGATCCACAGACACTCAGAGCCAAGCCAATGGCACTATGTTCCAACCAACAGGAACCCTGCAGACTGCGCCACTAGGTCTATCCCAGCTGCGGATCTAATGAAAAGTGAATGGTTAACTGGACCAAACCAGCTGTACAGCGAGGAAACACAACCCGAAGAAGACGCACAAGATCTTGTGATGCCAAATTCTGACAAAGAAGTACGGCCAGTTGTAAATGTTTCAAAGACATTTGCAGCTCTTGAACCACCAAGTACATGGATAGATAGATTCCAACGCTTTTCCAAATGGATCAGATTAGTTAAGGCCATTGCGTTGCTGAAGAACGTCTGCCGACTTAGGTTTAAGAACAGCACCTTGACGCAGTCCATGGACCTTCAAACAGAGGCTGAGCTGTTCATTCTCAAAGAAGCTCAGCTAGACATGTACAGTGACGAAATAGATTGTTTGAGAAAACAGGCAAACATAAGTCGCCATAGCCCCTTGGTTAACCTCAACCCGTTCCTAGACGAACTTGGACTTCTTAGAGTGGGTGGAAGAATTGTCAACTCAGACTTACCACTCTTAGAACGGAAACCACTAATTGTCCCTGGTCGACATCACGTTGCTACGCTTCTTGTTGATCACCACCACACTGCAGTGAAACACCAAGGACGCCAGTTCACAGAAGGAGCAATTCGATCTGCAGGATATTGGATAGTTGGTGCTAAACGCCTTATCTCCTCTTTTATACACAGATGTGTGACTTGCAGGAAACTCAGAGGAAAACCTAATCACCAGATCATGGCAGATCTACCGTCAGACCGACTAGATCCGTCGCCCCCTTTCACCAATGTAGGAGTAGACGCCTTTGGCCCCTGGGAAGTCGTCGCTCGTAAAACACGTGGTGGACTGGCAAACGCTAAACGATGGGGAATACTTTTTACCTGCTTGGTCACCAGAGCGGTTCACATTGAACTCGTGCACGAGATGAGTTCCTCCGCATTTATCAACGCCCTCACCAGATTTACATCAATCCGAGGCAAAGTTAAGATTTTCCGCTCCGATAGAGGAACTAACTTTGTGGGAGCAATAGACGCAATTCAAGCAGATGCTATAAATGTTGAAGATGGAACAGTCAGACGACACCTGTCACAGTCAGAAACAACATGGATCTTCAATGCACCTCACTCATCCCACATGGGAGGTGTATGGGAACGTATGATTGGTGTGACGAGGAGGATTCTTGACGGTATTCTACTAGAAAACCAGAAGAAGATGCTGACTCATGATGTCCTTAACACATTCATGGCTGAAGTTTGTGCCATCATAAATTCACGACCGTTGGTACCTGTGTCATCAGACCCTGAATCGCCATTGATTCTTACACCGGCTATGCTGTTGACTCAGAAGACAGAATATACGTTCTCGTGTGATGACTCTTTAGTGTCTAGCAAGGACTTGTATAAGGCTGAATGGAAGCGTGTCCAAGCCTTATCTGCTATGTTTTGGTCACGCTGGAGAAGAGAGTATCTTCCATTGTTGCAACAGCGTAGGAAATGGCAGAACGTACAGAGAGATGTCACCATTGGAGACGTTGTCCTACTCACGGATAAGACCCTCAACAGGACCGAATGGCCACTTGGCATCGTTACAAACACCTTCGCGAGTGCCGACGGACATATCCGCACAGTCGAAGTGCGCACCATCACCAATGGAAAGCCTGCGGTTTACACCCGACCCGTCGTGGGAATGATCGTCTTACTAGAAGACTGTGTTTTATAATTTTATATTCATGTGTTTTAAAATTTGTAGTGATATCAAAGTATTGATATCAGACGGGGAGTATTCTGGAACCCGTTTTTATTTTCTACTGTGTTTATATAATTATTGAGTGTCCGTATTAATTATTATTTGATATAATTATAATTCTTCAATGTGTTTCGATTCTACACTGAAATCACCACTTTACAACATCTACGGATTAAATCAACCCATCACCGCAGTCTCGTTTCACTTCCAGCCAGGATATCGAACGTACAACACACGTTTTTTACTTTCTCCATTTGGATCAGGAATCCGGGCAAACTACAACGTATGTTTGATTTTAATTGATGCAATATGAATATAAATTAACTCTTAAAGCCGTTCACATATTTATTTTAATACGTTTACCTGTATATTTCAACAGATGTATGGAACAAATTGTACTTTCGTTTTTAATGAAAATTCAACTTTCACTTTCGTTTTCAATTGGAATATGATTTCGTCCCTTGGACCTTTCGTCACTAGAAACAACAATTAAACCGTCGATGTTTGATGAACTTTAAAATGTTTAAATGCATTTTCATCCACATTTTGGAACATTAATTCCATGCCTGGATAGTCGTTGGAAATGTCCGTTAACCTCTGGAATGAGCACCACCTGGCCGGTTAACCACTTAATGGTCCGTTAACAAGTTTCGAGTTTTTACAGATTAATGAACTCAATTTATTATTTTCTTAATGATGACTTTAATTATCTAAATTATTTCATTGTAATTTGAACTGAAATTTATTATTGTAATTTTTATATTTTCAGACTTTTACCATACCCCTAGATTGGGACACATACAATTGTGTAATAAACGTCAGTACAGTCTCTCCTCTTTGGATTTCTTTATTGGCCGTTTGCCCATTGGTTATGCTAGCTGTCTCCGGGACAGCATACATACTCATTTAAACCGGTTTTACAACAAAAATGAATAAATTCTTCTGAGAAAAAATATTACAGAAAATTTGACGTTTTCATGGCTAACTATAGGAAAATTTTTAAAATGTATTAAACTAAAAAAATTATCAAGAATCTTGATGGAATTCATACAAGCCTGTAGCAGTGGGATAATCCTGACCTATTTTTGTCGGGAAGGATAAGACTACTGCAAAGGAGTTTGTATTTAAACTAGAATTCGGATTGTATAAAAAGAAAGTGAGTGAGTTGGTGTTCTACGCCCGTGCAAAGTTATAAAAGTTATTTACAGGCGATGATGATAAAATGAACATGAAATGATGATGATAAATGAAATATGGGGGTGGGTGGGAAACAAAGGAACGGTCACAGAAAAGGGGAGAAGTGGGTAGGCCTATGCGGTGCATTACTTGGCGGTATACAAAGGGGTCTTATGTTTATGAAGCGTGGCACTCTCCACACACGTTGGCCCACTATGGTCAGCGGTCAGGGTTTCCGTATTATAGACCTGACAACCCCGACGGACGAGGGCCACCATATTCAGCCACCTAGGGTACACACTTGGTCGCTCTGTGGGCTGAGCACTGACCTGACGTCAGAATCCTGAGGCCCTTACTCGCCACTTACGACAAGCTAGGCTCTGCTGTGGGCCTATTCGCCACCCGGGCCCCACACGGGACGAAAAAACAAAAAAAAGTGAAAATGACCTTATGTATCATATGCAATGTAATATATATACGTGCTACGTGCTATTCAACTGTATTTTGGTGTGTGGTTCAAATTAGAAATAAGAATTTCTTAGCTGCCCTAAGTCTGCTTTTTTGGATAAAATGAACTGTCACAATATTTAAAAGAAGCATGAAAAATATTAAATCTGTTATTTTGAAATGCAAGGAAACTTAGACCAATGCAAGACGAGGAGCAGTAACTATACCTTTTAAGAATAAGTATTTTGATGCACTAAGAACACCTTGTTTGTGGATGATGTACTTTAAAAAAAATCCCCTCTTCATATTAAAAAAAATCATACATAGTACACAAGTACAGCATGTCTGTATTGTCCACTTTTAGTGGTTTTTTTTTACCAAAATCTCTCGGTGAACTGAAAATATATTTACAATAAGATTGATTACAATTATGAATTTTGAAAAAAAAATATCAATCATTTATTTTTTTTAATGAAACGGGGTTTTCCACATTGTTTTTAAAATAAAATGTTAACCTCAAAAGGTGGATGAAATAAAAAAAAAAAAATGAAAATTTACAAAACCTCAGGTGTTAAATAAATACTAAGTACAGTGATTATGATTATTCCCTTCTTATTCTTTCCTTTTCTTGTTGATAAATGACTGTTATGGTAAAACTTGTCATAAATTATGGTAGTAAATATGTCTTTTGAAACATTAGGATTGCTAGCTGTCCAAATGATGCATATAATATTGCCCTGACATTGTTTGTTATATTCACTTTCATTGGTGGTAATTTTGACGTCATTCAAACATCTTCTTCAATATGGAAGCTTGTGTATTGTTTTAAGTTATAATTCAAGAAATTGGATATTTGTTTTTCATGTTTTCTGTTATCAAAAGATGGATTTATAATTTTCTATAAAAATTAGTATTGATACTGGAGCTATTTCATCATACAGTAAAGGATTAAATGGATATCCCTGTCGCACTCCTCTGATATAATCATTATGATAAGCAAAGCAATTATTCACATTTTAGTTATATTGTCTTTCAAAGTGCTAAATGTATGTTCTAGAGAGTTTAGAATAGCATGGATGGCCCCGAAAAATACTTATCATGGATTTAATGCATCATCAAGTGTAGGAGGTTTAAAATTAGCTTTGCAGGCCATTTCCATTCCAAAATCAACACTACTTGTAAATCATACAATCAGGTTTGTAGACTTTTTTTTACATCTTTTTACGCATTTGTTATATAGAAATAATTAGATTTATATTTTTTGTGAACATAAATAAATAATGAATATAGTTTATCGCCATAGTTTTTGAAAATAGATATTTTACATGTTTGATATTAAATATATAGATAAACAGAGGCCAAACATTAATATGTTGGAAAGGTTGTTATAAATAAATTCTGCACGATAGTGCCTTTGTTTTGGCCTTACATGCAGTTTAGCTGGATTTTTCTTTTTTAAAGAAACAAAAACACACACGCACTCACAAATAACCAACAATTCAAGGAAAGTTTTTCTTACATAAAAAAAGCTTTATATAGAGTTTTTAATCTAAGTATATCATAGACCTGTAAATTTATTTACAGGTCTACTGTAAATATATATCTTTCTAAATATCAAATGGGAGTAATAAGATAGAAAACCAAAGAATACAATTAAAATATTATGACATAATTGTTTTGCGAAGTAAGACCGTCAAAACATAAAAATGACTTGATATTTCCAAAGTTATTGATATCATTCTTGTCACATAGAAACAATATGTTCTAATGACATATGACCTGTCATTGTACTTCATCACGTGTTGTGGGACAATTGAGAAATTAACAGAAATAATTTGCCTCATGTGAAATATGTACATTGATCAATTTAATGTGACATTTAGGAAAACTACGATGAAGAGTATAAAGTGTTGACATGCCTTTCTATGTTAATATTAGAAATTTTCAAAGATTTGATTTTAAAAAAAAATGTATTTTCATTCATGCTCTGTTTGCATTAAAAGTTACTTCCATTTCAACTGTAGACTGAAACTGAATTATTTTGTTTATTTATATTTTTTTTACATTTTTGACTTAACTAACACATTCCAACAAGAAATATGTTGACTTCATGCGCTAAAGTGTTATATTTTGTAGAAAAAAAAACACATTATCGAGAAATTGTTTATATGAAAGAAGCAGAGGTACCAATGGGGTATCCGAATGTCAAAAGTCCGAAAGGGCAGAGACTAAACCAGTAAACACGAACAAGAACGGGACAAAAACAGACAACACGTAAAACATGGAAACACAAAACAACTGAATATCAATCAATGATTTATGAATTGTTTTGAAATGCAAAGAAATTAATTTTACAGTTAATCACATATAAATGTCCAAAAATGAAAAATTGAAACAAAACAAAATGATAAAATAAGTATCACTAATTTCTAATCTGTTGTTTTGGTCGTGTACTGTTATGTTTTAATGTGTACTTCCTCGCATAAAAATTACTGCTTACTTGGTTTCATTTTTCTTTCTGTCTCCAAAAAGTCTAACGCTGACCTTCGCCTTGAAGCTCTTGTTATGATTCAGATGAAAATTAACACGACTGTAATAAAATATGATCACGATAAATATAGAAGACTGTAAAAGTTAAACTAAAAGTAAACTTAATTTCAGTATAAGACGACAAGTTGGAAGTTAATGTCAAACTCAACTGAAATCTTTACTGACATGGTGGACCATTTTATATGTGCCTGCCCTAAGTCAGGAATCCTAGTCAAAGCTTTTGTTTGTCCCTGTCATCTATTTATTTTTGTTCTATGTCCATAAATGGCTCTTTCTTTCGTTGATAATTTGGGGACTGGTTTTGAATCTCATATATTGCATTTTTAGTATTGGACCAATGCAAGACGGTCAGCATCGACCTCTGGTCATGTTGAAGACTGTTGGCTGTTTTCCATTGTGATTTTTTAAACTACCATTTCTTTATGTTGGTTTTGTCGCGTACACTTATTCCACATTTCTTTATCGTCTATGTTTGATAATACAAATACCAAAAAAAATGGTATAAAAACATACTGCATTTTAATCAAAACATTGGAAGGTCAAAAACAAAAGTTATTGACATAAAAGTTCTCAAAACCAAAAAAAAAGTTTAAACAGGGAGGCCATATCCAGCACTACAGATTATCGACTATGTGCAGTACAGGGAAGGAAATATTCCGTATGGTGTTCCAAAGACCTTCCTAACTCAACTGCAAAGATAAAATTTAGGAAACCCTAAGAAACTTTCAAAGATAAGGCCCCTGGCGCTTTAAATCATTTCGAACTTGAAAAAAAATCCTTCCACTGAATGGAAAATTTTCAAGCATTTCCTTAGTTGTTTACCTTCTTTTTTCCAATGCCACCTGTGACACAATGAATGTGAATAAAATTCCCACAAAAATGCAATTGATTTGAAAAGGTACACATCCATCACAATACATAGTAACCTTTAGTTCTTTTGAGTGATTGTATGCGTTATTCATGGCCATGTTAATTCAAGGAGAGTAATTGTAATATATTTTACAAGCCTTATTAGTCTCTTTGTGATTCATTAAGATATCCGTGGTATTCTTATTGCTCCATGATGATATTAATTTGTTTTTTTATTGGTTTACACATAGTCGTAAAAATAGCTTTTTCGTTATCAAGCTAAATAATGAAGATGTCATACTAACAAGAGGTGCTGGTATAAAAATATTGATAAAGGACCAAAGCAAAGAAAATAAACACTCCATTGATTGTTATAAAAGATAAATTTAAGCAAGATGTTTTAAAGAATATGGCATTGAAGATGTAAATAAAAAATAAACAAATTTGAATACCGGTATCAATGTCCACAGAAACAAAACAAAAACTGGTGCATTATAAACAACAAAGTAAAACACACAATACTAGATTATATTATACTACAAAAACACTACACAGCTCAACACCAACCAGCAGCAGAAAACTATGTCAAACCATGAATGTATTCATATGCTCCCAAAACGGTTGCATATCCAGCTTATTGCAGCCCCCTTAGTGTTGCGAGAGAAAAATCGGCGTTCAAAGGAACTGCATGTCAGGAGATATTTGCTATTTTAATCTCTGATACCAAAGATGTAGGTTTGTTGTTAAATTATGGTAGTTCTAATAATCCAAAAATTAGACCAGATAACCAAGTTTGCAGTTCTTGATATTTTGAACCTCATGCAGTGCCAAAATTTCAGGTCATTCCGGAATCATTAGAATCGATAAATGAAATAGGTTGCCTACAAAAAGGTCAACTGTCGGTTTATTAAAGATTTCACTGTGGAACGACTTTTTGACTATTTTGGTAGTAGAATTATAAAAAACATATTTTATCTCGACGATATTTTGTACATGGCTATTACGTTAAAAAGCGCAGGAGAGGTTAATTTCTCAAAACCTGGTTCAAATAAAACTGTCAGCATAAAGCCTTATAACTATGAATGTAACACTACCTAAATAGTATTAATATTATTTCACCATTGTTTAATTCCAATATTTATATATATAAACACACTACTATAAACTTGTCATAAAATTGCAGCATATAAAAGTGCATATAATGAAGGTGTTCTTTGAAAAAAAAATAAACACCAAAATGATTTGTTGCATTATGATCCAGAATTTTTTTAAAAGTGCACTATCAAAGAAGAAATCATAAACTTAACCTAAGGAAAAGTCAAAGGGAGAATATTTTAGCTTTTGTAAGGATAAAAACTCTCAATGTCAGAAAGAACCAAGAACCTAATTATTCATCATTAATTCTAGGATTAGCATATGTATTTACATATTCTTTTGTACTTTACATACCAGCATTAAAAAGAACTGGAATTGGTGATGCAATATAAATAGTTGCCACATAACTTTTTGCAACCTTTATGGTATTAATTGCCAATCTAAAAATATATGTATATTAAACTGTTTTCAGTGCTTTACTTAAATTAATATTAATTTTTAATTTAGAATTGATTCTTACAAACGCTGTTTTGTTTCTAGGAAATAAGATATGAGACGTTAAGCCCTCATACATGTATAATTTTTAGCCAAATTTATACACTTTAACATTTTAAATTTAATTTGAACTGTTATACTTATGATGATGATATCAATTATTTAAGAGTTGTATTTGTAACAACAAAAATAGTTTTCTGAAAGGTGTGCACCAGGGCTGTCATATGTGGCATGCTTACAATAAAAATAGGATGAAATGAAAATTGACCAAAAAAAATAAATTAAATATTTTTTTAACGAACAATCAAAAACAATCAAAGCATGGAAGATTTATAATGAAACATATTATTTTTAAGATTATTAAACTTTATGCTACCCAAATAATTAAGTCATGTTTTATTCTTTTTTTTACTTTGTATACTTTATGGATATAACATCTCATCAATGCTATTTGAATAAAAATAAGATAAAGATAAAAAAAGAAGTACATATAAAGTCGTAAAAATATTTGCAAAGGGAAGACCAAAATATTTAAACTACATTTGTACATGAATATATCAATGATTTATATCATAATTTTGACTATATGCAATCATGATTTAGAGTTGTTTTCTGTACATAAACATTTTGTTCTTACTTATCCGTTTTTTTTTCTTCCAGAGCAAAATGGTTTGATTCAGACTGTAACCAAAAGTCGGCACTTGCAGCTGCCGTTCAAGCTAAATCCAATTTCGAACCAGATGTTTTTATTGGCCCACCATGCTCAGCAGGTATTAAAGTAGTTAACAATGAGGCTAAAATTGTTTCAAAAACGATTATGAACTTAAGATGCTTTGATTTTGTAAAACAAAACTTTTAACCATATGCATTTTGTCTGTCAAAAATCCTTTGGGCAATTTAAAATGTGTTATTATCTTGTTATTAAATGCCTTTAGCTAGAGAGAGAATGAATGAATGTACATATGTATAAGGACGTGCAAACAAGTCTGGAATGAACTTATCATTATCTTAAGTTTTTAATGGTAACTTCATTCATATTTTATCATATTTACGCCTAATGAATGTACTTAATTTTTAAATCTCCTAGAATTTTGAAAATTTCACCTGTCGAAAAGGGCGTTTTAAATAAACGGTTGCCAGTCTTCATGTATGAAATTATTTTGAAATATTCACACTACCACATCCCATTTGCCATGATGGAAATTTACAAATTCCATTATGCATGAAATAATGGGTGTTTTTCTTATTGTTAAATTTTCACACACCCTTTTTTTTTTAAAAATTCCAGTTTCTCATGATGAAAATTCTCAAATTCCTAGATATCTGGAAATTTAAGAATTAGAAATTGATTATTTCAAAATGTGTGCTTAATGCTAAACAGAATACAAGTCAACGTCATTGATATACACATTACGTCATTTTTTACATGAGCGACATTTATAAATTAGATATAAGTGCATTTAGTCCTGCATGTTGCTAGAAGGCGAGAATAATATGAAAATTTTAGCTTACACGTCTTAAATGATGAAAAAAGGTTAAACTATCACATTAGTCTTGAATTCATGATGTTTTACATAACAGAGTAAAAGCTGGTATCCATTTCAAACAAATAGAGGGGCGTAATCATTTTCCATTAATTCTTAATTTGAATTTAGAGAGAATAAAGCTATTTTTTAAACTCTTTAGTAAACACTTGTTATGGTATGCATATCAACAAATTCACTATACTTCATGTTCTTTTAATTCTGAAAACAAACAGCCAAGGTAGATGGGACGTGTAAGATTGAGTACCTTTTTTTCCCATCAAACATAACTTTAGATTTTATAATGATAGAAATTCTAATTGAATTGATTTCGTTTGGCTTAGTAAACAACAAATGACAGTGAATTTTTTTAGCCACGACAAAAGTGATATTATCATAAATTTAATGAACAATAGACGATATTGAGATGTGGAATAAGTGTACGGGACACAACAATCATAAACAAACAGCAACTCAAAAAATCACAACGGAAAACAGCAAGCAGATTCAAGTTTTCTTGAATCTTAATATAAATGTGGATATATGATAGGGGGAAAAAATGATTGCATCGTTGCCTTATTGGTTCATTTTGTAATAAAATATGACATTCCTTATTTTTATGTTAACCAAGAGAGACATACCCGAAAAGCTTTCCCGAGCCTGACATTTTGTTATAAGTCTAAGTAAAATTTATTTTATAACTTTTTTGTATTATTTGATATGTTATCCAAATATCTAATACATTACAGTTTTCTTTTTTTTTGCAGCTATGAGAGGCGTAGCTCACTTAGCATCCTACTGGAAAAGACCCATATTTGGATGGATATCTAATGACATAGAGTTTAGGAATAAGACTGAGTTCTCGACTTTGATCCGTTTTCTAGGACCTTTGAATAATCTACGTTAGTTTTTATTTATTCATGTTGTATTGTTAAAAAAACAAATTTACAATGAAAGCATCAACTTTTTAACATTAGTTTTATAAGGGACGGACCATTTAACATGAAGGGGGGGGCTTGGTTTCTTTTTTTCTTTTTTGGCCAGAAAATTCTTGGTTTTTTTTGTGAATGTGTCTTTTGAGGGCGTCGCGACAGATTTTTTTTTTCAATATTAGCAGTATTTCATATGGAAGAAATTCTTCTTCAGAATATTTTTTTCTAATCCTCTGCTGCCAAAATATTTTTTCATCAAAAATCATTTTCAAAATATTTTAGGAAAAAAATAACCCCCATTCAAATTTGTGTCATAAAATATGTTTTGACAAAAAGCTTAGGGACCGACCATTTAACTAGAAGGAGCGAATATATTCCATGACAAAATTTTGATGCCTGTTAGTTTTTTCAAAAGAACAAGATATAATATAATTCTATGTTAATGTTTTTCAAGGAAATATACGCTATCAACATTCCAGGACTAAAGAATCATACGTTTTTAATTAATAAGAATGCTAATGACTTGTGAAGTGAAGTTTCATTTGAATAATAACTATACATACTCATAAATGTATTTAAGTCTTGTATCATAAATGATTTATTATGAAGAGATCTTTACAAACAAAACATGACAACAGTTGTTAAAGATGTATGTCAGTAACACAAGTACAATTCAAACATTGAAACAATCTTAAAATAAACTCGCCGCATTGTTTTATTTTAGAAATCTACTTGTAACCTGAACGAATTGAACTTAAACCTTTTTAAATATCCAAATTTAATTTTGAAATGATATGTAAAAAAACAGACCATTTATCAACTGTTCATTATTTATGAATTTATGACGGGTGTGCTATAGCAGACAGGAACCGCTTACTCTTCCGGAACACCTGAGTTCATACTCGTTACGACTTGAGTTCGCGTTGTTGATTTCCGTACGATTGGTTTTGATTTTTGTGTTTCTTCGTGCTGTTCTTGTTCGTGTTTACCGGTTTTGTCGGTGCCCTTTCGGAGTTTCGACACTCAAATGCCCCATTGGTGCCGCTTTCCTTCTTTATGGATGTATTTTTTGCCATGACCTCCAAATATGATAAGATCCTACAAGAAGCATAGGTATCAATGGGGCATTCAATTCAAAAGTTACAAAGGGCAAAGACAAAACCAGTAAACATACATGAGAACATACAATAAAAAAACACAAAAATAACTAAAAAGCAATCAACAATGCAAAATGCATCAATACACCAATACAAATGATGCGACTTGAGTTTGCGTTGTTGATTTCCGTTCGGTTGATTTTGTGTTTTGTGTTTCTTCGTGTTTACCGGTTTCGTCGTTGCCCTTTCGAACTTTTGACACTCGAATTCCCAATTGGTGCCTCTTTGCTTCTTTCAATAGATGAATCCTTTTTCAATTTTGTAGCTATGATTATGCGATATGTTTCAAAATTGTTCAAGTGGAAAAGATTTTCAATGATCCATGACCAAGCGGCGCCCTATAAAGCAGTAGCCACAGCCATCGCAGAAAATAAAGATATAACCATAAAGAGCACGCATGAAGTATCAGCGGAGACAGATATTGAAAGTTTATTTCAACAAGTTAGAAAATATTCAAGAAGTATGTAGTATCACTTTTGTATATTTAGAAGAAAAAATAAATAGTTTATTCATTGTTTTTCTTTGTACATTTCTATTCATTTATCATTTTTATTTATTTATTTTTTTATATATTCATTTATTTCTATTTATTTTTCATTTTTATTTAATTATTATTTTATTCTGATAATTTATTTCTAGTCATTATCAAATATTATTTACACACATAATATATTTTTTTGTCTTGATTATGTTTTGGAAATAGTTTTGGGTAATTTTATAACCTATTATTTAAGAAAGATTCAAAGAAAGAGTATGAATAGTCTAGAACAATCTTCGATGCATGTACGAATTTACACAAATATAATATTTGAACATGTGTCTGTTTTAGTTTTGATATTAGCTGTTCCATTGAAGTCACTGAGGAGATATATGATTGTTGCCCACAAACTTGGAATGTCAAATGGAGATTATGCATTTCTATGTTTTCATGGCGATGTGAGTGTTGGATAATAATTGTTTTTAACTTAACTTAAAAGTTTGTAATAAGAATATTTTCTTGTCTAAGCATTGTGTTAAGACGTGTTGTATTTATGCATATTAAATGTTTTACACACCTGATTTATAAAAAAAAAAATCAGACATTTGAATAACTAAGTTATTTAACATTTTTCAAATGATTTTTAACAATGCATGTACATTTATATCGAAACATGAAATTGATAAAGGCCTTTATATTCATCTGTTGCATTATAGCTGTACACATTGAAACAATTAAATGAGGACATTCTCTCAGAACATGTCTGGAAAAGGAATGATTCGGACGATGAAGGAGCTAGACAAGCTTTTGAATCTGTGTTACATGTGAGTTCTGTAGTGTTCTCCTTAATGGTAAAGCACTGAACAAGTTTTCAGATCAAGAATGTCAGTTTTTATAGTGTCAATTTAAATTTTTTAAAAATGTATTTTAGATAGTTTAACTTAAGTATACTACATGCGACTTGGAAAGTATCATGATTTAATGCCTTAATTTATACATATATATAATTAGTATAAGTTTCATGTTATCCCCCCAAAAAATGAACAAAATAATTCCAAAAGATTACAAATTAAATCGATTTTTTTTTCAATCAATTGTATTGACTTCTTTTCCTTAAAATTCTTTTAAATTGGAGGGGAAAAAAACTTTTTGTGACAAACACTTGTATTTTTATGACTTTTTTATTTTGATAATTATATTGCAGATTCTGCTTCCCACCTTGAATGAAGAAAAATCAGATGCATTTAATCAACTTGTAGATCAAACTCGGGATATAGAAAATGATCGCTGGATTAATTTACCGCCTGTGTCAGAGGTAAATAGCATTTTTGTGTTGACGTGTTATATTAATTTATTACTTGGACCTTTGGTTAAGGGAAAGTTATAATTGATATAAATATTACACCTTAGCTCAGGAAAAAAGTTACAAGTTATATAAATATTGTAAGGATGTTGCCGACAACTTTAGCTTAATATTTGTGTTTGTCTGATTTTGTTTTTTTTAAATCTTTTTCCTTAAACCTACTATTTTTTTTATTCCCTCCTTTTTTTATTTTCAGCCAGATGCATATGCACCGTATTTATACGATGCCACTCTGTCCTGGGCCATAATGGTAGACAGTATATTGAAAGACAAAAAAGATCCATCTGATGGCGACTTGATGTTCAAAAAGTCTAGCAACTTTTATCAAAAAGGCAAGAATTTTATCAATGTTCTGTATTTTGCAAACGAAAGGTGCAAAGGTGGACAGCCTTGCCTTACACCATTTCTATTATTGAAAATAACCGAAAGCATGACTAAAAATCTGCATAACTGTGTTGCATGTGTGATTATTTCGAAATCAAGAAAAAAAAATAAAAGAATTTTTTTATTATTTAATACTCTTGTATTTTGCAAACAAAAGGTGCAAAGGTTGACAGCCTTGCCTTACACCATTTCCATTATTGAAAATTACCGGAAGCAAAACGTCTGCATAACTGTGTTGCATGTGTGATTATTACCAAATCAAGAAAAAATTAAAAGAAAATTTGATTCTTTGATACTTTCTAAAGATTCTATAAAAAGAAACATTGCTGCTACAATATGTTTTCCAGTCTCAATCTATTTGCTTTTCTTCATAAATGTTTCATATTCACAAGGTTCTGATATCTATTGAAACTTATCTTTAAAATTGCATTCCTTGTATGTTATATTTAGGAATACCTTTCCTTGTTTGGTATATTTTGGAATAACATTCCTTGTATGATATATTTAGGAAAAACATTCCTTGAACGTTATATTTAGGAATTATATTCCTTGAACGTTATATTTAGGATTTACATTTCTGGTATGATATATTTTGGAATACCATTCCTTGTATATGGTATATTAATTAAGGAATAACATTCCTTGTATATGGTATATTAAGGAATAACATTGCTTGTATCGTATATTAAGGAATAACCTTCCTTGTATGGTATATTTTGAAATAACATTTAGATAAAACATTTCTTGTATATGATATAAAGGAATAGCATTTCTTGGACGATTTATTTTGGTATAACATTCCTTGTATTGTGTATTTAATGTGTTAGGAACAACATTCCTGGTGTGGTACATTAAGAAACACCATTTTTTTGTATGTTATATTTAGAAATGCCATTGTATGGTATATTATAGGATTGAACACCTATTTTCGGTCGTTCATGCATGTATGAACGGATCTCTTCACTCACAAACTGTATCATGAACGGCCGAATTCTTCAAATTTATACCTTTTTTTAAAAAGAAAAATAAATAAATTCGGAAACAATTCGTTATTTAGGACGACGTCATCGCCACCATATTTGTTTACATTGGAAACGAGGCAGAGGCGTTCATGAAAGTATGAACGGATCTGGCAATGACGTTTCGACCAATCAGAAATGAGTATACGCATGAACGCATGTCTGATAAGAATTATTAAGGAATAACATTCCTTGTGAGGAACACATTTGTAGTAGTATTTAGGAATAACATTCCTTGTGAGGAACACATTGGTATTTAGAAATAAATTTCCTTGAATGATATAGGAATAACATTCCTTTTATTGTATGTTTAGGAATAACATTCCGTGTAGGGTTTATTTAGGATTAACATTCCTTGTGAGGAGCACATTTGTATTTAGGAATAACATTCCTTGTATGGTATATTTAGGAATAACATTTCTTGTAAGGTGTATCTAGGAATAACATTCCTTGTATGATATATTAAGGAATGATCTTCCATGTATGGTATATTAAGAAATAACATTCCTTGTGTGTTATATTTAGAAATAACATTCCTTGTTTGATATATTTAGAAACAACATTCCTTGTATGGTTTATTTAGGATTAACAGATGTTATCAGACTAGACGAAAAGGGAGACAGGGGTTTGAATTTCTGGATGCTTGACATGCAAGAAGATGGACGTTTTATAAGAATTACAGAGATTAAATATGAAGAAAGCAATGTTTTTGTGAACACTGTAAGTTTATGGTATCTTTCGGTTGTTTTTGTAGGAATGTGTTAATTTTCTATTTACTTATCTTGTTTTATTTTCACTCTAATTTATTTTTGACTTTTTTTTGCAATTTACATATCTAATACATATTCTAAAATGAAAATTAGCTTGAATTACATCATAGAATAGCTTTGGTGATAATTGTATGAATTGAAATTATCATAATTATATCATTATTTAATTATTATATAAAGTTTAAAAAAAAACATTCAAAGATATATTTTTACACTGATATAATTTCTTCAATGTAAATTTAGACGCAAACCAAAGACAAGTTAGTAAGATGGGCAAATGGAAAAATGGGAATACAAAATGCACCTCGTGATGTTCCCCTGTGCGGATTTGAAAATGAGTTTTGCAAAGAAGGTAATGTTGAAACAACGAAAACAGATCATAAATGGAATTAAAGTATTAGAAAATATAAATTGAACCTTAAACCATTCTGTTTTATATTCAATTGTAGTTAATGCCATGACCAAGTTTTAAGTTATTATTCCATGCCAATATATAATGGGAAAAATGTCAATCAAGACATTGAAACAAACAATATTTACTTTTTTTTGTGAATCGTAATTTAGTTTTTGTTTTGATAATCTTCTTTTACTGGGGCAATTGAAAGGACAGACTACTTTACTTGAATCAACAATATAACTGATAGTATGTTTTACTTTTGCTAGATGTAACGCCAACTATTGTCCTAGCTGTGTGTGGATCATCTGCAGTTCTTGTCGTGGCCATTGTAATAAATATTATATTTAGGCAAGTAAAACATTACTGTTGTCTGTTGTCAGTGACATAACATTCACTTGTTTACAATTTTTTTAGAGTTAATAGTTAAAAAGCAAAATAAAGTATTTTAGTGCTGCCATTTGTAAGTGTATAAACATTATAGCTTAAACTTTAGTTAACACTATATTGAAGATGTGCGCTTTTTCAGATAAAGAAAAGTATTAACTCTTTGTTTTTGAATGTTGTTATTAAGTCTTACCTTTTCTCAGAATCGGACAGATACCATTAATTGGCTGGCACATCGATAACAAATACACAAAAAAAATTCAATAGAATTAGGTACAGCAACCAAGTAAACTTTGTTTTATCCACTAGATTTTGTAAGTCAGTCAAAATTTAGTTACATTGCACAGCAAAAAGTACGGGAAAATTTCTTTTCCCTATATAACCAGTCAAAAAATATTTAGGTACATGTACTAATTGTATTTGAAAACGCAAAAACTGTTTTGGGTTTGTTTTTATAGTAAAATGAATGCATCTATACCCTAACATCTAAATATTGAAATTTTCAATGTGCCATCCCTGTCTCATCCATATGTGGAATAGTACTTTAAAAATTGTCTATTTTATCTTATAGACGATATCGTCGAGGACAGCTCCTAAGAGGCATGTTATGGCAAGTGAAATTTGAAGACATCGATTTTGTGACTGCTCTTCTACATGGTAGTGTTAGAGTAAGTTTTATTTTACTTACTTTAAAAATTATGTTTTTGTGTGTACAACAGAAATTATCAGTTGTAACATTATTTTTATTAAGTGGCAATTAATATTTATTATTTCAAGAGATTCGATTCTCATTGAAAGTGATTCTCCCATACATTAATGATTTAGTATTTAAGTATATTATACTTTCACGATTATATAAAACAGTATAATTCAAAATGGTAAATACAACTTTTAATCACGAAATAATCTACAATTTTGATTTAATAACAGGTGTTTTTCAATCATATATATCAAATATTAATTGAAATGAATGTTTCGTCGATAACTTCAACCCAAAAAGGATTTTTTTGTTATTTCTTCCAGAACAGTTTTAAAGATTTAACCAAACGAAGGTTAAGCACCCACAAGAAGAAGGCCTCAAGAACCAGCAGTGGAGGACCTATAGTCTCAGCAAACCATTCTCCCCCACAGTTCCACAAACCGGACACCGGAGCAATGTTTGGATCTGTAGCTTATGTAAAAGGTAGCTATAGCTTATAACGTTACTTAAAAGTTTTTATATCTTTATTGGTCCTTCATGATGTTTTTGTTGTTGTTACCTTGAATCACTAATAATGTGAGTGAAAGTTTCTCTCTTTGAATATCATCAAATTTTGTTTTATAAATATTTATTTTCTTTCTAAACATGTGTAAAAGTCTAATTAAAATTATATGTGATTTTAATAAAATTCAAGATAGTTTTAAAAAATGGTATTTATAGAATAAGTGAATATGGTTGAAGGTTCAAATTATGTGTATATATTTTTAAGGCAGTCTGGTGTCTGTGAAACGTGTACAAAAAGGAAATGTGGCAATGACAAAAGAAGTACTTCTACAACTGAATAAGGTATTAATTTAATATAATGATTGTTTCCTTTGTTTCTAAAAGGTGAATATATAATTGCAAAATTATTTTCAATGATAATCTAGATCCTGACCTTGTTCACTACTTTGTTGTTAGAATGGCACAACAATATATATATCAAAATTCATGACCAATCATAGCCATATTACATAATTTAATGATAACCTTTTTACTATGAAAATGTCCCTTTTACAGAGGCCAATATATATCTTTCTTTATTCTATATTTATTCATATTTATTCTAGCTTATGGAATTAAAACAGCAGAACGTGTGTGCTTTTGTTGGTGCTTCATTTGATCCTGGTAGAATACTGTTGCTATGGGAATACTGTCCCAAAGGAAGTATACAGGTATACATTTGTTACTGATCATTTTTTGTCATTGTGTGAGCTGATCAAAAATAAAATGTTTTAATAATTAGTTATAAAATTTATATAATATGAATTTTAATGCAGTTCATTAAATGAACAACAGAAATTAATCGTTATTTTTTTCATTAGAGAAATGAACCATTTGTGGTTAGTATGTAAAGTTTGATTAGTGATTTTTTAATGCCTACTTTTGATATTTGATTGCTGCATTTGGTACCTCTCTACTTCTCTCTTGTCTTGGTCTTTTCAGACCAATGACATTCCATTTCAAAATAAGTAGAACATTATTAAGATTACATTTAAAACAAGTACATGCTAAAGCTTTAAGTTATCTTTCTTTGTAGGATGTCATAGGAAACGAAAACATAAAGCTAGACCAGATGTTTAAGTTTGCTCTAAGTTTGGACATTGCAAAGGTATTTACGCTTGTAATGATGACTTATCTCGTTCAAAGACATTTCCCAAAATCATGACTTACTTGTTAATTAAAAAATGTTTTATTTTCAAAAATAGTAAGTTTTGTGAATTATAACTTGCAAGATTTCTGTATCATAATGTGTTTTTCCCCAAAACGATTTTTTTCTTTTTCATTTTATTATCTTCTTTGAAAGCTATCGCCATAATAGAATTTAAAATCAGTAAGGAACACAAAGTTCTTCACTGAGAGTATCAAATTGAATTTCATTTTGGTAGTGTTTGGTCTATTGTGGAATTTATATAATACATGTCCTCTTTTAATTTTTTGTTGTTATTTATTTCTAACAACCTGTCTCAGTTGCCTCAATGCAAGCTTCGCCTCTGTAAATGAAAACTTTAATATTGGTGGTAAAAAAATCTACATCCAATATACTTTTAATTACCCTAAAAATCTTCTTCTAAAGGGATTGGATTTTATCCATAAAAGTTGTGTCCAGTACCATGGTAATCTTAAAAGTTCCAACTGTGTTGTGGACAGTCGATGGACTTGCAAGCTGACTGACTTTGGCGTTCCTGCTATTAGATTTGCTGAGAGAAATATCCAAGATGAGCCTCATGACAGTAAGAAAATCATGCGATTCAAAATTCAACAGAACCTTTTGGTTTGTGTTTTGACAAACTAAATAATCAAGGATACACGAAAGAAATGATGTCGTGTTATTATGTCATTTTCCCCATATTTTGTTTTATTTGCCACATAGTTATAGCTGACTATTCGAGTTTTAAAATTCTTAACTAATTTGATTCAGAATTTGAAAGGAATGAAATATCATATCTTAAGTCACAATTTGTAGAAGTTGTACATGTCATTTTACAGAATTGCTATGGACAGCACCAGAAGTATTGAGAAATGACAAGTTGGTTGATAGACAGAAATCAGACCTTTATGCACTTGGAATAATCTTAAAAGAAGTTTTCACTAGATCTGGGCCATACACAGAGTTTGGTGATCTGCTTTCTCCTACAGGTAAGTTTAGCATAAATCAATGATTGACATTGTGATGACACAATTTGTTTCTTTGGATTTTAGGTTATTTATCGGTTCATATTTTTATCGTATATGTATTCTGGTATATCATACTACTGTACACCTACTTATTTTTGCGAATTTTGCAAGGTACAGAATTTTGCGAAAATAAATCCTTCCAAATTAATTCATATTTTTTAGTAACAAACAGTGTTTCACTAAAGATTCGCGGATATGGATAGCCCCAAAACCACCAAACGACACACAAACGCCAAAAAATAAGTTGGCTTACGCTATTTTTGAATGTATGTAAATGTTTTCATTAAAACGGTATGATTAGTGTCGCTGGCCCCTTGGTTATCCAATTTGATCTTAAACAAATCGCAAACGGCATAAAGAGTCTATTGTTAATATTGAATATTGAAATTAAATTATTATATAGTCATATTTACTTAATCATATTTCCATAAACTTGTAAAATTTCTGTTTCGTCTAAAATCTTGAATTCTTTCTTAAAACTGTCCACCTTATCTACAGACATACTTGAAAAGGTTAAGACTAAAGAACCTGGTAAAGCACCTTTCCGTCCACTCATATCTATAGAGTATAGAAAACAACACCACGAACTTGTCAATCTGATAGACGAATTATGGCATGAAGATCCCTTACACCGACCACCAGCTTCAAGGGCCTACAAACTGCTTCATAGAATAAACCCTTCCAAGTAAGTAGTACATGGATAAGACTAATTTACATAAAACAAATACCAAAACGGGTTAACTGTAAATTCTTTTTAGTTTATTGCTTCTTTAAATCAAAATATTATTACAGTTAATACTCATAAATAAATTTATGGATAAATTCGGCCCGAAAATTTTGTAAATCAATATTTTTCCATGAAAATATTAACAATTCGGATAATTAAATCGGCGTATTAATATTTACACCTGTCAATCACATTGCACGTCGTGTCCGTGCAACTGCAAAGTGCATTTAAACATCATTGTTGTATTCCGATTTAAACAGGATTCGACAATACTTTTCGTACGATATTAGGCGTAGTTTAAATTATCGTTTATCCAATCAAATTCTTTATCTTTTAAAAAAATTACAAGAATTTTCTTTCAATGCAAATGCAACTTATAATTTTCTAAAATTTATTTATAAGTGTGATAAGGTTATGCGTTATATCATATTTCAAGGAGTAATCTCTCATAAGAAGGATTTTAATAAAAAATAAAAAAAGTAAAAACCCAAAAGTATTGAACGAAAAGTATTCAAAACACGTACAGAAACTTCCAATCTAGCACCTAAGATATCTTCCATGTGCAGTACAAGGAAAGAAAACAATGTGGTGTTTAAAACAATTTTGAATTTAAAAATACATGTTTTTTTATGTATTTGTTACAAAGCATTTTTCAATCTAAGACGAATTCAAATCACAATAGAACATTGAACACCTTGCGACAAAGTGGAATGTCAACTAACATTATATTTCTGAAAGGTATAAACTTTGAATTCCACTTTCAACAAAGAGAACTCGATACATCGCTTTCATGTAGTTACTTTGGCCAATATTATGCATTTCTATACAGTTGTTTTAGTCTTATTAGGTAACAAAGTTATAACTAATACTTTGTTTTAAATAGATGCATACTCAAATAAAGCATCTTCTTAACTTGTAAGTATTCAACTTCTAAGCTAAGATATGATTTATTTTTCTCTAGAAACTTAACTATGATAGACAACATGATTGCAATCCTTGAAAAATATGCCAACCACTTAGAAGAACTGGTGGCTGAACGAACTAGTGAGCTGGATGTTGAGAAGAAAAGAGCAGAAAATCTTCTGTATAGAATGTTACCGAGGTATGTAAATTAGACTGCTATAAGATTTGTGTGGCAATAAAAAATAAAACGTCAATGCGTGTGATTTGCTTCTAGTTGATGTTTAAACAATATACACATCAATAACATAACACTTTTTTAATAATGTAATTAATTTTCTAATTATTGAGCTTTTTTATTTGAATGTCTGATCAGTATTTGGTATACCACAAAGTTAGTGGTGAGCTTTGGAAAAATATATACATACATGAAATATAGTATCTTCAAAATGTCAATGCTCTCTGTAGGTCAGTTGCAGAAGATTTGAAGACTGGAAAACAAGTGAAGGCAGAGCAGTTTGATGAAGCTACAATCTACTTCTCTGATATCGTTGGATTTACTTCAATCTGTGCCAGTAGCACTCCTATACAGGTAATATTTCCCTGATATCTTTGCTTCACTACAATTTGTTTTATTAGCACCCCTTTACAGGTAATGTTTCTCACTAAAATAAAGTTTGTAAAGTTATGAAAGGTATTACAAAACTAATTTATTCATTAGTCTATTTTTTTATTAAAAAAAAACACTTAAGAGAATTCACAGACTTATTATATATGAAACTCCTCACTACTGATCTGTAAATATTGTCTCATTTAGCAAAAAACGTTATATTGCAATAATCATTTAATAAATTTCATTTTAGGTTGTTAACTTACTTAACAGTCTATATACACTTTTTGATGACATCATCACTCGATATGACGTATACAAAGTAAGTAGTACTTTAGTTACTATTAAACATTTTTTTAAATGAATCTCCATAAAATTTTGTTGTATGAAGTTTCAACTGCCTAAATTTTTGTTTCACTATTAGATTAAGTGTAACTTCATTACATTTTAGCATTTTAAAATTTGATTTAATTTAAAATTTTTAAAAAACCTTATAACCATCATATTGATTCCAGGCTAAAACGAATGGATGTGCTTATATGTTAGTAAAAGGTCTACCCACAATTCAAACATAGTTCTTATGATCTTTCTCCTTCATATACTTCTAATTTCTGAGTACTCAGTACATTAAGTACATAGTATTCTAATTTTTACTTCAGGTTGAAACAATTGGTGACGCCTATATGTTAGCGAGTGGTCTTCCTACAAGGAACGGCCACCATCATATACGTTATATTGCTGATTGTGCATTAGATATACTGGAATCTATTACAACATTCTATATCCCACATCAACAAAACCAAGCCGTCAGAATTCGGATAGGTATGTGATTTATTTTAAAACTTGATAGGACCAAAATGAAATAAAATGACATCACTTCCCCTAGCAACTGCTTTCGTATTACGCATAACATGTTATTTTTGTATATTCATTTCTTCAACAGTGTTCAGTGGTTATTGTGTGTTTCTTCGTGCTGTTCTAGTTCGCGTTTGCCAGTTTTGTCGTTGCCCTTTCAAACTTTTGACACTCGGCATCTTTGCTTCTTTTATAAGTGTAATCGGTCGTGTTTCCTCGTCGATATTTTCTGATGTCCATTTTGGTTCAGTAGTTGCTTAGGTAGATGACATTACTTGCCTAGATTGTTTTTGTCATTTTCAAGTTTCAATTCTGATCCTGTTACTGCATTAGTGGTTGGTATACCTAGATATTGTTGTCTCATCATGTATCCATTTTAGGTCGTTATTTGCAGGCTATGCAGTAGTACTGTCAAACTATATCTTTTGGGGTTTTTTTTTCCCACATGATATCCAACGCAAGTTTGCGTTGCTGGTTGCAGCTTGGTTGTTTTTTTACTTGTGGTTTTGATGTAACGGTTTCTTCGTCATGATTTTTTTATTGTATCAAGTGATTTCGGTTTTGTCTTTCCTGTATCCTGGTATTCAATATCCAATATTGGCACGTCTTTGTGTCAACCAAACTGGTTCAGTAGTGGCAGGGATAGTCATTATGGACTATCACATTATTGATGTTTTTATCAGATATCCATTCAGGAACAGATGTTTCAGTAGTTGATGTGGCTGTTTAACATATTTTTGTGATTTTCAGATAGTCACCCAGGTAGTAGTAGCAAGAGTATCTGGTATGGCTATATCTAAATTGTCATTTTCAGGCAATCAGTTAAGCTTTGTTGAAGCAGGGGTAGTGACATATGTCTTAGCTTTAATATTATTTTCACGCATCCATCCAGGCTCGGCAGTCACATGAACAGTTGCTATGGCTTTACAATTTTTCTATTATTTGTATTCACTCAGTTAAGTAGTGGCAAGGGTTGTGGGAGGTTATTTCCAGGTATCCACTCACGGACAGTAGTGGCAGTTATTTGTACCTGTTTTTTTATTAAAGATATTCATCATGTTCAGGATAAGTAGGTATTCTTTACTATACTATTCCTGTCTTTTTTTTCAGATATCAACCCGGGTTCATCAGTGGCAGATGTATCTGGTATTGAAATGCCTAAATACTGTATTCTAATTATAATTTAACTGTTGTAATTTAAAGGTACCATCTCAGGATAAATGGATGATGGTATAACTATGCAATCTGTACTTTGTTATTTCTAGATATCCAAACAGGCTCTTTAGCTGCAGAAGTTTTTGGTATGGCTCTACTATATACCTGTTTTGTTATTTTAGGTATCCACTCAGGCTCGGTTGTTGCTGGAGTCGTTGGTATGGCTATGCCTAGGTACTGTTTGTTCGGCGATACAGTCAACACAGCATCGCGCATGGAATCAACAGGACTACGTAAGTGTTTTGGCGATTTTCCTGAAAATACAAAAAAATATCACAAGAAACTCACAATATATAGAAAACATGGAATAAAAGTAGTCGACACTAACTCCATGAATCAATGTCAATCTAAACAAACCATTATTAGAAATAGTCAGCTGCCTTTATTGAGACCGGGATTGTTGCTTGGCATATGCAACATGAAAAAGGACAAGATTACTAAAAACTCTTTGAAAGTTATTTGGCAGCTATTCATACTAGAAAGGCTACATTACAGAAATATTTATAAAAAAATCAGAATTCAAAAGTACACAAAATTCTGAAAAGTTTTTAATACACAAATTAGATGTTGCTTGAAACGACAGAAAATATCAAAACAGAAGCCTTTTTCATTACTATTATTTGAATAGAGTAAAAATTAACCCTGGAAAAACATTGAAAAACATGTAGGTTTAATTTCAAATTGAATTTTATTTTCAGCCATGAAAATCCATTTAAGCAGCGCAGCAGCAGACAATCTAAAGAAATTTCAAAAATATGACTTGCACTGTCGTGGTGAAATTACAGTAAAAGGAAAGGGTATTATGAAGACATATTTCTTAAACGGGAAGAGTGATGATAGTAATTCATTACCTTCACCTAAATCTGAGGACAATATAAGTATCAAATCTGCCAATTCCGATACCAGGATTGCTCATTCAACGTCGGCTTCTCAGGTCCGACATATATCGACAGTGTCTAATGCTATTGAAGGCCGAGTTGGCATCGGACATTACGGTGATGTTCCAGATATCATACATAAATGTAAATCGCGTCCATCTTTAAATTCCATTCTGTCAATTGATCCTGAGAATTTCCATCCTGTAAGGAGATCTTCGTCCTCAGAATCGACCGAGAAAAGAAAATTAAGCATCATTTCCGCCAGGACGGATACAGACTTTTCGGAAATGACAACTTCCTTGGAGTCTGGTTATTTTCCAGCTGATTCGTCATTGTCTTCCATTGAAAGAAACAGTCCTTCATTAAATCGTGCACAATCATTAGAAAAACATGGTGTGTTTTCAGGACCTATACATAACGGAAGAGAAACACACTTTAGGAACCCACCAGACTATGATTCTAGAAAGCAGGGTAACAAATGCCAAAGAAAGGAAAACGTATTCTCCAAAAAATACTATCCTAAAAAATCCACGTCTTTTGATGAAAGCAAGGACTCCATATACTATCTGGATCATTGTAAAGATGTTTTCCACAATCATGAGCAAAGCATCTATGACCTTAAAAGCACCTTTCAACATTGTAAACTTGATACTATTTCATCTAATGATTCAGATTCTCATGAATGCATTGAACCAGATTGTTTGAAAAGCTGTGTTCTTGATTCCGAGCAACGGCATTCAGGAAAGGTTGATCAGGGAATGACGCACATAAACACTGATGTTTCAGTCTCATGTGATCTCACGAACGGAGTGGAACCGGATCTCCTTCCGTATCCGGACCAGAGAGTACGAAGACGTTCTAAAACATTAACAACTGAAGTCACAGCTTTATGAATGAGCAATTGTTATTTAATGTACATATTTTCAGTGCTATTTTTCAATGAAGTTATGAATCTGTGATATTTTTGAATAAAGAAAATGAGATGAATGACGCATAAAGATTCCAGAGCATCTTGTAAATGTTTAGTTTGTACATAATAGGTTAACGTTTTAACATAGCAACATCTTTATATATCTTCATTCTAGAGGGCAAAATTTAAAAGCGACATTTTGTCCTCTAGTTTTACTGTTAAAGAGGCATCATATTAACCCTCCTATAAGGGGTCATCTGACAACTTAATTATATAAATCAAGATTTTTGTTTAAGCAAGTAGCAACTCAAGTTATTTAGAATGGTTTTCATTATACATGTTCTATAGAAGAAAAACATGAAAAACACTATTTATGACTTACAAAGAGTCATAATTATTATAAGCAGTCTCTTGATAATTTCGACCAAATAGAATTACCTTTTGTTCAGCTTATGAGCTAACGGTTTAAATAAGCAAAAGATGTTTTTTACCTGAAGTAGTTTTCATTCTGCAAGGCAAAACATTTTAAAAATCTTTCAAAGTCAAAAATGGCCCGATTTTGTTAAAAAGGAAGTTTGTGAGTCGAATCCCACGTTATTGGACCGTTTACCAAATATTAGGTGGCTGTGATTAGAAGTTGCTGAGAAAACTGTTACGAAAATTTCTTCCCTGCCCGCCCGCCCGTCATTCATATTTTTAAAACCTGGATTTTTTACTACGTGAAATTCCGCCAAAAACTGTATTTTCACAACCCTAAAACATATCTTTTGATAACTTGGATCCAACGGAGACTCTTGTAGAACTAAGCATGTGAATGTTGGCAAAGAAATATTTCTGCTTGCTATATTGATTTCCTTTGGGATTAATATCTGGTCATTATCTTTGATCTTATAATAGTTTATTTGATGAAAAATGTTGGGCGATGAGAGAGTTGCATCACAATATAATACCTCAAGGTTGACGAGAAACATCTTCGTCTGTAGAATTTAACCTTGGCATTTCTCATGGATGACCAAGCATCAAATCCATCAAGATTCTAGTGTAGCCTTTGCGTTTAATCAAGATAACTTGAGAATCTGCTATCTTTCACCCTTACCAAAACATGTCCATGTTATTATAGTACCAGATTTCAGAAATTCCTACTTTTAATGAAACACTTAAAGAGCTTTTCATTGGATGTTCTCTGATTTCATTAACAAGTTGTGTCATTAGCATGTTGGCGTATTAGGGGTACAATAAGGGGTAAACATACCAGTCATACTTTGCACGTGAGATTACACGACAAATAATTGCGTTCTCTTCTCATCACAATACAGACGGATCAATCTGAAGGATAGGTGTCTATAATTTCGATATGTAGGAGACCTGAAACAATGTAAGTAGATCATAAAATTTATTTTTGAATTCGTGTAAATTAAGATCGATAGTGCTGATAGGGATTTGATGTAGACATGACATGAACTAGATTGTTAAACAGTTAATTAAAAATTGTTTTGAGAAGTAAGAATTAACTGCATATCTTTAAATATCTAAATTTTGCGAGAATCAAGTTTCTAGCTTTTAACCAAACTGCCTCAAATCAGCTTCTATTGAAAGGATTACAATCGGGTTCTTAGCGACCCATGTCTTATCTTAATCACAGTATAAACCTAAGTCAGAAACAATTAGCAAGCAGATGAGTCGTCCACCAATCGAAACAATATTTTACTTATTTTGAATTTCTTCAATAGATAGACATGTACCAATTTGAGGCTGAAGCTTTATTAGATATTTGGACTATGAAAAATTCTTAAAGTTATAAGAAATATTGTTGGACTAGATACGCCTTTATATAAGAGTCCTGGTAAAATTTATTGAACTGATACACGTGTTCCAAGCAATGTTGGAATGATATGTAGCTTCTTTATCAGAAAACCCCCGACCTACACTGTAAAAATGGTGTTTAGATTCTAAACACAATCCTAAACACAAAATTTGTGTTGAATTCTAAACACATTTAGCATCTAAACATGCTTAGGATTGTGTTAAGATTAATGAAAATATTAAAGGAAAATTTCTAATATTGATATTTTTAAGAAGTGAAACATGTTTATAACCTAGATATGTTTAGCTTTTACATGTTTAATTTGGAATTTTAATTCGGAAAGTGTATAGGATTTAAACACAATCAAAACATGTTTAGGGCTAAACATGTTTAAAAAGTGTTTAGATTCTAAACACCATTTCTACAGTGTACGAATTTTACATATTTGGGTTATAGAGGACTGGCATTTGACTTTTCAGATCATCAGATTGAAGGTTACTTATTTTTTTAAGAGGCAATGTGCAGTACGAAAAACGCATATCGACTCCTACAAAATATTGATATAGACCGCACATTGACTCTTACAAAATATTGATAGAGGGGAGAAGGTTCATGTGATAAAACAATGCGAAAAGGTTCAGTGTTTAATAGTTCTTCGGAACTTATATTTATTTTTGTTGTATTTATTATAAAATTACTAAACCCACAAAGAGCGATAAAGGGTTTCACTTGTACAAAATTTGATTTAAGAGGATGATAGTGAATCTTCAGGATTTTACACTCTTTTCAATGCAAATGGGTCATACATAGAAAGGGTGGTTGTGAAGCAGTAGAGACACAGGCACTTGTTTCCTGTGAGTAGAGAAGTCCAAACTTTATGAAGGAAACCATCAGCTGGTGAACCAAATGACATACAAATTTGCCAGCCCTTTTTTTTAACAAAGCTGTATTCGAACTTTAATCTGCAGCTGAAACTGACAATTACGTGACAGACGTAGTTTTGGGACACTCGGCCAACGTCACTCAGTGACAAATGAAAGAGGTTTCAATGGGACATTTCAATGTCAAGTACCGAAAAAAACCTGACACTTAATATAACAACATTATGATGATGACAGATACAGCCTCGGTTACAACACAACAAATCCCATTTTCAAAAGTAGCTCAAATCGAAGCGAGATTACCACACCAAATATAGCATGAAATTGCATATCTTTGGCATTTTTATTTTTATTTGATCTGAACCCCCAAGTTAATTTCTTTCTATTTCTAAACAAAATGAAATGTTATCTAATTTTTAAGTACAGAATGTTAAATTAACAGCATGGTTAATAACTTGTAATCAGTTAAATGGAAAAAGAACAGCTGCTTCAAATTCCTGCTATTTTGAGAAAGTTATCTTACGAAAGAGAGAATCCTCGTTATCAGTGGTTACTTTTCTATAGGCATTCCTCTCTTATGATTTCTTCTTACAGATAAGAAAAAGAATATTAATTGTAAAAGTTACCATGGCACGCTTCAGATCAGAACTTCACGTCCCAGTGAAACGAGACGAGATGAATTTCGAAGAGAGGCAAGTAAAATCTTGGAGGGACACGGAAACAACTATGGATAAAAGACGAAAAGAATTTGATGACGAGTTTGATAAAATCCGAAATGAGTTTTTCACTCTAAAACCTGTGGATAGATTAAGGAATAGTCCAGATAGGATTGAAGATTTAAAAACTATTTACGAAACTGATCCGTTTGGAAATCAAAAGTTTAAAGTTCGTTTCGATGTTAGTGAATTTAGGCCTGAGGAAATACAAGTTAGGACACACGATGGCAAAATATCCGTTGCAGCTAAGCATTTACAAAAGTCGCCAACTTCATCAGTTAGTAAGGAATACAGTAGGCATATTGACATACCAAATAGTGTTGATGAAGATAAGCTTCAATGTGTTCTGAGCAAGGACGGTATCTTAACAGTGGAAGGACCATTGAAACAAGGACATTTAGTTACATCGAACACGTTTTTACCCATTCAGCAAGGGTCGAGTCCGAAGTCGCCACAACCGTCTGTCAATAACCAAGTAGCCATTGCAAAACCGTTAGATGTGGCAACACCGGTAAAGAATCCGATAATAACGGAACCGGACGGAACAAGAAAACTTCGTCTGTCCGTCGATGTTGGTGAATTCAAGCCAGATGAAATCGTTGTAAAAACTGCAGAGAAGAAATTAATAGTACATGCCGAGCACGAAGAAAAGCTTTCTGGAAGGACTTTACATAAAGAGTTTAACAAGGAGTATGAACTTCCAGAAAGTGTAGACCAGTCGTCTATTACGGCCTACATTGGAGAAGAAGGCAAGCTTTTTATTGAAGCCCCTCTTAAACCTGCACAGCAGAAGCGCTATTCCATTACCCAGACACATGATGTTAGGAAAGTAGTCGTTACAAAGGAGTCACAAGTCACAATAACTGACAGTCACAACCGTCCTATGATAACAATAAATGTGCACAGAAATTAGGATCCATTTTTTGTCGTGAAAGAATATTGATCGATGTGATAGGAAAAATAGTACGCTTGCTTTATTGTTGTCTGTTGTTCAAATTTGTGCAAATGATATTTTAAGAGGTATTTATAAACCAATTTTATAAATATTACAGACATGCAGAAATAAGAGGCTTATTCAGATAAGATGAACTCTCGTCTGCTCAATTTGGAATGACGCCATATTGAATTGCCAACAGATACCTGTAACAATAATGAATGGGAGTTATGAGACTGTTATTACTTATACATAAGTCGACAAACATTTGTTTTGTCATATATTTGCATTATTAGAAGTCACGAATGATGTTATAATAATCAGATTCATTATGTCTATTGCATATTTTATGGTTTGTATCATTTTCTTGTTATTAAGATGATTAAACCACTTTGTCTCTCATAATACAGCAGCCAATGGTTAGAAGCATGTCTACAAAGGTTGGAGACTTGCTACAAGTTCCTCTGTATGTATATCCTATTGCATGTCAATCAGTTTACTCCTTAATACTGTTAAACACGTACATTCTAACTACTGCAGACATAGCAGAAATCAGTAAATTAATATCTATTTGATCAATACCATCTTTCAAGACAAAAACAAATGATTGAGAAATAGTGAAAAAAGGCCAGACTTTTATCATACTTTAATAAATAACACTTTAGTTTATCGAGTTTTCAGTCTATCCTCTAATTTTTAGCGATTTTTTTTCTTTTTCAAGCTTCTCTAGATCTACAAACATCATACTCAGACAAAGTCCATTTTTTATCCTTGCATTGTATATATTACTAGCCAATTTGTTTCTTCTGTCTGTCAGTATGGTCAAAATAAACGCCCAAAGTACGTAAATGATAACAGCATTTTTGAAACCATCTGTATTACATAATCAGGTTAATTAGTTGGCTATACTGTATTTTTCGTGATATATTGATATTATTCTTACTAATTGGGCGTCAATATCGTAGTGCAATTTATATATGTTTTTATAAGTATAATGTTTATTGGTATTTTATATGTTTGTGGGATCCACGAGGTGTTTAACCCCGCCAAAATGTCTGTATTTCTTTATTTAATTAAGTGGTTTGTCCTTGATTTTAGAAGTTTGATAAGCATTGTCTTAAAATACACTGCAACGAAGTCAACATCGGAACTTTTTTCATAGGTTGAAGAAGAGTTTTGTTGCTTTTGACTCGGAAATTATGTGTCCTCTTTCGAATCGTCTAGTTACAATATGCTAGTCCTATTGGAGGACATTCCTCGGGTAGGCATACCAATTTTTTTTTCATATCTGCACAAATACTTTCAAACTTAACAAGCCATTTATCCTGCATAAGTTGTTTGTTGTGTTCTTTGACTATCAATATGACTATAAAATGTTCTGATTTGTGTATTCATTTGTTTTTGTTGTCTTCTTTGACTAATGAAAAGTTCTGTTTTATGTTTTAATTTCTAACGAAATGACGTCACATCATGTCATAGTTTCATCGTCCATTGTTGTTAAATGCCAATATAGTTTTGTGTTTGTACAAATGCGATGTCCAAGAGAATGGTACTAAACCTTTGTCATTAATGGCTCTATAAATAACTGTGATGACGTTGTAAACAATTGTTGAAAAATAAATAAATGTTTTTACAATATTTTTTTCAAATTGTTATATTTCATTGACAGTCTCGTGTAGTTCCTTTATATAGGTTGTACCCACATGGGCTTGAATTCTGGTCATTTAAATTTAATTAAATTGGGTATTATAGAGAAGGGGGTCGATTTTTTTAAGTCGATACATGTATAAATGACCGGAATTCAAGCACCTGTGGTTTGTACCTTTGTTATTTGCCACATTCATGACATTAGGAGCGAAAATTCCGGAGCACACACGACAGAATTAGGTTTCTAATGATATAGTGAAATCATTTACTTCGCTTAAAAGAGCGATTTAGTTTAGATAATTTATTAGAAGCTGAGAGGTAGCAATGGATCACTCGAATATCAAAAGTCAGAAAGGGCAAAAACGAAAATCTGAAAACACAAACAAACGAGAACAGCACAAACAAACAGACAACATAGAAACACACAAATACATGAATGAAGCAAAGGTGTACCAAAGGGGTAATCAGTATCATAAAACCGTAAAGACAAAGACAAAACCGGCAGACAAAAAATCATCACAACAAAACAAACCACATAACAACATAAAACACACACACATAACAACAAAACCGCATTCAGCAACGCGAACTCAAGTCGAAACGAGAGTGAACTCAGGTGCTCCGGAAGAGTAAGCAGTTCCTGCTTGCTATAGCACACCCGTCACGTTGCCAAAGATCGATTAAGTGTTGGTCAAATCCGGAAAGGATAACAAACAACAACTCAAGTCGTAACGAGAGTGAACTCAGATGCTCCGAACGGGTAAGCAATGGTCCATTCAGTTTATCATTTCTTGTAAAGGAGAGCAAATCAAAAACCTTTTTACAGAATTCTGAGATAGAAATCCCATATTTGCCTATGAGCGCATGATATCTTTCCTTTTCGTTCAAAAGCTTGTGTATTACCATAATGCTAAATATTGTGTTCCAAGAAAAATTTACAGTGTCACACTATTTTACGTAACTGTGTATTATGGATTAAGCAAATTTTACAGTGTCACATTATTCTGTGTAACTATATATTTTATAGACTTGAAGATCGCAATGGAAGAGGGAGGTTTGGCGCCATAAAACCTGGTTTAACCCACCATTTCGATTGAAATGCCTGTACCAAGTCAGGACCATTGCGATCCACCAGTTCTCCGGTGACTGATTCGTTTTTGTCATTTTCTCTGGACTATGAGATTGATCATTCAAGTTCGGTAGTTTTGTTATTACCTTTAGTTATTACATGACCATAAAACCACACTGAAATACTTAGGTCGTGTGGTGCCATACGGCCTGTATTAACCCGCCATGTACCAAGTCAGAACCATTGCGATCTTCAATTTCTTCCGTGTATCTTTGCCCGGTCTTGTCTTTTCTTCTTTTTGTATTGATCCTTCTTATTTAATAGTTCTGTTTTATTTTATAATGTATTCAATCGCAAAGGAAATACCTTTGTACTGATAAGATTTTTTAACGATAGCAACAGATCCAAAGTATTGTTTCCTCAAATATAAAACATGCAGATTTCTTTATCAACACTGTTTTTATAGCTAGATATTAATATCGGTTTTTAGACACCTGGATGGCAATTACGCAGATGAAACTTTTTGTAGGATATTACAGATATTCACACAAGGATACTTTTTTCCGAAAATTATGAATAGAACAAAAATACAAGAAAGTGCAACACAAACAATATAAAACTCTGGGTTTTTTTTTTACTCGTTTTGTGTTACTAATGGAAAAGACATATTAGAGACGCTTTAGTAAAAAGTCTAAATTCTTCGGTATGAACTAGAACTTGAAAAGCATAATATCAAACAGTTGTCACCACTAATACCAACTTCTCAAATAAGAGTAACCCATAAAAAATTTACCCAAGGAAGTTTTAAAAAATGAAGGATTTTAACAAAATACATTCACTTACAAAGTTTCTAACCTTAGTAAGTTGGAACATGTGTTCGATTTGATTATCTTTGTTTCTCAATTCTTGACAAGATCAATAGGAATTCATTCAAATAACTTACCAAAACCTTAGTTACGTGAACTATAGATATACTGTAAATATCTCCATAACTATTTCAGATGAGTTTACAAATTGTGGTTTCTATAAATTTTGGTCATGCGTCTTAACTTTTCCTTTTAAATTTCTTTCATTTTCAACATGTATTCAGAGAGCCAATTTGTTTCAGTACCCATAAGAGTTTAAAGTTACCCAAATATCATTCTTGCATCCCATTATAGCAGACCTTATAAGATGTTTCAGTTACCCAAAATATTACACTTGCATCCTAACTTAAGCTAGAGTTACCCAAACATTACTCTTGCATCCCATGTCTAAGTAACCCAATTATTACTCTTGCACCCCAGGGTTAAGTGACCCAAACATTACTCTTGCATCCCAGGTTTAAGTAACCCAAACATTACTCTTGCATCCCAGGTTTAAGTAACCCAATTATTACTCTTGCATCCCAGATTTAAGTAACCTAAACCCCAGGTCTTAGTTCCCCAAACATTACTCTTACATCCCAGGTTTAAGTAACCTAAACATTACTCTTGCCTCCCATTATAACAGACAGCAATCGATCAGAACAGACAGTAGGAATTTAAATGGAGTAAATAAAAGAAAGAGAACAGGTGTGAGAACCATTTAGTTATGATAAGATTAGAACGAAGGCCTCACTAGCCGTTTGAACTATCTACTTCCATTATAGTTAAGATTTATTTGCTCTCATCGGAGGCATAATTTCGTAATTTTACTTTAAGATAATATATAATTCCTTTTTATACACTATAGCATATATTTAGTACCAAGTAAAGATTCTATAAAAACAAAATTATGTTAATTTAATGGATTAACCTGGAGTCTCCTATTTATGGCGTAGTTCATTTGAATTGGCTTTATCGAAATGAAAATAGAAAAACCCGATTCCTTATTCGAAAAACTTTGTAAAAACTGTATACGTTTTACTATTAAGATCTTAGAAAAGATCAGGAAAAACACAACTTTTGTTTTCTCGGCTTTATATATACATGTATACAAGACTATTTTCTTGCAAAACAATGCACTGGTAGAATGAACCAAGAACATAACAACGGCTATACCAAAATTCAATTTAGAACTGACAAAGTCATAACAAAGAATGGATCAAGGACTCAGGTTGGCTTATAATATAATTCAACTGAACGAACTGAATCCAGGAAGAGAATCTGCATAATAGAAGTGACTGCAAGATTAAAGATTCAGATTTTTAAATAAGATGCATGCATGGATTAAAAAAAAAGAGTAAACAGCTTGAAATAACAAATATCAATCAATCAATATCAATCAATCTTTCTTTATTGTCATATAAACTATATATACAGTTTGTGACAGTATAACATAGACATAAACAGACATACATACAAATACACATGTAACAAGTTGAAAAAATATATATATACATTATGAAGCAAATGTTTAAGGTTCCCCTGTCCTCAGTTCTATAGACATTTTAATAAAGGATCCTAATTTATTTACCTCTGTTGGGGTTGATGGGTTTAATATGTATATAATTTTTTCACTGATGTTTAGGTCTTTAAAAACGCTATTAAAAGAAATCAATGCATTTTTACGAAACTCCAAACTATTATTTTCGTATTTAGTCTTTGATTTGTCCAATATGGAATCTTAAGTAGAAACCATACGACTTCCTAATTAACAGGAGATCTTAGGATTTGTTTTATTTTTTCTGTCAAAGATAAAGTGTTTCTGACTCATATATCGAACATGTTCGGTGTGTTTATTAGACTTTGCTTAGAAGAATGTATTTGTTTAAGATAGCCACGTGTTAGACGAATGATTACATAACTTTAAAGTGTGCTGATGCTTAAAATAGATGGTAATTACCAAAATATAAGATAATGTCATACTTTACCAATGAAAGACGACAAATAAGGTGTTAAGGGCTGTATTCACTTTCTCTACTGAAAAAAAAACCTCATGCTCATTCTTACTGATTGATAGAACCCATACATGCCATACTCGATCCATACTAAGGGAGCAACCATCAATCGCAATATTTTTATTTATAAATTTGCCATAACCTTTTCAGCCAAAAAACTGCATCCTGCCTTATTTTTTTATTTCATAGCACTGTCATGCTTTTTTCATTTCATAGCACTGTCCTGCTTTTTTATTTCATAGCACTGTCCTGCTTTTTTTATTTCATAGCACTGTCCTGCCTATTTTAGTTCATAGCATTGTCCTGCCTTTTTTAATTCATAGCTCTGTCTTGCTTTTTTTATTTTATAGCACTGTCCTGCCTTTTTTTTATTTCATAGCACTGTCCTGCTTTTTTTTATTTCATAGCACTGCCCTGCCTTTTTTCTGATTCTTAGTATCTTGCTTTTTATTTCGAAATTCACCATTATATATAGCCCACCACCTTAAAATCAAACGGTCGCTCTGCCATCACATCCGATGTTACAGTCCGCTCTGTCTCGTTTTTTTTCATGTCGTAGATGGGGTTGGACTCGGTTGGGGACATTTTTGATTTATTGTTTCCTTGAGCTCAGTAAGATTAATTTATTGGCATTAAAACGTTTTTCTTCCCGACGGGAGCCATGGAACTGCAATTCTGAGCCCACAAGTCTACAAGTCAGATGCTTCGCATTGCAGATTTCAAGTCATCATTTTTAGATCTATTTTTGTTTATATTTTTTTAACACCAATAAACTTTTGTTTTATGTTGAAGATTAGGCTTTCCACACCTAGGTATTCTATTCAGCTAAATTTATAGAAAAGATAAACCATAAATACACCCTTTATCTCTTCTGGGCCTCCGGTGATGGTTCCTTATCTCCGTGGTATCAGATTCAAATTTACAACTGTCAAACGTGATACAAAAAGAGAAGTTATGTGGCATATTTTGTATTAAATTTTATCTTCATTTTTATCACAAAATATTTGTGGAGGATTGATGGAATCGAAGCCGAAAACAATTATGAAATGATTGATTTTTATTGTAAATTCTATAAGGTAATTGATGAAAACGAATACCTTCGAAATGTTCTCCAAGGCCACTGTCATGCGCAATGTCAAAGTATTGGTATTTGTCCTTATCAAAATTTATCTTTTGACTTTCATTAAAATTATCCATATAAAACTTTCGCGTGAATCCCTTTTGACATGAAGTTATAAATTGTCAATTCTTACGCCATATCTTGAAAAAAGGATCGTTCATTCAGATAAATTATTTGTCGCAAAATTTCACAGTTTTTTTTTTAAATGGAAAGCCTTGCAAAAGGAATAAAATGAGCAATTAGTTGATAGATATTAAAAAGTTCAGGCGCATAAAAAAAAAAAGCTTTGGATTTTTCAAGAAAACAAATCCATCTTTCTTGCAAATCCTAAATACCATTTTTATTATTAATTAAAGGTAGTTGTTATAATAAAAAGATGAACGAGGAGCTGCTTAATGCAATCTATATTCATTTAAATTGCAAAAATCTTTAACATCGAACTTTTATGACTTTAAACTAGAAACTAAGATGTTTTTTAACAAGACCCACCATCGGGTGGTACTAAGGCCACTAATATGCTCTTGTCTTGAACCCCGAAAACTAAGGGAGCAAAAAACACGAAGAAAATGATAGTGATTCTGTTTGTATGGTGCACCCATAGAGTTATGATATATCTCTCAGATAAGGACCATAAGGATACATATTGCATGGACATATTGCCTATTTTATCATCCTTAAATCAAATATTAAGACAGGTAACAACATTGCAAAAACTCAGAAAGATTGAAAGATCAAATTGAACAAAAACGGAAACTGAATCTTCCAACAGTCAGTAAAAATTGACAGACAAGTTAAATACAGTATTTGAAACGACAACATATTGTTAGAAAATCTAGAAAAAAGATATTTAACATAAGTATGAAGTTATTTGCAAATATATATAAAAATGTAGTGGTCACTTTAAAACTACACAGTCATTCATTTATTAACTGATGTAACTTGAGCCGCAGACTGTTTGCAGAACTTTTACGGAGTTATCAATTTCATTATTAAAAATGCATCAGAGCCTAAAATCATATAACCTATGAACGGTTTCACCGTAGCTTAAAAGAACATTCTCAATAGCAATCATCTGTATGATGCTTTTAAATATTTGCTACTGCTCCTTAATAAGACCTTAGTTATTTTAGTATGAAAACTTTTATAGTTTTGAATGGTATAATCAAAAAATCAAAATGATGTTTGAAGACAGATTCCGACATGAAGTGGAGATACAAAGCAATCTTCTCTTAACCCTTTTTCTAGTTTTTTTTTTGAAAACTGAGGAGGCAGCTGCCTCCTCTGCCTCTATGTAATTTACGGCCTTGGTTACGAATTACTTATTCTTAGCAACACGAATTCGTCTATTCAGGTAGATGAACACGTAAGGGATGATTGTTGGAGAAAATGGGGACACAAGACCAATCGGGGGGGGATAGTTTTGACTACCACTGGAAAAAGGAGAGATGGATATGATTTGACAATTTATCATCCTGCATGGGGATCTTCCGGGCCCTACTCTGCAGCAGAGTTCTATAACGTGCGACCTCTTTCCCATCATGGTGCTCGACCACGGTTTGCGGTAAAGGTTTTTCACATTATAGCCTGACGACCTCGCCATTCATTATGGGTCATTATCAAAAAACACATCCCATTTGCTTTGTGGGCGAAGCGGCCTATCTCGATGTGAGCTTTCTGAGCGCTTTGCATATAGCATAATTGACAAGTTTAGCGCAGCTGCATACATGACTATTCGCCATCGGAGCCTGCACAGAAAAAAGGTAGTCGGAAAGATATTGATATCACAGTAAGTATCACAGGTTTAAACAAATTATACTCCCGTGCGGGGCCCGGGAGGCGAATAGGCCCGCAGCAGCGCTAAGCTTGTCGGTAAAAGTCCACTAAAGAGCGCTCAGAAACCTGACACCGGGGTCAGGCCGCTTTGCCCACAAAGCGACTGGGATGTGTGCCCCAGGTGGTTGAATGGGGCAGCCCTGACATCGAGAGATGCGGGGTCGTCAGGCGATAATGCGGAAAACCTGACCGCAAACCATAGTGGTGCACCGTGTTGGGAAAATGTCACGTTCCTCGCACGTTAAAGAACCCTGCTGCAGGTCTCGGTAAGAGTAGGACCCGTAGGATCCCCATGCAGGAGGCAAAATTTCCCGTCCCTACCCATCACTCCTTTTTCCAGTGGCAGTCAAAACTCTCCTACCCGGTTGGCCTTGTGTCCCCATTTCCTCCACTTCATCATCATTTCATGTTCATTGTATCACCACTTTCATGTTCATCTCCCGGATATAGCCGAAATCGCGCTGCTTGGGAGTAAAGCAATAACTAACTAACTAACTAATTAAACAAATTATAAGTATATAGTTATACCCCACGCAACGAAGTTGCGAAGGTTATAATGTTTTTGACTGGTCAGTCCATCAGTCAGTCAGTCAGTCTGTCAGTCTGTCCGTGATCAAAATTATCGCAACAGATATTCAGCTATTTTTAATTGTAGGCTTTTAATATTTGGTATGTAGCTTCCGGTGAGGGTCCCATATGGTGGGATACGTTTTTAGGTCAGTTGATCATCTTCTTCCTGTTTCACGAGCCGACTTATATATTTTCATTAAATTTTCAGGGTTGAAAATTTTCGTCACAGATTTCTCAGCAACTATTAATTGTAGGCTTTTGATATTTGGTATGTAGCTTTAGGGTTGAACCCCGGTTAAAAACAGGTTTACTGCTTATACTCAAAAGAATAAACATCACACACTTTTTATTATATCCAATTCTCAAATAAAATATATATTATATATGATTTTCTAATAATTGGAATGATCAATCTCAAGCTTCAATTAAACCGCCTTGACTTTTTCCTCATTAAATATGATTTTATAGTGATTGGAGCCAAGTTACCTTGACTTTCCCCTCATTAAGCTTAATTTTCATTTCTATTGACTTATAGTCTGGGGTATGATTGCTTTACCAGAGATATTACTTTAGCACGCACCTGCTTCTTGTATAGATCCTTGTTTATATCAAAAGATATTAACTTTTATTAGTACTTAATTACAGGAGTAATTAAATAGACACGCGATATGCACGCAAGACATTTTTGGCATTATCTTGAGAATAAACACGCGAAGAATTAAATCAAACCAAAACAACAAATCAAATGTTAAAAAATCCATTTTCACTGAAATGTACTTGGAGGATTCGTTTTGGCATCCTTTCCAAAAGATAACAAAGCCCGAAGGATAACAAAAAATACAAGCAAAACAAAGTTCACTTAATACTGACCAAAAACACCTATATCCAACATTATTGTAAAATATGACTTGGGCGGTTTCAAAGTTTTAGATGAATGATTTTTGAAATTCGAAAATTGCACATAAATCATCATTGAAATTACCAAATACAGGGTTTGGTCGCAATTTTACATCTGCAGGAATCAAACTATATCAACATTAGATAGTGTCATGTTTAAATTTCATCGCCATAAACTTGTAATGAACGGCTTGTCAGCTATTATTATTGAATATTACTCATCCCTGACGCTTCTACAAGAAACATACAAATGCATATCTAAGATGCTATCTTACAGTTTTAATCAAAGGTATGCAAAATCTCTGCACACTCATTTCCGGGGAATTTAAGAACATTTTGGCTGATAATCAAAAATCTTAAATCTAAATTTACGCAATTAATGATGCATTAGATATTTTGGTGAATCTAAAATCAAATTAGAAAATGCTGTGTTAGTAAAGTGATATAACCTCATTCGAATTCAATTTGTTTTCTTTTTTTATTTACTGCAGCGATGAATGACTGGGTCGAAACTGAAGAAGCACTTTCTTCTGTTAATAAACATTGGGCCCCACGGTGCACACCTGTTTAAGTACCTGTTATGTTGCCAAGAACATTTAAATTGGTTGTACCATTACGATTCAAAATGGCTTAATAAACAACAATATTAGCTCTTTATATGCTCTTTTATGCTCTTGTTATGATTTAAGCAAAGCAATACAAAAGAGATGCAATAGCATTACCATGCAACCTCAACTGCAATACTTTCCGTAGATTTCGACGTGCGCGAGAAAATCAGGGGCGGTAACACAAGTCTATAAAACCCGAGGTACAAAACAATAGAACCACGAGCCCCAAACTTACAAACATAACAGAGTGTACTCTTATACAATTCCTATGCATCCTTTTACTGCACATGAAATGTACAAATACTGCAATCACTATAAATTTAGATCATTATCTATTTTTAAAAGCGAAAACGTCTTCCCAAGGTTCCATGTTTTACATGTTGTCTGTTTTTGTCCCGTTCTTGTTGGTCTTTACTGGTTTTGTCTCTGCCCTTTCGGACTTTTGACATTCGGATACCCCATTAGTACCTCTGCATCTTTCAGATCCACTTAGCGAAGATGCCACTGTAAAAGTTGGATATCATGTAAGGGAGTGTTCATGGGTTCTACGGCGCAACACTTAGGTTATATAAGGACGATGAGCATGAAGAGGATAATAAAATAGACATGAAATGTCATACAGTACTAATATTATGAGGAGGAGGAGTGTGGGGGTCGTATATGATTAGAAATATATGAAATTCCTCAATTTTCAATTATCACATTTAATTACTGTAACATATACTAATCATTTTAAGGTTCATCTGTACCATTCTTTAAAACATGGCGTTATTTTTAATCTTTTTTTAGTATATACACAGCCAAAACTGCACATAAAATTGAAATATAAAGTGTAGCTGGACCTAGATATTAAAAATTCTTACCTTTTCTCTATGAATTCATCCCGAAAAAATCCTTTATTTAAGAGATCTCTTTTTTCTCCGCTTTTAAAAACACCCGACTTAAGGCTATTATCACTTTCACCCTTTCTTGTGGCCTCAAATTTCATGCAACTTTCAATAAGGGATTTAACCAGGGGCGTAGCTAAAGCTATCTTCATACTACGCAAAGTGATCGAAATGGGTCCAAGGCAAGGCCTAAATGGGGGGTCCGGGGGGCAAAGCCCCCCGGAAGCTACAGGATTTTAGCGAAATTGAGCAATTTCATGACTGAAAATCTTTATCTATATTAAATTTTGTCCTACAAAATATGAACACTAAAACATAACCTTATTTGTATCCTGAATAAACTTTGGAAAAAAATTATGGTAAAACTAATGGATCAAATTGTGTTTTTGCTGCATGTATTATCATTATGCATTGAAAAAAATAAAGACGACTCTATTTTGATTGTTCACCTAAAGTTGTCACACGGTGACGTCTATAATAAATTAGTTTTCAATTTCTGAATGTGAAAAGAAAGGTATACCAAAGACAAATCAACCATGGGATAAACAATAAAATAGAAATGAAACAACAGTTTTTACTTTAATACACTATGTACGTGCACTTAAACATCAAAGCCCATTTTCTCTCTTTCTTTCTTGAGAAGACATCCAACACTCGATTTGTTTCAATTTCACGCACTGTCCGATGAATTGCTTCCACAAAATAGGAGGACAGACGGCCCGGGCGACGTTTAGGCAGCAAAACGGGCGCAGATAATTTTAACACATTTAGACTGAAATTGTGATAGGGAGACACGAATGTCACATCCAGAACCTTGTCGATGGAAGCGATTTTTTTTGCATTTTGAAATCGCTATCCTTGTATTGATATGTATGCGATTATCAGCTTAAACGCAAACGTAAACTTCAAGTGATTGAAGTAACGCGGACGTATGGATGGACGGTCGAAGCAACAGACAAAAAAAACCCTATATATTCTCTAACCACTTCTGTTTATTATTATTGGTATATATACAACACAAACGACTTCACACAAGAATAAAGAAATTGTTATAGTGTTTAGGGATTTAGAGAGAAAACGCTTTTATCATCTTATGCAGACTTGTTTCATGGGAGTGACTGACTTGTAGACGGAGTTATAGTTGTTTATTTGATTAAGATATTGGTAAACAATAACTAAGACGGATGACTATTCAAACAAGAACAGATTCCAGGTCCCCTGCCCGTTGAACGTTATATTGTTGAAGGGGCATAACTCCAATAATAATGTGTTATTAGATAGAAATTTCTAAATTTCTTAAAATTGTACCCTGATTAATCATTAGTCAGTGATATGTGATTAAAGATACTAGTACTGTCATGTCTACTAACAATAATAAAGAAGGGATATGGGGAAATGTATCAAACTAAATCATATATCTACAAGCAAAGTGAAGTTGGAAATTTACCATACTATCAACACTATTATCCATGAAAATGAAAAAAAAAACAGGAAGTAGATGTCAGACTGACCTGAATATCACTTACACTTTAGGGACCCCTATAGGAGTCTGCATACAAAATTTCAGAACCCTAGGATTAGTAGTTACTGAGAAAAGTGTTACGAAAAATTTACCATTGAGCCTATGGGAGAAAAAATGACTAAGTCGTTAAACAGGAAGTAGATGTCAGACTGACCTGAAAATCACTTACACCTTAGGGGACCCCTATAGGAGTCTGCATACAAAATTTCAGAACCATAGGATTAGTAGTTACTGAGAAAAGTGTTACGAAAAATTTACCATTGAGCCTATGGGAGAAAAAATGACTAAGTCGTTAAACAGGAAGTAGATGTCAGACTGACCTGAAAATCACTTACACTTTGGGGGACCCCTATAGGAGTCTGCATACAAAATTTCAGAACCCTAGTATTAGTAGTTACTGAGAAAAGTGTTACGAAAAATTTACCATTGAGCCTATGGGAGAAAAAATGACTAAGTCCTTAAACAGGAAGTAGATGTCAGACTGACCTGAAAATCACTTACACCTTAGGGGACCCCTATAGGTGTCTGCATACAAAATTTCAGAACCGTAGGATTAGTAGTTACTGAGAAAAGTGTTACGAAAAATTTACCATTGAGCCTATGGGAGAAAAAATGACTAAGTTGTTAAACAGGAAGTAGATGTCAGACTGACCTGAAAATCACTTACACCTTAGGGGACCCCTATAGGAGTCTGCATACAAAATTTCAGAACCCTAGGATTAGTAGTTACTGAGAAAAGTATTACGAAAAAAGTGTGACGGACGCACGGACGCACGGACACACGGACGGACGGACGGACGGACACCGGCATTTCCAAGTCCCCGCTCCGCGTTGCGGCGGGGGACAACAAAGAGAAGGGCTATTCATTTTAGCCAAGACTAGTAGAGAGACTGTTTATTAATGATTTTTTTAAATCGTATTATTAATAATTACATCATGTAAATAATATATACATTGTACCTGGCTGGAAAATTGTATTGGTGAACACTTTCCCATCTCAAAGTTAGGACTCTGTACTTGTCATCCTCCGTCAAAGAACGATGCCCAGTCTTTAATATATCTTGGTATGCATGGTGTTGACAAATCTTGCGAGTCACTAAGGCTCATCGACGCTGATGAAGCCATTTTAAATTTTGTGAATTATCAAACTTTCCTTTTAAAAAGTAAAACGTAAAGGTATACGGACAAGATGCCCCAAAAAATCCGGAATTAATGGTGCCAATACCCTTGATAACTTTATTGAGTTTATTACATTATCATTATGTATGAAAAAGTATTTATCACCCATCGCATAAAGACATTTATGTTGTAATCTTAATAAAAGCACATATTAATTTTTGGTACTTTTTCCGAAAGTACGCAAGTGCGTATTTGCGTATAGGCAGCTACGCCCCTGTTAACTAAAAGTGTTCACCTCGTTTCGTGTAAGAGGCACAATAGGGATAGTTTGTCCTTTTTCAATTTAAAATCTGAACCGAAAAAAAAAGAGATCTTTATTTTCAAGGAACTTAGAATGAAAAATTGACAGAAATTGAATCGGAAATTACCTTATCTAGGTCCAGCTATGCTTTATTTTATTATTTTATTTGTAGTTTTCGTTCTGCATATACTAATAAATAGGTAGAAAATTTCGCTATTTTTAACGAAAGGTACAGATGAACCTTAATGTAAAATCTCGATCGTGAAAACGGGGTTTAACTTCTTGTTAAGCACGAAATTTATGAGAATTCGATTCGAAATTACAGATCCTGTATAAAAATCAACTTATGGCACTTTAAAAGTTAACTTTGAAATGCTCTACATATTCGTTAGTGTTTGGAATTTTCAATTGGGGAAAGCGCCGTTGTTATATTTATATATTTCAATTGCATAAGTATAACACTCAAGGAATATATTTTCAACAGATATTTTAATAGTGTATGCCACCTTCGCCGCTGACAACAAAAAGTTATGTATATATTTCGCCTTCTGCAACTAGATGTTGCATATGAGACAAAAAATCCAGTGATCTGTACTCACAAACAAAATGATGCATTGAGTAATCGATTGGCTATTCTATCATTTCTTTACAACTCGTGTTTATTGCTACATAATTGAAATATTTTTTTTCAATTACCATTGGATATGTGTAAATTTTACCATAAAAGATTAGAAATATTCATTCTTCTGTTGTAAAAATAATCATACAAAATAATTTCATTTACCCGACAAAAACTGTTCACGCAAGATCAGAATTATATTCAGACATATTTTGCTTCATTTTGCCTTACATTTTTCATCTCTAATCCGCAACTCCTCCCAAACCCCTCAATGGATTTTCATGAAAATTTCACACAATCTTAGTAATATAATTTAGATGTGCACCTACTATTTTAAAATTTGATCTGATGGATTTTTGGGGTTCCCATAGCAAAACATCGACTAAGCCATTAATCCATCTCTTATCCACAACTCCTCCTAAACCCCTTAATTGATTTTCAGGAAATTTTCACATAATGTAGATGTGCACGTACTATTTTGAAAGTTGATCTGATGGATTTTTGAGGGTTCCCATAGCAAAACACGGACTTATTTATTACACAACAAGGGGGTACCAATCTTTTATGCGCAACTCCTTCTAAACCCCTCAATTGATGTTCAGGAAACTTTCACACAATCTTTGTAATATATTGCATATGTGCTCCTACTATTTTGAAATTTGATCTGATGGATTTTTTAGGGTTGCCATAGCAAAACATGACTTATATAATGTATATGTGCTCCTACTATTTATTTTCTTTATTTGTTTGGGAGGCGGGGGTATTTATTGTGAGTAACTGCGGACAGTTTCCATTGGATTTATTTATATACCTAGATATTCAAAACGTTAATTTTTTCTCATAACTGCAATAGATTCTCAATAAAAATTCATATCGTAAAATATTGGGACTATCTTATGTCGCAGTCAATAAAGGTAAAAGGGTAAAAAAGACGTAAAATGCGAAGAAACTTAGGAGAAATAAATTGAAAACAAAAATAACTAGGTTTAATAATGTTTCTAAACCTCCTTTCTTTATTACGATCTAGGATTCGGTAGTACCAAAATACACAACACATTTAAGAGGAACAAAAGTTAGAGCGAGGTGATCATCTAAGTACAAATTAATTACATTTATAAAATGAAAATACCTATAGAAACAGTATTTTATAAATTCTTATACATTTAGATTTAATTAATCCACTTTCAAAATAAAAATAACTGTACAAACAACTTTTATACGATTTGTTCTTAAACTTCTGGATATTTCTTAAACCTTCACAATATGAAAAGGCTAATTGACAAAGAATAGATTTCTCAGCAACTACTTATCGTAGTTGGTATACAGCGACATACACTGGGCAGGTTTAATCTCCAGTTTATTTTGGTAGTTACTAAATTAACGGTGATGTCGTCCTATCTAATTAGCAAATTTTTATCTAAATACAAATGACAACAAAGTTCCAGACAATAAATTTTGCTACACCTGACGCGCGTTTCGTCTATTCAAGACTCATCAGAGGCGCTCTACCAGAAATATTGAAAATGCCAAACACTGTATGAATATGAAGAGCATAGAACAGTATAACCAAAAATACCAAACGGGGGAACCAAATTATTACTAAGATATTCAACCTATGTCTGGGGTAGGAAGAACCTTAGGGTTTAGACAATTTTGAAATTTAGACGGGTAATTTAAAGCTTTGATGTATTCTCCAACTCAAAAAGTGTTGGTGCCGGAGCGGGCTAACCTCGGGGAATTTAAACTCCACCAGCAGTGCTAACCTTCACGTCTGTTCGAAATACAAATGACAACAAAGTTCCAGACAATAAATTTTGCTACGCCTGACGCGCGTTTCGTCTATTCAAGACTCATCAGAGGCGCTCTACCAGAAATATTGAAAATGCCAAACACTGTATGAATATGAAGAGCATAGAACAGTATAACATAAAATACCAAACGGGGGAACCAAATTATTACTAAGATATTCAACCTATGTCTGGGGTAGGAAGAACCTTAGGGTTTAGACAATTTTGAAATTTAGACGGGTAATTTAAAGCTTTGATGTATTCTCCAACTCAAAAAGTGTTGGTGCCGGAGCGGGCTAACCTCGGGGAATTTAAACTCCACCAGCAGTGCTAACATTCACGTCTGTTCGAAATATAAATGACAACAAAGTTCCAGACAATAAATTTTGCTACGCCTGACGCGCGTTTCGTCTATTCAAGACTCATCAGAGGCGCTCTACCAAAAATATTGAAAATGCCAAACACTGTATGAATATGAAGAGCATAGAACAGTATAACCAAAAATACCAAACGGGGGAACCAAATTATTACTAAGATATTCAACCTATGTCTGGGGTAGGAAGAACCTTAGGGTTTAGACAATTTTGAAATTTAGACGGGTAATTTAAAGCTTTGATGTATTCTCCAACTCAAAAAGTGTTGGTGCCGGAGCGGGCTAACCTCGGGGAATTTAAACTCCACCAGCAGTGCTAACCTTCACGTCTGTTCGAAATACAAATGACAAAAAAGTTCCAGACAATAAATTTTGCTACGCCTGACGCGCGTTTCGTCTATTCAAGACTCATCAGAGGCGCTCTACCAAAAATATTGAAAATGCCAAACACTAAAATATCCTCTATTTAAAACATTTCTTGATACATATATCAATGTTCATTGGTTAACTTATTAACATAGACAAATAAAAAAAATACAACATAGTAAAACTTGTATATAATTAATATCAGGGGAGATAATACTTCATTCAAAACGTGTAAATATTTGGGAATATAGCGTGTTTAGGTCACAGTCTTTTATTGTTTGTTCCCATAGACTTCTTAAGTAAACCTGCTTTAATCATGTTAATGATTCAATACAACTTACTGTCAAAAACATACTAAAAGGGTAGCCGTAAAAAAGTCGCACGAAGATATGAAAATCACAGATGGTTGAACCAAAATAGATATTTCCTACTTTCACTGTAACTTCCATTGTAAAAATGCACCCCTTTTCATGAGAACTTTATTATTGAATAATGCAATGTTTTCATTTCAAAAAAGTTAATAATGTCGAAGTTTGGTGTCCTACCTTCAATTATATTCAAAAGTTAGAAACAAATGCTTGAAAATTAATGCTGAAAACAACACAGAGAAATGGCTCTTTATTTTCGCGCAATAACTTGCAATACAAGACTGGTACCTATTTAATGCAGAGAATACAGTTGATACTCTCCTAATTTTGTAATGCAAATACTCTGAATTTCAATTCATTTATGTATTAAAATATTATTTGAAGAAATTGTTAAATGCTTTTCCAGCTATTAATAAAATTTTGAGAAATCATTTTGAAGAAATTCATCAATTGTATTAATCAAGCGACTCCGGGCACTCAACAAACTATATAAGGGATGTCATTGTTACATAAACATATTCATAAATTCATTCAGAACGTATATATTCATTTCTCATAACTGCAATAGACATGATAGATTCTCAATTAACATTGAAGATAAGAAATTCATATCGTAAAAGATTGGGACTATCTTATGTCGCAGTCAATAAAGGTAAAAGGGTAAAAAGACAAAAAATGCGAAGAAACTTAGGAGAAATAAATTGGAACAAAAATAACTAGGTTTAATAATGTTTCTAAACCTCCTTTCTTTATTACGATCTAGGATTCGGTAGTACCAAAATACACAACACATTTAGGAGGAACAAAAGTTAGAGCGAGGTAATCATCTTAGTACAAATTAATTACATTTATAAAATGAAAATACCTATAGAAACAGTATTTTATAAATTCTTATATATTTAGATTTAATTGATCCACTTTCAAAATCAAAATAACTGTACAAACAACTTTTTTACGATTTGTTCTTAAACTTCTGGATATTTCTTAAACCTTCACAATATGAAAAGGCTAATTGACAAAGAATAGATTTCTCAGCAACTACTTATCGTAGTTGGTAGACAGCGACATACACTGGGCAGGTTTAATCTCCAGTTTATTTTGGTAGTTACTAAATTAACGGTGATGTCGTCCTATCTAATTAGCAAATTTTTATCTTAAATATCCTCTATTTAAAACATTTCTTGATACATATATCAATGTTTATTGGTTAACTTATTAACATAGACAAATAAAAAAAATACAACATAGTAAAACTTATATATAATTAATATCAGGGGAGATAATACTTCATTCAAAACGTGTAAATATTTGGGAATATAGCGTGTTTAGGTCACAGTCTTTTATTGTTTGTTCCCATAGACTTCTTAAGTAAACCTGCTTTAATGATTCAATACAACTTAGTGTCAAAAACATACTAAAAGGGTAGCCGTAAAAAAGTCGCACGAAGATATGAAAATCACAGATGGTTGAACCAAAATAGATATTTCCTACTTTCACTTTATGACTTCCATTGTAAAAATGCACCTTTTTCATGAGAACTTTTTTATTGAATAATGCAATGTTTTCATTTCAAAAAGTTAATAATGTCGAAGTTTGGTGTCTTACCTTCAATTATATTCAAAAGTTAGAAACAAATGCTTGAAAATTAATGCTAAAAACAACACAGAGAAATGGCACTTTATTTTAATAGCCTCCATGTTTTGACGTACATCCGCGCAAGAACTTGCAATACAAGACTGGTACCTATTTAATGCAGAGAATACAGTTGATACTCTCCTAATTTTGTAATGCAAATACTCTGAATTTCAATTCATTTATGTATTAAAATATTATTTGAAGAAATTGTTAAATGCTTTTCCAGCTATTAATAAAATTTTGAGAAATCATTTTGAAGAAATTCATCAATTGTATTAATCAAGCGACTCCGGGCACTCAACAAACTATATAAGGGATGTCATTGTTACATAAACATATTCATAAATTCATTCAGAACGTATATATTAATTTCTCATAACTGCAATAGACATGATAGATTTTCAATAAACATTGAAGATAAGAAATTCATATCGTAAAAGATTGAGACTATTTTATGTCGCAGTCAATAAAGGTAAAAGGGTAAAAAGGCAAAAAAATGCGAAGAAACTTAGGAGAAATAAATTGGAACAAAAATAACTAGGTTTAATAATGTTTCTAAACCTCCTTTCTTTATTACGATCTAGGATTCGGTAGTACCAAAATACACAACACATTTAGGAGGAACAAAAGTTAGAGCGAGGTAATCATCTTAGTACAAATTGAAAAATTTGTAACTCAAGTTACAATTTTATGAGTTAATTTATACTTACCTGTCAAAGTTACTAACAGGATTATATTCTTTGCGCACCGCTCACTTCTCGCAATAAAACATACAGATGATTTCAAATATCTACCTAATCATCATCTGTATGTCACGTGATTTACAATAACAATTCAGTTCTTTTGGCGTGCTCTAAAAACACACCTAGAAAAGAAATTCAAAACTAGGGGTGGAGGTGGGTACTTTGACAGGTAAGTATAAATTAACTCATAAAATTGTAACTTGAGTTACAAATTTTTCAATTATTATTTCATTAATTTATACTTACCTGTCAAAGTTACTAACAGGATAGTACAGATTGTGAAGCAATGTCCATCTGGCGGTGAAGTTGAATTTCTTCTAACCATTTCCCAGTATGAACCAATTATATTGAGTAAAATAAGAGTCTTGTCTCTCTGCACAATAATTTTAAAAATCCATCCACCACATAATGAATAATCATGATAATGTTAACAGTAACAAAACAACTGCAATATGAAAACTTGAAAATCTGTAACATATTTACAAAGTACATGTATCTAAAACATCAACTGACAAATCTCTCAGATAAAATCGTCCAAATGTGGATTCACAGCTCCAATCTGCTGCTTCCAGAATTGAATGTAAAGATGCACCTTTATAAAGTGCCCACGACGGGCCAATCGCTCTTGTAGAATGGGCTTTGACATTGCCTAATGAATCGTCTGGATAAGCCATTTTAATAACCTGTAATATCCAACGTGAAATTGTCTGTGTAGTTACAGGTTTGTGAGGTTCCGAAAAAGACAAAAAGAGTTTCCCCCGTTGATCATTGTTCAACTGTTTTCTAAATTCACTTGTTTTATCTAAATAAGAAAGAAGATGTCGTTTAGGATCTAACTTTTCATTTTCACTGAATGCCGGAACAAAAATTTTTGAAATTTTATGATTTTGACGGTCTTGTTTTGCCAGTCCACATCTTACAAATGATATGCCTTGCTGTTGAACCCTCATCAATGGAGTATTTACTCTGAGAGACTGTAAGTCACTGCATCTCCTGAAAGTGGTAATAGAGATTAAAAAGACTGTCTTTAAAGTCAAATGTTTCAAATCTACATCAGCTATAGGTTCAAAAGGAGTATTTTGTAACATCCTAAGAACGCGTTGCAAGTCCCACTCTGGAACTAACTTTGTACTAGGGGGTCTGCTATTAAAAATCCCTTTAATTAACCTGACTATTAAAGGATGTTGTCCTACCGGTACATTGTCAACCGATGGCAATACATTGGAAATCATCGATCTATACCCTGCAATAGTTCGATATTGAAGCCCTTTATTAAACAGAAATGTAAGAAAATCTGCTACCTGAGTCAAAGTTGCATTATGGGGATCAATTTGCCTCTCCTGACACCAGCTACAGTACTGTTTGAACTTGGCGCTATAATCGCGTTGCGTTCCTTTCCGCCATGACGCCGATAATAACTGTTTAGCTTCATCTGAAAATCCTTCTGCTTGGAAGGATCGGTTGATAGAAGCCATGCAGTCAGGCTGAATATCTCCGGATTTGGGTGATAAAACATTGATTTCGGTTGATGCAGGAGATCCGGGACATTTGGCAACCTGACTGGAAAGTCTATCAGAAGGTGAAGCAGCTCTGGGTACCAATGTCTCCGTGGCCACATTGGGGCAATCAGGAGAATTTGGCACTTGAACTGCCTCATATACTGAAGCACTTTGGGTATAAGGCATAGGGGAGGGTACGCGTAGGCATACATGTTGTCCCATGAAATCGTCAGGGCATCCAATGCAAATGACTGAGGATGAGGGATCCAAGAACAAAATATTTCCGTTTGTTTGTTCTCGGCTGACGCAAATAGATCCATCAAGGGGCTGGACCACCTGAGAAATAGCTTCTGAACTATTTGTTTGTTCAGGGACCATTCTGTGGGCCGAATTGTGTAACGACTCAGATGGTCTGCAGTCTGATTCAAGGAACCTAACACATGTGTTGCTTTGAGCGTAATGTTGTTCTTGATTGCTACATTCCAAAGTTCCCATGTTTGATAACACAGTTGGGGTGACCTGGTCCCACCTTGTTTTAGAATGTACTGAACAACTGTCGTATTGTCCGACCTTATCAGTACTGTTCGACCTTTCAGAAACTTTAGAAAATGCTTGACTGCACGGATTACTGCTTCCATTTCTAAGCAGTTGATGTGTTTCTTGCTCTCTGTTATGGACCATTTGCCCTGAAAAATTTTCTTGTCCATAACAGCCCCATACCCTACTTTCGAAGCGTCTGTCGTTATGGTCATGCAAGTTTTTTGAGGGTGTATGGACCTGCCCTTCAGAACATTCACAGGATCTTGCCACCATGCTAGATGTGCAATTAAGTGACTGGTGACTGGGACTAATTGATGCAACTTGTGACTTGTTGGCCTCCAAAAAGAAAGCAGATGAAGTTGGATTGGCCTCATGAATAGACGTGCATTTGGTATTAGTTCTATGCATGAGGCCATCAAACCCAATAGGTGAAGAAAATCCAGTGCTGGCATTCTGACAACCCTTTTCATTTTGTCTATAGCCAAATTCAACTTGTCGATTCGTTCTTGAGTCGGAAATACTAGGCCTTTTTGCAGATTGAAAAGGCCCCCTAGATACACAAGATTCTGAGTTGGATGTAGGTTTGATTTTTCTTTGTTTACTAAAAATCCCAGTTCTATCAGGAGATTGAGACATTCTTCTCGATCTAAGAGAAGTTGTTTTCTGTTTTGATTTACAATGAGCCAGTCGTCTAGATAAACAATTAATCTCACATTCCGAGCTCTCAGAAAGGCTGCCACCACTGACACCACTTTCGTGAATACCCTTGGAGCAGACGTTGGGCCGAAGCACAGTGCCCGAAATTGGTATGCTTTGCCGTTTATAAAAAATCTTAGAAATTTTTGATGGCCTGGAAAAATCGGAATGTGGAGATAAGCATCGCTTAGATCTAGACTTATGGCCCAATCTCCTGGTTTCACCAAGTTCAATACTTTTGCTAATGTGTCCATTTTGAAATGTTTCTTTTGGAGATAACTGTTGAGGGGTCTCAAATTTATCACGGGTCTCATTTTCCCGTTTTTCTTGGGTACTAGAAAAAATGTGCTGTAGAAACCTGTTTGAATTTGATTCATCGGAACGATTTCTATAGCGTCTTTTTCTAAAAGGGTATCTACCTCTTGAAGTAAAATTTCCATGTTCTTTTTGGCAACTGAAGTTTGTTTTACTCCCAACCAAGGAGGTTTCTGAATGAACTCCAGTTTGTACCCTTGTTCCACTATTGACAATACCCACTGATCGTTGGTTATTTGTTGCCATTTCTGAAGAAAAAATTTGAGACGTCCCCCAACAGGTATCTCCAACTGATTCTGATTTAAAATTACCTGCAAATCTGAGTCATCTGGAGCCTTTCCGTGGTATACGAAAACCTCCAAGGGATGCTGTGTTTGAAGACCTTGAGTCACCATCTTTCTTGTTCTGGAAGAAACCACCTGCTCTATCTTTCTGAAAAGACTTATTAGAAGCATACTTAGGTTTGTTGTAGTTGTAACTATTTGAACCACTTTTCTTGTATTTGTCAGTATAGTTTGAATAGTTCTTAGCATTGTTAGAGTTTATTCTCTGATTTTTTTCAGAATAATTCTCTCTACTATCATAATTCAACTTCCTCTTATGTGAATTTTCTTTGTTAAATTCAGGAATTAAATCCTTAATTTGCTCCCTTTGTTCTTTCCTTTTCTCTAATTTGTCTTCCAGCCCTTTCCCGAAGACCCCATCTCCGTTAATGGTAATGACAAAACCTTTGCCTGAATGTCATTCAAATTACTAATTCCAGCGTCTGATGCTGCACATTTTCGACGAATCATGTGAGCATAAGCCCCAGCTCTACCCATCTGGTCAAGAGACTTTGTAGAAATAGCAAATAAATCTTTAACCATATTACAGTGTTCGTCACTAACACCTTCTTCTTGTAATTTACTGAGAAATGTACCAAGCATTTGTTGTAAATAAAGAATAGAAATCAACCCCATTCTGGCAGCAACTTGCCCTTGGAAAGCTAATCTTTCAAGTTGTTTTAAAGGTTGTGTAGACAATTGTTTAATTTTGTCCCAATTTTTAACTGCACTTAGACCGTGAACTTCTCTTAGCATGGGTTCTAACAAATCATCTAAGCTAGGAACATTTAAATAAGATAATGACTGTTCATGTAAAGGAAAGCATGAACGATATTCATCTTTAAAAGCAGTTAAACGGTCTGGCCGTTGAATTCTCCATGATTGATTGAGCATTCTAATTTGAGCCTCATCTAGAATGAGACCTGTATCTTTCGACTCATTATTGTCAGTAGGAAGTTCCTCTTTAAACATTTGAGACAACTTATCTACCTTACATGTAGATTTTTCTGTAATTTCTTGTACCTTTTCAGTGTCATTGTTACACATTTCAGGGTTTGTATTGGATGTACAGACAAACCTACTAAAACGGTCATGTTTATTACCATTTGTCTTATTTACTAAACTACTCACAGAAAGAGAGTCACTATTATCATCCTCTTGGTCTGAAATCAACCCCAATACATCGGCTCTTTCTTGCCTGTTGGGTTGTAAGGATATTTCATCGAAGTCCAAATTGACTCTAGAAATACGTGGACTACCTAATTCTTCTTCCAGATTAGGTTCTAGCGGAATAAGTGGTCTACGCGCCCCTTGTGGGCCGTTATCCACTACACCTTTCTCCCTCTGCGTGGCATGCCCACCAGTACGAGAAGGTTCCGACTTATTCTGGTCAAAATCTTGTTTTAACGTACCTAATAAAGTCATCATTTGCTCAAAACGACTGTCAATCTTCTCTTCCATACCATTAATTCTCAGTTCTAACTCCGCCGTCTTTGAGGAGCGTTTCTTTTTACCTGTTGACGATAAATTTTTTACTCTCGCCATTTTTTCACGACCCACGTTGTCGACTGCGACCTTGTCCTTGTCAAAATCAGCTGGCGGAAGTTTATTTATTTTAACAGGAGAACCATGATGCGATTCATCGTCTTCTGAAACATGGCTAGAATCCATGATATCAAATTAAACTCGTAAGAAATAAAGTAAAGAGAACTCAATAAATTCTCAGGTTCGAGAGGTGAACGATGTTACTTCGAGCACGCAAAAAATAGAACTGAATTGTTATTGTAAATCACGTGACATACAGATGATGATTAGGTAGATATTTGAAATCATCTGTATGTTTTATTGCGAGAAGTGAGCGGTGCGCAAAGAATATAATCCTGTTAGTAACTTTGACAGGTAAGTATAAATTAATGAAATAATAATTAATTACATTTATAAAATGAAAATACCTATAGAAACAGTATTTTATAAATTCTTATATATTTAGATTTAATTGATCCACTTTCAAAATCAAAATAACTGTACAAACAACTTTTTTACGATTTGTTCTTAAACTTCTGGATATTTCATAAACCTTCACAATATGAAAAGGCTAATTGACAAAGAATAGATTTCTCAGCAACTACTTATCGTAGTTGGTATACAGCGACATACACTGGGCAGGTTTAATCTCCAGTTTATTTTGGTAGTTACTAAATTAACGGTGATGTCGTCCTATCTAATTAGCAAATTTTTATCTTAAATATCCTCTATTTAAAACATTTCTTGATACATATATCAATGTTTATTGGTTAACTTATTAACATAGACAAATAAAAAAAATACAACATAGTAAAACTTATATATAATTAATATCAGGGGAGATAATACTTCATTCAAAACGTGTAAATATTTGGGAATATAGCGTGTTTAGGTCACAGTCTTTTATTGTTTGTTCCAATAGACTTCTTAAGTAAACCTGCTTTAATGATTCAATACAACTTAGTGTCAAAAACATACTAAAAGGGTAGCCGTAAAAAAGTCGCACGAAGATATGAAAATCACAGATGGTTGAACCAAAATAGATATTTCCTACTTTCACTTTAACTTCCATTGTAAAAATGCACCTTTTTCATGAGAACTTTTTTATTGAATAATGCAATGTTTTCATTTCAAAAAGTTAATAATGTCGAAGTTTGGTGTCTTACCTTCAATTATATTCAAAAGTTAGAAACAAATGCTTGAAAATTAATGCTGAAAACAACACAGAGAAATGGCACTTTATTTTAATAGCCTCCATGTTTTGACGTACATCCGCGCAAGAACTTGCAATACAAGACTGGTACCTATTTAATGCAGAGAATACAGTTGATGCTCTCCTAATTTTGTAATGCAAATACTCTGAATTTCAATTCATTTATGTATTAAAATATTATTTGAAGAAATTGTTAAATGCTTTTCCAGCTATTAATAAAATTTTGAGAAATCATTTTGAAGAAATTCATCAATTGTATTAATCAAGCGACTCCGGGCACTCAACAAACTATATAAGGGATGTCATTGTTACATAAACATATTCATAAATTCATTCAGAACGTATATATTAATTTCTCATAACTGCAATAGACATGATAGATTCTCAATAAACATTGAAGATAAGAAATTCATATCGTAAAAGATTGAGACTATTTTATGTCGCAGTCAATAAAGGTAAAAGGGTAAAAAGGCAAAAAAATGCGAAGAAACTTAGGAGAAATAAATTGGAACAAAAATAACTAGGTTTAATAATGTTTCTAAACCTCCTTTCTTTATAACGATCTAGGATTCGGTAGTACCAAAATACACAACATATTTAGGAGGAACAAAAGTTAGAGCGAGGTAATCATCTTAGTACAAATTAATTACATTTATAAAATGAAAATACCTATAGATAGAAAATAAAGAGATGTGGAATAAGTGTACGCGACACAGCCCACAATTAAACGGCAATTTAGAAAAACCACAATGGACAACCGCCAGCAGCCTTCAACGAGGCCATTTGGCACTGCTCGCGGTTCTGCAATTGGCCCATGGTCTAAATAAGATGCATATAATTCAAATCCAGCCCTGAAATAGTCACAGATAGACCCCCTTCTTAAACAAGGAACAGAAAACATCAAAAAGACAAGTACAAACGAGAGCTTTGTCACAGATTCCTGGCTTAGGACAGGCACATGTAATATGTGGCGGGGTTAAACTAGTTTTTTGGGCCCAACCTTCCCCCTATCAATATTCCTAGACAAAGCACAAAAACTAAACACACAATAAAAATCAAATCGATCAAAGTCCAATTCTACTAGAGAGAACCTAAGACAAAAAACAAGAACAAACAGAAGGACGGTAAAGGGACTCTCCATAGAACACTCGCTGTTACTGACAGCTAGCTGAGAATCATCAATCGACTGATGTAAAAAAATCAAACGTATCGATTTTAAATCCGACACAACACTTCAAACAATAATGATTTAGTGAAGTGTCATCACACAAAACCGACACGCTTGATCGCTATAATGCTTAAAAATGACAATAGTAAAAACGTTTATGGAAGTTTTAAAGCAAGTATCAAGTTTTCAATATTTCTGCCAATAAACACTAAATTCAAAGATTTAACCAAGATATTCATTTCATATCCTTTCCGTAATAAATTTTGAAGCCAATTTTTCATTTCTATTGGATTGCTTTTAAATTTGTGAGCTTTATAAAAAACATTACCATAAAATTCAGGATGTGATATTCCTTTCACTATAAGAAAGTGACGTGTACAATTAAATTTTTCCAATAAGAGATCGATATTTGTGGAAGAATTTTGAAAAAGATTTTACTAATTTGTGGTATCGATAACCTTGTTTTAATAATTTTTCAGTAATAAAACGGTTTTTATTATTAAAATCAGAAACACAACTGCAGATCCGAGCATATCTTACTAACTGTAAAATGTAAACCCCGTATGACGGCGCTAGTGGAACATCTCCTTCAAGAAAAGGGAAATTTATAATAGGGAAGGTAAAGTCGTCACGTTTATCATATACTTTGGTATGTAATTTTCCGTCAATAATACTTAAATCTAAATCTAAAAAAGGACATCTATCACCGGTGACGTTAGATTTGTTCAAGGTTAATTCAGAAGGATAGATATCTGTAATAAAATTAGAAAATGAAGGATTGTTGAGTGCAAGAATGTCATCTAAATATCTAAAAGTATAATTGAAAGTTTCGATTAGGTTCTGTTTGTTCGGGTCTTTTTGTAATTTAGCCATAAATTGTGATTCATAACAGTATAGGAAAAGGTCGGCTATAAGTGGCGCACAATTAGTACCCATAGGAATACCGATAATTTGGCGATAAATTTGTTTACCAAAACGTATGTAAATATTATCTAACAAATAATTTAGAGCAGTAATAGTTTCTGCATCAGTCCAGTTAATGTACCCCTTTTGAGTCTCGTTACTAAAAAATGATTTACTAAATGATTTTGAAACTCTAGAACAGATATAATCACTTTTAGATTTGTCAAAACACCATTTAACCAAATATTCAAATTTCTTTTTGATCAGATTATGATCTATTTAGAAACAGTATTTTATAAATTCTTTTATATTTAGATTTAATTAATCCACTTTCAAAATAAAAATAACTGTACAAACAACTTTTATACGATTTGTTCTTAAACTTCTGGATATTTCTTAAACCTTCACAATATGAAAAGGCTAATTGACAAAGAATAGATTTCTCAGCAACTACTTATCGTAGTTGGTATACAGCGACTTACACTGGGCAGGTTTAATCTCCAGTTTATTTTGATAGTTACTAAATTAACGGTGATGTCGTCCTATCTAATTAGCAAATTTTTATCTTAAATATCCTCTATTTAAAACATTTCTTGATACATATATCAATGTTTATTGGTTAACTTATTAACATAGACAAATAAAAAAAAATACAACATAGTAAAACTTATATATAATTCATATCAGGGGAGATAATACTTCATTCAAAACGTGTAAATATTTGGGAATATAGCGTGTTTAGGTCACAGTCTTTTATTGTTTGTTCCCATAGACTTCTTAAGTTAACCTGCTTTAATGATTCAATACAACTTAGTGTCAAAAACATACTAAAAGGGTAGCCGTAAAAAAGTCGCACGAAGATATGAAAATCACAGATGGTTGAACCAAAATAGATATTTCCTACTTTCACTTTATGACTTCCATTGTAAAAATGCACCTTTTTCATGAGAACTTTTTTATTGAATAATGCAATGTTTTCATTTCAAAAAGTTAATAATGTCGAAGTTTGGTGTCTTACCTTCAATTATATTCAAAAGTTAGAAACAAATGCTTGAAAATTAATGCTAAAAACAACACAGAGAAATGGCACTTTATTTTAATAGCCTCCATGTTTTGACGTACATCCGCGCAAGAACTTGCAATACAAGACTGGTACCTATTTAATGCAGAGAATACAGTTGATACTCTCCTAATTTTGTAATGCAAATACTCTGAATTTCAATTCATTTATGTATTAAAATATTATTTGAAGAAATTGTTAAATGCTTTTCCAGCTATTAATAAAATTTTGAGAAATCATTTTGAAGAAATTCATCAATTGTATTAATCAAGCGACTCCGGGCACTCAACAAACTATATAAGGGATGTCATTGTTACATAAACATATTCATAAATTCATTCAGAACGTATATATTCATTTCTCATAACTGCAATAGACATTGATAGATTCTCAATAAACATTGAAGATAAGAAATTCATATCGTAAAAGATTGGGACTATCTTATGTCGCAGTCAATAAAGGTAAAAGGGTAAAAAGGCAAAAAATGCGAAGAAACTTAGGAGAAATAAATTGGAACAAAAATAACTAGGTTTAATAATGTTTCTAAACCTCCTTTCTTTATTACGATCTAGGATTCGGTAGTACCAAAATACACAACACATTTAGGAGGAACAAAAGTTAGAGCGAGGTAATCATCTTAGTACAAATTAATTACATTTATAAAATGAAAATACCTATAGAAACAGTATTTTATAAATTCTTTTATATTTAGATTTAATTAATCCACTTTCAAAATAAAAATAACTGTACAAACAACTTTTATACGATTTGTTCTTAAACTTCTGGATATTTCTTAAACCTTCACAATATGAAAAGGCTAATTGACAAAGAATAGATTTCTCAGCAACTACTTATCGTAGTTGGTATACAGCGACATACACTGGGCAGGTTTAATCTCCAGTTTATTTTGGTAGTTACTAAATTAACGGTGATGTCGTCCTATCTAATTAGCAAATTTTTATCTTAAATATCCTCTATTTAAAACATTTCTTGATACATATATCAATGTTTATTGGTTAACTTATTAACATAGACAAATAAAAAAAAATACAACATAGTAAAACTTATATATAATTCATATCAGGGGAGATAATACTTCATTCAAAACGTGTAAATATTTGGGAATATAGCGTGTTTAGGTCACAGTCTTTTATTGTTTGTTCCCATAGACTTCTTAAGTTAACCTGCTTTAATGATTCAATACAACTTAGTGTCAAAAACATACTAAAAGGGTAGCCGTAAAAAAGTCGCACGAAGATATGAAAATCACAGATGGTTGAACCAAAATAGATATTTCCTACTTTCACTTTATGACTTCCATTGTAAAAATGCACCTTTTTCATGAGTACTTTTTTATTGAATAATGCAATGTTTTCATTTCAAAAAGTTAATAATGTCGAAGTTTGGTGTCTTACCTTCAATTATATTCAAAAGTTAGAAACAAATGCTTGAAAATTAATGCTGAAAACAACACAGAGAAATGGCACTTTATTTTAATAGCCTCCATGTTTTGACGTACATCCGCGCAAGAACTTGCAATACAAGACTGGTACCTATTTAATGCAGAGAATACAGTTGATATTCTCCTAATTTTGTAATGCAAATACTCTGAATTTCAATTCATTTATGTATTAAAATATTATTTGAAGAAATTGTTAAATGCTTTTCCAGCTATTAATAAAATTTTGAGAAATCATTTTGAAGAAATTCATCAATTGTATTAACCAAGCGACTCCGGGCACTCAACAAACTATATAAGGGATGTCATTGTTACATAAACATATTCATAAATTCATTCAGAACGTATATATTCATTTCTCATAACTGCAATAGACATGATAGATTCTCAATAAACATTGAAGATAAGAAATTCATATCGTAAAAGATTGGGACTATCTTATGTCGCAGTCAATAAAGGTAAAAGGGTAAAAAGGCAAAAAATGCGAAGAAACTTAGGAGAAATAAATTGGAACAAAAATAACTAGGTTTAATAATGTTTCTAAACCTCCTTTCTTTATTACGATCTAGGATTCGGTAGTACCAAAATACACAACACATTTAGGAGGAACAAAAGTTAGAGCGAGGTAATCATCTTAGTACAAATTAATTACATTTATAAAATGAAAATACCTATAGAAACAGTATTTTATAAATTCTTTTATATTTAGATTTAATTAATCCACTTTCAAAATAAAAATAACTGTACAAACAACTTTAATACGATTTATTCTTAAACTTTTGGATATTACTTAAACCTTCACAATATGAAAAGGCCATTTGACAAAGAATAGATTTCTCAGCAACTACTAATCGTAGTTGGTATACAGCGACATGGATTGGGCAGGTTTCATCGCCAGTTTATTTTGGTAGTTTCTAAATTAACGGTGAGGTCGCCCTATCTAATTAGCAAAATTTTATCTAAAATATCCTCTTCTTAAAACCTTTCTTGATACATATATCGATGTGTATCGGTTAACTTTTTAATATTGACGATTAAAAAAAATACAGCATAGTAAAACTTATGTATAATTAATATCAGGGGAGATAATACTTCATTCAAAACGTGTAAATATTTGGGAATATAGCGTGTTTAGGTCACAGTCTTTTATTGTTTGTTCCCATAGACTTCTAAAGTAAACCTGATTTTTTTTTTAAATGCTTAAATGATTCAATACAACGTAGTGTCAAAAATATATTAAAAGGGTAGCCGTAAAAAAGTCGCACGAAGATAAGAAAACCACAGATGGTTCAACCAAAATAGATTTTTCCTACTTTCACTTTAACTTCCATTGTAAAAATGCACCTTTTTCATTAGAACTTTTTTATTGAATAATGCAATGTTTTCATTTCAAAAAGTTAATAATGTCGAAGTTTGGTGTCTTACCTTCAATTATATTCAAAAGTTAGAAACAAATGCTTGAAAATTAATGCTGAAAACAACACAGAGAAATGGCACTTTATTTTAATAGCCTCCATGTTTTGACGTACATCCGCGCAAGAACTTGCAATACAAGACTGGTACCTATTTAATGCAGAGAATACAGTTGATGCTCTCCTAATTTTGTAATGCAAATACTCTGAATTTCAATTCATTTATGTATTAAAATATTATTTGAAGAAATTGTTAAATGCTTTTCCAGCTATTAATAAAATTTTGAGAAATCATTTTGAAGAAATTCATCAATTGTATTAATCAAGCGACTCCGGGCACTCAACAAACTATATAAGGGATGTCATTGTTACATGAACATATTCATAAATTCATTCAGAACGTATATATTAATTTCTCATAACTGCAATAGACATGATAGATTCTCAATAAACATTGAAGATAAGAAATTCATATCGTAAAAGATTGGGACTATCTTATGTCGCAGTCAATAAAGGTAAAAGGGTAAAAAGGCAAAAAATGCGAAAAAACTTAGGAGAAATAAATTGGAACAAAAATAACTAGGTTTAATAATGTTTCTAAACCTCCTTTCTTTATTACGATCTAGGATTCGGTAGTACCAAAATACACAACACATTTAGGAGGAACAAAAGTTAGAGCGAGGTAATCACCTTAGTACAAATTAATTACATTTATAAAATGAAAATACCTATAGAAACAGTATTTTATAAATTCTTTTATATTTAGATTTAATTAATCCACTTTCAAAATAAAAATAACTGTACAAACAACTTTTATACGATTTGTTCTTAAACTTCTGGATATTTCTTAAACCTTCACAATATGAAAAGGCTAATTGACAAAGAATAGATTTCTCAGCAACTACTTATCGTAGTTGGTATACAGCGACATACACTGGGCAGGTTTAATCTCCAGTTTATTTTGGTAGTTACTAAATTAACGGTGATGTCGTCCTATCTAATTAGCAAATTTTTATCTTAAATATCCTCTATTTAAAACATTTCTTGATACATATATCAATGTTTATTGGTTAACTTATTAACATAGACAAATAAAAAAAAATACAACATAGTAAAACTTATATATAATTCATATCAGGGGAGATAATACTTCATTCAAAACGTGTAAATATTTGGGAATATAGCGTGTTTAGGTCACAGTCTTTTATTGTTTGTTATCATAGACTTCTTAAGTTAACCTGCTTTAATGATTCAATACAACTTAGTGTCAAAAACATACTAAAAGGGTAGCCGTAAAAAAGTCGCACGAAGATATGAAAATCACAGATGGTTGAACCAAAATAGATATTTCCTACTTTCACTTTATGACTTCCATTGTAAAAATGCACCTTTTTCATGAGAACTTTTTTATTGAATAATGCAATGTTTTCATTTCAAAAAGTTAATAATGTCGAAGTTTGGTGTCTTACCTTCAATTATATTCAAAAGTTAGAAACAAATGCTTGAAAATTAATGCTGAAAACAACACAGAGAAATGGCACTTTATTTTAATAGCCTCCATGTTTTGACGTACATCCGCGCAAGAACTTGCAATACAAGACTGGTACCTATTTAATGCAGAGAATACAGTTGATACTCTCCTAATTTTGTAATGCAAATACTCTGAATTTCAATTCATTTATGTGTTAAAATATTATTTGAAGAAATTGTTAAATGCTTTTCCAGCTATTTATAAAATTTTGAGAAATCATTTTGAAGAAATTCATCAATTGTATTAATCAAGCGACTCCGGGCACTCAACAAACTATATAAGGGATGTCATTGTTACATAAACATATTCATAAATTCATTCAGAACGTATATATTCATTTCTCATAACTGCAATAGACATGATAGATTCTCAATAAACATTGAAGATAAGAAATTCATATCGTAAAAGATTGGGACTATCTTATGTCGCAGTCAATAAAGGTAAAAGGGTAAAAAGACAAAAAATGCGAAGAAACTTAGGAGAAATAAATTGGAACAAAAATAACTAGGTTTAATAATGTTTCTAAACCTCCTTTCTTTATTACGATCTAGGATTCGGTAGTACCAAAATACACAACACATTTAGGAGGAACAAAAGTTCGAGCGAGGTGATCATCTTAGTACAAATTAATTCAATTTTTAAAATGAAAATACCTATAGAAACAGTATATTATAAATTCTTATATATTTAGATTTAATTTATCCATTATCAAAATAAAAATAACTGTACAAACAACTTTAATACGATTTATTCTTAAACTTTTGGATATTACTTAAACCTTCACAATATGAAAAGGCCATTTGACAAAGAATAAATTTCTCAGCAACTACTAATCGTAGTTGGTATACAGCGACATGGATTGGGCAGGTTTCATCGCCAGTTTATTTTGGTAGTTTCTAAATTAACGGTGAGGTCGCCCTATCTAATTAGCAAAATTTTATCTAAAATATCCTCTTCTTAAAACCTTTCTTGATACATATATCGATGTGTATCGGTTAACTTTTTAATATTGACGATTAAAAAAATACAGCATAGTAAAACTTATGTATAATTAATATCAGGGGAGATAATACTTCATTCAAAAGGTGTAAATATTTGGGAATATAGCGTGTTTAGGTCACAGTCTTTTATTGTTTGTTCCCATAGACTTCTAAAGTAAACCTGATTTTTTTTTTTAAATGCTTAAATGATTCAATACAACGTAGTGTCAAAAATATATTAAAAGGGTAGCCGTAAAAAAGTCGCACGAAGATAAGAAAACCACAGATGGTTCAACCAAAATAGATTTTTCCTACTTTCACTTTAACTTCCATTGTAAAAATGCACCTTTTTCATGAGAACTTTTTTATTGAATAATGCAATGTTTTCATTTCAAAAAGTTAATAATGTCGAAGTTTGGTGTCTTACCTTCAATTATATTCAAAAGTTAGAAACAAATGCTTGAAAATTAATGCTGAAAACAACACAGAGAAATGGCACTTTATTTTAATAGCCTCCATGTTTTGACGTACATCCGCGCAAGAACTTGCAATACAAGACTGGTACCTATTTAATGCAGAGAATACAGTTGATGCTCTCCTAATTTTGTAATGCAAATACTCTGAATTTCAATTCATTTATGTATTAAAATATTATTTGAAGAAATTGTTAAATGCTTTTCCAGCTATTAATAAAATTTTGAGAAATCATTTTGAAGAAATTCATCAATTGTATTAATCAAGCGACTCCGGGCACTCAACAAACTATATAAGGGATGTCATTGTTACATAAACATATTCATAAATTCATTCAGAACGTATATATTCATTTCTCATAACTGCAATAGACATGATAGATTCTCAATAAACATTGAAGATAAGAAATTCATATCGTAAAAGATTGAGACTATTTCATGTCGCAGTCAATAAAGGTAAAAGGGTAAAAAGGCAAAAAATGCGAAGAAACTTAGGAGAAATAAATTGGAACAAAAATAACTAGGTTTAATAATGTTTCTAAACCTCCTTTCTTTATTACGATCTAGGATTCGGTAGTACCAAAATACACAACACATTTAGGAGGAACAAAAGTTCGAGCGAGGTGATCATCTTAGTACAAATTAATTCAATTTTTAAAATGAAAATACCTATAGAAACAGTATATTATAAATTCTTATATATTTAGATTTAATTTATCCATTATCAAAATAAAAATAACTGTACAAACAACTTTAATACGATTTATTCTTAAACTTTTGGATATTACTTAAACCATCACAATATGAAAAGGCCATTTGACAAAGAATAGATTTCTCAGCAACTACTAATCGTAGTTGGTATACAGCGACATGGATTGGGCAGGTTTCATCCCCAGTTTATTTTGGTAGTTTCTAAATTAACGGTGAGGTCGCCCTATCTAATTAGCAAAATTTTATCTAAAATATCCTCTTCTTAAAACCTTTCTTGATACATATATCGATGTGTATCGGTTAACTTTTTAATATTGACGATTAAAAAAAATACAGCATAGTAAAACTTATGTATAATTAATATCAGGGGAGATAATACTTCATTCAAAAGGTGTAAATATTTGGGAATATAGCGTGTTTAGGTCACAGTCTTTTATTGTTTGTTCCCATAGACTTCTAAAGTAAACCTGATTTTTTTTTTTAAATGCTTAAATGATTCAATACAACGTAGTGTCAAAAATATATTAAAAGGGTAGCCGTAAAAAAGTCGCACGAAGATAAGAAAACCACAGATGGTTCAACCAAAATAGATTTTTCCTACTTTCACTTTAACTTCCATTGTAAAAATGCACCTTTTTCATGAGAACTTTTTTATTGAATAATGCAATGTTTTCATTTCAAAAAGTTAATAATGTCGAAGTTTGGTGTCTTACCTTCAATTATATTCAAAAGTTAGAAACAAATGCTTGAAAATTAATGCTGAAAACAACACAGAGAAATGGCACTTTATTTTAATAGCCTCCATGTTTTGACGTACATCCGCGCAAGAACTTGCAATACAAGACTGGTACCTATTTAATGCAGAGAATACAGTTGATGCTCTCCTAATTTTGTAATGCAAATACTCTGAATTTCAATTCATTTATGTATTAAAATATTATTTGAAGAAATTGTTAAATGCTTTTCCAGCTATTAATAAAATTTTGAGAAATCATTTTGAAGAAATTCATCAATTGTATTAATCAAGCGACTCCGGGCACTCAACAAACTATATAAGGGATGTCATTGTTACATAAACATATTCATAAATTCATTCAGAACGTATATATTCATTTCTCATAACTGCAATAGACATGATAGATTCTCAATAAACATTGAAGATAAGAAATTCATATCGTAAAAGATTGAGACTATTTCATGTCGCAGTCAATAAAGGTAAAAGGGTAAAAAGGCAAAAAATGCGAAGAAACTTAGGAGAAATAAATTGGAACAAAAATAACTAGGTTTAATAATGTTTCTAAACCTCCTTTCTTTATTACGATCTAGGATTCGGTAGTACCAAAATACACAACACATTTAGGAGGAACAAAAGTTAGAGCGAGGTAATCACCTTAGTACAAATTAATTACATTTATAAAATGAAAATACCTATAGAAACAGTATTTTATAAATTCTTTTATATTTAGATTTAATTAATCCACTTTCAAAATAAAAATAACTGTACAAACAACTTTTATACGATTTGTTCTTAAACTTCTGGATATTTCTTAAACCTTCACAATATGAAAAGGCTAATTGACAAAGAATAGATTTCTCAGCAACTACTTATCGTAGTTGGTATACAGCGACATACACTGGGCAGGTTTAATCTCCAGTTTATTTTGGTAGTTACTAAATTAACGGTGATGTCGTCCTATCTAATTAGCAAATTTTTATCTTAAATATCCTCTATTTAAAACATTTCTTGATACATATATCAATGTTTATTGGTTAACTTATTAACATAGACAAATAAAAAAAAAAAATACAACATAGTAAAACTTATATATAATTCATATCAGGGGAGATAATACTTCATTCAAAACGTGTAAATATTTGGGAATATAGCGTGTTTAGGTCACAGTCTTTTATTGTTTGTTCCCATAGACTTTTTAAGTTAACCTGCTTTAATGATTCAATACAACTTAGTGTCAAAAACATACTAAAAGGGTAGCCGTAAAAAAGTCGCACGAAGATATGAAAATCACAGATGGTTGAACCAAAATAGATATTTCCTACTTTCACTTTATGACTTCCATTGTAAAAATGCACCTTTTTCATGAGAACTTTTTTATTGAATAATGCAATGTTTTCATTTCAAAAAGTTAATAATGTCGAAGTTTGGTGTCTTACCTTCAATTATATTCAAAAGTTAGAAACAAATGCTTGAAAATTAATGCTGAAAACAACACAGAGAAATGGCACTTTATTTTAATAGCCTCCATGTTTTGACGTACATCCGCGCAAGAACTTGCAATACAAGACTGGTACCTATTTAATGCAGAGAATACAGTTGATACTCTCCTAATTTTGTAATGCAAATACTCTGAATTTCAATTCATTTATGTGTTAAAATATTATTTGAAGAAATTGTTAAATGCTTTTCCAGCTATTTATAAAATTTTGAGAAATCATTTTGAAGAAATTCATCGATTGTATTAATCAAGCGACTCCGGGCACTCAACAAACTATATAAGGGATGTCATTGTTACATAAACATATTCATAAATTCATTCAGAACGTATATATTCATTTCTCATAACTGCAATAGACATGATAGATTCTCAATAAACATTGAAGATAAGAAATTCATATCGTAAAAGATTGGGACTATCTTATGTCGCAGTCAATAAAGGTAAAAGGGTAAAAAGACAAAAAATGCGAAGAAACTTAGGAGAAATAAATTGGAACAAAAATAACTAGGTTTAATAATGTTTCTAAACCTCCTTTCTTTATTACGATCTAGGATTCGGTAGTACCAAAATACACAACACATTTAGGAGGAACAAAAGTTCGAGCGAGGTGATCATCTTAGTACAAATTAATTCAATTTTTAAAATGAAAATACCTATAGAAACAGTATATTATAAATTCTTATATATTTAGATTTAATTTATCCATTATCAAAATAAAAATAACTGTACAAACAACTTTAATACGATTTATTCTTAAACTTTTGGATATTACTTAAACCATCACAATATGAAAAGGCCATTTGACAAAGAATAGATTTCTCAGCAACTACTAATCGTAGTTGGTATACAGCGACATGGATTGGGCAGGTTTCATCCCCAGTTTATTTTGGTAGTTTCTAAATTAACGGTGAGGTCGCCCTATCTAATTAGCAAAATTTTATCTAAAATATCCTCTTCTTAAAACCTTTCTTGATACATATATCGATGTGTATCGGTTAACTTTTTAATATTGACGATTAAAAAAAATACAGCATAGTAAAACTTATGTATAATTAATATCAGGGGAGATAATACTTCATTCAAAACGTGTAAATATTTGGGAATATAGCGTGTTTAGGTCACAGTCTTTTATTGTTTGTTCCCATAGACTTCTAAAGTAAACCTGATTTTTTTTTAAATGCTTAAATGATTCAATACAACGTAGTGTCAAAAACATATTAAAAGGGTAGCCGTAAAAAAGTCGCACGAAGATAAGAAAACCACAGATGGTTCAACCAAAATAGATTTTTCCTACTTTCACTTTAATTTCCATTGTAAAAATGCACCTCTTTTCATGAGAACTTTTTTATTGAATAATGCAATGTTTTCATTTCAAAAAGTTAATAATGTCGAAGTTTGGTGTCTTACCTTCAATTATATCCAAAAGTTAGAAACAAATGCTTGAAAATTAATGCTGAGAACAACACAGAGAAATGGCACTTAATTTTAATAGCCTCCATGTTTTGACGTACATCCGCGCAAGAACTTGCAATACAAGACTGGTACCTATTTAATGCAGATAATACAGTTGATACTCCCCTAAGTTTGCAATGCAAATACTCTGAATTTCAGCTCATTTATGTATTAAAATATTATTTTGAAGAAATTGTTAAATGCTTTTCCAGCTATTGATAAAATTTTGAGAAATCATTTTGAAGAAATTCATCAATTGTATTAATCAGGCGACTCCGGACACTCAACAAACTAAATAAGAGGTGTCACTTTTACATAAACATATTCATAAATTCATTCAGAACGTATATATTAATTTCTCATAACTGCAATAGACATGATAGATTCTCAATAAACATTGAAGATAAGAAATTCATATCGTAAAAGATTGAGACCATTTTATGTCGCAGTCAATAAAGGTAAAAGGGTAAAAAGGCAAAAAATGCGAAGAAACTTAGGAGAAATAAATTGGAACAAAAATAACTAGGTTTAATAATGTTTCTAAACCTCCTTTCTTTATTACGATCTAGGATTCGGTAGTACCAAAATACACAACACATTTAGGAGGAACAAAAGTTCGAGCGAGGTGATCATCTTAGTACAAATTAATTCAATTTTTAAAATGAAAATACCTATAGAAACAGTATATTATAAATTCTTATATATTTAGATTTAATTTATCCATTATCAAAATAAAAATAACTGTACAAACAACTTTAATACGATTTATTCTTAAACTTTTGGATATTACTTAAACCATCACAATATGAAAAGGCCATTTGACAAAGAATAGATTTCTCAGCAACTACTAATCGTAGTTGGTATACAGCGACATGGATTGGGCAGGTTTCATCCCCAGTTTATTTTGGTAGTTTCTAAATTAACGGTGAGGTCGCCCTATCTAATTAGCAAAATTTTATCTAAAATATCCTCTTCAGACCTTAAAACCTTTCTTGATACATATATCGATGTGTATCGGTTAACTTTTTAATATTGACGATTAAAAAAAATACAGCATAGTAAAACTTATGTATAATTAATATCAGGGGAGATAATACTTCATTCAAAACGTGTAAATATTTGGGAATATAGCGTGTTTAGGTCACAGTCTTTTATTGTTTGTTCCCATAGACTTCTAAAGTAAACCTGATTTTTTTTAAATGCTTAAATGATTCAATACAACGTAGTGTCAAAAACATATTAAAAGGGTAGCCGTAAAAAAGTCGCACGAAGATAAGAAAACCACAGATGGTTCAACCAAAATAGATTTTTCCTACTTTCACTTTAATTTCCATTGTAAAAATGCACCTCTTTTCATGAGAACTTTTTTATTGAATAATGCAATGTTTTCATTTCAAAAAGTTAATAATGTCGAAGTTTGGTGTCTTACCTTCAATTATATCCAAAAGTTAGAAACAAATGCTTGAAAATTAATGCTGAGAACAACACAGAGAAATGGCACTTAATTTTAATAGCCTCCATGTTTTGACGTACATCCGCGCAAGAACTTGCAATACAAGACTGGTACCTATTTAATGCAGATAATACAGTTGATACTCCCCTAAGTTTGCAATGCAAATACTCTGAATTTCAGCTCATTTATGTATTAAAATATTATTTTGAAGAAATTGTTAAATGCTTTTCCAGCTATTGATAAAATTTTGAGAAATCATTTTGAAGAAATTCATCAATTGTATTAATCAGGCGACTCCGGACACTCAACAAACTAAATAAGAGGTGTCACTTTTACATAAACATATTCATAAATTCATTCAGAACGTATATATTAATTTCTCATAACTGCAATAGACATGATAGATTCTCAATAAACATTGAAGATAAGAAATTCATATCGTAAAAGATTGAGACCATTTTATGTCGCAGTCAATAAAGGTAAAAGGGTAAAAAGGCAAAAAATGCGAAGAAACTTAGGAGAAATAAATTGGAACAAAAATAACTAGGTTTAATAATGTTTCTAAACCTCCTTTCTTTATTACGATCTAGGATTCGGTAGTACCAAAATACACAACACATTTAGGAGGAACAAAAGTTCGAGCGAGGTGATCATCTTAGTACAAATAAATTCAATTTTTAAAATGAAAATACCTATAGAAACAGTATATTATAAATTCTTATATATTTAGATTTAATTTATCCATTATCAAAATAAAAATAACTGTACAAACAACTTTAATACGATTTATTCTTAAACTTTTGGATATGACTTAAACCTTCACAATATGAAAAGGCCATTTGACAAAGCAACTACTAATCGTAGTTGGTATACAGCGACATGGATTGGGCAGGTTTCATCCCCAGTTTATTTTGGTAGTTTCTAAATTAACGGTGAGGTCGCCCTATCTAATTAGCAAAATTTTATCTAAAATATCCTCTTCTTAAAACCTTTCTTGATACATATATCGATGTGTATCGGTTAACTTTTTAATATTGACGATTAAAAAAAATACAGCATAGTAAAACTTATGTATAATTAATATCAGGGGAGATAATACTTCATTCAAAACGTGTAAATATTTGGGAATATAGCGTGTTTAGGTCACAGTCTTTTATTGTTTGTTCCCATAGACTTCTAAAGTAAACCTGATTTTTTTTTAAATGCTTAAATGATTCAATACAACGTAGTGTCAAAAACATATTAAAAGGGTAGCCGTAAAAAAGTCGCACGAAGATATGGTTCAACCAAAATAGATTTTTCCTACTTTCACTTTAACTTCCATTGTAAAAATGCACCTCTTTTCATGAGAACTTTTTTATTGAATAATGCAATGTTTTCATTTCAAAAAGTTAATAATGTCGAAGTTTGGTGTCTTACCTTCAATTATATCCAAAAGTTAGAAACAAATGCTTGAAATACAAATGACAACAAAGTTCCAGACAATAAATTTTGCTACGCCTGACGCGCGTTTCGTCTATTCAAGACTCATCAGAGGTGCTCTACCAAAAATATTGAAAATGCCAAACACTGTATGAATATGAAGAGCATAGAACAGTAAAACCAAAAATACCAAACTGGGGAACCAAATTAATGCTGAGAACAACACAGAGAAATGGCACTTAATTTTAATAGCCTCCATGTTTTGACGTACACCCGCGCAAGAACTTGCAATACAAGACTGGTACCTATTTAATGCAGATAATACAGTTGATACTCCCCTAAGTTTGCAATGCAAATACTCTGAATTTCAGCTCATTTATGTATTAAAATATTATTTTGAAGAAATTGTTAAATGCTTTTCCAGCTATTGATAAAATTTTGAGAAATCATTTTGAAGAAATTCATCAATTGTATTAATCAGGCGACTCCGGACACTCAACAAACTAAATAAGAGGTGTCACTTTTACATAAACATATTCATAAATTCATTCAGAACGTAGTCTATATTTATTTCTCATAATTGCAATAGATTCTCAATAAACATTGAAGATAAGAAATTCATATCGTAAAATATTGGGACTATCTTATGTCGCTGTCAATAAAGGTAAAAGGGTAAAAAGACCAAAAAAATACGAAGAAACTTAGGAGAAATAAATTGGAACAAAAGTAACTAGGTTTAATAATGTTTCTAAACTACGATCTTGGATTCGGTAGTAACAAAATACGCAACATATTTAAGAGGAACAAAAGTTCGAGCGAGGTGATCATCTTAGTACATGTACAAATTAATTCAATTTTTAAAATGAAAATACCTATAGAAACAGTATTTTATAAATTCTCATATATTTAGATTTAATTTATCCATTATAAAAATAAAAATAACTGTACAAACAACTTTAATACGATTTATTCTTAAACTTTTGGATATTACAATTTACTTAAACCTTCACAATATGAAAAGGTCATTTGACAAAGAATAGATTTCTCAGCAACTACTAATCGTAGTTGGTATACAGCGACATAAATTGGGCAGGTTTCATCTCCAGTTTATTTTGGTAGTTTCTAAATTAATGGTGAGGTGGTCCTATCTAATTAGCAAAATTTTATCGTAAAATATCCTCTACTTAAAACCTATTTTACATCCCAGCCTTCAAAACATGTCATATAAATACAAACGTTATAATAAATTCTGTGCATTGAGAATCAAATAAAAACACATTCTCATACTATATAATATAAATTATCCCTATTAAGTCCCTTCAATATTTTTATGTACAATTTTTAAAACATGGTTTGCATCGGTTTCGTGGTTTAGTGAATAGGAATGGCGATGACCCTCTTTCAAATCACAGTAGGGAATTCTTCAAAAATACTTTGTTGTTGATTTTGTAATTTTCCTATATCCAACGAGTTAGTGAACATTTCTCAAAACACATGATTTAAAAATCAAAAGAAAAAGAATAATAGAGTTTAAAAAAGTAGAACAGGGTATCCCAAAGGATGCTCCGGCTCAGATCATCCCTGTGTTAGAACAAAAGAGCTGGGATGTAATTTTATTGTATATATATGTTTCGCTTGAACAAGAACACTTTAAAGGAATTGATATGGTATTCTGTCTTGGTCCTGTCCTTGTTTGTGTTTACTGGTTTTGTCTCTGCCCTATCAGACTTAGCCATTCAGATGCCCCTATGGGTCCTATGGTACATCTGCTTCATTTAATAATGACGTATTTACATATCGGAACAACATATAAGAAAATCTTTTTGAACAACAGACAGATAGCGAGCTCATACTATTTGTTTACATTTCATAATATCATTTTTTTAACAAATATTGAAATTAAGCTGTTAAGAAAAAATAATTATGCTAGTTTCAAAGGAAAAGGATCGAGTGTATGCTAGGAAATTTGAGATACGGACTTAATTTGATTTATTTTTAAAAATTATCACGAAATAATCTGGAATCCTAACGACATCAAAGATCCTAAAATAGTTCTAACTTCAGGAATTTTTTATAGCACAGCGACACGTCTTAAAGACCGAAGATACCTTCATTGAACTGGTCCTTGGTCAATATCTCAAGCGGCCTTGGCTTCCGGCCTAGAATTATTTGAAGTTATAAAAAAAATCAGAAAGGATTCCAGCTTAGTTTGATATAAGACCTTAATGATTCGTGTGACCGAGAAAAGTTTTTTAAAATTATTTTGGTAATCTGCCTTTATATCATTTAAAATGTAAATTAACTAATATGGTATTTTCTGCAACAAACACACACACAAAAATCCATTACATAATAGCGAGGTCGTACTGTTTATTAACAGTTCGTGAATATAATTTTCAACAAACATTGAAAATAAGCTGTTTGCAAAATACAATTATTCTAATTTCACATAATTTCAAAGGAAAAAGATCGAGTGCATGCTTGAAAACTAAATATGATTTATTTTGAAAAATGAGGGCGAATTTAATAGTCTTGTATCCTTTGGCAGTGACACCAAAGGACCATCCTATTTATTATGGACAACCTGTCTTAGTCAAAAAATGTTTAAAACAGGCCAGGGCGCCACAAAACTTGAAAAATACTTAAGTCTGAGAATATTATTAATTTCCATGGCGACTCCAATCAAAAGTTTCTAATTTGATGACGTCACAATGAGTTGAAAATATTCTCAGAATTGATAATTCATGTTTTGTGGCGCCGGGGCCAGGTGTCTTTCCTTGTAATGCACATGGTCGATATCCTAGGAGCTGGATTTGGCTTCCTTTTTCGATCGTTTGATTTTGAGTACTTTTCGTTTTCAACATTTTTGAAATTTGATCTTCATATGTTTTGATTTAAATGCTACTGATGAGAGGTTACTCGTTGAAATATCGATATATATCATATTCAATTAACCGTTTATAACCGCGTTTTGGTATTTGTAATTTTGAAACCACTGGGCGATAGCCGCCGCTGGTGGGCCAGAGGTTCCCGAAGGTAATCACAAGCCTGGTCGTCAGACTTATCTGAAACGATTTACCATAAAATTTTTAATATTTTTGTCGCTGAAATTTCCGATTCTTTGATTCAAAATTGTTTAAAACACCAGGTTTCTTTCCTAGTAATTATTAACACATGGTCGATATACTTGGTTTTGAGTACTTTTCGATTTCAACACTTTTGGAATTTGATCATCCAATGTTTAATTAAATGCTACTGATGGGAGGTTACTAGCTGAAGTATCGATATATAGCATATCAGAATTAACCGTTTATAACCGCATTTTGGTATTTGTAAATACCTTCATTAAAGTGGTGACTGGTAAATATCCCAATAAAGAATGTATGATTTTTTACAAAGGATTTCAGGATAGTTTGATCATGGAAGTAATATAGACCTCCTATAACGCTCCCATGGTTTGATGTTGAATAAAGTCAATAAGGTAATAATATGAACCATGATTTGATGTACTCTAAATACTCGCAGAGAAGGTAGAGAAAATAGTAGATCTTATTTTCAACATATTAGTAAAGGGGACTTTCAAATTCATAATGTTATAAATCCGTCTATTGAAACCATAAACAATAGCAAGAAAAACAAAAAGGGTCTGATAGAAATATTCTTCACGTTGCTATGGAATATTAAGCAATATCATAATGTTGCAACAAGCGAGAACTGCCTTAAATATTCCGAAACAACTTATTTCACTCTTTTGATTTAAATCGCCTTGTCTTAAGGCTTTCGTTGCCTGTAATTATATTTCCTGGTTAGTTGGGATATTTGGTCAGAATTTTTTAACTCAATATAGTGTTAAGATTTGCCATCAAGTTCTTCTTTGCAAAAATACACACTAGAAAATTAGTCAAATTTATTGCACAAGCACAAGATATGGACAATGTATTAGGAAAAGACATTTATGACTGATGGGTATTTATAGTCGTGACTATAGGGGAATGCCCCTCTGCATCGACTAATACCCATACAGGTATAGACTCGTTATGTGCCATGGGTCGTCCAGCCCATGACAAACCACCGCCAGTGTTAGCTGCTCCATAGTATCCTTTGTTATCGATGGATGCAGGGCCCGTCTTCCACCACGGGGAGGGTTTTTTTATCTTTATCAAACGGGGAGGTACTGGTCGGAATTCTGGAAGACATGACATTTATAGATAAAGATAATTTTTACTATTACCAAAAATCGTCGTCTGGGCAAAACTTTACCTCAGGAAAAAAAACCCAATGAAATAAAAAATAAAAAGTATCAATTAATCATTCAGCTTTGGTCGTTTACAAAAATTCCGTGAATATTATGTTTATAAGCAAATTAACTTTTCAAATATAAAATTAAATGCATATAGGCTTTTTTTCACGATAGTTTTCACCTATTAAGCAAAACAAGTCTAAATTGTATTTGACATTAGCACGGTTGGCGTTTCCTTTTTATAATCAATTTATGAATTAAATCAAATCAATCAGCTGATACTTAAGTATAGATTCCTCTTTTGAGCTGCATAAATGTAAACTTAACAACCAAAAAGCAAGTCGCACTATAATGAATAAAAACAACTTAACAAATTGGCTTACTTTTGCACCTTTTTCATAGATGGAATGTTATGAATGAGGCTTTAAATAGTTCGTGAGATGGTTTTGGCATAGTGGAATGCAACATAAATAATAGTCTTACTTTAAAATTAAGTGTGATATAATATCACACTTAATTTTAAAGTAAGACTACAAGGGGTAATGAAAACAAAGCATCTTGAAATCTTAATTCGTTTTTCCTTCTTGTTCTTAAACTAATGTTAAAGACTTTGGATGGTATCTTCATTCTTGAAATTTACTAGAAATAAAATTAAAAGTGCATCTGACTGTGATAATTTTGTGATTGGTTTTGAATAAATGGTATTACTTTCATTCTCGTGTACATCTGAAAGTCTATAATTGAGAAATTACCACATAGGTCATATGGTGGCTGGCTGATTTACGTATACTGTGGATATTTAAATTGCTGCTGGTTTTATGATTGTTTTAATTTTCTCCGATGATACAGTCCTTTTGTTTAATGTTAAAGTTTTTGGTCTTAAAAAATCCCCCATTGCATCATCGGGCTTTGATTTGCTCGCGCAAAATAGTGTAAATCTAGTTTTGTTTGACAAGAAAAGAACACACGATAACCCCACCCTTTCCCTGTCCTGAATTAGTTATTAATGCAATCGGATTCAATAAAATCTAAGTCTTTTATTTCATCTTTGCTAAAAAATAAAGAAAATTTGTTACAAGCTTAATTATAAACAAGATACTGTTTCGGTTGCTTTCTTTTCAGGTACAGTCGCATTTTGGATTTGGAATATACATCATGGTATTTAAAGAGTAAAAAAAAGAATCACCTGGTGGAATTAATAAACTTTAATTTATGGTGGAATTAGTTCTATCTATCTATCTTCAAAGTTCCGCACTCAGTCAATTGGTTGACTATGACGTGCCGTTGCATGCGTGGCTATATATAACAAAAAAATGATAAATAAATAAAATGTTGGAAATGTGAAAGCATAGGTATTTACAGTGAACCTTTTTTTTTACTCTCATTTGGCATATTCTCTGCATCTTTTTCTGTCAGCCTAAGGGTTCTGATCCTCATCACTTGTGTTCCAATAGCGATGTTAATTAAATTGGTTGCATTTTGTTATTATTTTTTACCCTGTCCATCCTTGGTTGCCATAATCAGCAATCTGCCGGCATCCATTTGTTACCCTGTCCATCCTTGGTTGCCATAATCAGCAATCTGCCGGCATCCGTTCGTCTAACTGAAATTATACGGACAGTTCATCTAAATACCCATTCTGCGTTATTGTTTTGTTGTGAATCTCTTAAATGCTGTGACCAGTAATAGCCAAAACTAAAAAAAAAATAATTGTTTTATATATAAATAAAGATGTTCAAATGAATAAATATTGTCTCCACTAGCAATAATCTTAAACACGAAAGTCACGAACTTGCACATATGTACCTGTCTGATCTGAATGGTTGTAGTAAATATGCAGTTTTAGAGAACTGAATCAGATTGTTGTCACTTATTATCTGATGTCTGTTATGCATAAGAATCCTTGATAGCTGTATTGTGCAAGTCCCCCCGCAAAAACACATTTCTTTCAAATCAATTTAAATCAAGCTTCTAAGATTCACAAGAGTTTTTCTATTGGTTTTTAAGTACACAATATCAGACTAAATGTGCTTTTCAGGTTTTAAGTCCCGGTGCTGCATTATTTCTTTCTTTTTGAATTCAACAAAAAAGATACCAAAGGGCATTCTTACTTAAAGCTATTAAAACATATTTAAGAGGGAAAAAGACTTGCGATATTGACGACAACAGTACCACGAATCAAAAGCATCCAGAATAGGACTTACCTTTAATGAGCAATGCGAACTTCTGTTTAACGAAATGAACTGATTAAGTTGCCCTGGAAGCGTAGGCAGTCTCTGCTTGTTACAAAACATCTGTCGCCATTGTCAATTGTTAGAAAACGTCCAATTCGTTAAAGCAATACAATACAAAGAAAGACTCGCTGAAGCAACGGGGTTGTTTCTATCGTAAAACTAATTTTTCTTTTTTCGATTTCTTGTCAATTCAGTCCTTTTTTTCTTTTTTATAAAGAGTGCACATTCAACAAACAAGATTACCATTCTGATGCGCATTTTGCATTTTCAAACAAATCTTCTAGCAATTTACCTACATGAATTAAGTTCATTCTAATTGATTCTTGGAGAAAAAATAAACTAAAATGCAATGAATGTGTATTATTTAATTACCATTATCGTCTAAGGAGATTAGCATTACGTAATTTAATTCAAAATTGAGCTTAATCGTAATTTAAAATCAGTATTGCAATGCATTCTAAATCATTTTTAACTGCATCTATCATACTTTGCATAAAAAAGTGGTATGCGTCATGAAAACAAAATGAAGTAAAATTACAAATAAATATATATTATTTTTTTTAAAAATGCAGAGACGAATTTGAACCTAAGAGTACATAAGAAACGAATAGAAAATGTACTGAAAACAGCGACACTACACTGAAGTAAAGAATAAGTTTTAAATGAACATATCTCAAAGAATTATATTCAATTATTGAAATTTCGTAGCAATTTGGGCTTTGACTTTGCTAAATGAAGGACAAAATAGGATACGGAGCACAATTTGACCCTTCATATTTTTCTAATTTTGAATATTTTATATTTATTGTTGGGCTTGTACAGTAAAGAGACAATTGTGCATGATGCCGCCATTAACTTTGAAAATATAAACTCACCCCTATAGTAAGGAGAGTTCACGTAAAATGGTATTGGTAAATATTTGTGTATCGATACGATAATTTAAATCATAAAAATAGAAAACCGATTCAAAACAATCCCAACTTGTTTACTTTTTTCTTTATTGGACAAAACACTTCCCATTTTAAGTACCAAAACCAAATCTACGTTAATCTGGGAAAGTTTTCCTCATCTCTTGTGAATTCCTCCAGCTGAGGCTTACCAGGTGTGAAACTCTAAAGTAAAGAAATGCCCATAAAACATTTGAATGTCGAAAATACGTACAACAACCAATCATCAAGGAAAAAAAATACCCGTGCGGGTTCCGGGTGGCGAATAGACCCGCAGCAGCGCTAAGCTTGTCGGTAAAAGTCCACCAAAGAGCGCTCAGAAACATGACATCGGGTCAGGCCGCTTTGCCCACAAAGCGACTGGGATGTGTGCCCCAGGTGGTTGAATGGGGCAGCCCTGACATCGAGAGATGCGGGGTCGTCAGGCGATAATGCGGAAAACCTTACCGCAAACCATAGTGGTGCACCGTGTTGGGAGAAATGTCACGTTCCTCGCACGTTAAAGAACCCTGCTGCAGGTCTCGGTAAGAGTAGGACCCGTAGGATACCCATGCAGGAGGCTAAATTTTCCCGTCCCTATTTATCATTCCTTTTTCCAGTGGCAGTCAAAACTCTCCTACCCGATTGACCTTGTGTCCCCATTTCCTCCACTTCATCATCATTTCATGTTCATTGTATCACCACTTTCATGTTCATCCCCCGGATATAGCTGAAATCGTGCTGCTTGGGAGTAAAGCAATAACTAACTAACTAACTATCTAACTCAAGGAAAAAAGCAAAAGTGAGCCAATGGGGAAATAAAATGTCTCAAGTTCGAAAAGGCCAAGACAATTTCGGTTGACAAAATTATCATAAAAAGAAACCATAGAGCTTTAAAAAAAACATATTACACACAAATCTCAATTTGAAATGTTGAAAGATGAGTGAACCCAATGCTCTGTAAGAGTAAGAATTCAGTTCCTGCATGCATAACACACCCTTCTTGTTGCCAACCAACAGTCTTAAATGTGCTGTTCGCCTTTATAAAGTTGCCAATATAATATAGACACACATGCTAGCATAGTAGTGCAACTAATTAATTACCAATATTGATTAAGCAATGATATACTGAATCTACAAAGGATTTATATTTTCATAAATAGCCAACGAATCTTTAAGTCTTATACGTCTACTTGAATTGAAAAGTCGAGATTAACCCAGTAGCGAAACAAAAGCCATCTAGTTAGCAATTAACTCGCGTAGGTTTTTCACATAAAAGCAATTTCAAATTGAACTGTAGTAGGAAAAAGCCAATTATATAATGCTGAACTTAGGTATGAAAGCTGACAATGAACAATACAATTCATTTCATTATTAGGGAGAAGCAGAAGTTGATTAATGTCTCTGTAAGAAGTAAAATTTCGCCATGTTTTGATATTAGTCATTTTATTTTAGTTTTGACACAAATTCGTGGTTTGATTGTGCTTTCTATGTATTTTCTCTGGTTTTGTTGGTTTTGCCTTTTTATTACTTTGAATGCTTTTTGACATTCTTTGCTTCTATTACGTACTGACATTTTTTGTTATCATCAGAGAAAGTAACCGTAATAGCAGCGCTTTTCATGCATTATATGCGGGATGGTTAGCATGGTTACTGGAGTTTTATTCCATAACCCTGCTCCGGCATCAACACTTATGTGTTGGTAAGCGCTGCTGAGTTTTAATTCCTTGAGTTAGCCCGCTTCGACATTTCCGTAGGAGAACACACACATGCATCAATGCCGTTTAAAATTGACTGCAGACATTGCAATATTGTACAAACTCTATAAGGATATTCGTATCACAGGCATAGATTGATCTTAATTCATAAGGTTCAGTTCTGCATTTGTTTGGTTATTGTTCTCAATACATTGGATATGGCATTTTCTATCTTTTAGGTATAGCACCTCTGATGAGTCTTGATTTGAAGAAACCCTCGTAGCAAAATTTGGTGTTTGTTGTAATTTTGGTTTCTTACTTCTGTGATGAATAGTGCGACTGGTGGAGTTTTAAAATCCTTTCAAGAATAAAGACTTTTGTATTGAAGCTACAAAATTTCATATGAACAAAACTCTAAGGCTCTTCCTAACCACAGCTATAAGTTGATCAAAAGTCATAATATGAGTTACAGTTCGGCATAGTTTGGTTTTGTTGCTCTGTGCTCTTCATATTCATACAATGTTTGGCATTTTCAATCTTTTGAGTTGATCGCCCCTGATCTTGAATAGACGAAACTAACCCACTTTAGACGATCATTTCTTGTCTGTGATTTAAATATTCGTTACGTTGTAGAGAGTTTAATATTTCATTGCATAAAATTGTTACAACAAAAGATAAAGGTTTAAGAATATTAAGTAAGTGTTCTTTAAAGACGATGAACATAAAATGGATGATAAAATGAACATGAAATGATGATGAGAAATGAAATATGGGGGCGGGATTGGAATAAAAGGAACAGTAAGACCACAGGAAAAGAGGAGAGGTGGGTAGGGGTGGAAAATGTGATGCACTACAAGGCAGTCCACAAAGGGATTTTTTACGTGCATGAAGCGTAACCCTCTCCACACACGTTGGCCCACTTTGGTTTGCAGTCAGGTTTTCCGCATTATAGCCTGACGACCCCGGCATTCATTATGACAGGGATGCCCCATTCAACCAAGCATTTCAATAGAATTAAAATACTATGAAAAAAAAGTATCTATAATTGATTTTTTACCATGAAATAGAGTACGTATTAATTTAGATTCATTGTTTTATATTGAACCTCTTTTTTATGTAATGTTTGATTAATCCAATTGCTTTTCTCCAATGATATTTTCGTCATGTCACTGTACTTGCTTAAAGGTGGCACGTTTTGTATTTTCATGTTGAAATTATTTGGCCTTGTTTGCAAATTATGGAAAAGGCTTCAATCTCACGTTTCTTAAATTTTTATAACGTGCAAATGAACTTGCTAAAGTTTTCGGGAAATTCATAACCATCCCCATTAATATTGTTTTCCCTCGAGTTTTCTTTCAATGATAACAATGACAAACCACCGTTTGCTTGTCCATTTTTTGATTATTTTTCATCTTTTTTTTATATTGGCATGATCATTTTACTTAAAGTAGTTCTACATAACACATCCGTCACCTTTGTTAAGTATTCAATGTCTTAAAATGAAGTTGATGAGACTCTGAGTTCAAGGAAGTTTTTCTTTTTTTCTGCCTACAAGTTGATACAATGCATTCGATTTATATGCTATTTAATGTTATCAAACCCGATGTAATGTGTAGTCTAGGCTCCTCATAGACTGATAAAAAGGGTGTGAATTATCAGTCATTTTTTTTCAAAGTGTTAAGATGATTCTTAACCGATTGTCATCTTAAGCATTGTAGCGATCAAGTATGTCGGTTTTGTTGATAATAAAGTGTTGTGTCGGATTGAAAATCGATATGTTTGAATTATTTTCCTCAATCCAGAAATCGAGGCTCTTAGACTAGATATTACAATAACTATAGCAGTGAAAAAATGACAGGAATGTTGTCTTGTAAAGTACGTTTACTCCAAACTCTTTACTAAAGGTTTATGTAAATTATTTAGTTAAGCTGTTAATTTACACTATGTTTTTGTTTTCCTTTTTTCTATGTTATTAAATTGTATATACGTTGTATTGTTTGCATTTTTGTATGCTCATGTTGCACACTGTGTCTGAGTTTATTAATAAAATTTTGAACTTGATGAATGATTCTCAGCTAGCTGTCAGTAACACTCGCGGCAGTGTACTGCAGAGAGTTCCTATGCGGTCCGCTTTTTCTTGTTGTCTTTTGTCTGGGTTTGGTTTTTATTGTCTTAATTTTTGTGCTTTGTTAGGGATAATTGATAGGGGAGGTTTGGCCCACTATTTTTTGGACATAAAATTCAAGGGGTTTTTTCCGGGACTTTTCAAGGGTATAGAGGTCATTTTCAAGGATTAAAATAGTCCGCAAAAACGCAAAAAATTAAAAATCCAATATTTTTCGGCCTTTTTTATCAGATGGTCAACAAATCTGCATATTACAAAATTCCAGGGTTTTTCAAGGATATTTGATCCAATTGAAGGATTTTTCCAGCTTTTTGAGCATTGAAATGAAATTAAAGGACTTTTCCAGGTTTCCTTGAATTCAAGGATGGCGTGGGAACCCTGTGTTTAGCCTCACCACAATTGATATGTGTCTGTCCCAAGCGTTTAATCTTTGACAAAGATTTTGTTTGTACTTGTCGCTTTAATGGTTTTTTAAGAAGGGGGTCTTTTTTAGCTATTTCAGGACTGGATTTGATTTGTATTTATTTTCATAGGGGTTTTTTGAATTGTCGCTTTTTTATTGTGGTCTCACGGTGTCGCGAACAATTATTCCACAGCTTCTATTTGTTTTTTTCTGTTCGCTCTTCATAGTCAATGAGTGTTTGGGGTTTTCAGTTTTTTTGGCTGAAGAGTCTTGAATAAAAGAAATCCGCTTTCGGAGTAGCAGATGTGTTGTCTGGAACTTTGATGTAATAGAGGATAATGAGATGTGAAATAATTGTACCCGAACAACCTACAATATAAACCACAATTTAAAAAATCCTGAAGTTTGGTTTCTAACAGTAAACCCGCTCAAGAATCAACAACTTTGTGTTGAAGAACGCATGAAAGCTACGACATTTCAAAATTGTCCAAGTTCTAAAGTTCTTTCTTCCGCAGGCAATTAGCGCTCATTTAGGCATATTTGGGTTTTATTGTTCTATACTCTTCATATTCATACAGTGTTTGACATTTTCAATCTTTTGGGTAGATCGCCTCACAATGATATTGAATAGAAGAAACGCGCGTCAAATGAGCAAATATTGCCTGAAACGAACTTTTTAAGTTTAATTATTTCGTTGTCTACCTTTGGATGTTTATAGAGAGTTCAATATGTCACTGCATTAAAATCCCGTTGTTGCAACGACAGATGAACGTCCAACGATATTGGAAGCCTATGCGTTTATAGCCAACGTATTCAGGAAACGTCCATTAATTACCTATTTTCTCTTGGAAACAAGATATTTCAATAAAATTGAAACACTGTAATTGATTTTTGACCATGAAAAAGAGTACGTATTAATTTAAATTTGATCACTAATAAATAGCCCACCCTCAGTGTCTGATTAATAAGGATTAATAAGGATAAATAGATCAATATAGACCCTCAATATAGTACTTAAAGCCAAAGGTACCGGTTCCGTCCAATAGTATATCATCTGAAATACGCATCATAAGGACTGCTCAAATTGAGACATCTATTTTGAATGATGTGATAAGCAATGTTTATTTCTTTGTTGTCTGTTCTTGTGAAGCGACTTTCGGGTGAGGGTTCATGAGTATTTGATGTAGCAGTTCCTAGGACATTTGGAATGAACGTTTTACGGATTCTAGTTGTATTTTTCTTATGTACAGGTAAGCTTAGCTTTTATCTATTTTTGTGTGGTATTTTAAAATTATTTTAATGGTAAAAATCAAAATAACAACAAGAGTCCAGGTAACGCATTGGCGCGCTTCGTTTATCTAAGACTTTCCAGAGGCGCTGCAACCAATTGGATGAAAAAAATATATCAGCAGCGAAAAAAAACTAATGGTTAAACTTTTATCGCTCATGTATGCAAAATTCATAAATTTGTAATGTAAAGTTTAATAATTCTTAGTGGATACATGTACCAGTCTGTCAAACTTGGTCAATTATCAAGTTGCAGTATAAGCATTTGCCATAAAAATTCTCATGCAACTAAGATTACCTTCACTATACATGACTAGCATATATTTTTATTATTACATTGAAAAATTATTTTATTTTCCACCCCATCCCATCCCTACATTTTCTCATCATCATTTCATCTTCATTTAGTCATTTTTGCATGCCAAACGGTTTTATAAAAGCTGCATTGTGTTGATTATTTCATTTTTTTATCATTTTAAAATCCAGTAAACTCTAGTTGGAGTTTTTGATAAAATTTTTGAATCTGGAAATATTCGAATAATTATTTTATTTCGAACATTTACTTGTCAAATTACTAAATGCGATTGACTGTTTTGTTTGCTTTTTTTTCATATAAAAAAAAACAAACGCATGTTCCTGGTTTGGGAATAAATATTTCAGGTTACAAAAGTTCTTGGTTTGGAATAAAAATGCCAGGTAAAAAAGAATAAATATAAAGAACGCTCAAGTTGGTTACTTATTCCTCATTCCTTATTCGACATTCAAAAATAAGTTACCAACTTGACTGTTCTTAAATATAGCAGGTAGCAAAGGTTTTGGTAATAGATGATTCGAGTAACAAACGTTGCTGGTTAGGGAAAAAATATGTCACATAACCAAAGTTCATGATTTGAAATGAAAGAGGCAAAATCATTACGAGGACAGCATAAAGAAATCAAAGCGCTAAAGCGTTTAAGGGCAACCGAAATATATAAGTAATATAAATAGTATATTGTTCCATATGTTTGCGAAATAATTTTGGTGAGCAAAGAAAGGATCGTCATAGTGCAGATGCTCTCAAAGTAAATGAACACAATTTCACACACAAGACAGGTATCGTGTACAAACAATATCGATCAAGACACCCCTTCGATTAAAATGCATTCGTCCTAGTACTGAATTTATGAATGGAGAAGATAGAATCCTTGCAATGACCAATCAAATAAGAGAAATATTTATACGAACCAATCAAGTAATAGATGAATACATAATGTATATTCTCTTGCCTTTAACTAAATAGTTCGTCTTGTAAAATGCAAAGGAATAAATAAAACTTGTGCCGGTCAAATAAAATGCCAATAAAAATGGAGATTTTGAAAAAAGTGTGTATCATGTTGACAAATATTGAAAAATAATATAGAAAATAAAGCATTTTTTTCCTGACTGGTTGCAGAAAGATCACTCCGTCTAGACTGAAAAAAAAAACCGCGAAAATCATCACTCTACTCTATAAACTCCATAAGGCTTCGCTGCGCTTTCCCAAAACACACAAACAAAAAGTAAATAGCAAACATCAACGCCAACGCAAGTTTTTAAAAGAGTGAATGCAGGTGCTCTGGAAAGGTAAGCAGTTCCATCTCGTTGCAACAAACCTGCCACGTCGCATCGCTTTTTGTCAATTCTGCGTGTCAAATCCGGTAAAACGGGACAATTTAAGCCAAACACTATGACAAACCAACATCTGTAATCATTTGAGAGATAGAAATCGCATGTCTGTGAGCTTGTGATATCATTCATGAATTTTGTAAGTGAAGACAACAATCGAGTGGAAATATAACCACTTGTTATCAAAACGCCAAATCAAGGAAATAAAGGTAAGTTCCACAAGATCTGGAACAATGAGTCAGTTGCGAAAAACTCTTTAAACCAGGGGTGACGAAATATTTCTACACAAGAAGGGAAAGTTGACGATTAGAAAGGTGAAGTCATCACGTATGTCAAAGAGCCTTGTTGCATGTCTTTCTAGAGCGTCTATTTCGAGATATCATCCTTGAATCCGTGGTTGTCTTTGTCTGTAGATGAAATTGAGAAAGTCACTAAATAGAGGATCGTATAGTGAAAGCATTTCATCAATACAACGAATGAGCTTGCCTACGATTTTTTTGTCTATCAGTAACGATCAGTAACCAAAAGTCTGTTTCATGTGGATGAAGAAACAAATAATATATATGCAAGCAAAGGTGCACAATTAGTGTCCATTGGGATGCCGATGGTTAGCTGGAAATACAAATACCAAAGAAGGTAAAAAAACCAGTTAATTTGGTTTCGTTGTATATGCAAATTTCTGTTAGTAACCTTTCGTCAGCAGCATTTGAATCAAAACAATGGAAGGCCAAAAATAGATATATTAAAAGAAAAGTGCTTTAATCCAACGTCTGATCAGATAAGCCAAAATCAAAATGGTATTGACTATGTGCGGAACAATGAAAAAAATATATTTATAAAATAAACTAAAAGTCCAACAAATTGTACAAATATTGGTCCTCTGTCAATAACTAGTAGTTTTTTTTGTGTTTTTGGACTCTTTTTATTGTATAATCGACTACCAAATTACCTGCGTTTTCATTCTTTTAGAGAATGCTATGTCATATATGTTTAAACAGTTTAATTTTAAATGTAAATAGTAAAGAACATCACAAAATGTATCCGATATTAAAGAGATGTTTCCTACGTGAAAGTACATTTGTATGAATCGTGGAATTATATCGATCAATATATATACTGAACAAAAAAAGATACGCATATTTTTATTTGTCTATCATTACATCCTACTTAACATGGGAGAGCCTGGAAAGTACAAGGAAGAAATGTAGAATCATCATTTTGTATAAGATCATCAACAACTTCATCGACATCAGAGTAGATGAGTACATTAAGAAACCAACACGCCAGACTAGAGAAACCCACTCCAGAAGTACCAACATTTCTCAGCCACCACCAACTACTACAAGCACAGTTTTTCCCAGAAACAACGACACCATGGAACTCGCTCCCGGCATCAGAAAACTGTTGCTGAGAGCTCCCTGTTTGGTATCCTTCAAACAGGAGCTATCTACTTTATCTATTTAAGTTAGGGCCGTCAAGCTGCAAGTAGTACCTAGTGAGGCTGTTAGTGCTGTGCTGGTTGGGTGTATGCCGCTACGGTAGCCAGATTGAACTAATGCTGAAGGTATGAAAAAGCAGCTTGACAAATCTTTCTCCTATCCTCTACCTTTTCTATGTACTATCCTGTCTTTTCAAGGTTAATTTTTTCTCTCAATTCTAAACAAGCCAATGATTGCATTATATTTATTAGTTTTTTGTGCGCACCCCCGTGCAGTAATAGTCAATGATGACGGCAGCACGTACGTACCATGTAGATGAAGATGTAGATGAAATTAATTTTCTATTGATAAGATAATTATGGCAACCAAATTAATGGTTTCATTTAACAAACAAAACAATAAGCATGTGTAAGAAAATTGAGTTGATAAGTTTTTAGCCGTAACAGCAACAAATTCAGTATCACAAAATTGCATATTCTCTGTATCGAGGGTAACATCGAATACCGTCACCAGACGATTGAAATCGGTTCGGGATAAGGATTCATTACATTGCTAATCTTTTTCTACAATTTTCGAAAAGTGCATGCTTACGCGCATGCGCGTTACTTTTTATGGGCGACCCTTTCCAGTTCTCGTAATCAGGTACATGTAGTACCCAAATCGTGACAGCAAATTTCCAAAACTATTGGGATTGACACCTATGTCACTGCTCTGTTACCGGAGGTACCACTGAGGTTGTTTCAATTTCCGGTTGCTTTGTTTTTTACAGAAAATGTTTTACAGCGCAATTGTGCTCTTGATTATGCTGTGGTTGCATTTGGCGCACACGCTTTAAAACAAAATTAACAATTGGGATTATTATCTGATCCATAGTTTTATTGAAATTTGTTTAGCGGTAGTCAAGATAGCTCGTGAAATGCGCTTTTTGCGATCGCAGTTACCGAGGTGCATCAGATAGTCAAGTGAAATCTATAATAAAGAAAAAAAACAATTTTATATGCGTTTCCTTTTTGGTTCAGATTAGTTTGATCTAATTCCTTGTATGAATTAAGACAAGCAAATTAACCGATATAATGTAGGTAAACGACAGCTGTTTCTGTACAAAAAAGCATATTTAGTCAGTTGATATGTATATTTTCATAGCGGGCTTTTCAATTTATTGTTAATTAAAATGCTAAATATTGAACCTTCCAATTTCTATAATACCTTAAATATACTGATATTTCGTCATATGTTTGTTTAAGAATGGCGTGCTTTGTAGTTTCAAGTTGAACGTATTTGGTCTTGTATACATATTATGACAAGGCTTCGATCATTTTTACGTTCAAATGCACTTACCCAAGTTTCCGATCAATTCTGAATAATGCGTGTACTTAAGCTTTCCTTCAGTGAAAGCATAATTTGAACTAAAGTTCTTTGTCATTTTTGTTGTCGAAATTTTTACATGTTATCAAAATATTTGTATATCTCTTTCTATAATCCGCGTATTATACTAAATGTGCAAAACCTTTTTTTTCGTATCCCCAATGAAAGAAAAAAAAATTATGACAGCCATCCCTTAAAAATAAATTTTCAAAACGATTCAGATTATGAAAATTTATTAATAAAAGAACAAAAAAATTGTATCACTACTTGTAAAAATTGTGCGTTTCCCCATTGGGACAATGGGATATGAAAAAAAACCCAATTGTGTCCAATCAAATTGCAGTATTTCAATAAAATTTATTTATGGGGATACGTTAGTTTGGTCGACCATCTTACTTTTCAAAACAAATTTGCATAATAAATGGTATTACCACGACACATTGAAAAATACATTTGAAATAGGGGTTCATGGGTCGATTTTTCAAGTTATTTCACTTTGAAATTATCTTTTTTGGCGGGAAATTTATATAGAAGCAATGGGAAAAGATCCAATATTTTCAAAACTTTGTTATTCTCCATTGATTAAAACAATTTTTTTCATTACATTTCAACCAAAAACTAACACAAGGAAGTCAAATTCTTTCTCTAAACAACCGTATATATTTTGTCATAGGTCATGGACCATCTTTTTTCAAGAATGTACATCAAAGATCAATAATAGCGTTAAAGTCCAACGCTGTTCAAAAATGGACGTTTTTCTATCGATCTGTTTCACAGACTCAGGTAAATTCATCCTCGGAAACCCAGGGGTTCTTCTCTCGCTTACTCATTCATCACTGAGTTAGCGAGAGAAGAACCCCTGGGTTCCGATGATGAGGTAAATATTATCGATAACGTCGGTTTTAACGGGTCAGTAACGTATCCCCTTATATACATAAATCAATTAATATATTTTTGCTCCTATTTTCTGTTTCTTTAAAGTCATGTAAATGTATATTTTTATGGTGTTGTTTGTTGTTGTTGTTTTTTTCTTCATTTAAATATCATAGAAATATAATTTTATTTATGGGATGCAATATGACCTATCCAGAGTGAAGACTAAAATATAAAAGAAACCATACAAAAACATTTTTACGATTCCATGATTAAGACTTTCGTATTTTTTGTGTGTGTTATTGTTGTATTGAATTTTTATAGATTTATTCATATTTTTAGCCATAAAATAAAGCCATTCTTCTATTTTAGAAAGTCAAAGCGTAGTTTACCAACTTGTAACAACGGCATATGGAGTCGACTATGAAACAGCTAAGACGACGTGTTCTGGAATCAACATGCAGTTGGCCATACCAAGAACAGCGACAGAATACACAGAAGTGAAAGCCTATCTTAACACTGTATCAAAGTAAGAGCAAACAAGGGACATATTTGGGTTTTATGGGCTAATAAATATTTATATTACCGTTGATATTTTAGTTGTATTTCAAGGTTTGAAAAATTACACTTGAAAGAGTCGGGCATGATAAGTTGTTAGCACTGGGAGAATCTTTCCACAGTAAAAATTTCAAACACATTTTTCGAAGCGCGTTCATAAACCATATCAATGATGATAAAATGAACATGAAATAAAACGGAAAATTAAAAGTGAAAAGCCGAGCGCAAAGACAAAGACGTTCCGCACAATCATTGGCACCCGACTTGAACACGTTCAACTAAGAAAAAAATTATCAATATTTAAGCGTGTTGAACTGTGTGCAATTATACAAAATTTGCATTTACAAACATGGTGAAAATGCAATTCATATAACACATAGCTTAATCTAAAATTTCAAATGAAATACTGAAGCAGCAAGAATTTTAATGAATATTGAAATTATTTTTAAAAATCCTTTGATGTTAAAAAATTAAGAAAATTGAGAAGTGAATCCAACAGGTGCTGTTATTGACTATTTTCTTTTATGACAAATATGGCTGCTTATTATTTCTTTTGAATTAGAAATTAAGTCATTATTGACCAATAGATCGTGATTAAGCACGCACCTTAGTTACTTCGTAATTTCTATTTAACAATAAAAAAGTTGTATAAATTAACACATCGTTCATGTCGTTTGGCTATAGCAGGGTTTGATCACACTCCGCTTTGTGTAATAAAATGCTTCAAATTAAAGAAAAACAACCCTTTAATGACATATAGTATTGAAATGTGGAAATAGTGCACTCAGATTTTCAGATCTTATTCAATTCTATTATAAAACATTATTGTATGTACGTGATTCACACACCAATGAGAAAAGCGGCGAGCAATCTATTAGGTGACCGATGGTCTTATATACCAGTAGTTGCCAAACCCTCCCAGAATAACAAAATCTGTTATTTTAACAGCTAACTAGGGATCGAGTGAAGAAGTTCCTTTTTTCGACATTCTATATGGAATTGGTTTTGGTTTTGGCTTTTTTCTATATATGTTAAACATATGTTAAAATTGATCTTTATACTTATGGTTATCTATCCGGGAAGAGCCTATGGCTAATAATTGAAAATCATAATATTAATTTGAAACAAAAACAAAGTAATAAAGAATTAATTATTAAGAAAATATAACGGATATAGCAAATTAAAAAGTGAAGTTTTCGTATTCATCATTTCTTTTATATAATAAAAGGAAATTAAAAGATGCTATGATTGTTTTTGTAATTTTATACCACACACAAACAAGGAATCACCATGTCGGTCAGTTCTTTGCGTAAGCGCAAATCCACCTAACCCGCTCAACAGATTTTGATAGAATTTTACAAGAAGAAATAATATCATGCGCCAAAAATATCATCCCGCTTGAATATCATTCATGGGAGACAACTGGACTTTATAGTTTTTCCAATTATAGAAGTATTCCATTTCTTTCTAATATCTTTGTCAGATCACGGGACATGTGGATAGGGATGAAATGGGATCCAAGCATTGAGAAATTTCGTTGGGATGACAACTCAGCTCCGGTGGTAGAAAGTCTAGCTTGGACATCAGGGGAACCAAACTGCATGTACCCGTCATCTACGGCGCCATGTTCCTCGGGAAATATCAACCAGAATTGTGCTCGTATAACAAGGACCTACGGCTACAAATCATCACTTTGTAGTGATTCGTATGATCCTCTGTGTCAAGAGCGTAAGTTTGGAATAAAAACACACTGGGCACTGGTGAGAATTCGGTAAATAGTAGATGCTAGATGTCGATCTAGGCGACTCTGATACATGCATGTTTGCTATAACTGCATCCGTTGATAATTAACAACAAAACTTATCAATTTCTAATGCTGATAGCAAAAATCATTTTTATCCAATCTGGTCCTCATTAAAAGTAAAACAGGGGGTGATGAGGGAGTCGAGAGAAAATTGTTACTTACTATAGACTATTTTTGATAGTTTTCCCCAATAAGGAGAATAAAATTGAAAAAAAAACTCTCTTCAAGTAATAGAGGAAATATTTTTTGTTCCCACCTTTCGCTAATGAAGGGACTATAGAATTCGGAGTGTCGTTCGAAATTTGGTTCCAAGGCGTAACAGATGAACGCCTTTTTGGAATTTCACGAAACTAACATCCATCTAAGCATGTGACATCAGAAAAGAAACCTATAGTATAAATTGCTTTTTAGGTAAAAAGGATATAGAATTTAAACGAAAACTTAAGTTTAAAATCAAAATGTTTTATGCCCCCTGGACGACATGTTTAGGGGCATTGAATTTTACTCATGTCCGTAAGTACATCAGTAGGTCCGTCCGTACGAATTTCCGTCAAGTTTTTCCCAGAAATCGAACACGGGAATGATTTGATACTTGATAGGATGGTTAAGTATGACAAATTGTTCGTCCTATGCGACTTTCAGACCTATCTGACCTCTACTTCTGTTTGAGGTAGTCTATAAAAATCAACTTTAAAATTTCCTTCAAGCTTTTCTCAGAAACCGTACATAGGAATGGTGTGAAATTTGGTAGGATGGTTCAGTATGACAAACTGTATATCCTAAGCAACTTTTAAACCTGTTGAACTCCCAGTTCCTGTTTGGGGCCTAGCGGGGGCATCCGTGTCCAATGGACACATTCCTTCTTTATTATTTTTTTCTCGAAGCATCACTTTTGAACTAAAAGATATGATCATTAAAAACTCGTACATATTTTTGATTCAGTAGGTCAAAGTGAAGGTAACGAGTTTTGCCACGCTCTTGTTAATAGCAGAATAAGACAACAATGTCACGAAAATGCATGAAAGGTCACACACCGTAGTTCGCTGTGAATTTTTAAAAAAAAGGTAATTAGATTTATTTTTTTTTCAGTTGAGATTACAACTGTTTCTGAAACGACAGAAAGGACAACGACCGTTCCTATTACAACAAAAAAGACAAGGACTGTTCCTATGACAACGGAAGAGAAAACAACCATTCCTGTTACAACGGAAGAGTCAACAACTGTTACAGATGCTATCACTGCCAAGGAACAGACGACAACTGAAAAATATAGTACAGTAGTATCAACGACAAATGGGGCATCCACGCCGTCCACGTGTCCAGCGTGCGCGTGTCCGTCGTGTACCTGCATTGCAGCATCAAACACAACGACGAAAACAACAGTTAAGGAACTGGTACAGGAATTGACTGTAGATAAGACTACCACAAATTCGTTTAAAAGGGCGCATACATCAGCCCCCGATGGTCGAACTTCTTCTAAGATGATAGGTGGTACCGGGATAGCTATTCTCTGTTTAATCGGGTCTCTATTTATAATTTTTGACCTCACAAATTTAGCAGTTTTAAAAGATAGTAGTAAGAATAGGGAGTATTAAATAAAGAATAGACTAGGATAATGAGTTTTCTTTAGTTATCAGCAACGTAAACCGTCCCTTTGTCGTCAGGGGTGTGCATTTACAGCCATTTTTAATTGCTGACGACCTAAGAATGCTTTATCAAGGTAGAAAAAGATAGAAAAATTATTCCCGAAAAAGATTATCCATGTTTTAACTATGTATTTCATTCGGAAGTATCATTAAGTATCGTTCAAACAGCCAAGGGGTGTACCAGACGACTTTTAGCCGCCACACTATACGACCTTACGTCATCAACGGTAAATCTTCATTATTTTTCGTCCGTCCTTAAGTTGTCACACCATATCTTCTATAGAAGTACAAACAGCGGAAAATATGGGTGAAAGATCGAACACCTTTGACATATATTCACCCCCCCCCCCACTGCTTTACTAAGAAAATTATGTCTGGCTACACGAATTCATGAAATCATTTGGTACATATATTCCTTTGGAGAAATAAAATTCGTTGATATCGTGGCAATGTGTCATAGGACAACACAATTTGTACAGTCTTTGAGTAGTCATAAAAGTTTCTGTCCATTATTTAGTAACCCCCAAAAATATAAAAAAATCCATAAGTTGATCAAAACAAAAGCAAATTATAAAGGAACAGCATTTTACCACCTTTACAGGCTTTTAGACGCAAAACTACAAAGTAAAATGGCTTATTTTTCGCCCAAAGCTTGTCTTTTCCTAATATTAAAAACGAAAGAATATGGAATAAGTGCCAGAGAGCAACGATCCACATATTGATATGATTTTGATAAATGTACAAAAACAAAATTTCACTACATGCGTGTGAAGCGCTTTTCTGGATTAACCTTCATCAGACACGCTAGTAGAAAACTTGGAGAACCGGTAAAATATTAGATTTGATAAAACAAAAACAAAAGCCAAAATATATTACAACAATGACCAAAACAGATAAATTTATCAAAAAAGATTTAGCCAAACGTTGTCAAATTTTGGAAATATGTAAACTGTGTCTTTCCAAAACATTCATCGCCCAACTCACCAACATTGTCATTTTTACTTAGTGCTTAAACCAGTGAGCGAAAACAACACACAAATAAAAATTCTAGCTCTTGAAGCACAAATAATGAAAAGAAAATGCCAACTAAAACCATTGTAAAAATGCTTTTACACCGAATAAAAAGCAAACACTACGCAAATTATTTGCCAGCTCTATGGGACGCCGAAGACCTAGTAACGTTTTACGTTAGAGTAAAAAGTTATATTGTAGAATGAAATTGGTAGTTTCGAGAAATGTTCGCCAAGACAATAGATAAATACAAATGTCTAATTTATTCAACATTATTAACAAAATAGAAATGCATGAAGAAGAAAAAAGGACTTATTCTGTAAGCTTATGTTCACTAATAATACTCTTGAAATAAAAAGTAACTAGCTGTAAAGCGGTTATAAATAATTCATGGAATAACCACTAATCAACAACATTTGAATAAAAACAATAAGAAGGCTGAAAGCAAGCCAAGGAAAAAACTATCACCGATGATTTTACCTTGAACAAGAGTTAACACTAAAGTATGTCTCGCCTGCCGGCACCATCAGAAACAATTATTCTTTCTTACTTCCACTATATTTTGAATTTACATGGAATTTCAGTTTCTGAGATCAAAAGATGTTTATAGAACTTAAACATTGCAAATATATGCAATATAAAAAATAATCAAAATAACTCAACCGGAAAATCAAGGTCAAGGTCAAAAGATGGGGATGCAATTGTGCTAAGCTACTACTGGGGCATATGCATACCAAGTTTCATCAACCTAGGACCTATAGTATTTGAGATATGGAGGTGCTCGCAAAACTTTTCCATTGCTATTATATGTATTGAAAATTGTCAAAGTCACTCAACCGGAAAATCAAGGTCAAGGTCAAAAGATCGGGATGCAACTGTGCTAAGCTACTACTGGGGCATATGCATACCAAGTTTCATCAACCTAGGACCTATAGTTCTTGAGATATGGAGGTGCTCGCAAAACTTTTTCATTGCTATTATATGTTTTGAAAATTGTCAAAGTCACTCAACCGGAAAATCAAGGTCAAGGTCAAAAGATGGGGATGCAACTGTGCTAAGCTACTACTGGGGCATATGCATACCAAGTTTCATCAACCCAGGACCTATAGTTCTTGAGATATGGAGGTGCTCATAAAACTTTTTCAAAAAGTTAACGCCGCCGTCGCCGCCGCCGGTAAAGTAACACCTATGTCCCGCTCTGCTTCGCAGGCGAGACAAAAACCTCTGTCGTAATGCTTTATGAGTTGAACATAAACGCCAGTAAAAGCTTTAACCTGTTTGCAGTTTTTATAAGGCAAGGTAACATTTTAGCTTTCATCAGGTTTCCTTTACTCAAGTCCAAAATTCTCTTGATGTTTTGGGCAAGCATCGACCTCTGGTCATGCTGAAGACTGCTGGCTGTTTTCCATTGTGATTTTTAAATTGCCGTTTCTTCATGTTGATTGTGTCGTGTACTTGTTCCACATCTGTAAATATCGTCTACAACGAATGACGACGGGCCAATAGTGAAGAAATAATCTCAAATGGCCTTTAAAAATGTTTTAAGTGGTAGATCAGACCATTTTGACCTTGACATCCTATTTGTATATCTAAATGAACAAAATAACTAGGTTCTGCAACATTTTCTTTATCCTTTATGGTTTTCAATATAAAGAGCGAAAATTGTGAATATGAGTCTTTGATCCCGAAGAAAGAAGGTACCATCTGGAAAATCCAATAAAGTACTATTTCTAGCAACTGTGACCATCCTGGTTGATCAGTGAGAATAAATTTAAGGCACAAGCTCCTGTTACGTCCAATTACGTAACTTTAAGGCGAAAATTTATCTATGCTCCTGTTACGTTCCTTCCCGGACATAATAAATTCTATATTCTAAAATGACCTATATTTTCTGCATGGATGACCACTTACAGAAGAATGGTTTAAATCTATTCCTGCTTACTGACAAGTACCACAGCAACCATATTGGCATTGTAGATACTCTTAATTATGCTAAGGGTTGTTTCAGAATTAAACGTGTGTCGGGGGCGGGTCTGGAGGAACTTCTATTACATATATGGTGGGTGATGGGTGTTTTAGAAATATATTGTGAAGAAACAATGATAAAAATTAATTATTTTTTTTTATGGGTGGTGGGGTAAAGAAATGAGTGCCTCCCGACCCCGCACACATTTAATTCTGAAACAGCCCTACGCACAATGCATGCTTCGGATGCTGGCAGTGACCTATATTTTCTGCATGGATGACCACTTACAGAAGAATGGTTTAAAGTCCATTCCCTTATTACTGACCAGTGTCACAGCGCTGTTAAAGGAGACTGGACACGATTTTTCACTTTTTTATTTTATGATAAAAATCTGTCATAAAATGCTATTAAATAATAAATACACCCTTGTTTTGTTGATATGCACCTTAAAACACCGTTTTTCAGGCATTAGTTTATGACCTCTGAAATATGCAAAAAATAATCGGCGATTGAGCCCAAAACGAGGCTTGACGTCACACGGGCCACTGGTCCATCATTGCATATTAAAACAATGGTATATAGCCCGTTTATAGTCAATAAAAAAATCGAGAGAGTTGTTGAAATTAAATTGACAGTTCTTTAAAATGCATTTTTATGAATATATTTGACTGCAGTAACCAACAGAAATAAAAGATCGGAAATATTTTTAAATAATTTTCATGGATTAGAATTTTTTAGATCAGTCATTCTGTAAAGCTTGTTAGTCCTCGCAGCAGAAACAAAGTTTGCTCCGTGCATTTTGACATTCCTACGACTCATTGGCGGATACAAGGGGTTCGGTTTCCCCCGTAGTTAAAATAGGTCTGGAGCCAGTATGCGAAACCCCCTTTCGAAAATGTCTGAATCTGCCCATAGATATAATGTATATTTTATATCTATGATCTGCCGATGCAACGTTAACTGACCGCGAACCCATTACTCTGTGACAATAATTGTAAACTGCTTGCTAACTTTGCGTTATTTAGCACCCAACGGGCAAAGGTCTTTTCCTACCCAGACAAAAGCCCTTACCAGAGCTCAATGTTCAGAGAGAAAAAAGACTTAATTAAGACTGATATTCTGGTTTACTGTATTTTGATTTCATCTTTAATTTATATTTTTTTCATTGAAATTCAGATAAACGTTACAATCCGAAATTTGGCATAAAATAATGGTTGTAAATTAAAACATCCCGTGGTTTGTGTATTACTTTATTTCATGTTGATTGAAGCTGCAGGTACTTGCAGTCGTTTGAAGGTTCAGTGATCATACTGGACTGCCGCACCATTAAACCGCCGCACCGCAGGTGTCATACCTGTCAAAGTACTGTGAATTTACAACAGGTGTTACACCCACCCAATGTGAAGTAAGCGGTCAATGCTCACACCAGTGTAAATTAGCTATTTGCATCATAAATTAATTAGAGTTCGTCTAGTTCTTCAATTTTGTTTGATCCTGTGTTTACCTTGAAACATATGGAAGAGGGATATTTTAGAGGTGTCGGGTTCGTCCATACGTCATTCCGTAAGAATAAATATGTTAACAATAAACTCTGCAAAATGGTTTATATTTATATGCTGCATGAAGTAGAATTGGAACTTTGGTGATATTGAACGCCTTTTCACGTTTGAAACATTGATTTAATTGAATTATTTAACTTCAGCTCGTAAAAAACTTAAATCTCAGCTGTCTAAATCCTATAAAAATGTAATATCATGTAATTACCCCCCCCCCCACCCCCCAAAAAAAAAGTTTTAAAAACACTTAGTGTTGATAAATGTTTTATATTGGAATTGAATGAATATATATGCACAATTACTTTAATATAATGCATTTAATAAACTCCTATTGAATACATTAATAAATTTGTATATTTTTACTATTTAATTTGCAGCATGAGAAAAAATTGGTCGGAAGCTGCATATGCCATTGGGTATATTTAGACCCTATATTTGAGTCCCTATTCTCAATAATTAGGGTACGTCTAAACACCACACAGGACTCCTTAGTGCACTAAGGACCCCAAATGTGCACTTAGGACATGATGCTTTTATTTTATGTCATTATAAATTATGTAAATAGTTTCAGAATGTTAGCAATGCCATATTATGATTTTTTTGTAAAAATATTCCAAGCCGTTTAGGAATTATAGTTTATGGAAATATAAAAAAAACCATAGAAATAACAACAAATTAACATTTATAAATACATGTAGATATGGGTTTAGTTTGACGATTTCTAAGTTGAGACAATTGCAGGTTTTTTCAGCTACATGTAAGAATATATTTGAAAAATATGTTTTAATGAAAAATGTGTTTTTATAACTCGTTAGTATTTAAGTTAGAACTTTCTCTCATAAATATAATCCAGGGACCTTATTTTCGAAACTTTCCTAGGAATTTCCTCAGATATGTCTCAGCAACCAACATCGCAGTAGTCGTGCCGAAGCTTTCTTAGACGTTCCATGGCTAGGAATTTTTATCTCTGTTAAGGCAAACTTCGATCTTAAGTAAGGAAATACATTTTATGAATTTAACTTATACAAATTCTATAACCATCCCCTAATTTGCAAAAAGATTGATGTCTAATCGCCAAGTTTAAATTAGCGTAAAAAAGGGGATTTTTACTTTGATTTTTCTAAATTAAAGTAACGATATGGAATTTTTTTTCCCACAGTCGAAAATAAGGCCCCCGATCTAAATAAATTTATTTAGCCATTTTCATGACTATTTCCATGCCGTCTATGACTTTTTTAGCTGTTTTATTTCTTCATTTATGTAGTGACAAAAATTGGGAAGAAATGATCCTTTTGGTTCAATCAGACCATGGAAGTAATATTGATATTACTTCCATGCTCCGAACAACACACGAAAACCTATAACCTACGCTAGTCAGGGGACCCGGGAATTCTGTACTTGTTTAAACTATTTTTCATATGCTTTAAATTAAAGATGCCAAGAAAAAGCTTATTATTCTCGCTTCGAAGAAAGAAAAAATTCCTTTATTCGTCCGTCTGTCAGTAACAAAAATATTCATCACAGTTTTCTCTGCAATATGAGGCCTGCATTATTGCATAATGCTTATATACAAAAAAATCAGGGCTGCCAACTATTCCGATTTTCACGGGTTTCCCCGATTTTCTTGTCTTTATTTTTCTTTATTCTATAATAATTATTACGTGAAAAATGACATAAATAATCAAAAACCCGATTTCAAACTTTCAAAAGTTGGCAGCCCTGCAAATATACCACAGCCCCTTTTCCGTGATTTTTTTCCGTACATTCTTTTTTTTTCTCAGCCTGTTTTGTATTTAATTCTTGAAATTCCTTGCTCAAAACCTTTTGTGCTATTCGGAGGTATCAATTGCGCTATATGATTTAGTTTGATATGCGTCAGTTTTCGGGACTTATTTGCGCCAATTTACCTGAACATCTACATATAGATATCAACGACAAGGGTATTATATATAGGTTGAAACAAGTATTTTGTGAGGAACCCTCTTTCAAAATGAATTCTTACTGAATGAAACAAATTGAAACTTAAAAAAAAGGCTATGAAAACATATACACAACAAGAAAAAAAATACGAAAGTCTGTAAATAATTCCCTCTCCCCAAAGTATATGGTGAAATAACACACAGACGCAATTTTACGTTTTATGAGTTTTAGACCACTATCAATAAGTTTTTTTTTGCCCTTATTCCTATTATTTTCTTGAATGCAACTTTTTTCCACATATTTTCAGGGTTTGACATTTATTTACTTATTATTTAATTATTTTGTTTGTTTGTTTGTTTGGCTGCCTTGCTATGTTCAGCCTTACATACATAAAAAAAATCAGAAATTTCAAGAAATTTGCAAACACAATCTTTCATTTTTTTTTTTCATTTGAAAATCTTCTCATAGTTATGCTTTTACTTTGAAAACTTTGAGTTTGCAAGTATTTTTTTTCTATACATTTATGCCTTCAAGGATGCGTGACTTTGTTTATTGACTTTGAAATTCGTCGAAATTCGTGTATCTGTTTATTGCCAATCAATTTAGAGCGGCAAGTCCGTGGCACATCAAAGGATTTTTTTAAATGCACTATAACTCAAAAACGATTAAAGATACCTTTACAAAATTTTCAGAATATGTTATTTTAAACATTCTTATACCTTTAACATAATTTTGAATGGCCTAAAACACCAGTATCATGTCCTTAGTGCACATTTGGAGTCCTTAGTGCACTAAGGAGTCCTGTGTGGTGTTTAGACGTACCGCAATAATTATGGTCAATCTTTTATGATATTTTCAATATCCATGACTGAATATAGAAATTCAGAAAAGTCCCATATTAATTTATTTCTTTTTATTCAAAAACGATATCATATTGCATTAATGACCATTAATTGCCATTAATTTCTGATGCAGTAAAACGACAACTGGCCCATATTGCGTCATCAGGTCACGTGACGCCTATCTCATTAAAATTTTTTGGATCGGCGGAAGCGATAAAATATGATGCTAATTACTCGAATTGTGATCTTATTCAGGGGAATTGATTAGTTTGATGGTGTTTTTTACTGTTTATGATGATAATAAGATCTAATATAAAAATATCAAAAATCGTGTCCAGTCTCCTTTAAAGAGTAGTTATAAAAGAGAATGAAAAGCCTCACCTATGAAGGTAGATGGGAATATAGTGTTTGTTTATGTTGTTTTTTCTGACTTAAATCAGATCTACCCTCAGGTGCAGGTTAATTTTTGATAAATATAAAACCTCTGGTCATGTTGAAGACTGCTGGCTGTTTTCCATTGTGATTTTTTAAATTGCCGTTTCTTCATTGTTGGTTGTCGCATACACTTATTCCACAATCTCTTTATCGTCTATTGTCACTGTGTCTATTGTACACATTTACTAGTTCATTTAGTGACACTATAGTTTTATATATAAGACTGAAATGAATCAGAGTCAGGAATAGTCTTTTGCTCTTTTGATGCAAATGTACCCTGTAGTTCATCCATTTTAAATGATGGAGGAAACTAAATTACGAGTTATATCATGGCAATGAAAGGTAACTGACAAACCTTATAACAAACTGATATATGCATGCTGTTTTCGTCAATACATATAACAAGTTAAATGTGAGCTGATGATAAACACAAGCTGATGACATGAGAGCTTAAATCACTATGGAACTATAGGAAAATGCAATACATGTATGTAAATATCAGGCTTTTGCATGATGTTGTTGCTGAGAAACAGCAAAAGAAAACAGAAGTGACAGAAAAGCTTGTTACAAATGCATATTGTTTTACGCTTGTCCATCAGAGAGTCACTTGTCGATTTCATAAAATATACCTCCTCCTTCAAAGCAGGGGTACAACAACTAAAAATATATATCTTCTATGTTATATTCTTTCTCTTGGACATTTGAGATTGATCCTCCAACTTTTTTAATTTTGTTTTCTTTTTTAGTTAAAGAGAGTAATACATGGCATAATACTTTCTACTACAGGTAGTATGTGTTATATCATACTAATTACTTTTTTGTGTAAAGCTCTATTATTAAATTGTATTTTTAGGTACTAAGTGAGTGGATGATATGAAAAAATCACAAAAGTTAAAATTTTAATATGAAAAATATAAATATACAATATTTGATGTAATACATATTGACACATACAAATAATGTAACTCCTAAAATTTTATTACAAATTTCATTATTTTGGCTATTTTATCAGTAAAATTTAAGCTTGAAAATAAAACAACCACAAATATGTAGGTGCCTTTAAAAAGACAGTTAAATTAGTGTTATGTTGTTAGAAATGAAAATAGTATTGGATGAAAATCATGAGAAAAAGACTGCATGAAAATTCTCTGGTAATCATTTCATTTCATTGAATAAAATATTTGATCTTGATACACTGTACATATAGTTAACAACAAAAACATAAAAATTATCACAGATTTCATAAATTCTATTTAATAACGGACATTTTATTTATTCTTCTGTAAAAACTAAACAATGTATGCATAATTTTGTAACTTGCCAAAACAAGTCATCTGAATTTGAAAGAAATGCTTTGTAGCAGCACAGTAAATAATCAATTTTACCCTTCAAAAAAGAAAAAAAAATCCCCAAAATCTTTGATACAAGTTTTCTATTTCAAATAATGCCTAGTGAAATTAAATGGTCTAAAAAAATAAATTCACAGCATAAGTAAGGTAAATATATTTCTAAAACCGAGATCATATGATGGAAACATGACCAGATTATATAAAAATTAGCTATTTCAAAGACTTAAATAATGCATTGAACACTTTGCATATGTTTGCTAATTTCATAGGTGTACATATGTGGGTACTTAAATTATTATTTTGATGGAATGGCACTTTCTTTTCATATTTCTTATTTAATAACTCCACATGAGATCTTGATGTGGCACCCAGTGAACACCCAGTCAAGTGAGAGCAATTAACCATGATTAACGTCAATTCATTATCTTATTGCACTAATGTGCCCCCTATTTGGTAATGATTTACAGAATTATACAGATATGCTTCCTTCTCTAAAGTTTGTGGTCCCTATTAAAGCATTAACTAATACACTGCTCCCTCCACGATTGTCTTTGACAGCCTGTTGTAATATTTCCTTGATTTTATCTTCATTAGTCCTGTCCAGACGATAACCTTTGCCACCATAACCTTCAGCTACCGTCTCATAGTTCAAAAACTGAAAATTTTTTTACAGCAAATGTATACTTAAGACACAATGTCAAGCTTAGCACATACTTTCATTGGAATTGCACAGTTTTTGCTGAAATTAGTTGTACTTTTAACTTGTTGAAATTCATCAGTGTAACTAAGAGGCTCAAAGGAGTCTAGATTGCTAACCCGGTCCTCATGCCACAAGGCTCTCCTCTATAAGGGGTCATCTGACAACTTCAACCAAATGAAGATTTTGGAAAAATGTTAATGGATGACAGATGAGGTCAAGGTAAGCTAACCATGATATAGAAGGAAGAAAGGCACAATTTGTTGTCCTTAATATTAAATTAAAACAAGAGTTAACACTAAAGTATGTCTCGCCTGCCGGCACCATCAGAAACAATTATTCTTTCTTACTTCCACTATATTTTGAATTTACATGGATTTTCAGTTTCTGAGATCAAAAGATGTTTATAGAACTTAAACATTGCAAATATATGCAATAAAAATAATCAAAGTCACTCAACCGGAAAATCAAGGTCAAGGTCAAAAGATGGGGATGCAACTGTGCCAAGCTACTACTGGGGCATATGCATACCAAGTTTCATCAACCTAGGACCTATAGTTCTTGAGATATGGAGGTGCTCGCAAAACTTTTCCATTGCTATTATATGTATTGAAAATTGTCAAAGTCACTCAACCAGAAAATCAAGGTCAAGGTCAAAAGATGGGGATGCAACTGAGCTAAGCTACTACTGGGGCATATGCATACCAAGTTTCATCAACCTAGGACCTATAGTTCTTGAGATATGGAGGTTCTCGCAAAACTTTTTCATTGCTATTATATGTATTTACAATTGTCAAAGTCATTCAACCGGAAAATCAAGGTCAAGGTCAAAAGATGGGGATGCAACTGTGCTAAGCTACTACTGGGGCATATGCATACCAAGTTGCATCAACCCAGGACCTATAGTTCTTGAAATATGGAGGTGCTCATAAAACTGTTCCAAAAAGTTAACGCCGCCGTCCCCGACGCCGTCGCCGCCGCTGCCGGTAAAGTAACACCTATGTCCCACTCTGCTTCGCAGGCGAGACAAAAAATGGATTATTTTGCAGCAATTGTGAGCTTTTACAGATACAAAAAAAAAAAAGAAAAATGTCAGAGAGCCAGTTCAAAAACACTCCCTTTTCCTTTACAAAAGTTCAACATATATTAGAGTCTAAAACATTTCTTATTTTGTTACTTACATCGAGTTTACATGCTACACTACTACCAAACATAGGGAGTTGTTCTCTCTCTATCTGAGTCCAGGCTGCATCATTACCAACCAAGGCTATCACAGGTACCTGCAAACCATAATATACAATGTATATTCATTAAGATTAAGGACCAATTAATGCATTTCTCAAAGGCAAAGGAATTCATTTATATTCATTTAATCTTGAATGTCTTTCATTGATCATGGCCTCAAACATAAAGTAACATTATAGTTTTTTTTTTTAATTTCTTTCAGATTTTCTCATTTAAAGACAACTCTCTTTTGATTTGATTTCTCATTCATTAAAACTTTTCTTTCCTAAAAGGAATTAATTTAAAAAAAGTTGTAAATAATAAATAATCAGTTACTACATGTCATGCATTAAGTGAAATGGTAAAATACCACCATTTACACTTTAACTCTTTATGAACAAAATTAAAAAATTTTTACTGATAATACCTTGTGTCTAGTAAATGTATCAAATTCAGCAATACTGTATCCTAATGACCCATCACCATAAATTATCCACACATCACTGTCAGGTCGGCACAGCTTAGCTCCAAGAGCAAATCCTCCTCCCACTCCTAGTGTTCCAAATGCCCCTGGGTCAAGCCAATGTAAGGGGGCTCTTGGTCTAAAATGAAATATTGAGAATGATAAAGATAAATGGCATGAAAAACACAGATTATTATATAGATATAGGTGAAAGATCGTGATTTCCAAGTTAAATAAATTTCTAGATTTTCACGGAGTTAATTACAGGATTTATCTAACTCGCGTGCGAATTTATCTAACCCTCGTGAAGTTTCCCTGCGAAAAATATGTAGCTTAGATTAGTGCGCAATGCACAATTCATTAATCAATAATTTATTCCGTTTTCATTATTTGATGATCTATTAGTCACGTTTTTCCAAATTATCTATATAATAAATAGTATAACTAATTCGGGGTGACGAATATCAATTTTAATGTCACTCATGTCGAATAACACTAGGGGATTCAACTCGTGACATTAAAATTGATATTCACCACCACACATTAGTTATACTATGATTATTAACTAAGCTTATAACCATGATATCCTTTGATGTTTCAGAGTAAAATGGTTGTCTTGTGTATGGGGAAAGCAATTACCTGTGCATCTTAAAGACTCCTTTGTGAGTTCAATAAAATTACGCTCAAAGAGGCAATACTCCAACTGGAAGACGATTTATAGAAGCATTAAGGAGGCTGGGGGTTATAAAACAGAGCATCTTTTTCAGTCATCTTGCAAACTTTTAGCCTATATTTCAGTCTTAAAGACTTGTTACAGCATAAATAATGTAAAATTCATTTGTTTATTATATCTTATCAATAAAAAAATTACAAAATAAACACTTTAAAAAATATTAAGCTTTTTCTTAAAAAAAACTGATTTCAGGGGAGGTAATTGGCGGGAAAATGTGTGACTAATTTTTACAAAGAAATGTATTTAGAAAATTTAGTTTACCTTAAATATCTCTAAAAGGAGTACCGTGACCCCATGTCTTTATTATAGAAAATAAAACTATATCCCATACTTCTTATTTTACACAAATTTGTAGAAATTTCCATGTCAGGTTTAAAAAATATATGCATTTTGAGAATTTTTCCTATACAATCTATACAATTTTCTTAAAGTATTTCAAAAATGAGCACCGTGACTTTTTGTTATTATTGTATATTTTCAATGCTTATACTAATGTCAATTGACTATAAAAGTTTCAAAAAGATCCTATGTCAAATTTTTAGACCTCCAGCCTACTTTAGCTTGCTTCCCAGCCCAGAATAAAGGAATGCTTAATTTACATTTTTCTGCAATCTGTATAAATAATACAATAATCTTGAATATTCAATCAATTTAAACAAATTCATGTGATTAGGCAAAGTTTCCTAAAATATTAACCTGAGGATATAAGCTGCAGTCGAAACAAAGTCTCCGCCGTCTGCTACCATCACTGTGTTGTCTGACATCACTTCCTCTGTCTGCATCAAAACCTTCAGAGGATTCAGATGTTTTTCTGTCTTCTCATTTGATTTTTCCCTGTAGAATGAAAAGGAATATGAAAAGTGTTGTTTAATCTGGGTTATTATGCCTGCTTCTAACTTGTTTCAATATAGAATAACTTAAAACTTTTAAATACATTTTTCTGCATTGGTATATTTATAATTTAATGCTTAACATACATCATGGTTGACAAAAACTGAATAAAATACAAGAAGAGCTAGGCTACCAATTGTCAATTTTTCAAAAAGATTTTATAAAATTTGATGCTTAAGAAATATGAATACACACCATGATATCTTTAGAAAGACATGACTTTTCAGATAATATGTAAAAATGCATGTCACTAAATCTATACCTGTTAGCGTTTTCTTTGTCAACATCCCTGTTTAGTAGTTTCTGTGTCCACTCAGGGTCACATTTGTATCCTTTCAACCCCTTAGCGACCTCTGTAACAAAGCTAGCAACATCTCCCTGTATGGCTATAGTAGGCTTCCAAAACATGTCAGAATTCTGAAATTAGTCAGAGGTTAAAATCCTGAAATGACCAAATCTTTGATAAATGTAATTAAACAGTAGGGGCAACAAAACCCAGATGCTATTAAGGAAGATTCCTTTTATGGTTATAAACATAGTATCAAAATTTGATACTCGTTCAACTAAGTTATCACACCAAACGTGGAGAATACATAATGCTCTGGATTATCAGAGACTAAATGGTCTTAGACAATCATGCTGACAACAATGACAATGTCATACCACTATATAATCAAATAAATTCTTGTATAAAAAAAAATCTAAATATATTTATGAAAGACCTTTGGGATGGTTAAATTTGTGTTCTGCTGCTCTTTGCTACGGTAGATGATTTATCATATGTTCTCTAAATTCTTATCTATGTCAGAATGGAACATTTACATATATATATTAAAATAGACCTTCTGTGAGGATAAACTATCCTGCTTCTTAACTTTATTAACAGCCGAGACAAATATACAGCCCAAGCATGGTATGAATTTAGATTCATCTTCAGGTATGAGTAGCTCAATTGTTCAACATCAAATTATTTTGATTATCATGCTAGATCCTATAAATCATAACTTTGTTTCTCCTATGATAATTTAGAAAAAAAAAACATTTCAAAACTCATGTAGAAATTTAACCACCATCTTCAGAATACTGGATTAAATTTGCAAGTCCAGCTTAAACTACTTGTTCAGAATAGAAGAAAAAGCAAATGCAGACAAATCAACTAAATAAAGACAAAACAAGCTGAATACCTTATACAATTGTTCCTTGTTTCTGTTGACTGCTATAATTTTAGATTTTCTGCTAAATGTTCTGCCATAACTCAATCTAAAATCTGCTACTGCACCTAAAATGAAAGACACAATACTTGAAGAAGATGGCGCCAACGAGCAATTTGAGAGGGTAGATTTGAAAATTATCATTCACGAGGCTAGCAAAAATTATTTAATCTAATCTGTATGTTTCACCTTTTTATAGAACAAGCCTGAACTCATAGTTAACATATAGAAACAACTTCCATTTTGTAAGGCTTCTCAAAATACCAGTTAATGCTTTTGAGCAAAGGTTATGCTTGAAATAATTGTTAAAATTTGTCAAGGTAGGCAAAGAAAAGAAAATAGATCCATGTACCAAAAACAACCCATATTGACGTCAGCTCTAATGACTAATTCCATGTTTAGCTATTGGAAACCCTTAACATCCCTCTTTAAAACTTTATAATAAGGCATGCATGTCTACTTTATGACAAAAAGAAAGTGTGAAAGTTTTATCAAAATCCATTCAGTAGTTTTGGAAGTTGATGATAAAGACAATTACTATTGGACAGACAGAATCTGATTTTTCTATATTCCCAACCTTCATGAAAGGCAGGGACAAAACACAGTCAAGTATTTACCTGCAAGTATAACAACATCTGCCTCTTTGAGAGCTTCCCCTCTCTTTTGTCTAGGTTGTATGGGGCTGTGTTGTCCAAGTAATCCTCTAGCCATGCCTCCTAAGAAACACGGAATACCAATCTCCTAATAAATAGATTACAGATTGCAAGCATTAATGAAATTTAAGTAAATTACATCATCTATACTTAAGTAAAAAATAAGTAGATTAATACAAAGAAATTACCAAATATGAAATGTATTCCTCTTTTAGTGTTTTTAAATTTATTTAGTTTCATAAATTTGGAAATGTTGACCTATTAAAAGCAAAACTGTGTTCTTCTAATTAAGACATATTTTGGTATATATTATATGATTTTCTCTTGATCTTTTAATGGCTAAGATAACTTAAAATATAAAGGAGAAGGTTCACGAACACCCTTATTTGGCCCACAATTTGGCAAAAATCCTAACTTAAATATTTCATGTTATAACTCTATGTAAGTATAGTCATGTGCTTGATTTCTCTAATTCTAAACTTCTGTTTGACATATTATGAAAGACCAATTCAACCATAGGGGTCAAACTTGGGAAATTAAACGAAAAATCAAAAATTTCACCATATTTTGCTACTTTTTTGTTCTAAATTGGTTAAGAAAAATATGAGCGCAATCAAGGACACCCTTCATATTTTCAGAAAACCTTTAATATGGTCATAATTATAATTTACTTAATTATGAAGGGTGTCCTTGAGTGCGCTCTATATTTTCTAAGCACAAATGTGCATTGAAAAATGGCAAAATCTAGAGATTTTCAACATTTTTTGCAAAATGCCGATGATTGTGACGTCACTGCGACGTTGTTATGTCACAAATCGAACTTCCAAATCCATATGTCTTACTTATATCCATAGTACTATATCTACAACAAATATGACATTATTATCTAATACCTGAAATTTTAGGGCCAAATATGAAGGTTCGCGAACCTACTCCTTTGGAAACATGCTGAATGAGTAAGGTATTTTTGGAAAAAAAATTCTATTGTTAGTAAGCTGGAAATTTGATAGCTTTATGTCATATCTCTATAGAAAAGCTGCAAAATCATTTCACAAAAAATAGATGAGGCTACTTAAAATACACATATACACAGAAAATACTGTTGCTGATTGGTGAAAAGTACTCTTAGGCTAGGTTAAGATTTGTACATTCATGAACTTTGTGAGAGTAAGTGCAGAAATTAGAAAAAAAAAGACTTTAGATTTAAAAATGATTGTTTGAAATTTGTTTTCTTCAGTCTACAATATCTCTTTCCTAAATCAGGACAAGATGGGAAAATTTTAACCATTAGAACATGTTCTACTTTGAATATTGAAGAAATGGGTGAATCTTAAAAAATTTGAGGCATTAATTGATTGTCGATATGGAAATTGATATGGTCACTTGTCCACAAACATTCTAACCGATAAACCACTTTACAAACCTCAAGAGACTTTCTAAGTTGATCGGCAGGTACTGGTGGAAGGGTGGCCTGACTTCCAACTAATATTAAGGGTTTCTTGGCTCTGGATATTAACTCTAAACTTTTCTGCACTGAAATACAAATAAGTTGTTATTAATTATTTTAATGAAACAATTATAGATGACATATCTTTTTAACTGATTTGATTTTATTGATTTTGCATGCATTCAAAAATAAAATCAGGGTAACTCAGGTCGAAAAAAGCAGGTCATCTATTGTAGAACAAGGAAAAATGTACCGAATGTACACTATTCTATGATCACTACCGTTCTGTTTTATTCTTAAAATCTTGAAAAATAATCTACCTAGAGTGACCTAGTAGGGAATTCTGAAAGCACCCTTTAATTTTACAATTCTTTAAAAGTATTGACTAGTCATTATATTACACTGTTAAGGTTTTAATTTCCAGTCTCTCAAAACAACAAAACTGCCAGTGACAACCATTTAATCTAACTCCTTAATAATTTTGCCTTTATAAATTTCTAACATTCCGACAACCCACTGGCTCTTCCTTGCTTATTTAATAAATGCGAAAATCTTCCATTCAAGATTATTTTGAATGGGATAAGGGTAGAAATACAATGCATTTTTTATCTATTTTATGACAAACCTTGTGCTTGTGTAGCTTTGGGAATTTCTGGTTTCATTGGACTTGTGTCTCTTTGTTCAAATGCTCCAGCAAATAAATTTGTTATATGGTTTCTAAGATACCTTTAAAAATATAATATGAAATATATCATGCAATTATTTATTGTTCTTAGACAAATACAGGATGAATACAGATGTTGGTTTGTCAAAGGCATTGTATTGTCATCATTTACTGAATTTATCTTCATTAAATTGGTTGTTGGAAACATGATGGGTGCATTATAATGCAAAGGAACTATTGTAAACATACGTATTTTTCGCTGGTACTTATCTGGTATCACGATTTTACAATTTCACCCAAGTTCACAGTTACTTAATTTCAGGTTCTGTTCATTATTCTATTCATTTCATAAAATTTATTTCATTTCGTTGAAAAATGCTTGACCCTGAAATCCATGAAAATAAATACCTTGCGAAAATAAGTACATTTACAGTACTTACACTACCAAAGCATCCGAGTTTAATCTCGTTTGCATTATTGATCTCAAGAAATTCAAGTAACTAGAACAAAAGTTATTGTGTATACACTAACGTTAACAGACAACAAGGACAACGACGATGACAGCATCATACCATTATACGTCTGCAAATTTTTTGCGGTCGTATAAAAATTCATATTCTGTTATTTCCCTGCAAATTATCTCCCCTACCACAATATTGAAAATACTTCATTTGCAGGTTAGACACTTTTACTTGTTAATGAAATGCCATTTAAGAAATCATCTATGACCGGTTATGGTTTATTATAGATTTTCTTAACATGGGTTGCCATTGTTTTGGCAAATATTTGGCTAATAAGTGTAGCGCAGTGGTGTGAGGGTAAAATAAACCAAAAAATGGATATCCATGTTAAAATCAACAATAAACCACAGGCAGCCATGGAATATTTCTTAAATGACATTTTTGTGTTTTCAGTGGACCTATAGTGCAAGACGAAATGTATCTCATTTTTGTACACAAAACATATAATGACGTCACTGGTTTTAGCATTTAACTATTAAACTGTGACGTCGATCCAGTGTATATTAAAACTTTTACACCAGGTGTCATCATGGTTTCATTTATTCGTGGGCCTGGCTTGTTTAGGAAGTGCACAACAGTATTAAATGCATGTTCAGTTTTAAATTACAATACATGTATCGATTCATTGAATGCTGAAACCTACCAATTAACAACTCCTTGTACTAAACTGACAGGGCCTTTCTCTTTCACTCCAAGTTGAGAATATACTATGTCATAAGGATATAAAACATCTATTGGAAACTCTACAAACACTGGTCCTGCAAAACACAAAGATGAAATGGTAACTTGAAACAAATGTGTATTTCGGTTACTATTTTAATTCTAAATCTTAGAACTTATGAACAAAATCTTATCAACTAAGCATAAGAATGGCCAAGTTAATACTGATTTCTCATAAACTTGAAGTAAGGCCTTAAACCTTAAGCAAAAGTTGGCAACAGACTGTGAGTTAAAGGACAACTCATAGCACCAGTCTAAATAGAAATGTAACTATGATTTCTCGTGTTTTTAAGTTCAAAAGTGAAAGTAATTCACTGACAAAATATAAATGAGCAAAGAAATCAATCAATGTCCATCACATGTTGCCTGACAACATTTTACTTTTTAAGACCTCAATGAAAAACAGTTAGCAGCCTTCAACGAGGCCACATGGCATTGATCGCTGTTTTACGATTTGTCAAAGGTTAAAATAAAATGCATACACATCAAAACCAGTCTTGAAATAGTTATAGAATTACCTCTTTTTTTAAATAAGGAACAGAAAACATTAAAACGACAAGTACAACAAGGAGCAATTGAATGTATTGTACTCTATTCTACCTGGAGTTCCTGATTGTGCTTCTCTCAGAGCTGTTTTTAACACAGGAACTATGTCTCTAACTTTACTTATTGTAGCACAGTATTTACATAAAGGTTTAAATAATGACATCTGATCTATATCCTGTAGAGCTCCTCTGCCCTGGAAATGGAAGGAAATAGGATAATGTATGAAACAAGAGCAGCCCATGTTGGCAAAAAATATAAGTTTTCCGCAAAAATTATGACAGATTCTAATAATATTGTATAGCACAATTTTTCTATTGGAACCTGTACTTAATTATGGTAAAAAGTATCAAATCTCAATACTTGTACTTTTGGAGTTTAAGCCTTAACAAAAATTGATGACAGGTGGACAGATTGATAGATAAAGTGAAAACTATTGATGCAGGGCCCAAATTATTTGACAAAATCCTTAGTAATAATGACAAAGATAAAGAGGCAGTTTTTAATCTTTCCTGGAGAGTGAACTGACAAAATGTTTTTATCATCTTCTTGATATTATTTCACTTGAAAAACAAGTAACTTCATTTTTTTTATAGCCATAAAGTGTATTATATTTTTCTCTGGTCAGTGATGTAAAAATTAGATATACTTAAACCCACAACTTAAAAATTTGTTGAAACTTTGTTTTGATTTTATTCTGAAAGGTTCCTTGGATGTATTTTACATATCATATTGAATTATCTTTTCATTAAGAAACAAGTGCTTGTAATGGACTTTTTATAAATCTTTACACATAAAATTAACTATCGAGCATGTATGCTCTCACACTTCAATTTACCTTCAAAAGAGTAGCTGCAGCTCCCCCTATTAACAGTACAGGTGATTCTGCCATCTGTGCATTCTTAACAGCTGTTACAGTGTTGGTCAAACCTTAAAAATTCAACGTAAATTAACATAGACAATTTATTAATGCCTCAAATCATTGAAGATTCACCCATTTCTTTAACATTCAATGTAGAGCATATTCAAATGGTTAACATTTTTCCATCTTCACCTGATTTAGGAAAGAAATATGTTTGACTGAAGAAAACAATCATCAAACAATCATTCATTTATCTACGTTTTTTGTTTCTTTTCCTTTTATTTATTTTTTTTCTTCGTTTGTTTGATAAAACACGCTGGAGGTTAAACCATTTACACACAACATCACAAATTACTGATTGTATTGACAGCTAAGTATTTGTAAAAAGTTTAAGAATTCTATAGTGAATAATCTCATTTTTAGAAGTAATGATTTCTATATTTATCTCTGCAAACATAAACATCAGAATAAAACATATTTGTACACAAGTTGTTTTGAAATTGAATCTAATTATCTAGTTTATAAACAATAACCACGAAATAGAAATTTACTTTCACAGAATTGTTGATCTGAATGAAAATAATGTGAATGTATATTTATTCAACTACATGTATTACATTGTACAATCTACCGTATTAGTGTCATTTTCACAATGATTTAATTTTCGTTATATCTATGGCAAACAATTAGAAAATTAGAACTGCAAAATACTAGTTTGAATATTAAGAGTAATGATTTGGAAATGTGTCAGAGATAAAAAGAAAATTACATATCATGAATATAAAAGCATGCCAAAGCCATTTATCAAGAAAAACACGAAATATTTCACTTGCAAAACTATCACTTATATACCGTATCTTACCTGGTCCAGCTGTGACTGCTGCCACACCCACTGTTCCTGACATTCTGGCCACAGCATCGGCAGCAAATACTGCCGTTACCTACAAATATGATAAGAAAAAGAACATCATAAAATGTCCTGTCTGGCATAAAACAATTATGCTCCAGAAACCAATTTTGAACAGTTGAAATGATAGATAGACAGAAAACAAAGCTAACCTATTGTTCTTGTCATACATGAAAAAAAATTTCATTGCAGATTTTCAAATTGCAATAATTACATTCTCATTCATCACAAGAATTTCGATTGGTTAATTGTACTTCAGTAATGCAGTTTCATTTCTCGATAAAAATCACTTGCACATGCCCCTTGCTACAACTTTAATGGAATAATTTTTAAAAGATAAACCATTGGTTTCGTGCAAATTTCTGTGCTAACACTTAATATATTTTATAGGAATGTAATTATATATACATTGAATGCAATATTTTGTAGTTTTATTGGGGTGTAAAAGCCTGGACCTTTGGGTACATATTGAAAATGTGCTTAGGTCCATGCTTTTACATACCAATAAGACTACAAAATATTACATTCCATGTATAAATGGCCTTACAGACATACTGGTAATAAAGGCTGTATCACATACAATAACTTCCAATCAGGTGATATTATTCCACTGGATAATTGATTTTTACTGACATGACATGAATTTTCCAAACAGTTCAAAACCAAACAAAGGATATAAAAACCTAATACAATGTCATAAATTATAAAATCATTGATTTAGCCCATTTTATCTGTTCAGTGCATACTTTACTATATCACTTATATATCCCTTTTAAACAGGTCGAGGAATCTACCTTTTAAAGATTATGTTTACATCAAACTTTTGACCAATGGTTTTTGAGAGTATATAAATAACTACGACCACAAGCACGTGCTTTTTAAGAAATAATTAAACAAAAACCGACTTGCTGAACAAATGTTAAAAATGAGCGGTGAAAAAATTAGTTAAGAATAAGAATTTACCCGTGTACGTTTAAAACCAAAACTATTTGGAATTGACGAAATATGAGCGAGGAAGTTAAAGAAAACATGTTTATGTTCAGAAATTTTCTATAAAAACGTCGAAAAAGTTTTACTATTTTCTCCAATTTGAAAGGTCAATTTTATAAAATTTTGATTGATTGATAGGTCAAATGAAATCTAGATGACTCGACCTTTTAAACATAAATTGGTTTTTTGTGCTGGATTCATTTTCTGCTTTCAAATCCATTAAGTTAAGAAACAAATTTTAAAAATTCCTACACTTAATTAGTGTTGTGGAAATTACACTTCTTTATATAAAGGGACAAAAGTCCTTTTTAACAGCAGTATTTTCCAAGTGTATTCAGGTATTTGTATGGAATCTTGTGACTTCACAGAAGTCATATGACTCATATACTTATGGGCACTTGAAATCCATTTCACTTTTTAGAATTTTTTTTATTCTAATTTCTAAAAATGCTTGATTATTTTTAATATTTTTTTTCTATAAATAAAAAATGTTTTGAACTTCTTACCACATTCTATAAGAATAAGAATAAGAATAAGAATAATTTTATTATCCAGTGACTGGGCCCATTTCTGGGCAAAGGTTACATTGATCTAACAATAAACATACAACATGTACAAAGACATTACATGTACAACAATAATGGTATCATAATAATAAAATTTAGAAAATCATGTTAATTAAATAAACCATTTTCATATTTCAGGGACTGCTGAATAATTTAGTATTTTTTGGACTGAACCTGACCCGACATGGACTGGTTTACCATTTTTTGTATAATTGAGCAAAGGAAAAATAGTAAAGTTTTAACACATTATTTTAGGAAATCTAGATTAAAATTATTGAAATTATTGGTTTTAGCAAATAATATGTCTAAAGAGGATTCGTTACTGCCTTTCTGAATGCAAATATGTTAAAGAGCAATTAAGCTAAAAATAGTTCCAAATCAACATCTTATTGATGTATCCTTATTTTGTAGTTCAAATCCATCAAGATTACAATGAAACATTTGTAAGAAAACATTACAAAATCAAGTTTATTCTGACCTTATTGATGCAACATTTTTGTTTGTCCTACTCAGGAAAAGATAACTCTCTAAAAAGTGTTGAGAAGGACTAAAATAATCAGTCATCCCAGAAGTATGAAAATAGTCTATTGTGATTTATACAAGAAACATCTTTACTTCATGTCTTGTATCAATTACTCTCATTCCAAGTTTTTCACATGCCACAAGGATTGGGGAAATGTGACCACCCACCAAGGTAAAAACATACTTGACTCCATGTGCCTGAAACAAAATCAGATATCAGTATAATAATGATAATACTGTACTACTAGTCACTGCTTCATAATGAACTTTTATTTGAGAACGCTACAAATACATATACATGTACTACCAAAAATATATGAATGAACGATTCCTGAGATAAATTTCTATAGATCTACATTTGATGTACTTCCTGCAGTGGCTGCAGACGGGTCTCCCATAGATTTGTGCTATAAATATCCAATGGTTGTAATCAACATACGTTTGGATCTTTTGCTATTTCTATTCTTTGGCTTTTACTGCACAAAAAAGAAAACATAATTTATCATTAGAAAAGGGAAGATTTTCTTTTACTTCTTTCAGTTGGTTTATCAATGAGAAAATGAATATATTAATGAATGTCAAATAAATTAAGTTGTACATGCATAAAAGTTTTGGAATGCATAGACCATGTGTACCATTTTACTTTTTCTACCTTCAAGACATCCCCTACAATATCACCTCCATTTCTTTTTGTTGTCTTGTCAACCTGTAAAAGAAAGAATATTAACAGGGGTTCAAATAAACATTTGTGAGCAAAAGGTACAGGACATTTTAGTTTCTATCTGAAAACTTCATTGACTTAATTAATTGCAATTAGTGCACATATATGCCTGTATATTCATTTATAAACTGCTGATGATAGTTATTTTCTTTCCAACATTTATATATTTTTTTCATATTCAAGAAAACATAGGTACTCCATCTTTAATCTTAATGTAAAAAAAATGCACCCTTTTGTCTAATGTTTAATATTACATGCATATGTAATTATTGCAAAAATCCTAGAATATGTACGTGAACCTCACTTAACAATAGAAAAATCTTGAGTGTAAAACCTTATAATGCTATAAAGGGAAGCTTAAGTTCCAAACAGGAAAGATAAGTCTACGGAACAGCAGTTTATTACATTTGGGTCTTATCTTACACTGCTGTTGCTGTAAACCAAGAGTAATCATTTGTATTCACGACTGCTTTGATTTTAATCAATTACAAATTAAAATGATTGTAATTGTAATATAATTGATAACATTTCAAAGGCAAAGTCATTATAATGTATCTGATTACATTGTAAAGTTATCGACCCCATCCCTGATCACAGGGGCTTGTGGCAAAATAAAATTCCCGAAACAATATCATATTAGCAAGCGTTGTTACTTTTTCTCTTGATGTAATAAAATACCTAAATTAAAGAAAATGAATCGCTAGATATTCTTTTCATAAAACAATAGTTTTTTTTCTTCCAGCAAGATTATAAACAAAAAAGTGAAAAGCTACTAAAATAAAAATAAATTCGGAACAATCAACATATACATACTATTAAACAATGAAGAAAATAAAACAAGACTGCGTTTGAAAGTTAAAAAAATACAAAACCTAAAATAATATTTATAAAGTAAAAGCTTATTGTTTTCTTTTTGAAAACCTGAATAGAAAATAAAGAGATGTGGAATAAGTGTACGCGACACAGCCCACAATTAAACGGCAATTTAGAAAAACCACAATGGACAACCGCCAGCAGCCTTCAACGAGGCCATTTGGCACTGCTCGCGGTTCTGCAATTGGCCCTGAAGTATCTATAATCATGATAATTTTAATGTTAAAATATAATGCTTGTGCATAGTTAAAAAATATATATATATCCCATCATGAAAAGGGATAGAGGGGGATATATATTTTTAAACTGTACACAAGCCCCTGTGCCCTGATCATGCTGACACGCTCCCGAAGAGAGCGATTATTCGGGAGCGATTATGGTAGAAATGTCAACAATTTAGTTGTACTATGAGCCGAATTTTCCTTCAATGTCCAGTTTTTCAAGAATTGTTTTCCCGAAATTTCAGCGTCTTTTTAAAACTTATCTATTTTTGAAAATTTCGATCGTCATTAAGCACACGAGGGACTGGGAAATGGCTGAATAAAAGCTAGTATTTTTTTAATTTCGAATAATACAAATTGTTTTAATTCATAAACATTCTAAAATTTATACAGCATGAAAAATATTCAGATACGTTGTATTGTAACTTCGTGGGCGTCACAGGTTAAACCTGCCTCATACGCTCCCGAAGGAAGCGATAATGGTAGAAATGTCAATATTTTAGTTGTACTATGAGCTGAATTTTCCTTCAACGTCCGGTATAGCACGCCCTTGTTTTCCCGAACTTTCGGCGTCTTTTAAAGGGGGTGGTAAAGGGGGGGTACGTGCACGGATGAACGGCCAATAAAAAATGACAATCACGATGAACGGCCAATAAAAAAATGATAATCACGATGAACGAAAAATGAAATAGAGAAACACGATGCACGATGAACCTCCATGCACGGCTGAATGGGAAATAAAAATTGCTCAACACGATGCACGAAAAAAACCCTTTACCACCCGCTTTAAACGTTTTTATCTTTGAAAATTTTAGACGTCATTAAACGCTCACGTAACCCACAAGAAAAGCTAGTTTGATTTTATTTTCGAACCAAAAAAATTAAATTAATTGAAACCTCGGGAGCGTAACAGGATTTACCTGCTCATATTATTAAGTTATGATGTCATGGGTAAGAGGTGTGGGTAAGCAGTGCATGATAATTTTCACTTTCACTGAGTCTGAGTTGTTTATGAATGACATGCCTTATGAAAGAATTGATACAGAAGACCAAATTTTCTGAGGACCAAAAAAGCTCCAAAGGCCGCAGCAGATACACCAAAGGGGATAAAATAATTTTTCAAAGTCTTAGAAAATGATTCTTCTGTGCTGCCCATGTTGAACTTTAACCCTTAGGAGAATCAATGAAAAGTCTAGAGAACGATCTTTCCGAAGTGAACTTCCGGTTGAAGTGACATGTCAACAAATAGATGTCAAAACTAATTTTATATTGACAATATAGCATGTATACATCTTGGAACCACACCATAACACCTTCTATGTTCCATATTTGAATTACCTATATTTTAAACCAGGTAACATCCAGATACCAAATATTTCTTAAAATCATGATTATGTCTGACACAACATCACAAGTGACACAACTCTCTCTCACTCTTTAAGAATTTCGACGTCAGAAAGTAGTTCAAAGTACAAAGTTGTACCGCAGTAAACGAGATAGCTTGATGACTAAGTGGTTAAGGCACAGGACTTTCAATCACGGTCGCAGGTGGTTCCGTCCTTAGTTGATCTGTCTGCATTAGATTCGTGCCCTAGTTGATACGGCCTCTAGTTGTTAGTTGGTCCTTCCCCAATTTAAAATATATATATGATGAAGTAATATTTTTTCAAAACAATTAACATATTATTTTAATATTTAAAATTTTAATCATAATTATATGATGCAGGTTAAACCTGTGACGCTCCCGAAGTTTGAACGTATCCTTAAATATTTTACAAGCTAAAATAAGTTTTCGAATGTTTATTGGGCAATTAATTGAAACAAATTCTTATTCGAAAATAAAACAAAGTAGCTTTTCTTGTGGGTCCTGTGTGCGCTTAATGACGTCAGAAATTTTCAAAGAAAAAAGCGTTAAAAAGAGGCAGAAAGTCCGGGAAATCGCGCGTGGTTTACCGGACGTTGAAGGAAAATTGAGCCCTTAGTACAACTAGAATATTGACATTTCTACCATTATCGCTCCCTTCGGGAGCGTATAAATAAGAACATTCTGACCCTGTGTCCTCTGACAAAAGGCAGCTGTTTAAAAAGAAGTCCAGCTTTTTTACATGTTCTTAAAAATCAACTCTCATCGCTAGTATAAGTATTTAGCTATAATTTTGAAATATCAAACACGTAATAAAGTTAATATATATAGGCTGGGTCTAAAAATTGTGTCTATATAAACATGTACAAATGTAATTGCCAAGTATTTACATGTACATGTATACTAGTCATTTAAAAATAATTATAACTTTAAATATTATGATTGATTGGGGACGGATCTAAATGTACATGTACTAAAGGACGGATCAACTAAGGGATAGATCTACTTGGGGTGTAATCATGTAGGGGACAAATTAACTAGAATTCTTCAATCATGAAGCCGTCACCTTTCTGGGTTTGATGTATCAGGTACTTGGTCATTTCTGTACGGTATTGGGTTTTTTTGTACCCAAACCTATTCATACTGAGTGGTTTCATATTGATTTTGTGAATAAGTGAGTTGTTTCTTTTAGAGTAAATTGTGGATTTAGTTAATTGTCTTGCATTTTTTTTTAAAACACATGTTCATGCATATATTTTCAGTGTTTTGAATGGTTTACCAGTCAGAGATCCCACTTCTACAAGTAAAAAGATTTTAACTTCTATACATGTTTTTTTTGTAAGATAATTTTTATACGACTGCAAAAAATTTGCGGACGCATAATGGTATGATGCTGTCGTCGTCGTCGTCGTGGTCGTTGTTGTCGTTGTCGTCGGTGTCTGTTAACTTTTTAGTGTTTCCACAATAACTTTAGTTCCAGTTATCTGATTGCTATGAAACTTGACAATGATGTTCCTTACCATAATAGGATGATTGGGATTGATTTTGGGGGTCCCCCCATTTTTCGTTTAGAAATTAGGGGGCCAAAAGGGGCAAAAAATTCAAATATTTTACTTGTTTCCATCATTACTTTGGTCCTAGTTGGCCTATTGTTGTGAAATTTGTCAAGAATGTTTCTTACAATAAAAGAATGAACCTGATGAATTTTTGCCCCCCCCCCCTTTTTTCTCCGTTGTGTAATTAGGGGCCAAAAGGGGCCAAAATAAAAACTTTTATTTGTGGTCCGATTTTGAAATTTTTTTGCATGTTTGTCAAATAGCGGATACAAAATTAAGAATTAATTTTTGTGACCCCCCTTTTTCCCCCTATAACGTAATTAGGGGCCAAATGGGGCCAAAATCGAAACTTTTTTATTTGTGGTCCGATTTTGAAATTTTTTTTTGCAAGTTTATTCTTGTCAAGTAGCGAATCCCAATTTGAGAATTAATTTTTGCGACCATCCCTTTTTTCATTTGTTTTGTAATTAGGGGCCAAAAGGGGCCGTAATCAAAACTTTTTTATTTCTGATTTGTTTTTTAAAATTTTTTTTGCAAGTTTATTTTTGTCAAGTAGCGAATCCAAATTTGAGAATTTATTTTTGCGACCCCCACCCCTTTTTCACCTGTTACGTCAAAAGGGGCCGAAATCGAAACTTTTTTAATTTTGTCCGATTTTGACAATTTTTTTGCAAGTTTATTCTTATCAAGTTGCAGATATATTTTTGTGTCCCCTTTTTTTACTGTTACATTATTAGGGACCAAAAGGGGCCAAAATTGTTACTTTTTTATTTCTGGTCCGATTTTGAAATTTTTTTTTGCATGTTTGTTCTAGTCAAATAGCGGATACAAAATTAAGAATTAATTTTTGCGACCCCCCCTTTTCCCCCCTATTACGTTATTAGGGGTCAAATGGGGCCAAAATTGAAACTTTTTAATTTGTGGTCCGATTTTGAAAAAAAAAATTATGCAAATTTATTCTTGTCAGGTAGTGATTAAGAATTAATTTTTAGGGAATCATAATTTAAAAAAAGTCTGGTTCGATTTTTAAATTTTTTCCCCGAACATTATTCTTTTAAAGAGTAGAATACAACATTCAAAATTTATATTTTTACCCCCTGGGTCGAAAGTCCATCAGAGAAGCATGTGTCAAAAACCTTTGTCAGTCCTCCATGGGCTGCATGTGTCCAGAGCAATAGACTATCCATATTAGGCCTAAAACGTACAGGGTTCAACATGTTGCGGTCGTATCATGCTGCGCTCGGCGAAGCTTTTTATTAGGTGTTAAAATTGCCTCCCTTTTTGTGACTTTCACTAATTTACTTGGCACAAGTAAACTGGTAGCAAATCATTCTTTTCTTAATAATTATCTAGCCATAAAATTTAATTGTCTCGCCTGCAAAGTGGAGCGAACCATAGGTATTACTTTACTTTTGTGTTAAGGTTTTATGAGCACCTCCATATCTCAAGAACTGTAAGTCCTAGGTTGATGAAACTTGTTATGCATATGCCCCAGTAGTAGCTTAGCACATTTGTATCCCCATCTTTTAATCTTAACCTTGATTTTCCGGTTGAGCGACTTTAACAATTATCAATACATTTATAATAGCAATGTCAATTCAATACATACCGGTATATAATAGCAATGTTAAGGTTTAATGAGCACCTCCAAATCTCAAGTACTGTAAGTCCTTGGTTGATGAAACTTAGTATGCATATGCCCCTGTAGTAGCTTAGCACAGTTGCATCCCCGTCTTTTGACCTTGACCTTGATTTTCAAGTTGAGTGACTTCGACAAATTTCCAATACATATAATAGCAATTTTAAGGTTTTGAAGGGACCTCCACATCTTTAGAACTATAAGTCCTAGGTTGACAACACTTGGTATGCATATGACCCAGTAGTAGCTTAGCACAGATGCATCCCCATCTTTTTATCTTGACCTTGATTTTCAAGTAGAGTGACTTTGGTAGTTTTTGAGGAATAGCCAGGTCTTTCAATGGTGCCTGTAGGTGAGACATACTTTAGTGTTAAATGGACTTATCAAGAATCATGACAATTTCATATTTGTACTGTTGTGAGTAGAAGGTAAATTTTTTGACCAACATATTTTGAATCTCATGAAATTTGGCAGACTTCTTACCATAAAGTGCTTTACTTAGCTCACTTATAAATGGTATAAGTAATTTGTCTCCTGACACTTTAAAGTCATATTATGAATGATTATATTTGCTAAGTTTCAGATACTATTTTCATGTTTCACTATTTCAGGAAACCTCTTATTTTCAATTAATCCATGATGAATGATGATGAGGACTTGATCTATGACCAGACTCTATTGCTGAAGAAAGAAACCAAAGCATCCAGCTACTCAAAATGGTGTCAGAAGTTCTCCAAAACTATGTGTCTCTCACTGGCCTTCTTCACATTGGTAACATAAATCTTGCTGTATTTAATAGGGAAGAACATAGATAATGAGATGTGGAATAAATGTACGCGAAACAACCTACAATATAACAACATCACAACAGAAAACACCCAGCAAGTTTGCCTTAGACTAAAGATTCAAAACTACAATGAAATCCTAAAATATCAAAGAAAGATCCCTTTTTTAACAAAGAACAAACAACAAATTAAAAGATGACAAGTGCATGTACAAAGATAAGCTTTGAAAAGGATTATTGGCATTCCTTTCATGTCATTTTATTTTCTCAGAAGAGATAACCAACAATATTACCAGCTACAAGAAAATCAAATAATCATGCAAATAACAACGATTGTATAAATTGTAACAAATATTTATAAACAAACATGAGTGTCAAATGCTGGCACATAAAACACTTACATGTATGGTAGTTGAACATTATTTGTTATGTACCGTGCAAAAGAACTATCATACATGTACATGTGTATTGCACATGTTGAAATTTTGTAATTAGGGTTTGCAGTGTCAAAGTTGAAATTTATAGGAATTCTGGTATTTAGTTTTATTGTTGCAAGATGCCAAGAGGCACCAATGGGGCATTCGAGTGTCAAAAGTCCGAAAGGGCAACGACGAAACCTTTAAACACGAACAAGATAGAACGAAGAAACACAAAACACAAAATCAACCAAACCGAAATCAACAACGCGAACTCAAGTCGTAACATGAGTGAACTCATGTGCTCCAGAAGAGTAAGCGGTTCCTGCCTGTTATAGCACAGGTCGTTTTGCTAATTTAATAATGCAACTTTGAAGAAAATCAGTATAAGGAATATTTGAGAACTTTTTAAAAACCCTGATAACTTCATAGCAACAAAGAAAACAAAGCTATACCTTATATTTTAAAACTTTTGTTGATATCATCTTTCCAGGGATTATGCATTGCCATACCAGGACCCACCCTCCTTGACCTTGGAGACAAGGTCAACACAGATACAACCCACATGGCCCTGATTTTTTCTGCTAGATCCATTGGTTACCTTCTTGGAGCTCTGATTGGTGGATTTCTTTTTGACATTTTTGACAAGCAGTTGATGTTGACGGCCACCCTTTTTGTAGCCGCTGTGGCAACAGTTATAATCCCATGGTCGGCCACACTTGTGATACTTGCTGTGATGTTTTCCTTACAGGGTGTAGCTATGGGTGTTTTAGATACAGGTATATGGAATTTTATCTTTATTTATACATACCACAGAATTGTTATGGTGGTTCATCTTAATTCATACATTAAACATTTGTCAAATTAAGGACATCCCCTAATAAAACTAATGTAAGAATTTGATGAAACTTTAAATTGCAGAAAAGGAAGTAAAGCTACATGAAGATGTGCATAAAAAATGTATTTCTATGGGCGTGTTCGACATTCCCTCCCCAGGGCAGCCTGGGTAGATTATTTTTTCCAGGGTTGAATTATAAAACAGACAGGGGTGACCTCTGCTCTGTATGGGTCAATTATCTTTGTAACAAATAAAAGTGTACATTCGGAACAACCTAGATAACATATTATATCACTACGTTGTTACCCAGGTTGTTCTCGTTCTGCCCCATGTGGACAACATTTTTCCTACCTTAGACTCCCTGGGTTTGAATGTCAAACGCAAGCAAAGATATCAAGAAAGGGAGATAATATAACAAATATTTTTTTTACAATAAGTATGTAGAAGGACCGAGACCACATTTAATTTTCCCTCTTTGTCCAATAAAAGAAAATTTCAAATAAAAAAAATTGAACCTGCTCAAACCAAATAATTTTAAACACACTTTCTTATTACCACAATTGCAAACAAATAATGCAACAAATTCTCCTTTCACAGATACCAAACTTTTTTGACAGTTGAAAATTCTGGTGTCCTAGAAGGGATAAAATCTAAGAGCTTCTGAAAAGCAAAACTACCCCCTTATGTGCAATAAAGAGCTACCTTTCCCAATTGAATTTGGATTTTAAAGGATTTCATAAAATTTCTTCATTACTGTGACATCAATTTGAGACCAAAATCAACCCCTAAAAGTGAATAGAACACACACACACAATACTTGTTCATAGTGACTATTTTTAATAGTACTATATTCATGGACAACGAAAATCGAAGGGCGATAATTGTATACTGGTACCAGAACCCAAAGTAGAGTAAAAGGTCCCAAGTTAGCTTTTTAGCTCACCTGACCCGAAGGGTCATGTGAGCTATTGTCATCACTTGGCGTCCGTCGTCCGTCCGTCGTCCGTCCGTCGTCCGTAAACTTTTTAAAACGTTAACTCCTCTGACACCATAAGTCCAATTGCAACCAAACTTGGTATGGTTGTTCATTAGCATTCGGTGCTTAGAACTGATGTGGGGATTTTTGATTCGTCGTAAAACATGGCCGCCATGGCTAAAAATAGAACATAGGGGTAAAATGCAGTTTTTTGCAAATAACTCAAAAACGGCTACAGATATCAAAATTCTGGCAGAGGGTAAAAGTGATCAGCACCTCAAGATCTACCTACCCTGAAATTTTGAAGAAAATTCAACGACCCATGTAGGAGTTATTGTCCTTTTTGTGGATTTTTTGCAAATTTTGCACCTGTTAAGCTCAATATCTTGAAAATTATACTAGATATTTGAGAAATTTAAATTGCATATTGTTAAGCACATCAAGATCTACAAAATATGTAACAGGGTCAACGTTGTAGGACCTTTCCTTTTAGGAGTTATGGCCCTTAGAACATAAAAATTTAGCATTTAAACAGTATTTCTTCATTACAATGAAAACGTTAACTCCTCTGACACTTTAAGTCCAAATGGAACCAAACTTAGTATAGTTGTTTATTAGCATTAGGTGTATAGAACTGATGTGGGGATTTTTGATTGGTCGTAAAACATGGCCGCTGTGGCTAAAAATAGAACATAGGGGTAAATGGCAGTTTTTTGCAAATAACTCTAAAACGGTGACAGATTTCAAAATTTTGATTGGATACAAAAGTGATCAGCACCTCAAGATCTACCAGCTCTGAAATTTTGAAGAAAATCCAACAACCCATGTAGGAGTTATTGCCCTTTTTGTGGATTTTTTGCAAATTTTTCACCTGTTTAGCTCAATATCTTGAAAACTATACTAGATATTTGAGAAATTTAAATTGCATATTGTTAAGCACATCAAGATCTACAAAATATGTAATAGGGTCAACGTTGTAGGACCTTTCCTTTTAGGAGTTATTGCCCTTAGAATGTCAAAATTTAGCATTTGAACAGCATTTCCTCATTACATTGAAAATGTTAATTCCTCTGACACTTAAAGTCCAAATTGTGGGGATTTTTGATTGGTCGTAAAACATGGCCGCTGTGGCTAAAAATAGAACATAGGGGTAAATGGCAGTTTTTTGCAAATAACTCTATAACGGTGACAGATTTCAAAATTTTGATTGGGAACAAAAGTGATCAGCACCTCAAGATCTACCAGCTCTGAAATTTTGAAGAAAATCCAACAACCCATGTAGGAGTTATTGCCCTTTTTGTGGATTTTTTGCAAATTTTGCACCTGTTTAGCTCAATATCTTGAAAACTATACAAGATATTTGAGAAATTTAAATTGCATATTGTTAAGCCTATCAAGATCTACAAAATTTGTAACAGGGTCAACGTTTTAGGACCTTTCCTTTGAGGAGTTATTGCCCTTGGAATGTCAAAATTGAGCATTTTAACTGCATTTCCTTATATTGAAAATGTTAATTCCTCTGACACTTTAAGTCCAATTGGAACCAAACTTGGTATTATTGTTTATTATTATTAGGTGTATAGAACTGTTGTGGGGATTTTTGATTGGTTGTAAAACATGGCTGCTGTGGATAAAAGTAGAACATTAGGTTAAACTGCATTTTTTTTGCAAATAACTCAAAAAGGGTGACAGATTTTTAGATTTTGATTGAGAACAAAAGTGATCAGCACCTTTAGATCCACCATATTGTCAGATGACCCCTTTATTAATCTTATGACCCTTTCAACGCTAAATTGATTTTGCCTTAAAACCTTTATTTCAGGCACCTATGCCAGGTGAGCGATTCAGGCTCCTGGGAGCCTCTTGTTCACAATTACTAGTTTACTTTAAAGCCAGCTAAGTTACTAGGTAATTTCTTGTTGAAAAATTACAAATTTGTAAAGGGAAAATAGAATAGTTCATAAGATTAAAGAGTTTAGATAAGTTTTAATAATCTGATACTTATAACATGTATATATATACAAGATTGAATATTTCATTTGTTCAAATAGAAAATAATGAAAAAGTGAAAAATGCTGTAACTTGAATAACATTTTGCAGAAATCAGGTAGATGCCTGTCAAAATCTTATGTTTTCTTAACACAGTCATTGTTGTGTGATTGATTAATATTGAAACTTGTTGCTACAACCTTCTTAAATCTTCTTAGTTTAAATTCTTTTAGGATAATGTAAAAGTACCACTATTGTTTGTTGACATTGAATTAAAACAGTTGTTAAATAGAAAATTTCATGGAAATACTTTCACAAAAATGAAAAATATGTTAATCTGCATTATTTTCTTCTGACAAATTAGTATTTTAATTGTGAATATCATTTTTTAAGAAAATATTACTATACAAAAACTAATATAATGTCCAATATATCATTAGGATTGAATAGTGTTAGTATTCCAATAGAGGATAAACAAGCTAAGACAGTCTGGAAGGACCATACATATTATACAGGTCAAATCATGAGTGATGCTATCAGTCATCTCTAATTGTTTTCCTAGTTTTTGTGTGTACATAGCCATCATCAATGTCACCATTTTCAGTGATTCTGAAGTATTTTTTCCTTATTAAATGTACCAGACATGTCCTGTAATCATGTACATTGCAATGGAAAAAGTCATAATATTTTACTGGACCAAGCAAACTTTTACCACAGACCTTCAGAATGACTGCATTTTTTATACTTAATAGATATTATTTCCTCAGGAAATTTTGTAAAATATTAACATAAAAATATAAATAACATCATGGATGATCCTCTTATATGTGAAATTTAACAAAACGTTAAACCTCTAATGTGTGTCTTTATAACTATGTTCATGTTAATCCTAAGAATTTATTGATGAATAAGATTTCTAAAACATACCACACCCAGGAATAAATGAAAGCCATGTTTAAATTTCCAATACACACAAGGTCAACATCACAGTTACTTTTATGCTGAGCCCAGTGAGGTCTTAAGTTGTCTTGTGCACAAAAACATCAAAATAGAAGACATATTGTCTTGCACTAAAGGTACACCGAAATAATTCATAGCTGCCCCTGGTTTATAGTCCATTTTAACATGGGTATCCATTGCTTTCATTTGTTTTATCCCCTCATTCTGCTGTGCTTCACTTTTGGTACAACATTAAGGAAAACAATGGCAACCCATGTTAAAATTTCCCATAAACCACAGGTGGCCATGAATTTTTATACCCCATGCAACGAAGTTGCGAAGGGTATAATGTTTTTGACTGGTCCGTCCGTCTTTCCATCCGTCCGTCTGTGATCAAAATTTGTGAACGCAACTCCTCTTAAACTACTGAACAGAATTTTATGACACTTGGTATGCAAGAAGTACATCATTTGTAGTTGTACACGTTACCAGGAATTTTTGATCCGCAAATTTTTGTGGGAGTTATGGCCCTTTGGACTTAGAAATTTGCAGAAAATCATGATAACAGTTTGTGAACGCAACTCCTCTTAAACTACTGAACAGAATTTAACAAAACTTGGTATGCTAGAAGTACACCATATGTAGTGCATATTACCAGGAATTTTTGATCCGCAAATTTGTGTGGGAGCCATGGCCCTTTGGACTTAAAAATTTGCAGAAAATCATGATTACAGTTTGTGAACGTAACTCCTCTTAAACTACTGAACAGAATTCAACAAACTTTGGAATGCTAGAAGTACACCATATGTAGTGTATATTACCAGGAATGTTTGATCCGCAAATTTGTGTGGGAGCCATGGCCCTTTGGACACCATATCTAGTTGTGCATATGACCAGGAATTTTGATCCTCAAATTTTTGTGGGAGTAATGGGCCTTTGAACTTATAACTTTTTGTGGAAATGGGGGGAGACATCGCTTTTGTAAGCAAAAAACAAACTTTATTTGTTCAGTATATAGCTTCAGGTAGGGGTATCATATGGTGGGATTCATTTGCAGGTCTGTCAATCATCTACTTTCTGTTAAACAAGCTGACTTGTAAAGACAATATCTCTGACTTTTTTTATTCCTTACACTAAGTAGATAATCTCTCTCCATAATGTGGACGCGTGGGGTATGTGAGCATGCTCACTAAGGTTCTTTCATTTAGTTTCAAACATAAAGCCTCAGCTCCCTAGAGCTTTTTGCTGCCTTAAATAGCAAAAATGATACATATATATATAGTACAACACAACACATATAACATAAGACAAAATAACTGACATGCAAACACAAGCTACATTTTAAAATGACAGCACACACATAAATAAAATGATAAAGCTTATTATTATTGCTAAGCAATATTATAATATAAAAAGCATAGACTAAAGCAAAAATCATGATGATTACTATAAAACAAAGAATATAAAGTTCATGCAAACTTAAATACTTAAATCAGAGTCAAAATAAATTGACAAAGTAATATTATCAAATACAATCAAAGCACTTATCAACTGAACTCGTTTTGGACTTAAGATTTTGGTGGGTTAAAACAGTTGGGGCTCCCGCAGGGTACCCCCCTCAGGTCGCAAGGTCGCTTTTAAAAGTGGCCTGAGGTCGCAAGGTGGCTTTTAAAAGGCATATTTTGGCGGAGGTCGCAGGTCGTTTTTTGGCATAGGTCGATTTTATGAAGTGTAGGTTGGAAGTCGCCCTTAAAAAGCCCTCAGGTCGCAGGTCGTTTTTAACCCTGCGGGAGCCACACAGTTGTTCACTCTATATTGGTAAAAAATGTAAGAAAATGTAACAGGGGGGGGGGGGGGGCTAGAAAGCTAGTTTTATTTTGATGAGACAGAAAAGAATTTTGATACAGAGTATGCAATTTCATGATTTTATCAGCAGTGATAATAAAATAATTGAATTCTTGTTGTGTCTGGAACATTAATGATTATCAAACTCTCTTTATTTGTGTCTATGTGTTGTTCATATTCATAAATTTATATTATAGCTTATCTTTTTATTGTGTTTTCTTGCCTAACACTTTTCAGGGTGATAATTTATACATATTAAAGTGATAATATTTCTTTATATACATGTATAACTAAGATTTATAATATTTAGTCTTTAGACAACTGGATGCTGGACTCCTATTGTTTTCACTTTTTGTCCTAATTCTACTGATATTTTTTTGTTAACACTACCATGAGAGACGCAAATCTGAAATTTTACAGTTTATATTATCTACCATTCACTTATTGAATTTTTTTTTGCAAATGTGTTTTAAATGTCATAAAAGAAAACTTAAGATTTTGGTTGAAGAGTCTTTCTGATAGCGGGAATTTAAATAGAAGTAAGAAAGGCATTGTTTTTCTAATCCAAACTTTCTCATACAAACTAAAACTAACCATATTTTTATGTAATTTCAGGTGGTAACGTTTTCTGCGTCAGGCTATGGGGAGGAAAGAGTCCACCATACATGCAAGCGTTACACTTTGCCTTCGGTATTGGAGCATTTGTGGCACCACTGATTGCCCAGCCTTTCCTATCATCGACCAATCTAAACGGGACTAGTCCGTTACAAGGGTACCTTCCTGTGGTCAAATCAGATGCTATTATGCCAATATTTGATCATAATAAAACAACACACATCCTAGTACGTAGAGAAAGTGGAGATTTCATCTTTGATAATGAAACTGTAACTACAAGCCCACCCATTGATAGCTTTAACAATGCTTCTGTAGCTGGTAATTTGTCTGTGATATCAACAAATATGATTACCACGCCAACCACCACCACGTCAGTGAAACAAAATCATAAACCAGTATATACTGATGGTGGTTTATTGCCAGACACCAATCGTGATGGGGGACAGGTCAAGGATCATTTGCAAAAGGCAAAAACTATCGATGAGCTGGAAAAATCACAGGTCACTCCAAAACCAATAGAACCTATGCCTACTCCAAAAGATATCTCAGATGTCAGTCAAGACAAAAATGAAACAAAAAGACTTGAGCCCACATTAAATACTCCTGACAATGGAAGTGGACTAGGAAACTTAACACATGAAGAAAATAGCTCTTTGTCTAATGAATCAACATCTACTGAAAAGTCAACAAATGATGTGAAGACTACTCTCACTTCTTCTTCAAATACAACTACTACCACTTCAACTACTCCTAAAACAACAACAGAGTTGAAAACCACAACTTCCACTACCACAACAACAACTACAACTACTGTGGCAACAACTCCATCAACAATTAAAGCAACAACAGTGTTAACAACCAAAATGCCAACAACCACAACGACTGTTAGTACAACCACATCTCCAACTACAACTACAACTCCAACTCCAAAACCAAAAACACCAGAACAGGCTCAGCAAGAAACTAAGAAACCCACCAAACACACCCAGGAAGAGAATCCTACACCCACCCCTAGCACAGATACCACCACTACAAATGAGACTTCTACTGATGTAAGTTTGCCGCCTCCAAAAACACACAAGCCTACCACAACAAGTGATTTAATTTCAACTGTATTAGATTCTATCAAAAACATGTCAAGGATTCAGTTTGCATACAGCATCATTGGAGTTTTACTTTTTGTGAGTTCAACACTTTTTCTGGTTTCCTACTGCTTTACAAAACGTAAACCAGACTTTGAAGACACAGATGAATTTAGAGAGGTATCAATGCATGCAGAAAATAACTGTGTAAGATTATTGACACTGGTGTTTTCATTCTTTTTCTTCTTTTGTTATGTTGGCATGGAAACAACCTTTGGAGGACTTATCATGACCTTTGCTGTTGAATTTGCACATTGGACTAAGTCACAAGGTGCAATTGTGACCTCAATATTTTGGGGCTCCTTAGCAGTTGGACGAGGGTTTGCCATTTTTATATCCAATTGTTGCAAACCTAAGACGATGCTAATAATAGATCTTGTTATTATGATGATTGGTGCACTGATATTGGCTTTTGGCGTACAGCAAGTAAAACTTCTGTTATGGCTAGGCACGGTATTTCTAGGGATAGGTCTTTCATCTGTATTTCCAACAAGTGTTACCTGGATTGAACAATATTTCAAAATAACTGGTAAATCCACAGCAGTGTTTGTAACAGGATCTGCAATTGGTCAGATGACATTACCAGTTGTGACAGGTTATTTGTATGAAAATTACAACAAACAGTATCTAATGTATGTTGTGTTGCTGTTAGGAATTTTAATGGTTATACTGTATATAATAATGCAGTGTTTAGCAAGTAGAGGTAGTAGAACAATGTCCAGCGGCTTTTTACGCTTGGACGACCTCGATACAGATGTCCCGACATATAGTCCAACTAATCATGATTCGTCCCGGAGGAAATTTATGCCTGTCCATAATGGTTATGATTTGTTAATGCAGGATGCAGAAGAAGAATTTTAATTTCTGTCACCTTATTTAAAGGATGCATTGTACTTTTTAAGCTTGTTCAATAGTTGTTTAAAAAAAGTAAGTTCATAAGATATGTTTTGAATTCAATAATTCAAATCTTGTTTTCTTATTCCTCTTAAGAATTTTGAAAATCCCTTGAATTTGACTTCAAATTCATTTATATAACAAAAATGAACTAGTAATCATCTGTTGATAATTGCATGCTGTAAAATTTGTATTTTTCTGCATTTTATTATCATGATTGTGAACACTGGAATATGTTGGAAAGACACAGTTTACATATTTCCAAAATTTGACACCGTTTGGCTGTTTCCTTTAAATTAATAGATTTATCTGTTTGGTCATTGTTGTAATATTTTTTGGCATTTTTTTTTTTAATCAAATCTAATATTCTACCGGTTTTCCAAGTTTTCTACTCCTAGCGTGTCTGATGAAGGTTAATCCAGAAAAGCGCTTCACACGCAGTGAAATTTTGCTTTTGTACATTTATTAAAATCATTTCAATATGTGGATCGTGTCTTTTTGGCACATATTCCATATTCTTTCGTTTTTAATACTACTGGTACAGGGTAGATAATACTTTAATGAATTAATAATGATAAGACATATGAAGTTTCCCACTGATCCTTGTCAGTATTATCATGGTTGGAAATTGAGATATTTGTTTGCATAGATTTATGACGGAGAATTACCAGAAGAAATCCATTATTTTTGTTTGCTTGCCAAATTGATGTATGAGAAATACATTGATCATGGGGTTCATCATATTCATGTATTGTTACCATTCATGAAATATGCTTATTTTTTCATTGAAAATTCTTATATCAATTCACTTCTATAAGCTTTAAAACATTCAAGAATGGTCAATGAATGTCAACAAATAATTATCAAAAACCTGTTTAATCTTATATTTTTCTGAATTTAAACACACAAAAATAGAATTTTCTAAAAATCAGTTATGTACATTTTAATTACAATTGTCAGAGTTCAATCAACTCTGAACAAGTTTCCAGAAAATTATTTCAAGTTTTTCTAAGACACAATATTTAGTATTCATATCTTTGTAAGCTTCTTTGAAAAGAATGTGTTGTTTTTTTATTGTTAAATTGGTGCTTTGGATGTTGTTTAATAATTTTGCATTTTTATGTTTTATTTAGACTTGATTTTGAGACCAGATCTAGTTTTGTCAGATATTGCCTTTTTTTCTTCATACCCTGAAAAAAATGAATGAATGACAGTCATTACTTATGATTTAATTAATAAAATTATTTTCAATAAAAATTTTAAGAGATAATAGTGATGAAATCACAGCCACATGACAAAATTTGGTTTATGGGCTCATACGTTGAAAGTGTTTCAGCCTAATTCACAAGCTCTTCATGTTTATGATTGAATGATTTCTGATGATTAAATTTTGTGGTTTCTGTGTTGAGCTCTCTAAAGGAGGTAAACTATTTGTGAAGTGTGACCTTCATGAGAATTTTTTTTTTATACCCCCCACTTCAAAAGTGGGGGGTATATAGTGATAGGTGTGTCCGTCCGTCCTTCCGTTACACTTCAGGGTACCCATCTCTTATCCGCAACTCCTCCTAAACCCCTTGGTGGATTTTCATGAAACTTACACACAATCTTTGTGACATAATGTAGATGTGCACTTACTATTTTAAAATTTGATCAGAATGATTTCTGGGATTTCCCATAGCAAAACATGGACTTAGCCATTCGACTACATGGGGGTACCCATCTCTTATCTGCAACTCCTCCTAAACCCCTTGATGGATTTTCATGAAACTTACACACAATTGTTGTGACAAAATGTAGATGTGCATCTACTATTTTAAAATTTGATCAGAATGATTTTTTGGGTTTCCCATAGCAAAACATGGACTTAGCCATTCGACTGCATGGGGGTACCCTTCTCTTATCCACAACTTGTCCTAAACCCCTTGATGGATTGTCATGAAACTTTTGCACAATCTTTGTAACATAATATAGATGTGCACCTACTATTTGAAAGTTTGATCAGAATGATTTTGGGGGTTCCCATAGCAAAACATGGACTCAGCCATTCGACTACATGGGGGTGCGCATCTCTTATCCGCAACTCCTCCTAAACCCCTTGATGGATTTTCATGAAACTTACACACAATCTTTGTGACATAATGTAGATGTGCATCTCCTATTTTAAAATTTTATCTGATTAATTTTTTTGGGGGGTGGGGGGTATTTATTTGTGAGCTGCGGCTCACAGTTTTTCTAGTTTTAATTATGACATATGAAATTCTTGATTATTTTCCCTATCACAGTACCTTATCACCAGTTTGACGAATTGTTAAATCTGTATACATATACGTTGTGAGCAAAGTCATCTTCATGCATAAATTTGAATATTTATTATTCATACATTGCTGTACATTTGTATATTTGTTTATGGTATGCCATGACCATTTCTCATGTTAAACTTTTATGTTTGAAAGTGAAAACTAGATTAAAATGTTAGTGCCTCTAAAACACTGCACGTTTGGTAACAAATTGACATATACATGTATCTGCTTAAAAATTCATCAGTATCCAAATAAATTCTTGAATCATTGCAAATGCTGATGAATGCTCATCTTTTAATTTATTTACATTTTAATGAAGCAATAATCAGTTCATTTAACATTCAGCCAATTTTTAGACTTCACTTTCAAACAAAAAGGAATAAGTTATACGTGTATATTGCCATTCTTTGAGACATAATACTCAGTTAAGTAACTTACTCAGTCTTTCTTTGGTAGTGGTTCTTTTCTTTAATTATATGTAACTCCTATAATTTGTATATTTTGCTATTTTTAGTAGGTCATTAATTTCATACTTTGTTGAAAGTAATACAAATAATTTCAATAACTCATTTTTGCCTTGCATCAGCCAAATACATGTAGTTGAGAAAGGCAAGACATATATAGGTATTGCAATCCAGTAACATTGTACACTTTTTATATGACTTTTGTGATAATGATTCTTCTTGAAAAGTATAATACCTAGACATCTGATATTTAGTATACAGACACTATGGGTTATGGTCTATACCATGTCATATACCCTTGATTCCTTTTTCACAGGTCAACAACTGTAAAATTAACATAATTATTTGTGACATACCGGTAATCTTTTTTGTAAGATATTTGTGAAACATGAATTACTTGAAAAGTATAACACCAATACTATATAGGTATATTATCAGATATTGAGATTATTGATACACCAGATTATGGTCTATGTGTCTGCCATCATGGCATGTGACCTTGACCTTGTTGAATTACCTTAATGTCTGTAAATATTGGTTGAACAGGGAACCTTGAATGTCTTAACAAAACTTAACTATATCATGCAAAAAAATCCCAAACTGAAAGATTCAATTAGAAAATAAAGAATGTCACTCAATGTGAAATAAAATTGAACAGGATGCAAGTGAAAAATAATTGAAAGTATTTCTTTCAACTACTTACAAAGTATGTCCTTGAAAAAATTTCTTGAATATTGTCAGTGGATTTGCTCTAAATTCTGTTTCAGAAATTGTTATTTTCCATGGGGTGACATTCTTAGATTTTACATGATACAAGCCAAGGTTTCCCTCCCATGACAAAAATTTTGGGGTTATTCAGGCTTCAATTTGGTTTAAAATGAGAAAAAAAAACCAATATAAAATACAAAACTTAGAAATCTTTAAATTTAGTAAAGGACTTTGTATGAGTTGAAGGCAGAAAGGGTATTGAATCTTCTTAGTTTGCACAAGTATATGTTTTAAAAACATGTTATTAGTTAAAAGATGTGCTATTTTTGCATTTAGTAGTAAATGCCATTTGTTTGTATAGTTTTGAAAGTCTCATTTGTTATAAATTTTATGTATTAAAAGCATTGATGTTGCAAATCTATTTTTGTATGTGTTTATCATGAAATTACAAATGTGGAATTACATGGAGGAAAAGAAGCAAGGAGGGGTAATGGGGGCATTCCAATGTCAAAAGTCCAAAAGGGCAAAATCAAAACCCGTAAACACTAACAAGATTAGCACAAAGAAACAGACAACATGAAAACACACAAACACAACTGAATGGCAATCAACAATGCAAACGCAAGTCGTAAGAAGAGTTAACACAGGGTAAGCAGTTCCTGTTCGTTGTGGTGCTGCTAACAGTCAATTCAGTGTGTCAAATACATTAAGTTTTTCTGAGCTGCATGCATGAGTTTCAATGCAAAATTGAAAGATCAAAGGAAAAAATTAAAAGATCAAAGAAATTTGCCGCCAAATTGCTGTCTGGATGCATGAGTCTCATGCGAGTTGCGTGACAATTGACAGGTCTGTATCTGTACTTATCTGAGAAAAAGAAATCCCATATTTGTATATGAGCTCATGATGTCCTTCCATGAAATTTCTCAATTAAAAAAAATCAAGAAGCAACATAGCTGTGTCTTAGCAATTTGCAAGTCAAACATGACACTCAATCAGGGAAATCAATGTTTGTCCCACAATCACTGGGATAACAAATCAGTTGTGGATGAGAATGAGGAGTAAATATGCATGATACAAATTACAATACCAATTGTTAAAATACAACAAAGAAAATTAGAAAAACTCTACTCTATGCAGCAGCTGGCAAATAAAAATTAGTACCCCTGCCACCAAAGACCAATCAGAAGAAATTTTAGGAGTTGCACATCTACATTACATAACAAAGATTGTGTGAAAGTTTTATGAACATCCATTTAGGAGTTTAAGAGAAATGAAAACTATTGCAGATAGAGAAAACTGTTGCTGGCTTAAACCTTCAGCTCATTAAGTGTGTGGGTGTTTAACACCCTTTATCGACACACCTGTGCCATATAGGGCAGTCAGTTTTAATGGTGGAGAAAACCAGAGTACCCAGAGGAAACCACCGACCTTAGGCACTGACAAATCTAATCACATACAGTTGGGGACAGCTCAAGCTCTACAAAAATTACCATTGGGTTGAAGTTATCAGATTATTTTTGTAGGGGTTATGGCCCTTTACAGATCATGATAGTTGTTTTTCATGTTTTTGCCCTATACAATAAATCTTTTGCAAAAAGAGGAAAGCTTTTGTCTGCTTTTACCTTAGCTCATTAAGAGACGATCTTCCAATTTCGATTTTTTTGGTAATTGTCGAAATCTTACCTCAAATTACTGGATAACTGGTTACCGACGTCACTTGCGCGTAAAAGGGAATTTTTAAATTTCATTATTTAAGTGTAAATGAATTGGTTTAAAAGGACCCTCAGAGTGAAACAAATTAATTTATTTCATGTTTGATTGTTTTCCATTAGAAAACACATTTAATAGATTGATAGAATAATTCAGTCCCTGTGCTCTCTTCTAAAAAAGCTGCCATTTTACCCCCATTGACCTCTCATGACCCCTATTCTAACACCCGGAACGTTCCGGAATGGCACTTTTGGAAGATCGTCTATTAAGCTCTACAAAAGTCTCCATTGAGTAATAGTTGTCAGATGACCCCTTATAGCTTAAGGACAAGATGAGCCATTCAGGCTCCCAGAAAACTCTTATATTAACACCATACTATTTCATACATGTGCATAGTCTGGTTCGACACCCATGACCCACAAAAAAATATCATAGAAACCTACTTACATGTATTTTACATGTGTTTATTACAAATGGTTGGTAGTTCATATCATGATGTCAGGATAATTCAAGTTATATGAAGATTAGACTAATGGTTCATTGTTTTATGTTCACCTTTCCTAGAAGATGAAAGTGAGCATAGCTTATTTATTTCCATAAGTCAAGCCAAGAAGTCAGACACAAAAAGACATGATTTTAACAGATCGCTAAAAAAGCAGAAATAGTGCATTGAAAGTGCCAAGTTTGCTATGAAAGCCTTTTTAGTAACCCGGGATGCAAAAAGCAGAATTGTTTAAAAGTGGGAAAAAAATCACACCTGCACAGGATAAAAAAGATCGGGTCAGAGGTGTTTGGTCAGCCGACAAGACTCAATGATTTTGAATTTTGGACTTGAATTGATTGATTGATTGTTGGTTGCTTTATGTCCCGTCGGCTATATTGCAGCCATCATCAGGACTTGGACTTGAAGGACCAAAGAAAAATAAGAAGTGTGTCATTCACCCATTGGACCATTGTGTCAGACAATTAAAAATTGACAAATTGGGCTGTGTTTGATTATAGGTTCCAATCACTCCGAACAGTAATTGAGCAGATCAGACTCATCATCTGTGCGGAACATGTTCCGTCTGTCCAACTGAAGAGGTGGTGTAGTTGGAACAGTTTCAAAACAAGATAGCGGCCAATAAAACAAATGAGTTAAAAAGAGAATTTATTAGCCTGTTTGTTTTTAAACTCACCTGGCCAAAGGCCATGTGAGATATTGCCATCATTTGGCATCCGTCGTCATGGTCCGTCGTCGTCGTTAACTTTTCTTCAAACTTCTTCTCCTCTGAAAAGGCTGAACAGATTCAAACCAGATTTGGTCTGATGGTACCTTAGGGTATCCCCCACAGAACTGATGTTGGGATTTTTGATTCGTCGAAAAACATGGCCACCGTTGCTAAAATTAGACCAGGGGGTTAGACTACTGTTTTTGGCTTGTAAATCAAAAAGTATAAGAGATAGATGAAATTTGATGCCACCTTACTGCTTCAGCATCAAAAGTTCTACAAAAGTCTCCATTTGGTCCAAGTTGTCAGATGACCCCTTATAGGGGTTACAGCCCCTTGAAGGTGAAAAATAGCGTTTTTTCATGTTTTTGCCCTATAGTATGAAAACTATTGCAGATAGAGAAAAGCTGTTGCTTGCCTAAATGTTCAGCTCATTTAGCTCTACAAAAGTCTCCATAGGGTCCAAGTTGTCAGATGACCCCTTATAGGGGTTACGGCCCCTGATATAATGTATTTTCATGTTTTTGGCCTAAGGAATGAAAACTATTGCAGATAGAGAGAAGCTGTTGCTTGCTTAAATGTTCAGCTAATTTAGCTGTACAAAAGTCTCCATAGGGTTGAAGTTGTCAGATGACCCCTTATAGGGGTTACGGCCCCTAAAATGATGTTTTTCATGTTTTTGGCCTATAGAAAGAAAACTACATGTATTGCAGATAGAGAAAAGCTGCTGCTTGCTTAAATGTTCAGCTCATTTAGCTCTACAAAAGTCTACATAGGGTCGAAGTTGTCAGATGACCTCTTATAGGGGTTACAGCCCCTGAAATAGTGTTTTTTTCATGTTTTTGGCCTATGGAATGAAAACTATTGCAGATAGAGAGAAGCTGTTCCTTGCTTAAATGTTCAGCTAATTAAGCTGTACAAAAGTCTCCATAGGGTCAAAGTTGTCAAATGACCCCATATAGGGGTTACGGCCCCAAAAATGATGTTTTTTCATGTTTTTGGCCTACAGAAAGAAAACTAGACAGGGAAATTTTGTTCACGTGAAATTCACGTGAAATCAGGGTTAATGTGAATTTCACGTGAAACATTCACGTGTATTTCACGTTAAACGAGCATTTTAACGTGAATTTCACGTGAAATATATTTAACATGAATTTCACGTGAGATTCACGTGAAAATCATGTGAAACTCACGTTATTTTCACATGAACTTTTTCACATGAAAATTTTGAAAAATGAGAATTTTATCCTAAAAATATGTAGATTTGCATAAAATTTATAGAACATTAAAAATGTTGAGAACATTTTTTCACGTGATTTTTTTCACGTGAACTTCAAGTTAAATTGCTCGTTTAATGTGAAATTCACGTTAAGTTTTTCACGTTAATTTCATGTGAATTTCACATGAACAAAATTTCCCTGTGATATAGCAGATAGAGAAAAGCTGCTGCTTGCTTAAATGTTCAACTCATTAAGCTCTACAAAAGTCTCCATAGGATCGAAGTCGTCTGATGACCCTTAATAGGGGTTATGGCCCCTAAAATAACCTTTTTCATGTTTTTGACCTATAGAATGAATACTGTAATAGCAGATAGCATGCTTAAATGTTCAGCGCATAAAGCTCTACAAAAGTCTCCATAGGGTTGAAGTTGTCACATGACCCCTTATAGGGGTTACGGCCCCTAAATTACAGTTTTTCGTGTTTTTGGCCTATAGAATGAAAACTATAGTAGATAAAAAAAAAACTTTTGCTTGCTTAAATGTTCAGCTCATTTAGCTCTACAAAATATAGGGTTGACATCAAGACCAGGTGAGCGATTTAGGCTCCTGGGACCCTCTTGTCTTTTTAGCAAAAAATGAAGAACTAAGATCAAAACTTTGAACTTGTTGCTTTTCATGAACGCAAAAGTAACATTGAGCTTTTAGTTATCAAATTAAGAGTTAAAAGAATTTGAATTTAGGCACTTCCTGTTCTGTAACTGTTCCATTATGTTTTCATATTAGTGTTCCATGGAACAAACAGAACATGTTCTGCACAGAATAATCGAGCACGGCCTAGAACTTTGGATATTGTCAGATGAGAACTCGACCACATTCTTTTGTATCTTAACCAGATTAATATATGTATGTCTGTATACCTAACTTGATTAGTAAATAGGAATAATTTGGAACCATATGTTAGATCTATCTGAATGACATGCAAACCCATCTTATATAACGAAGATACAATTAGTCCAATTAAAAAAACACACTTGTTTATTTGACATTTTTAATATTGAATGAAATATAGATTAAAGTTTAACATTCTTAATACTAAAGGTTTGTTATCCATTAACATAAAATAAATACAGCAATACATGTATTTACAAAATGATATAAGAAAAATAACACGTCCAATAGAGTACAAACTAAAGGGTATTCTACATTGGTATAAGCCTAAGGTTGTTCTGCTCTTATGGTTGTGGATCCAGTAAATTCATTGTATTTTATATAGACAAGCCTTCATTACCATAATCTTCAGCACACGTATAAAAGCAAAGAATTTTCAAGGGCAAATCTCTCAACTTTTGGGTCTTCATTTTTATGTATCTGTTTATGCTAAATCTAAAGAACAACTTTTATTCAATGCATGAGGTATTCTACTGGTTAAAAAATTATTATACATGTTTCAATATTTCCCACCAAACTACCAATAATATTCTAGGCAAACATAATTAAAATTCAAGACTTAAAAAAATCTAAAATATGACTAAAACTTCTGAACTTAAATATGAATTTCAAGGACATATAATTTTCAATTTAAATAATAATTAGTTGTTTAATATTAAAAACGAAAGAATATGGAATATGTGCCAGATAGACACGATCCACATATTGAAATGGTGTTGATAAGTAGATCTTATAATAATTAGTAGTTTAAGTAGATCTTAAGCAACTGAAATTGAATCCATTTTATTTATCAATTATTTTTGCATAATGGAAATAGTTTACTTAAGCAACCATGCTTATTTTAAACATATAGTTTTAAAAAAGTTTTAAAATAGTAGTTATACACTTAAATACATAAGTATAACCATGATAATGCATAGTGGAAGATAAGGAAATCAAGTGATGGTTCTTTACTATATTTTATACATGTATGATAAGCAAGCTAAGACAATATGCAATTACCAGTCATCATTTATGGTTCGAACAAATATATAACTTCAAATTCAAAAGAAAATGATCACTAAAAACTAACATTGAATGATTAATGTACATCAAAAGAACTAAAACACAAAGGTGCATTGACATGTTGCATAAATAAAACATAAAGGTAAAGGGGAGGTATTCCAGTTGAAATAGAAAAATATAAAGAAATAATATCATGAAATGAATAAAGATTTAAAATGATTTAAAATTTTAAAACAGTAATTTTTGGGGGAGGTAAAATAAAACAAGTACCATTAAATGTAAAGTATCAATATATGCATATTATAAAAGGTGAATCAACAGATAAACAAAGAAATTATAGCAAACATGAACTTGGTTAGGAAATTGCATGATCATGGTGATAGTGAGAAAATGTTAAAACTGTCATGACTGTGTGGAAAATATAAAATGATTTAATGATTAAAATACAATAATTCATGATAGATAACTGCATTAGTATATGTGAAGTATAAGTGCATTACATATTTATCACTTCATCAACAATTGCCCGACACAATACTTGTAATGCCCTTCCTAGACTGACAAAATCAAGCAGTAAGAATCAAGAACAAAAAAATCAAAATACATGTACATCTAGCACTCTTAAAACATTATAAAAGTGTAATTGAAAACACAACAAAATGTTTTGCATTATTTACTTCATAAAACTCCTTGTTTTCTTAGGTTAAAAATACTTGTTGGAAATATCAATTGGGAACAAAAATATTCTTTTCACTTAAATTGTTTTTAGAATGTTACATTTTCAAGTAGTCCAGTAAAACCAATCAAAATTTTCATATTTGTGATGGAAATATGATATTAATGCAAAAATAAAAACAATTTTCTCATAACAGTTTATATTTCTATTACAGGTAAACGATGTTACATTTTCTTGTTAGCATAAAAACCATTTTAAATTTTCATGTTCTTCTATGATATAATGCATCACAACTCCTCAACGGTAGAGTTAGAACGAGATCTCACAGACCGTAAAGAGTTTGACCTTGACCTTCTGTGGTGGTGAAGGGCACATTCTGGAATTTGTAGAAGATCAGAAATAAAATGTTCTGCTTCTTCTTCAATTTCTGGTTTCATTTCAACATAAGAATCCCAAGATAAATCAGCAGTACTAGATTTTTCGTCCTCTGATGGACTTGGAAGATTGATGGTTGTATTGTCAATGTCAAATATTTCTTCAAAGTTGTAACGTTCTTTCTGTGATTCGTCTTTGTAATAGTACGCCATAACAGACTCCATCTCGTTGGTTATGTGAAGACATTGTTCAAACGTATCAAAATATTGTTGGTTTCTTCCTGAGCTTTCAATCAGTTGTTTAGCATCGGAATAAGGCACTTTTCCACTATCTGTGCACGATTCTAAGCTTATCCTATCAATGTTAACATGATCCATATGGTTTTCCAAGTGATGAAGGCTATGGATTGGGTTTCCTACTTTCGTTTCGAAATCAACAGCAAATCCAATATTTAGATTTCTGACAACAGGTTCTGTCGGTTGTGGTTCATAAGCACTTTCTTGTGGCAGAGACCTCCTGGATATGTTTTTATTTAGATTGAACTCTGTGATGGCAAGTTGGCAAGTAAATCTGTTAAAAAAAAAGTTAATGATTAAATGAGTGCTAAATTATTATCAAATAAATAAACCATGTAAATCTTGACATAGTCATGTACTGTAAAACACTTAAATAATTATTGAAAACCTGGCATTCTTTTTCATTAAAACACTAACTGCATACACCACACAACCAAACTCACTTTTATCCATGTTATTTCACATGTTTTATCATTTACAAAATGCAAAATTGATTATAAGGCAATATTATTAATTTATATTTTTTACTTGATTTGATTAGTTGAATCATACCAGGTGACCTGGTGATATTTTTTGATATTGACTTGGCACGTGCAAAAAAATGATATTGCACGGTCACGTGTTTCATTCGAATCTGGGATTGTTTCATTCCCCGGCCGAGAAGACACCCTAAAGGCAAAGCAGAAATTTTAAGTAAACATATGCAAATAACGACTCTCAAATGAGAATTTCACCAGAGACGACTGAATTCCCAAGCAACGATTTGTTCATTTGTTGATTTGGCAATTGTAGATTGAAATTGAACAACTCTTGGAATGGGAATTCAGTCTCATCAACAAAATAAAGAATTTGTCAGCTGTCTTTCCCTAAAAAGCTACCAAAGTCATTGAAAGTTCACTAGTGGATGGAATAGAAATTTAAAGGTTAGTTCTTCCATCTTACTACCCACACAAAACTATTAATCTTTTTGAAATGCTAGGTTTTCAGTATGAGAAATCTTAACAATATACAAATTGATTGTAATCACTACACTCTACTGTCATTACAGTTTGCAGATCACAATTACATGTAAGCACAACATTTTAATTACCAAGAATGTTGAATTAATAATATAACAAATATAGCCTTCAACCACGGTCAATACGAAAAATATCGACCTGAGATATGCATATCGACCTCCAACTGCGTTGTCGGGTCGATATGCCTCAGGTCGATATTTTCTCGTATCGACCTACTAAAAGGCTATATTTGTATAATACAAGTTTAAATCCATTTATGAAAATCAATAGATTTTCTAACCATGCCATGGTTTTTTAATAATATAATATGACTTTAAACCAATTCTTAGGATTAATTGCACATTAAAAGTTTATGTTAAATCTAAAGTCCTAAAAAGCTTCATTATTTTACTCGTTTAATGGATCATACCTTGCAGTGTATCGTCTTTTCTTTGACGAAAGTCTGGCCGACATGTGATATAATAAATCTATTATATCTCTGTAGACAGCAACTACATCTTGAGGTAGTGAAGGTAGGTATTCCACCAATCTAAAAATATAACATTAATAACATTTTCATATCAATAAATAGAAATAAATCTTGAGGTAGCAAGAGAGTTATTCCAACAATATGAAAATAAACTTAAAAACATTTTGATACACATTCTTTATTTGCTTACATTTGCACATATTTTTTAAAGATTTTACATTTTTTTATAACAAACATTTTGTAATAATGATGAGGAAGATGTTCCTGTACTGAATTTTTTTTCCAAAAAGTGCAATTATCTCCCCCTTGATTTACAAAATTTTATATTATGTTTAATTTGTGCTGATGAAGTTTTGTTGATCATTCTTTATGTAGCTTGAATGACATGTTAACATTGTTAAAGAATACTTTTCAAGTTGACTATTTTAACCACCTATTTATATACATACAACTAAGTATAAATACATACCTGACAACAGAATTGTATATAAGATCTATGGGTAATACCCATGGTGTAGCTAGCACTCCTATAAGTCGTAAAGACCTTGAATTGTGGTAGTACGACTGGAAATTAGCACTCATAGCAGCTTGGAAAGCTAAAGAAAAAACAGATTATTACAATAGATATACGATAAAAGTACTCTTATTCAAAAACTTTAAATTTTGGTGTATTATTTGTAAAATTAACATATTCTAGAATAATATTATTGGCCTTAGCATACTATGAATTAACAGCAGGTTTCTAACTCATTTCAATATCTATTTTATCTATTGAAACAATGTATGGAAAAATTCTTTCACTGAAATCATACATGCAAGGTTTTAACACAGAAAGGAACACAAAACAAGTATTCAAGTTCCTATTAACATATCTTGTTTTATTGAAATTTTGCATACATTTTTGTATCTGTTCTTTTTTAGAATTTTTGTTAGTGGTTATTTGAGCTTTTGCAATATTTCAAAAAAGTGTCCCTTGCATCAACAGTTTTTGCTTTATTTTAAAACATATTAGCCAGGTTAACATCAAAAATCATATATTACTGTAGAAGCAGAAATATTCGTCGGGGATTAATTTTCGTTCATTTCGTGGGTAAGAAAAATCCACAAAATTAAATCCCCACAAATTTAAAATATTTACTTAAGGAGTGTATATCAAAATTAAAAATCCACGAAAATTTATCCCCACCAATTCAGCTTTGTGCTCTAAACCACGAAATTTTATCCCCACGAAAATAAATGATTATACAGTACCAACCTTCAACAACAATAGGAGGAAGTGAATCCATTAATGCCCCTTTCTGTTTCATTCGGCATTCTTCACAGTCATCATCCTCCTGACAAGCCCATTCCTCCTCTTCTTCGCTTACCTCCCTTGATACCAGGCTTAAGGGAGATAACTTCTCTTCAACAGAGACTATGGAGGACTTTACTGTAAGGTGTCTTGAACATGTGATCAGTTCTGTTATAAAATAGAAAATTAAAAAAAATATAATATTGTACTATTTTGGTAACATAAACTAAATGATGAACAATGCAATCCAAAATGTAAGGATGAAGTTTTTTTGGGTGTTATTAATGATGCCTAAGTCTGAAACATCTTGAGATACAATGTATATCCCCTTTATCTTTAAAAGCATATTGTCTATGAAAAATTACTTTTTTGTAAAACCAAAAAATTGTCGTCAGACTATTTGTTTTGTTTATTTAGAAAGATACAAACGTTCAAAATACCACTAGTGTATCTTATAACTTCAAAAATTGAAAAATGTATTATATTTGTAAAGCTTTACAAAAATTCATATTCATGAGATGTAGATGAGCTGTAAGCATGCGCACTATACTTTCTTTGATTGAAAACTTCCATAGTTCTTGCACGTGATGCATAATCTGTTTCTCGAAGTTTTAGCTTGGAAGAAAATTAAAACGGCAACTGAATATAAGAGCTACTTAATGAATAAAACCTGACAGTTATTGCCTGTATTAAGTTTTGAATGTGATTTAAAAGGTAAACACGAAAAATATTGGTATTTTTTCAACATATCAAGGTATTCGGGGACAAAACCCGAGATTCTGATTAGTGTCCGCGTTAAAACTACTCAGTTTAAATCTGAGTCAATGTGACGTAATGCAGGTAAATAAAATATCAATCAATATTATTGAGCTATTTTGATCAAAATAAACTACCTTTGAGGCAAAATTTGTGGCAAATTTGTTTTTCAATATTCATTTTATTGCATTTCGGTCTAATTGACACAAAAAAATAGGGGGTAAAAAAATGAGTTTACCGTAGACAATATGCCTTTAAATTTGATCTAAGACTAAGAATTTTGAGGAAGTACATGTATCAATAAATTCAATTAAATATATTAACATGCATGTGGTTTTCTTAACAGTTCCTTAACTTATTTTATTACCGCACATGTTACAAACAGATTATTTTTTATCAAGCCAAGGGTCAATTATTTGAATGCTGGCTGTTTTCCCCTGGGATTTTTTAATTGTCTAAATACAGATACAGATACTTCTTTATGGATGGTGTGTCATGTACAATTATTTCACATCTCATCCTTCCTACATGTCCTATGTTAATCTTAATTTTACATTTCTTGAAAAAATTGTATGATTTAAAACACACCATTTCTTTGAAGGAATCTGAGACAATCATCAAAGCCTTGTTTACACATATCACTAAGTATTTCTGGTTTACATGGAAACAAGGTTCTGGTGAGTCGGTACAGGTTGTTCCCCGACATCTGTAGACTGGTATTGGCAAGGTGGACATGGGCTTCATTAGAGGAGTTGTCATTGGGACAGATATCGCTCTCACCAGCGAAAGGCGAAACTGTGACGGTGTGTTCATTTAGGATCGGCAAGTTATCACTTAATCCTCCATCTACATATCTCTGCAAAAGAAACAATTATAACAATATTGTATGTACAACATAGTTAACATGGTGTAAATTATAAGGATATCATTGATATGTTTTTCTCTTGTAGAATTTTAAGAATAAAAAACAGAAGCATGTTTCTATAGCATTTAAGGTCAATTGACTGAAATTTATTAATATCACTAAATTTATTAATATGTGATACATGCATGAATATGTTGTTCTTAAATACATTGTACTGTCTACCAAGTCTATGTTTGTTTTCTATGATGAAGCTAATATAAAAAATTTTCAAAGTATTGTTTTTTAACAAAACTAGAAAAAAAATTGTTTCGCTTACTTACATTGATGGAACATGTGGAAATTGTTTGAGATTGGTAAAAGTTTTCATTCAAATCAAAAAGTTTCTAAGAATTTCATAATTTGAAAAAATAAATTCACTGACACTAGCATGACTAGTAAAAACTGCTGCCCTATAAATCATCTTATACATGTTATAGTTGTTTTCATTTTGTTACAATGAATGCAACCTACATGCATGAACATCTTTAAATAAAACTTACAGTTCCTCTAAATACTGGAGGCAACAATCCAGAATAGAAGGGTATATGTGCACTGCATAACAAAGCCTTGGAAAAACAATAAAAAGAGTGTTTAAAAAAAAACATTAGATTTTTGAATTTGTTACATAATACCTTCAGGCATATATCAAACACTATTTTTTCGTGGTTATTTGTAGCAATATTGATTTATGTATTTGCTGTTAAAGTAAATCACATGTACAATGTATACTGTCACATGACTGTTAGAGTTGTAACATATTGAAAATGACATTTACTTTTCAAGACATATCAAGTACAGCCAATGTAATTACAAAAACACACATTTTTTTTATTGCACGTTCTGAGAATCAAGATAAGAATTAGTAAATATATATGCCTTTTAAGTTTTAACTTTGAATTATGAGGTGCTTTTTTGGTAAGAAAATAAGTCATATCATAGTTTGAAATATATGGAAGTCCCTTTGCAGGAACCTTAGTAGACGATATTGAGATGTGGAATAAGTGTACGCAACACAACAAACATAAACAAACAGCAATTCAAAAAATCACAACAGAAAACAGCAAGCAGTCTTCAACATGACCATAGGTCACTGCTTACCGTCTTGCATTGGCCCAAGACTTATAATACAATACAAAAGTATCAAAACCAATCGCTAAATCATCAACGAAAGACCCAATTCTTGACATAAAACAGTTAACACAGAATGAAAAGGACAAACAAAGGCTTTGGCAAAGTTTCCTGGCTTAGGACAGGCACATATAAAATGTGGCGGGGTTAAACTAGTTTTTTGGATCCAACCTTCCCCTTATTGATAAGCTTGCACAAAGCATACATATAAAACAGTAACACACTGTAAAACTCAATCGACAAAAGTTCAATTCAACAGGAGAGAACCTAAGACAAAATACTGTACGAAAACAACAAGAAAAGGAGGAACTCTCTTGAGAACACTCGAAGTTACTGACAACTAGCTAAGAAACATTTATCGATTGATGTAAAAGAATCAAATACATCAGTTCTAAATCCGACACCCCACGTCAAAACAATGAATGATTTAGAGTTTTATCACCACACAGAACCGACATACTTGATCACTGTGGTGCTTATAAATAATACAGTGGATACAAAGTGAAAATTTAACGTTTTAAAGTTACTATCAGGCTATAAATATTTCTGCCAAAACATACCAAATGCAAAGATTTTACTAAAACATTGAATTTGTATCCTTTTTTCAAAAGGTTTGTAAGCCAGTTTTTAATTTCCATAAGGTTGTTTTTGAATTTTTGTGCTTTATAAACTACATTGCTATAAAAATCAGGATGAGATATTCCTTTAACAATCAGAAATCTACGTGTACAATCAAATTTTTTAGAACTAGAAAAAGTGCTATAATGTCCTATATTGGGGTTACTGTCACATTGAAATATAAAAAGGAAGTTAGTACATGTATTTATTTATCTAGTCACCACCAGATCCAAAGTCATACATGTTTAAAATTTACAATCAATCCGTTGTGATTTTTTGAATTGCTGTTTGTTTATGTTTGTTGTGTCGCGTACACTTATTCCACATCTCAATATCGTATATTACCAAGTGTTAAGGTACATGTACTGTTGTACATGAACATAAGTATTTGACCAGGATGGCATGAGTTTTTCATGTTTTAAATTGTTCTTACTGCATCCTATACATTGTATGAACAAAGCTGTCAAGATATACACGTAAGTATGTTTCCCATTAGGCATTAAACATAATCTAATTTCTATCTTTAAATACATTCATTTTAGGATCCAGGATGGATTATGATTCCTTATATACTTATTTCAAGGATATAAAAATTGTAAAAATAGTATTTAAGGTTTCTCCTATCATGCCTACATGTTTAAAGACTTTAAACCACCCCTTTTAAAAATCTTAAACATTCTGTCTTTAATATACTTTTAAAATGTAATGTTGTAAATGTTGCAGGACCATTGTTGGTCCTGAAACAATTGGTCTCATTCATGATTAGGTCTTATCAAACATGTCAATTTTTTTAAAATCTAATATATTGTATCAGTTCTTTGCCATATTTGTAGTTTACAGTTCAACCTGTAATATTATTTAAATAAAACATGTTAATTAAAAGAAACATGTTGCATTTTTATTGGTGACATATTTCTGGCACATATTCCATATTCTTTTGTTCTTAATATAGGTTTAAATATGTTACCGGTTATTGCACCTTATATGCATGTAAAAATATTTGGTCAGTTCAATAAACTATATGATTATGTAACAATTGTCCCACGAGTCTACATCATATCCTGGACTATTGACACATATACTGGATGAAATATTTGCCTTAGGCATCAAAATATCCTGTACACATGGAAATACATGTGACCACTGTGTTTATTTGTTTACATTGGTGATAAATGGTCAAGTGGTCAATACTGATTACGCAGAATGCATATTGCGACTGTGGTTACACCTAGTACCTGTGACTTGTTAACCGAGATATGCAATCGGGATAAATTTAGAACAAGTTCACAATAAGTAGAATGTATAGTCCGTTTCTAATCTTGTAAATATCTAACTTTAAAGCACTTAATATGCATATAAAAGAATTGTATCATTGCCAAACATACCTTTTAAATCACATTTTTTTTGCAAAGTATTGTACTTATAGATTTGTCATACATGTACATGTTCTTGTAACAAACTTTGAACCTCTCACATGTACAACATTTTGTAAAACTTGTATGCTTTTAATATATAAGAGACTTAATAATCATTTTGTAAAAAAAAGACCCCATATGCAATAACAACCTTCCTTTAGTGGTAACAAACATCATATCAAACTTTTACAACCGAAGTTTTTTTTATTTTGTCACAGTTTACAATGCTCTTACTTTTTTGTATACATTGTACATGAGGGCCACCTCTGCACTTGTCACATTGACATAATACATGTTTAGTACAGTCAAACCTATACAGTATATATCAAATCACTGTCTATATATAAAGGGCACCTAAAAATATCCCTTTTCATGAAGAATACAACCAAAATGAACCTTTATAAATGTATATAGGGCACCTGCTTATAAAGGGCATGATTTTGCAGTCCCATGACTGCCCTTTATATACAGGTTTGACTGTATGTATAAAAAGTGCAACTCTTGCCAATACACCTGATTATGTTAATGATTGTTAGATGTTGTACATGAGCATTATATTTTTTTATACTTGCTTGATAAAAGTTGAACAAAATCATGGAAATTATACCTGTATGAGTTCCTCCTTAGAATCATACTGTGAAACCAGTACAGGTTTGCGATCTGATACTCGTGTGAGTGAAATAAACAACTTCCCCGAAGCTATCTTATGGGCATCTTCTGGTAATACAACATTTAATGCATCTCGTAAAATCTTAACAAGGTTGAAGCTTGGGTGTAAAGGACCTAGTGACCTAGATCTAGCCTTAGTAGCTAATCTTAATGTAAAACTGGTGCATTCACCTGCAAAATAAAAGAATAGAAATGTTAATCATGTTAATCTCTTTTAAGATTAAAGTGAACAAAATGTACAATGTAAGGTATTACAAAATGTATTAAATACAGTTAACTGGATAAACACTAAAGGGTCTTTACATGCTCATTGTATTATATATTCAAAAGCTAAAACTTTTAGCTTCTTTTTTAGATGTACATTTTGCAATTGCACTAAATACATATTTTTTTTAAATGTTACACATGTACAAATCATTGAAATGTATACATGTATGTACAAAAAATGTATAACTTATATGGTATGAATATACGTTTAGGTACATTGTATGTGCAATTGTACATTCATGTCCTTTACTGATTGGCCTTGAAGGTCAGGTTACTTCTGGCACATGGTTGACCTTACAGTGGTGAATATCTAAACATTCAAGTATTTGTTTATCTGACCGCAAAGCTCATAAACAAATACATAATATTGTTGTAAACTTTTGACCTTTGAATCACCACCTTTTTGTTCCATCTATGGCAAATATATGGAGATATTAACAAACATGTACAACATGTACATTTTGTACAGTTCATTGTACATGGGTATGTGAAACTTAGAAATTGAAAAATACAGTGTACAGTAAATGATCATTAGTTCTGAAAATCACTATTTTACAACTTTAACATTTTACATGCACATTGTTCAAATAATTTATTATCAAACATGTCAAAGTTATTCACATGTTATTAGTAAATTATATTTTATTAAACATCTTCATACATATTCAATGTATGCTATATTTGTGCATAATTATAAAATAGAAAATACAATGTCTAACTATATTCAAACAGTTCCTAATTAAATTGTAAATATAAGCCATCTGTCACCTGAACAGTTATAATATTATGTCACAAAGACCTTGAGCTAATCAGGAAGTGTAATAAACTGGCCATTTAAATTTGTGATGACCACAAGCATCCCAACATGATTAATAATTATATTTAAATTTCTCCTATTCTTACATAACAATACTAACGAAAATTATGGAATATTATTTGTTCACTTTTGTCCCTCTTGTGTATTGTTAAAATAGTACATTTGTACTATACTTTTAAACATAAAAGTACAAATTAACTACAAGTACATGTATATTTTCAGGTAAAATGGTCTGCTGTGATCAGAACTTATTTTTTCTTACTTTAATCACATGTGTTAATTTGATCAGTGTACATTTTGTAGAAATTTATTAAACCGAGAAAAAAAAAAAAATCAAACATTTAAGTTTAATTTCAGGCAAGCAATTTAATAACATAGATGTGTATTACATGTATAATATACAGGTCTGGCATTTACAGTGTACATATAATTTAGAGTTTACTACAACATCCACATAAACCATTAAAAAACGACAAGTATAACTCATACATGTATTTCAGTAACACACATGACCCAGCCACATTGAAGCCGGCTAGGGCAAAATTATGATTTAATCTAATAGCAAATAAATTAATTTATATTTTTTTTTAAATAACAGAAAACTATAAATTTGTTTCAGTCAATGTACTCTTATCCCTAGGGCTTTTTGATGGACTTAGTATAATTTTTTAACTTGTATTTTTTAATTGAGTATAAACAGAAAAAAAATCATTCTACTCTATCATCAAATTATTAAATATACAACAAAATAAATGTACAACCATATATTATATTGTTGTTTGGAAATCATTGATTAGTGATGTAAATGTACAATACATTTGTACAAATGTGAAAGTGGGTCAAATAATTTGGTGCTGTTGGAACTGTTTCTGAATCTGGCTGGTCCAACTCTACAATATTTCTTGATTGGCTTAAGAATCATTTTTCCAAATACATTCCTAAAGATCAAAAAGTGATGTTAATGCTTGATGGACACAAGTCGCACGTCTCTCTTAATGTGATCGAATGGGCAAAAAACCACAACATCATCTTACATCTGCTCCCAGCCCACACTAGCCATTTGCTGCAGCCGTTAGATGTGGGTTGTTTTGGTCCATTGCAAAAGATATACGACAACATGTGCCACAAACTTATGAGATCAAAGGAGTGCACCATCACGCGATATGATGTATGCCAGTTGGCTTGTAAAGCTTACACAACTTCACTCTGTGCAAACAACCTCCAGACAGCCTTCAGGAAAACTGGTATTTCTCCTTATGATGCTTCCATTATTGACACTTTGCCTCTGAAACCTTCGGAAGTGTTTTGTAATAATGATGACAGTGATGTTGTTGACAATGTTATTGATGCTGGAGGTGACAGACCTGATGGAGATGGTGAAAGTGAGGGTGAGGAGAGTGAGAATCTGCTTGTGCAGTATGTTGCTGAGAGGATTGTACCTGAGAATGACAGTGTTGTGAGTGAGAAAGGGGATGGAGTGGTGCAGGAGCAAGATGTTGAGTGTGTTGGTGGTGAGGATTTTTTCGAGAAGAAGGTAGCAGTTGTGAAGCGTGTTAAAGGGGAGAGAAAGAAGAAAAAGAGAAACGTTCTGAGTGGTATTGTGAGTGGAAAGACAGTCACAGAGGATGAGGTTCTAGAGAAAGTTAGGGAGCACAAGAGGAAGCATCCAGGTAAGGGAGATTGTACCGAAGCAGAGACAGGAGTGACGGGTAGTAAGAAGAGAGCGAGTTCAGTGAAGGGCAAGAGTGTATGTTCAGGGCGTGGAAGAGGTAAGAGCTCTGAGGAGGTTGGTAAGTGTGGTGGCTTAGAGGAGGAAAGTGTTGGGGTGAAGAGAAGAGGGAGTAAGAAAGGGAGGGGGAAAGCTAAGAGGGCAAAGCCACAGAAAGCTGGGTGCAGTTATGTGTATGTTAGTGGTGAATCAGAGAGTGAGAGTGAGAATGAAAATGAGATTGAAGAGAAGGATAAATGTTGTGTGTGTAAGTTGTTTACACCAGTGGAGGTAAGAAAGAGTGTGAGTTTAGTGTTTACCAAGTGGGCACAGTGTGAATGTGGACACTGGGTGCATTTAGGATATTGTACGAAAGTGAGGGTGTGTAGAAGGGGTGACATCTTCCAGTGTATCCATTGTGAATGATTACAATGTACATTTCATGTTTGCCTTCATGAAACTAATAAATATATAAATATAAATCAGTTTTGAATGCAATATTACAATATGTAAAAATAACCAATCTGATATGATTTTTATCCATTGCTGTATTAAAACTTTCAAAATTGATTCATGAACTCCAATACTAAACAAAACAAAAAATATTTTTTTCTAAAAAATCAATGATATCTAAGGTTTTTATTCATGCATAAATAATTCAATTTCCTTGGCCTATAAATGAGAAATCTAAAAATAAGTCACGTGACCGATCATATGGTACACATCATGTCCGCCATTTAAATTTTCAATGCTAGTTCAGTAGGTCAGATGTCAACAACAACAATAATGTAGATGGATCGGCAATAAAGGTTAGAACACTCGAGGGTTCCCTTTTCATGTTATGTCAAATGTTGATTGGAAATCATTTGTTTTACAAAGAAAACTGGGAGAAAATGCTTAAGTGACCGATCCATCGGTACGCGAGGATATACAACAAAATAAATGTACAACCATATATTATATTGTTCCTCGGAAATCATTTATTAGTGATGTACAATACATTTGTACAAATGTGAAAGTGGGTCAAATACAAATGTAATTTGAAATAGGTCAAGAAGTGGGTACAAGAAGAGAAATAGCTTATTTATTTGATTGTTTATAATGAAATTAAAATTTAAAACTTGGGTTTTGAAATACTTACCTAAACAACAATTACATAACAAACAACAAGAAACTATAGCACCAGCACTTGCCCCTGCAAAAACAGCTTCTTCAACAAGATGTGGGGCATGCTGTCTCAAACAACTTGCTACACCAACATGGTAAATTCCTAAAAATCCACAACCCGCGAAAGAAAAATTCATACTCCAAAACAATTCAGTTATATTCCCACATCTTCACTTAAATACATATATGACTTTTTAATTCTGTATCTTTCTGTGGCCGGATTATTATGATGTGTCAACTTTCCAAATGTTATGTTGACATTTGACGTAAAGAACGAGCCTCCAAATATACGCATTTTGATTGGTTCATTCAATCGGACTATGACCACGATTTATTCTAGGTCATTCTGATGTTTTTGTATTTACATAATTTTTAATACTTCAATAATTTGCCCGTTTTCCTTGTTTAATTGTCATGTATCATTTAATAATACGTTTTGAATTAAAAGAAATCAAATACATTATAGAATTCACAAATAATTCCGCTTTTACATCCTGATTTTCAAGCACCTGTTCCGGAAATTCTGCTTATTCCTGAACTGATTTTTGTTTTACAAAATATTTTTCCCAAAATACAAAAATATGAATGGTAATACAAAAACTATGGTTTTACGTATCATTTTATCATATCATCAGAATTTGCGCATTATGACTTTAATTTTATCTTTAACAAAATCTTTGTATTCATTGGCGATGGATGCCAATAACGATTTACATCAAATTTACACTTTATAACTGGTCACATGCTAATTTTGAGTCTTGGCTCAAGCAAAATAGTGTCCTATGAAATTTTGTCCACCCTGCCATACTTAACACTGAAAAATCTAGAGGAAAACATTTCATATCTCTTAAGTCCTTGGACTTCATCATAGGAGTGAATGCCACTCAAGACAATATTTCTCAGCGGACACTATTTTATGTTAAATAATTACTTCTGCTTCTGCTTCTGCCTCTTGATGACCACCATCAACATGTTGATTATTATGTCATATTCGAGTGCGAGTGCATACATTCCAAAGAGAGTAATTTATCTGTTTTAATTTGGTTCAGATGAATCCTAGTCAAGTCGGTACCTGGACACTTTGGTACTGACTTGGACATTCAGTACTCTGTACTAGACATTTCCGTACTAGGTGTTGGTCACTTCAGTACCAACCAAAATTTTTTGTTAAGTAGCACTAAAGTCGTAAAGAGCAATTTTTGAAATTCATTTGCCTTAAATTCATCAGTCAGGGAGATCATCAAAAACAGTTATATTTTTTTTATAACCATTCTAGGTTACTTATTTGTACTTTTCTAGTCCAATTTGAGTTACTTTCCTTGATTTTTTTAATAATGTAACCAGTTTCAGTTATTTTTCTATTTTCTTACTTAAAATGACTAATTTTACAAAAGTGTAAAATTTTCTTTTAATTCTAATCTTAAATCTAAAGTTTTGATCTTAATTGATAGATTATCAATAACTTTACAAGGTTTATTTATTAGAAATCATTATTTAAGCACTGGTGCTGTGATAATGACATTTTAATTTCCCATGGGCATCATCTTTGAGAGGCTTGCGTACCAATAAGATAAGCTTGCAATTTCAAACTCATAGCTGAACTACACAGTTTAAAGTTCAATTAATGCAGAAAAAATTTAGCCTAGTGGGGGAAAATACACTAACTATGAAAATTTGTAGGTTTGAAAGTGACCAATTTAACAAAAGTAACTGAAAATGGTTATCTTTTTAAATTCAGATAACCTAAATCAGTTATAAAAATTATAACTTATTTTGATGATCTCCCTGACTGTTCATAAAATTTTATATTTAAAGTGTCTTACTGTATTAATCTATGTCTGGAAGTTGATTGGTGAATTTAAATAAAAAAGTGTTATTAAATTTTCTTTTTTCATCAAATTTCATATTTTTTTGCTGCATAATTATATATTTGTATAATCTCTTTTCCTTGAATGGAATTTTGCAGTCAGAATTATGATGTCTTTGTAAATAATGAAAGAATTTAAGGGAGAACTACATGAATACGTGGGACTCTTATCATGATTGTAATTAAATAATTAGGTTAAAAGTGGTTGTCGTGATAAAATACAATCATGGCTTCTGATTGAACAATATTATTGCTTAATCAGTGTTCAATCTAGAATTTTTTCACAGGGGGCCTGCCTGGCCCCTGCAAGATCACAAAGGGGGCCCTGGATGGGATTTGGGGGCCACTGTTAAGTTTAAAATTTTTTATGAGATACTAAGGATCCATCAGTGTAATACTACTTATTTCAAGACAACAGAAACAAAGTGATGGCATCTTTCAAGATAGTACTAGAGAACAGCTTGAAACAATCATTCCATTATTCATAAGATGACATCTTTGCTAAATAGAGACAACAGATACAAAGTGGTGGCATTTCAAAGAAGACTATAGCACATCATTGAAGTTAATAAACAATTATTATCATTAACAAGTTTTATTTAGTTTTATATGTACTGTCAGAACTTTGAGTCACTTTAATGTCAGTTGTTTTTGGGGAAGGCCCTCCTGTGCTTTTCATCTCTCCAAATCTGAACAGCTTTATCATAGTCAAACTGGTCAACATCACATTTGAAGAGAGTGATCCTCATAAGCTTACTTAGTCTGTCACCAGACATTCGATTTCTGTCTTTGGTTTTAATGTCATTTTGGCAAGAAAACCCTCTCTCACAGTCAGCAGTCTGTAGTGGTGCAATAAGTGCTAACTCTGCAAGCTTCATCAGGTTAGGAAAATCACTTTCATGGAATTGGTGGATCAATCCCCATAAGGTGTGAAATTTGTCAGTTGGATACTTCTGTTGAAGAACTAGTGGCTTAAGTACACCCCATTCAGTTTTAACTTGGTCAGGATTGATATAGGGGTCTTCACCTGACTTCTCCTGGCCATAGAATTGGCACAGTGTATCAATCTCCTTTAACCCATGATCTGGTAAGTTTTCAACAAATGATATTCCCCTAAGACCTAGTATAGCCATGGCACTTAAAACAGATGTAGAATCTGAAGGAAATCTTCTCTTTATCTCTGTTACAACCCCTTTAATGAAGTTTTCCTTGATGTTTTTGACATGGGACTTTTTATTATTAGTAACACAGATAATATGGTTTCTTAAGTTCAGTTTATTATCAGAGGTGCACTTGCTTAGCTCATCCGTGTAGTGTCCATCATGCTCTATAAGATACTCTAATTGACTGATAGTTGACTGAACCAATGGTTGAACCAAAGAAATGTCAATCATTTCTTTCTGAAAGCTCAAACTTAGTTTAGTGAGTATAGGAATTATGTCCATTAACAGGTAAGTAACAGTCACAAATTCATATTGGGTTAAGGCATTATGCAACCCCTTGGCTGTACCTCCTTTTTCAGCTCGTTTTTCCTGCTCAAAATAGGTTACAAGAGAACCCCATGTGTGAAATACTGCCTCTAATGCACTGTAAAAAGCAAACCACCTCACAGCATGAATTTCTTTGATTTTCAACTTTTTGTCATTTAATACATCTTCTATTTTGGCAAGATTTGCAGTGCGAAGTGATGAATGCTTAAAGTGATAAAAAATTGAAGTTAAAGTTTCTCTGTACTTTTTTAAATATGGAACATTATCAGCAGCCTGACTAGTGCATAAGGCAAGTTTATGGGCCATACAGTGGATGTTGACAAGAAAGGGTTGGTCTGCTGTCATTCTTGCTGATACCCCAGATTTAGTACCTGTCATTACTGCAGCTCCGTCTGAACCTAGAAACATGATGCTCTTCAGAGGAATATTTTTACTTTCTGCACAAGCTTTAAGACTATTATGCAATGTTTCAGCATCACCTTTTTCAATATCAATATTATCAAGGAAATGAGTTTCAGGAGTAAAATCATCACCCTTTGGTATCATTCTCAGATAGACAATTAGTTTTTTATTGACTGCAACATCGTCACTTTCATCACACATAATTGAAAAAACATTTGAACTTTGAATTTTATCCTTTAAATTATTTTCGACTGCTACCGCAAGAGCATTTTGAAATTCCTCTGCAGACCTAAGCGTTGCCACCTGAGCCTAAATTATCAATGTTTGGACATCCCTGTACTTTCATCAGATTTATTAGAGAGGAATATTTCATTGTTGCTATCTTCTCTTGAGCAAGCCAATACACACACCTCATAGCTGAGACAATTGCAGATTTTTTATTTTCAATTGCAGTTTCATATGTCCTTCTAAAATTTACTTGTTCAACACTATCTTTCATTGAATTATCATGATCTGCTGAGGACATATGTCTTGTCAGTGTTGATGTACGGAAATTTGTACAACCAACAGTGAAGGGGTTCTGTCGCTTACTTTTAATGCAAAGGGAACAAGTCATATGATTTTTCTCCTCATCATACAAAAGCCAATCTTTAAATTTAGAATCTGTCAGCCAAGTCTTTTGAAAAGGCTTGCGTGGGGCAGTGGGGTTCGCGGCCGATTGAGGCTGATCCGCCGACTTTTCTTGAGCCTTGCCCTTGTCACCAACACCGTCACTGTTCGTACTGTCATCCATTTCAGCACTACCGCTGGCCGATGATTTTTGGCGTTTTTCCCCGCCGACGACTGCGAAATACGACGATATTCGTTTCATATTCTATGACAATTTCTTGACAATAATTAATCGTTGTCAAAATCTGCGATAAATTTTTCACTGGTATTCAAAAAGACAGTGACTTTAGGTAGTACTCCACAATTAATTTATTTAGCTCATTTTTGCATGTGCTCGACGTTGACTATTTTGTCACGGGTTCTTGTAATCGCTTAAACTGCTATTTGCACTTTAAACTAGGTGGTGTTCCAAACTACGGGCATGTTTAGTCGTGTCTAGTGCCGTATTTGGTTTCTTTGTTGTACTCGTTGCCCCTAGCAACTCTTAACATTTGTCAAAAATTTGGGGACAAAAATGCGCAAAAATCGGGGTTTTGTCCTTTTTTTTTAACGTTGCCAGTAGTCGAGCTTTCGGTTCAGGTGAAACGTAACATGTATGAAATGAAAGCCGGAAAACAGTCCTTTCTTTTAAGACCAAATAAACCTATCCGACTTCGGCTCTTTTTTCCGCTAAAATTGTTCAAACTTTTAAATCTAAAAATAGCACATTTAAATTTAAGCCCATCCGCTGGTCACCATGCTCAGCCGGAAGCGACGCTTTATGATCATTGGTATTGATTTTTTCGAAATTATTCTTTAAATCAATAACCGTGGATCGTAATTTTTATATAACGGATCCAGATTTTTCATTTGTCTTGTTTTAAGACCAAAACGAATCAATATTTTCATTTAACAAAAAAGTTCACAGGGGCCACATACGAAAACAATACTGTGAAAAAATCCTAATTGTGGAGTACTACCATAATGCTTTTGCATTTTTTGAAAATTTAACATGAGTTGCATTTTTCTCTTCTTGAGTATGTAACCACTTGAGGAATACCGGATATTATGATTTTTTTTAGTGTTTTACCATAGTAACGCATGCTCAAAGACGGAAGCCCTTTTCTGATCAAGCTCTTTTTTGGACATTTTCCTGCAATAACGTTAGATTCTTTCCCCGTTTGTTTTGAATCAAATTTTGTATTTTCGTAACAAAATTGGTATTCTGTTGTGCTTAAGTCATTTTCTAGCATATTTGTGAAAATTTGGAAGATTTCCGTGAAAAAATCTGCAATAATGGCGTCCATGGAAACACATCATCAAAATTTGCTTAAAATTTGCATAGCAAGCTATAATGCCTTGCGTTTCTATTCAAGCCGACTAAAAATTACAATTTTATGATTTACATACGGGGAAATATACTATATTGTGTAATTCTTATTTCTTCCGGGGAAATTATAAACGTTGTTAGCGTTACACACAGCATAACCAGCTGTACAAAATATAACGTTATTGACGATATTTTCAAAAATAAGCATGTTTGGTTGCTATGGGCATTAATGCTTAATAACTGATATTTTTCCCAAAATTTTTGAAACAAGTAATTCTCAAATATATTAGCTTTATTTTCAACAATTAAACCAAGGACTAAAATCAAGATATACTCTCGAAATATTAATGAGAATAATGCCATATGGTAGTACTCCACAATTAATTTATTTAGCTCATTTTTGCATGTGCTCGACGTTGACTATTTTGTCACGGGTTCTTGTAATCGCTTAAACTGCTATTTGCACTTTAAACTAGGTGGTGTTCCAAACTACGGGCATGTTTAGTCGTGTCTAGTGCCGTATTTGGTTTCTTTGTTGTACTCGTTGCCCCTAGCAACTCTTAACATTTGTCAAAAATTTGGGGACAAAAATGCGCAAAAATCGGGGTTTTGTCCTTTTTTTTTAACGTTGCCAGTAGTCGAGCTTTCGGTTCAGGTGAAACGTAACATGTATGAAATGAAAGCCCGAAAACAGTCCTTTCTTTTAAGACCAAATAAACCTATCCGACTTCGGCTCTTTTTTCCGCTAAAATTGTTCAAACTTAAAAATCTAAAAATAGCACATTTAAATTTAAGCCCATCCGCTGGTCACCATGCTCAGCCGGAAGCGACGCTTTATGATCATTGGTATTGATTTTTTCGAAATTATTCTTTAAATCAATAACCGTGGATCGTAATTTTTATATAACAGATCCAGATTTTTCATTTGTCTTGTTTTAAGACCAAAACGAATCAATATTTTCATTTAACAAAAAAGTTCACAGGGGCCACATACGAAAACAATACTGTGAAAAAATCCTAATTGTGGAGTACTACCTTAAACACTCGAAAGATTCAGATTTCAAACCAGTACCGGACTGGATTGAAATTCCGTATTTTGACGATCTTATAAAGTGCGCCCGGAGAGGCCCGCGGAACATTTTCTATTGCGCCAAATAGAAAAAAAATGCGGTAATGGCGCAATGGCGCAGCCTAGATTGAACACTGCTTAATTAACTAATTTAATAGGTTTGATTGAATTTGAAATTTGGGAGTGGCATACTGGTTTTCAATAGGTAATTTAGAGATTAAATACTAGTACATGTAGGTAAAATAAAGAAAACCAACACACTCAGGTAAAGGGTCCGTCAGCCTAATTCTAATTTTTTTATTTTACGAATATTGTTTATTTAATAAATCATTGATCTCATATCTTTTCCTTTATAATTCGTTTCATGGATGATTTTCCTTTCCAATGCACCCAAATATATCTTCATTCAATGCATTTAGGCCTCAAAATCCGGCTTTGTTCGTGCAATTTTGTAAAATTTTGCAATCACGTTGATATGAATAAGAAAGTATATTTGTAGACCTTCTGAGGTCTTTACCAATAAATGTAACATAAAACCATCAATAAAATTCTTTCAGGGTTTTCCTCGACTCGAGTTTCAATACTTTTCCTTGATGTATTTGCTTTCCATATCCAAACAATTGCCAAATTTTACAAAATTGCCAGAACTATTTTCTTCTTATACATTTGAAGTCATTTGTATAGATTATTACTTGTATCTTATTATATATCTTACCATGTACATGGATCAGCATTAGGTTATTTTATCAGCAAGAGAGCTGATTCGTGAATGGCTTTAGGGAGTAGGGATGATAAATGACCAAGAGCTGATTTTGGAATGTATTCAAATAATTTATTGTAAAACTTTCAGAAGATGATGATGTTCAAAGTTCACCTAGTCGAACCCGGAACCCATCACCTCCACTACATCTACGAGAGAAGCTGGAATCCTTAGAAGGGGACAGGATAGGAAATACTACATTCAGCAAACACTGGCTCTTTACAACTCTTATGAAATTAATTGAGGTAAACCAAAGCCAAAAAATCAAAAAAATCAGTGGCCAACAGCCTAATACAGTGTGACCAGTGGTTGCTTCTCTCTGACTTGCAAATGACTCTTATATCAATGAAACATTACCTTTGGGATAAAAATCAAGTTTAAGCATGTACATGTACCTTAAAAAAATAATCACATTATAAAGGCTTTATAAATTAACATGATTAACAAAGACAAATTCTATTATTCATATTGTAATGAAACATTTTTTTAATTTTAGGAGGTAGAAAAAGAACAGTCTGAAACATCAGAATTTGGAGTGGATGTTGATGAGGAACTTCAAAATGAACTTTGTAAACTTTGGGACATGTCCATGAATGCTGTAAGAACTTCCACATACTCATGATACCAAAGCATATTTGTATGAAAAGTTTTTGGAATTATTTTCATTACCTCTATGCTAAGATTTTTTGTTCTCCTTTGGAAATTTCATTTTCTGATAATTTACTTCCAAAGAACTTTTTTGGGAAGAGTACATGTTATAAAAATAACCCTGGTTATCCATGTGTCCGCATATCTTATAAGTCAAAATCCTCCTAAACCACAGGATAGGATATCATTAAACATTAAATGATGGAAAAACTCCATACATGCATAAATAAATTTAATTCTGCTTATATTAGATTTAATGGAAATAATGGATTTTTTCATTGCGTTCAGTTCATTCAGGAGAGATACTGTGTTTCATTATTATTCATGAGGTATCATTTTTTGTGGTTTTACTCAAGACATGATGCTTCAGGAAAATGAAATTTAGTATTGGACTGTACATTTAAGAATACACAAACTGAACCTAGAATCTGTTCTTGTTTTTCTTTCAATGTAGTCATATTACATTGGCAGGATGTAAAAAATGTATCCTCGTTGACAAGCTTGTTCACTGTTCTAGCAAAATAAATATTTTATTCTAGTTGTAATACACAAACTCTAAATTTATTTTCTCCGATTTTTTCCAGGATGTGGCAAGTTTCTTAGAACAGTTTCAAGCAATTGATATTCTAACAGAGGTCACTCAAAGGTCAAAAGCACCTAGAGTTACAGTAAGATGTGTATATAAAAGCAATTGAATTAAGGTGTCATCCATAATTGTCAACCATTTTCCAAAGTGTGCAAAATGCACACTCTGGGGAACAGGGTTAAAAAATCAACATTTTATCCATTCACTTTTTTTCACAGGCCAATGGCAAAATAATAGTTTATGTTAAATCTAATAAATACATGTAGTATGGACATTTTGTGACATTATCTTGTATCTGCTTCAAATTTGTAGCTGCATAACATTCATAAAAATAATGGGATTTCAATCATGAAATCATAACCAAAACCAACCATATTACTGATACCAGCTTTTGTGTTTTACAATGATCAGACAGATTTTTTTGTCGCCTGCAACATGTTGCAAAGCAACATATTGGGGTTACTTTGACACTATTCGTTGTCTTGGGTCATTGTCCTGGGTCATCCTGTGTCGTCGTCCTGCAGCATCACAAATTTTGTTGTCATATTTTTCCAGGCAATTACAATATTGATATTTGGCATGTAGCTTCCTTCTATAGTACTATATGGTTTAAAGTGATTTATGCCCATAATTCATCTACTTTACCGAACATTTTATGACGCAGGCGACATACATCTTCCATAGGAGACCGCCATTCTAGTTCAGTGTTCTGGTTGAATATTTTTGGTAAGTCATTTTTGTCTCGCCTGCGACGAATAGTCGACAAAGGCGAGACATAGGTATTACTTTCGACAATGAATTGCTTGAAAAGTATAATAGCTAGGCATCTGATATTTGGTATACAGACAGTTCGGGTTATGGTCTATGCAACTGTCACCATGCCGTGTGACCCTTACCCCATTTTCACGCTCCAGTGACTCTGTGAACTTAGGTCTTTTTTCAGACCATAAACTTTTTTGTAAGACTTTTGTGGACGATGAATTGCTGGAAAATATGATAGCTTAGCATCTGATATTTGGTATACAGACAGTTCAGGTTATGGTCTTTGCAACTGTCACCATGCCGTGTGACCCTGACCCCATTTTTACGCTCCAGTGACTCTGTGAACTTAGGTCTTTTTTCAGACCGTAAACGTTTTTGTAAGACTTTTGTGGACAATTAATTGCTGGAAAAGTATGATAGCTAAGCATCTGGTATTTGGTATACAGACAGTTCAGGTTATGGTCTTTGCAACTGTCACCATGCCATGTGATCCTGACCCCATTTTCACGCTCTAGTGGTGTCTGTGAACTTAGGTCTTTTTTCAGGCCGAAAACATTTTTGTAAGACTTTAGTGGACGATGATTTGCTGGAAAAGTATAATAGCTAGGCATCTGATATTAGGTATACAGACAGTTGAGGTCATGGTCTACACAACTATCACCATGCCTTGTGACCCTGGCCCCATTTTCATGCTCTAGTGACTCTGTGAACTTAGATCTTTTTCAGGCCAAAAACTTTTTTGTAAGATTTTTGTGGATGAAGAATTGCTAGAAAAGTATAATAGCTAAGCATCTGATATTTGGTGTACAGACAGTTCAGGTTATGGTTAATGCAACTGTCACCATGAAATGTGATCCTGACCCAATTTCATGCTCCAGTGACTCTTTGAACTTAGGTCTTTTTTTTCAGGCAGAAATTTTTTTGTAATCCTTGTGTGGACAATGAATTGCTTGAAAAGTATAATAGCTAGGCATCTGATATTGGGTATACAGACACTTTTTGTGTTTTATCAAGAAATGAAAGCTTAGGTAGTTGAGTTTAGTGATAGTGCTGGCAGGCGAGACATACTTTTAGTGGCCACACTTGTTAATGGAAAATTCCAATTTTAAGTTTTTTGTGTCATTTTAACAAAAAAGTAGACCATGGGTATTTGATATGCAGTTGCAGTAGCATCAGTACAGACCAGTTTCAGGGGGATTTCTAATACATGTAATTCGATCAACAGTAACCATTTGACATTTGGTGAAGGAAAGTCATCTATCTGTGGCATTGCTTTATCATTATTGAACACATATTTGATCATTTTAATGATAAGCATGTCTTGAAACACTTTCTATCTTTATTGTTTGTTGTAGGAAATATGTGTAGGAATCCTTGGAAACATGGCATGTGATGGGAAGATTTGTGAAAAGCTCTCGGAGAAAAACAAATTGATGTACGTAGAGAAACATTTATATTTTAAACCACATGGTTTCTAATGTTACCATGAGATATAGAACGGGCAGATTTTACATGTATCTGATATATTATGTATTTAGGGGTATATAGAAATCATCCTGTCTGTATGTATGTTTGTCTGTCCATATATCTTTTTTTAAGACCAGTTTGTAGTTAATGCTATATCTGCCACATTGATGGTACATTCTTTGTTCTATTTAAGAGTTCTGAGAATATATATATGTATGACTTAATTGCACTTTCTTAAGCACCGCCCCCTGGTGACCACAGCATTCATAGAACATTAAACTTCTATGGGTGCTTTGATCACGGGGAGAACTGTACAGTATATGTTTAAATCAATGCTACAAGTAGTTATAAGTTTCGCAGTCCTAAAGCACCGTCCCCTGGTGACCATAGCATGCATATGACTATATAATTTTATAAATCTTGTATGTGTGATCTGATCACAGAGAGGACTGCTATAACAAATGTTTTTTGTTGTTTTTGTTTTTACTTGTAATTTATCATTGTAGCATAATGAAATATTGGTCCTTTTTTGTATCCAGACTCTTTGAACAAGTATATATATAGTATCTGCATAAAGCTATCTATTTATTATAATCTTATACTTTATTTTATTCTCTGTTATAATGTAATCATTGTAATGATGCTGCCCTTTGAGGGACCATAATTGGAAAATAAATTATGTCTAATTATCCTGGGATGAAGCATGTTATATAAATTGTATCATACTATCATACAAAATTAAAAAAAAAAAAAGAGTTATGTTAAGAAAATGAGGTCACTAAATGAGGCTTTTTCTCCAATTAGGTCATAGTTAACTGACTTTTATTGTTCATCAGTTTTACTCTAAGATATCTCTGTATTGTGATAAAGGATGAGGAGTGACATCATAGGGTAGAGTTTATATAATAAAGGCCACAAATTTTGTTTAATTATTGATAATAGAATAAAAGGTTGAGATAATTTAAATGGTCATGACCTTAGCTAAATTTATACATGGTGTAACTGGGAGGTGTAATAAAAGAAATGGGAAATAATGATGAAAATTATTTAAATGTCTAGTGAATGAAAATAGGGCTATAACTTTAGAATTATACATTAATATTTATTTATAGATAAAATGTTCAGAAATTATATGTTCCAAATTCATAAGTACTTTTAACCCCTCCCAACACAAACCAAGTTTTAGGAGCATAAAGGAATGGTCTTATGTCCATATACATGTCCTTTTTTTTCCATGTTACTCCTTAGCCCAACTCTTCCTAAACTACTTAATGAAAGTTTACATGAAAGAAGGACATAATATGGAGATGCAGACTAAGAAATTTCAGTAATCTTTGGAAATGGGACTTTGTTATTTTCCAATAAGGCCTTCTAGATAAATAATTCCTAGATTCTTATTCAAATTTCTTTAAAATGTGGAGCAGGCAGACATATTATATTTTGTTATTTTTATATGACCGCAAAAAATTTGCCGACGTATTATGGTATGATGCTGTCGTTGTCGTCGTTATCTGTTAACTTTAGTGTATACACGATAACTTTAGTTCTAGTAATCCGAATGCAATGAAATTTCACAGTGATATTCCTTACAATTAAAGGATTGATGGGATTAATTTTGGGGGTCCCACCTGTTTTGGTTTCGAAATTAGGGGCCAAAAAGGGGCAAAAAATGCTACTTTTTTGTTTGTTGCCGTGATAACTTTAGTTCTAGTCATCCTATTGCTGTGTCCTTTGGCATTAATGATCCGTGACATAAAAGGGTTAATGGGATTGATTTTGAGGGTCCCCCCTTTTTTGTTTCAAAACTAGGGCCCAAAAGGGGCTAAAAATTCAAAGATTTTATTGTTTCCACCATAACTTTGTTTCTAACTGGCTTATTGCTGTGAAATTTGTGAAGAATGTTTCTTACAATAAAAGAATGAACCTGATGAACTTTCGTGGGCCCGATTTTCCCCGTTATGTAATTAGGGACCAAAAGGGGCCAAAATCGAAACTTTTATAATTAGTGGTCCGATTTTGAAATTTTTTTTTTGCATGTTTGTTCTTGTCAAATAGTGATACAAAATTTTTGTGACCTCGGTTTTTTCCCCTTATTATGTAATGAGGGGCCAAAAGGGACCAAAATCAAAACTTTTTTACTTATGATCCGATTTTGAAAATTTTTTTTTGCATGTTTGTTCTTGTCAAATAGTGGATACAAAATTGAGAATTAATTTTTGGAACTCCGCCTTTTTCCCCCTATTATGGAATAAGGGCCAAAATGGAAAATTTGTGGTCTAATTTTGATCTCTTTTCGAAAAAAAAAAATTCCTTTTAAATTGTAAGTGGAAAGTCCATCAAAAGCTGCATGTGTCAAAAACCTTTGTCAGTCCACCATGGGCTGCATGTGTCCAGAGCAATTGACTATCCATTATTGGGCCTAAAACGTACAGGGTTCAACATGTTGCGGTCGTATCATGCTGCGCTAGGCGAAGCTTTTTATTATCCATTTTAATAAAATATTCTGCTATTTAAAAGATATTGACCAAAATGAACATAATTTGCTACATTTTTTTTCTACATGTATGTCCTATTTTTAAATGTGTCATTTACTAGTAGTTATAGTACTGTTAGTCAGTGGTCTTCTTATCAGTTTTGCTATTTTGTTTTAATTTATACTTAATTTGATACTTCATATACAGGCATAAAAGTCTAAATGCTTTTTATTTTCAAGTTATTCCATTATTCTTATTAAGAAGCCTTGTTTTAAGCATGATTGTTAGCCACAGCCATATTTTTCTGTATTTCAGAGAAATGGTGCTAGATTTACTAGAGAAGAGGGACCCCCCAACTCTTGTAGAAACCACAAGGTGACTATGGTTACTCTTATAAATTTTCTTACCACAGTATATCAGTGCAAGAAGCAAAGATGTACCAATACGGCATGCGAATATTGAAAATCTGAAAGGGCAAAGACAAAACCAGCCAACCTGAATGAAAACAGCACAAAGAAATAGACAACTCATAAACACAAAAACAACTAAATAAAAATCAACAATGCAAACTCAGATAGTAATGAGAGTGATCTCAGATGCTAGGGAAGTGTAAGTAGTTTCTGCTTACTATAGCACACCCATTGTGTTGCTATTGGTCAATCAGAATGTCAAATCTAGTAAAGGAGGACAAAACAAAGCCCCTATGACAAACCAAACATCTGCACTTATCTGAGAAATAGTAACCCCATATATGTATATGAGTGCATAATTTCTTCCATAAAAGTTCTTCAGTGAACACACCAAACAGCATGACCAAGAGCAATGTAAACCTGTAATCACAATATTTGTGTTAGATATGATGCTCTACCAAGGAACCGATGATCAGTTTTAATATGTAAACTCAATAAACAGGAGGGGACAGAATGTTGCTACAGAATAAGGGAACATTGATGATTAGAAAGTTGAAGTCATCACTTTTGTCACTGAGCTTTATTGAAAGGCTTCTTTGAGTGTCTGTTTTGAGATGTGTATCTATCTATCTATGTGTGTACTTACTATGCACAAAAATGTATTTCTAACTGATTTAGTTTAACATAGAATATTTGTTCATGTGCTTTGATACAAGTGTTCAACATCTAAACCTTTACTTTTTATTTCTAGTTAGAAATTTATTTGGAAAGGGGGGTATTTAGAGTCCAGTATGAGGCAGGCTTACATTATCTTTTTTTGATCCTGGTAACAGTGTTCTTGGGTAAAATTATAGAAACTTAACTTTTGAATTTCAGATTAATATTCACTTGTTTGTCATGCAAGGCAGCTACACCATCATGGCTAAATATCATCAACAGTTCTGAGAGTCTTCATGAGAATCTTATCTTTATCCTGAAGAGCTCCACTAATGGTATGTTTCAATATTTCCCACATTCAGGCAAATTAAGCCACAGCTATTGTCTATGTAGTAAGTGTGATGATTAAGCTTTCTCATACTTTTAGTTATACCATTCACTAACAAAGTTAGGGCAGAATACAGGAATGACCTTGTCTGTCTGTCTGTTTGAAAATATATATCTCGAAGAACACTTCCCCCTATACAAATCAATCAATCAGACCTATACTTTTCATTTTATTTGGAAAAATGAACAGTTATCTACGATTTTTGTCATAATTTTTAAAACTTTTGACATTAAAAGAATATGACACGAATGACCATCCTTTAAGAAGTGAAAATATGACAGCAACTCTTTTGGCTGTAACTCTCAAACCAAAAGTTCCATGGTTTAAATAAATGGGTGCCCTCCCCCCTTCCAAAAAAAAATGTGTTAGAAAAGTGTATATCTGAGAGTAAATAAATCTTAGGATTAAAATGAAAATTAAATGGCTTGGAAAAACCAAAATTGCTGAAAGTAAAAGTACTCGAAATGCACAGGTTCAGTCTGAGGTGCACCTGGCCAGGACCCCTCAAATATTTTATTTGGTCATATAAAGCTTGATTTTCTAAAAAAATGTCCTTTGTTTATCCAATGTGCCCCCTCTAACGTCAAATCCTGGTCCCGTGATTGCTGGGGTAGTACATGTACTTTAGCTACAGGCAAAACTGAAAATCTTTGCAGTGATTTTTATTCACATTTTTACTGAGTTTTATCACCTCTATTTATACTTTATAAACAGTACATTTTAGATGTGTAACCAGTGCAGTTTTACTAGGTGAATGACCAGGTATTGAACGTGATTGAGTTATCTTTTATTTACACTGCAGGTTCAAATTCTTTCCTTATCAAGATTGATTTTTATAGTTTGTTTCAAAGTTAAAATGCTTAGTAATGTTACCTTATGTCTTTCATGTATAGTACAATGATTTTCATGAAATGTCGTTATAAAATTTAGTTAAGCTCTGATAAATTGATTGGTTGTATATCACTTCACCTTTTAAGTATTTGAAATAATATTGTAAATTTTTACTTAGTAATGAATAAAGTAAAATATTTTACAGAATGAAGATAAATTTGGTTGAAAACTTTGAAATGAAACGCCTTAAAAACTAGACATTGTTGGTTTAATTTTACGCCCACCTGCCAAAAATGTCTATGATTTTGAAGCCATTTCATTTCAAAATTTTCACCAAAATTTATCTTTATTTTATTTATTTAAATTTGCAATTCAAGGGGAGACAATTTCAATGTTAAACTCCTGTAAAACAGTTGACAGTGTGAGCAGGGAATATTTAAGGAATGACTCATATTTTTGGGGGTCTTTTAAGAAATAACCTCAATCACATGGTGCACATTTAACAAACAGTGTCATGTTTTATTTTAGAGGCATTGAGATTATTTGAATAGACCCAAAAAATTATGACAGTAATTTCATTATAATTTAATTAGTGAAATTATATTTAGTAAGAAATTTGAAAAAAAATACAGATAATATCACAGTCACATGGTAAAATTTGGTCGATGGGGTTATAGACGAAAGAATTTCAGCCGATCACAAGATTTGTTACATTTATAATTAAATTGTAAGCTTGTGGCCTAGAATGCTTAGTTTATTTCTGATAATGTCCTTATTTTTGTAATTAGTGTGCTATCTCCCATTTGCAAGAGTTATCCTCCATTACGGTAGGTATATTACATTGCAATGAATGGGAATAATAAGGTTTTTATTTTTTATAAATTATTTAATGGACTTACTGGACCTACTTCGGTTAGGAAACCATGTTAAATACATTTTTGAAAATAACTATAATTAACTTTTAGAATTATTTTGACCAACTAAAAAATAAATGCAGATACATGTAAATTTTCCAACAGTAACTAGTATAAAATACCTTCTGGAAAGAGGAGATAAATCTGCAAATGGGAGATAACTCACTAAATATGAAAAGAGGGAATTCTTGCTGATTGAAGTAAGTTAATGGAAAATAAAACTAAGTTAATTTTGTATTTTCTAAAAGGGATGATACACCTTTATATGATTGTAAGGTTAAATTATTTTCTAGTTTCCATGGTAACCTTTCAAATGCTCATGATGAAAATTTGGTGCATGTCATACTCAAGTTTGCCTGACCAACTAAATTACTTCATCCTACTTTCAGTTCAATTTCAAGCCATGATTTATAACCTGAATGACATTTAACAAACTTTGTATTGGGTTATAAATAGTACAAGCACATGGGTTGATATGACTTTATAAACTTGACAACCCTGTTAAGTATGTTTGTAGACTTAATATGGTCAGCACATTTTTTGCCATGTGGCCCTTTATCTATAGCAATTATGTAAAAGTCACTCTTCTTAATGCCCTTACTATTGCTTATTTGGGGGAATTAAGTGTTGTTTATACTCATGTACATCAGCACAAAAATTTCTTTTCATGCTTTTCTAAAAAAATGAGCATGAGAATTATTAGAAATTTGAGAGAGTTGTTCAGTATTAAAACCTATTATCAATACCAATTTCTTTCAAACTTGTCTTAGAGATTTGAATATTGGTTGGCCTATTGATGGGTCAAAAACATGATTAAATTGTAAAGATATACATTTATTAATAGTTTTTGTTCAATAATTGAGGTCTACATATAAATAAGTTTAAACTATATATACAGCTTTGGTTCAATACTACACATTGTCTGCCATGAGGTTGCGTTATCGGAATGTTGACATGTTGATATTGGGAATGGCATCTGATCTGGGCAACTTATTTCTGTTGAACTGCTAAACAAATATGTAACCGGGTTATTGGATTTAGGTTAAGGGTAAAAATTGTGTCTAATAGGTCTAAAATCAGGACAAGTTCACTCCAGATATTGGGTTTGGCTTTCAAGTAAACCTAGAATAGAATAGGTGTATATGATGCAGCCAGCAGATGGGAGAAAAAAAGTCAACCGCCTTGAAAATGGACCAGTGGTCTCCTTTCTCTGTCTTTGAATTTGTTCCATAGACGATATTGAGATGTGGAATAAGTGTACGCGACACAACAAACATAAATAAACAGCAATTAAAAAAATCACAACGGAAAACAGCAAGCAGTCTTCAACATGACCATAGGTCACTGCTTACCGTCTTGCATTGGCCCAAGACTTATTATACAATACAAAAGTTTCAAAACCAATCCCTAAATCATCAACGAAAGACCCAATTCTTGACATAAAACAGTTAACACAGAATGACAAGGACAAACAAAGGCTTTGGCAAAGTTTCCTGGCTTAGGACAGGCATATATAAAATGTGGCCGGGTTAAACTAGTTTTTTGGATCCAACCTTCCCCCTATTGATAAGCTTGCACAAAACATACATATAAAACACACTGTAAAACCATAGCATGATTTACTTAAAAAACACCATTACTTTCAAAGATTCTAAGTTCTAAGGACCACAATTCCCCCCAAAAAATTGAGGAAAAAATTTCCTAGTGATATGCATAGCTACACATGGTGTACTTAGCGTAGATAGTTTCAGAGTAGTTGAGCAGAAACAATTAGTTAAACAGGTTATAATCGGGGAATATTTGGAGCTTAAAAAATATATTGAAAATTTTTGAAATATAGTCATGCTGGCATGGCAAACAGTTTGGTTGTTACTGTGTTAAGTTAACTATAATACCCTATAAGTGGGGGTTTTTTGTTAGTGAAAAATTTTATCTCTTTAATGATAAAAGGGGTGCTTTCTTTTTCATATAAGATAATTTTCCCTGTTTCATATCCACGCAGGAACTGTTTTATATATTCCATATGTTTTATTTATTGTATCCTGATGTTTGCTGTGAATAGAGCAAAAATTAAAAATCACAACACAAAAAAAAACAACACTTATGCAGTAGAACTTTCTGTTTCAGTTGATTTATTGAAGAATACAGGAGAATTGGTAGACATTTTACTGGATCTCCAGGAAGATATATGCAACACATGGGCTACACCAGAATTTATACAAGCTATATTAGAGGCCATTAAACAATTAGGGTAAGTAATACCTTAGCTGTGTTTAAGAGACTTTTCTCAGTTTTTATTTGCTACAGGCATTTAGGGAAAGAGAGAGCAAAGATTTATAATTATTACCATTAGGCATGACACCATTACAACATAAAGGAATAAAGAACATGAAGACCACTGTTCAAAACATGTACATATATATGGTTTTTTTTTCATTTTTTTTTTTTCGATTAAAAAAAAAGGTTCAAATCTTAAAACTGTTTGACAATCATGACAATGCAGAAGTAGCCGAGCATATGCACCTGTTAATAAAACCTGTTCAAAAGGAAACAATTCAATGTCAAATTATTATTTTTAGAGAGATTTAAAAAATTTTTTATTGCAGAGTCAGCCACAGTCAACCATTAGAGATATATTTCCATGTTCTGCAACTTTTAACAACGACAGATCCAGGAGCCGAAGCTTTAGGTTTGTGTGATTATGTGGAAAGTCAGGTGTCACCAGAAAAAAATTATATTTACATGACTGTTTTCATATATTGGAAGAATAAAAGAAATTACACTCTTTGCAGTGTATTCATTTTAACTGATTTTTGGAATCTTTTTCACAAGGAGAAGAAAGGTACCAATGGGGCATTCAAATGTCAAAAGTTTAAAGGGCAAAAAGATTCCTATAAACACAAAGATGAACAGCATTAAGAAACACAGCACAGAAACACACAAGACAACTTAAAAAGAAATCAACAAAGCAAAAGTCATAAAGAGAGTGAACAGAACAAGCAGCAGTTGATTTATATATTTTCTTTGCCATCAATTCCCCTGGTTTCCCCTAAAAGACATATCGGATTTTTTATTTCTTGATTTGTACATGTTGTTAGAATAAACCTAGTGTTCAAATAAAACTTTTTATCAGTAATAAGCGGCTTTTTCCTTTGATCTCATCTGCCTGATATTTTTTAGTATCATGGACAGTCCCTGATACAAGAAAATATCAGGTGGGAGCACTTGATAACTGTGACGTCATTACCGATAAAAAGAATATTATATACTTTCCTTTTTGATACTATCTTCATCTAGTCTCTTATCAGACTCGTCCTACAGGACTCGTCTGATACTCACCTAGATATAGATAGTATCAGAAAGGAAAGTATATAATATTCTATATGTAAACCTTAAAATCTCTGTACCATATATGATTTAGAATACAGGTGAGAAACTCAGGTTCCTGACAACCTAAAATTCAAATCTTACTTTATTTTTGTCTTGCTGCGAAGCAGAGCGGGACATAGGTGTTACTTTACCGGCGGCAGCAGCGACGGCGGCGTTAACTTTTAGGAAAAGTTTTATGAGCACCTCCATATCTCAAGAACTATAGGTCTTGGGTTGATGAAACTTGGTATGCATATGCCCCAGTAGTAGCTTAGCACAGTTGCATCCTCATCTTTTGACCTTGACCTTGATTTTCCGGTTGAGTGACTTTGACAATTTTCAATGCATATAATAGCAATGGAAAAGTTTTGCAAGCACCTCCATATCTCAAGAACTATAGGTCCTAGGTTGATGAAACTTGGTATGCATATGCCCCAGTATTAGCTTAGCACCGTTGCATCCCCATCTTTTGACCTTGACCTTGATTTTTCGGTTGAGTGACTTTGACAATTTTCAATACATATAATTGCAATGGAAAAGTTTTGCGAGCACCTCCATATCTCAAGAACTATAGGTCCTAGGTTGATGAAACTTGGTATGCATATGCCCCAGTATTAGCTTAGCACCGTTGCATCCCCATCTTTTGACCTTGACCTTGATTTTTCGGTTGAGTGACTTTGACAATTTTCAATACATATAATAGCAATGGAAAAGTTTTGCGAGCACCTCCATATCTCAAGAACTATAGGTCCTAGGTTGATGAAACTTGGTATGCATATGCCCCAGTAGTAGCTTAGCACAGTTACATCATCATCTTTTGACCTTGACCTTGATTTTCCGGTTGAGTGACTTTGATTATTTTTATTGCATATATTTGCAATGTTTAAGTTCTATAAACATCTTTTGATCTCAGAAACTGAAAATCCATGTTAATTCAAAATATAGTGAAATAAAGAAAGAATAATTGTTTCTGATGGTGCCGGCAGGCGAGACATACTTTAGTGTTAACTCTTGTTATGTAAATACTGCTCAAAAATTGTTCTTTATAGTGTAATAATAGTGAATGTGATAGATAACAAGAATTGAATCTTCATGATAGCATTTTCCTTCAAAAAAGTTATGATTGTTAAAATTTATGAAACTTAAGAAATATAGTTGTAAGTGAGAAACCATAAGCACTTATGATACTTTAATTTAATACAATTTGAAAATATGCATTGTAAAATTTCATATAAACTTTGGTTTGACTTTGTTGGAATTGTATGTTATATAAATGATTTTTAACATTCTTTTATTCCAGTATCATGTGCTGATTCTATAGAAAACCCGCTAATGAAGTACCTGAACCAAGTTTGTGACGATGAGATTGTCGGTATAGAAGACAGAGAGGCTTGTATCGCATCGGCACTGTCTGTCCTCAATATTCTCTTCTCAGCAAATGAAGATACCTCAAAACGTTTAACTAAAGGTAAATCAGTAGTCTTCCCAGGCAAAACAAGCTCATAATGAGGCATTTGCCAATTATAATGTTGATAGACATACTAAGTAAATCCTGTGTTTAAATATAGCTTGCTCAAAATAAGACCAAACATTTTGATCCTGTGTCTAAATTATATTTTGATAAATGTTGTTTAACTAAAGGTAAATCAGTGGTCTCCCCTGGCCTTATAGCATATAAAAACAAGCTCATAATGAAGTATTTGCCAAATGTTGATCAAAATACTAAGTAAAGTAAGTGTCTAAATATAGTTTGCTCATAATAAGGCCAAACATTTTAATCCTGTGACTTGATATAGTTTACACAAAATAAGGCCGAACATGTTTTGTGACAACACTAGGTAAATTAGAAATTAAGAAGCTTTGTCAGTGCTGAAAATTTTGTTGTCAGTAAATACTGTGGATTCATTTATTTTTCGTGGGTACCAATTTGATGGTTTGATGAAAAAGGATTAGTTTGTGGATTGTAAAATTTGTGGTTTTGAAGACAGCTGTATACAGATCAATGTTAAATTTCTTATTTGTGGGTATAATTTTTCGTGAATAAAGTCCATCAAGGAAAACTACGGAAATTGATACCCCATGAATAATAATGAAACCACAGTAAAGACACATGAAAACATGATTTTTTTTTAAAGTTTACATAATATGTTTAATAGACGATAAAGAGATGTGGAATAAGTGTACATGACACAACCAACATTAAAGAAATGGCAAATTAAAAAATCACAATGGAAAACAGCCAGCAGTCTTCAACATGACCAGAGGTCACTGCTCGCTGTCTTGCATTGGCCCAAGACTAAAAATACAATACATAAGATTCAAACAAATCCCTAGAATATCAAAGAAAGACCCATTTCTGGACATAAAACAAAAAAACAGATAGTAGACAAGGACAAACAAAAGCTTTGACAAGGATTCCTGGCTTAGGACAGGCACATATAAAATGTGGTGGGGTTAAACTAGTTTTGTGGGCCCAAACCTTCCTCCTATTGACTATCTCCATCAAAGCAGACTAACACACACTAAAACATAGAACAAACAACATAAAGATGACAGATACAAACAACGGCTTTGGCAAAGATTCTTGGCTTAGGACATGCACATATTAAATATGCGGTGGGGTTAAACTAGTTTTTTGGGGCCCAACCTTCCCCTATTGTTTATCTTGTACAAAGCACAAAAAATAACACACTTTAAAAATCAAATCGATAAAAGTTCAATTCCCCAAGAGAGAACCTGAGACAAGAGTACTATACGAGAGCAACGAAATGTAAAGGAACTCCCTTGAGAACACTTTTTGAAATCCCAAATATAAAGCATTGGGATATACTGCTGTTTTACCTAAAAAATCATATCTTAATTAATATACCTGTAGATTTTCTTTTGAATTACTGCCCCTTGAACACTAAGCATAATGATAAGTTGGTTACAATTTAAAGCTAACTATACCGTACTGGTTTGTAAATTTGTTTAGGGGTTAAAAAGCAACCAGTCTGTCTGTCCCTCTGCAATAGAGCTTCTAAGGATAATCATAAAAGAAATTAATTTATGGAGCTCTGCATGAAATTTTGTTTTGTTTTGAAATATCTTTCAGTGAAGATAAATGGAAGGAATTGTCTTGGTGAACTTGCTCCAATACTATTTATAAATAGAAATTGGTAGTTGCAATTTTTGTTTTGTGTTTATAGATCAATTTTGCTAATGTTTCTAAATTGCATTTAAGAATTAAATAATATAGCTTAATGAAGTGTTTTACTATTGTAAGTAGGTTCTATAAGTAAAGAAATTTAATTCATATATTTTATGATTATTTTTTGTTTAAATGTAAAAAGTATTCACTACATTTTAGACGAGAAACTCATGAGAATACTTGTCAAAATATTAGAACCACTGTATCCATGGTTACAAGATATGAAAAAAACTATGGAGAATAATTCTGACCAAAATCAACCAACAGACTATAAACATTCACCAGAGGAAAAGAATGATTGCACAGATTCTAGTGCTGATGAAAAGACAGATTGTAACAAAGCTAAAGAATCAGATTCAGATAAATTGTGTTCAAATAGCAAGAAGGACCATAAACATGATTCAGTGGAGGACACATGTGAGGAGAACTCAACCATGATGAGAGCTAGGGACAGCAAAGAATATCAACATATGGAGATACTGTACCATATCATTCAGGGATTCCTTTATGACTATATGTTTACACTACAGATGGTAGGTACATCTTTCAAATTTTATGATTTGTCAAATGTTGTGTGACATCTGTCCATTCATTCATTCATACATCACTCCTCAAGTTTACCTTTGTGGGTTTAATTGATTTCTTAAAGTAAGTTTGAATGTCATGATATATTGTACACTTATTTTACAAGGATATTACATTGTAACAAATTTAAACAATTCCAATTAATGTATGCCTATCTGCCATCAGTGTCATAGAGGATACATTTGCTTGTTGCTGCTATTTTTGTAGCTTTCAAAATAGAGAGGATATACAGGTTCACCTCTGTCTGTCCATCTGTATAACCTTTCGTAACAGTTTTAACAGCAACTACAAAACGCAGTGACTTGAAATTTTGTGTATGGCTTCAGGATGGAGTCTTTATTGCAAGTACCAAAATACAATTAGTCAGATTTCTTTTTCCTGTTTTACCAACTAAGTCAATTTTCATCATTAATGGCCAACTGATGAATTTTTCATATTTTTTCAATTTTTTCAGCAACAACTCACCACCGGGACTTGATATTTGTTATATAATTTCAGTATGAGGTCTTATCTTTATCAAAGCTTATGTTTGTATTTAGTCGAATTTATGTTAATTGTTTTTTTTGTCAAGAAGAGGGTCTTTCAATGCACTTTGGGATTGGGCTTGAATCATATGTATTTTATTTTTAATCCAATTGAAAAACAGCGAGCAGCAACCGCTGGTCACATTGAAGGCTGATGGCTGTTTTCCATTGTGGATATTTAAAATATACGTTTATAATGTAGGTTGTGTCGCGTACACTTATTCCACATCTCATTTTCTTGTATTATATCAGGAGTATCAAAATGAAGTCTGTCAATTTTATACTTCCTGTAAACTGACATACTGTGAGGTTCATCTATTTTCGTGGGTACCAATTTTCGTCGTTTGATGAAAAAGGGTCATTTCATGGATTCTTAAATTCGTGGTTCTGAAGTCTGCAGCATACAAATCAATAAAAAATTTCCTTTTCGTGGGGTATCAAATTTCATGGGTCAAAGCCACCCACAAAAACCACGAAAATTGATACCCACGAATAGTAATGAAACCACAGTAGTCAATTTGGGGGTAGCCAGGGATCGCGCTGGGCTTCGCCAATGTCGCAAATTGCGATATTTTTTTCTTGCTGGCGACAAAAATTGGCTGCTGGCGATTTTTCTGGCGCCTAAGTAAGTTTTATCATTTTCGACCAGAAATTGAATACACATCGCCAGTATTGATCAATATGTCAACAGGTAAGTTATTGTGTGTGACCACACGTCGCCACGGATGAGCAGGTAGATAATTGAATAGGTAAACAGTAGATCACAGCATGTTGAAGAAAAGGATTAACGACTAATTAGAAATTAGGCTTACATCTTTTGATAATGCAATAAAGGTGTCAAAACAGTGATCAGGAACAAATTTCTAATGTACGCCTGAATGACTTTAGAGTAACTGTACGTGGAGTCGTACAGGACGTGGCGTCGTACACTTTTGGTTTATTTCAAAATAAACTTTTACGGAAAATGATAATACAAGTATTTTTATGTGTAAATGATACTATATCATTAATATGTTCTTAAACAGGATAAGTCACGATTTTGAGTTGAAAAACTATTATATTAAAATTAAACATCGAAGTCTCATAAATCCGCTTAATTGTAAAACTTTTCTTGTCTAAAACGTCAATAAGGAATTTTTATTTGTTATACAAACAATATATCTATTGAAAACTGAGTAAAACGATCTGTCTAATGCAACTTATAAAATATTTTTGAAATATTTCTTGAAAATAAGCTACAATTATAGTTTTAGTGAATCCCGACACCCTCCATCAGCATAAAGAAGGAAAACAAATAAAGCTGAAAACACCTACTTGTGTAAGCTAAGATCGGAAATCACTTGGACATCGCAAAATAATGTTATTTGAATTATTTTCCGCTAATATTTTCAAAAGTTAAGTATTTATGCTCAGAATATAAATGGTTGCTGATTTTTAGAGGTGGCAAAAAATGCTGCACAATGCATCATGTATGCATACTGATAAATAAACAGACATGATGTCATCCTGCTTTTTTCTGGAAGCTTAACAGTGACAAAATGTCTTTGAAATGATTGTCTTTCACCCCATATACGACTTAGTGTAAAATTAATAGAAATTTTCAAACTTTTGAGGTGTACGACTCCACGTCCTATTTTCAGCAATTTTCCACGCTTTTGTTACCTTCAAATAATAATCTGTAAAATGGTAACTAACTTATATTTTTCAAAAATATATTGAGTGTTTGAAGTTTTTGTCCACCTCTATAGTTTGGAAAAAGATTAGAACAGATTCACATTTGTGGTTGAGATTTTAAAAGTTAAAACCTTAAAAAGTGTACGACTCCACGTAAGGTCAAGCCAATTTGACAAAGTATCGTCTGTTGATTGCACACATGGCCTCATGTCAGCCAAGGTGTCAAAACAAATAATTGCCGGTAAATCAAAATTATCTCCAGCTTGGGATGAGTTTTTATTCACAAAACAATGAGAGAATAGTAATCTGTACCTTATTAAGTTCCTCAAATAATCACAAGAAAGAAAGTACACATGTAAACAAACCATTCTATTTTTAGAACAATTCAAATGAGGTTACTGAGGGATATACACAATAATGATTTCAGAAAGCAAACAAAGAAAGGGAAGATAAATAAATCAAATAGGAACAGAAAATTTTTTACCAAACTATTACCATCAGCTGTTTTTTTTTTTCAAAATGAAATAAATAAACAACCACACAACAATACTGGAATAAGAAGTTTTTATTTGCAAAAATCAGGATAATTTTTATTAAAACATTCTAATAATGTACAGGATTCAATAGAAACCTCATGAGTGATGATTGATGAATCTTTATAATGTGTCCATGATCTGTCAAACATTGATCTTTTGCAATCTCTTTTGGTCATGAAAATGTGATGGATTCTACAAAATTTTATATTTGCTTTTCTAAATAATACTTTTTTCATAGTGCTCATTTAGTGCTTTCAGTGATCTTTATTCTCTAGATTGAGTATTCATTCATATGGTGCTGGGTTTTTTTGTGTATTGTTGTGTTTATTGTATTGTTATTATTTGATTTGTATATGGCAATAAACATGATAAATAATTAAATAAATCATGGTATGTTTTATTTCAAAAAGATATCAAACAAGAAAGGCTCCACCTTCATCATTTATTATTTAAGAAGTCTTTCAATGAGAATAAACCATCCTTCAACATGCACCTGAAAAAAAGACTGAAAACAATATTTTTAACATTTACATCTAAACATACATTACACAAGCATGACCCCTCAATGAAAACGTAAGTACTGGGGACTAATTTCAAATCTGGCGATTTTTCTGGCGACAAAAATTTTGAGGCCAGAGCAGCCCCTGGGTAGCAGGGGTACACTGAGTAAGCAGTAGCTTTCGATGTTATTGAGTTATCTCTCTTATACTGTGTTTTAAAGTATAATTAAGCATCAACTTCTATTTCAAAGGTTTTTGACAGCGAATGTGAAGAGGAAGATTCAACCAAATTGGAGATGGTTAAATTTCTGTCATATCTCAATGATTTATGTAGCCGTGTCCGCATAAATCACCTAGTACTTACAATGAAAGACTCAATCAACGAAGCTTTTGACCCAGTTGAACTTTTAACTGAATTAGCATGTAAAAATTACCAAGAACGCTTAGTGAGAATTATTGGCGATGCACTAGCCGGTAAAAACTTGGACAGATCGGACTCCAACACTGATGAAAAGAACAACACATAGCATAACAGATTTATAAATAGTATTTGTAATAAAATCTGTTTTATATAATAAAAATGAAATCTGGGATGTATGAGATTCTACAAATGTCTTTTACTTGGTATAACATTCAGCATCATGGAAGGGTAATAACAGTTACTTTTTAGCTCACCTGACCCGAAGGGTCATGTGAGCTATTGTCATCGTCCGTCGTCCGTCGTTAACTTTTCTTCAAAGATCTTCTTCTCTGAAACCACTGATGGGATTGCTTTGAAACTTTGTACACTTGATCTTTAGGATGTCCTCTACCAAGTTTGTGAATTATATACAGGTCGACCAACCAACATGGCCGCCGTTGCTAAAAATAGAACAGGGGGGTCAGACCATTGTTTTTGGCTTATAACTCGAAAAGTATAAGAGATAGAAAAAATCTGTAGCAACCTTCCATGTTCAGCATCAAAAGCTCTACAAATCTCTCCATTGAGTCGAAGTTGTAAAATGACTCCTTATAGGAGTTATTGCCCTTTAATCATCAAAATTGACAATTTTAGCAGTTTTTGGACTATATCTTGAAAACCGTTAGAGCTGGAGGAAAAGTTAGCATTGCAAAATTGTTAGGCTCATTGAGATCTACAAAAATGATTTCAGGGTCAAAATTGTCAGATCAGCCGTTTCAGAGTTATTCCCCTTTAACTGTTTTTTTCCATTATTTTTAACTGATTTTCAAAAATCTTCTTCTCTGAAACCACTGAAGGGATTGCATTGATACTTGGTATACTTGATCTTTAGGATGTCCTCTACCAAGTTTGTGAATTATATAAAGGTCGACCAACCAACATGGCCGCTGTTGCTAAAAATAGAATTGGGGGGTCAGACCATTGTTTTTGGCTTATAACTCGAAAAGTATAAGAGAAAGAAAAAGTCCAAAGTAACTTTCCATGTTCAGCATCAAAAGCTCTACAAATCTCTCCATTGAGTCAAAGTTGTAAAACGACTCCTTATAGGAGTTATTGCCCTTTAATCATCAAAATTGACCATTTTAGCAGTTTTTGGACTATATCTTGAAAACCGTTAGAGCTAGAGGAAAAGTTAGCATTGCAAAATTGTTAGGCTCATTGAGATCTACAAAAATTATTTCAGGGTCAGATAGAGAAAAACCGAAGCAACTTTTCTTATTCAGCATCAAAAGGTCCTTATAGGAGTTATTGCCCTTGAACTCTTTTTCTATTAATTTAAACTGATTTCAAAATCTTCTCTGAAACCACTTTAGGGATTGTTTTGCAACTTTGCATACTTGAATGTTTGTGAAATTTATTCAAACTTTGGCATAAGAGATCAGGTGAGCGATTCAGGCTCCTGGGAGCCTCTAGTTTATTTTCATCATAAGAAACAAAATACTTTCAAATATATGTCATGTTTCTACTAAGATTTTAACACTTATGTTGTGTACATAATGTGTCAGTGAACCAAGCTCATATTTATTTTTATCTTCAGTAGACAGAACGAAAGGGTAAGAGTTACATTTTACATTCCCATCAAAATTGATTCATCAACTTGTTTCCAATAAGGAGTAAAACTAGGTTTTATCTCAGGAACTACTAATCATGGCGTCTTTGTATTTGGTATAAGGCAGCAGTTATAATTTAGTACCATTTCATGGGATATGATTTAAGGTCTATGGCTCATCTATTTCCTGTTCAACCCAACATTCTGTTGTTGACCCAGTTTTACTAGTAAATTTATAATAAAAGTGCAATCTCAAGATGGTTTAAGAATTAACCAAATCTTTCGATAGGGCATTATTTCTCTTGAACAGTTAATTGGATTATTTGATTAAGACATTTAAGACTCTGTGATCAACAGATTAATTTTCAGACTTAAATTGTTTTGAATGGTAAGCTACTTAAAAAAGAAAAAATTAAAACTGAGATATATTAACCATGGCATTGTTTATAACACAAAATGGTGCTTTGGCTTTTGTTTTATATCTTTTATTAACATTTGATTCCCCATGCCACACCTTGTTGAGGGACAGCTAGATTTACTTGTGTCCATTTGTACGGTGGCTGTAAGTCTGTTCAAACTTTTCTGTCAAAGAAACTCTGCAAGGTAGTGAGTCAACTTTTTTCTCAACCAGTTACAAAAGGTGAGCTGGTGAAAGAGATTGCTTTTGAAAGTTTTCTGCAAAGTCAAAGTGTTTATAGCAATCACTCGAGGCACACAATGGCAAAAATCTCTGTTGCAGTGGTGTATGATTTACTTTAATCTTATATCTGTTGCAAACAAAGTTTGATGATTTATAAGAGTCACCCTTGTCTGTCTGTTGGTCTTTCCACATATCTTGTAAGCACAACTCCTTTTAAACTGCCTAATGGATTTTGAGTGAAGCTTTATCAAGGGAGAAAAATGGACTTTTGTTTTTTTTTTCATTATAGAATACAATATGAAGCAGGGGGTTTCCTACTGTATTCTCAGTTTTAAGGATAAGGATTTAAATTTTTAAATTTGAACTTAGATTATAAGATTATCTTGAAAGATTTGATGGATTATTTCAGATCAAAGATTAACTTGATTAATATGCATGTAATCAAATCATGCAGTAGTTAGTCATTGATTACAGTGATAAATAGGTTTCCAATCTAAATGACTTGTCATTTTGCATGTACTGCCTTACATGTAGCATGTTAAAAAAAACTTCAGCAAACAACTCTAAACTTTGAAAGCCGATTATACGTCTTGCAAATTAAAGACCCATCAGAGATGCTTTAACCAAAAGACGGAAAGAATAGAAATCAACTTTGAGTCAGGGTGCACAAATTTAAATAAATTCTTATTGTTCAATGGATAAGCTTTATTTTGTATTTTGTTTTTTAGCTCACCTGACCCGAAGGGTCATGTGAGCTATTGTCATCGTTAAGCGTCCGTCGTCCGTCCGTCCGTCGTCCGTCGTCCGTCGTCTGTCGTCTGTCGTCCGTCGTCCGTCCGTTAACTTTTCTTCAAAGATCTTCTTCTCTGAAACCACTGAAGGGATTGCATTGATACTTGGTATACATGATCTTTAGGATGTCCTCTACCAAGTTTGTGAATTATATACATGTCGACCAACCAACATGGCCGCCGTTGCTAAAAATAGAACAGGGGGGTCAGACCATTGTTTTTGGCTTGTAACTCAAAAAGTATAAGAGATAGAGAAAATCTGAAGCAACTACCTTGTTCAGCATCAAAAGCTCTACGAAATTCTCCATTGAGTCGAAGTCGTGAAACGACTCCTTATAGGAGTTATTGCCCTTTAATCATCAAAATTGACCATTTTTGCAGTTTTTGTCTCGCCTGCGACGAATAGTCGCGGAAGGCGAAACATAGGTATTACTTTCCGGCGACGGCGGCGGCGACGGCGACGGCGGCGGCGTAAACTTTTTTGTAAGACTTTTGTGGACGATGAATTGCTTGAAAAGTATAATAGCTAGGCATCTGATATTTGGTATACAAATAGTTCAGGTTATGGTCTACGCAATTGCCACCATGCCGTTTGACCCTGACCCCATTTTCACGCTCCAGTGACTCTGTGAACTTAGGTCTTTTTTCAGGCCGTAAACTTTTTTGTAAGACTTTTGTGGACGATCAATTGCTTGAAAAGTATAATAGCTAGGCATCTGATATTTGGTATACAGACAGTTCAGGTTATGGTCTACGCAACTGTCACCATGCCATGTGACCCTGACCTCATTTTCACACTCCAGTGACTCTGTGAACTTAGGTCTTTTTTCAGGCTGTAAACTTTTTTGTAAGACTTTTGTGGACGATGAATTGCTTGAAAAGTATAATAGCTAGGCATCTGATATTTAGTATACAGACAGTTCAGGTTATGGTTTACGCAACTGTCACCATGCCGTGTGACCCTGACCTCATTTTCACGCTCCAGTGACTCTGTGAACTTAGGTCTTTTTTCAGGCTGTAAACTTTTTTGTAAGACAATTGTGGACGATGAATTGCTTGAAAAGTATAATAGCTAGGCATCTGATATTTAGTATACAGACATTTCAGGTTATGGTCTATGCAACTGTCACCATGCCGTGTGACCCTGACCCCATTTTCACGCTCCAGTGAATCTGTGAACTTAGGTCTTTTTCAGGCCGAAAAACTTTTTTGTAAGACTTTTATGGACAATGAATTGCTGGAAAGTTATAATAGCTAGGCATCTGATATTGGGTAAACAGACAGTTGCGGTTATGGACAATGCAACTGTCACCATGCCATGTGACCATGACCCAATTTTTAGGCTCCAGTGACTCTGTGAACTTAGGTCTTTTTTCAGACAGAAAACTTTTTGTAATACTTGTGTGGACAATGGATTTCTTGAATAGTATAATAACTAGGCATCTGTTATTAGGTATACTGACACTTTTTATGTTTATATCAAGAAATGAAAGCTTAGGTAGTTGATTTTAGCGATGGTGCCGGCAGGCGAGACATACTTTTAGTGGCCACACTTGTTGGACTATATCTTGAAAACCGTTAGAGCTAGAGGAAAAGTTAGCATTGCAGAATTGTTTAGCTCATTGAGATCTACAAAAATGATTTCAGGGTCAAAATTGTCAGATCAGCCGTTTAAGAGTTATTCCCCTTTAACTGTTTTTTCCATTAATTTGAACTAATTTTTAAAAATCTTCTTCTCTGAAACCACTGAAGGGATTGCATTGATACTTGGTATACATGATCTTTAGGATGTCCTCTACCAAGTTTGTGAATTATATACACGTCGACCAACCAACATGGCCGCCGTTGCTAAAAATAGAACAGGAGGGTCAGACCATTGTTTTTGGCTTGTAACTCAAAAAGTATAAGAGATAGAGAAAATCTGAAGCAACCTACCTTGTTCAGCATCAAAAGCTCTACGAATCTCTCCATTGAGTCGAAGTTGTGAAACAACTCCTTATAGGAGTTATTGCCCTTTAATCGTCAAAATTGACCATTTTTGCAGTTTTTGGACAATATCTTGAACACTGTTAGAGCTAGAGGAAAAATTAGCATTGCAGAATTGTTCAGCTCATTGAGATCTACAAAAATGATTTCAGGGTCAAAATGATCAGATCAGCCATTTAAGAGTTATTCCCCTTTAACTGTTTTTTTCCATTAATTTTAACTGAATTTCAAAAATCTTCTTCTCTGAAACCACTGAAGGGATTGCTTTGAAACTTGGTACACTTGATCTTTAGGATGTCCTCTACCAAGTTTGTGAATTATATACACGTTTACCAACCAACATGGCCGCCATTGCTAAAAATAGAACAGGGGGGGTCAGACCATTGTTTTTGGCTTATAACTCAAAAAGTATAAGAGATAGAGAAAATCCGAAGCAACTTTTCTTGTTCAGCATCAAAAGGTCCTTATAGGAGTTATTGCCCTTTAACTGTTTTTTTCTATTTATTTAAACTGATTTCCAAAAATCTTCTCTGAAACCACTGAAGGGATTATTTGCAACTTTGTATAGTTGAAAGTTTGTGAAATTTATTCAAACTTTGGCATAAGAGATCAGGTGAGCGATTCAGGCTCCTGGGAGCCTCTAGTTTAGTTATGAGTGAAAACATTATTCTTTTTCACAATTTCATTTGTTTGCATGGCAAGAACCATGCCCCTCTCAACAATGTAAAAATGTTCATAATGCCATAGCATGTGTTTTAAGTTACAATATTTGTTGCAGTAATAAGTATAATGATTTATTTCAGATTCTCAGACACTCATATACTAGTAGTACTAGACATCATGAAATCTTTCTCTTTGGATATGCTGGATTTGTTTAATTTTACAAATTTGAAATGTTATAAAGTTTATTTTTTTTCACTTAAAAAAACTGTTAAAAATTATTTTATCTATACTATAAAGCTAATTAAGATAATAATACAATTGAATTCTTGTATAGATGTTTTTGGCTAGGTTTCATAGAGTGAAAAATCTGGGTTATAAAATGGTGAATGTCCAGGAGCCGAGCAATGGGCGGGGTGCGGCAGGGAAGAAATTTTTGTAACAGTTTTCTCAGCAACTACTTATCTCAGGCCCTTGATATTTGGTATACAGCATCAGGGTGGGGTCCCATAATGTGGGACTCCATATCAGGATCTACTTCCTGATTAACAAAATCCAACCATTTTTTAAATTTACAAATATTTTTAACTTGGATACCTCCTTTAAATCAAATGAATAAACAATTTTTACAATGACCATGGTAAACACATCTATCTTTTCCATATAAAAAATGTACAGTTTTCAATCTTTATGTTTATTGAGAGGCTTTAAATATGTATGTGTTATATGAGTAATTTATTATATTGTATATACAATAGTGGCTTTGTTGCTCTGAATATGACGATTTTAATGTCAAACTGACTTTCTATATGTATTTACTGTAAATGGACGAATTATGCAAATTTTTATATAATTTTTCTATTTTTGCGTTAGCAATATTGTATATTTGTATGCATAAACCCATATATCTATCTTTTTTTGTTCTGTGAATCAGATTTTATATAAGCAAGGTATATATAAAAATTATTTTCTCATTTAGCTTTCTAAAGAAATATGGTTTATGATAGGATTTTGTTTCGCAAAGTATTTGTAAATATATATATTTTTTTTTTGGCAGATAAAGGGTGGACCCATTGACTGACAAATGAGAGGCCTTGTCATGTCATATTCTACAAAATTAATTTCTTTAAGGCCCTTTTCCATCTCCCCCCTAAAATCCCAGAATCAGCCACTACACACTTCATGAAGTCGCCAGATATTTTAATGTGTGGTACACTGTGTTTGGTTTGGTCTCCGTCTGTTTTCTAACTTTTCTATTATATTTTTTTCAAAATTATAACTTGTAAACATTTTGATACTTCATTTATTTGCATAGCTGTTTGCAACAGGAAAGATCAATAAAACAAATATTAAAGTTTTAGCTTACGAGTAGATAATTTTTTTACACCCTTAATCAAGTCTTACTGTTTATTACCACAAAAAATCAAGCAGAAGTTGGGGATGAGTACCTTTTTATAAGATGTATGTACATGTATTTGGATTACTTTTTGAGACTTTATTTAGAAAGATAGTTATCACAACTTTAATAATCAATATATAAACCTTAAGGGAATTGTTTCCCAAATAGACTGCAGAATTCAGTTTCTAATTGATATTCATTTATTTGATCAAAGTAAACATTATTTGCAATTGGAAATGTTAAAATCGATAGAAATTATATCTTCAATGTTGACTTTTCTTTTTCATTATGTTGAATTACCGATTGTGAAGTTAATGTTATGTTGTCTATTTGTGTTATTAAGACAAGGTTTTAGAATTTTTAATTTAGTGGCAGTTGGAAAAAAATAATTTATGCTCATTTCCTAAAATTTTTGCATTAACAAGATAACTGAAATCATCATCTGGACTCCTCTAACTTATTCATAGATATAAATTCTTGGTGTATTTGTTTGTACTTTGGTCATGAAGAGTGTTTTTTATTGAAAATAATGCTTTGAACTTGGAAAAAAAACCAAATAGCTAGAGAATGTTTTTCCTCCAAGTACATCTGAAAATTACATAACTGAATCAGATTTCTGCTGATCCTATTGCAAGCTGGGACCTTCAGCTTTCATTGGCTGTCAAGTCTGTCTTCTTTGGATAACATGGTGAATAGTGATATAAATGGTATCAACGAAAGACAGAAATAGCTCTGAGGACTGAGGAGAATTTTCCATAACAGAGAGTTGTGATTATCTGGCTATTCATTTATGGTGTTTTCACTGTAAAGATAAGTGATAGGTAAATTGTATAAAAATATAGATGTAGCAGTTGAAGTTGTAGCAATAAGAAGATAGATTTGAATAAATTTTAATTTAATCTGAATAATGTTACATGTAATTGTCTTTTTCAAATTCAGACCAGAAGAGGATGTTCTGTCTTAAAGTTAAAAGGGACTTTTGCCTTGAACAAGAACTATGTTAAGAAAACAATCATTCATAATTTTAGAATGCATAGAATTTTAAGTCGATCAAAAGCTCACCAGAGCTTATGTTATTTGTATATTGCTAATCGACTATAAATAAAGCTTATTTGATTTGATTTGATTTGGTAGGAGGTGGGAAATTTTGTAATGTTGCATAGATAAAAACTAATGGTTACATTTCTATATTATTTATTATTTTTCTATCAATATATCAAGATAAAAAAAAATTAAACAAATTTTAAGCCAAATGTAAATACAGGGATATAAATCCTTATGAAATATGCAATGCTTTGATTCTTATTAAAATAATATATAGTTTGTTTTTCTGTCAGAGCAGTGGTTTGTTAGAAGAACAAAGAATAGTTAAAGCAAAAGACATTGTCATGGACATGAAAAAGATGTAAAGCATGGTCAAAGATGGAAAAGTAACCTGGTAAATATAAACTGTTAAACAACTAGTGTTTGTGGAGTGCCAATTTTTAATGATTGAATGTTTTTTATTTTTTGTCTTATCAACAATATTACAGTCATTATATGGACAAAGTTTATCCTAATCTAAGTGGTTTTCATTAGTCCGTCAAACCATGAAAACTTATTCCCCACTAGATGAAAATTTCCCATTGGTTTTGTTTGACAGAATTCTTCAAACCATGAATTCATAAATCCATGTAAATGTGAATATTTTGCTTAATCAACCAAAAACTTATAATAATATTGCATAATCAACAAAAATTGCTACCCACAAATAAAAAGTTCTTTCACGTTAGTCTTGTAGCAGTATGTTAATCCTATCCTATGTTTCCTTAGATAACGCTCAATCCAATACCGGCTATCTTTTCAAAAGACCATATAACATAATGTCAACATTTTTAATATCGGATCGGACATCTCGATAGATACAATGAAATACATTTAAATAAATTATATATCAAAACTAAAGGGTTTGATATTAAGTTGAAACACAATCAGAATGAAAAGATACTATTTTATTAATAGAATAAATATTGATTCGTATGGATTTAATAACTTGGGTTACATAGACCCAAAATTTTGAAAGGGGTTGAGATATTTTGATTTTTGAGCGAGAATGAAATGGTATAACGTGTGTGAAAGTTGATATATGGGTGATTGATAAGGGCCGATTGTTCAATTCTCACTGCCAAGACATGTAAATAATGGATTACAATTAATCGAGCCTAAGTGCAGAATTTAAATCGCTTTCGTAGGGGTTTTAAAGGTGTATAGATCCAAACGTGATATATACAGAAAACTTTCTCTTATGGTTTTATACATATAGATATAGTTTGATGGTATGTAACGGTCAATATGAATGGAGCACCGTTAGTTACTACCATCGGAAAACTTAATTACCCGAATCTTGGTGTTCCTAATTATGCTGGGTCATGACATTTGAATGAGAAGATTCAACATTATTTTAATATTTGTGAAAAACATTGTTGTGAAGGATGTCAAATATTTTTAATATCATACTGGAGATGAATATTTAATGGGAATATGAGAAATGTCAATGGAAATATATAATTCGAATACAATATTTTATAGAATAGATAGTTTTACTTGGATCAAATTTATTCTTGCTGCATAAGAAAGATTAAAATTTTACATTCTGTATTAGATATAAATAGTGAGGATTTTACTTGGAATTTATAGGATATTTTAAAGATGACTTGAAGACTGTGAGTTAATTGGAGTAGGATTCTGTCCAAAGAGAGGCCACTGCCATGTTTCATGTGGACTGTCCAAAGTTCCGTGGCTTTGCCACATGGGATGAACTAGGGTAAGTTTAAGGACAGCTAGAATTATATGAATTTTTGTAAAGTTTTGATCATCATTATTGACTATTCTTGATTTTAATTTATGTTTAGATATAAGAAGTTTCTCTTTTAAGATTTAAAAATTATTTTGCTTTAAGTATTGAATTATTTTTAATTAAATCACTCTACAAAAAAGTAAACACAAAGCAAAACCAAGAAGCATATGGAAACCAAATCATTATCCAATCCTAATTAATAGGTTAAGAGTTATCCCATAAAAAAAATGTTTCCTGGGGGAGTTTAGGGTACCACCAACATGTATTTACATGTTACTTTGGTCTCATTCATTACCGGTATTTTCTATGGGTTATCAATGTTCGGTATTTTTGTGGGTGGTCTTGATCCACAAAATTTGATACCCCACGAAAACAAAATTTAACATTGATCTGTGGACTTAGAACTACAAATGTAAGATTCCAAGAAATTGTTCTTTTTCATCAAACCACAAAAATTTGTACCCACGAAAATAAATCAATTCACAGTATTTACAATATTGAGTTTTTTACCCCTCCACCCAACAACAGACTTTTAATTTCTGCCCAGATGGGACATTTTTTTCTAGAAAAGCTCATAATGAAAATGTTACCTTTGTATTTGCATAACATTTGTGGCTAATCTATCTTAGGATATTAACATTTAAGGATAGAATCTGGCTGGTGCAGTTCGTTGCAAAATTACTACATAGTTTCAGTACCGGTATGTCTTTCATGCATTTTGTACAATGTCATGTAATTGCGATGAGTTAAAAACGCTCTGAAGTTGCTTTTGTTTTACTGAATCTGAGATCAGAAAAGTTTTCAAAAATACATATTGAATAAATATGAAAAACCAAAAAAAGTTATATTATATCTTAAACTGAGGCTGAGTTTACTTATATGAATTTTAAAGGCTGAAATATTACAAAACTACATTCATAGCATATAAAAATTTCAATGCTAGGAAATATACTAAAGCTACATTTATTGATTTCTGTTAAAATCTTCATAATCTTAATTTACTATTTGTAGATTATTGTTTGCTACATAAATTGATTGCCAATAAAAATATTAATAAACTTAAGAGTTTAATTGACCATTAATCTATTACCAGAGCCTACTGTAGCGCTGAACATAAAAAAGCCTCTAGTTGATTTGGGGGTGTTTACAAAATTTCAAAAGATTACTTTTAAAGTGGTATGGATTTTTTTTATCTTGTTTCCTGTGACGGCAAAATTCAACATCGATTTGGGTCGGGCTTTTGAAAGAAAACTATGGCGCTATAGTAAATGATGTTTGGAAAAACAAGAAGCTGAATTCATTAGTAGCTTAGTATTGTGTTTATGTATAAAGGCCATGTTGTATGATAGAAATTCATTTGCATTTTTAATGTTTAAATTTATTGCTGAACATAGATTGTCCTAAGCACTAATGTAAAAACTTATGACACCTATCAAAAAATCTATTTAGGGTGAAATTGATAAATTTTACAGTCATTTTCCACAACATTAGATAAAATGAAGGCAAACCTTTAGATTGGATGTTGTGATTGATACATATCTTTACATGTTAATTTTTCTATCCCAAGATAAAATGTAATTGACACCTCATAGAAGTGTTCTTATACACCTTCCATATTATTCAAGTATCAGATGTTTGACAATGAGCTGAAACCACCAGTGTTAGTTTCGAGAATGCCTATTTTTAATTCTTGTGCTTTTTTAAAGTCACTAATTTCATTTTGCTGTGTTGTTTTCATTTAGATACTGTGGATTTATTTATTTTCGTGGGTACCAGTTTTCATGGTTTCCATTTCGTTGGGTATCAAATTTCATGGGTCTAGACCACCCGCGAAAACCATGAAAATTGGTACCCCAGGAATAATAATGAAACCACAGTAGTAAGAATGAATGATGTTTTAATTGCAGTGTTCTCCCACATTGTCCCAAGAAAATTTTAATAACACTGTGGTTATCAGTAGAAACATGGTGTTGTGAAAATTAAAGCACTGTGGTCCCAACATTTACAAGATAGCACTGTGGTACCATAGTGCTATATGGGCCTATAAAGAACACCGTATTGATTTTATCAAGAAAAAAACACCTTTTTCTTATAAATGACAGAAACAAATGAAAGACATACAGAAATATTTCATGTGATATTAATATTTTCTTGTATATTGAAATTATGTTTTTGCTGCATCTCATTGTGTATGAAATTGTTCAGTAAAAGTATTTTATAGTTGGAGTAATATTTCATTATTTTTTAACTATGAGAAAGGAATTCTTGTGGGAAGATCAATAAATATTTACATCAGCTTTCAGTAGATAATATTAATGTCTATTTTATCATTTTAAATATATGGTACATAAAAAGAAATGTTGATATAATTATTTTCATATAACATTATGTAATTTCATCATTGCCTTCTCAATGAGTATTGTGCTTTTGAAAGTTAAACATCTGTAAAATTTGTTTTAAACACTCTTTATCCGATGTAGACATAAAAAGTCAATAGGTTTTTGGGTAAAAAATTATAAAGATTTAATGAGAACTTTCTGCCATAGAAAAAGCACTCGCATCCCCTTACAATTTGTGTTTGATCAAAGAACTGCACTTCAATGAAACTAGGGGGTTGGCAGGATTAAACCTCTCAAATTAAACTAACGAACAAATTATTGGTTATGCATTTTGATAATTGTTTACTCATGTAGTTTTTAGATTAGTATAACTGTACTGTAAATAATGGATTGAGAAAAATCTTTCACTTTAAGTTAATATGTATCTCCGAGAGTTTTAAATATTTTTCGACTCATGTCTGTGGGTTTTGAATATTTTCAAGTAAGTTACATGGATGTTTCTACTTTGGTCCCTTTAATTTAGTTGGTCCAAGGTTTTTGAGTAATATTTTATGGCAGACATAAAAATCTAACTAGATTCTCACATCTTATTTATAATATAAGTTAATCTCAATTATAGGTTATCATACATTTAGACAAATACCAGAATAAATAGATTTGAAGATAATTTTTTCCGTTAGAAATCCAGTACAATCTTCTCTGAATACTGTACATAGATGATATTGGTGTATGAAATACTATAGGTTTTAAGCAACTGTAGAATTATATGATCTCATAATTTCTCTTATCCTATTTCTTCATATTTTAAAAAGTCTTTCTTAAAGAATTTCTTGTCAAATAAGCTTTAATTGAATAACTGTCTCACATGAAAATTATGAAACCTTTTCACATAAAATTGGCATGAAACATAATTATTCATGAAATTTTAAGCAAAACTTGCATAAATTTCAGACAGAGCTCATTTCACATGCATCTCAGGTGATTTTTTTTCCACGTGAGTTCCACATGTATGTTCAATTTCCATGTGAATTTTACTTTAAGTGAAAATGGGTTGGTCTAATTTCTAATTTGCCTGTTTAAAAGGGGCTGTATTAAGTGAAACTATTTAATAGTCTTTGACCAGTTTCATCAGTTGGCTGGCACACATGCATTTCTTATTATAAGACATTCAAATCTTATTTAAGAATTTATAGCATCTTTCTTCTCTTCTTTTCAGATGTCTTGCAAGAGCATGTGGGGTAAGTTAAAGATAGATTTATTTGTCCTCTGTAGTGAGGGGATCTACAGATTTTGCTAAAGGGTGTTCCATTGTACAGAGTATACTGTAGATGCACATCTCTTTTCATAAATGATTTAGAAAAGTGGTTTAGAAAAAGAGAAGCCTTGGTCCCTTTGGACCCCTCTCTTCCACTGCCACTATTAGGGCTCATTTCAAGTTTATAAACTTTCTGTAATCTTGAACCAGTGTGGGTCTTAGTGCCAACCTATTATTTCATAGCAGATAACCTCTTCTTCTTGTTTGTACTTTCTCTTAGACTTTTTCACAGGAATGCCTGCAGGGATTCTGATGAAACTTGGATATCTCAAAATGACTGCTAGCTTTTTTTTTAAATTTGAAGTGAAGTTTGGTTTTCAGCTTAATTATAGTATTCTGAAATAATTTGTTTCTGTGTTTAAAAAATTAATCATTCTGGGCAGTTTCTGTTGATGAAATAGATTTCAAAATTCAATGTCAGTGATATTTCCAACCTGTATAAGATATATTGCTCATAGTTGTAAAGTAAATTTGTTCATTGAATCAGGTTTAATTTGAATATTACTAGTTCTGTTAATTACAAAGAATATGATAAAAAAAATCTATTTCAAAGTTTTCCATATTATAACTAGTTTCCATTCTTCAAACAAGAATCCTTATAACTTTAAGCAGGCCACTTATTAAAAGGCTAAATCAACAAAGCTTTCCATATCCTTTTAACATGCCTTTACAATGTTTCTTGATGGCTACATTAAACCTCTTAATAACTTTACAAATACTGTATAAATCACAACTTTATTAATTTTTTTACGATTAATTCGATCATTAAATGACTGGATTTGTTAGCAGACTAATTGACAGATCACAGATCGGGTCAGTGATAGAACAAAATTACGTTTTAGTATTATAAGAATTTAATCCAGGGAAAAAACATGGATAGATTATTTGGATCTAACTTCAATTAAATATTTGGTTTTGAGATTAAGATTTAATCAGATTTTATGTTTAGTTACAAGGCTAATTTGGGAAGTTAGTATAAATCTTGTTTTGAAGGTCATGATAAGTTCGTAAACTTTTTATGTTAGTTTACATTTAAAAAAGTGCTGCAATGCAGTATTGCCTGTCTGTCTGTCTGTATGTCCAATTGCCTGCAGTTGTGATATCATTGTTCCACAGTTAAAAAAAAAAGATTTTGATAAAATGATGAAAGAAGAATAGAGGTTTGTGTCTCTGAAGAAGACGGGTTTTAAGTGATCTGGTTTTTGAGGGTGTTATGCTTAGGTAACATTATTTATTTTCTCAAAGATTTTGGAATCAAGATTTTATACAATCCAAACAGCAAATGTTATGTTCAAAGGATTATCATGAAATGAAAACCCTGACCAAAATTAAAAGGTCTTTAAAACACCTTTAAAATATTGTAATGTCTATAAAAAGAGAGTTTCATTCCCTTTTGATAGAAATGACCGGAGGTTTGGATCAAATAAACTAAATTAAATCCAAATTTAAACTTTCTCAATTTTGATTAAAAAAATCACCAGTTTAATTAAAAAGATAACATTCATTTACTGGCAAACTATAATAAATAATGAGACACTGGTATTGAATTGTAAAAATTTAAACTATTGTTGTTATGTTATTCAATAAAAAGTTTCTGATTTGTAACAAAAGAAATTTTCACAGGTTTTCTCACCTATTTTAGGATATGAAATTATTAAAAATTATTGAATTGTATAGGTTAAGATATTGGTATTTGACACCTAGAGTTTTGTGTCAGATATTTTGTTACAAGAAGGGTCATTTCAGTTCAATAAGTCCTGAATGAATGACTGTATGTATATGCTCAGACAGTATTGTAGTTTTTAGTTTAAATTTGAATTAAAGGTTAATATGAGACTTAGGAACCTTAATTTATTGTTTTCCATAGTCTGCAATAAAATTGGAAATAAGATCCTTGAGTTTGCTTGAACCAAGCTTGTTCATGAAATAAAAACAAAAAATCACCTGCCTCATTACTTTTGTTTAGTTTTTAGCTTAATCTGCTTTGTGTACCATTGAATTTAGAAAATAAAATAGATGCCTCCATCCCTCATCTGTTTTTGGAAGAAAAAAAAATGTTTGAGAAGGTTAGAATTAATGTTGTATGGCATTAGATATTATGTTTTCTAAATGTTTTATATCTCTGTTTAGTACATTATCATTTTGGTACATCTTTCCTTTTATAATCCATTAAGGTTTCTTTTATTAATGGTGGTTTTTGTCTCGCCTGCGACGAATAGTCGCGGAAGGCGAGACATAGGTATTACTTTCCGCCGGCGGCGGCGGCGGCGGCGGCGGCGTCGTAAACTTTTTTGTAAGACTTTTGTGGACAATGAATTGCTTGAAAAGTATAATAGCTAGGCATCTGATATTTGGTATACAGACAGTTCAGGTTATGGTCTACGCAACTGTCACCATGCCGTGTGACCCTGACCCCATTTTCACGCTCCAGTGACTCTGTGAACTTAGGTCTTTTTTCAGGCCGTAAACTTTTTTGTAAGACTTTTGTGGACGATGAATTGCTGGAAAAGTATATAAGCTTGGCATCTGATATTTGGTATACAGACAGTTCAGGTCATGGTCTACGCAACTGTCACCATGCCATGTGACCCTGACCCCATTTTCACGCTCCAGTGACTCTGTGAACTTAGGTCTTTTTTCAGGCCGTAAACTTTTTTGTAAGACTTTTGTGGACGATGAATTGCTGGAAAAGTATATTAGCTAGGCATCTGATATTTGGTATACAGACAGTTCAGGTTATGGTCTACGCAACTGTCACCATGCCATGTGACCCTGACCCCATTTTCACGCTCCAGTGACTCTGTGAACTTAGGTCTTTTTTCAGGCCGTAAACATTTCTATAAGACTTTTGTGGAAGATGAATTGCTGGAAAAGTATATTAGCTAAGCATCTGATATTAGGTATACAGACAGTTTAGGTTATGGTCTACGCAACTGTTACCATGCTGCGTGACCCTGACCCCATTTTCACGCTCTAGTGACTCTGTGAACTTAGGTCTTTTCAGGCCGAAAAATTTTGTAAGACTTGTTTGGGCGATGAATTGCTGGAAAGTTATAATAGCTAGGCATCTGATATTGGGTAAACAGACAGTTGCGGTTATGGACAAGGCAACTGTCACCATGCCATGTGACCATGACCCCATTTTTATGCTCCAGTGACTCTGTGAACTTAGGTCTTTTATTTAGACAGAAAACATTTTGTAATACTTGTGTGTGGACAATGGATTGCTTGAATAGTATAATAACTAGGCATCTGTTATTAGGTTTACAGACACTTTTTGTGTTTATATCAAGAAATGAAAGCTTAGGTAGTTGATTTAAGTGATGGTGCCGGCAGGCGAGACATACTTTTAGTGGCCACACTTGTATTTGGATAAAATGACTGGTGTAAGAAGCTTTATTTAAAATTTAGGATCAAAGATGTTAAAGTACATATGAATATAAGCCAAGCGAATATTAACAAACACCTATGCATTTGTTAAGAAACCTGATTTTATTAGGTGTTTATTTTTATTTTGAAATAACTGTGAGAACATCTTTCTCCTTTAGGATATAAAGCAAATTATTTCTTAATCATATAAGTGGTACATGTATATGAATTTTGTGCTTATAGCCCCCCTCTCCAGGAAAATCATCCCTGTTATAAAATATATAGTTCTTCATATATAAAACCTTTTAAATGTTTCAATACCTGTGAATTATTATTTCTGGCACAATTTTACTTCTTTTATCCATTACTATTCAACAAAAATGATAGTTTTATTGTGGCTGATGTAAGATTAAGTTCTATAGAGGAGTTAATGGTCGAAAGATCTAAAAGTACATATTCATGTTGGTAAATAAAATTGAACTTCAACTTTTTACGTGTTTTACACTTATATATCTATTCACTTGAATTGTAATATATCTGAATATTATATTGATAGCTCTGAAAAAGAATTGTGAGAATATAGCCACATTACTAAATACATGACTAGATTTTATGAAATGAGAGATGATTTTAAAATGATAGAAAACTTGGGATAGATCAATAACCTAATGTCTGAGAAAATAAAAACATGGAGAAAACAAAATCCCAAATCATGGTAACTAAGTACATGCATTTTAAAAGAAAAAGTGGGCTAAATCAGGTTTATTGGTACCAATATCCACTTTCTAACATATTCTAATCCATGGGTAAAATTATATATTGTACATTATTTTTAGTCGACGTATTCCAAAGTACCATCCAAATAGCAGACTGTTTGAAGATCATGCTGAATTTTAATGATATAGATCTACAGTGTAGAAATCTTCTTAACTTGTCCATGATAGTACATAGATTAAATATTCCAAAGTCGTAAACCAATATCATGAAAAATTAAAGTCATCAGATTTTATTTGCGGAAGTACTTATTTGGATTCAGATACGGCACTTTATATGTTTACACAGTAAATATCCTCCATCTACAAAGTTTATATGTCAAGTATATTTTAATGTTAGAAAGGAAGGTAGAAGTTAAGACAACAAATATATGGTTTTCACTGGCGTAGCAAGCGGTACGGCCGGTACGGTTCGGACCGTACCACTTTGTATAGCCGGTACGGCAAACCGCACCAGTTTTGGGGGAAAATTGAAATAAAAAATGACAGAATTTTATTAATATGCTCTTTAGATTTTTAAAACTTTCAATATAAATCTTTTCTTTAGATAATTCTCGATATAAAATAGCAATTATACCACATGGAAGATCTCTTTTCTATATAACTAAAAAAAAAAACAATCTCAAATGCTCTTTGTCATAGTGGTCGATCCTTACCGGGATACGAAGCCTAGCACATTCCTGCATTCATTGGCATATGTTGTCAGGCGCGGATCAAAGGTTCCAAAGACGTACCGGGTGTATGCCCCACCCCACCCCTGAAACTCATACTAACAACAATTATGTTTTTGCCCAAAATCTACGTAAAAACACTGATAAAAAAATTCTAGCCTCGATCGCTCCGCTCGGCGAAAGAAAAGCAAAATCTATTTACACATCCCTAAAACAAAACAAGCAAGATTATAATAAACAGACAGAAATGAAATAGGAAAAAACAGTGGAGAACATTTTCAGAACTAATATTTGCATTAATTTTACGTGTATGCTTTACCAGTTTAATTCCTTTAAAAAATTATCATGTAGTACTAATTAAGGGTTAAAAATCAAAATATAGACAGGATGCAACTATTTCGTTTTTTGCACAGTAAAAAAGCACAGGAGTATACTGACAAAATAAAAAAGTGATGATGGAAACAGCACCGAAAATGGGTCTTTGCTCACAAATTTCAAAAATAAAACATGAAGGGTACGGAATGGTCGAAGCTATTTGGGGCGGTCGGATAGCAGGGAAAGTTTGTCAGTTGAGACTTTGACGACCGTTTTCGGAACCAACACTCCTAGAAAATTTTACTTAGATGTAATCCCGTTTTTAAGAGGGATGAAACCAAGGGAACGAGTTTTACTTTCAGATGTGATAACTCTGCCAGCTACAAATGCCACCAGCGAAAGCAAAGGTCTTTCAGTACGTTGTGCAGAATAAAAACATACCTCAGATCAACGATGAGGCAGGATCGGTTGAACGATTTAATGATCCTACATTGTTCAAAAAGCCAGACGGACAATTTAGATTTCAAACGTGTTGCTAAAGAATTTGCATTTAAAGAACAAAGGATGAATATATTTGGGAATTTGAGTAATGAGATTAATCATTTAAAGCGTATAATAAATACTTATACAGATTCTTTTAATAAGTCATTCTTGTTCCACCGAAAAAGAAATCTATAGTGATCTCGTAAGCAAAATGAATCTTCCTCCAAAACAACCTTGTGGAGCACTCTGTCTTTCTGTCCCACTCTGTTTGTCCGTCCCTCACGCAGAATTTGTTAAGTTTCGTGTACACATAAATAAATGCATCGTATTTGATACATAAGCTGGAATATTATATTTTAGAGGTTGGGCCCCAAAAACTAGTTTAACCCCGCCACATTTTATGTGTGCCTGTCCTAATCCAAGAATCTTTGTCAAAGTTTTTGTTTGTCTCTGTAATCTTTGTGTTCATTGTTCTATGTCCAGAAATGGATATTTCGTTGATAATTTGGGGGTTGGTATTGAATCTTGTGTATTGTATTTTTTCTCTTGGGCCAATGCAAGACGGTGAGCAGCGACCTCTGGTCATGTTGAAGACTGCTGGCTGTTTTCCATTATGATTTTTTAAATTACCGTTTCTTTATGTAGGTTGTGTCGCCTACACGTATTCCACATCACATAATCGTCTATATGGTTGTAGTGGACAAAGGTACTATGTTGTTTTATTAATTTGTAATTATCTTTTTCTACACTTTTCGTTCTTTCGCCCGAAACCGAAGATGACCTATAATCTAATGACTCAAAAAAAAAACGTTCATATTTTTAAAAAAATATGCCGGTTTTCCTGGTCTGGTATAAAAATTGGCATTTTAATTCAATCACTTTTAGTGCCAGGAAACGCTCAGGATACAGGATTTTGCACGGTTTACCCTCAGAGCTTCTGGGGGCCTTGAGCGGCCCCCAGACCCCCTGCCGAAAAGACCACCCCGCTTTGCGGGGTGGGAGGCACACTTCGTGTCCCTATTTGTCCAGTCACCAAACCGTACCACTAATTTTGGAGTTGCTACGCCTATGGTTTTGATGATGATTTTGGAAATTTGAAAATCTAAATTGTCTTTTTTATTTATTTATTTTTTATGGCCCACCCATGTCACATGTGGGTCTGGCCTAAAGTTTTACCCTTGTCTGTCTGTACCTTTGTACGTCTGTAGGTCCATAAAACTTTATTTAAGTTTTTAGCTATGGTCCATGTCTGGGGTACTTAATGTTGGAGGTCAATAATATTTCACCTCTACTCTAGATGTGTCTAGGGTTGCATAACACTCACTCTGCCCACTAGAAATTTTAATTAAAATGGGCATCTGAATTGTACTTGGAGTGTCTTTTTATGCCCCATCTACAAAAGTAGAGAGGCATATAGTGTCTGTTCGTCCGTCCTAAATCCCCATATTTCCCATTCCCTCTTACTGACAAGTGCCATAGCAACCATATTGGTATGGTAAGTGCGCCTAGTGATGCTTAAGTGATTGTAGAAAAAATAAATGTTGTGAGATGGGGCATTATGTCTTTTGGACATATTCTTGTTTGTTGTTGTATCACCTGATGAATATTATGTCAGTTAAACATCAAAAGGAATTAAATTTGCCTCTATGCTGGAAAATACAACCACTGAATTGAACTCAGAATTATGAGCATTATGATTGTTTAAATAAAAATGTCAAAATATGTTGGACAGGCCTCCGTTTCATAAAACGTCTCAAATTTGAGATTTCTCAAATCATTCCTCAACTGAGATTTCTTGCAATTTCATTGGTCATGCAATATTTGAGTTGAGGACAGATTTGAGGAGATGTTTTATGAAACTGGGGCCTGATATTGGTTACTGGTATGCATGTAAGTGAGCACAGGGTGAGTTGAATATCGTGTCATCTTCATGATCTTGGTCTTAAATTTAATAGATTTAATACTTTTCATGATCAAAGTACATTTTTGGGGAAATATGTATGTGGTTTGTCTGTTTACCAGTGTAAATGGATAACAAGTTATTTTGATGTTGATCCTTTTTTTGTAATTTCAAAGAAATCTCAAATGCACTTATAATAAAACAAAAATTTTACCACTAATGCATGGCTTAGTATATAATATTGATACAGATTACATAGGAGAAATATTATCAAGGGAAAGAGTGTTTGATAAATACAAGTTTGACACAACTACTTTCTTTATCAAATGGAATGAAAGATTCATTTAAACCCCATGTTATTGATATAAGATATCCATATCTGTACCGCAAAGAAATGGAATTGAATTTAATACTTTGTTTAGTGAGAGAGTTTTTAGGACCATGTCCGTTGCCAGATGTTTCTGAGCAGTTTATGTAATTTGTTTGTATAAGGCTTAGTGGTTGGGTATAAATTGTTTAACAATTTATCCATTTCTTATTTTCAAATGACAGTTGTATAATTTATTGGGTGCTATTCTGATAGTTAAAGGGTTTTAAAAATTAGAGCTGCATACATCAAACATTATTTAAGATATATAAAACCTCAAAGTTTTGTAGGACATCCAAGTAAATTTCTTTTGTTTAAACTTTCTGTCTTGATTTTTATGCCCCCACGAAGACATTTCGGGGAGGGGGGCATTAAGTTTTATTCTAATTTCTGTCAAGCTTTTCTCAGGAACTGTACAAAAGAATGATTTGAAACTTAGTAGAATGGTTCAGTATAACAAAATGTACGTCCTTAAGGATTTTGAGGCCTGTCGGACATCTACTTCCTGTTTGGGACTTAGGCCGATGTGAAAATATGTGAACATGATTATGAAAATTTCTGTCAAGCTTTTCTCAGGAACCATACATGAAAATGATTTGAAACTTGGTAGGATGGTTCAGTATGACAAACTGTATGACATAAGCAACTTTCAGGTCTGTCAGACATCTTGTTCCTGCTGGGGCTTAGTGGGGGCATCTGTGTCCCATGAACACATTCCTTCTTTATTTTATCATAATGTTATAGAAAGATTTAGGGGATACAAGTAGCTATATATTGGAAAAAAAAACATTTTCTATTTAGATAATAAAGACCATGTCTGTGGAAGTAGATATTTATCAATTATGGACTTTTAACGAGGTCAATACATTATATATGGACCTGTTAGGCGTATATTGAACGAGGACGAAGTCCGAGGTCAATATATTCCTAACAGGTCCATATATAATGTATTGACAGAGTCAAAAGTCCATCATTGTTATATTACATATGTAGTTTTTTTTTAATTAGAGTAAAATGAATTGCTGTTTTAACATCATGTAATTCAAATTTTTTTTTACGGTTTTTTTTTCGATGTCATAATTTTTTTACTTGCAATATCAAATCAAAAACTAACCAATTTACCTAGGAAATCTTCCACACCTGAATTGTTATTATTTCTTGCCTAAATTTGGGCAGTAAGTTTATTGCGTCTTTGTAAAATGCTGACAAACATACCCTTCTTCACTGCATTCTTTTGTCTTGGCGGTCATGGCGGTAACCCAATTTCTGCATTTACAGATAATTCACGTACTAATCGAAAAATCAAATGTAATTTATTAAATTTTAAACATCTTTTCCCACACCGTTAGAAAGTGAAGGCTCCGTTGCAAGCTATGTCAATATTTAGGACTTTTAAATGACGTCACACAGATGTGTATAAAATATGTCAAGAACGGACGAATATCCGGATCTAAATTTAGTAACATAGCGTCAATATAGGTAAAAATAGAAACATAGCGTCAATATACCAAAAAATGCATCGCTTTTATTTCCAAAGCAAAGAAATACACTAAATATCACTAAAATCACATGACCAAATAATCCAATGAAAATGTAAGAATGATAAACCATATGTAATATAAGATGTTATATGTCCTTTGAATTGTTTATGGTAAATTGAGGTTGTCAAGTAAACTAGTAATCTACATCTCATTATACCGGTAATCAATTTATTATTGCTAATAAGCTCCATTGTTCAGCCGGATTTCTAGGAGTTATAAATTGTTGAATTTCAAGCAGGGGATGGACAGGGGATAGGAGGCATTCAGGTGGGGTAATTCTTTGTAACAGTTTTCTCAGCAACTGCTTATTTCAGCCTTGTGATATTTGGTATACAGCATCAGCATGGGCTCCCATAATATGGGATTTGATTTTAGGTCTGTTTCTCACCTACTTCTTGTGAAAGGAAATCTAGCCTTTTTTTACTTTGACAGATTTTAAAGGAAAGGGATGTATTCTGAAAAAAAACAAAAATTTTTGTCAATTCCCTATTTTCGTAATTAGTGAGTTATCTCCCATTTGGAAGATTTTTCCTCCATTATGGTAGGTATATTACATTGCAATGAATGGGAAAAATAAGGTTTTTGTCTCGACTTCGAAGCAGAGCGGGACATAGGTGTTACTTTACCGGTGGCGGCGGCGCCGTTTACTTTTTGGAAAGTTTTATGAGCACCTCCATATCTCAAGAATTATAAGTCCTAGGTTGATGAAACTTGGTATGCATATGCCCCAGTAGTAGCTTAGCACAGTTGCATCCCCATCTTTTGACCTTGACCTTGATTTTCCGGTTAAGTGACTTTGCAATTTTTCAATACATATAATAGCAATGGAAAAGTTTTGCGAGCACCTCCATATCTCAAGAACTATAAGTCCTAGGTTGATGAAACTTGGTATGCATATGCCCCAGTAGTAGCTTCGCACAGTTGCATCCCCATCTTTTGACCTTGACCTTGATTTTCCGTTTGAGTGACTTTGACAATTTTCAATACATATAATAGCAATGGAAAAGTTTTGCGAGCACCTCCATATCTCAAGAACTATAGGTCCTAGGTTGATGAAACTTTGGTATGCATATGCCCTAGTAGTAGCTTAGCATAGTTACATCCTCATCTTAAGTCCTTGACCTTGATTTTCCGGTTGAGTGACTTTGATTATTTTTATTGCATATATTTGCAATGTTTAAGTTCTATAAACATCTTTTGATCTCAGAAACTGAAAATCCATGTAAATTCAAAATATAGTGGAAGTTAGAAAGAATTATTGTTTCTGATGGTGCAAGCAGGCGAGACATACTTCAGTGTTAACTCTTGTTATATTTATGGCCCGACCACGTATGTGGATCAGACATATAGTTTTACCCTTGTCCGTCCGTACGTACATCTGTAACACTTTGGTTAAGTTTTTAGTTAAGGTCCATTACTCGGATACTAGATGTTGGGGGTCAACGATATTTCACCACCAGATGGGTCTTGGGTAGGGCTACACCACCCACTTGAAATTAGGTCACTCTGACCTATATTTTATGCATGAACGACTTCGGTTTAGTTCTTGGTTAAGGTCCATAACTTTGATACTAGATGTTGGGGGTCAATGGTATTTCACTACTAGATGTGTCTTAGGTAAGGTGACACAACCCACTAGAAATTAGGTCACTGTGACCTATATTTTAAGCATGAATGACTTGGTTAAGTTCTTGGTTAAAGTCCATAACTTGGATATTAGATGTTGGGGGTCAATGATATTTCACTACTAGATGTGTCTTAGGTAAGGTGACACCACCCACTAGAAATTAGGTCACTGTGACCTATATTTTACGCATGAATGAACTTGGTTAAGTTCTTGGTTAAGGTCCATATCTCATATACTACATGTTGATGGTCAATGGTATTTCACCACTAGATGTGTCTTGGGTAACATGACACCACCCAATAAAAATTAGGTCACTGTGATCTATATTTTATGCATGAACGACTTCGGTTAAGTTCTTGGTTAAGGTCCATAACTTGGATACTAGATGTTGGGGGTCAGTGATATTTCGCCACTAGATGTGTCTTAGGTAAGGTGACACCACCCACTAGAAATAAGGTCACTGTGACCTATATAATACGCATAAATGACTTGGTTAGGTTCTTGGTTAAGGTCCATAACTTGGATACAAGATATTGGGGGTCAATGATATTTCACTACTAGATGTGTCTTAGGTAAGGTGACACCACCCACTAGAAATTAGGTCACTGTGACCTATATTTTATGCATGAACGACTTCGGTTAAGTTCTTGGGTAAGGTCCATAACTTGGATACTAGATGTTGGGGGTCAATGATATTTCCCCACTAGATGTGTCTTGGGTAAAGTGACACCATCCACTAGAAATGAGGTCACTGTGACCTATATTTTACGCATGAATGACTTTTGTTAAGTTCTTTGTTAAGGTCCATATCTTGAATACTACATGTTTGGGGTCAATAATATTTCACTTCTCAATGAGTCTTGGTACAGGGCACCACCCATCAGAAATAAGGTCACAACGACCTATATTTTAAACATGAACACTTTTGATCAATTTCTTGGTAAAGGTCCATATCCCAGGTAATTCACATTGAGGGTCAATGATATTTTAAGAACGGGAGGGCCATCCTGTGGCTCATAGACACATTATCTAGTTTATAAATCATTTAATGGACTTATTGGACCTAGTTAGGTTACAAAAACATGTTAAATACATTTGTGAAAATAACTTTAATTAACTTTTAGATTTTTTATGACAAATTAAAAAATAAATGCAGAAAAACTTATTTTTCTACACAGTAACTAGTATAAAATACCTTCTGGAAAGAGAAGATAAATGTGCAAATGGGAGATAACTCACTATTTACCAAAAGAGGGAATACATGAATGTTTTATTTATGTTTCCAAAACCAACTGAAATAATTGCCCTATGACTATAATCTTAAATTTTTACATTCCAATGGATTGATGGTGCTTCAAAAATGTCAATGATACTACATTGAAAATATGATAGGATTTTATAAAAGATTTCAACAATCTTGATATACCAAAAGTCTGATTTAAATTGATTTAAAGTGATAAGCTTATACTTGAAATTGAAACATTTGTCTAAAGACTTTCTATTTGTGTTACCATACACATTCATATTGATCACAACATTCTTGAAACACCAATACTTCAGTTTAAATTGATCTGAAGTTATGCTTGTAAGTGAAACATTTTGTCAAAATGAAAATATTCTCAAATTGTCTTAAATTTACACAAAGGGGGATAATTCTGATTTAAAAAATTGAAAAATGTATCTCAAATATAATGGTGATTTCAAAGAGAGATTTAAAAGTTTTGTTTGTCTGCCTGTACAAGTTTTGATGAAATTTATAGGGTTGATCATATTTTTTATGGCAAATGCCTTTTTATGATAATATTTAGAAATGTGTGAATTGTTTTTTATTTTGAAAAACCAAAAACAATCTTTATAAAATATTTTTTCTTTTGAATTTCAGTTTCCAACAGATTTATTCAAGTCCAACATCACAAAACACATAACAGTAGAGGACCATGGCATAAGTGTGGAGGTATGTTTATTTAAAATACTAAGCAGGAGAACAGCAAAAAAATGGTTTATTTGGTTTCACTGTATATGCTGCATAATGCATCTCATCAGCAGCATTTGAGTCAATCTTTGGAAGTGCTTGTGCCCCATATAGGTTTAAAAAGAAAAGTCGACCATGTGCAGTACAATTTTGAATTCAGACAATGGGAAAAGTTTCAATAAAAACTTATAATAATGCCAGTCAGAAACAACATGCATGTGGAAGCTGATAAGTTGAATTTTGTCATTGAAAATATTACATCAGAAGAGAATATATCATACCTATTTGATATTTATATTCTCATTCAGTCTTGAGTATTTGAGTTTATATAATGCTTAGTTTTGTATAGCGCTAGTATTGAATTATCATCTGTGCATGTATATTTTTTCATATAATGCTATTACATTAATTGAATTCACCTATGAATAATGTATTTAGTTGGCAATGGTTGGTATTCTATATAATACCTACATTTATATTCATTTAGTTTCAAAATTATATTTTAAAATTTTCTTGATTGAGCAAAAACCAAACTCATATGTTGTATAAAAATCAGTAAATGTAAGTAGACATAACTTTGATTAATTAATTTCTGTGAAATTACTTCAATTTGTTTACATCAATATTTGGTTTTTACCACAGTGAACATAAAACTTTCATAGTTATTTGAATAATTGCATAAAAGTGTTCTTGAAATAAAACCATTCAGTTTCCATCAAATCTGTAAATCTTGTAATTACTGTTTTCAGCAAGTGAATAAAATGTTGGACCTACGATTGCTTCAGAAGTCTATCCACAGGACTAGAAACCTGCACACAGGAGAATGGAACACCAAAGTCATCAGGAAAGCTCTGTATCTTCTGGACTATCATGCTTTAACGTAAGTAGTAGTTTATCTTTGCTCAGAGCATTTCACTCTAAAGAATGGAACACCAAAGTCATCAGGAAAGCTCTGTATCTTCTGGACTACCATGCTTTAACGTAAGTATAAGTTTATTTGTACTTATTTCACTCTAATGAATGAAACAACAAAGCCATACAGTCTTAGACTACCATGCACAATATGTGTAAACTTTAAAAACAGCAGTCAATTTATGGAATAATAGATTTAACAAGATACTTATGTAATAGTTATTACATGAGGACACACCTAGTCCCAATGTAATAACTATTTTACATCCCAGCCTTCAAAATATGTCATGTAAAATTTCAATACAAACATTAAAATACATTTTGTGCATTTAGAATCAAAAAGAAAACATTTTTATAATATTTAATATAGAGTATCCTTATTGGGCCCCTTCAATATTCTTTATGTACAATTTTTTAGCGTCAAGTTCCCATTGGTTTTGAGGCCCAGTGGATATGAAGGTAGACTTGAAACGGAGAGAACCATCGTTCAAACCCCAGTGGGAACTATGTTATTTTTCAATCTTCAAAAAACTCTGTTGTTGATTTTATAATTTTCCTATGTTCAACTTAGTGAACATTTTTCAAACGTGCTTTGAAAAACAAGAGAAAAGGAACAATAGAGTTGAAAAAGTAGAACAGGGTATTCTGAGGGATGATCTGGCTCAGATCACCCCTGTTAGAACAAAAGAGCTGGGATGTAATTATTGATTTCTGTAAATAGAAAATAAAGAGATGTGGAATAAGTGTACATGACACAGCTCACATAACAAGCAGTAATTTAGAAAAACCATAATCACTTTATTATCTTGCAACAAAAACTAAGCCAACTAAGGAGATAAGTCCTTGACTGAATTTCAGCTACATTTACCAGTACATCAATACATTTAACAATTTAAAGGTAGAAAATCATAATTTGTTAGGGCCCCGCAACTTTGTTGCGGACGCCCTATAGTAATCAGTCTGTCCGTCCGTGCGTCCGTCCGTCCGTCCGTCCGTCCGTCCGTCCGTAACAAATTCAGTTTTCCGGACTTTTTTTCTAAATGCTTATAGATAATGAACTGATTTTTGGTATGTGAGTTTACCTTGATGAGTTACAGATCAAGTTTGAGTTTCGTGCCAGTCCACAATTTTTTATGGGAGTTATGGCCCTTTGAACTTTGAAAATTCACTAAAATTTCAGTTTTCCGCACTTTTTTTCTAAACGCTTATAGATAATGAACTGATTTTTGGTATGTGAGTTTACTTTGATAAGTTACAGATCAAGTTCGAGTTATGTGCTGGTCCACAAATTTTTATGGGAGTTATGGCCCTTTGAACTTAGAAAATTCGCTAAAATTTCAGTTTTCCGCACTTTTTTTCTAAACACTTATAGATAATGAATTGATTTTTGGTATGTGAGTTTACCTTGATGAGTTACAGATCAAGTTTGAGTTTCGTGCCGGTCCACAAATTTTAATGGGAGTTATGGCCCTTTGAACTTTGAAAATTCATTAAAATTTCAGTTTTCCGCACTTTTTTTCTAAACGCTTATAGATAATGAACTGATTTTTGGTATGTGAGTTTACCTTGATGAGTTACAGATTAAGTTTGAGTTTCGTGCTGGTCCACAATTTTTTATGGGAGTTATGACCCTTTGAAATTTGAAAATTCAATAAAATTTTTATGGGAGCTATTGCACTTTGAAGTTAGAAAATCCATTGCAATTTTATTTTCTACACTTTTTTATTGTTCCTTGTAGATAATAAACTGATCAAGTTTAGGTATTCATTTGTTTGACAAATTGTTACCAGTGACTGAAATATGAGGCCGGTAGCGGGGCCCTTGGAGATGGCTATCATCTCCCTGGTATCTAGTTCACCTAAATAACAGCCAAAACTTTCCATTGTAGTTATGAAGAGCTCTATAACATCAGAATAGCATACAAGGCCTATGAAGGAAATGATATGAGAGGGATGCCCATTGATGAAAGAATGTTGTTAGCGGCACTTAAGGTAAGGTGACATCAGAATAGCATACAAGGCCTATGAAGGAAATGACATGAGAGGGATGCCCATTGATGAGAGAATGTTATTAGCAGCACTTAAGGTAATGTCACATCAGAATAGCATACAAGGCCTATGAAGGAAATGACATGAGAGGGATGCCCATTGATGAAAGAATGCTGTTAGCAGCACTTAAGGTAAGGTCACATCAGAATAGCATACAAGGCCTATGAAGGGAATGACATGAGAGGGATGCCCATTGATGAGAGAATGTTGTTAGCAGCACTTAAGGTAAGGTCACATCAGAATAGCATACAAGGCCTATGAAGGGAATGACATGAGAGGGATGCCCATTGATGAGAGAATGTTATTAGCAGCACTTAAGGTAAGGTGACATCAGAATAGCATACAAGGCCTATGAAGGGAATGACATGAGAGGGATGCCCATTGATGAGAGAATGTTGTTAGCAGCACTTAAGGTAAGGTCACATCAGAATAGCATACAAGGCCTATGAAGGGAATGACATGAGAGGGATGCCCATTGATGAGAGAATGTTGTTAGCAGCACTTAAGGTAAGGTCACATCAGAATAGCATACAAGGCCTATGAAGGGAATGACATGAGAGGGATGCCCATTGATGAAAGAATGCTGTTAGCAGCACTTAAGGTAAGGTCACATCAGAATAGCATACAAGGCCTATGAAGGAAATGACATGAGAGGGATGCCCATTGATGAGAGAATGTTGTTAGCAGCACTTAAGGTAAGGTCACATCAGAATAGCATTCAAGGCATATGAAGGAAATGACATGAGAGGGATGCCCATTGATGAAAGAATGTTATTAGCAGCATTAAAGGTAAAAATGAAAGTAAACTTTGTATTCTTGGTCCAAATCGGTCTTTAGGGTTTCCTCTACCAAGTTTTCAAAATTTATGCCCAAAAACCAATAAACAGGGCAGTCATTGGAATAGAATAGAATAGAATAGAGAGGGGTCAGAACATAGTTTTAAGCATATAGAAATAAAAGAAATTGATTGTTCTGCTTATACAAATTAAGAGTTCAAACTATCAGCCATTTGAATAGTATAAAATGGAGCTGAAACATCTTTTATCTTTCAACAACTGAACAGAAACTTCTTAGCTTGAAGACAAATAGTATCAATCAGTGCGTATTATTTTATATTTGTAAAGTGTAAACATAATGTATATAGAAAAAGTTTGCAATTTTATATTGTGCCAAAGATTCAATTAGAGTTATTCCCCTTTGTATGTGGTAAAAATTATGAACTCATTTTTAGCTCACCTGGACCGAAGGTCCATGTGAGCTATTACCATCACTTGGCGTCCGTCGTCGTTGTCGTCGTCGTCTGTCGTCATCTGTCGTCGTCGTAGTCTGTTAACAATTTTTCAAAAATCTTCTCCTCTGAAACTACCGAACAGAATTTAATGAAACTTGGTATGAATGATCCTTAGGGTGTCCTGCACCAAACTTGTGTTTTGATTTTTGATCCGTTAAAAAACATGGCCGCCGTTACTATAAATAGATTAGGGGGTCAGACTACTGTTTTTGGCTTATAAATCAAAAAGTATAAGAGATAGAGGAAATCTGAGGCCACGCTGCTGATTCAGCATCAAAAGCTCTACAAAAGTCTCCATTTGGTCAAAGTTATCAGATGACCCCTTATAGGGGTTACGGCCCCTTGAAGGTGAAAAATAGCATTTTTTCATGTTTTTGGCCTACAAAATGAAAACTATTGCAGATAGAGATTAGCTGTTGCTTGCTTAAATGTTCAGCTCATTTAGCTCTACAAAAGTCTCCATAGAATCGAAGTTGTCAGATAACCCCTTACAGGGGTTACGGCCCCTGAAAAATAGCGTTTTTTTCATGTTTTTGTCCTACAGAATGAAAACTATTGCACATAGAGATTAGCTGTTGCTTACTTAAATATTCAGCTCATTTAGCTTTACAAAATTCTCCATAGGGTTGAAGTTGTCAGATGACCCCTTATAGGGGTTATGGCCTCTGAAAAATAGTGATTTTTCATGTTTTTGTCCTACGGAATGAAAACTATTGCAGATAGAGATTAGCTGTTGCTTGCTAAAATGTTCAGCTCATTTAGCTCTACAAAATTTTCCATAGGGTCGAAGTTGTCAGATGACCCCTTATAGGGGTTACGGCCCCTGAAAAATAGCGATTTTCATGTTTTTGGCCTACAGAATGAAAACTATTGCAGATAGAGATTAGCTGTTGCTTGCTTAAATGTTCAGCTCATTTAGCTTTACAAAATTCTCCATAGGGTTGAAGTTGTCAGATGACCCCTTATAGGGATTACGGCCCCTGAAAAATAGCGATTTTTCATGTTTTTGTCCTACAAAATGAAAACTATTGCAGATAGAGATTAGCTGTTGCTTGCTTAAGTGTTCAGCTCATTTAGCTCTACAAAATTTTCCATGGGGTCGAAGTTGTCAGGTGACCCCTTATAGGGGTTACGGCCCCTGAAAAATAGCAATTTTTCATGTTTTTGGCCTACAGAATGAAAACTATTGCAGATAGAGATTAGCTGTTGCTTGCTTAAATGTTCAGCTCATTTAGCTCTACGAAATTCTCCATAGGGTCGAAGTTGTCAGATGACCCCTTATAGGGGTTACAGCCCCTGAAAAATAGCGATTTTTTCATGTTTTTGGCCTACAGAATGAAAACTATTGCAGATAGAGATTAGCTGTTGCTTGCTTAAATGTTCAGCTCATTTAGCTCTACAAAAGTCTCCATAGGGTCGAAGTTGTCAGATGACTCCTTATAGGGGTTATGGCCCCTTATAGGTGAAAAATGGTGTTTTTGGCCTATAGAATGAAAACTATTGCTTGCTTAAATGTTCAGCTCATTTAGCTCTACAAAAGTATAGGGTCAACATCAAGACCAGGTGAGCGATACAGGCTCCTGGGAGCCTCTTGTTACATTTTAATACATTTGTCTATATAGATGTGTGGTAGAAGTATTGCCCCTTTAAAGATGATGCACAGGATCAAACACATGTCTGTCAACTTTGAAGAACCTGGCAGGATGCAGTTATTTGAATTCTTAGACCTTGTTTTATGGTAAACGTGTTTAAATTGTGCAAAATGTTCAGTTAGAGTTATTCCCCTTTTCAATACTTTTACATATATTGATCTTATTTGGGAATATACATTTGAGAAGCTATGAAATGGTGTTGTCCCAGCAAAAGAGGCAAAATCTTTGCTTTAGTGTTGAAGTAGTTGTGCAGTAAACAAGTTTTATTTAAAACAGTATAATTGAATATTACATCTATCATAATGTTTTTTTATACCAATGCTTAGAAAAAGAGGGGGGCTGTACCGGTTTACCTCTGTCCATCCATCTATGCTCCCATTTGCAACATGATTTAAGTTTCAACATTACTGGTCAATTGTTGAAAATTTTCTGAACAGTTTTTTGGCAACTATTATCACAAGGACTTGATATTTGGTATATGACTTCAGTGTGAGGTCCTTTATCGCAAGAACCAAAACTAGGTTTGTCAGATTTCTACTTCCTGTATACTGACATAGTCAATAATGGGGAGAGTGGGGGTATACTCAGTGAGCAGTAGCTCACAGATTTCTTGTTATTTCTATCTTCAGGGCGGACTTGTATGAAGAATTTACATTTGAGAGTATGGAGAGAGCTGAAGGAAAAGAAGGAGACCTGTTTAAGGTAAATTTCTTCTCTCTAAAATATCAGATATGAAAAAGGATGAAAGCCTGTGTAGACTTTAGTTCAACCATCTTTTTCTAAAAATATTTACAGATGTGTTCAAATGTCTCTAAAATTTTGTTTAAAATTTATTCAGGAAGCTATAAATTGCAAAAAGATACAAATCTATTTAAATTCAGGAACTATCAACTTATAAACTGCATTATAAACAAATAAGTTAAAATTCAGGGAGCTAAAAAAAACATAATATTTTGATACAAATTGTTTATCCTTCAAGGCTGTTAAAATTGGCATTTTGAAGTTTTGTACCATTTGGTTTATATATATAGAAGAAACACCTTCTGGATTTTGCAAGATTAAAGGTCTTACATGTTTTGGAATAAGACTATCTTTACGATGAACAAATGAATTGCTTAAATCCTGTAAGGTATTTACTTGTGACAAATTTGAATTGTTTGAACTTTTTTATTCATTTCTTTTGCACATATTAGGTTTTTATTACCCCATATTACACCTTAAGAATGGATAAGTGAAGATTTAAGATATCATTGTCTTATTATCTAAGATTTGACTTTTATTGGTTTAAATAGTGATTACATGGATAAAAGATAGATTTTAAAATCTTGTTACAAACGGTTTAATGTCATGTCATGAGCTTAATTTCCATATAGAATTTGAAATTAGAATTTTGTGTTTCAAAGATCCATTAGTATGGTGTAGCTTAGCCAAAGATGGCTACTGTGTTCTAAGGATTTTATTGGAGGTTTATTGAGTATATCTGTGAATTTTGAAATTATTTTTATAAAAAACTTGCATGTTTATTTCTGGAACTAGTTTCACTCTTAATACATGTAATAGGTAGGTCAAATAAAAACAATGTTTTCAAGTATTTTTTTTTCTTTTTTGCATTTGCAAGGAGAATCTACTGTGCATTTCCATAAATCAATCCCAAATCACTGAAAGTTTTGCATTTTTTTATTTTTTAATGCATTTTGCACTTTGTAAAAGTAAACTAGTACCATTGTTATGTTACAAAGTGACATTTAAGGGTCAGTTTCCTCTCTCTGTTGACTTTTGATTCAGCAGCATTACAAAAAATTCTGTTTGAGTTTTTGGTTAACTATATGTTGTAGTTTAATATTTGGCATTTAGCTTCATCTTATTGTACTATATGATTTAATGCAATTCATCTACTTCCTGATCATGGAATGCTCATAAAAAAGCCCATAAACATAAGAATTCCAAACGTTTGTTTGAGTGTATGCAGTATGAGAATCCCTTTGGTTTTAAAACAAAGAAATTAACATAAATATACCTGTCTGATTTTGGGTTACCTGTTTACAGAACCTTCAACTTAGTCCACTGTCATTCCTTAGACCATGCCCCACATGCTGACCAGACTTTGTCCTTCATCTCTTTTTCAACAGACATCTTCCCTGTCTCTTTTGGTCCTTTTCATTCTTTCTAGGAGATATCCATCTTATTGAGACTTTTTGTATTTCAAAAATCTTCAATCTGAACACATTAACCAATGATAATATATCATTTTGGACTTGTCTCCACTCTTTCTTACATTTAATTGGTAGTTATGGGGCTAAAATGTTAAAAAATTGTATGCAGATATTTTGATTGGAAGGTGTCAAGTTTGTTAATAATGAAGTTAGTTATATGCTATGACTCAGATCACTGATGGCTCAAAAGGGGGGGGGGGGTGTTCAGGGTGTTGGAACTCCCCTAATCCTTTCCTTTGAGCTTTGAGCACTTGTATTTTTCCTATAAATTTTCAGCAAATTTTGTCTGGAACCCCTCCCCACTTTTTCATTTTGATAGGACTATAGTTGAAAGCCTTAACCCTTATTAGTTGAATTTAGCAACACGAAGGGTGAGCTATAGCAGGCAGGAACTGCTTACTCTCCTGGAGCACCTGGGTTCATTTTTGTCACGAATAAAGTTTGCGTTGTTGATTTCCATTCTGTTGATTTTGTGTTTCTTGTACTGTCTTTGTTCCTGTTAACCGGTTTCATTGTTGCCCTTTCAGACTTTTGACACTTGAATGCCCCATTGGTGCGTCTTAGCTTCTTTCAAAGATTTTGGCAGATCCATACAGGAGAAGAGCAATAACATTTGAATTAAAACATTTTCAATTTTGTTTTTGTCTTAATTTTACTTGATTTCCTTATGTTTCTAAGGCTATCAAACACAAGTTTGGGATAGGGCTTGTAAAGCTTAAAAGATGTCAGGATTCCCTGTCATAGCTTTTTTCTTTGGTATCAATTTCCCTATAATTTATGAATTTGATAAAGTTTAAAACATGGCAGAATTAGATGAGGACCTTCCCTCTTTTTAATTTCTTTTGGTTTGGTTCAGTAAATAGAAAGTCAATGAAACATGATGAGGCTCTTGTCCCCTGTTCCACAGTCACCCCCTCCCTCTTTTTGCAAAAAATCTGGATCTGCCTGCCACAAGGCTTTTTTTCAGCATTTGTTTCGGTAATTTCTAGTCAGAAATTAGAATAAATTTACATGTTTACCTATGCATTAAGTTGCACAAAGCATGGATATTAATGGTATATAAATGTAACTTGTATATTCATAGATGTAACATTTTAGAATTTGAAATTCAAATTTAAATAATCTTTTGTAGGATGCAAAACCATTTTATGGCTTATAAAAATTCAAATTAATAAATCAAAAACTTACTGATGCCTTTTGCACTTTTATTACTTAAATGTATTTGAAATCAATGGTAATTTATTTTTGGATTGCATTCAATTTGCACATAAAGTAAATTTATCAGTTTTAGAAGGTTTTTTAGTCATTTTGTTTTTAAGCTTTCATTATACATGTTCAGGCACATTTAGGTAAAATCTTATGCATCTCTTACATGTCCTACTATAAATATCTTAAAAGGATTTCTAAAACATTCTTGTTTTAGTTAGTTTTTATTGAAATGTTGCTTAAAATCTCGTCTCTTAATCACATAGCACTTCAACCTTTACATAAACAATGATTTTGTACAATTCTAGTCCCTCAATAAATATGGTTCCAGAATTCTTATAATCTTTTTATCATTTGTCTGGCAGGGTCGCGTTGAAGTCAGAGGTTGTAGAATACCCATGTGAACTACTCCCCTCTTTATTGTTTCCGAGACTAACTAACATAGTCGACGCCGTTATCTGGTAGATTTAACAAATCCTGTTAAATCAGTTAATTCTTAGTTAATCTGATTATGGCAGTAAATATTATTATTTTGGAACAGAATCGTAACATCATATTTGTATTTGTATTTTTAAAAATCAATCTTTTGATGTTTTGACTAGAGGCCATATTAAAGGAGCAAATATTCAAAGGATTTTTGCTTTTAATTTCGACTTTCATAAATAAGCATGTAGACCTCATTGTAATTTTAACAGATTTCAATTCTTTAAAGTAAAAGAAAAGGCAATTTTAAGACTTTTAAAGACTGGGGTTTTTAATAGTATGACCCTTTGTATTGCCTAGTACTAATGGTGTAACTGTTTGTATGTTCATAATAATACATGCCGATAAAATCGCTACCTTTTTTTACTGATCTATATATTAAGTAACTTCAGTCAAAAACTTTTTAGTCATTATTAGCATTATGTCAAAAGAAAATTCCACTTTGCAAAACTTTTGAATGTTTTAAAAATTTTCAAGTTACCTTTCAATTATATGGAAAAAATTATAAACAGATGTAACTTTAACCACTAATTTTATACCAGATTTGTGATTTTTTGTGACATATAGATAAATATTTCAATGAACACAGGAACATTTTGATATTGAAACACAAACATTTAAAAAAAACATTCATTGAAATAACGGATTACAGAACCATATATTAATGGAGGATTATAACACTTTTAACTGTCACTGACTTGTTTGGAATAACTTTCGACTTTTTAAACAAATACGGAACATTAAATTGAAGTGACTATTGTATTTGTGTTGATTTCTGTTTTTGAGCAAGGTCCTTCTTTGATTTTTAAATTCACTTGGCTCCAAGGAAAACTTTTATATCAAAATGGATATCTGAGTAGGCTTTTAAAAGTTGATAATTTCGTCAGTGTATAACAGATTCAGAAAGCAGTTTTAGTTGGTGACATTGCCTGAATAATATTTAATCATAGAGTTTTAACTTTGGAGCTAAAATGAACTTTTTTGTGACAAAATGGATTTTTTTCCCTGATTTGAAAACATGAAGGGATACAAAGACGTAAGTTGTTTTGTTTTGGTCGTTAGATGGCATCAGCATCACTACTGTCATAGAAAAGTGTTAAGATTATAATGCCCCTGCAACAACTTCTCAGAGTGCATTAGACTTAATTCATATTCGTAGATCTGTGTAAATTTCTGTGAAGCTTTATAGCTGACACATTTTAGATATGTACTTGACATTAAACCATGAACTCATTTTCAGTCTCTTTTTGGCTTTTATTTCATAAATAATTTAGAAAAGTCTTTTTCTCAGTTTACTGTATAATAATTAATTTTCCTCAGGATAAAATTTTGTGGTTAAGAGCAGAAAACTGAATTGATCAGGACAAATTTTGGTGGATCTTTGATTATGAAATACACTCTTCAACTAAATATTTTACATATGTTTGGAATTAATTTTGTGGATTTCTCTTACGCACAAAATATAGGATATTAAATTCCCAATGAATAATTCTGCTACTGCAGTAACTCCCCATGTTCTGTGACTAGAAACTGGATTAATACATGCAATTTGCTATCTGTCTTGCACTTGACACTGACATTAGTTTTTATGTCCCCCTTGCAAAAGAACAGGAGGATATAGTGTTTGGACTAGTTCACCTGAGTGACCATCTATCTGTTTGTTTGTCTACAAAATTGTGAGTTTTGGCAACATGTCTTAGACATATTTTTTTTCGGCAAGTTTGGCTGCTTGATACGTTTTTTGCTGTGTTGTGTCTATAGACTATAGTTTCTTCTAGTTTTGTATTTTCTGACAATAGATGGTTTAAAATTGTAACTTGTAAAAACTACAATAATTTCATTTTTTAATTACAGTTGGTAGATTTTGATCGTCTTCTCTCGCACCACGATAAAAAGTTAGCTGACAAACTAAACAATGCTTACCTTAAAGAAGAATGGGACTTTGGACAGGAGACCCTCAGACAGGACAAGTTCAAAGAACCACCAGTGGTCTGTGGAGAGTCTAGGATGCAAATGGTAGGTAATGAGAGCTGGTGGTGTAGTGGTTAATGCATCAGGCTATTAGAGATGACATCAATCTAATATAGAGATTTTTTTTACTATGTGAATAAGTACAGGTTATTTTGTTTTGATTTACCAGAAGTTTTGATGTACTTTGACAATATTACTTTTATAGTTTTGTTTAACATAACATTGTTAAATTTAAAACCAAAATCAAAATTTACTTGTTATTTGTAAAGTCATCCTTTCTACAAATTAAGATTTCAATTAGTGTTTAGCTCATGTTATTTCATGCCCCTCCAACAACATTGGGGGGGGGGGGGGCATAAATTTTACTCATGTCTGCTCATTTGTAGGGATGTCTATACAAATTTCTGTCAAGCTTTTCTAAGAAAACATACAGGTGAATGATTGGAAATTTGGCTTAGTAGGACAAACTGTCCTAAGCTATTTTCAGACCCATTTAAACATCAACTTCCTGTTTGTGACATGTCCTATGAACATATTTCTTCTCTTTTAAATAAATTTTCATTAGGTCCAAACTGTTATAAAACATTTCTACATCCAATCTACTGAAATAAGGAGGGGGAGGGCATATAGTGGTAAGGTCTGTTTGTCCGTCTGTCCCAAATGTTGTGAGATGGAGCATATTCTTGTTTTGAGTAAAATACTCTTATTTTATACAATATTTAAACATCAACTGCAGGAAAATAACATGATGATCAGTGATGAACTGTTTGAAATGTTTGACTCTGGGGTAATTAAAATTTGAAGCCAGAATTTTAAACATGTATTTTGTGAATGGCATGAAAAATGTAAATAAGTATAGCCAGTTCAACAATTGAGTGTGGTATGATGCTTGCTGGAACAACATATTTACATTTTCAGAAATGACTTTGTGTGAAGAAAACATGATGCTTATTGCTAGTTGATGCTAAATGAGTTATTATTATAGCTTTTGATTTACATATACTTGCAATATGTGTGCAATTTGATTTAATGTGTATTATTTTTGTACATGGTACATGATTTTGGTTTTTACTTCTTATAACTAACTCAAATAAGATATTTTTTTTCCACAAAGTGATTATAAATCTAAATATTTGATATTTTAAATCTCTTGTAATCCGTACATGGATCTTCATTGCATAAAATGTCTAAGTGTTTGCTGTGCACATAAAAATTTATTTGTTTTTTTCATCCAAGGCAAATAAAAGCCTGTCAGATTTGAAAAAAACCTCACTCTGTCTTTTTCATGATTTAATGTTGTATAAAAATCATTGAAAAAAAATCTAATTAAATTCATATCCTCTTGAAATTTCAGGTCAGGGAACAAAAATTAAAATATCGTTATTTAAAATCGGAGCTGATCAAGTCACACGGTAAAATGTACAAAGCTAAAGCAGGATACATCAGGGAACGACCAATCACAGCCCCTGATTTATCGATGTATGAGGAAGACGAGGAGGATGAGAAGCCTCAAGAGTTTACGGCCCAGGACGCCTATCAGATTGTCCAGAGGAAAGTTAAAAGTGCTAATGCTGCCTTAGGTAGGTATGAATAAGTATGATTTATCTATAGGGATGGAGCAAGGGTTATCTGGCAAAAGTCTTCCTATACATGTATCCAAGAACATTCATTTTTTTCCTCAATGTATTTTGTGTAACTATTTTCTTTTGTTATCTGGTTTGTTAGAATGCAATATGCTCAGTGAAACTTGATGTCTTAAATTTCTCTGTAGGAAGTTTGTCTCAGTGACATTATTACTGACATTCTCAAACTGAATGTTAGCCATGTTGCTAGAAAAAGGGTCAATTTTACACATTGGAGGCTGCATTGTGAATTTTTGGCCGGATTTCACAGAGTGAAAAATCCGGGTTATAAAATGGTGAATGTCGGGCGGGTGGGTGGGCGGCGGGCGGCATGCGGGCAGGGAAATTTTTTCGTAACAGTTTTCTCAGCAACTACTAATCACAGCCGCTTGATATTTGGTATACAGCATCAGGGTGGGATCCCATAATGTGGGATGTGATTTTAGGTCTGTCGCTCACCTACTTCCTGTTTAACGAAATCCGGCCATTTTTGACTTTGACAGATTTTTTATATTTAAGTTTTATTACATATACCAGTACTACATGAATATACATTAAGGTATGAGAATAACACAACAGTTGCACAATAAGGTGTTCATACAAGGTCATATTTACCAGAGCAATTTTCAAGCACCAAGGAATACAAAACAAAGTCAAACCTATATATCACTAGCCTGATCACCTCTCAGGGTGTGTTCAAGTTCCACTAATGTTATTTACAAAAACGGGACTTCCCCACTTGTATGTGATGATTTTTTTCAGTTCAAGGTCGGCAGTTTCCTCCACTATTAAAACTGACCGGCCTATATTGCCCAGGCCCATCAAAAATGTGTTAAACCTTAACACACACAAACACATAAAACAACAAATACCACATATAAACATGATAGAGGGGGTGGTTAAGGGGGGGTACATGCACGGATGAACGACCAATAAAAATGATAATCACGATGAACGGCCATTAAAAAAATGATAATCACGATGAACGAAAAATAAAATAAAGAAACACGATGCACGATAAACATCCATGCACGACTGAACGGGAAATAAAAATTGCTCAACACGATGCACAAAAAAACCCTTTACCACCCACGATAGATAGTGAGAGACAACCCGTCATTGATAAAAAAAGGAAAACAAAGTGCAATGATTGGGACCAAAGTATCATTTTCTTGTTAATTAGCATTCTTGTTAGAATAAAGTAACACTTCAACCAGAAAGAGGTTACTTTTCTAAATATTTCTAAAAATACTTCAATATTGACTTACTTAAAATTTAAGTGGATTGCACTTTAATTGTAAATGGAAAAAAGACATTATTTTGCATAAAAATAAAAAGAACTGAATTATAAATTGAGATTTTTATGTTGGGATCAATGATACAGCTAAATCTATTTCAGTCCTTTGTATAATGTTCTGAAAGGTCTAGTATTTTGAAAGTTTATATGTTATTTCACGTCTCATATTGTTTGTCAATTTTACAGCGTCATTTAGGGAAAGAAACATGACTCATTTTAGCTCAAGTGAAGCGTCAGGTGAGCTATTGTCATAACTAGGCCCCGTCCGTCCATCGGTCGTCTATTATTTTTTCTTTAAAGATCTTCTTCTCTGAAACTACTCAAGGGATTGCTTTCAAACTTTGTACACTTAGTCTTTAGTATGTCCTCTACCAAGTTTGTGAAATATTTGCACTCCCACCAACCAACATGGCCAAGTTCCTAAAAAAAGAGCATGAGTGTCAAACCATTGTTTTTGGCTTTAGATTAAAAAGTGTAATAAGAGATAGAGAAAATCTGAAGCAAACACCTTGTATCAGGATTAACAGCTCTACAAAACTCTCTATTGAGTCGGAGTTGTGGGACCACTTCTTATAGGAGTTATTTCCCCTTAATCATCAAATCACAAGTTTTTTAACTTTATCTTGAAAATGTAAGTGCTAGAGAAAAAATTAAGCATTGCAACATTGTTCAGCTCATTGAGATGTTCAAAAATTATTTCAAGATCAAAATTATCAGATCAACTTTTTAAGAGTTATCCCCATTTAACTGTTTTTTCTTTCAATTCTAAATGTTTTTTGGAAAAAATCATCTCTCAAACCACTGAAGGGATTGCTTTCAAACTTTGAGCACTTGATAGATAAAATATCTTGTTTGATTTTTTTATTATTTCTTGGCCTATTATAAAAGGAAGCTAATAGAAAAATATCAATATTAAAAAATGTTTATCTCTAATAAAAATAGAATTTCCTGTTATCATAGTTATTGAATTTATATCAATAATTGACTGATCCATGTCAAGTCATATTTTCTAATTGATATGAATTTTTGAAGTGAGGGTTTTGATGAGTATACGGTATAGAAGATTAATTAAATTGATGGATGCTCAATTTTTGCTTATTTTCGCGGATTGAATAAAATGGTGAAAATTTATATAAAGTGCAGTTTTGCAAATGATACAGACATAAGTTTTGACTTTTCAGTTATAATTATTATAGATTTTGATTTTATGCCCCTACGAAAGAAGGGGGCATATAGAGTTTGGGTCCATTCATCCTTCCGTCCATCCTCAGCTGTCTATCCCAAATGTAACAAGATGGGGCACTATATCTTACATATCCTTGTTCTCCTCTAAAACTGTTTTATAAGTTCTTTAAAGAATTTAATATGAAAATCAATATCCAATATTAATGTTCAGAATATTGATAAAATTTAACACAATAGGAAGCTACAAGATTCTAACAGGTCTGTCCTCTTCTAATCAATTATGTTAGGCCAGGCAATACAAAAGAGGTTCAAAAGGGTGAACCCTTAAAACATGGAATTAAGTGGACATTTGAGTTTATGATTAAAGTAGTTTGTGATTTTATCAATAACTGGGGTTCCTGCATGGCACCCACTTTTCAATGTGCTTATCATTTTTGTCTCCCCTGCAAAGCAGAGCGGGATATAGTTGTTACTTTTGGAAAAGTTTTACCTCCATATCTCAAGAAGTATAAGTCCTAGGTTGATGAAACTTGATATGCAAGCTTAGTACAGTTGCATCCCTATCTTTTGACCTTGAACTTGATTTTCTGTTTGAGTGACTTTGACTATTTTTATTGCATATATTAGCAATGTTTAAGTTCTATAAACATCTTTTGATCTCAGAAACTGAAAGTCCTTATGAATTCAAAAGATAATGGAAGTATAAAAGAATTAATGTTTCTGATGGTTAGTATTAACTCTTGTTTATCAAATCACCCAATAAAAAGGCTACAGCTACAGGTCACAGCTCCTTATTGACTCTGCAGGAGCACCTTAAGTAAAATTAATAAGTTAGCAGAATAACAAGTGAGCCAATAGATATGATAAGAGTCCTGTATTTCATATTCCTTGAGCCCATCAAGACCCTTCTCTTTTCAAATGTGTATCCACTGGACCCTCACTGAATCTATAATGAATTAAAAATCAACTAGATAGTAATGATTTCTTAATAAGGTCAAAGGATGCTGATTTTGTCAGGTATTTTGTAGGGAAACTCGTTAAAGGTAAGATCAGTGGTCACTCTAGTATGACTTGGAAGGCATGTTCCAAGTATATGGTATTGTCTTATTATTATGGTTATTGTATTTTTATTATTACTAATGCATGTATCAAGTATTTAAAAAATGCATCATTATTTTAGCACATTTTTGTAAAAATGTATTTATTAAGTTTCTGGTGGTATGGTTTTAATTTTTTGTTGTAATGTATGCACGCTGTAATAAAATTTTATTACATGTGTATGCATGCTTTTATTAAGTTATAGATTGTACGTACATAATTTGTTGCACTGCATGTTTAGAAAATAGTGTTAGTTTTCTTAAGTATGATGTCTTGAAAATAATAAATCATACATTTTTTTTCTCTATGATTATTTTTCAAATCATTACAGTGATCAAAGTTTTTCTGTCTAAATTTTTGAAACTTTCACAGTGTTTCTATGTTGATGATATAAAAATTAAGTCCCAAATTTAAATTAGCCATTAAATTTATGTAACATTTTTAATTTAAAAGATAAATTATGCATTATATTTCAACAAGGAACATGTTATAAAACAAACATCAAGAATTGTATGTGCTATGGACGCCTTTTCTCAATTTCTGTCAATGACTATGAAATATTCTTTTATGGAAAAATCTATGTAGTGTATGGAGGGAAATATCTGTCATAAAGATATTTATATTTTTCAGGGAGAACCAGACCTGATCTTTCAGACAAGCCAGATATTCCTAAGCCACAGAATGTATGGAGAGCCAAAGTGGTCAGTGATGAAGAATTAGAAGAAAGCAGGAAAAAATATGATGTCTTGAAATTTGACATGGAAACTGTGGTGAGTTGCATCTATGAATTCACATGGCTGGTTGAAAATAAAAATGAAAGCATATATTTGTAGACTGAGTACAACAGATTCATGTTTTTTTGTCTGTAAGAGACTCAAAAAAGATTCACCTCCCAAGGTAATATTAAAGAGTTATGAAAAAAATATTGTTTCGTGAAATAACATAGAACAGTTTGAAAAAAGGCAAAAATATATGACTATCAATGGAGCATTGGAATGTTGAAAGTCTTAAAGGGCAAAGATAAAATCAAAAAGGAAAAAAATGCCATCAAGAAACACACAGAAAACGATGAAACTGTAATCAGTTACACAATGATCTCATGTCATAATGACTGAATTCATCGTTTTTTTTCATTCATTCATTGAAATGGGCTTTTAAATTTTGTAGATTTTCTTTTTAAATGAACTCTTTCATGATGAGTTCAAAGATCTTATTTTAATCAAATAGATTCTTTTTCCATTTTGAATTAAAAATAACCAATATGTGTTGAAAGTGGACCTATAACTGTAAACGTGTCTTTCAAAGGCAATGTTTAGCCAGCACTACCAGGATTGTCACAATTTCGGCTGTTTCAAGTGTTTGTTTTACTATCAGAGGAATAACAAATCCTGCCAATTAATAGGGTCACACCGTCAGGACAGCAAATATTTGTCTAGTGACATTGTTAATTGGGATTTTATTTCCTTTTATATTCCTATATATTAGGGAAAGGGAAATCTTCATTATTTTAATTGGGATTTGCATTTTCTTTTGGAATTAAGGTTTGGTTTCTATAAGAGGAAATTTGTGACATTTGTGGATTATTTTGCTTTTTAAATTGCGGATTGATTAACATGAAGGAAAAAGTGTGACGTTAATCTGTGAATTTATTCTTCTGTTTTCAGAAAGGAAGATTTGATTACCAGAAGGAGAAGGAGATAGAATATTTCTTCCCTGGTCAGGTGGAACGTCTTATCAAACAACAAGAAGGTAGGAATCTAATGATAATACAAGGGGGATAACCCACTTCATTTTCAGAGATGAAAGCATGCTTAATTTAGGAATGATATAACCCTACTGATAAGGAGGGGGCTTTATTGCAAGCACCATGTACCTCTGTTTGTCCTGCGGTTCATGTTTTTCATAACAAATTTTTGAGCTTCTTGTAAATGGTATTGATTCCAAATTTGATGCACAGCTTTAATATGATAAGTGCATCTTGCCTCCCCTTTCCAGGTCATTTGGTACAAAACATTCTTAACCAGGCCAGACAAATAAAGAAACTTGAAGTTTTACACTCTGCTTTGATATTTCTGTTTAGATTTGTACCCTCTAACCATTGCAAGGCTGTTTGAAGGGGGATGCGTTGTTGCCCAAAAAAAAAAAAAAAAAAAAACTCTCTAGGAATGCTCCGACACCAGACCAATTTTAGGAATTTTCTCCATCAGGGAGGGGATCCTCTTAGACCATCCCCTGCACCCCCTTTCTAGAAACCTGGCAACTGAACTGCATTGTTATAGAACCAAAGATTCCTAAGTGCAATTTGAATTTGAGATATACTAAAGTGAAAAAACAAAAGAATACTTAAAGTTAAAAAACAAAGGGGGGAAACCTCTGAAAAAATGAAATTTGATATAAAAACTTTGTTTTGAACTTCAAAGATTCAGTTACTCTTTGCCTTTGGTATTTTCTTAGCTTCTATGTATACCAAAAAAAAAGACAAAAACAAGTTAAATCACATACAACTTTAACAGAAACCAGCAATGCAAAATTTGAAAAAAAACCATGTTTTATCCGTTTATCAGGAATGGTTCTAGTCAATCGTTTAATAAGGAATGGTTCTAGTCATTAAATTTCTATATATCATTTTCCAGAGAAAGAAGAGAGTGAAGCAGCAGATGTAAGGAGTCAGCCTAGTCAGAAATATAAACCAAAAGTCACCCAGAAGGAGGTCCATCGATTGGCCTACCCTGGGTCACATTTACCTCCCTCTCATGCCAAAGCTTGCGATGCCAGGTAAACAAAACAATACACCACAGACAAAATATATCACAGAATACAAAGTAGAGGGGCATATAGTGTTCTGGTCTGTTTGTCTGTCCCGAATCAGGTTTACCTCCAGGTTTCTGTGGTTTCACTATTGTTTATGGGGTATCAATTTTCATGTATTTCATGGGAGTCTGTGAACCATGAAAATATAGATTTCAATGAAGTGTTATTTTTCACATTGATTACATTAAGCAACATGTGCAAATCAAGAAATGACATATCCAACAAACTGTCTTTTTTAACGAAACTATGAAAATTGATACCCAATTATAAAGAATCTACATTAAGTTTAATATACTTTTTCATGTTGAGTAGTTAGGCATCATGTCTATTGGATATACACATATTCTTATTGTACTATAGTATTTATATTCTTTATTTACCTCTGCATGATGTAAATAGATTCACCTTCATATATTTAAAACGTATTTATATTTCAGTAAATAGAGCATGTCATTATTTGAATTTGGGGGACTACTTGATACTTTATCTATAAAAATACTGTTTTTAGCTCACCTTGCAGAAGGCAATGTGAGCTTTTGCCATCACTTGGGGTCCGTCGTCGGTCATCTCTTGTCCAACTTTTCAAAAAATCTTCTTCTCTGAAACGGCTTAGCCAAATGTAATGAAACTTGGTAGGATTGTTCTGTAGTATGTTCTCTTCAAATCTGTTGTTAAAATTTTGATTTGACAAAAAACATGGCTGCCATGGCTAAAAATAGAGCATAACTTTAAATTACAGTTTTTTGCAAATTACTCAAAACCATAATAGATATCAAAATTCTTTCTATGATCAAATTGATCAGTACATCAAGATCTACCTGCCCTAAAATTTTGAAGAAGATCTGACTACCCTTGTAAGAGTTATTGCCCTTTTCTTGATTTTTTTTCCAAATTTTACATTTTTTTAGACCAATATCTTAAAAACTTTATAAGATATTTGAAAAATTTAAATTGTATATATGGTAAAGCAAATCAAGATCTCCAAAGTTGTAACAGAGTCAAAGTTGTAGGGTAGGAGTATTCCTTTAGGAGTTATACCCCTTAGATTGTAAAAATTGACCATTTTCACAGCGTTTTGGTCAAAAATCTTCTTCTCTGAAACCGCTTGGCCAAATGTAATGAAACTTGGTAAGGTTGTAGTATGTCTTGTACAAAACTACAAAATTTAGATTCGACAAAAAACATGGCTGCTATGGCTAAAAATAGAACATAAGGGTAAATTGCTGATTTTTGCAAATTGCTAAAAAATGGTAACAGATATTATATTCTGTTTTGGGTAAGACCTTTCTTGATGGGCGTTGTTTTCTTTAGATTATTAAAATTGTTCATTTCACAGAGTAGCAGTCCTTTGTAAAAAATATCCAGCTTATAAGTATCATCGAATACAAGGTGAGCGATTCAGGCTCCTGGGAGCCTCTTGTTTATCATCAATAAAATGGCTTTATATGTCTAGAGACGACTTTATATTTGCCAATTTATTTATTCTTTGCACTCTATTTTATCTTCTTTTATTTATTTATTTTTGTATTCCATAAGGTCAGGTATAGTTTTGACAAAGATTGTCAATGATTCTTAAAAAAAAACCATTATATCTATGAAAGCAAAACTTTTTTATTTGATAAATTTCATGTTTACATTTTTTCAAAGGAACACTCATTATGATATTTGGTCAATAGATGAACAAGTTAAATCAACTTATAATATATCAATATTTTTAAAACATCTAAAAATACAATTTTGTTTAGGGAATATATAAAGGAAATGTTATTTAAAGTTTTAATTCCTATTTAATTGAAATTTAACACAATGTTTCACTGCTTCATGAATTGTTTTTATACCCTCGTAAAAAGATATACTGTCTTGTTTGGTCCAGGTGCCTCAGGTTCTTCATTATTCTTTGGTATAAAGAATAATAATTTCTTATCAATTTGAATATATCCAGATGGTCCCTTAATTTTTTGGTGAATCTGTGTAATGCATGTATTAGCAATAATTGAAAAAAACTTTAAAGCTTAGGTAATTTCAATTCAGTTAAATTACCCCATTCAAATTTATGTTTATCAGCGAGGACATTTTTTTGCATTTGAAAGGAGTCATGGATTTATACCTTGGGTGTGGACATTTTCACTATCTTTCCCATTTTAAAGAATAAATTTTCCTAGATTTCCGTATTGATTAGACTAGTTCCTTAATAGTTACACAAAGATGAACCCCAAACTAATGTTATCAATCAAAACCAGAACAGTTATAATTGCCTTGGTTCATAGACTCTCAAGTTCATGAACTTGAGTAACCACTATCTCAATTTAATCTCATATATTTGTTGTTGTTTGTTGAGTGCAAGTAAATAAAATCATTACAAACCAATACACATTGTGTATTGATAATAAAATCATTGGAACGGATGATTAGGCCAGATAAATAAAGTGTCAAAGATAATCTGCTAAAACCTTACAATAATATTAAATTCCCGTCTCCCAAAAGTTTGAAAGAGTTTCTTCACAAAATTAGTTATAATTGGGATTGGAGACCTTGGAGTCGAAAGATCGTTAGGACTTTGTTAGATATAATTTGACCAAATACTTCCTTAATGTTTTAGAAATACAACAGGGTAAGACTTAGTATATATGTTATATATGTTTAATGTCTAAATTTGATTTACTAAAAAATTATGATAATTTTAGATTAGATTGACTTTCATTGTTTTACTAAAACAAGTGATACCAGGCACCAAAAAAATAAAAATAAAAAATTAGCTGATTATTTTTTAATTCTCAATCCATTGGTGATATGAATCGTTATCTTTTTGTTGTTTTTTAGGCATTATTTTTTTTTAAACTATAACAAATACAGTAGCTGACTTCTTTAAAATTTAACAAAACTAATGGTGTTAGCATCTACATGTATCATCAGAGGAAATTAAATATTTCTTTAAAAAAAAAGTATATTTAAGGGGATATAGAACACCTAATGGGAATAACTCTTAAATATCAGTTGAACATTTTAGTCAGGCACATTTATTCAAATAAATAAAGCTTCTCGGTGATCAAAATATGAAATGTTGAAATTCCATTATTATCAATGAAAATTTTCCCAAGAATCCTACCATTCAATTTTCTTAAGATTTAACAATAATTAAATTTGACTTCAGTTCATATTTTTGCAGATTTTCAGGAAAATTTAATTATATTTTAGCCAAAATGTGGGATGCCCCCTGAAATAGGGTTTTCCATATCAGGTCAATACCATCCTGCTATTTCAGGTTTGAGGTTATAGCGGAGACTAAATATTAGTCTTTGAAAATATAAAGTTGGCCTTATAGGAGAATAAAAGTACAATGTACATATATCTAAAAGTGAGCACAAGTTTAATTTAAAATTTTAATCATGTACCTTTATAGGTGAATTATAATTTGATATTAAAACTTGTTAAAATATAATTCATCTTTAAACTTAAATTCTGTAATTCAATGCTTAATTTACTTCTTTTGTTAGAAATGATTAAAGATATGCTTAAGTTGGAAAGATATTTTAAAACGGGTAAAAATTATTGATCAGAAAAAGTGATTAGAAAAAAGGTGATAAAATGTAAATATCAAATTTCATTAGTAACGATACCACTTATATGCTGAATAACGTATATTGAAGTTCTGCGTTTTATGTGAAAATATTGTGTGAAGTGGTATGTGTTTATGATTTTGTTCCATTTATAACGATCCCCTTAATATAACTTATTGTCCAAAATTTTAAGCAATCAGTTAGTAATCAAATGATCATTAGATCAAGAAAGTATAAGGATAGGTAAGCAAAGCTATGAACAATTTTGCTTCTTTTTTTTTCTGTTAAGATTTTTTTTTGAAGACTTTTAAACCATTAAAATATTTTGGAAACATATCGTGTTACCAATTAGGTCTATAATAATAACTGAACAATTTAATGCTCTTCTTCTAACTATTATGTAATAAGTAAAAAGGAGAATTGATTTATTTTTGGTTCATTAATAATGATTGTTTGAGATTTTTCATACTTGTCTGATTCCTTATGATTTGCTTAGGTCAGGACACTTTCACTCATCCAGTGGTATCGAACATGTATAGAATAAGACTTAACGATCTATTCAAATTTTACCCTTTTTCAAGTATTACAACTTTAAATTCTGGGTTGTTATAAACCTTTTTGAGGTAAATAAGGTTGATAATACAAGATGAATTAATTTAAAACTACCGTATAAGTTGGTTTTTTTGCTGGTATATAATTGTCGCTTTTTTCACGGTACTAGGCAACTTGCGGATATATGAACCCACGTAAATTAAAACTGGTAAATAGTGTATGTAAAGTGTACACTCACAAAAAAGTTATCGCGAAAATTGAATTCCGCGTAAAAAAGATCTTTCATTTTTTAAGAAATCCGCGAAATTTAGCTCCCGCGAAAAAAACAACTCATACGATATTGTAGAGGTACTTCAGCAGCAATATACATGTAGCTATAATTCTATGCACTTTATGAATGAAATGACTGACAATCAAACCATAAAATGGTGATGATTTCTAGGAATTGTAGAAAATTTCTCTTTTTATTTAATCATTTTTTTGCATGGGTGATTAGAAGGCATAAAAAACTAGTAGAAATATAATAGCATGACTTTTGCATGTAACTAACTATTTTTATATACAGGTTGAAGGCCAAACTTGTAAAATTAGCAGAAAGGTACCAGTACTTTGTCATAGAGCAAACTTCTTTCTATTCTGTCGTAGGGGCTGAGCAACACTTCTCTTTTATATGTTTAGTATGAGTAACAATTAATTTCTTTACTAAGTATAATTCAATTACTATTAAAACAATAAAAACTGGAAAAAAATATAGCTGTGTTTGCATCATGTGAATGTATACTGCACTTGAAAACAAACTAACATGAATTGGAAACCCATTTGGAGAGTACATTCAGGTGCATTTTTCTTTGTAATCTGTATAAAATGTTTCTTCCTCTCAAGCGTTGCTCAGCATACCTCTCTGGTAGCTTGTACTTCTTTGTCACTTTTAGGCAGACAGTAACTGGGCAAATAAGGGAAGGTGAAACACAACACAAATCTCCATTTTCACATGTAATTATGATGTGAAACACAATTTGATTTTAAGGTTGCAATAGGTTATGTTGTTTGATATTTGTTTACAGATGTGCTTTAGATGAATTTTAGAAGCTTTAATGAAAGTCTATGTTAGTTTACTTTAAGTTTTGCCATTCAAGTTCAGTTGTTCCTTTTTGAAGAAAAAAAATAACCTTCTTTACACTTACTGGTTAGAAAGTAGTTCTTGTCATTTGTTCTGTCATGTTAATGATTACTTATTTTTTTTTTTTTTTTATAAAAAATTTCACAGAAACACTCAATTTATTCAAAGACAAATTATTTCTTTTCTTAAATTAGGCATTTTGGTCTAGTGTAAGTCTTTAAGGTCTCATGTTCTTTATTTGAGCTGTTAAAACCTATAATTAGGTATAGAACCTTCATAAATTGTAATGTAATAAGATCCCTTACATGTTGGGCTAGAAAAAAAAAACCCAACAAATTTATCATTAATTTAATGGACAAACAATCACCTTGATTTTTTTCTTACTAATTTTACATTTTTAAAAATGTCTATATAATCATGCAAGGTTTAAAAATGAATGAAGTACAAATTTATAGAGTCTACCAAGGGAGATAATTCATGATTTTTTTTAAATTTTATTTTCTTTGTTTAAATTGTGGCTTTTATAGAAATTTATATTCAGAGATAAATGGTTCATTTATTCATTAAAAAAAATAAATTATGCTTGCTTTGCTGTAAAATGTATATCCAAGAACTTTATTAGCTGAGTAGCTTTTTCCAAACAAATTAAATGTCTGCATTAGATTAGCTTAACAAAATTAGTTTTCTATAACATCAGTGATATTTTTCAAAAGAACAAGGGAATCTTTAGTTTTGAAAATTGTATTACTAGGTTAGTGTTAGTGTAAAAATGTGAAGAAGATATTAACACACAATTAACGCCTTTGCAATCACCAAATTAAATCTGTATTGATAGTTCATTTATGGTATACCATTTAGGAAAATTTTTCATGATATCAGAAAATGTAATAATAATTTTATGATGATTGATCACTCTTGTCAGGTGACAGTTTGGTATTTATTGTAAAACAGTGGTCATAGGAAAAAAGAGATGTATCATTCAATGGGATTCAGTTTTTTGTTCAAAAGTAAAATTTTCTTTATTTATCTATTTGCAGGTTCCGAGGATGGCATAATGTAAAGAAGAAGAAAGGAAGTCATTTTGTATTAGTGGCACCTTCATTTGAAAATTCTCATACTGGACGATTACATAAAAAACTCGTAGAAACTACAAATGCACCTGTGAAAAAAATTAAAGGAGACTTTGTACATAGGTACACGAAAAAAACTGAGGTCGACAAAAGTAGAATGCGACCTAATACTGCTCCTGCAAATTTACAGTCTAGTGATTCTGAAACTGAAATTGAGGCTCTTGTACAAAAATCTCTAAGTCCTGCTGACTCTTATAAAACAGCTGACACTGGTTACGGCAGTATGGAAGATAAACTTGGTGAAGGGTCTTCTGCTGAAAGTGTCGTAAAGTCACCCGAGGTTGGAAAAACTGATGAACCCACCCGTCCTCAATCTGGGTGTCCTTGCCCCTTTGAAAACAGACAGAAGTTGCCAAAAGATGATGAAATTGACAATTCTGCTGTATTAAAAAGAACAAAAGAGTCAAAGAATGCAACTAATGCTCAAAAACAACTATTATCTGCTGGAAGTAGGTCCAAAACAGATCTGGGTCCAAAGATCAGTGAAACAAAAGTTTCTGAAAACAATAGACCAAAAACTAGTGGTCATATTAGCTCTGAAGCTTCAAATAATAGTGCTTGTCTCAAAGAAGGTCAAGTTAGAACAATAAATCAAAATAACAGGAACAGTCGGTCAGCTGTGAACAAACGAACATCTGTTAGTGAAAATAAAGAGAAAATAGATTTAAATACGAAAATAGAGAATTACAAAAAAGACTTAAACAAACATGTTGAGAAGAAAGTTGGTTTTAACCAAAGACACTCTGTTAAATCTCCATCTAATCTCCAATTCACTTTCAATTCTGTTTCTAATGATTCTGATGAAGAGGAATTAGATATACCCTCGCCGATAAAATCTAATAAAATGATTTCCTTCGATGATGACTACTCTAGTCCAAGCTTAAGTAGTCCCAGAACCCCTGAACCTGTTGTGTATACTAAACAGGCTGAACATTTAGCTTATACCAAGCAGATTCCAAAAATATCTGAACCAACAATTTACACTAAACTGAAAAAAGAAGTCATTGATATTGAAAACTTGCCAGTTCCTCAGTTACAGCATAGTAAACCTAAGACTGTAGCGGTTGGGGCTATCGGAAAAATCTCTCTCTTGGAAAGCATTACTGAGTCGAGGTTTTGGGAGGAGGCCATTGAGGAGACATATCGAAAACAATCTTACGATGATAATGTCTTTGCTGTCGAAGAAGACAAGGAGCTTGTTGATCTCAAGGAAGAAGATTTCGAGGATGATACATCGTCAGATAGTGGCTTTGGTGGAACTACTGCTACTCTCAAGCCAAAGAAGAAGAACGGTAAAAAGACAAGCATTCCAACACATGAAATAGATGATAAGATCATGAAAGCTAAAATGGAACGCTTAAAAAGACAAAAAAGAGTTTTAAAAGAATCGTCTACTTTTCAGAAAATGGGAATAGCAGCTAAAAGAAATAGTAGGTCAAGTAAAACTAGCACTTCATCTGACACTTCTAATAAGGATCAAGAAACGTCTACTAAACAATCAATTCAAAGACAAATTTCTAATTCTTCTAAAACCAAAGATAAAAATGACAAGAATGTTTCTCAGAAAAGTGTTGTTGATGAAATTATGAGGAAAATAAATTCAACCCACAATGCAACTGAGGACAAACAAAAGAAATTCTGTCAGAGTATGAAAAGACTTGTTACCCGAATGGATGGCAGTTTATCAACAGATATGAGGTCAAAAATGTTAGCTACACGTTTAACATGATATTTCATTCTTCATATGGTGTAAAAACAATTGAAATTGATACAGTGAAATCTTTTGTTTAGTGCTAAGTTGCATTTTATTGTCTCATATGTACTGGTCTCCCAAACTTTCTCTAACTGTCTCTTTAATTTAAATCTTAATAACTGAAATTTTTACTTGCTTACCAATCATGCAGTTTACTTTTAAGTTGATTTTGGATCAATAATCGGTAGATATTAAAACGATCGCAAAAAAATTGTGGTCATATTATGTTATGATGCTGTCGTCTGCGTTGTCTGTTAACTTTAGTGTTGCGACAATAACTTAAGTTCTAGTTATCCAATTGTTATGAAATAGGACAATGATGTTCCTTAGAGAATGAATGGATTGATTTTGGGGGGTTCCCCCTATTTTGTTTAGAAATTAGGGGCCAAAAAGGGGCTAAAAATGCTACTTTTTTGTTTGTTCTCACAATAACTTTTTGTCTGCTGTGAAATTTTACAATAATGTTTCATACCATTAAAGGATGAATGGGATTGATTTTTGGAGTCCCCTTTTGTTTTTTTAGAAATAAGGGGCCAAAAAAATTCAAATATATTATTTTTTCCCACAATAACTTTGATTCTGGTTGGACAATTGCTATGAAATTGGACAACGATATGCCTTACCATTATAACAAATAGAGGATTAATAGAGGCAAAAATGAATTCATACCCTTTATTAGGGGCCAAAAGGGATAATATTTTTGTAACTAATTTATTTTGGTCTGCTTTTGAAAAAAATAATTTAAATCCTTGTGAAATGTGAGCTGGAAGTCCGACAAATGCTGCATGTGTCAAAACAACTTTGTCAGTCCACCATGGGCTGCATGTGTCCAGAGCAATTGACTATCCATGTTGGGCTGAAAATGTTCTGGGTTCGACATGTTGTGGTTGTATCATGCAGCGCTTGGAGAAGCTTTTTATTTTTATTGGTGAAAGCAAACAAATTATTGTATGTGTTTTGTATGTGCATATTCAGTGTTTTTACTGCATTTTAGCATGATTGCTTGTGCCATTTAGATTTCTTTTTACATGTAATATTAGTGTGTCTTAATTGGTTACATGGTGGCATATGAACATGTGACATGTACATGCATTGAGAACATCAGTCATTACAAGGAACTGCATGTATTTTATTTTTGTAAAGAGGGTTTTTGTGGAAATTTGAAATCCTCCCATCTAACTTTTTATTTCAGGTGTTTAAATCAATTGGAAGGGGGATAACTCATTTTAGCAAAGATCTGTTTGTGAACTATTTCATTATATTGTATTTTGTTTGATCTTGTTGTGCACATGTGTGTTAACAAATGAATTTGTTTGTGTTTTTACTTAATTTTCTTATTCATTAAGAATCACACTTAAAACAAAATTAGAATCTGATGTTGATGTTAAGCAAAAATTAAGGAAAAAAAATATATGGAACCAGGCATTTTTGAAACAGTTTCTTTATTTGGTACATTACTCAGGCTGGTTTCACCACAGAGCTTCTAATTTTTTTTTAATAAGAAGACATTTTATAAAGTAAATGGGCTAAAATCATGCATAGAAAAGGAGTAAATTTGTCTAAATGAATATAAAAATCTTTGAAGTGTCATTAGTACTATAGAATAAGATTCTTTTTTTAGTGGATATGAATATGAATGCTTTAAGGGTATTTTCTTGTAATTTTTACATGTCTTTCATATTTCTCTGTAATATAAGTCTGTTTAATTTATTGCATCATTGGTGCTAAAGGTAAATTGTCATTTGGAAATAAAAGATATCTTCTGTATTAAGTTTTTTTATAGCATTTATTATGTTTAGCTGACTCAACTGGAAGGGAAATGTGAGCTACTGTCATTGCCTATGGTAAATGTGAGATGTGGAATAAATATAAACATAACAACCTACATGAACAGCTGCAATTTGAATTCCACAAATTAACAAACATCAATGTGAGCTAGAGTGATCTCAGGTGCTTTGGAAGGGTTAACCATTTTCTGTTCAGGGCAACACACTCACCACATTGCCAGTGATAAAAAAAAATTATGACAAACCAGCATTTTAGGGGCCAAAAGGGGCTAAAATTGAAACTTTTTTTTGCTTATTAATTCTTTTCAAATAGTGGTTTTCCAAAATTGAAGATTATTTATTTGACTTTTTGATACTCCCCTCCCCTAATTGCAGTTAGGGGCCAAAAGTGGCAAAAATGAATTCATACCCTTTATTAGGGGCCAAAAGGGATAATATTTTTGTAACTGATTTATTTTGGTCTGCTTTTGAAAAAAAATAATTGAAATCCTTGTGAAATGTGAGCTGGAAGTCCACCAAATGCTGCATGTGTCAACAAACTCTTTGTCAGTCCACCATGGGCTGCATGTGTACAGAGCAATTGACTATCCATGTTGGGCTGAAAATGTTCAGGGTTCGACATGTTGCGGTCGTATCATGCTGCGCTCGGAGAAGTTTTTTACTTTTATTGGTGAAAGCAAACAAAATATTGCCTGTGTTTTGTATGTGCATATTCACAGTTTTTAATGCATTTTAGCATGATTGCATGTGCCATTTAGATTTTTTTTTTACATTGGTGTGTCTTATTTGGCTACATTGTGGCATAATTTGAACATGACAACATTTGACATGTACCTGCATTGAGAACATCAGTCACTACAAGGAACTGCATGTATTGTATTTTTGTAAAGAGGGTTTGTGAAAATTTGAATTCCTCCCATCTAACTTTTATATTTCAGGCGTTTAAATCGATTGGAAGGGGGATAACTCATTTAAGCAAAGATCTGTTTGTGAACTATTTCATTATATTGTATTTTGTTTGATCTTGGTTGTGCACATGTGTGTTAACAAATGAATTTGTTTGTTGTTTTTACTTAATTTTCTTCATTTTCTTATTCATTAAGAATCACACTTAAACCAAAATTAGAATCTGATGTTGATGTTAAGCAAAACTTAAGGAAAAAAAATATATGGAACCAGGCATTTTTGAAACAGTTTCTTTATTTGGTACATTACTCAGGCTGGTTTCACCACAGAGCTTCTAATTTTTTTTTTTAATAAGAAGACATTTTATAAAGTAAATGGGCTAAAAACATGCATAGAAAAGGAGTATATTTGTCTAAATGAATATAAAAATCTTTGAAGTGTCATTAGTACTATAGAATAAGATTCTTTTTCATGGTGGTGATATGAATGCTTTAAGGGTATTTTCTTGTTATTTTTACATGTCTTTCATATTTCTCTGTAATATAAGTCTGTTTAATTTATTGCATCATTGGTGCTAAAGGTAAATTGTCATTTGGAAATAAAAGATATCTTCTGTATTAAGTTTTTTTATAGAACTGGAAGGGAAATGTGAGCTACTGCCATTGCCTATGGTAAATGTGAGATGTGGAATAAATATAAACATAACAACCTACAGCTGCAATTTGAATTCCACAAATTAACAAACATCAATGTGAGCCAGAGTGATCTCAGGTGCTTTGGAAGGGTTAACCATTTTCTGTTCAGGGCAACACACTCACCACATTGCCAGTGATAAAAAAAAATTATGACAAACCAGCATTTGTACCCATCTGAATGCAAAGGACATCTTCCATTGGTAAATGCTCAAAGGGGCCATAAATTATGTCTCCCCCAACTTTTGTGGGGAGACATATTGTTTTTGTCAGTCCGTCACAAAGTTAGTCAGTGTAACTCCTCTGAAAATACAGAACCAAATTTAATGAAACTTTGTATTTAGGAAGGACACCATATGTAGTTGTGCATATTACCAGGAATTTTTTATCCTCGTGTTTTTGTGGCAGTTAAAGCTCTTTGAACTTAGAAATTTGCTGAAAATCCTCATTGTCATCTTGTCAGTGCAACTCCTCTGAAACTACTGAACCAAAGTCAACGAACTTTGGTATATAGGAGGGACACCATATGTAGTTGTGCATGTTACCAGGAAATTTGGATCCCCTTTTTTTAGTGGGAGTTATGGCCTTTTGAACTAAATTTTTAGGGGGAAACATCGTTTTTGCAGGCAAGAACAAACTTTAATTACACTTTTACATTTAGTCTATTTTATCAGCCTGGTCATCTGACAACTTTGACAAAACTGGAGTTTTTTTGGCGAGTTGCATCGAAGTCGAACTCAGATATTATGATGATGGTTGTTAGCTGGGTGTGTGGGTGAGCGGGCGTTAACAATTGGTTTCCGGACAATAACTCCAAAAGTAGTAAACCAATTTTAATGAAACTTTATTTTGATTTTGGGGTAAATTAGTTCTAGGTCAAGATCACAGTGACAGAAAAACGTTAAAAGATTTCTAACAAGAGGCTCCCAGGAGCCTGAATCGCTCACCTGGTCTTGATGTTGACCCTATACTTTTGTAGAGCTAAATGAGCTGAACATTTAAGCAAGCAACAGCTTTTCTCTACCTGCAATAGTTTTCATTCTATAGGCCAATAACACCATTTTTCACCTATAAGGGGCCATAACCCCTATAAGGAGTCATCTGACAACTTCGACTCTATGAAGACTTTTGTAGAGCTAAATGAGCTGAACATTTAAGCAACTGACAGCTAATCTCTATCTGCAATAGTTTTCATTCTGTAGGCCAAAAACATGAAAAATGGCTATTTTTCAGGGGCCGTAACCCCTTTAAGGGTTCATCTGACAACTTCAACCCTATGGAGAATTTTGTAGAGCTCAATGAGCTGAACATTTAAGCAAGCAACAGCTAATCTCTATGTGCAATAGTTTTCATTCTGTAGGCCAAAAACATGAAAAAATGCCATTTTTCAGGGGCCGTAACCCCTATAAGGGGTTATCTGACAACTTCGATCCTATGGAGACTTTCGTAGAGCTAAATGAGCTAAACATTTAAGCAAGCAACAGCTAATCTCTATCTGCAATAGTTTTCATTCTGTAGGCCAAAAACATGAAAAATGGCTATTTTTCAACTTTAAGGGGCCGTAACCCCTATAAGGGGTCATCTGACAACTTCGACCCTATGGAGACTTTTGTAGAGTTAAATGAGCTGAACATTTAAGCAAGCAACAGCTAATCTCTATCTGCAATAGTTTTCATTCTGTAGGCCAAAAACATAAAAAATGCTATTTTTCACCTTTAAGGGGCCGTAACCCCTATAAGGGGTCATCTGACAACTTTGACCAAATGGCGACTTTTGTAGAGCTTTTGATGCTGAATCAGTAGCGTGGCCTCAGATTTCCTCTATCTCTTATACTTTTTGATTTATAAGCCAAAAACAGTAGTCTGACCCCCCTAGTCTATTTTTAGTAACGGCGGCCATGTTTTTTAACGGATTAAAAATCAAAACACAAGTTTGGTGCAGGACACCCTAAGGATCATTCATACCAAGTTTCATTAAATTCTGTTTGGTAGTTTCAGAGGAGAAGATTTTTGAAAAATTGTTAACAGACGACGACGACGACAGACGACGACGACAGACGACGACGACGACAGACGACGACGACAGACGACGACGACGGACGCCAAGTGATGGTAATAGCTCACATGGACCTTCGGTCCAGGTGAGCTAATAAAAAGTGGTTTCCTGACAATTACTCAAATCATTAAAACCGACCGCCCTACATGGCCCAGGTGCGTTGATAAAGACATTAAACACCAACACACACACACATTAAACAACCAGACCTTTAATCAGATCCAAATTTATGAAAAACTGTTACGAAAACTATTTCACCGCCCGCCCGCTACCCATTAACCATTTTATAACCCAGACCTGGGTGGCTGAGTGGTTAAGGCTATCAACTTGAATTCATAAGGTTATCACACCTGTTGGTTTGAGACTCACAAAACAACATGGTTTTCAAGGCACTTACCCAAACAATATTGTTTCCCTAATTTTCAATCTGGAATTATCCGAATTATTCCTCCGCCACAAGTCTGCCAAAATCATGGCGGACATAATATATCTTGCTGATGACATTTAAAGCTTGCATAGGGATTATGATGTCTTTTTACTAATGCACATGTTTGTAAGCTTTCTGACATCAAATAAAATAGTTTCACCAACTGAAGCAAAACTACTGTAAAATATTGAATGTGGCTCTATCAAAGAAAAAAAAAGGTTTTTCATTTTTTATTTTCAGGACAAAAGAGTTTTCTGAAAGACAATAGAAAGTTACAAAAACAAATACATGTTAACATTTTTCATGTCAATTTTTCAAAAGTTGGCTCATTTTTTTTAAGTTAAAATTGTGAAGAATTCTATCGTATGTTTTACTCAATCAACCATTTTATGGTATTGAAATTATCTTGCTGTAGACTTTTAAATTTAATTTCTGTAATATTGAATAAACTGCACTTTGTTTAAATTGAAGCTTCTCATTATGTTCAGCTTTTTGGTTAAAATTGAAGCTTTTCATTATGTTCAGCTGTTTGTTAAAATTGAAGCTTCTCATTATGTTTAGCTTTTTGAATCATTAGCTTGAATTATTCCATTTACTTTTTTAATTGGATATGATTGTAACAATCGAGTCCAACAGCAAATTTACTAGCAAAGAATGTCAGATAAGATGATGTCTATTTGGTAGCTAGAACTTCTTGTAATAGATAAACTGAGGAAAATCTCTTTTGAAAAATTGACAAGCATGAATAGAAATCATTTTTACAACATTCATTCAAATAATATTTGACCACACCTAATATAGATATTGCTTTCTACGTTTTTTGTCTCCCTTACATGACTTCTCTAGGAATAAAACATGATCTGACTAAGCACCAACATTTAACACTACCACCAGCGGCATTCACATTATTTAAACACATAAAGATACAAAACACACTTTAAATAAATGATCAAATTTTCACAAAATTAAAATATTTGAAAAATGAAGCTCAAAAGCACAACTATTTCAACCCAAATATAGACAGAAAATATTTGTTTAGACATTTTTGCTGAACACAAATGTAACATTAACATATTTACACTTAATGATGAATCAAACATACAATTTGTCGTTAAAATGATAAGACGATGTCAAAATCTGGAAGAAACACTTTAATATTTGTGAATGGTTTGAAATGGTTGTGCTGATGAAACGTAAATGGTTTTATGCTATTTACAAAGCTTTAAATGGAGATCAATGGTTTTGTCAATTTTAACAATAATTCATTCTTTCAACTTGTTCATGATTAATTTCATTCTGTAACATACAAGACAAATTTCATAGGAACGTTTGCCATGTTTTAGTCTTTGATCATTTTTTTATCTTTCTTTTCATTTTATCTATGGTGATATTTGGGTAAAGAAATGGTTTGCATTAAGAAACATTCATTCTATGATTTTGAAAGTGGATAACTCAAAAAATATTCACATAGCTAGCATTAGGACATGAATGTTTGTGCTACAAAATAGCAAGAAAACTACAAAATGTGTGACAAAGTCAATCTTTTTTAATGACAGAGAAATTGATTTTTGTAAAATGAAAACGCTTACATGAAATAATTATAATAATAAAATAGGCAATTGTTTCATTAATATTGTATAACTATCATCAGAAAATATATTTTTAATTTTAAGATTAAATGTATTCTATTATCAAATAAAAAATCCAATTCAAAGACTTATTACAATACGACTCCAGACAGCACACAAAATTTAGGTAAATATGTGACATACACATTAAAAATGCCTCCTTGAACACCAGATTTTAAATGTTTAAAATAATTTTGGCAGTTCTATTTAAATTATGAATGTAAACAATAAATAATAATAGATAATTTAAGTAATTTAAAACGTATGTATAGATGAATTAAAACTTTCACTCTGACAATTAATTCCCATAATTTTCCATCATGATTTTTTAATATCTTATAAAACAAATGCTCAATCATAACATATAAATGCCAATCGAGATCTTTCAATACCAAAAAATACAAAATAATCCCATTATTGTATAATTTCATTAATATAAAAAGGTAAATAAGATTACTGGTACAAAAACATAGGTGAAAAAACTGAGATAATTTTCAATATAAAAAGTACTGTATATTAACCACTATGGACCAAAATCAAGTCCACACCTACTATCAACTGATTTTTATTTCACACTAGATCCATCTCTATAAATCCATGTCTTGAAAGTTGAATATGCATCTTCCAACTTCAATTTGGCCCATAGCAGAAAAACACAATTTATATTGTTGATGATTTTTGACATGACTCTGAATCCTAGCATGTTTTGAACTACTGTAAAACATCAGCCATCACAAAGCATTTTAATTCCTTGGAAAGATTGTTTTGCAGCTTGCATATTAATTCATCAAAGTTTAAAGTACAATGTATGTTTATCAACAAATTATATTTTAGTCCAATTCTATTAGTATATAAGTGACAAGCTGGAACAAGTCCACTTTCCTACTGTATAAATTATATACAAATAATCTATATTGTGAGTTGTCTCCACTTTGTGTAACTTCCTGTTTATCTAATTATCTCCCCTTAACTAATCTTCCTCATCTGATTCTTCTTCAGCTTGTTCAAGCCATGTTAACCATGTGTTGACCTATAATAAAACAGGTTTAGTTAAATCCATTGTTTACAAGAGCGTGGTGCAAGGTCACCATGTCATTGTGTACAGAAAGTGTGTGTTGCAAGGGAGTAGCAGACATTGACCTTTTCAAAAACTTACCCAGAAATCAACACGTGGCATCTTAGTCTGATCTACCATCATATTTAAAATGCGTTGGGGAAAACGCTTCATTTTTTAATGATTTTTTTTTTTTTTGAGAACTTAACTGGACGGTGTACGAAAAGTCCTTGCTTTCCACAGCTTTTTCATGATTTGTCTCATGCTACATTACCAATATTCAGGAACAGCCTCATTGCATAAAATCAATGGGACTTTTTCCCAAACCATTTGACCAATTAATGTAAAGTTTCAATAAGTGAATCCTCAAATGTTACTTAATTACTTGTAAAACTCCATTAGCCAAAGTGAAAGCAATAGGGCTTCTGTATTTGATCCTTATAAAAAAATCTGTCATAGTCAAATATGGCCGGATTTTGTTTAACAGGATGTAGGTGAGCAACATACCTGAAATTAAATCCCATGGTATGGAACCCCATGGTGATGCTGCATACCAAATATCAAGAGGCTTGATCAGTAGTTGCTGAAAAAACTGTTAGAAAATCATTTCCCAACCCGCCCACCCAACATTGACCCTTTTATAACCTGAATTTTTTACTCCATGAAATCCGACCAAAAAAAATAGGGCTTCTATATAAGGCCCCTAAAAATGAATAATCTCCAAGGGGTTAACCTCTAAGTTATACCTGAAACAAAGCTTTTCCTTTTCCTGGATACTCATCATTTACTTCCTCTTTCCATTTCAGAAAAATCTCTTCCTCTACAACCTCCAAATCATAGTAGTTCATAAACAATCTCAACAACATTCCTACAACAATCAAATCATAGTAGTTCATAAACAATCTCAACAACATTCCTACAACAATCAAGTCATAGTAGTTCATAAACAATCTCAACAACATTCCTACAACAACCAAATCATAGTAGTTCATAAACAATCTCAACAACATTCCTACAACAATCAAATCATAGTAGTTCATAAACAATCTCAACAACATTCCTACAACAATCAAATCATAGTAGTTCATAAACAATCTCAACAACATTCCTACAACAATCAAATCATATTTTATCAAATTTCAAACTTATATACCATATAGCGGGAAATTTTCGTGAGGTTCTGATTTTTCGTTATATTCCCGATCATAACTCTATAGCTAAGTTTAGAACCCACGTAAAATAAAATAAACATAAATTTGTATTGGGAATATTATTAAATCGCGAAAATAAATGTCGGCGTATATAACAACTTGGACATTTGGTATAAAACCGCAAAATTTGCCTGCCACGAAAATTACCCGCTATACATTATTTTATCTTTATGAATAGTGAATACCCAAATTATTTACATGTATGTATATATTTAGTCTGGTGCATCAGAACATTAAGAATCTGAATATTGAAGTAATTACTGTTTAATGTAAAAATTTGCCAGCTTTTTTAATAACAAAACCACATTTTGTATGAAAGTATTGAGACTGTTGTCTCATGCATGGTAAATTTACAAGAGTAAGTTTTTAGCTTAAATTGTAAAATGGCAATTCTGACACTAGATGTTTTTTTTTACCTACAGCAAAATGTGTCGGACATCAATTTACTACTAAGTAGGGCATGAATTCATGGATTTTTTTACTACATAACATGAAAATAACAAATTTCATTTGAATATTTTCAATACTTTTAATAAGGGTTTAGAGGTATTGTCTTAAGTATTACCTTTAGGGAATTGCTGATTATAGCAAAATACTTGTGTAGCATACAAGGCAACCATTTGCAAGTCTGTGTGGTCATGCAAAAACATCTGTAAAACTCCCTACAAAATAAAGTCAATTTACAACAAAAATGTTTAACAATAAGTAACCACTATTTTTTCTCACTTCAAACATGATTTTGAGCCATAAGTTAATTTCATGCTGCATAAGTTTGAAAATTCTTTATAACACGGATTTAGCTTTTCATTTATACTTGTTTTGGTTCTTTAATTAAACAGGTTTGGCAAAGAAAAGAGGTTCAACAAAACATCTATAGAGTTTGATACCAAGCTATGAAGCCTCTACTTTGACTTTCGAGTTGGGTAAAGTTTCATGAAAATCCATTCAGTGGTTACTATACATGTAGGAGGAGCAGTTAATGAAAGAAATTATTGATAGTTGATTAAAATGATAATGATGATAAAAACATTTTTTACCAAGATTATTTTTCACTTGTGTTTTGCTAATGCAGAAAGAATAAATAAAATGCCTACTTTCATTTTATCCAGATTAAGTTTTTCTTTCTCTATAGCTGACTTATCTGGGGTTACTGTTGTGTCAACATCTTTACCAAGTGTACTGTCCTGTGTCACATACTTCAACACACTAAAAATAGACAATCAAATATTGATAAATCTACTAAAACATTTGACTGCTGTAAAAATACAATGGTATACAGGAAAATGGTACACAAACATTACACAATATATTTACAAAATAGTCATTTTAAAAACAATTTTAACAATAAAGCCTAGTACTTAAAGATTATAATGAAGGATAGTTTACAATAGATCTAAAAAAATTCATGCTATTTCAACATATTACACATAGTTGTCCCACTTCATATATATTCATTAATGTTTTATCATGAATTTACAGTTTTTAATACTAAGGTAAACCTGAGATTGGATGAACAGTCAAACAGAAAGACCAAAGAACTATACATCAAATAGAACACATACCATGTTGTAAGAACATTGATGAAGCCCTTGGTATGGTGTAAACCTGGGTCCACTTTGTCTTTGATCCATTTATACAGAGCTGTGGCGTTAGGCTCTGTCTGTATCTGTTTCCAGAGCTCTGATTGGACACGTAACAGGGGGAATATAAAACTAAGACCCCTGTCTTCTAAAATCTCCATCATTCTTTCCTTAGTCTGGTCAATCTCTGTAAAAACAACAAATAAAAGATCAATATAAAATTTAATTTCATGCTTATTTATTAATATATAACCATAAACTGTGAAGATGTTCAGTCTTACTTGAGAAAAACTGAGCACTTAAAAGGGCAATAATCTAACAAAGCTACTACGATGAATTGTTTACCTTTAGCTTGAGTAAGCATACAGGAACTCACTGTGTAATTCCACAACTTAACAATTCCATTTTCTTAAACACAAGTTAGATAGATATATATTGTTTAAAACTTTAATGGCAGTCTTCAATGGAAGACGTATGACGCTTGTGTCTAAAATTTTTTCGATTAACAGGAAGCAGATGAGATATGGCTATAAAATCACTTTACACCTTATAGTACTAAATGTATAGGAGGAAGCATATGCCAAATATCAAGAGACTGTGTCATGTAGTTGCCAAGAAAACTGTGACGGAAATTTTTGTGACACTACTGGACAATGATGCAGGACGATGATGCAAGAAGATGGATAGTGTCAAAGTCACTCCTTTATGTCACTTTGCAACACGTTGCAGGCGATATAAAAAAAATAGGCTCTGTAGAGTAGAGGGAAACAAAAAATATTTTAATTTTGACCTGTACTGATTTATAATATTGATAATACATGTCATACATGTATAATTATATCCATTATAAAACATACCAGGTAGCATCTTCTGTAGGTTAATTTTACTATTATTAAACGTAGTAACCAGCCAATCTTTCTCCTTCAGTTTGTGAATCTGTTGTAGACCGAGGAGAAACAAGGGATAATAGGCACCATTCTCCATTGGTTCAGATAGCTCTGCCAGCGTGATTACCCCTTCTGTTACCCCTATAGCTGCAAACTTTGCCAGGAAAGTTTTGATGAGAGGTACATCTGACTCCATACTCGCCATCTTATCCAGTAACATTTGAAATCCCTGGTGAAAAAAAATTAAAATCATCATTGAAACATACATTCTCAATATGTAATAAAAATTTGTAACAATTTGACAATGCAGCAAGAGTCTCTCAAATATATATATAGATGTAATTATTTAAACAATTTTGGTAAAAGAATCTTCTTGATTAATTACTGATTTTAATGATTTGGATTTTCTCATTGATATTCTAACACAATTCAACAATTACAAAATATTGAGTTGAAACTGCCCTGTTGCTATGTTTAAGAATAAAGAATATCAGTCCCAACTTTACAAATAATTTCCTAGTTTCAATATAAAGTTTAAAGAAAGTTTTTTCCACAAAGTAATTAAATTCTGTCAAAGTCGAAAATGGCAAATTTTGTTTAAGATGTGTATGGCAGACCACAAATTGTCTCTCATATTATGGAACCCGGCGATGATGTCGTATAACAAATATCAATGAGCTGTGATAAGTAGTTGATGAGAAAACTGTTTCCCTGAATACCTGCCAATTAAAATTCATCATTTTATAACCCAGATTTTTCACTCTATGAAATCCGTCCAATAAATAGGGTACTGACCTCCATGAAGTGATCTGGCGTTATGAGATTCTCTGATTTCATGGCTGCTATAAGTACCATAACATTCTCTCTATCAGCATCTAGAAAACCAACAAAAAATCTTTTTAATATTTTTATCTAAGGCCAATATAAAAAATATCTTAGATTCTCATACCCTGGCGTCCAATTTTTTCAGCGCCCTCAAAAAAATTTATTTTGAATTTTTGGCAAAATTTGTCCAGTTTTGGTGAATTTCCTTTAAATGACAGGATATTTTATAAAAATGGATAAAATACAAAAAATAAAATTTCCCTGCCCGCCCCATATTTTCAAGACATTTGGATGAGAAACAAGGAATTATTTTATTATGGCCTAAAGAGTGTTTTTTTTCTGCTTTTTATATGTTGCAAGACTTTAGCAATAATTCTGTAAAGCATTTAGACGACTGTCATTCTTGTTTGACTTACATTTCTCACTGAAATCTTGTATAGTTTATTATTGTTAACAACTTTATATTGATACTCATGTTATCATTATGTTGTACTGCATTTTTTCATAAGTCTTATACAAGCTGGGTTTTTTTTTAAGTTACAATACATAATTTTTTTGTACCTTCATGTACTGTAAAAGGGAAAATTTCCCCTCGCATAAATTACATTTAGAAGGACCCAATATTCCATGATCTAATAAAACTCGAAACTAAAACCTCACAAATTCATTTTGGTAATGAAAACACGAAGTTTAAACAGGCGAACTTATCCCCTTTTACAGTATATGAAATTTATGATGGGTGAGGTGCTTCATTATGTATAAAAATTTTACTTTTATACTATTTACCCCCTTTTAAGGAAACTCTAAAACAAGATATGAAGTTAAATTTATATCAAAATCCAAAGAAAAATTTGTCTGTTGCCAAGTTGCAACAGTGACATCAAAACAAACAACTGAACATACCATTTCTATCTACAGTGGACTTCATCAATCTCATGAGAACTTCTGGCATAAACCTACAGAGAGAAATATGTAATACATTATTTCGATAATGAAAAAGTAACACATTTTCAGGGTCTTGATTAAAATAAAGGGATAAATAATATCTTGGTTTGCTGGAAGACAAAAAAGTCTGAGAGGTGAATTTAAATTTCCAGTCAAATAAATTCTCATCATTGAAATGTCTTAAAAATACAAGTGTGGCTTCTAAAAGTATGTCTCGCCTGCTGGCACCATCACCAAACTCAACTACAAGCTTTCATTTCTTGATATAAACACAAAAAGTGTCTGTATGCCTAATATCAGATGCCTAGCTATTATACTTTTCAGGCAATTCATAATGTCCACACAAGTATTACAAAAAGGTTTCGGCCTAAAAAAAGACCTAAGTTCACAAAGTCACTGGAGTGTAAAAATGGGGTCAGGGTCACCCGGCATGGTGAAAGTTGCATGAACCATAACCTGAACTGTCTGTATACCAAATATCAGACGCCTAGCTATTATACTTTTCCAGCAATTCATCGTCCACAAAAGTTTTACAAAAAGGTTTATGGCCTGCAAAAGACCTAAGTTAACAGAGTCACTGGAGTGTGAAAATGGGGTCAGGGTCACACGACATGGTGACAGTTGCATAGACCATAACCTGAACTGTCTGTATACCAAACATTAGATGCCTAGCTATTATAATTTTCCAGCAATTCATCGTCCACAAAAGTCTTACAAAAAGTTTACGATGCCGCCGGTGGAAAGTAATACCTATGTCTCGCCTTCCGTGACTATTTGTCGCAGCCGAGACAAAAAACGACAGATTAAAAATTTAAACTGTTTTGAAACACTTTGGTTCTTTTTTCCCCACAGGATTGATATATCCTTAGTGCTTTGTACCTTACAGTTCCTTAGATTCTGAATATTTATATCGTAAATGTTTTTATGAAAACTTACTTCTTTTGAGAATTGAGATCTTTGAAAGTGTTGATAGCATCATTAATTCCACTTCCATTCTCTAGGAAATCTGTCAGAATGTTTGTCTAAAAGCAGAATAAAATGCTTATATATCATATATTCCTGAATTTTATATTTGACAATAAATGAGTTATTAAAAGTTTTAGAAAAAACATTTTATTTCTTCAATCATTATTGGTTAAAATTATACAACTAGAATAGAACAATAAAGTTTTCAGCAAAGTATCATGTGTCTACTTTGAAAGTTGCTAAGAAAACTGTGATGAAAGTTAGAATTATTACTTCATGACAGATATCGGCAATATCAAAACATAGTGTGATTTCTGTAAACTAAAAATGGAACTTACTGATGCTTTTTCAACTTCATCTTTACTTGGTACAATCTTTTTGATTGGTTTAGGTTTCTCTTTCTCCTGCTTTATTGTGATTGGTTGCTATAAATAAAAAGTTACACACTGATTTAACTACTTTAAACATAGGTATTTATTTTCACAGATGAGACATTAGGCATTTTTCACAAAATTAAATACCCACAAAATGTATAAGTATGTATGAAATTAATAAAATAATGAACAGAAAACGGAAATTATTCACCTGTGAAATTGGGTGAAATCATAAATTCCTGAAAATAAGTATGTTTACAGTATTGTAGTAGTATTTTGTACTGGTCGCATTTTAAAACATTTATTTCAAAGATAAACATTAAAAACATCAAGATTTGTTCCTTTTTTGTTTGTTGATATGGTTGTTTAGGCTCCTCTTACTGTTTGTTGTTGTCATTGCTTTTTTTTTGCTTAAGATATTTTTTAAGGATAATGTTCAGAAAGAAACATTCCATGCAATATCTTCTGGGTGATTTTTTATCCAAGATGACATACATTTCGCATCACACAATCTTGATTAAAGTCTCTAATACATCAGTGCTTCATCTTAGTAAAACTACAATATACATTTGAAAATTGAAACTTCTGCTTTAAATACCTGTTTATTAAGTAATGGTTTTGGAGGCTCTGGAGGGGTAACCATCATTTTACTCATCTGGTTAGTTGGTGGCCCCCCTTGTGCAGATCTTGGCAAGTTACTAGGAGATGCTGGCTTGAATACATTGAAATTTTTAGCTGGCCTAAGACTGATTTCCTCCTTCTGTGGGTAGGTACCCCCTACACCATTCATCATAGCTATCGGTGAGACTTGCTGGCTAGCTGATGGTGGTGACATAGGTTGTCCTGGTTGTGTTAACTTGGCTGCAAATCTAGGTGGCAGGTCTCTATTCTGTTGACCAGCTATGAAAGAAGTTGAAAAGTTTTAAAGTAGTTCATATCATTATCAACATACTAATATATCAATATTTTAATAGTGTAGAAGCATTTTACATGCTTTAAGATAAAGAGCATAATAACTTATTATATATCTTAGTTCTTTGCAAAAGGAAAAAAAGATCACAAAATTGCCCTCAATGGATCAACATTTAAGGGTAAAAACATGGCCTTCAAGATGTACTATTAATATTTTCTAAAGACAAAGTGACCTATATCTATAATTCCTATTTACCGAAAGTTAGTTCAAATCATGTTTGCTTAACTTGTAAAAACAGAAGCATTGAAATGTAAAATCTATTTAAAATCCAACCTTGTTTTCTCTGTTGTTGTTGCTGTTGTTGATTAGCCTGTGACTGTGGTGAGAGTCTGCCTGTCTGTTGACCATTAGTGACATTCTGTCTAACGTTCCCTGTCCTTCCCATCATGTTCTGGTTCTGTTTGTTGTAATTGATGTACCCCTGTCCCTGCTGTTTCTGTTTTGGTATATACCCCGGTGAATCATTAATTACCCCTGGTCCCGTCCCTGTACCTATAGTTCCTAGAAGAAAATAACATTATCATTTGTAACTTGTCTAACTCTAAGAAATGAATAATAATGTTTTTGGCCAATTTGGAAATGCTGGCATGATAGGCAACCCATTACTGGAAATTTTTCAGGCGAAGTTTCTTAAAAATTTTATGAACAGCTTCCACTGGCAATACTGAAGACTACTGGCTATTTTGTAATATGGAGATTCAACAGCTGTTTGTTAAAGAAGGTTGTGTCCTGTTAACATTTTTCCACATCTCATTATTATCTATCACAGCACAAAAAGTTTGAGCATGGTTATTCTTAATGCCAGTATCCTACCCTATAGTGTACCACCATGAAATGAGTTGACTTTCATATTCAATGAAAGTAGATTACCGAACGCACCTAGAAAAACAAAACAGAGTATATAACAGCAAATGAACAGGAAGTAAGGTCATAATGAATTTCAAATGCTTTATTCCACATATACATGTAAGTAGGGATATTTTTGTGGTGATTAATGTTCTTTGTATAGAAAATATGAAATCCATATCCGTATCATTTCTATTTTCATAATACAATTGAAAATTTAGAGTAAAGTAATTTAATAATTTAAACAGAAGAGGAATAATACCTACCCATCACCATCCCTGGGCCTGACATTCCAAAGAGATCTGTCAGGTTATTCCCCCCTGGCCACTGTGGTGGCATGCCACCATTCATCTGTCCACGACCCATTAGCCTTCCTTGAGTAGGTAAATATTCACCAAATTCCTACAATACAATAGCAATAAATTAACTCTTATTTCAAAATGCTCTATCATCTTAACATGTTTAAGCCAATAATTTCTAAAAACTAAACAATAATCAATAACTGAATCCAACATTCTTTGTTGAAATAAAGTTACCAAATATATATTGCATGAAAATTTGTCCGTTCTTTTTGTGTAGTCATTGACTTTGAATTGATCATCTTAAAATTCAACGTGTTTTGTCTTATCTCTATTTAAGTTATACACCACTAATTTCGCATATGGTTTTGACAATCTGACCAAACTACAACATCTTAAACTTACATCTGCTGCTTCAAGACGTATCTCTGTTATTGTTCTAGGTCCGTTATCCTTAGATACATGTCTAGGTATCCACTAAAATTATAAACAAGATCTATTACAATATAGAACATTGACCTACAGTAGTTTCTAATTGATATAAGTGCATATAAAGGTACTAATCTTAGAGGATGTAAAACTATATACAAACATACCATTATACATCCACAAATTTTTTGAGGTCGTATAAACATGAACATGATAAAAATTGTATTTATTGCATTATAGACATAAACTTGCAGTATATTCCAATTTATAATTATAATAAGAAATTTTTAAACATGATACATGAAAATTTCTATTTCTAAATTAAGATTTTAAAAATTGCTGTATTTTGTAATATGTTAATGTGAAAATATTACATTGGTGACAATATGAGGAATTTCTCAAGTCAATGTTTGGCACTAGTAAAACATTTTTTTTTTGGATGTCTCTTTAGGGCTGTTCCAAAATTACACAGTGGGGGGGTAGGGAGGAACTTTTATTACATATATGGTGGGTGGTAAATGTTTTAGAATTATTTTGTGAAGAAACAATGATAAAAATTAATTATTTTGTTGATGGGTGGTGGATATAAGAAGAAAGTGCCTCCTGACACCCCCTCCTTTAATTCTAGAACAGCCCTCAGAACTATTTGTGTGAGGAATATTCATTAATCACATTATGTGTTCACAAGTTAAGGGAAAAAATAACCCAAACCCAAAATGTTCCATGAACAAGTTAATGGGTGTGTATAGCTTACTTTGTTATGTCTAAGCTCGGTAATGTCTTGAAGCATAAATCTGATCCTTGAAGGTAAGTCTACATTCTGTGTAAAACTTCTAATTCTTATAAAATATTGGTCCATCCACGACTAAAACAAATAAAAATGTAAAATTTTTCTACATGAAAGACTAGAAAACTTCTGATAAAAATGTTATCATGTGTTTCCCAGTTTTAAAGCAAACCAAAATTTAGGTCTTTCATTGGCATTAATTAAGCATTATTTCAGAAAGAAGGTCAGCTTTGGACATAAATTAATTTTAATATATAGGATAAAGCTGTATGCCAACTATCAAGAAACTGAAGCATGTTTGTTCCTTCAAAACTCAACAATTGATACAACAGAATGAAGGTTGCAAGTTGACCAATAGTGCCAAAGCAACCATCAAAACTGTTTTACAAAAAAAATGTGGAATAAGTGTACATGACACTAGCTTCATAAACCAATGGCAAATCAGTAATGGAAAACAGAAATTTTATAATGCATTACCTTAGCCTTGGGAGTGTCAAGTCGTCGTCCAATGGTTCTCATTATCTGACAGAGGCATTCAAGGTCTTCGGCCATATCTCGGACAGGTACATTTTTCTTCTTTTCCAGTAACTGCTTAATGCATTTGTGTAAAATTCCTTCATGCAACATTTCAAGTTTTCCAAGTTCACCTTATAAGGAATAAAACAAAACATTCATAGTGACAATTTTCTAATATAGGTATAAAACAGGAACATAATTCAAGAAAATAAATAATGAAGTTTGTTAAAATCTATATGTAAACTGACAGTTTTGCCTAACTTAAAAAAAAACAAGAATATGTCCCAAAGACATAGGGACTGTTCCAGAATTTAATGTGTGGGGAGGTCGAGAGGCACTTTTTTCTCAACCCCACCACTTATTGTTTCTTCAAAAAATATTTCTAAAACACCCACCATATATGTAATAGAAATTCCTCCCAACCCTTCCCCCACATGATTAATTCTGGAATAGCCCCATCTCGAAATTTTGGACGAACATACAAATTTTGTAGATGGGGCATAACAACTAATAAAAAAGCTGAATCTACTTTTAAAATGAATCATGTGCATGGCTTATTTATAATAGGGTACCTGACTTTTAGACAAGAAAACCTAATATTTTTGGTGGTTTTAAGCACTATTGGTGAAGTTTCAGGGGCTGCTCTGGCCTCAAAATTTTTGTCGCCAGAAAAATTGTCAGATTTGAAATTAAGTCGCCAGTTTTTATTAAGTGTAGCCAGGACCGTTTTCATTCAGGAGTCATGTTTGTGTAATGTATGTTTAGATGTATATGTTAAAAAAATTGTTTTCAGTCTTTTTTTCAGGTGCATGTTGAAGGATGGTTTATTCTCATTGAAAGACTTTTTTGATAATAAATGATGAAGGTGTCCAGTCTTTCTTGTTTGATATCTTTTTGAAATAAAACATACCATGATTTCTTTGATTATTTATCATGTTTATTGCCACATACAAATTAAATAATAACAATACAATAAACATAACAATACACACACAAAAAACCAGCACCATATGAATGAATACTCCAACTAGAGAATAAAGATCACCGAAAGCACTAAATGAGCACTATGAAAAAAGGATTATTTAGGAAAGCAAAGATAAAATTTTGTAGAATTCATCACATTTTCATGACCAACAGAGATTGCAAAAGATCAATGTTTGACAGATTTGGACACATTATAAAGATTCATCAATCATGACTCACTCGGTTACTATTGAATCATGTACATTATAAGAATGTTTTAATTAAAATTATCATGATTTTCTCAAATAAAAACTTCTAATTCCAGTGTTGTTATGTGTTTATTTATTTCATTTTGGAAAAAAACAGCTGATGGTATTATAGTTCAGTAAAAATATTTTTGTTCCTAAAACAACTTCTTTTCAGTTTCTTTTTTTTTAATAAGAATAATAAAATTAGTTTTATTTTGATTTATTCATCTTCCCTTTCTTTGTTTGCTTTCTGAAATCATTATTGTGAATATCCCTCAGTAACCTCATTTAAATTGTTCTAAAAATAGAATGGTTTGTTTACATGTGTATTTTCTTTCTTGTGATTATTTGAGGAACTTAATAAGGTACAGATTACTATTCTCCCATTGTTTTGTGAATAAAACCTCATCCCAAGCTGGAGATAATTTTGATCTAACGGCAATTGATTGTTTTGACACCTTGGCTGACATAATCAACACACGATACTTTCTCAAATTGGCTTGGACAATTAAAGTCATTCAGGTGTACATTGGAAATTTGTTCCTGGTCACTGTTTTGACACCTTTATTGCATTATCAAAAGATGTGAGCCCAATTTCTAATTAGTCGTTCATCCTTTTCTTCAACCTGCTGTGATCTACCGTTTACCTATTCAATTATCTACCTGCTCATCCGTGGCGACGTGTGGTCACACACGATAACTTACCTGTTGACATATTGATCAATACTGGCGATGTGTATTCAATTTCCGGTCGAAAATGATAAAACTTACTTAGGCGCCAGAAAAATCGCCAGCAGCAGATTTTTGTCGCCAGCAAGAAAAAAAATCGCAATTTGCGACATTGGTGAAGCCCAGCGCGATCCCTGAGTTTTAATTCATTGAGGTTTGCAAGCACAAGCAGCAACACTTCTGAGTTGACGAACACATCAAAGAATGAAATTATTCGTTTAATAAATTTCAAAATTGTCAAAACATCAAGGTTTTTCCTTCCCCAGACAGAGGTTAATCTTAGTTCAAAGTTGAGTTTCAGTCTGACAAATTTTGGCTCTGTTGTTCTATGATCATATATTCATATGCTTTACATTTTCAATCTTTTGAGTATAACACCTCTGATGAGTCTTAAATAGACAAAACATGTGTCAGGTGTTGAAAAATTTATCATGTTTATTGCCTGAAACTTTGTTGTTCTAATCGTAAAATTAATTTCTTCCTGTTGAACAAGAAGAGCCTACCAATGAATTTGATGTTTCCCAGCATTTTCCTTTTGGCCAGGTGGTACTGTTCAGATTCTTCTGGTGAGAGTGGGCCATCGCTGTGATCATAAACTAAAATGATAATAATATAAAATATGAAAATGATTAGGAAAAAATAAATGGTGAGAGTCGGCCATCACTGTGATCATAAACTAAAATGATAATAATATAAAATCTGAAAATGATACGTAAAAAACAAATGGTGAGAGTCGGCCATCACTGTGATCATAAACTAAAATGATAATAATATTAAATCTGAAAGTGATAAGGGAAACATAGTGATTAAGAAAGATGGAAAGAAGAAACTGGCCTTTTGTCAAATTGTTTCTGTTTGCTAGTTTTTTTCTTCTGAAAAATAAGACAACTATGGCTAGACAGGGAACAATTCAATTTTTCTGATTCGAAAGGACAGAATCCTGTCACAACTTTTTGTAAGTTTCTTTTATTTTATAAACACATCATGCTATTATCAAGGTTACACTAAATAAATGTTCAGTTTATTCCATTAAAATTGCATTTCATAAACTGTTTTGTGAAATGGAACCCTGTATCAATTAAACAATCATCCCAAACACTGCAGAAAATAAATGTCTGGTACAACAGAGTTCAGATTTAATTTCTAAGTCATAATTGTAAAACATTTCAAGCCACTTACATTCGGTAGCCTTTGATCTGTTCTCAAATTCATCTTGACATTTATTTAAAAGCAGGCGGCGAAAAGTCTGAAATGAAGCATTTAGTCTTATTTTAATATCATTGTTATGAATATACTAAAATGTATAAAAGTGTTAACAAGATATTTTTGGTGTGCCGTTATATCGTTTTCCCTCTTGTTCTGTTTTTTTTTTTAAGTGATGCACAACATTTATAAATCACATTATCCTTTTCTGTACTATAAAAGAATTAGCAGAGGAGGAGTGAACCTTTCCATGGATATTTATTGACAGCAAGACCTAGAAATAACTAGATGGAGCCTTCCCCGGAAGGCATATGTCGCCTGCGTATCTATGTTTGTTCGCCAAACAGGAATTAGTTAATTTTCAGCTATAAAATCGCCTTACACCTTATAGTACTATGTGATGAAGCTACATACCAAATATCAAGAGGCTGTGGCATGTAGTTACCTGGAAAACTGTGACGAAAATTTGGTATCTATGTCCATTATATACAAAACGTCAAGTATTCGTCAAACAGGAAGTGGTTATTTTTCGGGCATAAAATCGCTTTAAACCTTAATGTACTATGAGATGAAGCTACATACCAAATATCAAGAGGCTGTGGCATATAGTTGCCTGGAAAACTGCGACGAAAATTTGGCATCAATGACCATTATACACATGTATATAAAACTTTAAGTATTAGTCAAACAGGAAGTAGTTATTTTTCCGGCAAAAATCGCTTTACACCTTATAGTACTATGCGATGAAGCTACATACCAAATATCAAGAGGCTGTGGCATGTAGTTGCCTGGAAAACTGTGACGAAAATTTGGCATCTATGTCCATTATATACTAGATGGAGCCTTCCCCAGAAGGCATATGTCGCCTGCGTATCTATATTTGTTCGCCAAATAGGAAGCAGTTAATTTTCGGGCATAAAATCGCTTTACACCTTATAATACTATGCAATGAAGCTACATACCAAATATCAAGAGGCTGTGGCATGTAGTTGCCTGGAAAACAACGACGAAAATTTAGCATCCAAGTCCATTATACATAAAACATTAAGTATTTGTCAAACAGGAAGTCGTTATTTTTCGGGCATAAAATCGCTTTACACCTTATAGTACTATGCAATGAAGCTACATACCAAATATCAAGAGGCTGTGGCATGTAGTTGCCTGGAAAACTGCGACGAAAATTTGGCATCTATGTCCATTATATATAAAACATTAAGTATTTGTCAAACAGGAAGTCGTTATTTTTCGGGCATAAAATCGCTTTACACCTTATAGTACTATGCAATGAAGCTACATACCAAATATCAAGAGGCTTTGGCATGTAGTTGCCTGGAAAACTGCGACGAAAATTTGGCATCTATGTCCATTATATATAAAACATTAAGTATTCGTCAAACAGGAAGTAGTTATTTTTCGGGCATAAAATCACTTTACACCTTACAGCACTATGCAATGAAGCTACATACCAAATATCAAGAGGCTGTGGCATGTAGTTGCCTGGAAAACTGTGACGGAAATTTTTGTGACGCCGCAGGACGACGACGCAGGACGACGACGCAAGACGACGGATAGTGCCAAAGTAACCCCTATATGTCGCTTCTGCAACACGTTGCAGGCGACATAATAAAACATTAAGTATTCGTCAAACAGGAAGTAGTTATTTTTTGGGCATAAAATCGCTTTACACCTTATAGTACTATGTGATGAAGCTACATACCAAATATCAAGAGGCTGTGACATGTAGTTGCCTGGAAAACTGCGACGGAAATTTTTGTGATGCCGCAGGACGACAACGCAGGACCACGCAAGACGACGGATAGTGCCAAAGTAACCCCTATATGTCACTTCTGCAACACGTTGCAGGCGACATAAAAATTACCCCAATTTTCTGTAATCAATTTATCCTGAAGCATGGTACAATTTAATAATAATTTCTGTTTGTTCCTCTCCTGATGCTGATAAAGTTTCATAATATCACATGTGTAAACATATTTCCTTCATGTATTAGAATAACTTGAACATACTGGTAAACCTGATTTATTTGAGAGAGACAAACAGAGAACAGGACCTGAACACTTTATGCCCCTCATTATTTTAAATAGGGCATTTATGTATATAACAATACTTACAGTTATATTAGAAGAGGATGGTTCAAAGTTTGGTGCGTCTTCACATAATTGGTGACATAGCTGTGCGTACATAGAACTATACTTGGGTTCATCAAGGGCCTTTTCAAATATCTGATCAGAAATTGAAATTAAATATATATTTGTTAGTTCAGGCCAGTCATGCCAGTTAAAATATTGCATGACTAAATCACAAATTTATTTAAAGACTTTTTGACTTTTGATTGAGTAGAACCAAATTGTTAGATTTTTTTTATTTGTTAGTAAGTCAATATACAATGCATATACATGTGACCAAGGATTATTTATTCCATGCTACACTTGTCATTTTTTGTTTACTTTATTCTTTTTAAAACTATCAGCAAAACCTTTTCTTGAAAAAAAGTTTAAACAAAGCTGACACTAACTCCCTTACTAGTGGCAAAAGATACATACCAATAAAATAACGCCATGTAGAATTGTATTGTTTTCTATTCCCACATTTAGGAGTTCTAAACTTAACTTATCAAACTTCTCAGGAGTAAGTTTGTTGAGTATTCTAGAAAGAACGAAATAAAAAACATTATATTACTTATAGCAACATTGAAGGCTTCTGACCATTTTATAGTGTGGATACATAAATTGCTGCTGAATTTTGTACATATAGGTTGTGTAAAATAAAAGAGAAATGAAATTACCTTTTATAAATGACAAAATGTTAAACGAAACTTCCTTTCTAATTTGTTAATTTATACTTTTTATATAGCATGTAGAACATGTGTCTTTGCTAAAATATATCAAATTTGACAAACCTGTCAAATTAGCTATTTCGTCAAAATTTTCAGAATATTAATATTGTTTTACTACATTCCATGTAGTACAAACCCTTCCTCTTGAAAAATAACAACAATCTTTTTCTCTTTTTCTGTTAAAAAATAAAGAAGCACTAGAATCTGTTTAGTTCAATTTATGTAAATATCATACCCTCTAACTTTGCGGAATGTACCATCATTTTTATCATCAGTGATTGGAGCATCTCTTTTAACAGTACTTGGTGCAATCCATCTATTTTTAGTCAGTTTGGATGCGGAAGCATCCGATCCAGTTAAAGCGGGTGGTCTCTGATCCCTGCAGATAAAAAATACAAGTATTTTAAACTTTCACTGAAATAATACAAATGTACTTAGTCAGATTAGACTTGTTAGATGCAGGAGAATCTGAATTGGTTTAAAGAGTGGCCTTTGACATGACTGATGCATTCAAGAATATGTAAATCTGGTCCATCTAAAGCTGGTACAAAAATTTTCCTTTTGTACATGTACATGTAATTGTAGTCTTCGGTTAAAACTATTAATGTTAAAGGATTAAGAAATTACTATTTTTTAAAATTATCAATTATTTTATAGTCTGGTGCTTAGTAGAGGAGTGAGTTATAATAAGTGTGTGGTTGACCTCCTCCACTAGCTTGTGTTATGCACTCAATAGACTAAAGTATATTCTATAATACATGTAATACTATAACTACATGTAGTTAAGTTTACTGATACCTTCATCATTTTTATTTTGTTTTGATCTCTAATGATGGAAAAGGTAGGAGTGGACAAGAAATTACAAGTAGTTTATGTATATCATTGGACCTGCCAAGCATGTAATGTATATTTATAGGTAATGTTGCCTAAGGACCACTTAATTCCATCAAATTTACAACAGTTCAAAAATGTGTATGTTCAACAGGACCTTTTCATGTACCACCAACATGACCAAGGATAGACTAAGTTTCATAAACTCTTGATTCCTATCAAGTATTTCTAACAGACTCTTTTAAGTAAAGACTTTGTCAAGACCACACCATACCTTCCTCCGACACGTGGAGAAGTACCACCCTGTACTTGATGTCCGTCCAGAATGTTTGCTGTTTTCTTATAGACAGTTCACACTTCAGCACACAACAAAAAAATAAGAAAATAAAAAATCTGTGTCTTATCCTGAAAATATAACAAAAGGAAACATCAAAAGGCGATTTTATAAACAACTTTCACACATAAATATTTTGTTTGTTTGTTGTTTGTTATTGTGTAAATAGGATTGTAAAATATTTGTCACTAATATAATTTGTAAACATTTTTAAGAGATATGATTCATGCCAGTATATTTCTTTTTCTGAATCATTCTTTTCTTTTTCTTATATTCGCTTTTTCTTATTCAAAATGCCCTTTTCTTCAACTATACAGTCATTATCTTGTTAGGACAGTAACCTTTCTTTATGATATATATCACTTTTAATAAAACAAAGAAATTCACTTTTCTTTTGTTTACTTGTCAACATTGGGTAATATTTGTTCATAGAGACAGACATTATTAACACATATTGTAAATAAATAAATGATTCTTTATATTTTAGGACATATGAATCTATAAAATAACTTGAGATACAATGAGTCAGTCCAGGCTTTTCAGAAATTGCGTAAATTTGAAAGTTTCGAGGACAACAAAAAATTATCACGACAAACAAATGTGATCATAAATTTACGTTCTTTGTATGTTAAAACGGCAGCGTATCGTCTCAAGAATGTATTACTGTACTGTTGTATCAAAGCTGATAGTTCCTTTGTTAAAAGACAAAAGAAATATACACAATACTTACTTTAATTCAAATAATTTTACTTTGTTGTGCAAAGACCAAACCCAGAGAAATGAAGAAAAGCTGAAAGTGAATTCTGGGTAATGAATAATGTAATTTACGGAAATGAACGAGTTCACCCGAATGAATAATGCCGAAACAATTTATAGATTTTACCGTATTTGATCAAAAGAACATTGAACAGGCCAATAAGTATGTACATGTATCTAAGGCCGCGTTCACACTGAGCAAAACTCATAGTAGTTTAAATGTCGTCCGCACTAACATTAAACATCAAAGCGTTCACACTGTAAAATTTCGATGTTTACATCATCATCATCATCATCTTCCGGTGAGGAGTTGACTCAGTTTGAGTGTTAATACTCCTGTCGTACAGCTTAAAATCTCCTGCTATATACAATAAAACTTGGATTGGTATATGTACAATTAAAAACAGAGCTGATGAAGTTAGCAGTGGATTAGGGTCGACACACTGGTCTCAGCCAAGTTGTGTCGAAATTGTTCCACTGTAGGTGCTGCTCGGATCTCTTGAGGGATGGAGTTCCAAGAGATGATAGTGGCTGGCACGAAAGAGTACGTGTAGAGGTCCAGTCGAGTATATATTTGCCTGATGTTGTTAGCAGCTGAGCCTCGTATCCTGGTGGTTTGGACGTGTAGTAAGTGATGTATTGGTACCTCAACTATGTGGTTGATGATCTTATAGAACATGATGGTTCTGTTCCTGGCTCGTCTGTGTTGCAGTGGATCCCAATTAAGCTACTCGAGCATGTTGCTGACGCATCCGGGTTCCCGGGAATAGTAGTTGCCAGTTGCAAATCGGGCTGCCTGGCGTTGGACGGCTTCTAACCGCTCAATGTTCTGTAGTTGGTGAGGGTCCCACACAGAGCTACTGTACTCAAGTACCTGTCTAACTGTATGAATAACTACATGCAGTTTAAATGTTGTGTTCATTACATGCATTCGATACTTAATGTAGTCCCTGTGTTGGTTTAATGTACAATGAATTTTGCTTATTTCTTTTGAATGAACGGCATGCACATGCATTACTATCATTGGAAAGCTTTATTTTTAGTATATATTTTCTTATATTTCAACATTTTCTCGGGTGAGTGAAAAAACAGGGGTACAGGCAACTTCTAAATATTTAATGTATATGTATACGGCAAAGCGGAATAGAATTTCATAAATTAGGATCAAATTTTTGTGGGCAAAGCGACCTATATCAGGAATATGAACATGAGCAGGTGATAAAATGAACATGAAATGATGATGAAGTGGAGGAAATGGGGGGGTAAAGTCCAATCGGGGATAAGAATTTTGACTGTCAATTGGAAAATCAGGAACGGGCAGATTTTTACATAGGAATCCTATGGGTTCTCTTAACAAGGCATGCAGTAGGGTTCTCTAACGCGTGAAGAACATGATTTTTTCCTAACACGTTGCGCCACTATAGTTTGCGGTCAAGTTTTCCGCATTTTACATTTGTAGCCTGACGACGCGGCATTATGACGGACTGCCCATTCAACCACCGAGTACACATTCCAGTCGTTTTGTGGACAAAGCAGCAGACCCGATATCACGTTGCTGAACGCTCTTTAGTGGATTTTTACCGACAACATGGCGCTGCCGCGGGCTCGGGCCGGTATTTATGTATAGCAAAAGCTTTTTATAGCAATAAATTTAAAAATACAAACGGACGAACGGACTAAAGTGCCAGAAAATGTGTACAGCTTTATTGTTATTCTATAAAAATAAAAATCATTAAAAAAATACTGAAGTAAATCAAAATCCATGCGTATTCAATGTCTATTCGCCAAATTAACAATCATGGTTATTTATCCGTTCATGTTTTCTGTACATTTAAATTACATGTACACTTGCATTTAATAATGTGAACATTTCATATGTCCAGTCATTTAATTTAGGTTTATCAGTGAGAACAAATTTAGTGTGAAACTAGTTTTAAGAACATTAAACTACTTCTACACATGTTTACTGAAAACAACTTTAGTGTGAACGCGGCCTAAGCTTCAAACAGTTGTTTTAAATTTTCTCAGGTTTCAAGAGTCAAGGGGCAAGTAAGGCGTAGACCATTATCCCATTTAAAGTACATTTTTTTCATAGTGTTTTCTTTGTTTTCAAAGATCTTGAGGTTCAAAGTTCCTTTTAGCAATTTTTTTTCCTCAAGTACATATACCAAAAGAAGGGAGTTTTTTTCTTACTAGGTCTTACTAGTGATTATATTTGATAAAATTCTTCATACTTAGAAATGTAAACCTGGTTACTTACCCCCACTGTATATCAAGTATCAGACCTGAAAAGTATACTTTTCATAAGATTTATTTTCCACAAAAATCTTAGAAAAAAGACCCCTTCCAATAATTAAGCCGTGGTTTTCATTCATTCTTATTTGCATCTTCGTCTGCGGTTGCAGTAATGCTTAAACGATTCAGGTAAATTTGATTAAACTTGGCCGAATGGAGTGTTTCACAAAGTAGTATACCCCATTGGAACTCATTAGTTTTCTTTAAATAGAAGAAAACTTAACATAATTCTTACTTATTTAGTGATGCTCTGCTTCTTTTTTGAATTTTGATCTCTAAATATATTAATGCAGTTACTAGTCCAATCAGCATGTCCATATTGTAACGATAGCCGGGTTGGGGGTTGGGGCAAGGACCGTTGCTTTTTTAGCTTACTTGGACCAGAGGTCCAGACGAGCTATTGCCATCACTTGGCGTCCGTCGTCGTCTGTTAACAATTTTTAAAAAATCTTCTCCTCTGAAACTACTGAACAAAATTTAATAAACAAGGTATGAATGATCCTTACAGTGTTCTGCACCAAATTTGTGTTTTGATTTTTGATCAGTCAAGAAACATGGTCGCCGTTACTAAAAATAGACCAGGAGGGTCAGACTACTGTTTTTGGCTTGTAAATAAAAAAAGTATAAGAGATAGATGAAATCTGACGCCACCCTACTGCTTCAGAATCCAAAGTTCTACAAAAGTCTCCATTTGGTCAAAGTTGTCAGGGGTTACAGCCCCTTAAAGGTGAAAAATAGCGGTTTTTTTCATGTTTTTGGTTAATAGAATGAAAAGTATTGCAGATAGAGAAAAGCTGTTGCTTGCTTAAATGTTCAGCTCATTGAGCTCTACAAATATCTCTATAGGGTCGAAGTTGTCAGATAAACCCTTATAGGGGTTACAGCCCCTTAAAGGCGAAAAATAGTGTTTATTGGGCTGTAAAATGCAAAATATTGCAGATAGAGAAAAGCTGCATGTTGCTTGCTTTAATGTTCAGCTCATTTAGCTCTACAAAAGTCTTCCTAGGGTCAAAGTTGTCAGATGACACAGCCCCTTAAAGGCGAAAAATAGCGTTTTTGGCCTATAGAATGAAAACTATTGCAGATAGAGAAAAGCTGTTGCTTGCTTAAATGTTCTGCTCATTTAGCTCTACAAAAGTCTTCATAAGGTCGAAGTTGTCAGATGACCTCTTTTAGGGGTTACAGCCCCTTAAAGGCGAAAAATAGTGTTTTTGGCCTATAGAATGAAAACTATTGCAGATAGAGAAAAGCTGTTGCTTGCTTAAATGTTCAGCTCATTTAGCTCTAAAAAAGTCTTCATAGGGTCGAAGTTGTCAGATGACCCCTTTGAGGGGTTACAGCCCCTTAAAGGCGAAAAAGGTGTTTTTGGCTTGTAGAATGCAAACTATTGCAGATAGAGAAAAAACTGTTGCTTGCTTAAATGTTCAGCTCATTAAGCCCTACAAAAGTCTCCATAGGGTCAAAGTTGTCAGATGACCCCTTATAGGGGTTACAGCCCCTTAAAGGCGAAAAATAGTGTTTTTGGCATATATAATGAAAACTATTGCAGATAGAGAAAAGATATTGCTTGCTTAAATTTTCAGCTCTTTTAACTCAACAAAAGCATTCATAGGGTTGAAGTTTTCAGATTACCCCTAATAGGGATTACAGCCCCTAAATTAACATATTTTCATGTTTTTGGCTTATATAATGAAAGTTATAGCAGAAAAAGAAAATTGGTTGCTTGTTGCTTTAATGTTCAGTTCATGAAACTCTTAACAAAAGTCTGTATAGAGTCAAAGTTGTCAGACGGCCCTTAAAATAACATGTTTCACGTTTTTTGGCCTACAGAATGAAAACTATTGCTGAAAGGAAAAAAAGCTGTTGCTTGCTTAAATGTTCAGCTTATTTAGCTTTACAAAGTTCTTCATAGGGTGGACATCAAGACCAGGTGAGAGATTCAGGCTCCTGGGAGCCTATTGTTTCACTGTCATGCTCGGATACCTCCATACCCCCTCTTGCCATAAGAATCTATATGCTTATAACAAATCGGGAAACGTTAATCTTTCGTACCAGCAGTATACATACGTCTTTGAACAAGTTTTAGTTGTGACTGATTTCACGAAGGATGCATGTGCTGTAAATCGGTCATTCTAATAATTATCACCATCTCGTACATATATCAAAGTTAAAATTAATCATTTACTGTACAAAATGTATGCAAATTAAATATTTTGTTATTCTTTATACTGTATTTTCTTTCAATTGTTGTCCTATCCTTTTTGTAATTTTTACCACCTTAATGCTTAAAATGTTTTTTTTTTCTAATTTATATGAATGACCCTAAGTTTGTAATGACAATGGTTGTCAATGTGTAAATGTTTTTTTGATGATACAGTTGGGATTATAGCAAGTTATCTTATTTCCATGCAGGATACAGCCAAACCTTTTTCCGCATATGATGATTAAACAATTTCTCAAAACAAAACAAAAATGTAAGTCTTGTAAAAAGCCATTTAATTTTTGTCATTATTGTCATTTTTTTATCCCTTAGATCTAGAGTAGCAGGTCGATTCTAGAGTTGATATAAATGACCAAAGCCCTGTGGTAAAAACTGGCTAGTCATGCAGTAGACAACAAGATTTCCATTCATTTTGGATAAAACTTTGACTCAGATTGAAACCTACAAAATATTTACAGGCACGTAGTCTTGGAACATGGACTTTATATATGACCGTCCCCTCAGTTTTTCTCTATAATACCCCTGCCAAAATTAAATTTCGATTAAAGTCCTTTCCTTGTCATATAATAATAAAATATTTATGTTTTATATCATCAATTTTCTTTACCTACCGGAAGTATACATATATAAAGCAAAGGGTATTACTGATGCCCATATTCCAAGTGCCTGCTGAAATCTTTTTTTTTCTCTCTCTCTCTTTTCTATTGTATGTGATGCTATTAGCCATGACTTAAGAGTTAAACTTGTAGTAAATACTAAGTATATATAACTAATTTATCATCAAGGAAAGTAGGTGTCAAAAAGGGTGAACCATAATAAGGTTGAAACTTTCATAACACGAAATATTGACAGGGGCTTAAATTATGGTTATTTATATCGACTTGAAAAAAATTCGAGCCCCTCTACCAGAATTCAAGCCCCTGTGGATATATTATAGTCATAGACCTTGTATTAGAATATTACTGATTTATGTTATAGTGTAGTTCCTGTGACAGGAACGGTCAATCTATGCCAGACAGTCCAGAAAAAAAACTTTTAGTACAACAATCAGTGCCCGTGCAGTAGTGCGAAAGCTACTGTGTGATTGTATAATCCAGTCCTGTCGTCACATATGATAATATACGTCACACAGTCAATGAATGAATAACGAAATGATGAAAATGCGTAATGACTGAATGATGTAATGAAATAGATAAACTATGAAAACCTATATATAAATCAATGCAAATGAATTATTTGCTTATTAACTTATAAATTGGCGGTGACATTTATGTCACAGAACTTGTGATAGTTCACAAAAGTAAAAAAAAAATGCAAATGCTGCTGTTTTCTGTTTATTTATGTTCCATTTACTTTTATGATAAGATTTTCAAGTAATATTGCCACTTTAACCATTTTAGTTGATCCTGAAGTTTATCATGAAGTTCAAGATCAAATGTAGTAAAGAATTAAATATCTCGTTGAAATTTTAAAGTTTTTGGCTAATGGCAAATTTAATCCCAATTAGTGAAAAAAAACAATACTTTAAAAAATTACAAAAATCCATCAAACCAAGTAAGAACTTTTCAAATGTCACATCCACTAATTAACCCGCCATGATTTTCAAATAATAAAAGGGACTTATAATTGGGACCAGTTTTTTTACACGGCTGTGTTAACCTAAGAAAACGTTAGGTTTACACGTGTGAAAATAACGAAAACATAAGGTTTACACGGAAAAGTAAAACTGGATCACATGACGGTGACGGAACATTGTTACACACCTTATTTTTACACGCTTCAAAAAGGAATGGAAAAATTGGCATATTTTTTTTCTAATACTAAATACTATGCATATTATGTCATACAATGCATTTTTACCAGTTACATGAGTCATCATATTTATTAAAAAATATTTTTATTACTTCCAATAATATAACACAGTATGTCATAACAAGGAATTAAATCAATTCTATACATCTATATAATTCCTTAGTAATAAAAAATATTTTGTCACACCAGGTTGTTCATCGAAGTTCGCGGAATTCATTTAACGTTTGAGTGACATGTGCTTGAATCAACAGAATAAGATGGGACTGGTGTCTACCCATTTCCTCTATTTTAAAAGTCACATACAGGTAAATATTTTGAACTGTCCCCAGTTTGCCATTTCTCTGCACATCTACAAACTTGAAGAAGTTTTTTTTTTACATGTACAAAACATTTATTTTATGCATAAATAACACAAATATTTTGGAAGTTTAATCAGTCTTTTAAAATGGAACATCAAATAACAACCATTTAGTATAGTCCTTTCCACCTTATGATCCACACCACCATATAATTCATGCCTTATACAGAATTCAGTGACCACCATACAACTGTTGGAGCGGAAATCCGAACGGAACGGTAGACGGGAAGTTTTGAAGCTCCTCGTGTACTAGTGATTGTAATTCACAAATTCCATTTCGCCGTTACCTCAGGGTCGTCAAATATACGTGTAAGCTGAAATAAAATAGAATAAAAACAGGTTTAACTTTGTTTTAAGGATTAACAAACAAAAGGTCTAACGGATGCACAGATAGATGAATTCGAAACTGCATGAGAGGTGAACAGGGAAGATCGCAATCACGGCGTTTATCTGCTTCTGAGGATAGAGATCAAAGAGGGCATTATATATAATAATTGTATGAAGGACTAGGTGCCGAAAAAAATTGAGCAAGGGCTAGAAGCGATAGGAGCCCTTGCTATTGTTCCTACAGTTAGCATAGGTAATGCAGGTTTTTTAACATCTGACAACACGTACAGTAAAAGCGTAACATAATCCTGTGATCGCTTTTTCAAGCTTTTGCAACGTTTGTTGTAAAAAAAATGATTGAAAGCAAATAGTGCAAGAAGCAGAGGTACCAATGGGGTATCCGAATGTCATAAGTCCGAAAGGGTAGAGACAAAACACGTAAACACCAACAAGAACGGGACAAAAACAGACAACATGTAAAACATGGAAACACAAAATAATGAATATCAATCAACAACGCGAACTCCAAGATTCAATAGCAGTTTATTAGAGTCTCACCACATACATTCATATAAAATATGATAACATTAAAAAGATTAAACATACAAGATAAAATGCATGGGCCATTCTTAAAAGAATTATGAGAGACTATTCATACATACAATATACATATAAAATACAGTTAAAAGGTACAATTTTAATAAAAGTATCTTAGAATTAATGATATAAAAAGCTATTTCTTCTGAGTAAAATAATATGTCAGGTTTTGGCAACTATACTACATACATTTTCATTATTGAATAAACATATAAATTTATCATCATCAGACAATGACATAAAATTTTCATTATAACTAGTTATATCTAAAAATAGTGACTGTCTTAGATCTTCATACGAAGGGGATGTTAATAAAACATGTTTTTCATCCTCTACAATATCATTACAACTGATACATATTCTTTCATTTAAAGCTAACCTTTCATAACGACCAGTTTCAATCTTTTAAGGTGCTACACCACATCTAAATTTTGCAAAAGAACTACGAAAACGTAAAGGTATATTTTGTATCAAATATTGTTCAGTAGAATATGAAAATTTAAACAATTTATAAGTTCTTAATTTGTCACCTTGGCCATATTGGTTCATTCTAGCTATTACACCAATCATTTTTATATTTATCAAACATTTTTTCCTCCAATTGACATATAGTATATTTACTTATAATTACAAAATTGTTCCATATTATAAAACTTTAACATTTTCATACCGAAGTTTCGAATAATCACTAAAATTGAATGTGAATGACAGTTTCTTAGAGCAATTATGGTAAAAAATGAAATGCTTATTACGGGGCCAATGTGGGTTTTATCTGGATATGATAAGATAAGATATGTTTATTTGATAATTAAATCGCCCTTTCAGGCAGTACAATTAGTGTTAATTTCATACAATGATTATGGGTGATTGTACAATGATTGAATAATATAAAAAAAAAACATAAAATAAAATAAAATAGAATAAACAGAATGAAGTAATGTATAATAGAGTGTTAATAAAGGTTCAACAAGCACAGTGACCACTTTATATCATATATTACAGTAACTGCAGCAAGAGACATGGCCCACAATGACAATATTAATCCTATACAACAGGTTTGTTAGTTATTTTCACTCAGTAAAGCCTCCTTTTTGTTTTTTAAAATTTTAATTAATTTATATAAATTACTTATTACAAATTTATCCTCAGATGACAATAACCAAACAAATTTGTTATCAATATTTAATGAACTAAAATTTTTATATTTATTGGATATTATTTGCAAAATTTCTTTTCTTTCATTTTCAAGCGGTTCACATTTTAGTAGAAAGTGACACTCATCTTCAACATAATTTTTGCAAATTTTACATATTCTTTTCTGTTGTTGGGTTCCGGTATATCTACCTCTTTCGATTTCTAAATCATGTGCACTAATGCGAAATTTTGTTAATAGTCTTCTTTGATCATAGTTTCCAATTGTTAAATAATTTTCAAATTTAAAGATGTTTTTAAATAGTCTAAAAGTGCGAAGTTTGTTTCCCTTGCCCTCTAATGGGTTGTCTTTAAATAGTTCCTGATGCCAAATAAATTCATATTTAATTTTTAATTTGTTAAAAATAAACTTCTTAATATTAAGTTTAGGTTGAAATAATGTTTTGATGTTAATGTCAAGGTATGAAAGAAGTGCATCAATGCTACTATACCATGAGTTTTTTCCATTGTCAAATAATTCTTTGGATAATGAAAGAGCATTTGGTAGTAGCTCCTCATTATCCTCACAATTATGTAGTCTTATAAAATAGTTTATCATATTAATAAAAACATCTAAATATAATGGATACCTCCCAAGTTCTCCCATAACTGCAGAATTAGATGCACGCTTCGGTACTTCTAACACATATTTACAAAACTTTCTGTGGATATTTTCAATCTTAAGATTTTTACAAATTTTATCAAAAAAAGAATCTGTCTTCGCTAACAGTTTTTTACCAGAGAAAAGACCCCAAATTTCACTTCCATAGAGAAGTACCGGTTTGACAGTATGGTCAAACACATGTATTAAAGTTTTGATCTTGGGTTTGTTTCCTTCAAAACATTTACGGAATTTAAAATAAGCTTTTAATCCTTTATTATGAACATCTATTACCGCATTAGTAAAACTACCATTAACTGAGAAAGTAATACCCAAATATGTATACTTTCTAACTTGCTCAATGGTGTTTCCTTTGAATGTAAACTTATGAGTAGTTAACCTTCCTGTATTATTAAAAACTAATGATTTGGTCTTTTTAACATTAACATCTAAGCCCCAATATTCACAATATAACTGAAGCTTATTTAAAGCATTCTGTAGTCCCTGAGCATTTTCAGATATTAAAATGACATCATCTGCATACATTAGGCAATTAAGTTTTAAATTGTTTAGTTTAACTGGATGACAACTATTATCAAATTGTTCTGGCAGATCATTTATAAATAATTTGAACAGGTTAGGGCTTAAATTGTCGCCTTGCCTGACACCTATACTCGAGGGAAAAAAGTTTGTTGTATGACTTGAGTCTAGTTTGACACACAATTCTGTTTTAGCATACATGTCTTTAAGAATATTATAAAAGTGGTCACTAATACCATTTAGCCTCATTTTTAAAAATAATTCATTGTGGCCAACCATATCAAAGGCTTTCTTAAAGTCTACTATACATGTATACAACTGTTTATTTCCTTGCTGGGTGTATTTATCAATTAATGTTTTTAATACAAATAAGTGGTCACTAGTTCTTTTATTCTTACAAAATCCAATTTGTTCACTCTTAATAATCTTATTATTTAAAAAGAATTTTTCTAAGCGACTGTTCAGTATTTTAGTAAATAATTTACCAACACTGCAACCTATAGTTATACCTCTATAGTTAAAAGGATCATCCTTAGAACCACTTTTGTAAATGGGAACTATATAACCTGAAGCCCAGAGTTTGGGGAAATTTCCAGTTGACATTATATGATTAAACAACTTATTAAAAGACTTTACTAGATAAGTTTGGCTATATTTAAGCATCTCATTAATAATGGAATCAAACCCACTGCTCTTATTATTTTTTAGAGAGCATATAGCATCTCTTATTTCCTTATCTGTAATTACATAATCTAGTTCATTGAATATCTTTTCCTTTTCTTTAATTTTTAGCATATCTAAAATAGTTTTTGGTGTATCAGAGTTTTCATTTAGTTTTTTAAAGTAATTAAACCACTCTGTATTAGATATTTCTGATACATTTGTATTTTTCGAATGTGACAATTCACTTAAAAGAGACCAATATTTTTTTGGATCAGTATCTTTCATATCATCTAATTGTTCAACTATATTTTTATGATATTCTTTAATCTTATACTTTCGCACTTTACGGTATAATTTCAGATGACTAAAAAAAGAGTTTCTCACTATAGGATCCCTTTTATATTTTTGGAGAAGTATTTCTTTTTCATCTAGTTGTCTTTTCAGCTTAATGAGGTTAAGGTCATACCATTTGGGTTTTTCTTTTTTAGCAGGCTTTCTTTTCTTATTATTAGTGGTTTGTCTCTTTTTCTTAAGACACAAATCAGCTGCTTGATGAATAATTAGATTAAGTTTAGAAAGCATAGTATCAGTATCACTGCTGTGATCTGTTTTGTTAAATTTATTTATTTGATCTTGAAAACTATTAGAGGCAAGTGTTTTCTGAAAGAATTCAGCAGCTTCTTCATTCCATTTATATGAAAAGGGTAGTTTGTTTGAATAATCTTCCTCTTTGATATCTAAACAGTTAACTTGAAGCATTAGTGAGATCTGACAATGATCTGATAGATCAGATAAAAATTTATGAACAGTAAAAAATCTAATATTTTTTATAAGGCTCTCTGATGTAACAAAATAATCCACTACACTACTCCCCCTAGGTGTATGGCAAGTATATTTACCAACTAAGTCACCTATAATGCGCCCATTTAAAATTCTTAGCCCTGATTGAATACATATGTCATTGAGTGCCCTGCCTCTCGACAGTGTAATATTATCCATGCTTAAGCGTGTAGGTAAATTCATATCTGGAGAATATCCTTCAAATAATGGAATTTCTGAATGTAAATTATCATTTTCTATAAAATCCTGCTCAACATTACCCGTCCTAGCGTTAAAGTCTCCCCCTACAATGACTTGACCAAGTTCAGAATATTTTATAATATCAGTTTCTATGAGAGTAAAAATATCTTCCTCTAATGATTGTGTATACTTTGTATTTGAAGGAGGATTATATAAAAAGCACAAGTATATATCTTGATATGTATTAAAAAAATCTTTTCTTAGTTTCAACCATATATAATCATTATTTCTATGATCTAGAAAGTTAATACCCTGTCTGATGTTTTGTTTTACAAATATAGAGATTCCACCTGACCTCTTATTAGTATTTTTTAACTTCGGTCTAATTAAATGAACTGATTTAAAACCAGGAATACACAATGCATCTTCAAGAGAACAATGAGTTTCCATCAGACATATAATATCTTTATGTATAATCTCTTCCAAAAAACTATGATCACCGTACTTGTTAAAACCTTTGCATTTATACCCATTTATATTCCACGAAGCAATATGGAGGGATCTTTTATGTGCCATTTATTAAGAATGAATAAGAGAAAATTATTTTTTAAGTGAAGAGTTAAATGTAGTTCCTGTGGCAAAGTGAAACAAATAGAGGACTCCTAACCTAATTGCATGTATAAATATGTATATATATAATATGCCTCAATGAACTGGTTTTACTTTAACATGTTTAACAGTAAAATAAATTTATCAATTTAATTATATGATCTCATACATGAATTGTCATCAATACAAGAAGGTCTGTTATAGAATTAATAGTATAAAAATGTTTATTAATTATCAAAATAATTTTGATTTTTACTTCCTTATAACTCCATATTAGGTCATGACAATATAAGATATTTTGCACAAATGTTTAAAATAATACTTAGCTTAATATTTGGTATGTACAATGAATGCACAATTAGAAATAAATTCATAAAACTGTATTCATAGCTTAAGTTTATCAAATAACACATGTAAATCATGTATATGCAAATACATGTAAATCCTTAAGTTTTAACATCAATGTTACATTAGTACAGTGCTTAATATTATGTTTGGTACAATAAATGAATAAGATTCAAAAGTAAACAGACTAATTTAAACCACATGTACTGTGTAGTTAATACAACCTATTTTAAAACTTTATAACACTGTAAAGCTACATGTGAAATATTCACACCACTGAACTATAATAACAGCTAAACTGATACATCATGTACATGTATAACATGTTGTACATGTGTATAAAAATCATGTCTCTATATACATACATGTACATGTAGTTAATACCTATGTTTCATAGGTGAAAAATCATTGTGATTAAATGCATGATACCTAGAGTATGATGGTTCTTGTGTTTCATAGTTGTGCTTGTATTTGCTATTGTAGGACCTTCTATGATCATAATCATGATATTGCCTTTCTGTACCAGCATCAGGACCATATCTGTTTGAGTTTGACTCAAAGTTTGAACTGTACTGTCCTGAACTATTTCCAGGACCATAGTTTCCTGTACCAAATCTAGGACCAAGTCTGTCTATGAGTCTGGATATGAGAGCAGGCGACACACGAAAACGGCACCCAGTCAAGCACCTTCCTGCACGAAACTGATGCATGGCGGTCTAGATAGGTGAGAAGGATTTTGGGTAAGTTTTCCCAGTGTTCAGCAGGAATAGAGGCTGTTGGAAAATGGGGGGGGGGTAAAGTCCAATCGGGGATAAGAATTTTGACTGTCAATTGGAAAATCAGGAACGGGCAGATTTTTACATAGGAATCCTATGGGTTCTCTTAACAAGGCATGCAGTAGGGTTCTCTAACGCGTGAAGAACATGATTTTTTCCTAACACGTTGCGCCACTATATATAGTTTGCGGTCAAGTTTTCCGCATTTTACATTTGTAGCCTGACGACGCGGCATTATGACGGACTGCCCATTCAACCACCGAGTACACATTCCAGTCGTTTTGTGGACAAAGCAGCAGACCCGATATCACGTTGCTGAACGCTCTTTAGTGGATTTTTACCGACAACATGGCGCTGCCGCGGGCTCGGGCCGGTATTTATGTATAGCAAAAGCTTTTTATAGCAATAAATTTAAAAATACAAACGGACGAACGGACTAAATGTTCAGCTCTTTTAATTCAACAAAAGCATTCATAGGGTTGAAGTTTTCAGATTACCCCTAATAGGGGTTACAGCCCCTAAATTAACATATTTTCATGTTTTTGGCTTATATAATGAAAGTTATAGCAGAAAAAGAAAATTGGTTGCTTGTTGCTTTAATGTTCAGTTCATGAAACTCTTAACAAAAGTCTGTATAGAGTCAAAGTTGTCAGACGGCCCTTAAAATAACATGTTTCACGTTTTTTGGCCTACAGAATGAAAACTATTGCTGAAAGGAAAAAAAGCTGTTGCTTGCTTAAATGTTCAGCTTATTTAGCTTTACAAAGTTCTTCATAGGGTGGACATCAAGACCAGGTGAGAGATTCAGGCTCCTGGGAGCCTATTGTTTCACTGAAATGAACATGAAATGATGATGAAGTGGAGGAAATGGGGGGGTAAAGTCCAATCGGGGATAAGAATTTTGACTGTCAATTGGAAAATCAGGAACGGGCAGATTTTTACATAGGAATCCTATGGGTTCTCTTAACAAGGCATGCAGTAGGGTTCTCTAACGCGTGAAGAACATGATTTTTTCCTAACACGTTGCGCCACTATAGTTTGCGGTCAAGTTTTCCGCATTTTACATTTGTAGCCTGACGACGCGGCATTATGACGGACTGCCCATTCAACCACCGAGTACCCATTCCAGTCGTTTTGTGGACAAAGCAGCAGACCCGATATCACGTTGCTGAACGCTCTTTAGTGGATTTTTACCGACAACATGGCGCTGCCGCGGGCTCGGGCCGGTATTTATGTATAGCAAAAGCTTTTTATAGCAATAAATTTAAAAATACAAACGGACGAACGGACTAAAGTGCCAGAAAATGTGTACAGCTTTATTGTTATTCTATAAAAATAAAAATCATTAAAAAAATACTGAAGTAAATCAAAATCCATGCGTATTCAATGTCTATTCGCCAAATTAACAATCATGGTTATTTATCCGTTCATGTTTTCTGTACATTTAAATTACATGTACACTTGCATTTAATAATGTGAACATTTCATATGTCCAGTCATTTAATTTAGGTTTATCAATGAGAACAAATTTAGTGTGAAACTAGTTTTAAGAACATTAAACTACTTCTACACATGTTTACTGAAAACAACTTTAGTGTGAACGCGGCCTAAGCTTCAAACAGTTGTTTTAAATTTTCTCAGGTTTCAAGAGTCAAGGGGCAAGTAAGGCGTAGACCATTATCCCATTTAAAGTACATTTTTTTCATAGTGTTTTCTTTGTTTTCAAAGATCTTGAGGTTCAAAGTTCCTTTTAGCAATTTTTTTTTCCTCAAGTACATATACCAAAAGAAGGGAGTTTTTTTCTTACTAGGTCTTACTAGTGATTATATTTGATAAAATTCTTCATACTTAGAAATGTAAACCTGGTTACTTACCCCCACTGTATATCAAGTATCAGACCTGAAAAGTATACTTTTCATAAGATTTATTTTCCACAAAAATCTTAGAAAAAAGACCCCTTCCAATAATTAAGCCGTGGTTTTCATTCATTCTTATTTGCATCTTCGTCTGCGGTTGCAGTAATGCTTAAACGATTCAGGTAAATTTGATTAAACTTGGCCGAATGGAGTGTTTCACAAAGTAGTATACCCCATTGGAACTCATTAGTTTTCTTTAAATAGAAGAAAACTTAACATAATTCTTACTTATTTAGTGATGCTCTGCTTCTTTTTTGAATTTTGATCTCTAAATATATTAATGCAGTTACTAGTCCAATCAGCATGTCCATATTGTAACGATAGCCGGGTTGGGGGTTGGGGCAAGGACCGTTGCTTTTTTAGCTTACTTGGACCAGAGGTCCAGACGAGCTATTGCCATCACTTGGCGTCCGTCGTCGTCTGTTAACAATTTTTAAAAAATCTTCTCCTCTGAAACTACTGAACAAAATTTAATAAACAAGGTATGAATGATCCTTACAGTGTTCTGCACCAAATTTGTGTTTTGATTTTTGATCAGTCAAGAAACATGGTCGCCGTTACTAAAAATAGACCAGGAGGGTCAGACTACTGTTTTTGGCTTGTAAATAAAAAAAGTATAAGAGATAGATGAAATCTGACGCCACCCTACTGCTTCAGAATCAAAAGTTCTACAAAAGTCTCCATTTGGTCAAAGTTGTCAGGGGTTACAGCCCCTTAAAGGTGAAAAATAGCGGTTTTTTTCATGTTTTTGGTTAATAGAATGAAAAGTATTGCAGATAGAGAAAAGCTGTTGCTTGCTTAAATGTTCAGCTAATTGAGCTCTACAAAAGTCTCTATAGGGTCGAAGTTGTCAGATAACCCCTTATAGGGGTTACAGCCCCTTAAAGGCGAAAAATAGTGTTTATTGGGCTGTAAAATGCAAAATATTGCAGATAGAGAAAAGCTGCATGTTGCTTGCTTTAATGTTCAGCTCATTTAGCTCTACAAAAGTCTTCCTAGGGTCAAAGTTGTCAGATGACACAGCCCCTTAAAGGCGAAAAATAGCGTTTTTGGCCTATAGAATGAAAACTATTGCAGATAGAGAAAAGCTGTTGCTTGCTTAAATGTTCTGCTCATTTAGCTCTACAAAAGTCTTCATAAGGTCGAAGTTGTCAGATGACCTCTTTTAGGGGTTACAGCCCCTTAAAGGCGAAAAATAGTGTTTTTGGCCTATAGAATGAAAACTATTGCAGATAGAGAAAAGCTGTTGCTTGCTTAAATGTTCAGCTCATTTAGCTCTAAAAAAGTCTTCATAGGGTCGAAGTTGTCAGATGACCCCTTTGAGGGGTTACAGCCCCTTAAAGGCGAAAAAGGTGTTTTTGGCTTGTAGAATGCAAACTATTGCAGATAGAGAAAAAACTGTTGCTTGCTTAAATGTTCAGCTCATTAAGCCCTACAAAAGTCTCCATAGGGTCAAAGTTGTCAGATGACCCCTTATAGGGGTTACAGCCCCTTAAAGGCGAAAAATAGTGTTTTTGGCATATATAATGAAAACTATTGCAGATAGAGAAAAGATATTGCTTGCTTAAATGTTCAGCTCTTTTAACTCAACAAAAGCATTCATAGGGTTGAAGTTTTCAGATTACCCCTAATAGGGATTACAGCCCCTAAATTAACATATTTTCATGTTTTTGGCTTATATAATGAAAGTTATAGCAGAAAAAGAAAATTGGTTGCTTGTTGCTTTAATGTTCAGTTCATGAAACTCTTAACAAAAGTCTGTATAGAGTCAAAGTTGTCAGACGGCCCTTAAAATAACATGTTTCACGTTTTTTGGCCTACAGAATGAAAACTATTGCTGAAAGGAAAAAAAGCTGTTGCTTGCTTAAATGTTCAGCTTATTTAGCTTTACAAAGTTCTTCATAGGGTGGACATCAAGACCAGGTGAGAGATTCAGGCTCCTGGGAGCCTATTGTTTCACTGTCATGCTCGGATACCTCCATACCCCCTCTTGCCATAAGAATCTATATGCTTATAACAAATCGGGAAACGTTAATCTTTCGTACCAGCAGTATACATACGTCTTTGAACAAGTTTTAGTTGTGACTGATTTCACGAAGGATGCATGTGCTGTAAATCGGTCATTCTAATAATTATCACCATCTCGTACATATATCAAAGTTAAAATTAATCATTTACTGTACAAAATGTATGCAAATTAAATATTTTGTTATTCTTTATACTGTATTTTCTTTCAATTGTTGTCCTATCCTTTTTGTAATTTTTACCATCTTAATGCTTAAAATGTTTTTTTTTCTAATTTATATGAATGACCCTAAGTTTGTAATGACAATGGTTGTCAATGTGTAAATGTTTTTTTGATGATACAGTTGGGATTATAGCAAGTTATCTTATTTCCATGCAGGATACAGCCAAACCTTTTTCCGCAT